>CM077001.1:26737837-29215337 GCA_039090855.1 Macrothele yani
TAGGGCGGAGAAAGGAGGAGTGGTAGGCCTGGGGGTTGGGTAAGAAACAGGGAGTGAGGAGAGGGTGAGAGATATGAAATTTAAAATAGCTGTGCTTAAACGTTTCGAAATTTTTGAGAATCAATGCAATACCCAATGATAAGAAGTTTGTTATTTGTATGCATTTTCTTTACTTATTTAATATCTGTAATGAATTCATATTTGCTTTCAGAAAGAAAAGTGATTTCCCAGAGGTGCAAAGACATTTTCAAATTTCGGAATTGTCTGGAGGAAAATATCACTGAAATGGAAAGTTTAGAACGAAACGGATCATCACGACATTTACCTCCAAATTTCACAGGCAATGATTCAAATCAAAGGGACAATCAAATCGGTGACTCCGCAACCACCATAGAGGACCAAGGTGAAACACAGCAAAATGAAGCAGGCAAAAGTGACAATCAAATCGGTGACTCCGCAACCACCAATGAAGACCAAGTTGAAACACAGCAAAATGAAGCAGGTAAAAGTGACAATCAAATCGGTGACTCCGCAACCACCAATGAGGCCCAAGGCGAAACACAGCAAAATGAAGCAGGTAAAAGTGACAATCAAATCGGTGACTCCGCAACCACCAATGAAGACCAAGTTGAAACACAGCAAAATGAAGCAGGTAAAAGTGACAGTCAAATCGGTGACTCCGCAACCACCAATGAAGACCAAGTTGAAACACAGCAAAATGAAGCAGGTAAAAGTGACAATCAAATCGGTGACTCCGCAACCACCAATGAGGTCCAAGGCGAAACACAGCAAAATGAAGCAGGTAAAAGTGACAATCAAATCGGTGACTCCGCAACCACCAATGAGGCCCAAGGCGAAACACAGCAAAATGTAGCAGGCAAAAGTGACAATCAAATCGGTGACTCCGCAACCACCAATGAAGACCAAGTTGAAACACAGCAAAATGAAGCAGGTAAAAGTGACAATCAAATCGGTGACTCCGCAACCACCAATGAGGCCCAAGGCGAAACACAGCAAAATGAAGCAGGTAAAAGTGACAATCAAATCGGTGACTCCGCAACCACCAATGAAGACCAAGTTGAAACACAGCAAAATGAAGCAGGTAAAAGTGACAATCAAATCGGTGACTCCGCAACCACCAATGAAGACCAAGTTGAAACACAGCAAAATGAAGCAGGTAAAAGTGACAATCAAATCGGTGACTCCGCAACCACCAATGAAGACCAAGTTGAAACACAGCAAAATGAAGCAGGTAAAAGTGACAATCAAATCGGTGACTCCGCCACCACCAATGAAGACCAAGTTGAAACACAGCAAAATGAAGCAGGTAAAAGTGACAATCAAATCGGTGACTCCGCAACCACCAATGAGGCCCAAGGCGAAACACAGCAAAATGAAGCAGGTAAAAGTGACAATCAAATCGGTGACTCCGCAACCACCAATGAAGACCAAGTTGAAACACAGCAAAATGAAGCAGGTAAAAGTGACAATCAAATCGGTGACTCCGCAACCACCAATGAAGACCAAGTTGAAACACAGCAAAATGAAGCAGGTAAAAGTGACAATCAAATCGGTGACTCCGCAACCACCAATGAGGACCAAGGTGAAACACAGCAAAATGAAGCAGGTAAAAGTGACAATCAAATAGGTGACTTCGCAACCACCAATGAAGACCAAGTTGAAACACAGCAAAATGAAGCAGGTAAAAGTGACAATCAAATCGGTGACTCCGCAACCACCAATGAGGACCAAGGTGAAACACAGCAAAATGAAGCAGGTAAAAGTGACAATCAAATAGGTGACTTCGCAACCACCAATGAGGACCAAGTTGAAACACAGCAAAATGAAGCAGGTAAAAGTGACAATCAAATCGGTGACTCCGCAAACACCAATGAAGACCAAGGTGAAACACAGCAAAATGAAGCAGGTAAAAGTGACAATCAAATCGGTGACTCCGCAACCACCAATGAAGACCAAGTTGAAACACAGCAAAATGAAGCAGGTAAAAGTTACAATCAAATCGGTGACTCCGCAACCACCAATGAGGACCAAGGCGAAACACAGCAAAATGAAGCAGGTAAAAGTGACAATCAAATCGGTGACTCCGCAACCGCCGATGAGGACCAAGCTGAACGACAGGAAAAGGAAGCAGATGAACAGGACAATGCAAGATTTGGTTCCGAAATCGGTAAGAATAATGCTCACGACCAAGCTGAAGCACCAAAATTTGATACAACTGAAGATGGTAGTGTAAGTGGTGAAACTGAAACCGGTGATAACTAAGCTGAAAGACAGGAAAAAGAAGCAGATGAAAGCGACATTGCAAGTTGTGGATCCGAAATCGGTGAGAATAAAGCTCACGACCAAGTCGAAACAATAGAACATGAACCAAATTTAAAAGGCAGTGAAAGTAGTCGCTACGAAATCGGAGAAGGTAATATTCATAACCCAGTTAAAATACCTGAAAGTGGTCAACATGAAAACGACACTGCTAAAATTAATCAGGAAATGTGGGAGGAACATGCTGAAAACACACCTGAAAGTAATTCACATGGTAAGGATTCTGATACTGATTCACTAGAATGTGATGCTGATGACGACAGCCACAAAACGTTGGCTGAGAGCGACTCCTGTGAAATCACTGTTGAAAATGGAACAACCGACTCATTCGAAAATATTGATATCTTGGATGAGTCTGCAAGTACCGTTACTTCAGTTACTGACGATAAGGTCAATGATCCAACGGATAATTCATATTTGAATATCAACGCGGAAAATAATGAAGTTTTTGTATGACAAGAAATACTCTAGAAGGGAACATTCAAAGCAGATAATGCGAAGAATCCACTAACGAAACATCTTTAAAAGCTTTAGAATGTATTCACGCCTTTAAACATACAGGGGGGAAAGAACAAATATTCTGTAATACTATATTCCTTTTGTTAAATTCAATGAATACTGACTTCAAAGAATAAATAAGAAGTTAGAAATTATGCTGGAAACGCTGGTAAGTAAAGATGATTCAGCAATCAAGTCGATAATATGTGCACATTCAAGAATTTAAACGAAAGGAAAGTCACGCGATATTTTAAAATACCAATGGACATGAGTGGCTTCCTCTGAAGCGAGAAATATGTTCGTGTAAGGACGAACGAAATGTAAATATGGAAAAATCAAAATGTCTTGGAGAAATGATCTCGAAAATGACTCAAAAAGCTGACAAAACGGATGCAATGTTGACCACGGGTGAACAGTTTGTACAGCTCGAGTGTAACCTATTAAAATCTTGTAAAACATTTTGTAAAGAAATCCTGTCTATTAAAAAAATTGGCATAGAAGAGTTTGTGATTAATATCAGGAAGTGGCATCTTCCAGCTGCAATTTTTGTTTAATTTTCTTTTTGGTTCTTGTTATTATTTTTGCCTTTATGCTGAAATTTAATAAAAGATTCACGCGCGAGTGCGCTTTTACACACTACACTTAAGGACGGTGAAAGCTCTCCTGAAAGAAGATGATTTCTTTAGGAAATGGAGTAAAATAAAATAAAAAAAATTACAGAAGAATTAAGGCATGCTGAAAATATGTCAGATCTACAACTGCAGTTGCATTCGACACGGAGGAGTCGTCGTATATAGGTTGATAGATAGATATAATAAATTGCGAAGCAGACAACAATTTACCATTCATCACAGATACATAGATTGCGAAGAAGCAAACCAGTCGTTATACACTGAGGAGCAATTGAATTAGAGACAGCTAGCGTTATGCAAATGTAGCGCTGTAGGCGACCCTGTAAACGGAAACGACATGACGTATGCAGCGATCTGACAATATAAGGAGTGATGCGACGGGAATCAGTAAGAGTCGGACGCAGTATGGGAAAGACGAAGGATCTAAGCGCATTTGATCGTGGGAAAATTGTCGGGGCCCGACGAATGGGTCACTTCGTCTCGGAAGTCGTGCAGGCACTGGGATTTTCACGAGCCACTGTGCCACGGGTGCACCGTGAGTACATCAAATTCCGGTAAAACCATCCCTGCAAGGGCCAACTGCCGTGGACAATAGCGTGTGCATGAGCGGGATCATCGGTGGTTAGCTAGCATTGTAACAGCGGATAGACGAGCCACAGCACAAGAAATCCCTCGGCAATTTAACGCTGGTGCACAAAAATGTGTAAACAGCCACACTATCCAGAACCATCTCCTCGCTATGGGGTACAGAAGCCATCGTCCTACGAAGGTACCGCTGCTGACCGCTGATCACAGGGTGCAAAGATTATCATTGGCGCAGGAACATCGCCACTGGACCCTAGACATGTGGAAAAATGTTACTTGGACTGATGAGTCGAGATTCACGTTGGTACATGCGGATAGCCGGATACGAGTACGGCGCAAACCACATGAAGCGATGGATCCTTCTTGCCAGCAGGGTACTCTTCAAGCTGGTAGGGGTGGCATTCTCGTCTCGGGACTGTTTACGTGGACTGAAATGGGACCCGTTGTACATGTGAGATCGTCCCTCATAGGTCAACTTTGCTGGGATATCCTGGACGACCATTTGCTCCCATTTGTGCGTCTTCAACATCCCACTGGGGACCTCATCCGGCAACAAGACAATGCACCGTGCTATCGCTCTCGAATTGTATCCGAATTGTTGGATGAACACTCCACCGACGTGACCTCGCTTTCTTGGCCAGCTAGGTCACTTGACCTCAATCGCATGAAGCACATCTGGGATGCCGTCGAGAGAGATGATCGAGGCTCTGACCCCCTTCATCAAATCTTCGTGAACTGTGGCAGCTTGTTCAGGGGTCGTGGATCCGTATGGCTTCCCAACGCTTTCGGTGTCTTGTCGAGTCCATGCCGAGACAAATCGCCGTCGTCATCAGGGCGAAAGGTGGTGCTACACGTTACTAGACAGGTATCTCTAATTCAGTTGCTCTTCAGTGTACATACAGACCCATTACAAATAAGACGGCCTTTCGCGGTAAAACGGTAGATTATTAAGAAAATACCTCCTGCTGTGTGTGATAAATAGGGAAGCACATAGTAAAAAAAATAACCATTGGTGATAGATAACTTGTAGAGAAGACAAAAGTTCATAATAGACTATCTACTGAATATATGCATATATGTATGTTGTGCCCCCGCGCAAGACGCACATGAGATAAAAGTAGACAGCAGTGAGAGCACGTGCCAGTGTAGTATAGTGGATAGCACTCGGAGCTCCGGAGCTGAAGGTTGTGGGTACGAATTCCTCCCCTGGCATAACAATGATGGAGAAATTTACTTCGTCATAATGTATCTATCTATCTATTTATCTAGATAGATAGATAGATATTGCAAAGAAGACAAACATTCGAGGTAGACGTATAATGAACAAGACAACAATTCTTCGACAGACAGGAGCCCTGTTTCGTGGATAGATAGATTACTAGGAAGACAACTATTAATAATCGACTGTAACGTATACTCTATATTCACTTTCCTTTTGATTTTACTATCTCTGGTTATTTTATTTTACTATGTAAATTATCTTCCTACTGAACGAAATATTATTTCACCCGCTGAATGAGATCTGGCAATGAGTGTAAGTCATGACGTGGTGGTAGCTAGTATATAGGCGCGTTCATCGGTTGTGTTGTTGGAGTTGTGTTGTTGAGATTGAGTTGTGTTGTGTTGGTTGTAAGAGGAAAGTTATTCATTATTATGTACAAGATATATGAGTGCCTTAGTTGACCAAGAGTCTTGCCAATAAACAAGTTTGTCAGTAAGTTCAGTCTTTCTCAATTCTTAGTTTTGTCAGACCTCTGTCTGGCTGTTAGGTTTATGACTTTGATTACTTAATATAAATAACCAGCGTTGAGACTTTGTTTAAGTTCATAATTAACGAGTAACAACACCCTTTTGGGAATTCATTATTTTGAAGCTTAGAGCATTATTCATTCATAATAATTAGCTTGGCAAAAAGATTATATAAAGCTAATTCATTATACGACGTATTACACTATATTGACAAAATTCACCGGACACCTAGAAGAGAAACACAACACAGTATTTATTGACATACATTAGTACGGTGTCGGTCCACCTTTGGCCTTAATGCATGCACTGACCCTTTCGAGACATGCTTTCGACAAAGTTTTGGAACACAGCGATAAGTATGCGCTTGCATTCAGTATATAATGCTGCCGCTAACTGTTGCTTAGTATTAAGCCTTGGTCCCAAACTTCTTATGCGGCGCTCTGATTCAGCCCGTATGCGCTCTACGGAGTTAAGATCAGGGCTCTGTGCTGGTACCAACAAGGCTCGGTTCCATAGTACTGCCACAGAGTTGGTAGGACATAATTTTCCAGAATATCGAGGTAGACGTCCTGCTTAACAGGTTTCCCCACGATAACCAATGGGCCTCGACCATACCACGAAAAACACCCCCACACGAGTACACTGCCAGATCCAAACTTGACCGTAGCAACAGTATAATTGTAGTAAATAGCGTTCCCTCGGCTGCCGCTATACCCACACACAGCCATCTGACTGATGGATCGTGTATCTGGATTCATCAGTCTATAGGACCTGTTTCCATTGATCTACGGTCCACGATAAATGTTCTTTGCACTATGTTAAACGACGAGTAGCATTCCGAGTGGAGATGAAAGGCTTATGAGCAGCCGCACGACCACGGTGACACATGGAATGAAGTTCTCTGCGATTGGTACGTGTACATACCAAGGTTCCAACATTGTTTCTCACCTGTAGACTGAACTCTTGTCTTCCACTTATTCAGTACATCCAAAACAGTTGACTTGGGTATGTTTAAACGCCTCTAGGTTTCTCTTATGGACAACCCACTAATATAACACCCAACAATCTTTCCTTTCTCAAAGTCAGATCTCTCCCGCCGCTACAATTTCACTCACCCTCACAGTGCGATATGATCGCGGTCAACTGCAGGCTTTTTATACCGTTTGCAGCTGTAGCGTACATTTTAACAACGTAGCGGATCCGTTCATTTGCTTTTGAAGGGGTGTGCAGAGACTTTTGTCAATGTAGTGTATATGTAAAATGATCTGCAAAATGCGGAGGAAAAAACCATTCGTGATAGATAGATAGATAGATAGATACATAGACAGATAGATAATTACTTGGGATAAATAGATAGATTACGAAGATAACTACAAATGGCATTCTGAAAGTCATGCCTCGTTTTCATTTGTAGCAGCAAAACTGTGAAACTTGGTGACAAAATACTTCGACATATTGTTAATCATGCTAGCCTATTCAAAGTATTGTCCATCACTTTCTCTACATTTTCGCCATCTTTGAACGCAGTGGTAAAATGAATTTTGAAAAAGTCCTGAGGCTGTCGTTTCCTCCATGAGTTCCCAGCCGGTTTGAGGTGTGTTTCAAAGAGCAAACAGGGAAAAGTCTGAGGGAGCCAAATCAGGACTGTAAGGGGAAAGGGTTGATGCATCACCGCCCCCTATTTTGGCAATATCCTGTGAAGTCCCAATTGACGTATGTTATCATGGTGCAAAACAACACTGTGAAATGGAATGTCAAGTCTTTTTCTTCTGATAGCTTTCCTTAGCGTCTTCAATGTCTACACATAGTGAGCACAGTTTTTTTGTTGAACCCCGTTTGAGGCATTACTTTCATAGATTGATAGATATTTCGTGATACACACAGTTAAGTGGATTATGAAAAACAATTCGTGCTAGGTTGATAAATAGAATTTCAATATCGCGGCCTGTTTGCCCGACAACCAGCAGGCTGATTTTTAAGATGACAACTATTTTTTTTTTTGATTGGAGGTTTAACGACCACCGTGAGCAACTCAATGGGCTATAAGCAGTCGCCCGTCCCTAATTTGGGGTCACTGGTTCCAGGGAAGGGAGAGAGCCAGTGCCGTAAGACAAACACAACATCCATGCCTCACCGGGATTCGAACCCGGACCCCGTTCGGGCGAATGATCAGAGGCCATCGCTTAGACCACTGCCTTCAAAATAAACCTTTATTAGTCTAAAAGCAAGGTACATGTGATACGCTTCAGTCACATGAGACTGTATTAAAAGAGACGAGGCCAAGAAGTCTCAACACAAAAGAAAGGAGGAAAAAAGACTGGTAACATCAGAACAAGATTAAAATATATACAGATAAAAAAGGAACACAGAAAACAAAAACAAAAAACACACACATTACAAAACCCAAACCCCAGAGTGAGGGAAGAAAACACATTCCAAAAACTAGTACATAGCAGCGCGAACACAAAGGTGACAGGTAAAAAAACACAACAACAATACAACACAACACAAATTGACTGACACTGCAAGACAGCGACAGGAGAAACAAAACTGTACTTCTGAAAACATGCAGCAGCGGCCAAAACATTAGTACAAGAAGAACATAAAAAACAAAAAAAAACCGTGCACATAAAGAGGGGTGTTAACCAACCGCTATAACTAAAAACGAAATACGAAGTGACGCATGTATGTCAGAAGGAACACTGTACAGAAGAATACATGATAATAAGGGAAAAACCGCTGCATCACACAAAATAAATGTAGCCAAACGGGCACACGAGGTTCACAAAAAAAATCGCACTCAATTCAAATTTCATACTCAAAACAAGAAGTCGCGCGTTGACAAACCCAGGAAGCCGACGTGGTGCTATAGAGAGAATCACGAGGAAACAAGATCGCATAGCATCATAACACATTGAAAACAACACAAAGTACGTCCAGTCATGCACGGCAACAGAAGGCTGTGCCGAGAAAAAATACAATATTACAGGAAAAACCTAGACAGGAGAAACACGAAGCAAGACGTAGAACCATAGCTTGAGTGCAAAGAAACACAAAAACGAAAACACAAAAAGTGCACTTAAAACATAATCAAAGACAAAACTGCCTCAACTGACTACTTCACTACACATGTAGTCACATACAGTCAAGAAAAAAACACAAGAGGCACAGTAAAAAAAAGCACAAGGCAAATAGTGCGTTGACCAACTCCTTGGGTCAACGTAACCCAATAGACAAGATACGCACGAGAAGCACACTGTATAGAAAACGAGAGATAAGGCTGAGTACTCAATGAAAAAACACAACGAGACCAGCAGGGCCACACTAAGTAATTCAAAGTTCATAAAAAAACAAAGCAAAACAAGTGAACATGAAGCACAGGGCATGAGAAAAAAAGGCTCTCTAAACTGAGGAGCCAACTGAAACACGAAAGTAGAACATGCACAAACAAGTAAAAAACAAGATTATCACATTAGCAGTATAGGTAAAATGCAATCACAGTATTAAAAAACTCACACAGGAGGAGAGCGAGTAGGACAGCCGCCATCCGAACAACTAAACAAAACACGTGCAAAAAGCAAGAGCAATTACAAATACACGGGAATACCACATACAGGAAACACAGTACAAAAAAGAAGATCAGGAACAACAACAAAGAAACAAGCACAAAAGAAACACAACACGCCAAAAAAACTTTGCAAAACTAGACAACACAGACTAGCCCAACGGAAAACAACAACACCCAATAAGCATCACACTATACCAAACAATAACACTGATCACAAACAATTGGTGGCCAACCAGTACAACAAAACACCACAACAAGAAATGCGGCGACCAACAACTGTGGCCGACGAAAACATAGAAAGCAAGCACACAATAATACATAGACAAACAACTCAACAAAAAATACCGACACAAAAAAACAATAACCGATTGCACAGCACCACCAAGAACCAGAAAAAAATACACACAGAACACAGGAACACAAATGCCCACGGACTCCGGACAGAAAAAATGTTCAAAGCAACTAGCTGCAAAACATCCAATCACAGCGCAAAACGGCAAGAAAATTCAGACAAAGAGGCCGAGGCCGCTAGTAAGAGGAAAAGTATAGAAAAGCACTATCCAAGAAAGAATATACCGACAGTAGAATGAGCAAACAAAGCACAGGGGAAAAAACAACAAAAAAGACCGGAATCTCAAGGAAGCAAAGCAGTACAACATTACCAAAGGGCCATCAAAAACAAGAAAAGGAAAACGGTAAAAAATTTAAAAGGAAAAACAACAGGATCAGAGGAAAAGAATGAATACAAGGGAAAAAAACCTGCAGCTCAATCAAAAACAGAACAAGACAACAACCCGGAAAAGCAAAAACAAACAAAGTGAAGAAACCAGTACACCAAATCAAAAACAAGAAAAAAAACTGATCAAACGAATTGAATCAACCCATGCTCAACCCGAAACCATGGGAGATGTGGGGACCAGATCGAGAAGAAAGCAGGAACTGCCTGCCGGACCAGAGCTACCTCGTACTCAAGTTGGATGACGGACTTGATCGAGGAACGAAACCTACGGCACAGAAAAACTCTCTCAGGATGATATCGACGAAGAGCAGGCCGATCAACACTGGTATGATAGTATAAATAAATAGTCAGTTTGGCCTGCAAAATTAAAAACGCTCAAACTGGATTGTGAACAGCAGCGGAAGGATGATGACGGCGAAGAAAATAGTAATGTAAAACAGAGTGAAAGGAAGGACAGACCTTGGAGAGAAGAGCAAACATCAATGAAAAGAGAGGCTGTAAAACTAAACAGGAGTCATATGCGTGATGAACATCATCGAACGTTGAACAGAAAAAACACAAGGGAGAAGACAGGCGACCAAAACGATGAAGAGTCCGTGGTGTGAGCAAGCGACGATGAAGATGTAGCCAATGAATATCGGTTGCTTTTGGGGAAGCCAGAGAAGCGTGTGAATCGACCCATGTCTGAGAGGTTTCACCAGGTGGCACAAAAGGAATAGCGAGAGGTGCTCTAAAATTAATAAGAAAGTGGCGGTACAAGAGTTTTGCGGTAACTTGATGCACCAGAAAGGGAACATCATTCAAATAAACCAGAAAAGGAAGGCAAGGGGACGCCGAAGAAGAAACAATTAACCCATAAGAATTCACGAGGGACGAGTAAAGGCGTTGAAGCTGAATATGAAGCAACCGGAGTTGGGCGCGATGTAAGAGAGTGTCAGCAAGAGGTGGGTCGATTTGGGAAAGAGACTTCCAGCGGAGAGAAGCATCTACAAGTTGGGATACTTGTACCACGCCACTGGCGAACCAGGTGGAGAAGCACAAGTACGGTGAAGAGGGAGAACGGAGTGCAGAAGAGTAAAAGAGAGGTTTCGCAAGCAGATCATTAGTTGAGGCAGATGGGAGACGGACGGGACATAAGGAATGCCAGAGGGAAAAGACGGTGCGATAAGTATCGGGAAAGTGATCTGGAATGAGGAGGAACAGATCCATACGGAGGAAAGTAGCGAGAGTGAGAAACGGACTGCGAAGGAAAAGTAAAGTATCAACAATAGTAATCGATGAAATCTGAGGATGAGAAAAAGAACGGAGAAAGGTCTGAAGATGAATAGCATTAGATTTTAAAAGAAAGATCTGGGAGGGCAAGACCTCCAAAGGACAGAGGAAGGACGAGAGTAGAACGATGAACCCAGTGAACTTTATTCCAGATGAAATCAGTAATCAAACGTTGAGCGGATTGGAGAAAAATGGGCGAGGAAAAATAAGCGAACCAAGAATGTGTCGGAATGGGAAGAAGAAAGGAAGAAACCAGATGTGCTCTGCTAAAAAAGGACAAAAAAGGTTTGAACCGGCAAAAAGGAGCAAGACGGCGATTGAGCTGCTGAACCAAAGGAATCCATGTGGCACCAGGAACCGCCACGGGATTTCCAACGAACACACCAAGAAGTTTAATGACCGAGGATGACCAACGGGCACCGCAAGGGCGATCACCGTGTGCCACCCACGATCCGGCCCACAGACCGACAGATTTAGACATATTAAGTTCGGAACCGGAAATTGAAGCATACTCACGATAAGCAGAAAGGACAACACCGAAAGAACGTTCAGTGCGAAGAAAGAGAGTGAGGTCATCAGCATATGCAGACAACGCTATGCGGTGGTGACGAGTAGGAGCAATACTGCGAGGAATCACAGAAAACAAACGAGAACGCAGACAAATTAAGAGAGGTTCAAATGCAAGCGTAAAAAGTTGACCCGAAAGGGGACAACCCTGCCGGATCCCGTTGTCAAAGGGGATGGTAGCTGTCATGAATGTGGAAGTGCGAATACGGAAAGAAGAGTGAGAGTAAAGATTAATAAGAGCTTGACAGAAAAGAGTAGGAAAGCCAAAATGACGAAGAACAGCAAAGAGATAAGAGTGATTAATGGAGTCAAAAGCTTGTTTCTGATCAATATTAAAAATTGCGAGAGGTTCGGAAAGATGGGAAGCAAGAAAATATAAGTTGCGAATGATGGAAATGTTGGTAGTAATCGAACGGGAGGGAATAGTGTAAGTTTGATCGGGGTGGATTAAATGCTGCAAGACGGGATTGAGGCGGAAAGCGAGAATTTTAGCAAAGGTTTTGTAGTCAGTATTAAGAATAGAGATAGGACGCCAGTTAGAAAAGAAACCAAGGTTTCCGGTTTTGGGGATGAGACGGAGAATAGTAAAAGTGAAATCAGAAGACTGAAAATTTGAAGAAGTAAAAACGGCATTAAAACAAGCAACCAGAAGCGGGAGGAGAGAAGGAAGAAACTTCTTATAAAATGAGAGCGGAAGACCGTCCGCGCCAGGGGAAGAACGGTCATTCAGACTGGAAATTGCAGAGCGGACTTCTTTTTTTTTTTTTTTTTTTTTGATTGGAGGTTTAACGACCACCGTGAGCAACTCAATAGGCTATAAGCAGTCGCCCGTCCCTAATTTAGGGTCACTGGTTCCAGGGAAGAGAGAGAGCCAGTGCCGTAAGACAAACATAACATCCATGCCTCACCGGGATTCGAACCCGGACCCCGTTCGGACGAATGATCAGAGGACATCGCTTAGACCACTGCTCCACCGGGGCGACGCAGAGCGGACTTCAGAAGGAGAGATAGGAGAAACAAGAGAATAAAAAAGAACAATGTGGAACCTGAGGGAGGACATGAAGAAGAGGGGAGGTATCTGCAGGAGAAAGGAGTCGGTGTTGAAAACGATCAGAATAATGGGAAAAAGTAAGTTCACAGATACGATAAGGGTCGGTAACTGTAGATCCGTCAGGTAGTGAAAGAAAGGAAATTGTGTTGCTTTTAACATGATACTCCTCAAGAGACTTCAAACTAGAAAAGGGGTCGTCATGAAACCGCAAGTGAGTGAATTTCAGACGAGTAAGGGCTGATGAAGCAAAAGTAAACAGAATACGACGAAGCTGAGCTTGAAACACGGGAAAGGAAGGATCAGAAGGAGAAATAGTCTGCAATTTACGACGGAGAACATCAATATCTTGAAAGCGAGAAGTACGGGAAGAGAAAGAAAACTGACGTGCGAAAGAAATAATCGAAATTTTCGTGGAAAGCCACAGAGCCACTGGGTCGTCAGACGAAGAAAGTTGTTGCACAGAAGACGAGATCATAGAGCGAATTTCAGCACAGAAAACAGGATCAGTTAAAACTGAATCGTCGAGCAACCAGACTGGGGAAGGGGGAACAGAGGAAGAATGCAAAAAAAGTTTTAAAAGAACGGGGCGATGATCTGACGAAAGGGAAGGATGATGAGTAATTTCAACTAGAGAGGAATGGAGAAAACTGAAAACATAGAATCTATCTAGGCGTGCTGCGACACAGCGTGAAGCAGCCGGGGGTAACCAGGAAAATTACTTGGACTGGGGATGGAGGGAACGGAATGCATCAATCAAATCAAAATTAACAACGAGTTGAGTGGGATTGGAAAGAAGGTCGGAACGGCTATACGATAAGGTATAGCCTTATCGTATAGCCGTTCCGGCCAGCGTACGGCCAGCGTCTCCAGCGGGAACACCCGGCATCCAAGGAACAGTTCGTCTCCTGGAGAAGAAGGATATTAGCCCCCAGGTAACGAACGTCCTCGTAAACCAAAGCATTCGCCGCAGAAGACGCAAGCCCTTTACAATTAAAGCTAAGTAGTGTTAACAAGGACATCACTGGTAGGTTGCATCCAGCCTTCCAGTTCAGCCCTCAAAATCTTGAGTAAGTATCCCAGACGGCGAGCATATTGCTCAGTCCCGCCAGGCAAAGTAACATTAGTTATAAATTCATGGAACTGGTTTAGCTGTGCAATCATTTCAGGCAGCTCAGTGAAGCTTACTCTTAATGCAAGGTATTGTGATCAACTTCGCCTTACGCGGGCGAGTGGTCAATGCATACAGATCAGATAAGGTAAGATGGTGCAAAGGCACCGTAAGTTCTTCAAACATAGTAGAAATGTCAAGAAGTGTAGGAGAAGGAGAATCATCGACAGAGTCAACCATTGCAGTGTCATCAGGATCAGGGGCGACCGTGTCCATAACATCATCATCCTGGAGACATGCGAATCGGTTCGAAACTAGTAATTCAGAATTTGGCTCATGATGGCTAGGTGAACCCGAGGTAGAATGGGCTGGTTTCTTGGACCGAAGACGTTGAGACGAACGGGAAGAGCGAGTAGAAACACCAGGTGAGCTGGGGCTTTTACGTTGTGATTTATTTGCAGACACTTCCAGCGATGGAAAATCCTCATTGGAGGGCTCCAAACCATCCAGTACGACGACAGCAACCGGGAGGGAAGGAACGACTGGATAAACAGCAGGCAAAATTGATGAAGGTAGAATGTGAGCAGGTGCCTCAGCGGCCTGCAAAACATCCGCAGGGGCAGCGGCCACTGGAACTGTAGTAGCTAATGAAGAATCAGATCTAGCACCAGGAGTAGCATGAGGACAAGAAGAAGCGAGATGACCTTCCCCTTTACAGCGGAAGCACTGAACCCCTGCAAAAAGATTAAAAATGTACGTCCGGGTATCAGTGACTAATTACAGAGTTGCAGGGCGTTCTGCAATTGGCTGAGAAGTTGGAAAAATAACCCGGTACTGGCGGCGTCCACCCTGCACATGTTTCAGGGGGAATCACGGGCTGTACCTGGAAGAATCTTGGTCACTCCCACAACACGACCCATCGTGTTAAGGGCATCAATCAACAGAGAATCAGGAACAGCCGTTGGTACAGGAGAGAGGGTCACCGTAACTGGTCTTTGGGCTGCAGCGACAGGTTGTAGATGAAAGGACCCAATATCAACCCCATGAACTATAATTAAATCTACTGCTTGCTGGTGGGTGAAGTGAACAACCACCCGTCCACCCAAGCGAATAATGGACACAATGCTTTCGGCTGGCACGACCTTCGACGCAGCATGCAGATACTGGGGGAGGGGGTGTCACGCAAAGCAGGAATGAAAACACTTAATAATAAGGCAGACGACAACTGCTTACCTTGCGGTGAATCACTTGGAAGAATAATTTTCAACGCCGAAGCTACACGTTTGAAATGTGGTGCAGAATCACTAGAAATATATGAGGTACTTCCCACAGCTTGTGCGAACGACGTTAAAGTAGAACTAGCAGAACCAGGAATATTAGACGCAGCCGGCACACGGGTGGCCAGAAGCACAGTCTCTGGAAATCCAGCAGCACTAGTCGACGCAACATTCCCCAAAGAAAGCACAGAACTAAGAAGCGAAGACATATCAGCAATCGACGAAGCAGTTGAAGACGACGGTGACTTATTCACAGTGGTAGTGGACATTCTCGACCACTGGCCCACCAAAACTCATGCGTCGTAACTGACGATACACGAAAATGAAAAAACAAAACAAAAAATGAGCACCCACTCGACACTTAGCCTCACTGCTCGTGAAGCGAATGTACGAAACACTGCAACCAAAATTCAAAACGACGAAATACCACAAAAAGAACAAGTAAACAAACGAACGTTGACTTCTTCGCAGGAGCCGAAAAAATGCGACTTGTCTGTTCAACGCCCACTGCGCCACCGAGGCGGCTGACAACTATTCGAGATGGATTTATAATTAAATACACTGGTGTGAAAAACTTGAAGAAGAAGTGGAAAAAGTAATATAACGTTGAAAATAGCAGCAACATCCAAACACATATTAATTCAGGGGCGTGTCTGGGAACAGGAGAAACAGCGCATGCGTAAAAATAAGGCATGGCGTGTGGCTTGCGTTACGTGAGAACAAAATGTGCTAACTCAGTCCACTAACATCAGTTGAACGGAAGTCACTGGACGGTGAACATAAGTGTTTGCTGCGTTTGGCACACAACAAACACGTTCGATCGTGCTTGTTGTGTGCCAAGAGCATCTTGAAGGATTATCAGGGCAATCTTTTAGGTCCGCCGAGAACATCTTTAGGATTTTACAAGTGGTCGAATAATTGGGATGCTTCGGTATGGGCGAACTGGAATAAGTGTGGCCCAAGAGGTCGGTATCGACCGTAACATCGCATCCCGTGCGTGGTCGGCTTTCAGAATTACAGGTACAGCTGCGCAAATGACTGGTGATGGTCGTCCACCATACACCAACCCCAATGAGGACCACTATCTGCTCCTACAGGCCAAAATGAACCGAAACCAGACAGCCAGTAACCTTGCAAAATAACTGAACATGCGCACAGGATGCACAATATCGCGGACTGTTTGCCCGACAACCAGCATGTTGTATTCCATTAACAACTGTTCACCAGAAACACCGTTTACAGTGGTTTGGAGAGCGTAAGGAATGGAGAACAGAACAGTGAGGAACGATACTATTTATATAATCACGAAGATGTCATCGCTCTGTCCACGTTATTTTATAAACAACGCATAGTAACTGAAAAATTGTTCAACTGAAAAATTGTTCAACTGAAAAATTGTGCGTTGTTTATAAAATAACGTGGGCAGAGCGATGACATCGTCTAATTACCTTATCTCCGCGTACTTGAAATATATTAACCATTTCTACCGT
Source organism: Macrothele yani (assembly GCA_039090855.1). Lineage (NCBI taxonomy): Eukaryota > Metazoa > Arthropoda > Arachnida > Araneae > Macrothelidae > Macrothele > Macrothele yani. Next base: position 26,754,714 of record CM077001.1, read on the forward strand.
CTTTTGGATTTATCAGCTGCAATTAAACAGCTTGCTCAGTTTAATGCCACTAGATGGCGATACATCATTTGCTTAGCCCATCAATATAGATTTGTGTAGTCAGATGCTGACTGATAAACCGCGCATAGCGCTGTGAATTGTTGTCACCGTAGCGTAAAGCGAACGCACTCGGCTAGTTATCGAGAGATCTGGGGTTCGTTCACAGCGGTGTTGGATGAACAAGTTTTCAGTTACTATGCGTTGTTTGTAAAATAACGTGGACAGAGCGATGACATCGTCTAATTACATTATCTCCACGTATTTGAAATATGTTCACGATACTATTTACTGATGAGAGTAGCTTAAGTCTGTCTGGTGATTCTGGACGTCAGCTAATCTGGCGTGAGGTAGGCACTCGATATCGCCCTGAAAACACCAATAAAAGTGATAGATATGGCGCCGTGATGTACACGTATAGGAAATCAGTCTGATCGATGGACGTACGGAACTCCAGATTCTGGAAGGAAGTACTGTAACCGGTGCACGCTACTGTAATGAGGTAATCCTTCCCCATGTTCATCTGGTCCAATGTGCTATTCGCACACAGTTCGTGTTAATGGATGATAACGCCACACCCCATCGTACGGCAGCTATTTTTGAGCTGTTGAAAAGTGAAGACATTCAGCAGATGACTTGACCAGCACGTTTCTCCGACCTAAACCCCATAGAACGTGTGTGGGACGTTTTGGACAGACGTCATAGAACGCATGTGGGACGTTTTAGAACGCGTCTGGGACCTTTCGCAGCACGTCAACACATGCACGAAACATTCCAACAGCTGAAGATGGCGATGATGGAAGAATGGGTGATGTTACCGCAAGAACTCATCGACAATATAATACGAATTATGTACAGACGGTGCAAATCATGCATTAACGTTACGGGTCATCACATTCCCTATTATGGGCTTCCTTATTCCTTCGTACGATCTTTGGCAGTATATATCATGGCACCCAGTCCTGTGTAGCAAATTCTCAGTAAAGTACTACTATATCCTTTAATATCTGTACTTGTGTCTGTTTTGTTTCCGCCATCATTATATTAAGTAATGGACTTCCTATGGTTTGAATTTCACATATCTAGGCCGCTCCTGTGTGACGCTACAGGTCAAATGAAACCTTACATCACTTTCATCCTTACATCCTTACATCCATTACATCACTTTCATGGTCTACAGAATCATAATTCTTACAACACTTTCACACTTCAGAATCCTACTTCTTACATCACTTCAGAATCCTACTTCTTACATCACTTCAGAATCCTACTTCTTACATCACTTCAGAATCCTACTTCTTACATCACTTTCATCCTCATTGTGCTAATGAAACCTTACATCACTTTCATCCCTACATCCATTACATCACTTTCACACTTCAGAATCTTACTTCTTACATCACTTTCATCCTTATTGTGCAAATGAAACCTTATATCCCTTTCATCCCTACATCCATTACATCACTTTCATGGTCTTCAGAATCATAATTCTTACATCACTTTCATTTTTACGTCCATTACATCACTTTCATGGTCCACAGAATCATAATTCTTACATCCCTTTCACACTTCAGAATCATACTTCTTACATCACTTTCACACTTCAGAATCCTACTTCTTACATCACTTCAGAATCCTTACTTCTTACATAACTTTCATGCTTATTGTGCTAATGAAACCTTACATCACTTTCATCCTTACATCCATTACATCACTTTCATGGTCTGCAGAATCATACTTCTTACATCACTTTCACACTTCAGAATCATACTTCTTACATCCTTTTCATCCTTACATCAATTACATCACTTTCATGGTCTGCAGAATCATACTTCTTACATCACTTTCACACTTCAGAATCATACTTCTTACATCACTTTCACACTTCAGAATCATAATTCTTACATCACTTTCACACTTCAGAATCATACTTCTTACATCACTTTCACACTTCAGAATTATACTTCTTACATCTCTTCAGAATCATACTTCTTACATCACTTCAGAATCATACTTCTTACATCACTTTCACACTTCAGAATCATACTTCTTACATCACTTCAGAATCATACTTCTTACATCCCTTTCATCCTTACATCCATTACATCACTTTCACACTTCAGAATCATAATTCTTACATCACTTTCACACTTCAGAATCATACTTCTTACATCACTTTAGAATCATACTTCTTACATCACTTTCACACTTCAGAATCATACTTCTTACATCAATTTCACACTTCAGAATCATACTTCTTACATCTCTTCAGAATCATACTTCTTACATCACTTCAGAATCATACTTCTTACATCACTTCAGAATCATACTTCTTACATCACTTTCACACTTCAGAATCATAGTTCTTACATCACTTCAGAATCATACTTCTTACATCACTTTCATCCTTATTGTGCTAATGAAACCTTACATCACTTTCATCCTTACATCCATTACATCACTTTCATCCTTATTGTGCTAATGAAACCTTACATCACTTTCATCCTTACATCCATTACATCACTTTCATGGTCTGCCGAATCATAATTCTTACATCACTTTCATCCTTATTGTGCTAATGAAACCTTACACTACTTTCATCCTTATTGTGCTAATGAAACCTTACATCACTTTCATCCTTATTGTGCTAATGAAACCTTACATCACTTTCATCCTTACACCCATTACATCACTTTCGTGGTCTGCAGAATCATAATTCTTTCATCACTTTCATGGTCTACTGAATCATACTTTTTACATCACTTTCATACTTCAGAATCATACTTCTTACATCACTTTCATCCTTATTGTGCTAATGAAACCTTACATCACTTTCATCCTTACATCCATTACATCACTTTCATGGTCTGCCGAATCATAATTCTTACATCACTTTCATCCTTATTGTGCTAATGAAACCTTACACTACTTTCATCCTTATTGTGCTAATGAAACCTTACACCACTTTCATCCTTATTGTGCTAATGAAACCTTACATCACTTTCATCCTTACACCCATTACATCACTTTCGTGGTCTGCAGAATCATAATTCTTTCATCACTTTCATGGTCTACTGAATCATACTTTTTACATCACTTTCATACTTCAGAATCATACTTCTTACATCACTTTTATCCTTATTGTGCTAATGAAACCTTATATCACTTTCATCCTTACATCCATTACATCACTGTCATGGTCTACAGAGTCATAATTCTTACATCACTTCAGAATCATACTTCTTACATCACTTTCGTCCTTATTGTGCTAATGAAACCTTAGATCACTTTTAACCTAACAGCACTTTCTAGGCCGCTCCTCTGCGACGCTACTCATCCTTTAGTTTTGCAGAACAGAATAGATAGGTAAGCAGATAGATGTAATGTAAGAAGGGCTGTCATTAATGATAAATAGTTAAATTGCGAAAAACTCAGTTATTCCTCATAAATACGTAGATTGTGAAGATAACAGGTATGCTTTTCAGGTACATAGACAGGTATATTGTGCAGAAGACAAGTATCTTGACATACAGATAGGTGGGTTTGTATAAAAGAAAGGTATTCGTGATAGATGGAAAAAGAGTCAACTAGATTTCTAGATAGATAAAATGTAAAGAACACAAATATTCGCGATATACAGATTATGAAGGGGGAAACCATCAATGATAGCTTATAAAGTAAGCCTTTTCAGTGAGCAAGATTGGTGTTACGCTATATCTAAAACCATGACTAAGGAATGTTGAACTAAATAATAATACGATACAATAGTTTACGACCAGACGAAACATCAACTTACGATAAGCTTTTATTGATCCAGCAATATTTCCGTAGATCCACAATAGAGCCACATATGATCTAGTTTTTACATAGAGCGAACATCTCCACACCTACACATACACTGAGCAACTGCTGTACCGTCCTTTTTATCGATCGTTCTTATCACATTCATACGTCACTCAATCTTACCGCAAAAGTGTTGCCAACCTCATTCATGTGAGAGAAAAGATATCACGTTAGGTTTGGAAAGTGTAAGAGGACAAGCTCAAATTTACATAGGAAAAGGAACTAAAAATGAAAGTTATATTAGAATATACGTCATAAGCTGTATTGTGTAAAATACAAATATTCGTTAACAAAGTCTCCAAAGAGGTAAAGACTTGAAATTTATTTGCAGAAAAGAATAAAATTTAGGGTAAGACTTATAGCACTAATGGTCACATTTCTCTTAAAGCACTGTAGGTGAAACAAAACCAAACTTTTCCATCGTAACTCTTCGTTGAGTGACTAACTGATGTTAGCGAGTTCTCAAGAATACCCACCTATAAGTAGTAAGTAGAGAAAAGAAGGAAAGTTAACTCTGTGACATTACCAGTGACATGGACTGGTAACCTTTCTTTTTATTTCGATAATTTAAAGACTTTCCTTTCCGCTTTCGGGTAAGAGCGGCATAAAACAACAATAGAACCAGGAGCCTGATATGCATAATTGAGCTATTGGGAAAAGAGGAGAAGCAGAAGTTCGGAAGCAACAACAGAAGCAGTGCGAGCCTTCCTCTTTGCTCAGAGAAGAGAGATGCAGAACTGTACTTTATCTACTCCTGACATTTCAGTTGCTTTCGTATGCAAATTCGATCCCTTAAACGAGTTTCCCTTGCTTCGTAATGTACATAAGAAAACCTTCCTCGTGACGAAATTAGATAAAGCTGCTCTCTTTCGCTGTATTCTGAAAAGCCCAATGGTGGAATATGTTATGCGTTACGGGCATTGCATTTTTTTTTCATAAAAGTCATTCTTTTTTTAGCGGTCTCCTGATAATCATTGGCACTAAGAAGTAAAATTATTTTCCGTAAGTTTACTTGGATTCACAACTGCTTCGCTAGTAAATTTTCGAAATGCATGATTTTTTCGTTTCTTATTTTTACAAGGTTTCAAATATACTGCTCGATATAGAAAATGCAACACCAGCATGGATTCGCCGACTTCGTTTTGTTTGACACACATTTTGAACCCCAAAAGATTTTATTGTAGGTCGAACCCCTAATATTTTTGCACGTATTTCGTAAGAAAAATACACGCACGCATATGTGCAGAAATTCCGTCTTTCATTATCAATACAAGTTTTTTATTCATTCCCCGTTTACTATATATAGAAAGTGTGTATAGAAAATTTCCTCTCAGACACTTTATTGTGCCTCAAAAAATAATTAGTGTTTGTTGGTGCTCATCAAATTTGACGCCACAGACAAACCTCAAGAACCGTTGTTTAAGAGCATTTTAAACTGCCTCCTTTATAAAAGAAAATTCTTCGGTTTGTCTGGACTCCCACAAAATACAAAAGTCTAGCTTTACGTTCGGAGACGAGAACATATTCGAGGTCATAGTGATAAAGGCGGAAATATGTTGCACAGTCAGTTGACCCACCCTATCTTCGGACAGTCGGGGACCAAGGAGGTTAGAAGAGAGAGAACATGGCATCAGCAGCCGCTGGTGAAGCCAAATCTTGTCTTCTGGTTTCTTCCGCCCTCCGGGTGGGGAGGGTTAAGTGGCATCACTTACTGAAGACCTGTGGTGGAGCACAGGCTGATAGCGGCCGCCTCTTACTCTCTGCAGCAGTCCCTGAATGTAAACAAGGCTCCCACAGCTTTAGCAAGGCCGTGATTGGTTAATATGCAGTATGTACTTCCTCTCGACGAAGCATAATTTTGCTTAATTTTGTTAGAAAATACTAGACAGTATTTCTGTAACTTTTGCAAATTTTTAATTATGTGCATGTATATTTCGGTCTCATTTTTTCCTGACTGTACATGCTTCAAAAGTGCCTCTAAAACATCTTAAAAGTCAACTATTTCCCCATGGAAAAGTACAGAAGCCGCCCAAGTTGGGCATACTGAGCATACAAAGCGCATACGAAGTAAAGCCCACGGAAAACGCAGGGCGTGCGGTGATGCCATTTCCTCTCCCTTCTAACCTCCTATTTTAACTCGATCATTTGAAGAAAAAAATTGTCGGCATTTTTCAAAATTGGCAATAAAAGAAAACCTTAAAATAAATTTTATGTTTTTGTTACTTTTATAAGACAGTTGATTTGGAGATTCACACAGTATCTGTATATTGTATATAATAATGACGCGCCTACAAAGGCAAAATAAAAGAAATAAATAATTATCTAGAGAGAAAAAAATTCTGTAATTAACTATAATTTGCTTTATTTTAGCATTTGAGGCGTCTTATTGTGACAGATATTCTGACTGAATGAAATTTAAATTAGGCTTCAATACTTTGAAAAATTCATGGGTAATTCGATTAAAAATTTCCGGAACACCCAATAATTTTTCAAGTCGAACACCAGGAAGTATTTGTCGGAACGGTATGAAAAACCGGTAGGTATTGACTGCATATAAGTTATGCAAATGATTGCATTTGGGAACTGATCACGTGATAGATGAGAAAAATGTTGGGGGGACCGAAAAGTAATGTCGTTTTTGGAAAAGAAGAGAAACACTGTTTGTAACAGAAGAAATATATTTCTTAAGGAATTATATAATCGCCATCATTATCGATCACACTTGCCCATCGTGAAACCAAACTTTCAACGCCATCTTTATAAAAAGACGTTGGTTGTGGTGCAAAGAAGTCCGAGAGCCCCGTTTAGACATCATCAATATTGTGGAATCTTTTCCCATTAAGAAAATGCTGCAGAGATCTGAACAAATGGTATTCAGATGGTGGAATGTCAGGGGAATAAGGGGAAGGGGCAGAACTTCCCAGCCAAAATCTCTTATCGTCTGCTGGTTCCGTCTCGCCCGTGTGAGATCTCGCGTTGTCATGCTGGAGGATGACACCTTTTTTGGTTGACCAGTGCTCGAAGTTTTACAGTAAGAGCCTGTGCTTCAAACGGTCCAGTTGTTGATAATAGAGGTCTGCCGTTACGGCCTGTCCGGGTTCCAAGAGCTCAAAGTGAGCTACGCCAGCGGTAGCACACCAAACACAGAGCAAAACCTGTAACGTATATTCTATGTCAACTTTCCTTTTGAGTTTCTTTTTCTATGTAAATTTGAGTTCATTCTGTTAGGCATTTTCAAACCTTAACGTTATGTCTTTACTCGCAAACGAGAATGATGTTGGCAACACACTGAGGTCGGAACAAGTGACGTATGTGTGGCCGGATAAGAACGATAGATAAAAAGGCAATGCAGTGGTTCTTTAAGGATGATAGACGTGCTGTTATACTGAGATTGGATCTTAAATCACTGATACTGTATTGAGTACGCCAAATAAACCGGATGTGAATGTGGAGTACAAACCATTCAAGCAAAATAAACGTATTTGTAAGTACTACAATTGACTTCTTTCTTGTAATGCGTATGAGTACCTTCTAATATTACATTGACTTTAGCCCACATAACGTAATTACTGGGGCAAGGACTAAGTTAAAGCGGAAAGACAATTACGTTATAAACCTTTTTTACGCTTTCCAACAGTAGGTTGAAGAAGCGTATATGCTCCAGCTTTTTCCGTCCGTCTGTCCGTCCGTTTGTCGGCACGATAACTCCCGTAAAAATGGCTCGATTTCGATGAAATTTTAGTATGTGGTAGGGAACCACCTGTGGACGAATCCTATTGCAAATGGGACAAATGAGGTTAAAGGTCACGACATAGGAGCGGGATCTATTTTTTGCCCTTATGCCTCATAACTTGCGTAAATATGTTTCGATTTCAATGAAATTTTAGTATGTGGTAGGGGACCACCTGGGGACGAACCCTGTTGAAAATGGGTGAAGTGGGGTCAATGACCAGGACATAGCAGCGGGATGCATTCCATTGCCCATATGCGTCATAACGCGCGTAAAAATAGTTCGATTTCGATGAAATTTCAGTATGTGGTAGGAGACCACCTGGAGAGGAACCCTATTGAAAATGGGATAAATGGGGTCAAAGATCAGGACATAGGATCGGGATCCATTCCATTGCCCTTATCCCATACTATTAAGGTGGACGTCAAGTAATTTTGCTTCCTATATTTCCAATGGAAAGACTTTTCTACACAATTCCTTCACAATTAGTGTATTCCCAATTATGGAAATTTGAACATGGATTAAAATAACTTCCTATTAAAACTTGGAATACTTAACATTTTCTAAAACATAACCATAATTATATTAAAAAACAATAACGTTTCCTTTGGTGCTGTTGAAACCAAGAAAAAGATGGCGCGATCTGTACTTTGATGACGTCAATAGACAGATAAATGTAGGATTGCATAATTATGGTTATGTTTTAGAAAATATAAAGTATTCCAAGTTATAAAATGAAGCTATTTTAATCGATGTTCAAATTTTCATCCTAGGGAACGCATTAATTGTAAAGAAAATGCGTACAGAAGTTTTTCCATTGGAAGTATAGGAAGCAAAATTACTTGACGTCCACCTTAAAGGAGCAATTCTTGTATCTATGAAAATTTTATTTTGAAAATGGCTCTAAGGATTTTGACGAAAGTCGTTAACCTACCGTTTTCTGGTACTAGAAATTGATTTAGCGTGATCTGAACTTTTTTTGTTTAGTGGGTTAAATAACCACCCCAAATTACCACGTGTTTAGTGTAGTGTCATGACGTCGTCCCATTAGATGTTGGCGCGCTGTCACGCCATCTGTATCATTACGTCACACGGTGTGTGTGGTTCCTATTAAAGTTTGATGACGTCACACTCTTGCGAGCAGGTGGTCGCGATTCCCATCTGCCTCATTACATCACGCGTTGCGTGCGTATGCCCGTCCGCACGATGACTCGCTTAGCAATCGTTCGATTTCGATGAAATTTTAGTATGTGGTAGGAGACCTCCTGGGAAGGAACCCTATTGAAAATTAACGAAATGGGGTCAAAGGTCAGGACATAGGAGCGGGATCCATTCCACAGCTCTTATGCGTCATAACTAACGTAAAAATGCTTCGATTTGGATGAAATATTAGTATGTTGTAGGGGCGTGCCTAGGGACGAATCCTTTTGAAAATGAGCGAAATGGAGTCAAAGGTTAGGACACAAGAACGGGATCTATTCCATAGCCCTTATGCATCATATCTTACGTAAAAATGCTTCTATTGCGGCAAAACTATATCATGTTATTTCGTCGGTATACTGAACCGGTTCTGTTGAATATAGTCGAAATGGGATCAAAGGTCAGGGCACAGGAGCGATATTTATTCCACAGCTATTATCCTCATAACTTGAGTAATGATTTCTGGTATGTTGAAAAGCGTATTATAATCAATGCATTGCATGATTTTAGTAACTTGTTAGGATATACGCCTGGTTTTGGCATAGGAACTAATGTCTGACCTGGAGAAAGCCACTGGTTTTTGCGTGTGTTGTTCACGTAAAGAACCCACTTTTATTTCCAGTAACAATTCGATGAAGAAATGGATCCTTTTCTTGTCGACAGAGCAAAGAGTTGCAGATGGTAGATCGCTGAGCTTTGTTGTCTGATGAAAGTTGGTGTGGAACCCAAACTCCTTGTCTATAGACCTTCCCTATTTGTTGCAGGTGCTGTTGAGCAGTAGACGATGTTGCATTAAGATGTTGGGATAATTCATCAATCGTTTAAAGATTATCTTCCTCAACGGCTTCACGCAGCAGGCCATTGTCCACCTCCATGGTCCTTTTTGCACGAGGGGCATCAGAGAGGTCAAAATTGCCCATCCGGAATTGGCCGAACCAACGCTGGCACTTGCGGACATTTAACGCATTCGGATAAACAGCGCAAATGTTATTGGTGTCCACGGTTGCATTGTTCCCCTTCTAAAATTCATACAGCATACAATGACAAACACGGCTCTCTTCGTGTTTTAGGTCACTAATTTTGTTCTGCAAATCTGGAAGACAAAAACACCGACATAAGTTAAAGGCGAATAGTTTATTCACTTGTACATACACTTACTTTACGTTGAACGTACATAAACACCTCACAACTGCTCATCAAACTTAGGTAACAACTGCTCCCAAACTTAGGTCACAACTGCTCCCAAACTTAGGTCACAACTGCTCCCCAAACTTAAGTCACAACTGCTCCCCTATATAGAACGTACATAAACACCTCACAACTGCTCCCCAAACTTAGGTCACAACTGCTCCCAAACTTAGGTCACAACTGCTCCCGGAAACTTAGGTCACAACTGCTCCCAAACTTAGGTCACAACTGCTCCCCAAACTTAGCCTCTTCCCAAAAACCGACATTACCTTCAGGATAAAAGTGAAAAAATGGCTTAGCATAGCTAAGTTCAGTCATATTCAGTTGGGTGTGTAGACCGTTGCATCGGAGTGGTCTCGGTGGCGAAAGCACGTGACGATTCCCGGGAGATAGAGGCGTAACTAAGGAGGAGCAGGTGGAGCGGCCGCCCCTGGAGCAGCTCAAGTGAAGCACCATAAATCACTGCTCAAAATCTTATTAAAATCGGAATTGAAACTTTCGCGCCAGTTTTTGGTACACGATTTTTCGCGCCACACTTTCTTATTGTCCATTTGCAGAATTTTTCTGTGATATAATTCAGACTCACATTAACTACTGCTTTTTATCTTGGGGTCAAACAACTAAAACAAATTTAAACAAATTACAGGTATTAAAAAATAAATGCGTTAGATTAATAGACCCCGCACTCAGAACGAAGTACCACTATGATTGCATACATACATCCACATCCACATCCTGTAGTTCACTCGAATGATTTCCTAATACTAACAATACATCAATTTTTCAACTACAGCCTTGACAAAATCATGTTTCAGATACTTAAGAATAATTTGCATATAGATTTAATTGAAATTAATTGTAATAGACATAACAACCAAACAAGAAATAGATTACCGCTTTGCCCAATACAACCTAAAACTCAGCTATTAAAACAAAGGTTAAACTATGTTGGACGAGATTATTGGAATTCATTGCCTTTGGATTTAACAAATATTAATAAACAATATATCACTTAAAAATACCTTCTAAGTTAAAAAATAAAAGGGGTCCTTTCATTAAATTCAAATAATTATACTAATTTTTTACTAAAAATATTAGTAATTCATGATAAGGCCAAACTCACGTGACTCATACTTTTGAGAGAACTAAGGGCTATGTCAGGACTCCAAGAGGAATTTTCTCTTGTTCTTGTTGCTGTTCAATAGCCTTTGTATGCATAGCTTACTGTAATATTCTTATGTTATGTAACAGCATTAATAAAAAAGTAAATTAATATGTTTCTCCAGTTTCGACGGCCTCGGAAGCTTAAAAATTGCATTTCTTCGTCAAAATGTTCAGGGATTGCCAATTGTGCACATTCAGAAGAAACTATTTTATGGTCCATCCAACTAAAGAAAAACCATGGTATTTGTCGACAACAATGAGGCCAGAGGTATTTCTTTAATCGAATGGACTGTTCGCACGGTAAAAGATCAAAATGTCGTTCACATTGTTGAAGATTATTTTGGGAGATTCGATCATTACTGCGTCTGCAAGCCACGATTGCTAGTGTAATTCGGTCTGCTTGATGTGGTACCGAAAGTCCTAACTTGTAAACGTCATTCTTCTTCTAACTTGTAAGTGTCATTCGTTCTGCTTGATGTGGTACCGAAAGTCCTAACTTGTAAACGTCATTCTTCTTCTAACTTGTAAGTGTCATTCTTTCTGCTTGATGTGGTACCAAAAGTCCTAACATGTAAGCGTCATTCAGTCTGCTTGATGTGGTACCGAAAGTTCTAACTTGTAAGCGTCATTCGGTCTGCTTGATGTGGTACCGAAAGTCCAAACTTGTGAGCGTCATTCGGCCTCCTTGATGTGGTACCGAAAGTCCTAACATGCAAGCGTCATTCGGTCTGCTTGATGTGGTGCCGAAAGTCCTAACTTGTGAGCGTCATTCGGTCTGCTAGATGTGGTACTGAAAGTCCTAACATGTAAGCGTCATTCGGTCTGCTTGATGTGGTACCGAAAGTCCTAACTTGTGAGCGTCATTCGGTCTGCTTGATGTGGAACCGAAATTCCTAACTTGTAAGCGTCATTCGGTCTGTTTGATGTGGTACCGAAAGTCATAACTTGTGAGCGTCATTCGGTTTACTTGATGTGCTACCGAAAGTCTTTACTTGCAAGCGTCATTCGATCTGCTTGATGTGGTACCGAAAGTTTTAACTTGTACGCGTCATTCGGTCTGCTTGATGTGGTACCGAAAGTCCTAACTTGTGAGCGTCATTCGGCCTCCTTGATGTGGTACCGAAAGTCCTAACTTGTAAACGTCATTCGGTCTGCTTGATGTGGTACCGAAAGTCCTAACTTGTAAACGTCATTCGGTCTGCTTGATGTGGTACCGAAATTCCTAATTTGTGAACGTCTTTCGGTCTGCTTGATGTGGTACCGAAAGGCCTAACTTGTGAGCGTCATTCGGTCTGCTTGAAGTGGTACCGAAAGTCCTAACTTGTGAGCGTCATTCGGTCTGCTTGATGTGGTACCGAAAGTCCTAACATGTAAGCGTCATTCCGTATGCTTGATGTTTTACCGAAAGTCCTAAATTGTGAGCGTCATTCGGTCTGCTTGATGTGGTACCGAAAGTCCTAACTTGTAAGCATCATTCGGTCTGCTTGATGTGGTACCGAAAGTCCTAACTTGGAAGCGTCATTCGGTCTGCTTGGTGTGGTACAGAAAGTCCTGACTTGGAAGTGTCATTCGCTCTGCTTGATGTGGTACAGAAAGTTCTAACTTGTAAGCGTCATTCGGTCTGCTTGATATGGTACAGAAAGTCCTAACTTGTAAGCGTCATTCGGTCTGCTTGATGTGGTACCGAAAGTCCTAACTTGTAAGCGTCTGGGAAAAGCTGTACAGACGGTCACATTTTGATTGTGCCTCCCACATAGAGGGAGATGACGTTAATTTTGTTTTATGGAGCAGGGTACATTATACACCATTACATTTGTACTAAGGTAGAAAGACAAATGAGGGCGCAATATTTTGTGGTTAGCTTGGGTCGCAGAACACGTAGTTACGCTTATACGGGTGGCGTCATTCAGTTAACTCCTCTATGTGATGATATCACCGTTAACCACCGTGAGAAAAACCGCAGGCTACAGGTTTTAACTATTACTTTTACCTTCGAGTTCAGGCGTTCAATCTCATTAAGAGTTTAAATGTTAAAAGTGATTCGGAAAAAATGCGATGTATGCGTGGAAAGAGAGAAAAAAATGTCTTTCTCACATGTGCATGAGTTAATTTAATTTTACATCTAGCTCACTGAATGACATTTGGCCCTTAAATTCTTTGGAAAATGAATCATCTGAGTTCGGGAAATAGTTTGTGTTTTAAAAATCGGCAATTCTCTTGTGAGAAAATAAACACTTGGATATGCGCTTGTGGAAGTGTACAAGGTGCATTACCTTCGGAATTTTAGAGATGTATGCCAAAAATAAGATAAAACGAAAGCCTTGCCCCGTCAGTCAAAAATAAAATCCATGTGCTCACGACATTTTCTTGAGAATTATTCTTCGGATACAGGATGACACGCCACTTTATTTTTTTGGATACCTCCTACATGTTTCCGAATTACACATTTTTACTTCCGTTCAGAATTTTAATTTCATTGTTTTGAAATCACTATCACCCCTACTCGGAAGTGGAAGGGAGGTCGGCTTTCTTTGTTTCTTATTTTGTCACAAAAGATCCATCCTAGCACCTAACTTCACTCTTGTCTCCTTGCTCGGAAAATCAAAGCTACGAGCAAGGCTTGAAAAACTAGTTGAACAACTTCCAACTTTCTGCATTGGTGTTTTATCTTTTCATTAAATAAAAATAATACAAAAAACTGCTGGTGAGTAGTGAAAGAGTTGGCCTTTTTGTAAATATATAAGACACTTGGGGCGTTGGGGGCCTTGGGCACCGGCCCCGTTGTCCCATCCCTTAAGACGACCATGGACACACTCGTTGATGAATAAACACTTCTGCTTTTCATATCTGACTTCCATATTTTGATCAATCTGCTTATCTCAGAAATCTCTATCGCTCCTGTGACTTTCACAATTTTGCACTGTTTCCCTTTTCGGTGTTGAGATTTCAATTTTACGGTGTGTGTGTGTGTGTAATTCCCTGATAGGGTAATGATACCCCTAACGAAAATGGTTAAAAATATTCCGACTTCGTTTTTTTTCCCCGTTAAAATCGTGGATTTCCAAATAAGTCAACACGGACTCCCAATACCTGGCATAATTTTTTTCATGATCAACGGGAGGTTCGCCATTTTTACTGAAACTAAAATGTTTACTGACGTTTTATTTTAACAGGGACTTATATCTGAAATGATTTAATTCCTTCTCTGCTCGTGACAAAAAGTTTAGTGATTCCTGAAGTTAGTGTGAAAAGCATAGCTTTAGGTCGGAAGATTCTCTTACTGCGGTATGGCATTTTAGTTAAGATGCTTTCATTAGAAAAAGAAGAAAGAAAAAAGAAAAGTTAAGAACATTATTTACTAGTAGTAAGGGAGCATCAGACGGAGATCTCGAAGGTAGACATACCAGCTGACATTATGAAACAATAAAACGTACTGTCGTATATTTCTACCAAGAATGTATGATAAAGGTACCTTAGAAAAGACAACAGTGATTGCCTCTGCTTTCAAGGTACTTCCTAAGTATTCCTTTTACTTCAATTTAGTCGAATGAAAACTTGCGAACGGACGCCTAAACATCTTATATTTCTTTTCTTGATTTGTTGACAGGGCTTGATTTTCAAAATCTCCTAAAGCACTTCTTGCCGCGCCGAACCAAGCAATCCCTAATACCAGGCGAAAAGATGAAGTGACAGCCTATTCACATAGTCACATTCCCTCGATTTTTATTGTTTTTTTTTTCTAAGAAAATCCTTTGGATTGAGTTCCGCAATAACAGCATGGGTTCCTTTTTACCTAGCGATTTGGGAAAAAAGGGCGGAAAAAGTGTTAAAAACGCGAGTAAACATTTAAGTTCAGTAACAATGACGAAACTCCCGTTGATCCTGAAAAAAAAATATCTTTCAGCCACAAAGTAATAATCTTTCGGGGCAGAGTTTTAGAATCGGCGAAATTCAGTGAAAACCAAAATTGATTTATGACACCTATTGGAAAAATGTTTTTTTTTCCGGAGATTTTAAAAGGGGATTTAATCCTTTACAGCGCATAAAGTACCTGAACCAAATGTTGCCGAAAATTTCCGGGATTCCCCTAACAGAAATGATCACATGGTTGTCGGGTTTTACGAAAGCAACTGCAAAACAATCCACCCCCCCTCCATCTCAACAATACCGAACGCACACAGATGAGTATTTACATCATGGCCACCCCAGCCTAGAGAAATGAGCACGCCTGGAGACCAAACGGTGGTGCAGATGAAGTTCCCAGAGCAGTATATATACAACCAGAGGACCGGCTTTCGGTTAGTAGAGTGTTCGGAGTGAGAATGGGAAAATCTCCAGATTTATCGGAGTTTGATGAACGAAAAATTGTGATGGCAAGGCGCCTGGGCTACTCACGTATCGCTGTAGTGAGTACGTATCAAAAGTGGTGCACAGATGGCCAAACGACAAAC
This sequence comes from Macrothele yani, assembly GCA_039090855.1. Taxonomy (NCBI): domain Eukaryota; kingdom Metazoa; phylum Arthropoda; class Arachnida; order Araneae; family Macrothelidae; genus Macrothele; species Macrothele yani. Next base: position 26,770,326 of record CM077001.1, read on the forward strand.
TATCGTTCAGCCGTGTGTCGTCCGCAGCTCATTGATGCCAGATGGGTGCGCAGACTGTCGCGCATTGTTCACAGCGACCACGGGGCCACAGTGCAACAAATCACCCGCAGCTGCAACAGTGGTGATAAGGGCAATGTGTCACAGCACACAGTTTATCGCAGCCTTCTGCGCATAGGCCTGCGTAACCGAAGTCCCGGCCGGGTCCCCATGCGCAATGCGCGTCATCTCCAACAAGGCATGAAAAGGGCTCAAGATCATCGAGATTGGATCGTGGATGATTGGAAGAAAATGGCCTGGTCTGACGAATCAAGAATCTTGGTGCATCACGTACACGGCCGAGTGCGGACACGCCGATTACCAACGTAGTCTATGCCCCCCGGATGCACTGTTAGGCGGAAAGAGGCCTGCAGCGGAGGTGTTATGCTGTGTGCGATGTTTTCTTGGGATACTTTAGTCCCCATTATCCCAAGAGCAGAATCCTTGCCAGCTGTCAGGTATGTGAACATTCTTGCAGACCAAGGTCACCCATTCATGGCAACTTTGTTCCCTGCTGGTGATGGCTATTACCAACAGAATGATACGCCATGCCACACTGCCAGAATCGTCAAGGAGTGGTTCGAGGAACATGCTAGTGACTTTCTGTTAATATCCTGGCCTCCGAATTCACCTGACATGAACCCAATAAAATATTTGTGGTTCGACTTGAAAAAGCGGGTTCGCGATAAATCACCACCACCCCGAAATGCAAGGGAACTGGAGGACCTGCTGTTGACATTTTGATACCGCATTCCACAGGATATCTATCGCCACCTAATCGAATCGATGGCTTGCAAATTGGCCGCTGTCTTGTGGGCTAAATGGGGTCCTACAGCTTATTAGATATGTGGTCAATGAGTCATCGATGTAAATCCTTAACTGGGGGTATAAAAAACGCTCGCTTCTGTTCTCTGCTGCATGATGTAAAAGGGATAGACACCATGACACGAACATCATGCCCAACGGAGTACCGAAAAAAACCCTGTCCCCCCCCCCCACCAAAATCCTTTTGCAAAAATTTATTACCTTTCAGTTATTGAGTTTTTTTTAAATTCTATATCAATAAACTAAGTTTTATCGGCGTTTTAGTAATTCAAATTCTTTCGAACCTACAGCTATTTTTTAGTAAAACTATAATTTTTACTCTTCATTGCGCGACAGGCGCGGACCGTGCCGGGGTAATTCCCGGTGGGCAGCCATATTCTGGACCGGTAAGCCTCATGCTAACTTAAGAAAAAAATTACATATATTTATATACACTGACGGAAAAAAGAATCCCAACACCACGAAAAAATAGTTATAGAGGAATGAAAGGGCGGCAATGCATTTGTATAGGTAACATATTTAATCGATTAAGGTTTCAAGATCACAGCTTATTGTAAGCGCGAGAAGAGCCATTTTAAATGTGAAATGCTGGTACACTAATAACCGGTGTAACTGCCAGAATGTTGAATGCAAGCACGCAAACGTTCATGCATTGTGTCGTACGGGTGCTGGATGTCAGTTTGTGGGATGGAGTTCCTTGCCTGTTGAACTTGGTCGGTCAATACATGGACGGTTAATGCTGGTTGTGGGTGACGCTGGAGTTGTCGTCCAATGATGTCCCATACGTGCTCGATTGGAGAAAGATCTGGTGATCTAGCAGGCCACAGCAACATGTCGACACTCTGTAGAGCATGTTGGGTTACAACAGCGGTATGCGGGCGAACGTTATCCTGTTGGAAAACATCCCCTGGAATGCTGTTCATGAATGGCAGCACAACAGGTTGAATCACCAGACTGACGTACAACTGTGCCGTCAGGGTGCGTGGGATAACCACGAGAGTGCTCCTGCTGTCATAGGAAATTGCTCCCCCGACCATAACTCCAGGTGTAGGTCCAGTGTGTCTCGGCCGCAGACAGGTTAGTTGCAGACGCTCACCTGGCCTCCTTCTAACTAACACACGGCCATCACTGGCACCCAGGCAGAACCGGCTTTCATCAGAAAACACAACAGATCTCCACTCCGTCCTCCAATGAGCTCTAGCTTGACACCACTGACGTTGCAAACGGCAGTGGTTTGGAGTAAGTGGAATGCACGCTACAGGGCGTCTGACTCGGAGCTTCCTTCAATTAACCGATTTGTAACAGTTCGTTGTGTCGCTGTGGTGGCAACTGCAGCTCGAATTGCTGCCGCAGACTCGGTACGATGCGCCACGGCCATACGCCGTACACGGCGGTCTTCCCTCTCTGCAGTGCCACGTGGCTGGTCGGAACCCGGTATTCTTGGGGCAGTACCTTCCCTTGACCACCGCTGCCAACAATCATGCACAGTGGCTACATTCCTGCCAAGTCGTTCTGCAATATTGCGGAACGAAAATCCACCTTCTCGTAGCCCCATTACACGACCTTGTTAAAACTCCGTGAGCTGTTGATAATGGCTTTTTCGTCTTCTTAAAGGCATTCTTGACTAACATCAACACCCTACGTCGAATCTCAACGATAACTAACGCTCACGAACGTTACAGCGCGTATTTACAGCAAACTTGCTTTGCATGTTCCTAGGGGCGCTACTAGCGCCATACGTATGCGCCGAGCACAAAATTTTCATAGACGTCGTCTTACAGATGTACTCTCACTGCCTACCAACTGTCGTTTATCTAACACAACTCCTTCTTGGTGTTGGGATTTTTTTCCGTCAGTGTATATACGCAGTTCAATACGTCGTATTTTTGTAGAAGAAAACTAAGTTATACTAAAACGGCAAAGTTTGTTTACCACCTAGATGACTTCAAAAAGGGAAAAAAATCTACGTAGCAAATATTCTATTGAGTCAAACACTATGTTTGATACACCCCTTTCTTGACTTTCAAATTTAAGGTCCGTTCCTTTGGGCTGCTCAGTCAACGTTTGTCAATTGCAGTTGAGTACTCAATCCAATCCAATGAAATTTGCAATAGTAAATAGTCTAACTAACAATATATTTATAGATTTTTACAGATTTCTTTATTTTTTATTTTTTATTTTATTTTTTTTGACAGATTTTTTATAGATTTTTATGAAAAAAAATTATTTTTTTATTATTTTTTTTTAATTTTCAATAGAATTTTTACGTATTTATTCAAATGTCTATCATTTTAATAGTAGTTCAATAGTTTGAGATCAAATATGCTATCAATAGTCTGAGATAGAAAGTAGAAATTGATTGTGTACCTTAATGCATTGAAGTTCACCCACGGTAAAATTATTGAGTTGCTGATTTTTATATGAGAAGGTTTTTTTGTTTTTGTTTTTTTAAACGAGATGCCCATGTGATTTACTACTTTTGGGGCCTTGTGATTACACTAATTACTTAATTGCAGTTCTGGAAAGTCAAAAATGTCAATCTGCAGCAAAAAAAGTTTCTCGATTTGAAAGTAAATATAAATGAAAATTAATTTTCGCTCTCTCAATTTCTTCATTTTTTAGATCTGCACTGAAATTCTTGCAATTCTGGACGTTTCTAGTATTTTTTCAAGAGATTTTTATTCGTAATTATTGTATTAGTGCTACGTAAGTCTTGAAAAAGAAATTAATCTCAAGCGCATCCCGTTCTCACTAAATGCGGAGATACTATCACAAATTATAAATTCGGTTATCGCAATAAAATTTGTATATAAGAATGGAAAAAAGACTTCTAAAGTTTGTCTCAGGGAAAATACCTTGTCTTGTTTTTCAGCGACGAAAGTAATTTTGTTCTTACATTAAATTGCCCCCTTGATGCGTGCATGACATAGAGCTATGCTCCTCGCTTGGGCACGGCAACACCGCCACTGCACACTTGATGACTGGAAACAAGTAGCCTGGTCTGACGAGTCCCGTTTCCAACTGTATCGGGCAGATTGAAGGATTCGTGTGTGGCGTAAACCCCATAAAGCCATGGATCCCGCCTGTCAACAGGGAACTGTACGGGATGGCGGGGGTTCGTAATGATATGGGGTGTATTTAGCTGGACTGGACTTCACTGGGACCCCTGGTACGTCTACAAACGTCTGTGACCGGCCAACGCTATGTGCGCATCCTTTCTGACGAGTACACCCGTTCATGTCCTGCATTCATGCTGATGGGCTGAGCCTGTTCCAACAGGACAATGCACCTCCACACAAGTGTCGGGACGCCACATTATGATTAGAGGAGCATTCATCTGTGTTTGGGGTGTTGTCATTCCTACCCAAGTTCCCAGATATGAACGTGATAGAACACATTTGGGATGCCATGCAACGCGCTATCGAACACATGATTCCGAGGCATCGGAATACACCCGAATTGTGGAACGCTCTGCAGGAAGTATGGAGTGCATTGGCTACAGCATATTTCGAGAAGCTAGTGGAGTCCATGCCCGGGCGTATTTCTGCAGTCCTGCGCTCCCGTTGGGGACCTACCAAGTATCAGACTGGTGTACCAGTTTTTCTGGCACTTCAGTGTATGTAAAAAAACACGTAACATAATTACACAATGTTTTGCACATAGCAATTCTTTTTTCTCTTGAATCTGTAATTTAAAAAGGACACAGGTCTCTATTTCTTCGTTCCCGCGAGGAACATCTTTCATTTCATTATATTCTAAAGGATGAATAGTTATGTGCACACAACTGTAATTAATAACACCTTATCTTAATTGGTATAAAAATTTCATTTATCGAACTTATAACGTAACACTTCTCTTACCTTATGCCAGATTCGTGGTTATGTTAAAGTTCCAAATGTCCGGCTGAATAGATATTAAACTAAGGGTAAATGCGATGCACTAATTGTACCCGATAACTCACTTTAAATTAAGGCTTTCAGGGTCAGACGAAACATATACAGAAATCGAAATCGCTTACGTAAATTTTTATTGGTCAGGCAACTTTCAGGTGAAATCACAAACATATCACGCCGAGGTACACCCACAACTTTACATACATTCACGGACAATTAAATTTGTGCACCAAGAAGGAAGCATCAGATTGAACTGAAATTTTATGGACGTAATGATACGGGTGAATGATACACATGATGGCAAAAAGAGAGCTGCAGGGCAATTACAGAAGGATCTGTGGCACACAGTCCGGTCATCTTCAATAGCGCTTCACACCGCATTGTGCGGCGATACATGCTGCAATACGGTCCGGCATGGAGGCGAACAGACACCTAATATTGTCCTGCGGCAGACTGGCCCACACGTGTTGGACGGTGCGCTCCAAATCCGGGATAGTGCGGCACGGCGGCAGCTGGCGTTTCAACTGGTCCCAAACATGCTCGATAGGGGACAAATCAGGGAAGCGGAAAGGCAATGGAAGTGTCAGGACACGACTTCGGCACTTACGGGTAACCCGAGCAGTGTGCGGGCGGACATTATCTTCTGGTACAGTGAACCTGGAATCCCGGCCAAGAATGGGGGCACATGGGGCCGCAGGATCTCATCCACATACCGCTGGCCCGTCAATGATCCAGGTACCACTACTAGATCAGATCCGCTATCGTAGGCAATGGCTCCCCAGACGATAATGCCTGCAGTGGGGTAGGTGTTGCGCTCGATAGCGAGGGTGGAATTGTGCCGTTGACCTGGGGACCTCCACACCCGGACACGATGATCAGCTGTTCCCAAAACGAAGCGACACTCATCGCTAAAAACCACACGTCGCCAGGCTGTGGCGTTCCAAGTCGCTCTGGCACGGAACCACTGCACACAGAGCCGGCGATGTTCCGGTGTTAACAGCAGCACACGTAAGGGGCGCTGGGATCGCAGATTTGTTTCCGCGAGGAGTCGGAAAATGGTTCGTGGGCACACAGAAGCCGCTACATATGCCTGTGTAGTGGACCGGGTCCTCGCGGGATTCGTTCGTGCCTGACACACGATCCGTCGAGCCTCTCTGCCGGTGGTTCACCTGATCCGTCCAGAGCTGCACCGCCGTGAGACAGTGCCGTCACGTGTCCATTGCTTCCAACAGAGTAAGGCGGTATGGTCAAAGCGATCCCCGTGGCGTACTATACGGTGCGCCTAACACCCTACGGTTTTTGACCGGTGATCAAGTCTCTCTCGAAGTCCGTAAGTTACGTAAATCGACGTCTCTGGAATCTACCCGGCATTCTTGTCACTCTGTACTTTTGCTTGCGTCGGCCGGTCGTTTTCGCTATCAAGGGATATCGACTACACACCGGTTTATAAGGCTGCCGGTTCGTGCTTGCAGCACCACCACAGGGTGTGCGGTAATGCGTAATAGCCCCAAACGTGGATCATTTGCATACAATCACGCACTCTAGCAATCTGCAAAGTTTCGCGGTTGTACCATGTTTTCTTCTAGGTGCGCAAATTTTATTGTCCGTGAGTGTACGTTAATTAGCTGTCGTACAATCAAACTCATCAACGACATAACATCTCCACCTCACATGTGCTTTCACTGCTATCTGCCTTTATCTCATGTGCGTCGTGCGGTGCAGGCACGTCACAGTATTTATTTATTTAATGTAATATAATATAAAACATATCTTGTGTTTATTTGTGGAATAAATATGTTCATTCTGAGAGCAAAGAGTTCCGTTGCGCATGTAAAAAAATCCGCAAGGAATGTCTATTTTCTTTGAAATATCACGATATTGACAATCAGTACTTCTGCTTTTCAGTCTGCGCAAGTCCTTATATACTCTTGTAAACGATCGCTCTGCTGAAGAGCAATACTGAAAGAATTTAAATTTCCATGTATTTTATTTTCTTGAAAATTCGCATGCCCATTACATTTCATAACATTACGAAACAGGGTTTCACAGGAATATACTGTATGTGTAGCAACAGAGAAAATGAAGATGCTTCCTAAAGTTGTTTGTAGAAGATTAAAAAATGTAATACATAGGGAGCAGCAGTTTCATTTCAAAGAAGGGAAAGAGAATGCTATGTTCTCTCCTATGATAGGAAGCAATTTATGCAAAATACCAATTGAGATGCAAAAGAACCCTTGCATCTGCTTCAGGGACTACGAGAAAATATCCAACACGCAAAAGTTTATTAAAATCTTTTAGCGTAAGGAAGTGGACGTTAGTAGTAACGATTCAGAGACTTATGGGAAACATTCTCTGGAAACAGACCTCGCTGCTAAAAGTTCTAAATTACTTTAACGAGAGGGCAATAAAACAGCGAAAAGCCTCAAATACTCAGGCATAATGTTATCGGAGTTACCGCCATGACTGGCATGCTTCAGGAGACCATATTTTTATTTCACGGTTCCGATTTGCTCTTTCTTTTTAGTTTAAACGCCTACAATTTCGTGTTTGTCTCAGTTCAGCTGTATAAGAGATCAATCGTTAAAAGTTGTTGGACTCAAACTTCAAATGTCACGCTTTTCCCATGGCCAGCTCTAAGTTGGGTGGTCCGGAGTTGGTAAAAATGGAAGCCTCTTTATCTATAGATCCAAATGGAAGAACACAAGAAAGAGCCCTTTCAAGGATAAACTTCATGGGCGTACTGATAGTACCCTCAACTGGTGACCTTATTGTTAAGAGGGCCTCTTGCCTCAGCAGACGTATTTTTCAAATTGCTTGACGAAACTTCATATGAAACTGGTTACAGAAATAGCCTGGATTGACGGCAGCTTTGAATGAAGTACTAAAAAGAAATGCAATTTTTTTCAGTAAAAAAGATTTTGAAATCAATTTCGCTTAAGTTTATAAAAACTGGGTGACGGAAAAGCAGTTAATCCAGAGGACTTGAAGTCCCTTTTCACAACCATAATGATAGTTCCATATACATGTACAGTGTATAAAGAAGAGAATATGAACAAATATCAGTCGTAAAATATTAACAAATCACAAGAGAATGTGAACAGATATCAGAATACACTATCTACCAACAAGTAATTGAACACCCCTGCAATCGACGATATCTGCGGTCCTGATACACGTGGCCGCCGCAGTTAAATATCGTGTGAGAAACAACAACGCAATCTGTCGCATGCAAGATGCCACACAGTTCGGAGCTTTCTGATTTCGAGAAAATTGTAATCGTCGGGTATCACAGAAACGGCCGATCCATACGTGACATATCCAGCGAGTTGAAGTACCCAAAATGGACAGTGGCCTACGTGATTGGCAAATTGAAGATGAGAGGTGACTGTCGGAATGTGCCCCAACCCGCAGACCCACAAAACTGGGAGTTAGAGACCGACGGGTGCTGGCCAGAGAAATTCGGAAGAACCACACCAAATCGATGGGCCGCCCCGGTGGCGCAGTGGTCTAAGCGATGGCCTCTGATCATTCGTCCGAATGGGGTCCGGGTTTGAATCCCGGTGAGGCATGGATGTTGTGTTTGTCTTACGGCACTGGCTCTCTCCCTTCCCTGGAACCAGTGACCCTAAATTAGGGACGGGCGACTGCTTATAGCCCATTGAGTTGCTCACGGTGGTCGTTAAACCTCCAATCAAAAAAAAAAAAAAGAAATCGATGGGCCACATCCGCGAGGACTTTCAACAGGCGTCCGGGAGTGTTCTTTCGATGAATACCATCCGTAAGGAAGCCCATCAGCTCGGTTATCATGGACGTGCTGCCGCCCGTAAGCCTTTGATCACCAAGTCCAATAGCGCTGCTCCGCTAACGTGGTGCAAAGAACGTCGATAGTGGACCGTTGAACGGTGGAAACAGATTCTCTGGAACGACAAATCAAGGTTCACCCTCTACCGTTCGGATGGCAGGGTCTGGGTTTGGCGTCTGCCTGGAGAACGCCTCCTGCCGGAATGTATTGTGCCAACTGTGAAGTTCGGCGGCGGTGGAATTATGCTATGGGGGTATTTCTCCTGGTATGGCACGGGACCCTTGGTCGCAATTCCTGGTAGAGTCAACGCCGAGACCTACTGCACCATTTTGGAGGACCATGCGCTTCCTACGTTGTGGCAGTTTTACGGGGTTGACCCATGTTACTTTCAGGATGACAATGCCACCTGTCATGTTGCGAGGTCCTCCATGGCTTGGTATGGTGACAATGAGGTTAATCGAATGGACTGGCCTGCGCATAGCCTGGACCTTTACCCTATCGAGCACATCTGGGACGAGTTGGAGCGTCGACTTAAGGGATGCCCCCACGCTGTTTCTGTAACCAGTTTCATATGAAGGTGAAGGAACTGACCTGTCTTCTCCAAGCCGAGTGGAATAAAATACCGCTAGCCGTCGTACAACGCCTGGTTGAGAGTATGTCCCGGAGGGTCGCAGCTGTAATCGCCGCTCGTGCTGGCTCCACCAACTATTGAAGATGAATAAACTTCGTTTTCCTTTGCTATCACAGGTGCCCAATTACTTGTTGGTAGATAGCGTATATGACATTTTATATGAATGAGGATAAGGCGTGGTATATGTATATTACACTTGTTCGCACATAACTAATATCGTTTGGAATATAATCAGCTAAAAGGTGTTCTTCGTGGGAACGAGAAAACACAGGCCAGTGCCATCTTTTTTATAACAGAATAAAAAAAGACTTACTATGTACAAAGCATTGTGACACCAGGTGTGTACATTATATTCAAGAGTAATAATTTAGGTAATTTTACTCTTTGTGTGCCACAATTCTTTCTCTTTGGCTTACTTATGTTTTGTATTTTCGTATGAATCGGAATGCACTGTCACACGGAGGTTACATGTTTCGTGTGTGTGATCGTGAAGTACTTAAAAAGTCTGATTTTCGTTCTGTAAAAGAACAAAATTTGCATGATGTGAGTAACTTGGGCGTAAGTGTTTTGCAATACTTTATATTGGTATAGAACTAGGCCAATCATTTTTATTGCATCGTGAATATTTGTGTTACATTCATTATATCTCTAGGTTCTAAACAATTTGAATTACTAAGGAGGCCTGTACAACATAGTTAATGGTAAGGAATTAAAAAAATACTGTAAATGAAAGCAAACAGATGCTCACAAAAGGGCCTCGAAGATATTTTCGCGGGGGGGGGGTCAAGTACGCCACGATAAATTATACTTGCTCTTCGGAAGAACTGTGCATTACACTGATCACAAGAGTATAGAAAATGTAAATGTTTCAAATATATCGAGTTTCTTATATTAACAGTCAATAAAAAACTGCTGGCTTCTCCCACTTGTGCCCTCACAAGTTGTGAGGTATCTGTCGCAGAGGTGATGTGATGCCCATGTCAAGACTGCAAAGTTACAGTAATTACCTACGTCGGTGTTGTTTAGTTGGGACAAGAACTGGCACTGGAGCGAGAAGGGGTACGAATTTCACCATCGGCAAATGATCTTATTTCACTAAAAGGTGTAGACCTTTTTGCAGTTCCTTTCTTTTCATTACTGGGACATACACTATATTGACAAAAGTCACCGGACACCAAGAACAGAAGCACAACATAACATTTATTGACATACATTAGTACTGTGTCGGCCCACCTTTGGCCCTAAAGCATGCACTGACCCTTCGAGACATGCTTTTGACAAGGGTTTGGAAAACAACGATAGGTATGCGCTTCTATTCAATACATAATGCTGCTGCTAACTGTTGCTTAGTACGTAAGATTCTTAATGCTGTCGAGACACGATTAATAATGGAAATAATGGCAACATTTAAAAGACGATACTTTTATTTATAATTAGAACCAGCTAAAAACAGTAGCACGATCTTTCAAACTTACTATGGGTTCGTCATCAGGGACATGAGGGTGAAGTACCGTGTTTATATAGCCGAAAGCAACCACTTACAATGCAACAGCATGGCAAGGTGTTGCTCCAACACTTCACACGCGCGCATTTGACATGTATAGTACAAATAATGCAAAAAAGCTGCAAAACATGGTTAAGAGCTCTGATGGTGTGTACAATGATTCGATATAAAATATTTCCATGAGGTCGGTACAATCCATGGAATGTCATCTTTACAACAGTAGTCAGCAAAGATATTTATGTACAAACTTTCTGTAAGCAATAAATCATAATTTGTAGTAGCTGGTACAATTAACGAGGTGTTGTTCCACTCCGGGACATGATTACCTTGATTAACTAACCTATATAAAGCTGTGGCATTCGAACCAGTTCTAACGGTATATTTGTGTTCGGATACACGTGTACCAATTGTCCGAAGTGTGGATCCCACATACTTAGTATCATGTGCATTGGGGTCGGTAGCTTTAAGCGGATGGAATAAACACCATGTCTCTCAAGCATACTAACTTCGTCACGATCCTTCCTGAATAATGAAAATAACTTTACTGTCTTTATACCAAAATCCATGCCTTGCTTATGACAAGCATTCTTTAAGATGTGAATGAGATCAGGGACATAATCCACAGATTCAATGTACCTGTCAACATCCTCGTTACTTCTTAAAGTAGTATACATGGAGCGTTGACATCCATCGTTGAAGCTGACGTAGAACAAAATCGCGTGGATAGCCAAACTGAGAAGTCAGATTAAAAATGAATTTAATCTCCTTAATTCGAAGTTTGATAGATGAAGAGTGTGAATACGCTCTACGAAACAAAAAGGATAAGATGGCAGACGTGTGTTGTGTGGGGCTAGCAGATGAGAATGGGATCAATGTGGGTGGGTGCAGAAGGTTTACGAAGCACAGGAAAAGAGATTGAGCGTTTATGTATGTTACGATGCAGACAAAAGTTGAGGAAAGTTAGCGAGTCCTGTGTTTCGAGTTTGACTGTAAATGTTATTGTGGAGAAAGGGGAGGAGAGCAATTTAGCAAAATCGTAGAGCAGAGACAGAGTGAGGCCAAAATACAATAATATCATCAACGTACCTTAGAAAAAGTAACGGTTTTAGGGGCACTCTTCAAGAATTTTATTTTCTAAATGTTGTAATACCACCTCGGCTAAAAGAGCCGATAGTGGTGATCCCATGGATGTACCTGTTCTTTGGCGGTAAATAATATTGGTAAATCTGAAAAATGTACGTCGTGCCACAAGTTTTAAGGCATCGACGATTGCGGAGGCTTCTGTAGGTGTTACACCTAAACTTGGGAGTTTTTCTCTTTTGCCAACAGCCACACTTGTGGCCTGCTGTGTTGGAAATACAGTGGTTTCCATAAATTAAGGAACAAACTGAAAAATCCCGACAATTGGGCGAAAAATAGTTCAAATTACATGAAATTTGCAAACGTTACGGGCGACGGCATACAGCATCGATGTACGAAAGGCAAATAAGTGGCGCTGGCAGCGGTTTATGCAAATGCGCAAGAGCTTAAAACCAGCTATTTTGGAGGGAGTCGCCAATTAATGTGCGGCGGTGAATGAGAAAATTTCGAGATAGCAATTTTGTTAACATGGTTTCGAGACATCATTTACCAGCGGAGTTATGAAACAGAGAGATAGGCCGACCCAAAGCAGGGCAACGGCACACGGAGGTCGCAAGATGGCTCAGCGTCGAACGTTCTGTGTTCAGCAGGATGTGGTAGCAGTTCCAAGCTACGGGTGCAGCTTCCAGAAGGTACAGCTAAGGTAGGTTAAAGGCGACGACCTCCACGGATGACGGGTATTTACGGCTTTCTTCGCGAAAGAACAGGGTGACTACGCCTACTCATCTCATATCTGTGCGGACGTACGGTGTCAGCTTCCACGGTACTCAGGAGATTACATGCAGGAGGACTGTATGCTCGTCAACCGGTATTATGTGTGTCCCTCAGGCCCACCACGGGAGGGAACGTTTGCAATTGGGCACACATGCTTGTAAACTGGACTCAAAATCAGTGGAGGTCCGTTCTGTTCACTGATGAGCCGCGATACTGTTTACAAGAGTGATTATCGCCGAATTTACATCTGGAGAGAAGCCAGTACTCGCTATCTTCCCTCTAATATCCGGGAAAGAGACACCTATGGTGGTGGTAGTGTTCTGGTCAGGACAGGAATATCGTTAGGTGGCCGTACTGACCTCTGTGTGTTGTCACATGGACATTTCAATGCTCAGATGTATAGATACGACATACTGGAACCTATTGTTTGTCCGTAATTGGCCGCAATTGACGATACATTTGTACAGCAGACGGAAAACACTCGCCCTCACACAGCTCGCCTGGTGCACCAGTACCTGGAACAGGAGACTATAGTCTGTTTGGAGTGGCCAGCACGCTCTCCCGATCTGAATCCCATTGAGCATGTCTGGAATGCTCTCGGGAGGTGTGTTGCTGGCCTCCAATCTCCTCCCCAAACCCTTCAGGGGCTTCGCACTGCTTTGCTCGAGAAATGGACACAGCTATCCACGGAACGGCTCGACATTATAATTAACAGCATGGAACATCGTTGTAGGGCCTGTACTGCTGTTCGGTGTAACCACACTCCGGCACCTTTTCCTATTTCATCTTGATACCTATACACTGAAAAGCAATTGAATTAAAGACAGGTGGCGTTATGCAAATGTGGCGCTGTGGGCGGCCCTGTAAACGGAAACGACATGGCGTGTGTAGCGATCCGACAATACGAGGAGTGATGCGACGGGAAACAGTAAGAGTCTGACGCAGTATGCGTAAGACGAATGATCTAAGCACATTTGATCGTGGGCGAATTGTCGGGGTCCGACGAATGGGTCACTCCATCTCTGAAGTCGTTGATTTTCACGAGCCACTGGGTCACGGGTGCACCGCCAGTACATTGAATCCGGTAAACCCATCCCTGCAAGGGCCAACTACCGTGGACAACAGCGTGTGGATGAGCGAGGTCATCGTCGGCTAGCTTGCATTGTAACACCGGATAGACGGGCCACAGAGCAATAAATGACTCGGCAATTTAACGCTGGTACACAAAAACGTGTAAGCAGCCACACCATCCAGAACCATCTCTTAGCTATGGGGTACAGAAGCCGTCGTCCCACGAGGGTACCGCTGCTGACCGCACATCACAGGGTGCAAAGATTAGCATGGGCGCGGGAACATCGCCACTGGACCCTAGACATGTGGAAAAATGTTGCCTGCACTGTTGAGTCGAGATTCTCGTTGGTACATGCGGATGGCAGGATAGGAGTACGGCGCAAACCACATGAAGCGATGAATCCTTCTTGCCAGCAGGGTACTCTTCAAGCTGGTGGGGTTCGCATTCTCGTCTGGGGACTGTTTAAGTGGACTGAAATGGGACCCCTGGTACGTGTGACATCGTCCCTCACAGGTCAACGTTACCGGGATATGCTGGACGACTATTTGCTCCCGTTTGTGCGTCTTCAACATCCCACTGGGGACCTCATCCGGCAACAAGACAATGCACCGCGCCATCGCTCCCGAATTGTATCCGAATGGTTGGATGAACACCCAACCGACGTGACCTCGCTTCCTTGGAGAGATAGGTCACCTGACCACAATCCCATCGAGCACATCAGGGATGCAATCGAGAGAGATGTTCGAGGCTCTGACCCCCATCCATCAAATCTTCGTGAAATGTGGGAGCTTGTTCAGAGGTCGTGGATCCGTATGGCTTCCCAACGCTTCCGGTGTCTTGTCGAGTCCATGCCGAGACAGGTATCTCTAATTCAATTGCTCTTCAGTGTATTTCTATATTTTCATATTTGCGTCACTCATACATAATGTAATGCTCTGTATCACATGTTCCTACTTCCTTTTGCTGCACTTGGTATGATAACGCTTAGCACCAGATTTGATCTGAATCAGTTGCATACTTTTTGAGTTATCACGATTTTTTCCATTTGTTGCTTAATTTACCAGTGTAGTTATAATCCTGCTGTGCTTCCCCGCCCTTTTAAACCAACGAGTTCATACAAAGACGCATACACTTGCTTTGAGTGCTTCATGTGCCGAAGTCTATGAACTGTTCTTTTGTCAGTATATAGTTCCCAATGATGGTTCCAGTTCCAATGCTCAGTGGAGGGTTTCAACTCCTGCTACGAGTGACAGACAGTTTCCAGCGTTCTGCAGAGGTGCCGAGCAGAACAATAAGTGTACAATATTTTTATAACTACGTTATGGCAAGCTTCAAGTAGTAAGTCCTGTTACGTGTCTTTTGTAACTTCAACTGAACACTGAACAACGTTACTACATGCAAACAGCATTACGCAGCTAGTCCAAAGTACAAAAACGACTGTACATTATTTATGACGTTTATTTACACTGTACTAAAAGTTCCCAAACTGAAGGAACGATTAATTTCCTAAACTGTAAACATGTGAAGCTATAGATAAAGCTAATTTTAGTTTTTTTAGAGTGTCTCGGCATCATTTACCAGCTTGTACTGCTAATTCAGTCTTACTCGGTTAGTGTATGCTAACATCTAGAGAGTCTATAGAGAGTAACTATACAGAGTAGAGAGTAACTGCGAAAGTAACTATAGAGAGCTAATAGTAACTGCGTACCTTCAACATGCACCCATACCACTGTATCAAGGGAGTGTCAGGACTGGATTAATAATGAACAGATATCCAAATGGCCTCACATTAGTCAAATACGTGCGGTTGTCACAGCAACGACGCACAATAGTCACGCCCCTTGCCCACCACCACAACAGCGGTGCAATTCGATCTATTTCCACATACACCATCCACCGTACCTTGCTTCGTCTGGGGTTCCACAGGCATTTATGATTACGCCTAGTCATGGCAAACAATACCTTGCATGGGCCGAACGCGTCGGCAATAGACCCTCGACAGATGGAAGAACATCACTGGGGTGATGAGTCCCGTTTCTTGCTGCACCATGCTGATGGCCTGGTTCGCATATGGCGTAATCAGCATGAAGCCCTAGCACAGTTTGGGTTCAACAGGCCGATGGAGATGGGGTTCTCGTCTGCGGAGCTTCTTCCTGGAAATCCCTAGGTCCGTTCGTTATCATCCCACAAATACTGAATGGTGGACGCTAGAGGGACCTGCTAGCCTACCATCTTCATCCATATCTGCAGAAGGTTTACTTGGACCACAGTGCCCTCTTTCAACAGGACAACACACCGTGTCATCGGGCTCATATAACTACTGAGTAGTAGGAGGCCTACGAGAACGAATTCGCCACATCGCCTTGGCCCGCAGACTCCCCCTGATTCTACCCCAACTGAAAATTTATGAGATATGCTAGAACGGGGTGTGAGAACTATTAATCATCCTCCACGGAATGAGCGTGAACTGAAGGAGCTGCAATAGTGGACATTGGTCAAGTTACGGACGGAAGATGTTCAACACCTTGCAGCATCTGTTCCTAGGCATCTGCAAGCCGTGACTGCACAGAAAGGTAGAACAAAACATATTAGGTAGGTGCTTCTAATGCAAAGCTAACTCAGCGTACACCGATGAACCATTATATTATGACCACCTAACTAATAAGCTGTAGAACCCCCTTTAGGCAGCAAACCAGCGGCTACTCGGCGAGGCATCGATTCGATGAGGTGGCGATAGGTATCCTGTGCTATCTAGTACCATAATGTCAATAGCAGGTCATCCAGTTCCCGTACATTTCGGGGTGGTGGTGATTTAGCGCGAACCCGCTTTTCCAAGTCGAACCACTTGGGTTCATGTTAGGCGAATTTCGAATCCAGGAAATTAAAAGAAAGTCACCAGCATGTTCCTCGAACCAGATCTTGACGACTCCAGCTGTGGGGCATGGCGCATTATCCTGTTGGTAATGGCCATCACCAGTAAGGAACACAGTTGCCACAAATGGGTGGACTTGGTCCTTAACGATGTTCAGACAACTGACAGCTGTCAGGGATTGTGCTATTGGGATAATGGGACCTAAAGTATTCCAAGAAAACATCGCCCACAGCATGACCCGCCGCCGCTGGTCTGTTTCCTCACAACAGTGCATCTAGGAGCTATAGCCTCCGTTGGTAACCAGCATATCAGTGCTCGGCCGTCTACGTGATGCACCAGGAATCTTGATTCGTCAGACCAGGACAATTTCTTCCAGTCATCCACGGTCCAATCTCGCTTATATTGGGCCCATTTCATGTGTTGTTGGCGATGAAATGCAGAGAGCATAGAGACCCGGCTGAAGCTTTGGCTACGCAGATCCATGCGCAGATGGCTGTGATGAACTGTGTGATGTGACACATTGTCCTGATTGCCACTGCTGCAGCTGCGAGTGATTTGTCCCACTGTGGCCCTGAGGTCACTGTGAACAATGCGCGACAGTCTCCGCTCCCCTCTGGCATCAATGAGCTGCGGACGAATCACGGCTGGACGACAGTTCGTCATTTGGCTCTCTGTGCACCACTTTTGATACGTACTCACTACAGCGGCACGTGAGCAACCCACAAGACGCGCCGTTTCTGAGGCGCCGTGCCGTCACAATTTGTCCTTTATCAAATTCCGATAAATTGGCAGCTTTTTCCATTCTGACTCCGAACACTCTACTAACCGAAAGACGGTCCTCTGGTTTTATTGTATATGCTCTTCTGTTTAACTTTACATGCACCACCGTTCGGAATCCAGGCGCCCACATATCTCTAGGCTGGAGGTGGTCATAATGTAACGGATCATCGGTGTATATGCTACCGTAAAAACCCGAAATCCGGTATTTCACGAAATTACTAGCAAGACGGCGAAGTGTCCACGAGCATTGGCAGGTAACTTCGGGTTTTTACTAGTAACATCTAGAAATGAGTAACATCCTCAGTAAAATGCAGAATAAAAAGTTTACATCTGGTATTTACTTAATTTTTTCGTCAAAACCCCGTTCTCTCTAGACGCGGAGCAGTAAAAATACGAACTCTTGTGATCTATACAAAAGACGCGCTCAAATTGGTTAATACGATCATGGGTCATCGATCATACAATGATCACGGGAATGCAGCTGCTAAGTTAGAACGTTTCCGTGCGTCAGAGACTGAAGTCGTGAGTTTTATAACACGTGGTAATGTAACTGTACCTATTCGTGACGTCGATGAACCAAAAAGTTCATTACGGAATTTTATCGGTGTTGTTTTGATGAAAACTGACGATAACATGTATCAATTAGGTACTACAGAAGGTGTCATAAATCATTTGTATGCTAGATCAGAATTTGATATTTGTAAACAAAAATTCATTGATATCACTGAAGTGAAAACAGGCCGCCCCAGTGGCGCAGTGGTCTAAGCGATGGCCTCTGATCATTCGTCCGTAAGGGGTCCGGGTTCGAATACCGGTGAGGCATGGATGTTGTGTTTGTCTTACGGCACTGGCTCTCTCCCTTCCCTGGAACCAGTGACCCTAACTTAGGGACGGGCGACTGCTTATAGCCCATTGAGTTGCTCACGGCGGTCGTTAAACCTCCAATCAAAAAAAAAAAAAGTGGAAACAGATAAGCAACTGTCTTTGCGTCACGCAGCTTCTTTTTCTGTACCAGGTTCTAATCAAGGGTTTTCAATGTCCAAATGTACAAAAAAATGCACCACAAAGTTATGCAAATGTAAAAAGAATAATATTTTGTGTAACTCCATAATGTCATAATAGTGGGCCATGTGATAACAAGTAAATTGTAGCGTTCTTGTTTTATGATTTCCCAACAAATATTTTTGTATTTATTGAGTGATCTTCTTTTGAGATTTTCGAATAAATATTTTTCTGTATTTCATTCAATTCATTTTATTTTTACCATACGAGTTCATATCTATTGTAATTATTTCGGACTTTTACTGTTCCGCGTCTAGTAAGAAAGGGTTTTGATTAAAAAATTAAGTAAACACCAAATGTAAACTTTTTATGCTGCATTTTACTGAGGATGTTAGTCATTTCTACATGTTATTAGTAAAAACATGTAGTTACCAATGCTCGTGGAAACTTCGCTGTTTTACCAGTAATTTCGCGAAATAACGGATTTTGGGTTTTTACGGTAACATATACATTAATAATAATTTCTAGAAAACTCGGGAAATGCTGGCCCAGAAGCTGATGGGTGTATTTTTTTTAACCCTGGGCAAGTTTTGCTATTTCAAAATATTAAAAAAGAATACAAATTTTGAAGATGACAATCCGATTTTTGGCGTAAATGTGACAAGGATGGTAAGTCAGATAATATCCGAAAACTTGAAAATTTGCATCGTCCTGGAGCGGGATTCGAACCCGCGTCTCCCAGAAAACGCCCGGGTATGCTAACCACTACACCACCCAGAACGTTCAAGTTTCCGATCAATTTGAATTTAACCATCAGAGGATTCGCTAGTCGAAGCAACCGGCATTCATGTTTAGCGAATCTGGAGGTTAAGAATCTTATCCCGTGTTTGCCCGGAGAAGCAGGTAAATCATGAAAGAAATTGCGCATGTCATCTTCAAAATTTGTATTATATGGCGTAATCCCGTATGTCTTTCATGATTAAAAAAAAAAAAATTTTCTTAGTGAGATGGGCCTTTCAAACGTATGGTGCCTCTATGCATGATAAATACTGTATGGCCATTAGTTATGTCTCTTATACAGTCCTTTGTTCTTTATTACAGTACCGCTGCATTATTCTCTTTACAATGTATCGTTGAGTTGTGTTATAATAACAAATCTTTTGCCTGACGTAAAATCATTTACTCAGGCCTATAATGTCAGCACGCACTCATTAATCTCGCAGTTATGCTTCGACGTTTTCGGAGTTTGAATTACTCATTCCGAAGTTTTCATGCAGATGCAATTATGGAAAAGGCGTTAAATATCCACTTCTCCCTTGGAAATACTACCTTCCTGCGTGTAAAGTGATGATGGGAAATAAACAAACGTGCTGTTTCGAACAACGTTATTAGCGCAGAATTCTGCTCGCTTCAATCTGCGTAACAGGCTTTCGATGTCCGTAGTCCGAGAGACTGGGATTAAATTAAGCCTTCGAAATAACGCTTATTCAAACTGAATTAAGGTTTGGATAGAGAGAAGCTCTGACGTTTCGGTTTAGTAGCGTAGTGCTTCATAATTTCCCCGTTGCCTTTACAGTTACTACCGAATAAGCTTCATGTATTTAAATAATTGAACTGCGTTGCCGAGTAAGACTGAATTTTGATACTAACAATAATGGAGATCGGGAAATGGGGTTTAGCTGGAAGATGCCTCTTGGGAGCGATCCTTATTTAAGGTATTTGTAGCACAAACGTTTCAAATATAGTGCGTCGCATAAATATAGAGACAGAACAAGTGACCGAATAAAAAAGAAACAACAAGCTGAAATGTACACCTCATATTTATAGCAAAAATAGCATAGGACACGCAGCTGCACAATAGTTTGGCGGAAACATAACAATTCCAACGCCAAGTACAAGAGAAAAACAGAAATACGCTGTCTCAAAAATATAAAGACTTATTAGTTATGAGCACCTCCGGTACGAATAGTGGAGCCGTTGTTCCGAATAAAACTGAAAACCTGATTGGGCATGCTGTCCACCAAGTGATGTAAGTGTTCTGGACGGAGTGCGTACCAGCTTCGTTCAATCTGCTCTTTCAATGCCACCACACTTGAGAATTGCTGTCCATTCGCATACACATCACGAGCTAGGATACCCCAGAGGTTCTCGATAGCGTTCAGATCTGGACTGAGTGCTGGCCAATCCATTACGGTCACATGATGAGTGTTAAACCAGCTTTCCGTTGATTCAGACCGATGGATAGAGGCATTGTCTTGCTGGAACAGATAATCAACACCCTCTAGTTTCGGCAAACGGTAGAAGGTGGCTGCTGAGTATGTCTTGATACGTTTCGGAGTTTTGCCTGCCTTGTAGAAAAGCGATATCCGTTGTCCCATTGAACGCAAAAGCTCCCCAGACCATCACATATCCCCCTCCTTTCTGTCTGTTGAAGAAGGTGCGGGGCTCGCGTCGTAAATCATGCCAACAGCAGTTCCAACCGTCAGAGCCTTCCAGTTTGAACTTTTTCTCATCGAAGGAAAAAATCGTGATTCAGTCGTCCGTCCAGTGTATGTGGCTGCTTATACCCATAACAATCTAGCTTCCTTGTGGCGCCGCGTGAGGTGTGGCAGACGGCGCATTTTACGGAGCATAATGTTGCGACTTTCCTTGATTCGTCGATGAACTGTGTCCTTTGAAACGGTGACACCAACAGTCCGAGAAACTTGACGTAGTGATAACCTTTGGGATGAAACTAAACGCATGATGGCACGATCATCTCGTTTGTTTGTTATTCGAGGATTTCCAGGCCGTTATCTGGCAGTTAACGCATCGCGTTTCGATAAAGTCCTATAAATGACTGCTCTACTCCTCCCCATGGCTTTACAAATTTTCGCTACAGGCAATCCATTTGCTCTCAGTTTCCAAATCTTCTGCACCTCCTCACCAGAAAGTTGACTGTTGTGTGGCATTTCGGCAAATGAATGTCTGACGGCAGGTCCGCTGTCTTTTGTAGGCTGGACAGAATTATAGCCCATGCGCGTGCGTACAATATGCTAATTTGTACATCTCATTTGCATGTGGATACTTTACATAGTTGTCTTTATATTTATGACACAACTAAAATTACACTATTTCACTTTGTGGTGTTCTTTTCACACAATCCGGTCATCTCGACGGATCGAAACGTTTGTTGTAGGGTTATGTCTAATTAGGTACCACTTCAGCTTCCTACCTATATTTGCATTGCGTTTACGGTGCAAAGTCGACTATATCTATATTTATGCGACGCACCTTATATATATATATATATATCCTCCTACATGTATATGCCGTATTAGATGCACCCTCATAACCCATCAAAGCGAAAGAATACTCATTCTTAGAGTAACGTTTTAAATAATAAGAGAAGGCGAGGACACTATGAAAATAAATTACACTTACGTAAGTAGTCTAAAGCGCTGAAATATAGCAATGGATACATGTTACGTACTACAGAGGTGACGTACATGTCATGACAACAAGGTGACGGAACACTTTGTCGGTGTTCATTTCGTCCACGTACTCTTGGTCCATTTCACTTCGTCCACCGTTCACTTTGCTCACATTCATTTCGCCCGCAGAATGAATGGAATATCGTAGAAAATTTCTGTTTTGATGGCATTTTTGTTACTAGGTAGAAAAACGAGTTCAGCGCACATTTCCAGAGGGGGCATTTCTACGACAGGGGTAACCATAAAATATTTCGCCCCCATATGCATTTCCCTTTTATGTGAATATATTACCAATTTAACAGTTCTCTCTCTCTTTCTCTCAAATCAAAATTGGCGCCATATCAAACTTTTTTCTCTCAAATCAAAATTGACGTCATACCAAACACTTTCCCTCAAATCAAAATTGGCGTGATATCAAATTCTTCCTCTAAAATCAAAATTGACGGCATATAAAACTTAAATCAAATTGACATCACGTGAAACTAAAATCAAATTGACGTCATATCAAACTTAAACCAAATTGACGTCACGTGAAACTCAAATCAAATTGACGTCATATCAGACTTAAATCAAATTGACGTCACGTGAAACTCAAATCAAATTGACGTCACGTGAAACTCAAATCAAATTGACGTCACGTGAAACTCAAATCAAATTGACGTCATTTCAAACTTTTTCTTTCAAATCAAAATTGACATTATATAAAATTCTTTCTCTAAAATCAAAATTGACGTCATATCAAACTCAAATCAAATTGACATCATATCAAACTCAAATCAAATTGACGTCATACAAACTCAAATCAAATTGACGTCATATCAAACTGAAATCAAATTGACGCCATATGAAACTCTTTCTGTCAAATCAAAATCGACGTCATATCAAAAACTCAAATCAAATTGACATCAAATCAAACTGAAATCAAATTGTCGTCATGTCTAACTATTTCTCTCAAATCAAAATTAACGTCATGTCAAATTAAAATCAAATTGACGTCCTATCATACTCAAATGAAATTGACATCATATCAAACTCAAATCAAATTGACGTCATATCAAACTATTTCCCTTAAATAAAAATTGACGTCATATCAAACTATAGTCGTTTGTACAGCTTTGGCTAACTGCATCGGAGTTCAGACCTTTGGTACCACATCAAACGAACCTAATGCAAATGGCAGTCAAGACTCTAAGCCATGGCAACTATCGAATAGCCCCCAGGGAATCTTCAACAATATGAACTACATCCTTGTCTTGCAACATACCCAAATAAACAAAAACCGCAGGCTCCATTATTGTCAAAAAGGCCATGGTTCCTCTTTGGTTCAACTAACTATATAACCACACGTTCATTCCTTACTGTAAGCAAATAACACTGCATGAAAATGTTGAAGAAATGTGGATTTTACGCTGTAATGGCTACCGAAATTGGCGAACCATGAGCAAATTCTGTAAACAGACAAATGACAAAGTATGGGTTGAAAAAATGTACCAAAAACTGGTGAAAGAGTTCGATTACAGTTTTAAAATGATTTTTGCGCTGCGCCCATGAAGGGCGCGCTGCCTGACCTGTCCTAGTTACGCCTCTGGACATTTCTTACACGCGATATTTTTTCCTGTTTAAGTTTTTCGATTAAAATACGACGATTTTAAATGTTATTTCAAATAATAAGGGGAAGTGAACTTTGAAAGACGTTTTAACTGTTTTGAGTGGTATGATGTCAATCACTATGATACATATCAAAGTTTTACAAAAAATCTTTTAATGTTTTGAAATAAATCTTGTATGCTGTTTTCATATAATTCTTAGCTTTTCAGTATATTTCTTTTTTATTTTGACTATTAATTGTTTATAGTTTGCATATCACTAATTTTTATACGAATGAACTGCAATGCTATCTCTATATAAGCTGACCAGAAGTCCCGAAGTTTTGAGGACAGTACCCGAATTTAGTTTACTGTCCCCAAAATCGTCTGATGACTTTGGGGACGAAAATTGTCCTCAAATTCTAATGTTTGTCCTAGAATTTACACTTCCTCATTAGCTCGTTAGATTTATAATGAAAAATGTTCTTAAAAATAGTTTTCGTTGTATTAATTTTCCAATATGCCTACAAATTAAAACAAATTTTCACTGTTTTTTTTTCTGTTTTTGAGTAACGACTACCATGAGCAACTCAAAGCAGTCACCTGTCCTTAATTTGGAGACATTCTGAAAATCCTCCAAATACGTGGCGTCAGTAAATAAACAAAGACATTGCTCTTTCCATGATTTATCAACACATAACAACCGAAAAACACATACATTCGTCGTAGGAAAAGGAGAAAGTGCTGTAAGACATACACACCACCAATTCGAGACTCGAGAAAGTGCTGTAAGACATACCCACCACCTCATTCGAGACTCGATTCCGTACCAACTTGTACGAATGGTCAGAGACCAACACTAAGATCACTGCAACACTGGAGTGGCCAAATTTCGACTGTACTTGTTCTGAGTTCCTCCAAAAACTTTGCAGAACGAATAATCCGCCATGAAGTTTGTTCATTAGTGTGCAGTTTGATTTTAATTTAGCACATATACAGAAGGTAAGGATTTCACTTTTTCTAATATGTTCTTGCCATCATAGCTCTGCTGTGACCGTACAAAGTGCCAATATTTTACAAGATATATCTTTTTAAGACATAAATTTTCATATGTAGTGTCACACTTATAGAACAATACAATTTTGTGAGAAAAAGATTAAACATGTTTATCTTGAGTATGTATGTTTCCCCAAATGATCTGCTGATTTGAGGACACCGTGCCATTTTGTCCTGAAATCAGTGTTCCAATATCTGGTCACCTTATCTATATGTGTCGTAGCTATTTAACGTGAGAGAAAAAAATCCATAAAAGTATAATGGTGAAAAAAGTTAAGGTTCATATTTTCTGTGACTTTTGTGATGTGAGAGAAAGAAAATAGACTTTTTATAGAGAGGAGAAACGGGTTCTAAAATGTTCCTTTTCAATCCAACACTTCGTCAGCCTTCTGCTTCTGAGGGGGATACGTCACAGCATCCCCCTGGGAAGAAGAAGACTAGCAAAATCCTATAAACTAAAATGCTCACAGGAGAACTTTGAGGTAGATATATCACAGCATCCCTCTCGGAAGCAGAAGACTGGCGAAATCCTATAGACTAAAATTCTCACAGCAGAACTTTGAGGTAGATATATCACAGCATCTCCCTCGGAAGCAGATGACTGGCGAAATCCCATAGAATAAAATGCTCACAGGAGAACTTTGGGGTAGATATACAACAGCATCCCCTTCGGAAGCAGAAGACTAGCGAAATTCTATAGATAAAAATGCTCAAAGGAGAATTGTATGAAGATATATCACAGCATCCCCCTCGGAAGCAGATGACTGGCGAAATTTTATAGACTGAGATGCTCACAGGAGAACTTTGAGGTAAATATATAACAGCATCCTCTTAGAAAGCAGAAGACTGGTGAAATCCTATAGGCTAAAATGCTGACAGGTGAACTTTGTGGTAGATATATCACAACATCCCCCTCGGAAGCAGAAGAGTGGCGATATCCTACAGACTAAATTGCGTACAGGAGAATTTTAGGAAGATATATCACAGCATCCAGCTCGGAAGCAGAAGACTGGCGAAATCCGGTCGACTAAAATGCTCACAGGAGAACTTTGAGGTAGATGTATCACAGCATCCTCCTCGGAAGCAGAAAACTAGCGAAATCCTATAGACAAAAATGCTCACAGGAGAACTTTCAGGTAGATGTATCACAGATCCCCCTCGGAAGCAGAAGACTGGCGACATCCTATAGACTAAAATGGTCAGAGGAGAACTTTCAGGTAAATAATCACAGTGTCTCCCTTGGAAGCAGAAGACTGGCGAAATCTTTTAGCCTAAAATGCTCACAGGCGAACTTTGAGGTAGATATATCACATCATCCCTCTCGGAAGCAGAAGTTTGGCGAAATCCTATAGACTAAAATGATCACAGGAGAACTTTGAGGTATATATATCACAGCATCCTCCTCGGAAGCAGAAGACTGGAGATATCCTATAGACTAAAATGCTCATAGGAGAACTTTGAGGTAGATATATCACAGCATCCCTCTCGAAAGCAGAAGACTGGCGAAATCCTATAGACTAAAATGCTCACAGGAAAACTTTGAGGTAGATATATCACAGCATCCTCTCCAAAAGCAGAAGACTGGCGACATCCTATAGACTAAAATGCTCATAGGGAAAATTTTAGGAAGGTATATCACAGAATCCCCTTCGGAAGCAGAGGACTGGCAAGATCCTATAGACTAAAATGCTCACAGGAGAACTTTGAGGTATAAATATCCCAGCATCCCCCTCGGAAGCAGAAGACTTGCGAAATCCTATAGACTTGAGTGATAACGGGAGAAGTGTGTTCAAAATGACGTAGTCAGAAGGAACAATTCTAATCCGACTCTCAGAATTGCAGATCTTGGACCAAACATACAGATACATTTACGTCATCTAGAGCGAATATTCTTTGCAACAGAAATTCAGTAATGCATCAATCATCACTTTTATAGATAGAGATGAATTTTGTTCAACAGATACAATTTTAAATCCAACTCTCACAGACACCGAGATGGGATACATCTTGAAGAACGGACAGTAGATAGACAAACAGAGAGACAAAATTATACTACGAACAAATAACGTTTTTCGGAAGATATGATAAAAAAGTAACTTCGTCAAAAACGAAAGAAAAAGAAAAAATATATCGAAACTTTTAAGCTTGAAATGCAATGCTTTTCTTTCATTACCTTATGTCAGATGGCGCAAGCATAGTAATCTTCGAAGCAAGAGGTTTTTTCAGAAGGAATTCAAGAGCTAAACCACTTAATTTACTTTTAAGGATGAATTTTTTACGCAAACATTTTATGGTAAAATAAAAGGAAGCGCGCATAAGAATTTTACTTTAGGATTTATTTGGGAAAACTGCAGTAAACAAAGAAAAACAAAGTTCTTCTGTCTCGTGAAGAGAAATTGGCTCACGTTTCTTAAATTAAGCAGTCTTCAGCGAGAAATATTTGGAAGACTTTTTTCATAGATAAAGGGAAAATGGTTTAAGTGAAAAGTATGAAAAGTTTATGTCCGAAGAGAGAGTACAGACTTTTCTTACAATTTACAGAACAACGACTTACAAAGCAATATCCAGGATTAAAATACCGTTGGATTTCTTTTTCAAGATTTTAAAGAAGAGTAATTCAAATACATAAATATTTCTTGGCAACTCGCTAGCAAACTAAGTTTGTATTCGTGCAAGAATTCGGGGAAAGATATGAGGAAAGAAAACTGTTTTTTTAAAAGAATAGAAAACAGAAAGTCGTTTGTTGTGTGTGTGGCAAGCAGGAAGTTTTCATTTATCAAGGCCGAATTTAATGCGGGGTAGTTTTCCGTTAAGAAAAATATGAAGGACAGAATTATAAAACGAATTTTAGTATTTTATTCCTATCAGCACTTCTCAAAGATTTTTTCAAGCGGTAGACAAAAAATTTGTTTGTGAGATCCTGAAATGCTCCTGAAAAACAACTGAGAAAGGCTTAAAAAAAGTTTTTGCATCGGGTTGGTTATCCTACTGGTAATAATTCTGTCCGTCCACTCTCACAGCACATACAAGGAAGCAGAAATTCAGATAAAAGCATTGCTGTGTTTAGATGCTGGAATTCTTACTTTTTCTTTTTTTTTTTTACGGACACATCATATCTTTTACACAGGATATTTATTATAATTCAGGATTCGTCTCATTGAATGATAAATATGTGAATGCCATTCATAGGAAAACTCTTTCTCTAGGGATGGAATCATTCCGTAACTGTTTTCACACAATCGACAAAGGCGAAGCGGGAGCCTTATAGTATCTTGTTCAGCAGACCAAAATGTGAAAATCATAAGAGGACAGATCAGGATTATACAGATAATGATTCAACACTTCTTGGTGGAAATGCCTTGGAAGAGCCGCTACTATTGAGTCATAAGTAGGATATTTTTTTGAAAGCAACATGGATCCATTGGTCACCAGGCCTGGGCTTTTATTTTTGACCGTTGTCTTTGCGTAACCTGAAGGGTGGCGATTTCGAGCTTCCGTGACAGTGGTGATAATTCAATCACAAATTGTTCATTCTCATCACGTGACGTATGAGTCAAATGGATAGTGAAGTAGCTTAAAGCCTGCCGGCGTAGTTCTCTTGGAGGAACAGACGCTCCGGAGTAGGATAATGTGAGTTCGAATCCCACTGTTGGCAAAAGAATGGGTATAATCAAAAGAAAACAGCTACCTATTTTTGCCAACTTAGGTTTGAGCCTTGTATCTCACTCATCAAGGAGATTTTACATGTTTCCGCCTTGTGCTATCCTACTTAAGTTCAGGTTCGAATGAAGGCACAAGGATTCATATCCTGCAATAATTCTGGACAAGAAGTCTAGCCTATTCTCACGGTAACGGATCAGATGCTGTATTGTAAGTCCCACCAGGCGGTTCTTTCGTTCTTGTCACTTTTCTCTGGGAGATCATCCAAAATCTTGAACTAAGATCAAAAATAAACAAAAGAGAGTCCTTCTTAAGGTCTCTAATGATCGCCCGTCGTTTTTTACAAAGTTTGTGTATCTGTGCAGTCTTCTCGTAGTTAGCTTTAAGCGTCAGGTGAATTGGGACTACATCATTGATCAAAAAAGCCCTGCCTTCTCGAAAACGTTTATGGTTTTGTGGAAGGTACATTGATTGCAGCAAACGGCCGACGTGCGTTTGGGAATTCGTGGAGGTGGTCATCCTTCTAGTCATAGCAACCGGAAAAAGAAAATTGCTTTTTGTTAACAGCGTTTCCACTCGGAGCGTCATTTGTAATGAGCTCACTTTACCTTGGACACTGATTTCATGCTTAGTGTGATCTCTTATCAAATAATACATAAGGGCTACAATTTACACATATGGTTTGTGACGTACATCTCTAACACAACCTTCCTAAACGAAACGATGAACTCTTTAAAAAAGGCTGAAAAATAGAAGATAATGGTGGCAATAGGGTGCCCAAATAGGATAGAGCCTAAAGAAAAGTAGTGGGGAAAATATAAAAGTTTTAAATGTATGCGTTTTCCGTTAAAAATGTGAAGTTGTAAGTTGCCCTACATACTACACCTGTTGTCTCACACCGAAGAGCACCCAGGTGTCAGTAAGCAGGCAGGGAGAAAAGGCCGGAAAAGGGGGAGCCAAAAAATAAAATCAAAGCACATCAAAAGGAACTCAAGCGAAAGATATCCAGTTTTTAACTGCATTACCCTAAAAAGGGCCCTTTTTTCATTACTTTCCTAATCTTTCGGTCCCAGTTGGCTGCTGGGTTTATTGGCCTAGTTTTGGATTTTTTTTTCTGGTATGCTTTCCAGAATAGATTTTAGCATTTTCGTATTTAACAGTGCCCTTAATGTCATAATTAAAGGCATCCCTAACTAATGTATTATATAACCTTCCTTCTGAGTTCATGTGTTCTTATGCAAATTTAGTTTCCTCTCGTTAAAAGTTTTTCTAAGCTAAACGTCACATTTTCACGATCGACGAATATGAGTTTCGCAACAGCTGACGAAAACTCAAAGCGTTATGATGTAGTAGAGAATCGAGTGACAAGAGCTGTGAGAGAAATTTTTCGGTAGTAGTGTTACGAGTAATGTTCATATAACGATTAAATGACAATGTTTTGAGTGATCATGTATGCTTTGACGATTTAGACGATCTTCCGTATGTTACGATTCTTGGTTTATTCGTGGTTAAACGTCGTAAACTAGTTCAGGAGCGAGAGAAAGTTGTATGCTCAAGTTTGTGACAGGATATTTATAATTCGGTGATCGAGTGACTACAATTTGCGCTGATACTTATTTGCATTCCTGACGTAATGAAAGACTACGAATAAACAAGCTGAATTCAGTAAATTGGTTTCTGTTTTCCTTGGAACACTGGTCGTTATCTTGAAGTCGATAATTAGAAATCTTATGCCTAATTAAGAATTTTAGCCACAACTAGCACTAAAGCTACCTGGGTTCAAAGCCAGTTAATCCTTTAACCGGCTGAATTGAGTTAATTCGGGGTCAGCAAAATGCACCGAAATCAGCTCGAACGAATGTATTCGTTGAATAAAAAGTGCGGCAAACATAGCTGGAACGAGTAAAATTGCACATCAGAAAGCGTTGCTTCCGCCTTAGATTTGTTATTCAAAGTGGTAATTTAGGAGGATGATTGATATTTATCTTTTCTGACAGATTACCTACTAAAAGGGATGTAATAATCCCAGGGAACTTAAAAAAATACAGGTAGACTCAGTTCTGATTAAGCCGTGAGTTTGGAATGTAGGACTACGACTTGCAGATCGGAGAGTTGAAATGAGCTAGTCGAGTATGGTTTCAAAGCGTTTATTAAATTTGTTATAGCCAACACAGGTCTATGATATGAAAAGCAGCTTACATTATTTTTATAAATAATGCTGGATACATTGCAAACACAAAGCAGGTCGATACACGAATAACCCACGGTGGTGTTCTGTCTTCTTGAGCTTCTTACATTCCTGATTACTTGCTCTTGCCTCTCAATTTGATTTTCTCCACTTTTGCTTGCGTTCATTCTGCGAATTCGGCGCCATTGTCGTAAATGTTAACCTGTTCACTGGAAAACAATTTTTAAAATTTTAGTGTGAACCATTGCTATACGTTCTCTATATGTTTGGATAGATCTCGTCGAGAGCTTTAAAACGATACCACGCACAGGTGTTTAACATGCACAGTTGTCCAGATGAACCGTGATACTGTCAAAAGTATTCACCGGTTGACAAGAAAACAATTTTTAAAATGTTCAGTCCAAACCACTCCGAAATGTTTCAATAGATCTCGTCGAGAGCTTCAAAACAATACCACGCACAGTTGTTTTACACTCACGGTTGTCCCGATAAACCGCGATATTGTCAAAAGTATTCCCCGGTTCACTAGAAAACAATTTTTTTAATGTTCAGTTCAGACCACTGTGAAATGTTTATTCTTCATATGTTTGAATAGATCTCGTGGAGAGCTTTAAAACGATGCCACGCACAGTCGTGTTTCGCTTACGGTTGCCGCGATAGACTGAGTAAAACGCGGCGGCACCCCTCAGAAATATTGCATCACCTTCCACGCGCATAGGGAGCGAGGGGAGCGTCACACTCACGATGTATTGCGCTGTGCGCGAATCGGGTCCATCATGTTTACAAATCTGCTAACGTGATTAATATGCGGCACATATTTTTAACGCTATCATGATTTCAATTGGGACCTATTTTTGTCACAGGCAGTCGACAGTAAGTCGCCCCATACTATCCGCAGAGTTAGACGTCCTACGTCTAAAGGAGAGAGAAGACGTTTGAGTCACTTGTTTCTACCCAGTTCTATGCTGCGCGTATCAGGGTGACCTCTGTTGTATTTGATAGTCAACTGTTGAACAGTGCTAAGTCTGTTGTATTGGATAGTCAACTGTTGAACAGTGCTGAGTCCGTTGTATTGGATAGTCAACTGTTGAACAGTGCTGAGCCTGTTGTATTGGATAGTCAACTGTTGATTAGTGCTGAGTCTGTTGTATTAGATCGTCAACTGTTGAACCGTGCTGAGTCTGTTGTATTGAATAGTCAACTGTTGAACAGTGCTGAGTCTGTTGTATTGGATAGTCAACTGTTTAACAGTGCTGAGTCTGCTATATTGGATAGTCAACTGTTGAACAGTGCTGAGTCTGTTGTATTAAATAGTCAACTGTTGAACAATGCTGAA
Source organism: Macrothele yani (assembly GCA_039090855.1). NCBI lineage: Eukaryota > Metazoa > Arthropoda > Arachnida > Araneae > Macrothelidae > Macrothele > Macrothele yani. The sequence continues at coordinate 26,801,896 of CM077001.1, forward strand.
TCTGCTGTATTGGATAGTCAACTGTTTAACAGTGCTGAGTCTGCTATATTGGATAGTCAACTGTTGAACAGTGCTGAGTCTGTTGTATTGGATAGTCAACTGTTTAACAGTGCTGAGTCTGTTGTATTGGATAGTCAACTGTTTAACAGTGCTGAGTCTGCTATATTGGATAGTCAACTGTTGAACAGTGCTGAGTCTGTTGTATTGGATAGTGAACCGTTGAACGGTGATGAGTCTGTTGTATTATATAGTCAACTGTTTAACAGTGCTGAGTCTGCTGTATTGGATAGTCAACTGTTTAACAATGCTGAGTCTGTTGTATTGGATAGTCAACTGATGTTTAACAGTGCTGAGTCTGCTATATTGGATAGTCAACTGTTGAACAGTGCTGAGTCTGTTGTATTATGAAGTCAACTGTTTAACAGTGCTGAGTCTGTTGTATTGGATAGTCAACTGTTTGAACAGTGCTGAGTCTGCTGTATTATATAGTCAACTGTTTAACAGTGCTGAGTCTGCTGTATTGGATAGTCAACTGTTGAACAATGCTGAGTCTGTTGTGTTGGATAGTCAACTGTTTAACAGTGCTGAGTCTGCTATATTGGATAGTCAACTGTTGAACAGTGCTGAGTCTGTTGTATTGGATAGTGAACCGTTGAACGGTGATGAGTCGGTTGTATTATATAGTCAACTGTTTAACAGTGCTGAGTCTGCTGTATTGGATAGTCAACTGTTGGACAATGCTGAGTCTGTTGTATTGGATAGTCAACTGTTTAACAGTGCTGAGTCTGCTATATTGGATAGTCAACTGTTGAACAGTGCTGAGTCTGTTGGTTTGTACGACTCGTCGGACCCAGTGTGCACCTCTCACGTCAACCTTTTGGTGTCCTGTACAGTTTTGCTTCCGGTTTGCTGTTTGGCCATTTTCACGCCAGTTCTGATGCACTTTGACTACGGCTGTTCCCGGACAACCCATCAGTTCAGCCGTTTGGAACGCACCGGCTCTTCGAGTTACCATAATCTGTGTACAAAGCCGAATAAATCATCCCGCTCACCCATCACGGTCCAAATTTTATTACCTACTGCTACACTCACACTCGTATATGCTTCGTCGGTCGACTAATTGTGCCCTCTCGGAAATCATGTGATCAACGGGCCGCATCCACTTTTGATAGGGGTGGTCATATGTCAGTGATCACTCGGTGTATAGTGGAGCTAAAACTAATGAGCTGTTGCCCTCAAAAGTAGGAGTAAATCTAACTTAACATTAAATTTACAGACAACTAACGTTTCAATTAAACGCTAACATTATAAGTTCTGAAATACGTAATATACGTAACGTCACGTACTCATTTTATATTGGCAAATGGAAGCTGACTTACACAGACGAATGAACTCACCTTGTAAAAGGTTTCTCCCATAAAGTACTATCGCTCCTTTTTTAATCAGAAAAGAAATGTTTTCTAATTGAATTTTCTGTTTTCACGGCTCATGCAATAAAGTTAAAATTCGAGTTGATTTATAATCTTAGTAAATTTTTTTCAACATTGATGTAAATGAATTTCCTTCTGACGCAAAAACTGGAAAATGCAATTAAGAACCCCATACACGCTGAATATTGGGTTTGGTATCTATGCATCGTACAATTTTAAATTGGTTGCTTTATTAACATAAGAGCAACACTGAAAGAAATAATTTTAGTAACATCATATAGATCCAGACTTTCACAAATATTTGGTTGGAGATCCTGACGTTCACAAATATTTTGGGTGCATAGTGATCAACAGATTTCTACAGAGTAGAAATAAAACAAAAGGCTGGATCAATTTTAAGCTTTCCGAAAAACCCTGAGCATGAATCATTATCGTCAAATTCTTATGACCTTCGCCCGTGGGAATAAAAGATTTATCGAATATTGATAAATCAGCAACATTATGTTCGTGAATATCCCACAGACGAGAGTTTTCTTGATGTATTTTCATGGAAAGGAACCACGAGAGAGAGAGAGAGAGAGAGAGAGAGAGAGAGAGAGAGAGAGAGAGAGGGAGACGAAAAGAAAGAGATTGAGAAACATTTCCATGGAAACTGAGTAAAAATTCAAGCCGAATATTGACATCCGCTCAATATGACGATACTCCAGGAATAGAAATACATCCCTCCTGCGCCATCAGTAGTCAGGCTGGAATGCTGGTCGATTGCTGAAGCATTCCCTAAAAGTCAAGGCCCAGTGAACTTGCTCGACCTCGCTTAGCGGATACGTCTTTCACTTGAAAATCTATAAGTCACACAAGTTTGCACATCGGTAACTACGACGCATTGGAGGGAAATGATCATGTATATTTTTTTAAACTACAGTAACTCAATTTCTCAGACAGAAAGTTCAAAGCGAGACTGTCATGAAAAATTTCCCCCTAGAGAAGTGAGCTGATTTTCTCAGAGAACAAAATCTGTAGGCACGATCAGAGCGTGTTGGAGATATTGTTTGTTCTAGACCCTGCGGCACCGTCCTTTTCTAAAGGAGGATATCGCAGGGTCTGGAATTTTTACGTGTCTGTTCAAAACTGTCCTATGTTTCCAATGGTAAAAACTTCTGTAGACATTTCCTTCGCAATTAATGTGTACTCAAAGAAATGAATTTGCACATCGACAAAGATAACTTTAAATGATTGCATGGCATACTTAATATTAAAACATAAACATATATTTATTAAAAATCAATAGTTTTTTCTCGGCTAATGCTGAGACCTGCTAACAGATGGCGCGACCTGTACATTGATGACATCAGTGGGCAAACAAATGTTTGATGGCTTTTCTCGGAAGTAGAAAACAGCAGTACTGCTTAGTGTTTTTTTAATAATTGCATTAATTTTTGGAATGGAATCAAAATATAAGTCTGTCAATGCGATAGTGTGGAATGTTTAAAATAATTTCAGGCACTTAGATAAAATGTTCGGAAGATGATTTAGCTCAAAATTGTTGATGTTTTATCCTTGCGGTGTGGTGTGTTTTGCATCTGCACGTGTGTCCGTCTGCGCAATTGTTACCATGGTTACTGAGCTGCCGGATGCAAGGAATGATAGCGGCTATACCTGGATGTCTGACGTCAGCAAACTCCACTAACTCAGTGACCAGTAAAGTTTAAAATACAGTAATAGAAATAATTAGATTTGTACGTTTGAGACTTTTGTCAAACCTTTTCAAAATCAAAAGTCTTTGAAATATCGACACGCAGCACTTTTATGTTATTAATGCTCATATGCTACGCTTATAAGAGATAAATGTCCTCGTGCTGAGAATAACTAAAGGTCGAGTGTAATTTGCTGTCTGATGCACGATAGTTAAAAACTTTAATGAATAAAATATTTACAAGTTAAGAAATACAAACACGAGATTTTTCACAAGGGCGACACATGCATCATCAGGTGAAGACTACATTTGAACACTGCTCAGTGATTAACCTATATATTAGTACTTTGGCCGTATTCAAGATTACGTTTGTCGTCGGTATACCCCGCCATACAATTCATGGAATTGGAGAATGAAGGATTTCTCCCCTACCTTGACTTGAGCATCAGACGGAACATGATCACAAACTCAATTCAGTTTTTTGTGTATCGTAAGCCAACCCAGCTCTATTGTGATAATCTCATGTAACTCTTCTCATCCACACAAATATAAAGCTGCGACTTTTAGATTTCTTATAAGCCGAGCATTTTCACACACGTCGAATGCCAGATTGCGGAGAACCGAACTAGAAAAAATAATGCAAATCGCGACCCAGAATGAGTACAATAGGAACTTTGTAAATGCTCTGATTGCTCAACACAAGAAAAAGGTCTGCACGAGCATAAGACTATTAAGTACGTTGGCACTATTAAGTACCAGCCGCAAATCGCGCATATTTGGCACAACATCTGCAAGAAAAACGGCATTTCATTTGGCGAGTCCTCCAGTAATCTTTTCTAGCTGATGCGCAGAGATCGGGATGTCAAGCCTGAGAATGAAAAATATGGTGTGTATTGCATATCATTAAAGAGTCTGGGCTCAGAGTTCAACGATAGCTGGTATATAGGCTCGACCCTTCGGAGCCTAGGTGTTCGTACAGCCGAACACCGATATTCAACCCGAACAGGTGCCTCTAACACTGCTTTGGCCCGCACAGTCCAGGAAGGAACCCACACCCCCTCATGGAATGATGCATATATTCTTCTATGCACCAAATAAAAAAAGATCTACATTGTTTGTGGAAGCATTGTTCATCCATCACTATCGTGGACAGTGCTGTAACGATGACATTCCCACTACTTTGCCATATGTCTGGAAACAACTATTTAATACAGTTTATATTAAAGAAAATTTTCAAGATTTAAAACCCCCACTACACAATCAGTTAACTTAATCTAATACCCCCTTTCAAAGACGGAACTACGTAGCATCAGAAGTTAAATAGGAGGGACCAATCGTCAGCAATTAATGAACATCATTTTACATCATGACGTCCAGACATTGACACTTTATAACTTCGGACTAAGTATGTTCTAATGCAGAAAAATCTCGTGTTCGTATTTGTTAACTTGTAAATATTTTATTCATTAAAGATTTTAAATATCGTGCTTCAGACAGCAAATTACACTCTACCTTTAGTGCTACACTTATGTTGGGCGCTTGCATACATAGCAAACAACAAAGTGTATGAGAATGACAAATACGTTGCTCAAAAAAATTAAGGAAATTGCGATGGAATCAAAGCTAGAGCAAATCAACGAGCTGCAACTTTCTGAAAAAAGGTTAATCACTGAGCGGTACATATGAACAACAAAAAAGGGATTAGAACACGCAAATAAACAGCATTTTCACAATTTTTCGAAGAAAAACGCAAACTGGCTATTAGTATTGCAGTCGTTGAGTTCGTTGTCATTCAGTAAAAGATGCAGAGGCATGTATGTTTTAGTTGAATTGGCTTCTTAACAACGCGGTTTATCAGAATCGACAGTTTGGGGAGCAATCGAAAGAATGGAAGATCACCAGACGTAGGTAACAGTGGTTGAAGTGGTTCGAGTATCGTAAACCATTATCCGTAGCCTATAGTGGAGTATACGTGTAACCGGAACTGGACAAATAAGACCACGGAGGAGTTGGCCAATATCACGAACAGCACATGAGGACAGAAATTTGAGTGTACTGGCTTGTAGAAACTGTAGACGAAAAGTAACTGAACTATACCCGCTATTAACTGTCGCCACAGAACGACGTCTATTCATACAGACCAAATGCAAGAGCCTTCACCAGAGATAACTGTATTTATTGAATGCAGAAAAATTCGGTTGATTCTTTTCGTAACTGCTTATACAGGGTGATTTATAAAAGAAGTATACAGTTACCAGATGTTGTAAACAGTAACAAATTGAAAACACTGACCACAACTGCGAACCGCTAGGTAGATGTACTCATAAAGTTTGTGTCCCGCTACTGAGGGAAGTGAAGTAGGCGATAGCGCGCATGTCACGTGACTAGTCAGTCAAAATGGTAGCGTCTGCAGCGGAGAAGACGTTTTGTGTTCTTGAATTGAGCAAAACGGAATCTGTAGCTGTTGTGCAACGGCATTTTAGAACACGATTCGGAAAAGAACCTCCGACCAGAAAATCTATCTATGATTGAGATAAAAAATTTGAAACTACGAGCTGTTTGTGCAAACTTAAAAGTCCTGAACGGCCGCGTGTATCGGAAGAAGTCGTCGATAGTGTTTCCACCGCCACTCAACGAAACTCGGGAAATCAACGCGCAGGGTGAGTCGTGAAGTGCAGATTTCACGGCCAACTGTATGGACAATTTTGAGAAAGAAGCTGCAAATGATTCCATACAAGATGATCACTGAAAATGATCACAGCCACTATCATTGCACTTTATTCAGATATCTTACCTCGCGTTTGGGCGGAAATGGATTACCAGCTCGATATGTGTCGTGTGACTAAGGATGCACACATAGAACATCTGTGACTGTCTCTAAAAAACTTGAAACATTTCCCTACAATTCTGTTACAGGTAACATAAAATATCTCACATTGTTCTTGTTTTATAGTGCGTTAAAACTGTATACTTCTTGATGAATCACCCTGTATTTAATAGGAATATCCTGGCTCACCCTGCGTACTTTAAATTATAGTCAGTTTTCTCTAGGCTGTGTAAGTTTTCTGTTTTTGCTGTTTGGTATGTTTGCTGTATTCCTCTTTGCTGTCTTTGGTGTGTTTGGTGTATTTTTAGACTTTCTAAAAATACACTTTGAAAAATTTCTTTTGCGTCGGAAATAATTCAAACAAGTTAGTAAAATCATGCAATGCATTGATTATAATACGCTTTCCAACATACCAGAAATCATTACTCAGGTTTTGAGGATAATTGCTGTGGAATAAATCTTGGTCCTGCGCCCTGACCTTTGATTCCCTTTCGATTATATTAAACAGAACCGGTTCAGTATACCTCCGAAATAACATAGTAAAGTTTTGTCGCAATGGAAGCATTTTTACGTAAGTTATGATGCATAAGGGCTATGGAAGTGATTCCGCTCTTATATCCTGACCTTTGACCCCATTTTCGCCCATTTTCAATAGGGTTTGCCCCCAAGTGGTAGGGGACAATAGGGTTTGTCCCCAAGTGGTAGAGGACAATAGGGTTTGTCCCCAAGTGATAGGGGACAATAGGGTTTGTCCCCAAGTGATAGGGGACAATAGGGTTTGTCCTCTACCACATACTAAAATTTAATCGAAATCGAACCTTTTTTACGTTAGTTATGACGCATAAGAGCAGTGGAATGGATCCCGCTCCTATGTCCTAACCTTTGACCCCATTTCGTTCATTTTCAATAGGATACCATCCCAGGTGATCCCCTTCCACATACTAAAATTTCATCGAAATCGAACGATTTTTACGCGAGTTATCTTGCGGACGGACATACACACACAACGCGTGACTTAATGAGGCAGATGGGAATCGCGACCATCTGCTCGCTAGAGTATGACGTCATAAAACTTCAATAGGATCCACACACAATGCGTGACGTAATGAGACAGATGGCGTGACCGCGCGCCAACATCTCAAGGGCGAGTTGTGACGTCATAAGGTCGTCCCCAGGTGGTCCCCTACCACAATAAAATTTCATGGAAATCGAACCATTTTTACGCACGTTATGACGCATAAAGGCAATGGAATGCATTCCGCTCCTATGCCGTGACCTTTGACCCCATTTCGTCCATTTTCAATAGGGTTCGACCCCAGGTGGTCCCCTACCACATACTAAAATTTCATCGAAGTAGAACCAACCGTAGGTTTACTTCTTCAACCTACGGTTGCAAAGCGTAAAAAACGTGCTCATTACAACTGAGAATTCGGTGTCATCTTTCTTGTTTCCTAATCATTTCGTAAAACCTCTTAGAAATAGTACGTGGCGTCTGATTTATGCCCATGATGAAATCTGTAAAATCTGGATCTCGTGCATGAGACTTCGCACTGCTCACGAGCAGTGGCAGGGCGGTGAAAGTTATGTGAAGGCATTGTGACGTGCCTGCCCCCAGGACGCACTTGAGATAAAGGCAGATGGCAGTGAGAGCACATGCCAGTGTAGTATAGTTGATAGCACTCGAAGCTCCAGACCCAAGAGTTGTGGGTTCGAATCCCGCCTCTGGCATAAAAATGATGAGAAATTTACTTCGTCATAGCATGCGAAAAAAAAAAAAGTACGGAAAGTTAAGCAGGGGCTTGCGGACCAACAAAACAGCTTTTGGAGTTTTAAAACACTACAACTGCTGTCTGTTTGGTAAACAACTGCGTTTAAATACGTAATAAGTTCGTATGTTTTACCTGCATACTTAACGGCAATGTTAAGCCACTCAGGTCTTAGTGTGGACTTTCGTTGCTTACACATTCGGATTTTCCTGTAAAACGTAGGGAATCCTTTTTCAGTTTGTATAAATGTCTTGAAGCATTATTGAGCTTCAAAATGTCAACGAGTATTGAAAAAAGTAGCTTTGCGTTTTTCCAACTGTATCATAAAACATCCCCCCGTTGCTAAGTACAGGACCATAAATCCCAGACAAGGTCACCGTCGAAAGAAATTCTACTTTCCATTGGTTCATACGCTCTTCGCATTTGGGCGAGTTTTTCAGCTGCAATTAACATTGGCGCATCGTACGTGAGGATAAACAGAGGGGACCTAGAGGGAAAGGATCTAATTGATCGAAGTCCGACGAGCAAATGCACCGAGGGACTTCGCATCCACAGTGGTTTCTACGTTGATGTCAGTTCCTTGCCTGGGATTAGCTACTTCCAACAGTACAATCTCACATGACTACGGGAATCATAATGCGAAGACAGTTCTTCATTAGCGCTGTTTTTTGTAAAAATACCTGCAAATAGGAGAATTTCATTTTAAATAAAAATCTTCTGAAACCAGGTAAATAATTTAAAATTTTCCGTAAAAAACTGCGACACAAGGTTTTTCTTCGTGCAATTTTTTTTTTCTGTAGAGCAAATGTGTGCAGGTATTTAGGGTATGGAATGCATGCATTGCATACAACGACCGCATGCTACTGCTCACGAGTCTGTACGCAGTCGGATGGCAAATATTAATGCGGGCCTTTTTTTCCTCCTTTGGCCCCCGTATTACTGCGTATTACACGGACGCTTCACGTACTCAGGTTTTTCGTTATTTTCGGTAGTCAACAACTTTAAATCAGAATTGAGAGAAGCACTAAAATTCTCATATCACGCATTATTTCATTTCATCTTATTTTATTTGTTTTGCTGAGGCATAAAAGAAATACAGAAAATTAAGAAGCAAAACATAATCAATGCATACAGCATGGAAGCAAAGGGAAAAGGCCGACATGGCCTGACGGAGCCCGATGCCACCTCACAATAACAAAACACAAATAAACAAAATCGATAAACAAAATCGATAAACAAAATCGAGCAAGTAATCAGCACCGACAAACAAAGCGAAATATAATAGTAAGGTAAACAAAAAAGATATAAACAAGAAAAAAAATTATAATAGTTATTTTAGTTGCGAAGAAGTCAATTTGTAGCGTATACTCTATATTCACTTTCCTTTTGATTTTCCTATCTCTGGTTATTTTATTTTACTATGTAAATTATCTTCTTACTGAACGAAATATTATTTCACCCGATGAATGAGATCTGGCAATGAGTGTAAGTCATGACGTGTGGTAGGTAGTATATAGGCGCGTTCATCGATAGCGAACGGGGAGTGTTGGTTTATGTGAAAGAGAGCGTTTGTTATTGTACGGAGAGCGTTTGGTGTTGTACGGAGAGATTTTGTTGTTATAAGGAGAGCTTTTGTTGTTATACTAGAGGAGCTACGTGTTATTTGAGTAGCTGTGTATGTTGATACCAGTTGAAGTTGATAATAAAAAGATTTGAGTAAGTACGTCTTTCTCAATTAATAGTTTTTGTCAGACCTCTGTCTGGCTGTTAGGTTTATTTCAATTAATATTACTATTAACAACCAGCGTTAAGACTTTATACATTCTAATTACTACACTACTAGCAGGAGACTATATTCATGTTCTTAATTAACTGGTAACAACAACCATTTGAATTCACTATTTGAAGCTCAGTAGGAAAGCTTCGTTATTATCACTAGCTAGCTGGTAGAAAGAGCTTATTCATTATAATTAGCTTAGCGGAAAGCAAAATAAAACTAATTCATTATAAATTATTATAATTCATGATATGAATCTTAATTTTTTTTTAAATGGGGAAAAAATCATTAACAGTTGTTAATTCAACTGGTAAGAGTTCCAGAAAAAATTTAAACTTTGTTTCATGGCCTCCGTCCTTGCATAGATAGGAATTACTTGTGTTTTAGAATGGGTATCATATGTATGTGCCCGAAGAGTGATTTTTATGAGGTCAGAATAAAAATTATTTTTTTATTCTTTTAAACATGTTTTTTTCCAAGATCGAAGTAGTAAAGTTAGGTAATAGTAAGTACATAAAATTTATTTGCGTTAACTTTTATGTGAGATTGAAAATAAAGCTGAGAATGTGTATGATATTTAAGTTCAATTAATCTAATGAATTTATTTTGTAAATTTTGAAGTTATATTTTGTGGTCTGTCCCCACGTTAAAATACCATAGTTTATATGTAACTGAGATAAAGTATAGTATATAGATTCCAAGGGACAGGAAAAGACCCAGAAGAAGACCACATGCGAGATGGGTGGATGAAATTCGAAACTATGCAGGAGTGACATAGAAGAGACTGGCACAAGACAGACCGTTGTGGAGGAAACTTGGGGAGACCTTCGTCCAGCAGTGGATTTATAATGGTTGACAATGATGATGATGATGATGATGATGATGATATAAGAATCAAAAATTTTGGGGAGTGATTTGTTAGTACTGTAGAGACAATACCAATAGTTTTGGAGATTTTATGTAAAATGACATTTACATATGTTTTCCATTTTAGGTCAGTGGTAATAGTATAATAATAATGAGGTAACAGCCTCAATATTTGTATTATTAGTTACGTTATGAAAACGTTATTGGTGGAACGTTTCGTTAGTTGACTTCTGTCTTCCTCAGCCATGGAATCGAACATGTGCTGGCATCAGTTGTTGCCAGATTTCAAAATAGCTTTCCAAATGAAAGGCATTTGAAATGGTACTTTGAAATCTGGCAACAACTGATGCTAATACCACACGTTTCATTCCATGGCTGAGGAAGATAGAAGTTAACAACCGAAACGTTCCACCAATTACTTTTTCATAACGTAACCAATGCGCGATATGATAATTTTAGGGCTTCTTTCAATTTTTACAGTATTATGTGCTTTACTGCCAATTCTTCTCGTTATGATTTACACCTATGAGCCATTCCATTGTGACCACCCCCAGCCGAGAGAAATGAGCGCGCCTGGAGACCGAACAGTGGCGCAGGGGAAGTTCATGGAGCAGTATACATATACAACCCAAGGATCGGCTTTCGGTTAGTAGAGTCACATAGAAGTCATCGCTCTTTCCACGTTTATAAGTGAGTCACGGAAAAATTTCTCATCGGCTGCCACTGCGAATCGAACCCAGTGTCTTCCAGTTACGCGTCGGACATGCTTCCACTGCATCACAGCGGCCTCGGAATTATCCAGACTCACAAACGAGAAACTGCCAAACCAGTTATCCAGCGTAACTGAAAGACCCTGGGTTCGATTCCCGGTGGTGGCCGATGAGAAATTTTTCCGTGACTCACTTATAAACGTGGAAAGAGCGATGTATTCTATTTCAGGTTCTTGGTCCACGACAACTGTGCATTTATCATTCTTTCGTATTCTAGTTATTTGTTCAGTTGCTGCTGTTCATCTGTGGTGAATCCCCAGCATTGTGCGGGGCTCCAAAGATGCAACCCTTTCATGTGGTTTGGCAGTTTATCGATTGTGAGTCTGGCGAATTTTGAGGCCGCTGCGGTGCAGTGGAAGCATATCAGGCGCGTAACTGGAAGACCCTGGGTTCGATTCCCGGTGGCGGCCGATGAGAAAAATTTTCCGTGACTCACTTATAAACGTGGAAAGAGCGATGACTTCTATTTGATGTTACTGGTCCACGTCAACTGTGTATTTATCAATCTTTTGGTTAGTAGAGTGTTCGGAGTCAGAATGGGAAAAGCTGCCAAAGTATCAGGGCTTGGTAAAAAACAATATGTGATGGCACGAAGCCTCGGAACTACGATCACGGAAACGGCGCGGCTTGTGGGTTGTTCAATTGTCGCTGTAGTGAGTACGTATAAAAAGTGGTGCACAGATGGCCAAACGACGAACCGTCGTTCATTAGTGTATCGTCCGCAGCTCATTCATGCCAGAGAGGAGTGGAGACTGTCGTTCACACAGCGACAAATCCCCCGCAGCTACAACAGTGGTGAGCAGGGCAATTTGTCACAGCACACAGTTCATCGCAGCCTTGTGCGCATGGGCCTGGGTAACCGAAGACCCAGCCGGGTCCCCATGCTCACTGCACGTCAACGCCAACAACGCATGAAATGGGACCGAGATCATTGAGATTGGACCGTGGATTACTGGAAGAAAGTGGCCTGGTCTGACGAATCAAGATTCCTGGTGCATCACGTAAACGGCCTCCAAATTCACCTGACCTGAACCCAATCGAACACTTGTGGTTTGACTTGGAAAAACGGGTTGTGCTAAAACACCATCACCCCGAAATGTACGGGAACTAGAGGACCTGCTGTTGACATTATGATACCAGATACCCCAGGATACCTATCGCCACCTTATCGAATCTATGTCTCTCCGAGTGGCCGCTATTTTGCGAGATAAAGGAGATCCTACATCTTATTAGGTAGGTGGTGATATACTGAGAAAAACGTTTTGTTAATTCAACAAAAATTTTGTTGAATCAACAAAACATTTTGTCGATATAAAGTCAACAAAATGTTTTGTTGAATTTGCAAAATTATTTGTTGAAAATTATTGTTGATTTAACAAAATTTATTGTTATTACAACAAAACGTTTTGTTCATTTAACAAAATGATTAGGTCGATTTTGGGGAATTTGTTTGATCCAACAAAACATATTGTTATCGTGACAGAATAAGTTTTGTTGCTATAACAATATGTTTTGTTGCAGCAACAAAAGATTTTGTCACGATAATAATATATTTTCTTGGATCAAACAAATTCCCAAAAATCGACCTAATCATTTTGTTAAATGAACAAAACGTTTTGTTGTAATAACAATAAATTTGTTAAATCAACAATAATTTTCAACAAAATAATTTTGGAAATTCAACAAAATTTTTTGTTGACTGTATATCGACAAAAATTTTTGTTGAATTAACAAAACGTTTTTCTCAGTGATAATTTAATGGCCCATCGATGTAAATCAGAAAATTAGGGATTGCAATATCTTTCGGTTTCCGAACTGTTTTTCAAACGAAAAAATAAAGTTGATTTTAGGATCATGCTTTCCTACTTTTATTCAAAAATATTTTGAACGATATGTGTTGGTGAGATCATTTAATACTGGAAGATAAGTTCCTTGGTACTTCGTAGTGCGCAGACGCTTGCTTTCGATTGCACAGCAGCGAGAATTAATTGAAACAAACAGAATGTAGGACATACTGTGAATTTCTAGAGCAGAAGCATATTTTACGCCATCATCGTGTCAGGTGGAATTAATTATCTTCCTTACGTTTTTCTTTGTTTTCCGTCGGAGACAAAACTGTTTCGAGAAATCGGAAAATTACGAGCGGCGTGACAGGTTAAGAAAACACAGTCACCAGAATAAAGCATGACTGGATTCTTAATTAAATTCCAGCTGGGAAGAAAACGAAATGTCTTCTTGGTTGTTTTTTTTGCCCATAATCCACCTATGGCGGTAATCGAGTTTGCCATTGGCATCCGATGTGATTAATATTGATTTTCGTGACGAATGTTCGCGGCAGTTGTCTGGTTTTAGATGTGATTTGCTTATCACATGCTTTGTTTTCTCTCAAACACCTGTCCGAAATAAAAAGGGCGAGAAAGGGAGGGGACGAGAGAGAAAGAAAGAGAGAAATCTTCCTCTTTGCAGACAGCACTTATGAATGTAATGAAGTCCCTATAATTAAATCCTGATATCTATCAAATTGTGAGAATAAAATTTCAGTACCATGTAGAAGAACACCAAACGCATATACACTGCTGGACAATTGCTAAGGACGGATCATAAACGGCTATATAGCGCATAAAAAATTAAGTGTGGTTGGATGCCAAGTGAAATAAAATAATGTCAGAATGCCAGGACATTACAAGAAAGACAATTTATTGTGCTCTGAAATCCAGAAGGCTTTGGAACGTGTTCAAGGGACAAACAGGCCATTTTGTGCAGAATACGTAAACGTGAAAAATGCAATTATCGTCCGCAGGCGTTCCGGCGTAAGATGTCAATACGGGATATGGCCACCATGGAGGGCGATGCAAGATTCCACACGTCATGTCATGCATTGCACAACATTATCAAGCAGCTGTTGGGGTAATTTATCCCATTCCTCTGTCAGTGCACGGAATGAGGGTGTCCTTGTTTATTGGAGGGCATTGGCGACCAGCAAGACTCCTCCCCAAAGCATCCCACACATTTTCAATGGGATTCAGATCTGGAGAACGTGCTGGCAATACGAGGCGTTGAATATCCTCGCTCTCAAGACACTCCTGGACAGCGACTGTTTGATGACATGTTGCGTTGTCGTCCGTGAAAATGAATCTATCACCGACAGCACCACGGAACATGCGAACATGAGGTAGCAGAACATCATTAATGTATCGTTGGCCAGTCATAGTCCCAGTTGAAAGCACATAGAGGGACGTACGGCCATTGATCATGATGCCAGCCCATACCATGACACTACATGTCGGATATCGGTCCCTTTCTTGTATGTTTGTTGGACAATATGCAGTACCACTATCACGCCAGATCAGTTGTCGTCGACAATCAGACGACAGACTGTATCTACTCTCATCTGAGAAGAGGACAGCAGACCAGTCGTTATCAGTCCAATTGCGATGTTGATGGCACCATTGCAAACGGGCGGTACGGTGACGTCTGGTCAATGAGATGCACACAACAGGACGGCGGGCGTATAGTCCTCCTTCATGCAAACGTCTGGCGACAGTTTTTCGGGAGATCCGCTTGCCAGTAGCAGCCATAAACTGATTTGCTAATTCACTAGCTGTGCTGCGCCAGTGTCTTTTTGTTGATAGCACTATGCACCGATCTTCTGCAGGTGTCGTACTGCGAACACGACCTCCCCTGTCACATTTGCTACACTTTCCATTTGTTTGAAATGATTTCCAAAGCCTTGAAACAACACTGTGGCTGACGTCGAACTCCCTGGCAACATCTGTTATTTTTCGCTCTTCTTCAATCTTGCCAATAATACGGCCACGCGTAAAATCATCTAGGTGATGTCGGGAAGACATACTGAAAATCGCAAGTTCGTCAATTGATTCTTTCCCTTTCAACTTTGCGTTTGAACAACAACGGTCAATACGCGTCAAATCCTTTATATCTCTTATCAGCGCTATGACGTCACGAACAAGTTCGGCAATCCAAAATTTGCATACGCACAACACGTCTTACTGAATCCCGCACTTATGCTAATTTCCACATTTTCCTGCCTTCCATTTAATGGTTGCTATTAATGCTATTGTCATCCGTCCTTAGCAATTGTCCGGCAGTGTATAAGCGCATTTATACGGGGGTCGTTCTGGAATTAATGCCTTCTTACAAATAACTCCTGTATGTTTGGAAATATTATAAGGGGCATCCTAACAGTTAATAATGTTTGAAGTTTTGAAGTGCTTTTAATGGAACTGCACTTACGTGTACTATGACATGTTACTAATATGGGAATTTTTTTAACAATCGGAAGTGAGGATCATGAATGACATAGAAAAAGAAACGAGCCGTTATTGAATTCCTGGAAAAGAAAGATGTGAGGCCTTAGAAATCCACAGGAGATTCCTGGTGGCGTATGGAGCTGCCAAAATCCATATCAATTAATGTCTGAAGATGGATGAAGAGGTTTTGAGAGGAAGAAAGTTAAGTGACTGACAAACAATGGAGTGAAAGACCCGCAACTGCAGTGACAGATGCCAACAGGCAACGAGTGAAAGACCTCATAACAGCTGATCGTCGTGTCACCATCGAGGAGTTGCAACACTAAACAGTGCTCACTATTTTCAGACATTGAAGGAATTAAAGGAAGCTATTAGAAGGAAAAGGCTTAACACTGCACTTCATAGTGTTGTTTTACACCATGATAACGCATCTCCCCACACCTCACCCCGCACGGGGATAACTGGTTTTCCAGTTATTTGGGGAGCAGCGCCCCACGGCCTGAGCTGACCTTGTGACTGGTCAACATCTGATGTCATGCCACCGCTTGTTTTTTATTTTGGTGCTGATGGTGTATGCAGGGACGGCTGTTCATCCAGCTGTTGGGGAGTCGCGGCCCCACGATCCCGAGCTGGTCTTGTGTCTCGCTTTTTCGTTTTTATTTATTTTCTCCACTGGCTAGTTGCCCGTGTTGTATACTTTACCTAATCGCTACCACGTTATGCACTAACACCCCGGTCTTGTGGTTTTGTTACCCTCCACCACTAACTGTATTATATTAACCGCTCAGTTCGTAGGTTGCTGAGATTCCGTTTAGGTTCCCTTCCAGGATTTGTCTTCTTTGGATTTCTTTTTTCCTTTTAGCTGGTTTGGGTGCTAGACCTACCTGCATGTTTGCCGCGTGCGGAGACCCGTGAGGCGGAAATGGGATGTCTGGCGGCTGAGGTCGCAGGAGACCGGATAAGTGCCTCCTGTGTACCAACACTCCTCTTCGACCCCGGCTTCGCTGTAAACGGGAGGCTAGAGACTAACCCACCTCTAGTCAGAAGTCTTGTACCAAGTTGTGTACACGGCTTTAGCGGCTTTTTTGTCGTATAGCACGGCAGGGTGAGCCCGGGGGCTGTGGGATCATGCCAAAGGCGTTGGCATGACGGTACCCGGAGGCCGAAGTGTCCGCCGAGTGCGTGTGATCACAGCCAACGGACTATATCTGCAACGTATAAGCTCCAGAACTGTGTCCAGCGTCATTTTCTTGGCTTGCAGACCTCCAGTTCTCCCTTGTAGGGCTCGGTGGTGGGTGGAGTAGTCTGCAGACGAATCTTCCTCCTTTTTTCCATGGGTAAAAAGAACAAAAACTCCAAATTTAAGTCACCTGACAAAATGATAGTTGACAACGACTGTCCTTCGTCTTCTCAAACTACCAAGTCTCATACCCTTAAACGGTCTTTAGACCTTGACCTGGACCAAGAATGTGGAACCTCTTCTTCGGCAGCTGTACCAGTCGCTCCGAAGCGTCGTCTCCCCTCGATTGCTGTGACTACGCATGCTACTCACTTGCTTGTAGAATCCATCGATCCGCATGAGAGACTGTCCACCAGATCTCCATTTTTCATTTCTAAAGCTTTGGACGCTGCGGTTGGCCCCTTGAAGTCTGTGAGGAAGCTTCGCTCTGGGGACCTGCTTGTCCAAACTTGCAGTGTTTCTCAGAGTAACACTTTTCTGAACCTCACTAGTCTTCAAGGCATTCCTGTAAAAGTGACACCTCACCCGTTTCTTAACACCTCTCGGGGTGTTATTTCGGAGTTTGATCTCTTGCCATGCAGTGAAGACGAATTCGTGACTGAACTTGCTGATCAAGGTGTTATTGCTGCACGTCGTATGATGTTCCGGCGTGATGGTTCCATGATTAAGTCAAAAAATGTCATCTTGACTTTTAACTCCCCGAAAGTTCCGACCGAAATCAAGGCTGGCTACTTGGTCTGTGGAGTTCGCCCGTACATTCCCAGTCCTCTGCGCTGTTTCAGGTGCCAGAGGTACGGGCATTCACAACGTTTCTGTAAGAGTTCCGCTCGTTGCGCAAATTGTGGCTCCAGTGAACATGACGGGGAAGGTTGCACTTCTGCGGCCTGCTGTGTTAACTGCGGTGAGGCCCATGCAGCTTACTCCCGCAACTGTATGAAATGGAAGGACGAGATGGCGATCCAGCGCCTCAAGACCCTGGAAGGCCTCTCGTACCCTGCTGCCAAGGCCAAGTTGGGTATACCCACCACCCGACAGCGTACTTTTGCCGCAGTAGTTCAGTCTCTGCCACAACCCGTGCAGCCCTTTGTTCCGCGCCCTGTAGCTCTCGCCGCCCTTGCCAAGCGATCTACAGCTGACCAGGCGACACAGGTGTTTTCCCCGAGCTCGAGATTTTTCGAATACCTGATTCTGGGCCTTCTCTTTTGCTGCCGACCGTCTCTTCCAGTTTCCAGCCGAAAGCCTGCACGTGCGGAAGACCCGGCCCTCAATCCGCAAAGGTGTGCAGTGTCCATCCAGCTGTCTCGGCCTCAGCGAGGTCCCCACCCTCAACCAACATTATAGAGGAACATAGGGGGGAGGAGAGTGACAGTTCGTCCCCAGCCTCAAACAACATTTCAGAGGAACATGGGGGGAAGAGAGTGACAGTTCGTCCCCGCCCTCTGCCAGCATTGCAGAGGAGTGTGGGGGGGAGGAGAGTGACTCATCCTTTGTGTAGTTGTGTTTAAAGAAAAAAATTATAATAATAATAGTAAATTAATAAATTTTTATATAAACCTAATTAACTACCTTGTCTTCACAGCTTTCATCATACTCTTTTTCAACTTTTACCAAGCCTGTCTGCTCTTAATCATTTTCTACGTTTTTAAAAATCTGTGGCTGATAGTTCTTTGTCTGGCGCTCTTTGGCCAAACCTGGCCCTTGCGCCAATAAAATCCAACAACCAACCAACCAACCAACCCCACACCTCAATGGGGACTTCACAGCCAAAATGGGGTGGACGGTGAGCTCCAACCCCTACAGTCCTGATTTGACTCCCTCAGAATTTTTCCTGTTTGCCCCATTGAAATACACCCTTTGCGGGGAGCGTTTCGACGATGCGACAGACGTTAAACTGGTTGTGAACGCATTGGTGAAACGACAGACTTAGGAATTTTTCAAAAATGGATTTTAGCTATGGGATCAAAAATGGCGGAAATGCATAGAAAGTGATGGACAATACTTTGAATAGGCCAGCATTATTAAAAATATGCCCAAGTATTTTCCCTCCAAGTTTCTCATTTTCGCTGCTACAAATAAGAATCTTATGAGGGACGAGGCATTACTTTCAGGATGCCCTTTGTAATACGTAAGCTTTTGTAAATCTAGATTGATCCTCTAAGTAAGGTCACACCTTTTTGTATTTGGGTTGGCCAATGTATAACGAAGTAAATTTCTCCGTCATTTCTGTCCACCCCAGGATTCGAATCCGGGTCCCCTCATTCCGGAATAAGTCACTCTACCAATTGAGCTACGCGGACGTTTTATTCTGATTCCTATCTGCCTTTATGTCGTGTAGGTCCTTTGGGCACGTACGTCACATCTCCTGGTACGTTACATCATCTCCCCCTTATTTTTTTTTATCCGCACCAGGATTAGTTCGGGCGCCATTATAACGAAGTAAATTTCTCCGTCATTTTTATCCGCACCAGGATTCGAACCCGGATCCCCTCATTCCGGAATGAGTTGCTCTACCAATTGAGCTACGCGGACGTTTTATTCTGATTCCTATCTGCCTTTATGTCGTGTGCGTCCTTCTGGCAGGTACGTCACATCTCCTGGTACGTTACAAATGCGAAAGACGCATATTCATCTAAAAGAAATAGTTGTTATTAAGTTTTTGGAAGTGGCAGGCTCTAGTGCTACAGAAATCCATATGTGGTTTAGAAAGTTCAAGCAAATGCTGCAATCGACATCAGCCAATGGGGCACAGAAGCTTCCTTTAGAGTGGTGGCCATGTGATGTATATTGTATTTTAACTTTCATTTCTACACCGCTGGCCATCCAAAATGCAACACCAAGAAGGACACGAGATAGCAAAGCCAGATTTACTGGATACATAACAACAGATACAAAGATGAAACGATTGAGCTTACAGGCCCGTGCGAATTGCGGAACACGCAGACAACAATAGTTCGTATGGCCTCCATGGCTGGCAATAACGGCCGCTACACGCCGCGGCATCGACCGAAAGAGGCTTTGGATCTGGGCTTTGGGTATGTCGGTCCAGACTGCTTCCACACGTTGCCACAGTTCATCAGGCGTAGCCGCGGGGGTGCTTGCAGGGCCACTCGGTTGCCGATCAGCGACCAGACGTGTTCGATGGGCGACAAATCGGGAGAACGGGCGGGCCACGGCAGCATTGACACCTGGTGGGCCGTGAAGAATTGTTCCTCGATGCGTGCCTCGTGCGGGCGCGCATTGTCCTGTTGAAACGTGGCCGCTGGCAGGTCCTGCAGGTAAGGGAGGACTACAGGCTCCAAAACGTCGGAGATCAACGGTGGCTGTTTAGTGTACCGGCGATGCGTACCAGACGGGTGCGGGTGTCATATCCAATTGCGCCCCAAACCATAACGCCAGGAGACGTACCGGTATGGCGATGCATAATGCAGGCGTCATACAGTCTCTCGCCGCGGTGCCGCCACACGCGGATCCGACCATCGTGGTGTTGCAGGCAGAAGCGGGATTCGTCGGAGAAGACAATGTCGTGCCATTCCCTAGTCCAGGTGGGGTGTTCAACGGCCCACTGCCGCCTCACTCGCCGGTGGTGTAACATCAATGACAATCGGAGCAATGGGCGCCGTGCGACAAGTCCCCGCTCCTGCAGACGACGTCGAACGGTTGTGCTGACACAGGCTGTTGCGCAACACACGCAAATTCCTGCGCTAACGTTCGTGATGTGGCGGTGTGAGCCGTCAATACCCGTGGCACAACATGCCGGCCCTCACGTTAGGTGGTGTGCCGCGGCTGCGGCAATCGCTCACGTTTGTCCTCCCGCCCCTCTTGCACCCACCGAATCCATACTCGCCTCACTGTGGCTGGATGTCGTCCCATACGAGCGCCGATGTCTCAGTACGATAAACCGCTGTCGCGATAAGCCAATATTCGTCCTCTGCCGAACTCCGAAACGCGATGGAATGACTGCCGTATTCTGCGACGAGGCATCAGAAAGCTTCCCACTCACACGTCTTGCAGCACAACACACTTCCACTACTTACACCCCGCCTTCTGTGCACCCTCGTTATAGTGTTTCTCGGTGGCGTGCCGGGCGCATATGATTTGCATATGCCCTGCAATGGTAATCGTTTGCATGTCCTCTCGCGGACGACGCATGCTGCGAATTTCAGGCCAATCGGATGCTTCCTTCTTGATTTCGCATTTTGGGTGGCCAGCAGTGTAGTTCCTTTTCCTATATTAATTTGAGAGTGTTCTGTTTTGCACTTTCCAAACTTAACGTAATATTTTCTCTTTCACATGAATAGAAGTTGGCAACACCATGAACATGAATAGAAGTTGGCAACACCATGGGGTCCGTACGTAAGTGACGTATGTATGTGCTGTGAGAAGGGGGGATTTTAAATGCGTATATTTCTGTACTTTTTAGATACGAGACTGCTTAATTGCCGTCAAAGTATTGTTGAAGGTTACGTATTCTATTTTAATAAAAGTGTTGTGTTTCGTAGTATTATTGTGGATATTAACTGAAGTTCCAGTGTTGTTCAAAAAGCAGGAACTGTACACCAAATTACACTCAAAATAGTATAACTATTCTAAAAATCCGAAAATTCTTGGCGTCGTAGAATAAAGATAAAATTTTCCAAGCTTTCGCACATCAACCAGATGGCTTTCTCAAAGAAGGTAGACAGCTAACTGCAAACTGGATAATAGAACGTTTCAACACTTTAAACGCAGTGACTTGACTAGACAATAAGTTATTAGGAGCAAACGTTATATTTCGAAGAAACGAGGTCACGTTGGTTGGGCACGCGGTACAATGGTAGAGAACTCAGCATTATTTGAAGAACTGATTTCAAATACGTGGCAACTCCAGAGAAACGCTATCATTGCAAGCCTCGCAGCTGGTCAAGATTTCCAAGGTTTCGCGAATGGCGGTAGATTTGGGTGTGGAGTATGAAGCTAATTTCTTTACATCACTCCATATAGGATCAGCGGACTTCAACTTGACTTCTCTTGATAGGGCGGTGGTTGTTTTTCCGTCTCTTGTATCTCTTTTATGTTCACTGATTCTAATTCCAAACGAACGTTTTGTCATTCCGATGTAGTATCGCCTGGAGCCGTCCGGATATTTTAGTGGGATGGCATAAACACCTGCCTCATTGAGAAGAGGGGGTTAGTCAATATTTATCTTAAGCATCGTATTTAAAGATGCGGAAACGTTATGCCGACACCGAAGTTCATCCTCCTGAGCGCGTTTTTGAGTTGATAGGAAACATTTGGTATGTAGGGAATAAAGCCCAGATAGCGAAGTTGCGGCATGGAAATATAATTAGCACTGCTGGTTCTGGCTTTCTCGATGAAGTTATGCATCTGGTTTGAAGTATATCCTCCCTCAGTGGCCAGTTCGACTATGTTTCTTAGTTCGGATTGTCTAGAACGGACATCGGATGAGACAGTAAAGGCTCTTCTAATTCGAGAACGGAATAAGGCGGTCTTGTAATATAAAATATCTTACATTGTTCTTGTTTTATTCTGCGTTGAAACTGTATACTTCTTTATGAATCACCTTGTATATGGAAAGTTTCCAAAATATGAAGTTTGGTGGTTGAATCTGGCTTGTCAATTAGTTTTGCTTCTTCAAAGAGAAATTTATGGTCCTTTTCGCAACAGTGTTTAGCCATCGATGGCTTCTTTAGGTCACAATTCCGAATGTAGGTCTTGTGCTCCTTCAATCGGAAAAGCAAGGCTCTACGTGTCTGTCCTATATAGGAAGCGCCACATTCACATGGAATTTGATAAATTCCCCACGAGTTTTTGTCTTCAACATTGTCCTTGAATCCTAAAACATTCATTTTGTTTATGGGTTTCAAAATTACTTTAAAATTAAAGGTTTTGAGAATTTTTGAAATTTTGAAGGCAATATCACGGAAAAATCGAATAATGGCAAATTTCGCTCGCAATGGGCGCATCACAGGAGTTAACGTGGAGATAGGCTTCGGTTTCCGGAATTTTGTTAGAGCCTTGTCTATAATGGAAGGGTTATATCCTCGCTGTACTGCAACACGTTTAAGGATATAAAGTTCTTTTTTCCAAACGCTTTATCTGAACATATATGTATCACAGGATATCATCATCATCATCATTGTCAACCATTATCAATCCACTGCTGGATGAAGGTCTCCCCAAGCCTCTTCCACAACGGTCTGTCATGTGCCAGTCTCCGTCCTGTTACTCCCGCATACGTTCGAATTTCATCCACCCACCTCCCATGTGGTCTTCTTCTGGGTCTTTTCCTGTCCCTTGGAATCCTATCTAAAATTTCGGCTGTCCATCGATGGTCTGTCTTTCGGGCAGTATGTCCAGCCCATTGCCATTTCAGGGATTTTAACTCTGATCATGATGTCTTCCACTCTTGTCATTTCTCTGATCCACGAGTTCCTGTTCTTATCTCTCCTGGTTACACTACGCATGCATCTCTCCATGCCGCTTTGAGTTGTCAACAGCCTTTGTATGTCTCTTTTAGTTAAGGTCCACGTCTCTGCACCATACGTAAGCACTGGAAGGATGCATTGATCAAACACTTTTTCTTTAAGACATAATGGCATATTGCTCTTGAAAATTATGCTGTTTCTTCCAAAAGCTCTTCAGGAAAGTTTTATACGCCGATTAATTTCTTCATCAATGTGACCCTCACTTGATATCTGCTGCCCAAGATAAATGTAGGAATCGGTTGTCTCTAGCTTTTCTCCATCAATCGATAAATCTTCTTATCTTGTAAGAGCATTCATTATACATAATTTTTGTCTTCTGAAAGTTCATCTTGTCAGCAAGTTCTCGGATCATACTCTGCAGCTCTAAAGGGATAGTTGCAAAGATGACTACGTCATCAGCAAAACGAAGGTGAATTAGATAACCTCTAATAATCTTTATCCCTTTCTTTTCCCAGTTCAATGATTGAAATACATTTTCCAATATGGCATTAAAGAGCTTGGGAGATATGGTGTCACCTTGTTTCACTCCCTTTCCAATTTTTACGTGCGCTGTATTCTCACACAGCCGAAATTTTGCACTTGCATTTTCATAGATGATATTAATAATATTAATGTATGTATCTTCAATACCGCAGGATTTCAAAGCCATTGTAACTGCTGATGGTTTCACCGAATCAAAGGACTTTTCATAATCGATAAAAGCCATGCACAATGGAAGTTCATATTCCCTCGCTCTTTCAATTAGTTCTCTCAATACGTGGATATGATCTATTGTGCTGTAGCCACTCCTGAATCCAGCTTGTTCTCTCGGTTGAGCCATGTCCAGTGTTACCTTCAAGCGGTGTGAAAGAACTTTAGTGAAGATTTTATAAACTACTGATAGGAGGCTGATAGGTCTGTAGTTCCTGAGATCCTCAATGTCACATTTTTTATGTAGCAGGATCATTGTAACGTTGTTCCAATCCTCAGGAATCTTCCCTTCATTAAGGCATCGACTGAAAACTTGGGCGAGTATTGTTTCAATTTCCCCACTTGCTTCTTGTACGATCTCTACAGTAATTCCTTCTTCTCCTGGAGCTTTTCCCCATTTCATGTTCTTGATTGCATGTGCAACTTCAGCTGGGAAAACTGGAAGAACTCTGATACCTTTCATGATGCCTGGAGTACATGTATCATCCCTTTCATATAATTTGGAGTAGAAATATTTCACTTCGTCAAAATTTCGCCTCTATTTCTTGTTACAGAACCATCTTCTTTTCTCAGTGCCATAATCTGTTTTCTTCCCTTACTCAGATGTCCCTTTGCTCTCTTCAAGCTTTGGTTGTTTTCAATTGCTTTCCTTACTAGTTCACAGTTGGCTTTCCTTACATCTTCAGTGATAATTTTTCGTACCGTCTTGCATAGCTCTATATATTCCACTTTGGAAGTCACATCTTCTTTAGTTGTCCTCATCTCTCTCCTTTTTTGCATCAGAATTTTGATTTTTCCTGATAATTTGTTCACATGCATCTTGTTCTTAGACCTAACTAATTTTGTTGCTGTTTCCATAAGAGTTTTGGTTACTTTTCTGTTAACTTCAGAGATGCCCACTTCTTCTGCTGTTAGACCTTCTAGAATAGAAAATCTGTTCCTCAGTTCTAATTTGAAGGTATTATACTGCTTTGTAAGGTTGGTCACGTCAATACATTTCGTTTAGTTTTATGAGCTTGCTGCGCTCGAGTTTAGCATTGAGGTACATTTTACATCTTACCATTCTATGGTCACTGCGTGTGTTGAACTTGTTCAGCACACTGCAGTTTTCCATGACAAATTTCTTGTTACACATAATAAAATCAATTTCACTTGTCCATCCGTTGGGATGCCTCCATTTCCATTTCCTTTGCAGATCTTTCTTGAAAAAGGAGTTCATGATGAAAAACCCTTCTGCCTCTGCAAATTTTACGAGAGTATTCCCACGCTGGTTTCTGTTGCCGTGACCGAATTTAACTACTAAAGTTTCATTCTGTTGCCGTTGCCCTATTTTTGCATTGAAATCTCTCATGATTATCTTTAAGTGCTGCTTGCTTTTATTATTAAATGACGAATGTCCTCATAAAATTCTTCAATTTCTTCTTCAGGATGACTTGTGGTGGGTGCATAAGTTTGAATAATCTGAGCCTGGTATCTTCTCGAGAGTTGGATGACGAGTCGTGTAGCTCTGTCAGAGGAAAATTTAACTCTACAACTTTATCCTTCAGTTTCTTGTTTATTATAAATCAAAACCACTAGTTCTGCCAGTATCTGCGTCATGATAGTAGAAAAGATGTCCACTTTTCCGTTCAATGAGATCTTCTCCTTTTCTCCTTACCTCACTTAGAGCGACGATGTCCCACTTGATCCTTTGCAGTTTCTCTTCCAATTCAAAAAGCTTTGAATCAGAAGTAAAGCCTTGAATCAGAAGATTCAAAAGCCTTGAATCAGTCCATTGTAAGTAGCAAATGTCAGCATCAAATGGCAGCCTAGTCCAGTCCTCCGGTGATTCTTAGCACCATCGGCCTTCATGTTGCACTGGCCGCTGCTTTGGCCAGGTACATGCCAGCTGCCGGAGACTGATGGCCAAAATCTAAGTTGTGGAGTCATTTTGTAGGGGTTTGGCCATAACTCACCACGCTGGCCAAGCGGGTTGGTGAGTGTGGGATAGCATTTCATCTAATCCCGATGGTATAGTTATACCACTATTAGCGTTCGTCAGAGCCCCTTTAGTGGGAACAGGATGCACCACGAGAAGGCGGGATTGACATTTCTCAAGAAGAGGCTGTTATGTTGCGCATCACCTGAGCTAACATCCCATTGCGAGATATACGCAACTGTAAAAGGCGCTGATTTTTGTTGCCAAGGGTGATTGGACTTGGCATGTGGAGATGAGAGAACAGCGAAAGGCTTCCGATAAATTGTGTTTGGGAGAGTTTGAAGGAGCACAAAATTTACATTAGGAATTGCGACCTAAAGATGTCATCGATGGCTAAACACTGTTGCGAAAAGGACCATAAATTTCTCTTTGAAGAAGCGAAACTAATTGAGAAGACAGATTCAATCACCAAACTTGATATTTTGGAAGCTTTCCATATATATTAGAAGTCTTCGCAACTTGTTAATGACATGGCATCCACCACATTTCTATCAAGTGCGTGGAAGCGTCTAACCAAAGCACGTGACTGTAAACACTATTTATGATATCATATACAATTTGAATATTTACGTGCCATTCGTCCTCATGAAGCTAGATCAATAGCCAGCGAAACCATGGTCGACTTGAAAAAAATATTTGTGACAAACGACGTTGTATTTTCTTTATATATATATGATCGTCACAAGACTGTAGTCTTTGAGACCACGTTTAGTTGTTCTCATAGTGTTGAAGTGAAGTCTTTGAGACCACGTTTAGTTGTTCTCAGATGTTGAAGTGAAGTCTTTGAGACCACGTTTAGTTGTTCTCACAGTGTTGAAGTGAAGTCTTTGAGACCACGTTTAGTTGTTCTCACAGTGTTGAAGTGAAGTCTTTGAGACCACGTTTAGTTGTTCTCACATGTTGAAGTGAAGTCTTTAAGACCACGTTTAGTTGTTCTCACATGTTGAAGTGAAGTCTTTGAGACCACGTTTAGTTGTTCTCACAGTGTTGAAGTGAAGTCTTTGAGACCACGTTTAGTTGTTATCACAGTGTTGAAGTGAAGTCTTTGAGACCACGTTTAGTTGTTCTCACAGTGTTGAAGTGAAGTCTTTGAGAACACGTTTAGTTGTTCTCACAGTGTTGAAGTGAACAGCAATAAAGGTAAGTAAAGTACTGCAGTAAAGCCGTAAGTAAAGACCTCTTAAACTTTATTTGAGTGACTCGCATTTTACTGTAGGTGAAGCTTTTGATTTATGTTGTGTTTTTAGTAAGTCAGCTACACAAACGCTACTGCCAAATATATTGAAGATGCAAATGAAAATACACAAAAGAAAACATCTCTCAAAATATTGGGAAGCTATAGAAATATCTCCGCCATATTAACGTGTGTTTCCAACGATTCGTAAAGGATAAAAATAAAAAAAAATACAAATACAGTAGAACCCCGATAACTTGTCTCAATGAGGACTGAAGAAATATCGAGTTCTTTTGAATTATGCAAAACTCATAGTATACTTTGCTACAAATTAGTATATTATACGCATTTAATACATACAGAGCGAAAGAAAATTTATAATATAACAGAAAATACAAAATAATTGTGCTACAAAAGAAACATACGCAAAAACATTTTTACCTCCAGACGAAGAAACTAATCGCTTTTGTATAAAACTCTGGTGATGCTTTATTGTCTGTCACACTGATTTCTTCTTCGTGCTGCTTCATCACGTAAGCGACGGAGGAATAAGATATCCATTGCAGAACCACCTTGCTCCTCTAAATATTCGTTCCCGCGAAGAACACCTTTTAGTTTATCATAATCTGAAGGATGCGTAGTTATGTGCAAACAATTGTGATACATAACACCTATAACGAAGTAAATTTCTCCGTCATTTCTGTCCACGCCAGGATTCGAACCCGAATTCCCTCATTCCGGAACAAGTCACTCTACCAATTGAGCTACGCGGACGTTTTATTCTGATTCCTATCTGCCTTTATGTCGTGTGCGTCTTTCTGGCAGGTACGTCACATCTCCTGGTACGTTACACATCATATCTTCTTTGATATAAATATTCCACTCGTTGAACTGATATTTCTTTCACATTCTCTTGTTAATATGCATATATAGGCACTATGGCTGTGGAAAGGGGCTTCTAGTCATCTGGAATAGCTGCTTTCCCGACATCCAGTTTTTGTTAACTTAAAAAAACCGAAAATGATTTCCAAATATTTTACTTATTTATCGAAAAAATACCAAAAATTCCTTTTAGGTTTAATATTTCATTCAAAGCGGCGTAAAAAACTTCCTGTCTCTTTCTTTACGCATCTTCGTATGCAGTTTCCTCTAAAAAATTGTAAAAAATTTTTTCGTGAGGTTAGAGACTCTCTTAAACGCCAGGACTCTTACAATTCGGGAATTTGTGGGAGCTATCAGTACGCGCCTGCTTATGTTTACTCGTATGATGAGGACAAAGGAAGACCATTACTATTCTAATGTATACTCTTTTCTTCGAAGTAAATGATATCTAATAAATTCTCCGGAGTACATATCGTCCCTGAATTTCGGTAGCTCTCTTTCTCATAAATAAATCCTTCTTGGCGACATTTTGTTTTAGAAAGGAATAAAATAAGATGTTCTTAACTTTACTGACAGTTTCTAACCAAACAGCGTTTAAGACGCGGAAGAATTTGGTTTGTGTTCCAAAGCCATACCAATCACCCAATCATATTACCAGAAATGTCTAACGACAAGTGTAAAAATCAAAGTACGTTACAAAAAATATCTTTAGAACTCAAAAGTGTTAATTTACGTTGAAGGTTCAGAAGCAATTAAGTTACGTGGAATAAAATGTATCCCAAATTCAGTAATATGCGAACTTAAGCCCCCTTACGGCTAGATTATGCATGAGAAAAAGACAACAGATTTAACTGAAAGTAGCAAAACTGTATTAGTAAACCGAATTTATTGGCGTAAAATAGAATTCAAAGTTCTCAAGCTTTCGCATATCAACCAGACGGCTTTTTCAAAGACGGACAGCAAACTGCAAACTGAATTATAGAGCGCTTTGACCGTTTGAAGGCGGAGATTTTACATGACAATAAACGAATAGATACGAATATAACTATTTATTCAGAGACATGAGGCGTCATGATGGTTTAGCACTCGGTCTCCTGGCATTTACTGTTTTAAGAACTGGTTCCAAATTCTTGGCAACTCTACCGAGCCGCTAATCTCCTAGGTTACTGGAATGGTAGTAGATTTAGAGTGAAGTAGAAAGCTAATTTATTTATATCATCACACATAGTAGCAGTGAAGTTGAACTGACTTTTCTGGATAGGACCGTGGTTACTTTACCGTTCTTTGTATCTCTTTTATGTTCGTTGGCTGTAATTTTAAACAAGCGCTTGGTCATTCTAATGTAGTACCGCTTAGAGCCCTCTGGATATTGTAGAGGGATGGCGTAATCACCTGCGTAGCTACAAAGAGGGGACTTGTCAGTATTTCCCTTAAGCATGGCATACAAATATGTCATAGATCTTATGCCGACACGAAGATTTATCTTACTGAGTGCGTTCTTGAGATGATAGTAAACATTTGGTATGTAACTGAGTCCATGAATGTCTGAACATATATATATATATATCATCATCATCATCATCATTGTCAACCATTATCAATCCACTGCTGGACGAAGGTCTCCCCAAGTTTCCTCCACAACGGTCTGTCTTGTGCCAGTCTCCTCCATGTCACTCCCGCATATTTACGAATTTCATCCACCCATCTCCCATGTGGTCTTTTTCTAGGCCTTTTCCTGTCCCTTGGAATCCAATCTAAAATTTCGGCTGTCCATCTATGGTCTGTCCTTCTGGCAGTATGTCCAGCCCATTGCCATTTCAGGGATTTACCTCTGATCATGATGTCTTCCACTCTCGTCATTTTTCGAATCCACGAGTTCCTCTTCTTATCTCTCCTGGTTATACCAAGCATGCACCTCTCCATGCTTCTTTGAGTTGTCTGCAGCCTTTGTATGTCTCTTTTAGTTAAGGTCCACGTCTCTGCACCATACGTAAGCACTGGAAGGATGCATTGATCAAACACTTTTCTTTTAAGACATAATGGCATATTGCTCTTGAAAATTATGCTGTTTCTTCCAAAAGCTCTCCAGGCAAGTTTTGTACGCCGATTAATTTCTTCATCAATGTGACCCTCACTTGATATCTGCTGTCCAAGATAAACATACGTATCTGTTATCTCCAGTTTTTCTCCATCAATCGATAAATCTTCATTTCTTGTAAAAGCATTGAGCATCACTTTTGTCTTCTGAAAGTTCATTTTTAATCCCACTTCTTTACTCTTGTCAGCAAGTTCCTGGATCATACTCTGCAGCTCTGATGGAGTAGTTGCAAAAATGACTACGTCATCAGCAAAACGAAGGTGGGTTAGATAATCTCCATTAATCTTTATCCCTTTGTTTTCCCAGTTCAGTGATTGAAAGACATTTTACAATGTGGCATTAAAGAGCTTCGGAGATATGGTGTCACCTTGTCTCACTCCCTTTCCAATTTTTATGTGTGTTGTATTTTCAAACAGCCGAATATTTGCACTTGCATTTTCATAGATGTTATTAATAATATTAATGTATGCATCTTCAATACCGCAGGATTTCAGAGCCGTGGTAACTGCTGATGGTTTCACCGAATCAAAGGCTTTTTCATAATCGATAAAAGCCATGCACAATGGAAGTTCATATTCCCTCGCTCTTTCAATTAGTTCTCTCAGTACATGGATATGATCTATTGTGCTGTAGCCACTCCTGAATCCAGCTTGTTCTCTCGGTTGAGCCATGTCCAGTGTTACCTTCAAGCGGTGTGAAAGAACTTTAGTGAAGATTTTATAAACCACTGATAGGAGGCTGATAGGTCTGTAGTTCCTGAGATCCTCAATGTCACCTTTTTTATGTAGCAGGGTCATTGTAGCATTGTTCCAATCCTCAGGGATCTTCCCTTCATTAAGGCATCGAGTGAAAATTTGGGCGAGTACTGTTTCAATTTCTCCACTTGCTTCTTGTATGATGTCTATAGTAATTCCATCTTCTCCTGGAGCTTTCCCCGCTTCATGTTCTTGATTGCATGAGCAACTTCTGCTGGGAGGACTGGAAGAACTCTGGTACCTTTCAAGATGTCTGGAGTACATGTATCATCCCTTTCATATAATTTGGAGTAGAAATCTTTCACTCTTTGTCAAAATTTCGCCTCTATTTCTTGTTATAGAACCATCTTCTTTTCTCAGAGCCATAATCTGTTTTCTTCCTTTACTGAGATGTCCCTTTGCTATCTTTAGGCTTTGGTTGTTTTCAATTGCTTTCCTCACTAGCTCACAGTTGAATTTCCTGACGTCTTCAGTGATACTTTTTCGTGCTGTCTTGCATAGCTCTATATATTCCACTTTGGAAGTCACATCTTCTTTAGTTGTCCTCATCTCTCTTCTTTTTTGCATCAACATTTTGGTTTTTCCTGATAATTTGTTTACATGCAACTTGTTCTTAGACCCAGCTAATTTTGTTACTGTTTCCATAAGAGCTTTGGTTACTTTTCTGTTAACTTCCGAAATATCCACTTCTTCCGATGTTAGGCCTTCTAAAGCAGAGAATCTGTTCTTCAGTTCCAACTTGAAAGTATTATGGTGTTTTTTAAGGTTGGTTATGTCAATACATTTTGTTTGTCTTATGAGCTTGCCACGTTCCAGTTTAGTGTTGAGGTGCATCTTACATCTCACCAATCTATGGTCACTACCTGTGTTGAACTTGTTTAGCACACTGCAGTCTTCGATGACGAATTTTTTGTTACACATAATAAAATCAATTTCACTTGTCGTCCCAATTGGATGTCTCCATGTCCATTTCCTGTGTGGCTTTTTCTTGAAAAAGGAATTCAAGATGAAAAATCCTTCTGCCTCTGCAAACTCAACGAGAGTATTTCCACGCTGGTTTCTGTTGCCGTGACCGAATTTACCTACTGAAGTTTCATTCTGTTGCCGGTGCCCTATTTTTGCATTGAAATCTCCCATAATTATCTTCAAGTGCTGCTTACCTTTATTATTTAGATGACGAATTTCCTCATAAAATTCTTCAATTTCTTCTTCAGGATGACTTGTGGTGGGTGCATAAGTTTGAATAATCTGAGCCTGGTATCTTCTCGAGAGTTGGATAACGAGTCGTGCAGCTCTGTCAGAGGAACTTTCAACTTCTACCACTTTATCCTTCAGTTTCTTGTTTATTATAAATCCAACACCACTAGTTCTGCCAGTATCTGTCCCACGATAATAGAAGAGATGTCCACTTTTCAGTTCAATGAGATCTTCTCCTTATCTCGCTTAGCCCGACGATGTCCCACTTGATCCTTTGTAGTTCCTCTTCCAATTCAAGAAGCCTTGAATCAGAAGATAGGGAGCGTCCGTTGTAGGTAGCCAAGGTCAGCATCAAATGGCAGCCTAGTCCGGTCCTCCGGGATTCTTAGCACCCTCTGCCTTCATGTCGCACTGGCCGCTGCATTGGCCAGGTACATTCCAGCTGCCGGAGACTGAGGGCCAAGATTTAAGTTGTAGAGTCATTTTGGAGGTGTTTGGCCATAACTCACCACGCTGGCCAAGCGGGTTGGTGAGTGTATATATATATATATATATATATATATGTATATCTTACATCTCACCAATCTATGGTCACTGCCTGTGTTGAACTTGTTTAGCACACTGCAGCCTTCTATGACGAATTTTTTTGTTACGCATAATCGAAATCGAAACAGTACTCGCCCAAATTTTTACTCGATGCCTTAATGAAGGAAAATTCCTGAGATTGGAACAACGCTACAATGATCTTGCTACATAAAAAAGGTGACATTGAGGATCTCAGGAACTACAGACCTATCAGCCTCCTATCAGTGGTTTATAAAATCTTCACTAAAGTTCTTTCACACCGTTTGAAGGTAACACTGGACATGGCTCAACCGAGAGAACAAGCTGGATTCAGGAGTGGCTACAGCACAATAGATCATATCCATGTACTGAGAGAACTAATTGAAAGAGCGAGGGAATATGAACTTCCATTGTGCATGGCTTTTATCGATTATGAAAAAGCCTTTGATTCGGTGAAACCATCAGCAGTTACCACGGCTCTGAAATCCTGCGGTATTGAAGATGCATACATTAATATTATTAATAACATCTATGAAAATGCAAGTGCAAAGATTCGGCTGTTTGAAAATACAACGCACATAAAAATTGGAAAAGGAGTGAGACAAGGTGACAC
Source organism: Macrothele yani (assembly GCA_039090855.1). Classification (NCBI taxonomy): domain Eukaryota; kingdom Metazoa; phylum Arthropoda; class Arachnida; order Araneae; family Macrothelidae; genus Macrothele; species Macrothele yani. The sequence goes on from CM077001.1 coordinate 26,834,973, forward strand.
CATATCTCCGAAGCTCTTTAATGCCACACAGGAAAATGTCTTTCAATCACTGAACTGGGAAAACAAAGGGATAAAGATTAATGGAGATTATCTAACCCACCTTCGTTTTGCTGATGACATAGTCATTTTTGCAACTACCCCATCAGAGCTACAGAGTATGATCCAGGAACTTGCTGACAAGAGTAAAGAAGTGGGATTAAAAATGAACTTTCGGAAGACAAAAGTGATGTACAGTGCTTTTACAAGAAATGAAGATTTATCGATTGATGGAGAAAAAGCTGGAGATAACAGACACGTACGTTTATCTTGGGCAGCAGATATCAAGTGAGGGTCACATTGGTGAAGAAATTAATCGGCGTACAAAACTTGCCTGGAGAGCTTTTGGAAGAAACAGCATAATTTTCAAGAGCAATATGCCATTATGTCTTAAAAGAAAAGTGTTTGATCAATGCATTCTTCCAGTGCTTACGCATGGTGCAGAGACGTGGACCTTAGCTAAAAGAGACATACAAAGGCTGCAAACAACTCAAAGAAGCATGGAGAGGTGCACATGCTTGGTGTAACCAGGAGAGATAAGAAGAGGAACACGTGGATCCGACAAATGACAAGAGTGGAAGGCATCATGATCAGAGTTAAATCCCTGAAATGGCAATGGGCTGGACATACTGCCAGAAGAACAGACCATCGATGGACAGCCGAAATTTTAGATTGGATTCCAAGGGACAGAAAAAGACCCAGAAGAAGACCACATGGAAGATGGGTGGATGAAATTCGAAAGTATGCGGGAGTGACATGGTGGAGACTGGCACAAGACAGACCGTTGTGGAGGAAACTTGGGGAGACCTTCGTCCAGCAGTGGATTGATAATGGTTGACAATGATGATGATGATGATGATATATATATATAAAGATTAGTGGAGATTATCTAACTCACCTTCGTTTTGCTGATGACGTAGTCATTTTTGCTACTACCCCATCAGAGCTGGAGAGTATGATTCACGAACTTGCTGGCAAGAATAAAGAAGTGGGAATAAAAATGAACTATCAGAAGACAAAAGTGATGTACAATGCATTTACAAGAAATGAAGATTTGTCGATTGATGGGAAAAAGCTGGAGATAACCAATACCTACATTTATCTTGAACAGCAGATATCAAGTGAAGGTCACATTGATGAAGAAATTAATCGGCGTACAAAACTTGCCTGGAGAGCTTTTGGAAGAAACAGCATAATTTTCAAGAGCAATATGCCATTATGTCTTAAAAGAAAAGTATTTGATTAATGCATCCTTCCAGTGCTTACGTATGGTGCAGAGACGTGGACCTTAACTAAAAGAGACATACAAAGACTGCAAACAACTCAAAGAGGCATGGAAAGCTGCATGCTTGGTGTAACTAGGAGAGATAAGAAGACTTGTAGATCAGAAAAATGAAAAGAGTGGAAGACATCATGATGAGAGTAAAATCAGTGAAATGGCAAAGGGCTGGACATATTGCCAGAAGAGCAGACCATCGATGGACAGCCAAAATTTAGACTGGATATATATATATATATATATATATATATATATATATATATACAGGCTGAAAGACGGCAAAAGTGACGCTACAGTCGAACCCTTATATAACAAAGTTGAAGGGGAGAGTTAAAACCATTCGGTATATGCGTACTTCGTTATTTCCAGACAAATAAAAAAAGAGCTATTATTGGCATATTACATTATGCCAGGATAAAACTAGTCAATCGTAAACTTTTCAACAATATCAAAAGTGAATAGCACCTGTCAATTAAGACTATAGCTAGCAATGAAAATATGCGTGCGACTTTCAATGAGAAAAAATATGGAATTAATGTAAACATTAAAGTAAATACCAAAAATACGAAGATTCACCTGTTGCATTCCGTAGCTGTCTTAAATAGTTTTCAACTTACGCTATCGCGGTGGTTGAGATGTTTCTTGATGGAAAATGAACTCTTAAACTTTTCCAGACTGAGATTAAGTGAGTGAAAGATGGCTAGGGGATTCTGAAACTGAAGCATTCTTTTCTTAATGAAAATTAACCTGCCTGTCAGGGGAACACTGGAGTGTTGTCAACAGTAGGTATTGTAATTCCCTAGTTTTCCAGTGAAACAGGAAAGGATAAACACTAGATGAATTCTACTTACTTTGTTTGCTGATAACCACGCTGGATTTCAATATATGATGTTTGTCCAAAAGTTATTGCCCGTAATATGTCGTTAAAATAGAAAGGGAAAGTAATACGAAGTTCAAGGGACCTATAATAACTTCGATTTATACGGAACTTCGTGTTATGCGAACTCGTTTCGCACCGGTCACAAAACGTTAAGGATATTGAGGTTTTGAAGAGAAAATTTGGTGATATGCAAATTGAGCCACTACTGGAGATTGTTTATCAGTGTGGGTAGCTATGTCATGTATAAATTAGCATCGTGCCAACACAGCACGTGTCGTGCTGGCTTCGATAAAAGTACCTTGCGAGAAGTGGGAAACGGGTCGTTTCACCGTTTGGTCTACAGGTTTTCTGAATGTATCGCCTTCAGTGTGGTATTAACTTGAAGTGATGCCCAGACGACGTTTAAGCACTGCCAACAGAAATAGGGCTTGTGACGTATATTCTAATTTAACTTTCATGTATAGTTCCTTTTCCTATGTAAATTTGAATTTGCTCTCTTTTGCACTTTCCAAACTTAACGTGATATCTTCTCTCTCACATGAATGAGGTTGGCAACACGTTTGAGGTCAGAAAGAGTGACGTATGAATGCAATAAGAAGACCGTTAGATAAAAAGGACGATACAGCAGTTGCTTAGTGTGTGTGTGTGTAGATGTTCAATCGTTTTTAAGATCGATTATACAATAGATAGTTAATGTTCGATCGTTTTTAAGATCGATTATACGATAGATAGTTAAGGTATTATATGTGAAATGTAAAACTAGCAGTGCTATATTGTGGATTTCATCAATCTTTGCTAAACCAATAAAAGGTTAACGTAAGTTTGGCTTCTGTATATATTTCGTCTGCCCGTAAAAAATTTAATTAGAGCCATTCCGTGCAACTATCACATCGTATTCTCATTTACTTCAACATTTCCTTAGTCATGCTTTTAGACATAGCGTAACATTAAGCTTTCTCACGAAAAAATGTTACCCTATATGCTGTTGGCATGTTATAGCAGGGATACGTCAATGCGATGTGGCTGCTGCTTTAGGAGTTTCGCAAAGTGTGTAGTAAGTCGGCTACACACAATATTTCTACGGCATGGAAATGTTGCACATCGACCGAGGAGTGGTTTCGAGGATAACCACCAGAATGCAAGTTGGTACCTGACAGTAAGTGATCGGGGAAAGCCTAGTATCACCAGTAGCCAAACCCGGGAATCACTTTGAACTGCTTCTGGCGTCACAGTGTGTTTTTAAACGGCATGAAACCGTCATAACGAGCACGTACTCAGAGCATAGAGGCCGCTGAGATGTATACCATTGGCATCAGCTCATTGTCATCAAAGATGTACTTGGGTCCAATAGTACATGTGTAACGTACCAGGAGATGTGACGTACCTCCCAGAAGGACGCACACGACATAGAGGCAGATAGGAATCAGAATAAAATGTCTGCGTAGCTCAGTTGGTAGAGCTGCTTGTTCCGGAATAAGCGTCCTCGGGTTCGAATCCCGGCGTAGACCAAAAATGACGGAGAAATTTACTTCGTTATAATGGCGCCCGAGCTATCCGGATGACACGACAATTCAAAATCTCGCATTGGTGTGATGTTATTTCCACACCGCGAGATAGGAAAAATAAGAGAATCCCTTCTCCAGCACTTCGAAAAAAAATAAAAATAAGGGGGAGATGATGTAACGTACCAGGAGATGTGACGTACCTCCCAGAAGGACGCACACGACATAGAGGCAGATAGGAATCAGAATAAAATGTCTGCGTAGCTCAGTTGGTAGAGCTGCTTGTTCCGGAATAAGCGTCCTCGGGTTCGAATCCCGGCGTAGACCAAAAATGACGGAGAAATTTACTTCGTTATACATGTCATGTAATTCAGAGTGGCACCATGTACTTTTCATAGGCAAATCCAGTTTATCTCTTTATCCTGATACTCGACGAGGACACGTGTGGAGGAGATCCGGCACACACTATGTGGAGTCCGTCCATTCCTACCAGCAGGAGTCAGTTCTGGTCGGGGCAGGAGTACGTTTTAATGGCCGTACTTCCTTGTATGTTTACCAAAGCAACATGAATGCCTTATGTACCGAAACCAGATCATTTGTCCCATTGTGACGCTGTTCTATGCTGCTATTGGACAAATATTCCATTTTCTCGCTGACAATGCCACCAGTCACCGTGCCTTCAGGAGCTGGAAAATCACTGGATTGAATCGTTAGAAATACCTCCGAGGTCTCCTGATCTTAATTCTATTGAGAACATTTGGAACGCTGTAGAATGCCATTTGGAAAACCACGTCCTATACCCTAGTACACGAACTGATCTCCTTAACGTGTTGCCTGTAATATGGGAGAAGCTGTCGCGGACAGCATCAAAAATATCATTGCAAGTATGCCTCGTAGGTATCAAGACTTTCTTCGACACAGAGGTGATGTTACCGGGTACTGAATTCCAAAGGTATGGACATTCACCGAACTTTCCATTTTGTCTGCATTGCAGTGCTACTTTGTTGCGTGCAGGAATTGCATAATAAATTGCTTCTGTAAAAGAACTATTGACCATTTGTGTTATGTAGCCTCAATGATGTCATTTCAATGCGTGTAACTTGAGTCAAATACGTACATTCTTCATTTCATGCATCATTTTTAACTTTTTGTGAACAGTGTATGTGTGGTCGACTGTATGAGCACGTTTTACAAAACACGTTTTAGCACGTTTTACAAAACACGTTTTAGCAGGTTTTACAAAGTTTTACAAAAACTACGCTAGAGAAGTTCGTGATTGGATTAATATATTTACATACATATGGTACATATGGTACTAATCATGCACACTAACGTAAGTTTTCTTTTTAGTTCTTGATGGAAACTTCGTTCCGGCTTTTATTTTAAAAGAAAGTTCTTGTCTTAAAGCTCTAAGGAGCATTTGTTTCCCTGAGTTTCTCATGTTCTTTAGTTGGCATTTTCTCCAGAAGAGCATTTCCACGCTTCACGACTGCTGTATCTCTCAGATTACCACTGATTCCTTTTATCTTTACTGCGTTTCATGTAATTTAGGACGAAGAATCCTTGTTGTATCCTATATTTTTCCGCGCTTGAACGAAACCCTAGAATTTGAAACTCCCCGGGTGGAATTGATCCAAGTTTTCCGTTTCGAAGACGTTTCTTTCCCTTGGCTGAAGCACCATCATCCCGTATTTAAACGCTTTCTCTGCTGCGGAGATTAAAAAGCCTCTGTTTCGTGGAAACTGATACCGAAACAGAAGTTCTGTCGAAAGAGACACAACAGCAAGAAGATTTTTCTGCGTTTATGCTCCAAAAGGTTCAGTGGGTACCCTTGGGCAAAATGTGATGACTGTCTTTGATTTGTAGCGTTTACTGAAAGTACTGTCTGAAACAGAAATGCACGGACGTCAAAATGAAAACGGCGAGCGAATTTATTTTCCCGTAGGATTTTTTAATCTTATATTTATATATTAAATACGAATGAGCGTTTTTAATATCCTTATTTCTTTGTTATTAAACTACAGAACTTTTAATTTTGAAGGCCAAATCTGACAAGCGACTTATGCCCCGCAGGCTGAGTGGTCAAAGTCTTGGTTTACGGCTTAGTCGTCAGAGATGAGTCAGAATTCGAAACCCCGCCATGTGTAGTTCTCTGGTCTGCAGCGCTAGATCTCTCACCTCCATGGAACCAGTAACCCTGAATTAAAAAGGAAAGCTACTTATAGCCCTTAGATAGTGGCGGTAGATCTCTCACTTCTTTGGAACCAGTAACCCTGAATTAAAAAGGGAAGCTACTTATAGCCCTTAGATAGTGGCGGTAGATCTCTCACTTCTTTGGAACCACTAACCCTGAATGAGGAAAGAGAGCTACTTACAGCCCTTAGACAGTGGCGTTATACCTCTCACTTCCCTTGAACCAGTAACCCTGAATTAGGAAGGAAAACTAGTTATAGCCCAATTAGACAGTGGCGTCAGATCTCTCACTTCCTTGGAACCAGTAACCCTGAATTAAGAAAGAAAGCTATTTATAACCCTTAGACAGTGCCGTTAGATCTCTCACTTCCCTGGAAGCAGTAACCCTGAATTAAGAAGGAAAGCTACTTATAGCCCTTAGACAGTAGCGATAGAACTCTCACTTCCCTTGAACCAGTAACCCTGAATTAGGAAGGAAAGCTACTTATAGCCATTAGACAGTGGCGTTGGGTCTCTCACTTCCCTGGAGCCAGTAACCCTAAATTAAGAAGGAAAGCTGCCTATAGCCCTTAGACAGAGGCGTTACATCTCTCACCTCCCTGGAACCAGTAACCCTGAATTAGGAAGGAAAGCTACTTACAGCCCTCAAACAGTGGCGTTGTATCTCTCTCTTCCCTTGAACCAGTAACCCTGAATTAGGAAGGAAAACTACTTATAGCCCTTAGACAGTGGCGTTAGATCTCTCACTCCCCTGGAACCAGTAACCCTGAATTAAGAAGGAAAGCTACTTATAGCCCTTAGACAGTGGCGCTATATCTCTCTTCCCTGGAAGCAGTAACCCTGAATTAGGAAGGAAAACTACTTATAACCCTTAGACAGTGGTGGTAGATCTCTCACTTCTTTGGAACCAGTAACTCTGATTAGGAAAGAGAGCTACTTATAGCCCTTAGACAGTGGCCTTATGTCTCTCACTTCCCTTGAACCATTAACCCTGAATTAGGAAGGAAAGCTACTTATAATCATTAGACAGTGGCGTTAGATCTCTCGCTTCCCTGGAACCAGTAACCCTGATTAAAAAGGAGAGCTACTTACAGCCCTTAGACAGTGGCGTTGTATCTCTTTTCCCTTGAACCAGTAACTCTGAATTAGGAAGGAAAACTACTTATAGCCCTTAGACAGTGGCGTTAGATCTCTCACCTCCCTGGAACCAGTAACCCTGAATTAAGAATGAAAGCTACTTATAGCCCTTAGACAGTGGCGTTAGATCTCTCACCTCCCTGGAACCAGTAACCCTGATTAGGAAGGAAAGCTACTTATAGCCATTAGACAGTGGTGTTAGATTTCTCACTTCCCTGGAACCAGTAACCATGAACTAAGAAGGAAAGCTACTTATAGCCCTTAGACAGTGGCGTTAGATCTCTCACCTTCCTGGAACCAGTAATCCGGAATTAGGAAGGAAAGCTACTTATAGCCTTTACACAGAGGCGTTAGATCTCTCACTTCTCTGGAACCAGTAACCCTGAATTAGGAAGGAAAACTACTTATAGTGTGACGTACTAGAGAGGTAAAGCACGTGTCAATAAGTCAAATCTGCAGCGATACATTCTGTCCGTGTAGCTTAGTTGGGAGAACAACTGACTCCGAAGTGAATGATACGCGAATTCGGTCCCCGTCATGGACAAAATGGTTTTTTCACATTGGCGCTCGAGCGTAAAAGTGATTGTACTGGCCGTTGGGTTCTTTGAAAAATTTGTGGTTTGTTCAACGCATAGTCTGGAATTAATGAAAAAATTCGTACTTCGTTTCAAATAAAAAAATGAAGAAGGAGATGATGTGACGTACTACAGATATAAAGCACGTGTCAAGACGACAAATATGCAGCGATACATTCTGCAAGTGTAACTTAGTTGGGAGAGCAACTTACTCCGGAGTGAGGGGGCCGCGGATTCGATCTCCGTCATGGACAAATTTGGCGTTTTCACAACATCCTTTAGACAGTGGCGTAGTAGGGCCGGAACAGCGTTTCGGTAGGTGATTTTCTAGCCAGTACGCCTTTGGGTAATCCCTACACAGCATAATTTATTTTATTTTTTAAAATACGAATGCCTTATAATTCTTTTTCATTAAAAAATAAATACACATGTTTTCTCCTCCTACTGGAGAAACTGCACTATTTCGTCCAATGTTTTTTGAAGACGGAGTTAGTCTCTAAATCCATTCTCACTTGGCAGTTCCTTAAAACTCCTTTTTCTATTGTTGTAAAGAACGCTCAGGTGGGGTTACACCTGTGGGGAAGTTATTGTAACTGGAAATTAAATTAATCTAGTCATTATTAAGGAGTCTAGTTCTAAGGCTCAATGAATTTAGTGCAGTTACGACTGCCCCTTAATTACGCTGGAAGCAGAGGAGATTATTTTTCTCTCTGGAGCTTGAGGCCTGTTTGACATAGGTGGAAAAACTCCGTCGAAACAATAAATCTCTAGACTGTTTTAAAGCTCGTTTTCAGACGGATCATAAAATTGTTCGTGCTGTGTTCAAAGTGCCAAGACAGCTAGTTATAAATGGCTTTTAGCATTGTACTCTAAATTAGTTTCCACTTCCAACGACATCTTACTCGATAATATAGTGCTGATTTTAGTTTTTGTACCCCAAATCGGTCCCTGTACTTTTTCAGTTAGCACTACACCTCTGCCCTTAGAGCTACTCATAGCTCTAGTTGAATCCTTTCCCTCTCCCAGAAAGTTAATTATTTGTTTTCTCATCACAATCACTTTTCATACAGTGTCTTTCAAAAAGTTAAGCATGAAACGTAAAAGCGAGAATAGCAAACGAAGAAGTAACCAGAAAAATTGCACCAAAAGTTGAGCACGGTACAGGAAAGAGTGAATTACGAACCAAGCAATAAAGATAAAAAACAGCTGAACAAATATTAAGCACGAAGCACTTATGTATGAATGAGAAGCCAACCAGTACGAGAGTATGTTTTTAGGTGTTGCTATTCAAATCAATGTGATTGATGAACGAATATAATCATTGATGAATATAGTGTACAAATGACCTCAATTTTCCAGTGGTGGACGAATAAAAGACGTGGAACTGTTCTTACCTTATCGTGTGTGTGTGTGTGTGTGTTGATTCTTTCTCTGGCAGCGCCTATCCTTAATGGATTATCGCGCTACCTTCCCTTGAGAAGTGCTTGCCGCCACGCCTTTCTTCAGTGGTTCGTGCTCATGGCTTGTGCTGCTGTTTCTTCGGGTGGTTCTGGTGCGTTACCTTCCCCTGCCATGTGTTCTCCGTTCCAAGCTCTTTACTAGAGATCTATGGACTCCTTCATCGCTAGACGTGGTTCCTCGCTCACAGCAACTATCTCTGAGTTTTCGAAGCTTGGTAAGTCAACTATCTCTGAGTTTTCGAAGCTTGGTAAGTCAACTATCTCTGAGTTTTCGAAGCTTGGTAAGTCAACTATCTCTGAGTTTTCGAAGCTTGGTAAGTCTATGCTTCATGCTCTTAGCATTGGCGCCAAGTTTTTTTTTTTTTTTTTTGATTGGAGGTTTAACGACGACCGTGAGGAATTCAATGGGCTATAAGCAGTCGCCCGTCCCTAATTTAGGGTCACTGGTTCCAGGGAAGGGAGAGAGCCAATGCCGTAAGACAAACACAACATCCATGCCTCACCGGGATTCGAACCCGGACCCCGTTCGGACGAATGATCAGAGGCCATCGCTTAGACCACTGCGCCACCGGGGCGGCTGCGCCAAGTTTGAAGCGCTGCCTGATACTAAGTTCAGTCCCTGTATGTTCGCCTTATCCTTTCTTCTTTCTGCTGCGATTACGCACATTGCACGAAAACGTAAGTCTGTGCTAGTTTATTTCACTTCTCCTGCTCATGTTGCAGAGGTTTTTTCTACCGGTATTTTTCTTGGGGACCGAAGTTTGGTTCCGGTACATTTAGCTCTCTGCCCGGTGCTCCTAACCATATTTCCCGTACCTCCGGAAGTGTCTGATGATTTGTTGCTTGACTTTCTTTCGCGGTGTGGTCGCGTTGTTGGCGGCGTCCGCACGCTCCCCTACGCACCAACCGATCAAGGTGATCTCCCGTATTTGAGTTTTCGACGACCAGCTCTAGTCCTTTTCCCCTTTGTGAACTCCATTACTACTTGCCCTACTAATTTCAGGGTGTTCTTAGGTCTTCGCACGATTGTCATCAATGTGTTCACCGCTTATCACTGTTTTTCGTGTAAAGCTCATGGCCATCATCGCTCGCAGAGCCCGATCTCCACCACCAGTTCCTCTGCTGTGCCTGCGTCTTCTCTTTTCACGAAGGCAACGCTCTCTGCTACAGCTGTGGTGTCTTCTTTGACTTTGATCCTTTCGTCAGTGCCTGCGTCTGGTTCAAACTTACCTGCCTCTTGTGGACTTTTTTCCGCCGCCGTCTGTGGTGCCCTCAGTCCTGCCTTCTGCCTCTTCTCTACAAGGTTTCTCCTCTTCTGCACAGTCTCCTCAGCCTGCCGTTGCTGCTCCTCTACAGACCTGGGCCTGGATATTATCCATTGGTGACACCCCGCCGTCCTCTTCGGATCAATCTTTTATCAAGTACTCCTTGGATGCCTCTGGTGTTGAGACCGTCATCGCTCCTGCTACTTCTTGGCCCACTTTCTCACCTTCTTAGAATGTCACCTTGATCGATCCGTTTGAAGCCTTCTCCCCGCCAGCCTCTCCAGATGCTTCAATTGCATCTCCGCCCTGCGCCCCAGGTGCTGCCTCCGAGCACTGCGACTCCATCTCTGCCTGTTTGCCTATTGTGTCTGATCTTTCGTCGCCTGTTCTACAATCTTCTACCGCCTCAACGGGTGCTATTCCCAAGAGACACCGTCGATGTTCTTCCCGAAAACGTTGCAAGAAGATTGCCCATTTTCCGGATTTGCAGGATGCTCTTCAGTCTGTAACATTGCCGCCTTCTGATGTTCATCTACCTCGCCCGTGTCTCGAAGATTTTCCTGACGTGACTGCTTATTATGATGCTTTTTCTTGCCTGGGATCTTCTTCCTCATGCCGATGCCACTGAACTTTCTGCTGCCGCGAGATCCCTTTCGGGGGCTTTCGCTTTTAATTCAGGATTCCCACCATGATGCTCCTTTGTGACTGCCTCATGACTTTTGCATATCGTATTTTGGACAGTGGATGATCTACCTTCTGGCCTATGCCTTGCCTCTTGCGCCTAGTATTTCTTTCTGTTAAGCGATTTGTATATGTTTCTGTTATTTCCAGTTTTCTGCTATGTATTCTCCCTTTCTGTGTGTACCTTCCCCAGAGACACATTAATGCGATTTTGAAACCTTGCTTTATGGCTATGTGTATTATCCTGCTGGTACCAACAAGGCTCAGTTCCATAGTATTGCCACAAAGTTGGTAAGGACATAATTGTCCAGAATATCAAGGTAGACGTGCTGGTTAACAGGTTTGTCCACGATAACCAATGGTCCGGGACCATACCACGAAAAACACTTCCTCACGAGTGCACTGCCAACTCAAAACTTGACCGTAGGAACTGTGGTAAATTGCGTCACCCTGGCTGCCGCCATACCCACACACCGCCATCCCGTTTCCATTGATCTACGGTCCACAATAAATGTTGTTTACACCATACTAAACGACGAGTAGCATTCCACGTGGAGATGAAAGGCTTATAAGAGCAGCTGCCATGCCACGGTAACCCATGGAATGAAGTTCTCTGCCAATGGTACGTGTACATACAGTGGTTCCAGCATTTTTACTCACCTGTACACTGAGGTCTTGTGCAGTACTCCGTCGATTAGCTGTAACGACTCTCCTGAGGCTTCGACGTCCTCTATGACTGATTTTCTTTGGTTTGCCGGTACGTTTTGCACCTTCATGCACGCCATGTGTTTTCCACTCATTCAGTACATCCAAAACAGTTGACTTGGGTATGTTTAAACCCGTCTCGGTTTCTCTTATGGACAATCCACTAATATAACACCCAACAATCTTTCCTTTCTCAAAGTCAGTTCTCTTCCGCAGCGACATTTTCACTCAACCTCAGAGTGCGGTATGATCGGAGTCAGCTACATGCTTGATTTTATACCGTTTTCAGCTGTACCGCGCATCTTAACAACGCAACGAATCCGTGTATTTGCTTTTGAAGGGGTGCCCGGTGACTTTTGTTAATATAAGATATACATGCATTACCTTTAAACTTTCAAAATAAAATACAGAACCGCTCCTGCTTCCTACGAACTACGAAGGTTAGAATTTTAGAGTGAAGACTTTAGCAAAACATATACAGTAGTAGTGATCAGACATTGTATTACCGCCAATATCTTTCAGCATTCGTCTAGCTACATAACAACATATTGTAAGCTGTGACATTAATATATTATACTGAGAGTTTTCGAGCTTTTTAGAGTCAGGTTTTGGTTTTTTCAGAAGATCAACACCGGCGCAAAACTATCGAAATTCTCCATCTTCAACTAGGGTCTACTGCCTCCAAGGAAGGAAGAAAATCAGAACGGAAACGAACGTATATCACCCGTTACTAACTCTAGATGAATTGTAATTTGAGTGCTGTGAGAAAGTTTTTTGTGCTCAAGGTTTGTAGAACTTTGTTTAAAATATTTCCCGTACCACGAAATTCTTTGGGAATCACGGGCTGTTTAATACAAATGCCGTTTCATAAAAATTGAGAGTAATTTTTTTGGGAGTCGGTAACAGTGTGAATGAGAAACGTAGCCATGCCGACGACAAACTGAATTAAGAAAGTATCTACGGGAACAGTTATTAGCCGTGGCAAACGATTCTAATTTTGTTATGGCGCAGTTGCTTAAGGTCTGCATTTCGCCGTACAGCTATGGAGGTGAGTGATTCTCAGTTAAGAAGTGAAATGCGTTGTGCGACAAAATTTTGCTATCGTTTAGGTAAAACTACTCCAGAAACAGGTGATTTAGTGAAAAAATCTTACAAAGAAAAATGTTTGAGTGAGTCAACGATTTTTAGAAGGCACCATCATTTCAAAAAGGACGTTTATCGACAGAACTGGCTTCTAGTGCTGGTTGACCTGTAAGTGTTGTTACGGAGCGTATTGCTAAAACTGTTTGAACAATCCTGCAAGAAGATCGACAAACGACATGTGAAGATATAGCGGTGTCAACTAATATTTCAAAAACGTCGGCATTCCGCATTTTACGCGACAAATTACTGCTGCATCGTATATGTGTTCCAGATAGGTACGTCATCACGTGACGAGAGAACAATTGTTAGCCAGTTTAGGTGTGTCATGAGTGGAAACAAATGATTGCAAAGGTTCCAAACTTTCCAAACACAGTAATGACTGCCGATGAAACGTGAGTCCACAATTTCGACTACTCCTGCCCACTAAGTGCAAAACGAGTGTCTGGAAAAACAGAGGCTCGCCTTCTCTGAAAACAGTTCGCCAAACCAAATCCGTTGGGAAGGTGATGATGATAATTCTCTTTGATCATAAAGGTATACATAGTCTACCAGCATGCCGTTCCTCCACAAATTACTGTCAATGCTAAGTATTACATTTCAGTCTTGAAGCGTCTGCGACGACACATATCGATTAAGCGACCGGAACTGGTGGGCAAGTGGACCCTACACCATGATAATGCCCGCCCATATGTGACTGCTTGGGTTCAACAGTTTCTTACGAAATGCAGCATTGAAATCATGCCACAGCCTGACTACAATCCTGACCTCTCCCCACGCGATTTCTGGTTGTTTCAAACAATGAAGGAAAAGTTCCGTGGCGCAACATTCAACACAGATGCTAACGTTATTCAAACTGTAGAGGGGTCGATAAAGCAGCTTCCACAAAATGCCTTCGCCACATGCTTTGAAAAGATGACTGAACGGTGGGACCGTTACATATCGTCCAAGGCAAGATACTTTGAGAAAGATTAACACATACACTATCTACCAACAAGTAATTGAACACCTGTGATAGCAAAGGAAAACGAAGTTTATTCACCTTCAATAGTTGGTGGAGCCTCCACGAACGCCGTTTACAGCTGCGACCCTCCGGGGCATAATCTCAACCAGGCGTTGTACGACGGCTAGCGGTATTTTCTACCACTCGGCTTGGAGAAGACAGGTCAGTTCTTTCACCGATTTCGGACGGTGGGGGCAACCCTTAAGTCGACGCTCAAACTCGTCCCAGAGCTGCTCGATAGGGTTAAGGTCCGGGCTCTGCGCAGGCCATTCCATTCGATTAATACCATTGTCACCATACCAAGCCATGGTGGATCTCGCAACATGACAGGTGACATTGTCATCCTGAAAGTAACATGGGTCCACCCCATAAAACTGCCACAACGTAGGAAGCGCATGGTCATCCAAAATCGTGCAGTAGGTCTCGGCGTTAAGTCTACCAGGAATTGCGACCAAGGGTCCTGTGCCATACCAGGAGAAACACCACCATTGCATAATTCCACCGCCACCGAATTTCACAGTTGGCACAATACATTTCGGAAGGAGGCGTTCTCCAGGCAGACGCCAAACCCAGACCCTGCCATCCGAACGGTAGAGGGTGAACCTTGATTTGTCGTTCTAGAGAACCTGTTTCCACTGTTCAACGGTCCACTGTGGACGTTCGTTGCACCACGTTAGCCGAATAGCGCTATTGGACTTGGTGATAAAAGGCTTGTGGGCGGCAGCACGTCCATGATAACCGAGCGGAAGGGCTTCCTTACGGATGGTATTCATCGAAAGAACACTCCCGGATGCCTGTTGAAACTCCTCGCGGATGTGGCCCATCGATTTGGTGCGGTTCTTCCGAATTTCTCTGGCCAGCACCCGTCGGTCTCTAACTCCCAGTTTTGTGGGACTGCTGGGTTGGGGCACATTCCGACAGTCACCTCTCATCTTCCACTTTCCAATCACGTAGGTCACTGTCGATTTTGGGTACTTCAACTCGCTGGATACGTCACGTATGGATCGGCCATTTCTGTGATACCCGACTATTACACCTTTCTCGAAATCAGAGAGCTCCAAACTGCGTGGCATCTTGCATGCGACTGGTTGCGTTGTTGTTTCCCACACGATATTTAACAGCGGCGGCTGTGACGTGTATTAGGACCACAGATATCGTCGATTGCAGAGGTGTACAATTACTTGTTGGTAGATAGTGTATTTTGCTGTACCTGTATTTCTTCATTTTGTATGATTTTAGTCTCAGTTTTTATGGAACTGTCGTTATACACAGCTAAAATCCATTGGTTGCATTGAAAGCGTTGTTTCAATACACATGCTTATTAGCTACTTTATTTTAAAAACATTTCTATTCCTAGATTTTTTATTTCATTTTGTTGCTTTTATCTGTGTGTCTAGTTCAAAGAAAACATTCCACATAGATATTATTCTTTCGCAATTTTTCATCTGTAGTTTGTTTAGAACTTCTTTTTGGTAGCTTTGTTTATGACAGGGTCTTTTGTTCCTTTTCTCAGTCATTGTTGAGGCGAGTTTGTTGTTCTCATCCTTGTGTGGCCACCAGTTCCTTATTATCCAAGAAAAGAACGAAGCTGACAACCTAAGGTTATGGGATTCGTCAAATATTTCTGACTCACGTTCTGAAACGACAGAAACTCCATCAATACGAAATGAAGTCTGTTGCAGAATCCTATCAGAATAATATAACTTCGAAAGAACATCAACAGACAAATAAATCTTTTTTCGGAAAGTAATTCCCGTCTTCTGAGCACGCGGTCCAAAGAAAAATATCAGCAACTGTAACATTTTAGAGAAAAAAAAATGCTGGAATGCATTTCCTCAGATGAAAAAAACAAAAACAAAAAAGCATCAGAACCACCAGAATTTTCACTGGAACTTGCAGGAAGCTTCATTGCGAATTCAAATTGCTATTCATGTTCGTGCAATGATAATTCTTAACAATCCCTCATTTATAATTTATGTAGCTTACAGGACATACACGGTCGAATCACATTATTGTTGCCACCAGCTAATATCCAGAGTAACCGCCGTGTGCAGCGCGGACAGCAGCTAGACGAGCTGGGTGCGACTCAATAAGGTGCTGGAAGGTGTTCACAGGTATGTGGAGGCATGCTGACTGCAATGCATCTGACAGCTGCTGGAAGGTGAGTGGTGGAGGATCCATAGAGCAAACAACACGATTCCACAGATGATCAGTTGGGTTTAAGTCTGGGGAATTAGGGGGCCAAGAAAATACTTTGAAGTCTTCATCATGCTTTTCCAACCACTCTCGGACATTTCTGGCTGTGAGACACGTCGCATTGTCGTTCTGAAAGATCCCATCCGATCCAGGGAAAACAATCAGCATGTATGGGTGTGCGGGGTCTGTAAGGATAAATTCATAACAAATTCGATCCATAGTGCCTTCCACAGGTATGAGTGCACACAGAGAATGTCACAAAAACATTCTCCAGACCATAACGCTGCCCCCGCCAGCTTGTTTTCTTCCAGCAATGATTGAAGAATGTTTGTTCCCCGATGTTTCTCGCCTTATACGCGAAAGTCCATCCGTTCGATGAAGGAGAAAACGTAACTCATCGGAGAAGGCAATCCTTTGCCAATCCGCGGAGGTCAAATTCCGATACTGCCGTACAAATGTAACCCTTTTATGCCGATGCATCTTCGTTAGCATAGGTGCAGTGATCATCCGTCTACATCGGAACCTCATACGCATCAGGGTTCGCTGAACTGGCATTTTAAATACACTTACGGTAGCTCCCTAGTTTATTTGGCCAGTGAGTTGCTCCACTCTAGCGTTTCGATCGGCCCTCACGCACCATCGCAGCCGAAGGTCACCTCTCATATCAATGGCACGCGGTTCTCCGCAGTTTTCATGTCGCTTATTCGCAATGGTGCCATTTCTCCAATCACGATACACTTTAACCAGAGCAACACGCGAACAGTTCACAAACTGCGGTGTTTCAGAAATACTGCTACCCTTGGCCCGAAAGACGATAATCATTCCTTTTTATTATTGTGATAAATCGCTGCTTTTATTCATGACAGAAATGAGTGGTATGTTTTCAGAATGCCTATAGCACACCTTATATACCCACCAAGCCAACTCACGACACGTGCCTTCTTTCATTGGCTACGTACCAGCTGTTGACGTCATAGATAGGAGGTGGTCAGAATAATGTGACTCCACTGTGTACATTCATTATACTCCAAGTCATCCTAAAAGTGCACTGTTGTTAAACAGGGGAGCCTTATCACGACTCGGCGTGGAACGCTAGAACGGTATACATCCGCGTTAATGTGCTCTTCTACTCTTTCCTTTCAGATCCCTACCACCCACCCATACATCTCACAAGCAGCGGGGATTCTGAGTGGGGGTCTGCTTCCCCTACTTCCTGTTTAAGTAACCTAAACTTCGAATTTTCCTGATTTTCAATTTATTGTCTCTTTGTTGTTAATGTTGACAGGGGTCGTCCACCCCTTTCCCCTGTCCGAGTTGTATCTCAAGTGGACAGAAACAGCAGAAAGTTCGAAGCTCTTGAATCAGCGATTTCTCGTATTTCCAAAAGCGCCCTAACTTGTAGAACTTTTTTAAATGACAATTTTGTCTGATACACTGCTGAGCAAACAAAAATGGATTCTGAGCAATAATTCCTCTGGTTTTCGCTCTAAACTCTAGGCACTACTTTTCGTAGCGGAGGTAGTTTTTCTCACCCTACATAGTGGTACGCTCTTAGGTTTACTCTGAGTACAGAGAAAACGTTAGAGATAGGGGTGATGGGATGTCGACGTGGACACCACCCACGCAGAGTGAAACAGGCCCAAACCGAACGCCGGCGATTAATAGGCGGGCAGCAGGGTTTTCCATCAGTGTAGGGCAATGGACGAACATGAGTAAATGTAGTGATCTGAGTAATCTCGATTGTGGACACATTGTCGGCTCAAGACAGATGGGTCACGCCATTTCCCCAAATGACAAGAACAATGGGGTTCCCGTGGGCAACCTTATCAAGGGTGAACAGCGAGTATACCATTGACGCACCTATCAACGCCCAGAGAGCAACCGGTGGTAGATCACACGCCATTGATGAGCGTGGTCGACGAAGACAACCAGGGCTTGTACAGACTGATCGCTTCGCAACAACGGCGCAAATCACATCAGGGTTATCATATCAAATCACATTTAGATCGGGTGAATTTGCAGGCCAATTGAGATGTGGAACGTCTCTCTTATGTTCTTCAAACCAATCCAGCCCAGTTCGATGGACACAAGGGTTATCATCTTGAAACATAGGACCCACAAAGTGCTCTTCTTGTTCCAAAAACTGGACAAAGGGCAATGAAAATGCGTTATTAAAAAGCGGCACATAATCCACAGATTTCATGCGACTGGACATTTCAACGAATGGTCCAACTTCCGTAATTGAAATACAGCCCCAAAACATGACAATTCCACCTCATTTTTGCCCAGCTCTTTGGACACATTATGGGTTAAATGCTTCTCCAGGCTTCGCGTGACCCTAGACCGCCCATCATTGGAATGCAAACAGAATCTTCATTCTTTGGACCATACTATTCGTCGCCACTGTTAAATGGTCCTGTGACGATGCAGTTTTGCTCGAGGAAGGTGAATTTCCTTTTGGATAGTTGTTAACTTTGAACGTATCAGGGCAACACGACTGAAATTGCCCAAGCCATGGAGTTATTTCCGTAGCTTTCGCTCTGAGACTGACTTACTGGGCCCAGTATTGTACTCCGGAAGTAGTTCTTGACGAGTCTGCAAAACGTGCAGCAATTGCTAATTGTCCCAAATGACTGTGATCCTGATTTGTCATCATAGAGTTTCTATCACAGTTGCTCTGCCTAAAGTGATAGCTTCTCTTCTTCTTCTACTAGAAACGGACACTACTGACCGTTGACTCGGACAGTCGAACAAATTTCTCCACCTCTTGCAAAGAATGACCATGAACTCGGCGAAAAAAAATGGCCCTCTTTTGCCACTCAGTAACATCACTTTTACGACTCATAATTGTACCAAAAAAGGGAGATATACAATGCTACAGATGATTTAAATACACACTTCAGATATCCAAGGCCGTATTAAGACCTTAGTGGAACCCTAGGCTAAGATATTTGAGTAGGCCCTAAGGCTAAGATATTTGAGTAGGCCCCCAAGGCTAAGACATCTGGGTGGGCCCTCAAAGAATTATGACGGGTAACCATTATGAAGTCCGGTGACGCTGTGGTCTAAGCGATGGCCTCTGACCATTCGTCCGAAAGGGGTCCGGGTTCGAATCTCGGTGAGGAATGGATGTTGTGTCTGTCTTACGTCACTGGCTCTCTCCCTTTCCTGGAACCAGTGACCCTAAATTAGGGACGGGAGACTGCTTATAGCCCATTGAGTTGCTCATGGTGGTCGTTAAATCTCCAACAAAAGAAAAAAAGTCAGTTAAGACATGAATCTGTAACTACTAAATGATCTCAAGAGTTTTGAAAACAGTCACTGTATTTTTCATTGTTCTTACAAGAACATGAGTTAAAAGCTTTAGATTCCTAGATTTTGTTTTGGTTTTTCTAATGATTTAGTACTGTACATTTTTATTAGTGCATATGTTTTGTTATGCAATGGGAAGGCAGAAGGCATTTCGGCCATTAACAGTTCCAAGTGCAAATGAAAGGTGTGGGTAGATGGTAGTGAAAAAGCTGAAACCGTTTCGCCGACCCAGCATACAGCTGCACGAAACCTTTGTTTTTGGGGAGTCATTTTCTTGGAATCTGTTCGTCTTCCAGCTCCTGTTTCTGACGAGGTTGAAATCATACGAGACAAAAGTAAACCTATTTTATAAACCTCTCTCTCTCTCTCTTATTTACCGAGGTATACCTGGGGCCTTTGGTCATGGTGAGCCCCAAGGCTATAGCCACTATATCCACCCTCGTAATCCGACCCTGCAGACATCCACAAACAAGATCCAGTAGTTTCACTCTCGATATTTATACAACTCGTTACGTTCATCAGCTTTATACTTACGTAGATGTTTCGAATAGCATTCCATGATTTTTTGTCCGGTGTGTTTAAATACCTGCATTGAAAAACAAATATGCCTAATTCAATTAATTGTTTCAGCATGAATCTTGTCACAAATGTTTCGATATGTCACACAAAAAGTCATTTATTTTTGTTACTTCGTTATTCGATCTTGAACGTTTAAAAAGTTGGATTGATAATTTGAGGGATGGTTTTTCATCTTTTTTTATACCTAAGAAAAGAGTCTGTGGAAGAGTCCAAAAACTAGTGTGGATTGTTTTCCTGATCTTTACATAGACTTAGTGTGTACTTTCTGACCATTTTCTGCTGTGCTTTAGGCAAAGATTGTTCCTGATCGCTTCATCCCGTCCCTTAAGGGGAAATCGCTCTCGTCGAGGGAAGCACAGACTCGCAGCGGCAGGAAAATGTCAGCAATCAATCAGGAAAGACGGGATGCATGGGGAGGGAAAAAGCAATGGGAGTGTTATCTGTCGAAACCAGAATCGGAAATCTCCACCCTCATGGTCATTAGGGGTTTCTCCGGCGGCGTGCAACTGACACCATCAGAACCAAAACGATCAGAAAATAAAAGTAGAGAAGATGGATTAGTTTAACAGTATGAATCCAGTAGACTTTATCTTTGCATTGGATCCTACGCGCGCATTAGAATGGAAAACTTTTAAAATACATCTTATTGCATACCAAAATACAAGTATTTATTGCGGTAGGAGGAAAAAGATCAATATATAATAGTTTAAATATCAATATTCCTTTATGCAGCCACTGAAACGCACTGCGTAACCTCAATCTCTCGTTTTGATTAATTCTCATCGTGATCTTTCGTCTCTAAAGTCCTCAACGTTATTTTTCTATAAAGAGTAACATTAAGTTTCTTAGAAGTAGCATTTCAGTGCAGGGCCGTAGCCAGGGAGGACCAGAACGGGCGGTCCTGAACTGCGCTTCCTTTTCCGCGTCCTAGCGACTCACACTACAGTCCAGTGCCCGACCTCTTTTATAGAGATTGGACATCTATGTAGAGTATTTTAGTAAGGTAGTGTCTGACTCCAGGTCTTAAACAACCCTTGGAAGTAGGAAGCAAGGAGACTTGGGCTAAAGTGCCGGACAGGAAAGTCACACGGAAGCGAGGAAAAGAGGCATTTATTTACAACCGCGGGGCCAGTACTCGTCGTAGGACGGCTTCACGTGCTCATCTGATGCACGGCGAATATTTAGTGGTTAGAACGTTCGTACCTGCCTGGGATCGATCCTAAGACTTTTCCGTGGCAGCACACTTCTTTTATAGATCAGATCATATGTAGTGGATTTTAGGAAGGGAGTGCTTGATCCCAGGGCTTAAACAACCCTTAGAAACAGGAAGCTAGGAGATTTGGGCTAGAGTGCAAGATAGGAAAGTGACACGGAAGCGAGGTAGAAAGGGGAAAGAAGACACCGTTATTGATTACCGGGGGGGGGGGCAGTACCCACTGCCCGACGACTTAATTAGCCCATCCGACGCACGGCGGGTATTAAGTGGTTCGAACCTGAGGTTATCTCCATGGCAGTCACGAACGCTGACCACTAGGGCACCCGTGGCCCCACTTCTTTTATATCTTTAACCCGACCTCTTTATATCCTTCCCCCGACCTCAATCATCAGCCGCCACTAACAACTTCTCTGTCTGGCTACGGGCCTGTTTTAGTGTCGTTCATAATCCAGGTGGTCTGCTGAAGTTTCTCAATTTTTTTTGTACATACTGAGTCTACGCATAAGAACTTCCTTTGCACAGCATACCAATACTGCCCCAATGGAAGAGTAGGTAAGTGGCATGGGTTTTAGAACAGTAGGTAAAATGACATGGGTCACTGACGTTGTAACTATTTTTTGTCAAAGGGGACAAGATATCAGGATATGCATTTTTTGGTCAGATCATAAAACTTTTTATGCTGTTGTCATTTGAACACGCCAGTGGCGGCTCGCGTCCCTGAAAATCGGGGTGCTACAACTCACCCGCGCTCCCCTCTCCCTTTACAGCAAAGATCTTGGAACTGGGTTTCAACGGGTTTCATTGCCGTAAAAAAAATCCATAGGGGAAAATTAAAAGCAACTCCAGATGTTTTCCGTAATTATGTATAAATTTATAAGAATTGTTAATCATTTTCTTCAGCTTTTTAGCCTCAGTGATTACATTAATCGTCTTTTAAGTGTTAGTGGTTACATTTATAACCATGTATTCGTTGAAATATTAAGCCTAATATTTGGCAGAATGTACAGATTTATTAATCTGCGACGACCTCAGTTGCAGAGAAAACATATTCAGCTGTAGATCGTCTAAAAAAATTATTTATTTACTCTATTTACTCAGCTGTGGATCATCTAAAAACGTATTTTTCAAAAAATATTTTTTTTGAAAATACGTTTTTATTTATTTCCGTATTTTTAATGGGAAATATTGCGGTTTCTTTGTTCAATGTACAATCAACCTTGTAATCTTATTATTTGGGATTTTCAATGCACTTCTGAAGAGCTTAAATATGAATTATTTACACATGAATTAACTAAATTACTCTACATAATACACTATAAAGAGTTTATTAAATGCAAAAAAATATATAAATAATTGCACATGGGTCAAGCTACATTTTTAACCCTCCCCAAGAACCATGAATCCAAAAGAATTTACTTAGCGGGTATATTTTTACTTTTACTTCGGATCTTAAGGTTTTTACTTTAATTTTTCCCTCTAAAGTTCTTGAAGGAAATAATCTTTTCAAGAAAGAATTTGCTGAATTAACTGCAGTCGCCGTTCGAGAAATTAAAAGATCACGAAATTTCACTCAAAAAATAGAAGCGCACAAAAAGAATTTAACGATTGATCGCGCAAATTTCTTGAGAGCACGGTATCTATCCGATAAGCTTTCCTTCTGTTTTGGTCAACTACTGCATCCTGTAGGAGTTGTGTGCAAAACTTTGCACTTCTCGCATTTCCAACAGGAGAAAGGCCGCTCCAGTGGCGCAGTGGTTTAGGCGATGGCTTCTGATCATTCATTCGTCCAAAAGGGGTCCGTGTTCGAATCCCGGTGAGGCATGGATGTTGTGTTTGTCTTACGGCACTGGGTCTCTCCCTTCTCTGGAGTCAGTGACTCTAAATTAAGGACGGGCGACTGCTTATAGCCCATTGAGTTGCTCACGGTGGTTGTCCAAAAAAAAAAAAAAAAAAAAAAAAACACACATGGTAGAAAAAGATTGGAGCGTTAGCTCAGAGAAGTTTAGCACGCCGCAAGCCTTTGCGGATTGCTTGAGGCGATGGCTCCGATTGAGACAGCCTACGACACAACACCCAATGAGGGTTGTGACGTAAGATGCCTGAGCGGCCACCCTGTATGCAAAGAATATCTAACTGGGAAGAAATTAAGGCTCGGGAAAACGTAACTAGCGCCGACATATCCTAAGATACAAGATGCAGTGCACAGAAACCAACATACAGGCTGATGCCGGAGCAGACTGCGCATGCGTATTTCTGTTGACTTCAATTCTGGCAAAGAACAGTCAGCCGAGCTACTCAGAGCGCGTGATTGTTACCTTCTCCGTAGCATAATCAGTTCGCAAATCGGATATGTTGGTTTTGTTACGCCAATCGGGTTAGTTTAGGCTTTTGTTTGTTCTTCGGTTTTTCAGAAACATTTTCAGCAATGCCAAATGCTAGGCATTGTCCGCATTTTGTACGAATCCTTAGGATTAACTATAATATTTGCTAAAATTTAATTTAGATAGTAATATTACTGCTATTGCATATTTGTTTCACCAAAATTATAATTATTGTCAACTAACACATATTAATAATTATAATTATTTTCGAAAGCAACTACAAAAAATAATTGCTAACAAACTAAAATATTTTTTTTTTGATTGAAGGTTTAACGACCACCGTGAGCAACTCAATGGGCTATAAGCAGTCGCCCGTCCCTAATTTAGGGTCACTGGTTCCAGGGAAGGGAGAGATCCAGTGCCGTAAGATAAACACAACATCCATGCCTCACCGGGATTCGAACCCGGACCCCTTTCGGACGAATGATCAGAGGCCATCGCTTAGACCACTGCGCCACCGGGGTGGCACTAAAATATGGCAAAATTTATTAATCACACTACATATGCGTAAATTTTATATGCGCAGGACGTTTGACTTGACTACGTACTTTAAGGGAATTGGGATTCACTCAGGCTATATACACTGGTGTTCCAAATTACGAGAATTTGCACATTTTGACGATTTTCACGAAAAGTTCGGACCCCAAAGGTACAAATTATGCCGCCGAATAAGAATCTAAATTTGCAGTGTCGAATACGTAAGCGTACACGTGCTTTTGGGCGGAACTGTGACAGTGGAGGGCATGAAAAGCACACGTGGCTTTTTCCGCGATTAGTTCGCTCGTACTCCTCGGCGACATTCGCTGTGTTTCTTGAAAGTGTTGGTTCAATTTCATAAGCAATCAGGTAACATGAGCTGCCACGAACGTATTGATGACGGAATGAGGTGGAGAATCGTCGGTAGACTGGAAGCAGGGCATTGCAAGTGCAGGATGCTACAGAGATCAATGTAACGCCCAGTGTCGCCTGCAATTTGTGGAAACAGTGTAAGGACGCCGGATCCATATCGCGAAGGCCTGGGCAAGGTCGTCCAAGATCCATGACGGCCAATGAAGATCGTCATTTGGCACTTTCAGCGAGGCGCCACAGGACTGTTACAGCTGCACAGCTATCTTGTGAGCTACATGCCAGCACTAGAACCCGAGTTTCAAGAGTTACTGTTTCCCGAAGGCTTCATGAGAGAGAGAGAGAGAGCTTTTTGCTAGAAGTCCCGCTGTTTGCGTCCTACTCATTTCAGCACACATGAGAGCGCGTTTAGCATGGTGCAAACAACCTCAGCCTTGGACCAGACTTCAGTGGGGTAACGTTCTCTTCACAGACGAGTCGCGATCCAGCCTTTACACTGATTCTCGACGTACCTTCATCTGGAGAGAACCTGGGACCCGATACCTTTCCTCCAACATCCGGTAAAGGTACCGCTCTGGCAGCGGAGGTCTCATGGTCTGGGCAGGCATCATGTTGGACGGCCGCACACCTCTCCATGTGTTTGGCAGAGGCTCCCTGACTGCTCAGAGGTATAGGGATGAAATCTTACAGCCCTACATTCGACTTTTCAGGGGCGGAGTTAGCCCTTGGTTCCCTTTTATGGACGACAACGCTCGTCCACATAGGGCTCACCTGGCCTACGATTATCTTGAAAGTGAGGATATTCGTCGGATGGATAGGCGGGCCTGATCGCCAGACCGAAACCCTATCGAATATGTGTGGGACGCTTTTGGGAGGGCAATTGCAGCTCGCCATTCCCTTCCGAGAACTATCCAGGAGCTGAAAACTGCGTTGCTGCAGGAGTGGGGCTGACTGCCACAGGGACGCATCAACTTCCTCGTTTCCAGTATGACGTCACGCCGTGAGAGCTGTATGACTGTGTGAGGGGACCACACCCCATATTAAAGTCATTTTATGTTCGATCTTGCAACGTGGATTTTGGATATTCCTACGCTGATGAGCCTTACTGACGATCATGAGTGCGCACCATGACTGTTGTATGGTGTAATTTTTTCTCTTATACAACTGTGTATCCATACCAAATTTCATTAAAATGTGTCCATTAGTTTTTCAGAAATTCGACAAAATGTGCAAATTCTCTTAATTTTGAACATCAGTGTATATATAGCCATTTACTCAATTTCCTGTTCTGTGGTTACCCTGTACATAAGTTGTTATATTATATATGTTGTTGCTTTTCTTAGTATTATATGTCATAAAATTAATTTTGAAATGTAACATGGTCGAATGTAACCCCATAACGAAATAAATGAAATGAAATGAAAATAAGGGACGGGCGGGTTATTAGAAAACAAACACAGAAAAAAAAACTGCTCTAAGCAGATTGTTATCAGATCGAAGGAAACCATCGTGGATCAAAGAAAAGCATCACTGCTGTAGTCTCCTAACGTGTTTTGCTCCTGAATGTTTGGTTTCCGGCAGAGCACATAATCTCTTATCTTATGGTGGCGTTCTTGGCGCTTGTTTTACGTTATCTCAGCGAGAGTTGACGTTCACGCGAAGCTTTATATTCTTTGCTGTATATCCGTGCTGACCGACAAGTAGCGCCAAAGACCGGGCACCGCGACTTTAGCTCTTAGTAAAATGTTTTTAAGACCGATCGCCAAACAAAAGCTATCTTTGGCTACGGCCCGGTTAAAAACAAGTTTTTGTGCTGGCAGCAAATCATTGATTCATGCATGTAGTTCCCGCTAAAAAGAAATTAATTACCATTCGTATTGTTTTAATGCGAATCGCAATTCAAAAATGTTCAGCGTGCTGCAGCACAGTAGCACGTAGTCACCAGCCGCCACTAAAACACGCTGCAGGTAAAATTATGTTATCCATAAAATGTTGATTAATATAAAACTTGAATTTTATATCTAAGCTGAGTTTGCTCAGCATCAGAAATACCCCAAGTTTTACATATTTGGAGCGATAACGAAGTACCACGTGATATCAACGCCACGTGCGTCTGTACGTCATCAATAAACGTTTGCCAATAATGGGAAAATGTGGCTACCTAAGCCAATTTGACGGCGGCCAGATAGTTGGGGACGGAAACAACCGCACTTGTTGGCTGCTCCCGTACTACTGTACTTAGGGTGTACCAACACTGGATTAACCATGTACAGACATGAAGCTGAAAAGCTCGCATTTGTCAGCCACGCACGGTTGATCATAACGGTGAGCGTTGAATATCATGACTGGTATCTCAGCTACAACGTGCAACAGTCACCCAACTCATCCACCAGTACAACAGCGGTGCAGTTCGACCAATTTCCACATGAATCAAGCTCCCTATCTTGCTTCGTGTGTGGTTCCACAGCTTGAGACCAACAAAATTACGCATGGTTATGCCAAGACATTACAAACAATTCCTCGCACGGTCCACGAAACGTCCGCAATGGACCCTCGACAGATGGGAGAAGGTCGTCTTTCTTGTAGCACCATGCTGGGGTTCACATATGGCGTAATCAGCGTGAGTAGATAGAAATGACCGATTCTGCGCCAGACGCAGCAGCAGCAGAAACAGGGGCGAGGCTTGACGCAGCGAGCAGGACGAGAGGGTGTGGCAGGAGTGAGGACGCGCGATCTCCCTCCCGTTGATGGCGCTAGTGTGTTTGGTCCATGTTTATGTACTGTCCCCTAGCGGTGCTTCTTGGAACTTTATTATTCCGATGGATCTTTGATTTTGAGTGATGGCAACAACCGAGAGGGGAAAGGAGGTTGCATACGTGTTATATATGTTGATGCTTATGTGCTGCCTTCTGATAGCAGTCGGAAGAATTTTTCTTTATTTTCTCGGGAGATTTATTGGACTTTGACAAATTTTTGGGGAAATGAAGCGGAAATCTGAAGTCTTTCGCACTTCCAATATTTTTTCCCCTGGAATTTATTTATTTTATGAAACTTATATTTAAAAAAAAATCCCTGATGTGTTAGTTATTTTATAGGCGTTGTATGTCACGCGAAGAAATGTTTTCCCGCCCGAGTACATAATAATGCTCTGATGTTCCTACGAGACTCGAACTCGCAATCATTCTTTCAGAAAGCGGACGTTCTAACCACTTGACCATCGGACCATTGGGAAAAGATGCTTGAAAGGGGAAGATGCATGTTTTTTGCTGAAATGTTTTTGGGAGGATTTTTCTTGGAATTTAATTTTAAAATGGAGTGGGAGGGGGAGTAGACTTTATTTGAGTTGTGAACGAGACGGTGTGAACATGAAACTTTCTGTCACGGTGGAATATTTCTCGTTGAACTGTTGTAATGGAGGATTTAATGAAACAGGCGTACCTTACAGCCCCAATAAAAGGAAGTTTCGGTGGGGTGAATGCTTTATTCCGTGCTGTCAAGAAAGAAGGTGTTAAGAAAAAGACGTCGAAAAATGGCTGCAAGGGGAGAAAACGTACACCCTCCACAAACCCACGACACGTCATTTTCCCAGAAATAGATATATTATAGTGAATAAAATAGGCCAACAGTTTCAAGCAGGTTTGGTGTACCTTACTAGTTTAAGTCGGCATTACGATGGATTTCGTCACTTGTCGACGTGCATTGATGTATTTTCCAAAAATGCGTGGGTGATTCCCCTAAAACAAAAGTAGAGGTCTCATATTGTTCAAAGGTTTTCCAAGATTTTTGAACAGAGAAAACCATTAAAACTGTAAACTCATAAAAAAAACTGAGTTTAAGAACAAAGCATTTCAAAAGTCTTTAAAACAGCGCGAGGTACATTTCTTTACGATGAACAACGAGACGAAAGCAATTGTTGTGGAAAGATTCAATCGCATGCTTAAAACCTAAATGTAGCTATACTTTACACGTCGAAATACGTTCAGATTCATCAACGTGCTCGACGATTTAGTCCACAGATAAAATCATTCTCCTCATCGAAGTATAAAAATGAAGCCTGTCGAAGTGAACAAAAACAATGAAAAGCAAGTGTTTGACAATCTATATGTTGACCTCAAGAGGGAAAAACCCTCCTATAAATTTCAAGTCGGTGATCACGTGAGGATTTCTAAAGCCAAATTAACATTTAAAAAGGGATACAAATCAAATTGGACGGAAGAAGTGGTTGTGGTGAGTGACATTGTTCCCGGGTCCCTTCTAGCTCTTTGTTCAATAAATACTTTACTTTGTACACGGGAGGGGATCTGAGAACACACTTCTTCCGTCCAATTTGATTCGTATCCCTTTTAAACATTAATTTGGCTTTATAAATCCTCAAGCGATCGCCGACTTGAAATTTATAGGAGAGCCTCACTGAAATAACTAGAACTTCTCCATAAGGTCTCTCTATCCACAACCCCGACTAGAGAAGATTCGGAAAATAACGAGAAACATAAACAGAAGCAAAGACAAAGACAAAAATAAAGACAATAAGAAAATAATTAAAGTATGTACACTGTTAAAAAATGTGTGGTAGGTTGCACCAAAAAGTGGTGCTACACAAGCTACACCGCTTTCTGGAAAAACATGCACTGCTGTGTGGTGCAAACGAAACCCAACAACATGGTGCAACTCTGCACCACGTTACAATATAAGGGTGCATCACATTATGGTGTACGTTTTCACAATATTATTGTGTTTTGTTTGCACCATAGAACGTTGTGTCTCTTTCAGAAAGTGGTGCAGCTCGTGTATCACCAATTTTTGGTGCAACGTACCACAAAAGTTTTAAGTGTATAGGTGCAAAAATAGTAACGTAGTAATTTACAATTAAAAATTTTCTTAATCCGATTCTAAGTCTTTCTAAAGATTTAGGAGTTTCATTAATTACTTTAAATTTTGTTTGTACGCCCGAATTCCAAAATTATTGTTATTCTTTTTTGTGAGAAGGTTTCTTTGCTCTTTTCGCCATTCGAAAAGCAATGAAGAACTGCTCATCGAAAACCAGCAAACGGTATCAAGCAATAGCGATCTATCTACCGAAACAATCAGGCAAATTTAATTGTTTTGCATTGCACTATGATATCATTCTACACCTTTCCTTCCTGGTTTTAAACTAAACTACGATGTCTGATTAAAAAGCAATAAAAAGTGTGATACCGAAATTAACAAATGGTGCACAAAACGTTTCTCATAGCAGATGGAAAGTATCAGAGAAAAAGAGATTTTTAAATCGAACAGTTGAAAGAAGAAATACAGAAGTGAACATGATATAACTGTACACCACCTAGCGGAAAAAAATTGCAGAATGGAAAAGTTGAAAAAAGGCTAAAAGTATTCGGAGTGTGAAACAATTTTCGCCGCTCCTGCTAGCGGAAGCTATAGGGGTCTAACCGACTCGCGACCCGTGCTGTCAGTTCGTACATGAAGCCAAGCATGGCGGTCGATAAAGTTCATTTGCGGCTCTGTTTGTTATTCATATTTAATTTAGGGAAAAGTGCGAGTGAAGCATACGGTTCAATATGTCAGGCGTATGGCAAAACGGTTATGGGTGAGCTAACGTGTCGAAAATTGTTTTCCAGGTTTAAGAAAGGTGATCTAAGCTTGGAAGACAAGCCACGTACAGGTAGAAAGTAGGAACTCACAGACGAGGAGCTGGAATATCTGTTGCAAGAGGATACCACACAATCGACCAAGCAACTGGCGAAATGTTTGAAAGTGGCTCAATCGACGGTGGTACGGCGTCTACATGCCATGGAGAAGATCCAGAAGATTGGTAAGTGGATTCCGCATACTTTAACGTAAAATAATATTGATCACCGATTGGGCGTCTGCATGTAGTTGCTGAAGAGGTTTCAAGGGAAGAATTTCTAGTGGAAGGTTGTCACCGGACATAAAAAATGAGCCTATTGCGACTACCCCGTACGCAAGCGATGCTGGGTCGACTCGGGATAGCCATCAACATCCACTGCAAAACAGGATATATACGGGGAAAAGGTGCTGCTGTGGGTGTGGTGGGACATGCATGGAGTGCTGTACTTCAAACTGTTGGAACAGGGGAAACACAATCAGTGCTCAACGATATAGCGATCAGTTGATGAAACTGAACGCCGCAATCGAGCAAAAACACCCACGGACAGGTAAAGGACGCCACCCAGTCATCCTGTTACACGATAATGCCAGACCACATGTCTGTGCCACCACTAAATAAACCCTTGAACAGTTACACTGGGAGGTTTTACCGCACCCGGATTACTCTCCGGACATTGCACCCTCAGACTTTCATCTGTTTCACTCTATGCAACATGCCCTAGCCCAACAGTGGTTCACCACAGTTCCAGAGGTGGAAAGGTTCGTCACTGCGTTCTTCAGCTCAAAACTCGAGTCCTTCTATTACAGGGGCATTCGTTTGTTGCGTGAAAAATGACAAAAGGTCATTGATGACAACGGCCAATATTTCGTTGAATAAAAGCGCACTGGTTTCCTGACAGTTTCTGTCTCCTTTCTCCTTAAAACGGCGGAAACTTTTGTAGACCCCTAATATTTTTCACAGCAAAAGCTATGTTGAGAAAACAGAACTATTTCAATACGTCTCCTGAAATGTTTTGACTTTGCTTCTCCCTCGCGGGAAAGCTGTGCACTGTTTAAAAGAGAGAATACTCCTTATCTTTATTGTAGCGAATGGCATACAATTAAAGGATACACTCCTTTATGGTTTTAACATAAATGAGTTATACACTATCTATAAACAAGTAATTGTGCACCCCTGCAATCGACGATATCTGCGGTCCTGATACACGTCACGGCCGCCGCCGTTAAATATCGTGTAGGAAACAACAACGCAACTGGTCGCATGCAAGATGCCACGTAGTTCGGAACTCTCTTTTTCGAGAAAGGTGTAATCGTCGGGTATCACCGAAATGGCCGATCCATACGTGACATATCCAGCGAGTTGAAGTACATAAAATCGACAGTGACCTACGTGATTGGCAAGTGAAAGATGAGAGGTGACTGTCGGAATGTGCCCCGACCCGGCAGACCCACAAAACTGGGAGTTAGAGACCGACGGGTGCTGGCCAAAGAAATTCGGAAGAACCGCACCAAATCGATGAGCCACATCCGCGAGGAGTTTCAACAGGCATCCGGGAGTGTTCTTTCGATGAATACCATCCGTAAGGAAGCCCATCTGCTCGGTTATCATGGACGTGCTGCCGTCCACAAGCCTTTGATCACCAAGTCCAATAGCGCTGCTCGGCTAACATGATGCAAAGAACGCCGACAGTGGACCGTTGAACAATGGAAGCAGGTTCTCTGGAGCGACGAATCAACGTTCACCCTCTACCGTCCGGATGGCAGGGTCTGGTTTTGGCGTCTACCTGGAGAACGCCTCCTGCCGAAATGTAGTGTGCCAACTGTGAAGTTCGGCGGCGGTGGATTTATGCTATGGGGGTGTTTCTCCTGGTATGGCACGAGACCCTTGGCCGCAATTTTTGGTAGACTCAACGCCGAGACATACCGCACCATTTTGGATGACCATGCGCTTCCTACGTTGTGGCAGTTTTATGGGGTGGACCCATGTCACTTTCAGGATGACAATACCACCTGTCTTGTTGCTAGGTCCACCATGGCTTGGTATGGTGACAATGGGGTTAATCGAATGGACTGGCCTGCGCAGAGCCCGGACCTTAACCCTATCGAGCACCTCTGGGACGAGTTGGAGCGTCGACTTAAGGAGACCGTCCGAAATCCGAGAAGGAACTGACCTGTCTTCTCCATGCCGAGTGGAAGAAAATACCGCTAGACGTCGTACAACGCCTGGTTGAAAGTATGCCCCTGAGGGTCGCAGCTGTATTCGCCGATCGTGGAGGCTCCACCAACTATTGAAGGTGAATAAACTCCGTTTTCCTTTGCTATCACAGGTATCCAATTACTTGTTGGTAGATAGTGTATTTAAAAGAGATAATACTCCCCATCTTTATTGTAGCGAATGGCATACAATTAAAAAATAAATTTGTCAATAGGATTTTTAGAAGCGGAGACACAGCTGCAAACAGAGGTACACAGTCACCACCTAGTGACAGAACTGTGAACTATAAAAGTTTTTTCACGCATACGCCTAAAGTGTTCCACAAGGTAAAGTTAAAAGAAGTTTTTAAATCGGTCGTTTAAAATCAGAGATATAGTGAAAAACTGAATAATATTTTGCGCACTCTAGCGGATAAATTGTGTATTATTTTGGGAAAGACATACACACAAAATGTTTCGGCATTTAGTAGTATCCGAAAGAAAAACAATTTTTCTCAGTAGGGTTTTTAGACCAGTAGATATTGTTGCAAAGATGCTGTGAACGGAAACGTGAGCTTAAGCCAATCTAGGGGCACACTTGTGTAGCAAGAAAATTTGAAATTGTTTGAGAAATATTTCGTACCGGAAACGCTTTTCGACAAAGAAAGATTTTGAAATAGAACTCTTAAAAGATATAAAAAAATGAGATATACATTTACGCCCATGGCAGAAAAATTATGCACTATTTTAAGCAGAAAGTATTTTCAAAAGGTTTCCTGGGGTGACCAGTACTGGTCCACAAAATAATTTTTGAAATCGAGTTTGTGGAAGCGCAGATTTTGCTGAAAATACCTCAGAAACAGAAGTAAGTATTTACGTCCCCTGGTGGCCAACTATTCTTTACTAAAAACGTAAAAATTATATTATGCAAAACATTTTCGGCCTGGAACTGTATCTGATACAAAAAGTATTTTTCAATAGGACTTTTAGAAGCAGAGATAGCGGTAAAATTCGTATTTACCTTTACGACTCCTAGCGAAAAATCTATACTCCACCTGAAAAGGAAACTCCGAGATGGGTCCGGGTTCGAATCCCGGAGAGGAATGGATGCTGTGTTTGTCTTACGGCACTGACTCTCTCCCTCTCCTGGAACAAGTGCGTCTGTATTAGGGACGGGCGATTGCTTATAGCCCATGGAGTTGATCACGGTGGTCGTTTAACCTCCAATCAAAAAAAAAAAAAAAAGGTAACTGCACCTAAAATAGTCTGCGTTATAAAATGACATCAAAAGGAAGAAATATTTTTTTTCTGTCGGATATCTCGAAATAAATATATGGAATAAAATGCATTTTGAATTTCATATCATCTGCATTTATGTCCTCTAACGGCTAAGTTGTGCATAGAAAAAGAAACGCCGGAATGCAAGGATCATCGTTCTCACATTTTAGATTTTCCAACGCAAAGACAATGTTTCAAATGGAACAAAGCCGCCCCCCCGGTGGCACAGTGGTCTAAGCGATGGCTTCTGGGAAGAACAAGTCGCATATTCGTAGAGCTGCCGAGTGATAGTCGGTTCTTGCTTGACCTTGGATATTTTTGTGTTGGTTTAGGTATTCCTGGTATCGTTTTGTCGTGTTCTCACTCCTTTCCACTTCACAAGCAGTGATTGTGGACAGCCTTTTAACTTTTTGAATGTTGCGAGGTGCAGCACTCGTTCACGTTAGGGTTTCTGGCAGAGATGGCCACAACCTCTGCTATCGTCTCTATCGCTTCACATGATTCATCTTCGTCTTCAGTTTCTACAATATCGTATTCATGAGCATTGAATGTGTCTGCATCTTCACCTGTGCTTTCTGATATGTCTACTATGTCTTCTACAAGCAAAGTCCCATATATCGATTGAACCAACTCTAGTGTTAGGGCTAGTGATATGTACCCACCCCCACCACAGCTTGCGTTTGCGACTGTTGTTGGGGGCTCATCTCAGCGGATTGCGAATTCATTTTGTGATAATATTGAACTATCCAGAGTGGATAAAGTATTGAAGATTTTGGTTCCTGAAGAATCTCATGAAGGTAAGCAGTATAACTCTGCATTACTTCTTAATGTCTTTTTTCAATCGTTGTCCTACAGCCCCTCCCACTTTATCTAGATGCTGTTTATAAAGCTGTTCCCCAAAACAAGATAGTGTCTGTTATTCGTATCGGAGGGGAATTATAGTGCAATTTACAGACCCCACTACTGTTGATAAAATTCTTGTCAGGAATTGATATGAGACATTTCCATTTACAACCTATTCCTGCTTCACATAGCCCTATTATTGTTAACCTCTCGCCGGTGCAGACAGTCATCCCGGATTCAATACTAATTAAAGCACTAGGGCCTTTTGAACAAGTGATTGGTAAAACAAAAATTCTTCCAGCTTTAGGTCGTGACTCGCACTACAGTTCAGTGCAAGGAGGACGTCGACTGTACCGTATCATATTTCCTAGTGATGAAGCTATTGGTGAACGTCCCACATCTGTGGAACTCAGCATTGGCACCAGCACATTCGTTTTTTATGTGTTTGTGGGTGTCAAGTGCTTTACGTGCAAGGCTAAAGGGCACGTCGTGTCTGAATGCCCCATCGTGTTCTACAGGACAGTTCTGCTGCCGTTGCTACTTCTATTTCCAGCCTACAGGAACCTTCATCGGCTTTATTTGTTGCTCAACCAGGAACTGTAGGAAAACCACCTATAATAACTTCTACAGACTCTACTTCCACTGGTGACCCTGTTGCTTCAGATCCTGGATCTCTTCAATTTGATAATGTTCGACCATGTCCGACTTTGACCTCTACTGCAGTGGGTTTACATAATCCCCTTAATATGGACACTTCAAATTTCTACATCTGCTACTACCTCAACACGCCACCCAGTCTCAGACAGATAATAAACACTCTATTTACCCAGCTTCACCACTATATACTCGCGCGTCTTCTCGTTCCAGTTTACGACAAAAAAACAGCATTTTAAGCCCGCACTGTCGACGTACTTCTGTTTCACCTAGCCATGGCAGTCAATAGCCTGTTTCCACATCCAACACCTATGGCATCCTTACCGATTCCGCAGAAGAAAGCATGGAAACTGCCCATGATAGTGAATCGCAGTTTACTTCTTCAGAAGGTGAATGTCCCCCTGCCCACACAGTTCTTGACTTTCCAGAAGTTTTCCAGGACAGCACTGTCCCCAATTCGCCATTTACTCTCCCTGAATTAATATCTCTCTAACAGTGTCCCAAAAAGAGCAACATTATGCAATACTAATATGAATTTACAGCGCCTTCCCGAAATGGTTCAACAACTCGCAGCGCTCGAGGAAGTCTTTAGTAATGTCTCTCTGCCGTCTTGGGCCATCCAATATGGTAGAAGAACAAAATATATGCTTAAGGTTCTCATGACTAAACTGGCATACCATCTTCAACCACTCCAATGATGCTCCGTTTTATACAAATCAGTTATTTTTTTGTTTAGCTGCTACAGGCAAATACGCTTGTAGCAACGTTTCAACGCTCTTCTTTTGTCCATACAAATGGACGGGCGCACCATTTTTTTCTTTTTTTGGGGGAACCAAAGTTTTTTGTTAAGAAAGTCTTTTTGTAGTATGTGCTTATTGTGTTTTCAGCACGTCTTTTGTAAAAAAAAGATCGTGCTTCTGTTAACGATTTGTCCGTCCGTCCGCCTGTACCCACGATATCTCTGCAACTATTAGTCCGATTTGAAAAATTCTTTTTGCATTGGGAAGCTTGAAATATGAAAATGGTGATCCTCTATTTCGTTTAGATTTACGATGTACACTTTCGCCGCTAGAGGGCGTAAATGCAAATGATGTCGAATTCAAAAATACGTTTTATTTCACATATTTGCTTCTAAACATCCGATTAGAAGAAAAATTTTATCTTTCGATTCCATTTATATCGAAAAGTATTTTAAATATACACTGCCGGACAACTGCTAAGGACGGATGACAATAGCAACGATGGCAACCGTAAAATGGAAGGCAGGAAAATGTGGAAATTAGCATAAGTGCGGGATACAGTAAGACGTGTTGTGCGTATGCAAATTTTGGATTGCCGAACTTGTTCGTTGACGTCATAGCGCTGACAAGAGGTATAAAGGATTTGACGCGTATTGACTGTTGTTGTTCAAACGCAAAGTTGAAAGGGAAAGAATCAATTGACGAACTTGCAATTTTCAGTATGTCTTCCCGACATCACCTAGATGACTTTACGCGTGACTGTATTATTGGCAAGATTGAAGAAGAGCGAAAAATGACAGATGTTGCCAGGGAGTTCGACGTCAGCCACAGTGTTGTTTCAAGGCTTTGGAAATCATTTCAAACAAATGGAGAGTGCAGCAAACGTCACGGGGGAGGTCGTGTTCGTAGTACCATACCTGCAGAAGATCGGTACATAGTGCTATCAACAAAAAGACACCGGCGCAGCACAGCTAGTGAGGTAGCAAATCAGTTTATGGCTGCTACTGGCAAGCGGATCTCCCGAAAAACTGTCGCCAGACATTTGCATGAAGGAGGATTATACGCCCGCCGTCCTGTTGTGTGCATCCTATTGTTCAGACGTCACCGTACCACCCGTTTGCAATGGTGCAATCAACATCGCAATTGGACTAATAACGACTGGTCTGCTGTCCTCTTCTCAGATGAGAGTAGATACAGTCTATCGTCTGATTGTCGACGACAACTGATCTGGCGTGATAGTGGTACTGCATATTGTCCAGCAAACATACAGGAAAGGGACCGATATCCGACATGTAGTGTCATGGTATGGGCTGGCATCATGATCAATGGCCGTACGTCCCTCTATGTGCTTCCAACTGGGACTATGTCTGGCCAACGATACATTAATGATGTTCTGGTACCTTATGTTCGCATGTTCCGTGGTGCTGTCGGTGATAGATTCATTTTCATGGACGACGACGCAACATGTCATCGAACAGTCGCTGTCCAGGAGTGTCTTGAGAGCGAGGATATTCAACGCCTCGTATGGTCAGCACATTCTCCAGATCTCAATATCATTGAAAATGTGTGGGATGCTTTGGGGAGGAGTCTTTGCTGGTCACCAATGCCCTCCAATAAACAAGGACACCCTCATCCGTGCACTGACAGAGGAATGGGATAAATTACCCCAACAGTTGCTTGATAATGTTGTGCAAAGCATGACACGACGTGTGGAATCTTGCATCGCCCTCCATGGTGACCATATCCCGTATTGATATCTTACGCCGGAACGCCTGCGGACAGTAATTGCGTTTTTTTCACGTTTACGTATTCTGCACGAAATGGCCTGTTTGTCCCTTGAACACGTTCCAAAGCCTTCTGGATTTCAGAGCACAATAAATTGTCTTTCTTGTAATGTCCTGGCATTCTGACATTATTTTATTTCACTTGGCATCCAACCACACTTACTTTTTTATGCGCTATATAGCCGTTTATGTTCCGTCCTTAGCAATTGTCCAGCAGTGTAGTTACTTTTTCAAATTACGCATAGATTTGCCGCTAGGGAGCGTAAAATAAATTATCTTTTCCTCGATAACTCTTCTTCTAAAACTCCGATTTGAAATTCTTTTTCTTCAGCGGATACATTTCCTGATGAAAAATCTTTTGCATATAATTTCAAATTTTTGGTAAAAAATACTTTGGCCACCAGGGGCGTAAGTGTTAATTTTTGCTTCTGATGTATTTGCCATAAAATCAGAGCTTCCAAGATATCGATTGAAAAAATTCTTTCGTGGGCTGATGCCACTCACATCGATGAAACTTTTCGGAATATTTTCTTCTTAAAATATTACACAGTTTCTCCGCCAGGGGGCGTAGATGTACATCTTATTTTTGTCAATATCTCTACTTCTGGGAGTCCGATTTGAAAAATTCCTTCTTTATTGGATAGTGTTTTCCGTGTGACATGTTTCTCATGTAATTTCAAAATTTTCAAATAATTCATAGACTTCCCGTTAGGGGGCGTAGCGGTAAATTGCGTTTCCCCTATATCTCTGCTTCTAAATCTCCGATTTGAAAAATTCTTTCTGCACCGGATACAGCTCCTGATGGGAAATCGTTTGCACATAATTTCTAATTTTTGTAAAAAAAATAGTTTGGCCACCAGGGGGAGCAGATCTTAATTTCCGCTTCTTTTTTTTTATTTGCAGCAAAATATGATGTTCTAAATTCTCAATTGAAAAAAACGTCGTTTGCTGACCGGTACTACTCATGTCGACTAACCTTTTAGAAACATTTTCTTCTTAAAATAGTACAGGGTTTCTACGCCCATTAACGCCCATTTTTCCTGTATATATCTACTCCCATTTTTTCTATAAATTCAAAATTTTCAAGTAATCATAGACTTTCCGCTAGGGGGCACAAAGGTAAATTGCGTTTTCTGCGTTATTTCTGCTCCTAAAGATCTGATTTGAATAATTCTTCCTGTATCGCATACAAGAGCTGATGGAAAATATTTTTCACATAATT
The DNA here is from genome assembly GCA_039090855.1 of Macrothele yani. Lineage (NCBI taxonomy): Eukaryota > Metazoa > Arthropoda > Arachnida > Araneae > Macrothelidae > Macrothele > Macrothele yani. Next base: position 26,873,701 of record CM077001.1, read on the forward strand.
TCTATTGTTTGGTAAAGAATGGTTTGGCCACCATGGGTCATATGTGTTAATTTCTGCTTCTGAAGTATTTGTTGCAGCGACCCGGACGGCCTGTTGAGCTGCATAACGACGCTCTGAAAGCTGCTGTTGAGGGGAATACGCAGGCAACAGTCGAAGAATTGGCCACACTTGTTGATTCAACCCATTCCACTGTTCACTGGCATCTGCAGGACCTTGATTATGTGTCGAAACTGGATAAGTGGTACCCCTTGATCTCACTCCACAACAGCTGCAACACAGTGTGGACATTTGCACTTCTTTGCTCTCCCGTGCAAAAAGGGAGCCGTTTTTGAACAGAATTGTCACAGGCGATGAAAAATGGATTGTTTATCACAACATTAAGCGCAAACGGCGGTGTCTTCCCAAAGGGAATGTGCCTGCAGCAGTGGCAAAACCTGGACGTTTCCCACAAAATATTTTGATGTCTATGTGGTGGGATATACAAGGCATAATCCATTACGAGCTGCTGCCACCCAACAAAACCATTACAAGTCTACAGTCAGCAGCTGCAGCGTCTACGCTCTGCTTTGCAGGATAAACGTCCAGCACTCGTGAATCGTAAAGGCGTGCCGCTGCAGCAGACAACGCAAAACCACACACAGCGAAAATGACCAGTGCCATGTTGCAGGACTTCGGATGGGCAAAACTTCCGCATCCAGGATATTCCTCTGACATCGCCCCATCCAACTACCACCTCTTTTGCAACCTGCAAAACCATCTTGCTGGGACTACACTTCGAAATGTGGAGGAGGTACGGCGAACCCTTTCTGTCTTTTTTGCATCGAAACTCATGAAATTCTACAAGTCTGTGAGAAGGTTGTAACTACCGGGGGCACTTATTATATGGATTAAAACATCTGTTCCAAGTACGTTTTTTTTTCAATATTTTTTGGGATTACCTGATAAGTGTTTCAATTTCTATCTCACCAAAAAAGAACTTAGTATTCTAAATCAAATGCGTAGTTCGAGGTGTTAAAAATGTTTGGCGTGTATCTAAAGCAGGAAATATTGCTGTAAATGAAATAATCATTTCGTAAAACGAATTGCTTTATTTTTCATTTATGTGAGTTACAGTTATCTTAGTGAGAAGCTCACAGAAATAATTGAAACCATTAACCTTACTGAAATTAAGTATTTTAATATATATCTCAGAATAACTAAGTATATTAAGTCAAAAAGCACAGTTCTCGTTTTTTGGAGGATTTTCATCTCTTGTGTTGATCTTTTGCGCTTAGACAGGGACAGAGACAGACAGACAGAACACTGATTAGAAATTCTATTTCCCTCGCTCTCTAGAAATGGAAATGCATATAGATTGATTGTGATTCGTGTTTGCACGGCGTTAAAACCGTATCTGAGGAACATGACGCAAGTTCCCGGATGGATTACTCCGCAAATACTGAGCGTTTCTCATTCGGTTCTTGGTTGAGGGAGAGGATTGTGCCGAAAGCCACTTGAGCCAGTTCCAAGAGCATGTTGCTGTGTAATGAAGAAAATGATTGACGTACGGAGAAAACATGCGAAGAAATGGCTCCTAACTTCAACATAAGTCATATTTAGATGTTGCAACATATTCCTCTTGGTGAACAGAAAGAAAAGTTTAAGAAAAGCGGAATGCATTTCATTGCATAACATCTCAATCTTCTTGGAACTATAATTGAAAACAAATGTTTCTTGCAATGTGCTTTATTTTTAGAAAAAATGAAAAAATACGTTACTTTCTGTTGTTTCGATACGTGAAAATGAATTATCGTAATCATGTGTATAACTCAAAGATAAAAGAAGAATATATTTTAGTGAGTGGCTAGAGCATTTTAAATCAAATAAATAAATCTTTTCGCTTGCATTCTTTTGTCCACTACGAGAAGAAAGCGTCGTTTGTAACCCTCCAGTTTGCCTTTGTTTTTCACGGTTGACTCGGCGTTGTGTTCTTTACTTTTTATCTTTTCGTGTCATTCAACCGCCTCTGTCTTGGTGCTTCTCTCTTACTGTGCCTACTTTTAGGGTCCATAAAGTCACTCTACCAAATCTTGTTCCATTTTCACTACCAGCTAAACCCCATTACGACTTCCATTTGATTAGTTTCACGTGCAGTAATACATATTCTGCTTTACTTTACCGTATCACATACTCATATGCTCTTAAAAGCCAATATTATTATTCCCCCATACCTGAAAACGTGTGGGTACACATTTCGCCCTCAAAATAGTTGCTACACTTCCTTTGTACTCTACCAGGTATGTAATGTGTACTACGAATATAACATACGACAGTCATTTCAAAAGTTTTGCTCACTGTGGGTTTTCTCCTAAAAAACGAATTTATTTCACAACATACCTTTACAGGTCTTCGAAGTAATCTTTGTGTTTCTTTATGACAGCGGCCCAACGTTTGGGCAAGTCTTGTATTCCAGTCAGGACACCTCCATTGTTGAGGAGTCGGATTACTCGGGTCATCTCAACATACCTTTACAGGCCATCGAAGTAATCTGCATGTTTCTTTATGACTGCGGTTCAACGTTTGGGCAAGTCTTGTACTCCAGTCAGGACACCTCTCTTCTTGAGGAGTCGGATTACTCGGGTCACCTGAACATACCTTTACAGGCCTTCGAAGTAATCTGCATGTTTCTTTATGACAGAGGCTTAACGTTTGGATAAGTCTTGTATTCCAGTCAGGACACCTCCATTGTTGAGGAGTCGGATCACACGGGTCACCTCCATTGTGGAGAAATCGGATTACTCGGGTCACCTCAACATACATTTAGAGGCCTTCGAAGTAATTTTAATATTTCTTTATGGCAGTGGCCCAACGTTTGGGCAAGAAGTCTTGTACTCCAGTCAGGACACCTCTATGGTTGAGGAGTCGGATTACTCGCGTCACCTGAACATATTTTTACAGGCCTTCGAAGAACTCTGCATGTTTCTTTATGACAGCGGCCCATAGTTTGGTTAAGTCTTTTATTCCAGTCAGGACACCTCCATTGTTGAGGAGTTGGATTACTCGGGTCACCTCAACATACCTTTACAGGCTTTCGAAGTAATCTGCATGTTTCTTTATGACAGCGGACCAACGTTTCGGCAAGTCTTGTATTCCAGTCAGGACACCTCTATTGTTGAGGAGTCTGATTACCCGGGTCACCTCAACATACCCTTACAGGCCTTCGAACTAATCTCCATGTTTCTTTATTACAGTGGCCCATAGTTTCGGCAAATCTTGTATTCCAGTCAGGATACCTCCATTGTTGAGGAATCGGAGTACTCGGGTCACCTCAACATACCTTTACAGGCCTTCGAAGTATTCTCAATGTTTCTTTATGACAGAGGCCCAACGTTTGGGCAAGTCTTGTATTCCAGTCAGGACACCTCCATTGTTGAGGAGTCGAATTACGCGGGTCACTTCAACATACCTTTACAATCCTTCGAAGTAATCTCCTTGTTCCTTTATGACAGCGGCCCAATGTTTGGGTAAGTCTTGTATTCCAGTCAGGACACCTCTATTCTTGAGGTGGCGGATTACTCGGGGCTCCTCATTAGCAACATCCTGAATAGTACTGAATCCTTTCCCCCGGAGTGGCTTCTTCAGTTTTGGGAACATGTCATCTTCTCTTGAGCTCACGTCAGGACTGTCTGGCGCGAGGGGAAGTGATCCCCATCTATACTTTTTCAGAAGGTCTTTTACTGTACGGGCAACATTCGGCCTTGCTTTGTGGTGCAGAACGATGGTACCAGATTCGAGCATGTCCGGCCTTCTTTAGCGAATCTCTGGCCGTAAAATATTTTGCAGAATCTTTCTGTGGTATTCTTCTGTTAGAGTGGTCCCCTCGGGCACTCTGCCCGTTGCTATCACTCCAACTTTGTCATAGGCCATAATCATCATCAGCTTAAATTTCGATTGTTGGCGGTGGAAATTTTATGGCGAGGTGAATCTGAATGTTTCCACTGAGCAGACTGAGATTTCAGTTCTGGTTCAAAATCTCCTATCCAGGTTTCGTCTATATCAATAATTCTGTCCAAAAACTGCTCGTCTTTGTCTCGTACCGCTGAAGTAACTCTTCTGTGATCCCTTTGCGAACTGCTTGCTGCTCTTCACGCGGATTATGCGGAACCCATTTGGCAGCTACTTTTCTCTTCTGTAATTTTTCAGTTAGGATTCCGAAAACCGAAGCGGTAGACATGTTTGCTTCATATGCAATCTCCTCACATGTGTTCCGTAGATCGTTTTCCAAAATGCTGTTGAAGATAACCACGGAAGTGTCGTCAATTGCACATGATGGCTGGCAGCTACTTTGGTCGTTTTCGATGCTTTCCCGGCCTTGGAGAAAACGAGAAGCCCACTGTGACACCGTGCTACGGATATCATCTGAAACGAATCAAGTACGATCGTTTGTCAAGTTTCGCTTAATGTTGCTGTTCTAGGTAAACTGACATTTTCACATACTAGGTCGAGTCACATTATTGTGGCCAACAGCTAATATCCAGTGTAACGGCAGTGTGCAGCGCGGACAGCAGCTAGACTGGCTGGGAGTGACACAATGAGCTGCTGGAAGGTGCTCACAGGTATGTGGATCCATGCCGAATGCGGTGCATCTGACAGCTGCTGGATGGTGCGTGGTGACGTATCCACAGAGCGAACAACACGATCGAGGTGGTCCCACAGATGCTCAATTGGACTTAAGTCTGGGGATTTAGGAGGCCAGGGACAGGAAGTACTTTAAAGTCTTCATCGTGCTTTTCCAACCACTCTCTGACGTTTCTAGCTGTGTGACATGTCGCATTGTCGTTCTGGAAGATCCTATTCGCCCCAGGAAGGACAATCAGCATGTATGGTTGTACGTGTTCTGCAAAGATGGATTCATGACGAATTCGGTCCATAGCGCCTTTCACAGGTATGAGTGGACCCAAGGAATGTCACGAAATCATTCCCCAGACCATAATGCTGCCCCCACGAGCTTGTGTTCTCCCAAAAGCGGTTGAAGAGTGTATGCTCTCCCGATGTTTCTCACTTTATACACCAACTGCCATCCATTTGATGAAGCCGAAAACGTGACTCGTCGGAGAAGACAATCGTTTGCCAATCAGCGGAGGTTCAATTCCGATACTGCTGTGCAAATGTAAGCCTTTTCTATTGGTACACCTTCGTTAGCAGTTAGCATAGGAGCAGTGACCATCCGTCTGCATCAGAGCCCCATACACAGCAGGGTTCGCTGAACTGTCGTTTTAGACTCACTTCCAGTAGCCCTCTGGTTCATACGGCCAGTGAGTTGTTCCACTTTAGTGTGTCGATCGGCCCTCACGGACCTTTGAAGACAACCTTCACATCTCACATAAATGGCACGTGGTGCTCCGCAGGTGCACGTCGCTTATTCGCAACGGTGCCATTTCTCCAATCACGATACACTTTAACCCCAGCAGCACGCGAACAGTTCACAGACTGCGCTGTTTCAGAAATACTGCCACTCTTGGCCCCAAAGACGATTATCATCCCTTTTTGTAAATCTGACAAATCGCTTATTTTATCCATGACAGCAAAGAGGGACATGTTTTCAAATTGCCTACAGCACACCTTATATACCCTCCAAGCCAACTCATGACACGTGCCTTCTTTAATTGGCTACGCGCTGTTTACGTCAAAAGCAGGAGGTGGTCACAACAATGCGACTCGACTGTGTATTATCATTATTTTAATTTTATTATTTATTATTCTATTTTATTACTTTATCAATTGTAAATACGCACGAAGATAATTTCGGGAGAAACCAACACGTGAGCATTTGATAGTAATAGAGAACATATTTAATACCGAAATGCTTTTAATAGTTTCTTCGTGATACGGTTCCTTATTAACGTTTGCAATATTTACAAGTACGCTTAAATATAGAACATGAACGGGAAATATAAACCCAGATTACAACTGCACGTTTGCAGCTCCTTTGTACCCAACGATGTGTTGTTTGCTTATGACTGTTGTAAAAGATTTACTTTTCAACGAAAGTTTTAATCCGATGAAGGAATCCCTCCCGCCTGTCCCTGACAAGGTGGAAAATACACACCTGCAGAACAAACGAGGTATTTTAGTGACTGCTGTCAGTGCGTGTGACACCCAGACATCCTGGTGTTTCCCTTCCTCAAGGGACACCCTGGCGCCGGGCAACGGTTGAATGATACGCACGGAACTTCGTTGAGATCTCATCGACTCTTTGCCGTAGGTCAGTTCCGATTATATTCTTCAGCCACTCGTCTGTTACAGCTAGTGGTGGATTACGTTGATTCACAGTATCCTGCCGCAAAGTAGCATTAGTGTTTCGGGACACCATACCTGCGGAACGTCCTAAATTTGACTCATACAACAAAATTACGCTCAACTGGTTTTTCTCCATGGTCCCCTTTGACGAATCCGATGCACTCTAGGTTGAACCTTGTCACGAAATGTGGCACAGGACCCGTGCACCATGTACACCGAAGAGCCAAAATATTATGACCAGCGCGTCCTCATGCAAATCGAAGCAAATGCGGGTAACTGAATGTGCTTTTGAATTTCAGGAAACGGTGTATGAAACTTGATATTGAGCTCTGTTAATCAGTGTTATTCATATTCTTTAGATGGAAAAGGCAGCAATTTCGACAGAAGCCAAGTTGTAATCGCCACACGATTGGGTCAGAGCAATTCCCAGACGGCAAGGCTTGTGGAATGCTCACGGTCAACCGTGGTTAGTATCTTTCAAAATTGGGCCACGTTCAGCCGTGGTTAGTATCTTTAAAAATTGGTCCACGTTCAGCCGTGGTTAGTATCTTTAAAAATTGGTCCACGGTCAGCCGTGGTTAGTAACTTTAAAAATTGGTCCACGGTCAGCCGTGGTTAGTACTTTAAAAATTGGTCCACGGTCAGCCGTGGTTAGTATCTTTAAAAATTGGTCCACGGTCAGCCGTGGTTAGTAACTTTAAAAATTGGTCCACGGTCAGCCGTGGTTAGTAACTTTAAAAATTGTTTCACCGTCAGCCGTGGTTAGTATCTTTAAAAATTGTTTCACCGTCAGCCGTGGTTAGTATCTTTAAAAATTGTTTCACCGTCAGCCGTGGTTAGTATCTTTAAAAATTGTTTCACCGTCAGCCGTGGTTAGTATCTTTAAAAACTGGTTCACCGTCAGCCGTGGTTAGTATCTTTAAAAATTGGTCCGAGCAGGAAAACCACGAACAGCTGTCAAGGTGTGGGCCGACCAATGCTCATCTGTGCTTGTACCTTCACTGTCCACTAGCCAACAGAAGGGATACTGTAGCACAACTAACCTGGTAATTTGAATGATGGTGATGGAAGTAACATGTAACAACACACAGTACATCGAATCCTGTTGAAAATGGGATTGTGTACACGCAGGTCGCTCCGAGTGCCTATTCTAACCTCTATTTACCGTCGAAAGTGTCTACAATGGGCATGCAACCGCGTCAAAACTGGACTTTCAATAATTGGAAGAAGGTCGACCCAGGTGGAACTGCCTTGCAATTTAAGGTAGGCCCAACACTGAGCCATCGTCTTGTTCCCAAAAGACGGTGGCTCAGTGTTGGGCCTACGTAAACAGCCAAGCTGTGCTACCTGGGCGCGTCTGCTCTGATGAATCTCGTTTCCTGTTGTATCATGCGGAAGGCCGAGTACGTGTGCGTCGTTTACCCAGGGAAGTGATGATGCACCGTGGAAAGAAAATAAACTGTGGAGGAAGTGTGATGCTTTGGACAACATTATTGTGACCAACTATGGGTTCAGTGATATTTGAGCAAGAAACTATGACGGCTACTACCTACCTAAATATCATTCCAAACCAGGTACACCGTTTCATGGCAACGATACTTCCCTCTAGTTGTGCCTTCTTTCAGTAGGATAATGCTCCATGCCACACTGCCCGGACGAGAATGGTTCACGGAACACGAGGAAGACTTCCAAGGGTCTCAAAGTTCCCCAGACATCAATCCAATCGAGCATCTGCGGTTTGTGTTGGAACAGCAAATCCGATCTTTGGCGGCTCAACCACATAACTTACAAGAGTTAAAGGATATGCTGGTAACGTATTGATACCAGATACCACAAGACACCACCTTTAGAAATTTTGTAGCGTCTACACCTCGCAGGGTAAGATCTGTTTCGGCCGAACGTGGAGGACCAACATCACATTAGGTAGGTTGTCATAACGTTTTGGGTCTTCGGTATACATACATACCTTGTGACGTATGCTATGTGACGTTGACGGATGACATCATTCAGCTGGAGAAATCGAACATGTTCATCATCTGAAAGCGGTCGTTACATCTGTGACGTATACTCTAATTTGACTTTCCTTTTTAGTTTCTTTCTCTATGTAAAATTGAGTTCGTTCTCTCTTCAATTTTTCAAACTTAACGTGATATCTTCTTTCTTGCTAGAGTATGGTTGGCAACATACTGAGGTCGGAAAGTATGACGTGTGTATGTGTCAGATGAGGACTGACGATATATATAATGTTTGAGCAGTAGCAGTATGTGGAGATGATGGTAGTATGGTGATATAATACTAGTTGCGGAAGTTAATGTACTTGGAGTTGTGATTTCTTGACGTCTGCGTATTTAATATTTAGAGTTGGTGTTTTTGTTTCTCGTTAAACTTTCTCTAACAAGTCGTTGGATTTTTTTCACTAATGTTGTTGAACACTGAATCGTTTTAAAGAAGTTTTTGCTGAATAAAGACTAATAGTAAGAACCTTTCTTAAAGTTATTTGAGTGACTCCTGATTCGCTTAAAAGTGAAGTTATTAAGAACTGATTTGTGTAGCTTTCAAACAGCTATACTTAAACGAATATTACACATCTTACTTCCCAGTAATCATGGAAATCCCTTTCTGTTCTTTCCATATGATTTGCTTTCCAGAGCACTGGGAACTCGTTAAAGCCTTTTTCTTCCTTATGTTATTTTCACTCTCTGCCAGGGCTTCTTATTATTAATTTCGTCTCCTACTGTTTTTTCATCATACAACAAAGAATTTTTATTGTGTTTTCACCTCAGGCTGTTTCTTTATCTCACTGCTGGACGTCTTTTATCATTCTTTCTCTGTCTGGCTGTTCCAATACAAACGTAATATCGCACAGGTCTTTTATTGCCCTTAAAGGTCACTGCTGAATATCATTTATCATTCTTTCCGGCTCATGCTGTTTTTCATCACAAGGCAACAAGGTTTTTTTTGCGAGTCCGTTAACCTCCTGCTGTTCCTCTCTGTGCTAGACATCTTTTATAATTCTTTCAGGCTCGTGTAGTTTTCATCATTCTACAAGGGACTTTTATCGTTTTTTAATGTAATGCTGTTCATCTCCCTGCTGACATTTTTTATGATATGCCGCTTTCCTGACAGCAGTAAATAAAGTAAACCCAACGCAGAAAGTTTCAATGTAGCGAAAATGGATTATGGAAGTTTTCAAAACCATTGTCGAAATCTAATTTTTGAATGCTGTCCGATGAAGTAACGCAACAATAGTTAAATCATTGTTACTCAACAATATACACACACATGTCCAAAACTGAAGCATGAGCAACATTTCCACATACATACGCAGCTTAATCACTGATGTTATGTATAGTAATACATGTCATTTAAAAACACAACATATCACATAGTTACCATTCATATGATACTGATACAGAGCGCGCAACATCCAGATTCTGCGAAGCTGGTACACCGCCTATAACACTAAAGCCAAGAGCAAAGCAGTGATGTACTGTCCAGGAACACCTGCAGATAAATCAATAGGGTCATGCTTTCCTCTAACATATATTCACGTTTGACACCGGTGTGGCATCTTCAGAACAAGACTGTTGAGCAGTTCCTGCGGCAAAACTTCTACTCTTCCATCCGGAGTTGATCTACGGAGCTCAGGAATCATTCCTGATGGCCCTCCGGCGTCCTCTAAGCTAGATTTCTCCCCAAAGCATTGCGAGCATGCTCTATTCGTTTGAGAAAATGGCAGTGGGAGTACGCGGACCACTCCATTCGATGGATATCTTCTTGCACTAGGAGTTCTGCCACAGACCCTGAACGATGGGATCTATAGTTCCACGAAACCGGAGAACAAGACGGAGGACGTTAACTTGTCAGCGACCCTCGTTCTACCAGCTGCAACTGGGTATGGCTGTTAACCATAACGCTGGCATAGAGCCTGATTCTTCAAAAACAATTTCTATCCATTTCCACGATGTTCTCTTGACGGTACTGTGTACCACGTTCCCTCCAGATGTACTGACGCCCAGGATATGACGTTAAACTGAATCTGCTCTCATCTGTGAATAAAACGCTGCCCCATTCCTCATTGGTACAATTACTATGTTCCCGAAACAATCGCAAACGGGCCTGTTTTTGTCACAGTTTTAAAGGTACCCAGTTAATATGTTTACGTGCATAGAACCTTCCAGTATTCAACCGTATTGCCCCGGTTTGACCCGACACATGTGTCCAATTACCGGCAAAAAAATGATTGCTCAATTGACCAGTATGTCTCCGACGACAGCACGAAATTACTGTCTTTTGATGGTGGGGTGCATCCTGAACGACCTCCTCCAACACGTCTAGAGACAATTGCAGTTGTCTAGTAGCTTGACCACAACCTTGACACAATATTATGATCTATTACCGATTCATTTGCAACACTAGTCTCAGTACGCCGTTCTTCTACTTTACAGATGATTCGACCACGTTCAAACTCACTCAGATGATGTCGTTGGGACATGTTTACTCCTACTTTCCGATATATTTTCACATCTCAAAACACCAGTGAAATGAAGGACTGCACAGCAACTACGTACATACAACAAAACAAAAACTTTAACAGTCGGGTTCACCGACTGTTTCCAGTGTCACCTATGTTGAAATATTCCATTTTATTGTGGGGTAAGTCGGTACGGATGCTGACATTCATCTGGCTGAATATTTATGTGGCGTATGGTCAATTTTCCCGTTTGTTTAGAAAAATCGCTTTCGTGCTTAAGTTTTATAGATGTGTGTGCATTTTACTATACTATCGCCGAACATTATTTCATCAGATTTTACATAAATGTTACAATATCTCATTGCACCTGCGTAAATTACAAGAACCTGATGATAAATGTGTTAAAAGACATTACAAAAATGCATTTTCTATTCCATAAAAAGGTGCGTCGTACTAAAATTTTGCTTCTCTAGCTCTCGTCAATAGCAGCTAACCTTTGCCCCGTACCGAGGGCAAAGGTTACCTGCTATTGACGAGAGCTATAAAATGTTGTATAACACGATGGAGAGTAAGCTGTGAATATACTAGACAAAACTTACCAATCCCCTCACTATCGCACTTGCAGTTAGCTTTTCTTTTTATCTTGAAATCAGATTTTTGCTTGAGTATGAGGAGCTGGACATTCTTAGTTGCCTCACACTTCATCGGTGACAGAGTGATTTCTTACGTTCGTCTATATCTTAATAATATATAATAACAATAATAAAAATAACTATTGTTTTTGAAAAACTCTACACGGTCGTATTAGAATAGTATGATCATCCCGGGAATCACATGGTACCCAGTGTACGGCGCGTCATAGAGTGCATATGACAAGGTCGACATATAAGAGACCGGCCAGGACAGATGAGCCATAGTGCGTGACGTCAGCACAGTGGGCAGAGGTAGTGATTTGACGGGCGCTCAAAAAAGGAATGATCATCGTGTACCACGCCAGGGTGGAAGCATCTCAGAAACAGCAGACTACGTGTGCTGTTTGTGAGATGCTGTAGTAAAGGTACCAAGAATGGACCACTGGCACACCGAGTACCTCCCGATGTCATAACTGCGGAGTGCCAAAGTCTTCACCCCAGAGGAGGAACGTCGTCTTCGTGGACTGGTAAAGGGAAATCGACGCACAACTGTGCTGAAATTGACCTCACAAATGAACGCGGGGCACTCAGGAACGTGTCCCTAATAACAGTAGAGTACCGTATTACGCATGGGTCTCCGGAGTGGACGTTGCATCAAGGCCCCCATTCTAACCCAGGTCCATCAGCAACGACGCCTGCAGTTCGTATGGAGCTACCGCCATGGGACAGTGGAAGAGTGGAAAAACGCTGGCCGCCCCGGTGGCGCAGTGGTCTAAGGCGCTGGCCTCTGATCATTCGTCAGTAAGGGGTCTGGGTTCGAATCCCGGTCAGGCATGGATGTTGTGTTTGTCTTACGGCACTGGCTCTCTCCCTTCCCTGGAACCAGTGACCCTAAATTAGGGACGGGCGACTGCTTATAGCCCATTGAGTTGCTCACGGTGGTCGTTAAACCACCAATCAAAAAAAAAAAAAAACGCTGCCTTCTCCGATGAATCGAGGTTCCCACTCCACACAAGTGACGGTCGGTGGCGGATAGGGCGTCAGACATACGGCAACCGACACCCGGACATGCTTGTCGGTCAAGTACAGGCCGGAAATGGCAATGTGCATGTCTGAGAGATGTTTTCGTGGTAAGAACTGAGACCACTGGTACCACTGGTTGGGTCCCTGAAAGCCAATGGGTACCAGCCCACCCTCGCTGACCACATGCATCCTTTCATGCTGGACGTTTACCCTGGTGTAGATGGTGTCTATCAATAAGACAATGCGCCATACCACGTCGCTAAAGGAGTGCGTGACTGGTTGGAAGGACACGACAGCGATGTCTCCGTCCTCCCTTGTCCGACAAAATCACCCGACCTCAATCACATAGAGCAAATCTGGGACTATTTGTATCGACAGGTTCTGCGTCCCGACGCCCAAACACGTTATCTCCTGGACTTCCGTGCTGTGCTGCTGTCCGAATGGGCACGTGTGCCTCGGGCAACCTTCCAGGGCCTCATTGCGTCCATGCCACGCCGTCTCGCAGCTGTTATCCAGACCAAGGGCGGTTATTCCCATTATTAGGTTGGTGGCCGCATTATTCTGTATAGTCGAAATACTTATGTACTGTTGCCGCCATTACAGTATAGCAGATATGTACTTTTATGATTCAGAAATCTTCTTTCATTGGTTTTAGAACAATAGCATTCATTATCCCATCTACCTATGTACCGCTTAACGTCAGCAATTAGTAAACCTTATTGTTTGTTGTTATGATTTAATTCCACTTAATATGTACTAGACTGTGGCTCGGTGCGGTCGTGAGTGATGCGAATAAATGCAATGTGTTGTTTGTGAGTAAAAGCATACTCTCGAATCAGTCGTTTTATTTCGCACCCACAAAGATCTTGGCATGCCAAAGATTCATAGTATAAATTATCTACGAAGATTACCAGAATACTATCTCGAGTTTTTCAACTAAAAATAACTCCCGCAATTCGTGCTGTGAAAACCATACTTACAAGTTTGAATTCATAATTGGTATCACCTTTTAAGGCATTCGGGAATTTTAAAATCATCATCCATTTTATTTTCATGTTAGCTCATTAAATAAACGAAAATGACTTACAAAATCATGGAATTATGGGCAAATGATTTTAAAAATATACAGGCAGCCCAGATACTGATCCAAACATGCTGCGATGTTATTTGTGGAATCATATTAATCGAGGGCTAACAGATTACAAACTTATGCAGCGTTTTGCCCGAAAGTCAAGGTACAACGGGATTTTTCCAGGTTTTAGAAAATTGGATATAGGCATGAGATTTTCTTTTACTTCTACTTAAAAGAGAAAAATTTCGCCTGCTGAGAGGAATCCATACTTTTTAGTGCGTATAATGCTTACCCTTTTTTTGCAATTTTTATGCCTGAAGTTATGGAACGGAATCTTCCCGTAAAAACACGTGATGCGAAAAGTTTATCTGAAATCGGATTTTGCAATAAAAGAAACGCAGCAGGATTTTTCAGAAATCAGGTTTCGTAGAAACACTCTCTTCTCCTCAAAACTAAAAAACACCTTTAAAATATTTTGCTCACGTTTAAGTACAAACAGATCTTCGGGGATTCTGCGAAAAAAAGTTTACATCTGCAGTGTTACGTAATTTTTTTTATATAAGTTCCTCTGAAAGATCTGATGCAATGTCCTCTCGTTCATGAATCACGTGACTTCAGCGTCCAATGATATCGTATCAACTGGTTGGCTATCGAATTCTAGATACGTAGGCACTTTGCTAGATCCCGCTCAACTCCCACCCAGCTTGCTCCCACCCTTCTCCAGCTATCACGGTTTTGGTTCCTTCCCAGTTACGCGACTTAGAAGTCTGGATCTAGTTACATGCATCCGACCAAATGCAAAGAAATGCTTTCAATAAAATGCTTTATGGCATACGGCAATGGAAATGTAAATTTTATGTCTAGTTTTCCTGTCACTGCCATAAAGGTAGTTCTATTTTGAATCAAGAGTAACGGGAAACGGTTTGCATCATAAATTCAAAATACAAAGAAGATTGCGTTTTTTTTTCTTTTCATGCAAAAAGATCAGATGTCTTTCAAGGCAACGGTCGCATCTTATATCCCTGTGTGCGCCAGAGCATCGAATCATTATACGACGTCTTCAGGACGACTTACTTTTCACAAACATTGGAATCGATCACATAAAAGTTGTTACTGAGCTTCGACCCTTTTCATCTTTACTGCGATATTTCCTGGCATGCTTCCAATAATATCAGCATGTCATGTTCTGTACAGCTTTGCCTTAAAAAATGATTCTGTTTAATGCGATTAAAAAAAGGACAAGGAAAATAAATTCGCTTTCCCGATCCCAGAGGATGAAAAACGAAAGCGAGATAATAAAGCTGTATAAATCTATAACGTTATCTAGTTTGTACCCAAGCACATAAAAGATTAGAGGATGAAAAATTTCGCAGCTGACATTTTCCTGAAAAGCAGAAAATTTGGGGGAAAATAAATCTTTTAACGAATGGTAACAAATGTCATCGTTAGAAGAGCTGAGAAGTTATATTTGATGCACTTCGATCAAAATTAGAAAGACTTTAAGAAACAAAATCAACAAATCCTGATTTCTTTCGCAACTTTACATCAGTTAATAACACGCTAAGTAGGAACTTCACGTCCTGTTTTCTGTGAGCTGTGCTAATAATGATCAATGATTACACGATATAAAAGACCATATTTTGTTCATCCTCCTTTTTTCTTTTCTTTTCTGTGATGGATAAGAATGGCTGGAATTTGATTGGATTTTATGTCCTTTCTGCCTTTATATATATATATATATATATATATATATATATGACCGCCAATAGCGGTATAGCTACACCATCGGGGTTAGAGGAAATGCTATCCCACACTCACCAACCCGCTTGGCCAGCATGGTGAGTTATGGCCGAACCCCTCCAAAATGACTCCACACTTTAAATCTTGGTCTACGGCAGCTGGAATGTACTTGGTCAAGGCAGCGGCAAGTGCGATATGAAGGCAGATGGTGCTAAGAGTCACCGGAAGACCGGAGTAGGCTGCCATCTGATGCTGACCTTGGCTACGTACAATGGACGCTCCCTATCTTCTGATTCAAGGCTCCTTGAATTGGAAGAAGAACTACAAATGATCAAATGGGACATCATTGGACTAAGTGAGGTAAGGAGAAAAGGAGAAGATATCATTGAACAGAAAAGTCGACATCTCTTCTATTATCGTGGAACAGATACCAGCAGAACTAGTGGTGTTGGATTTATAATAAACAAGAAACTGAAGGATAATGTTATAGAAGTTGAAAGTTCCTCTGACAAAGCTGCAAGACTTGTTATCTAACTCTCGAAAAGATATCAGGCTCAGATTATTCAAGCTTATGCACCCACTACAAGTCATCCTGAAGAAGAGATTGAAGAATTTTATGAGGAAATTCGTCATTTAAATAATAAAGGCAAGCAGCACTTGTAGATCATTGTGGGAGATTTCAATGCGAAAATAGGGCAACGGCAACAGAACGAAACTTCAGTAGGTGCATTTGGTCATGGCAACAGAACGAAACTTCAGTAGGTGCATTCGGTCATGGCAACAGAACGAAACTTCAGTAGGTGCATTCGGTCATGGCAACAGAAATCAGCGTGGAAATACTCTCGTAGAATTTGCAGAGGCAGAAGGGTTTTCCATCATAAACTCCTTTTTCAAGAAAAAGCCGCTGAGGAAATGGACATGGAGGCATCTCAATGATTGACAAGTGAAATTAATTATATTATGTGTAACAAGAAATTTGTTATGGAAAACTGCAGTGTACTAAACAAGTTCAACACAGGTAGTGACCACAGAATGGTAAGATGTAAGATGCACCTAGATGCTAAACTGGAGCGTGGCAAGCTCATAAAACAAACAAAGTGCATTGACATGACCAACCTTTAAAAACATCACAATACCTTCAAATTGGAACTGAGGAACAGATTCTATGCTCTAGAAGCTCTAACGTCGGAAGAAGTCGACATCTCTGAAGTTAACAGAAAACTAACCAAGGCTCTTATGGAAACAGCAACAAAATAAGCTGGGTCTAAGAACAAGTTACATGTGAACAAATTATCAGGAAAAACCAAAATGCTGATGTAAAAAAGAAGAGAGATGAGGACAACTAAAGAAGATGTTACTTCCAAAGTGGAATATATAGAGCTATGCAAGACAGTACGAAAAGTATCACTGAAGACTTAAGGAAATTCAACTGTGAACTAGTGAGGAACGCAATTGACAACAACCAAAGCCTAAAGATAGCAAAGGGACATCTCAGTAAGGGAAGAAAACAGATTATGGCACTGAGAAAAGAAGATGGTTCTGTAACAAGAAATAGAGCCAAAATTTTGACAAGAGTGAAAGACTTCTACTCCAAATCATTTAAAAGGGATGATACATGTACGCCAAATATCGTGAAAGGTACCAATACCAGAGTTCTTCCAGTCCTCCCAGCAGAAGTTGCACATGCTATCAAGAACATGAAGCGTGGGAAAGCTCCAGGAGAAGATGGAATTACTGTAGACATCATACAAGAAGCAAGCGGAGAAATCGAAACAGTACTCGCCCAAATTTTCACTCGATGCCTTAACGAAGGGAAGATTCCTGAGGATTGGAACACCGCTACAATGATCCTCCTACATAAAAAAGTGACATACAGGATCTCAGAAACTACAGACCTATCAGCCTCCTATCAGTGGTTTATAAAATCTTCACTAAAGTTCTTTCACACCCTTTGAAGGTAACACTGGACATGGCTAAACCGAGAGAACAAGCTAGATTGAGGAGTGGCTACAGCAAAATAGATCATATCCACGTATTGAGAAAACTAATTGAAAGAGCGAAGGAATATGAACTTCCATTGTGCATGGCTTTTATAGATTATTAAAAAGCCTTTGATTCGGTGAAACTATCAGCAGTTACAATGGCTCTGAAATCCTGCGGTATTGAAGATGCATACATTAATATTATTAATAACATCTATGAAAATGCAAGTGCAAAGATTCGGCTGTTTGAAAATACAACACACATAAAAATTGGAAAGGGAGTGAGACAAGGTGACACCATATCTCCGAAGCTCTTTAATGCTACATTGGAAAACGTCTTTCAATTACTGAACAGGGAAAACAAGGGGATAAAGATTAATGGAGATTATCTAACCCACCTTCATTTTGCTGCTGACGTAGTCATTTTTGGAACTACCAGCTCGGAGCTGCAGAGTATGATCCAGGAACTTGCTGACAAGAGTAAAGAAGTGGGATTAAAAATGAACTTTCAGATGACAAAAGTGATGTTCAATGCTTTTACAAGAAACGAAGATTTATCGATTGATGGAGAAAGGCTTGAGACAACCGATTCCTACATTTATCTTGGGCAGCAGATATCAAGTGAGGGTCACATTGATGAAGAAATTAATCGGCGTACAAAACTTGGATGGAGAGCTTTTTGAAGAAACAGCATAATTTTCAAGAGCAATATGACCTTGTGTCTTAAAAGAAAAATGTTTGATCATCTTACGTATGGTGCAGAGACGTGGATCTTAACTAAGAGAGACATACAAAGGCTGCAGACAACTCAAAGCAGCATGGAGAGGTGCATGCTTGGTGTAACCAGGAGAGATAAGAAGAGGAAGTCGAGGATCAGAGAAATGACAAGAGTGGAAGACATCATGATCAGAGTTAAATCCCTGAAATGGCAATGGGCTGGACATACTGCCAGAAGGACAGACCATCGATGGACAGCCGAAATTTTAGATTGGATTCCAAGGAACAGGAAGAGACCCTGAAGAAGACCACATGGGAGATGGGTGGATGAAATTCGAAAGTGACATGGAGGAGACTGGCACAAGACAGACCGTTGTTGAAGAAACTTGGGGAGACAGTCGTCCAGCAGTGGATTGATAATGGTTGACAATAATGATGATGACATATATTAAGAGAGAGAGAGAGAGAGAGAGAGAGAGAGAGAGAGAGAGAGATTTTAAGAAATATAATAAAATGTATTGAAAAAAAAATAAAAAATTGAATTCATAATTGAAATTCAGAATTGCAAACCAAAAAATATATAAACGAAACATAGGTTGCCGTCGTCAGGGGAGCATCAACTTGGGCGAGTGGCCATTCTAGTACCAACAAATGACAAGTAGAACCAAAAATATCGTTTTAGTCATGCTCCTAAGGCCACCAAACCAAACACAAAACAGACCTAAGATCTCATAATGCAATAATGTAAACAATGATAGAAAAGGCTTACGAGCAGAACAAAGAGTTCAACGCCACGAATGAAAACCAAACACTAGACCGACGATCAACAAGAACATAAATATATACTAAATCGTAAAAGAAACTGACACAGTTAAATATCATCCTAGCAAGCCAAAAAGGTGTGTGAGAAGACGAGATGCAAGACTTTATGTTAATAAGAAATAAAATCTTCAGCCACTAGGGACCCACCAAGTGGCACTTTGTATTGCTTGATTTACTTAATTTTGTTAGGTCCTGGATTAGTCAAGGATGTCCTTGTGTAATTTGAAGCTCTTTGAAACTAAATTGAAATTTAGAAGTAAATCCTTTAATTAGTATTTTAGAAAATTTATGGGGAAATTGTACTGCAGATGTTTATTCATTTCCTATGACATGGAGTTTGGAGATAGGCAAGTAGGTCCAGATACGGCTGGTTAGACATTGCATCTTACGATGTTTAGAGGAGCCGATGTCACGCAGGACATATAGTCATGTTTTGCAACTTTGCAGGCTCATAGGATATGTTATGTTATACTAAATGCAAATGTTTAATTAGTATATCAGTTAAAAGAGAATGTAATGCTGAATTCAATACAATAAACATAACTCAATGTCTGCAGTACAAAAAACGGTATGCTGTGAATACTGAAAGCATGATAAATCTACGCTACAGTCCGATAAAATGATGTTCAGATAATTACGATTGCAATGTACTATTAGTATTTAGTACGGAAGCCTTTATTGTTTAAGATAAAGCACTGCCTTTGCTATTACTTGATGTCAGGAAGTAATTACACTCTAAATAAATTGCCTTTTATTGATGGACGTCTCTTTCGTACAAGGTTTTTCAAACGGTGGCTAAAATTTTCTAACAGCTTCAGGTCAGGACTATTTCCTGGCCAGTGAACCACTGTTTGCATATTTGTGATGTATGGCAAGAAGCTGAATAGTAGTTTTTCAGCTTCCGTATGGCAGAATCTGAAAAACAAATGATGCATTGTTGGGGAAAAACTATCTGATGGGAGATAGTAGTTTTGGTTTCAGGATGGTGTCAATGTATTTAACTGAGTTCAGCGTGCTGTCGATTACATGAAGGCAACCAACATCATCTGCTTCTATAAATGCCCAAATCACAACGCTTGTTGAGTGCTTTACATTTGTCTCTATGCAGTCAGGATGTTGCTCTACTCCCGCTCGACATCTCACACATTTTCGTCCATCTCTACCAAATAAGGATATTTCACTTTCGTCACTACAAATAACTTGCTTCCACTGATGTTCTGTCCATTCAATGTTTTCTTTTGACTACTGCAGTTGTTTCTCGCGCTGTTATAGATTCATATGTGGCTTTTTTTCTCGGAATCCTACATGTCAGTTCCATTCTGATAGTCTTTTACTTATCGTTCTTGAACTGACAGAAACGCCAGTTGTACCGAGTTCACCTCTGATGACCTGAGATGAAATTGTTCTGTCCTTGAGACACGGCCTTTTTATTTTTCTGGTATCAACATATTCTGTGCACTTTTCCCGGCATTTTCCTGCTTTGGTTTTCAGTGACTTTGTTTGCTGAAAATATAAACACAACTTTCGTACTTTAGGTGTCGTCACTGTCCCACCTACTTGCCTTGCAATTTCAACATAGGAAAGATCGGATTCACGTAATACAACATTCCTGCTTCTTTTCGTAGGTGCCCGATGAACTCTTTTCTTTAGTGCAATTGCTCTATTTATTTTCGACACTTTAAATTTCAAGAAATGCTAAAAGTATGCACGCAATCCCCAATTGCATTTCGCTTACACCGATAACCGTCTTTCTTCTATAGAATAAACAGGAAAACTGACTTTCCTTAACTTTACACATGATGTATCGCAGCTACACATTCCGCTTCTTAACTGAATCACACCTGTAACGTATATTCTATATTCACTTTCCTTTTGATTTTACTATCTCTAGTTATTTTATTTTACTATGTAAATTATCTTCCTACTGAACGGAATATTATTTCACCCGCTGAATGAGATCTGGCAATGAGTGTAAGTCATGACGTGGTGGTAGCTCGTATATAGGCGCGTTCATCGAGACGAGGGGGTGTGTTGTTGAAGTTGAGGTTGCGTTGGAGTTGTGTTGGTGGTGTGCGTACTATAAGAGGAAAGTTTATTCATTATTATGTACAAGATATATGAGTGCCTTAGTTGACCACGAGTCTCGGAAATAAACAGTTGTTCAGTAAGTTCAGTCTTTCTCAATTCTTAGTTTTGTCAGACCTCTGTCTGGCTGTTAGGTTTATGACTTTGATTACTTAATATAAATAACCAGCGTTGAGACTTTGTTTAAGTTCATAATTAACGAGTAACAACACCCTTTTGGGAATTCATTATTTTGAAGCTTAGAGCATTATTCATTCATAATAATTAGCTTAGCAAAAAGATTACAAAGCTAATTCATTATAATTGGCGCCCGAACTTTTCTCGAACACGAGATTCTGACTATTATTACCCATGGCTTCTTTACCTGAGACAACTTCAAATTTCCACCAGCCGGCAAGTCTCGAGGGTAATGGTGTTTGTTTGGACAATTTGCGCGAAGCCTGTGGCTCTGACTTCGATATGAATGATCTGCACATACCCAAGCGTTCTTCACCATTTCCTAATGCACCAGCTTCTTATCACTCTGAGTCGCGGGTCGTACCTGAGGGAATTCAATCCTCTCAGCGAAGCAGAATGCTTGCTCATTTCGTGCCGCATGCAGGAACAATTTATTTCAATGGTTTGGAGGGGTCTTTAAAATTCCTCGAAGATTTGGAAGATCATTTTGATCTCTATAATATTCCGGAAGACTGCAAGGTCCAAATTTCCGGAACTTGCTTGAGAGATACCGCCAAGACCTGGTATCGGCAGTGGCGAGGGTCGAACCCGGATTCTCATTATGAGAATTTCCGTGCAGAATTCTTGGAGGTCTTTCCTTTCGGCCTCAGTCGAGCTAGCCTTGCTCAACAGCTTTTTTCGCGTCAACAAGGTCCCAATGATAGCCCTGTTGCATTTGCGTTGGAAACTACACGCCTATATAATCTATGGGATCCACATGCCAGTCATGTTGACATGTTAGATACCCTCGTACAGCAGCTCGACCCATTCTTACAAGATTTTCTTGAGGTTCGACACCCTACCACCATTCATGAATGCCTTCGCCTCATACGCACGTATGAAGAGCGGCATGGCAAACATGCTTCAACTCACCATGCTCGGGCACCCCGCGAGACTTATTCCGAAAACCCTCAGCGGCATAATAGACAAAACTTTCAGCGCGAGCATACACAAGTGCCCACCCAAGCTTCATACGTTCCACCACACAGAAGAGTGGCGAACCAACAACGAGTTTCTGAGCAAGCTACGGGGTCGAGCATACACCCGTGTTTCTTTTTTTAGACTAAAGTAAGCATAACGTTTTTTGTCCTGCTGATATTTGAATTCTGTGTTTTACACTGAATTTAGCCTTTATAATGAATATACTCTTCTACCAGCTAAGCTAATTATAATGAATAAAGCTTTCAACTAAGCTAGTAATGTTTTATAATGCTTCTACTACTGAATTATATGCTTGTACTAAGCTTCAAATAGTTAATTCAAATGGTTGTTGTTACTAGTTAATTAAGATCATGAATAAAGTCTCCTGCTAGTAGTGTAGTAATAATATTGAACAAACTTATAACTGGTAGTAATGTTGTAGCAGTAATTAGGATGAATAAAGTCCTAACGCTGGTTGTTAATAGTAATAAACTAATGACATAAACCTAACAGCCAGACAGAGATCTGACAAAAACTATGAATTGAGAAAGACGTACTTACGAAAAGCTCTTTTATTATGTAACTCTTGATCATCCAACGCACACACACAACTCGTTTCACAATAATGAAGAATCAAACTAATCACATAGAACGAAGCTCTCAATACAACAACAAACTCTCTCCTTCACATAAACCAACGCTCTCCGTACAACAACAAACGCTCTCCGTACAACAACAAACGCTCTCCGTACAACAACAAGCGATCTCCTTAGGTATCGCTGAACGCGCCTTTTTATACTGGCTACCACCACGTCATGACTTACACTCATTGCCAGATCTCATTCAGCGGGTGAAATAACATCTCGTTCAGTAAGAAGATAATTTACATAGGAAAATAAAATAACCAGAGATAGTAAAATCAAAAGGAAAGTGAATATAGAGTATACGTTACACCTTAAATTCCTTTTCAATTGATTCTTGATACATAAACATTTGCATTTAGTGAAACATGGCATTTTCTACAAACCTGCAAATTTGTAAAACATGAAAATTCAAAAAAGTGACCACCATTTTGTCCACCACTGTACGCGATTACTACAGGAAAAGGCAGCCCAAAACGATATTAGGTAGATGACTGTAATGTTTATGTTCCATGTGTGGACAATATATTTTGTTTTGTCAGTATATCAGAATGCCAGCAGAATTTAATGACCAAAGACCATTACAGGTGTGTTCGAATTGCCAAAGTGTGTTAATTCTTCCAACAGCAGAGCAAATGAAAATGTAGATAGAGTAACCACGAATAAAAAAAAATAAAAAATAAAAATTAAATACAGCGCTGATGCTATTCCAAAAAAGAAAAGCTGCATTCTAGCGAACTGTCTTTATTTTCCTCACTCCCTGGCGTAAAGCCAAAGAACAAAAAAAAAAAAAAAAAAACGAGAACAACAAAAAACAGAGAGATCTTTACAAGACATAAATCATTTCCTTTCCCTGAGGCAATGACCCAGAAATTTGCTTTGCCTAATAAAGATCACAATAAGCGAACAGCTGATGAAATGCATTACAGAAAAGTGAAGTCCAAAGGTTAACCGCTTTTCGGTTTCACAAAAAGAATCGTTTATACTCACATTTTTCTATATTTTATTTTAACAAGTTTCTTATTAGTACACAATAACATGAAAGGTAACACATTTATTGTCAACGACTTTGTATCACGGTTGAAACCAGCTGATTTTAAGGAAACTCCGTACGAGATATCAATACATTAATGCGAAATGTTTTGGTGCTTGAAGTAACGAATAGTCCTTGGTGAAGAGACTTCGTACACAAACGGCAGTGATATTTACAATACTTTGCACACTAACACAATAAGAAATTTGGTACTTCGTACAGAAATGCCATTCATGCTTTGGGTACTATGTACACAAATGCCATATTACCCAGCTTGCCACCCAAATTGCAACACCAAGAAGGACACGAGATAGCAAAGCCAGATTTACTGGACACATAACAACTGATACAAAGATGAAACGATTGAGCTTACAGGCCCGTGCGACTTCCGGAACACGCAGGCATCAATAGTTCGTGTGGACCACATGGCTGGCAATAACTGCCGCTACACGTCGCGGCATCGAACGAAAGAGGCTCTGGATGTCGGCTTGGGGTATGTCCGTCCAGGCTGCTTCCACACGTTGCCACAGTTCATCAGGCGTAGCCGCGGGTGGTGCTTGACGAGCCACTCGGTTGCTGATCAGCGACAAGACGTGTTCCATGGGCGACATATTGGGAGACAGGCGGGCCACGGCAACAGTGACACCTGGTGGGCCGTTAAGAATTGTTCCACGATACGTGCCACGTGCGGGAGCGCATTGTCCTGCTGAAACGTGGGCGCTGGCAGGCCTTGCAGGTAAGGGAAGACTACAGGCGACGGACCGGTATGGTGATGCATAATGCAGGCGTCATGCAGTATCATGCCGCGGTGCCGCCACACGTGGATCCTACCATCGTGGTGTTGCAGGCAGAAGCGGGATTCGTCGCAGAAGACAATATCGTGCCATTCCGTAGTCCAGGTGCGGCGTTCAACAGCCTATTGCCGCCGCACTCGCCGCTGGTGTAATATGTCCATGGTAATCGGAGCAATGGGCGCCGTGCGACAAGTCCCCGCTCCTGCAGACGAAGTCGAACAGTACGTGCTGACACTGGTTGTTGAGAAACACACCCTAATTCCTGCGCTAACTTTCGTGATGTGGCGGTGCGAGCCGTCAATGCCCGCCGCACAACATGCCGGCCCTCTCTTTCGGTGGTGTTCCACGGCTGCGGCAATCGCTCACATCGGTTTGTCCGTCCCTCCTGCACCCACCGAATCCATACTTGCCTCACTGTGGCTGGATGTCGTCCCATACGGGCGCCGATGTTTCGGTACGATAAACCGCTGTCGCGATAAGCCACTATTCGTCGTCTGTCGAATTCCGAAACGTGCTGGAATGACTGCCGTATTCTGCGACGAGGCATCAGGAAGCTTCCCACGCACATGTCCAGCAGCACAACACACTTCCACTACTTACACCCCGCCTTCTGTGTGTCCTTCTTATAGTGCTTCTTGGTGGCGTGGTGGCGTGCCGGGTGTACATGATTTGCATATGCCCTGCAATGCTAATCGTTTGCATGTCTTCTCGCGGGCGACATATGCTGCGAATTTCAGGACAATCGGATGCTTCCTTCTTGGTGCTGCATCTTTGGTAGCCAGCAGTGTATATGAGAAGGAACACATCAAATTCTACAGCTGTTTTTGATACTTTGCACAAAAAACGAATGAGAATGCGAATACTCCGTACACAAACTCCATATCATCACGAGAAGTAACACATGAGATTATATAGCGGTTTTTGATACTTCGTACACAAACGCCAATGTTGTTTTTGATACTTCGTGCACAAACGCCATATCATCATGAGAAGGAGCACATCAGATCCTACAGCAGTCTCTGATACTTCGTGGAGAAACGCTCATGATGATTTTGATACTTTGTGCACAAACGCCATATCATCATGAGAAGGAACATGAGATTCTATAGCGGTATTTGATACTTCGTACACAAACCCAATGAGAATTTTGATACTTCGTACACAAACGGCATATCATCCTGAGAAAGAAAACATCAGATTCTACAGCGGTTTTTGGTACTTCGTACACAAATGCCAATGATGTTTCTGACTTCATACACAAACATCATATATTCATGAATAGGAACACATCAGATTCCACAGCGGTTTTTGATACTTCGTACACAAACTCCAATGAGATCGCACCAAATGAAATGTATGAACTAGGCGCTGTGACCCTGTGTTGATAAAATGAATTCAACAATAATTGAACTGAATAAAATGTATTTCTTTTCCTGAATAATATAAGTTTGGTGGAATTTATTTTGGAGTTTGTAATCCTGTAAAGTAGGACAAACATGCTTATGTATTGAGTAGACATAAATCATAGAATACATACTTAGTAATGGACATTTTCTCCTTTCGCCTGGATAAGGGCAGTCACACGGCGAGACATTGAGTCCACTAAGTTGCGTTCCACAGGTATCTCCACCTATGCTTGTTGCACCTGTGTCTATAATTCCGTCACGTTACTGGGTGGAGGATCCAAAAGTCGAACGGAACTTTCCACAGCATCCCTAATAATTTCTATGAACTTCAAGTCCGGTAAACGGGGAGTTTATTCCAGAGTGGGAACTTCTTTTCTAATCAAGTTCTAGTCCACACTGCTCTGTGGGGGATGAGTCCATTGCTCTGTGGGGGAAGAGTCCATTGGTCCATTGCTCTGTGGGGGAAGAGTCCATTGCCCTGTGGGGGAAGAGTCCATTGCCCTGTGGGGGATGAGTCCATTGCCCTGTGGGTGCATGATGACCATGAACGCATGCAGATAGTTTTCAAGGATAAACACGTTGCATGGGCCATTCAGAGATGTATTTAGACGTACTAGAGGCTCCAACATGTGCCAGTTGAACATGTCCCACACCATAATAGAACCTCCACAAGCCTGAACAGTTCCTTGTTGCCATGCCGGCTCCATTGCTTCACGCAGATTCCGCCAGTTCCGCACCTTGCCGTTTGCATGAAATAACAGTAAACAAGACTCGTCGAAAAAGGTGAACCAACTTCAACCATCCAAGGTCCAGTGCCGATGTTCTTTAACTTAGTTGAGGCGTACAGTCCGGTGATGTGGCGTTATTATGGAACTCCTATCAGTCAGCGGCTCCCATAAGCTATTATGGCTAATAAACTCCTGGTGGTCTTGGTGGACACGTCTCTGGTACCTGCCACGCTGAAGTCAGCGGTGATTTGTGCCACTGTTTGATCTCCCGTGGTTTGCAACTGTGTGAGACCCACGTCGAAGGCCACGATCATCCACCATTTTTCTCCACTTACAATGCTATCCACGATGCGATGTTATTCCGGAAATGACATATTCCCAATATATTGTTGATACTATTTAATAGGGATACTGCAGTTCTTGTACCACCTCCGCGATAGAGTGGCATAATATGCGTCGGGCTCCGACTGTCGTCTCTCTTTCAAACTCTGTTAACTCAAGACGTTTACCTATATTGGCATCGAATTGCTGTCTACCTGAATGTATAATAGATCAGATCAGATCAGATCATATGTAGAGGATTTCAGGAAGGGAGTGTCTGACGCCAAGTCTTAAACAACTCTCAGAAATAGGAAGGTAAAAGATTTGGGCTAGAGTGCCCGATAGGAAAATGACACGGAGGCAAGGTAGGAAGGGGGATGGGGACGACTGTCGTTATTTAATACGGGGGGAGGCAGTACCCGTGGTCCGATGGCATAACGTGCCCATCAGACGCACGGCGGATGTTTAGTGATTCGAGCTGGGATCAAACCTGAGATTTCTCCGTGGAAGACACGAATGTTGACCTCTAGGCCATCCGCGGCCCCCTACGTGAATGTAAAGATATCCTCCTTCCTCTGTACCTGCGAAGCGTTGGACTCGTTCACTAACAAGACGGGTGAAGCACAGCGTTGCTCAGCAGATATACCACTATTTCTGTATTCTCAGTGTACAGTATAAGTGCATGTATAAAATTCTAACGTGTGTCACATTATTTTCACTGTAGTAGCAACAGCCCAATTTCACATGACTTCAAGGAATATGATGCCCCATTTGCGTTTCGCAACAGACCAAAGTACGCGTGTCATGCGTACTGTATTCAAACTTTCACCTGAGGAAGAAGATTACTCTTTCAGAAACTCTATCAGAAAATAAAGATTTTGTGTCATGGGGAAAATCTCTGTATTTATGGTACCTCAAGCGCATTAAAGGAGAACCCATTAGGACTAGCGCTACGTACACGTGTGTACGCAGAACCCATTAATAGACCTGCGTCCACGAGTGATCGCAGAACCCATTAGGACTAGCCCTGCGTCCACGAGTGTACGCAGAACCCATTAATAGCCCTGCGTCCACGAGTGAATGCAGAACCCATTAATAGACCTGCGTCCACGAGTGAACGCAGAACCCATTAATAGCCCTGCGTCCACGAGTGAACGCAGAACCCATTAATAGCCCTGCGTCCACGAGTGAACGCAGAACCCATTAATAGCCCTGCCTACACGAGTGAACGCAGAACCCATTAATAGTCCTGCATCCACGAGTGAACGCAGAACCCATTAGGTCCAGCCCTGCATCCACGAGTGAACGTAGAACCCATTAATAGCCCTGCGTCGACGAGTGAACGCAGAAACCATTAATAGTCCTGCGTCCACGAGTAAACGTAGAACCCATTAAGACAAACCCTGCATCCACGAGTGAACGCAGAACCCATTAGGACTAGCCCTGCGTTCACGAGTGTACGCAGAACCCATTAATAGCCCTGCGTTCACGAGTGAACGCAGAACTTATTAATAGCCCTGCGTCCATGAGTGAACGCAGAACCCATTAATAGCCCTGCGTCCACGAGTGAACGCAGAACCCATTAATAGCCCTGCGTTCACGAGTGAACACAGAACCCAACAATAGCCCTGCGTCCACGAGTAAACGCAGAACCCATTAAGACCAGCCCTGCATCCACGAGTGAACACAGAACCCATTAGGACTAGCCCTGCGTCCACGAGTGTACCCAGAACCCATTTATAGCCCTGCGTCCACGAGTGAACGCAGAACCCATTAATAGTCCTGCGTCCACGAGTGAATGCAGAACCCATTAGGACCAGCCCTGTGTCCACGAGGGAACGCAGAACCCATTAGGTCCAGCCCTGCATCCACGAGTGAACGCAGAACCCCTTAATATCCCTGCGTCCACGAGTGAACGCAGAACCCATTAGGACCAGCCCTGCGTCCACGAGTGAACTTAGAACCCATTAGGTCCAGCCTTGCATCCACGAGTGAACGCAGAACCCATTAATAGTCCTGCGTCGACGAGTGAACGCAGAAACCATTAATAGTCCTGCTTCCACGAGTGAACGTAGAACCCATTAAGACAAGCCCTGCATCCACGAGTGAACGCAGAACCCATTAGGACTAGCCCTGCGTCCACGAGTGTACGCAGAACCCATAAATAGCCTTGCGTTCACGAGTGAACGCAGAAATTATTAATAGCCCTGCGTCCACGAGTGAACGCAGAACCCATTAATAGCCCTGCGTCCACGAGTGAACGCAGAACCCATTAATAGCCCTGCGTTCACGAGTGAACACAGAACCCAACAATAGCCCTGCGTCCACGAGTAAACGCAGAACCCATTAAGACCAGCCCTGCATCCACGAGTGAACACAGAACCCATTAGGACTAGCCCTGCGTCCACGAGTGTACGCAGAACCCATTTATAGCCCTGCTTCCACGAGTGAACGCAGAACCCATTAATAGCCCTACGTCCACGAGTGAACGCAGAACCCATTAATAGTCCTGCGTCCACGAGTGAATGCAGAACCCATTAGGACCAGCCCTGTGTCCACGAGTGAATGCAGAACCCATTAAGACCAGCCGTGCATCCACGAGTGAACACAGAACCCATTAGGACTAGCCCTGCGTCCACGAGTGTACGCAGAACCCATTAATAGCCCTGCGTCCACGAGTGAACGCAGAACCCATTAGGACTAGTCCTGCGTCCACGAGTGTGGAATGAAAGAATCCGCGCATCAGAAAGTGCTGCTTTCTCTTTGTTATTCAAAGTGAAAATTTGGAGACATGATTGACACCAATCCTTTCTGACCGATTACCTGGTAAAAAGGCTATAACTATGGCAACGAACCTAAGAAAGCAGAGAAATGATGTTTGAATCACTCGTTACTACCTAGTGGCATGATGTCCGTATAGAGAGGACTAGCCTTTCTCTAGCATGACTTGGATCTTTTCCCTTAGCTGTGTTATTCAAAGTTGTCATTTAGGGAGATGATAGACACGAAACTTTCTGACTCATTACCTGCTGAAAGAGAGATAACAATGGCGATGAACACAACAGAGGAGTGGAGAGATGTTTGGGTCACTTGTTATTACCTATACTTGGGGCAAAGCTAACCTGACTACACACCTAATGCTGTGAAACCGATTTACCGACCAAATATATCTTGTGTTTCAGTATTTCTCTGCGCTGTAATGGGGTTAAATTGTCGTGGACCCTTCCTCCTAAGGGTGACTTAAGGCAATACAAAGCAAACTTCCCGCTTTCCATCACGATGTCTGCATTCAAATCCCATACCTTCCCACCCTTGCCGACCACTAGACAAACGATTTCTGAATTAGTATTTTAAAAACAGTAATTACGATGAAAAGACCAAGCCATTATCTCCCCCTTACCCTTACCGTTACGCTAATACAATTCTTCTCTCCCGCTCGCAGTAAATATCCCCTGTGTATATTGTATAGCCTTTCTGAAGCAAAACAGAAGTGACAATGAGGTCATCAAAATGCGAATATTTGTAATTTTTAGAAACACGACCGGAAATGGGATCTTTGTTTTTTTTTATGTACGTACGTACTACATTTAGAACATCTATATATCCATGTGCTTTTTTAGGTCTCAGCTCAAGCTTGAACAGGAGTTTTTAGACTGGAACGAAATTATGCAGTGGAAGTACACAGCCCGTAGCTTTACCTGCATAGTCAGGTTAGCTTTGCCACGAGTATAGTGACATGATGTCCGTATAAAGGGTACTAGCCTTTCTCTATCATGCCTTGGGTCTTTCCACTAAGTCTTGTTATACAGTATTATACAAAATGGTCATTTGGAGGGATAATTGACAGTAATCCTTTCTGACTGATTAGCTGTTACAGGGAACATATCAATGTCGACGAACCTAAAAAAGTGAAAAAAGATGTTTGAGTCACTTGTTCCAACCCCGTAGCATGATGCCCGTGTCAGGGGGACTAGCTTTCCCCTATCAGGAGACAAAAATGAAGGACTAGAAGGGAGCTCTTATCACCATTGAAAAATTTATGGTCGGTACTGCTGAGATGAGAGAGGGAAAGGAATTATTTTGCAGTAGCTTCCGTAAAACCCCGACGTTCTGTGAACATTTCATTGGCGAGCGCAGGATATTTTGGGCACCATTTAGCTGAGGTTCATCGGCCGCTTAAAGAGTTAAAGAAAGCTGCTGCTGATTGAATAAACTTGTTGCAAGTGCGCTGGACTGTGACACCAGGGTAGTCCCTTGGCGTCCGAGACCTAAAGCAGTGGTCACTCCCCCTACCCCCGATAGAAATGTAAGGAGAGAAGCACTGTTTTTGAGTCGGTGGTCGATTTGGATCAAGTGGAGTATGAAGAGTTGGACCAGTGTGTGAGTCTTTATGAAGTAACAAAATGGATGACAGAAAGACCACCAAACAAGTGTCTCGACTAGACAGAATGTTATGTTTTCTGGCTCGACCTTAATTTTTGCACCACACCAGTATCCCATAACTCTCATACCTTCATCTTTGCCTTTATTCATTCTACAATTAGAGGGGATCATTTCCCTCACTCTGCTTTATTTTATTTTTTAAGTCATGGAACTGTATGCTGTGAATTAGCTTCTAAACTCCCAGAAAGTATGTATATATACAATGCTCGACACTAATATTGCCCCACCCAGAAGGAGGTGTGCTACAAACATACAAATCGCAGGCAGGGTGTACCCACTCGAGATATGCAAGTGATGTTAAACCTGAGCCGATGGCGTCACACGTTACTGAGATAAAGGTACCAGCAGCGACAGGGATGGTAATGTGTGGTCGCAAATGAAAGTGTCATGGACGTTTCGGTGATGGGAAACTGTTCAGAGAAGGCCAAAAATGCCAGATGCATGCCGTCCGCAGGTTTATCTCCATTTGGATGCGTTTCAGAGAGGAAGAATTGTTGACCTGTGTGAAGAGGTCTAAATTACACTTCGCGGTCGTATCTCTGCGCATGTGCAACGGGATGCACGAACTGTTGGTCGCTGTTGAAGATTCGTACGTGCGTCGGAAGAGTCAGTGGTGTAGTCCGACAGACGTCACGACGCCTGGACCTGCAGATTGGTCAACACGCTCGTTCGTCACTAGAAAGCACTGCAGCCGATATTGAACATGCTGAGTAATTGGCCATTTACGTCGCCATGACGACCCGAACTGTAAACCGAAGGTTACATGTGGCAAGCCTGCGCAGTAGGCAACCATTACGTTGACTGCCATTCAAGGCCAGCCATTGCACCGCTCGTCTGGCTTGTTGCCGAAGTGATGCGAACTGGGGTCACAAATGGACAGCTGTGGTCTTTAGTGATGAATCAATCCCGTTTCTGTCTGGGTGCTGACGACTGATGAATCCGTGTCTGGTGACACCCTGGTGAGCAGACGGATCCCGGTTTCGTTCGCGACCGCCACACCGCCCGTCAGGCAGGCATAATGGTATAGGGTGGGTGCTATTGCGCATGCCAGCAGGTCACCTCTTGTCCACATCATGGGCACACTGACAGCTGAACGATACGAGAGCTAGGTTCTGCTGCGCATTTTGATACCATTCCGGAATGACCTACAGCACCGCATTTTCCAGCAAGATAACGCCGTGTACATACCTCTCTGACAATGTTTGTAGCATGTTCAAACACTCTCATGGCCAGTAAGATCTCCCGATTTATCTTTAGTCGAAAATCTATGGAACCATAATGAACGTCGTCTGCAATCGAATCAGCCTGCGCACGATCTGGAAGAATTATGGCAGCAAGTCAACCATGCTTGCAGCTCCATTCCTCAGGACGATATCCATCGACTGTATGACTCATTGTCACGCCGTATATCCGCCTATATTGCTGTTCGCGGCGGTGCAACCACGTACTGAGGCTTACCAATTGTGCTGCATTATCTCATCTGATAGACACTGTACGTGGCTGAAAATAAAATCAAAGTAAACCCTTATGTAGTCCTATTTGCAGGCTCAATTTCACCTTGCTATCCGCACTCCTTCTTGGTGGGGAAATTTCATTATGGAGCAGTATACATTAATGTAGTTTCGTTCATGGAATTGCTATAGTCTGTCCTTCAAGGAATTACAAACCAACTCTGCGATAAATTACCAATCTACTCTCAATAGAATCGCCAAACAACGATTCTTCATCAAAAGGCAGTA
Organism: Macrothele yani; assembly: GCA_039090855.1. NCBI lineage: Eukaryota > Metazoa > Arthropoda > Arachnida > Araneae > Macrothelidae > Macrothele > Macrothele yani. Next base: position 26,906,769 of record CM077001.1, read on the forward strand.
AGAATTGTTAGAGGAAAAGTTCTAGCTTCGTGGTCTCCTCCAGCTCCTGGATTCTGAGCTCCATTTCATAATTTCTTCTCTTTTAACCCCCTTCTGTCTTAGTGTTTTTTACTTTTCAATTATTATCGTCAATCCTTCTCTGATTCTTTCTTCTCTCATCTCCAAACTTAACTATCTCACCTATGTTCCACGGTTCTTCCTAAATTTTTAATCTCCTTCCTTGGGTGTCCGTGTCTCCATTTCCTTCTCTTCCTCAACGGAAAATGGCGGTGTGTTCACGTTCTAGCGGAGTCAAGAGATATGAGTCTCATAACTTCATCTCCTTTTGCTTCAAACCTTTCCAACCAGGCTGCTTTATTCCGCGTCTCACGTTTTGCTATTTTTCCAGGCTATATAAATGAATGAGAATTAGCCTCTCAACCTCCAGAAATGATCGATTCATTCGACCGGTCGTGTCAGCTCAAGACGATAAATTTGGTTTTCCCTCTCGCCGAATCTCTCATTAAACAATTCTTCTCAAAATATTTCCATGCGAAAAAATCACACTGAAACTGCCAACTAAACGGTATAAAAATATATCCGAATTCCTAGGAGTTTTCTATGTAGATTGAGCTCGACGAGTAGTTTTGAAGAACACGAGAACAAAATTACTTCCCATATTTAAGACATCGAAAATAATCTCTCAATCTCAGTGACAGAAGTAAAAATGTTATGAAAGAAATACGGGATTACACCATATAATACAAATTTTGAAGATGACAATCCGAATTTTGGTGTGAATGTGACAAGGACGGTAAGTCAGATAATATCCGAAAACTTGAAAATTTTCATCGTCCTGGAGCGGGACTCGAATCCGCGTCTCCCAGATAGCGCCCGGATATGCTAACCACTACACCACCCAGAAAGATCAAGTCCTAAAGTTTCCGATTAATTTAAATATAACCATCACAGGATTCGCTAGTCGAAGCAACCGGCATTCATGTTTAGCGAATCTGGAGGTCAAGAATCCTATCCCGTGATTGCCCAGAGGAGCAGATAAATCATGAAAGAAATACGGGATAGGATTCTTGACCTCCAGAAACACCAAACATGAATGCCGGTTGCTTCGACTAGCGAGTCCTGTGATGGTTATATTCAAATTAATCGAAAACTTCAGACCTGGTCGCTCTATGTGGAGTAGTGGTTAGCATACCCGGGCGCTATCTGGGAGACGCGGATTCGAGTCCCGCTCCAGGACGATGAAAATTTTCAAGATTTTGGTTATTATCTGACTTATCATTTTTGTCACATTTACACCAAAAATCGGATTGTCATCTTCAAAATTTGTAAAAATGTTAATTAAAAAAACGGAAACCAAAAAAGCTCTTGGAAAGCCAACAAAATTGTAAAATTCTTTCCCGAACCTGGAATCGAAGGAAAACAAAGTACGAGATACACTGAATTAATAAATTATTTGGAGCATCTACAAACGTGTTGAGCCACTACTGGCCTTCTATAAAGCCTAGATTTGATGTGGTATGGATTCAATAACGTGCTGATACCGTGTTCTGGTATGTTCAGCCGTGCAGTGGATGCGATGGCTTCCGCCATTTGCCGAATATTCGCTGGAAGAGGACCTCATTTCTGAATAGCTCTCTCAATGTCATTCCACAGGTGTTCAATTCGGTAAAGCTCTAGTGACTGTATGGACCTGGAAAGTAGGAACCTTTCCCTATTTTGGGAGGGCGAGCCTTGAAATTAAGATCCTTTGAGTCCAAAAGTTCCCGTTATAGGAAAGTATTGTGATCGTTACAGAATCTCACTTCCAGTTTCCGACATAATTTTACTTAAAATTAGGTGAATACCCAAGAGCCAACGGTTTTAAATATCAAGTGAAAGGTAAAGGTTGTGTGAATACCGACAACACAACACGTGCAGAATGAAAACAGACCAGCACAGAACGAATGAGTATTAGACACTAAACGTAACAATAAGAACACGTTTTCGGAGTAGGGCTTGGAAAAATTCCGTTCAAGGTTAAATGTTGATAGGAACTTTCGGCGAGAGAGTACAAGTAACTCATTAGCTCTTCATCCCTACGACGTATTCCGAAAGGTCATGGAGGATATAGGCATATCAGCATATTGTTTTACATACCTCCATCCACTGTTTTGGACAATTCCATGCATCCATATGAGGTGGTCCACAACTCGCAGTGTAAACTCTGTACGCTGGTTGGCTGCGCGTAATAATGTATGCGGCTAACTAAAGTATTTACAAATGAGTTAAAGTGTTCCGCAAATGTATTCCCACTCTGCTCATTTCTATTTTTTCACGCTCCTCAGAGTATGAATTACGCCCCTAATATGATCATCCTGGGGGCAATTGCCATCCCGGTAGCTACAGCTCTGGTAGGGACCATTTTAGCACTTTCAAGCCATTATCATGCTACTTGAGTGTCGATGCGTTGGTAGTAAAAATGCAAAACGATTGCAATCTGCTGCCATCTGGTGGACAGCTCTAACGGGCATTTGTCCCATGGTTGTTAATGATGATGACGATCATGTTCCTGAAACAACTAAGTAACTATCCGAACTTTGTGGCGCCGCGCACTATCCTGTTGGAAGTAGAGACGTACAAGAGACTGGTTCAAGACAGAACTTGAAGAGACCTTCATCCAGCAGTGGATTGGTTGTTGATTATATATATCATCATCATCATCATCATCATTGTCAACCATTATCAATCCACTGCTGGATGAAGGTCTCCCCAAGTTTCCTCCACAACGGTCTGTCTTGTGCCAGTCTCCTCCATGTCACCCCTGCATACTTTCGAATTCCATCCACCCATCTCCCATGTGGTCTTCTTCTGGGTCTTTTCCTGTCCCTTGGAATCCAATCTAAAATTTCAGCTGTCCATCGATGATCTGTCCTTCTGGCAGTATGTCCAGCCCATTGCCATTTCAGGGATTTAACTCTGATCATGATGTCTTCCACTCTTGTCATTTTTTGGATCCACGAGTTCCTCTTCTTATCTCTCCTGGTTACACCAAGCATGCACCTCTCCATGCTTCTTTGAGTTGTCTGCAGCCTTTGTATGTCTCTTTTAGTTAAGGTCCACGTCTCCGCACCATACGTAAGCACTGGAAGGATGCATTGATCAAACACTTTTCTTTTAAGACATAATGGCATATTGCTCTTGAAAATTATGCTGTTTCTTCCAAAAGCTCTCCAGAGCAAGTTTTGTACGCCGATTAGTTTCTTCATCAATGTGACCCTCACTTGATATCTGCTGTCCAAGATAAACGTACGTGTCTGTTATCTCCAGCTTTTCTCCATCAATCGATAAATCTTCATTTCTTGTAAAAGCATTGAACATCACTTTTGTCTTCTGAAAGTTCATTTTTAATCCCACATTTTTACTCTTGTCAGCAAGTTCCTGGATCATACTCTGCAGCTCTGATGGGGTAGTTGCAAAAAATGACTACGTCATCAGCAAAACGAAGGTGGGTTAGATAATCTCCATTAATCTTTATCCCTTGTTTTCCCAGCTCAGTGACTGAAAAACACCCTCCAATGTGGCATTAAAGAGCTTCGGAGATATGGTGTCACCTTGTCTCACTCCTTTCCAATTTTTACGTGTGTTGTATTTTCAAACAGCCTAATCTTTGCACTTGCATTTTCATAGATGTTATTAATAATATTAATGTATGCATCTTCAATACCGCAGGTTTTCAGAGCCATTGTAACTGCTGATGGTTTCACCGAATCAAAGGCTTTTTCATAATCGATAAAAGCCATGCACAATGGAAGTTCATATTCCCTCGCTCTTTCAATTAGTTCTCTCAGCACGTGGATATGATCAATTGTGCTGTAGCCACTCCTGAATCCAGCTTGTTCTCTCGGTTGAGCCATGTCCAGTGTTACCTTCAAGCGGTGTGAAAGAACTTTAGTGAAGATTTTATAAACTACTGATAGGAGGCTGATAGGTCTGTAGTTTCCGAGATCCTCAATGTCACCTTTCTTATGTAGCAGGATCATTGTAGCGGTGTTCCAATCCTCAGGAATCTTTCCTTCATTAAGGCATCGAGTGAACATTTGGGCGAGTACTGTTTCGATTTCTCCACTTGCTTCTTGTATGATGTCTACAGTAATTCCATCTTCTCCTGGAGCTTTTCCTCCCTTCATGTTCTTGATTGCATGTGCAACTTCTGCTGGAAGGACTGGAGGAACTCTGGTACTGGTATCTTTCATGATGTCTGGAGTGCATATATCATCCCTTTCATATAATTTGGAGTAGAAATCTTTCACTCTTGTCAAAATTTCGCCTCTATTTCTTGTTACAGAACCATCTTCTTTTCTCAGTGCCATAATCTGTTTTCTTCCCTTACTGAGATGTCCCTTTGCTATCTTTAGGCTTTGGTTGTTTTCAATTGCTTTCCTCACTAGTTCACAGTTGAATTTCCTTACGTCTTCAGTGATACTTTTTCTTACTGTCTTGCATAGCTCTATATATTCCACTTTGCAAGTCACATCTTCTTTAGTTGTCCTCATCTCTCTTCTTTTTGCATCAACATTTTGGTTTTTCCTGATAATTTGTTCACATGCAACTTGTTCTTAGACCCAGCTAATTTTGTTGCTGTTTCCATAAGAGCTTTGGTTACTTTTCTGTTAACTTCAGAGATGTCCACTTCTTCCGATGTTAGGCCTTCTAAAGCAGAGAACCTGTTCTTCAGTTCTAACTTGAAGGTATTATGGTGTTTTTTAAGGTTGGTTATGTCAATAGATTTTGTTTGTCCTATGAGCTTGCCACGTTCAAGTTTAGTGTTGAGGTGCATCTTACATCTCACCAATCTATGGTCACTACCTGTGTTGAACTTGTTTAGCACACTGCAGTCTTCTATGACGAATTTTTTGTTACACATAATAAAATCAATTTCACTTGTCGTCCCATTTGGATGTCTCCATGTCCATTTCCTGTGTGGCTTTTTCTTGAAGAAGGAGTTCAAGATGAAAAACCCTTCTGCCTCTGCAAACTCAACGAGAGTATTTCCACGCTGGTTTCTGTTGCCATGACCGAATTTACCCACCGAAGTTTCATTATGTTGCCGTTGCCCTATTTTTGCATTGAAATCTCCCATAATTATTTTCAAGTGCTGCTTACCTTTATTATTTAGATGACAAATTTCCTCATAAAATTCTTCAATTTCTTCTTCAGGATGACTTGTGGTGGGTGCATAAGTTTGAATAATCTGAGCCTGGTATCTTTTCGAGAGTTGGATAACAAGTCGTGCAGCTCTGTCAGAGGAACTTTCAACTTCTACAACTTTATCCTTCAGTTTCTTGTTTATTATAAATCCAACACCACTAGTTCTGCCAGTATCTGTCCCACGATAGTAGAAGAGATGTCCACTTTTCAGTTCGATGAGATCTTCTCCTTTTCTCCTTACCTCACTTAGCCCCACGATGTCCCACTTGATCCTTTGTAGTTCCTCTTCCAATTCAAGAAGCCTTGAATCAGAAGATAGGGAGCGTCCATTGTAAGTAGCCAAGGTCAGCATCAGATGGCAGCCTAGTCCGGTCCTCCGGGGATTCTTAGCACCCTCTGCCTTCATGTCGCACTGGCCGCTGCCTTGGCCAGGTACATTCCAACTGCCGGAGACTGAGGGCCAAGATTTAAGTTGTGGAGTCATTTTGGAGGGTTTGGCCATAACTCACCACGCTGGCCAAGCGGGTTGGTGAGTGTGGGATAGCATTTCCTCTGATCCCGATGGTATAGTTATACCGCTATGGGCGGTCGTCAGAGCCCCTTTAGTGGGAACAGGATGCACCACGAGAAGGCGAGGTTGACATTTGTCAAGGAGAGGCTGTGATGTTACGCATTTATATATATATTCCTTGGAATCCAGTCTAAAATTTCGGTTGTTCATCGGTGGTCCGTCCTTCTGGTAATATGTCCAGCCCATAGCCATTTCAGAGATTTTACTCTGATCATCATGTCTTGCACTCTTGTCATTTTCCTTATCCACTAGTTTTCTTCTTATTTTTCCTGGTTATACAAAGCATGCATCTCTCCATGTTACTTTCAGTTGTCTGCAGTCTTTGTATGCCTTTTTAGTTGAGGTCCATGTCTCCGCTCCATATGTAAGCACTAGAAGTATGCATTGAGTAAACACTTTTCCTTTTTTTTTTTTTTTTTTTTTTATAATGGCATATTGCTCTTAAAAATTGTACTGTTCCTTCCAAAAGCTCTCTAACCAAGTTTTGTACGCAGATCAATTTCTTCATCAATGTGACTGTCGCTTAATATCTGCTGTCCCAGGTAAATGCAGATATCGGTTAACTTCAGCTTTTCCCCATCAATCGATAAATCTTCAATTCTTCAAGTAAAAAGGCATTGCACATCAATTTTGTTTTCTAAAAGTTCATTTTCCATACCACTTCTTTAATCCTGTCAGCAAGTTCCTGGATCATAGCTTATTAATATACCATGATGAACCACTGATAAGCCCCTGGTCGTAAACCTTACATTTAGTTCAATTTACATATCTATACAGGGCGCAAATTAAATAGCGATACTGTTCTTTTAAAAAAAAAAAGAATCCTGGTAAAATATACGGCTCGAGAAAGCAGGGTTTTTCAACAAATCACTTATCAGCTATACGGTGGCAACAGCGTTTGCGTGAGAATGGCGCAGAGGATTATTTACGCTGTGCATAACGTCAATCGGTTTAAGAATCACGTCACGGTCGTGTCATGAAGCAGATAACAAATATCCGGTTCTGTCTGCAAATCGGTAAAACTGCATCTGAGACAGCTGAATTATTGCGTGGTGTGCATGGGATTAATTGCAAGTATCGTGCACAAATATTCCGACGATACGCACTTTTCAAGGATGTGCGGGATGATTTGGAAAATGTCGAAAGTCCAGGACACTCTATTACAGTGCGCACGTCTCAACACATTGAGAAAGTTCGCGAAAGGATAAACAGTGATCGTTGTGTGACCTTCAGGATGCTGAAATGTAAACTCAGTGTTAATAAGTAGGTGATTCGTCAATATTTTAGAGCTAGATTTGGGGGGATTTGCTCGTTTTGTTCCGCATGCGTTGTCAAACGACCAGAAACATACACGCCTGAAGACCACAAAAGACATCCTGGAGACTGCAGAAAATATGCAAATTTTTCTCAAAGTATTACGGTTGACAGCGGAACAGGGTGTTTTCGTTGTGATCCTGAATAGAGTGCTTAGTGGAAGTCGCCACAGCAGTCCACAGGAAAGAAGATGAGTCCGAAATTAAGACAGCGCTTGCGTGCTTTTACGACAGCAAGGGAGTTTTGCCTCACGAGTACATTTCTGAAGGTGCAACTGTCACTAGCAATGCTTGCATTATCCATTTCAGAAAGATTGTGGAAGAGGGTTGTTCGTGTCAGGTCTGCTTACAAAAACAGGCAGTGGTTCCTTCTTCACAATAACGCACCCACACACAAATCAGTCAGTGTACAGAAATGTATGGCACGAAAACAAGTGTGTGTACTCAAGCACCCTCCTTGTTTTCCCGATTTGTCACCGTGTGACTACTTTCTATTCTCTAAATTAAAACTGTCTTTAAAAGTGAATTTTTTTCACGATATTGAGGACATAAAAATAATTCTGACATCGGCTCTTCACTCCATGGTAAAAGACAACCTCTGCGAGTCCTTCCTTTCATTGACAGATCGTTCCACTTCTTGTATTAATGCAGGAGGAACGTACTACGAATAAAATATATTCACATAAGTTTTCCTGCTTTTGAATTTTTTATAAGATTCACTCTCATTACTTTATTGCCGCACTGTTTACATTGGTATTTTAGCTGCGTTTCAGGGATTTGCATAATTGATTTGAGAATGTGATTTTTTTATTATATTTATTTTTTATTAGAGTAAGAATATCAATAAAACAAGCTCGCTTTCCCAAGAAAATTGTTTGTGCATTATACGAATAAAAAGCTGATAAATGTCCGAAGCGGAAAGCCAGATAAAGTTATGAGCTCTTCATTTTTACTTACGCCTAAACTGCGCATTTAAGACGATGCTAACAAATAGACTTCAGAAGACTTAAACAACTGATCGCAACGGATGTGGAAAGGGAAAAGAGGAAAATAAAAAGTAATGAGGATAGAACTTTTGTATCCGCCAACGCATCCATCACGGGGTTCGTAATCCTGGGATTCAGTGCGCTTGGGAATGGGGCAAAAGAAGAGATGGAAACGGTAGAAGCATACGTGCTCTGCTACTCATAGACACCATCGCAAACCGAGTCACGTGACGAATGGGGGAAGTCACGCACCTTTTCTTGCGTCATACGTCAGCTGCACGTGATTACTTCACTGTGCCCAGCATTCATGCCTTTTCCTTTTCTACAGATATATCGAGAAAGAATTCTCAATCTCCTTTCCGGGAATAAAAATGAAGCTTTCAGGTAGAATTGCAATCGGCACACGAACTTGCAAATGGAAATTCTCCGAAACAGGCGAAAAAATCAGCTATGTTAGATCTCGTCGAATAAAAATTTGAAATTCCAGGAGAACAGATTTTTATGATTTTTGTTTAAAACTGCATTATTAGACTACGAAAATGAAGCATTTATTAACACAAGTTTAACTTTCTAAGCAGTAGCGACGCCACACGCTCAGAATTTGGTGGGCTGAAAGGGGGCCCAAATTTTGAAATGTTTGGCAGAAATTTTGGCAAAAAATTCTCCTCATGTGCATTAAAAAAATTTTTCCCTCACGTGCATTAAAAAAAAAAATTCCCCTTGGAGCAGATAGGTAACAAACGACCCCTTCGCAAAACCCGGGAACCCCCTAAAATGCAAGTTTTTGGATGATTATTCCTCAATGACACGGAATATCGGGAATCGGAAGGCGTCAAAATCTGCCCATGGACGATGTCCAATCGCATGCAAAAAAATCACAGTGATCGCAAAAATTCCCTACTGTTGTGGCTGTGCTAACCGTAAACTCACAAATTACGATAGACCAGTTGCCGAAAAAGAGCTTCCTTCAGCTGCATCCCGATTCAATATAAGACTCTGTACTGGCAGCAAACCATATGAATGTACTTTCCTCCAACAAACGTTACGAACCGCAACGATACGCACCAGTCGTCACGGAATTTAAGTATCAGACTGAAAAAGCATGTCAAAAATTGGAACCAGAAATCAAATCAAGCTACTTATCAGAATAATATGACCACCTAGCGAAAAATGGGAATAACCACCGTTGGCCCGGATCACAGCTGTGGCGAGCCGGAGTGGCATGGCCGCACTGATACCCTGAAAGGTTGCCCGGGGCACACGCGCCTATTCGGACTGCAGCAGAGCACAGAGGTCCCGGAGATGACGTGTTTGTGGGTCGGCACGTCGAACCTGTCGATCCAAATAGTCCCACAAGTGCTCTATCGGTTTGAAGTCGGGCGATTTAGCCGACCAAGGAAGAACGGAGACATCGCTGACGTGTTTCTGGAACCAGTCACGCCCCCGCCCCCTTAGCAACGTGGCATGTCGCATTTTCCTGTTGGTAGACACCATTACCACCAGGGTAAACGTCCAACATGAAGGGATGCATGTGGTCAGCGAGGATGGACAGGCAGCCATTAGCGTTCAGGGACCAGTCCAAGGTCATACCAAAAAAAACATCCCTCAGATATGCCACCGCAGGCTTGTACTTGATCGGCAAGCGTGTCCGTGTGTTGGTTCTAGCGTCTCTGATGCCGTATATGCCACCGCCTGTCACTTCTGTCGAGTAGAAAGCTCGATTCGTCGGAAAAAGCAGCCTTTTCCCACTCTTCTACTGTCCAGTGACGGTAGTCCCATGCGAACGGTAGGAGTCGTTGCCGATGGACCTGGGTTAGCTTGAGCGCCTTGACGCAGCGTCGACTCCGGCGACCCAACCTTCATCCAGCAGTGGACTGATAATAACTAACGATGATTTGTTAGAGTACTTGCATGTAACCTAAGGCGAATAAACAAAGACATCGCTTTTTCACGTTTTAGCAACACACATCAACCGAAATATTGTTATTCGGTTACCGTTGAGGAATCGAATAACAATATTTCGGTTGATGTGTGTTGCTAAAACGTGAAAAAGCGAGGTCTTTGTTTATTCACTGACGCCACATATTTGGAGGATTTTCACTTTATAACCTAAGGTTTCTCTCTCTCTCTCTCATTTTTTTATTATTTTAACTCTCGGAAAAATTGGTCCTCCCCCTGTAATTATTGCGTTCCGCAGCCCATGGTTCTAGCGATAAACCCGCTTGTACAAAAGCTAGCCAAACCCGCACTACTGGTCGGTTTTAATGATTCTGCGGAAAAAAAATCCTCTTGTATGGAACGGGCCTTAGACCTCAAAATAGGAGCACGAAGTAAAATTAATATATTTCAATCTCACAATTAAGAACATCTTCAGTATAGTTGTTTCCTCTTTCAAATACGAATTTGAATTTATAGCTTTGCGGCTGTCTTACACTAGTATTCCCTTCTATTGATTGCAGTATTTGTAATTTTCCCTTAAAATTCTTTTCTTGCGTGTTACAGATTCATAATTTAAAGCATGTTTCCAAGCATAAGAGATTTGTAGAGGATTGCTGTTATTACAGTTCATCTGGAATGTTTGTCTATAGTTAAAGCTTCTGCAAATTATGTATCTTAGCTTTATTATGTTCTATTACATGTGAAATTTTGTCCCATCATAGTTTCCACAACTTTTTTGTCTTAAGCATACTTTCGAATTTCATCCAACCATCTTCCAAGTGGTCTGCTTCTAGGGGTCTTCTCCTGCCCCTTGGTCAAATCTAATCTAATATCTCTGTTGTTTAACGGTGCTCAGTCAGTTCAGCAGTGAACCAGTATACAAAGTGAACTTCCAAAAACATCCTGAACTGCACTCACACAGTTTGTTGAGCTTCTTGCAAAATCTGAAGCGTTTTGAGGGTATGTACTGTATCCAATTCAGTCGTTCCCTCCAGAGGAGAAGGGATTCATCTACACAAACATTTTGCTCAGGAGTATAGATGGAGGAAAATTTGTTTTGGAGATGATTCAGGATTGACTGTATTTTGTAGAGTTTCTTACTAATACGGTAGATTCTGCAGCTACGTCGTATTCATTCACTCCGAAAAGAAATCCGCGAGTAATTTGACGATTGACTTATGCTGTCATATCCACTGCAGACGTTTAACGCGAAAACGTCTATAGACGTCATACCCAGTTATGGGGTTAATGACTTTTCAAAATTTTGAAGTAATTTTAATGAAACTGCACTGACGTGAACTATAATATGTTATCAATGTGAGAACAAATTGTTTTCAGGATCGGAAATAAAAATCATGAATAGCAGAGAAAAGCAGCGAGCCGTAATTAAATTCCTGGAAAAAAGGGATGTGAGGCTCTAGAAATTCACAGAAGACTCCTGGCGGTGTATGGAGCTGCCACAATCGATATCAGTAATGTCCGAAAATGGATGAAGAGGTTTCGAGAGGGAGGAAGTTGAGTGTCGGGCAAACGACGGAGTGGAAGCCCCGCAACTGCAGTGACAGATGCCAACAGGCAATGAGTGAAAGACCTCATCACATGTGATCGTCGTGTCAACATCCAGGAGTTGCAATAATAAACATGGCTTACTATGTGCAGACACTGAAGAAGCTAAAGAAAGCTATCAGAAGGAAAAGACTTGACATTCCACTTCACAGTGTTGTTTTGCACCATGAGAACGCACGTCAATAGGGGACTTCACAGGATATTGCAAAATAGGGGGCGGTGATGAACCAACTCTTTCTCCCCTACAGTCCTGATTTGGCTTCATCAGACTTTTTCCTGTTTGTTCCTTTGAAAAACACCCTTTCGTGGGGAACGATTCGACGATGCGATTGAGTTTAAATTGGCTGTGACCTCATGGGTGAAACGACAGCCTCAGGAATTTTTCCAAAATGGATTTTACCAGTGGATTCAAAGATGGCGGAAATGTATAGAAAGTGATGGACAATACTTTGAATAGACTGGCATTATTAATAATATGTCCAAGTATTTTGCACCCAAGTTTCACCTTTTTGGTGCTACAAATAAAAATCTTATGAGGGACTGGGCATTGCTTTCAGGATGCCCTTTGTACTTATTGCTAATGATTGAGTATTAAATTGGCTAATGATCATTGGCTTCTGCGCTTCGGTTCAAATTTCGCATATTGCTGTTTGTTTTTATCACCTTTTCGCTATTCTTTTCCTAGTATGAGTGGCCCTAAATTACTAACAGTCGGCCTGAAATGTTCACGAGGGTCATTAAACTTTAAAAGAGAAAAAATATATATTTTACTAGGTTTTCACTCATCTTCTCTCAAAGGCAGCTGATCCGCTACTTGATTAGGGAGTGGACAACGAAAGACTCCGCGATAATCGTGTTATTAACGACCAGTGGGGGTTTTTCCCCCTTCACGAAAGCTAAGTGTTCTCTGGTGGCATTTGGATCGGGTTCAATAAAATTCCATTAAGGTTAACCAACGTCTCACTTAAGCCAGATTGGAATAATCTTTTAGGGATAACTATATTGATTCCGTGTTTTCACTATAAGTGAAATTCTCACTGATCGCAACAAAGCTAATCCTACATAGTTCTCTGAATACCTAATCTGTCCTTGGGTGATTGAATAGATGTAAATACATGCTTCATTAACTGCAGCTGAATCAGCATTTCCCCCTCTAGTTCTGGAGTAAATGATACGTGAAAGTTTTGGATTCAGCAACTTTTTTTTTCTCGAGGTAGGATCACAGATTTATGCTATCAGTTTCAAAGCTACTGTCAAACAGAGAGCTGTTTTCAGTATCATGCTCTGCAACACACGTACGCACACACACACACACACAAACACACACACACACACACACACACACACAAATATATAAATAAATAAATAAATATACACAGACATGATATGAGCAAGGAGACACTTGATTAGTTAATAATATTTATTTTTGTCCCCATGGAACGGAAGGAGCTGTTGTTATACAGTATTAATAACTGGATTTAACGTAGGGCTCATGGTTATTATCTCTTGGTGCTATTTTTGTTACTAAGAACCACAAAAAAATAAGCACGTTATTTCTTTGTGGTTCTTTTGTTCCACTTCGCTATCTGTGTCACATGCGCCCCGAAAACCCAGATATCATTCAAATGGTCATCGAAAAATGAAGAAATCGCCTCAAGGCAAATTCTGGGAGATCTTACCCAGCAGCGAATAGCTGCTCTCTCTCTCTCTCTCCCCTTTCCCCCTTCGGTCTCTCCTCTCCCCTTCTTTCTCCCTCCAACTGTCTCTCCCCCTCTTTCTCCCCTTCCTCCCTCTCTGGCTATGTCTCTCTCTCTCTCCCCTTTCCCCTTCTGTCTCTGCCCTCCCCTTCTTTCTCCCTCCAACTGTCTCTCCCCTTCCTCTCTCACTCCCTCCTTCACTCGCTCTCTCTCCCCATCTTTCTCCCTTTCCTCTCTCTCCCTCCTTTCGCTCGCTCTCTCTCCCTCTCTGTCCCTCCCTCTCTGGCTATGTCTCTCTCTCTCTCTCTCTCTCTCTCTCTCTCTCTCTCTCTCCCCTTTTCCCCTTCTGTCTCTCCCCTCCCTTTCTTTTTCCCTCCAACTGTCTCTACCCATCTTTCTCCCCTTCCTCTCTCACTCCCTCCTTCACTAGCTCTCCCTCCCTCCTTTACTCGCTCTCCCTCCCCACCTTTCTCCCCCTTCCTCTCTCTCTCTCTCCCTCTCTGTCCCTTCCTCTCTGGCTATGTATCTCTCTCTCTCTCTCATTTCTTCCTCTTTAATACTTTTCAATACGGTATGTATGAACGTTGTTCTCCAACATGCAATGGGAAATTTCATTATTATTTTCTACTGTAAATTCCCAGTGTTTTGCGTACAATATTTTTACTGTATGCACACGCATCCAGAAGTTTTACAGAACAGTTAGCAAATATAAGATGGTGAATCAATATTTATCTGCAATGCAGTTGTATTTTTGTTTCTGTTGGCGGCACTGTCATTTTTTCGTGCATCTGTAGGTGAGGTTGTCGTTCCATGACTGCTCCTCGAGTTTGAAGTTGCTTGGTCAATTCTATTGACGCTGCCGTGACGTTAAACTATGACCGTTCCGCTTTTCATTCGCACCAAAGAGCAGCAGTATTCAGTGATCCATTTCTTTTTATGCTCTGAAGATGTATGAGGCACCGAAATCCATCGAAAACTTTCAGCACACTGCGGGAACAGTGCCTTGCCGCAACGGAGAGTCTACAAATGGATGGAAAAGCTCAAAAATTGTCGCACAAGTGTTACGCATCAAGAAGGAGACGGACGCCGGCCCACGGAAACAACTGACAACAACACTGAGCACGTACGTAACATGGATCTGTTAGACAGACAAGTGACAATTCATGAAATAGCAAATCGTCTGGAAATTAGTCAAGCTTCTATTACCTATTTGATCCGCTCAGAAAGGCCTTAAGGGGCCGTCGATTCAGCTCAGACCAAGAACTGAAAGAACCGGTGCATGCGTGGCTATCTGCTCAGCTGAAAACGTTTTTCCTGAGGATAGAAAGAAACTTGTGCAAGGATGAGACAAGTGCGCTGAAAAGCAATCAGACTATGTTAGAAAATGACGTTATCGTAAGTTTCCTTCTTTTATAGAAATAAATTTTAATAAATTTAATAGCTGCATTGCGGATAATTATTGATTCACCCTCGTAATTAATGCTACCGCGAAAATCTCTGTAGTGCTTTCCAAGAACAGAAAGGACATGGTTCGAAATCCAGGGGAAGGCAAATGCCCTCTTGCAATTTCATTTATTCATCTTCTGAAAATTTTCCCAGAAATTCTTGACACATAAATTCAATTTTCAATTGCATTTATATGCCGAGAGTGTCATATAAGAATTGTGAGAACACAGGTTTGTCCGTAACGAGGATCGAACCCTCTCACTGCGGAGTAAGTTGCTCTCCCAACTAAGCTACACGGACGGAATGTGTCGCTGCAGATTTGTCATCTTGACATTGCTTTACCTCTACAGTACATCACATCGTCTCGCTCTTATTATTTTTTTTATGAAGCGAAAAGCGAATTTCTTATTAATTCTAGACGATGTGTGGAACAAACATCACACATTTTTCAAAGAACCCAAAGGACAGTACATTCAATTTTACATGCCGGCGCCAATGTGACAACACAAATCGCCGCCCCGGTGGCGCAGTGTTCTAAGCGATGGCTTCTGATCATTCGCCAGAAACGGGTCTGGGTTCAAATCCCGGTGAGGCATGGGTATTGTATTTGTCTTAAGGCACTAGCTCTCTCTCCTTCCCTGGAACCAGTGGCCCTAAATTAGGGACGGGCGACTGCTTATAACCCATTGAGTTGCTCACGGTGGTCGTTAAACCTCCAATAAGAAAACAACAATAAAAAAAACACAAATTTGTACGTGACGGTGATCGACGCCACATCCCCTCACACCGGAGTAAGTTGCTCTCCCGACTAATTTACAGGAACGGGATATGTCGCTGCAGATCTGTCGTCTTGAAACTTGGTTTACCTGTGTAGTACGTCACAGGGTTAGATATCAAGAAAGCACAATAGAAATTTGAATTTAGTGTTTGTAAATGTTATTAATATTAAAACTTATTTTTATCCCTTCCTAGAAACAGAGCTATCGGGGTTAGTGGGTATGCTTACAAAAGATCATGGGCAATATTCCAATGGGGTAATGGCTCCTCGAGCGGCATGCGGAAGTAAAAAACGTAACTGGCTCTTCCTGTTGCTCTTTTTTGTAGCCCAGATGTCTAAAACAGTGACGATGCCTATATAATATCATTGGCAATTTTCCGGTGAGGTGATGGCTCATCGAGCGGCATACGGTAGTTGAAAACATAACTGGCTCTTCCTGTTTCTCTTTTTGTAGCCTAGCTGTGTAAAAGAGTCACAATGCCTATATAAGATCATGGGCAATTTTCCTGTTAGGTGATGGCTCCTCGAGCGGCATACGGAAGTTGAAAACGTAACTGGCTCTTCCTGTTTCTCTTTTTGTAGCCTAGCTGTGTAAAAGAGTCACGATGCCTATATAAGATCATGGGCAATTTTCCCGTTAGGTGATGGCTCCTCGAGCGGCATACGGAACTTAAAACGTAACTGGCTCTTCCTGTTTCTTTTTTTGTAGCCTAGCTGTGTAAAAGAGTCACGATGCCTATATAAGATCATTGGCAATTTTCTCGTGAGGTGATGGATCCTCGAGCGGCATACGGAAGTTGAAAACGTAACTGGCCCTTCCTGTTTCTCTTTTTGTAGCCTGGCTGTGTAAAAGAGTCACAATGCCTATATAAGATCATGGGCAATTTTCCCGTTAGGTGATGGCTCCTCGAGCGGCATACGGAAGTTGAAAACGTAACTGGCTCTTCCTGTTTCTCTTTTTGTATCCTAGCTGTGTAAAAGAGTCGCGATGCCTATATAAGATCATTTGCAATTTTCCCGTGAGGTGATGTCTCATCAAGCGGCATACGGAAGTTGAAAACGTAACTGGCCCTTCCTGTTTCTCTTTTTGTAGCCTAGCTGTGTAAAAGAGTCGCGATGCCTATATAAGATCATTTGCAATTTTCCCGTGAGGTGATGTCTCATCGAGCGGCATACGGAAGTTGAAAACGTAACTGGCCCTTCCTGTTTCTCTTTTTGTAGCCTAGCTGTGTAAAAGAGTCGCGATGCCTGTATAAGATCATTTGCAATTTTCCCGTGAGGTGATGGCTCATCGAGCGGCATACGGAAGTTGAAAACGTAACTGGCTCTTCCTGTTTCCCTTTTTGTAGCCTAGCTGTGTAAAAGAGTCACGATGCCTATATAAGATCATTGGCAATTTTCTCGTGAGGTGATGGATCCTCGAGCGGCATACGGAAGTTGAAAACGTAACTGGCCCTTCCTGTTTCTCTTTTTGTAGCCTGGCTGTGTAAAAGAGTCACAATGCCTATATAAGATCATGGACAATTTTCCCGTTAGGTGATGGCTCCTCGAGCGGCATACGGAAGTTGAAAACGTAACTGGCTCTTCCTGTTTCTCTTTTTGTATCCTAGCTGTGTAAAAGAGTCGCGATGCCTATATAAGATCATTTGCAATTTTCCCGTGAGGTGATGTCTCATCGAGCGGCATACGGAAGTTGAAAACGTAACTGGCCCTTCCTGTTTCTCTTTTTGTAGCCTAGCTGTGTAAAAGAGTCGCGATGCCTATATAAGATCATTTGCAATTTTCCCGTTAGGTGATGTCTCATCAAGCGGCATACGGAAGTTGAAAACGTAACTGGCCCTTCCTGTTTCTCTTTTTGTAGCCTAGCTGTGTAAAAGAGTCGCGATGCCTATATAAGATCATTTGCAATTTTCCCGTGAGGTGATGGCTCATCGAGCGGCATACGGAAGTTGAAAACGTAACTGGCTCTTCCTGTTTCCCTTTTTGTAGCCTAGCTGTGTAAAAGCGTCACGATGCCTATATAAGATCATTGGCAATTTTCCCGTGAGGTGATGGCTCATCGAGCGGCATACGGAAGTTGAAAACGTAACTGGCTCTTCCTGTTTCCCTTTTTGTAGCCTAGCTGTGTAAAAGAGTCACGATGCCTATGCAAGATCATTGGCAATTTTCCCGTGAGGTGATGGCTCATCGAGCGGCATACGGAAGTTGAAAACGTAACTGGCTCTTCCTGTTTCCCTTTTTGTAGCCTAGCTGTGTAAAAGAGTCACGATGCCTATATAAGATTATTGACAATTTTCCTTTGAGGAGATGGCTCATCGAGCGGCATACGGAAGTTGAAAACGTAACTGGCTCTTCCTGTTGCACATTTTGTAGCCTAGCTGTGTAACAGAGTCACGATGCCTATATAAGATAATTGGCAATTTTCCAGTGAGGTGATGGCTCATCGAGCGGCATACGGAACTTCAAAACGTAACTGGCTCTTCCTGTTTCCCTTTTTGTAGCCTAGCTGTGTAAAAGAGTCACGATGCCTATATAAGATCATTGGCAATTTTCCCGTGAGGTGATGGCTCCTCGAGCGGCATACGGAAGTTGAAAACGTAACTAGCTCATCCTGTTTCTCTTTTTGTAGCCTAGCTGTGTAAAAGAGTCGCGATGCCTAAAAAAGATCATTGACAATTTTCTCGTGAGGTGATGGATCCTCGAGCGGCATACGGAAGTTGAAAACGCAACTGGCTCTTCCTGTTTCTCTTTTTGTAGCCTAGCTGTGTAAAAGAGTCACGATGCCTAAATAAGATCATTGACAATTTTCCCTTGAGGTGATGGATCCTCGAGCGGCATACTGAAGTTGAAAACGTAACTGGCCCTTCCTGTTTCTCTTTTTCTAGCCTAGCTGTGTAAAAGAGTCACGATACCTATATAAGATCATTGGTAATTTTTCCGTGAGCTGATGGCTCAGCGAGCGGCATACGGAAGTTGAAAACGTAACTGGCTCTTCCTGTTTCTCTTTTTCTAGCCTAGCTGGGTAAAAGAGTCGCGATGCCTATATAAGATCATTTGCAAATTTCCCGTGAGGTGATGTCTCATCGAGCGGCATACAGAAGTTGAAAACGTAACTGGCTCTTCCTGTTTCCCTTTTTGTAGCCTAGCTGTGTAAAAGAGTCACGATGCCTATATAAGATCATTGGCAATTTTCCCGTGAGGTGATGGCTCCTCGAGCGGCATACGGAAGTTGAAAACGTAACTGGCTCTTCCTGTTTCTCTTTTTGTAGCCTAGCTGTGTAAAAGATTCACGATGCCTAGATAAGATCATTGGCAATTTTCCCGTGAGGTGATGTCTCATCGAGCGGCATACAGAAGTTGAAAACCTAACTGGTTCTTCCTGTTTCTCTTTTTGTAGCCTAGCTGTGTAAAAGAGTCGCGATGCCTATATAAGATCATTGGCAATATTCCCGTGAGGTGATGGCTCATCGAGCGGCATACGGAAGTTGAAAACGTAACTGGCTCTTCCTGTTTCTCTTTTTGTAGCCTAGCTGTGTAAAAGAGTCGCGATGCCTAAATAAGATCATTGACAATTTTCTCGTGAAGTGATGGATCCTCGAGCGCCATACGGAAGTTGAAAACGTAACTGGCCCTTCCTGTTTCTCTTTTTGTAGCCTAGCTGTGTAAAAGAGTCACGATGCCTATATAAGATCATTGGTAATTTTTCCGTGAGGTGATGGCTCAGCGAGCGGCATACGGAAGTTGAAAACGTAACTGGCTCTTCCTGTTTCCCTTTTTGTAGCCTAGCTGTGTAAAAGAGTCACGATGCCTATATAAGATCATTGGCAATTTTCCCGTGAGGTGATGGCTCATCGAGCGGCATACGGAAGTTGAAAACGGAACTGCCTCTTCCTGTTTCCCTTTTTGTAGCCTAGCTGTGTAAAAGAGTCACGATGCCTATATAAGATCATTGGCAATTTTCCCGTGAGGTGATGGCTCATCGAGCGGCATACGGAAGTTGAAAACGTAACTGGCTCTTCCTGTTTCCCTTTTTGTAGCCTAGCTGTGTAAAAGAGTCACGATGCCTATATAAGATCATTGGTAATTCTTCCGTGAGGTGATGGCTCAACGAGCGGCATACAGAAATTGAAAACCTAACTGGTTCTTCCTGTTTCTCTTTTTGTAGCCTAGCTGTGTAAAAGAGTCGCGATGCCAATATAAGATCATTGGCAATTTTCCCGTGAGGTGATGGCTCATCGAGCGGCATACGGAAGTTGAAAACGTAACTAGCTCTTCCTGTTTCTCTTTTTGTAGCCTAGCTGTGTAAAAGAGTCACGATGCCTATATAAGATCATTGGTAATTTTTCCGTGAGGTGATGGCTCAGCGAGCGGCATACGGAAGTTGAAAACGTAACTGGCTCTTCCTGTTTCTCTTTTTCTAGCCTAGCTGTGTAAAAGAGTCACGATGCCTATATAAGATCATTGGCAATTTTCCCGTGAGGTGATGGCTCCTCGAGGGGCATACGGAAGTTGAAAACGTAACTAGCTCTTCCTGTTTCTCTTTTTGTAGCCTAGCTGTGTAAAAGAGTCGCGATGCCTAAATAAGATCATTGAGAATTTTCTCGTGAGGTGATGGATCCTCGAGCGCCATACGGAAGTTGAAAACCTAACTGGCCCTTCCTGTTTCTCTTTTTGTAGCCTAGCTGCGTAAAAGAGTCACGATGCCTATATAAGATCATTTGCAATTTTCCCGTGAGGTGATGTCTCATCGAGCGGCATACAGAAAGTTGAAAACCTAACTGGTTCTTCCTGTTTCTCTTTTTGTAGCCTAGCTGTGTAAAAGAATCGCGATGCCTATATAAGATCATTTGCAATTTTCCCGTGAGGTGATGTCTCATCGAGCGGCATACAGAAGTTGAAAACCTAACTGGTTCTTTCTGTTTCTCTTTTTGTAGCCTAGCTGTGTAAAAGAGTCGCGATGCCTAAATAAGATCATTGACAATTTTCTCGTGAGGTGATGGATCCTCGAGCGCCATACGGAAGTTGAAAACGTAACTGGCCCTTCCTGTTTCTCTTTTTGTAGCCTAGCTGTGTAAAAGAGTCACGATGCCTATATAAGATCATTGGTAATTTTTCCGTGAGGTGATGGCTCAGCGAGCGGCATACGGAAGTTGAAAACGTAACTGGCTCTTCCTGTTTCTCTTTTTCTAGCCTAGCTGTGTAAAAGAGTCACGATGCCTATATAAGATCATTGGCAATTTTCCCGTGAGGTGATGGCTCCTCTAGGGGCATACGGAAGTTGAAAACGTAACTAGCTCTTCCTGTTTCTCTTTTTGTAGCCTAGCTGTGTAAAAGAGTCGCGATGCCTAAATAAGATCATTGACAATTTTCTCGTGAGGTGATGGATCCTCGAGCGCCATACGGAAGTTGAAAACGTAACTGGCCCTTCCTGTTTGTCTTTTTGTAGCCTAGCTGTGTAAAAGAGTCACGATGCCTATATAAGATCATTTGCAATTTTCCCGTGAGGTGATGTCTCATCGAGCGGCATACAGAAGTTGAAAACCTAACTGGTTCTTCCTGTTTCTCTTTTTGTAGCCTAGCTGTGTAAAAGAATCGCGATGCCTATATAAGATCATTTGCAATTTTCCCGTGAGGTGATGTCTCATCGAGCGGCATACAGAAGTTGAAAACCTAACTGGTTCTTCCTGTTTCTCTTTTTGTAGCCTAGCTGTGTAAAAGAGTCGCGATGCCTAAATAAGATCATTGACAATTTTCTCGTGAGGTGATGGATCCTCGAG
This sequence comes from Macrothele yani, assembly GCA_039090855.1. NCBI lineage: Eukaryota > Metazoa > Arthropoda > Arachnida > Araneae > Macrothelidae > Macrothele > Macrothele yani. Next base: position 26,928,028 of record CM077001.1, read on the forward strand.
CGCCATACGGAAGTTGAAAACGTAACTGGCCCTTCCTGTTTCTCTTTTTGTAGCCTAGCTGTGTAAAAGAGTCACGATGCCTATATAAGATCATTGGTAATTTTTCCGTGAGGTGATGGCTCAGCGAGCGGCATACGGAAGTTGAAAACGTAACTGGCTCTTCCTGTTTCCCTTTTTGTAGCCTAGCTGTGTAAAAGAGTCGCGATGCCTATATAAGATCATTTGCAATTTTCCCGTGAGGTGATGTCTCATCGAGCGGCATACAGAAGTTGAAAACCTAACTGGTTCTTCCTGTTTCTCTTTTTGTAGCCTAGCTGTGTAAAAGAGTCGCGATGCCAATATAAGATCATTGGCAATTTTCCCGTGAGGTGATGGCTCATATAATTCCCAACAAGGCGACAGCTATTTGAGTGGCGTTTGGAAAAAAATAAACGCCACTAGCTGTTCCTGTTTCGCTTCGTATATCTCAGCTATTAAGAAAACAATGATGTTTATGTAAGATTATGGGTAATCTTCCCATAGTCACGAAATGACATAACAGAGCACCAAACGAGACTACTTTTATAAGATTACCGATGGGCAAATTTGGTCTCTTTCGGTGACCATTTGTTTAAGACATTACTAATAAAGTGATCTCATACACATGAAGAACTTGGACAATAAAAGCCTGAGGATGCAGTCTTTACCGAACGATATTTAATGCAATTGAATAAGTTATTTTCGCTAACTATATCCACAGACAATTTACAAACTGATCGCGCGTTGATAAGTGTACACTCTGTTTTGGAGATGTAACTCATTTTTTGTCATAAGTCGCCGAACACATGTAATTCTTGAAATCTTTCGCCATTTTTGGATGAGCACAAAAACACTTCGACGAACCGACGCCCTATTTTCACTTCCTTTGCTAAAATTATTTTGCCTGTGGGTGAAAAAATAATAAATGTGGGATAAATCCATTTAAGTATCGGTTGTAACTAATTCATTATGAGAAACAGTTGATGTATTTAAATAACTAATATCCACCCTTAAAATCGTCCAGAAATAAAATAAAATTCTGCACGTAGCAGTAGTCTCGTAAAGCGAACTGGAAATATAATTATCCTGCAGGCGAACACATTAGTACTTTTAGTTGATGTATTTAAATAACTAATATCCACCCTTAAAATCGTCCAGAAATAAAATGAAATTCTGCACGTAGCAGTAGTCTCGTAAAGCGAACTGGAAATATAATTATCCTGCAGGCGAACACATTAGTACTTTTAGTTGATGTATTTAAATAACTAATATCCACCCTTAAAATCGTCCAGAAATAAAATAAAATTCTGCACGTAGCAGTAGTCTCGTAAAGCGAACTGGAAATATAATTATCCTGCAGGCGAACACATTAGTACTTTTAGTTGATGTATTTAAATAACTAATATCCACCCTTAAAATCGTCCAGAAATAAAATAAAATTCTGCACGTAGCAGTAGTCTCGTAAAGCGAACTGGAAATATAATTATCCTGCAGGCGAACACATTAGTACTTTTAGTTAAGAGAAAAATGTGACTTATAAATGCATCCTCAAAGTGATTCTGTGTTGATCTTGTACGGCAGAAATGGCCTTTCATCTTAAGCAGCACAAGAGAGCAATGAAGATTCAACTGGGGGTACTAAATTTCTTCGCCGAAGGCAAAGAAGTGACGTAAACACGAAAAGTGCATTTGTCGGTTTCGAAAGAAAAGTCTGCTGTGAGATTTTTAAGATCTTCAGGGAAAAAGGGATAAAAAAATATTGGAAGAGCTGCCAAGAAAGTGTCGCAATTCTTCGTCAAATTCTAGTCACGGAAATTCCTGGGGGAACTTTAGAATAATAAAATTAAGGAACTTTCAAAGCGTACCAGCTTCACAGACTACAAAAAGGCTAAAAAAGCTCAAGAAACCTTCACTTCGTGGCTGTTTTCTTTTAAGATTCCTTTTCGCGGTTCAAAAGGAATACATCCCTTCAATTTTTCACAAAATTTTATGACACAGATCCTGAATTAGGTAATATTTGGTGAGTTTTTGTTTTAAATTTTTAAAGATTGTTTTTAAAGACAAAAACGTAATCACTGTCTCCTCTCGTATATCTCTCGCGGATAACTTCAACTTTTCCTTTTTAAATTTAGAATAGAATTTTTATTATACCTTTCATATTTTCAATATTGATATTTTGGGGCCCTTTTCACTATACCGGTTAAATTTATGCTTTTCGCACCCAAAAATGTAAACTGCTGTCCAGAATTAACGTGACGAATACAAATTCTAGAATATGTCCTAAACTAGACGACCGATTGACAAGATTTTTCAGAGACGTGTGCAGGGAGAAATGCTAAGCCGACCTACCCAAGCAACATTGTACGAGCTCCTATGGAAATACGCAAATGACGACCTGCGTCATCGAGCTGGAAGGCACGTGATATTGATACACGATGTTCTGAGCAGGGTGCGTCAATTGAAGCTTGGGTTGGACTGTTTGTAGTTGAATGACTCGGCACCGTCGCTAAGAAGACGTCTCACTGTGGAGAACGATTGGTACATTGGAAGTAAGGCGATCGGCAATTGGTCTCCAATCATTGACGATTGGTACATTGGAAGCAAGACAATCAAAGCTCAAGGTAACAAGATAGCAAACTTTTAGCAAAACAAATCAAAGAACGATTGGTACATTGGAGGCAAGGGAATCGCAAGCTTAGGTAACAAGATAGCAAAATTTGTCGAGGCAAGTGGTCTCCAACAACCGGAAACAATCGCAGGAAACCTGGAAAAAACCAGAAGACTGGACAAAGCTACACAACTTTTGCAATACTCTCCTCTGTTATGGCATCGAAGATTATACTGGTGACTTTCTGTTGATGTCAAAGCGGGTTCGCGTTAAATCATCCCCACCCCGAAATGTACAGGAATAAATCAAAGAACGATTGGTACAAAATATACGGGAATAAATCAAAGAACGATTGGAGAACCTGCGGTTGACATTATGGTACCAGATACCCCAGGATACTTATTGTCACTTCATCGAATCGATGCCTCGCTGAGTGGTTGCTGTTTTGTGTGCTAAAAAGGGTCCTACAGCTTATTAGGTGGGTGGTCATAATGTTGAATGGAAGAGGTTTTTTATGTCGTCCTAGGGAGTAACCTGCCAGGTTGGTTCTATGCGAGAACAGAGGCCATTTGTGGAGACCGGAGGAGGCGCTCGGCGTTCCAAACGCTTCGCTACCATGTCCCAGATATGCCCGCTTGGAGACATATCTGGGGGAAATACAAGCTAGTGAACAAGCTGTTTCTACTATGTATGTAACAGGTCTTAGACATTGCGGGCCAGATGCGTCCGAGAATTGTCCTGCTGTAATATAGCTCCAGGACAACTCCGAAGGAAGGGTATCACCTCTGCTTCTAAAACATTCTTGATATATCGCCGGCTGTTGAAGGTTCCCTTAATGCGTATCAGGTAAGGTAGCGAATCGAACCTAATAGCGCCCCAAACCGTGATGCTTAGAATTGAGCCTGTATAATGTATATATATATATACTAAAGAGCAAAGCCTAAAACATAAGAAAAACTTTAGAATTTAAAACGAAAGTTGCATAATAACCTGAAGATCAAAACGCGCAACGCAGCAGTTATGAAAATTCAGAATTCACATTCTATTAAGAAGAGACTGAAGCAAAATGTTTTTTTTTACTCATACCAAGTACAACATAGGAAAGGTTATGTATTGACCGGTGTGAGTAAAAAGAGAAAAAAATAGAACAACTGAATGTAGAAAGTGTCGAGAATGCTGAGCCTTGGCTTTATCAAGGACCAGCAAAAAACTCTGCATTTTCTCACTTCCACAAAGACCTATTTGGAAATGGGTTTCTGCAAAGTCATAGATGCAAGTAATAAGCCTACCAAAACAAAACAAAACAAAACAAAACAAAACAAAATATATATATATATGTCATGACCTCCGCAGAGAGAATTCTCTCTCAGGCGAACTTGGCAATTTGTTATTGCTGAACATTATTTCTGATTCATTATGTCACTCTTACAACTTGAGTTTTCTATAATCATCTTCTTTCTGTTTAATAGTAGCAGATGAAGAGCATGGGTCGGGCCAGGAAAGTTATGGATGCAAGCTAAATTGTTAGCTAAAGCTTGGTCATACAACTCTGCGGAGGTCATGACATATATATATTTTTTAAATATTTTGTTTTTTTGTTTTGGTGGGCTTATTACTTGCATCTATGACTTTGCAGAAACCCATTTCCAAATAGGTCTTTGTGGAAGTGGTGAAAATGCAGAGTTTTTTGCTGGTCCTTGATAAAGCCAAAGCTCAGTATTCTCGACACTTTCTACATTCAGTTGTTCTATTTATATATATATATGTATGTGCCGTTCATCATGATGTCTTCAAACATGTATGCATCCATTATGATGCACCAATTTGAATCTTGACTCGTCGGAAAACACGGCCTCTTGCCAATCAGCGCACCAGTGTCTGTATTCGAGACCCCATTACAGCCACAGGTGTCTGTGGTTGAAGGTCATAACTATGCGCAGCAATGGGCTGCTAGAGACCAGTTCTCTGTTAAGCAGACGACATCGAACTATGCTTGAGGATAAAATCGGTCGTGATCGGTCACTGTCATGAGGTAGACGTGTCTGGGATTCAGTGCAGTTGTCCTATTTTGCGGTCCGTGTCCTGAATTTCTGTGCGTCCGTGCCTGAACTCTCCACCGAAGTTACGTTTGCATCACTATACTGCCATTTCGTCCCGTACGAGAAGCAATTTCGCGGTAGCAAAATCCAGCTTCTCTCATCCCAACAATTTTTCCTCACTCAAAGTGCGTCAGGTGTTCATTATGCGCCCTTCTTCGGCGATGGGGCATAGTGAGACACAAGAAACACCCTTTCAGCTCAATGTCGGCTTTTCACTGATTGCAGCATCTCATTTGAGCCAGTTCGGTGGATCTGTCCTAAGACCGGACAGTTCAGAAGGCGCTGCTCCGAAAATGCATGCACATTTTCACTGATATTTTAATCATTTACATGACCTAACCTGTTGTTCATAACATCTAAGTTTCAAGCTAATATCAGGAGTTCTTCATGGTTTCGCAATTTTCACAACAGTAGTGTACATGTGAACTAACCCGTGTGAGTCTTATTTCGTATCGCGCAAAAGGCTTTGAATTACTATTTATTTTTCTTTCATTTGGGGTTAAATCCACCACCGTGAGCATCTCAATGGCCGGAGACAGATGGAACGTTCTTTGCGAAAATCCCTTAGCCCGAGACAGACGGAAACTTCTTTACGAGAATCCCTTATCCGGAGACATATGAAACCTTCTTTACCAAAATCCGTTAGCCGGAGTCATAGGGAAACTTCTTTATAAAAATCCCTTAGCCGGAGAAAGATGGAAACTTCTTTACAAAAATCCCTTAGACGGATATAGACGAAACTTTATTGTGGCTGTTGATGTAACAAGAATCCCTGTAAACGACTGCAGCAAAAAAGGTCGATTTACTACCGTAAAATAGCATAAAAAGACTTAAAATTGTGGTTCCAAATATCCAAAGAACGTTTCAGTAAAGGATTCATGATTATTACTGGTTTCTCGTACAGTGGGAAATTAAAGTTAAGAAAAGTTGAAAAGAATGTTAAAATCACTTTTACAGTGAAGAACAATTGAATTAGAGATACCTGTCTAGTAACGTGCAGCCCCACCTTTTGCCCTGATGACGGCGGCCATTCGTCTCGGCATGGACTCGACAAGACACCGGAAGCGTTGGGAAGCCATACGGACCCACGATCCTGAACAAGCTCCCACAGTCCCCAAAGATTTGATGGAGGGGGTCAGAGCCTCGAACATAATCTCGATGGCATCCCAGATGTGCTCGATGGAATTAAGGTGATGTGACCTAGCTGGCCAAAGAAGCGAGGTCACGTCGGTGGAGTGTTCATCCTACCATTCGGATACAGTTTGGGAGCGATGGCACAGTGCATTGTCTTGTTGCAGGATGAGGTTCCCAGTGAGATGTTGAAGACACACAAACGGGAGCAAATGGTAGTCCAGGATATCCCGGTAACGTTGACCTGTGAGGGACGATGTCACACGTACCAGGGGTCCCATTTCAGTCGACGTAAACAGTCGAGAATGCCACCCCCACTAGACTGAAGAGTACCTTGCTGGCAAGAAGGATCCATCGCTTCATGTGGTTTTAGCCGTACTCGTATCCTGCCATCCGCATGTACCAACGTGAATCTCGACTCATCAGTCCAGGCTACAATTTTCCACATGTCTAGGGTCCAGTGGCGATGTTCACGCGCTCATGCTAATCTTTGCACCCTGGGATGTGCGGTCAGCAGCGGTACCCTCGTGGGACGATGGCTTCTGTACCCATAGCGAGGAGATGGTTCTGGATGGCGTGGCTGCTTACACGTTTTTGTGCACCAGCGTTAAATTGCCGAGTGATTTCTTGCAATATGGCCCGTCTATCCGCTGTTACAATGCGAGCTAGCCGACGATGACCCCGCTCATCCACACGCTGTTGTCCACGGCAGTTGGCTCTTGCAGGGATGGTTTTACGGGATTCGATGCACTCACGGTGCACTCGTGACACAGTGGCTCGTGAAAATCCCAGTGCCTGCACGACTTCCGAGATGGAGTGACCCATTCGTCGGGCCCCGACAATTTTCCCACGATCAAATGCGCTTAGATCCTTCGTCTTACCCATACTTCGTCCGACTCTTTCTGATTCCCGTCGCATCACTCCTTATATTGTCGAATCGCTGCATACGTCATGTCTTTTCCGTTTACAGGGCCGCCCACAGCGCCACATTTGCATAACGCCAGCTGTCTCTAATTCAATTGCTCTTCAGTGTACATGTTACCAAAATATTTGTAAGTGCTATATGTAAAGATGAAATACCGTTGCTTTATACACACAGCATTCAATTCAAAGAGATATTTTACGGATTAATGCTTATGGATTTTAGATATAGAGAAATTATGGCAATACAGATCATTTGGAATTATGTATAAAAGAATAAAAGAGAATAGGTATAAACATTTATTTCAGCTGAACACTGTCGGTCACGACTATTAAACAAGAGACAGAAATGCATTTTTATTATCAATGCCTAACACTTTAACTTAACAAAGATTTATTGATTGCCAGGGATTGATGTTATGGAAAAACCTACTTTGTCAACTAACACTCATTAATAACAATAATTATTTTCGAAAGCAACTAAAAATATTTGCTAAAAAACTAAAATATAAAATTTAATAGTAAAATTTATTAATCAGACCACATATGCGTAAATTTTATATGTGCAGGACGTTTGGCTTGACTAACTATTGAGATTCACTTAGGCTATATACTGCTGACCACCCAAAATGCAACACCAAGAAGGATGCATCCGATTGACCTGAAATTCGCAGCATGCTTCGCCCGCGAGAGGACATGCAAACGATTAGCATTGCAGGGCATATGCAAATCATGTGCGCCCTACACGTCACCGAGAAACACTATAAGAAGGCTGCACAGAAGGCGTGGTGTAAGTAGTGGAAGTGTGTTGTGCTGCCGGACCTGCGCGTGGGAAGCTTCCTGATGTCTCGTCGCAGAATACGGCAGTCATTCTAGCACGTTTCGGAGTTCGACAGAGAATACCGAGACATCGGCGCCCGTGTGGGACGACATCCAGCTACAGTGAGGCGAGTATGAATTCGGTGGGTGCAGGAGGGACGGACGGACCGACGTGAGTGATTGTCGCAGCCGCGGCACACCACCGAACGAGAGGACCGGCACGTGGTGCGGCGGGCATTGACGGCTCGCACCGCCACATCACGAACGTTATCGCAGGAATTAGGGTGTGTTGCGCAACAACTTGTGTCATCACGTACCGTTCGACGTCGTCTGCAGGAGCGGGGACTTGTCGCACGGCGCCCATTGCTCCGATTACCATTGACGTTACACAACCGGCGAGTGCGGCGGCAGTGGGCCGTTGAACGCCGCACCTGGACTACGGAATGGCACGACATTGTCTTCTCGGAGGAATCTCGCTTCTACCTGCAACACCACGATGGTCGGATGCGCGTGTGGCGTCACCGCGGCGAGAGACTGTATGACGTCTGCATTGTGCATCGCCATACCGGTCCGTCGCCTGGCGTTTTGGTTTGGGGCGCAATTGGATATCACACCCGCACCCCTCTGGTACGCATCGCCGGTACACTCAACAGCCACCGCACCATCTCCGACGTTTTGGAGCCAGTAGTTCTCCCTTACCTGCAGGACCTACCAGCGGCCACGTTTCAACAGAACAATGCGCGCCCGCATGTGGCACGCATCGTGCAGCAATTCTTCACGGCCCACCAGGTTTCACTGCTGCTGTGGCCCGCCTGTTCTCTTGATATGTAGTCCATCGAACACGTCTGGTCGCTGATCGGCAACCGAGTAGCCCGGAAAGCACCACCCGTGATGAACTGTGGCAACGTGTGGAAGCAGCCTGGACCAACATACCCCAAGCCCACATCTAAAGTCTCTTTCGTTCGATGCCGCGCCGTGTAGCGGCCGTTATTGCCAGCCATGGGGGCCACACGAACTATTGATGTCTGCGTGTTCCGCAAGTCGCACGGGCCTGTAAGCTTAATCGTTTCATCCTTGTGTCTGTTGTTATGTGTCCAGTAAATCTGGATTTGCTATCTCGTGTCCTTCTTGGTGTTACATTTTGGGTGGTCAGCAGTGTATATATAGCCTTTTACTCAATTTCCTCTTCTGTGGTTACCCGGTAAACATGTATTCATATTATATATGATGTCGTTTGTTCTTAATATTATATGTTATAAAGTTAATTTTGAGATGTAACATGGCCTAATTTAACCCCACAACGAAAAATATACGAAATAAATAAACAAATAAATAAAATATTCCTTAAAAGTCTCGTGATGTGTCACTAAAGCATTATTGTGCCTTCGGACTGTTAAAAAGAGCACTTTCTAAACGAAAACCTTAAACAGTGATTGGACTATGGAAAGCAGTGGAATAGGAATGGAATAAAATACCACTACCAATTTGAAGAAATAAACTCCCTGTTATCTTGGAAAGCTAGATGTAGATCCTAGTCAAGAGAAAGGGCAATCCTAGTTCAGGGAAAGTGCTATCAGATAGAGAAAGAGCTATCCTAGTCCAGAGAAAGGGCTATCAGATAGAGAAACGGCTATCCTGGTTCAGAGAAAGGGCTATCAGATAGAGAAACGGCTATCCTGGTTCAGAGAAAGGGCTATCCTAGTCCAGAAAAAGGGCTATCAGATAGAGAAAGGGCTATCCTAATTCAGAGAAAGGGCTATCCTAGTCCAGAGAAAGGGCTATCCTAGTCCAGAGAAATGGCTGCCAGATCAATAAATAAATAAATTTAATTTCAACATTAATTATGTTGCTGGAAAATCGTTCTAAACATTTTTGAACATCCTCTATTATTAGGGGTACGCAACAGTTGCCTCCGCTAGCCGGCGCCGTACAGGTCTAACCGGCCGGTGACCCGTGCTGTCAATTCGTACATGAAGCCAAGCATGGAGGTCGATAAAGTTCATTTGCGGCACTGTTTGTTATTCATGTTTAATTTAGGGAAAAGCGCGAGTGAAGCGTACGGTTCAATATGTCAGGCGTATGGCGAAACCGTTATGGGTGAGCGGACGTGTCGAGAATGGTTTGCTAGGTTTAAGAAAGGTGATCTAAGCTTGGAAGACAAGCCACGTGCAGGTATAACACAGGAACTCGCAGACGAGGAGCTGGAATATCTGTTGCAAAGAGGATGCCACTCAATCGATCACGCAACTGGCGAAACGTTTGAAAGTGGCTCAATCCACGGTGGTACGGCGTCTACAGGCCTTGGGGAAGATCCAGAATATTGGTAAGTGGGTTCCGCATACTTTAACGTAGCGTAATATTATTCAACGATTAGGCATCTCTATGTCGTTGCTGAAGAGGTTTCAAGGGCAGAATTTCTTGTGGAAGGTTGTCACCGGGGATGAAAAGTGGGTCTATTGCGACAACCCCGTACGCAAGCGATCCTGGGTCGACTCAGGCCAGCCATCAACATCCACTGCAAAACAGGATATTCACGGGGGAAAGGTGCTGTTGTGTGTGTGGTGGGATATGCATGGAGTGCTGTACTTCGAAATCTTGAAATCGGGCGAAACAATCACTGCACAACGACATAGCGATCAGTTGATGAAACTGAATGCCGCAATCGAGCAAAAACGCCCACGACAGGTAAAGGAGGCCGCCCAGTCATCCTGTTACACAATAATGCCAGACCACATGTCGGTGCCACCACGAAATCAACTATTGAACATTTACACTGGGGTATTTTACCGCACCAGGCTTATTCCCCGGACATTGCACCCTCAGACTTTCATCTGTTTCGCTCTATGCAACATGCCCTAGCCCAACAGCGGTTCACCACGGTACCAGAGGTGGAAAATTTCGTCAATGCGTTCTTTAGCTCAAAAACCGAGTCCTTCTTCACAAGGGCATTTATTTGTTACCTGCAAAATGAAAAAGGTCATTGATGCTAATGGCACCAATATTTCGTTGAATAAATGTGTACTGGTTTCCTGACTGTTCCTGTCTCCTTTCTTCTTAAAAAGGCGGAAACTTTCGCTTACCCCTAATATACTGGCGTGCACAAATTAAGGACGAGACGGTTTTTCGAAGTTAACGTCGTGCAAAAGTGCTCCACATCAACTCAGATCATACCATAACATCCCCAAGATGTAAGAATATGGGACAAGTGAGCAAAACCGTCCAAACAAGGAATCCAAAGGATACAAAGGCACTTTATTGAAAAGGTAGCTTCGAGCACAACTGGACAGAAGACAGGAACGTCCATGTGACAGGCGGCTGTCAAGGAAAATTCAGTCTTTAGTAGGAGATATGATCACCCCTGACTGCGTTGCAGAATTTACAAGATCTGTCCATGCTGAGCACGAGGTTGTCAAGGAGCTGTTGTGGCATCGCGGCCCCTTCCTCTTGTAGCGCCAATCGCAGCTGCGGAATCGTTGCTGGCGGCTGGTGACGTGCTGCCAAGCGTCTTCCGAAAAGGTCCCACACGTGTTCGATTGGATTTAGGTCCGGGGATCTTGAGGGCCAATCCATGCGTTGAATATCTTCACTCTCCAACAGCTCCGCGGCAGCCACTGTACAATGAGGTGTAGCGTTGTCGTCCATGAAGAGGAACTCAGGACCCACAGCACCTCTAAACAGACCCATGTGAGGCAGGAGAACCTCAGTACAATAGCGGACGCCTGTGACTGAACCTTCTTGGAAGATGTAGAAGTCAGTACGGCTACCAAGCATGATACCGCCCCAAACCAGAACTCCGCCCCTCCAAACCGGTCCCTTTTGATGATGTTGGAGGTGTGATTGCGTGTTTCCTGCTCTCTCCAGATATGTATACGTCCAGAATCGCTCGTCAGACTAAATCGGCTCTCATCCGTAAAGAGAACTCAGCCCCATTGCTGATGTGTTCAGTTCTTTGTTCCTGGCACCACAGAAACCGCCGTCTCCGATGAGCAGGCGTTAATGGCACACACCGTACGGGTCGTCGTGCAAATAGACCACCTTTGTGCAGCCTCCTGACCACGGTAAAACGCGATAACGGGTGCCCAGTTATCTCTTGCATGTGTCTTGCGATTTCTTCCGCTGTCTGCCGTTTGTCTCTTCTCGCCTGTAGGACAATATACCGGTCGTCCGCCGCCTTGGTTGCTCGTGGACGACCACTGCTAAACTCTCGTACAGCTGTTCCTGTCGTTTGAAATTATCTCCAAGCTCGCGAAACGATGCTGTGAGCGATCTCGAACTCCTCGGCCACACAAGTCACACTTCGACCTTCTTCCAACTTCCCAATGACGCGACCTCGGTTAAAGTCATCCAGATGTCGTCTACTGGATTGCTTGTTGGCCATATCACACGGTGGCAGAAACTCGACGTCGTTCAAACCGATGTACACCGTGCAATAGGTTTCACCGAATTGCTGAGCGTACACCGCCCGTGCGCTTTATACCCTTCCGACACCCCCCCCCCAAGTCATGCTGCATATATGTGCATGCCCTACCATGCCGGACCCTAGTCTATCTCTTGAGTGGTCTTTCGGTCCGTTCTGCCTGCTCTTTCAGCTGTTATGTTAATTTCTCCTCTTCGTCCTTAATTTTTGCACACCAGTGTAGTATCATAAGCATAACACGAAATAAACTTTTCCTGCCAAACATCACGTGACTTAAGGACTTTCGATGTCCGAATCGGAGATTTGATGATATGCGCAGTCTACTTGTACATATGGTTGAAGATCAGGACCAAATTTTACTTCGAGAATGCTTCCGCGAAATTCTGAATAAAGTCAGTATTAGACAAAACATGAAAGGAACTAAACTCTCTTCGGAAGGAGCGACACAAAATTCTTTTTCTATTTATTGAAACAAAATGGTATTTAGAAAACACGGATCACATCCCTTCTTTTTGTTTGACACACATTGACTCACTCCTTTTCGAAAATAGGTGATATATGAGCTGCGCTATTTCAGATGTAATGTAGTACAACAAACAAATAAATTTACAAGCATAGCTATTCAAGAGGATCATCAATTTCAGTATAACAATCGCTTACGAAAGAAAGCTGTACGGAATAGATCGCTCTTACAACGCACATTCATTTTATTCTCACGTTTCTACACCTATGAATAAAACTTGAGCAAAGTTTTCATGAATAATTCCCTAAAGGGGTGAATATCATAATAGCACGATGAATAATCTACCAAGATCGGTTTGTGGGTCATCTTTTGTTTCGTGCCGAAAGGGGAAGCAAAACAGTTTAGCATAAATATTTCTCCTATTCCTGACACCCTAAGCTTCCTAAAGCCGATTTGATGGATGTCCAGGGATTAGGTACTCCGGTTCCTAAATTAGAAGGACAAGTTATGACGAATTCGGTGATGATCCTGCTTATGTTCGGGCTAATGAGCGAACTGGGGCAGAGATTATTTAATCTTCCACATCGATGAAGCGGACAATCACTCAAAACTGCGACCTCCATCGATATAAATCCCGAAATGTACATCCCTGTTCTAAATTACATTCCAAATAATTATCTTAATAAGAACTTCAGCATGCGTTATCCAAAGTCTCATAAAACAAAGTGTGTTGAGATGCACAAAAATTGTGGAAGAAATAGTACACAGCGCGGAAATAAAATAATGCGACTGATTTATTTTAAAACATGGAAAAGAAGCAAAACGTACATGAAAATGCCAAAAGAAACGGGATACGTACCTAGTATAATGTAAGACCTCCTCTAGTCCGGCGAAGTGCAGCAACTCGACGAGGCATCGATTCCACAAGTGGCCAGAAGACTTCTGGAGAAATGTTGAGCCATGCCATTGTGACGTGCCTGCCCAGCAGGACGCACACGATATAAAGGCAGATAGCAGCGATAACGAACGTCCGCGTAGTTCAATTGGTAGAGCAACTTATTCCGGAATGAGGGGACCCGGGATCGAGCCCCGGCGTGGAGAAAAAATGACGGAGAAATTTACTTCGTTATACAATCTTAACAGCAGCCCCCAAGTTCTCTGGTATTTGTAGGTGCAGGATCTTGGGTGCGAATGGACCTTTCGACAGCGTCCCATAAGTGTTCTCTTGGGTTCATATCGGGCGAACGTGGTGGCCACACCATCCATCGCAACTGTCCACAATGCTCCTTGAACCAATTTTCGGCAACTTAGATCCGACGACATGGTGCATTGTACGCCTGGAAAATTTCATCGTTTCTGAGGTACATCAAGTCCACGAAGGGCTGCTAATAGTCATTCAGCAAAGCAATAGAGCGATTACCGGTTAATGACGTGTTTAAGAGGACCAGAGGACCCAAAATGTGTCACGTAAAAACACCCCACCCATGTACGGAGCCACCACCAGCTTGCATAGTGCCTTGTTGACAGCTTGGGACAATGGCCTCATGGAGTCTGCAACACACCCGAAGCCCACCATCAGCTCGTAACAACTGGTAGCGTGACTCATCGGACAACGCGACATTATGCCAGTCTTTCATGGTCCAATTACGGTGTTCACGAGCTCAAGTGAGGCGCTGTTTCTGATGTCGTGGTGTCAACAAAGGTACTATGGTGGGTCTTCTGCTCCCATACCCCATGGACGCTAAATTACGCTACACGGAACTGATGGATATATCTCTAGAACCTCCTGCATTGAATACGAATGTTATTTGAGCCAGTGTCACTTGTCTGCTAGTATGGATAATTCTGGTCAGACGCGGCTGGTCACGGTCATTCAGCATCTGTGGTTGGCCACTGCAATGTCCACGGTGGGTGGTAATTCCTTCCATGAGGTATTCTCGGTACACACGTGACAGCGTGGATCGAGGAATGTTGAATGTTCGCACAACGTTGGAATTAAATATCCCATGCCTTTGGCTCCCATTACAATGCCTTTTTCAAACTCCGATAATTCACATCGGCTTGCCATAATCCTACTGGTGATTGTTCAACCTGTCTCACGAGATTATACCTCGCAACTGATAAAAATTGTGGCGAGCGTCGAATATTTTATACGACGGCAGCGCCAATTAAAAGTTTCTACACTACTCTTTGGGAAAATTGCAACTTTATGAAACATTGATGGTATTACCTTGAAACTTACAAGATATGTACAAAAGGTTAGGACATGCAAGTGATTAAAAGGCCAGTAACAATGCACATGCGGTTTCGGTGTAGCGCCCTCTGAACTGTCTGGTCTTGGGTATAAAAAGCTGGCTCAAACGAGATGCTGCGATCAGTGAAGAGAGTCTCACTATGCGCCGAGTCTCATTGAGTCTCACTATGCGCCGAGTCTCATTGAGTCTCACTATGCGCCGAGTCTCATTGAGTCTCACTATGCGCCGAGTCTCATTGAGTCTCACTATGCGCCGAGTCTCATTGAGTCTCACTATGCGCCGTCGCAGAAGAAAGTCGCATTAAGAACACCTGATGACTTTGAGTGATGAAGAACTATTGGGATGAGAGGAGCGGGATTTTGCTACCGCGAAATTTCCACTCGTACAGGAAGACATGCCAGTACAATGATACGAACGTGGCGTCAGTGAACAAAGAAGGCTCACACGCGCAGAAATCGGAGAAATGGAGTACAGAATGCAGGACCGTATGGAATGGAAGACAACTCTACCGCATGGCAGTGACCGATTGCACAGCGGCATCCACGGTGTTAGCGCAGCAGTGGATCACTGTCAAAGGTCAGTGCCAAGAAACTCCACCTAGCACAGTTCGACGTCGCCCGTTTAACGAAGACTGGTAGCCAGCAGCCCATTTCTGTGCATTCCTTTGACACTCAACCACGAACTCCTCAGACTACAATAAAGCCGCGAACACAGACATTGGCGCAATGATTGGCAACAGGTCGTGTTCTCTGACGAGTCACGATTCATATTGATGCACCATGGTTGTCGCATACGTGTTCGAAGACGTCGTAGTGAACAGCAGTTGCAGCGTCATAATGGCTCAACGCCAAGCGTCATGGTTTTGGGTGACATTGGGTTCAATTCGCGATTTCCCCTTTTTGAAGTCTGGCAGGCTATTCCGCATAGACGCAGTTCTGCTTCTATGCGAGACCAAAATTAATTTGTGGTGACTGGCGGTGGCGCTTGGCAAACCAGCCGCTTAGATACCATGTCACAGACATGTCCGATCGGGGACATATCCGTCGAGCGCGTACGGCATGGAAGAAGCGGTATCTGCGTTGCATGGAAGAAGTCTTGGACATTCTACGTCACATGTGGCCGAGCATTGTCCTGCTGGAAAACAAACCCCCAACTCTGTAGAAAAGCGAATCACCTCTGCCCGCAAAAAAATCCCTGTTGTAGTGCTGGCAGTTGAAAGTTCTCTCAATTCGTATCAGACGAGATCGCGAATGAAACCAAATGGCACTCCAAACCATGACGTTGCAAGGCGCGGTCACCAAGATGTCTTCCAACACGTATGCGCCCATCATGGTGCATCAAGTTGAATCGCTACTCGTCAGAAAACAGGAACTGTTGTCATTCAGCGTGCCGATGTCTGTGTTCGTGACCCATACACAGACATCGACATCATTGTCCTACTGATAATGTCCAGCTCCATTGGAATAAACTATCAATATAACTAGGTGGAGTTTCTCGGCAATGATCTTTAAACACCTCTGGGCTGTCAGTCGTTGTTCCACACGAATCAAAGGATTCAAACACTCCTACGAAAACATACCCCAGGCCATAACGTTGCCGCCGTCAAGTTGAAGAGTAGTAACGATGCAATGTAGTTTCATGCTTCCGTGCTGCTGTTTTTATAGACTCACCCTTCCATCTGCATGGTGTAGTTGAAAACATGATTTGTTGTGCTACAGTACCCTTTCCCACTTATTTACCAATTATTGTTCCCCTGAGCGAAGTGGAGGAATTTCTTCTTGTTCGCTGCAGATGACAATGGCATACAGACAGGCAGTTCGCTTCTGTAGCCCATACGATGTAGCGTGCGGGGAACTGTACGTTGAGAGGAAATGGGACTGTGTGCTTGATTCAGATTTTCTGTTAACTGACAAAGTGTTACCCGTCTGTTGAACTGAACAAGTCTGCCTACTTACTCTCTGCTGAGCTCGAGCATCTAGTAGCTGTTGGCGACCACGTGCATTACGCTCAGACCCGATTTTTCGACTGGTGGTCCACTCTCTGTAAAATTTAATAACTTCTGCCCTCGAACATTTCACAAGTGGAGCCGTTTTGCTAACGCTTGCACCAATGCTTCAAGCACCCACGATCATTCCACGTTCAAAGTCCATTAGATAGCATTTTTTACATATTATTCCTTGCGCAATGCGCTTCACTGGTTTACACTGAGTGGCCACTTTATTATGACCACCTGACAGTTTTGACCGTTTTAAGCAAATGAGCTATGGCTGCACGCTGTTCCCGCCAGAGGGCGAGGCTAGTATAAAAAGGGAAAGCTTAGTGCTTGCGACAGTAGTAGAAGTGATTTTTGTGTGACGAGACGGGTAAAAAATGTGATTTGACGAACTTTCAACGTGGGATGATTGCAAAAGCTTGGAGCCATGAAGCGAGTATCACCGAAACCGCCGCATTCGTGAAATGTTCCAGAGCAGCTGTTGTTAAAGTGTTTAGAGACTGGACTGTCAGCCAAATAAATCTAGGTCTCTACGTGCAACGTATGGTCGTCATCGACTAATGACTTCTCGGGCGGAAACGGAGAGTGTCCAGACTGGTAACAGACAACAGAAAGGCAACAGTGCAGCTAATTACAGACCATCTTAATCAAGGATCCCCTCAAATAATCTCTGAACGCACTGTTTGCCGTACACTGCATTGGATGGGATATAGCAGCTGAAGGCCTGTTTGAATACCTTCGATGTCTGCTGTTAACAAGAGAAAACGTTTCCAGTTCAAACAGGAGCACAAGGATTGGACAGTCAATAATTGGAAACAAATTATGTGGTCCGATGAATCTCGTTTTCAGTTGCACCATGCCGATGGCCGAGCGTGAATTTGGCGTGAACAGCACGAAAGCCTGGACCCTAAATGCATTGCTACAACCCTTCAAGCTGGTGGAGGCAACGTTATGGTTTGGGGAATGTTTTCCTGGCATGCTTTGGTCCCTTTAATTCGTGTTGATCAACGCCTGACTAGCACTGATATCTAAACTTCGTTGCGGACCAAGTGCATCCTATCATGTGGATGGTTTATCCCAATGGAGATGGCTACTTTCAACAAGATAATGCGTCCTGCTATAGTGCTCGTATTGTACAGGATTGGTTTCAGCAACATGCCGGTGAGTTTATTTTGCTTAGGTGGCCCCCACAATCTCCAGATCTCAACCCCATTGATAATTTGTGGGATGAAATTGAGCGAGCCATCAGACAACTGGATCCGCAACCCTGCAATCTCACACTCCTGGAAAATGCTATTCATCAAGCATGGCCTCAGATTCCACAAACCACCTGTCAACACCTCGTGGAGTCCATGCAACGAAGAATCATCGCAGTATTAAAGGCAAAAGGTGGCCCAACGAAGTACTGAGGGGGTGGTCGTAATAAAGTGGCCACTCAGAGTATAAGGGAACGCTGAAGGCAGTGCATGCCTTCAGCGTTTCCTTTTACGCTTTCCAAGCGTAAGTTGAAGAAGCGTATATGCTCCAGCTTTGTCCGTCTGCACGATAACTCACGTAAAAATGGTTCGATTTCGATGAAATTTTAGTATATGGTAGGACACCACCTGGGGATGAAACCTATGAACAAACTGTATTGAAAATGGAGGAAATTGGGTCAAAGGTCAGGACATAGGAGCAGGATCCATTCCATTGCCCTTATGCATCATAACTTACTAAAAATGCTTCGATTGCGACAAAACTTCATCATGTTGTTCCGGAGATATACCAAACCGGCTCTGTTGAATATCATCAAAATGGGGTCAAAGGTCACGACACAAGAGCGAGATTTGTTCAACAGCCGTTATCCTTATAACTTGAGTAATAACTTGAGTAATGATTTCTGGTGTGTTGGAAATTGTATCATAATCAATGCATTGAATGATTTTACTAACTCGTTATAAATCTTACGTCACTAGTATCTGTGAAATAGTTACTTTGCATAAATAGGTCTGGTAGTCACAATACTTTGGCAACTCAATGTATGTAATATTCAAAACTTAGGTTTTTACGCTTTCCAACCGTAGGTTGAAGAAGCGTGTATGCTCCAGCTTTGTACGTCAGTATGTCTGTCCGTTAGTCCGTCAGTCTATCTGTTCGTCCGTCCGCACGATAACTCTCGTAAAAGTGGTTCGATTTCGATGAAATTTTAGTATGTGGTAAGGTTCAACCTGGAACGAAACCCTATTGAAAATGGGTGAACTGGGGTCGAAGGTCAGGACATAGGAGCGGCATCCATTCCATTGCCCTTATGCGTCACAACTTACGTAAAAATGCTTCGATTGAGACAAAACTTTATCATGTTGTTCTGGAAGTATACTGAACTGGTTCTGTTGAATATCATCGAAATGGAGGCTAAGGTCAGGGAGGTTTATTCCGCAGCCATTATCCTGATAACTTGACTAAAAATTATTCTATTGCAACAAAACTTTAGTATGTCATTTCGGAGGTATACTGAACCAATTCAGTTTAATATAATCGAAATCGGGTCAAAGGTTTGGGCACAGGAGAGAGATTTATTCCACAGCCATTATCCTCATAACTTGAGTAATAAGTTGAGTAATGATTCCGGGTATATTGAAAAGCCTATCATAATCAATGCATTGGCTGATTTAACTAATTCGTTTCCTTATCAAAGCACTGCACCACAAATCCTTATTCTTGTCATAAAACAAAGTATCAGAAATAGTCAGGAAATTAACTAATTCGTTTCCTTATCAAAGCACTGCACCACAAATCCTTATTCTTGTCATAAAACAAAGTATCAGAAATAGTCAGGAAATTAACTAATTCGTTTCCTTATCAAAGCACTGCACCACAAATCCTTATTCTTGTCATAAAACAAAGTGTCAGAAAAATGCCTTACAGCATGAAATTGATTTATGCTTATTTACAAGGTGTTGCACGAAACAATAACAGCTTAATTTTATTTTTCAAATATTGTATGAATACACCCTTGATTGCCTTTGTTAAACCCAGTTTGTGTTGCACAGAACGCAGTTCGTTTGCTCCTGGATTTTGATAAAGGAGCTTAGTACGTTGCCTGTAGGAAAATTTAAGATTGGTGCGTTCAATATTTTCCTCATTAGTTAGGGAGCGTTCCTTTTTCAACGAACACGTCCTCTACACCCGTGAAGGGCGCGACTTCTTTGTTCTAACAAGAGGTTGTTCAGACTTTGAGGACGTGTTTAATTGTTTCCTTTGTTCCTCGTTCTAATTAATTCCTCATCCTCGCGGACAGATTTCCGCTTGCCGTACTCCAGATTTTCCAATGCCGTAACCAAATGCTATGCGTTGACACAGAGATGCCACCTACAGATTCTCTCTTTCGCTTCTTTCAAAGTAGTTGTCATTACCCAGAACACTTTCATACAACAATTTTCCTTCAGTTGTCAAGGCATATAAAGCACTGACTCGAACTTGATGATGCACTTTTAAACACCGATCTTATGCGACGTGAATAAACAAGTTTAGGGAAAACAGTGAATTACTGAATTGTAATTAGGCGATATTAAAATTACTAACAAACGCAAAGATAACAAAACAATTTCCAGGGGGAAAATATCGGTGCGATATTGATAGGTAAGCAATAAGTTTTACTAAAACACACTCAGTAGATAAAATATTAGAGATAGATGGGGAAGTTGACATTATAACGAAGTGAATTTCTCCGTCATTTTTATCCGCGCCGGGGTTCGAAACCGGGTCCACTCATTCCGGAATAAGTTGCTCTACCAATTGAGCTACACGGACATTGAATCTAATTGCTATCTGCCTTTATGTCGTGTGCGTCCTTCTGGCAGGTACGTCACATCTCCTGGTACGTTACATCATCTCCCCCTTATTTTTCTTTTTTTTTCTTTCGAAGTGCTGCTCATAATTTTCCTATCTCGCGGTGTGGAAATAACATCACACCAATGCGAGATTTTGAACGGTCGGGTCATCCGGATAGTTCGGGCGCCATTATAACGAAGTGAATTTCTTCGTCATTTCTATCCGCGCCAGGATTCGAACCCGGGTCCCCTCATTCAGGAATAAGTTGCTCTACCAATCGAGCTACACGGACGTTTTATTCGGATTCCTATCTGCCTTTATGTCGTGCGCGTCCTTCTGGCAGGTACGTCACATCTCCTGGTACGTTACAACATGGGTGTCCTCGCGTACAAAAAAGAACAAGAAAGATGACACCGAATTTTCGGGTGTAATAATCACGTCTTTTGAATCCGTTCTGACGTAAATCAAATTTATCAAAGCTATTCAAAGTCAATGGAACCGGTATGGAGAACCATAGTATCTGACGGAAGAAAGATTTTTTTCAATCGGGTTTTTAATCCCACAGATATTGCTGTAAACGGAATCGTGAGCTTACGAACTCTTAGAAACAGAGTTATCGACAAAAATAAGATGTGATTATAAGTCCCCTGGTGGGAAAACCATGCATCATTTTAGGAAGAAAGTATTCTCAAAAGGTTTATCCATACAAGCGGTATCGGTCGAAGAAAAAATAATTAGTCGAGTTTTCAGGAGCCCAGATTTTGCAACAAATACTTCAGAAGCAGAAATTAACACATATGACCCCTGGTGGTTAAACCATTCTTTACCAAACATTTGAAATTATGTGAAAAATATTTTCCATCAGGTCTTCTATGTGATACAGGAAGAATTTTTCAAATCAGAGCTTTAGGAGCAGAAATAACGCAGAAAACGAAATTTACCTTTGTGCCCCCTAGCGGAAAGTCTATGATTTACTTGAAATTTTTTAATTTATAGGAAAAACATTTCGCATCGGAAACACTATCCAACAAAGAAGGAATTTTTCAAATCGGACTCCTAGAAGTAGAGATATTGACAAAAATAAATTATACATCTACTCCCCCTGGCGGAGAAACTGTGGAATATTTTAAGAAGAAAATATTCCGAAAAGGGTTTATCGATGTGAGTGGCATGAGTCCACGAAATAATTTTTTAATCGATATTTTAGAAGCTACGATTTTATGGCAAATACATCAGAAACAAAAATTAACACTTACACCCTATGGTGGCCAAAGTATTCTTTACAAAAAATTTGCAATTATATAGAAAAGATTTTCCATCAGAAGATGTATCCGCTGAAGACAACATTTTTCAAATCGGTGTTTTAGAAGAAGAGTTATCGGGGAAAATGTAATTTACTTTTACGCCCCCTTGCGGAAAATCTATGCGTAATTTGAAAAAGTAACTGTAATCGAAAGATAAAAATAATTTTTCAATCGGATGTTTAGAAGCAAATATGTAGAATAAAACGTATTTTTGAATTCGACATCATCTGCATTTACGCCCTCTACCGGCGAAATTGTACATCGTGAAGAAAAACGAAATGAAGGATCATCATTTGCATATTTCAAGCTTCCCAATACAAAAATAATTTTTCAAATCGGACTAATAGTTGCTGAGATATCGTGGGTACAGACGGACAAACCGATAACAGGAGCACGATCTTTTTTTACAAAAGACGTGCTAAAAAACCCAAACCGAGCGCAGGGGATAAATAGGCGGACAGCAGGGCTTCGCAACAGTGTACCGCAATCGACGAACATGGGTAAACCTGGTGATCTGAGCGTGTTTAATTGTGAACGCATTGTGAGCATAAGGCAGATGGTTCATTCTATCGCCCAAGTGGTAAGAAACTTAGTGTTCCTGAGAGTAACCGTATCAAGGGCGTACCGCGAGAATACCTTCAATGGACGTACCAGTGTCCAGAGAGGAAGTGGTGGCCGACGACACGCCATTGATGACCGAGGTTGACGTAGACTACCCAGGTTCGTTCAGAGCAACCGCTTGGTAACGGTGGCACAAATTACATCCAGGTTAAATGTCGCACTCCCAAGCAGCGTCAGCGAGCTAACGGTAAAGTGTACGCTGGATGCCTTGCGCTACGGGAGGCAACGCCCTTTTCGTGGACCACCATTGACTGCGCGTTAGCGGAAATTGCGCCTCACCTGGTATAAGGTACCCCAAACCTGGGCATCTGCTGAGGGGCGCCAATCCCGATTTCAGCTGTACAGAGTTGACGGGAGGATGCGGGTGTGGCGTCGACACCATGAAGACATGGCCCCGTCGTGCCAGATGGGCTCTGTTCAAGAAGATGGTGACTCTATGGGAGTTTGGGGAGCGCTCTCGTGGGACTCAGTAAGGTCCCTTAGTGTGTCTGGAGGGGTTCTGAACTGCCGCTCGCTACAATATGTGCTGGCTGATCATCTGTACGCTTTAATGGCCTTCGTGCCTCCCGCAGCCGATGGTCTGTTTCAGAAGGACAATGCTACAACACCCAAGGGTACCTCAACCACGTAGACATGGCTCGAAGAACACTCCCCTGTGTTTAGAACCATCCAGTGGCCCTTAAAATCTCCTTATTTAAACCCTGTGGTTGCTCCGGTGGTGGTGCATAAGTCTAAGCGATAGCTTCTGATCATTCGTCCGAAATGGGTCCGGGTTCGAATTCCGGTGAGGCATGGATCTTATGTTTGTCTTACGATGCCGGCTCTCTCCCTTTTTTTGGAACCAGTGTCCCTAAATTAGGGATGGACGACTGTTTATAGCCCATTGAGTTGCTCACGGTAGTAGATAAACCTCCAATAAAAAAAAAAAGAAGAACAAAAACCCTGTGGAAGCTCTCTGAGATCCTGTGAGTGTTATTCTATGGATCCTGGAGCGACGTTTAGGTCGGAGTTGCGGACAATACTGCAAAGAGCATGGCTGCTGTTACTCCACCATCTGATGTATTCGATGCCTCTGCGTGTACAGGCTGTTATGCTCTCTAGAGGAGGACCAACACGCTATTCGGTAGGTATCATTAATGTTTTGTCCATTATATTGATACAGTGCATCTACACAAAGATACCAGTTTATGAAGTGGACCTGCAATCCTCACCTAAATGGCTCATTCCAACACATGTCACATGAGCGCGTTTTAGGGTATAAATCGGCAGACGAGTTCATCGAACATCTTGTTTTTTTGGGGGGAGATGAGATTGAAGATATGAATGGGTAAAACTGGTGATCTGAGCGGCTTTGAAGGTGGTATAATACACTGCTGGCCACCCAAAATGCAACACCAAGAAGGACACGAGATAACAAAGCCAGATTTCCTGGACACATAACAACAGATACAAAGATAAACCAATTAAGCTTACAGGTCCGTGCGACTTGCGGAACACGCAGACATCAATAGTTCGTCTGGCCCCCATGGCTGGCAATAACGGCCGCTACACGCCGCGGCATCGAACGAAAGAGGCTTTGGATGTGGGCTTGTGGTATGTCGGTCCAGGCTGCTTCCATACGTTGACGCAGTTCATCAAGCGTAGTCGCGGGTGGCGCTTGCCGGGACACTCGGTTGCCGATCAACGACCAGATGTGTTCGATGGGCGACATATCGGGATAACAGGCGGGCCACGGCAGCAGTGGCACTCGGTGGGCCGTGAAGAATTGTTGCACGATGCGTGCCACCTGCGGGCGCGCATTGTCCTGTTGAAAAGCGGCCGCTGTCAAGTCCTGCAAGTAAGGGAGGACTACATGCTCCAAAACGTCGTAGATGTAGCGGTGGCTGTTGAGTGTACCAACGATACGCACCAGAGGGGTGCGGGTGTCATATCCAATTGCGCCCCAAACCATAATGCCAGGCAACGGACCGGTATGGCGATTAATAATGCAGGCGTTACACAGTCTCCCGCTTCGGTGCCGCCACACGCGGATACGACCATCGTGGTGCTGCAGGAAGAAGCGGGATTCGTCGGAGAAGACAATATCGTGTCATTTCGTAATCCAGATGCGACGTTCAACGGCCCACTGCCGCCGCACATAGCCGGTGGTGTAACACCAATGGTAATCGGAGCAGTGGGCGCCTAATTCCTGCGCTAACGTTCGTGATGTGGCGGTGCTAGCCGTCAATGCCCGCCGCACCACATGCCGGTTCTCTCGTTCAGTGGTATGCCGCGGCAGCGGCAATCACTCACGTCGGTCCGTCCGTCCCTCCTGCACCCACCGAATCCATACTCACCTCACTGTGGCTGAATGTCGTCCCAAACGGGCGCCGATGTCTCGGTACGATAAACCGCTGTCGCGATAAGCCACTATTCGTCCTCTGTCGAACTCCGAAACGTGCTGGAATGACTGCCGTATTCTGCAACGAGCCATCAGGAAGCTTCCCGCGCACAAGTCCGGCAGCACAACACGTTTCCACTACTTACACCCGGCTTTCTGCGCACCCTTCATATAGTGCTTCTCGGTGGCGTGTCTGGCGCACATGATTTGCATGTCCTCTCGCGGGCGACGCATGCTGCGAATTTCAGGCCAATCGGATGCTTTCTTCTTGGTGTTGCATTTTGGGTGGCCAGCTCTGTAGTTGGCGCCTGGTGTTCCAGCTGAAACATCTCCCAAACGACCGCTCTCTTGGGGTTTTCAAGAACAACTTCAGCAACGGTTTACTGTGTATGGTGCAACACGCACACACAAAAAAAGGAACAGGAATTGGCCATTTTGTGGATGAAAGAAGATGGCGAATCAGAGGGTTCAAAGGAGACCAGTGACGAAGTTTCCTACGCTTGATGCCCATTCGCGTTACGGACCGTGTTTTCGCTGGCACGATTCTCTTTAGTCTCCTTTAACACATATGGCGTATCAGTCAAATATGCAATGAAGCAGCGATAAGTTTGCGGAAGTAGTTCAATTAGGAGAACAGTGGCTCTAGGCAAATACATTTTGTGGAAACCCTGTCTATATTAACTGGTTAAAGAATGCATTACAAAATTCATGGTCCGTTGGAGATGTGCTGATCTACCGATGAAGATTTACAATAATTTGTATAGAAGCGTTTCTTCCCACTTCCGTACGTGCCAATTCAGTACAGAGGAACATTTCCCGGCAACATCCAGATTATTTAGCTCCCTTTCGGTAAATGAATGTGATGATCCGTAAGACGCTTTCCTTCACTTCTGTCATTGCAGTGTCTGGCTTACAGGCAAAGAAATGTGTGTCCATTCATTACACATGTCTTCTTGAACTATTCTTCTGTAGGAAAGCTGAAGACTTATGTATAACGAAGTAAATTTCTCCGTCTTTTTTGGTCTACGCCGGGATTCGAACCCGGATCCCCTCATTCCGGAATAAGTCATTCTACCAATTGAGCTACGCGGACGTTTTTTATTCTGATTCCTATCTGCTTTTATGTCGTGTGCGTCCTTCTGGCAGGTACGTCACATCTCCTGGTACGTTACATATATGTTTTTAATTTGTAACTTAATTTGATTTGCACATGGGAACACATTTGCGCGGTGTTTTTCCTTCCACCTAAATTGTGCATGAGTAACAGTCAATTAGAGCTGTCACATTGAAAATGGCTGACGTGAGTGAACGAGCGAGGATTCATCCTTTCCGCGCGTTGATTCATCCGATTTCAAATGACTGTTGTTTTAATGTGTTTCTAAATATACAACTACTAAATGTACATAGGATAAAAAAATTGTCCAAATTTTGCTTCCATGCCTTATAAACGTTCTATGTCACTTCCATTGGTCACGCAAGCTACGTCGAGGCGATAATAAAATTCTGCCATAGGTGATCAAGCATATGTGTTGCCAACGGCTGCAGAGCACTATGAATGCGAACTTGGAGTTCATCCAGCGTTGTGGGCATTGCCCATTATTTTTAGCATACCCCCATAAGAAAAATTAGCAAGGGTCAGATCCGGAGACCTAACGGGCCACCTGTACAGGGTCTTGTCTTCGTGCCCACAGCGACCAATCCAGCTGTTAGGCAGCTTTTTCCAGGGAACAAACCATAACAGGGCGCTCGTATTTAGATATGTTGGACATTCGGCTTTTTCCGCAATTAAAATGAAGATTCACGTGACTACATTTTTCACCTCGATGGAACGCTGCCACATTGGCAGTTGGATGTTCGCCCTTACCTTAACGGACAGCTTCTTAACCGCCGGATTAGTCGCTGTGGACACGACGACAAGGCGCTGTACAGGTGGAACTCAAGGTCTCCTGATCTGACCCTTACGACTTTGGCTTATGAAGGTATTTTACGAATAATGTGTATATGCCACCATTTCCCACAATACAAGATGAATTCATAGTGCTCTGCAGTCGTTAACAACAGACATGCTTGATCACGTATGGCAGGAATTTGATTATCGCCTCGACGTAGTTCGCGTGACCAACGGAAGTCACATAGAACATTTATAAGGAATGAAAACAAAATTTGGACAGTTTTTTCTTTATTCTTTATCGTATGTACGTTTAATCGCTGTATATTTAGAAACACGTAAAGTATAGTCATTTGAAATCGTAAGTAGACAAAGTCTTTGCTCTTTCCACGTTTATCTTTAATTAAAACACGACAACCGAAAAACTGTCATCCGGGCACCGCTGGAATCGAACCCCAGATCTCTCGATAACTTGCCGAGTGCGTTCGTCTCACGCTACAGTGGCAAACAATCCACGACGCTATGTGTGTTTATCTGTCAGCCTCTGACTTCATAAATCCGTAGGGATGGGCTCAGCTACTGAGTCGTCTCCACCTGGTGTGGTTTAACGGCAAAAGCAATTTAATTATAGCTAATAAATCCAATATGTGAGAGTAAATGGTGAAAATCTTTCAAATACGTGGAGACATTGAAACAGACAAAGACATCGCTCTTTATCAAGTCATCGCTCTTTATCAAGTCATCGCTCTTTCCGCGTTTGTCTTTAATTAAAGATAAACGTGGAAAGAGCGATGACTTGATAAAGAGTGATTGATGACTTTGTCTATTTGCATTGTCTCAAAGATAAACGTGGAAATAGCGATGACTTCATCGATTTACATTGCCTCAAGGATAAACGTCGAAAGAGCGATGACTTGATAAAGAGCGATGACTTTGTCTATTTACATTATCTCAAAGATAAACGTGAAAAGAGCGATGACTTTGTGTATTTACATTGTCTCCACGTATTGGGAAGATTTTCAACGTTTATTTTCGCCCATTGTATTTCTTAGCTATAATTAAATAGCTTGTGCCGTTCAGCCCCACCAGATGTAGACGTCTCAGTTGCGGAGTCCATCCCTACGGATTTGTGAAGTCAGATGCTGACAGATAAACACACACAGCGCCGTGGATTGTTGACCAACGTAGCGTAAGACGAACGCATTCAGTTAGTTATCGAGAGATATGGGGTTCGATCCCAGCGGTGTTCAGGTTACAATTTTTCGGTTGCTGTGTGTTAATTAAAGATAAACTTGTAAAGAGCTATGACCTTGTCTATTTACCTTGTATCTATGTATTTCGAAGATTTTCACCATTTGAAATCGGATGAATCATTTTGAATTACCCTGTATCTATCTGAAAAATTTAGTCTTTTCTTTTAATCTCTAAGCATCTTTTAAATTTTGTTGCCAATCTTGAGTTTCGAAACATTTTAGCATTTATCTTAGTTCAAATGGAGGGGAAAAAAGCTTTCTTTTTAAAAAACTGCGATTACAAGTGTTTTTTACATAACAGAAGTATGGCCAAGAAATCATTTGAACATAAACAACACACCCACAAATAAGCCGCAGAATAAGAAAAAATCGTAGGTTCACACTCTGGGCAGAGAGAATAATGAAACTGAAAATGAGTCACGAATATAGAGGTGGAACAAAAGGAGTACGCGAAGTGAAAAAGTAAAGACAGCTTAAGCAAAACAAAATTAAAGAAATGACGAAAACGGAATAAATCATTCATACACGTTTGGAGACAAAAGAAAGCCCGAGGCAGACAAAAGAACGGAGTAAATTTTTGAAAAGATGCAGAAAAGAAAAAAAAAGAAAATTCCCCTCGGAAAAGAACAAAAGTTCGAGCTTAGAGGAAACAGAAACGCAAAAGAAGTCGTATCAGAGTTAAAAACAAGACGCATAAAAGAAACCGATGAGGAAAAATTAATCTAAAGATGAAGGAAAAGTAAAAACAAAAACAACAATATAAATGCGAAAAAGAAAAACGAATACTGTCATTATGCAGGAGACTGACGGAATTACAATTTTGCAGTGATGAAATCCTTTTTGTATATATCATGACAAACTTTTTTTTGTCAGTTTCTTACAAAAACTAGCGGAAAGACTTGCTATCATGAAAATTCGCAGCTATAAGTTCTTGTCAAACAGAAAAATTTACGGATACCTTTTTTACCAATTATTTAGTAATTACAACTTGGGTCGCAAAAATTTAAAATAGTAAATTGTACTTCTTTTAGAAAATAGTAATACTTATAACGAAGTAAATTTCTCCGTCATTTCTGGTCTACGCCGGGATTCGAACCCGAGTCCGTTTATTCCGGAACAAGTCGCTCTACCAACTGAGCTACGCAGACGTTCATTCTGCTTGCTATCTGCCTTTTATGTCGTGTGCGTCCTGCTGGCAGGTACGTCACATCTCCCCCCGCCCCGAAAGAGGGCCGGGGCATAGCTCACGGGTCAGCCGTGACCATGAATCCTTGCAGGCAGCCATCCACTGTAGAACGTGCACTTGAGAACTCCCAGTCAATCCGGTGTGTGGAATGCAACGTCACACACATTTATTTTTCGAAACGCTGGAGAAGAGGTTCTCTGATTTTTCCTATCTCGCGGTGTGGAAATAACATCACACCATTGCGCGATTTTGAACGGTCAGGTCATCCGGATAGTTCGGGCGCCATTATAACGAAGTAAATTTCTCCTTCATTTTTGGACTACGCCAGGATTCGAACCCGAGTCCGCTTATTCCGGAACAAGTCGCTCTACCAACTGAGTTCATTCTGATTGCTATCTGCCTTTTATGTCGTGTGCGTCCTGCTGGCAGGTACGTCACATACTATACTAGTGAACCGATTTATTGGCGTAGGAAATAGATACGTAAGCGTTTCTAAGCTTTCGCACATCATCAACCAGATGGCTTTTTCAAGGAAGTTAGGCAGAAACTACAAACTCGGTAATAGAACGCTTTAACAATTTGAACGCGGGAACTTGACTTGACAATAAATATATACGACCTTATATTCATTTACAGACACGAGGCATCACGTTGGTTGTGAACGCAGTATCCTGGTAGGGAGAAGACGTTACTTGAAGAACTGGTTCTAAATTCGTGGCAACTCGAGTAAGACGCCATCATTGCAAGTATCGCTGTAGGTAATGATCTCCAAGGCTTTCCGAATGACTGTGCATTTAGGGGTAGAGTAGGAAGCTAATTTCTTTATGTCATCTCACATAGGAGTAGCGGACTTGAATTTGGCATTACAGAGGATTTTCTCAATAAAACATCCAGATAAGGTAAAGTGTTGTTGTGTTCAATCTGCATCGTGAAATTGATTGTAGGATGCATTGATTTATCAAGGAATTTTCGAAGAGTCTCTTTTCTTGATTGTAAGATGCATTGATTTTATCAAGGAATTTTGGAAGAGTCTATTTTCCGTGAGGCCACACGAAAAATACTTCGTCCGCATAACGCAGCAAAGTGGTAGGCCGTGGGGTAATGCTGGAGAATATATTCTGCTCAATTGGGCTGAGTATTGCTTCTGCAAGGACGGGTTAAAATGAGGATCCCATCGGATCGCCACTATTCTGTTTATATACTTGTCCTTGGAAATTGAAGAAGCTAGTATTAGTGACCAAGCCTATTAATTTGAAAATGCTGAGGCATGACTCCTGCGTATAAAATGCTGAATTTGGATTTTATAAGGAAAGCCAAGCAACTCACTGTCCCACCAGAGGACATTATTAGCAGCTTCGACGTGGTTTCCCTTTTCCCTTCAATCCCTGTTCCGGAAGTCTTCAGAACATTAAAAGATGCCATATCGAATTCAGCATTTTACACGCAGGAGTAATGCCTCAGCCTTTTCAAATTAATAGACTTGGTCACTAATACTAGCTTCTTCAATTTCCAAGGGCAAGTATATAAACAGAATAATGGCGCTCCGATGGGATCCCGACTTTCACCCGTTCTTGCAGAAGCAATATTTCGCCCAATTGAGCAGAATATATTCTCCAGCACTATCCCACGGCCAACCACCTGGCTGCGTAATGCGGGCGACGTATTTTTTCGTGTGGCCTCACGGAAAAGCGACTCTTCCAAAATTCGTTGATAAAATCAATGATATGCATTCTACAATCAATTTCACGATAGAACTTGAACACAACAACGCTTTACCTTATTTGGATGTTTTATTGAGAAATTCGCCTGACAACCGCCTTGGAACACATGTCAACTACAAACCCACGTCTGTCCCCAAACCTTATGCTCCGCAGCTCCTTCTGTACCGCAGAACACAAAACAGCTATCTTCCTTTCTCGAATTCGAAGTCTTCAGCGTTTTCTCCGATACCCATTCTAGACAGCACGAAATTGAAAGCATCATCAAGTTGGCCACAGATGCAGGATGCTCATTGAATCAGATACGTAACTTTATCCAAAAACCCGGGGTCAAACATTCCAAACTTCCTGTACCGCAGCTTCATTATTTCGGCTCAATTCCCTACTTACCAAATTCGTCTTACAAACTCAAGACGCCCTCAAGAAGATGAACTACGGCGTCGGCATGAGGTCTCCTGCATCTTGATATACACTGGCGTGCAAAAATTAAGGACGAGACGGTTTTTCGAATGCAACGTAATGCAGAAGTGCTCCACATCGACTCAAATCATACCATAAGATCCCCAAGACGTAAGAATATGGGACAAGTGAGCAAAACCGTCCAAACAAGGAATTCAAAGGATACAAAGGCACTTTATTGAAAAGGTAGCTTCGAGCACAACTGGACAAAAGACACAAACGTCCATGTGACAGGCGGCTGCCAAAAAAATCCAGTCTTTAGTAGGGGATATGATCACTCCTGCTGCGTTGCAGGATTTACAACGTCTGTCCATGCTGAGGACGCTGTTGTCAAGGAGCTGTTGAGGCATCGAGGCCCATTCCACTTGTAGCGCCAATCGCAACTGCGGAATCGTTGCTGGCGGCTGGTGACGTGTTGCCAAGCGTCTCCCGAGAAGATCGCACACGTGTTCGATTGGATTTAGGTCCGGGGGCCTTGCGGACCAATCCATGCGTTGAATATCTTCACTCTCCAACAGCTCTGCGACAGCCACTGTACGATGAGGTGTAGCGTTGTCGTCCATGAAGAGGAACTCGGAACCAACAGTACCTCTAAACAGACGCACGTGAGGCAGGATAACCTCGGTACAATAGAAGACACCAGTGACTGAACCTCCTTTGAAGATGTGGAGGTCAGTACTGTTACCAAGCATGATACCGCCACAAACAAGAACTCCGCCACCTCCAAACCTGTCCCTTTCGATGATGTTGGAGGTGTGATTGCGTGTTCCCTGCTCTCTCCAGATGTGTATATGTCCAGAATCGCTCGTCAGACTAAATCGGCTCTCATCCGTAAAGAGAACTCGACCCCATTGCTGATGTGTCCAGTTCTTGTGTTTCAGGCACCACAGGAACCACCGTTTCCGATGAGCAGGCGTTTATGGCACACACCGTACTGGTCGTCGTGCAAATAGACTACTTTTGTGCAGCCTCCTGGTCACGGTAAAACGCGATAACGGACGTCCAGTTGTGCCTTGCCTTGCCTTGCGATTTCTCTCGCTGTCTGCTGCCCGTCTCTTCTCGCCTATAGGACAACATACCGGTCATCCGCCGCCATGGTAGCTAGTGGACAACCACTGCTAAACTCTCGGACAGCTGTTCCTGTCGTTTGAAATGCTCTCTAAGCTCGTGAAACGATGCTGTGAGCAATCCCGAACTCATCGGCCACACTAGTCATACTTCGACCTTTTTCCAACTTCCCAATGACGCGACCTCGGATTCAATCATCCAGATGTCGTCTACTGGATTGCCTGTTGGACATATCACACGGTGGCAGCAAATCAACGTCGTTCAAACCGATGTACACCGTGCAATAATCTTCACCGAATTGCTGAGCGTACACCGCCCGTGTGCTTTATACCCTTCCGACACTCCCCCCCCCACGTCATGCTGCATACATGCGCATGCCCTACCGTACCGGACCCTAGTCTATCTCCTGAGTGGTCTTTTGGTCCATTCTGCCTGCTCGTTCCGCTGTTATGCTAATTTCTCCTCTCCGTCCTTAATTTTTGCACACTAGTGTACTATGTTAAGGAGAAATTGTGAAAAATCACCTCTCTCTTGCGAAGCAGGTGCTTATGCAATCCCCTTACAGTATCCGTACGGCTCTAAACGATACTACATTGGAATGACCAAGCGTTCGTTGGGAATCAGAGTCAACGAACACGAAAGGGACACAAAATACGGTAAAGCAGCCACGGCACTATCCAGAGAAGTGAAATTCAAGGCCTCTACTTCTATGTGGGATGATATAAAGAAATTAGCTACCTACTCATTGCAATGTAGTATCATTTAGAGCCGTCCGGATATCATTACGAACAGCGATACTTGCAATGATGGCGTCTCACTCGAGTTGCCAAGAATTTGGAACCAGTTCTTCAAGTAACGCCTTCTCCCAACCAGGATACCGCGCGCACAACCAACGTGATGCCTCGTATCTTTAAATGAATATAACGTCGTATATATGTATTGTCAAGTAAAGTTCCCACGTTAAAATTGTTAAAGCGTTCTATTATTAAGTTTGCAGTTTCTGTCTAGCTTCCTTGAAAAAGCCATCTGGTTGATGTGCGAAAGCTTGGAAACACTTATGTGCCTATTTCCTACGCCAATAAATTGAATCACTAGTATAGCATTACTATTTCTTACATAATTGGTGTAATGTTCCTCGTTATCAATTTGCACTTATTTTATATGAAATGTGTAACTTGGTTATGTGAATAAATCATATGCGTTTAATTTCGCAGGCTTAAAAGAATGTACCTAAAAATGCAGTGGCAAAGAGGTTCCTGAAAAGTTTGAATATTTCTACTGATTTCTACATATTAAAATTAAAATATTAAGCTTTTTCATTGTGATTTATTTAAAAATGGCATCTTAAACAGACCCGCGTAATTTTTTTTTCAAGACCGATTTTTTGAAGGGAAGTAATTACCTGGTATTACACCCCATTTTGAGCCTGATTTGATACTACATGCGATTATGAGTACATTTTTAACATTCTTTCACCATTAAATTTTAAAAATTTCTTCATTCCCGAATTCGTTTTACAAGGCATATTACAGAGGATGTTCACACCTTTTAGAACGTTTTTGATAAGAAAATAAAAGAAGTTCAAAGAATTGAAACTGGCAACAGCGTGTTAG
Source organism: Macrothele yani (assembly GCA_039090855.1). NCBI lineage: Eukaryota > Metazoa > Arthropoda > Arachnida > Araneae > Macrothelidae > Macrothele > Macrothele yani. Next base: position 26,962,051 of record CM077001.1, read on the forward strand.
ATGAACACGAAAGAAACGTTTGCTGCAGTTAAATATCGTCTGCTAAGAAAATGGCGCACGGAAATAAGCTGTGGATAAAAGGTTATGTTTTTGCTCTTTACGAAGAGAAATATTCGTATTCCGCAATTAAAAAACGCTGTGTAAATCATGGAATCAGCATTTCTAAATGTAAAATGAGCAATATTATTAATAATAAAGTAAGAAATCGTCAAGCATTGCTTTTAACAGGAAAAAGAACAACAAAAGAATATCCAAAGAAGGTACGTAATTTCACGACTATTTCAAACGTAAGTTCTCTGGTTTTAAAAGAAAATCCACCGTCCCAAAGAGCAATCTCTAAGTTGCTAAAAATTTCTGTATCAACTGTAAGCACGATAATAAACAAAGATTTGAATCTTAAAAAAATTAAAAACATGATGTTCAAATTTTGAACATGACAATCCGTTTTTTGGTGTAAATGTGACAAGGGTGGTAAGTCAGATAATATCCGAAAACTTGAAATTTTTTCATCGTCCTGGAGCGGGACTCGAAACCGCGTCTCCCAGAAAACGCCCGGGTATGCTAGACACTAGCCACTATAAATTTGTATTATATGGCGTAATCCCGTATTTCTTTCATGATTTATCTGCTTCTCCGGGCAAACACGGGAAAAGATTCTTAACCTCCAGATTCGTTAAACATGAATGCCGTTTGCTTCGACTAGCGAATCCTGTGATGGTTATATTCAAATTGATCGGAAACTTGGAACTTGGTCGTTCTGGGTGGTGTAGTGGCTAGCATACCCGCGCGTTTTCTGGGAGACTCGAGTCCCACTCCAGGACGATGAAAATTTTCAAGATTTCGGATGTTATCTGACTTACCATCCTTGTCACATTTACGCCAAAAATCGGATTGTCATCTTCAATATTTGTATTATATGGCGTAATCCCGTATTTCTTTCATGAACATGATGTTCATCGCTTTTTGCATAAACACGTGGCTAAGCTCTGAATACCGACTGTCCTGTGCTCAGCCGCAGACATATGGGAATTTACTGTGACAATTGATGAAGCATCGATCTACCAAAAAAATCGATTTACTATCGCGAAAGAGCAGAAAATGACTTACAGACTTGGTTTCCAGAATCCAAAGAAAGTTTCAGTAAAGCATACTGTGCCTATTTATAAACCATGTACCTGCCTAAACAACCTATGTAGTACGTATTAAGATACAACGTGGTTTGTCACAAATATTTATTTTTCCAAGTCGACCATGATTTCGCTGGGTATTGACCTAGCTTCATCAGGACGAATGGCACGTAAATATTCAAATTGTGTATATCATGAATGGTGTATACAGTCACGTGTTTTGGTTAGATGCTTCCACGCGTTTGATAGAAATGGCGTGGATGCCATGTCATTAACAAGTTGCGAAGACTTCTGATATATATGGAAAGCTTCCAAAATATCAAGTTTGGTGGTTGAATCTGGCTTGTCAATTAGTTCTGCTTCTTCAAAGAGAAATTTATGCTCCTTTTCGTAACAGCGTTTACCCATCGATGTCTTCCTTGGGTCACAGTTCCGAATGTAGGTCTTCTGCTCCTTCAATCGAAAACGCAGAGCTCTACGGGTCCTTCCTATATAAGAAGCGCCACATTCACATGGAATTTGATAATTTCCTCACAGGTTTTTGTCTTTGACATAGTCCTTTGATCCTAAAAATTTAATTTTGTTTATAGGTTTAAAAATTACTTTAGAATTAAAGGTTTTGAGAATTTTTGAAATTTGGAAAGCAATGTTCACGGGAAAATTGAATGATGGCGAAATTCTTTCGCAATGGGCGCATCACAGGAGTTAAAAAAATGGCGAACAACAGATCGTTGGTAAGACCATGTGGTGGAAATAAAATGGCGAACAAAACAATGTTCGGTAAGATCACGTGGCACACAAAAAGATGACGTGGGGAAAAAAATATCAGAATTCTTCGCAACTCGTTAATGACATGGCATCCATCCCATTTCTATCAAACGCGCGGAAGCAACTAACCAAAACCCGTGATTGTAAACACCATTTATGATATCATATACAATTTGAATATTTACGTGCCATTCGTGCTGCTGAAGCTAGGTCAATACCCAGCGAAACCAGAGTCGACTTGAAAAAATAAAATTTGTTATAAACCACGTTGCATTCTCTTAATACATATAATCTTCACAAGACTGTAGTTTTTGAGATAAAGAACTCATAACGTAATTTTCTTTCCGCTGTAAATTAGTCCTTACGTCAGTAATTACGTTATGTGTGCTAAGTTAATGCAATATTAGAAAGTACACATACACCTTACAAAAAAGAGGTCAAGTAGTACTTACAAATACTTTCATTGTGCTTGCATGGGTTGTACTCTACACTCACATATGATGTACTGGCTTACTCGATACAATATCAGTGATTTAACATCCAAACACAGTAGAACAGCACGTCTAGCATCACTAACATCAATCTCCCTTAAACAACCGCTGCATTGACTTTTTAATCAATCGTTTTTATCCGGCTACGCATACGTCACACTTGTTCCGACCTCCGGGTGTTGCCAACATTATTATCGTTTGAGGGAAAAGACATAACGTTGAGGTTTGAAAATGTCTAAGAGAACAAACTCAAATTTACAGAGAAACTCAAAAGATAGAATATACAATAGAATATACGCTACAAACTGTAAAGAAAAAAATGATTTACTATAATGGCAAAAAAGCAGAAAAACTTACACACTTCGTTTCAAGAATCCAAAGATAGTTTCAGTAAAGTATTCATGGTTATTGTTAGTTTGTCGTACAATGGGAAATTAAAGTCAAGAAAATTTGAAACGTATGTTAAAATCAGTTCTACATATTACCAAAACTATGTTTTGGTATATTTAACAAGTTAGTAAAATCATGCAATGCATTGAATACGATACGCTTTCCAACATACCAGAAATCAATACTCAATTTAATACTCAAGTTATGAGGATAATGGCGGTAGAATAAATCTCGCTTCTATGACCTGACTTTTGACTCCATTTCGATGATATTAAGCAGAACCGGTAAAGTATACTTCCGGAAAACATGATAAAGTTTTGTCTCGATTGAAGCATTTTTACGTAAGTTATAACGCATAAGGGCGATGTATTGGATCCGGCTCCTATGTTCTGACCTTTAACCCCATTTTGCCCACCTTCAATAGGGTTCGTCTCCAGGTGGTCCCCTACCACATACTAAAATATCATTGAAATCGAACCATATTTACGCACGTTATTGCGCATAAGGGCAATGAAATGGATCCCGCTCCTATGTCCTGACCTTTGACCCCATTTCGCCCATTGTCAATAGGGTCCCCAAGTGGTCCCCTACCACATACTAAAATGTCATTGAAATCGAACCATATTTACGCAAATTAAGTCTCATAAGGGCAGTGGAATGCATCCCGCTCCTATGTCCTGACCTTTGACCCCATTTCACCCATTTTCAATATGGTTCGTCCCCAGGTGGTCCCCTACTACATACTAAAATGTCATTTAAATCGAACCATATTTACGCGAGTTATGACACATAAGGGAAATGGAATGAATCTCGCTCCTGTGTTCTGACCTTTGACCCCATTTCGCCCATTTTCAATAGGGTTCGTCTCCAAGTGATCCCCTATCATATACTAAAATTTCACCAAAATCGAACCATTTTTACGCAAGTTATCGCGCGGACGGGCAGACGGACAGAGTTGTAGCATATACGCTTCTTCAACCTACGGTTGGAAAGGGTAAAAGAAAGATGACACAGAATTTTCGGGTGTAATAAGCACGTCTTTTGAATCCGTTCTGACGCAAATTTAAATTTATCAAAGCCATTCAAAGTCAATGAGGCCGGTATGGAGAACAGTAGTATCTGACGGAAGAAAGAAGTTTTTCAATCGGGTTTTTAATCCCTCAAATATTGCTGTAAACGGAATCGTGAGCTTACGCCCTCTGATTGCAGACTTGTGTGTTAAGAAAAACATGAATTTATATGACAAACATTTCGCACCGGAAACGCTCTCCAACACAGAAATAATTTTTCAAATCAGACTCATAGAAACAGAGATATTAACAAAAATAAGACGTGACTTTGCGTATCTTGGTGGGAAAACCATGCATTATTTTAGGAAGAAAGTATTCTCAAAAGGATTTTCCATATCAGCGGTATCGGTCCAAGAAGAAAAAATTAGTCGAGTTTTCAGGAGCCCAGATTTTGCTACAATTACATCAGAAGCAGAAATTAACACTTATGACCCCTGGTGGCCAAACTATTCTTTACCAAGCATTGCAAATTATGTGAAAAATATTTCCCATCAGGTCTTGTATACGATACAGAAAGAATTTTTCAAATCGGAGATTTAGAAGCAGAAATAACACAGAAAACGCAATTTGTCTTTTTGCTTCCTAGCGGAAAGTCTATGATTTACTTGAAAATTTAGAATTTTTAGGAAAAACATTTCGCATCGGAAACACTATCCAACAAAGAAGGAATTTTTCAAATCGGACTCCTAGAAGTAGAGATATTGACAAAAATAAGTTATGTATCTACGCCCCCTGGCGTAGAAACCATGCATTGTTTTACGAAGAAAGTGTTTCTAAATGGTTTGTCGACATGATAACTATCGGTCTACAAACGACGTTTTTTTCAATCGAGAATTTAGAAGCTCATATTTTGCTGCAAATACATCAGAAGCGGAAATTAAGATTAACGCACCCTGGTGGCCAAACCATTTTTTCACAAAAATTAGAAATTATGTGCAAACGATTTTCCAACAGGAGCTGTATCCGATGCAGAAAATGTTTCAAATCAGAGATTTAGAAGCATTGATATAGGGGGAAACGCAGTTTACCTCTACGCCCCGAGCGGAAAGCCTATGAATTACTTGAAAATTTTGAAATTATATGAAAAACATGTCACACTGAAAACACTATCCAACATAGAAGAAATTTTTCAAATCGGACTTCTAGACGTAGAGATATTGACGAAAATAAGATATACATCTACGCCCCCTGGCGGAGAAACTGTGAGATATTTTAAGAAGAAAATATTCCGAAAAGGTTTATCGATATGAGTGGCATCAGTCCGCGAAATATTTTTTTCAATCGATATTTTAGAAGCTCAGAGTTTATGGTAAATATATCAGAAACAAAAATTAACACTTACGCCCCCTGGTGGCCAAAGTATTATTTACCAAAAACTTGAAATTATATGCAAAAGATTTTGCATGAGGAGGTGTATCCGCTGAAGAAAACATTTTTCAAATCGGAGTTTTAGAAGAAGTTATCGGGAAAAATGTAATTTACTTTTACGCCTCCTAGGAGAAAATCTATGCGTAATTTGAAAAAGTAACTATATCTAAAATATTCTTCGACATAAATGGAATTCAAAGATCAAATATTTTTTTCAATCGGTGTTTTAGAAGCAAATATGTGGATTAAAACGTATTTTTGAATTCGACATCAGCTGCATTTACGCCCTCTAGCGGCGAAATTGTACATCGTAAAAAAAACGAAATAAAGGATCATCATTCGCATATTTCAAGCTTCCCAATGCAAAAAGATTTTTTCAAATCGGACTAATAGTTGTAGAGATATCGTGGGTACAGGCGGACGGACAAACCGATAACATAAGGGCGATCTTTTTTACAAAAGACGTGCTGAAAAAGGAAATACCGTTGCTTTATCCACAGCCTCTTCAAAAAGCTGAACCCTATGAGAATAAGGCTGCCAGTCATACATCCAAATCTCCCACTTGATTTCTTGAAAAAAATGGAAAACGAGATGGGTATCAAGTCTATAGGTTTTGCTAATATTCCTTCAAAGACCCCCTGATGTGTCACTTTTGTGCCTTCTTTCAAACTGCTAAAAAGAGTGCTTTCTAAACGCAGACCTAAAACAATGATTGGATTACGGAAAGCAGTGGAAGAGGGGTGGAATAAAATACCAATACCAATCTAAGAAATTCCATGTTATCTTGGAAATCTAGATGTAGGTTCATCCAGAGAAAAGACTATCAGAAAGAACGTTTTAAAAAGAAATAATTTTTTTTTAAGCATAAATTGTATTGCTACCAAATCTTTCTAAAAATGTGGGAATACTCTGTGTATATAACAGTTCTCTTACTTCCACGATCTTAGCAGAATGGTTTTCATGAGGGAATTTATGAGGTGTTTTCCTGTAGGTACGTGTGTTTTTGTAGTGGACGGCGAGACCTAAATTTCCAGTCTAGTTTCGCCATCACAATCCTTCCCTAAAATGAACTGTTTCACTTATATGTCATAATGCTTCTGTGGGAGTATACACCGTCTGAGAATAAAGTTCCAGGATAGTGGGTATTACTCTGTTCATGGCAGTGGTAAAAATATGTTCTATGGGTCAAATTGCAACTGTGTTTCCCCTCTCTTGCAGGGCACATGAAGATCTAAAGAAAGGCAGACCTGTCCAATTCTAAAGACTGTCAATAGAAAATACCCCGAAGGCCATTGTCATGGATTTGAACAGAGAGCATAGAGTAAAAAACAAGTTTTGCTGCAAGTCCGGGAAGTGAGCAACGGAGACCTTCAAAATGATCACAACTATTTACGGGGACAATGCCCTATCGGTACGGATGATAAAGGACGAACTCCATATCAACTGCGAAACAATCCGGCTGATTCTAAAGGAAGATTTGGGGAAAAGTAAGATTCGCGCAAGGTTTGTGCTGCACACTTTGACTGAAGAACATAAAGTGCAAAGAGTCGAAAGCTGCAAGGTGTTCAATGCGGCCGTGGAATTGGACCCATCGAAGCTAGACCGTATTGTGATAGGTGATGAGAAGTGGTGCTTTCAACACCATCCTGCATCAAGGAGGCAAAGCATGGAGTGGAGGGCACCTAGTTCACCGAGACTCAAGAAAGCTCGCCTGCAGAAGTCGAAAATCAAAGCAATGCTAATCTCGTTTTTAGACAGCAGCGCCATCATTCACGGGGAATGGATTCCGTAGGGCGCAACAATCACCAGTGCCTTCTACCTGCAAGTTCTTGATTTCCTACGGAAGAGAATTCATCGTATGAGGCCGCACCTGCAAGCACGTGGAAGTTGGGTCCTGCTGGATGATAACGCGCCTGCCCACTTGGCGCTGTTGGTGACGCAGTTCCTCGCCATGACCGGAGTACCCAGGCTCAACCGTCCGCCCTGCTGCCCAGATATAGCTCCCGTCGACTACTTCCTGTTCCCCCAAAGTGAAATTGGCGTTGAAAGGACGACGTCCCATGAGTGTCCTGAACAGTCATGAAACGTCGCGGAAATCAGTCATGAAAACCCTTACCGAAGAAATGAACAGTGTTCCGGTTTTCATGACTGTTTGGGACATCAAGAAAACCAGTACCGCGGAAATGAACAGTGTTCCGGTTTTCATGACTGTTCAGGACATGAAGAAAACCGTTATCGCGGAAATGAACAGTGTTCCGGGTTTCATGACTGTTCAGGACATCAAGAAAACCGTTACCGCGGAAATGAACAGTGTTCCGGCTTTCATGAGTGTTCAGGACATCAAGAAAACCGTTCCCGCGGAAATGAACAGTGTTCCGGCTTTCATGAGTGTTCAGAACATCAAGAAAACCGTTACCGCGGAAATGAACAGTGTTCCGGTTTTCATGACTGTTCAGGACGTCAATAAAACTGTTACCATGGAAATGAACAGTGTTCCGGCTTTCATGTCTGTTCAGGACATCAAGAAAACCGTTATCGCGGAAATGAACAGTGTTCCGGGTTTCATGACTGTTCAAGACATCAAGAAAACCGTTACCGCGGAAATGAACAGTGTTCCGGCTTTCATGACTGTTCAGGACATCAAGAAAACCGTTACCGCGGAAATGAACAGTGTTCTGATTTTCATGACTGTTCAAGACATCAATAAAACCGTTACCATGGAAATCAACAGTGTTCCGGTTTTCATGACTGTTCAGGACATCAAGAAAACCGTTACCGCGGAAATGACCAGTGTTCCGGTTTTCATGACTGTTCAGGACGTCAATAAAACCGTTACAATGGAAATGAACAGTGTTCCGGTTTCATGACTGTTGAGGACATCAAGAAAACCGTTACCGCGGAAATGAACAGAGTTCATTTCCGCGGTAACGTAATTCAAAAAGAGTTTCACACATCTAATGGATCGATCAAAATGGTTCATCGATAAGAAGGGAGACTACTCTGAAGATCCATAACCACAGTTGGACTTAGTGCATTAAACTTTCCTCGTAACAGCAGCTGTCCTGGAACTTTATTGTCAGACGGTATAGTTCCCATGGTAGACTAAGCTTTCTGCACATTGTTTGCGAAATGACAAAATAAATCAATTTGTTAAATAAAATTTCAGTTCCTCATATCCTTCCATTTACGCAACAAATATTTTAAAACTTAAAATTATTCTTTCAAAATAGCAGCAACTGAAAGAGTCATGATATGTCTAAATAAACAAAATGAATAAAATTACAATATGACTGCGCTAAGATTACGAAACTGTGCTGTCATAACAGCATGCATTTTGGACAAAAGAAAAATAAATGCTTATTTCTCTTTGATTTTCATTAAACCATTACTCAAACTGGTAGCTTCTCCGAATAAAAAATATATATCTTCTTGACAGGAACATTCATAAAAATCGACCCGTTGCGGTTATTATTAATTAGATAACTCTCTTAACTTCTTAAAATAATCATTTTTGTGAGAAAAAATTAAAACTGAATGATCCTCGAGTTGCTTCAAAAAGAAATTACGTTTGAGCTTGATTTCTCCTTGGAATATTTGAGTTTCGTATTTTTTTCCATCTAAAAAAAAAAAAGTAAAATTTTATGTGGAATGACAAAGAAGAAAACATTTCGTGAGCTAATCGAAAGTCTTCATTGAGTTCGGTCGAAGAAGTGTTAAACGAGTTTTCACGTTTTGCTGTTGAAAACATCTGTTTCTTTCCCAGGTTGGGAAGAAGACGAAAATGAAAAGAGCGAAATTCACAGTGCTCGCGAAATCGATGCTCTTCACATCGTGTTGTTGGAAATGGTCGTCGTAAAACGGAAAAATGTTGTTCCAAAGCAGGCCGTTTCCTCAACATACCCAATAGGTGTTCTCGGTTTTATTTACTTTCCCGAAGGCTTTTTACCTGTTTCGAGATAAGGGTGGAAATCTCTGGGAGCTGATTACATGGCGTGTTTCGCAGAGCTCTCTCTCCGATAGCAGAATCTGATCGTGGAGAAATCCAACTCTAAAGTTAGCTCGAATCAGGCTACCAGAAATTCTAACTTTATTAGGATACAAAACGTTAAAAGCTAAGAAGAGAAGTGAAGTGCAAGATTCCAGTTTTGAATGTCAAAAACCTTCTTTCTACCAGGATGATTAAAAAATTATTACCAATTTCTGCAGTTGTACATACAAAAGCCGTTCCATAAAAACTAAGAATAAAATCACACGAAACGAAGAACAGCAAAATATATGTCATTCGTTTTCAAAGTATTTTCCCTCGGATGATATGCAACGGTCCCATCGTTCAGTCCACTTTTCAAAGCATGTGGCGAAGGCATTTTGCAGAAGCTGTTCTAGAAACCCCTGTACAGCTTGAATAACGTCAGCATCTGTGTTGAATGTTGCGCCACGGAACTTATCCTTCATTGTTGGAAGCAACCAGAAATCGCACGGCGCGAGGTCAGGACTGTAGGTAGGTTGTGGCATGATTTTAATACTTGATTTCAATACTGTATTGGCTGTAACATGATTTCAATACTGTATTGGCTGTGGAATGGTTTCAATACTGTATTGGCTGTGACATGATTTCAATACTGTATTGGCTGTGGCATGATTTCAATACTGTATTGGCTGTGGCATGATTTCAGTACTGTATTGGCTGTGGCATGATTTCAATACTGTATTGGCTGTGACATGATTTCAATACTGTATTGGCTGTGACATGATTTCAATACTGTATTGGCTGTGGCATGATTTCAATACTGTATTTCGTGAGAAAGTGTTGACCACAAGCAGCCACATGTGGGCGGGTGTTACCATGGTGTAGGGTCTACTTGCCCACCAGTTCCGGTCGCTTAATCGATATGCGTCCTCGCAGACGATTCAAGATTGAAATGTAATACTCAGCATTAACAGTAATTTGTGAAGGAACGGCATGCTGGTAGACTACACCTTTATGATCAACGAAAATTATTATCATCATCTTCCTAGCTGATTTGGTTTGGCGGACGTTTTTCGGAGGAGGTGAGCCTGTGTGTTTCCAGGCAATCGTCTCACGCTTCGTGATAGGGTCAAAATAGTGGACCCATGTTTCATCGGCAGTTATTACTATGTTTAGAATTTTTGGATCCTTTGGAATAATTTGTTTCCACTCATGACACATCAGAACTCTGGCTAATAATTGATCTCTCGTCAGGTGATGAGGTACCAATGTGGAACACAGACGATGAAGCAGTAATTTGTCGCGTTGAATGCGGAATGCCGACGTTTTTGAAATGTCATTTGACGCCGCTATGTCTTCACACGTCATTCGGCGAACTTCTTGTAGGATTGCCCAAACAGTGTTAACAATACATTCCATGACAACACTTTCAGGTCGACCAAGAGAGAAATCTGCCGACAAGCGACCTTTTTTGAAATCATGGTGTCTTTTAAAAATCGTTGAATCACCCAAACATTTATCTTTGTAAGCTTTTTCTTTTAAATCAACTGTTTCTGGAGCCGTTTTACACAAACGATAGCAAAATTTTATCGCAGAGCGCATTTCACTTCTTAACTCTGAATCACTGACCTCCATAGCGTATGGCGAAATGCAGACTTACCTTGAGCAACTGCGCAGTAACAAAAGCAGAATCGTCTGCCACGGATAATAACTGTTGCCATAGATACTTTCTTGATCCAGTTTGTCGTCTGCGTGGTTATTTTTCCGCTTCGCACCGTTGCCAACTAAAAAAAAAAAGCACTCTCAGTTTTTATGGAACGGCGTTGGTAAATACATAAACGTAAAAGTTTAATCTTTGAAATAGAGACCTTCGAGCACGAATCTCCCTTTGAAAAAGGAAAAAACTCTTCGAAGCGAAAACGTATTGCCCAGGTTCAACATCGTAGAGGTTTTGGAAGTGTTTCCCACGTAGAAAATGTGCCATAAACAGGAATAAGTGTTGTAATCCGAAGGCGCAAGATCCGGACTACCAGGATAGATAAAAAAAAAAGGTTACAAGGGACATCAAAAATGATTGATTAACAATAGACAGAAAATTCAAAAGGGAATTATGAGGCATTCTTGCTTATCACTTTTCCACATAATCACCAAATCTGTTCAGGCATTTATCGGAACGCATGACCAACTTGTTTAACCCGGCTCGGTAGAAATCACGTCCCTGCCCATTGATCCAGTTCTTGGCAGCTATTTTCACATCACTGTCGGAAGAGAACCTTCTTCCAGATAAGTGTTCCTTCAATTTCGGAAAAAGGAAGTAGTCACTGGGTGCCAAATCTGGGCTGCATGGAGGGTGGCTCCAGTCTTCCCACTTGAACTTTTGCAGCAATTCTTGAGTTTTACGTGCAGTATGGGGCCTGGCATGATCATGCAGGAAGATGACACCATCACTCAACATGCCAGGCCGTTTGCGTCGGATGGCTTCACGTAACCTGTAACCTTGTCAAAGCGGCACAATAACGATCGGCATTAACGGTATGGCCACGCTCCAGATACTCGATAAGGATAACACCGCATGCATCCCAGAATATGGTTGCCATAACTTTACCGGCAGAGGGTGTAACTTTAAACTTCTTTTTCGTTCGTGATCCAGCGTGTTTCCACTCCATACTGGCTCTTTTGGTTGTCGGGACGAAGTGATGAAGCCAAGATTCGTCCCCAGTAACGATGTTATCAATGAACTGCTGGCCGTCGGCATGGTAACGCTGCAGAAACGTGAGGCTGCACATCATTCGTGTGGCTTTCTGCTCCTCGGATAACGCACGTGGTACCCACCGGGCACAAACCTTGGAATATCCCCAAACATCAGAAACGATACGCTGAACGGTACCATAGCTGAGTCCCAGCTCTGACACCATTGCACGCACAGTTACTCGTCGATCATTTTGAATCATTTCGTCAACTCGTGCCGTGTTGATTTCTGTCGTTGACGAACTTGGACGGCTGCTCGCTGCCCTGTTGCGGATTTCCACATCCTCTCTGCCCGATTGAAAAGAGCGACACCATTTCGCTACATGTTGTCGGCTGATTGCTTCTTCACCATAAACTTCCACTATTTGACTGTGAATTGCAGATGCGTACACATTCTTTGCCCATAAGAACCGAATTACGGCTCGCACCTCCAAGCGGGACCACTTTTCTAAACGTCTTGCCATTTCAATCGCTCTCACGCGTCTGCGAACTTGCACTAACTTCCCAAACAACCGCTGACAGACGACTAGCGCCATCTGTCTCCACTCTGGGCAACAAATGTACCCTCCACACTAATTACTTTTCCAATGCTGCTGCTTGTAACCTTTTCTTTTTTTTTTTTTGGATGGGGCATTAGCCCAGACTCTAGAGTTCTCGCATTTGTTTTCCTTAGTTCACGGGGCACGATGAGCAGGAGATATCTTGTTGAAAGATAACTCGTTTGGAGATCATCAAGGCAGGATACTTTTGGCTTAAACGAGATACATCCGCTCCAGCTGACCACAGTCCTACTGCGCATTGATGCCACGGCCATCTGGAGACAGTTCCCAATGAATGGGACCCATTCACCCACCGAAGCGGCTTAACTTATTTTATATATGGGATCATCTTCCTTCCACGGAACACTGCTTCATGTTTACGTCTGTAACTGGTGTGACGTGCCTGCCCCGCAGGACGCACACGATATAAAGGCAGATAGCAGCGAGAACGAACGTCTGCGTAGCTCAGTTGGTAGAGAGACTTGCTCCGGAATAAGAGGACTCGGGTTCGATCCCCGGCGTGGACCAAAATGACGGAGAAATTTACTTCGGTATACTGAGACTAAACACCGATGAACCATTCAATTATGTCCACATACAGCCTAGAAAAATGAGCGCGCCTGGAGACCGAACGGTGGCGCAAGTGTAGTTCACAGAGCAGTATATATACACCCGGAGGACCGGCTTTCTGTTAGTAGTGTGTTCGGAGTCAGAATGGGAAAAGCTGCCGACCTATCGGAGTTTGATAAAGGCCAAATTATGATGGTACAGCGCCTCAGAACTACGATCTCGGAAACGGCGCGGCTTGTGGGCTATTCACGTGCCGCTGTAGTATTTACCTTTTAAATGTCTTTTCCTTCGAAATAAATGGTAATCTAGCCAGATAAAAAATATATTTCGTAGTTACCGCTTTTTACTGTGAAAAACAAATTTTAAATACACTGCTGGCCACCCAAAATGCAACACCAAGAAGGAAGCATCCGATTGGTCTGAAATTCGCAGCATGCGTCGCCTGCGAGAGGACATGCAAACGATTAGCATTGCAAGGCACATGCAAATCATGTGCGCCCGGCACGCCACCGATAAGCACTACAAGAAGGGTGCGCAGAAGGCGGGGTGTAAGTAGTAGAAGTGTGTTGTGTTGCCGGACCTGTGCGTGGGAAGCTTCCTGATGCCTCGCCGCAGAATACGGCAGTCATTCCAGCACGTTTCAGAGTTCGACAGAAGACGAATAGCGGCTTATCGCGACAGCGATTTATCGTACCGAGACATCGGCGCCCGTGTGGGACTACATCCAGCCACACTGAGGCGAGCATAGATTCTGTGGGTGCAGGAGGGACGGACTGACCGACGTGAGCGATTTCCGCAGCCGCGGCACTTCACCGAACGAGAGGACCGGCATGTTGAGCAGCGGGAATTGTCGGCCCGCACCGCCCCACCACGAACGTTAGCGCAGGAATTAGGGTGTGTTGCGCAACAACCTGTGTCAGCTCGTACCGTTCGACGTGGTCTGCAAGAGCGGGGACTAGTCACCCGGCACCCATTGCTCCGTTTACCATTGACGTTAAACCACCGGCGAGTGCGGCGGCAGTGGACCGTTGAACGCCGCACCTGGACTACGGAATGGCGCGACATTGTCTTCTCGGAGGAATCCCGCTTCTACCTGCAACACCACGATGATCGGATCCGCGTGTGGCGGCACCGCGGCGAGAGACTGTATGACGACTGATTTATGCATCGCCATACCAGTCCGTCGCCTGGCGTTATGGTTTGGGGCGCAATTGGATATGACACCCGCACCCCTCCGGTACGCATCATCTGTACACTCAAAAGCCACCGCTACATCTCCGACGTTTTGGAACGTGTAGTCCTCCCTTACCTCCAAGACCTGCCAGCCCCCACGTTTCAACAGGACAATGCGCGCCCGCACATGGCACGCATCGTGCAACAATTCTTCACTGCCCACCAGGTGTCACCGCTGCCGTGACCCGTCTGTTCTCACGATATGTCGCCCATCGAATACGTCTGGTCGCAGATCGGCAACCTAGTGGCCCGGCAAGCACCACCCGTGGCTACGCCTGTTGAACTGTGGCAACATTTGGAAGCAGCCTGGACCGACATACCCCAAGCATACATCCAAAGCCTCTTTCGTTTGATGCCACGGCGTGTAGCGGCCGTTATTGCCACCCATGGGGGCCACACGAACTATTGATGTCTGCGTGTTCTGCAAGTCGCACGGGCCTGTAAGCTCAATCGTTTCATCTTTGTGTCTGTCGTTATGTGTGCAGTAAATCTGGCTTTGCTATCTCGTGTCCTTCTTGGTGTTGCATTTTGGGTGGTCAGCAGTGTAGTTATTGACAGGACCTGACGAAAAGTGGAGCCGCGGGTGCCCTAGTGGGCAACGTTCGTGACTGCCAAGGAAATGACCTCAGGTTCGATCCCAGGCAGGTACGAACGCTCCATCCACTAAATATCTGCCGTGCGTCGGATGGGCACGTTAAGCCGTCGGACCACGGGTACTGTCTCCCCGGTAATAAATAAGGGCGTCTTTCTCCCCCTTTCTACTTCGCTTCCGTGCCACTTTCCTATCGGGCACTCTAGCCCAAATCTCCTAGCTTCCTATTTCTAAGGGTTGTTTAAGACCTGGGATCAGACACTCCTACCTAAAATCCTGTACATATGATCAGATCTGATCTCTGACAGAAAGCATCTCGCAAAAGCGGGAGCAACGGTCTTAGCCAGTGAGGAATAATCGAGGTTGGAGTGTTGACTGTTATACACTGAGTAGCCACTTTATTATGACCACCCCCTCATTACTTCATTGGGCCACCTTTTGCCTTTAATACTGCGTCGATTCTTCGTGGCATGGACTCCACGAGATGTTGATAGGTGGTTTGTAGAATCTGAGACCATGCTTGATGAATATCACTTTCCAGGAGTGTAAGATTGCAGGGTTGTGGATCCAGCTGTCTGATGGCTCGTTCAACTTCATCCCACAAATTCTCAATGGGGTTGAGATCTGGAGATTGTGGGGGCCACCTAAGCAAAGTAAACTCACCGGCATGTTCCTGAAACCAATCCTGTACAATTCAAGCACTACGGCAGGACGCATTATCTTGTTGAATGTAGCTATCGCCATTGGGATAAACTATCCACATGACAGGATGCACTTGGTCCGCAACGATGTTTAGATATGATGTGCCAGTCAGACGTTAATCAACACGAATTAAAGGGCCCAAAGCATGCCAGGAAAACATTCCCCAAACCATAACGTTGCCTCCACCAGCTTGAAGAGTTGTAGCAGTGCATTTGGGGTCCATGCTTTCGTGCTGTTTCCGCCAAATTCTCACTCGTCCATCGGCATGGTGCAACTGAAAACGTGATTCATCGGACCACATAATTTGTTTCCAATTAAAGACTGTCCAATCCTTGTGCGAACTGGAGACGTTTTCTCTTGTTAACTGCATACAGCAAAGGTGTTCGAACAAGCCTTCGGCTGCCATATCCCATACGATGCAGTGTACGGTGAACAGTGCGTGCAGGGATCATTTGAGGGGATCCCTGATTAAGACGGTCTGTAATTTGCAGCACTGTTGCCCTTCTGTTGTATGTTACTAGTCTGAACACTCCCCGTTCCGCCGGAGAAGTCACTAGTCGATGACGACCATACGTTGCACGTAGAAACCCAGTTTTTGGCTGACAGTCCAGTCTTAAAGCACTTTAACAATAGCTGCTCTGGAACATTTCACGAATGCGGAGGTTTCGGTGATACTCTCTCCATGGCTCAGAGTTCCTACAATCATCCCACGTTGAAAGTCCGTCAAATCGCATTTTTTACCCATCTCGTCACCCAAAAATCACTTCTTCTACTATCGCAAGCACTAAGCTTTCCCTTTCTATACTAGCTTCGCCCTCTGGCGGCAACAGCGTTCAGCCATAACTCATTTGCTTAAAACTGTCAGGTGGTCATAATAAAGTGGCCAATCAGTGTATATCTCCTTTGCTTCTCATTCTGATCTTCCTTGGGGGACATTCTGGGACTCGCACTTCTGTTTTCTATTTCCAGACAGGAGATATAGTGAGACCGCAAAGGAAGGTGATTCTCCTTCCTAACAGGCAATCGTCTGAAAAACTAACTAACTAACGGGAAGCGTGATGTCATAAATAAAATGTCATGGTATCCATCTCGAAGGCGTATTAGTTAACAATTATTTGGTGCATTTAGATGTACTTGAGTTTCACTGTGGCGATTTTTTCTCGGTTGTTTAGCTGTCCTTTTCCCTCTTCGTTAGGTGTTTTGGGCCCATTTTGGAGCTTGCTTGATTGCAGGTGAAGATGAGTTCCAATGACTGCCGGCCATTTTGACGGTCTCCGGAGGAGTTTTCTCTTCCAGTCCAGTATGAAAGAGTGTGAGGGGAGTGTATGAAGAACTTGTAATGTAAAAGATAGAGTATAAGGATGTGTGAATGATATTTTTTTCAGAGTATGACTTTTGAGGCTGTTCCAATTGTTGAATGGCTGACATAGTTTTTCCTGTGTTTTTGAGTATTAATATCAGTGCCACCCTCGCCTTCGGGGGAGAAGGATTAGGGACTTCTGAGATCCTCATTTGGGCTCACTCTGTAGTGTGATTCACGAGGTACCTTGACCTTGGAAGACAAGGCCACGATGAAGGCCTCTTGGATGCCTTGCTTGGGTTCTTGTACGGAAGTCAAAATTGGTCAGCAGCATCTTAGAGCATCATTGTGTGATGTCCTGCCGATGACTTTGTTCCACTCCCACTGAAGATTGCAGTAAGACACAAAATTTCAAAAAAGGAAAACTCACGGTTCTGTAGTCACTGATCGTCTTAGCTACTTCAGTGTTATTAATTACAATTTTGAGTAGCCAGTCGGTAGGTATGAACTGAGCACGAGGTGCCTACTACGTAACCGTCAAACGTGTTGCCTTATCGGATTTCCAAAATATACGTCAATAAAAGTGTTAGCATATTTTCCGAAACATAATAAATCCAGTGTCGTTTCGTCTGGAACAAACTTTTACGAAATAAAATAAAATAAATGTTATTTTCTCTTATTAAGGCTCACTTAAGATGTTATTGAGTCAAAAATCCTCAAGTACTCGGACAAAAGTAATTTCTCAAAAACCTACATTGGGCATTATTCGCTCATAGGCGCAAGAGAAGTAAATAACGGTCATAAATTCCTTACTCCCAACATTCGGTTCGTTTCTGCTCTTATTCTTCTTCCTAGCAGAATAATCCAATAGCTGTCTTTATTTCCCACATGAGACAGAGTACTGGAACCTCTGTAAGTACTCCAGCTCTCAAATTGTGCCAGGCCAACTCTTGTGAGCTATTGGACAATCTAATAACCCACTCGGTAAATTGGAAGAGACAGTGCAAAGGGAACTGTGGTGAAGAAAACAAACAGAAAGGGGGCACGGAAGAAAGTCTATCTCTTTTCTCTTAGGAAGCAAGCAGTTCATGTGAGGTGGGAACATGTTTTCGTGTCACACTCCATTAGCTGAGAAGAAATAGGCTACTGCCTCTGCTCAAAGAGTTTCATTCTTGTTTATTTACTTTAAGTACTGGCAAGAACTCCACGAAGGTTATCCGTTTATAATAAATACGATTATTTCCTTCTCTTGGAAAAAATGTTGGATAAGAGCTCTCCATGATCTGAAATATGTTTATATATCAGGTATGAAGACATTCGGATGTTATTAAACATCTGACATACTTCACGAAATAGAAAAAAAAATGCCTGAATACGGAACAGAAAATTTTCAGTTTATCAAACAGTCGACATACAACAGGGAGTTGAAAAGTTTCTAGTCATATACTAGAATATTGTGAAAACATATTTGTTATGAAATATAGTTTTCCTTAAACCAACACACTTTCTGGCACGATCAAGTAATTTTCATAACCAGAGCCAAATGAAATTCAGAAGGTTTTGACTCAGACCATTATTTCAATGCATCCATAATATCATTATCAGTGCTGAATTTCCGCTGTTTCAAATTCTTTTTGAGATCCGGTAATAGTCCAATGGAGCCAAATCTGCTAAATACTGTGGTTGACGTAAGGCTTAATAGCTTCAACCTACCGTCATGCTCAGTTGAGAGAGTCACAAACTCTGCGTGCGCTAGTACTTTATCTTTATGAAAAATGACTCAATTGACAAATTTTCTGCACCTCTGGAGCTTGTCTTGATGGAAGACAGCAAATTTACTGCTCATCTGGAGCTTGTCTTGATGGAAGATGACTAGCTCTAACCCACAGTTAAGATGACTCCATTGGCCAATTTTCTGCAGCTTTAGAGCTTGTCTTGATGGAAGATGACTCATTTGGTCAATTTTCTGTTCTTCTGGTGCTTGACATGATGGAAGATTATCCCTTTGACCAATTTCCTGCACTTCTATAGCTCATCTTGATAGAAGATGATTCCTTTGGCCATTTTCTGCACTTCTATATCTCATCTTGACGGAAGAGGACTCCTTTAATCAAGTTTCAGTACCTCTGGAGCTTGTCTCGATGAAAGATGACTACTTTGACCAATTTTCTGCACCTCTTTAGAAATCGGACAGACACCTCTAGCGCATGGCAGTTATCAATCGCAAAGCGATATTCACGGTCAATGGCGTGCGTCCTTTGATGCACCTCTGGAGCTTGTCTTGATGAACCTTTGGCCAATTTTTTGCACCTCTGGAACTTGTCTTGATGGAAGATAGCAAATTTACTGCTCCTCTGGAACTTGTCATGATAGAAGATGACTCATTTGGTCAATTTTCTGCAGCTTTGGAGCTTGTCTTAATGGAAGATGATTCATTTGAACAATTATTTGCTCCTCTGGAGTTTGTCATGTTGGAAGATGACCCTTTTGACCAATTTTCTGCACTTCTATGGCTCATCTTGATGGAAGATGATTCGTTTGGCCATTTTTTACACTTCTATATATCATCTTAACGAACGATGACTCCTTTGACCAGTTTTCTGTACCTCTGGAGCTTTTCTTGATGGAAAATGACTCCTGTTACCATTCTAATGAACCGCGGAGCTTGTCTCGATGAAAGTTGACCACTTTGACCAATTTTCTGACACCTCTTTAGCTGTCGTTAACAGACATCCCTACAGCAAGGCAGTTATCGATCGCACAGCGACATGCGCGGTCAGTGGTGTGCCGTGTGTAACGTACCAGGAGATGTGACGTACCTTCCAGAAGGACGCACACGACATAAAGGCAGATAGGAATCAGAATAAAACGTCCGCGTAGCTCAATTGGTAGAGTGACTTGTTCCGGAATGAGGGGATCCGGGTTCGAACCCCGGCGCGGATAAAAATGACGGAGAAATTTACTTCGTTATAATGGCGCCCGAACTATCCGGATGACCCGACCGTTCAAAATCTCGCATTGGTGTGATGTTATTTCCACACCGCAAGATAGGAAAAATAAGAGAATCCCTTCTCCAGCACTTCGAAAAAAAAATAATAAGGGGGAGATGATGTAACGTACCAGGAGATGTGACGTACCTGCCAGAAGGACGCACACGACATAAAGGCAGATAGGAATCAGTATAAAACGTCCGCGTAGCTCAATTGGTAGAGTGACTTGTTCCGGAATGAGGGGATCCGGGTTCGAACCCCGGCGCGGATAAAAATGACGGAGAAATTTACTTCGTTATACGTGAACGTTATGTGCAAGAAAAAATCATGCGTCATTTGTTTTTGTTTTTTTTTTATTCTTCCTTTACTTTGTCTTAAAACATAGGCTTCGACATGATGATCTTCAGCAGAACTTCAGATGTTATTAATTTTTTTAGATGATACGTGTCTTTGCGTACATTGTGTGAATAGTTTTTTTTTCGCACAATTTAGTGGCACAACATATTAGTTCCCTCAAGCATTTATCCAAACAAAGTTCGCGCGAAGCTTTGAACAATTTTGCATGTTGTGCTGTTCCAGGGGGAAGAGTAAGAAACGCTTAATTCGCTTTTTCACCTAACGAAATCAAAACGAGTGAGATATGTTTCTTTGAGAGAATTCAGGCTCACTTTGGGAAACCCGATTCTTTTTGTATCACAATTTTTTCAGCTCATAAAATTTCAATATAGGATAGTTATGTGAAGACGATTATGATTTGGAAACTACCAGGCGTAAAGACTTTACCCTCTCGGGGTTCACCTTCGAAAAAAGCCATCTGGTTGATGTGCGAAAACTTGGAACCTTTCATCTTTGTTTTACGCCCATAATACGGATTACTAATAGTAGTTTTACTATTTTAAATCTTAAGTTTGACAACTTTTGAGTTTTAATTTTCTTTTTCTTCAGGAAAGGGTAAACAGTTCCTAATAGTTTCATTACAAAATATTAAACACGGCCAACAAAACAGCTTGGGAGATTTGAAACACTACCAATCTTGATATTAATTAGTTTATATGTTTGAATACTTAACGACGATATTAAGTGACTAAAGTTTAAGGATGGTGTTTCGCTGCTTACATATTCAGATTTTTCCATAAAACTTAGGGAATCGAAAGACTTTTTAATTTTGCACCATCCTTTTCTTTATTCGCCTTTTGCAGTTTGCTTAAATTATCTTCAAACATTTCAGTGCTTCAGAAAGCAAGAAATATATACAAAAATGCAGCCGTACAATTTTCAAATGAATAAGAAAAAGGATCCCTCTAATTTACGCACTCGATAGCAGATACTCACCGTGAAAAGAAAACATGTTTTCATTGGTCGATGCAACATTCTCTATCACATTTCGTCAAGTTTTTCAGCTGCACTTAATCAAGGCGCCAATCCTGGTGTAGGGGAGATGTGACGTACCTACCCTGAAGGACGCATATGAGATAAAGGCAGACAGGAGCACATGCCAGTGTAGTATAGTGGATAGCTCCGGAGCCGAGAGTTGCAGGTTCGAATCCTGCCTCTGGCATAAAAATGCTGGAGAAATATACTTCGCCATAAGAGTTTCCAGTCCTGCGACAAGTTACAGATATTTTAGACTGGCATTGTAGCAGATGATAGAAAGACTCAAAAAGTCGTAACCATCCATCTCTCGTTAGACAGAGAAGCGATATAAGCAGACTGTTCTTGCACACTTCAAAATTGCCTTTATTCTTCAGTATAATAACATTTCTATGTACATGACAATGGAATCTGCCAATAAATACAGTGGTATATACATCAGCTGGAAAGTTCCAGTGAAACGTAAAACAAAATATTGTTAAAATCATAAAATTATTTCGCCACGTAGGGCGAAGGAGAGGCAGACAATAAAGCACGAGCGATACAAATGAAAATGTTTACCTACAGCATTGTAGACAGGGAAAGACATGATTCTATACTATGCACAAATTCCAATTAAGCATTACTACCATACTAAAGATTAAACATGCACAAGGTACTAATTCACATAAAAGACCATGGGTGAGAAGGAACTAACAGGTGCAACAGTATTTGGAGATATGACAGTAATGGTAGAAACAAATAAGCACAAATACTAATCATATGTACAGAATTATGCAGTGACAAGAGAGAAATATGCTAAACGGACCCAGGAGAGCAACTTTACAAAAAAACAGAAATCGAACAGTAATGCAATGCACAAGTTTCATATCATATGTTCAGAACAATACAGTGACAAGGAAGAAAGAAAGCCGCTAAACATACCCAGAAGGGCAGCTTCCCATGAAACAGAAATGCAACAGTGATGCTACATTTAAAATTTACAACATATGTACAGAAGTATTCAGTGACAAGGGGAAATAACGCTAAATGTACTCAGAAGGGCATCTTGTTACATTAAATTATACACACAGTGACTAATATTTTAAAAATATATTCAACATAATGAAGGGGACATTGCGTGGGCAGTAAACTGTGCAGAAGGAAGAATCATATACAACAACATAAAATCCAACATTATCGAAGAGAACATGGAAAACATGGTGAGCTATCTCCAATGGCACATAAAACAGAATAATCACAAATAGCGAAGCACCAAAATTAATACGAAAAACATGATTTGTTACAGTGAACGTGGGCGACAACAAAAATCCCACTTATATGTTGACATGAGACTGTAAATTGTGGATATGGAACCACCCAGCCGATTAGGCCCAGCTGGATTGAAAAACGCTATCGGTGTTTGTTGAGGCAGCACGAGAGTGCTCCATTTAGAGGCGAGAGGTTAACCCTGCTAGGAAGCGTCTCCGAATGATAGCACTTGCCACCTGAGGAGGTGGAATAAGGGCAGGGAAGCGTTGTTGAAGATGGAAAGCATAGACAGTGAACTTCACAAGAAGAAACATGTAACGACACACAGGAGGCAAGTGAGTAGGTGGATGCTTTGTTTGGAGTAGCCAAGCATATGCAAGAAATGGTAACGATCGAGCACAAATTCGATCAGCAAGACGAAATGCTGTGTTTAGGACTGGCAGGAGTACGGGGCAGAAGAGGTATTGATGTTGGACGTCGCTGACTTCAGGGCAAAAGGAACAATGTGGAGAGGTGAGAAGGGTCATGCGAAATAGTACTGATGGGGCGGGGAGACGAAGGTGAAGAAATTGCCAATGGACATTGAGTTCAAGAGGGGAGGAAAGGGGAGAGGTAGAGGCTGTCCAGATGGCATGGAGAAGAGAAGGAGGAGCAGAATGCACAGAAAGTGGAAGTGCGGGAGGGGAAAGAAGAAGTCAATAAAGAGAAGAGGAGGAGATAGAAGTAACTAGAACCGGGGAGCTACGAATGAGGAGAAAGAACGGTAGAGAAAGAAGAGCGGAGGGGACCGAGAAGAGACCATCAGGTGAAGCGAGGAGTGGAAAGAGGCTCCAAAGCGCTGTGCGACAGAGAAGATATTCGTTAGCAAGAGTAATGGTTGGAGATAGAAATAGGGAAGAAAGAGGTCTCCAGGTTAGATTAGAAGTTACGAGAGAACAGACAGTTATCACACCAGAGCGGATCAAATGAGGAAAGTAAAAGTAAGGGAGGTTAGGAGGGTGAATAAGAGAAGAGAAGAAGAGAGGTTCATCTAGGAGATCAAGGGTTGAAGAAGGAAATGAACGGAGAAGAGGAAGCGAACGAAAGAGAGAAAGGCCCTCTCGCAGGACAGGAGGGAGGTGGGTCGGGAGAAGAGAGTATGCATCCATCTTCAGAAACAGTAGGAAGGTGAAAGATGGGTCACGGGAAGAAGCTAGAACATTCAAGGTAGTGGTAAGGGACGGAACAGTTGAAGTGGCAAGGCGAATGAAATGAACAATGCGATGTGTTTTATAAAGGACAGCTGGATCAGGAAGCTGGATGCCACCTAATGAGGCTGGCAGAGGAAGCGTGGCAGGTTTAACCCAGTGATGTAAAGACCAGATGACGGAAGTTGAGAGGCGAGTGATGGTCATCATTTGTGACACGGGCACAACCGTCGACATCCAAGAGTATTCGCATAGGGAGATAAGTTGTCGACGAACAACGGCTGCTCGTTGACGGAACGATGTGAAAGGGCGGCCTTACTCCAGTAGGCAGCAGTCCGTTGTATCCGGGGAAGAAGAGCAGTTCGTTGTATCCTGGGAAGAAGAGCAGTCCGTTGTATCCGGGGAAGAAGAGCAGTTCGTTGTATCCTGGGAAGAAGAGCAGTCCAGGTGGCGGATGCAGAAGCCAAGGGCAATCCAACATACGCACCGAGGATCTTCTGTGTAGTGGCTGTCCACTGCGCACCCCAAGGAGCATCGGTGCGGGCAGCCCAAGCCCCGCACCATAAGCCAGTACTTTTAGTTGCATTCAGCGCAGCTCCACATATTGCAACATACTGTTGATATACAGAATACAGGCGATCAAATTGAGATTCATCCCGGACGCAAAAGGTCACATCATCAGCATAGGCGGTGAAAATTATTCGATGATGACGAGTACTAGCCACTGTCGGCGGTAGAACATCCAGGAGTGATCTGCGGGCTGCTAACAGGAAAGGCTCAAAAGCGAGAGCGAATAGCTGGCCGGAGAGCGGACATCCTTGCCGGATGCCTCGCTTAAACGGAATTGGAGCGGAAGAAAAGGCAGGAGGAAAGCCAAATTGTGAAAGGACAGCAGAGAGATAAAAGTGAGAAACTTTATCAAAAGCGGACTTTTGATCCAGATTGAGAAAAGCAAGAGGTTCATCAAAAGAACGAGCGAGGAAGTGAAGATGAAGGAGAAGAGAAACGTTAGTGGAAATAGTCCGACCAGGCACAGTGTATGTCTGGTCGGGAGAAATAACGAAAGAGAGAACAGAATTAAGGCGACGTGATAAGAGTTTTGTATAGAACTTATAGTCAGTGTTTAGGATAGAGATAGGGCGCCAGTTTCCAAGATACAAGAGGTCACCCTTCTTAGGAAGGAGGATGATGTGTGCCAAAGTAAAGTTGGGCGGTAACGCAGGAGAGGAAAAAGCAGACGAGAAACACGCAGACAGAAAAGGCAGAAGGCACGGTAGAAAAGCACGACAAAAGGACAGAGGAAGGCCGTCAGGTCCAGGAGCAGCATGAGGATTGAGAGTAGCGAACGCCTCGCGGAGTTCGCGAAGAGAGAAAGGGGAGAGTAAAGAAGTAGATAAAGTAGAGGGGACCTGAGGAAGAGAGGAGAGAAGAGGAGAAGCTAATAAGGATGAAGACTGCGTTACCGCACTGTACTTGGCGGTGAAATACTGTCTGGTGAAGGTGCATAGCTTCGATGGGTTCCAAGTGATGGAACCATCCTGGAGGCGAAGATGACGCAAAGATTTAGCTGAACGATGTTGAGATTCCAAGGCGGTTAAGTAATCGTGAGAATCAGCTGTAGGGGAGATGCAAGAAATGCATCCTGCAGGCTGCATCGGATGCGCGAGGAAGAAGCAAAGCGTGGAGATCTGCCAGATAGCCGGGGTATTGCGAATCATCAAGAGAGAGCATAGATTATGATTGCTTGCGAATGAAATAAAACCGATGAGGAGAAGCTAGTACTGAATGATTCATTGGGAATAATAGTAAAGGAAAGCACTAATGGCATGAAAAGAAGAAATTCTGAAAAACAATCCGAGGCAGGCAAAGAAAACTTACTTTATGAGCAGTATTTGAAGAGCATTCATGGCAAAATTGCTAGGAATGGCTCCCGAACGGATATCTGAAAAATATGAATCTAAGGACACATCATAGCTAAAAAAGGATAAGCGCTAAAAACCAGAAGCGTAAATAGGCATATCGGAGTCCGGAACACACCAAACAATATTACGCCCCCACGTGTAACGTCACCCAAAGTCTCTTACACAACTTTCTGTCTTGACCCAGTCTTCTCAATGTTACTCCCGTATGCTTTCGAATTTCATCCAACCACACTTGGCGTGGCATGGACGCAATGGGGCCATGGAAAATTTGCCCTAGGCACACGTGTCCATTCAGACTGCAGCAGAGCATGGAGGTCCCGAAGAAGACGAGGATGTGGGTAGGCAAGTCAAACCTGTCGATCTAAATAGTCCCACAAGTGCTATTTGGGATTCAGGTCAAGCAATTTCGTCGGCCAAGAGAGAACGGAGACATCGCTGCCGTATTCCTGGAACCAGTCCCGCACTCCCTTAGCGACGTGGCGCGACGCATTGTTCTGTTGGTAGCACCATCACCACCAGGGTAAACGTCCAACATAAAGGGACGTATGTGGTCAGTGAGGATGGAAATGTAGCCATTGGCGTTCAGGGATCCATTCAGTAGTACCAGCAGTCCAGGTCATTCCAGCAAGACATCCCCCAGACATGCGCACTGCCACCATTGGCCTGTACTTGACCGATAAGCGTATCCAGGTGTTGGCTCTTATGTGTCTGAAGCCGTATTCGCCACCGCCCGTCACTTCTGTGGAGTGGAAACCTCGACTCGTCGGAGAAGGCAAACTTTTTCCACTCTTCCACTGTCCAATGCGAACTGCAGGCGTCGTTGCCGATGGATCTGGATTAACATGGGCGCCTTGACGCAGCGTTGACTCAGGGACTGCACTGTTGGTCGTCGATTGTCTTTTACAAGACAAGGTTCTTCTCTGGGGTCGATGACCTATGGGGCTTCACAGTTATGACGTCGGGAGGAACTCAGTGTGCCAGCGGTCCATTCTTACTACAGCACTTAAGACAGCCCCATACAACAGAACTTCGTCTGCTGTTTCTGAGATGCTTTCACCCTTGGCTCGGTAGCCGATGATCATTTCTTTTTGAACGTCCGTCAAATCACTACCTCTTCCCATTGTGCTCACATGACGCGCTATGTCTCATATGTCTTGGCCGGCCGCTTATATCTCCGTGTGGTCGACCTTGTCACGTGCATTCTGGGACGCGCCTGAGCGGGTACACTGTGGTTTTGGGGGTGGTCAAGTTATTCTGATACGACTGTGTGTGTGTGGGTGTGGGTGTGGGTGTGTAATCATCCATTCAAGACGAAAATTGGTATGTGCAATGTACACTATCTACCGGCAAGTAATTGGACATCCCTGCAATCGACGATATTTGCGGTCCTGATACACGTCACGGCCGCCGCCATTAAATATCGTGTGGGAAACAACAACGTAACCAATCGCATTCAAGATGCCACGCAGTTCGGAGCTCTCTGATTTCCAGATAGGTGTAATCGTCGGGTATCACAGAAATGGCCGATCCATACGTGACATATCCAGCGAGTTGAAGTACCCAAAATCGACAGTGTCCTACGTGATTGGCAAGTCAAAGATGACAGGTGACTGTCGGAATATGCGCCGACCCGGCAAGACCCACAAAACTGGGAGTTAGAAACCGATGGTTGCCGGCTAGATAAATTCGGAAGAACAGCACCAAATCGATCGGCCACATCCACGAGGATTTTCAACAGGCATCCGGAAGTATTCTTCCAATGAATACCATCCGTAAGGAAGCCGATCTGCTTGGTTATCATAGACGTGCTGCCGCCCACAAGCCTTTGATCACCAAGTCCCCTGGTAGACACAACACCAAGACCAACTGCACCATTTTGGATGACCATGCGCTTCCTACGTTGTGGCAGTTTTACGGGATGGACCCATGTTACTTTCATGATGACAATGCTACCAGTCATGTTGTGAGGTCCACCATGGCTTGGTATCGTGACAATGGGGTTAATCGAATGGACTGGCCTGTGCAGAGCCCGGACCTTAACCCTATCGTGCACCTCTGGGACCAGTTGGAGCGTCGACTTAAGGGGTGCTCCCACCGTCCGAAATCGGTGAAACAACTGACCTGTTTTCTCCAAGCCGAGTGGAAGAAAATACCGCTAGCCATCGTACACCGCCTGGTTGAGAGTATGCCCCGGAGGGTCGTAGCTGTAATCGCCTCTCGTGGAGGCTCCACCAACTATTGAAGGTGAATAAACTTCGTTTTCCTTTACTGTCACAGGTGCCCAATTACGTGTTGGTAGATAGTGTATATATATAGGAAAGGAAATGATAATAACTCTGGCTCGGATGCAAGCGATTTTCCAGCGTGGAATAGACGCATACAGTTCACGGACACTGTCCTGAAATACAGCATGCCAGATGGTGTCCAAATTGCGTGCCAGTTTGACGACATTCCGGGATGGGACTAGGTGGCGTCCCATCATGTCCCAAACATGTTCGACCGGTGAGAGGTCAGGCGATCGAGCTGGCCATGGAAGGATGTCGTCATTTCGGTGGCAGGCCTGGGAAAGCCGCGCGGTTTGTGGCCGGGTATTATCCTGTTAAAAAATTACTCGGTGATCATGCAACAGGAATGACAGCACAACAGGTCGTAGAATGTCGTCGACGTACCGCTGAACCGTGAGGGTGGTGTGGAGGACTACTTAGGGTGTCCACTTCTCTTAGAAAATGGCTCCTCAGACAATCACTCCCGGTGAAAGAGCCTTATGCGGTTCCACTCTAAAGGCGCATGCTAGCCGGCTTGTCTCCATATACGCATGCGCTAGTCATCGGCGCCAAGTGCAAGCCGTGAGTCATCACTGAAGACAACACGACGCAACTGAACACTATCCCTCATTGATCGGGCCCGACTCCATTGTAACCGGTGCCGGCATTGCTCGCTGCTCAGTGTTAGGCAGCGGAGTGGACGCAGCATGTTTTCGGACGGTTGAGAGCGATGAATTCTGTTCTGTTCGTGCGGGTCTCACAATCGTTGCGATCACCACGTTCTGTTGTTGCCCTCGGCCGTCCATTGCCGGTGTATCGCTCGGTCGTGCCCTCCCCAACCAATTGGCTCCAACGTCGTCCAATTGTTGCGTTGCTCCGATCCAAATACCTGGCGATACGACAACTTGATCAATCGGCCTCTCTCAGGCCAATTATATGCCCTCTTTCAGCCCAATTATACGGCCTCTCTCAAACTCGCTCAGCTGCTCTCATTATGTACGGATCCGACGACGAAACATCCTCACAGTTCGTGGAGGTTTTTGCACCCGCAGTCTGCTGTTACAATTGTCCCTGCTTGCGAGCTTTGCTATTGGTATACCCTCCTCGATGCGCAGTTCCCATGCGCTGTGGAGGCCACTATTTAGTCATTTGTTGCAGGGCCGGCCTGGGTCACCTTGGAGGGCGGTGGACCAACTGTTTAGAGGGCGCCAGACCCTTCTCAAACCAATCAACCCAGACCCCCCCCCCCCCATTATGGCCTTAGCCACACTGCTGCACCCACGGGGGAGGGGGGGCTAAAGCTCCCTTCAGACGCTTAAAAATGAACTGAATTGAGTGAAATTCATTGTTTTTATGCATATAATTTGCAGGTACATTACAAATAAATCTACAGGTACATTACAAAACACAAATGATAAACAATGATGACTGACAGAATGCTACTGCTAGATTATGGCCCTCATTTTAAAAAGCAAGAAGCCTCCTCATTTCAGAGCTGCCTTCACACAACCTATTTATGATAACTTCGCTATCGACTTAGTTAAGATCATCCTTCTTAGTGGCCATCATGAGAAAAGCTTCTAAATGTTCATTAGTTAATCATGCCCGAAGACGAGTTTTAATTATTTTAAGTTCCGAAAACACTCTCTCGCATGAGACCTGAGTAAGAGGTGTTGTAAGCAGGTGTTTGTAAACTTTAAAGAATTCCGTATATTGGAGAGAGTACATAGTACACTCTATCAACACTTTAAAAGCGCACTTAATACAAGAGTTATACTCCTTCACATCAAGGGACGGCGCCAAGGGGGTGCGAGGGTGGGTTTTTTTTTCAGTTTAAATTTAAAATTCACTCTCTAGGCGGCGTAAGATTTGGAAGATTCAATGACAAATTGCGTCGGCGTGTATATAAAAAAAAGCTTCCCTGGGCATCCTGTCTCCGTACCGTATTCCTCTCATGATCATATATAGAGGATTTTAGGAAGGGAGTGTCTGATCCCAGGTCTTAAACAACCCTTAGAAATAGGAAACTAGGAGATTTGGGCTAGAGCGCCCGATAGGAAAGTGACGCGGAAGCGAAGTAGAAAGGGGGAGGAAGACGCCCTTAATTATTACCGGGGGGCCAGTACCCGGGGTCCGACGGCTTAACGTGCCCATCCAACGCACGGCGGGTATTTAGTGGATCGAGCTTTCGTACCTGCTGGGATCGAACCTGAGGCCCTTCCCGTGGCAGTCACAAACGTTGCCCACTCGGCCATCCGCGGCCTCCGTATTCCTCTAAAAGCGGCCGACAGTTATACGACTTTTTTCTTCCCGCAGTAAGAGGCTGGGCAGTCATCACATTAGCGACAGCTTTCCACAAAGAAATTAATGCTTGTGGTCTACGCCTGAAGCTCCGTTCCAGAAAAGGAGAACAATAAATAACCAAAGTCCCTTAGAGGATGACACTGCTTTGCTCTTCTTTTTATCGTCGCCGCTGTTCTTCAGAAAACTGGGGCAGCAAACTTTATCGTCAGTTTTATTCTAAAGTTCGGTTTCATTTGAATTAGACCTGGACGGTAATGAAAACAAACGAAAACTTCAGGTATAACAAGAATTTAATAAAACGAATGATCATGTAAATGCAATTCTTTTCTGACGATCAGTCGAATTATATTCTACGAACAATTCTGAATTATAGATTTTCAAATTGTTGTGACTTTGAATGAGGTTTTTCGTGAAAATAATAGGGACATATATCTCCTATTGTTACTCTTTCATAGACCAACGAATTATTTAGGAACATTTTGAACAAATTTAAATAAAAAGCTTGTGGTTTTTTATATTACTTTACAGTCCGTATGATTGAACTTATGTGCCTAATTTCTCGACCTTCCGACTTCAAGTAATGGATGGAATTTAAAGCTATATATTCTCGGGAAAAAAAGAAAGGTAATTATTCGCCTGGTCGGAACACTTTTTAAATTGATACGGCTAATGGAATATCCGCTAGATTATGAAAATTTGTTGTATTTTAAAACAGTTCTACAGAAATATTAGATAGTAACATAAAAATTGAACTTCGAATTGTACTGTGGCCTCCAAATCCGAGTTTGGTTACCTGACTGATAGATAGTTGCCATAATTTCATGTTTTAATGATGGCGACATTTAATGTATAATAGCTTATATTTATTGTAAATATAATTCTGTGACTTTGTGCAGGTTTACAGCCGAAACTAGATTAAATTTTAAGAGAGTACCGTGTAACAGCGCAAAAACAAACAAGCACACATTTGAATACCTGTTGGAACGTAAACAGAATATATACATGCAATTTTTTTTTATGGGAGAAGAATAAACGAATTAGAGAAAAAAAACATTGAAAACTTTTGTTTGTGTGTACTTCACGGACACGAAAAAGTTAGTCAAAATATAATAAAATGATTGTTAGTTCTAACACCCCTGCTGCGGGAGGGTTAGAACTAATTAGCGCTTACTGCTGGGATGAAGGGCCTGACGACAACCGATAAACTGGTACATAAAATGTGAAGCAGTTTAAGACATACATGGACATAAAGCGAAATACTTTTTTTACTGAAAAACTTTACATTTTCTGGCACTCCTTGTAGTTTCCCCCTATCTACAGGCCACGTGACCTGAAATTGCTGAAGTTCCTCCACAAAAGGCAAAATACAAAGCAACGCAGTTCCCATCTCGGCTATATTTTTAACAAACATTCTATGAGCATCGCCAAAGGCGTAACTAGAGCATTTCTGCGTGCGTTCCGGGCACACCCCAAATATTGCGCAAGAGAGCTATCAATCTCGGCTCTTTTTTCTAGCATACTAGACATATTTGTTACAAATATATTAGCAGCATTCAAAGTTGTAATAAACTGTTCTCGAACACATTTTAACTTTCACGAAAAACACTGTATTAATCTCCATGCTTGAACATAATCAAGGTTCTTTGTCTGTAAGTAATCTGATAAAGGATTTGTTAATTTGAAAATCTGGAGAAGAAACATCATCGCTACCAAAATTGTTTCAAATGATAAAAACTTCTATAAAATGGACGATGCACAATTTCTGACTTTGGGAGTAAGGTCTTCAGAATTAGAAATTTTGAACAATACAAATAAATTTTAAATACAAAACTTTAGGTAGTTTGAATTGATGGTTGAACTTCAACCTAGTCATTAATCCTTCCAAAGACTTTTATTGTGGTTTCACTTCGGCCTAGCCATCTTGTAATTCCAATAGCTTCTAAGTTAAAATAAGGCATTTGTTCCAGGAACACTTGCAGTCGTTTTAAGAATTCCTTCAAAAACTCTTGTACAACTTGAGGCATTATAAATTAAAGAAATATATAGTACTTTAAAGGCACTGGACAATATCAGATAGTACTAAGTTAAGCCCATGAGCGTAACACCAAGTATGAATATGATTAGGAACTTCTGCTGATAGCTTAGCTGCTAATCCATTGCATTTCCCACTCATGTTTGCGTCACAATCAAATGAATTCGCCACGTAGTGCTCTATAGTTATTTGAAGTTCACCCAACACATATTTTAAGGTATTGAATAAATCCTACCCAGATGTTGAAAAAACACATTTCAACGCAAGGAGTCTTTCAACAACTCCATCTTTATAACGTACCGAAATACAAATGCACATTGGTCATTGCAAGAAATATCTATCGTAGTGTCCATCATAACTGAAAACTTAACAGCTTTCCTCATTTCCTCAGCAATATGTCTTTTCATCTCATCTAAGATAATGTTGATAATTTTTATTACAGTATTCTTACCCAAGAATGTCACCAAAGCGCCTCTTTCTACTGCTTTCTCATTTTCTCTCTTTCTTTTCTCTTGCTATGTATGAATATTTACACTCTGTTCAATAACTTTGCTGAGGTGTTTTTTAAGTGTTGGAACATATTTCTTTAATAAAAGAATTAACTCAAGAAAATTTCCGTGATTTATATTTTCATTATCAAGTGTGTATGCCGACTCTAGAGGGCCTCGGTAAAGAAGCCCTTGTTTGCCTATTAACTTAATCACATCTACTATTTCAATTATCATTCTCCTTTCTTTTACCTGATGTTTTCTCTTCTCAAGCTGGTTATTTAAAAATAAATCGTGAGCAGTTTTCTGGCGTTTTACTGCCATAAATGACTGTGCGGATTCCATGTGGCTTTTGGATGTTTCATGTTCCTCTACTCTTTGGCGAACATGCCTCCAGTCGTCGAAGCCGAAGCTGAAAACCGATTTGCTATCGCTAAACGCGTTACACAAAAAACAAAACATTTGCTGGGTCTTCCCATTAAAAGTCAACCATTGTATTTTAAAAATTTGTTTGTCACTTTTTTCTACATTAAACAACGGTTTTCTATCATGGAAAGGCATATCCTTCTCACAGGGCTGAACAGGATGGTAAGCCAAATACGCTAGCAATTCATCCTGGCCAGGTTTTCTAAAATAGTCCGTTGACTCTGCATTTGGTTGATTAAGCCTTCATTTGTGACTGCACTTTCTAGTACGAGAGGTCGATCAACAGATGTTGATTCAGAAAAGTTTTCTGGGCTAGTGGATTGTGTTTCAATGTCAAAATAATCCACTGAATCTGATACTGGAAGTGAAACTTCATGTAAGGTTAAACTCTCTGCCTGACCGGTATGAGTTGTAGATTTTGGTTTGGGGTAAATTTGGGTTATTTTTGAGCACTCTTTTGCGGACTGTTGTAGTTGTTTGCTTTTTTTTCTTCTCTTTCCTGTACTCATGCCCACATTTCTTTCTCTTTTTATCGTCCATTGTTCACATGAAGACGTTCTGAAAGAAACCATTAAATAACTTGAAAATATTTGAATTTTAAATAACAGTAACAATGAAATTCAAATTTTGCAAGTTATGACTGATACACAAATTGTAAAACAGAAACGCATGCACAGGGAACGAAAACGGAAATTACTCAAAATCAAATAACATTTCTTTCAACTTAAACCAAAAAAAAATACCTTAATACTTTACAATTGACGCAAAATATTAATGACTACTTAATTTTTTCATGAAACCATATTGGTAGGTACATATAACATAAATTAAAAACGCACTAAACGTCGGAAACCTTATCTTAGAAGTTACTGGAAAGAACATGTCTTTTCGAGGCGCATTCGGCATGACTCATCGTTCAACTATCACTTGTTTGACGTCATCTGGCACTTTTTCTTGCCGGAGGGCGCTGAAGGAAGCTTCTAGGGAGGGCGCACCGGGATATGTCCCGGCATCCCGGTGTGCCAGGCCGACCCTAATTTCTTGTTATTTATTAATCATTTGGATATTCGGCCCTGTGGTACTTGCATGGGAGTGTCATGAGAATCGAATGACTTTCTCGAGATGCTTTGTTTTTGCTTTTGTTGTTTTGCAAAAAGTGTATTTTATTTATGATAGGTAAGTCTTGAGAAAAGAAAGAGCTTTTGTGTATTTAGGTTTATTCTTCACATTTAAAGAAACTTGTAATTCTGAATTCAGCTATGTAAATAAAAATAAGAAAAATGGAATAAAATCTTCGAATTTCTCTCAGAGAATGCCCTGTGTTAATTGCTTCAGCAACTTAAATGATGTTATAATTTTTTAATATTAAATTTTGGTTGAGATATTTCATGCTGAAGTCCAGAAAGATTAGGTAAAAATAAAATGTTGTTAATTATTTATTACCTCAATACAAACACTACAGTAATTCTTAGACTTCTGTTGAAATGACGTTTAAGCTAGAAATGCTGATTGTGACATACCGTTAATTTTAAGGGTGTGGTACCTTGACAATTTTCTTGAGCAACAAGCTATAATAAGTCTTCATCTAGGTCCCTTTATATATTGCCTTTCTGGCATCGACTAACAAACGGGGAAAATAATAAAATCGTCATTCTAAATAGCAGTCTTGTGGAAATTCGTCGTTTTATTTTTATTAAATAATTATTAATAAGAATAATTGTAGAAATTTATTGCTGGCATTATGTTCTTCATTATTTTATTAGTAAAGCTATGAAAATTATCATTAAATCAAATATTTTTGGCAATAATTAAATTAAAAAAATATCAGAATTAGCAACACACACACACAAAGAGTGCAGAAACTTCTAAAAAGGAGAAACTTGACTCACCTGAAAAAGTGCAGAAAGCGTATTTCCCGAATTTAGTCCTAAACCTTGCCGAGTCTGCTAAAAGTAAACTTACGTGGCGACATCTACTGGTCTTTACGCTAAGGTTAAATCACTGCAAACGCTAAATTTAAATAGATTGGAAACTGAAGTTGAAAAATAAACTTCGTCTTCCTATTTGAAATCAATCATTGGCGGCTCCAACATGGGACGATTTAGGTTATCGCCCTCTGTCCTGGTTGTTTCAAAATCAACGGCGCTTAATTGTGTTTTGTAAAACTATGCATATAAAATATTTGGTTTACCTGATAAAATGCATTTATTTGAAACAAGGTTTTCTTAATATAATATTAACAAGAAAGATGACACAGAGTTTTGGGGTGTAATAAGCACGTCTTTTAAATCCATTCTGATGCAAATTAAATTTATCAAAGCTATTCAAAGTCAATTAAACTGGTATGAAAACAATAGGATCTAACGGATGAAAGAAGTTTTTCAATCGGGTTTTTAATCCCTCAGATATTGCTGTAAACGGAATCGTGAGCTAACGCCCTCTTGTTGCAGACTTGTGCGTTAAGAAAAACATGAATTTATATGACAAACATTTCGCACCGGAAAGGCTCTCCAACACAGAAACAGAGATATCGACAAAAATAAGATGTGACTTTACGTCCCCTGGTGGGAAAACCATGCATTATTTTAGGAAGTTAGCATTCTCAAAAGGTTTATCCATATGAGCTGTATCGGTCCAAGAAAAAAAAATAATCGAGTTTTCAGGATGATAGATTTTGCTACAAATACATCAGAAGCAGATATTAACACTTATGCCCCCTGGTGGCCAAACCATTCTTTACCAAACATTAGAAATTATGTGAAAAATATTTTCCACCAGGTCTTGTATGCGATACAGGAGGATTTTTTTAAATCGGAGTTTTAGGAGCAGAAAGAAATAACGCAGAAAACGCAATTTACCTTTGTGCCCCCTAGCGGAAAGTCTATGATTTACTTGAAAATTTTGAATTTATAGAAAAAACATTTCGCCTCGGAAACACTATCCAACAAAGAAGGAATTTTTCAAATCGGGCTCATAGAAGTAGAAATATTGACAAAAATAAAATATACATCTATGCCCCCTGGCGTAGAAACCATGCATTATTTCAAGAAGAAAATGTTCCTAAAAGGTTTGCCGACATGAGTAGTATAGGTCAACAAAGTTCTTTTTTTTTAATCGAGATTTTAGAAGCTCATATTTTGCTGAAAATATATAAAAAGCGGAAATTAATGTTTACGCCGCCTGGTAGCCAAACCATTTTTTTTTAACAAAAATTAGAAATTATGTGCAAACGATTTCCCATCGGTAGCTGTATCCGGTGCAGAATTTTTTTTTTCAAATCGGAGATTGAGAAACAGAGATATAAGGGGAAACGCATTTACCTCTACGCCCCCTAGCGGAAAGTCTATGAATTACTTGAAAATTTTAAAATTATATGAAAAACATGTCACACTGAAAATACTATCCAACAAAGAAGGAATTTTTCAAATCGGACTCCTAAAAGTAGAGATGTTGACAAAAATAAGATATGCATCTACGCCCCCTGGCGGAGAAACTGGAATATTTTAAGAAGAAAATATTCCGAAAAAGGTTTATCGATGTGAGTGGCATCAGTCCCCGAAATAATTTTTTCAATCGATATTTTAGAAGCTGAGATTTTATGGTAAATACATCAGAAGCAAAAATTAACACTTACGCCCCTGGTGGCCAAAGTATTCTTTACCAAAAATTAGAAATTATTTGCAAAAGATTTTTCATCAAGAGGTGTATCCGCTGAAGAATTTTTTTTTCAAATCGGAGCTATAGAAGAAGAGTTATCGGGAAAACTGTAATTTATTTTACGCCCCCTAGCGGAAAATATATGCGTAATTTGAAAAAGTAACTATATCTAAAATACTCTTCGACATAAATGGAATCGAAAGATAAAATAATTTTTTCAATCGGATGTTTAGAAGCAAATATGTGGAATAAAACGCATTTTTGAATTAGACATCAACTGCATTTACGCCCTCTAGCGGTGAAATTGTACATCCTAAAAAAAACGAAATAAAGGATCATCATTCTCATATTTCAAGCTTCCCAATGCAAGAAGAATTTTTGAAATCGAACTAATAGTTGCAGAGATATCGTGGGTACAGGCGGACGGACGGACGGACTGACAAACTAATAACATAAGCACGATATTTTTTTACAAAAGACGTGCTAAAAGGGAGAACAACGCAATTGTGTTCTGTAATACAAAGTTAATTGAAATGGTCCTGAACTGCAACAAGTCTTGAGAAGTTCTAAATGAATAAATATATAAATACAAATACCTATATCTATCTGTCTATGCCTACACATACATACAAACATACAGATATATCTAAAATTTAGCGTCCGACTTTTGTTTAAGGAGACACCCCCCCCCCCCCCCAATCCTCCCTGTGCTTTGCTCCCAATCGTCCTTTGGAATTAATCTAATGGATTTCGTTGTATCTGAAATAATTTTCTGTGATGTTAATATTAAATAATTATTTTATTTCTTGGAAAACATAAGAAATTTAAATTTGCAGACTTATTAAGAAACTAGCTTTTTTTCATTATTTTTTTCAAATTGAAAAGCATGCAGAAATTCCCAGAAACTGTTTAAACGCATATATAACATAACTTTGAAGTTATTCTGATTAATTACACACACACAGAATTCGATTTTAGGCATTTTTTTTTCCAGCATGTATTGAAAAATGAAATTGATTGTAATTTTGAATTTTTCTTCCTGGAATGTTTTGCAATTATTCTGACGGAATTCATTCTTCCTGGGAAGTTTTGCTATTCCTAATGATTTCAAACAAGCAATTATTTCCCCACCAAAATCGCTGCTGGACATCGGCAAAATATTTCATACCAACAGATGGCGCTAAGAAGCTGACAGTTAGGTGCAGCTTTCGAAAGGCAAAATGTGTGGGCACACCACAGCCGGTGTCCGGCAGTGATTTTGGTGGGGAAATAATTGCTTGTTCGAAATCATTATGAAATTACGATTTCCCTATATTTCTCAATGTTGATGATTAGACGAATTTAGCGAGTTGGCTACATATTACACTACTCAGTCCCCATTCTTCTTTTTTTTTTTTTTTTAAATGTTTGTTGCTGAAAAAAAAAATGCGAAGATAGTTAGATAATTTGGAATTTTAGGAAGCATCTCTTTGATTGATATCACATGAGTCAAATGGAAATTCTAAAAGGGCGATAAAAAATTCAAAATGCAGTGTCATCGTCCTGTAACTTGGCAATATTGTTACTAACGACTAAAATATTTTCTTACAGGTGACAGCACGGTGTATGGCCTCCCCACTTGAGACATGTACCAAAGTGGAGCAACGTTCTGTACATCCGGTTTTTTTTTTGTTTTTTTTTTTGTTATTTTTGAGTAGTGAAGGCGTGAAAACTATTGAAATTTAGCGTTGAATGAAGTTGTAGTATGGTGATGCATATCTGTCACTCCAGCAAGTGTACGAACGGACTAGGAAGTTCGTAACGACGTGAGATCTGTGACAGATTCTCCTAAATCGGGTCAGGCACACACAATAGTGACACCAGAGTCCATTACAGCAGTTGTGATGGGAATTCGCCAAGTGACAGTGGATGGAACTGCCGCACTTTTGAACATTAGTCATGGTTCAGCGCATCACATGATCCATGATGTGCTCTAATTTAACAAACTGTCTGCAAGGTGGATGCCACGCCGGCTGACTCCAGAACTGAAACAGCGAAGTGTTGATGCCCGTAAAGTACTTTTGCTGGCTTCCTGCAAGGAAGTGTTACTGGCGATGAAACCTGGGTTCACTATCATCAGCAAGAAATGAAGAGAAAAACATAATTTTGGAACACTACATGCCCGGTGGGTAGGGGAACACTGTAACTACTGACACGTATGCAGACCTTATCAGGAATCACCTTCGATCTGCCATCAAATCCAAACGACGTGGACTTCTGAGTACTGGTGTCTTGTTGCAACATGACAATTCTCCGTCCCATATTGCCCGTGCAACGGTTCCAACCATACAAGACAAGACCTGCAGTTCGAGTCTCTTCCACATCCGCCGTATTCAACAGAGCTTGCCTCAAGTGATTACCACATCTTTGGACCACTCAAAAATTCCATGGGGTGGAAGACTTTCAGATTCGATGAAGAGGTGCAGCAAGTGGTGCATGAGTAGGTGCACACCGGGCAGAAAGTATTTCTTTCTACAGGAATCCATGCACTTTGTGAGCGACAAACGGACTTGTACCAAATGAAGATTACATAAAAACATTATGCAGGTGTGTACCACTTTTATTCCTTAAATTGTAAAAAAAATATTTAAGGTTCTCATTTGACTCTCCCTTGTATTTTTATTTAAAATTATTTTCGGCGCTTTGTAACATTATCTATATATTAATTCTATAAGGTTTTTTACTGTAAGACCAGTTGTGAAAGAACGGCTGAATGTAAACATATGGTTAAGGTATCAAAATAAAGGTCTTACTATGTAGATGTAACAGTCGAAAAGGAAAATAAGATTGGGGCAACGGTTCGGGTGTTGTGGGGAGGCAAAGTTCCCATGTAAAGTCAATGGGAGAAGCATACGGTTGACTCACGCACTGCTGAAGGCGGAGGTATGGAGGGACTCAGATAGTCCAAATCCCGAAGTCTCTCTTCTCAGTGAACCGTTGTGCAAAACAACGCTAGCAGGAATTTGTTTGACAGTTCTTATCGGAACAGAGAACACTCGAAGACCTGATTGCGATGTGATGTATATATACAATTTAACATTCATTCGATCCAGTTTATTCACGTAGGTAAGACGTTTCGCATTATGTAAAGATGTAAATAAACGTTTCATATGTGTTTATTCTTTTCAAAAAAAAAAAAAAAAAAAAAAACTTATCGTCGATTCTGACAGGTTTCGTCTACCGCGAAAAAAAAACAAAAAAACTATTCGTCGATTCCGACGGGTTTCGTCTACCGTTTTCGAATCCCGGTGAGGCATGGATGTTGTGTTTGTCTTACAGCACTGGCTCTCTCCCTTTCCTGGAACCAGTGACCCTAAATTAGGGACGAGCGACTGCTTATATAGCCTAAACGTTGGCTAATGATCATTCGTTCGTGAAAGGTCCGGGTTCGAATCCCGGTGAGGCATGGATGCTGTGCTTATAGCCCATTGAGTTGCTGACAGTGGTCGTTAAATCTTCAGTCACAAAAAAAAAAAAAAAAAAAATTCATGAACCTGGACTATTTGCTGAAGTGGTTGAATGAATTTGTCAATCAAACAAAGTTTACATTTGTTGTTTCATATCAGTTTATTATTTTCAAAAAAAAAAAAAAAAAAAAAAAAAAGAAAAACTTGTCGTTGATTTCGATGGGTTTCGTCTAGTAAAGAGGTTATTTCAGTCGGCGCCAAACCATTTTGTGTTTTGTTATCATGCCACACTGTTAACTTTTTCATATATTTATCTTTTGTTCGCTTCTCAAATACCCCGACAGGAGAATTAGGAGACATGCACATTTGCTACTTTGCTACTTTTTTCGGAGCTACAGCTACAAATGGGGCCTGCCTCCCCCCTCTCGAAGGAACATATAGTTTGCTAGATGTATGTATGACTGAATGCTTGTTTTCAGTGTTTTTCTACGCTTTCCAACCGTAGGATAAAGAAGAGCATATGTTCCAGTTTTGTCCGTCTGCCTCTCTGTTTGTACGCACGGTAACTCGCGTTAAAAATGGTTTGATTTTGATGAAATTTTCGTATGTGGTAACGAACCCTATTGAAAATGATCGAAATGGGGTTAAAGGTCAAGACATAGGAGCGGGATCCATTCCATCGCCCTTATTCGTCATAACTTACGTAAAAATGCTACGATTGCGATAAAACTTTATCATGTTGTTCCGGAGGTATATTGAACCGGTCCTGTTGAATATCATCGAAATGGGATCAAAGGTCAGGGCACAGGAGCGAGATTTATTCCATAGCCATTATCCTCATAACTTGATTAAAAATTCATCTATTGTGACAACACTTTAGTATGTTGCTCCAAAAGTATGCTGAACCAATTCTGTTTAATATCACCGAAATGATGTCGAAGGTTAGGGCACAGGAGCGAGATTAATTCCACAGCCATTATCCGCATAACTTGACTAAAACTGCTTCTATTGCAACCGAACTTTAGTATGTTGTTCCGGAGGTATACTGAACCAATTCTGTTCAATATCATCGAAATGGGGTCAAAGGTCAGGGCACAGGAGCGAGATTTATTCCACATCCAATATCCTCATAACTTGAGTAATGATTTCTGGTATGTTGCAAAGCGTATGATAATCAATGCATTGCATGATTTTACTAACTTGTTGTAAATAACTTTGGTATTTCGTTACTAGCACCATGCCTGATCTCATGTTTATTCACTGAACTTCTTTTTAGAGTTAAATGTAGGTAAATGTTTCGCCATCGATGACAAATTTAAAAGGTAAAAGAAACTTCCATTTCTCAATACAAATTATGTAGTAGTTACTAATAATTGTTTTCCGCATCACCCTACACAGCGGCCTTTTTCTTAAGAGTCGGGGAGGAAGAAACAAGTGTCCCATTTTTAATGGAAGCTCGACATTTACAGGAACATAAAGATAAAAATACACTGCTGGACAATTGCTAAGGACGGATCATAAACGGCTATATAGCGCATTAAAAAGTAAGTGTGGTTGGATGCCAAGTGAAATAAAATAATGTCAGAATGCCAGGACATTACAAGAAAGACAATTTATTGTGCTCTGAAATCCAGAAGGCTTTGGAACGTGTTCAAGGGACAAACAGGCCATTTTGTGCAGAATACGTAAACGTGGAAACAATGCAATTACCTTCCGCAGGCGTTCCGACGTAAGATGTCAATAAGGGATATGGCCACCATGGAGGGCGATGCAAGATTCCACACGTCGTGTCATGATTTGCACAATATTATCAAGCAGCTGTTGGGGTAATTTATCCCATTCCTCTGTCAATGCACGGATGAGGGTGTCCTTGTTTATTGGAGGGCATTGGCGACCAGCAAGACTCCTCCCCAAAGCA
Source organism: Macrothele yani (assembly GCA_039090855.1). Classification (NCBI taxonomy): domain Eukaryota; kingdom Metazoa; phylum Arthropoda; class Arachnida; order Araneae; family Macrothelidae; genus Macrothele; species Macrothele yani. The sequence goes on from CM077001.1 coordinate 27,004,172, forward strand.
TCCCACACATTTTTAATGGGATTCAGATCTGGAGAACGTGCTGGCCATTCGAGGCGTTGAATATCCTCGCTCTCAAGACACTCCTGGACAGCGACTGTTCGATGACATGTTGCGTTGTCGTCCGTGAAAATGAATCTATCACCGACAGCACCACGGGACATGCGAACATGAGGTAGCAGAACATCGTTAATGTATCGTTGGCCAGTCATAGTCCCAGTTGGAAGCACATAGAGGGACGTACGGCCATTGATCATGATGCCAGCCCATACCATTACACTACATGTCGGATATCGGTCCCTTTCCTGTATGTTTGCTGAACAATATGCAGTACCACTATCACGCCAGATCAGTTGTCGTCGACAATCAGACGATAGACTGTATCTACTCTCATCTGAGAAGAGGACAGCAGACCAGTCGTTATCAGTCCAATTGCGATGTTGATGGCACCATTGCAAACGGGCGGTACGGTGACGTCTGGACAATGGGATGCACACAACAGGGCGGCGGGCGTATAGTCCTCCTTCATGCAAACGTCTGGCGACAGTTTTTCGGGAGATCCGCTTGCCAGTAGCAGCCATAAACTGATTTGCTACCTCACTAGCTGTGCTGCGCCGGTGTCTTTTTGTTGATAGCACTATGTACCGATCTTCTGCAGGTGTCGTAGTGCGAACACGACCTCCCCGTGACGTTTGCTACACTCTCCATTTGTTTGAAATTATTTCCAAAGCCTTGAAACAACACTGTGGCTGACGTCGAACTCCCTGGCAACATCTGTTATTTTTCGGCCTTCTTCAATCTTACCAATTATACGGCCACGCGTAAAATCGTCTAGGTGATGTCGGGAAGACATACTGAAAATTGCAAGTTCGTCAATTGATTCTTTCCCTTTCAACTTTGCGTTTGAACAACAACGGTCAATACGCATCAAATCCTTTATATCTCTTATCAGCGATATGACGTCACGAACAAATTCGGCAATCCAAAATTTGCATACGCACAACACGTCTTACTGTATCCCGCACTTATGCTAATTTCCACATTTTCCTGCCTTCCATTTTATGGTTGCTATCAATGCCATTGTCATCCGTCCTTAGCAATTGTCCGGCAGTGTAATAACTTCGTGAAGTGAGTGGAGTAAGAGAGAGTTTCTCTGTAAAATTGATCATGATGATCTGAGTTCTTATAAAACTTACAGGAAGATAATTTCCTAGAAAGTTACGCTTACTGATTCATAGCTTTGTAAGTTACACCTAGTGGTGTTGTGAGGCCGGAGCTGCGTTCTGTAACTATTATTTCTAGCCAACGAACGTTCCGGTCAGGTGCGTAAACATAGGCGCCGACTTCGCGGGTTCGAGACCCTTTTTAAACCCCCAATGATTTTGTTGTGGGTTCCTCAAACCCCTAATATTTTTGCGCGTATTTCGTGGGAAAAATACACGTGCGCATATAGTCATACACTTTGTTTTTCGTTTACAATTCTTCAAGTTTTTTATTGTTCATTCCCCGTTTACTATATATAGAAAGTGTGTATAGAAATTTGCCCCTCAGTCTGCTTATTGTGCTTCAAAAACATTAGTGTTTGTCCGCGCTCATCAAATTTGACGCGTCAGACAATACCTTAAGTACCGCTGTTTAAGAGCATTTAAAATTGCATTCTTTATAAAAGAAAATTTTTCGGTTTTTCTGGGTTCCCACAAAATATAAAAGTCTAGCTCTACGTTTGAAGACGAGAACCTATTCGAGTTCATAATGATAAAGGCGGAAATATGTTGTACAACCAGTTGACATATCCTATCTTCCGACAGTCGGGAACCAAGGAGGTTAGAAGAGAGAGGAGATGACATCAGCCACCGCTGGTGAAGCCAAATCTGATCATCTGGTTTCTTGCGCCCTCCGGGTGGGTAGGGCTCAGTGACGTGACGTCACTTCCTGAAAACCTGTGCTGGAGCACAGGCTAATAGCGGCCGTCTCTTACTCTCTGCAGCAGTCCCTGAAGATCAACAGTGCTCCCACAGCTTAAGCGAGGCCGTGATTGGCTAATGCGCAATATATACCTACGCTCTGCGAAGCGTAACTTCGTTTTATTTTTTTTAGGAAATAGTAGACAACATTTCTGTAATTATTTGAAATTGTTTTTTTGTTATGTGCATGTATATTTCAATCTCATTTTTTTTTCTGACTGTACATGCTGCACGAAGTGCATCTAAAACTTCTTCAAAGTCGAAGATTTCTCCATAGAAAGTACAGAAGCAGCCGAAGTTGGGCATACTGGACATTCACAGCTGATAAGAAGTGGAGTTCACGGAAAACACAGGAGGAGCAGCTGATGCCATGTCCTCTCCCTTCTAACCTCCTGTTTTAACTCAGAAATCATTTAAAGAAAAAATTTCTTGGTATTTTTAAAATTGGTAAAACAATCTTAAAATAAACTTTATATGTTTTTGTAACTTTTATAAAGACAATTGAGTTGGAAATTTACAGTAACTGTGTATTGTATATACACTATCTACCAACAAGTAATTGGACACCCCTGCAATCAACGATATCTGCTGTCCTGATACACGTCACGGCCGCCGCCGTTAAATATCGTGTGGGAAGCAACAACGCAACCAGTCACATGCAAGATGCCACGCAGTTCGGAGCTCTTTGATTTCGAGAAAGGTGTAATCGTCGGTTATCACAGAAACGGCTGATCCGTACGTGACTTATTTAGCGAGTTGAAGTACCCAAAATCGACAGTGGCCTACGTGATTGGCAAGTGGAAGATGAGAGGTGACTGTCGGAATGTGCCCCGACCTGGCAGACCCACAAAACTGGGAGTTAGAGACCGACGGGTGCTGGCCACAGATATTCGGAAGAACCGCACCAAGTCGATGGGCCACATCCGCGAGGAGTATCAACAGGCGTCCGGAAGTATTCTTTCGATGAATACCATCCTTAAGGAAGCCTATCTGCTTGGTTATCATGGACGTGCTGCCGCTCACAAGCCTTTGATCACCAAGTCCAATAGCGCTGCTCGGCTAACGTGGTGCAAAGAACGTCGACAGTGGACCGTTGAACAGTGGAAGCAGGTTCTCTGGAGCGACGAATCAAGGTTCACCCTCTACCGTCCGGATGGCATGGTCTGGGTTTAGCGTCTGCCTGGAGAACGCCTCCTGCCGGAATGTATTGTGCCAAATGTGAAGTTCGGTGGCGGTGGAATTATGCTATGGTGTTGTTTCTCCTGGTAAGGCAAGGGACCCTTGGTCGCAATTCCTGGTAGACTCAACGCCGAGACCTACTGCACCATTTTGGATGACCATGCACTTCCTACGTTGTGGCAGTTTTACGGGGTGGACCCATGTTACTTTCAGGATGACAATGCCACCTGTCATGTTGCGAGGTCCACCATGGCTTGATATGATGACAATGGGGTTAATCGAATGGACTTTTCTGCGTAGAGCCCGGACCTTAACCCTATTTAACACCTGTTGGATGAATTGAAGCGTCGACTTAAGGGGTGCCTTTACCGTCCGAAATCGGTGAAGGAACTGACCTGTCTTCTCCAAGCCGAGTGGAAGAAAATACCGCTAGGCGTCGTACAACGCCTGGTAGAGAGTATGCCCCGGAGGGTCGCAGCTGTAATCGCCGCTCATGGAGGCTCCACCAACTATTGAAGGTGAATAAACTTCGTTTTCCTTTGCTATCAGAGGTGTACAATTATTTATTGGCAGATAGTGTACAACATGGCCCCCTTACAATTTGAAAAGTTTGACCTACACTGCTGGCCACCCAAAATGCAACACCAAGAAGGAAACATCCGAGTGGAAGAAAATACCGCTAGGCGTCGTACAACGCCTGGTTGAGAGTATGCCCTGGAGGGTCGCAGCTGTAATCGCCGCTCATGGAGGCTCCACCAACTATTGAAGGTGAATAAACTTCGTTTTCCTTTGCTATCAGAGGTGTACAATTATTTGTTGGCAGATAGTGTACAACATGGCCCCCTTACAATTTGAAAAGTTTGACCTACACTGCTGGCCACCCAAAATGCAACACCAAGAAGGAAACATCCGATTGACCTGAAATTCACAGCATGCGTCGCCCGCATGCGTAGTACTGCAAGGTATATGCAAATCATGTGCGCCCGGCACGCCACCGAGAAGCAGCATAAGAAGGGTGCACAGAAGGCGGGGTGTAAGTAATGGAAGTGTGTTGTGCTGCCGGACCTGTGCGTGGGAAGCTTCCTGATGCCTCGTCGCAGAATACGGCAGTCATTCCGGCACGTTTCGGAGTTCGACAGAGGACGAATAGTGGCTTATCGCGACAGCGGTTTATCGTACCGAGACATCAGCGCCCGTGTGGGATGACATCCAGCCATAGTGAGGCGAGTATGGGTTCGGTGTGTGTAGGAGGGACGGACGGACCGACGCGAGCGATTGCCGCAGCCGCGGCACACCACCAAACGAGAGGACCGGCATGTTGTGCGGCGGGCACTGACGGCTCGCACCGCCACATCACGAACGTTAGCGCAGGAATTAGGGTGTGTTTCGCAACAACCTGTGTCAGCACGAACCGTTCGACGTCGTCTTCAGGAGCGGTGACTTGTCGCACGGCGCCCATTGCTCCGATTACCATTGACGTTACACCACAGACGAGGGCGGCGGCAGTGGACCGTTGAGCGCCGTACCTGGACTACAGAATGATATGACATTGTTTTCTCCGACAAATCTGGTTTCTGCCTGCAACACCCCGATGATCGGATCCGCGTGTGGCGGCACCGTGGCGAGAGACTGTCTGATGCCTGCATTATGCATCGCCATACCGGTCCGTTGCCTGGCGTTATGGTTTGGGGAGCAATAGGATATGGCACCCGCACCCCTCTGGTACGCATCGCCAGTACACTCAACAGCCACCGCTGCATCTCCGACGTTTTGGAGCCTGTAGTCATCCCTTACCTGAAGGACCTGCCAGCGGCCACGTTTCAACAGGACAATGCGCGCCCGCACATGGCACGCATCGTGCAAAAATTCTTCACAGCCCACCAGGTGTCATTGCTGCCGTGGTCCGCCTGTTCTTCCAATATGTCGCCCATCGAACACGTCTTGTCGCTGATCGGCAACCAAGTGGCCCGGCAAGCACCACCCGCGGCTACGCCTGATGAACTGTGGCAACGTGTGGAAGCAGCCTGGACCGACATACCCCAAGGCCACAATCAAAGCCTCTTTCGTTCGATGCCGCGGCGTGTAGCGGCCGTTATTGCCAGCCATGGGGGCCACATGAACTATTGATGTTTGCGTGTTCCGCAAGTCGCGCGGGTCTGTAAGCTCAATCGTTTCATCTTTGTATCTGTTGTTATGTGACCAGTAAATCTGGCTTTGCTATCTCGTGTCCTTCTTGGTGTTGCATTTTGGGTGGCCTGCAATGTATATCCAATATGGCGGATATCATGATGGCTGCCGTGTTCCGGAAACAGCCTAAAAGATGGACCCCTGGGGTATTCAGATATTTCATTTTCTCTCTCGTTCTGAAATACAAGGGTGTCCTGCAACTTTTGACTCACCCTGTTCTTTATATGCGAGGCACGTATGTAGGTGGAAGGATCTGCGGATCCAGAATTCCCGAAATGTTTAGACACGCATCTTACAGATAGATATTTACTTGCAGTAGCACAGATATTACTCTTCACATATATTACTTAAATGCATTGCAAAAGCAATGCATATAAGCATGAGCTTTTCAAATTATTTAATTGATGTAAATATTCATGGTTTGATGGAAAGGTCTCCACTGATCATGCTGTGTTCTGGTACGAAGAAAGTGAAGCATAATAAACCGGGGTGGATGATGAAAATTTCTTTAACGGGCTACACTTTTAACTATATTATGCTAATAATCGTGCCTTGACAGTTTTTGAAATCTCACTGTGGTTCTTTTTTTTTTTTTTTTTTTTTTTTGTAATGTCCAAGTATATTTCTTGCTGCCCCACCCTCACGATATTGGACACAAGTTAGTGATTTGCTGAAGATTTTCTTTTGAACTTCATTGTTTCCATGTAAAATAGTCTTGCACCAAATTATTAACATTAATTGAACTCAAGGGGGTGTTTACATTTTTTTTTTGCTGGGAGCCGACTGAAAATGGAATTTTTTGAAATCCACCAGAACAAAATAAAATTAAGTGAAAAAATAGCAGAAAAAACTAAAGCAGTTTCTTAATGTAAGTTGATTCATTTTTATTAAAGTAAGGCATTTCTTTTTCTAATGTAAGTTGCATTTTAACCGAAAACTTTAAAAAATGAAACACTTTGGGGGCCAGGTCCCGCTTGGCACCGCCTCTCTGAATACGCCCCTGATTTAACGACTTCATAGTAGATAAGTAGTGCACAAGATTTATATGTACTGTTTGGTTACTGTTGAAAGTAGGAAGTCGTTTTGAAAAATTTTAAACAACTCTTAAAAGGCGTGAAGAAATAACTTTTTTTCTTTCTATGTGTTCATGAAATTACCAGAATAAAAGATTTCATGCGCGCGCGCACACACACACACATTTATAATATAATTCTGGGCTTTGTTACTTGCCTGTTAAAAGCTGTTTTGTGACGCTTTTAAAAATAAATTTGTTAAAATAAAATAATTTTTTTTTCTGTGAGATGGGGAATGCCCGAAGGAGAATTTCATTTGCAGATTGTCCGTCGCATCAGGTTTAGCAGAAAACAAACTGAAATGAAAATTCTCAGTGACGTCAAAAAATCGCCACTTCTGTTCAGTTCTGTGGGTTAGAAAAAAGTGAGACATATTAAAACTAATTTTTTTTACGTTGTCCTAGTTCAGTTACAAAACTAGCTTCTTGTTTTGTTAAGCCATGCAATCACATCATACAGTATTTTCATTTGATTACCGGAATTTGTTTGAATAAAAAAAATAGATAAGGTATTTAACATAAGAATGCTACAACGTGATAAATTTTTGAAAACTTTAAATCCTATGACTTTTCATAAATTTTGGAAAACGAAATTTTCATGGTACAATACATAAGAATAGCAAAGAAAACAAGTTGTACAGTATGTTTTTTGAATACAAAAATATTTATATTATTTTAACACAGTCACCATTCGTTTCTTGAAAATATCAAGAAATTAAAAAAAAGATGTTTTTGTTGTAGAGAAACAGGTCCCTGATTTAGATACTCAATGTTAAAAAACGAAATATTTGGGTACAAGTCATAATTTTTATTGGGCTGTTACGTTACGCTAATGTGTATGTACGAAAATCATATTAATTTTCTGATGATGTGGGTGGAACAATATTTATTCTGATATCATTAATGGGGTGCCTTTGGAAAAGAACAAATGATTAAATTTCAAATTATTTTGGTGAAAATTTCGTCTTCTGAGTTAATGTTTTGTGTATGTATTTTATTTATTATAAATTTATAGTTTCCAAGGTTTTTGCAACATCTTCGATTATTCTTCAAAGGATATTTAATTTGGTTATTATAGCGAAAGAGTAATATTGAATTTCAGGATTTTCGGGAAACGTATTTTTCATAGTTAGCTGAAGTTGATTTTGGGCTATACTTTCTTCCCTGGCCCGCATTTCCCGATAGAGATATTCGTGCTGACGTGCTGCTATCTATCGGTACTTGTGAAAGGTAAAAGCATGTAAACTATGTATTGATGGCGTTTCGTAATATTCACCGTCCTAGGTGTAAGCTCTGATTTGTCAGTTCATATGCTTTCTAGTGGGAGCCTGTTATTTATTTTGACTCCTTTTTTACATGAGAGATTGGTATCGATCACGTTTCATTGCTGTTTTGGCTGGTCCTCAAAAGAACCTTTAGGAAATTTAACACTAATACCTGTTCTCTCCGGTTTGTTTGTAGTTAGTGTGTATTCTAGCGGGTCCCCAAAAGGTGTTTCAGTGCCTTTTGTTATTCACAGGTGTTCTTTTACAGTAATGGTGTATTAAATTGGTAGGGACAAGGATGCCCAGAACCAGGGAGAAGGTAAAGAGTCATCTGCGAAGCTCTGTGTTCAGCTACAAACTGCGTTTTCCCGCGAATACAGACACAAGTTTTGCTTTGTTTTTGATCTGCTTTTGTTAATTTAATTCATTGGAAAATAATGATACCAGAAAGTAAAGATAATTGGATACTAACTTCAATATGGCGGGGATATTTTTATAGCTTCCTCATTTCATTTTGGGAATGTTTTCTCCTGGGTATTTTTATTCGGCCACCAATAGTGAAATCCTAGATGTACCACTAACACTGCGGCCCCCAAATAGTGTCCAACCCCTGGGCCCCGTCTTCTTAAATGGGCTGTGGATGGAGCTGCGTGTTCTTTATCGATGGAGCCAAAATGACAATCATGATTTTTTTTCTTAATGTACTGTTCTGATATCTTTTCCATGGATCCACGCAGTGGCATTGGGATTTTTTGATGTCATACTTCAACTTTTTTACTCTTATTCCTCGGTTCCACTTTCTTCTCCATCTTTAATCGTGTATTCTGCTTCGGTGGTAGTCGCTTCTTACCGTGGTCAATAGCCATACCCGCACTCCCTCTCAAAAACCAAGAGCACCAGAATCCCGCCAAAAAAAAATCATTTCTGCAGTACAAGCATCGTAAAAACACTCCTACTGGAGAAAAACAATGAACGAGAAAATGTTGAAAACTCTTACTCTCTTGCGTGCGCGCAAGGACTTCCCTTTAGCACTATTTTAATGCGATACGCTTAGATAAAATGTCCTTTCAAGAGTGATTTTTTTATGGACAACGAACTACTTGGAAGGATTTAAACAGCAGCTTAGCATCTCATAGTCCCTTACCAAATGACGAACAGGGGTATAGCCTTCTGCCCAACAACGCCTTCGGCAGTTCTATAGATGTCTCCTCGAAGGTAAGCGTTTCCATTCCTGTTCCTTTCCTTTTTGTTTCGTTAACGTAAATTAACTAAATCGATTTTTTTCTTTATATTTAACATTTCTTTTTTTTTTCTTTTTTCATGTGTGTGTGTGTGGCGGGGGGGGGCAGAAATATTGTGGGGGAAGCTCTAAACAGGACACTTCAAGACCTGCGAAAAAACCATTCGATCATGGGAGGAACTGTTGCTGTGTTGGCTGGAGACTTTCGCCAGACTCTGCCAGTTATTCCGAGGTCAACTCCAGTTGACGAACTTAATGCATGCTTGAAAGCATCGCATCTTTGGACACATGTCAAAAAAATGTCATTGACCACCAACATGCGAGTTCATTTGCAAAGGCACGCTTCACTAGGAGAGTTTTCACGCCAGCTGCTTCAACTTGGTAATGGTATAATTTCAGCTGAGCCAGAAAGTGGACTGATTGCGTTCCCAAATGGATTTTGCAATGTTTTAAAGACTGTCGAAGAACTTGCGGGAAATGTTTTTCCACACATTGAACTCACGTACCTGAATCATGCGTGGCTATGTGAAAGAGCAATTGTAGCTCCAAAAAATGACAGCGTCAACAATATTAATGCTCACATTAAAAATTTACTTCCTGCAGCCACCACATCCTAGAAATCAATTGACACTGTCACAGAAGCAGCACAGGCAGTTCTCTACCCGACAGAGTTCCTCAACTCAATGGAGCTACCAGGTATGCCTCCCCACAATTTGCTTCTCAAAAAGGGGGCGCAAATCATGCTGTTTAGACCCTCCAAGACTTTGCAATGGAACCAGGCTTTGCATTAAGAATTTGTTCACGCACATCCTCGAAGCAACTATTCTGACTGGCTGTGCAAAAGGATAAAATGTCTTCATTCCGAGGATTCCACTGATTTCCACAGATACGCCGTTTGACTTCAAGCGTTTGCAATTCCCGATTCTTCTGGCCTTTGCCATGTTCATCAACAAAGCGCAAAGCCAGTCATTGGCAGTGGCTGACATTAATTTGGAGGAACCTTGCTTTTCACACGAACAACTCTATGTCGCCTGCTCAAGGGTTGGGAATCCTAAAAATCTCTACATTTTTGCTCGCAATGTAAAAACCAAAAATATTGTTTACCCAAAAGCAATAACCTAAACGAATTAAAATAAATTTACTGGAAAATTTCAGGAATATATTTTTCATTCATAAAATTTCACCCGCTAAACTTGGTGATTCCACGGATATTTACTCGAGAAATACCAGGTGCACCTGCTGGTGTTCTCTAAAATGTTACGTTTCTCAGGGGAAAAAAAAACATTTCTCTCTTCCCTGGCCCAAATCTCTAACAAGCATGGAGGGCGGAACCCAATAATTTCAGGGGAGGGGGGGGAGCGAACTTCTCCGAGAGTTAAAACAATAAAAAAGAGAGAAACCGTAGGTTATATATGCAAGTACTCTAACAAATCATTGTCAACTATTATCAGTTTACTGTTGGATGAAGGTCTCTTCCATAACTGTTTGTCTCGAACATATCTCTTCCAAGACACTCCAGCATACTTTCGAATTTCATCCACCCATCTCCAAGGTGGTTTGCTTCTGGGTCTTCTCCTGCACCTTTGTGAAATTCAATTTTAATACTCAGTTGTTTAACGGTGGTCAATCATTTCATATAGCAATCCAGCCGATTGCCATTCGATAATTCTTTAACGACTTTCTTTAAAATTAAAAACACAACGGTAAGTTAACTTTTCAATTTATTTATGCAAAAACAATTTTCAAATTTGTACTCGAAGCGTTTTCCAAAAAACTGCCAAACGTGGTGACGATCTCCAGGAAATTTTCATATGTGAACCAGAAACTTTTTGAAGTGTTTCGGACGAAGATTGAAGGGGACCATGAAATTCCAAGGGGGTCCGGACTCCCATGTCCCTACCTTCCGCTGCAGCAAAGAATCATTGGCACAGCTGCTCCTATTGATTCACTTTTAAAAGTAATTTCTCTGTAGTTATTCATCGTTTGTGCTGCATCATTTCGTTTCAGTTTTTTTTTTTTTTTGTAAAAAATTGCAATACACGACAAAATAAGGAAAAGCGGTTATGCTTGTAATGAAGTGTACATTCATTTTCATAAACCAACGAAACAAAAGTTCAAAGAATTTACAACAACGTGTGTTTTCCGAGGGGCATTCTTGCCTTGCTGGGAAGGATTGAGCACCCTCTAGCTAACGCCCTGGATACGTCCATTTCGTTGTGTGAACAACCGGGATAGTTTTTGATGTGAAGGTGTTCCGAGGGTCAAATAGTGACTCTCCGAGTGGATTGTCTCAGTGTGTGGGACAATTCAAGTATCGGAAGAAGAAAGTTGCAAAGGAAGATTATCTGTGTTCCCGCACACCCGGGATGTGGTTCCACTCAAACGTAAGCTAACAGATGGGGGAAAAAAAATACAGGTACACTCAGTTTTGACTCAGCCGTCAGTTTGGTACTTAGGACTACGACTTGCAGATCAGAGAGTTGAAACGAGCTAGTCGAGTATGGTTTCAAAGCGCTTATTTAATTTGTTATAGCCAATACAGGTCTATGATATGAAAAGTAGGTTACATAATTTTTACAAATAATGCTGGATACATTGCGAACACAAAACAGATCGATAAAGGAATTACCCAACATGTTGCTCTGTCTTTTTGGGCTTCTTATATTGCTCATCACTTGCTCTTGTCTCTCGTTTTGATTTTCTTCACTTTTGGTTGCGTTCATTCTGCGAATTCCGCGGCATTGTCGAAAATGTTAACCCGTTCATACGAAAACAACTTTTTAAATATTTTTATTTAAACCACTGCGATATGTTCTTTATATATTTGAGTAGATCTCGTCGATAGCTTTAAAACGATACCACGCACAGTCGTTTTGCACTCACGGTTGTCCAGATAAACCGTAATATTGTCAAAAGTGTTCATCAGCTCAAAAGAAAACAATATTTAAAATGTTCAATTCAAACCACTGCGAAATGTTCTTAGTATATTTGAAGAGATCTCGTCGAGAGCATTAAAACGATACCACGCACAGTTGTGTTGCGTTCACGGTTGCCGAGATAGACTGAGTCAAACGCGGCGGCACACCCAGAAATATTTCATCATCTCCCCTGCGCACAGGTAGCGAGGGGCGTCGCGCGCACGATGTACTGCGCAGTACGCAAATTGGACTCCATGCGGTTTATGAATAGGCTAACACCATTAGTGTGCGACACGTAATTTTGAAGCGATAATGATTTCAATTGGGACCTATTTTTGTCACAGGCTGTCAGCTGTAAGTCGCCTCATACTATCAGCGTAGTTAGACGTAGTCCTACGTAAAAAAAAAAAAAAAAAAAATTACGTGGACCACTTTCTGAAATCTTCATTCCGACGGAATTGTCTTTCCTCTGAACAATGCCTTGGGGTGTTTGTGTACGTGTGCCCGCGCGCATGTCCAAATTTAAACTTCTTTTTTTCGGATCACTTATTTCTTTTTTTAAATTAAAATTTTTTGGAGAACATGCATTCGGTAGTGGCATCATGATTATCACAGGATAGATTGACCGTAAATTTGCGAATGATGTATCTTTGCACTAATTTTTTCGCACAGTTGCTGGCGCGTGGGTTCGAGACACTTTTTGAATCCCCAATGATTTTTGTTGTGGGTTCCTCGAACCCCTTATATTTCTGCGGGTATTTCGTGGGAAAAATACACGTACGCGTATATGTATGAGTTTTGTTTTTCGTTATCAATTCTTCAAGTGTTTTATTATTCATTCCCCGTTTACTATGCATATATAGAAAGTGTGTATCGAAATTTACCCCTCAAACTGTTTATTGTGCCGAAAAACATAATTAGTCATGAAAGAAATACGGGATAACACCATATAAGACAAATTTTGAAGATGAAAATCTGATTTTTTGGTGTAAATGTGACAAGGATGATTAGTCAGATAAAATCCCAAAACTTAAAAATTGTCATCTTCAAAAGGATTAGTGTTTGTTCGCGCTCATCAAATTTGACGCGACAGACAATACCTCAAATACTGTTGCTCAGGAGCATTTAAAACTGTATCCTTTATAAAAGAAAATTCTTCAGTTTGTCTAGGTTCCCACAAAATACGAAAGTCTAGCTCTGCATTCGGAGACGTGAACCTATTCGAGGTCATAGTGATAAAGGCGGAAATATGTTGTACAATCAGTTGACCCACCCTATCTTCGGACAGTCGGGGACTAAGGAGATTAGAAGAGAGAGGAGATGGCATCAGCAGCAGCTGGTAAAGCCAAATTTGATCATCTGGTTTCTTGTGCCCTCTGGGTGAGGAGGGTTCAGTGACGTGACGTCACTTCCTGAAGACCTGTGCTAGAGCACAGGTTGATAGCGGCCGTCTCTTACTCTCTGCAGCAGGCCCTGAAGGACAACAACGCTCCTACAGCTTCAGCAAGGACGTGATTGGCTAATGCGCAATATGCACTACCGCTCTACGAAGCATAATTTTGCTTAATTTTTAAAAAAATACTGAACAGCATTTCTGCAATTTTTTGCAAAGTTTTAGTTATATGCATGTATATTTCAGTCTCATTTTTTCCTGATTGTGCACGCTGCACAAGTGCCTGTAAAACCTCTTCAAAGTGGACGATTTTTCCATAGAAAGTACAGAAACAGCACGAGTTGGGCATACTAGGTATTCACAGCTGATACGAAGTGGAGCCCATGGTAAACGCAGGGCGTGCGGCTGATGCCATATCCTCTCCATTCTAGCCTCTTATTTTAACTCAGAAATCATTTGAAAAAAAATTTGTTGGCATTTTTAAAATTGATAAAAAACAACAACAACTTTAAATAGTTTTTACATGTTTTTGTTACTTTTATAAAGACAATTGAGTTGTAAATTCACAGTATCTGTGTATTGTATATAACAATGTCGCGCCTACGAAAGCAAATAAATGAAATAAATAATTATCTAGAAAAAAATATATTTCTGTAATTAATATAATTTGCTTTATTTTAGCAGTTCAGGCGTCTTATTGTGCCGGATAATCTGACTGAATGAAATTAAAATTAGACTTAAATACTTTGAAAACTGCTTGGGTAATTCGAATAAAAATTTTCCGGAATACCCATTAATTTTTCAAGTCGGCGCCTATGCTAATCACCAGTAATTGAATTTACAGAAATGCATTTCGATAAAATAAACAGGTATCACAAAATATTTAATAAAAACCACTATTTTGTCCAAATAGCCGCCACCAGGTGCCGCCGCATGACAGTTTGGAACAGAAATCTTTGTTTTTACTAGAAAGAAGCACAACTCCAAACTGAAAGAGTGAAAATGCTCTCAAATTTAAGCTCGAACCGACCGCAACACGAAATTTACCCTGTCCAGAACAACATTCGACGTTAGCTGCGGTTTTCCTAAGAATTGCAATATTTCATTTCTAAATGATGCAAAATGTTGCAAAACATACTTGCAACTAACCCTGCATGAAAATAAGTGATAAGAAAAGTTGCCCGATTATGTATCCAACTCTTAAGTATTCATGGAATTCACGACTTATCGAGATATTTATTCACGGTGATATAGGGAAAACCAGGTCCCACTTGGAAAATTAAAAGAAGCCTATTCTTCTTGCTACTCTGCTAAACACATGTGTGAATTTAAAAACAGTAACACAAAATTTCTTATAAAATGAATGCTTAAGAGTTTGATACACAATAGGGCAACTTTTCTTATCACTTATTTTTATGCAGGATTAGTTGCAAGTATGTTTTGCAACATTTTTATCATTTAGAAATATTAAATGCCATAACCTTGGAAAGAGGCTCTTTTGAACAGATGGATCAGTTTCTTCTATTGCAGAGCAATAGTGCATGGGCACAACAAATATCAGATAGTTTTCGCATTTAAAAGATTTATATTTCTCTGGACTTCAGTTTATTCTTCAGAAATGTCTTTGCCAGCAGAATGACGGTAGAATTTACTCTAATCTGAAAGTTGTGCCGTGATTTATTATTATTATTATTATTATTTTCTGTTTAAAGGTTTAACAACCACAATGAGCAGGGCTCTAAGGTTTGCCCACGAATTTCAAATTGGAGGGTGTTGAAAGTTGCAGATAGAGGGATGATATAAAAATTTTCAAGGGCTAAGAATTTTTATAATAAAATATTTAGATATTAATAAATTTAATATAACGCCACAATGTATGGAACAAAGAGTGGTGGTAGATCCAGGGTTGACTGTATTATATATCCATAACAATGGTGATGTTTGAGATATTTAATTAATTATTTGTTAGTGCTATAGATAATTAATCAAGTATTTTAAATATATTCAACGTGAGACCAACCCGCTGTTTAACTGTATACCATACGTGAAGCAAAAGCAGCATCGATCATCCCAATGCAGCACTCACTTGGAGAGTGAAAGAAGCAATGGATACAATTCCAGGAACTGTTATCTCTTGTTTCTCCTACAGCCAAATCCTCATTCCACTACTCCCTTACTTCATTCAGCAATCGTTGCTCAGAAATTCACTTACATGTGCGTGAGTCCCATCCACTCTCTCTTTGCCGAGGAATAGGTGGCCTGGTTTCATCTCTGTTTGCGCGATATACCCAAGACATAGCCCCATGTAGTGGGTGGCGAATAGAGTCCCTTGCACAAATCGTTTGTTGATTATTTAATGTACTCTCACCCCATTGCTTTTCTATAAACATTTTCCCCCTTCGCTGTTGCAATTTCGCCCCGTATGCCACAATCTCTGCTCATCCATTGTAGGAGAGTGAGCAGCAAGGACGTAACCAACTGCCCACCCAGTTAAAGATGTGCCACTTTTCAATTTAGCTTTCTTTAAAATATAATCTGGACTTGGCCAAGTAATAATTCGTTCCACGTTTTTTGTCTGGTAGTCCTAAATACAGTCAATTTAAGTCCACTTGTTTCTATTAGGAGATTTATGCCGATTGTGTCAGCTACTGTCTGTATTACTCAACTTCCTGTCGGTGTTGCATCATCCTACTACAGCAGCTGTTGATAGAGTTGGGGGAACCGTGCGAGCTTCAGTTTGCTTCTGGTTTTCATGCTGTGAGGTTTTGTACGCATTTTCTATGCAGTGAAAAATGAGCAAAAAGGCGTCTTTAAGTCCTACTGAGAGGGCACAAATAGTGACTTTATATATTGAAGGATACTCCGAACGTGACATTACCATAAAGGTGAATGTGAGCAAGACTGCTATTCATAATACGATCATGAAATACTCAGATACAGATGAATTTAGCTACTGAAAGGGAAGTGGACGTCCAAGGAAAACAACCCCATGTGATGACAATGCCATAAGGGAAACTGTTATGAGTTCTCCGAGGAGTTAGTGCCAGAAAATCAAGGCCTTTTGTAATGATTGTGGAATATAGCGTTGTCGGAACACCACACAAATCCGTTCTTCATAACTTCACTTTTAAGCGAATCAGGAGTCTCTCAAATAACTTCAGGAAAGGTTACTTACGGTTAGTCTTTATTCAGCTAAATATCATTTAGCACTTAAACAAGATGACGAACGAGAGTTAATATCATCAAACACACTTGACTAAGAAACGCAACACTGACATTAAAGAAGAACACTCAGCTTTCCAATAACTCAAACGACAATTAAGCAATATCGTATACACAATTAGAGTTCATTTACACCATCAATCTCTACACACAACCACTCCTCTGATGCTTCTCAAAACATTACTTATACCGTTCATTTTTCATTTCAGATATTCACATGTCATTCGTTCCGACCTCAAGGGTGTTGCAAACTACACTGAAGAGCGATTGAATTAGAGATACCTGTCTAGTAACGTGTGGCACCACCTTTCGCCCTGATGACGGTGGCGATTCGTCTCGGCATGGACTGGGCAAGACACCGGAAACGTTGGGAAGCCATACAGATCCACGACCCCTGAACAAGCTCCCACAGTTCAGGAAGATTTGATGGAGGGGAGTCATCTCTCTCGATGGCATCCCAGATGTGTTCGATGGGATTGAGGTCAGATGACCTAGCTGGCCAAGAAAGCGAGGTCACGTCGGTGTAGTGTTCATCCAACCATTCGGATACAATTCCGGAGCTGCATTGTCTTGTTGCAGGATGAGGTCCCCAGTGGGATGTTCAAGACGCACAAACGGGAGCAAATGGTGGTCCAGAATATCCCGGTAACGTTGACCAGTGAGGGACGATGTCGCACGTACCAGGGGTGCCATTTCAGTCCACGTAAACAGTCCCAAGACGAGAACGATACCCCCACCAGCTTGAAGAGTATCCTGCTGGCAAGAAGGATCCATCGCTTCACGTGGTTTGCGCCGTACTCGTATCCTGCCATCTGCATGTACTAACGTGAATCTCGACTCATCAGTCCAGGCAACATTTTTCCACATGTCTAGGGTACAGTGGCAATGTTCCCGCGCCCATGATAATGTTTGTACCCTGTGATGTGTGCTCAGCTGCGGTACCCTCGTGGGACGATGGCTTCTGTACTCCATAGCGAGGAGATGGTTCTGTATGGTGTGGCTGCTTACACGTTTTTGTGCACCAGCGTTAAATTGCCGAGTGATTTCTTGCACTGTGGCCCGTCTATCCGCTGTCACAATGCGAGCTAGTCGACGATGATCCCGCTCATCCACACACTGTTGTCCACGGCAGTTGGCCCTTGCAGGGGTACTCACGGTGCACCCGTGACACAGTGGCTCGTAAAAATCCCAGTGCCTGCATGACTTCCAAGATGGAGTGACCCATTCGTCGGGCCCTTACAATTTGCCCACGATCACACGCACTTAGATCCTTCGTCTTACCCATACTGCGTCCGACTCTTACTGATTCCCGTCGCATCACTCCTTATATCGTTGTATCGCTGCATACGTCAAGTCGGTTCCGTTTACAGGGCCGCCCACAGCGCCACAATTGTGTAACTCCAGCTGTCTCTAATTCCATTGCTCTTCATTGTATTCCCTTGTGAGAAAGAAGATATCACGTTAAGTTTGAAAAATGTTAAGGAGAACAAACTCAAATTTACATAGAGAAAGAAACCAAAGAGGAAAGTTAAATTAGAGTATACGTCACGCTTTCTACATTCAAAAGCGGTCAGCACTGTTTCCAGACGTTTTGGCATGATTTTAGATTAAAGTTTTATAAACCTGCACATTAGTCTAGACTAAGCTCTGTCATGAAGAAACAAAACAAAAAAAAAACTCGGCTTTGCGAAGCTAAAAATTTGACCCAAATTCTTTTTCCGATGAATCAATCGTGCGTCAATATGAATCACGTGAAGCACATGTTCGACGGCCAAAAGGCAAAAGGTTTGATTAAAAATTCTCCGTTATCACCGTGAGACATCCGCCTAGTCAGATGATTTGGGGGGGGGGGCTTATCAGCATCCGGTACTGCTTCATTATCCTTTATGCCGACAGGCACTACCATGACTGGTTCTTTTTATCTGGAAATGTTAGAGGAGAAACTGTTAACTCATATGCAAGTGCACAGATGCACAATGTTTATGCATGATGTTGCTCCATGCCACAGATCAAAGACAGTAAAGGACTACCTGCAGAGGAAAAACATAACTGTGCTTGACTGGCCCGGTAATAGTCCCAACCTTAACCCCATCGAAAATTTGTTGACCAGTTTAAAAGACAAAGTAACAGAAAAACTGCCATCAAGTTCTCAAGTTTTGATTGACGCGATAAAGTACGTGTGGTGCAAAGACGTTTCAAGTGACTACTGCAAATCCCTCATTGATTGTATGCCACGTCGTACTCTGTCCGTTAAAAAAAACAACAAAGGTGGCCACACAAAGTACTGATTTTGGTCTTTTTGTGTTCTAAAGAATGTAAGTATTATGTGGCGTCATTTTTTCAAATATCTCTGACTAATAATTAGTTGTTTCTTTGAAAATCATAATTTTCAACAAACGGACAGGTGGTCTTAAAGTTTTGCAAAGGATTGTACGTCACCCTAGGAAGCGTGTTGGTTACTACTCCGAAGATAGGCTATCAAAACAGCATCCGCAGAGCCAGGAGAAAGTAATTGTTCTCCACTCTTAGAGATCCTTAGTTTAAGCCTTTATTTCATCTTTGACCAGGAGTGAATGAGGAATGCGGATACAAACTCACTGAGACGGGTATTACTAATATCTCTGCTGTTTTTTTAAACTAGGAAGGCGATTTCAACGTGGAAAGTGTAATCAAAAGCTTCACCATAGTTAAGACTTTACCGCGGCAGTGGGACGTCGCTGACGAATTCCTTTTTTTTTTTTGGTTGGAGGTTTATGGTTTAACGACCACCATGAGCAACTCAATGGACTATAAGCAGTCGCCCGTCTCTAATTTAGGGCCACTGGTTCCAAGGAAGGGAGAGAGCCAGTGCCGTAAGAGAAACACAATATCCATGTCTCACCGGGATTCGAACCCGGATCCCTTTCGGACGAATGATCAGAGGCCATCGCTTAGACCATTGCGCCACTGGGGCGGCACGAATTCTTTTGAGGTGAGGAGTTCAAAAACGAATTCTTTGAGGTGAGGTCGCTGCCTTAAAGGAAGGGAGTTAAAGAGGGGCTAGGTGTTGTGACTGCGTGTTACGACCTTAAAATTTGATTTAGGTGAATAAATAGAACATTTTGCGTAAAAAATGTTCAAGTCGAGAATTATCTTCATAAGAAAAATGCAAAATGTGGAAAAGCAATTAAGACAATGCATTCGCAGCAAGATAAAATGTTGAAGGTGGCATTCTACTAACACTTATATCTTACACCACTAAGCCGTTAATCATTTTCATGTTACCTTGATAGTTTACCTGTAGCATAATTTGCCAAATCCAGGTGTCTGTGTATCCGGGGACAGGGAGGGAAGGTCATACTGAATTCTTTTGTAGCCGGTAGTAAAAGCATTACAAATTCTTTTTTCAGTGTTTCGTAAATTAAGTTGCTATCAAATTTCCCCCAGCAAAAATAATACTCGCAAAACTGTCCCCCGCCTATCCTGATTTCAGAATCCAGCAACGTCTGTGGTGAGCAGCATATCTTCTGTGCTTCATTAAACATGGAATTTCATTAAGGTGATTCCACCTAAAATCTCTGCCTTATGTTTCCAATGGTAAATTTTTTTACATATTTTCTTCGCAATTAATGTATTCCCAAGGATGAAAATTTGCACATCAATAAAACTAACTTTGAGTTACAGCATGGGATACTTTATACTTGCCAAAACACAACCATCATTAAGCAATCCAACATTTATTTGTCTACTGACATCCCTCGCCATCTATTAACAGGTTTGAACATTACTCAAGGAAAAATGACTCATATTTAATATAATTATGATTATGTTTTAGCAAGTATTAAGTATCCCAAGCTATAACTTAAAGTTAGTTTTATCGATGTGCAAATTTTCATTCTTGGGAATACATTAATTGCGAAGAAAATATGTAAAGAAATTTTACCATTGGAAACATAAGGCAGAGATTTTAGGTGAACCCACCTTAAATATTATTACTTTGCTTATTAAAAGTGATCATTTTAACTTTTCCCTCCCTCGTTAAATGCGGGAACTTCATTAAATTTTGTTCGTTAAAAACCGTGACATTAATTTTGAATTATCATTACACCAAACAAAAGTTTCTGTTTCGCTCGTTAACTCCGAGATCTCGCTAAATTGTACAAAAAAAAAAGAAATAATATTTAATCCGAGATCTCGCCAAATACAAAAAGATAATATTTGATCTGAGATCTGCTTAAAACCCAGCTTTCGCTAAATACAAAAAAGTAACATTTAATCCGAGATCTCCCTAAATACGAAAACGTAATATTTAATTTTAGATCTCGTTAAATACAAAAAAGTAATACTTAATCCAAAATCTCGCTAAATGCAAAAAAAAAAGTAATATTTAATCCGAGATCTCGTTAAATTCGAGATATTGCTAAACACAAAAAAGTAATACTTAATCCGAGATCTCGCTAAATACAAAAAAATATTATTTTACCCGAGATCACGGTAATAAAAAAAAAAATTAATCCGAGATTTCCGTATTACAAAAAAATAATATTTAAACGGAGATCTCGCTAAATACAAAAAAGTAATGTTTAATCCGAGGTCTCGTTAAATCCAAGGTCTGGCTAAATACAAAAAAAGTAATATTTAAACGGAGATCTCGTGAAATCCGAGATGTCGCTAAATACAAAAAAAGTAATATCTATTTCGAGATCTGGTTAATTACAAAACATAAATGTTTAGTCCGAGATCTCGTTATATCAGAGATCGCGCTAAGAAAAAAAAAAGTAATATTTAATGCGAGATCTCGTTAAATCCGAGATATCGCCAAACTTATCAACAGTGAATGCTTTCATCTTATTTTATTCTTTTCAAAATTGTGTTTGAAATGTCAAATGCCTCTGAATGTGAAACCTAATCGAAACAAACCACTGAATTCATCTTTTCCAGATGCATATCTTGTATTTCACGGGATGTGTTCTAGTGTTCTGTTCCTCCCGTAATATAAATTCAATTATGTTCTGTGCGTTCCATAACATAAATTTTTCCGAAATAGAATAAATACACCATATGATACTTCATGAGGAAATTTTCCATAATGACCACATGCGTGGAGTACGTGAGAAACTGTAAGATCTAAATTGTTGGTCAAAACGGTAACATCAAACGTGAACCACCCCCCCCCCCCCCCCCCACCTCTTCCCGCGCGAAAATAAAAAATCTAGTTTATACATTTAAAGAAAACATTGTAGCTTGTGGTGCCATCTGTTTACAACTTTTGTAACATTTGATAGTTTTGTTCATTGGCATACAATAATTTAAATATTGCGCCTTTTTTTCTGCTGAGAAACTTGTTTCGGAAAACTGAAAGTTAATGTGAAAATTAAAGTGATGCTAAAAATAAAAAATAAAAGTTAATACTTTCCTTTAGGTTTTAAATGTGGAAAAAAAAAAAAAAGAGATTCTTTGTGTAGCCCGTCACGATTCATAATAGTGGAGGATTGATGACGTTTTATCATTACATAAGCCAACATTTTTAAACATTTCTTTGTAGAAAGAGTACGCGCTTATGGTACCGCTTTGCAAGGGCTCCCGATAAGGGGGAGCAGGAAGGGGCTCTAGCCCTTCCCCCTAGCAGTTGGTATAGCCAAACTTTTGATAAATTTAAAACACTAAAATAGACGAAACCTCTTTCTAAAACATTTTTAAAGATAATAAGGCACTAATGATTGATTGTACCAATTATTTTTGTTGTATTTTAGTATCTTATACATTTACTAAAATGTTTGACAACTTTGAAGGAGGTAAGAATTTTTCTAGCCCCCCCCTAAAAGTACTCATATGGGTACCACTGCCGCTTCGTCCGCTCTTAAAATCGGACTGATAATTGCAGACTTATCTCTTCAATTATCAGTCCGATTTAAAAAATTCTTCTTCCATTGGAAAGCTTGAAATGCGAGAACGATGAACTTGACTTTACAGGTTGTTTTTTTTTACGTTGCATAACTTCTCCGCTAGAGGGCGTAAAAGCAGATGCTATCGAATTCAAAATGCATTTTACTCCATATATTTGCTTCTAAATACCCGACGGAGAAAATTTGCCTCCCTTTCGATGCCATTTATAACGAAGACTATATTGAGTACACTTTCTTTTTCAAGTAATACATAGATTTTCCGCTAGGGGTCGTAAAAGTTAATTCCGATTTCGCCGATATCTATGTTTCAAAAAGTCCTAGTAGTAGTAATTAAAAAATCCATCTTGTTGCACGATGATATTTATTCAGCTAAAGAACGAAATATATGTACAAGTTAAAAAACATGAGCAGTTTCGGTATCACAGTGACACCTTCATCAGATGTGATTTCCATCATGTGGTTACATGCTGGTCTTAAATACGTGGAGCAGATGCATCATGGGAAAGTTAATGTCAGTGTCACATGATATACTAGATAACAAGACAGTCGAAAAAGCATAATTAGCCAACGAAAATTACTCAACAGAAACAATAGTCATTGTGCTGTCCTCCCTAATCAGATTGCTCCAGGGTTCAGGTAAAACAAAAGGATAATAGTCATTACAGCAACGTGTATTATAAGCCAAAATATAGAGGCTTTCTGTAAATAACAAGGAATAAACAGAGTTAGGTGTGTTTATGATCTTATCATTGTCGCAGTCTGGGATGGAATTTCCAGCACTTACAGTTCTTGCAAAAGAGGTGCTTTGGTGATTCATTTTTAAATTATATCTGTGTTCATTTAATCTCAAATCCAAATTTCTTTTGGTTGAACCCACATAATGATTATTTAGTTCACCAGAAGTGGTGTTGAGCATAGGAATAACATACACACCCCATTTTTTCCCTTTGTTAATTTTGTCACGATCGTTGCGGATAATGGAATATAGATTGCATGATCGTATTCCAAATTGTATTTTATGACGGGAGCATATGTTGGTAAGAAGGTTTACAATATGTGGATTGAAATCAACAGATCCAACATACTTTTTAGGCACTTATTCACTAATTTAAGCAGCTGACATAACAAACCGTACTTTATTGTGCACCCCTTCAACAACGTCGCCCGGGTAACCATGGTTTTTAGCAAAGGATGATATCCATTGTAGTTCTTGAGCTCTGGCAAAACGGCTAGAAGAATGTGAATATGCTCTTCTAAATAGGAAGTGCAGAGCAGAAATTTTATGCTGAAAAGTGTGGGCAGAATCGTACGGAATTAGAGTGGGCGTGGAAGTGGGCTTTAGATAAACGGCAAAAGCCAGGGAATTGTCAGAAGGGTTAGGAGTAACTTGAAAATCTAAAAAAGGTAAAACAAAATGATGTTCAAGTTCTATCGTGAGTTTGATGGAGGGGTATTGAGAAGACATAGCGTTGACAAACTGATGTAACTCATCTACGGTATATGGCCAAATTACCAAGATGTCGTCAACGTAACGGATATAGAAACTAGGTTTTTGTGGGAATTATTGTATGACTTTATTTTCAATGTGCTGAAGAAGAATTTCTGCTAAGACTGCAGATAAAGGTGAACCCATGGCTGTTCCATCGGTTTGTTGATAAAAAAATGTTCTGAAATTTGAAAAATGAATGTTTTGAAGATAAAAAATGTTCTGAAAATTTCAAAAAGTCCTATTTAAGTAATTTTTTTTGCATCGGATACACCTCCTGGTGGGAAATGTTCTGCATATCATTATAACTTTCATAAATTTTGATATAGGATGTTTTGTCCACCAGGAAGCGTTAGTGTATTTTTCTATTTCTGATGCTTTTGCAACAAAATCTGCGCTTCTGAAAACTCGATTTAGAAAATTATTTCGTAGACTGATACTGTTCACCATAGAGAACGTTTTGGCAATACTTTCTGCTTAAAATAGTGCATAGTTTTTCCACCAGAGGGCGTAGATATGTACCTTATTTTTGTCGATATGTCTGCTTCTCAGAGTCCGATTGGAAATTTTTCTCTTCAACGGAGAACGTTTCTGGTACAGAATATTTCGAATACAATTTCGATTTTTTCCCTCGCACAGGTGGATATTGCTACAAATATGCAGTTCGCTGCATATTTGTAGCAATATCTGCGGGACTAAAAACCCCATTTGGAAAAATTCATTTTTGACCAGATACTACTAACTATGGAAACATTTTGAGTGTATTTCCTTCCCAAAATAATGCCCAATTTTCCCGCTAGGGTGCGCAAAATTTAACCTGTTTTTCTTGATATCTCTGCTTCTAAATGATCTATTTCAAAAAAAACTCTTTAAGTACCGTATATCACTGGCCTTGTGGAATATTTGCTTGTATTTGTGGAGACAAGCACAACATCCATACCTCACGGGATTCGAACCTGGACACCTTTCGGACGAATGATGAGAGGCCATCGCTTAGACCACTGCTCCACCGGGGCGGTAATTTGAACGGTGGACAAAGTGAACAGTGGACCAAATGAACTAGACTAAGTGAACGTGGAAGAAATAAAGAGCGGACAAAGTGAACAGTGGGCAAAGTGAACGGTAGACAAGGTGAACTGTTTACCATATGAACTGCATCAAGTGAACGTGGGCGAAATGAACAGCGAACAAAGTGAACGGTGGACAAAGTGAACTGTGGACCATATGAACTGCATCAAGTGAACGTGGACGAAATGAACGGTGGACAAGGTGAACTGTGGACCATATGAACTGTATCAAGTGAACGCAGACCAAATGAACAGCGAACAAAGTGAACAGCGGGCAAAGTGAACGGTGGACCAAATGAACTGCATCAAGTGAACGTGGGCGAAATTAACAGCGGGCAAAGTGAACGGTGGACAAGGTGAACTGTGGACCAAATGAACTGCATCAAGTGTACGTGGACGAAATGAACAGCGGACAAAGTGAGCAAAAGGCAAAATGAAAGGTGGACGCTCCTTTCACGTAGTGAGTCACGGAAAATTTTCATTGGCAGCCACTGGGAATCGAACCCAGGGTCTTCTAGTTACGCGCCGGACATGCTTCCACTGCACAACAGCGGCCTCGAAATTCCCCAGACACACATACGACAAACCACCTAGCAGGTTGCTTTCTTTGGAGCCCCGTACAATGCTGGGGGTTTCACCAAAGAGGAACAGCAGCAACTGAACAAATACCTAGAAGGTGAATGAATAATAAATACACAATACGATATAACACATTAATGTGTATTTTTAATCCGTTAATAGGCGTAAAATTACAAAATAATCAATTGAGATTATATCAGGCAGTGACGTATGTAACACAGACATAACTACTGAAAGTTCACCTATCTGGCCCAAGGTGTTATACATTAAGAGCTCGCTGGACAATCGATGAGCACGAGGCGTAATACGAGTCTCATGCTATGCTATAATGATTTTAAATTTTACATTTGCATTTATTCTTTGTCTGTTTCTGTTAAGTGTTTATATTCAGAAGCCTGAAGAAGCTGTCCGTTGGCAATGAAAGCTTGCGAAACTTTTGTAATTTTACGCCTATTAACGGATTAAAAATACACATTAATGTGTTGTATCGTATTATTGTATTTGGCGTACAACTCACAATCCAATTTTCTATCTAATAAATACACAGTTAACGTGGATTAGGAACATCAAATAGAAGTCATCCCTCTTTCCACGTTTATAAGTGTCACAGATGACTTGTATTAGATGTTCCTAATCCACGTCAGCTGTGTATTTATTATTCATTCGCCTCCTAGTTATTTGTTCAGTTGCTGCTGTTCATCTTTGGTGAATCCCCAGCATTGTGCGGGGCTCCAAAAGAAAGCAACCTGCAAGGTGGTTTAGCAGTTGGTCGTATGTGAGTCAGGAAAATTTCGAGGCCGCTGTGGATGCAGTGGAAACATGTCCGGCGCGTAACTGGGAGACCCTGGGTTCGATTCTCGGTGGCGGCCGATGAGAATTTTTCCGTAACTCACTTATAAATGTGCAAAGAGCGATGACTTCTATTTGATGTTCCTAATCCACGTCAACTGTGTATTTGTTATTTTTGTACTTCTGTTTCTCCGCTTCTAAAAACCCATTATTGAGAAATTTGTTTTTAACTGCATGTCATTCGCTGCAATAAAGATGGGAAACACTACCCTCGTTAAATAACCTATAGATTTCTCGCTGGGGCGGCAAACGTATTTGAAAAATTCTTTTTCTTCCAGGAGACGTACTTGAAAAATTATTTTTTAGCACATTTACTACGAAAGATATTTTTCGCACATTTTGAACTTTTCCATTATACAAAATCCTTCGGTTACGGGGCGTAGAGTTATATCATGTTTCTATTTATGTATACTGTATTTCTGCTTCTGTTTGGTTTGAAAATCCCTTTGTCTCCAATATATGTTTTTCCTGCTATGAGAAAATTTTTAAGCACAAATTTGTTAATTTTCGTGCCACACTTTTCAGGCGCTGGTGGGAGTAAGCAGCTGTTTCTATTTCTGGATGTTTATCAACTACAGAAATCCGGTGGTTTTTAACCGATTCCATTGACTTTAAATAACTTTGATAAATTTTATAGACCCAAAAGACGGTGACGGATCACTTGGTCCAGTTCATTTCATCCCCGTTCACTTGTTCCAGCTCATTTCGTCCACGTTCACCTGATCCAGTTCATTTCGTCCACGTTTCACCTGGTGCAGTTTATCTTGCCAACGTTCACCTGGTGCAGTTCATTTCGTCCACGCTCACTTGGTCCAGTTCATTGCGTCCACGTTCATTTGGTCCAGTCTTTTTGTCCACTTTCACTTGGTCCAGTTCATGTCTTCCACGTTCACTTGGTCCAGTTCATGTCTTCCACGTTCAATTGGCCCAGTCATTTCGTCCACGCTCACTTGGTCCAGTTTATTTCATCCACGTTCATTTGTTCCAGCTCATTTCGTCCACGTTCACCTGATCCAGTTCATTTCGTCCACGTTTCACCTGGGGCAGTTTATCTTGCCAACGTTCACCTGGTGCAGTTCATTTCATCCAAGGTCACTTGTTTCAGTTCATTGCGTCCACGTTCATTTGGTCCAGTCATTTTGTCCACGCTCACTTGGTCCAGTTCATTGCGTCCACTTTCACTTGGTCCAGTTCATGTCTTCCACGTTCAATTGGTCCAGTCATTTCGTCCGCACTTACTTGGTCCAGTTCATTTCATCCACGTTCATTTGTTCCAGCTCATTTCGTCCACGTGCACCTGATCCAGTTAATTTCGTCCACGTTTCACCTGGTGCGGTTTATCTCGTCCACGCTCACCTGGTGCAGTTCATTTCGTCCGCGCTCACTTGGTCCAGTTCATTGCGTCCACGTTCATTTCGTCCAGTTAATTTCTTCCACGTTTATTTGGTCCAGTCATTTTGTCAACGCTTACTTGGTCCAGTTCATTAAATCCACCGTTCACTTGGTCCGATTCATTTCATCCACGTTTCACCTGGTGCAGTTCATTTTGTCCACGCTCACTTGGTCCAGTTCATTTCTTCCACGTTGATTTGGTCCAGTCATTTCGTTCACGCTTGCTTGGTCCAGTTCATTAAGTCCACCGTTCACTTGGTCCAGTTCATTTCGTCCACGTTCATCTGCTCCAGTTCATTTCGTCCATGTTCACTTGTTCCAGTTCATTTCGTCCATGTTCACTTGTTCCAGTTCATTTCGTCCACCGTTCACTTTATCCGCTGTTTATTTAGTCCACTGTTCACTTTGTCCACCTTTCTATTGGTCCATATTAATTTCGCTCTCAGAATGGATGGAATACCGTAGAAATTTTCTGTTTTGATGGAAGGTTTGTTACCAGGCGTAAGAAAAGGTCAGTGGACATTGCTTACATGCAATTTTGTTTCCTGTTTAAGTTTTCCGTTTAAAATACAAAAATGTTAAAGGTTATTTAAAGTTAAACGAGGAACCGAACTTTACAGAGCTTTCTAACTCTCTCGTGCGGTACAATGTCAATCACTATGACATAAATAAAAGTTTTACAAAAATCTTTTAATGTTTTGAAATGCATCTTGTATATTGCTTTTCATATATTCTCAGCTTTTCAGGATATTTATTTTTTACTTTTGATTTTTAATTGTTTATAACTCCGAACTATAAGGATCTCTATATGTGTCATATCTATTTTACGTGAGAAAAAATCCATAAAATTATAATGGTGAAAAAAGTTTAGATTTATATTTACTGTGAATTTGCTGTGTGGAAGAATAAAAATAGGGGCTTTTTACATAAAGGAGAAAGGTGGTCTAAAATTTTCTTCTTCAATGGAACACATTTTCGGCGGTTGAAATAAATTTTGATTTATGTCATAGTGATTGACCTCGTAATACACAAGAGAGTTAAAACACTCTTCAAAGTTGAGTTCCTTATTTTACTTTAAACAAAATTTAAAACCGTTGTACACTATCTACCTACAAGTAATTGGATACCTGTGATAGCCAAGGTAAACGAAGTTTATTCACCTTCAATAGTTGGTGGAGCCTCCACGAACGGCGATTACAGCTGCGACCCTCCGGGGCATACTCTCAACCAGGCGTTGTACGACGGCTAGCGGTATTTTCTTCCACTCGGCTTAGAGAAGACAGGTCAGTTCCTTCACCGATTTCGGACAGTGGAGGCACCCCTTAAGTCCGACGCTCCAACTCGTCGCAGAGGTGCTCGATAGGGTTAAGGTCCGGGCTCTGCGCAGGCCAGTCCATTCGATTAACCCCCTTGTCACCATACCAAAGCATGGTGGACCTCGCAACATGACAGGTGGCATTGTCATCCTGAAAGCAACATGAGTCCACCCCATAAAACTGCCGTAACGTAGGAAGCGCATGGTCATCCAAAATGGTGCAGTAGGTCTCGGCGTTGAGTCTACCAGGAATTGCAACCAAGGGTCCCGTGCCATACCAGGCGAAACACCCCCATAGCATAATTCCACCGCCGCCTAACTTCACAGTTGGCACAATACATTCCGGCAGGAGGCGTTCTCCAGGCAGACGCCAAGTCCAGACCCTGCCATCCGAACGTTAGAGGGTGAACCTTGATTTGGCGCTCCACAGAACCTGTTTCCACTGTTCAACAGTCCACCGTTGACGTTCGTTGCACCACGTTAGCCGAGCAGCGCTATTGGACTTGGTTATCAAATGCTTTTGGGCGGCAGCACATCCATGATAACGGAGCAGATGGGCTTCCTTACGGATGGTATTCATTGAAAGAACACTCTCGGATGCCTGTTGAAACTCCTCGCGGATGTGGCCCATCGATTTGGTGCGGTTCTTTCCGAATTTCTGTGGCCAGCACCCGTCGGTCTCTAACTCCCAGTTTTGTGGGTCTGCCGGGTCGGGGCACATTCCGACAGTCACTTCTCATCTTCCACTTGCCAATCACGTAGGTCACTGTCGATTTTGGGTACTTCAACTCGCTGGATATGTCACGTATGGATCGGCCATTTCTGTGATACCCGACGATTACACCTTTCTCGAAATCAGAGAGCTCCGAACTGCTTGGCATCTTGCATGCTACTGGTTGCGTTGTTGTTTCCCACACGATATTTAACGGCGGCTGCGGCCGTGACGTGTATCAGGACTGCAGATGTCGTCGATGGCAGGGGTGTCCAATTACTTGTTGGTAGATAGTGCATTTTAATCGATAACCTTAAACAGGGATAAAAAAATCGGATGTAAGCTCCGCTGATCTTTTTTTATTTCTGCTTAGTAACAAAAATTCCAACAAAACAGTAAAATTTCCACAATATTCCATCTATTCTGAGGACGAAATGAATGTGGACAAAGTGAACGGTAGACGAAATAAACAGTGGACTAAATGAAGAGCGTGCAAAGTGAACGGTGGACAAAGTGAACTGTGGACCAAATGAACTAGACTAAGTGAACGTGGACGACATGAACAACGGGCAAAGTGATGATTATGATTGGAGGTTTAACGACCACCGTGAGAAACTCAATGTGCTGAAAGCAGTCGCCCGTTCCCAATTTAGGGTCACTGGTTCCATGGAAGGGAGAGAGCCAGCTCTGTAAGACAAACACAACATCCATACCTCACGGGATTCGAACCCGGTCATCTTTCGGACGAATGATCAGAGGCTATCGCTTTGACCACTGCGCCACCGGGGCGGCAATTTGAATGGTGGACAAAGTGATCTGTGTTCCAAATGAACTAGACCAAGTGAACATGGACGAAATTAAGAGCAGATGAAGTGAACAGCGGGCAAAGTGAACGGTGGACAAGGGGAACTGTGGACCATATGAACTGCATCAAGTGAACGTGGACGAAATGAACAACGGACAAAGTGAACAGCGGGCAAAGTGAATGGTGGACCAAATGAACTGCATCAAGTGAAAGTGGGCGAATTAACAGCGGGCAAAGTGAACGGTAGACAAGGTGAACTGTGGACCAAATGAACTGCATCAAGTGTACGTGGACGAAATGAACAGAGGACAAAGTGAGCAAAAGGCAAAGTGAAAGAGGAAAAAAGTGAACTGTGGACCAAATGAACCAGACCAAGTGAACGTGGACAAAATGAACATTGGGCTAAATGAAATGTGGACCAAATGAACGTGAACGAAATGAACAGTGGACTAAATGAAGAGCGGGCAAAGTGTGCGGTGGACAAAGTGAATTGTGGACCAAAGGAACTGCTTCAAGTGAACATGGACGAAATGAACAGCGGACAAAGTAAACAGCGGGCAAAGTGAATGGTGGACAAGGTGAATTGTGGACCAAATGAACTGTGGACCAAAAGAACCAGACCAAGTGAACGTGGAAGACATGAACAGTGGACTAAATAAACAGCGGGCTAAGTGAACTGTGGACCAAATGAACCAGACCAAGTGAACGTAGACGACATATACAGTGGACTAAATAAACAGCTGGCTAAGTGCACTGTGCACCAAATGAACTGCATCAAATGAACGTGAACGGGATGATCACGGTCCAAGTGAGAGGGAACCCCAAAGCCTTGCTCATTGCAACCGAAAATTCGGTGTCATTTTTCTTGGTTGGAGCTGCTGGCTACACAAACGATGAGAACAGGCATTGCGTGAAAGACATTTCCAACTCTTTCCTGAGCCAAACTAAAGGAAGAAATCTCAATAGGTTCTCAAATAAAAATGTTGGCTAAGGACACACATGTTTCCTTTTTGTTTTTTTAATTTTCCGATTCTTGCTAAAAAAGGCTACAAGTTTTATTTTTCAGGAATTATAGCTATCAAGCTTTTGGGGAAATAAAGATCCGAACTATGAGCAAGTAGTGTAGCAAAATGTTATATAGTCAACCCTGATTTGTCGCTACTCTTGCCTAACGCCACCCGTTAGGTACGAACAGATGTGCTCCATATAAAACATCCCTTGATTCTTTGATAAACCGCCACACTCTTGGCATCCATCAACAGCCAACTCCAATTTCTCGTTGTCAATAAACATCATACTTGATGTACCGCCACTTGATAGCTAAGTGGTAAGTCTCTTCCCACCTTTTCGGACCACGACTCAATTGTAGCTAAACTTACAGATACTGATTCAATTACAGATGCGAATCAGTATCTTCTAACAGTAAGAAGATTGTCGCAAATCATCAGGATGACGAAATTTCAAACTCATTTGTTAAATTAAATTGTGCTCTGAAAATAATCGGGTTGAAATCTAAAACACAAATTAAAATAGACGAGTTTTATAAAAGAAACTAAGGTATGTAAAATCATATTGTATAATGCTATTAATATTCACTTGAAAAAAAGTTTTAGTAACGTAGCATGCTTTCCTATGGCCGCACCGGTGGCGCTGCCTCGTGACTTCTTGTCCGAGATGGGTCCAGGTACGAGTCCCGGTGAGGCATGGATGTTGTGTTTATTTTACAGCCATCGCTCTCTCCCTTCCTTGGAACTAGCGTACCTAAATCAGGTACGGGTGAATGCTTATAGCCCATTGAGTTGCTCATGGTGGTCCTTAAACTCCCAATAAAAAAAGGCAATACTTAAAATGTTGGCCTTGTTCTCCTATTATGCAAAATGAAATACTAGAAGCTTATGAAATGGAAACTTACACTTCGAATTGGAGTGCACAACATATAACTGCGTCTTTTTTTAATTAACATGCTTTTAACTTAATACAAATTATGATTTTCGGTGAACAATAATTAACAAAATTTGGATTACTTAAAAGTAATTGAAAATTTCATATAACACCACCCTTAAAGTAACGCCACAATATAATATAACAAAGGTGGTGATACATCAAGGGTTGGCTGTATTAGAAAAGTATAAGGTGCTAGAATGCCATAAAATTCTCAAAGTGCATTTGTTTTTCTCACATTTGGACCGATACCCATAGAATTTTGGTGTAGTCTCCGAAGAAATGGGTGTAAACTTTACACCCATAGAATCTCGGAGCAGTCACCGAAGAAATAAGTGTAAAGTTCATACCCACAAAAGTTTTGGAGCAGGCACCGAAAACATGGGTGTAAAGTTCATACCCACAAAAGTTTTGGAGCAGGCACCGAAAACATGGGTGTAAAGTTTATACCCATAGAATTATGGAGCAGTAACCGAAGAAATGGGTGTAAAGTTTATACCCATAGAATTTTGAAACAGTCACCAAAGAAATGGGTGTGAAGTTTATGCCCATAGAATTTTGGAGCATTCACAGAAAAAATGGGTGTACAGTTTATGCCCATAGAATTTTGGTGCAGTCACCGAAGAAATGGGTGTAAAGTTTGTACCCATAGAATTTTGGTGCAGTCCCCGAAGAAATGAGAGTAAAGTTTATACCCATAGAATTTTGCAGCAGTCACCGAAGAAATGGGTGCAAAGTTTCACCAAGCCATTAAAGTGACGGAAAGACAATGCCTAGGATGATGGTGGAAGATTTCTACTGGATGTTACAATGAGAGGAACTTCAAATGCATAAAAGAAAATCAACTAAGCTAACTTTTCTAAATGAAAATTAAAAGTTTTTATATCTTTGCTTTTATTCAGTTTTGCTTATATTTCAAGTATCATATTAGCATGTAAGAATTTGAAGTCAAAATTTTTAGTTCATGCTAAAAATAATGATTTTTTATTTTTACTTTCAACTTCCTTATTTGTAAAGAGGTCTTAAGTAAATAATACAGAAAAATGAATATCATTTTCATGGAATAAATAGAATAAAAACAGCAACGTTTCTCACAATAAAATGTTTATTATACATCGACTATAGCTTCACAGAGCGTTTGGCTCGGCATCATCAGGACGAATGGAGTGTAACCATTTAAGTCATTGTAACATCATCAGAATGTTGACGGTCACGGATTTTGGTGAGTTGTTTCCACGCGCTTGAAAGAAATGGAGTCGACGTCATGTCGTTGACAAGCCGTGAAGAGTTCCGGTAAATGTGGAAAGCTCCTAATATATTTAGCTTGATAGTCGAATCAGGCTAATCAATAAGCTAACGTTTCTAAACAAAAATTGATTATTTATTTATGGTTATGAATTATATATCATTTCCATAATTAGCACCACTGAATTATATAAAATCAGTTATCAAAACTAAAGCAGCTCTTTGAAAGTTTTATTTTCTGCAGCTTTGTCGTTAAATTAGTATAGGGATATATGTAAACAGTTATTTTTTCATCTGCCATGCGTGTTCGACAGAGATATTTGCATTTCGCATGTATACGCATTGTGCTCTTAGTAATGCAGAATGCACAGACAGTTCTGACTGCTTTGCATTAAATGCTAAAGTTCTCAAAATGGATCTATTGGTAAAGTTTTATTGTTTCAAATAAATGAGGAAAAGGACAGTTTCTAACCAAAAAGCTCAGCAGCTTCATAAACGATTCATAGGGAACACGCAAATCCAAAAGTTCGGTAATGGTCTATTATGAATCAAAATGATCTAATCCGAATAGTATCCGAAAAAACCCTCTCAAAATTGGGAATATAAAGATTTTCTTCTCATTACGATAAACAACATGAACGAGCAGCAATAACTAAACACGATGGTCGTTCATGAATGAATGGGATTTTTAACATTACTGGATGATAATAGTATCAAGGCAGCTGCTATTCCCATACTAGACTAGATAGTCTGGGGTTATTACAGCATTATCGTTCTTGAATGAGAGGGACTGTTGACAATAATGTATGATAATTAGCATCTAGGCCGCTTCTATTTCTATACTTGATAATCTGGAGTTAGTACAGCGATATCGTTCATGAATAAGTTGGACTGCTGACAATACCGCATGATGATTAGTATCTTGGCAGCTGCTATTCCCATACTGGACAGTCTGGGATTAATACAGCACTATCATTCATGAATGAGTAGGAATGTTGATAATACTGCATGATAATTAGTATCTAGACGGCTGCTATTCCCATACTACATAGTCTGGGGTTAATACAGCATTATCGTTCATGAATAAGTTGGACTGCTGACAATACTACATGATAATTATTATCTAGGCAGCTGCTATTCCCATACTACATAGTCTGGGGTTAATACAGCATTATCGTTCATGAATGAGTGAGACTGTTGACAATAATGCATGATAATTAGCATCTAGGCCGCTTCTATTTCTATACTTGATAATCTGGAGTTAGTACAACAATATCGTTCATGGATAAGTGGGACTGCTACCAATACTGCATGATGATTAATATCAAGGCAGCTGCTATTCCCATACTGGACAGTCTGGGGTTAATACAGCACTATCATTCATGAATGAGTAGGAATGTTGGTAATACTGCATGATAATTAGTATCTAGGCGGCTGCTATTGCATACTAGATAGTCTGGAATTAATACAGCATTATCGTTCATGAATTAGTGGAACTGTTGAACAATACTGCATTATAATTAATATCTGGGCAGTTGCTATTCCAATACCGGATAGTCTGGTGGTTAATGCAGTATTAATTCACAAGATCGCAGCTGAGGCTTGATTAAGTCACTTGCAGCACACTTGTTTCTCAAATCAGTCGCATGCCATGGCGAAAAACGACATGGAAGGAGATTATCTGAAGGTTTCTTTGCCAGACTGGTCACGTGATGAGTCGTGGTCTCACTAACACACATCTGGAAAGAAACGGCATACAGCTGAAACGTGACGGAAGTCATAGTCCCAAGAAATTTCAAACCGCTATCTGCGCTGGCAAGCAGACAGGCACAGTCTTCTGGGATGCACAGATAATCCTAATTGTACAGTATATTGGCTTCCACAGGGCGCAACCATAAACACTGAAGTGCATATACTGCAACACCTTAAAGTGACTTTGCTGCAAAATCCAGCCCTGGCACAAAGGATAATAGGAACGACAACTGCTGTTGCAGTATATTCAGGGCCAAGCTTCACGTTAGCCGTACAACAGCACAGGCACTACTATTCCTTGGCTTCACAGACTTACCTATCCTCCGTATTCACCTGATTTTGTCCCATCGAATACTGGCTTGTTTGACAAGATTAAAGAACTGCGACTCTAGAATTTAGTGCAGCTGACGATTCCAGAGCGATGACGACATTCAGAGAAATGTTCGTGAGTCGGTGAGTGCTGTTCTCGAAGATTGGTCTTTTGCTACAACCATCAGGAAGTTACCACAAAGAAGGCAAAAGCGCATTGAACTTGGTGGAAGTACGTGGTATGTGGTATCCTCTTGAGTCTGATATTCAGATGAGCATCAACGATTTATAAACGACAGTTGTATTATGTTCTTGAGGTACAGAAGTGCTTGAACGAATTTTGAAAACCGTAAGTAAATGAAGCGAATAAATATTTGAAATATCTTCTACCTGAGGCGATCATCTTCGAACATCCTACTAAATAATAAACATTTGAAACAAAATTTCTAGAAAAAAAAAGGCAACAGTTATAAATATACACTATATTGACAAAAGTCAGTGGACACCTAGAAGAGAAACACAACATAGCATTTATTGACATATATTAGTACAGTGTCGGTCCACCTTTGGCATTAATGCATGCACTGACGCTTCGAGACATGCTTTCGACAAGGTTTTGGAACACACCGATAGGTATGCGCTTCCATTCAGTGCATAATGCTGCCGCTAACTGTTGCTTAGTAGTAGGCCTTGGTTCCAAACTTCTTATGCGGCGCTCTAATTCATCCCATAGGTGCTCTATGATATTAAGATCAGGGCTCCGTGCTGGCCAGTCCACACACGATACATAATTATCGTCAAACCACGTTGTAACAGTCCTTCCTTCATGGCTTGGTGCATTATCCTGCTGGTACCAACAAGGCTCTGTTCCATAGTATTGCCACAGAGTTGGTCCAGAATATCAAGTTAGACGTGCTGGTTAACAGGTTTGTCCACGATAACCAATGAGCCGGGACCATACCACGAAAAACATTCCCACACGAGTACACTGCCAGCTCCAAACTTAACCGTTGGAACAGTACACTGTGGTAAATAGAATTCCCCAGGCTGCTGCCATAACCACACACGACCATCAGACTGATGTATCGTGTATCTGGATTCATCAGTCCATGGGAACCGTTTCCATTGATCAACAGTCCAGGATAAATGTTCTTTACACCATGCTAAACGACGAGTAACATTCCGAGTGGAGATGAAAGGTTAATGAGCAGCCGAACGACTACGGTAACCAATGGAATGAATTTCTCTGCGAATGGTACGTGTACATAACGAGGTTCTAGCGTCCTCTTTCACTGATTTTCTTTTGTCTGGCGGTACATTTTGCTGCTTCACGTACGCCATGTGTCTTCCACGTATTCAGTACATCCAAAACAATTGACTTGTGCATGACTAAACGCCTCTTGGTTTCTCTTATGGACAACCCACTAATATAACACTCAAATATCTTTCTCTTCTGAAAGTCAGTTCTCTCCCGCCGCGACATTTTCACTCAACCTCACAGTGAGATATGATCGCGGTCAGCTTCCGGGTTTGTTTTTATACCGTTTGCATCTGTACCACGCATCTTAACAACGCAGCGGATCTGTTCATTTGCTTCTGAAAGGTGTCCGTTGACTTTTGTCAATATAGTGTATATACATTTGCGGGAGGGGCAGGGGTGTAACGACTGGTGTGAGCAACTCGATGGGCTATAAGCAGTCGCCCGTGCATAATTTAAGACCATTGGTTCCAGGGAAGGGAGGGAGCCAGTGCTGCGAGACAAACACAATACCCATGCCTCATCGGGATTCGAACCCGGACACGTCACGGATGAATGGTCAGAAGCCAGCGCTTAAATCACTGCACCACCGGATTGGCGAAGTACATTTCCGCCAACTTTTGAGTCATGTAGATATTTTTGCAAGATATATTGGTTTTCACTTTTGCAGGTAAGCTTCTTTTACATATTTTGATTGGGGGTTTAACGACCATCGTCAGCAACACGGTGGTCGTTAAACCTCCAATCAAATGTGCTATAAGCAGTCGTCCGTCCTTAATTTAGGGCCACGGGTTCCAGGGAAGGGATAGAGCCAGTGCCGTTAAACAAACACAACATCCGTCCCTCACCGGGATTCGAGCCCGGACTCATCTCGGACGAATAGTCAGAAGCCATCACTAAGACCACTGCACCTCAAGCGCGGCACCACAGGTAAGCTTAACTATTACTTAAAACAACCTCACTGAGTAGCAATTTTGAAAGCAACATGATGGATTAAATTTAAGCACTAGTCTAGAATGGGAGATTCGATTTCTTTTCTTGATATCTTAAGCAGCAAGTTTTGCAGAAAGAATTCGGGAAACAGTTGAGATACATTTTTGTCAACCTATGAATTTTCTATGTATTTTGATGAGATAGACCGTTTTCTTTTATGATGGTTCAGTTGACTCTGGTTTGAAACTGCTGCATTGGCCAGAACCTTTAAAAACAACACGGTAGGTTAAATTTAAGGGCACCTCAAAGATAAGACTGAATGTAGTTGCTGTTTTTCATAATAGCTTCTGCCCAGGAGCATGGTATTTTTCACATTAATATTCCTTTCCGACTTTTATGAAGTCATTTCCGACATCTTTTTTTCTTGTTTCTTATGAATGTGGAACAGCCTCCGTAGGATATGTACCCTGAACACGCCGTGTCTCGTGTTCGCGAGAAATTCATGCTACTGTCTCATTGAAGGGGAGATTTGGAGACGTGATGTTTTCGTGTGAGCCAAAGCGTGCATCTGAATAGGGAAAAAGGTGAAAAAATTACCAGAAGAGGGAAAAAAAGGATGATTTATAAAAAAAAAAAAAAAAAAAAAAATGTGGAAAACGCCCGAATGACTAATAAGTTTTGAGTTTAGGATTCGAATTGTACCTGCGGCGACACGCGCGGTCACAGACAAAAGAAGTGACAACTTCCTGCGCTACAAATGATTAATGAAGGTTGTGTTGCTTAGTATGACCATTCCCATTGCACCCACGTTACAAATGTTTCGACTAAGAAGATGAGTCGAATACAATACGAAACTTTTCTTTTTCTTAGAATACACCCCGTAATTTTCCGACATTTCTCGCAAGAAAATTATGGAAAATACTGGGTGGGGAATAAACTGATAAACTGTTGCGAAAAATGAAAGACTGCTGTCTAGGAAATTCGTGCAACATTCTGAAGTTTTTGGTTTCCTACTTGATGCACATTTGTATTTTAAAGTATAATTTATGCTATTAATCCATAATCATTGTATTTCAGAAAGGTGAAATTTCTTGTTCGGTCAGTGGAGTCACGTGTCTCCACAGATCAAAATCTGTTTGGGCATTGTCAAAACCATCAATAATAGGAAGTCTCAGAACTACAGGAAAGAAAACTTGTGACGTCACGGCCGTTTTCCCACCTGTTCACTAAGCGTGGTCATTTGGACTGCGACTGTAATTATACTTTTCTTGTTGTGTGTTGCATTTCATTTATTATTACTCGTTCACAATTTTAGGTAAAAGGAAAAATGCCGTGGAAGTATCGTGTTTCCAAGTGCAAACGAAATTATGCGAAAAATCATAAAGCGTCACTCTTTAGGCTTTCTGAAGAGGAAAAGCTAAAGCTTAACACTCCAGGAGCCAGAAGGTTTGGAAGATGCAATGCAAAATTGTGTTACATGTATAATAGGAGACCTCTAAAAGTGTCCTGTCTTTCTGTAGTATTCGGCGCCGTGAAGATGTGCATATATGCGTTCTCTCTACTGTTAGCCTGAATTCTTTTCCGACGCAATATTGCGTTCTCACAGCTTATGACCAGGTTTTCGACGAATGTATTATTGCGTCGTCGCCGCTTTGGCCACCGAAATCTCCGAACATATATAGACATGCTTGCCACTTGGAGAGTTAAATGTTTTAACCCCATACCTCGGAAGGATTTCAAGCAGTGTAGGTGCAGATAAAGTTCACGGCGATATATCAAAAGCACTCTTATACTGATCAGTGCTGAGAAGAGCCGAGCCCAAACCCAGATCGGGCTCGGACTTCATAATATTTACTATGGTTCGGGCTCGGGCTTAGAAAGAGAGAGAAAAAAAGTGAGAGACAAAGAGATAGAGACAGAGAGAGAAAGAGAGAGAGACAGAGAGATAGAGATAGAAAGGGAGAGACAGAGAGAGAGAGAGAGAGAGAGAGAGAGAGAAAAAGAGAGACAGAGAGAGAAAAAGAGAGACAGAGAGAGAAAAAGAGAGACAGAGAGATAGAGGCAGAGAGAGAAAGAGAGAGAGAGAGAGAGTGACAGAGAGAGAAATACAGACAGAGAGAGATAGAGACAGAGAGAAAGAGAGAGAGATAGAGAGAGACAGAGAGATAGAGACAGAGAGAGAAAAAGAAAGATAGAGAGAGACAGAGAGAGACAGAGAGAGATAGAGACAGAGAGAAAGAGAAATATAGAGAGAGAAAGAGGGAGACACAGAGAGACTGAAATAGAGAGAAAGAGAAAGATAGAGAGCGACAGAGATAGAAAGATGGAGACAGAGAGAGATAGAGACAGAGAGAGATAGAGAGAGAAAGAGAGAGGCAGAGACAGAGAGAGACAGAGACAGAGATAGAGACAGAGAGAGAGAAAAACAGACAGAAAGAGAAAGATAGATATATATAGAGAAATAGAGAGACAGAGAGAGAAAGAGAGATATAGAGAGAGACAGAGAAATATAGAGATACAGAGAGAAAGAAAGATATAGAGAGATACAGAGAAATATAGATAGATACAGAGAGAAAGAGAGATAGAGACAGAGAGATAGAGAGACAGAAGGAGACAGACAGAGGTAGAGAGAGATTGTGAGAGACAGAGAGATAGTGGGAGACAGAGAGATAGTGGGAGACAGAGAGATTGAGACAAAGAGGGAGACAGAGAGATAGAGACAAAGAGAGACAAAGAGATAGAGGCAGAGAGATAGAGAGACAGAGAGATAGAGAGACAGAAAGAGACAGACAGAGGTAGAGAGAGATAGAAAGAGATAGAGAGATGGAGACAAAGAGAGAGACAGAGAAATGGAAACAAAGAGGGAGACAGAGAGATAGAGACAAAGAGAGACAGAGAGATAGAGGCAGAGAGATAGAGAGACAGAGAGATAGAGAGACAGAAAGAGACAGACAGAGGTAGAGAGATAGTGAGAGACAGAGAGAATGGAGACAAAGAGAGAGACAGAGAGATGGAGACAAAGAGGGAGACAGAGAGATAGAGACAAAGAGAGACAGAGAGATAGAGACAAAGAGAGACAGAGAGATAGAGGCAGAGAGATAGAGGCAGAGAGATAGAGAGACAGAGAGATAGAGAGACAGAAAGAGACAGAGAGAGGTAGAGAGAGATAGAGAGAGACAGAGAGATGGAGACAAAGAGAGAGACAGAGAAATGGAAACAAAGAGGGAGACAGAGAGATAGAGACAAAGAGAGACAGAGATAGAGAGACAGAAAGAGACAGACAGAGATGGAGAGAGAAAGAGAGAGACAAAGAGAGATAGAGAGAGACAGAGAGAGAAACAGAGAGAGAGAGAGAGAGAGAGAGAGACTTTCTATACTTTCTAGTTGATAATGAGAATTCTTCGGCAAGTAGGTTGAGCTGGGGAGTGGAGACTCGGGACGGCTACTTATTCCCCGGCAATGGGCAAATAACGCCATAGGCCACGTATCAGTGGGTTTTTGCGCAGAAGGAAAAGCTTCTTCAAGAATTGCAGATACTAGACACCACGACGACGAAATGTTGTCCCTTTCCTCCACTCAGCATCTCACTGCTTCTTCTATTGAGCAAAATACGTAGTTTTCAGTACCTGCCGATCTTTCTAGATATCAGTACGGCCGCTAGAAACATTTCAAGAAGAAACGAATGATAAAAAAAATAGTGCAACTATACTATAGAAATAGATAAAGGTTCCCTTTTCTCCACTCCCCAAATGAGAAAGACACCGGTTAATTTGCGTGGGGAGGAGAGCGTGGAAATCTGAAAGAAGGGATTTTCCACTAATGCTTAAAAAGTCATGATTTTCGGGGTCTTTCAGGCCCGCGTTCTATTTTGCAATACAAAACTCGGGCTCGGACGGTTTCGAAGGGCTGACATATTTCGGGCTTGGGACGGGGGCAGACGTTCTTGGGCTGACATACTTCGGTCTTGGACGGGTTTGGGCGGTCTCGGACTGACATACTTCGGGCTTGAATGGTCTTATGTGGTCACGGGCTGACATACTTTGGGCTTCGACTGGCTCGGGCGGGCTCAAGCTGACATACTTCGCGCTTGAAAGGGCTCGGGCTCTTAAAACTGAGCCCGAAGTCAGCACTAATATCGATGTGAAAGTTTTCTTTAGAAATAAGCGTTTCACTTTGCGACATGCATATCTCGTGGAACAAAATTATGTGTAATAAAGTGTGACATCTTTTTGGTCGCTCTGTTGTCTCTTTTTCTTTCTTACGTTAATGTGTTAAATTGATGTTCCCGATATTATCTTTTACCCACGAAAAATACGGGGAAAACAATGCAATTTGGGTAAAAAAATTATCTGAAATATACTGCAGGAGAAACAGAAATATCCTTTGTAAAACGTTTTCACAAAGTTGAAAAAAAAAAGGATGCGACGTTCAAAATTCCCAGCACAAAATTTCGATTTTATTATATGTGTAAATTAGAAGATATCAAAAATGAAGATCTTCCATGTTTATTGGATAAAGAAATTTTCCTAAGTGGTTTTGATGCCCCTATGTATATATAGAGAGAAAGATACATTTAAAACTCTGTTAACGGACACCTTCGAACAACGCTAAGTTTTGGCTGGTACAGAAAAAACTACCGTAGGGTTGACATTAACGATAACCTCCGAAAAACGAAACCTCCTAACAGCGGACAACGGACACCACAATCAGTCCCGAAAGGGATATAACGGATACCTTTACCCTTAAGATTTTATGTAGTTACTTCCGCACTTCGGCGAGAGGGGTAAGATAGGTACAAAAAATATTGATATAGGAAC
Source organism: Macrothele yani (assembly GCA_039090855.1). Taxonomy (NCBI): domain Eukaryota; kingdom Metazoa; phylum Arthropoda; class Arachnida; order Araneae; family Macrothelidae; genus Macrothele; species Macrothele yani. The sequence goes on from CM077001.1 coordinate 27,046,954, forward strand.
TGGGCCTCGGATAGGATCGGTTGGATAACGGCAGGTACAATGGTGTGTTAAAATGAAAATAGAGGAGTCAGAGTTTAGTTCTACACTAGAAAGCACCAAAATCGTTATGTTTGGGCTCTAGCTGACGTGTACGCTTCAGTCACCGCGAGAGGCTGCGAAGGTGGCCCCTCGTACCTGGAATACTACGCATTGGAGGCGGCATCTTTTGGTGCGGTCCCCGTGTGTCCTGTTCCTATTTTGCATCTCGCAGCCAGCTAACTGCGCAGTTATCCTTTATTGTCTAATATTTTCTCTTTTTTTCATTCCTATAGGGAACCCTAACCTCAATCTCCTACCTTGTTACTCATAAAGTCTGTTTAAGACCAGACGTCACACTGCTTTCCCTAAATGCTCTACATCATGACTGATTGATTTAATTATTATATTGAGCTTTTTTCAGCATTTGGAGAAAGCACCAAAAACTGTTATCTTTATGCACAAGCTTTATATACTTATTCTGCTTTTGTGCAAACGCCACGGAATAGCAATGTTATTTTAAGCCTAACCCCCGAACAGCGGCCACCTCCCCACAACGGCCAGTTTTCTCCGGTCTGAGAAGTGACCGTTTTTCGGAGGTTTCACTGTATTTTCTTCGGTAAATAGTGGCAAGATTTTCAATTTAGAAAATTGCAAAGTACTTTATCTTTCTGTAAACATACTCACTATATCAGAAATTTTGCTTTCGAGTTTGTTATGTGATTAGAGAAAACAATTTAATTACACAACAAACTTGAAAGTAATTTCGAAAATGTTAAAGTGCAATTTATACAGACATTAGACGTGGACTAGGAACATCAAACAGAAGTCATCGCTATTTCCACGTTTATAAGTGAGTCACGGAAAGAATTTGCATTGGCCGCAACCGGGAACCGAACCCAGGGTCTTCCAGTTATGCGCCGGATATGCTTCCACTGCACCACAGCGGCCTCGAATTCCTCCAGACTCACATACGTGAGTCTCAATCTTCTAGCAATCTCCTATACGTGAGTCTGGAGGAATTCGAGGCCGCTATGGTGCAGTGGAAGCATATCCGGCGCATAACTGGAAGACCCTGGGTTCGATTCCCGGTGGCGGCCAATGAGAATTTTTTCCGTGATTCACTTATAAACGTGGAAAAAGCGATGACTTCTGTTTGATGTTAAAGTGAAATGTATAATAAAAGAAACTCTTAATAACTAAAATTCTGGGATTTGTGATGCGCAAAGGAACACAGATATAATAGTTTCTTCAACACTGAACACTTCTTATACATGGCAGAAAATGGAGAAAAAGAATAACAAGAAAGATGACACCGAATTTTCGGGTGTAATAAGCACGTCTTTTGAATCCGTTCTGACGCAAATTAAATTTATCAAAGCTATTCTAAGTCAATGAAACCGGTATGGAAAACAATAGATCTGACGGAAGAAAGAGTTTTTCAATCGGGTTTTTAATCCCTCAGATATTGCTGTGAACGGATTCATGAGCTTACGCCCTTTGGTTGCAGACTTGTGCGTTTAGAAAAACATGAATTTATATTAGAAACATTTCGCATCGGTAACGCTCCCCAACACAGAAATAATTTTTCAAATCGGACTCTTAGAAACAGAGATATCGACAAAAATAAGATGTGACTTTACGTCCCCTGGCGGGAAAACCATGCATTATTATAGGAAGAAAGTATTCTCAAAAGGTTTATCCATATGAGAGGTATCGGTCCAAGAAAAAAAAATTTAGTCGGGTTTTCAGGGGCCCAGATTTTGCTACAAATACTTCAGAAGCAAAAATTAACGCTTATGCCCCCTAGTGGTCAAAGCATTCTTTAAAAAACAAACCATTCTTTACAAAACATTACAAACAAATATTTTCCATCAGGTCTTGTATGCGATACAGGAAGAATTTTTCAAATCGCAGTTTTAGGAGCAGAAAACGCAATTTACCTTTATGCGCCCTAGCGGAAAGTCTATGATTTGCGTGAAAATTTTGAATATATAGGAAAAACATTTTGCATCGGAAACACTATCCAACAAAGAAGGAATTTTTCAAATCGGACTTTTAGAAGTAGAGATATTGACAAAAATAAGATATATGTCTCCGCCCCCTGGCGTAGGAACCATGCATTATTTCAAGAAGAAAATGTTCCTAAAAGGTTTGTCGACAAGGTAGCATCGGTAAACCAAAGACTTTTTTCAATCGAGATATTAGAAGCTCATATTTTGCTGCAAATACATCAGAAGCGGAAATTAAGACTTACGCCATCTGGTGGCCAAACCATTTTTTTACAAAAATTAGAAATTATGTGCAAACGATTTCGGATCAGGAGCTGTATCTGGTGCAGAAAGAATTTTTCAAATCGGAGATTTAGAAACATAGAAATAGTGGGAAACGCATACTCTTACGTCCCCTAGCGAAAAGTCTATGAATTACTTGAAAATTTTGAATTTATAAGAAAAACAGGTCGCACTAGAAACACTATCGAACAAAGAAGGAATTTTTTAAATCGGACTCCTAGAAGTTGAGATATTGACAAAAATAAGATATATATCTACGCCTCCTGGCGCAGAAATCATGCACCATTTTAAGAAGAAAATGTTTCTAAAAGGTTTGTCGACACGAGTAGTATCGGTCTACAAAAGATGTTTTTTTCAATCGAGAATTTAGAAGCTCATATTTCGCTGCATCAGAAGCGGAAATTAAGATTCACGCCCCCATGTGGCCAAACGATTTTTTTACAAAAATTAGAAATTATGTGCAGACGATTTCCGACGAGGAGTTGTGTCCGGTGCAGAAAGAATTTTTCAAATTGGAGATTTAGAAGCAGAGATATAGGGGGAAACGCAATTTACCTTTACGCCCACTAACGGAAAGTATATGAATTACTTGAAAATTTTGAAATTATATGAAAAACATGTCACACGGAAAACACTATCCAACAAAGAAGGAAGTTTTCAAATCGGAGTCCTAGAAGTAAGGATATTGACAAAAATAAGATATATATCTACGCCCCCTGGCGGAGAAACGGTGGGATATTTTAGGAAGAAAATATTCCGAAAAGGTTTACCGGTGCGAGTGGCATCAGTCCACGAAAGAATTTTTGAATCGTTATTTTAGAAGCTCAGATTTTATGGCAAATACATCAGATGCAAAAATTAACGCTTACGCCCCCTGGTGGCACAATTATTCTGAACCAAAAATTCGAAATTATATGCAAAAGATTTTCCATCAGGAGATGTATCTGCTGAAGAAAAATGTTTTCAAATCGGAGTTTTAGAAGAAGAGTTATCGGGGAAAATGTAATTTACTTTTACGCCCCCTAGCGGAAAAGCTATGCGTAATTTGAGAAAGAAACTATTTCTAAAATACTCTTCGACACAAATGGAATCGAAAGATGAAATAATTTTTTCAATCGGATGTTTAGAAGCAAAATGTGGAATAAGACGTTATTTTGAATTCGACATCATCATCATCAATTTCTCTAGCGGCGAAATTGTACATCGTAGAAAAAAAAACGAAATGAAGGATCATCATTCGCATATTTTAAGCTTCCGAATGCAAAAAGAATTTTTCAAATCGGACTAATAGTTGCTGAGATACCGTGGGTACAGACGGACGGACAAACCGATAACATAAGCACGATCTTTTTTTACAAAAGACGTGCTAAAAATAAGGATATCATCTGTTTAGATTATCTAAGAACAAAAAGGTAAACAAAAAAAATAAAAAATAAAAGAAAATTGACCAGTTTGTTGCCGTTTGCACGAATTACGGGGTCCCAACAAAAGTTCTGCACGCTGTCGATTTTTCAGAAAAGTGTGAAGTAACGGAGAAAACTTATCTTATTGCCGTTCAATGTACTCCCCTCTACTGCTAATGACAGCTTGCCAACGGTGAGGTAGATCCTGGATGCCCCGTAGTACGCCATCTTTGTTCAGTTGTCGTATTACACGGATCACTCTCAATGAGAGTTCGTCAAGCGATTCGTAGCTGATGCCACGTAGCCATTTTTTTAACTTTCGGAAAAAATCAAAATCGTATGGATTGAGACCAGGGCTATATGGTGGGTGGGATAAAGTTTCCCAACCATATTTCGACAAAAGTCCCCGTCCCGACGCTGCACCATAACACGATGCGTTGTCATGCAGCAAAATCACTCCGCTTTCAGCAAAATGGAGCGATTTTGGCGAATTTTCGGTCCCAACTTTGTCCTGAGAAAGTCACGATAATATCGTGCTTTGACATTTTGCACCATCGGCACTCGATCTGAGACCACAACACCATGGGCATCGCACGCAAAAATCATCATTTGCTTTACTTTGGATTTTTGCCGACCACACTTTGAGGGGAGTGGGGAAGCGGGATGCCTTCATTCCACTGATTGTGACTTCAGTTCCTGCTCAAAATCACGGGTATAAGTCTCATCGATTGCGGCAGTTCTGTTCAGGATGGTGTCTCCCTCCCTTTCAAACCTGTGGAGTTGATCCCGTGCGATGCTCACGGGCCGCGGGTGGTCTAGTGGGCAACGTTCATGACTGCCACGGAAAGGGCCTAAGGTACGATCCCAGCTAGGTACAAACGCTCGATCTACTAAATATCCGCCGTGCGTCGGATGGGCCCGTTAAGCCGTCGGATCCTAGGTACCCCCTGGTAATAAACAAGGGCGTCTTCCTCCCCCTTTCTACTTCGCTTCCGTGTCACTTTCCTATCGGGCACTCTAGCCCAAATCTCCTAGCTTCCTATTTCTAAGGGTTGTTTAAGACCTGGGGTCAGACACTCCCTTCCTAAAATCCTCTGCATATGATCATTTGTGCGATGGTCACTCTGGATGCCTTCTGCTCAGGGTTGAGTTGATGGGGTACCCAGCGCGCGGCAATTTTTCTCGTTTCCAGTGAGTTGGTCAAAATCCGGTGAACAGACATTGTGGACAAATTGTCGTGATGAATAGTCTCCTCGACTGTCAAACAGCGATTCTCTAGGAGAAGCGTTGCAACAATGGTGACATGTCTGCCGCCGTTTGAGGTCGGCAAGGGCGGAGATCATCTTTGATGCTACTTCGGCCCTCCCGAAAGCGTGATGCCCAGCGAGAAATTGTGCTTCGATCAAGAGTTCCTTCCACACAAACTTCTTGCAAGGCAATGTGGATCTGTGACGGAGATTTTCCCCCGCAGAGTTTCTATTTTCACGAACGAGCTCTGGTCTAATGCCGTGACTCGACCTAAGGAGCTGCACCCTCCCATTTCCAAACCCTCCCACGTCCACACAGCAAATGATAGCGCGTCGTTCTGACACCACTGCGTTGCTTAGGTCTGACTTTGACATGACACAATCATTTCCCCTATTGCATCATCCGCTTCCGTTTCAGATTAACTTGTGCAGAACTTTTTGTTATGACACTCGCATATGTAGCATCCCCCTCTTTAAAATATTTCTCCTCCGAGACATCGCATTACTCGATCGTCTTTCATAAGCATCTCGATCGTCGTTCGTAGCTATGACGTCATAGAGCAGTTACTCGATCGTCGTTCATAGCTATGACGTCATAGAGCAGTTACTCGATCGTCGATCATAGCTATGACGTCACAGAGCAGTTACTCGATCGTCGTTCATAGCCATGACGTCATAGAGCAGTTACTCGATCGTCGTTCATAGCTATGACGTCATAGAGCAGTTACTCGATCGTCGTTCATAGCTAGGACGTCATACAGCAGTTACTTGATCGTCGTTCTTAGCTATGACGTCATAGATCAGTTACTCGATCGTCGTTCTTAGCTATGACGTCATAGATAAGTTACTTGATCGTCGTTCGTAGCTATGACCTCAAAGAGCAGTTACTCGATCGTCGTTCATAGCTATGACGTCATAAACCAGTTACTCGATCGTCAATCATAGCTATGACGTCATAGAGCAGTTACTCGGTCGTCGTTCATAGCTATGACGTCATAGAGCAGTTACTCGACCGTCGTTAATAGCTATGACATCATAGTGCAGTTACTCAACTGCCGTTCATAACTATGACGTTATAGTGCGGTTACTCGATCGTTGTTCATAGCTATGACGTCATAGAGCAGTTACCAGACCGTCATTCGTAGCTATGACGCCTAGAGCAGTTACTCGATCGCCGTTCGTAGATGTGACGTCATAGAGCAGTTACTCGACCGTAGTTCATAGCTATGACGTCATGGAGCAGTTACTCGATCGCCGTTCATATCTATGACGTCCTAGAGCAGTTACTCGATCGTCGTTCATAGTATGACGTCATAGAGCAGTTACTCGATCGTCGTTCATAGTATGACGTCATAGAGCAGTTTTGTGGCATGCTATTGGAGATAGTTTTGGCATTGCACCCCATTCTTGGAATCCTTAAGCCACTGGAGTGTTTCGGCACTGAAACGTTTGAAAACATACCTTTTTTTTCCTTTTTTTAATTGGAGGTTTAACGACTACCGTGAGCACCTCAGTTGGCTGTAAGAAGTCGCTCGTCCCTAATTTAGGGCCACTGGTTCCAGGGAAGGAAGAGAGCCAGCGCCGTAAGGCAAACACAACATCCATGCCTCACCGGGATTAGAATCCGGACCCATCTCGGGCGAACGATCAAAAGCCATCGCTTAAACCACTGTGCCACCGGGGCGGCAGAACGTACCTTTGATCTGTAATATCTATCACAAAAACGGCTAACACATCTGACTTGGCTGTACACTGATTAAGACCGAATAGTTGAAATGAAACTGGATGATGTACCCATGTCTTTTTGTCACGAACTATGCCTAGAATATGTGTTTGGGAAATTGTAATATGGATGATATGTATGGCATGGACGATGTTACGAAATATGGCATGGATGATGTGTTTGTCTTACTGCACTGCCTATATTCCTTCCGTGGAACCAGCGGCCCTAAATTATAGACTGGAGGCAGCTTATAAGTCCATCGATTTGCTCACGGAGATCGTTAAACCTCCAACAAATAAAACCTTAAATTGCAGAAGTTGAAAATGCTCTCTCATTTATGAAGCCTGTGAAAACTGATTTCAGAAACAAATATGGAGTATGAAATTTTGTACGATCTCCGAATTACGTTGTTGGGGGTGCCAACAACGTAAATCGTCGAAAAATTTTAACTCACAGCCAGCACTTTATTTCTTCTTTTTGGCAAGAAACAAAGACATTTCAATGTAAAGTCACATGGCAACAAACGTCTCTGCGAATCAGAAAGCGATTTTGAATTACGTCACCTAGCATCATATCCCTAATGTCAGCTTCTAGCAGATATTTTTCTTTGTAACTACACGATTTCTTTCCCACGAGTCTCTGATAAATTACATTTTCATTTTCAGTGTTGTTTTTATATTTTTATTTAGTTTTTTTTTTCAGTTTTTACTTTTGCGATACGTAACAACTTTAAACATTTTTCAAGTGCTTCTAAAGAGAAGAAAGTTGAAAGACTCTGAACATAGAAGAAAAACTTTGTGGCAAGTTAAAAATGAAGAAAAAAATTATACACAAAAAATAATATTTGCTAATTCTGTTTCTTCAACACCGAGGACTAATGCTGAATTTATCTTAACGGAATTTTTTTAAGTGTTTTTAAATACGGACAGAAATACGTATTTGAAGCATGGAGGTAGGAAAAGTAAAGCAACTAAACAAAGTAAATGATTTCTGTAAAAGAATTTCTTGAAAACAACAGAAAATTGTATAAACAAACTACCCACTGGTGTGCGGTAAAACAAATCATGCTCTAAATACCTATCGGCATTTCTTTTCGAGACTTCATAATTTCTATTTCAGATTTCATCAGTATCGTGGAAGATAATGTCTTAGATAAAATTGCGAAAAAATTGAATTTTTTTCATCCGTAATATCGGTCATGATTCGCTGCATAAAGAGCGAAATTCGAATTTTGTTCATCAGTTTATGACAGATGATCTACGGAATAAAGAGCAAAAATTAAATTTTGTTTATCAGCATCATTTTCATAATTTCTTATTAAAATGGCGAAAACCAAACTTCCTTCATCAGAATCGTATATGAAGATTTATTTAATAATAATAGGAAATCTATTAATTTTTGTTAGTAACACGGATAAAAATTTCTTAGATAAAGACACAAAAATTGAATTTTCGTCATCAGTATCGGGATTGATGATTTCTTTTATAAAGACCCAAAATCAAGTTTTACTCATTAGTACGATGGACGTTGGTTTTTCAGATAAATGTAGAAAAGCAAATTTTCTTCGTCGGAAACACGACTTATAATTTTTCTAGGCAAAGAGTAAAAATCAAATTCTGCTCACCAATATAATGATTAATGATTTCGTAGGTAAAGGGCAGAAATCGAGTTTTCTTCATCTCTATGGTGGTTGAGGATTTGCGAGATAAATGTAGAAAATTGAATTTTCTTCGTAACACGAGTGATAATTTCTTAGATGAAGAGACGGAAATTTAATTTTGTTCATCAGTATCTTGATTTATGATTTCTTAGATACGAGAGGTGTACACAAACGACATCCTGAAAACTGCAGAAACAATGTTAAATTTTCTCCAAAGCACGAGTGGAGTACGAAAAAGACATCCTGAAAACTGCGGAAACAATGCTAAATTTTCTCCAAAGAACGAGTGAAATACGCAAAAGACATCTTGAAAACTGCAGAAACAATGGTAAATTTTCTATAAAGAACGAGTGAAGCACGCAAAAGACATCTTGAAAACTGCGGAAACAATAGTAAATTTTCTCCAAAGTACGAGTGAACTACGCAAAAGACATCTTGAAACTGCAGAAACAATGGTACATTTTCTTCAAAGTACGAGTGGATACGAAAAAGTCATCCTGAAAACTGCAGAAACATTGCTAAATTTTCTCCAAAGCACGAGTGGAGTACGCAAAACACATCTTGAACACTGCAGAGAGTACGCAAAAGACATCCTGGAAACTGCAGAAACAATGCTATATTTTCTCCAAAGAACGAGTGGAGCACGCAAAAGACATCCTGAAAACTGTAGAAACAATGCTGAATTTTATCCAAAGAACGAGTGGAGTACGAAAAGGTTATCCCGAAAACTGCAGAAATAATACTTATTTTTCTCCAAAAAACGAGTGGAGTACGAAAAAGACATCCTGAAAACTGCGGAAACAATGCTAAATTTTCTCCAAAGAACGAGTGAAGTACGCAAAAGACATCTTGAAACTGCAGAAACAATGGTACATTTTCTTCAAAGTACGAGTGGATACGAAAAAGTCATCCTGAAAACTGCAGAAACATTGCTAAATTTTCTCCAAAGCACGAGTGGAGTACGCAAAACACATCTTGAACACTGCAGAGAGTACGCAAAAGACATCCTGGAAACTGCAGAAACAATGCTATATTTTCTCCAAAGAACGAGTGGAGCACGCAAAAGACATCCTGAAAACTGTAGAAACAATGCTAAATTTTATCCAAAGAACGAGTGGAGTACGAAAAAGTTATCCCGAAAACTGCAGAAACAATACTTATTTTTCTCCAAAAAACAAGTGGAGTACGAAAAAGACATCCTGAAAACTGCGGAAACAATGCTAAATTTTCTCCAAAGAACGAGTGAAGTACGCAAAAGACATCTTGAAACTGCAGAAACAATGGTACATTTTCTTCAAAGTACGAGTGGATACGAAAAAGTCATCCTGAAAACTGCAGAAACATTGCTAAATTTTCTCCAAAGCACGAGTGGAGTACGCAAAACACATCTTGAACACTGCAGAGAGTACGCAAAAGACATCCTGGAAACTGCAGAAACAATGCTATATTTTCTCCAAAGAACGAGTGGAGCACGCAAAAGACATCCTGAAAACTGTAGAAACAATGCTGAATTTTATCCAAAGAACGAGTGGAGTACGAAAAAGTTATCCCGAAAACTGCAGAAACAATACTTATTTTTCTCCAAAAAACAAGTGGAGTACGAAAAAGACATCCTGAAAACTGCGGAAACAATGCTAAATTTTCTCCAAAGAACGAGTGAAGTACGCAAAAGACATCTTGAAAACTGCAGAAACAATAGTAAATTTTCTCCAAAGAACGAGTGAAGTACGCAAAAGACATCTTGAAACTGCAGAAACAATGGTACATTTTCTTCAAAGTACGAGTGGATACGAAAAAGTCATCCTGAAAACTGCAGAAACATTGCTAAATTTTCTCCAAAGCACGAGTGGAGTACGCAAAACACATCTTGAACACTGCAGAGAGTACGCAAAAGACATCCTGGAAACTGCAGAAACAATGCTATATTTTCTCCAAAGAACGAGTGGAGCACGCAAAAGACATCCTGAAAACTGTAGAAACAATGCTAAATTTTATCCAAAGAACGAGTGGAGTACGAAAAAGTTATCCCGAAAACTGCAGAAACAATACTTATTTTTCTCCTAAAAACGAGTGGAGTACGAAAAAGACATCCTGAAAACTGCGGAAACAATGCTAAATTTTCTCCAAAGAACGAGTGAAGTACGCAAAAGACATCTTGAAAACTGCTGAAACAATGCTAAATTTTCTCCAAAGAACGAGTGAAGTACGCAAAAGACATCTTGAAACTGCAGAAACAATGGTACATTTTCTTCAAAGTACGAGTGGAGTACGAAAAAGTCATCCTGAAAACTGCAGAAACAATGTTAAATTTTCTCCAAAGCACGAGTGGAGTACGCAAAACACATTCTAAACACTGCAGAGAGTACGCAAAAGACATCTTGAAAACTGCAGAAACAATGCTAAATTTTCTCCAAAGCATTGGGGCAGGTGACGTGGCAGGGTGTTTTCGTTAAGAGCTTGAAACGAAGCGTTTGAATGTTCCCTGGAAGTCGCTAAAGTCACCCAAAGGAAATAAGATCAGGTTACAGAAGCTCAAAATCAAGAATATGTTTGTGTGCTTTTAAGACAGCACACAAACATCTTAATTTTGACACTTTTTTCGCATTACGAGTTCATACCTATAGGTGCAGTTGTCACTGACAATGAATGAATGAAATAAAGAATTACATCATTGTACAATACAAATTAGGAAAACGTGAATCCGTAGTGGTGTAAATATGACATGGATGTTAAGTCAGATAATATCCGAAATCTTGAAAATCTCCTCTTCCTGGAGCGGGAACCGAACCAACGCCCCCCGGATAGCGCCCGAGTATGCTAACCACTACACCACTCAGAACGATCAAGTTTCAAGTTTCCGATTAATTTGAATATAAATATCACAGGATCCAGGCCGACGAAATTTTCAAGTTTTCGTATTTTATCTGACTTAACATTCATGTCATATTTACACCAATACGGATTCACATCTTCTAAATTTGTACTGTACAATGGTGTAATCCCGTATTTCATTCATTGATATTCCGCGCCTCCGGGCAATCACGGGAATGAATCAAAACCTTCAGATTCGCTATATATGAATGCCGGTGGCTTCGACTAGCGAATCCTGTGATGGTTATATTCAAATTAATCGAAAACTTGAAACTTGGTCGTTCTGGGTGGTGTAGTGGTTAGCATACTCGGGCGGTATCTGGGAGACGCGGGTTCGATTCCGCTCCAGAATGACAAAATTTTCAAGATTTCGGATATTATCTGACTTAACATCCATGTCATATTTACACCAATACGAATTTACATCTTCAAGATTTGTATTGTCACTAACAATGCTTACACAACAATTTTGGATCGACTGTGGAAGATGGTTGATCGTGTCTGGCCTGAGTACAAAATCGAGCAATGGTTCTATCTTTACTCGCACACAGAGCAGTGTACATAAATTTCTGGCACGAGCACAAGGGTGTGTACTCAACAATCCCCCTATTCTCTAGATTTATCACCGTGTGACTACTTTCTGTTCTCTAAACTAAAGCTGCCTTTAAAAAAAAAGGTTTTTCAAGACATTGAAGACATACAAAGAACTGTAACATCAGATCTTCACTCCATAGCAAAAGATGACCTCTGCAAGTCCTTCATTTCGTTGGTTGACCCTGCCACTTCTTGTATTAAGGCAGGAGGAATGTACTTTGAATAAAATATATTCACGTAATTTTTCCTGCTTTTCTTCTTTCTTTTAATTCGATCTCTTTACTCAACTGCCGATATGTGTATATGCATATCTTCATATGGTGGAATTTTTCTCCATAAAACCGATTTAGCGAGCGCCTGGATTTACGTGGATTTCCGTGAGTCGTGATTCTACATAAAACCCGGGTTATCCTTACATTAGAACCCGCTTACACAGAGCGACTTCTTATAAGTTGGTTCTACTGCATGCCATTTACCTTTGTCTGCTGGGCTCATTTTTTTGTGTGTTCTAGTTCATAATTCCACATAGTAAACTCCAGTACCTTATTTTCCACTTACCCTACGGGTTGAATAGCATGCTTTACCGCTTCCTCCACATTTAACCCGCTTTCTCTTTCAGTTTGCCGTTTTTCCGAGATCTTCCATTAACATTTTTCAAAGCTGCGAACTGTTGGAAACATGTGGAAAGATATGACGCGATTCGCAGCAGTCGTATGGTTGAAGCGTACCCAAAAGAAGATGATAATTATTTGGAATCCTCGTTGTATCGAGCACATGACCTATCGCGTGAACTCACGCTCGCTGAGTTAAGACAGAACTGATATGACGTCATTGTGTTTTGATGTTGTAAGTCGTTCACCGGTTGCTGCCATGTTTGCAAGATATACACTATCCACCAACAAGTAATTGGACACGTCTGTAATCGGCGATATCTGCGATTCTGATACACGTCACGGCCGCCGCCGTTAAATATCGTGTGGGAAACAACAACGCAACAAGTCGCATGCAAAATGCCACGCAGTTCAGAGCTCCCTGATTTCGAGAAAGGTTTAATCGTCGGGTATCACAGAAATGGCCGATCCATACGTCACATATTCAGCAAGTTGAAGTACCCAAAATCGACAGTGGCCTACGTGATTGGCAAGTGGAAGATGAGAGGTGACTGTGGGAATGTGCCCCGACCCGACAGACCCACAAAACTGGTAGTTAGAGACCGACGGGTGCTGACCACAGAAATTCGGAAGAACCGCGCCAAATCGATGAGACACATCCGCGAGAAGTTTCAACAGGCATCCGGGAGTGTTCTTTCGATGAATACCATCCGTAAGAAAGCCCATCTGCTCTGTTATCGTGGACGTGCTGCCGTCCACAAGCCTTTGATCACCAAGTCCAATAGCGCTGCTCAGCTAACATGGTGCAAAGAACGTCGACAGTGGACCGTTGAATAGTAGAAACAGGTTCTGTGGAGCGACGAATCAAGGTTGACCCTCTACCGTTCGGATGACAGCGTCTGGGTTTGGCGTCTGCCTGAAGAACGCCTCCTGCCGGAATGTATTGTGCCAAATGTGAAGTTCGATGGCGTTGGAAGTATGCTATGGTGGTGTTTCTCCTGGTATTGCACGGGACCCTTGATCGCAATTCCTGGTAGACTCAACGCCGAGACCTACTGCACCATTTTGGATGACAATGTGCTTCCTTCGTCCTGACATTTGACCCCATTTCGATTATATTAAACAGAATTGGTTCAGTATACTTCCGGAACAACATACCAAAATTTTGTCTCAATAGAAGCATTTATAGTTAAATTATGAGGATAATGACTGTAAAATAAATCTCGCTCCTGTGTCCTAATCTTTGGCTCCATTTCGATTATATTCAACAGAACCGGTTCAGTATATCTGCTGAACAACATGATAAAGTTTTGTCACAATCAAAGCATTTTTACGAAAGTTATGACGCACAAGGGCAATGGAATGGATCCTGCTCCTATATCCTGACCTTTGACCCCATTTCGTCCATTTTCAATGGGTTCGTTCCCAGGTAGTCCCCTACCACATACTAACATTTCATCGAAATCGAATCATTTTTACTCACGTTATCGTGCGAACGGACAGACAGACAGGCTGACGGACAATGCTAGAGCATATACGCTTCTTCAACCTACGGTTGGAAAGCGTAAAAAAGACAGAAGTAAAGCGAGAAAACTCTGAAATTGGAAATAATGATCAGTCCCGCTTATGTTATATACACTTATTGCCAAAAACGAACACCCCGAGAAAATCATTCGATCCTGATGAAACTCCTCATGGGAGAGGACCGAATATGCAAGTGATTAAAAATGAACAACAGATGTCTGAATATTGGCATACATACTGCGCATCGAGGAGGGTATATCTAGTGCAAAGCTCGCACGCAGAGACAATTGTGACAGCGGACTGTGAGAATGCCTTGACGTAGGATCAGTGCTCAATACGAGCAGTGAGCGAGTTTGAAATACGTATAATTGGGCTGAGAGAGGCCGGTTGGTTAAGTCTCCGTATCACCAGGCATTTGGGTCGGAGCGCAGTGGCAATCGCGCTATGTTGGCATCAAATTGTGGAGGAGGGTACCAGCAGTGGACGGCCGAGAGCAACGACATCAAGGGAGGATCGAGCGATTGTGAGAGTCGCACTAACAGAACCGAATTCGTCGCTGTCAAATCCGTGGGTAATGTTGCGTGGTTTACGTTTACGGAAGTGGCCATTCGGACAGCTGCCAAACGACTTGCGGCACGGGGACTACATTCGAGGAGGCAACTCCGCCGCCTACCACTGAACAGCGAGCATCGCCGGCACCTGTTGCACTGGTGTCATCAACGTGAGATAGTGTCCAGTGTCATCGTGTTGTCTTCAGTGATAATTCAGAGTTTCCGCTTAGCGCCGATGACCAGGCCATACGTGTTTGGAGACAAACCAGCCATCGCAGACGTGTCTGGAGACAAACGAGCCAGCGCAGACCTGTTTGAAGACGACCCAACCATAGCAGACGTATCTTGTATGACCCAACTATAGCAGACGTATCTGGAGACGACCCAGCCAGCGAAGACGTGGCTGGAGACGAACCAGCCATCGCAGACGTGTCTGGAGACGACCCGGCAAGCGGAGACGTGTCTGGTGACAAACCAGCCAGCGCAGACGTGTCTGGAGACGACACAGCCATAGCAGACGTGTCTGGAGACGACACAGCCATAGCAGACGCGTATGGTGACGACCCAGCCAGCACGGACGTATCTGGAGACGATCCAACCAGCACAGACGTGTCTGGAGACGAACCAGCCAGCGCAGACGTATCTGGAGACAAACCAGCCAGCGCAGACGTGTCTAGAGATGGGCCAGCCAGCGCAGACGTGTCTGGAGACGAACCAGACAGCGCCTAGAGATGAACCAGCCAGCGCCTAGCGATGAACCAGCCAGCGAACCAGCCAGCGCCTAGCGATGAACCAGCCAGCGAACCAGCCAGCGCTGACGTGTCGGGAGTCAACTCAGGCATTGGAGACGTGTCTGTAGACGAAGCAGCCAGCGCAGACGTGTCTGGAGACGAACCAGCCATCGCAGACGTATCTGGAGACGAACCAGCAAGCGCAGACGTGTCTGGAGACGAACCAGCCAGCGGAGACGTGTCTGGAGACGAACCAGCGAGCGCACACGTGTCTGGAGACGGACGAGCCAGCGCAAACATGTCTGGAGACGAACCAGCCAGCACAGACGTATCTGGAGACGAACCAGCCAGCGCAGACGTATCTGGAGACGAACGAGCCAGAGCAGACGTGTCTGAAGACAAACCAACCAGCGCAGACGTATCTGGAGACGAACGAGCCAGCGCAGACGTGTCTGGAGACGAACCAGCCAGCGCAAACGTATCTGGAGACGAACGAGCCAGCGCAGACGTGTCTGGAGACGAACCAGCCATCACAGACGTATCTGGAGACGAACCAGCCATCGCAGACGTATCTGGAGAAGAACGAGCCAGCGCAGACTTGTCTGGAGACGAACCAGCCATCGCAGACGTATCTGGAGAAGAACAAGCCAGCGCAGACGTGTCTGGAGAGGAACCAGCCATCGCAGACGTGTCTTGAGACGTACCAGTCACCGCAGGAGACGAACCAGCCAGCGCAGTCGTGTCCGGAGACGAACCAGCCAGAGCACGGATCCCGCCTTTACCGTGGAATGGCACACGCTTCGCACACCGGGAGTAGCTGCCTATGGCAGGGGTGGTGAACCTATGGCACGCGTGCCCAAAATGGCAGGCCAAAGAATTTTGTTGGCGCACGATTGCCAGTGTCGGCCCTTCGTTTTTTTGACTCCAGAAACATATGACCATTATCATGGCTGGGAAACAAAGCCTCATAATACATACCAATTACTCCATTCCCTCACTCCTAAAAAAGACTGGGTGATTTTGTGCTTCAAAATGTAATTAAACATCATCACAAAACTGTTAGGTAGATAATTCTCATCGGTTCAGCAAAAGGAGAAGAAGAACAAGAAAAAGAAAAAGATAGCATTTAACGATACTTTGCTACCTGAAATTTCCACGGGCACGCGGAAAAATATTTTGCCTGATTTTTGCCTCAAAAAGATTTGCCATCCCTGGCCTAGGGAGCCATTCCAACGATAGCCGGACACCCTTTGTAGTCTTCCGTACCACTCTCACGGCTCAATGGTACGTCTATAGGACATTCTTCGGCCTGTTGCGTTGACATTCCTGTAGCTACATTACCGAGCAATTTTTCACTAGGATAATGCCCGGCCACACCTGCACCCATCACGAAACGTAGGGGAAGCGGCGCGCAATTTTTACATCATCCGACTTGTTATCCCTCAGGACATTATCCGTGAACTATATGCGTCTATGCCATGTCAGATAACCGCTTGTAGCCGAGCCAGAGGTGACGCTACAGTGCTGACTTTATCCACTCGTGTAGCTTTATTTTCCGAATCAATGACCCAACTGCTGTGGAATTACGATCATGTTCGTTCATATATACGAACATTGCACGTGCCAATTTTCATCTTGATAGAATGATTCATTCTGGGTGCTTCGTTTTTTCTTTTCTTTTTTGCAAACAGTGTACTCATACACATTTGCATTAAAATTTACTGGAAACGGTAGATGTTTTCTTTTGCTCTAAGAAACTCTTTTTAACAAAAAAAGACCCTTCGTTTCGCTGACACCGTGGGTCTGATTCCAGAATTCTGTCAGAAAATGGCGGAAGACAAAATGGAGACACTTGCAAAATAAGTTAGTGCCTAAACCCATTTGGCAAAGTTTCCCGGTCAACAAGAACTCATTTATTTGAACAGTTCAATAATTTATGTTCCTAATGGCCGCGATATTTCTGTGATTTTTTTCTTTGCTTTTTACATCCTTTCCAACTTTTGGCAGTGTTCTCCTCTTGGTGCGACTTTACATAATGCAGTTGACAAAAGCTATGTACCTCTTAGCACAAAAGAAAGCACTTGAAACAACCGCATTCAAGCAGAAATGGTTGGCATGTCAGTCTCAGAGATGGTGAAAAATTTCCAGACAAACTATACGTCCATCCGAACCAGTACGGAGTGCTGTACGTTAGTAATTATGTATTAAATTATGCCACGAGTGTGCACAGAACATTCTTCCACAAATCATCCAGCACAGGTACAGTCACTTAAGTAGGTAAAGGACATGAGTTTTTCCTCTGAAACAAACTTGTACGAACAGGGCAAATGAGTTATCCAGTTGATAATACAGAAAGTAGAAATTAATCTTCTGAAAATTTATATCATCGGTCAAAAAAAAAAAAAAAAAAAAAAAAAATTCTGCTCTGGACTTTTGCAGCTGTTTTACAGGATACTGATTCCAAATCTGATCTCAGATTTGCTCTATTACATCTCATTTTTATGCTATCGGCATATCCCATTTTCATTGATTTTACCCGAAATTAACTCTGTCACTTATGATTGCAAGTTGTTGCGAGTCAGTGACTGCTTTAGTGTTAAAATATGGTGTTGTATTTTTAGAATAGTTGGTTTATAATATCATTTTATGTAGATATCCACATTTATTTTATAATTTGCTTCGGCAGCTCGTGATCCAACACTGGCTGCAACATCCGAAAGAAGGAAATGCAGAAATGACCCAGATATCTTCTGCTACATCTGTGGCAGCTTCACTTTGCAGGATCAAAGGCGCAACATCAATACCTTTGTCAAGAAGGTTTATCTTGCCTACTTTAAAGTACGACTTGGAGACCAAGACAAAAATTGGGCACCTCACAAAGTGTGTAAAAGCTGTGTTGAAACTTTGCGATCATGGTCTAAAGGAAAGAATGCCAAGCTTAAATGGTTTGTAGGTTCTCTCCAATGGCTTGGAGAGAGCCTACAAACCATTTGGATAACTGCTACTTCTGCCTTGTCAATGTAAAAGGTTTCAATAATAAAAACAAACAACACTTACAATACCCAGCTATCCCATCTGCCAGACGACCAGTTGAGCACTGTGAGGAAATACCTGTGCCTGTATTTACTGAGCTACCAGAGATTGATGTTGAATCCCTCAGTTTACCTACTTCTACAGATGATGATGATGATGATGATGATGCTCAGATCGAATATACGCCATCTGATGCAGATTGTGATAACACTTCTCTGTTTAGTCAGCCTGAATTGAATGATATTGTAAGAGATTTGTATTTGTCAAAGCACTCTGCTGAATTGTTGGCTTCCAGGCTGCAAGAGAAAGGACTACTCAGACCTGGCACTATTGTCTCCTTTTATCGTAACAGAAAAGTAGCACTGCGAAAGTACTTCCATTCAAATGGTCAACTTGTTTATGGTAATATGTGAAGGGCTTCTTCTCAATATGGGACTGTCCGCGTATGATTTCAGTGAATGGAGACTTTTTATTGACAGTAGTAAAAGGAGTTTGAAATGTCTGTTACTTCACAACAGAAATATATATGGTTCAATCCCAATAGGACACTCTGTAAAAATGAAAGAAGAGTACGCCAACATCAAGATTGTTCTGGATAGATTAGAATACCATGTTCATGGATGGATAATTTGTGTTGATTCGAAAATGGTTAATTTTCTGCTGGGTCAGCGAGGAGGTCACATCAAATACCTTTGTTTCCTGCGCTACTGGGACAGAACACTGGGTTAAAAAGAACTGGCCACCAAGAATCAGTTTGACGCCTGGTGACAAGAACATCAAGAATGAGCCTCTGGTTGATAGGATAAAAATTGTATTTCCCCTCACTGTACATAAAACTTGGGTTAATGAAGCAATTCGTCAAAGCTCTTGATCACACTGGAGACTGCTTCAGCTATATACTTATGTTCTTCCTTTTCAAATCTCAGTGCCGAGAAGAAAAAGGCAGGAATATTTGATGGCCCTCAAATAAGAACACTCATCAGCGATCCACACTTTGTTACAACAATGACTGCGGCAGAGGCTAGAGCTTGGAATGCATTCTCTGATGTGGTGCGGAATTTCCTTCGGAACAGGAAAACGGACAACTAGCGAGAGATTGTGGAGGAGCTGCTCTTGAGTTTTCAAGCACTTGGATGTAGAATGAGCATCAAGGTTCACTACTTACATAGTCACTTGGCCCAGTTTCCAGAGAACGTGGGTCACGTGAGCGAAGAGCAAGGTGAACGCTTTCATCAAGACATTAAAGTTATGGAAGAACGTTACCAAGGCCGATGGGACTCAAACATGATGGCAGATTACTGCTGGTCCTTGATGAGAGACATTCCACAAGCTGTACATCGGGGATCGTCAAAGAAGAGGTCGTTTATACAGATGTAACATCACTGTTGTTAATAACTTTTTTGTACATATTTTTCTTATCTTCACAATTCAATTCTTACATGGTGATATGCATTCACTCACATTGATATGCATTCACTCACATTGATATGCAGTCACTCTCACAACTTTGTGCTATGGCTCATTAAAAAAAATGTTTGTTTCATTATTATTGTATATTGTATCTTATCTTATTCTTGTATGTATGTCTGTTTAGCTATTCGTAATGAACATAAATTTGCTGTTTTTATTGAAAATGCAATATTTGATATCTCAAAAACCTGATGTGATAGACAAAAACTGATGCCAGATTTGGAATCAGCACCCCAAAATTACCTTAAAACTGTTGGAATACCTTAAGCCAGAAAAAGTGTGTTGACCAGTGGTAATTAATGGTTAAATCGTGTTGATAAAAATCTCTCAACAGAAGAAAAAAATGACTATAGATCTCAAGTTGATATGCGATAGAAGAGATAAAGGTGCATTAAAGTGAAAAAAATGTTTCCAAGATAATTGAAATTATTAAAATGATTAATACACACAATTGACGTATATTAGGAACATCAAACAGAAGTCATCGCTCTTTCCACGTTTATAAGTAAGTCACGGAAAAATTCTCATCGGCCGCCACCGGGAATCGAACCCAGGGTCTTCCAGTTACGCACCGGACAGGCTGCCACTGCACCAATGAGAATTCGAGGCCGCTGTGGAATGAGCGTTGACTTCTGTTTGATGTTCCCAATCCATCGACGGACGTACCAGCGCCCAGAGAGCAAGCGGTGGTCCACCACATGCCATTGAGAATTGTGTTCGACGTAAACTATACAGGTTGGTACAGACCCACCGCGTGGCAACGGCCGAACGAATCATATCCAGGTTAAATCTCGGAGGCTCAAGCAGCGTTAGTGAGTGAATGGTATGGCGCACGATTTATACCCTGGGGTACGGGAGCCGACACCCTACTGGAGTGCCACTGGAGATCGAACTAGAACCAACTCACAATAGATCTCAAGCCTATAGATGATTGAGCAGAAAAAGGTGCATTGAGATAGAAAAAAAAAACGTTAAACATTTCATACTTTAAATTCTGGAAATGGTATACGTGTCACGCAGGGTGATTTCAAAACAAGAACTAAGAAATTAGTTTTCTCAGAATTTAGGATCAGTTTTTAACCCTTTCGCGATAATAGCGCTCAACGCGCCCTTACATACAAACGTCCACAAGCTTCCGAGTCTCCCGGATAGCATGAGTAAGATTTCCTATCTCCCATGTTCTTTGAATTTGCACTGGGTCTGAGCGATTAGCAGAAGTTACCCTCAGTCGTCATTATAGTCACTAAACAAAGAAGTGGACCAGGAGCTCGTTTGTCCCGTGGCTATATCATTTTACCTTCTGACATCGCTCAGTAGAACTCTTACTTTGTTGATACGCGCATCGTTTGTCTGATATATTGTGTCCCCAAAGCAGAGTTTACGGGGGGAAATTCGTCATAAAACTTCTTTCATTTTGTTCAATCTAAATAAACAGATAGAGATAATATTTTTACAAGAAAGAAAAAGAATAGGGAAAGTAAACAAGATTTACCAGCTGTTACCACTACCTGCTATTTGCCTAAGTCTCTTAGTAGAAGAATTCACTGATTGCCCAAGGATAACGTCCGAAGATCAGTGTATATCAAGCCTAGAGATCGGAAGTTTCGAGTGGTGACCCAGCGCTAATCTTTCTTTTATTATTACAAGAGGAAAGGGAAATGAAATTCGGAAAGGAGCGGCAGGCATTTTCGGGCGTTATGGTATAGTGCGTCGCATAAATATAGGGACAGAACAAATTCTCGAATAAAAAAGAAACAACAACGAGCTGAAATGTACACCTCATATTTATAGCAAAAATAGCATAGGACACGCAGCTGCACAATAGTTTGACGGAAACATAACAATTCCAACGCCAAGTACAAGAAAAAAACAGAAATACGCTGTCTCAAAAATATAAAGACTTATTAGTTATGAGAACCTCCGGTACGAATAGTGGAGCCGTTGTTCCGAATAACACTGAAAACCCGATTGGGCATGCTGCCCACTATGTGATGTAAGTGTTCTGGACGGAGTGCGTATAAGCTTCGTTCAATCTGCTCTTTCAATGACATCACACTTGAGAACAGCTGTCCATTCGCATACACATCACGACCCGAGGATACCCCAGAGGTTCTCGATGGGTTTCAGATCTGGACTGAGTGCTGGCCAATCCATTACAGTCACATGATGAGCGTTAAACCAGCTTTTCGTTGATGCAAACCGATGGATAGAGGCATTGTCTTGCTGGAACAGATACTCAACACCCGCTAGAGTTTCGGCAAACGGTAGAAGGTGGCTGTTGAGTATGTCCTGATACGTTTCGTAGTTTTGCCTGCCTTGCAGAAAAGCGATATCCATTGTTCCATTGAACGCAAAAGCTCTCCAGACCATCACAGATCCTCCTCCATTCTGTCTGCTGAAGAAGGGCGAGGCTCGCGTCGTGCATTATGCCAATAGCAGTTCCAACCGTCAGGGCCGTCCAGGTTGAACTTTTTCTCATTGGAAAAAATAGTTGTGATCCAGTCGTCCGTCCAGTGTATGTGGCTGCTTGCCCATAACAATCTAGCTTCCTTGTGGCGCCGCGTGAGGTGTGGCAGACGGCGCATTTTACGGAGCACAATGTTGCAACTTTCATTGATTCGTCGATGAACCGTGTCCATTGAGACGGTGACACCAACAGTCCGAGAAACTTGACGTAGTGATAACCTTTGGGATGAAACTAAACGCATGATGGCTCGATCATCTCGTTTGGTTGTTATTCGAGGCCTTCTATGCCGTTTTCTGGCAGTTAACACACCGCGTTTCGATAAAGTCCTATAAATGACTGCTCTACTCCTCCCCATGGCCTTACAAATTTTCGCTACAGGAAATCCATTTGCTCTCAGTCTTCAAATCTTCTGCACCTCCTCACCAGAAAGTTGACTGTTGCGTGGCATTTTGGCAAATGAATGTCTGACGGCAGGCCCGCTGTCTTTTGTAGGCTGGACCGAATTATAGCCCATGCGCGGGCGTACAACATGCTAATTTGTACATCTCATTTGCATGTGGCTACTTTACATAGTTGTCTTTATGTTTATGAGACACCTAAAATTACACTATTTCACTTTGTGGTGTTCTTTTCACACAATCCGGTCATCTCGACGGATCGAAACGTTTGTTGTAGGGTTATGTCTAATAGGCACCAATTCAGCTTCCTATCTATATTCGCATTGCGTTCACAGCGCAAAGTAGACTGTCTCTAAATTTATGCGACGCACCTTATTTTGAGCGACAAAACGTTTTAGAAACGTGGTCATTAAAGGGTTAAAAACTTGTGTATCTAAAATCTCACAACAGGCAATCGGAAATAGAATCTATTGACAATAGATCTCAAATCTATAGATGATCAAACAAAATACAAGGGTATTCAAATAAAAAAAAAATGTTTCGGAGGTTCTTTATATTCTGGAAACGGGTGATGACACACTAAGTACATAATAAGAAGTAGATATTAGAGACGTGTCGCAATTTAAGATCGCCGAGAAGAAGAAACTTGAATGCACTAGCAGTAGATTACAAGTCCGTATCTGAGTGAACATGTAAAAGTGCATTTAAATTAAGATGGTTGTGCCGAAAGTAATGCAAAAGTGAGCGCAACTTTTTTATTAACTGATAGAGGTCGTTTAAATTGCACATGATGGTAGAGTAACCTTTCTTCTTCATTGCCGGCAAATAATGGATTCCAAGCAGGAGCAACGTGACGTCAATGAGTTCTTGACGAGGGAAGGGTTCAGGCTGTCCGACATCCACAGAAGGCTACAGATAGGTTACGGAGATGACACCATTGACAAGACAATGTACACAGATGGATGGAAGTTTAAAAAGAGGAAACCAGCATTGAAGACACAACACGCAGTGGGAGACCATCATCTGCGACCACTGACACGAATCATCAGCGAGTGGATGAATTGATTCGCGCGGAGAGACGAATCACAATCCGTGAGCTTGTTACACAACTGGACTGTGGTCACAATGCCATACAGAAGATGGTGGAAAACTTAGGATTTTGGAAAGTGTGTACCTTGGCAGTTGACACCCGATTTGAAGGAGAGAAGGATAGAAGTCTGCTTTGATTTGCTGGAAGCATTTAAAGCCAATGAAGACACGTTTTTTTTCCGATCTGGTGACCGGGGATGAAACGTGGGCGTATCTTTGCGATCCGAAAACGAAGAATCAATCTATGGAATGGCGTCACACCTCTTCACTAAGGACTAAGAAGTTCAAGAACTAACGATCAGCATGGAAAGTCATGGTGGCAGTTTGTTAGGATGTCAGGGGTGCCATTCTCCTTGATTTTCTGGAACGTGGCAGTACCGTGACCAGCGAGCGGTACATTGAGACATCCAAGAACCTTAGAGAAGCCATAAGGAGGAAGAGACCTAACAAGGATCTGAAAAGAATCCACATTCACCTTGGCAATGCGAGACCACACACATCTTTGGCAACAAATCAGGCGATCAGCAAATTAGGATGGTCGGTGGTCCCCATTCACCATACAGCCCAGATCTGGCGCCTTCCGACTTCCACCTGTTCTGTCTAATGAAGGACAGTCTCCAAGAACAAGGATTTGATGACACAGACGAGGTAAAAGTGGCTGTGAAGAAGTGAGTACAACAGTCCACACCTAGATCTGTTTCAAAGCGGATTCGATAGTCGGGTTCCACAATGGCGCAAATGAATCGCTTTTGATGGAGACTATGTTGAGTAGTACCTTTTGCGACTCATATTCTAATTTAAATTTTATTTTAGTTCCTTTTCCTATGTAAATTGGAGTTTCTTCTCTTTTGCACTTTCCAAACTTAACGTGATAACTTCTCTCTCACATGAATGAGATTGGCAACACCTTTGAGGTCAGAGAGAGTGACGTACGAATGTGATAAGAACGTTAGATAAAAAGGACGATACAGCAGTTGCTTAGTGTATGTGTGTGTGTGTGTGTGGAGATGCTTGATCGTTGTTAAGATTGATTATACGACAGATAGTTAAGGTATTATATGTGAAGTGAAAAAACTCGCAGGGCTATATTGTGGATTTCGTCAAATATTGCTGGACCAATAAAAGGTTATCGTAAGTCTGACTTCTGTATATGTTTCGTTTGGACATAAAAGCTTAATTGGAACTATCCCGTGCAACTATTGCATCGTATTCTGATTTAGTTCAACATTTCCTTAGTAATGGTTTTAGACAGAGCGTAACACCAATCTCGCACACGAAAATGGGTTACGTTATACTTTGTATAGAGAAAAGTATAACGTAACCATTTTCGTTATACGTTTCCCTATACAAAGTGTAAAACACAACTTGTACATGTTACCAAGTATAAAACACAACTTAATCTACCAACATGTGCAATTTGAACGACCTCTGTCAGTTAATACAAAAAGTTATGCCCACTTTTGCATTACATTCGGTACAACCCTCCTAAAACATTAAGGTGATCAAATGTATGTGGGGAAATTATTTCTCACTTGATTTAAATTTATCATGAGCAAGTTGTGTTTAAACTAAATCAAACACTAAACAGAAGGATCGTCCCTCAAATTTCTCGTGGTTTATCGGATTGGATGCACTGCTGTAATTTCAGCATTCCTTTTTAAGGAGAGTTAGAAAACTGAAGCGTCTACTTCAGGGATTTTCTTTCCTTACTTCTCTCGGTTTTTTGCTTCATATAACTTGGTACCTTTGTTGTAAAACTTTTCGAAGATATTGCAGCTTCTTGTTCGTCTTTTTTTTCCGTTGAGAGAGATCTCGAGCATGTTCTTGCGGTGAAAAATATTTTAGCTGTGAGCACAGGAACCTTCATTTCACCGTTACAAATGCTCTGACTCTGTCACTAGCAGGGAAGCAACAAGAGCAAGAGAACGAACGAACGAAGAAGAGAGAGAGATAGAGAGAGGGCTGCACGCGATCGGCCAACCATCAAAAGACAGTGCAAGAATGCCCAAGTGAGACTGCCACCTGCGTGTTCCACAACATCACGAACCAATTACAGGTCGTGTCTGTTCGAGATTACGGACGTATGTGGCATGGACACGACTACCACCAGTAGAACCTCCGCTTCATGAATTATGAGCGAAACTCATTATTTTTGCCCACAGTACCACTGGCCTTCCTCGGTATAAATATATATTTAATTCCTGTTTTGTGCTGAATGTGTATATATATGTGACCTCCTCGTACGACGCGGAGGACACAGAAAGAAACCAGATGGGCGGAGCTGTCGGACTTCCATTAACTTTGTTTTGCGTATAATATGCCTCAAACCCAATCTGGAAAATACCGAAACCGGGAGACAAAAACAGCACTGTGAAAATAGGCTTGTTGCAAAGGCGCATAAAAGTATTATTCACCGGAAAAGGGTGTCTTAATCATGAGAACAGAGATGACATTCGCTGCAGCTCTTTTTCGTAATAGACACGAGATTTACTTCTCCAGAGGGTGTGGGAAAGGGAATATTGCTTTCGCTTTATTCTGAAAGGTCGTTTTTTTATGCATTTTTCTCAGAATTCTTATTTCGCGTTCCACAGTACAGAAAGCACGAACAGATTTACTTTTTTTTTGATGGATCAGTTAATTTGTTAGAGTCTTTGGTTGAGCTTTGATGGAGGAAAGATAAGAATCCTTTGCACACAGCAGACTTACTCTGTGCAAGGCATTCTTAACGACGTCGGACTAACTACTGATGTGCTAGCGTGATCAAACGATCACTGTCTTTTCTGATATCAGATGTTATTTCCTGCTTTCTGTTCTGTCTGGTAAGCTCCAGTCATCGATGGAATGTAAACCTATGATATTCCATAGATGACCAACGGTGTTCGAACTTTCAATCGCTATTCAAACGGAAAGTTCACATAGTAGCTGGGTTTCACGAAAGCTATCGCTAAACAAATTCATTTTCCCTCTCTTCTCAGCAGTACAGACCACAAGCTTATCAAAAGTGATAAGAGCTCTCTTCTAGTCCTTTTATCTCTACTCCGTGAACTAAAGCATTATGAGGAAGGGTTAGTACCTCGGACATGAATACCATGCAGCTGGACAGAAGCAAGTGACTCCAATATCTTCTCTTTTCTTTTCTAGGTTCGACGAAATTGTTACCACCTTTTTAGTAAGTAATCAGTCAGAAAGGATTAATGCCAATCATCTCCTTAAATGACCATCTTGAATAACAAAGCTAACGGGAAAGTAACGCTTTATGATGCGCAGGTTCACTCGTTCCAGCCGCGTCTGGTCCACTTATCAGACAGCGAATATATTCCTAAATGACCACTTTGAAAAACAAGACTAAGGGAAAAGCAACGCTTTATAATGAGCAGGTTCACTCATTCCAGCCGCGTTTGGTCCACTTCTCAGACAGCGAATATATTCCTAAATGACCACTTTGAATAACAAAGCTAAGGGGAAAGCAGCGCTTTATGATGCGCAGGTTCACTCTTTCCAGCCGCGTTCGTTCTACTTCTAAGACGGTGAACATATTCCTAAACGACCACTTTGACTAACAAAGCTAAGGGGAAAGCAGCGCTTTATGATGCGCAGGTTCACTCGTTCCAGCCGCGTTTGGTCCACTTCTCAGACAGCGAATATATTCCTAAATGGCCACTTTGAAAAACAAGACAAAGGGGAAAGCATCGCTTTATGAGGCGCAGGTACACTCTTTCCAGCCGCGTTCGTTTCTAAGACAGCGAATATATTCTTAAGTAACCACTTTGAATAACAAAGCTAACGGAAAAGCAACGCTTTATGATGCGCAGGTTCACTCGTTCCAGCCGCGTTTGTCTCACTTCTAAGACAGCTCATACACCTAAATGATCACTTTGAATAACAAAGCTAAGGGAAACGCAGCACATTCTGATGCGCAGGTTCACTCGTTCCAGCCGCGTTCCGGCCACTTCTGAGACAGCAAATGTATTTCTAAATGTCCACTTTTGTTTTTTTGATTGGAGGTTTAACGACCACTGTGAGCAACTCAGCGGATTATAAGCACACACCCGTCTCTAATTTATTGCGACGGACTCCAGGGAAGGGTAAGGACCAAGCACCGTTTGACAAACACAACAGACATACCTCACAGGAATTCGAACCCGGACCCACCTCGGACGAATGATCAGAAGCTATCGCTTAGACCACTGCGCCTCCGGTGTGGCAACGACCATTTTGAATAGCAAAGCTAAGAGGAAAGCAATAGCTATCTATTGCGCAGCTTCACTCGTTCTAGCCGCGTTCAATCCAGTTTCTAGACAGCGAGTGTTTTTGTTGGAGCTGATTTCATCCCATTTTTCTAACCCCAAGGAAACGCGTTACAGAACGTTGAACAATACTATTTTAATGGCAGTGAAGCATCTATATAACTCTTGCTTTGAAGAACCACTGTAGTAGTAGGGAGTATAGAGTCTGATCATCTATGATCCTAAGACAGTACAGTTTGGCTTGTTCAAAGCATTTTTTAACTTTAAATGCGAAGTTTGATGTGCAAATTTAGGAGTGCAATTTTATGCCTTTGCAGCATCTAAGCGCCTTTATAACAGTTCAGTGTGATCACATTAAAGAATCGAAGAAACTGTGGACAGTTAAACCTGATTTCTGTAATTCATCAATATAGTTTCAGACAGTAAAGTTCGATTGTTTTGGAGAACCTGTGAAATTTCCGGCACTGTTGTTTCATGGATTCTCTAGATATGCGCAACTATAAACAACACAGTGTGCTGGCCCGAGGGAATCTATGTAAATTTATACTTTCAGATAGATTAGCAACGTTCGGCATTATAGTTTGCTGGATGTACAGCACTTACCTTATACTAAACACTAGAGTATGATCCCCTTGAAGCTTCTGGATTTTGCTTTGGTGGCTCCAGAAATTGGCATCTAATTATTTACCCGAGATGTGTCCGGTCCAGAACTGGCTCTGGTCCTTCCCTAGGATCAGTGGCCCCAAAAATAAGGAAGAGCGACTGCTTATAGCTCTTAAAACAGCTTATGGTGGTCTTTAAACCGAAAAAAACTTCTGTACAATTTCATATAGTGCACGTCACGTAAGAGAACGCCGATTTTTTCTTTATTTTGGGGTTTAACGACCTCCGTCTGCAACTTGATAGACTATAAGCAGTCGCCCGTCCCAAATTTTGTCCCCTGGTTTCAAGGAAGAGGGAAAGCCTGTGCTGTAAGACAAACACAACATCCATTCCTCACCGGGATTCGAACCCGAAACTAATTGCGAGACGAATGGTCTTAGACCATTGCGCCACCTGGGTGATGCAATGCTGATTGCTGGCTTTGTAACATTTGTATAATATTAAGCAGGGCAGCATGATCACCTTGAAACTCCTGCGCCATTTTGACAGGGCAGCTTGATTGCAAGCGGCGCTTACAAAGAGCCCATATTTAGAAAGATCCCAGAATTAACGAGCAAAATAGAAACTTTGTTTGGCATGTTGTTAATTCAAAGCTAATTTGAGAGGTTTTAAAAAACGAAATGTAATGAAATTCCCAGGTGTAATGAGGAAATGAAAAGCTAAGACGATCACTTGTAATAGGCGAAGTAACAAACGTTAATGATATTGAATATTTAACGAGGCAAAAAAAAAAAAAAATCTGCTGCGAACTATCCTGGAGTACAGGAAAAAAAGGGTGGCATATATACGAGACAAAACTTCAAAAACGCAGGGGAAGCTTGGTGTGATAGATAAGACTGCTGATGCGAGTGAAAAAGTAGTACAGGAAAACACTCGGCTGACGTTTATGCGGCAGCCAATGATTGTTCTGAAAATCTCCAAATTTGTTTAATAGGCTACGGCGATGACGAGGTATTTAATGCCAAATGTGTTATTTAGCGAAAATGAAGGGAACATAAATATAAAACTAAACAAGCAGCAATGGATTTTTCTTTTTCTTAATGCTTCTGCGTGATGTCTTCTTCAGGATTCTCTTTTATTTTGTATTCACATAGTGCTTATTTCATTTCAACTCAATCGTTACGGTCATATAATACGTATAAACGCGCATATATTGGGTAATCCCGTAAGTAATGGGGTTTTTCAGGGATAGTTCTGAAAAGCAACGAATAATGTGATAATATACTTTTAATCCAAAATATATTTGCCATAATAGTGTATTTTACAACTTGTTCCCATCGTAAACTTAAATTAACTCCCTGGGGGCAAAAGTCTTTCGCTCTTGAGGTAATGAATACATCAAGCTTCCTTCGGACATCATGAGACTACCGTTTCCAACTCATTTGATGTTGGAGACTGCGAACAAGATGATAATCTGATGGCAACGGGTGAGAAGAATATGGCGGCTGTGACAAAACTTTTCATTAAAACTATCTCAGCTTTAGGAGCGTGTCTTTTGCCGTATGAGGTTTGGCGTTAACATGATGAAAAATGACACCTCTTCTGTTGGCCGGTGCTGCCCTTTCTTTCTTTAATGAATTGCTTTAGACGGTCCAGTTGTTGACAATACAGCTCCTTCATGATGGTTCAGTTGGTTGGTAGGAGCTCGTAATGGACAACCCCATCCATAGTCTACCAAACTGACAGCATATTCTCTCTCGGATGGAGGACTCCCTTTGGCAGTGGATCTGGTGTCTTGTTGGTTGGTCGCAGCTCGTAATGGATAACCAAACTGACAGCATAATCTCCCTCGGATGGAGTCCTCACTTCAGCAGTGGATCTGGTACCTCAGTGAGCTCCACCCATTGGCTTCGACGCTTAACATTGCTATACATAATCCATTTCTCATCACCAGTAACATTTCGAGACCTCCATTCGTTGTTTCAGATTACCTCCGATAATTCGTGAGGAATTCATTGATCCAGCTTAGAAACTTCACCAATCTTTTGCAGATGCCGACGGACCGTGGAATGGGTTGACTGGATCTGCTCGGCTAATTTTTCTACCGTTACGCGAGGATTTTGCTCGACTATAGTTCCTAACAGATCATCATCCAACTCCTGAGAACATTCTGGCTTTGGCTTTTCTTTAAGGTTCCCGGGCCGAAAACCCTGGAATTATCTCTGTTCTTAAACCACACTTATGGTGTCTGAACTATAAATCTCACACAGTTTCTTCCACGAGTGTTCGTTGTTGCCCTAGCGATACACCCAAAACAAATAATGTCTTATATGAAGTTTCGAAACTTTCATGATGAGCACTTAGCAAGTGTATCAAATGGACGTCTACACTGCATAATGTTTACTCAGATACTATGCGAAAATCGCATTGTCCAGCAGTATATACGTATAACCCACCAGTTGTGCGACGATTGCGCCATCTAGCGGCATTCATTCCGACCCCAAATAAAATACCGCATTACTTATGGGATGACACAATATGTATATTATTACGTACGCATACTTTTACATGGTGATACAGTATTTTTTATCACCAATTCTCTACTGGACATTCTAGGTCTTCCACGAGTGTCTATTGTGACACAGAGATCTTGCCGGACCGTATTGGCCTTCCGACTGCCACTTCCCTGATGGAAACTTTAGGGTTTCTGTGAGCGTTTGTTGTGAGATATCAATCTTGCCGGGCAGGAGTTGTCTTCGGAATACCAAATCGCGATTAGTTTCCAGCAGCGCGATGTTCCCAACCATGCGCACGGCGTCAACGTATCCCATTTTGGTATACACTAAGAGCTGCTGCATTATGGGCTTGTCCGAGCCATGTCTTCAGCATTCTAATGTCCCTGTTACGTTCTTTGAAGTCAAATGTCGCCTCTCCGTTGTACACAGACTTACAGTAGTGTATACAGGAGTGCATTATTAAGACTTACTTTAGTAATTTACATACCTTCTGCGCCTGCGCGTGCGTGACATTAATGCGGAATTCGAATGTTACGCACTCTCCCTGCTACCATTCTGACCACACAACATTTACGTAAGCACGGACATGGAATTCTAAATAGCAGTATCCCAAACTATTTTATCACTCATGCTTTAAACTATATTAAAAGTCTTAAACACCTAATTCTTCCATATAAACTATATTTATCACTTAAACACCTAATTCTTCCGTATAAACTATATTTATCACTAAACTATATTTATAACTCATGCTTTCTTAAGAAGCATTGCTTTAATGAAATAAACACTGCTTTGTGAAATGAAATATGCATCCGAAAATTTGTAGTGATATTGTTATTTGAATAAAACTTCGAATAGTTAAAGGTAAGTCTGGCTTTAATTTGGAGCAATTGTTTTCACATTAGGAATAGCAACTACTGAGTTCATGCATTAGTTCATGGCGTTCTTTTAACCGCACTACAGGAATGTATTATATCAGAGGGGAAAACGGAATCAATCAACTATGTATCCCCTCCTCCCCCATTGTTTACGATGGTGTCCCAACGTCTGGATAGGTCTGAAATGCCATTCTTGAAAAAACGTGCAGGTTTTGCTGCGAGGAAATCAAGGAAATTCTGAAGATCAACATCATTGTTGAACGTTCTGCCACGGAGTGCATTCGACAGTGATCGGAACAGGTGATAGTCTGAAGGGGCGACATCTGAGAAATAGGCCGGATGTGGAAGGATCTCCCATTCATGTCCTGAATGGCCATTTTGGTCTGTTTCCACTGTAAGGGCGTGCGTTATCATTATGGAGAAGGACACCATGGCGCTGATGTGGCCGTTTCTGCTAAATTGCTCCCTCCACAAGGCGGAGTTACTCACAATAGAGTACAGCGTTAATGGTCCTATTCCTCGACAGCATTTTCTAGTGAATAATACCTTCCATGTCCCATCAGACACACAACATGATCTTCGCAGGATGAAGGTCATGTTTTGGACGTGGTGTAGGGGTTCTTTTTGGACTTTACCATTCGCTCCCATGCCTGAAATTCACGTACAGGGACCACCTTTCTTCTCCAGTAAGAATACGTGACAGGAAGGGTTTGTATTGCTGATAACATTCGCGATAACGGGCGAGCAAGGAACCACATGTGGCAACACGCTGATTCTTGGTGTAATCGGTGAGATTGTGAGGCACCCGAGACCCCAATTTCTGGACCTTTCTCATACGTTCCAGGTGTCGCACCAGTTTCGCACCAGTGTCGCCTGATCACAGTCTATATCATTGGCCAATTCGCGTGCGTTTTGACGCGGATCCAAATGTATGAGATGGTTCAAACGATCCTCATCAAAGCGAGATGGACGAACTGAATGTGGAGAGTCGTTGAGGTTAAAATTACCCCCTCGGAACCGTTTAGAACATTTATGGGCTGTCTTTGGAGCAATGACATCCTCCCCATACATAGCACACATTTGTTGAGTAGGCTCTACCGCTGTGGATCTCTTGTTGCTCGTAGAGCAGCAGATGTCGAAAATATTCATTCCTCTCTACTTGACATTCCATATTTCCGGACCTGAAAACCAAAAAACTATTAGCCACAATCACACAACGGAATATGATTTAGATATACATGATATTACTGGTTACATTTTGATATACAACTGGCCATCTGTACCTTCACTTCTGACCTGGAAAAACACTTGGGAAATAAAACGGCATTAACTTTTGCATCAACTCTGTAACGTACCAGGAGATGTGACGTACCTGCCAGAAGGACGCACACGACATAAAGGCAGATAGGAATCAGAATACATGTCCGCGTAGCTTAATTGGTAGAGCAACTTATTCCGGAATGAGTGGACCCAGGTTCGAACCCCGGCGCGGATAAAAATGACGGAGAAATTCACTTCGTTATAACTCAATACTTTGTAAGTACGAATACTACGCTCATGTCTTACCAGGAATATGAGTTCATGTGCTGTAGGGTAGGCCGAGGAGCCACCTCTCGCCCTCGCGTCAACAACTGCTTTATGCGTATATTTTCTTTTAATCTTATATACTCGAAGTGCTCATGGTGATAAGGTATAAAACGTAAACCTAAAGCTATAAAGACTGGATATATTGGTAAGCAAAGTAAAAAACAGTGTCGATATTTAGCGCATTTCTCCATGTCCAATGTAGAGCTTTTTGCCTCTGACAAACTATATTATTTTCTGCCAATTTTTCAAGGTCAGTTGACCTTGTTCCATTTAACTGTTTCCCTTGGTCTCTTTGGCTTCTGGTTTAACGGTTAAGTTTTCGAAGAAATCTCCTCTTTAGAATTTGAAGCCAGTGTTTTTAGAATGCGGGAAGAACTGTTACAATAGTTGAAGTGCACCACCCATGCTTCATCCAGAACTTAGGCCGAGCCCAACCCGAATTACTGGCCAAAAGCCCTCGCATCTGGCAGCTCTGCCACGTGTCATCTACAGAAGACATATGAAACTCAAATCTGTTACCGTATTATTATGATTCCCATGGCCGCCACGGTGTCGCAGTGGTCTAAGCGCTGGCTTGTGACCATTCGGGCGAGATGGGTCCGGGTTCGAATCCCGTGAGGCATGGATGTTGTGTTTGTCTTACGTCTCTGGCTATCTCCCTTCCCTGGAACTAGTGGCCGGTGGCTCAGTGGTCTAAGCGATGGCTTCTGATCATTCGTCCGAGATGGGCCCAGGTTCGAATCCCGGTGAGGCATGGTTGTTGTGTTTGTCTTACGTCTCTGGCTCTCTCCCTTTCCTGGAACTAGTGGCCGGTTGCGCAGTGGTCTAAGCGATGGCTTCTGATCATTCGTCCGAGTGGGTCCTGGTTCGAATCCTGGTGAGGCATCGATGTTGTGCTTGTCTTACGGCTCTGGCTCTCTCCCTTCCCTGGAATCAGTGGCACTAAATTAGGGAAGGGCAACTAGTTGTAGCCCACTGAGTTGCTCACGGTGGTCGTGAAACGTCCAACGCATACAAAAGATTCCCATACTACCATGTTTGTGTGTGTTTTATCCTGGTACTGCTCTTAGGACATCCACATTAACCCTTTCTTTTCTTTTAATGTGACTCTGACTGCACTCCCAGCTCTCACTGCCACAGAAGACGGTAAGACAAAATAGAGCACTATAAATGGTAAGTTCTTTTTCCATTCTGCGTCTGTATTATTGTTTGGTGATTTAACTTCCATCATGAGCGACTTTAAGAGCTATAACCAATCATCCGTCCGTAATTTGGGGCCACTGGTTCCAGAAAAGAAAGAGAGCCTGCTCCGAAAGAAAAGAAAGACAAGCACACCAACCATGCCACATTCGGCATTCGAACCTAGACCCAGTACGGTCGACTTACTACAAACCTACCCCTATGACCACTCAACCACCAGGGCTGCATGTTTCTTTGAGCAATCTTCTTCTTCGTGAAAATAACCTTACATGCCTAGTGTGATCCTACTAATGCTGTTATCAACACTACTCAACACCGAAAATGCCACACCATGAAGCAACGCGCAAAATTAGGCAAAACTTACCACACTTGCAAACAAGGAGGTGGAAAAGGAATGATTTAATTTCCGAGGCATTATATGAATACGATTGACGAAGAGCCTGAATAACTAGGCCGTATGACAGCCATGTTGGGCTGTACATTCCTCAACATGGCGTGGAATCAAGAACCAAAATCCCAGAATGATGTATTGAAGTATCGCTGATCGTACGTCGCTCATCTGTGTGCGCAATTCATCGACATTTCGTAGAGGTCGTAAAGAGGCATTAATTCGTCTGTCGACATCGCCTCATACGCTCTCTATTGGGGATCGCGCTGGCCAGACAGCACCTGAACACCTTGTAAGCAGGGACTGCTGATGTTGATAGTGTACTGACGGGCGTTATCTTCTTGAACCTTGGAGCCAGGGATACCACGGAGATATGGCAATAAAACGGGCTGCTGTTCGTCATCGGCGCTTCATCGTAATGTCATATGAACTGTGGGAACTTGTTCAGGGTTCGTGGATCCGTATGGCCTCTCAACGCTTCCGGTGTCTTGTCGAGTCCATGCCGAGACGAATCGCCGCCGTCATCAGTGCGAAAGGTGGTGCTACACGTTACTAGACAGGTATCTCTAATTCAATTGCTCTTCAGTGAATATGACAGACCCGTGGAGCCTTGCGTTTTCGATTGAAGGAGCACAAGATCTACATTCGGAATTGTGACATAAAGAAGTAATCGATGGCTAAACACTGTTACGAAAAGGACCACATGCCGCCCCGGTGGCGCAGTGGTCTAAGGCGCTGTCCTCTGATCATTCGTCCGTAAGAGGTCCGGGTTCAAATCCCGGTCAGGCATGGATGTTGTGTTTGTCTTACGGCACTGGCTCTCTCCCTTCCCTGGAACCAGTGACCCTAAATTAGGGACGGGCGACTGCTTATAGCCCATTGAGTTGCTCACGGTGGTCGTTAAAACTCCAATCAAAAAAAAAAAAAGAAAAGAAAAAAAGGACCACACATTTTTCTTTGAAGAAGCAAAACTAATTGACAAGCCAGATTCAACCACCAAACGTGATATTTTGGAAGCTTTCCATATATATCAGAAGTCTTCGCAACTTGTTAAGGACATAGCATCCACGCCATTTCTGTCGAGCGCGTGGAAGCATCTAACCAAAACACGTGACTGTATACACCATTTATGATATCATACACAATTTAAATATTTACTAGCCATTCGTCCTGATGAAGCTAGGTCAATACCCAGCGAAAAAAAATTGTGACAAACTGCGTTGTATTACCTTAATATATATGTATAAGTGTCACAAGACTGTAGTTTTTTAGATCAAGAAAGGACCTTTATTTTGCCATGAAGAAGCTCCCCTGGCGAAAACGCTACATTCACCGGCCTGTTAAACCCCAAATGCCAGGGGATATGGATTCATGCTGTTTTTTCCATATGGGAACCAAGATATCAGCATGGTGCAGCAGGAAACGGGATTCATAACTCCAGACGACTTTATTGCATCAGTCGTGTGTCCATTGCTGACGTTCCTCGACCCATGCAAGGCGTTGTTTGCGATGACTGCGCGTCGTCATGGGTCCCTCTTTGGTTTCTGACTGTAGAACCCCAGGCGAAGTACGGTACAGGGAATGGTTGACGTGGAAATAAGTCGAACTGCATTGCTCTTGTACTGGTGGGGAAGTTGGGTGACTGTTACACGTTGTTGCTGAGATAACATTCGTGGCACACGACGCTCACCTTTATGATCAACCCCGCGTTGCTGACCAATATGAGCTTTTCTGCTGGAGATCTCTGCATGGTTAGTCCAGTCCAGGTACACTCTTGAGACAGTAGTACTGGAGCAGCCAACAAGTGCGGCTGTTTCCGAAATACTGGCATCTGCGTCCGGTCCCCAACTACCTATCCGAATTCAAATTGGTTTACATCGTTGCGTTTCCCCATTACTGGAAAATGTCTACTGATTACGTATAGAAGTAGGTGCACAGTTTATAGTAGCCGCACGTGACGCTGAAATTACACAGTATTTCGTTATCGTGACGAATATGTAAAACGGGGTGTGCATCTAATGCAAAGCTAAATCAGTGCACTTCGTGGTGTTGAGTTTTCTACGGAGAACAGTTCAAACGTTTGGAGAATAGGAATTTTCTTCATAAAGCGAAGACAAGAAAAAATCTATGCATTTCAAAATCTACCTAAACAGTGAAAACATAAATCATGACTGGATTATGGAAACTTGAGACTTGGTCGTTCTGGTTGGTGTAGTGGTTAGCATACTCGAGCGCTATCCGGGAGACGCGGGTTCGATTCCCGCTCTAGGACATACACCAAGAAAACGGATTGCTATCTTCAAAATTTGAATTTGTAGTGAAAACATATAATGTTTTTAATCCCGTTTCCTACACCAGCTCTGTCGCACAATGGCTTTCCTGTGACCTTCGATGTACATGGTCATTCAAATCAACACTTTGCAATCTGTTTTGAAAAGAAGAGCAGAAACCCAATGATTTAAAGAGAAAAAGATTCCATGAAATTGTTTAATTCAGTAAGAGATATTTTACAGTATTATCATGGTGTTTTCTGATGGTGACAAAGCGAAAGATCGTTGAACCGTTTTCTGTTGCGGTCGTAATGTTTTAAAGATATTTTAAGCTACGTGCTAGCGCAACAAAGGTTCCAGACCATTTCTTGTGTAGTAATTATACAAAATGGCCTCAAAAATTGAGGTACATGGAAAAGCATGTACCACTCCCATTTTACAAAAACAGTAATTGTCTTTCGTGCATTGCATGGAAGCGAATCACCTGCAACCAATCGTGCTCTAAACCATTTATACATCCTGACAGACTGATAGCAGAAAAGTGAAAAATGATTACGTCCACTAAAAGATCTCCCAACGTCTGTTCGTTTTTGGAACAGACGTCGATACCTTTCATCCTCAAACATCGAAGGCAAAAGCAAAAAAGAACTTACATGTAAATTTTCAGTTTGGAATTGGAAACATTACACGCATTTTCTTTTCTTTTCTGTTAAATGGACATAAAAAAGTTATCATAACTGATGAAAAATAGGGAACGTCTGGATTCAGCAAATGTGTATCAATTTTTTCTTTCGGTCAAAAATACTTTAAGGCTGGGTCATGGGCAGTACTTTATATATGCTGTCATATTTGATACGGCCTTAACGTCATCACAAAGGGGCAGGTGGCATTTCTGTGTTGACATTTCTCATATTGTTCGACACCAGCAATTGTTTCTTGCTAAGCATTTGTGAATTGGGTTATGTTACAGATTTCCGACAAATACAATTTATGATGTCGTTTTCGGCCATGTCTCCAGATTATGAATTTTCAATGCAAACCGCAACCGCCGCAATAAAATAGCAAAAACAGTGACCAGAACTCTTCTGGAATTTCAAATAGCCAACAACTATTTCACGTATTGAAATAGTAATTTCTTCTTACAGGAATACCCTTCTAGTATTTGATAATGTTAAACGAATTGTTATGACAGAATTACGAGGATAGATCGAAAAGTAACACACACATTATTTTTTTTGGCAAAACTTTAATATATAGGCAAAACAAAACAGATACACAGTGAAACTACATTTCTTAGTTATTTTTCAACATAAGAACCGAGACGCTGGAGGCATTTATCCAACCGTGGTACCAGTTTTAGTATACCTTGTCAATAAAAGACCATTTTCTGGTCGTACATCCACTTGCGGACTACCGATTTGACATCGTCAGTCGAATCGAAGCATCGTCAGTTGAATCGAAGCATCGTCAGTCGAATGGAAGCATCGTCAGCCGGATCGAAGCATCGTCAGTCGAATCGAAGCACCATCAGTCGAATCAAAGCATCGTCAGTCGAATCGAAGCATCGTCAGCCGAATCGAAGCATCGTCAGTCGAATCGAAGCATCGTCAGTCGAATCGAAGCATCGTCAGTCGAATCGAAGCATCGTCGGTCGGATCGAAGCATTGTCAGTCGAATTGAAGCATCGTCAGCGGAACCGAAGCATCGTGAGTCGAACCGAAGCATCGTCAGTCAAATCGAAGCATCGTCAGTCGAATCAAAGCATCGTCAGGCGAATCGAAGCATAGGAACCTTTTCAAGGGTCCAAACAGATGAAAGTACGAAGGAGACAAGTCCAGACTATACTGTGGGTGCTGGAGCACCTTCCAACCAAATTGCGCAGTTTTGTCACGAATGTGTGGTTCAACATGTGGAGGAGCATTGTCATGAAGCAGTTTGACATTTGCAGCGTCTCTGTTGGGTCTTTTGTCACAAAGGGCACGACGCAACTTTGTCAATGTGTTAGCGTAGGTTTGTGGTATTCGCAATGGGCCTCGTTGGATGAAACTCCACCAAACGAACGCCATGCATGTCCCAGAACTCCGTCATGAGGACTTTTTGTGCAGATTGGGTTACTGTGAATTTTTAGGGAGTTGGAATGTTTCCACACCATACTGGACTTCTTTGTTCCGCGATTGTAGTGGAACGCCCAGGACTCATCGCCCGTCACTACACCTGCCAGAAATCCATGCCCTTTTTCAGCGTAACGTATCATGCTGTCCAAGGATCGCATCATTCTCTGCCCTTTCTGGTCGTCTGTCAAGTTCTTGAACACCCATCGCGCACTGACCTTGCGAAATTGCAATTTGTCATGCACAATATCGTACGCTGTAGCGCACGAAATGTTGAACTTCTGTGCTGCTCAGACTGATCCGCTGGTCACTCCGAATCGCCTGTTCAATGCCTTTCATAGTGGCAGATGATGACGCAGTTACAGGTCGACCGGAATGTGGCGAATCGGTAAGGTTGTCACGACCATCTGCAAAGAAACTGCACCATGTGGAGATATTTCTGCGGTTCAGGCAATGACAACCATACACTTCGACCATTTCTTTGTGAATTTCCGTCGGAGGTTTTCATTTAGCCCACAAAAATCGGACTACACCGCGTTTCTCTTTATTCGTAGACGACGCTAAAACCGCGACATCTTCATTTCATCGTCCATACTGTCTACCACCACGGCGACACCTGATCCAGCCAAACCGGTATGTAGCGTGATTTTCAAACTCATTGTCTGTCAAACTGTAACCTGCAAAAGAAAAACAATTGCTGTGCGTTACTTTTCTATCCCCCCTCGTATAATTTTCTAAAACATTGATTTTTCCCACTAAGGCCCTGTTTTATTAGTGGTTCGTCTGTGTATTGGCCTTATTTCTGTAGCATGTTTCTTCCATTCTGAGGCCTGTTTTTCATAGTCGGTGTCTTAATGCCTAAGTCTTGTTTGCTTTGTGTATTATCTTCGCACTAACAAGGGAAGGTTCTGGGTGGGAACACTCGAAAACAAACGAAACCCGGCTCTCCCTACTAATTCGATGGCGCTGAGTCTCTTGGTGATAATCGTTCCCGTGTCAAGTCAACCGTTTGGTCTGCAGCGTCATCTAAAGTTCAAAAGTTCAAGGACACTTTGGGCTTATTTTGAATGAATTTAACAAGTCTACTCCTCTATTTTGTTGTTTTGTAAAGTTCAGATGCTGTTATATATAAGAAATCCACAAATTTTTTATTATGACGAATATTAATACTTTGTACATTTTGCAGGAAAAGGAACTACACGTGTACTGTTAATCCCTGGAATGTTGTTCAACTTTTACAACAAAAGTTACGTCGAAAATTTAAAGATTTTCAAGACCCTGGTGTGGAAGATGAATCATTTGCCAATTTGCTTGAAACTCTAATAATCAAAAAGTATGAAAAGGACCTTCTTAGTTGCGAAGAAACCACATTGGACTTTCGCGAAAATATATTTGAGAGTACAGCAAATATGGAGAATGACAACGACGAAAGTGGACAGTCAGGCCAAGAAGGCCCATCGACAGATACTAGTGAATATGAGGTATCACCAGAAAAAAAGTCACGAAGAACAAACATTCTTCAAGTAATTCCGGAAGAGGTGATGGAGAAAATCTACGATGTTCATCACGAGAAGGAAATGTCCTACGACAATTTGTGAAAGAGATGGAAAAGTATTGGCTCTAAAATAAATGTCGCAACCATTCTAGTGCATGCTGCAGCACAACGGTGAGCAGCCTGTCAAAGCGATGTCTTCGGTGGTAATTAGTTTGATAAAATAGAGGCAATAAAGAAGTGCACACTGGCAAGATTCAGGGAAGCTCGAGATTATGGTACACCTATTCATTATTGGCATTTGCAGAAGTTTGCATTACAAGCAGACAGGGATGTTGGGCTGAACAATTTCAAAGCATCAAAGAAATTCATTCATGCACTTAAAAAAGAACATGGGATAGTGTTTCGCACTGTGACAACATTTTTGACGCAAAAAAGATGTACGAGAAGAAGCTGATATAAAGACAATCGCAGAGGAATTTGTTAGTGGTGTGAATGAATTTAAAGTGTCATCATCATTAGAGTCAAGTAACATTTGGAATACGGACTAAAGTGGCTTTAATTACGAAGTCACGTCCCGGGGTACTTTTTCTTACAAGGGAGAAAAAGCAACTTTATCTACTGTTCAATCCCTAAATAGGACTACGCACAGCTATATAATTGATGTTGCTATGTCTATGTGTGGAGAATCAGCAACAAAATTATATATATGCTTCCAAGAACCTGGAGGGAAATTGGGTCCGAGGGTACAAAAGGGTGTCGATGAGCTGCGCCAATCACTCGGAAACATAGTTGTGGACTCAAGTAAAAGTGGTAAAATAGAAAAGACACATTTCGCCAGGTTTCGTTCCCAAGTTTTGGATGTTGATATTGAAGATAAGTCACTCTTACTATTAGATTCATGGGATGGTCACAAAAATGTAAATGTTTTGCACGATGCAATTCCTGATAAAAGCATCACTCTAAAGATTATACCACCAAAAACAACATGTTATGTTCAGCCCCTGGATGTGTACTTCTTCCGTCAGTACAAAGTTTATTACAGGAGATTGGTAGACTTTGTGAGACATCGACTAGAGAACAACCAACACAAGCTCTATGACAGACGCTTCAACATAAAGCTGCATTACGTCATTTATATACAATTATGCTCACCAGTATTCCCACCTATGTATATACTGTATATGCATGGCAAGCAGCTGGCTATGAAACGGGAGAGAAGGTTTCATTCAACAATGTAATAGAAGTTGCCTTTTAATGTGGAATACTCGAATGCCAATGGAAAGACACTGATGATAGTGAATGTGAAAACCTTGTCATTGTAATTTGTTTCCATTGCTCACTTTCCTGCTGTTTTGATCATTTTGTTGACATTCCCCACCAACATATTTAGAGATATATGATATTTATGTACTTTTTTCATTAAGTATTCATGTTTGTGTCCATTAAGAAAGTTTTTGCACTTGCATTGCCCTTAAAAGCAAATCAAGTGTCCGTGAACTTTTGAACTTTAGATGGCACTGCAGACCAAACGGTTAACTTGACACGGGAACGACTATCACCAAGAGACTCAGCGCCACAGAATTAGTAGGGTGAGCCAGGTTTTGTCTGTTTACGAGTGCTCCGACTCAGAACCTTCCCTTGTAAGACGTTTTTTTTTTTTTTGGTTGGAGGTTTAACGACCACCGTGAGCAACTCAATGGGCTATAAGCAGTCACCCGTCCCTAATTTAGGGTCACTGGTTCCAAGGAAGGGAGAGAGCCAGTGCCGTAAGACAAACACAACATCCATGCTTCACCGGGATTCGAACCCGTACCCCTTAGGGACGAATGATCAGAGGCCAGCGCCTTAGACCACTGCGCCACCGGGGCGGCTGTAAGACGCTGATGGAGGTTTTCTACGTGGAGGATTTCTACTGCGGCTCTGTTTTCGCCGCTGATTTGCAGTGCGTTTCCTCTACAGTGAGGTCCGTTTCTTGTAGTGATCTTCTTCTATAATGCTGCTTTTTTCTGCAGTTTGATTTTTCTCGTAGTAAGTTCCTTTTGTTACTGCTTTCTCCTGGAAAATGGCGTTATTTTCTTAGTGAATGTATTTTAAATTGAGGTTGTAGTGGATGTTTTCTGCATAGC
The DNA here is from genome assembly GCA_039090855.1 of Macrothele yani. Lineage (NCBI taxonomy): Eukaryota > Metazoa > Arthropoda > Arachnida > Araneae > Macrothelidae > Macrothele > Macrothele yani. The sequence goes on from CM077001.1 coordinate 27,090,056, forward strand.
TTGATTCAAAACAACTGAGAATGTTTTTATAAAAAATGTGAAATACTGCGTTCGGCCTTGACACTAGTCTCGACAAAATGGTAGTCGTTGTATAGCAACCATAGCAACCGGCCACACCTGTTTATCACGCACGCATCGTTGGTAGTGCGCAGTTTAATAAGCGTTAGTTCATGAACCTCTAAGTGTTTCCGAGCTGCGAGTTTTCGAAAAAATGGATATGAAAGAGGAACGAAGGTGCGCCATTAAATTCTGCTGTCAACTTAAGAAATCTGTGGGGAGAAACTTTCCGTCTTATGCAAGAGATGCAAAATCAACAATTTACAGATGGCATAAAGAATGTATGGATCGTCGTGAGTCGACGGCTTTAATCGCGCATGCAGGAAGACCTTCAACGAGTTTTACAGAGATAAACATCAATACAGTAGGTAATATTGTACAGGAGGATGGACACCTATCAATTAGAGATATCGAAGATATAGCTCACATTTCAAAATAATCAATTCACAGAATTTTAACAGAGTATTTGGGCATGGAACGAGTTTGTTCAACTTGAGTTCGCCATTTCTTTTCATGTGCGGCCCATTGCAAGGCCGCACATGGTCAGTTCTGTCGTTTTCTATTTCGACAAATTGAATTTTAAGTTGATTCCTCGACCTGTATATAGTCCATACCTGTCATCATGTGACTTCTGGTTGTTCCTGCATTTTGAAAAATACATTATGGGGACAATTTGAGACTGATCAACAACTTATTACAGCTGGGCAGGGGTGCTTCAAGAGCATTTCAGAAGAAGAATTCTAGAAGACATTCAAAAAGTGGGAGGAACATTGGGACACCTGTATTCGATGCAATGGACAGTATTTCGAAAAGGATGACCACTTCCTTGACAACGCATATATATATATATTTTTTAAAAACGTTTTCAATTGTTTTGGGACCACCCTTGTACAATAAACATTGGTTTTCGCGGTAGATGTCTTCTACAATGAGGTATAGTTTCGCAGTGGGTTTCTCCTAAGTAGTTCCTTACCTGTAGTGAATACCTTTTGAGTTAGGTCCCAAATATTAGGACCTTACTCAAAAGAATATCTTTTAAGTTAGGTTATAATGAATATAGCTTCTACTAAGCTAATTATAATTATAATTAATTCAGCTTCTTCTAAGCTAATGCTTCTTCTAATTCTTGTTGTTTGTTAATTATATCATCAATAAACTTTCCTGCTAGTAATGTTGTAGTAGTAATTAAGATGAATAAAGTCTTATGCTGGTTGTTAATAATAATCAACTAATGAAATAAACCTAACAGCCAGACAGAGATCTGACAAAACTATGAACTGAGAAAGACGTACTTACAACAAATTCTTTATTAGTGAAACTTCTGGCTCTCACATAAACGAAGATCTCTTTATACAACAACAGCTTTCTGACACATAAACCACAGCTCACTTCGTACAACAACAGCTCACTTTTACAACAACAGCTCTCATTACGCACATCAACAAAAAGCTCTCCCTACGTATCGTTGAACGCGCCTATTTATACTGGCTACCACCACGTCATGACTAACACTCATTGCCAGATCTCATTCAGCGGGAGAAATAACATCTCGTTCAGTAAGAAGATAATTTACAGAGTAAAATAAAATAACCAGAGATAGTAAAAATCAAAAGGAAAGTGAATCTAGAGTATACGTTACAAGGTCCTAATTGATTTCTTTCAATTAGGTCTTACTTGCAGAGGATTTCTTCTGATCAGAGCTCTTGTAGTGGGTGTCTTTTATACTGAGACCTGATTATCCCTGGATTTCCTCTTTGCTGAAGCATCATTTATAAATTATAAGTACAGGGGTTTATCAAAATAATGGAAACTTCGAATGCAATGCGCCGTATGCAAATCATATGAAAGGCGTCCCCCGCGATATAAGATGTACATAAAGGAATGCAGTGCGATGTCGGCTATCACATATAAGTACCACAGTAGCAGGTGAAACAGCTGTTGTGGAGTAATTCTAGACTATATAAGATTTCAGTGACCTCAAAACAGGCATGATCATTGGCGCGCGTCTTGCAGGTGCCTCATTAACTATTTTAAAATGGAAGAAATAGTAAATGTAGCTCGAAGAATTGTATTGAAGATTACGATTACTTTTTGAAATGGAGAGGGCATTACTCCCAAAGGCGATAAATATGGACGCCATATGAAAATGTCAGATAGGGCTAGGTTAAGGTTGGCATGTATAATACAAAGGAAGCACAAGACCACGGTAACTGATTAGCTGCAGAGTTGAACACCATTTGGTTCGGCCCGATGGAAAAGTAGTCTGAATGCTGGCTTCCGACCATTCGTCAGAGATGGGTGTGCTTTCAAATACCGCTGAGACATGGATGAAGTTTTTATCCTATGATACTGGCTCTCTTCCTTCCTTTTAACTAGTGACCCAAACTTAGGTAAGGGAGAATGTGTATATCTGGTAGAGCTGCTCACAGTGGTCGCTTAATTTAAAACAAAAAGGACATCGGGAGGAATAATCCCATTTTCGTCATCATAGTTCATTGGGAACTGCATCGTGCAAGTATGTAAGGCTGTATTCAGTCCATAAACCTCTGATTACCAACATAAATGCAACAAAACGTGCAACGTGGTGTAAAGCATATTACAACTGAAATACTAAAGACCGGCAACGAGGTATCCGATCGATAAATCATGCTTCATATTTGTTTCCAACCACTGGTAGAGTGTACGTCTGGCGAAAACCTGCCCCGAAGCGTACCACCCCGGCTGAGTGAGTCCTACTTTGAAGCATGAGGTGGATTCCTGACGCTATGGGGTGCCATATAATGACATTAATTAAGACCATTGGATAATTTTCAGGGTCATATCACATCTGCAACGTAGGAATCTATTTTTGGAGACCACCTGCAACACGTTACAGGCATTGTTCCCTAATGGACGTCCCTGGTTTCAAGCAGAAAATACACCCACGTATTGTGTGGAACTTGTCAAGTTGTAGTTTGCAGAGTATGAAGATGAGGTACAGCAGCTATCTTGGCTACATTAATATTATTCAAAGCATTAGGGAAAATCTGGAGCGAAGGATCAGATGAAGATGAGGTTTAGCAGATATCCTGGTTACCTCAATAATATTCAACGCTTCGGGGAATATCTGAAACGAAAGATCAGATGAGGATGAGGTACAGCAGATATTCTGGCTACCTCAATATTATTCAGCGCTTTTGGAAATATCTGGAGCGAAGGATCAAAAGAGGATGAGGTACATCAGCTATTATGGCTACCTCAATATTATTCAAAGATTGGGAGAATATCTGGAGTGAAGGATCACATGAGGGTAAGACACAGCAGATATCCTGGCTACTTCAATATTATTCAACGTTTGGGGGAATACCTGGAGCAAAGGATCAGATGAGGATGAGGTACATCAGCGATTCTGGCTACCTCAATATTATTCAACGATTGGGAGAATATCTGGAGCGAAGGATCAGATGAGGAGGAGGTACAGCAGCTATTCTGACTACCTCAATATTATTCAACGCTTGGAGAATATCTGGAGTGAAGGATCAAAAGAGGATGAAGTACACCAGCTATTATGGCTACCTCAATATTATTCAACAACTGGTATAATATCTGGAGCAAAGGATCAGATGAGGATAAGGTGTAGCAGCTACCCTGGCTACCTCAGTATTATTCAACGCTTGGGAGAATATCTGGAGTGAAGGATCCAAAGAGGATGGGGTACATCAGCTATTCTGACTACTTCAATATTATTCAACGATTGGGGGAATATCTGGAGTGAAGGATCAGATGAGGGTAAGACACAGCAGATATCCTGCCTACCTCAATATTATTCAACGTTTGAGGGAATACCTCGAGCGAAGGATCAGATGAGGATGAGGTACAGAAGCTATCCTGGCTACCTATTTATTATTCAACGCTTGAGAGAATATCTGGAGAGAAGGATCACATCTCATTTTCTACCTCCCATATCACTGGCACAGTTGGTATTTTACAGGAATATAATAGTCCTAAATTCCATGATCTTATGTGCATGATTTAGATAAGTCAATTCCAAGTTGAATTGCTTCTGTTGTGAAAGCCTGAAATAGGCCTACAGTTTATTAATAAATAGTTCTCCACAAACAGTAAGTGGTTCCATTATTTTGATAAATACTTGTAGTTGGCTTTTTCCATCCATGTACTGTGTCTTCCCAGTTAGTTGCGCCTCTTCTAAAGCTGTAGTTAATTTCTCCTATTGAGTCGCACGTTTTGGTTTGGGTTCTAAGGTCCTGTTGGGGCAGTGGATTTCTTCTACACCGAAGCCATGTCTTTATAATTTGTTTCTTCTACATACAAACGTTTTTTAGATGGTTTCTTCTTTTGTGAAGCACTGACAGTGCAGCTGATTTTTCTACGCCAATGAACTACTTTCTTTGTGTGTTTTTCTATACTGAAGCCCTGTTTCATATTGTAAGAAAGTCGTGTGCCTCTGAAGTTTGTCGGATTCAACCATATTTATTTACAGCCACTTGTATCAGACGAGGAATAAGCAGAACCAAAAATATCGTACGCCTGTCTTTGGATTCGGACATTTCTCCTGCAAGAGAATCTTACTCAAAAACCTTCCGCACTTTATAGAAAATATCAATCCCATGCAAGTGCAAGGTCTTTAACCATTTAACTGTCTGGAACGAGTTAATTCGGGGTTAAAAAAATAGTCTGAAGCCAAATACGACGGATATATCTGCCCCAAAGAAGTGGTAGTAACTCGGCCGGAACGAGTAAACCTGTGCATCAAAAAGCATTGATTTAACCTTAGTTTAAAGGGGTAATTTAGTGAGATGCTTGGCACTAATCTTTTGTGACTGAATTCCTTCTAAAATGGTGTTATAACAATGGCGATGAACCTAAGAACGAAGATGGAGGTTTGAGTCACTTGCTTGTACCTAGTAGAATGATGCCATGTGAGAGAGACTAGCCATTCCCGACCATGCTCTGAGCCCTAGGAAGATATAATAAAGGATTATAATGAAGCACTTATCATGGATGAGATTTTTGTAGTTGGTACAGATGAGATACAGTGGGTATAGGAATTCTTGTACCGTAGCTTTCGTAATACCCAGTCGTTATTTGAACGTTTCTGTTTTGGGAGCTGGATAGCGGAAAAGGTGGGTACAATATATACTATATTGAGAAAAGTAACCGGACACCTAGAAGAGAAACACAACATAGCATTTATTGACAAACATTAGTACGGTGTCGGTCCACAATTGACCTTAATGCATGCACTGACCCTTCGAGACATGCTTTCGACAAGGTTTTGGAACACAGCGATAGGTACGTGCTTCCATTCAGTACATAATGCTGCCGCTAACTAATGCTTAGTAGTAGGCCTTGGCTCCAAACTGCTTATGCGGCGCTGTAATTAATCGCATAGGTGTCCTATGGGATAAAGATCAGGGCTCTGTGCTAGCCAGCCCACACACGATACGAAATTATCGTCAAACCACGCTGTAACAGCCGTTGCTTTACGGCTCGGTGTATTATCCTGCTGGTATTAACAAGGGTCAGTTCCATAGCACTGCCAGAGAGTTGGTAGCGTAAAATTGTCCAGAATATCGAGGTATACGAGCTTGTTAACAGGTTTGCAAACGATGATTAATAGGCCGGGGCCATACCACGTAAAATACCCCAACACGAGTACACTGCCAGCTAGAAACTTCACCGTAGGAATAGTACACTGTGGTAAATAGCGTTCTCCCGGCTGTTGCCATACCCACACACGGCCATCAGACTGATGGATCATGTATCAGGATTCATCAGTCCATAGGACCCGTTTCCATTGATCTACGGTCCACGATCAATGTTCTTTACACGATGCTAAACGACGAGTAGCATTCCGAGTGGAGATGAATGGTTTGTGAGCAGCCGCACGATCCACGGTAACCCAGGGAATAAAGTTGTGTGGGAATGGTACTTGTACATACCGAGGTTCCATCATTTTTACTCACCTGCACACTGAGGTCTTGTGCATGGCTCCGTCGATTAGCTGTAACGACTCTCCTGAGGCTTCGACGTCCTCTATCACTGATTTTCAATAAAATATCTCAGTAGCACCCCAAAAGTTATGTTTCGGGTCCTCGTTGATAAGTCACACCGAAAGTTCATAGTAACATTAAATATGCACTAATAGATAAAATACAATTACGTGCCTCTAATCCTTAGTCTATAAGATGCACAATATTGGTGTGTCATTTTTTTGGTTTATGGAATTATTGACGCTTCTCAATACATGTAGCGATATTCAAAACGATAATTCCTTGGGAGCTGAAACATTCGGTTTTAATCTTTTCTTTTATGTATACTATGTACAAACATTATTACTCTTTGGTTCCAGCTCTTTAAATGTTAAAATCACTATACACATGTTGATAAAATATCCTATTTCATCGATGTTATCTGTACTTTTTGCACCAGTAGTTCAATTTGAAGTTTTAAAAATTCATCAGTAAAATCACATTCCATCTATGTTCACGGTACCTTTTGCACCAGCAGTTAAATTTGAAGTTTAAAATATTTGACTATTAAAATCCAATAAAAAGTTTAAAATCACGGCATGCTTGAGATAACCGTCATTCCACCAAACACTTGTTCAAGCTTTTCGACTTTTTTTAAAGTCATCCTCAGAACATCTGTCCAAACCACGATGTTGCATACCGACAATATGCTCTACGCGTGCGAAAGGGCTGAGGTATCACGTGCTCCTCCCTGCATTCTTGAGTTTCATGTTTTTCCTTGATACTCTGCTGCCATCTATATTTCATTCGCAGTTTAATTCTCCCATGTTTCGTTCATTCCCTTTTTTCTTTTTCCCTCCTTTATGTCCCACCTTTCCTTTACCATAGCTGTTTCTTTATATTATTTTTCTCTTTTCATTAATATCTTCCATGGTTCTCCTATGATGATTGGTCCATTATTATTACAGGCTCTGTGTTTATTTTTTTCTATGGTGAAAGCCTCCGAGTTCATCAACTCCCATTCATTCTTATATCCGCTTTTGATTTGAATATCTTCAAATTTTGGTTTCGCATTTTCTTCAATACAGTACTGTACCATTGCAGTAACATTCTCTCCCTTTTTTCAATTTTTAATATGTTGATTTTTCTTTCTATAAGTCTATTTTTGGTTCATCCATAGTAATATATACTCTTTTTTTATTACTTGGCTGTTCTCATGTTCCAATGGTATTCTATATTCTCCTTCCTTTTGTAAGTCAGGAACTTTTTGCCTGGTATTATTTATCATTGTAGACATTGTTGTTACAGATTGTCCAATATTTTTCTTATATCTTGCTACTTCATGATTAATTCTTCCTATTACTCCATTGATATATGGAAACGATCCTATGTATTGCTTTTGGTCTTATTCTCGTTTCTGTTCTCTTTGCCTAGTGGTCTTACTCATGTTGTTTATTGTAGCTTCACATTTTATTATTAAATCTTCTATTATATGTTCCGAATATTGATATTTCTTTGTTACTGTTGTTATCCACATTAATTATTCTTTCTGAAATTCATTATTGCTTGTATGTGTATATGCTTACTTTATCAGATTATAAAGAGCATTTTGTTTTTGTGCTATCGGATGGTTAGAGTTATTTGGAATTAATATTGGCTCATAGGATGGTTTTCGATATACTTTAAATTGGTTCGTAGGATGGTTTCCGATATACTTAAATTACTATGGATAAACCAAAAATATATTATAAAAAGAATAAATCAACATATTAAAAATTGGGAAAACGGAGAGAATGCTACTGCAGTACTGTATTGAAGAAATTGCGAAGCCAAAATTTGAAGATATTAAAATCAAAAGCGGATATAAGAATGAATGGGAGTTGAGGTACTCAGAGGCTCTAACCATAGAAAAAAATAAACACAGAGCCTGTAATAATAATGAATCAATCATCATAGCAGAACCATGGAAGCCATTAATAAAAACAGAAAAAGAATATAAAGAAAAGCAATGGAGAAGGAAAGGTGGGACATAAAGAGGTTAAAAAAGAAAAAAAAAGGAATGAAAGAAACATAGGAGAATTAAACTGCGAATGAAAGCACAGTATCAAGGAAAACCATGAAACTCAAGAATGCAGGCAGGAGCACGTGATCCTTCAGCCCTTTCGCACACGTAGAGAGACCCCAGGGAATCATCTAGTGCACATTGTCGGTATGCAACATCGTGGTTTGGACAGATGTTCTGAGTATGACTTTAAAAAAGTCGAAAATCTTTAAGAAGTGTTTGGTGGAATGGTGGTGATCTCAAGCATGCCGTGATTTTAAACATTTTATTGGATTTTAATAGTCAAATATTTTCAACTTCAAATTCAACTGCTGGTGCAAGAGGTACCGTGAACATAGATGGAATGTGATTTTACTGATGGATTTTTAAAACTTCAAATTAAATTACTGGTGCAATAAGTACAGATAACATCGACGAAATAGGATATTTTATCAACATGCATATAGTGATTTTAACATTTAAAGAGCTGAAACCAAAGTGTAATAATGTTTGTACAATAGCGTACATAAAAGAAAAGATTAAAACCGAATGTTTCATCTTCCAACGAATTATTGTTTAAAATATCGCAACACGTACTGAGAAGTGTCAATAATTCCATAAACAAAGAAAGATGACACACCAATAATGTGCATCATATAGACTAAGGATTAGAGGTACGTAATTGTACACTGGCGTGAAAAATTAAGGATGAGACGGTTTTTCGAATGTAACGTCGTGCAGAAGTGCTCCACATCGACTCAAATCATACCATAAGATCCCCAAGATGCAAAAATATGGGACAAGTGAGCAAAACCGTCGAAACAAGGAATCCAAAGGATACAAAGACACTTTATTGAAAAGGTAGCTTCGAGCACAGCTGGACAGAAGACAGAAACGTCCATGTGACAGGCGGCTGCCAAGAAAATTCAGTCGTTCGTAAGGGATATGATCACCCCTGACTGCGTTGCAGGATTTACAACATCTGCCCATGCTGAGGACGAGGTTGTCAAGGAGCTGTTGAGGAATCGCGGCACATTCCTCTTGTAGCGCAAATCGCAGCTGCGGAATCGTTGTTGCCTTCTGGTGACGTGCTGCCAAGCGTCTCCCGAGAAGGTCCCACACGTGTTCGATTGAATTTAAGTCCACGGATCTTGCGGGATAATCCATGCTTTGAATATCTTCACTCTCCAACAGCTCTGCGACAGCCACTGTATGATGAGATGTAGCGTTGTCGTCCATGAAGAGGAACTCAGGACCCACAGCACCTCTAAACAGACGCACGTGAGGCTGGAAAACCTCGGTACAATAGCTGACACCAGTGACTGAACTTCCTTGGAAGATGTGGAGGTCAGTACGGCTACCAAGCATCATACCGCCCCAAACGAGAACTCCGCCACCTCCAACAGGTCCCTTTTGATGATGTTGGAGGTGTGATTGCGTGTTCCTTGCTCTCTCCAGATGTGTATACGTCCAGAATCGCTCGTCAGACTAAATCGGCTCTCATTCGTAAAGAAAACTCGACCCCATTGCAGATGTGTCCACTTCTTGTGTTCCTGGATCCACAGAAACCGCCGTCACCGATGAGCAGACGTTAATGGCACACACCGTACTGGTCGTCGTGCAAATAGACCATTTTGTGCAGCCTCCTGGTAAAACGCTATAACGAACGTCCAGTTGTCTATTGCACGTGCCTTGCAATTTCTCCCGCTGTCTTCCGTCTGTCTCTTCTCGCTTGTAAGGCAATATACCGGTCGTCCGCCGCCGTGGTTGTTCGTGGACGACCACTCCTAAACTCTCGGGCAGCTGTTCCTGTCGTTTGAAATGCTCTCCACGCTCGTGAAACGATGCTGTGAGCGATTCCGAACTCCTCGGCCACACTAGTCACATTTCGACCTTCTTCCAACTTCCTAATGACGCGACCTCGGGTAAAGTCATCCAGATGTCGTCTACTGGATTGCCTGTTGGCTATATCACACGGTGGCAGCAACTCAACATCGTTCAAACCGATGTACACCGTGCAATAACTTTCACCGAATTGCTGAGTGTACACCACCCGTGTGCTTTATACCCTTCCGACATCCCCCCAATACGTCATGCTGCATTTATGCACATCCTCTGCCGTACCGGACCCTAGTCTATCTCCTGAGTGGTCTTTCGGTCCGTTCTGCCTGCTCGTTCCGCTGTTATGCTAATTTCTCCTCTTCGTCTTTAATTTTTGCACATCAGTGTATTTGACCTCTTAGTGCATATTTAATGTCACTGATTTTCTTTGGTATGCCGGTACGTTTTGCTGCTTCAAGCACGCCATGTGTCTTTCACTCTTTTAGTACATACAAAACAGTTGACTTGGGTATGTTTAAACGCCTCTGGGTTTTTCTTATGGACAACCTACTAATAAAACACCTAGCAATCTTTCTTTTCTCAAAGTCAGTTCTCTCCCGCAGAGACATTTTTACTAAACCTCACAGTGCGATATGATCACTGTCAGCTGCAGGCTTGTTTTATACCGTTTGCAGCTTTTCCGCGCATCTTAACAACGCAGAGGATCCGTTCATTTGCTTTCGAAGGGGTGTCCCGTGAGTTTTGTCAATATAGTGTATATCGTCTTAGGTACATTCATTTTGGTTAAGTCCCCAAACATGAAAAAGATAGGTAAATATTCTTGAACATGATTTTACATACTTTGAAATATACGCAAGGATTACTACGAGGTTCTAAGTAAGTAGATGTCTGCATAATAAACGAATTATTTCTTAACATACCAGTGATTTGAAATACGTTTATGAAATCTGCTAAGTTTACCACATGGAGTTCTCCACAGAACAGTTTGAAAATACAGGGTGTCCCGGAACTTCGTGTACAAACTTGGAGGAGAGGTACAAACTTGCGTTAGGAACCAGAATTAAATAGGAAAGCATCTGCGGAAACGTCACCCTCACGTGAGAAAGAGACACAAAGACACAGTAAGGCTACAATACAGAAAGCAGTGTAAAACGCTTTATTACACAACAAAAGAGTACAATGTAGGACTTACAAGCATCACAGGAGGTGTTCGCAATTGCGCCCATTGGCTTGAATGCACGCATGACACCTACGCGACATGGATTGGCGAACATTATCGAAGATACTTGGCGTTTCGCGTATCGTAGCAGCAGCGACGGAGATTCGTGCCAGCAGGTCCATTTCAGAATTTACTGGCGTGTCGTTCACAATGCTCTTCATGGCACCCCAGAGATAATAATCAAGAGGAGATAAATCAAGTGATAGGGGGCATTCGACGGGACCGCACGCCCAATCCACTTGGTTCCAAATGTCCTGTCCAAATGGTCACGCACACACCTTGAGTAATGAGATGGAGCCCCATCATGTTGCAACCACATTCCGCGTCGAACATGTGCGGAGACATCGTGCAGCATTTCCGGAAGAACCTCCTGAAGAAAGACGAGATACTTGTGAGCGTCCAGTCGAGGTGGTAAGATGTATGGCCCTACCAAACTGTCCGCCACGATACCCGCCCACACATTAACAGTGAAGCGTTGTTGTGCGGCTCGTGGTCGGCCCACATGTGCCCGTTTTGCGTATTGAACACCCCGTCATGTGAAAAGGTTGCTTCATCCCTGCTTTCTGTATTGTGGCCTTACTGTGTCTTTGTGTCTCTTTCTCACGTGAGGGAGACGTTTCCGCCCATGCTCTCCTATTTAATTCTGGTTCCTAACGCTGTTCTCTACCTCCCCTCCAAGTTTGTACACGAAGTTCCTGGACACCCTGTATAGCCTCAGGTATTACTCTGTCTTATGTATATACACGGTTGAGTCACATTATTGTGATCAGAAGCTAATATCCAGGGTAACCGCCGTGTGCACAGCAGATATCAGCTAGACGGGCTGTAAGTGACTCAGTAAAGTACTGGAAGGTGTTCACTGGTATGTGGAGTCACACTGACTGCAGTGCATCTGACAGATGCTGGAAGGTGCGTGGTGGTGAATCCATAGAGCGAACAACACGATCGAGGTGGTCCCACATATGCTCAACTAGGTTTAAGTCTGGGGAATTAGGGGCCCAGGGAAATACTTTGAAATTTTTGTCTTGCTCTTCCGACCAATCTCGAATCTTTCTAACTATGTGACACGTCGCATTGTCGTTCTGGAAGATCCCATTCGCCCTAAGGAAGACAATCAGCATGTATGCGTGTACGTGGTCTGCAAGGATGGATTCATAACGGCTTTGGTCCATAGTGCCTTCCGCAGGTATGAGTGGACCTAAGGAATACCAATACCACGAAAACATTCCCCTGATCATAACGGTGCCTCCACCAGCTTGTGTTCTTCCAAGAATGGTTGGAGAGTGTTTGTTGTCCGATGGTTTTCGTTTTATATGCCAACATCCATCCGTTCGATGAAGCAGAAAACGTGACTTATCGGAGAAGGCAATACTTTGCCAATCATTCCAATACTGCCGTGAAAATGTAAACCTTTTCCGCCGATGTGCCTTCGTTAGCATAATGGCAGTGATCATCCGTTTGTATCATAGCTCCATACACAATAGGGTTCGCTGAACTGTCGTTTTAGACACACTTCCTGTAACCCCTGGTTTATTCGGTCAGTGAGTTGCTCTAATGTAGCGCGTCGATCAGCCTTCACGCACCTTCAAAGCCGACGTTGACCTCTCGCATCAAAGGCATCTGGTGCTCCTCAGTTTCCACGTCGCGTATTCGCAATGATACCATTTCTCCAATCACGATACACTTTAACCATAGCAGCATGCAAAAAGTTCACAAACTGTGCTGTTTCAGAAATACTGCCACATTTCGCCCGAAAGCCGACAATAATCTCTTTCTGCAAATCTGATAAATCGCTTCTCTTATCCATGACAGCAAGGAGTGATATGTTTTCAGATTGCCTGCAGCACACCTTATTTACTTTCTAAACCAGCTCGTGACACGTGCCTTCTTACAATAGCTACGTGCTTTTGACGTCAAAAGTAGGAGGTGGTCACATTAATATGACTCTACTGTGTATATATTTTATCAGATAATAGCAATCTGTAGTTATACCATAGCTTTATCGAAACTTTAATAATGACCTTTCTGGAACGTACTACAATTTGTCTGTGCAATTGCTATTTCCACCATTGCGAGGAGAATAATTGTGGTGTACCAAATATTGCGGTAAATCAAACGGACTGATGTATCTAATTCTCCTGTTAAATCAGAAACAGCGATTTGTCATCTTCGAACCTTTAGTTTAACCAACTGAATTTGTTTTGCACTAGTTTGAAGAGTTATAGTAATACGCTACTTTGACAACTAACAAAATATTGTGTTAAGTTGTGACATGAGTACATTTTCATCCAAATTTTGAAAAATTGTTAGTTTTTGATAAAGTGTTGTGATGCGTTTATGAAATAATGCACAAAAATGAGAAAACCCTAGAATTTCTCTTGGATTGAAAGATCTCAAAAAGGGATTTGAGAATTAGAACTTTAAAGTACTCGCTTAGGGACTTAATAATAAAGTGGTAAGCTGAATAAAAGTCTTGTAAAGAACATCTCTGACTGTTAGTAAGTTCAAGACTGATCTGGTAGAACTTGAAAGTACTTGCTTAGGGACTTATTACTATAGTGGTAAGCTGAATAAAAGTCTTGTAAAGAACATCTCTGACTGTTAGTAAGTTCAAGACTGATCTGGTAGAACTTGAAAGTACTTGCTTAGGGACCTAATAATATAATGATCAGCTGAATGAAAGTCTTGTAAAGAACATTTCTGACTGTCAGTAAGAAGTTCAAGACTGATCTGGTAGAACTTGAAAATACTTGCTTAGAGACTTAATAATATAGTGGTAAGCTGAATAAAGGTCTTGTCAAGAACATCTCTGACTGTCAGTAAGAAGTTCAAGACTGATCTGGTAGAACTTGAAAGTACTTGCTAGGGACTTAATAATATAGTGGTAAGCTGAATAAAAGTCTTGTAAAGAACATCTCTGATTGTCAGTAAGAGGTTCAAAACTGATCTGGTAGAACTAGAAAGTACTTGCTTATGAACTTAATAATATAGTTGTAAGCTGAATAACTGTCTTGTAAAGAACATCTGACTGTTAGTAAGAAGTTCAAGACTGATCTGGTAGAACTTGAAAGTACTTGCTTAGGGACTTAATAATATAGTGGTAAGCTGAATAAATGTCTTGTAAAGAACATCTCTGACTGTCAGTAAGAAGTTCAAGACTGATCTGGTTATGCTAGTTTCAAAGAAGCACAGGAATTCTTACGAAAGAGCTCTATAGATACGGCAATGTTTAGGCCACTGCTTTTGTGTAACACCCATCACATACTTCTGATGCACCTCATATTATATATTTTTTTCTTAAAGAATAGAAAAACCTCTAATAATGCGGTTTCCTTTTTTCAGTTTAAGATGCTAAAAGAAATGACGTAGAAGAACTGAGAAAACTTGCAGATAATATTGGGTTCGTGCTGGTAAAATGCCAGCTTTCCCCGGGTGGACATGTTTGACTCCTTCAAAGGAAAGGAATAGAGTTGTCCTGCGACATCATATGACATACGCTGCAAGGTTGGTATAAATACGCCTTGTGTGCTTCATTACGTGACAAGTTTTAACTGCGCATGCTATTCTTCTGTACGGGTTCAAACTCGTAAGTTCCATGAGTACAATGCCCGAAACATTAATGCTGTGTTTGGAATGGGCACTGTGCATAAACGCACCATACAGCGATGGTTCGTAAAATTCCAAGGAGACACGTCCCTTGAAAATGTGTCTCGCGGTCATCCGTCAGTAGCTGTAACAGATGAGGAGCTGAAAAATAACGCGGAATCTGACCTACGCCAAAGGGGTCTATGCGATTGCAGGAGAAGTTCGTGCGCAATTTGACGGTTGTCAGTCGCCTGGTGGTCTTGTGAAAAATTTTGATGTCTGGAGCCGTATGAACAAACAACCACAATTAGAAAAGTCTGTGACTTGCCTGCCCAGCAGGACGCACACGACATAAAGACAGATAGCAGCGATAACGAACGTCCGCGTAGCTCAATTGGTAGAGCGACTTATTCCGGAATGAGGGGACCCGGGTTCGATTCCCGGCGGGGACAAAAATGGCGAAGAAATTTACTTCGTTATAATGGCGCCCGAACTTTCCGGATGACCCGGTCGTTCAATATCTCGCAATGGTGTGATGTTCTTTCCACACCGCGAGATAGAAAAAATAAGAGAATCCCTTCTTCAGCGCTTCGAAAAATAAATGTGTGTGACGTTGCATTCCACACATCAGATTGACTGGGAGATCTCAAGTGCAGTTTCTACAGCGGATGGCTGCCTGCAACGATTCATGGTCACGGCTGACCCGTTGGCCATGACCTCGGCACTCTTTCGGGGGGTGGGGGTGGGGGGAGATGTAACGTGCCTGCCCAGCAGGACGCACACGACATAAAGTCAGATAGCAGCGATAACGAACGTCCGCGTAGCTCAATTGGTAGAGCAACTTATTCCAGAATGAGGGGGCCCGGGTTCGATCCCCGGCATGGAAAAAAATGGCGGAGAAATTTACTTCGTTATAAGTCGTATGGAGGTGTACATTCCCCCCTTGCGAAGCACAGACGGGAGAGATTCTTGAGTTAGACAGTAAACTGTGATGAAATCATCAATCAATCAATCAACATCAATCGATCATAAGTGATCAACACACTGGATGGATATCACGGATCTACCTAAACACTGTCAAAAAACGCCTCTACAACTCTGGAAAGTGCTGGTACTCGAATGGTGGTCTGCTGCTAGCATGACGTGCCATCCATTTCTCCGACCTGGCGAGACCATCAATTTAAACCGCCATTGTTCTGAAATACAGTAGATGCACAAAAATCTCCACACCAAATAGTCTTTTTGGACAACAGACATAGGATCCTTCTGATAGTCAAATAGAGGTTGCGGGCAGATGCATGCCGAATTAATCATGCAAGTAGACATGCCTCAGAAAACTTGAACATTACATCATCCTGGAACCGGAATCGCACCCGCATCTATGTTACCGTTTCACCACGCTCAGCAATGAACCTCCAAGCAACGAAAGATGTGTTTTGGGGGTCAGATGTACCGCTCCGCAGTGCGCAAATCGAAGCACAAATGGTCATTCATCTTAGAGGCGTGCGAGCACAGAGCTAATCCCCTGAAGAAATGGCACTTCAAGAACAAATGAAAGGCAAACAGATGTTGCAGGCAGATGGATGCCGAATTAATAATTCAAGCAGACATGCCTCAGAATATTTAAAAAGTGCATCTCTCGGAAACGGGAATCGAATCCGAGTCTTCCGATTTCTGGGTGGTGTAACGGTAACATACTTAAACGTAAATCTTGAGATGAGGGTAAGATTTCTGTCCCGAGGCGATGTAATTTTCAAGTTTTCTGAGGCATTGTGGATGGAGGAATACTAAGACGGTTGTGCGTCGCCTGAATTACGAGGACGGTTGTCCGTCGCTTGCCTCAGCTGGAGTTCGATATATATATATATATATATATATATATATATATATATATATATACTTAAGAGCAAAACTGAAGACTAAGGAAAAAACTTTAGAATTTAAAACGAAGGGTGCAAAATAACCTGAAAATCAAAACGCGCAACGCAGCAGTTTTGAAAATTCAGAATTCACATTCTATAAAGATACCTAAGCAAAAAAATACAAATATAATTTTGACTCACACCTAGTACAACATAGAAAAGGTTATGTATCTACCTGTGTGAGTAAAAGGAGAAAAGAAAAAATAAAATAAAACAACTGAATGTAGAAGGTGTCGAGAATACTGAGCCTTGGCTTTATCAAGGACCAGCAAAAACTCTGCATTTTCTCACTTCCACAAAGACCTAGTTGGAAATGGGTTTCTGCAAGGCCATAGATGCAAGTAACATTCCCACCTAAAATAGTTTAAAAAATATATATATAAGTCATGTCCTCCGTAGAGTAGCATGACCTAGCACTAGTTAACAATTTCGCTTGCATCCATTAACCTTCATGGCCCGACCCATGCTCTTCATCTGTTACTATTAAACAGAGAGAAGAAGATTAAAGAGAACTCAAGCTGTGAGAGTGACATAATAAATAGAAATGATTTTCAGCTATAACGAAATTCCAAGTTCGTTTGAGAGAGAATTTAAACCTGAAAAACAAATTTTACATTGCAATTAAAAAAGGAAATGTTAATTTATAACGAACAGATTTTTGAAAGAAAACTTGAGTCTAAAACCCCCTACTCTACAACTTATGACAGCACGAAAACGAGAATAAGTTAAAGATAATAATTAACTAAAGAAAACTTTGTGAAAGTTATATACCTTAAACAGTTAGTTGCAATATGTACAAAGTATTTCAGCAGTGCTTTAAGTGCATAATTAATTAGTTATTAAGAACTTAACTACTTTGAAAAAACAGCGCATAGACAGCGCATAGAAAAGGAACAAGCTTAGCCATCTTCTGTTCCTAGGTACCACAAAAGACGCTCAAAGTTACAAAGAAAAATAAGAGTTAAAACCCGCGTAAATGTTAAGAGACAAACCAATGCTTAAAAGCTGAAAAGCTAAAAAACGACAGAGAAAAGGTACATGAAGTACAAACATTGAACTTATAAAACCTAGAACCCAAAAACAAGGAAGAGAGCTTACCTCTTGTGTTACAAAAACTTTTCTCCTCACAAGAGGAGAACATGGCTGACCTCTTCCGCCACTCCCTAGACGCTGGGGGGCAGTGAGGGTGGGGCTGATGGCCTCCTCATACAGCAAGAAACCAACGCGCGGAGATTTTAACCAGAGAAAAAAATATATAAACTTAAGACTGTGGATCTGTATGATCAGAATGAGCAGAATTAACTCTCCAGAATACATGAGAAATATTATAAAATACACGAGCAGTTTATTTAATAATCTTTGCATGTATTAAATCACCTTAGTGAGCTTCTATAGATTAATCAGAATCTTATTAATTTTAATGTTGGTTTTACTATTTTTAGTATAGCTATCCTAGTGATGAATAACTAGTTTTCTTTTTTATTTGTTTTTATTTTCTTTTATAAACAGATTTTTAAGCTTTTTTTGTGATTTTAGTTATATTATTTAATTTTTTTTTGTTTTAATAGGACCGTCATATCCATAGCACTAAGGTTCCTTTAGGTAGTTAATAGGCATCCTCTAGCCAACTTCCTTACGGCTTTGATTGGTCAGAATCATATTATTAACTGTGTAGAAAATTAAAGCAGATCTGCCAACCTTACTCTATTATTCAGAATAATTTTTCTTAAAGTTCTTTTGATGAAAGAAGAAGGAATTTCGTTCTCTAGAAAACTTTCTAATAGTATATTAATGTGGTAATTGAAGTCCAAATTGTTGCTGCAAATTCTTGAAATTCTTAGGACCTGAGAAATTAGTACATTCTCAATTACTTTGGTTGAAATGTTATTATTCCAGTGTAGATATTTAATTACTTTGAAAGGAAAATTAACTCTTTTATCAAAGAGGCTAATAGATGGGTTACCTCTGTTGAGCTTAATGCTTAAGTCTAGGAACTCAAGTTCCTGATTACAGTGGTTGGTTTTACATAGAGTTAAGAGAGCTAGGATAGATATTATCAAAATCACTCTCTATAACTTCGGAATTATTGATACACAGCAGATCATCAATATATCTAAAAGTGTAAAGGTAGTTATCTGAGCAGGTGGGGTGATTTTTAATGAATTTATATTCCTTAAAGAACAGGAATAGATTAGCGATATTCGTGGACGTTGATGTTCCCATTGGAATACCGTTCACTTGCTTATAGAGAGTATTATTATATAAGATATGGTTATTTTTTATGCAGCAATTGAGATAAGAGTTCCAAGTTCCTACATCAACAAATTGGTTAAGTTTAAATTCTGCATACAGCTCTTTAAAAGTAGTGATTATATCTGATAGAGGCAGATTAGTATATAGGTTTTCAAAATCATAACTATTAATATCTAGGGGACAAACTTTGAGTATAGTAGAAATTACTTCTGCATTATTATTAATTATCCAAAAATCTCTGTACATCAAGTTAGAACAGTTTCTAATGTGTTTCAAAACCTTCTTTAAGACATCTTCAAAAGCAAGATCTATCTTCTTTTTATGACTCCTTACTCCACTAGCTATGAACCTGAACTTCACGGGATCCTTATGAAACTTAACCGTTGCAAAAAGAAATGGAAATTCAGGCCCATATCTTCTAGTTTGTGGAATTTTAAGTTTCTTGAAGAATGCCTTAAACCGATTTTCTAACTGCTTGGTAGAATAACTTACGGGCTCGTATGTTACTCTATTATTGAGTTCCATAGTTAACAATTCAAAATAGAACTTCTTACAGATAATTGCAAAATTATTGCTAGCTTTATCCGTAGTGGTAAAAATAAAGTGGTCTTGCAGTTTGGAGAGTGACCTTTTAGCTTCTCCAGAGAAAAAAGATTTCTGTCGAAACAAAAGTCCAGACCTGCCAACTCACCGGTGAAGCTATTGATTATATTATATTTCCATTCTGCGAAGGCCTCAATAGGCTGATTGTACGTTAAACTGGTTTTTACGATGTACTTATTTACATCTTGAGTGAAGCTCTCAAGAATCCTTTCCTTGGAAATTGTGAAGGAAGGTCTGAATTTAGAGCCATACTCTAATAAATTCCTAAGCTTTTCATTTTCAACAAAACTCAAGTTTCCGGTGATAATATGGTTGTAATTCTTATCATAGTGAACTGTTTCTTTATGTTCATCACAAGAACAAGTAGTAATTACAGAATGTAGCTCGAAGAGTTAAGTTTGTAGTTTTTAACTATTGACCCTAAGGTCTTAACATATTTAAAACTTACAATAGACTGGTGCCTGTGGATGGGAAAAAAATTGCATTATTGTAGAACAGCTTCCTTACATTGAGATTATCGTAGGCTTTATTTAGGAACCTGATGGTTACATAATTACTGGAAAATTCTTTAAGAGAAATTTTATCTTTAAGAATATGTTTAAGAATGTCCAGAACCAAAGCAAAAACATGCTTATCAACATGGTCAGCAGTTTCATTCCAGAATTTGAAAAAACATTTAAGGACAGAGTGCTTGAAGGACTTGAGAATTTTGTAAGTATTTTTAACAAAATTAGTGCCAGTTTTAACGCTTTCCAGAGTTTTTAGCAAGTTAGCAAAATCAACTTTGCTTGATGTGCGAAATAACCTCTGTCCTCTATTACCTCTAGAGCAGCTCTTATTATTAACAAGAAAGAAGAGTTCACGAATTGAAAATTTATGCTGATTATGCTTATTGTCAGATAGAGTGGAATTAAGGCCATAGGGATAAAGACACTGATGCTGCAAAATTTCAAGGGATTCAGTTTCTAGCCGAGCATAGAGGTCAGGGATAATATGTAGTACCTCTATTTTCACTTTGTCAAAACCATGAGTATGGAAATGCTCTAATTCAAAGGTAGAGTACTGGTTGGCGTTTGTGGAGGGGTTCACTCCTGAATTAGAGAACTTGTTTACTAGAGACCTGTGACCATTAATCCTAAGATGAAGAGGATTTTTACTTTGGCCAATATAGCTAAGGTTGCAGACAGTACAGGTGAGCTTATAGATGGTATTGTAGGCTTTGCAAAACTTGTTGGAGCAATTATCCTCAACAGAAGAATACAGGTTAGGATCTGCAGATTTACATGTCAAACAACGTTTGTCATTTCATAACTTTAGATTACCTTTGCCAGCGAGTTCATACACTATGGGAAAGGGTGCTAGCCTAACCGAGCGGGAGGACTTAAAATATCTGAGCTGACCTCCAATCCTTTCATCGTCCTTAGAACTCCACTTGGGCCAAAACATACAAATTCTGAGCAAACCAACTAGGAAAAACTTTTTAGAAATAAGCAGTCCAAGAAAAGACCAAACTCGAGTATAAACTACACTCCAAAAAGCTGCATCCAAAACATACTAAAAAGAAAAATTAGAAAATGAAAAAAACCTCAAGTAAAAAAATAGTAATAAAAAATAATAATAATAAAAAATAATAAAACATTTCAACTAGAATTTGCGCATGAGCTGCTAAATAATAAATTGAAATTAGTTACTTAAGAGCAAAACTGAAGACTAAGGAAAAAATTTTAGAATTTAAAACGAAGGGTGCAAAATAACCTGAAAATCAAAACGCGCAACGCAGCAGTTTTGAAAATTCAGAATTCACATTCTATAAAGATACCTAAGCAAAAAAATACAAATATAATTTTGACTCACACCTAGTACAACATAGAAAAGGTTATGTATCTACCTGTGTGAGTAAAAGGAGAAAAGAAAAAATAAAATAAAACAACTGAATGTAGAAGGTGTCGAGAATACTGAGCCTTGGCTTTATCAAGGACCAGCAAAAACTCTGCATTTTCTCACTTCCACAAAGACCTAGTTGGAAATGGGTTTCTGCAAGGCCATAGATGCAAGTAACATTCCCACCTAAAATAGTTTAAAAAATATATATATAAGTCATGTCCTCCGTAGAGTAGCATGACCTAGCACTAGTTAACAATTTCGCTTGCATCCATTAACCTTCATGGCCCGACCCATGCTCTTCATCTGTTACTATTAAACAGAGAGAAGAAGATTAAAGAGAACTCAAGCTGTGAGAGTGACATAATAAATAGAAATGATTTTCAGCTATAACGAAATTCCAAGTTCGTTTGAGAGAGAATTTAAACCTGAAAAACAAATTTTACATTGCAATTAAAAAAGGAAATGTTAATTTATAACGAACAGATTTTTGAAAGAAAACTTGAGTCTAAAACCCCTACTCTACAACTTATGACAGCACGAAAACGAGAATAAGTTAAAGATAATAATTAACTAAAGAAAACTTTGTGAAAGTTATATACCTTAAACAGTTAGTTGCAATATGTACAAAGTATTTCAGCAGTGCTTTAAGTGCATAATTAATTAGTTATTAAGAACTTAACTACTTTGAAAAAACAGCGCATAGACAGCGCATAGAAAAGGAACAAGCTTAGCCATCTTCTGTTCCTAGGTACCACAAAAGACGCTCAAAGTTACAAAGAAAAATAAGAGTTAAAACCCGCGTAAATGTTAAGAGACAAACCAATGCTTAAAAGCTGAAAAGCTAAAAAACGACAGAGAAAAGGTACATGAAGTACAAACATTGAACTTATAAAACCTAGAACCCAAAAACAAGGAAGAGAGCTTACCTCTTGTGTTACAAAAAACTTTTCTCCTCACAAGAGGAGAACATGGCTGACCTCTTCCGCTTATATATCGGGATGTAAGGTCAGGTGATGCGTAACATCACAGCCTCTCCTTGACAAATGTCAACCACGCCTTCTCGTGGTGCATCCTGTTTCCACTAAAGGGGCTCTGACGACCGCCAATAGCGGTATAACTATACCATCGGGATTAGAGGAAATGCTATCCCACACTTACCAACCCGCTTGGCCAGCGTGGTGAGTTATGGCCAAACCCCTAAATAATGATTCCACAACTTAAATCTTGGCCCTCAGTCTCCGGCAGCTGGAATGTACCTGGCCAAGGCAGCGGCTAGTGCGACATGAAGGCAGAGGGTGCTAGGAATCCCCGTAGGACCGGGCTAGGTTGACATCTGATGCTGACCTTGGCTACGTATAATGGACGCTCCCTATCTTCTGATTCAAGGCTTCTTGAATTGGAAGAGGAATTACAAAGGATCAAGTGGGACATCGTCGGGCTAAGTGAGGTTAGGTGAAAAAGAGAAGATCTCATTGAACTGAAAAGTGGACATCTCTTCTACTATCGTGGGACAGATACTGGCAGAACTAGTGGTGTTGGATTTATAATAAACAAGAAACTGAAGGATAAAGTTGTAGAAGTTAAAAGTTCCTCTGACAGAGCTGCACGACTCGTTTTCCAACTCTCGGGAAGATACCAGGCTCAGATTATTCAAACTTATGAGCCCACCACAAGTCATCCTGAAGAAGAAATTGAAGAATTTTATGAGGAAATTCGTCATCTAAATAATAAAGGTAAACAGCACTTAAAGATAATTATGGGAGATTTCAATGCAAAAATAGGGCAACGGCAACAGAATGAAACTTCAGTAGGTAAATTCGGTCACGGCAACAGAAACCAGCGTGGAAATACTCTCGTTGAGTTTGCAGAGGCAGAAGGGTTTTTCATCTTGAACTCCTTCTTCAAGAAACAGCCACACAGGAAATGGACATGGAGACACCAAATGGGACGACAAGTGAAATTGATTTTATTATGTGTAACAAAAAATTTTTCATTGAAGACTGCCGTGTGCTAAACAAGTTCAACACAGGTAGTGACCATAGATTGGTGAGATGTAAGATGCACCTCAACACTAAACTTGAACGTGGCAAGCTCATAAGACAAACAAAATCGATTGACATAACCAACCTTAAAAAACACCATAATACCTTCAAGTTGGAACTGAAGAACAGCTGTTCTGCTTTAGAAGGCCTAACATCGGAAGAAGTGGATATTTTTGAAGTTAACAGAAAAGTTACCAAAGCTCTTATGGAAACAGCAACCAAATTAGCTGGGTCTAAGAACAAGTTGCATGTGAACAAATTATCAGGAAAAAAGAAAATGTTGATGCAAAACAGAAGAGAGATGAGGATAACTGAAGAAGATGTGACTTCCAAAGTGGAATATATAGAGCTATACAAGAAAGTAAGAAAAAGTATCACTGAAGACGTAAGGAAAGCCAACTGTGAACTAGTAAATAAAGCAATTGAAAACAACCAAAGCCTAAAGTTAGCAAAGGGACATCTCAGTAAGGGAAGAAAACTGATTATGGCACTGAGAAAAGAAGATGGTTCTGTAACAAGAAATAGAGGCGAAATTTTGACAAGAGTGAAAGACTTCTACTCAAAATTATATAAAAGGGATGATACATGTACGCCAAACATCATGAAAGGTACCAGTACCAGAGTTCTTCCAGTCCTTCTAGCAGAAGTTGCACATGCAATCAAGAACATGAAGCGGAGGAAAGCTCCAGGAGAAGATGGAATAACTGTAGACATCATACAAGAAGCAAGTGGAGAAATCGAAACAGTACTCGCCCAAATTTTCACTCGATGCCTTAATGAAGGGAAGATTCCTGAGGATTGGAACACCGCTACAATGATCCTGCTACATAAAAAAGGTGACATTGAGGATCTCGGGAACTACAGACCTATCAGCCTCCTATCAGTGGTTTATAAAATCTTCACTAAAGTTCTTTCACACCGCTTGAAGGTAACACTGGACATGGCACAACCGAGAGAACAAGCTGGATTCAGGAGTGGCTACAGAACAATAGATCATATCCACGTACTGAGAGAACTAACTGAAAGAGCGAGGGAATATGAACTTTCATTTTGCATGGCTTTTATCGATTTTGAAAAATCCTTTGATTCGGTGAAACCATCAGCAGTTAAAATGGCTTTGAAATCCTGCGGTATTGAAGATGCATACATTAATATTATTAATAGCATCTATGAAAATGCAAGTGCAAAGATTAGGCTGTTTGAAAATACAACACACATAAAAATTGGAAAGGGAGTGATACATGGTGACACCATATCTCCGAAGCTCTTTAATGGCACATTGGAGGGTGTCTTTCAGTAGCTGAGCTGAAAAAACAAGGGGAAAAGATAAATGGAGATTATCTAACCCACTTCGTTTTGCTGATGACGTAGTCATTTTTGCAACTACCCCATCAGAGCTGCAGACTATGATCCAGGAACTTGCTGACAAGAGTAAAGAAGTGGGATTAAAAATGAACTTTCAGAAGACAAAAGTGATGTTCAATGCTTTTACAAGAAATGAAGATTTATCGATTGATGGAGAAAAGCTGGGCCGCCCTGGTGGAGCAGTTTTCTAAGCGATGGCCTCTGATCATTCTTCCGAACGGGTATAATGAATTAGCTTTATTTTCTTTCCGCTAAGCTAATTATTATGAATGATTCTCTTCCTACCAGCTAGCTAATGATATACTTGTACTAAGCTTCAAAATAGTGAATTCAAAAGAGTGTTGTTACTAGTTAATTACGAACGTAAACAAAGTCTCAACGCTGGTTATTTATAGGAATCAATAAATGTTATAAACCTAACAGCCAGACAGAGGTCTGACAAAAACTATGAATTGAGAAAGACTAACTTACATAAACTTCTTTATTTATACGACTCTTGGTCAACTAAGGCACACACACACTTGTAGTACAATACTGAATAATCTCTCCTCGTATTATAAACGCTCTCTCTTAACAAATACAAGCTCTCCTCATAACAACACAAACGCTCCCCTAAGTCTCGATGAACGCGCCTATATACTAGCTACCACCACGTCATGACTTACACTCATTGCCAGATCTCATTCATCGGGTGAAATAATATTTCGTTCAGTAAGAAGATAATTTACATAGTAAAATAAAATAACCAGAGATAGTAAAATCAAAAGGAAAGTGAATATAGAGTATACGTTACACGGGGTCTGGGTTCGAATCCCGGTGAGGCATGAATGTTGTGTTTGTCTTACGGCACTGGCTCTCTCCCTTCCCTGGAACCAGTGACCCTAAATTAGGGACGGGCGACTGCTTATAGCTCATTGAGTTGCTCACGGTGGTCGTTAAACCTCCAATCAAAAAAAAAAAGCTGTAGATAACAGGCACGTACGTTTATCTTGGACAACAGATATCAAGTGAGGGTCACATTGATGAAGAAATTAATCAGCGTACAAAACTTGCCTGGAGAGCTTTTGGAAGAAACAGCATGATTTTCAAGAGCAATACGCCATTATGTCTTAAAAGAAAAGTGTTTGATCAATGCATCCTTCCAGTGCTTACGTATGGTGCAGTGACGTGGACTTTAACTAAAAGAGACATACAAAGGCTGCAGACAACTCAAAGTAGCATGGAGAGGTGCATGCTTGGTGTAACTAGGAGAGATAAGAAGAGGAACTCATGATCCAAAAAATGACAAGAGTGGAAGACATCATGATCAGAGTTAAATCCCTGAAATGGCAATGGGCTTGACATACTGCCAGAAGGACAGATCATCGATGGACAGCCGAAATTTCAGATTGGATTCCAAGGGACAGGAAAAGACCCAGAAGAAGACCACATGGGAGATGGGTGGAGGAAATTCGGAAGTGTGCAGGGGTGACATGGAGGAGACTGACACAAGACAGACCGTTGTGGAGGAAACTTGGGGAGACCTTCGTCCAGCAGTGGATTGATAATGGTTGACAATGATGATGATGATGATATATATATCCCCATATACAATATATGTACTATTTTGACAAAAGTCACCGGACAACTAGAAGAGAAAAACAACATAGCATTTATTGACATACATTAGAACGCTGTCGGTCCACTTTTGGCCTACACGTGTCTTCAGTAGCTCCGTGTTTGAGTGCTTCACGTACGTATTTTGTGTGTCCCATGATTTTTCTTCTGTGTGTGGGCCGAAGTTAAAGGTCTGTGCTTTCGTTTAAGATCCCTCACGAGTGGGTGAGTGCTCATTTTGTTTCATTGGCACTGTTTTAATTTACACACCAAGCTGGTTGTTTTTCTTCGTTAACCCTTGCCATTGATTATGGCGTCTGCCGATGAGGGCGCTATTCCCACCCGCATCGAGGCAGCTCCTCGCGTCGCCTCTTCAGTGACAGACGCAGCCGATCAATTATCTTCGCTTACTGGTGGAGAGCCTCTTCATTTTCCTCCTGTCATTTTTACATCTTCTCCTGCTCAGGTCTCCGACTCTGCCATTGAGAACGTGGATGTCACGTCCCTAGCCTCTGCTGACCAAGATGAATTAATGGACGTCTCTGATGGCGTCGCTAATCTACCCTCTACATTTTCTACTGCCTACGCTTCTAGTACATTGTCTTATGCTGCATCAATGCCTTCCAGTGGAGGTGCTTCTGCACGCATGTATTCTGCTGCTACCTCTGGTATTCCACCGGCTTCCTCATCGTCTCGTCTACCCCCTATGAATTCTTACGTTACTCTCAACGGTCACACCATCTTATTAGACATTCCCGATAACTCTCCTGCTGGTCAACGTCTTCATTCGACCCTCGAGTTGGGGGTTTGTTTTGATGCACTGCCAAACACTAATTTGAAGCAGTACAGCTCCGCTCTCAAGAAGATGCTTCCTTCTGGTGCCGTCACCCACCTCACCCAAAGCAACGAACTGTGATTGTTTATTTTTCGAAGAAAGAATATGCCGAGCTTGTCTTGTCTAGGGGCCTATCAATTGGCGATCGTAACCTCTTAGCGGAATCCATCGCCCAGCCTCCTGTTCTGGTCTCTGTACATCCGGTTCCCCCGGAGATTTCTGATGATAGGCTGTGTGCTGTACTTAGTCAATGCGGCGCAGTACTTGGGCCAGTGAAGACTCTGTCCTCTTCCACTCTGACCCCAATGATAAACATACCTGTGGCTTCCGTAGAACTGCTCGCATCATCTTCCCGTCGGAAGAGCATCTCATAAAGTTTCCACGGTTCCTCGATGTTCGTTGCGGTAACGAGCGCTGCAGGATTGGGCTCCTCACCTCTGCTCATTGCTCACGCTGCGAGGCTTACGGCCATCAGCAGGCTCATTGCCCCCATGCAAAGCCACTGACTTCTGCAGCTCCAAAGCAGCATTCTATCTCTTCCTTCGTTTCTGCAGCCATACCTCCTCCTGCGTCTGCACCTCCTAGACCCAGTTCTGCGGAAAATCTGATTAAAGCCTTCGATCAGCAGGCGTCTTTCGATGTTGCTTTCTCCACTTTGTCGGATTTTCCTCCGTTTGACTCCTCGTTGCCTTCCCGTAATCTCTCTCCATCAGAAGACATCACGGCTGATCTTCAAACTTCATTCACCTTCGGCACTTTTGCTCCCGGCGATGAGGTGGACCTTTCCTCTGAATCCATGGCAAACGTCACTCTACTACCAGTACCGAGGCCAGGAAGAAAAAGAAGAAATCACCGTCCCTGACCGGCCATCCACATCGTTTCCACCTGTCTAGCAGGGTACAAGTCTCCCCTGTCAGGTTCTAGCTCTTCCTCTTCAAAGTCCAAAGGTCCTCTGCCGACGTTTGAAGATTTCTCGACTCTGCTTACCAATGCCTCTCTTCCTTCAGAACCTGTCTCCTTTGAAGATCTTTACGAGTTTCTCACTCATAAAAGAAATGGGGAGGCTTCTCTTATCTTTTTACAGCAGTTTGAAGCAGTTCTTCCCGAAGTGTTCGACCAAGTAACCTCCATACTCAAATTCCTCCGGCATGATGACAAGCAACCCGATTACGTCTTGTGGTGTCGTGGCATCATCAATCGCCTCGACACATTTCAGAAAGCTGCCATAGCTGCCCTTCATCCGACGTCGGACTTACACATTCAAGGTCGCCACTTTGAATTGTAGGGGGTTTGCTAACCCCTCACTAACGCTCTCGTTATGGAAGATCTCTTGCCTCTTGGGGCTGACTTACTCCTTCTGGAAGAGACGAACTGCCATTCCTCGACACTTTTTCATAGATGGCGCACTAGGGACTTCACCTTTCACCATGCTTTCCGTTACTCTGTGCACCGTGGTACAGCAGGAGTATCAGTCTGTCATCTCAGCATGCTGTGAAAGCTCCGTCTATGCGACGTGGTAGCCAGTGACCCCGTGGTTTGCTGTTACACCAAGTCTGTTACATTTCACGGTGAATTAAGACTCTGCACTAACTTTTTGTTGTTCCTTCGCACTGCGGTGCTCCGCCTGTGATCATTTTGTACTTCCTCTAGCATTGCTCTGTTTTCATCACGTTGTAAATTTGTCATTGATTACTCATTCAATGATCATATCATCGCTTTTATCAGTTTGTATCATTCCTGTTCTTTTTGTTTTTCTTTGAGACGATTCCATGTTGCTCGTCTCCTCTGTTTTACATTAAAGCGACTCTGAAACCAACTATGGCCTTCATGCATGCATTGACTCTTCGAGACATGCCTTCGACAAGGTTTTGGAACTCAGCGATAGGTATACGCTTCCATTCAGTACATAATGCTGCCGCTAACTAATGCTTAGTAGTAGGCCTTGGTTCCAAATCTCTTATGCGGCGCTCTAATTCATACCATAGGTGCTCTATGGGATTAAGATCAGGGCTCTGTGCTGACCAGTCCACACACGATACGGAATTACGGAATTATCGCCAAACCACGCCGTAACAGTCCGCGCTTTATAGATAGGTGCATTATCCTGCTCGAACCAGCAAGGCTCGGTTCCATAGTATTGCCACAGAGTTGGTAAAGCATAATTGTCCAGATAATCGAGGTTTACGTGCTGGTTAACAGGTTTGTCCAATACAACCAATAGGTAGGGAACATACCACGAAAAACACCCCCACACGAGAACACTGCCAGCTCCAAACTTAATCGTAGGAACAGTACACTATGGTAAATAGCGTTCCCCGGCTGCCGCCATATCCACACACGGCCATCAGACTGACGGATCGTGTATCTGGATTCATCAGCCCATAGGACCAGTTTCTATTGATCTACGGTCCACGATAAGTGTTCTTTGCACTATGCTAAACGACGAGTAGCATTCCGAGTGGAGATACAAGGCTTATGAGTAGCCGCACGACCACGGTAACATATGAAATGAAGTTCGCTGCGAATGGTACGTGTACATACCAAGGTACAAGCATTTTTACTCACCTGTATGCTGAAGTCTTGTGCAGTACTCCGTCGATTAGCTGTAACAACTCTCCTGAGGCTTCGAAGTCCTCTATCACTAATTTTCTTTGGTCTGCCGGTACGTTTTGCATCTTCTAGCACACCATCTGTCTTCCACGTGTTCAGCACATCCAAAACAAATGACTTGGGTATGTTTAAATACCTCTGGGTTTCTCTTATAGACAACCCACTAATATAACACACAACAATCTTTCCTTTCTCAAAGTCAGTTCTCTCCCGCCGCGACATTTTCACTCAACAACACAGTGCGATATGATCGCGGTCAGCTGTAGGCTTTTTTATACCGTTCACAGCTGTACCGCGCATCTTAACAGTGCAGGAGTTCCGTTCATTTGCTTTTGAAGTGGTGCGCGGTGACTTTTTCAATACAGTGTATGTCTATTTGGGAATACGGCAACCATTAAAATTGGAAAGGGGTTGAGACAAGGCGACACTATATCTCCCAAACTCTTTAATGCCACTTTGGAAAATGTATTTCAATCACTGAACTGGGAAAACAAAGAAATAAAGATTAATGGAGATTATTTAACTCCCCTTCGTTTTGCTGCTAACTTAGTAATTTTTGCAACCACCCCATCATAGCTGCAGAGTGTGATCCAGAAACTTGCTGACAAGTTTCAAGAAGTGGTATTAAAAATGAACTTTCAGAATACAAAAGTGATGTACAATGCTTTTACAAGAAATGAGGACTTATAAAACTGAAGTGCCAGAAAATCTGGTACACCAGTCTAATACTTGGTAGGTCCCCCACGGCAGCGTCGGGTTGTACAAATACGACGGGACATGAACTCCACTAGCTTCTGGAAATATGCTGTAGGCAATGCACACTATACTTCCTGCAGAGCGTTCCACAATTCGGGTGTATTCCGAGGTCTCGGATTCCTGTGTTCCATAGCGCGTTGCATGGCATCCCAAATGTGTTCTATCACGTTCTGATCTGGGAACTTGGGTGGGAATGACGACACCCCAAACTCAGATGAATGCTCCTCTAACCAT
Source organism: Macrothele yani (assembly GCA_039090855.1). Taxonomy (NCBI): domain Eukaryota; kingdom Metazoa; phylum Arthropoda; class Arachnida; order Araneae; family Macrothelidae; genus Macrothele; species Macrothele yani. The sequence goes on from CM077001.1 coordinate 27,120,872, forward strand.
ACTGTGGCATCCCGACACTTGTGTGGAGGTGCATTGTCCTGTTGGAACAGGCCCAACCAATCAGCATAAACGCAGGACATGAACGGCTGTACCTCGTCAGAAAGGATGAGAACATAGCGTGGGCCGGTCCCAGACGTTTGTAGACGTACCAGGGGTCCCAGTGAAGTCCAGGTAAACACACCGCATATCCATTACGGACCCCCCACCAGCCGGTACAGTTCCCTGTTGACAAGTGGGATCCATGGCTTCATGAAGTTTGCGCCACACACGAATCCTTCCATCTGCCCGACACATTTGGAAACGCGACTCGTCAGACCAGGCTACTTGTTTCCAGTCATCAAGTGACAAGTGGCGGGATTGCCGTGCCCAAGCGAGGCGCATAGCTCTGTGTCGTGCACTCATCAAGGGGGAGTCGAGTTGGACGTCGGCTCCCAAAGCCCATATCGTGCAGGGTACGTTTCACCGCCCGGACGCTGATGCTTTTTGAGGATCCAGCATTGGATTCCGATGATACCTGCGAGAGTGTTGCACGCCTATCGCGTGATACGATTCTTGACAGCCGACGATGGTCACTTTCACCCAATGTCTTTTTACGGCCACACTGGTATCGTAGTTTGCAGATTTTGCCGGAATTCTTGTAGTCACGGTACACCATTGCAATGGTCGTCCGAGAAAATCCAAACTTAGTTTCTGCCTCCGAAATACTATGGCCCATCTCACGAGCGCCAACTATGACACCGCGTTGAAAATCGCTTAAATCGTTAGTACATATCATTCTCATGCCGAAAACAGCTGTGACAGCTGGCAAGGATGTCTATCGCTTTATATACGAACTGGCGGACGCAACCGAGTACGCGCATAGGTGACGTTGCTATGTATTTTGCATACGGTCGTCTGTACCAATTTTTATGGCACTTCAGTGTATATTGATGGGGAAAAGCTAGAGATAACCAATACCTACATTTATCTTGGACAGCAGATATCAAGTGAAGGTCACATTGATGAAGAAATTAATTGACGTATAAAACTTGCCTGGAGAGCTTTTGGAAGAAATAGTATAATTTTCAAGAGCAATATGACATTATGTCTTAAAAGAAAAGTGTTTGATCACTGCATCCTGCCAGCGCTTACATATGGTGCAGAGACTTGGACCTTAACTAAAAAAGACTTACAAAGACTTAAGACAACTCAAAGAAGCATGAAGGTGCATGCTTGGTGTAACTAGGAGAGAAAAGATGAGGAATTCGTGGATAAGAAAAATCATAAGAGTGGAAGACATCATGATCAGAGTGAAATCCCTGAAATGGCAATGGGCTGGACATATTGCCTGAAGGACAGACCATGCATGGACAGCCGAAATTTTAGACTGGATTCTAAGGGACAGGAAAAGACCCAAAAGAAGACCACATGGGAGATGGGTGGATGAAATTCGAAAGTATGCGGGAGTAACCTGGAGGAGACTGGCAGAAGACAGACCGTTGTGGAAGAAACTTGGGGAGATCTTCGTCCAGCGGTGGATTTATAATGGTTGATGATGATATGTATATACATATATACCTATATAGCCCTCCCCCCCCCCGCGTGGTGCAATGGTCTAAGCATTGGCTTCTGACCTTTCGTCCGAGATGGGTTAAGGTTTGAAACTAGTGAGGCATGAATGGTATGTTTACCTTAGGACAATTGATCACTCTCTCCTTCCTGGAACAAGTGGCCCTAAATTAGAGATGAGCGACAGCTTGTTGCTCACGGTGGTCTTTAAACACAAAAAAAAAAAAAAAAAAAAAAAAAAAATTGAGAGAGTACCATGGTACTCTTTGTAGATAATTTATGCTATGCATCTTTCGCAGGCCAAGATCATTGTGGGTATGAAGTGAAATGAGTTATTCGGTAGTATACATTTATTTACATACAACACATTGCATTTATTCGTGTAAATCACGACCACACAGAGCCACAGTACGGAACATACTAAGTGGAATAAAATCATAGAAACCAACCAAAAAGTTTTCGAATTCCTGACATTAAGCAGTACTTAAGTGGGTGGATTAAGAAATTTTATTGTCGTAAAACCATTGAAAGAAAATATGTGAGTCATAAAAGTAAATATTTACTAAACTATAGCGGCAGCAAAAGTAGGTATTTCTATTGTTTAGTTTTTCAGAAACAAGATTAATTTTTATTATTGTTATTATTATTATTATTATTATTATTATTATTATTATTATTATTATTATTATTATTATTAATATGTACTAGCCGTCCCAGGACGGTTGTATGGGCTAGCACATAATAAGTACATAATAATAAAAAAAACTTAATATTAAAATAAATAATAATATGCTTTAAATAAATAATAATATACAGGGCATGTTGCCCGTCCTAAGGAGTGAAATGCTTAACTGTTGCAGATTGACAACAAATCAAATAGACTCCTGATTTCTGTAAGGAAATATAGGAAAAAATTACGTAGTAAGAACTGATTCATGTTCGAACCGAAAATTATATGCTATTTATTTCCGGTTTTCAAAAGACGCGTTAAATGACTTTTTCTCCGGCACATTTGTTATTCCGTTCACGGCTTCTTGTTGACTGTGCTGTTCGACGGAAGCCTTTTTTTACAAAAGAATGCGAAATCTGGTATTACAAATCGCAACTATCTAAATTCTCGACAATGTGCTATTGGGGCGATATATGCTTTTATATGCAGTTTTGCTCACTTTGACATCTCAAGATTTCAGTTTTTGTTGTAGGTTAGAGCGTTTAGATAGATCGATATTTTGCAAAGTGTTTAATAAAATCAGCAATAAATTCGTTAGTTAAATTAAAAAAAGTGAAAAAATAATTAAAGCATAAAAATAAATATATGAATTGGGCTAAATTAAATTAACATACAAACGCAACTTGCCGTAATATTAAGATTGCATGTCCAATTTTGTAGGTCGGATAAATAGAACTCTAGGCATTGATAATCCAGTGTTTTTAAATTAGCATGCGATCACCTTGGCATCTGAAAGTGATCGCGTGCAAACACAACTTGCTGTGGTATTAAGAATGCTATTCGAATTTTGTAGATCGGGAAAACAGAACTCGAGTCATTGATAATATAATGTTTTAAAATTAGCACGCGAACACCTTGACATCTAAAATTGAACGCGTGTTATTATATATCAGGCAATCACTTTGACATATCGAGAGCACACAAAAATCGATTGATACGTCATGGCGTAACATTGCGGACGGTGTGACTTCAAACGTTCCAGACAGAGAGAAAGAATGACAATGAGTGAGAGAGGGAGAGAGAGAGAGAGAGAGAGAGAGAGAGAGACAGAGAGACAGAGAAAGAGAGAGAGAGAGAGATCTGGGTGTTTTTATGTATAATTATTCAAATTTAGACGAACGTAAGAAACGACCCTGACACCGATGAAATGCTATGTAGCTATGAAAGTTCACCTGCTCATGCGCAAGCTAAAATGTGACCTCTAGATAGAAAGAAAAGTTGAATGGTAAGTGTGCTAGTGAGGGGGATTAGTAACTTTCGGTCTAGGATCCTTTCAGTTTACACCCTATCGCTGCTACTCATCAGTTTAGTTCTCTCCTCAATAGCAGGTAAGTCTCTTGGGGGGAAGTGGGTCAACAGGAAGGCAAATTTTGCTATGCCGCGCACTATATACTGTTGTCGAGAAAGATGCATAGCATCAAAATTCATTTTTGCGATGCCTTTTTTTATCACATTCAGCGTGAGGTCCACGTAATTTACGCAGATTGCAATGAGATACACTGAAGAGCAATTGAATTAGAGACAGCTGGCGTTATGCAAATGTGGCGCTGTGGGTGGCCCTGTAAACGGAAACGGCATGACGTATGCAGCAATCCGACAATATAAGGAGTGGTGCGACGGAAATCAGTAAGAGTCGGACGCAGTATGGGTAAGACGAAGGATCTAAGCGCATTTGATCGTGGGCAAATTGTCGGGGCCCGACGAATGGGTCATTCCATCTCGGAAGTCGTGCAAGCACTGGGATTTTCACGAGCCACTGTGTCACGGGTGCACCGTGAGTACATCGAATTCGGTAAAACCATCCCTGCAAGGGCCAACTGCCGTGGACAACAGCGTGTGGATGAGCGGGGTCATCGTCAGCAAGCTCGCATTGTAACAGCGGATAGACGGGCCACAGTGCAAGAAATCACTCGGTAATTTGACGCTGGTGCACAAAAACGTGTAAGCAGACACACCATCCAGAACCGTCTCCTCGCTATTTGGTACAGAAGCCATCGTCCCACGAGGGTACCGCTGCTGACCGCACCTCACAGGGTGCGAAGATTAGCATGGGCGAGGGAACATCGCCACTAGACCCTAGACATGTGGAAAAATGTTGCCTGGACTGATGAGCCGAGATTCACGTTGGTACATGCGGATGGCAGGATACGAGTACGGCGCAAACCACATGAAGCGATCGATCCTTCTTTCCAGCAGGGTACTCTTCAAGCTGGTGGGGGTGGCATTCTCGTCTGGGGACTGTTTACGTGGACTGAAATGGGACCCCTGGTACGTGTGACATTGCCCCTCACAAGTCAACGTGACCGGGATATCCTGGACGGCCATTTCCTCCCGTTTGTGCGTCTTCAACATCCCATTGGGGACCTTATCCTGCAACAAGGCAATGCACCTTGCCATCGCTCCCGAATTGTATCCGAATGGTTGGGTGAACACTCAACCGACGTGATCTCGCTTCCTTGGCCAGCTAGGTCACCTGACCTCAATCCCATCGAACACATCTGGGATGCCATCGAGAGAGATGTTCGAGGCTCGGACCCCCTCCATCAAATCTTCGTGAACTGTGGGAGCTTGTTCAGGGGTCGTGAATCCGTATGGCTTCCCAACGCTTCCGGTGTCTTGTCGAGTCCATGGCAGAGAGATGTTCGAGGCTCGGACCCCCTCCATCAAATCTTCGTGAACTGTGGGAGCTTGTTCAGGGGTCGTGAATCCGTATGGCTTCCCAACGCTTCCGGTGTCTTGTCGAGTCCATGGCGAAACGAATCCCCGCCGTTATCAGGGCGAAAGGTGGTGCTACACGTTACTAAATAGGTATCTCTAATTCAATTGCTCTTCAGTGTATTTTTACGTTTGGGTGAGACATGATGTAATAACCTTCCGCTGTAGTTTAGTAAAATATATTGTTGAGTGACAATTAAATTAACTGTTATTACGTCACTTCATGGGAAAGCATGTTGCACGATAAGATTTCAGCAATGGTTTTGATTATGACGCGCCGTTACTCATTTTCGTTTCATCGAAATTTTTTATTTGGGATTTACTTTACAACTGTAGAGAAAAATACATAGCATAAATGAGTAAATTCGTGAAAAGCGAAACGAAACAGAATTAGCAGCTCTCTGGATAAACTTTATTGATACTGAATTGAAACAAGCATCAGAATTATCATGAACTTTGATCCAGCTGAAAAACAAAATATCATTTATCTGGATCTGCAGTGAAATAATTCTCAATGTGCTATATTTTTACTTACTTATTTGCCGTGTTACACGCTGTGAATTCCGTAACAGCATAGCAGGAGACCAGAGAAAAAGGCTAATACTGTATTTTCCTGACTAACCCCTGGCCACTAAGATACGAAAAATGTCAAGTCAAGTAATTACGTAGTTTCTAACTTATATACACACATTTACAATACGATACAACTAAAATTAATCAAATTTAACAATTTACATAATATCCCTTTAGTGCTTTTTTTAAACGATACAAAACTGGCAATTGTTTTCTAAGCGTCGGCAACACGCTCCATTGTCGGGGGCGATGAGCATTAATATTGAAATGAAGCGTATTAGTACGAGCTTTTGAAATTAAAAAAATATCATGCCCTAGAGTCTGATAACTATGTGCAAGATAACATAAATTTATTAAATTGCGATATTTGTTGGCATAAACACGCTCATGAATTAACATTAGTCGATAACTACATAATTGCTAAAAGATCAATAATGTATAACGACTGAGCAGGATTTCCACATTTTCGAATGGATTCAGCAAACGAGTGAATTGTATTTGTAAAGAAGAAATTCTATTAATGCTACATTTAGTTGTCCTACCCCAAGCAAGTAGACAATAAGACAGGTAGGGATAAATAAAAGAATAATAGTTTTAATTTAGTATTTAATGGAAGTAGACAGGAGAATCTAGTCAAATCTCTTATTCGAGACCTCAGGTCCTCCGAATACCTTCAACATGCGCATCCTACTATAAATTCTCCTGAAACAGAAGACCTAAGAACTTAACTCTATTTTGAACAAGAAAGTTGGCACCAAATTTTCGGGTTTAATAAGCACGTCTTTTGAATCCGTTCTGACGCAAATTAAATTTATCAAAGATATTCAAAGTCAATGGAACCGGTATGGAAAACAATAGATCTGACCAAAGAAAGAAGATTTTCAATCGGGTTTTTAATCCCTCAGATATTGCTGTAAACGGAATCGTGAGCTTACGAACTCTTAGAAACAGAGATATCGACAAAAATAAGATGTGACTTTACGTCCCCTGGTGGGAAAACTATGCATTATTTTAGGAAGAAAGTATTCTCAAAAGGTGTATACATATAAGTGGTATCGGTCAAAAAAAAAAAATTAGTCGAGTTTTCAGGAGCCCAGATTTTGCAACAAATACTTCAGAAGCAGAAATTAATACATATGACCCCTGGTGGCTAAACCATTCTTTACCAAACGTTAGAAATTATGTGAAAAATATTTTCCATCAGGTCTTGTATGCAAAACAGGAAGAATTTTTCAAATCAGATCTTCAGGAGCAGAAATAACGCAGAAAACGCAATTTACCTTTGTGCCCCCTAGCGGAAAGTGTATGATTTACTTGAAAACTTGGAATTTATAGGAAAAACATTTCGAATCGGAAACACTATCTAACAAAGAAGAAATTTTTCAAATCGAACTCTTAGAAGTAGAGATATTGAGAAAAGTAAGATATACATCTACCCCCCTGGCGTAGAAACCATGCATTTTTTCAAGAAGAAAATTTTCCTAAAAGGTTTGTCGACATGAGTAGTATCGGTCAACAAACGACGTTTTTTTCAATCGAGAATTTAGAAGCTCATATTTTGCTGCAAATACAACAGAAGCGGAAATTAAGATTTACGCCCCGTGGAGGCCAAATTATTTTTTTACAAAACTTAGAAATTATGTGCAAACGATTTCCCATCAGGAGCTGTATCCGGTGCAGAAAGAGTTTTTCAAATCGGAGATTTAGAAGCAGAGATATAGGGGGAAACGCAATTTACCTCCACGCCCCCTAGCGGAAAGTCTATGAATTACTTGAAAATTTTGAAATTATATGGAAAACATGACACACGAAAAACACTACCCAACAAAGAAAGAATTTTTCAAATCGGACTCCTAGAAGTAGAGATATTGACAAAAATAAGAAGTACATCTACGCCCCCTGGCAGAGAAACTGTGGAATATTTTGAAAAGAAAATATTCCGAAAAGGTTTTTCGATGTGAGTGGCATCAGTCCACGAAATAATTTTTTAATTGAAATTTTAGAAGCTACGATTTTATGGCAGATACATTAGAAGGAAAAATTAACACTTACGCCCCCCTGGTGGCCAAAGTATTCCTTACCAAAAATTTTAAATTATATGCAAAACATTTTCCATCAGGAGATGTATCCGCTGAAGAAAAACATTTTCAAATCGGAGTTTTAGAAGAAAAGTTATCGGGGAAAATGTAATTTACTTTTACGCCCCCTAGCGGAAAATCTATTTGTAATTTGAAAAACTAACTATATTTAAATACTCTTCGACATAAATGGAATCGAAAGATATAATTTTTTTTTCAATCGGATGTTTAGAAGCAAATATGTGGAATAAAACGTATTTTTGAATTCGACATCATCTGCATTTACGACCTCTACCGGCAAAATTGTTCATCGTAAAAAAACGAAATAAAGGATCATCATTTGCATATTTCAGGCTTCCCAATGCAAAAAGAATTTTTCAAATCGGACTAATAGTTGCTGAGATATCGTGGGTACAAACGGACGGACAAACCGATAACAGAAGCACGATCTCTTTTTACAAAAGACGTGCTAAAAATCAAAGGAGTATCATTCAAAAACATTTCCGGAAGGGCCTGAACTCGAGGTTTTCGGCCAAAAAAACAACAACATACATTTAGTTTTGGAAGATGTGAACCCGCTTATTGGTGTAAATATGACATGGACGTTAAGTCATATAATATCCGAAAACTTTGAAACTTCCGACGTCCTAAGAGAGAATCGAACCCGAGTATGCTAACCACTACACCACCCAGAATGACCTAGTTTCAAGTTTCCGATTAATTTGAACATAACCATCACATGATTTGCTAGTCGAAGCAACCGGCATTCATATACAGTGAATCTAGAGGTTTTGATTTATTCCCGTGATTGCCCGGAGGCGCAGAATATCAATGAATGAAATGCGGGATTACACCATTGTACAATACAAATCTGTAAGATGTGAATCTGTTTATTGGTGTAAATGTGACATGGACGTTAAGTCATATAATATCCGAAAACTTTGAAACTTCCGACATCCTGAAGAGAGAATCGAACCCGAGTATGCTAACCACTACACCACCCAGAATGACCTAGTTTCAAGTTTCCGATTAATTTGAACCATAACCATCACATGATTTGCTAGTCGAAGCAACCGGCATTCGTATACAGTGAATGTAGAGGTTTTGATTTATTCCCGTGATTGCCCGGAGTCGCAGAATATCAATGAATGAAATGCGGGATTACACCATTGTACAATACAAATCTGTAAGATGTGAATCTGTTTATTTGTGTAAATGTGACATGGACGTTAAGTCATATAATATCCGAAAACTTTGAAACTTCCGACGTCCTGAAGAGAGAATCGAACCCGAGTATGCTAACCACTACACCACCCAGAATGACCTAGTTTCAAGTTTCCGATTAATTTGAACCATAACCATCACATGATTTGCTAGTCGAAGCAACCGGCATTCGTATACAGTGAATGTAGAGGTTTTGATTTATTCCCGTGATTGCCCGGAGTCGCAGAATATCAATGAATGAAATGCGGGATTACACCATTGTACAATACAAATCTGTAAGATGTGAATCTGTTTATTGGTGTAAATGTGACATGGACGTTAAGTCATATAATATCCGAAAACTTTGAAACTTCCGACGTCCTGAAGAGAGAATCGAACCCGAGTATGCTAACCACTACACCACCCAGAACGACCTAGTTTCAAGTTTCCGATTAATGTGAACATAACCATCACATGATTTGCTAGTCGAAGCAACCGGCATTCATATACAGTGAATCTAGAGGTTTTGATTTATTCCCGTGATTGCCCGGAGGCGCAGAATATCAATGAATGAAATGCGGGATTACACCATTGTACAATACAAATCTGTAAGATGTGAATCTGTTTATTGGTGTAAATGTGACATGGACGTTAAGTCATATAATATCCGAAAACTTTGAAACTTCCGACGTCCTGAAGAGAGAATCGAACCCGAGTATGCTAACCACTACACCACCCAGAATGACCTAGTTTCAAGTTTCAGATTAATTTGAACAATAACCATCACATGATTTGCTAGTCGAAGCAACCGGCATTCGTATACAGTGAATGTAGAGGTTTTGATTTATTCCCGTGATTGCCCGGAGTCGCAGAATATCAATGAATGAAATGCGGGATTACACCATTGTACAATACAAATCTGTAAGATGTGAATCTGTTTATTGGTGTAAATGTGACATGGACGTTAAGTCATATAATATCCGAAAACTTTGAAACTTCCGACGTCCTGAAGAGAGAATCGAACCCGAGTATGCTAACCACTACACCACCCAGAATGACCTAGTTTCAAGTTTCAGATTAATTTGAACAATAACCATCACATGATTTGCTAGTCGAAGCAACCGGCATTCGTATACAGTGAATGTAGAGGTTTTGATTTATTCCCGTGATTGCCCGGAGTCGCAGAATATCAATGAATGAAATGCGGGATTACACCATTGTACAATACAAATCTGTAAGATGTGAATCTGTTTATTGGTGTAAATGTGACATGGACGTTAAGTCATATAATATCCGAAAACTTTGAAACTTCCGACGTCCTGAAGAGAGAATCGAACCCGAGTATGCTAACCACTACACCACCCAGAATGACCTAGTTTCAAGTTTCCGATTAATTTGAACCATAACCATCACATGATTTGCTAGTCGAAGCAACCGCCATTCGTATACAGTGAATCTAGAGGTTTTGATTTATTCCCGTGATTGCCCGGAGTCGCAGAATATCAATGAATGAAATGCGGGATTACACCATTGTACAATACAAATCTGTAAGATGTGAATCTGTTTATTGGTGTAAATGTGACATGGACGTTAAGTCATATAATATCCGAAAACTTTGAAACTTCCGACGTCCTGAAGAGAGAATCGAACCCGAGTATGCTAACCACTACACCACCCAGAACGACCTAGTTTCAAGTTTCCGATTAATGTGAACATAACCATCACATGATTTGCTAGTCGAAGCAACCGGCATTCATATACAGTGAATCTAGAGGTTTTGATTTATTCCCGTGATTGCCCGGAGGCGCAGAATATCAATGAATGAAATGCGGGATTACACCATTGTACAATACAAATCTGTAAGATGTGAATCTGTTTATTGGTGTAAATGTGACATGGACGTTAAGTCATATAATATCCGAAAACTTTGAAACTTCCGACGTCCTGAAGAGAGAATCGAACCCGAGTATGCTAACCACTACACCACCCAGAATGACCTAGTTTCAAGTTTCAGATTAATTTGAACAATAACCATCACATGATTTGCTAGTCGAAGCAACCGGCATTCGTATACAGTGAATGTAGAGGTTTTGATTTATTCCCGTGATTGCCCGGAGTCGCAGAATATCAATGAATGAAATGCGGGATTACACCATTGTACAATACAAATCTGTAAGATGTGAATCTGTTTATTGGTGTAAATGTGACATGGACGTTAAGTCATATAATATCCGAAAACTTTGAAACTTCCGACGTCCTGAAGAGAGAATCGAACCCGAGTATGCTAACCACTACACCACCCAGAATGACCTAGTTTCAAGTTTCAGATTAATTTGAACAATAACCATCACATGATTTGCTAGTCGAAGCAACCGGCATTCGTATACAGTGAATGTAGAGGTTTTGATTTATTCCCGTGATTGCCCGGAGTCGCAGAATATCAATGAATGAAATGCGGGATTACACCATTGTACAATACAAATCTGTAAGATGTGAATCTGTTTATTGGTGTAAATGTGACATGGACGTTAAGTCATATAATATCCGAAAACTTTGAAACTTCCGACGTCCTGAAGAGAGAATCGAACCCGAGTATGCTAACCACTACACCACCCAGAATGACCTAGTTTCAAGTTTCCGATTAATTTGAACAATAACCATCACATGATTTGCTAGTCGAAGCAACCGGCATTCGTATACAGTGAATGTAGAGGTTTTGATTTATTCCCGTGATTGCCCGGAGTCGCAGAATATCAATGAATGAAATGCGGGATTACACCATTGTACAATACAAATCTGTAAGATGTGAATCTGTTTATTGGTGTAAATGTGACATGGACGTTAAGTCATATAATATCCGAAAACTTTGAAACTTCCGACGTCCTGAAGAGAGAATCGAACCCGAGTATGCTAACCACTACACCACCCAGAACGACCTAGTTTCAAGTTTCCGATTAATTTGAACATAACCATCACATGATTTGCTAGTCGAAGCAACCGGCATTCATATACAGTGAATCTAGAGGTTTTGATTTATTCCCGTGATTGCCCGGAGGCGCAGAATATCAATGAATGAAATGCGGGATTACACCATTGTACAATACAAATCTGTAAGATGTGAATCTGTTTATTGGTGTAAATGTGACATGGACGTTAAGTCATATAATATCCGAAAACTTTGAAACTTCCGACGTCCTGAAGAGAGAATCGAACCCGAGTATGCTAACCACTACACCACCCAGAATGACCTAGTTTCAAGTTTCCGATTAATTTGAACAATAACCATCACATGATTTGCTAGTCGAAGCAACCGGCATTCGTATACAGTGAATGTAGAGGTTTTGATTTATTCCCGTGATTGCCCGGAGTCGCAGAATATCAATGAATGAAATGCGGGATTACACCATTGTACAATACAAATCTGTAAGATGTGAATCTGTTTATTGGTGTAAATGTGACATGGACGTTAAGTCATATAATATCCGAAAACTTTGAAACTTCCGACGTCCTGAAGAGAGAATCGAACCCGAGTATGCTAACCACTACACCACCCAGAACGACCTAGTTTCAAGTTTCCGATTAATTTGAACATAACCATCACATGATTTGCTAGTCGAAGCAACCGGCATTCATATACAGTGAATCTAGAGGTTTTGATTTATTCCCGTGATTGCCCGGAGGCGCAGAATATCAATGAATGAAATGCGGGATTACACCATTGTACAATACAAATCTGTAAGATGTGAATCTGTTTATTGGTGTAAATATGACATGGATGTTAAGTCATATAGTATCCGAAAACTTTGAAACTTCCGAAGTCCTGAAGAGAGAATCGAACCCGAGTATGCTAACCACTACACCACCCAGAATGACCTAGTTTCAAGTTTCCGATTAATTTGAACATAACCATCACATGATTTGCTAGTCGAAGCAACCGGCATTCATATACAGTGAATCTAGAGGTTTTGATTTATTCCCGTGATTGCCCGGAGGCGCAGAATATCAATGAATGAAATGCGGGATTACACCATTGTACAATACAAATCTGTAAGATGTGAATCTGTTTATTGGTGTAAATATGACATGGATGTTAAGTCATATAATATCCGAAAACTTTGAAACTTCCGACGTCCTGAAGAGAGAATCGAACCCGAGTATGCTAACCACTACACCACCCAGAACGACCTAGTTTCAAGTTTCCGATTAATTTGAACAATAACCATCACATGATTTGCTAGTCGAAGCAACCGGCATTCATATACAGTGAATCTAGAGGTTTTGATTTATTCCCGTGATTGCCCGGAGGCGCAGAATATCAATGAATGAAATGCGGGATTACACCATTGTACAATACAAATCTGTAAGATGTGAATCTGTTTATTGGTGGAAATATGACATGGATGTTAAGTCATATAATATCCGAAAACTTTGAAACTTCCGACGTCCTGAAGAGAGAATCGAACCCGAGTATGCTAACCACTACACCACCCAGAATGACCTAGTTTCAAGTTTCCGATTAATTTGAACAATAACCATCACATGATTTGCTAGTCGAAGCAACCGGCATTCATATACAGTGAATCTAGAGGTTTTGATTTATTCCCGTGATTGCCCGGAGGCGCAGAATATCAATGAATGAAATGCGGGATTACACCATTGTACAATACAAATCTGTAAGATGTGAATCTGTTTATTGGTGTAAATGTGACATGGACGTTAAGTCATATAATATCCGAAAACTTTGAAACTTCCGACGTCCTGAAGAGAGAATCGAACCCGAGTATGCTAACCACTACACCACCCAGAATGACCTAGTTTCAAGTTTCCGATTAATTTGAACAATAACCATCACATGATTTGCTAGTCGAAGCAACCGGCATTCGTATACAGTGAATGTAGAGGTTTTGATTTATTCCCGTGATTGCCCGGAGTCGCAGAATATCAATGAATGAAATGCGGGATTACACCATTGTACAATACAAATCTGTAAGATGTGAATCTGTTTATTGGTGTAAATGTGACATGGACGTTAAGTCATATAATATCCGAAAACTTTGAAACTTCCGACGTCCTGAAGAGAGAATCGAACCCGAGTATGCTAACCACTACACCACCCAGAACGACCTAGTTTCAAGTTTCCGATTAATTTGAACATAACCATCACATGATTTGCTAGTCGAAGCAACCGGCATTCATATACAGTGAATCTAGAGGTTTTGATTTATTCCCGTGATTGCCCGGAGGCGCAGAATATCAATGAATGAAATGCGGGATTACACCATTGTACAATACAAATCTGTAAGATGTGAATCTGTTTATTGGTGTAAATATGACATGGATGTTAAGTCATATAGTATCCGAAAACTTTGAAACTTCCGAAGTCCTGAAGAGAGAATCGAACCCGAGTATGCTAACCACTACACCACCCAGAATGACCTAGTTTCAAGTTTCCGATTAATTTGAACAATAACCATCACATGATTTGCTAGTCGAAGCAACCGGCATTCATATACAGTGAATCTAGAGGTTTTGATTTATTCCCGTGATTGCCCGGAGGCGCAGAATATCAATGAATGAAATGCGGGATTACACCATTGTACAATACAAATCTGTAAGGTGTGAATCTGTTTATTGGTGTAAATGTGACATGGACGTTAAGTCATATAATATCCGAAAACTTTGAAACTTCCGACGTCCTGAAGAGAGAATCGAACCCGAGTATGCTAACCACTACACCACCCAGAATGACCTAGTTTCAAGTTTCCGATTAATTTGAACAATAACCATCACATGATTTGCTAGTCGAAGCAACCGGCATTCGTATACAGTGAATGTAGAGGTTTTGATTTATTCCCGTGATTGCCCGGAGTCGCAGAATATCAATGAATGAAATGCGGGATTACACCATTGTACAATACAAATCTGTAAGATGTGAATCTGTTTATTGGTGTAAATATGACATGGATGTTAAATCATATAATATCGGAAAACTTGAAAATTTCGTCGTCTTGGAGCCGGAATCGAACCCGTGTCTCCGGGATATCCATGTCATATTTACACCAATGAACGGAATCACATCTTTCAAATTTGTATTGTACAATGGTGTAATCCCGTATTTTATTCATTGATACATTTAGTTTTTGTGGAATTAAAGACTTAACAAATTGCAATGAAACCAAGTCGGAAATTCCTGTAAGGCTTGGTATATGATATACGTTGTAATGTCCTTGACTTAGATGCGGAAATTTCAATTTGGTGACAGCAGTTTTTTTTTCACCTTGTTAGAATACCAAACGGAAAGCTTGATTGTTTCGAGGCAAAATTTCCCGCTGAGAAGGTGACTATGTTTAAATATTGCAACACCATCGAAGTTTGTAAACACATTAATGTCGCAAAATGAATGATGCAGCAGCGGTAGGAAGGAACATTGCGGGGAAATTATCGGATAGGAAATCTAAGCATCGCATATGTAGAATTTGTTTTTCTTGGGAATATTATCTAGCCGTTCCCATCCGTACGGATGACATCAGCGGTTATTTAACGAAATCCAACAGATGAATCTGATGTGACAGATATTAATCCTACAAACACAGAATCACTCCGCATTCGCTGACAACTCGGAACCCAGCACACGTCACACGACCATTTTGCTACAGGAATATGACGACTAACGTACCATTCGATAAGGCAGCACGATGCGTCAAGAGATAAAAAGCGAAAAAAAAAAAAAAAAGGCATCTCGGACATTGGGAAGACACAAAATAACAAATGATCTGTCAATGATAATAGATCACGGACTTTTCTGGGTGGTAGACGATTTGGAATTGTCCTGTCCGTAACCGTGCAGCAAAGCTGACATTTGGTGCAGTGGGTAGTAGTCATTTACTTTAACACCACACCCACTGTGTGGGCCTATGATTACTGCTCTGTTTTTCCTTTTCCCCTTCTTTTTCCTTTATTATTCGCTCTCTCGTTTTCTCTTTCTCTCTTTGTATCTTTTTTTTTCTTTTTCCGCTTTGTTTTTCAGTCTGTCGCCGCTGATGTTGGTTGTGCCTAAATCACCTTTTCTCGTGACTATTTTCCAGCGGCGGACCATGTGGTGTTGGACGCATAAGCAATTCAGCGGATGCTGTCGTGAGTATGGGCATGTGTGTGTGTGTGTGTGTGTGTGTGTGTGTGTGTGTGTGTGTTAGTCTCGCACTGCATCCGAAGCAGAAAAGCAGATTTCTAGGTAACCTGTTGAGCACCACGTCATTTGTCGAAAAGTTGCATGCAAAGATTTCCATAACGCTGTTCTGCAACCGGAAAAATAAACTTCGCACGAATAACTGATCTTTAAATTTCCCATTTGATTTAAATTTCCCCATCTCTAGCACATTCTTTTCGCGTACATGTGCTAAATATGAACAAACAAAGTGCGAAATGCCAACCGCACTGTCTACTTTATTTCCCCCCATAATCTAGAAATGTCTATAATATGTAATTAATTTTCCAGACAATTCTTTCATGTGGGAGCCAAGTTCGAGCCAATTATTCTTAGCGTGCTAGCGATATTCGAGGAAAGACGTACCTCCGGATGAGAGTGCTGCAATTGAAATGATTTTTATTTTCGGAAGAGATCATTACCAGCACTTTCCCAGAAAACTCTGCTATCAGGTGGGATGGTTCCCGATGAAATTAACTTTCCTTTCAGAACAGATGATTATGATTATTAATAAACATGTTTTTTTTTACAGATGAGAATATAGTTTTAAACAAGTAATTTCTTTGCGTGGAGTCGATATTTATAATTCTTCTTTTTTCTTTTATAGCTGGTTCTGCGCCTTCCCTGCAGCCAGTGCTCCCAAAATAGAAAAGCATGATATTTTGCGTTACCAGATGCTTTTTAAATCAATTTTAAATCACGAAAAACAATATAAAAAATTATCAGAACAACAAAGGCTCTTCCATAACAATTGAGAGTAATTTTGTTTTGAGTTGGCAACAGTGCGAAGGGAGGAAAAATGACCACGCATACGACTAACTGAATTAAGGATTATCTATGGCAACAGTTATTAGCCGCGGCAGACGATTCTGGTTTTGTTATTGCGCAGTTGTTTAAGGTACGTCTGCATTTCGCCATACAGCTACGAATGTGAGTGATTCAGAGTTAAGAAGTGAAATGAGTTGTGAGATAAACTTTTGCTATCGTTTGGGTAAAACGGCTCCAGAAACAGTTGGTTTAATGAAAAAAGCTTACAAAGATAAAATGTTTGGGTGAGTCAACTATTTTTAGATGGCACCATGATTTCAAAAAAAAAAAAAAAAGGGGGCGTTTGTTGGCAGAACTTGCTCTTAGGCCTAGTCGACCTGAAAGTGCTGTTACGGAGCGTATTATTAACACTATTCGGGCAATCTTTCAAGTAGATTGACGAATGACGTGTGAAGACATAGCGGCTTCAACTAATACTTCGAAAACGCCGGCATTCCGTGTTCTACGCGACGAATTACTGCTGCATCGCGTGTGTTCCAGATGGATATCTCATCAACTGACGAGAGAACAATTGTTAGCCAGAGTTCAGGTGTGTCATGAGTGCAAACAAATAATTGCGAGGAATCCAAACTTTCTAAACACAGTAATAACTACCGATGAAACATGGGTCCACTAATTCGACCCCCTCACGATGCGCGCAACGAATGTCTCGAGACACACAGGCTCGCCTCCTCCAAAAATGTCCGCCCCCTCGTAAAAAGTTCAAAGCGGATGATTATAAATTTCTTTGATCATAAAGGTGTAGTCAATCTACCATCATGTCGTTCCTCCACAAATTACTGTCAATGCTGAGTATTGCATTTCAGTCTTGAAGCGTCTGCGACGACACATATCGATTGAGCGACCGTGACTTGTGGGCAAGTGGACCCTACACCATGATAACGCCCACCCACATGTGGCTGCTTGTGTGCAACAGTTTCTTATGAAATGCAGTACTGGAATCATGCCACAGCCTGCCTACAGTCCTGACCTCAACTTGTGCGATTTCTTGTTGTTTCCAACAATGAAAGAGAAGATCCGCTGTGCAACATTCAGCACAGATGCTGACGTTATTCAAACTGTACAGGGGTCGCGAAAGCAGCTTCCACAAATTGCCTTCGCCACATGCTTTGAAAAGCGGACTGACTGAACGAAGGGACCGTAGCATTTCATCCGAGGGAAGATACTATGAGACGGAATAACATGTATTTTGCTGTAACTACATTTCTTAATTTCGTATGATTTTATTTTCAGTTCTTATGGAACGACCGTTGTATATCCATAACAACTGGATATATTGAAAGATTTAAGTAATTGCTTACATTAGTAATTTATTAAATCTTTCAAGTATTTTCAACATGACGGTCACATGAGACTTACCGGTGTCAAATACGCAACGCACATGAAGCCAAAGCATCACCGATCTTCCCAATGCAACGCTCACTTGGAGGGTGAAACGGGCAATGAACACGATTCCAAGAATTGTGATATCTTGTTACCCGTGTGGCGACATCCCCATTCTATTACTTCCGTAACCCTCTCTATAATTACCCCACAAATATCCATTTACATGTGCGTGAGCCTCACCCACCCACTTTTTCTTGAGAACAGGTGTCGTATTTTCAATTCTGCTCACGCAATTCACCCAAGGCATAGCGTATTGGAATTGGTAGAGGAGAGAGTCTCTTGCACAACTCGCTTGTTGTGCATTTGACGTACTCATTTCCAGTTGCTTGTCTATCAACATTCTTCCACTAGCACATCAGTATTTCCCGACGCTATTGCAATTTCGTCCTGTATGTCACCATTTACATTCTTTGCTGCTTTGCTTATTAAGAGTGATCATTAGGGCTAGGATTTTTATGATTTTGCATATTTTTTTTTGACAACACTAAACCGTTTTTCAAGTGCATACGAGTATGTTTCATACAAAACTAAGCTAATTTAAGTACCTTTGTTAAGGGCATTTTTTGCATTTTTTCGTTATTTTGATGCGATATGGCATTTTTTCAGGTTGTTTTGTCATTTTAAGTCCTTTCTTTGGTATTTTTCAGTCATTATTTTGCATATTTCGGCCTTTTTTTTTAATGAAGGCAGTTTTGGATGAATTTCCCTGAAACCCAGAAGCAAGACTGAGAAAACGAGGGCGGGGGGGGCAGTGCTTGTGTTCAAAACATCTGTGCATGCGTTGTAGCAAACGGTGGTGTCACGACGATGGTACCAATGGGGGGTACATTGACCCAGCACCGCGACCTAAGGTTTATTAAAGCACTTCTTCCCCTCCTCTGCCTCTTCCTTCAAGCCAGGAACGAACTGTTCTCCCATTTGGAGTACGGTCATTACCATTTTGTCGGAAGGCGAAGTTCAGTGCCTGAGTGGGTGGATAACGAACACCGCAGACTTAAAGCTCTCAGTTTGGGCAGAGAGAGAGAGTCAAACCACCGATACAGGTTTCACTGTATAACCCTGCCTTCCTCTCCCCCTTCCATCTAGTGTAGTGGGGCTGTAAATGAACTCGTCTAAACCAGTCTGTACGAGTTCAACAGATAACTATGGCTCATTATCTCTCGCCATTTTTTGGAAGCTGCACACGTTTTTTGTTAGCTGTGAATAATTTTTGCGTAGTAAAAATCCTCCAAATACGTGGCGACAGTAAATAAATAAATACATCGCTCTTTCCACGTTCCAGAAACACACAGCACAGAAAAATTGTTTTTTAGCCGCCGCTGTGGAATTGAACCGCAGAACTCTCGAAAACTAGCCGAGCGCGTTACATTTACACCACGGTGGCCAACAATCGACGGTGCTATGTGCATTTTTAAGTCAGCTTCTGGCATCATAAATCCGTAAGATGGGCTCAGCTACTGAAACGTCCCCATCTGGTGGGCATTAACGGCACTGGTAAATCCAAAGGGCGAGATCCAAGGTGAAAATCCCCCAAATACGTGGCGACAGTAAATAAATAAATACATCGCTTTTTCCATGTTCCAGAAACACACAGCAACCGAAAAATTGTTTTTCAGCCGCCGCTGTGGAATTGAACCACATAACTCTCGAAAACTAGTCGAGCTCGTTACATTTACACCCCTGTGTGTTTCTGGAACGTGGAAAGAGCGATGTATTTATTTATTTACTGTCGCCACGTATTTGGAGGATTTTCACCTTGGATCTCGCCCTTTGGATTTAACTGCTATAATATATATATATAGCTAGTGCCGTTAATGCCCACCAGATGGAGACGTCTCAGTAGCTGAGGCCATCTTACGGATTTATGATGTCAGAAGCTGACTTAAAAATACACATAGCACCGTGGATTGTTGGCCACCGTGGTGTAAATGTAACGCGCTCGGCTAGTTTTCGAGAGTTCTTTTTTCAATTCCACAGCGGCGGCTGAAAAACAATTTTTCGGTTGCTGTGTGTTTCTGGAACGTGGAAAGAACGATTTATTTATTTTGCGTAGTAATTGTGAATTTCAACACCCAACATGCTTCAAGTGAAAAAAAGTGCCTCACAGAAATTAAAACACTTCATTTCTGAATATGGCAAAAATGTATTATCTACTGATGGACAGATACTATATTGTAAACTCTGCGACGTCGTGAGAGTTGCCACGGAAAAGAAATTTACTGTGCAGCAGCATGTCAACAGCTCGTTTGACAGCAATGAATCGGCCTCAATTAAAGTTGTGTAGAGACTAATTTCTGATCCTGAAATTGCAGGTAAACTTTCCTACATAAAGTCAAATTTTGGATTTCTGCCTGGTTCCATTACTTCCTTTAAGAAGTCAGCAGTGCTATTAGTGGATCAAATAAATTTGATGAAGGAAGTTGTGAATGACCTAGATATTGTGACTGGAAAAGTGGGAAAGGCTGTGCAAAGAAAATTGAGCAAGTTTAAAAAAATGTAGGTTATGAACAGCTGTGCTTAATTGCAGATGTGCTATCTGGGAGAAACTTTTCCCTTGGTGAAATTTCAGAAGACTTTAAACAAAGTGACGTATGTTATATCAAGTATGCTCCTGTCGTGTCAGAAGTGGAAAGGAGCTTTTCAAAGTTTAAAGCTTTGTTGGCAGACAATGGAAAATCATTCTCTTTTGAAAATCTGTACATGGACTGCTGAAATAAAAACTTTGTTTCCCATGGCAAACTAAAAAAAATATTCAAATAAGATTTTTGTTTGTAATATTAAAACATTCAATTTGTCACAGGAACTGTCAGAAAATGTAAGTTGTATGTTTGTCTTTTTCTTGTTTTCTCTTTTACAGGGCACATTTTTTGCTAACAAAAAAACAAAAACAAATAAAACATTAAACAGTTTGCATAGAAACTGAAAAAAAGTTAAATGGTACCTTTAAGTTTTTTTTCTTTTTTGTGTTACAAAGCATATTTTTGAGCAATAAATTTTTAGTTTGGCACAGAAACCGTAAAACAATTAAGTTGTATTTACTGTCCATTTGTTTTTACATTTGTTTTTCACGTGTTGTTTAGTAAAAGTAAGAATTTCAGTTGACACAGCAGCAGCCAACAGATTAAATTATGTTTTTTAGATTCATTTTGTTTTGTTTCATGTACTTCTTCTTTTTTAATTAATTAGTTTTGCAAGGAAATAAAAGTACATTTATTGGTACTTTTTTTATAGGTCATTTTTTTAGTTTTTTAGGTCATAAATGCATGTTTATAGGGCATTTTTTTTAGTTTTGTGATTCATAAACGCATTTTTATAGGGTACTTTCTAGCAACTTTTAGGTAAAAAAAATTCTAGCCGTAGTGATCGTCTTAGCTTTTTCCTCCCTTGTAAAATCCGGGGACTTTATTAAATTTCAACTGTGATCAAATGATCATATGTAGAGGATTTTAGGAATGGAGTTTCTGACCCCAGGTCTTTTAACCCTTAGAAACATTGAACAACCCTAGGAGATTTAGGCTAGAGTGCCCGATACGAAAGTGACACGGAAGCGAAGTAGAAAGGGGAGGAAGACACCCTTATCACAACATCCATGCCGGGGTCCGACGGCTTAACGTGCCCATCCGACGCACGGCGGATATTTAGTGGATCGAACTTGAGGTCCTTTCCGCTGCAGTCACGAACGTTGCCCACTCGGCCACCCGCGGCCACATTTCGTCTGTGAAATCAGTTAAATTAGCTTTGAATTAACATTTCACTAAACATAAGTGCCTGCTTTGCTCTTTAAAGCCGAGATCTCGCTAAGTACGGGCTCGTTACATGCGGGTTGTATTATATGTTCTTTGGTCAACACTTTCAATGAATGGTGATTTAGCCGCCCCGGTGGCGCAGTGGTCTAAGGCGTTGGCCTCTGATCATTCGTCCGTAAGGGGTCCGGGTTCGAATCCCGGTCAGGCATGGATGTTGTGTTTGTCTTACGGCACTGGCTCTCTCCCTTCCCTGGAACCAGTGACCCTAAATTAGGGACGGGCGACTGCTTATAGCCCATTGAGTTGCTCACGGTGGTCGTTAAACCTCCAATCAAAAAAAAAAAAAAAGAATGATGATTTATGTAGAAAAGAGACTAGTATTCCAGCACCAATAAGGTACTGTTTAGAAACCGAGGTCACATATCAAAATTAATTTTTAAATGTGATTACTTCAAATGAATAGAATCTGGCTTTTAGGTGTGCTTATTTTCGTACAGAATGAATAGAAATCCTATATGAGAGCATGTACATCTGCGTTTGTTATCTGCATTCCCAAGAATCAGTTACCCTAAATTTATGTCAGAAGGAAGTCTCTGGTGTTGGATGCTCAAGAGCGCAGTTAGAAACCGAAACCAGGAAATTCTTAATTAGCAAATTTATGTACGTGCTTATTTTGCAAGAATTTCCTGGATGAGACTGTTACTTTAAGTACACCAACATTTCATTTTGAAGACAGCATCATTTAAAAAGTATCAACACTTAAAAACAGATGAATATTCGTGCAAATGTTAACTGAAAGACTGAGAAACGCTGTCTGTGCGCGACGAATTTGAAGTGATGACGGTACTTCAATTAATAAAATCTATTTATTAAAACACTACTAAGTTAAAAACTATGTACAAGTGAACAAAAACTATGTACAGTAGGTTGAAACACTAGATCTTTCAAGGCATGTCATCATTATTTTGTAATGATGACATGCTTTTGCTGTTTCTGATGTTTGGAAACTCCTGTTTCGACAGCAAGTGCTGAATGATAATACCTAACTGCTTCTTTATCGCATTTGTTTTGTCTCCACGTGACACTTCAGGAGGAGCAATTGTGACATCTATGAACATGTCATCTGCGTATACGTAACACGTGGCAACATTTGAAATAAATTGTAAATACACTATATTGATAAAAGCCACCGGACACCCCTTAAAAACAAATGAACGGATCCGCTGCGTTGTTAAGATGCGCGGTACACCTGGAAACGGTATAAAAACAAGCCTGCAGCTGACCGCGATCATATCGCACTGTGAGGTTGAGTGAAAATGTCGTGGAGGGAGAGAACTGGCTTTGAGAAAGGAAAGATTGTTGGGTGTATATTAATGGGTTGTCCATAAAAAACCCGAGAGGCGTTTAAACATACCCAAGTCAACTGTTTTGGATGTACTGAATAAGTGGAACACACATGGCGGACTTGAAGTAGCAAAACGTACCGACAGACCAAAGGAAATCAGTGATAGAGGAGGTCGAAGCCTCAGAAGAGTCGTTACAGCTAATCGACGAAGTACTGCACAATACCTCAGTGTACAGGTGAGTAACAATGTTGGAACCTCGGTATGTACACGTACCATTCGCAGAGAACTTCATTCCATGAGTTAGCGTGGTCGTGCGGCTGCTCCTAAGCGTTTCATCTCCACTCGAAATGCTACTCGTCGTTTAGCATGGTGTAAAGAACATTTATCGTGGTCCGTATATCAATGGAAACGGGCCCTATGGACTGAAAAATCCAGATACACGATCCATCAGTCTGATGGCCGTGTGTGGGTATGGCGGCAGCCGGGGGAACGCTATTTACTACAGTGTACTCCTACGGTCAAGTTTGGAGCTGGCAGTGTACTCGTGTGGGGGTGTTTTTCGTGGTATTGTCTCGGCCCATTGGTTATCGTGGATAAACCATTAACCAGCACATCGACCTCGATATTCTGGACAATTATGCCCTACCAACTCTGTGGCAATACTATGGAACCGAGCCTTGTTGGTACCAGCAGGATAATACACCGATCCATAAAGCAAGGACTGTTACGACGTGGTTTGACGATAATTCCGTATTCTGTGTGGACTGGCCAGCGCAGAGCTCTGATCTTAATCCCATAGAGCACCTGTGGGATGAATTAGAGCGCCCCATAAGAAGTTTGAAACCAAGGCCTACTACTAAGCAACAGTTAGTGGCAGCATTATGTACTGAACGGAAGCACATACCTATCGCCGAGTTCCAAAACGTTGTCGAAAGCATGTCTCGAAGGGTCAGTGCATGTATTAAAGCCAAAGGTGGACCGACACTGTACTAATGTATGTCAATAAATGCTATGTTGTGTTTCTTTTCTAGATGTCTGGTGACTTTTGTCAATATATAGTGATATATGACTTTTGCTGTTGTACCTACTGTATAGTCTTTCACCTGAGGATGTGCTAATAGTTGCTAGCACGAAAGATCTAGTGTTTTAACCTATTGAACATAGTTCTTCTTAATTTGTACGTAGTTTTTAACCTAGTAGTGTTCTGGTAAATAGATTTCATTAATTGAAGTACCGGCATCACTTTAAATTCATCGTGCACAGACAGCGCTTTCCAATCTTTCCAGGGTCAACACTTGTTTACAGACGAGATAAATTTGGATTGAGAATTGGTTATTATTCACAATGAATAAAGATCCGTTTTTAGGAGGAAATGGAACTTAAATTTTGGATGAGATATTTGTTCTTGTAGATGAATTCATTGCGATAATATGTTTGCAAATGAATAAAAATATGATCAAGCAGGTTATTACAAATTAATTAATGCTTTATTTTTGTCGGTCATCATTTTGATATAATTAAAGTTTTTTTGGGGGGAAAGGAATCCACAATAATTTCCAATGTGCTTAAATTTCCTTCTGGGAGTAAAATCATTCTTGAAGGAAACTGTTTTTTTTTTTTACAGGTGAGGTCATTCTAAATGAATTAAAATTTTTCGTTCAAAATATATCGCGTTTGTTAGTTTTGTAATGTGTTTTTTTCTATGTGGTTCGCCTGCATCATAACGCAATAACTAACCGATGGGACCCATTTAAAATCAGTATTTTTATGCTCGATTCCATAACTTGTATTTTTACCGTAATTTGATTCGTTATAAATATTTTGAATCACATGTGCATGTATGCGCTCCAATATTAATTCTTTTTTAAAATAAGTGGAAAAAAATAGATTACCCAAGGACTCTGTGTAGATAATTAACGCTATGCATCCTTCGCATGTAAATGCCTCTGTGGGTGTAAAATAAAACCAGAGTTTTGAGAGTATACATTTATTTCGTACAACACATTGCATTTTTTTGCGTTACTCACGACCACACCGAGCCACAGCCCGTTAGTGGAATTAAATCATAAAAACAAACAACAACGCTTACTAATTCCTCACACTGAGTGGTACTTAGCTAGGTGGATTAATTAATATTATTGTCATGAAATCAATGAAAGGCGATATATGAGTCATAAAAGTAAATATTTGAGCATAGAAAGGCCAAAGGCCGAGCAGAGCTCTCTTTACGAGACTCAAAACAATTAGTTGTTCGGGCATAGGTACGAGATGACACATCCGATCACCGTGATTTTTGGCATGCGATTGGAAACCATACATGGCCAGGTTTTGACACCTTCTGATTCCCGAAATTCCAAGTCATTAAGGAATTTCAATTAAAACTAGATGGCCTTTTACTTGAACCGTTTAACGAAAGTCGGCTCACTACCATTAAATTAAAGCCTCCCGATGGCGTAGTGGTTTGAGCGGTGACCTCTGATCATTCGTCCGAAAGGGGTCCAGGTTCGAATCCCGGTGAGGCATGGATGTAGTGTTTGTCTAACGGCACTGGCTCTCTCCACTCCCTGGAACCACTGACCATAAATTAAGGACGGGCGACTGCTTATAGCCCATTGAGTTGCTCACGGTGGTCGTTAAACATCCAACCAAAAATAAAAGAATAATTAAAATAAATCGTTTGAACTGAGAAACGGAGAAATGGAAAGTCTCCGTCTGTTAGCTCAACCCTTGCTTAATCTATAATAATAAAAGGAAGTTTGTGTGTGTGTCTTTTGCGATAATAAATGAAAAACGTAGTTCCCGATCTGAGTGTGTCTTTCCGCTTTGTTTACATGCAAACCTGATAACAACCGGCGTGAAGGAAAGCAGTTTTTGATAAATTTCAGGCATTTTCTTTTTAGAATGTTTCGTACTTTTGTTCTGGTAGTCATAAAATTTCCGAGTTCGTTTTTTTTTTTGAAGGTTTAACGACCACCATGAGCAACTCAATGGGCTATAAGCAGTCGCCCGTCTCAAATTTAGGGTTACTGCTTCCAGGGAAGGGAGGAAGCCAGTGCCGTAAGACAAACACAATACCCATGCCTCACCGGGATTCGAATCCGGACCCTTTTCGGACGAATGATCAGAGGGCATTGCTTAGACCAATGCGTCACCCGGTGGCGTAGTGACGGCACTGGCTTCGTTGTTCAGAACTTGTTATAATAAACGCCTTAATGAGCTTATACCTTGCAATAGCTTCGCTCAAAATTTGCCAACTGTACCCGATTTATCGGTTACCGTAGGCTGCCTGTCCTAGTAATAAAATTATGCCGGCAATAGTAAGTGTTTCGACTGTTTAGTTTTTCAAAAGCAACATTTATTTTTAATTTTTATTGTTATTATTATTATATACATACTATTGAGATTTAGATGAACGTAAGAAACGACCCTGACACCGGTGAAATGTAACATAGCTACGAAAGTCGATCTGCGCATGCGCAAGTTAAAATATAACCTGAAGATAGAAAGAAAAGCAAAATCGCAAGTGTGTTAGTTAGGGGGATAGGTAACTTTTGGTCTAGGATACACTGTAAAAGAATACGTGGTGCGAATTCACGGAAAATTTCTGAAATGTTCGTCTTTTAACGGAATTTCCGTTTCTAAAAGTGCCCGTTTTTTTTTAACTTCCGTATTATCACGGATTTTCCGTAGTCAGTAATTCCGTTTGTTTCAGAAAAATCCGTTTCAAGTATTTCCGTATTTCGACAGAAATTTCGAAAAATCCAGAGACTCCAGGGAGGGAGAGAGCCAGTGCCGTAAGACAAACACAACATCCATGCCTCACCGGGATTCGAACCCGACCCATCTTAGACGAACGGTCAAAAGCGAGCGCCACGGGGCGAACCCCATATCTTAGCAAATATTTACTTTTATGACACACATCTTCTTTGACTAGTTTTGCGACAAAAATATTTATTAATCTATTTATCTATGTACCACTCCATGTCAGGAATTAGTAAACGTTATTGTTTGTTTTTGTGATTTAATTCCACTTAGTATGAACCGGACTGTGGCTTGGTGCAGTCTTGAGTGACAAAAATAAATGCAATGTGTTCTACGTAAATAAATGTACTCTCGAATCAATCCCACCCACAAAGATTTTGGCATTCGAAAGATGCATAGCATAAATATTTTCTACAAAGAGTACCAATGTACTCTCTCGATTTTGATTTTTATTTCATCCGATGTCAATTAAATATTCGTTACCTTGGGAAAAATGACCTCAAAATGCTTAGATTCCTGTATTCTTTAAATTTATCAAATAATTGATTCTATGTCTTTAATGATTTAGATTGATTATTACAATTTCAGTCTATTTTTATTGTGATTATAAATTTCTGCTTGATATATTACTCAATCTGGCACTGATATGAGATGAAGTTGTTCACAATAACGTGGTCATTCAGAATATGTAAAAAATTTACTTTTCATATCTAAAGATTTTTTTGCTCACATGATGACATGGCAGAATTAACCACTGAATTGCATCTGGCTGATTATCTAATTAAAACGATGGTCTTCTACATCCTGTACCATTAGAGATTTCTTTCCCTTTTCAATTACGCCTACATGAACTATCTATTTATAACACCACATTTATCTTAATGTGCGATAGCTAAGAACAGCTTAATTTTCGCTAACGTCACAGCACCGCAGGTCTCTAACTAGGTCTGCCCTATATGCATTATGACCTTCGGGAAGATTTCCAGATACGTTACATCGTAACCGATGATTCATGGCACCATTTAAGAAGGTAAAAAAATGGCACAGAACAGAAATCATTACAAATTTATGCTTATGCATGATTTTCACTTACTCGTTGGGGATTGTAAGTGAACTTTTTCAGTTGTTAAAATGAGGATTATTATACGAGTATATTATGCATTCCGTAGAGACTTCTCTATGGTGTTTAGTCTTCTGCGCAAGTCAACTTCTTGGACTTTTGATGGAAATGTTGCGGAAGTCGAGCAAGTGATGTCCGCGGCAGCGACATTTAGACTCCGACCTTATTTTTAATTCACGTGTTTCCGTACAATAATTAGATTTTATTATAATAGACCCTCCTAAAAGAAAGAAAAAAATAACTGTATCCTACCACTAATGCCTTGAAACCTCTTTGATGGCTGCGGCATCACGACACGGTAGATAATTTTGTTTTTCGTGTTCTCCTCATGGAAATCTTTCTACACGGTCACGTTACATTCTTCTTATTTTCTGCTTCTTCTCTGTGTTTTTTTTTCTTTATTTTTTTACTTCCCTTCTCAGAGTGTTTTGGCAAGGACACAACTTTATTTATAAAAAAGGATTTCGTATCTTGGGTCAATACACAATATTTAGATATCAGAGAAGAGCTACTAGCATAAGAATGCCGAAATGCGCACAGAGGCCTTCCTAGAAAAGTTTCGAATTCTAAAGTACCTCTTCTTTCATGTCTTCTAACGGGCACACAATGGGTTATTGCACTAGTGCCAATGAATAAGCATCTAGCAACATTACAGTAAATCCAGAAATGAAGTTGCCATATATATATATGCCAACAGATATTTTTCACATATATAGGCAAAAGAACTGTGTGCAACACTGGTGAGAAAGAACTTGTTGTAGAACTTTAATCCGAACTAACCAATCACCAGGAAGATATTTATTTTTCGGGTAGCAAGGAGGGTTTAAAGAAACTACTTCTCCCACATTACTGGTCATCCACGTAACTCTCTTAGAAAACTTGAAAATTTCATCGCCCTGGACGGGAATCGAACCCGCATCTCTCGATTCCCGTTCGAGAATGCTAGCCATTACACTACCCATCACATTGCAGTTCCAAGTAACTGAGACTGAGCGAACTCAGCTTAGGGATCTGATGATCCTGAGATTTTGCTAGTTCAAGCAACCCTGCATGCTTCCTCATAATGTTTTTACCCATCTCCCCATCGAGAGACGGATTCAGGTCGAAATTCAGCAGTACCACGGATAAATCAATGAAGGAAGAAATATTCCTCATAATACATGAGAAATCCATTGAATACTCAAAGCAAACAGAATATTCTGTTTGCTTTGAATATTCTATCGATTTCCCGTGTATTAAGAGGAATATCTCTTCCTTCATTGATTTGACTACTTGTCCCCTTATTCAAAACATATATGAGCGATAACGTTTTTTCCCAATGAGAGAAATTCGACGAACATTTTTGATAAACATTTTACAAAGCGTTAAATAATTTTTTGAAAACGAAGGAAAGGTGTCGAGTTAACTTGTCAGGAGTTTAAACCAGGTACAAAATGCTGGACAACTGCGGCTCAGACTGGTTTTTGCTTAATACAGAACAACGGAATGATTACAGAGAGAGCGTACGTCCCTTGTCACGTGATGAAACACGAGATTCAATTAGACTTGCGTTCCTCTGGTGAAAAGGAATAAAAACACTGTTGGTCCTGACTGAGCTCAGATGGGTGAGTGCGTATTAGAGTTGCTTTCGATGGATTTTAACTAAGTAATTGTGCGTATTATTCGATTTAGACTATATACTGCATGAGTACTAAGTATTCCACATTTTTTACATGAGTAAATGGATATAAATGCGAGATTTTTATCTACTAAATACTTTTGACAACCAAAGGTAATGTGTTCTTATGTCTTTCTTATTTGAAAGAAACTTCATTGTTGCTTTGGTAGAAGTATTGTTAACGTGAGTCAGCGCTCATATTTCTTTATGCTCACGTTTCAATACCTGCAGTAAATATTTATACAGTGGAACATTGAAAACGTTGCTGACGACGAATCTCATTCAACTTTGTTCAAATTCCTGAGAAATCATCTCTATTGACAACTCGGAATTTGCCAGAAAAGATTAATTCCGCCTGCTTCTTTTTTTCCAGCTGGAGTAGAGTTAAAGACCACAGTGAGCTACTCAATGGGATAAAAGCAATTGCTCGTCCCGAAATTGTTGCAACTACTTAAAGGGAAGGTGCGGAAAAACCAGCGCCATAAGACAAACACAACATCCATGCCTAACCTGGCATTGGAGCATGGTCCCACTTAGGACAAATGGTTAGAAGACAGCTCCTCGTACCACTCGACCAGCGAGTCGGCGGTGGCCGTCTCTTACGCTTGCTTAGCCATTACCTCTTCCTGTTTCTCAACTGTGTCGTAAATGTTTTCAAGAAAGTAAATGTTACCGAGAAAATAGTTCTGCTGAAACATATTTTGGTGGTGGCAACTTCAAAGTTAATTTTTTTTTTCGATGCGGTTTCAGTTTTGATGAAGCTTCGGGGTTGATCGAGACAGTTTTTCGACGAAGGCTAAAGAAATATTATATCGGTGGCAACAGTTTTAATGAAACTGAAACTCTTTTATCGGAAGCAATCCCTTATTTTGTCAGAAACCACAGTGAAGCAGTAGAAACGTAAGTAAGATCTTGTGAATGTTTAGGTCATTTTTATGGGAGACAACAAGAAGCTTACTTCTTGGCGGGTATTTTTTTCCATATACGTTAGTTTCCATTTATTTATTTCGGGGATTAACGACAACAACTCTTAGGACTACAAGCAATCCACTGTTCTGAATTTAGGGTCACAGGTTATGGGAAGGGGAGAGGCTCAGTCAAGCATAACATCCAGGTCCCACACGGGATTCGAATGCGCGAGCGAATTGGACGACTATCTAGAAATAAACGCTTTTAACCACTCGGGCACGGGGGCGGCCTGGCGCAACTCTCTACTCCTTCCAAAATACACTACTCTATCATTAATATCAAGACACCTGCATGTTTACACATAATTCGCATTTACAGAAAATTCAATTTATATGCTGAAAACTGTTGTCTTTAGGACGACCTCTAGTCTTCGTGGTATATACTTCACTAGCATTTTTGTGAATGTCAGCTGATATGTTTCGCTACCGGGCCTTCAAAGAAATGTGTTTTGTTGGTAGGTCCCTTCTGCCCCGCATCCGACGAGCGAATTCGTTTCAAATATTCCCAGTTGGGTTAATGTCAGAACTCTGGGCTAGCCAGTCCAACTTTTCGAACCTTATTTCCCCCAAACCAATCTGTAACCAGGCTATTAGTATGATACGGGTGCGCTGACCTACTAATAACGAAATGGGCCTTTTACAAAGTACTGTCCCAATGTTGGTAATTCTTGTCTGGGACGTCTTGGTAGATATCAGCATTCATGGTTTTGTTCAAAAAGACTGATGTGCCTAAGTCGAACAACGGCAAACAGCTCGATAACTGTCTCCACTAAACTACATTGTCGGGGTTATACCCACCGGAAGATACATTCCTTCGAGTATTCGCCCTTCCCAGAAAAGATCATATGACTAGTAGACTATGTAGTGTGACTGGTAAATCAAAATAGCAATTTTCTATTTGTCTACTGTCAAAGATTGACGTTCCTTACACCACTAGGGCGTGTCGATTTGGAGGGCAAAAATAAAAATTCGTGATTTTTGTGAATGAGGGGTCCAAAAATGTGCCTTTGGATGTGTATTGTCCTAATTTAAAAATTTTTTCCTGATTCATAAACATTTAGCTTGGTAAGTTTGCGCTTGATTATAATTTATATTGAAATTTCCGAAAAAAGGGGATAATTTAATATAAACTCCAACAAAATTTGCTCAAAAGTGGTTTAATGAACTCAAACAATTTTATTTACATTTGGTCTCTATTATGAAACACTGAAAACACATTGTAAAAAATGTAAAAAGCTTCAACCAACAATATTCATCAAATCTTGCTTCGATTCATTCCTAGACATCATTCTTCTGCTTGCTTCCTGGCCTCTAATGAATCCTTCTCGTTTCTCATGAATATACACTTTGCCAGAAGCCTCTGTTACTTGTTTCACACACCTCTCAATGGACTGTCCATGACATGGAACTTGCGTTGGCTCTTCAATAAACTTTCTTATTTCTGATATTTTGAGTTTACAAGTAAATGGAGGTTCATATACTTTTTCAGACCAGTCTATCAGTTCCAAAAGGTAAGTTGCATTTGGATTTACTGCAGGTGTTATCCTAGGCCGAACAGATAGTTCTCCTGGTGAATCAACATCTTCATTCCTTAATTCAATTATCTTCTGGACCCCTGCTTTCCTTTCTTCTTGGTCTTCCGAGCATAAAATTGTCTGAAGCACCATTTCACTAAATGCGAACCACGATGAACGCTGGATTGTGGGCAAAACAATATCTGCTACTGCCTTCTTCTGAGATTTTAAGAGCTTCAATTGATAAAGAATGTGGTGAGGTCCTTCCACTCAAGAGAATTTTTATTTGATTGTAAACCAGCAGGGATAGTAAACGCCAACAATGTATTCCACAAGCAGTTGTAACGTCTTCAAGTTGTTGCCTTTAAGCCATGTTTAGAAACCCATATGAGACAAATCCTATTTGCAGTTGTTAACCACCGAGAGTGGCTTACAGGACCAATTTCTAATAATGCCAGATCAGTTGGAAGTACACCTGTTCTTATGGCCTGAGTTATCCTGTAACCATAAGCCTGATCTGTAGAGAGATCTTTGACAACATTGTCACCCAATGGAACCAAAGGCTCTAGAAATGATATTCCGAAAAATGAGGGATTGATTTCAAGTTGTGTTGCAGTGTCAAGCATGTTGCCAATCTTACCACTCCACTTGTTGTTAGACAACGTTTTTCCATCCAACTCTATGATCAAGAGCCGCAAAGGTAGCTCATTAGTATGAAGAGCGCAAAGCAACCAGATTAGTTTACAATTCAGCTTTGCCTCAACCCAATGCATGACTCCTCCTTCCCAACCAGTGTTAACATTCGTTGAGTCACCACCAATAGCCTGCAAACTTTTATCAATGCTGTTTTTCTTTAAGAAATCCACAAGACGGTTAGCAATATATTCAGCAAGTTTCCTTTTCGTTAAGTCTTTCTCTGGAGTAAAATGGCAAATATACCTGCCACCTGACTCACTGCAAACAGTGTAATGCTCTTCTTTCACAATACTTGGAAACTGATGACTTGAGTTATCTGCTTGTAACAGAACTTTAGTGGAATCTTTGCGTCCATCAAAAAAGATACATTCAATATTGCCTATCCGGCATCGAGCATGAAATTCTTCATCAAGTGATTGCATGACTTTTACTTGTGCCCTTTTTACTTTATTGTGATCAACCACCAGTCTCCTGTCTCCTTCAGTAATTAATCCAGCATCCAAAAATGCAGCTGTTGTAATGGCAGCTGTAGCACGTAGACCGACACAATACCTCATACTTTGCAATGCAACATTGCGCAATTGTAATGTATTATAATGACTTGTACTTGAAGTAGAAGGTACATCAGAATCATGAAATGGAATCTGCAAAGGATCTTCAGATTCTTCAACCCTAACATCAGTTGGCTCTTCATCTTCGTCGGAGCAAAGAACTTCATTTGGTTGTAATGTTAACTCTTCCTTCCTTTTCTGCTTATATTCAGAAGTTCTTCTTAATTCATCTTCTTGCCTCTTCTGCTTTTTAATTTGTCTTCTGTGCTCAGGTAAATCTGGTAATCCAATTTGAAGCTGTCCAACAGATCCAAGCTTCTCTCCTTGACTATTAATAAACACTAGTTCTTTGACAGGGATTCTCATATCCTTAGAACAAGAGCAGGAGATGTGCACTTCATGTTTACAGTCAGCACTACCTGGACATGGACCCTCAAATTCTGAACATAGCTTAATCTCACACTTGCAATTGAGGATGTCAAAGAGCTTGTCTAACGTAGCTATGAAAGCCTCTTTCACTTCCAGTTTTCCTCTGCCAAGTGATATGTTTTTTGCTTTTTCCCAGTTTTCTGTTTTCTTGTATCTTCTTCAGGACTGTGACTCTCCAATTTAAAATTGGCACCACAAAACAACTGTTTGCTAGCTACCACTATTCACTCAGTTTTGGAAAAATATCCTTTACAAGAGTGGCTGCTGGGTAATTTCTGACATTCTCTCCACTCTGCTCTCTTAGTAGAAGCCCATATCTTAGAACATCACGCACAGTTGGGAGTTCCGAAGGCAGCATTTCTCGACCACTTCCAATGAAGTTACTCATGTGAGTGGAAGTTAGCAGTTTTGCCTTCCTTTTACTAGCCATGGTTCCGAATTTTCAGGTTTTGCAAGTGGAAGAAACTATTCGTGCCTGAAAAAAGATAAACAAGAAAATGTCAGTATTTGTATGATAGTGACATTTTTCATGCCATTCGTAAAAAACTTTTACGAGTGGAATAAAATGTTTTTACAGATGTTATAGTATAATATCAGTATATTCTTAACCTTCGAGCAGAAGTACAGACAGAAATAATGATAAGAAGGAACTTCTTGTGAGAAGACAGTTTGCTGCGAATTTTACATGAATCGTGAAAATATCACGAATTTGAAGTAGCTATTTACCAAGCAAAACAATGTAATTGCCAGTTATTGTAAATACCATTGTTAATTGCTAACCAAAACACAACTTTTTGACCCCCCTCATTTTTGGAAAAAGAAAGTAAAAAAATCGACACGCCCTATTACACCACGCTAGTCGAAATGATTAGCGACTTGTGGATGGCTGTTTGTTAGTGATAACCCATGCCGTGAAGCTTCTTGCGCATTGTACTGGTACTAACACTGCCATAATAGTGTCATGCGTGATTTGAGACAATGCTGATTTGCGTTCTGAGGAGACAGTCCTTTGCAGAGCTTTCCTGTCACATTTTGGTAGCCTTGAAGGTTTACCGTGTCGTTTCTTTGCAGATTCAGCCCCCAGTCGACTTCCATTTGCATTTCACGTCACCAGAAGTCGATCTAGGCGTCATCAGTCGGGTTGAGAGGTCATACGGAGAGAATGCTTACACCGAAGAGCCAAAACCTTATGCCCGCCAGCCTAATATGATGTCGGTCCTCCCCGAGCCGCCAAAACAGTTGTTGTGGCACTGACGCTACAATATTTCTAAAGATGTCTTGTGGTATCTGGTACCAACACGTTACCAGACGATCCTTCAACTCTTGTAAGTTACGTGGTTGAGCAGCCGCAGATCGGATTTTCTAAAGATGTCTTGTGGTATCTGATACCAACACGTTACCAGACGAGCCTTCAACTCTTGTAAGTTACCTTGTTGAGCCGCCGTCGATCGGATTTTCTAAAAATGTCTTGTGGTATCTGGTACCAACACGTTACCAGACGAACCTTCAACTCTTGTAAGTTACGTGGTTGAGCAGCCGCAGATCGGATTTTCTAACGATGTCTTGTGGTATCTGGTACCAACACGTTACGAGCTGATCCTTCAACTCTTGTAAGTTATGTGGCTGAGCCGCCGCAGATCGGATTTTCTAGCGATGTCTTGTGGTATCTGGTACCAACACGTTACCAGACGATCTTTAACCTCTTGTAAGTTACGTGGTTAAGCCACCGCAGATCGGATTTTGTAAAGATGTGTTGTGGTATCTGGTACCAACACGTTATCAGATGATCCTTCACCTCTTGTAAGTTACGTGGTTGAGCCGCCGCAGATCAGATTTTCTAACGATGTCTTGTGGCATCTTGTATCAACACGTTACCAGATGATCCTTCAACTCTTGTAAGTTACGCGGTTGAGCCGCCGCAGATCGCATTCTCTGTTCCAACACAAACCGCAGATGCTCGATTGGTTTGATGCCAGCGGAATTTGGAGGCCAGGAAACTACCTGGAAGTCTTATGAACCATTGTAAGACAAACCAGTGAGTGTGGTATGGTGCATAATCCTTCTGAAACAAGGCACTACAAGAGGGTAATACCATTGCCACGAAATGATGTGATAGACGTTATGATTTCTTGCACATGAATAGCTTGACCCAGGGTTTTTTAGAAGAATATTGCCCAAAGCCTTACACTTCCCTCACCGGCTCATTTTTGTTCCGCGATGCTTCCTGGTGCCAATACTTTCCCACGTAAATGACACACAGGTACCCGGTCGTCTACATGGTACAACGGGAAACGAGATTCATCGGACCAGACGAAAGACTAATCAAAGTTACAAATGTGAACTATGTCTTAAAGAGCGTATTTAAATACACAGTCGAATTTCCATCGCACTCTGATAAAAGCTATGAATAAGTTTTCTGTCGTTCCTTACAATATTTTTCGGGTCATAAAACTGAGCAAGTATTTTTTTCCCACAATTCCAGAATGGAGAAACATTTAAGAAGATAGCCTTTCGTTTATTTAATACGCCAAACATTCCAGATAAAATTTTAAAGCAAAACACTTAAGTACAATAGACTCGCAAATCCGTCCATTCCTTGCACAGAAGGGTGCCGGATTAGCGAGAGCGCCGGATTACTGAGAGGCCAAAAAATTCAGTTTAATTTTTCATTAAATTTAATGTTACAATTATGAGTTTACTATGTGTAGTACATATGTATTTAGAAAAACATAAATAAGAGACAAGCAGATTATAACAGTAAAAGAACACGATCAGTACTTACTATAGTAACAGTAAAAGCACACGATCAGTACTTACTTATTAACAACAATAAAATTGTCTTTTCATATTTTCAGAACAGTAAAGCACAATATGTGTGTGTACGTATTATACACAGCAAAATATACGTACAATTGCAATACAGCACAGATGAAATCTTGCATTTTCTACTTCACAACATATCACAGAGTTTTGTCCGCTTTGATGAAGATGCTTTTTGTAATATTCTTAATTATTTTGAGGATCCTTCCTACTTTTATTTAAAATTGAATTACATGAACGTTAGTGCCAATTCAAAGCAAAACAACGTTAAAATTGAAAACGTCACTCGTGTATGAAGTATAATTCATTCTGGTCTAATATTAACACGATTTCTGCAACCAGAAACCACGCAAAGAGAAGGAGGCCAGATTAGCGAAGGCCGGATTAGCGAGAGTCTACTGTATTTTATAAAGACTACTGCAACTAAACCACGATAATTAGGGCTGAGGGTGGCCTAGTGGTCAGCGTTCCTGACTGCCATTGGGATGACCTCAGGTTCGATCCCATGCAGGTACGAACGCTCGAACCACTAAATACCCGCCGTGCGTTGTATGAGCACGTTAAGCCGTCGGACCCCGGGTACAGGCCCCCGGTAACAAATAAGGGCGTCTTCCTCCTCCTTTCTACCTCGCTTTAGTGTGACTTTCCTATCGGGCACTCTAGCCCAAATTTCCTAGCTTCCTATTTCTAAGGGTTGTTTAAGACCTGGGGTCAGACACTCCGTTCCTGAAATCCTCTACATATGATCATTCAACCATGATAATTATCTCCTTAAGTTCTGCATTGGTAAATTGTGTTAGGAAAAGGAATTGCCTCCACGTTCTCATAAAAATATGCACCAATAATTTTCTTTTGCCTTACGAAGTAAAATTCGCAATAATATTTCTGTAAATACTCTGCAATAAGTGAACAGAAATGCTTTACTGTTCGAAAAATGTTGAAGAGGCTACTGGAAATATGTCACTCACATGGATTCGATACCTTCTTCGCTGCTTTCAAAAGATTCTCACTGATTCAGGATCAAGTAAGTGGTTAATTCAAACCACAGGGTCCGAGTGGACTCAATACAAGGACGCGGTTCAAGCTATTATTATACGGCACTCAACGAAGCATCTGTGAAACGAAGTGTGGAAGCAGAGCCTAGTGTGTTATTTCCGCATCAATAATTCACGACGTTTCACATAACACTAATTAAAGCAGGTAACTTTTTTGTAGCCCTCTCTGAAGTAATTACAACCAAAAGCGGCAAGGAACTGTTGCTCAGAGCATGATGTGGTCGAAGTATAAATAAAAGAGATAGACATCTTTCTTTGCCTTTATTTTAATGGTTGTTTTGGCTCTGACGCATGCATAGCCGGAATGACCTGAAATTACATATTATTTCTACGTGATCGCGATAATGACTCAATCTTGGAGCAGTGCCATAATAACATACTTTTTGAAACCTATCTTTTAACTTCGGGATGGGAATTCACGCTCGCCTCAGCTGCAATCGGTAAATTTGGAACCGTGTGATTTCAGACCCCTTTTCTCTGCTTGAACACAAACGTCATACGTGAGGGCTTCTATTTCCTTTTTATAAGCCGAAGCAAAAGTAATTCGAAAGCCGTAATTCCCGTTTTGCTGCTTTCGGTACATACGCTTTCTTATTCTTATTGGTACTTTCAAAATTTCAGAATGAATTTCTGCCATGCGTAAAGGGAAATGGCTTTAGGCGGAAAACATTCCAACTTGCTATTTGCCTCTAATAGAAAAATTATTACAAAGATCTATGCGTTGCCATAGCAACAGATCAACAGAAAACACAAGCGCAATTCGGAATAAAGGGTAAAGTATTTTTGCTGTTTTGCCCTCAGGTAAGAAAAAACTGCTATATGATTTCTATGCATTCATTGGATTGGTATTAAATTCATGGACGTCTTATTGAATCTTTGAACAAGAAATATGACAACAAATTATCAGTTGTAATGAACACGTCTTTTGAATAATTTCCGATGCATAAAATACTTTAAAGCAGATATTTAGAAATTTGAAAAATTCTGCTAAAAGAGAAAACACTTACACCGCCTAGAAAAAAATTGCTCATAATTTAAAATACCAATGCGACAGGTTTTCTTTCAAAAGGATTTTATGAAGCGGAGATACACTTACAAACAGAAGTGCCAACACCACCTAGCGTCAGAACTGCGAACTACAAGAAAACAGCATGTGCATGCTGAATGTTACACAAGGATGAATGGTATCAGGTGTTAAAACATTTTTTTTAAATCGGGCTTTTAGAAGCAGAGATATCAAGAGAAACAAATAAAAAAACGAAATGTTGCGCCTCTAGCAAGGAAACTGGATAATATTTTGGGCAGGAAACGCGCATGAACTACTTTCGTAGCGGCGAGGAACTGTTGCTCAGAGGTATTGATAGGAACGGTTGATCAGAAGTATTTGACCGGAGGCAGAATTTTTCAATCGGGATTCCGGAAGCGCACGCATTGCCGCAAATATACTGTAAACAAAAACACGAACTTATTACCTCTAGATATAAAAAAAAATAAAAATAAAATAAATTAAACGCAAACTATACCGCACCAGAAACACTGCCCGATAAAGCAAGAATTTTAAAAATCGAACGGTTAGAAGCAGAGTTCTCGAAAAAAAAATGCATTCATATCTAGGTCTTCTGTTGAAGACTGCGCATTATTTTAATCAGAAAATATGCGTAAATTTTTTTTCTTGCACAACGTCTGACTGCAAAGAAATTTTTTCAAACAAGTTTTCAAATGGCAGATATTGCTGCAAAAACACCGCAAACAGAAATATACTATTACGCCCCCCCCAAAAAAAACAATGTTCCACCAAACATTTGACATTATATATAAAACTTTTCTTACCCGGAACCCTATCCGACGCAAAAACGCTTTTTCATATCGGACTTTTAGAAGCAGAAATATCGCGGTAATCCCAATTTTCTTTTACGCACCCTAGCGAAAAAACCGTGTGTAGCTAAAACATTTTTTTACCCAAAGTAGCTTTTGTTATAACGGGTATCGAAGGGAAGAAATAATTTTTTCCAGTGGGGTATTTAGAAGCAATGGTATGAAATAAAATGTACATTGAATTCTATAGCATCTGCATCTAAACCCTTTAGCCTGGAAGTTATGCATCGGAAAAGCAGCAGAAAACAAGGATCATTGTTCTCACACTTCGGGGCTTCCCAATGCGAAAGGAATTTTTTCAGATGGGACTAAAAATTGAAGAGATACACTCTGCCCGTTAAGTTGTGACGTACTACAGTGGTGAAGCATGTGTCAAGATGACAAATCTGCAGCGATAAATTCCGTCGGTTTAGCTTAGCTGGTTAGAGACTCTCACTCCGGAGTGAGGAGAGGAGGCTTTTATCTCGATCACCGACAGATTCCTGTTTTCACAAAGTAATGAGACAAAAATTATTATATCAAAACAGCAAACTATATTTTGAATTGTCACTTGCACGGATTCAAAATAATCTCCCTCTAGCTTCACACAACGGTGATATCTTTGGTAAAGGTGTTCAAAAGCACGGTGCAAGTCCTGAACCGGAACATCCTTCAGTCTGTTGATCACACCTCGTTGGATGTCTTCAACGTCATTGAAGAATGTCATTACACTTTCAAGTCACACTTTACCTTTGGGAAGAGGAAAATGTCTGTGGGAGCCAAATCTGGCAGGTAGGGTGGATGTTTGATCACACAGATTGACTCGAAGCCAGAAACTGCAAGTATGAGTCATTTTCTTGTAGGAGTTCCGTCCACAGTGAGTAGATTTTAGGTCCCAGTCACTTACAGCGAGTTCGCCTTTTGGGCAGGACACAAAAACCGAAGGAATGAGAGCAAGTCTAGCGACTTCGACAGAACAGTTTGTAGTGAGATTAGAGTACAGTAGATGGCGCCACCGTACAAGTACGATGTTGCACATAGAGGGGGTGAGAGAATTTCAGAGGGGGCATAGAAAAGGATACCCATTTAACCAGTGGGTCCAGCCTGCGGGCTGTCACTTAGCGTGCTCGTCCGATGCACGGCGAATATTCAGTGATTGTTAGCAAATCACACCACCTCCGCAAGATCAGCCCAGGATCGAACCTGAGGACCTTGCATTGGTAGTCTGAACTGCTAACCACTCAGCCATGCGGCGCAGACCTTGAACAAATCTTCCTCTTGTGCAGATCTTTTTCTAAGATTAGACTGGAAGTATCCTTACCGATACCAAGCTATTCAGCGTGTATCCCTGTATTTATTCGCCTGTCATGGGCAACGATGTCGCTAGCCTTCACCACGTTTTCGTTTTTCCGTGCAGAAACAAGACATCGAATACGTGGTTCATTCTCGAGGGACTCCTTCCCATCCTTAAACGTTGAAAATCAGCGGAACACCTGTGCACGACTCAGACAGTCATTGCTGTAAACTTTTTATAGGTCTTGGTACACTTCCGTGGCAGTTTTGCCTAATTTACAGTAAAATTTTATCACAGCTCTTTGCTCCGTTACGCAACATTTGACACGCTCCACTCACGCAGTCTTACTTCAACGGTGGCCTGCGATTACAGCACACTCTAGCGGTCAATACCATAAACACGTTTGCTCCTGCGGTTACAGCACACTCTAGCTGTTAGAACATAAACACGTTTGTTCCTGCGATTACAGCACACTCTAGCAGTCAATACCATAAACACGTTTGCACCTGCGATTACAGCACACTCTAGCGGTCAATACCATAAACACGTTTGCTCCTGCGATTGCAGCACATTCTAGCGGTCAAAACCATAAACACGTTTGCTCCTGCGATTACAGCACACTCTAGCAGTCAATACCATAAACACGTTTGCACCTGCGATTACAGCACACTCTAGCGGTCAATACCATAAACACGCTTGCTCCTGCGATTGCAGCACACTCTAACGGTCAAAATCATAAACACGTTTGCTCCTGCGATTACGGCACACTCTAGCGGTCAAAACCATAAACACGTTTGCTCCTGCGATTACAGCACACTCTAGAGGTCAAAACCATAAACACGTTTGCTCCTGCAATTACCGCATACTCTAGGGGTCAAAACCATAAACACATTTGTTACTTTTATTCAAAGGGCTGTTCCGTAAAAAAATCAGTCTCGTTACTTAACGGATCCAAAAGCGGAAGGTCAGAGTGATAGTGTGAGCACGTACTTCTTTTACAAAAGACGCATTAAAAATTAGTTTTTGTTCCACTTTCTGATTTGATACCAACACATTTGTATGCGATGAGCGATCTCAAACGTTTATATAATGAGACTCTCACAAAATTCTTGTCGCGAGTTTGTTCCTGGTGAAAAATGATGTCCACAGACTAAACAGCAACGATAATAGGAGTAGTAATAATATCGAAATTTTGTTTGATGTTATCTGTACTGAAGACAAAAAAATCACTCCGTTAGTGATAAGTAAACTTGACGTTAAAACGGGAATCTATATACACAAGACCGCAGATAATATAAAAGTGGCAGTAAAAGAAACAGGATCGAGCTTTTTCGAACCAGTTAAAAAGGCAAGAAGTTGATACCAATACTTGAAACCAGAAGCTGAAGCAAAAATGAAAAAAAAAAAAAGATTATACATAGAGACCATTAGATTTATGATGTCATTGATGCAATCAGATATTCTTCCAAAAATAATTTTTGAAGGAAGATCTGCAATCTGGCAAATGTAGAAGATACCGCATTTGTGCACAGAGCCCATTGAGCAGATCTGTGTGTAGCCACACTAGCTAGCGTTAGTTGTACTCAACGACAAAACTGTTAGGATAATATATCCAGAGTCATACCTCAGAATACAAGGCTCTCAATGTCAGAAATACCGCACTAAACATCAATTTGCCGATGTAATAGATAACAATCAAAGCACATTATTTTGCGGCCGTGAGATCAAAACAGACGTAACCATCGCTTCCAATAGTTTAGACATAAGCTGCATGACAAAAGACAGCACGGAGCTATCATTATTGACAGATAATACTGCTGGATCGTAATATTCTAACTAGCTATGCGACTAAAAGCAACAAATATATGGAATTGGATGTAGAGGGTATACAAATGCTGAAACTGGAAACGCTAATATGCACCCATTAATTACATGGGTTGTCCAAATTAATAGAAACACCTCGCTGAAAACAGTAACTTTGGCATATGCTACTTTTTGAGTAAAACGAAGATGTAGCTACAATTTTTTGTAAAAAAGTGTTGCTTATAGTCTCAAGGGTCTGTGTGATTGCATTGTCAATTGGTGTTTGCATAATGTCGCTCCAGGTGAAGGCACAATGAGTGACCTGTCGGAGTTCCAAAGAGGACAGATTGTAGGAGCCCGTCTGGTTGGTGCGTCGGTAACCATAGTGGTACAGGTATCGAGGGTATTGAAAGGTACCGTCTCGAAGTTTATTTACAGCATACAATGTTCACAGAACAACATCATCTGCGAGACACAACTGTGGAAGGAAACCCAAACTCACTGCGAGAGACAGGAGGACATTAAAGAGGATTGTGACCGCAAGGAAGAAGACCATGGCAACGAAAGTGACTGCTGAGCTCGCATAACGGCAAGCTTATTTTATTCCCACGAGCTTTACAAACTACTTTTCTCGCATAACGGCAAGCTTATTTTATTCCCACGAGCTATACAAACTACTTTTCTTGCATAACGGCAAGCTTATTTTATTCCCACGAGCTTTACAAACTACTTTTCTCGCATAACGGCAAGCTTATTTTATTCCCACGAGCTATACAAACTACTTTTCTGGCATAACGGCAAGCTTATTTTATTCCCACGAGCTTTCCAAACTACTTTTCTCGCATAACGGCAAGCTTATTTTATTCCCACGAGCTTTACAAACTACTTTTCTCGCATAACGGCAAGCTTATTTTATTCCCACGAGCTTTACAAACTACTTTTCTCGCATAACGGCAAGCTTATTTTATTCCCACGAGCTATACAAACTACTTTTCTGGCATAACGGCAAGCTTATTTTATTCCCACGAGCTTTACAAACTACTTTTCTCGCATAACGGCAAGCTTATTTTATTCCCACGAGCTTTACAAACTACTTTTCTCGCATAACGGCAAGCTTATTTTATTCCCACGAGCTTTACAAACTACTTTTCTCGCATAACGACAAGCTCATTTTATTCCCACGAGCTTTCCAAACTACTTTTCTCGCATAACGGCAAGCTTATTTTATTCCCACGAGCTTTCCAAACTACTTTTCTCGCATAACGGCAAGCTTATTTTATTCCCACGAGCTTTACAAACTACTTTTCTCGCATAACGGCAAGCTTATTTTATTCCCACGAGCTTTCCAAACTACTTTTCTCGCATAACGGCAAGCTTATTTTATTCCCACGAGCTTTCCAAAC
Source organism: Macrothele yani (assembly GCA_039090855.1). Classification (NCBI taxonomy): domain Eukaryota; kingdom Metazoa; phylum Arthropoda; class Arachnida; order Araneae; family Macrothelidae; genus Macrothele; species Macrothele yani. Next base: position 27,165,155 of record CM077001.1, read on the forward strand.
TACTTTTCTCGCATAACGGCAAGCTTATTTTATTTCCACGAGCTTTCAAAACTACTTTTCTCGCATAACGGCAAGCTTACTTATTCCCACGAGCTTTCCAAACTACTTTTCTCGCATAACGGCAAGCTTATTTTATTCCCACGAGCTTTCCAAACTACTTTTCTCGCATAACGGCAAGCTTATTTTATTCCCACGAGCTTTACAAACTACTTTTCTCGCATAACGGCAAGCTTATTTTATTCCCACGAGCTTTACAAACTACTTTTCTCGCATAACGGCAAGCTTATTTTATTCCCACGAGCTTTACAAACTACTTTTCTCGCATAACGGCAAGCTTATTTTATTCCCACGAGCTTTACAAACTACTTTTCTCGCATAACGGCAGGCTTATTTTATTCTCACGAGCTTTGCAAACTACTTTTCTCGCATAACGGCAAGCATATTTTATTCCCACGAGCTTTACAAACTACTTTTCTTGCATAACGGCAAGCTTATTTTATTCCCACGTGCTTTCCAAACTACTTTTCTCGCATAACGGCAAGCTTATTTTATTTTCACGAGCTTTCCAAACTACTTTTCTCGCATAACGGCAAGCTTATTTTATTCGCACGAGCTTTCCAAACTACTTTTCTCGCATAACGGCAAGCTCATTTTATTCCCACGAGCGTTCTAAACTACTTTTCTCGCATAACGGCAAGCTTATTTCATTCCCACGAGCTTTCCAAACTACTTTTCTCGCATAACGGCAAGCTTATTTTATTCCCACGAGCTTTCAGAACTACTTTTCTCGCATAACGGCAAGCTTATTTTATTCCCACGAGCTTTCAGAACTACTTTTCTCGCATAACGGCAAGCTTATTTTATTCCCACGAGCTTTCCAAACTACTTTTCTCGCATAACGGCAAGCTTATTTTATTCCCACGAGCTTTACAAACTACTTTTCTCGCATAACGGCAAGCTTATTTTATTCCCACGAGCTTTCCAAACTACTTTTCTCGCATAACGGCAAGCTTATTTTATTCCCACGAGCTTTACAAACTACTTTTCTCGCATAACGGCAAGCTTATTTTATTCCCACGAGCTTTACAAACTACTTTTCTCGCATAACGGCAAGCTTATTTTATTCTCACGAGCTTTGCAAACTACTTTTCTCGCATAACGGCAAGCTTATTTTATTCCCACGAGCTTTACAAACTACTTTTCTCGCATAACGGCAAGCTTATTTTATTCCCACGAGCTTTCCAAACTACTTTTCTGGCATAACGGCAAGCTTATTTTATTCCCACGAGCTTTCCAAACTACTTTTCTCGCATAACGGCAAGCTTATTTTATTCCCACGAGCTTTACAAACTACTTTTCTCGCATAACGGCAAGCTCATTTTATTCCCACGAGCGTTCTAAACTACTTTTCTCGCATAACGGCAAGCTTATTTCATTCCCACGAGCTTTCCAAACTACTTTTCTCGCATAACGGCAAGCTTATTTTATTCCCACGAGCTTTCAGAACTACTTTTCTCGCATAACGGCAAGCTTATTTTATTCCCACGAGCTTTCAGAACTACTTTTCTCGCATAACGGCAAGCTTATTTTATTCCCACGAGCTTTCCAAACTACTTTTCTCGCATAACGGCAAGCTTATTTTATTCCCACGAGCTTTCCAAACTAGAGAAAACGCTTTAAAGTCAACACCTTCCAGGATTCAATAATCACAAAATTCAGTACTTGCAAGTTCAATGTGTCTTTGTTCAATCTGGAAGCACGACAAGTGTGTAACACACTCCGCTTTGCAGCAGCTAGATGAAAATACTTCACACTACTGTTTCTTAACAAAATACTATTGTAAACACTGGCCGTCAGCAAATGTAATTCACATACTGCAGATCAAATCGTAAAACAAATATCGCTCTTCATCTAACACATAGCATATTGTAATCCGCTCATAACACACGTATCCAACACAAAGCACATCGCGCTCCGTATATAGCATATTGAACTCCGCACATAGCTATTCTCAATTTAATTTTTGCACCTTGCTTTTATTTACATCTGACCCAACGTCAGGTTGCCAAGTTTGGAAAACTCGTGGGAATAAAATAAGCTTGCCGTTATGCGAGAAAAGTAGTTTGGAAAGCTCATGGGAATAAAATAAGCGTGCCGTTATGCGAGAAAATACTTAATGAGGAGGAATGAAATTTACATGAGAACACGGAAACTCAGAAGGAAGGTTAAGTTAGAGATACACGCTACACACAACAATAAAATTCGCATTTGAAAGAAAATAGCCGCGCCAGTGGTGCAATGGTCTAACCGCTGGCTTGCGATCATTCGTCCGAGATGGGTCTGGATTTGAATCCTAAGGAGGCATGAATGTTGTGATAGAATAAATTATCAACGTTTATTCACAATTAAATGTTTTATTAACATCGGCTACAGTTTCACAGAGCGTTTAGCTCCGCATCATCAGGACGAATGGAGCGTAAACATCCAAATCATTGTGAAATAATCAGAGCCCTGACGGACACGGAGTTTGATGAGTTGTTTCCACGCGCTTGAAAGAATTGGAGTCGACGTCATCTCGTTGACAAGCAGTGAAGAGTTCCGGTATATGTGGAAAGCTTCTAATATATTAAACTTGATAACCGAATCAGGTTTATCAATAAACGTAGCGTTTCCAACAAACATTTTAGGTTATTTTCGTAACAGTTTTGGGCTATTGATGACATCTTCAGTTCATAGTTACGTACGTAAGTCTTGCGTTCCTTCACCCGGAAACTTAAAGCCTTGCGGGTCTGTCCTATATGTTTTGTTTGTCTTAGAGTACTGGGTCTCTTCTTTCGCTGGAACCAGTGGCCATAAATTAGCGACAGCCGGCTGCTCATAGCCTATCTTGTTGCGCACGGTGGTCATTAAATCTCCAAACTACAAAAAAAATAAAAAAAAATAAAAAAACCTTTGGGACATTTCACTTAAAAAATCTAGTTTTCCCATTTTAGAATTTTTGACATTATTTGTATAATGTCCTTATGAGAGCGCTGTGAAATAGCGTTCGTTTCTAGCAAATAAAGCTTTATTTACCTGAATACTGTTTCGCACATCCTTGCCTGTGGTAGTACCAGCTGTTGTTGTATTATACGAGGACAAATTAGTCGCTCTACTACGCCTTTTTCGTACCATTGTGATTAGCGATAAAATTAGTCGCTCTATTACGCCTTTTTCATACCATTGTGATTGGTGATAAAATTAGTCGCTCTATTACGCCTTTTTCGTACCATTGTGATTAGTGATTAAATTAGTCGCTCTATTACGCCTTTTTCGTACCATTGTGATTAGTGATTAAATTAGTCGCTCTATTACGCCTTTTTCGTACCATTGTGATTAGCGATAAAATTAGTCGCTTTATTACGCCTTTTTCATACCATTGTGATTGGTGATAAAATTAGTCGCTCTATTACGCCTTTTTCGTACCATTGTGATTAGTGATTAAATTAGTCGCTCTATTACGCCTTTTTCGTACCATTGTGATTAGTGATTAAATTAGTCGCTCTATTACGCCTTTTTCGTACCATTGTGATTAGCGATAAAATTAGTCGCTCTATTACGCCTTTTTCATACCATTGTGATTGGTGATAAAATTAGTCGCTCTATTACGCCTTTTTCGTACCATTGTGATTAGTGATTAAATTAGTCGCTCTATTACGCCTTTTTCGTACCATTGTGATTAGTGATTAAATTAGTCGCTCTATTACGCCTTTTTCGTACCATTGTGATTAGCGATAAAATTAGTCGCTCTATTACGCCTTTTTCATACCATTGTGATTGATGATAAAATTAGTCGCTCTATTACGCCTTTTTCGTACCATTGTGATTAGTGATTAAATTAGTCGCTCTATTACGCCTTTTTCGTACCATTGTGATTAGTGATTAAATTAGTCGCTCTATTACGCCTTTTTCGTACCATTGTGATTAGCGATAAAATTAGTCGCTCTATTACGCCTTTTTCATACCATTGTGATTAGTGATTAAATTAGTCGCTCTATTACGCCTTTTTCGTACCATTGTGATTAGTGATAAAATTAGTCAATCTTTTACGCCTTTTTCGTACCATTGTGATTAGTGATAAAATTAGTCGCTCTATTACGTCTTTTTCATACCATTGTGACTAGTGATAAAATTAGTCACTCTGTTACGCCTTTTTTGTACCATTGTGATTAGTGATAAAATTAGCCACTCTATTACGCCTTTTTCGTACCATTGTGATTAGTGATAAAATTAGTCAATCTTTTACGCCTTTTTCGTACCATTGTGATTAGTGATAAAATTAGTCGCTCTATTACGTCTTTTTCATACCATTGTGACTAGTGATAAAATTAGTCACTCTGTTACGCCTTTTTTGTACCATTGTGATTAGTGATAAAATTAGCCACTCTATTACGCCTTTTTCGTACCATTGTGATTAGTGATAAAATTAGTCAATCTTTTACGCCTTTTTCGTACCATTGTGATTAGTGATAAAATTAGTCGCTCTATTACGCCTTTTTCGTACCATTGTGATTAGTGATAAAATTAGCCGCTCTATTACGCCTTTTTCGTACCATTGTGATTAGTGATAAAATTAGTCGCTCTTCTACGCCTTTTTCGTACCATTGTGATTAGTGATAAAATTAGTCGCTCTATTACGCCTTTTTCCATACCATTGTGATTATCTAAATACCGTTGGTTTTTAGGTAATCACAATGTACAGAATTTACTTGCGTGAAAGCAAGAAAGCGAGATTCAGGCGTCACCAAATCGAACTATTCGGGTTGTGTTCACTTACAAACTAAACAAAGTTCAAAAACTAATTTTCGAAATCTTCATTTCAGAATCAGCAAAACAGTATTGAATTCCGCCTATCCCCTAGAATAAAGGTAAATGGAATTTTTCCCGTATTGTTTTACGAAGTTTTATTTTTTCCACTGAAATTATTGTTGCGTTGTGTGTGTATGTTTGTGTGTTTTGGGACAAAGTGGCAAATGGTGCTCTCCAAATTTTGTTTCCAAGGAGTTTAAAACGAGGAAGGGCATTAAAACCCGTCCTCTAAAGCGCACCTGCTGTTCAGAAATAAGATGTTGGCCGCCTGTAGAGGGAATGCCAGAGAACCTTGATGAGCAATGATCGAATAAGGCAACAAAGAATTGTTGCAGAGCCCAGGCTCAGCTGGGAAAACGTAGCGAAAAAGATTATACAAGGGGGTTGGAATGAATCCTGCAATAAGCGAAAAACACGGAGCTACATTGTTCCTACTTCTCTGTGTGTGTGGCTGTTCAAACTTAGGGATTTGAAGTATCAAGAAAAATAAGGACGAAGAATTTCTTTGTACAGATCAATGATAAGAATATGCGACACGATTCTCAAACCCAGTTCTTCACTTCAATCTTTTTACTCCCACCAGACTTTGTGGTGGCGACGGGATAGTTTTTGTGAATGGTAATTAATTGAGGTGATCCACAAGAAAGACAATTATAGATAATAAATAATTAATAACGAAGGCACAAGTGAATAGGAAGAAGTTAATTATTAAGCTCAGTAGCATCTTTAAAAAGGCTAAGTAAATCGGGATATCTCGGAAATGAGCACCAGTTATTGGCATATTTGAAAACTCCTGTCTTGTTATTAACACCATTGATTAAAAGAAAAAATAAATGGGGTTACCTACAAAATACACAGCAATGTTTGATACAGACGATTTAGAAATTAGATGTCTTTTAAAAGTAGTTGGTTCTCAGATATATCTACATTTCCGAACGATTGACATATACTAGAGAAAAATATTAATGAATTGCAGTCAGTACCACAGAGCAATGAAAAATACATTGACCGGAAATTAACTGTGCACTGAAAGTCTTCAAGTATTTAGCGAAGGACGTCAACTGTCGCTGAATATTTTAAGGACGTAGAATTAGTGAGATAGTGTCATGAAATAGTGACAGTTAACGCAGTTCTTCGTTGTAGGTCGCGGCACAGTTGCTACTGTGCCCCTTTCATTTTTAGCACGTCCTTTGTAAAAAAAGATCGTGCTTATGTTATCGGTTTGTCCGTCCGTCCGTCCGTCTGTACCAACGATATCTCTACAACTATTAGTCCGATTTGAAAAATTCTTTTTGCATTGGGAAGCTTGAATTATGAAAATTATGATCCTTTATTTCGTTTTTTTTTTTAAGATGTACAACTTCGCCGCTAGAGGTCGAATTCAAAAATACGTTTTATTCCACATATTTGCTTCTAAACATCCAATTAAAAAAATTATTTTATTTTTCGATTCCATTTATGTCGAACAGTATTTTAGATATAGTTACTTTTTCAAATTACGCATAGATGTTCCGCTAGGAGGCGTAAAAGTAAATTGCATTTTTCCCGATAACTCTTCTTCGAAACCTCCGATTTGAAAATTGTTTTCTTCAGCGGATACATCTCCTGATGGAAAATATTTTGCATATAATTTCGAATTCTTGGTAAAGAATACTTTGGCCACCAGGGGCGTAAGTGTTAATTTTTGCTTCTGATGTATTTGCCATAAAATCTGAGCTTCTAAAATATCGATTGAGAAAATTATTTCGTGGACTGATACCACTCAAATCGATAAACCTTTTCGGAATATTTTCTTCCTAAAATATTCCACAGTTTCTCCGTCAGGGGCGTAGATGTATATCATATTTTAGTCAATATCTGTACTTCTAGAAATCCGATTTAAAAAATTCCTTCTTTGCTGGATAGTGTTTTCCGTGTGACATATTTTTCATATAATTTCAAAATTTTTAAGTTATTCACAGACTTTCCGCTAGGGGGCGTTGCGGTAAATTGCGTTTCCCCTATATCTCTGTTTCTAAATCTCCGATCTGGAAAATTCTTTCCGCACCGGATACAGCTCCTGATGGGAAATCCTATGCACGTAATTTCTAGTTTTTGTTAAAAAATTGTTTGGCCACCATGGGGCGTAAATATTAATTTCCGCTTCTGATGTATTTGCAGCAAAATATGAGCTTATAAATTCTCGATTGAAAAAAAGTCATTTGTAGGCTGATACTACTCATATGGACAAACCTTTAAAACCATTTTCTTCTTAAAATAGTGCATGGTTTCTGTGCCAGGGGCGTAGATGTATATCTTATTTTTGTCAATATCTCTACTTCTAAGAGTACGATTTGAAAAATTCCTTCTTTGTTGGATAGTGTTTCCGATGCGAAATGTTTTTCTTATAAATTCAAAATTTTCAAGTAAATTATTGACTTTCCGCTAGGGGGCACAAAGGTAAATTGCGTTTTCTGCGTTATTTCTGCTCCTAGAACTCCGATTTGAAATATTCTTCCTGTATCGCATAAAAGACCTCATGGAAAATATGTTTCACATTATTTCTAATGTTTGGTAAAGTATGGTTTGACCACCAGAGGTCATAAGGGTTAATTTCTGCTTCTGATGTATTTGTAGCAAAATCTGGGCTCCTGAAAACTCGACTGAATTTTTTTTTCTTGGACCGATACCGCTCATATGGATAAACCTTTTGAGAATACTTTCTTCCTAAAATAATGCATGGTTTTCCCACCAAGGGAAGTAAAGTCACATCTTATTTTTGTCGATATCTCTGTTTCTAAGAGTCCGTAAGATCACGATTACGTTTACAGCATTATCTGAGGGATTCAAAACCAGATTAAAAAACTTCTTTCTTCCTTTTTTCCATACCTTTTTCCATACCGGTTCCAGATTAAAAAACTTCTTTCTTCCTTTTTTCCATACCGGTTCCATTGACTTTTAACAGCTTTGATAAATTTAATTTGCGTCAGAACGGATTCAAAAGACGAGCTTATTACATCCGAAAATTCGGTGTCATCTTTCTTGTTTTTTCTGTGATAGAGATTTAACACAAATAAACGTACTGACATTAGGCCTAGAAACAGCCTCAGAATCAACAGTACTAATGCATGGCAACAGCTGGGAGTTTTTGTTTCCTACTAGGCAACACATCTTCATTTTTTTAAAAGATTCTGTCTATAAACACACTTCCCTTTTTTACAGGTTTATCATTAAAAAAGTAGCACAAAGCATACGCACAACGATATCGGCTTCGGACAGGATACATTAAGGTTATGAAAGAATTGTATCACCAGTGCTATGCTACAAAGTCACAAAAACACTAAGTCAAAATAAAGATTTAATTTACCACACAGAAAGATAGACAATCCAAGACATTCTGTATCACTCTGCCGCTATATCTTTTTGAGAAATCATTTCGCAATCGCTGCAGAAATAAAACTAATTCCGTCGGTTAAATTTAGTCAACCTTCTTACACGCTTAAATCGAAGGAGAAGGCGAGTTCTCGAAACTTCCGGAGGCTTCCACGAATCTCAAAGCGCCACCTGTCGGGAACCGTCATCTTACTTCGTAATTACTTCGACAGATGTCTCACGTAACAATACCATATTATAACTTTCTGACTTACTGCTTTAAATTGTATGTATTACAATACACCTTAAAGCAGTAAGTCAGCTGCTAATTCTATTTTGAGATGTTTCACATCGGTGTAATTCATCAACGGCGTAAAACGGACAATCCACAGTTATAGACGCGCATATATGGAACAGCTTTTGTCGAATAGTAAATTCGAAGCTTAAATACTCGTATAACTGGGTTCTTACATTCATTTTTTTCTACACTGGCGGGCACACATCCTGGAAACAACATCCATCGTTTTCCATTGCACTCACATAATCTGAATGCCTCGTTGTCAGCTCTTTCACGCGCATTCGTACATCGTTCTATATTCTCGAGTTGGTAGAACATAACACGTTGCTTGATATCTGCCTCTATTCATATTGGTCACGGCGTGTTTCCAACAGCTTATTCTCCGTGACATGATATCCGTATCAGGAGTAAAGCCATTCAACATTACATGTATGTGTTGGGTGATGAAGAAGAGAATCAAGGATTAGAGAATGTTTAGCACTAGTTACAGGCTTATGGTTAGTACGGCTGAGATGAGAGGGGAAAAAAGGAATAGTTTTGCCGTAGCTTTTGAGAAACACGACCGCTATGCCAACATTTTAGTTCCGAGAGCATAGAAAATTTTGGGCGTCGTTTGATTCCGATACATAAGCCGCTTAAAGGGTTAACTGAAAGTAAAATACCAAGACGAATGTGTGGAGAGATTAAAAACATGTAGTAGATACATCGAGTAAAGTGCGGAGGTTGTCGATATATTGTGGAAACTGCTATGATTTACGAATTGATGATTGTCAATTATCTCGATCCTACCGGCCATCTAGTCTGCGGTTTGTCCGGGGCTTTCCGCAGACTCCCTGTGTTTGGGAACGCGAATGCGTAGATAGTTCCTGGTGAAGTCTGCCCCGAACGCACTTTCTCCCTTACCCGTATGCTGTAGAAGAATTGTAGGCCGGCTGCATTAGTTTGCCAGTAATCCTCAAGGGCGCATAGTCGTCTTTGCGAAACTCAACTCGCTGTGGGCGGATGAGATAGAAAGAGAGATTGTCAACTGAAAGCGTCTTTGTGGGGACTATTTTATGGACAATGATAAAGTAACGTGAATGCTGATTCTTTTGTCCCTTGCCGTTTATTTCAAATGTGTTACTTAGTATATTACAGTTCCACAAGTTTAGCCGAGGACATTAATTAATTGCTTAACAGCAACTACGTCAGAAACTAAAAACATTACAATACATATAATAAAATAAGTCCGTTTTATTGGTATATGCTACGCTTTCGCTCTCCATCAGGAAGTATTTTAAAGCAAAATTAAAAATGCAAATACATTAGTACTTCTCAATAAGAGACACCCATGGGACCAGACATTTTAACAGATTTGTCCCTTATTGGGTGGTTTCTAACGAAATGCGTATTTCATAAATACGTAACAGACATTCCATTTTCATAAGGATTGTAAAATTTTTATGTAAATAACAGTAAATCTTAAATACGATAAAAATTTGAAATATATATGTATAAAACAGTAATACAGTACATGTATAAAAGTAGAGTACATGTATAAAAGTAGAGTACATGTATATCCAAAAGTAGAAAGTATGTGCAGTACATATTTATTTGAAATAATTCAATACAAGGGTTTGTTTGAAGCTTTCAATTTACAGGCATTTTTCCTTCATGTGAATACTAAATTTACTAATTAAATTGAGACCTTCACTCTCACCGACGTTTAAAAAGAACTTATGCAACTGTCCGGCGTACTTTTAGACTTTCTTAAAGTTTTTGATATCACAGCTTTCCTTCGCTTCTTCCCCTACCGCTTTTCGCATTCTCCAAGCACCTTTCTGTTATGCCTTCATTATCAACTACAGGAATAAAGGCTCCGATGTCTCTGTTAGTATCCTCGCTACGCAGCTTTTCATCGACCGTAATATATTCCTCTATCGCAACATTACTGCCACTGTCTTTCAGAAGTTCATACAATTCTGTATTTACTTCAGTGTACTCAGTTCCCTTACATTGCAAATTGAAATAGTGAAGCTTGCCTGCAAGACTGTTTAACACAACTTAGAGGTACAGATTTAACAGCCGTATTTATCCATTGTGTTGCCTTCAATACATTGACAGACTTGGCAAACTGTTCGCTGTTTTCACAAAAAGAACTTTGGGAAAGAACATGCCATAGAAATAGTTATAGAAAGAGATCCTGGGCTTTTCCTATGCTTACATGAGATACTGGAGCCGCATACGTAATTTGTACACTGTATAAAAGACAAGGCAAATCATTATCAACCCATAGACCCTTACATTTAAACGGATTGGTGCACGTTGCCTGTGATTGTCTCTTCATAAAAGTTTGCAAATTTTTGGATAGTTTGTGCAATTGCTCTTTTTCCATAGAACATAATCATATATAGGCGAAGAAATGAAACTTAGATACCCAGCGTTGAGAAAGGAATCATCTACAGAACAGAAAATGAAACCTAGTTACCCAGTTTCTATAGAAAAGAATCATCTACAGTAGAGAAAACGGAACTTAATTACTTAGTTTACATAAAAAAAGAATGATGTACAGGAGCGAAAATGGAACTTAGTTTCCCAGTTTCTTTAGAAAAGAATGATATACACGAGCGAAAATAGAACGTAGTTACACAGCTTCTATAGAGAAAAACCATCTAAAGAAGAGAAAATGAAACTAGTTACCCAGATTCTCCAGAAAAGAATCATCTACAGGAGAGAAAATGGAACTTAGTTACCCAGTTTCTACAGAAAAGAAAATGGAGCTTTGTTTCCCAGTTTCTATAGAAAAGAATCATCCACATGAGAAAATGGAACTTAGTTGCCCAGTTTCCACAGGACAGGATCACCTACAGGAAAGAAAATGGAACTTAGTCACTCTATTTCTACAGAACAGGATCACGTACAGGAAAGAAAATGAAACTTAGCTACTCAGTTTACACAGAACAGGATCACGTACAGGAAAGAAAATGGAACTTAGTTACTCAGTTTCCACAGAACAGGATCACGTACAGGAAAGAAAATGGAACTGAGTTATCCAGATTCCATAGAAAATGATCATATACAGGAGAGAAAATGGAACTTAGTTAGTTACCCAGTTTCCACAGAAAAGAAAATTGAACTTTGTTTCCCAGTTTCTATAGAAAGGAATCACCCACTGGAGAGAAAATGGAACTTAGATGCCCAGTTTCCACAGAACAGGATCACGTACAGGAAAGAAAATAGAACTTAGTTACTCAGTTTCCACAGAACAGGATCACGTACAGGAAAGAAAATGGAACTGAGTTATCCAGATTCCATAGAAAATGATCATATACAGGAGAGAAAATGGAACTTAGTTAGTTACCCAGTTTCCACAGAAAAGAAAATGGAACTTTGTTTCCCAGTTTCTATAGAAAGGAATCATCCACTGGAGAGAAAATGGAACTTAGTTGCCCAGTTTCCACAGAACAGGATCACGTACAGGAAAGAAAATGGAACTTAGTTACTCAGTTTCCACAGAAAAGGATCACGTACAGGAAAGGAAATGGAACTCAGTTACCCGGTTTCTATGGAAAAGAATCATATACAGGAGAGGAAATGGAACTTAGTTATCCAGCTTCTCTAGAAAATAATTATTAACAGGAGAGAAAATGGAACTTTGTTAGCTAGTCTCCACAAACAAGAATCGTGTGCAGGAGAGGAAATATAACTTGCTTTCCCAGCTTCCACAGAAAAGAATCATTCACAGGAGAGAGAACGGAACTGAATTGCTTAGTTTGAAAAATAAAGCTACAAGGGCAATTTAAAAATAAGAATCCCAATTTTGTTCTGGCCCAAAATGTTCCTGTATTGAGTTGGCATGCATGGTTTCAAATAGTACATATAATCACCACCAGATGGCAGAGTTAACCTGCACCTTAGATGACGTGAACTAACTCAGAAGTAGTTTGAAGATTATGACCGCATTGAAAGGGTGGGGAAAGGAAGAATTTCCCGTTATAATTCGACATGATGCGCATAAAAGAGTTCCACTTGTTGAAATTCATCGTGAGCTTGTCAGAGTGTATGGAGCTAGTGTGGCTCAAAAACAGCGCACGCGCAGATGATGCACGGATTTTGATAGTGGTCGACCTCACAGTGCTGCCGTAACTGTGACTCCCTTGAAATCCTAGGGGCTGGCAAATTCTTCCACATCCACCATACAGTTCTGATTTGGCACCGTCGAATTACGTTCCTTTCCAAAACCTGGAAACACACCTTAAAGCTAGGTGCTTCCACTTCGATGAAGATATTCAAAATGTAGTCAAGAACTGGTTACGTACCCAGGGACGCATTTTATGGGGCGTATTTTATTTTGTATGAATAATGGAAGTCCAGAGGATTTAATTTATCGCTGTGACAGGTGTCTGAACAAACTTAGTGATAGGAGACTTTGCTCCGGTACCCGTTACTTCAACAGGAGAATGAAGCTAGCTGCTCTTCTCCTGGGTCTTACATAAACAAGAAAATTGAAGGGATAAAAACAAGGCCCACTTTGGGGCAACCCCAAGTCTTTCAAAAAAGAGCTCATAAAAACTGTGAATTACATGAGTGTGCGAACAAATGTTGAAATCCAAAACTTAGAAAATTCCCGTCTTCCTCACGTTCCGAACTCGAGCTAAGGGTAGGCGTGACAGAAATTATCACGCTAAAAATACAATTATGTAATACACGGATTACTGGGATGACACAAAAATTGCTTTTTTACGCTTTCCTACCGTAGGTTGAAGAAGCGTATATGCTCCAGCTTTGTCCGTCTATCCGCACGATAACTCGCGTAAAAATGGTTCGATTTCGGTAAAATTTGAATATGTGGTAGAGGACCACCTGGGGACGAATCCTATTGAAAATGGAGTTAGTGGGGTCAAAGGTCACGACATAGGAGCGGGATGCATTCCATTGCCCTTATGCGTCAAAACATTCGTAAAAATGATTCGATTTAGATGAAATTTTAGTATGTGATAGGGGACCATCTAGGGACGAACCCTATGGAAAATGGACGAAATGAGATAAAAGGTCTGGTCATCGGATCAGGATCCATTCCATTGCCCTTATGCGTTTGAATTGCCCTTATGCATCATAACGTACGTAAAAATGCTTCGATTGAGACAAAACTCTATCATGTTGTTCCACTTTACCGATTCTGTTGAATATAATCAAAATGGTGTCAAAGGTCAGGCCATAGGAGAGAGATTTATTCTACAGCCATTATCCTCATAACTTGTGTAATAATTGGAGTAATGATGATTTCTGGTATGTTGGAAAGCATATCATAATCAATGCATCGCATGATCTTACTAACTTGTTTACGCTTTCCAAACGTAGGTTGAAGAAGCGTATATGCTCCAGCTTTGTCCATCTGTCTGTCCCCACGATAAATCACGTAAAAATGGTTCGATTTGGATGAACTTTTAGTATGTGGTAGGGGACAACCTGGGGACGAACCCTATTAAAAATGGACGAAATGGGCTCATATATCAGGACATAGAAGCGGGATCCATTATATCGCCTTATGCGTCATAACTTACGTAAAAATGCTTCGATAAAGTTCGAAAGCTTAATCATGTTGTTCCGGAGGTATACTGAACCGGTTCTGTTGAATATCATCGAAATGGAATCAAAGGTCAGGGCACAGGAGCGATATTTTTTCCACAGACATTACCCTCATAACTTGTCTAAAAATGCTTCTATTGTGACAAAACTTTCGGATGTTGTTCCGGAGGTAAAGTGAACGAATCAGTAATTAGGGACGAAAGGAGGGTTTGTCTTAGGCGCGATTTTTGGTATGTTGGAAAGCGTATCATATCCAGTGCATTGCATGATTTTACTAACTTGTTTGTCAAAAATATCGGGTTGAACACCAACCGGCAGTCAGGATTGACTCCAGAGAACAGGTGGTGCCACTCAATCGATAATGCCAAGCCATTATGTTCGTTAATCGTGGAAGTTCTTACAGTTTGTAGACTTTCTTCCAATTTCCGTTTTACACAGTTCTGTTGATGTGAGAGAATTTCCAAAGAGTCCCAGTTAATCGAATGTCCGTACTCCGCATGTGTTTAATTATATTGTATTATCTTAGTAATCCCTGTATTACATAACTGTACTTTTAATATACACTGAAGAACAATTGAATTAGAGATACCTGTCTAGTAACGTGTAGCACCACCTTTCGTCCTGATGACGGCAGCGATACGTCTAGGCAAGGACTCGACAAGACACAGGAAGCGTTGGGAAGTCATACGGATCCACGACCTCTGAACAAGCTCCCACAGTCCCCGAAGATTTGATGGAGGGGGGGTCAGAGCCTCGAACATCTCTCTCGATGGCATCCCAGATGTGCTCAATGGGATTGAGGTCAGGTGACCTAGCTGGCCAAGGCAGAGAGGTCACGTTGGTGGAGTGTTCATCTAACCATTCGAATACAATTCGGGAGCGATGGCACGGTGCATTGTCTTGTTGCAGGATGAGGTCCCCAGTGGGATGTAGAAGACGCACACAACCGGGAGTAAATGGTTCTCCAGGATATCCCGGTAACGTTGGCCTGTGAGGGACGATGCAACCCGTACCAGGGGTCCCATTTCAGTCCACGTAAACAGTCCCAAGACGAGAATGCCACCCCCACCAGCTTGAAGAGTACCCTGCAGGCAAGAAGGATCCATCGCTTCATGTGGTTTGCGCCGTACTCGTATCCTGCCATCCGCATGTACCAACGTGAATATCGGCTCATCGGTCCAGGCAACATTTTCCCACATGACTAGGGTACAGTGGCAATGTTTCCCGCGCCCATGCTAATCTTTGCACCCTGTGATGTGCGGCCAGCAGTGGTACCCTCGTGGGATGATGGCTTCTATACCCCATAGCGAGGAGATGGTTCTGGATGGTCTGGCTGCTTACACGTTTTTGTGCACCAGCGTTAAATTGCCGAGTGATTTCTTGCACTGTGGTCCGTCTATCCGCTGTTACAATGCGAGCTAGCCGACGATGACCCCGCTCATCCACACGCTGTTGTCCTCGGCAGTTGGTCCTTACAGGGATGGTTTTACCGGATTCGATGTACTCACGGTGCACCCGTGACACCGTGGCTCGTGAAAATCTCAGTGCCTGTACGACTTCCGAGATGGAGTCACCCATTCGTCGGGCCCCGACAATTTGCCCACGATCAAATGCGGTTAGATCCTTCGTCTTACCCATACTGCGTCGGACTCTTACTGATTCCCGTCGCATCACTCCTTATATTGTCTGATAGCTGCATGCGTCATGTCGTTTCCGTTTACAGAGCCGCCCACAGCGCCTCATTTGCATAACGCCAGCTATCTCTAATTCAATTGCTCTTCAATGTACTTCATCGCTAGGATTTTGCCATGACTTCATTAATACACAGGATTTTCACACTTAAGTTGACATGGAGAACAGATAAAGTAAAAATCGGTCCTTTTAAGGGCTGAAGGATTTGTACTTAGGGTTTTTATGTAGTTTTTTTTTCGGTGTGTCTTTTACTTTCTCTTGAATTCCCCTTTGCCTGCCACTTCTGATTCCGTTTTTCTCTCGCTGATGTTTTGCAGCGATCGTTGAGAAGTGAGACGCCCCAGGTAGTTATTAGTAGGTATGTTGGTGAGTTAATAACTTCACCCACGTATTGGGAAACAGCAAACATAAATCTAATTTGCCCGCACTTTTACTGTTACTTTTGTATCAAGGTAATCTGTTCTCGCTTCTAACTATTATTAGTTTTTCCCCGCACAAAAGCTCAGAGAGTCGTCGGTATGTCGTAGTGTAAATCTATTCCTAAGTTTCCGATTACGTGAACACTTCATGAGCTAAATGTCAAGTTTTCCAATAATGAAATAGGCGTTCACTCGAAATAACGTCAAAGTTTGGTACTTACAAATCTTTTATTTGTATCCAACTTCAGTATGACATGGTGGTTAATTCCAACAGACCACAACTCGTAATCAATTAGTAGTATAACTGGTAATCAATGGTAATCAGTGAGTAGTATAACAACTGGTAATCAATGAGTAGTATAACTGGTAATCAATGGTAATCAGTGAGTAGTATAACAACTGGTAATCAATGAGTAGTATAACTGGTAATCAATGGTAATCAGTGAGTAGTATAACAACTGGTAATCAATGAGTAGTATAACAACTGGTAATCAATTAGTAGTATAAGAACTGGTAATCAATGAGTAGTATAACAACTGGTAATCAATTAGTAGTATAAGAACTGGTAATCAATGAGTAGTATAACACTCACGAACTTCACAACGTAGTTATGCAGACGGCAATAAAAATATAACTTTACATACGTTAGTACTCGTACAATCAGTAAGCTCAGCAAAGATTTAATATCTCCCCGCTGAACAACTGTGTCACATAATACATACATCCTTTACCCGTTCTTATCAACATGCATAAGTCACTTACGTACTGACCTCAGGGGTGTTGCCAAACCTCCATTCATGTGAGAGAGGATATATCACGTTAAGTTTGGAAAGCGCAAAAGAGGACAAACTCAAATTTACATAGGAAAAGGAACTAAAAATGAAAGTTAAAATAAAATATACGTCACAATGTAAGGGACGAAACTTGATTGGTTTCGTCGTTCATTCAATTGGACAGTTTCGGATCATTACGCACCTGATGTGCCGTTTTTTTTTAATAAAAATTAGGGAATTTTACTTTTGAATTACCCTCGTATTTTCCTTGCAGTTTTCAATCTTGTAGCTCAAAATCTACAGATAAAGAAACTGAATTTTCTAAGTTTTGTAGAAATGTGTTGAATAGTAATGACCCACATGTGTTTGTGTCAAGATTTAATATTAATCAGAATACTTACGTTAAAAGGTAATAAACTAGATAATATAAAAGACTAAATGAGAATTATTTGCCTATTTTTGCAGAATGGCAATGGTCCCTGACTTTCAAATGAATGGAAGGGGGAATTAATTGTACGATGCGCGTAAGTTTATACCAGATGCAGAGAGATATTCGAAAATGCTAGTTTTTCATATTAAAAGCAACTTATAGCGAAACTGCAATTGCCTTCCGTGAGGATTGTACCAGTTGTTTGCCGGAAAGACAATTACTGTGAGCACAGTGAGCGTACTTGCGATGAATCCATGACCCTTAAGCGATCAGTATATGTAGAAAAGTGCTTTGAAGTGGTACTTTTCTCCAATTAGCTGCAGCTGAATATAAGAAAGTGTTAATTGGAATTTTTTTGAGGAAAGGAAATTGTTGCATTAAAGAAGATGATCGTAAAAGAATAATCGATATATAAGAAGAACTCTAGAGCGTAGATATCAGTTTCTTATAATGGCGTTATTTGGATTCGCGTGGAGAAAAGAAAACTGTATAATTAGCATCAACAAGAACACGGCAAAAGGAACTAATGAGAATGACTTTCCAAAATGAACTGCAGTTTAGGGCTACAGTCAGAGAATTAGCTCTCAGTTAATTTCACTAATTATATTTGATATGCATCTACTGGATTACAGTAGTAGGGAAAAATGAAATTACCGGAGCAACGAATAAGCATGTATCAAAAGTTGTCTGCCTAAATTTTGGTTAGTAGGAAAATTATTTTAACTGTTTACCATAAGTTGAAGTGGTCAGGTGATATGATTTATGTCGACATACAAATGCCATACACTTTTGCTGTACCCCATGAAGACATACTGTAGAAAACTTGAAAAATATGTTGCGATGGGACGGAAATCCCACTTGCAACTTTCGACTTGTGTTCGAGTATGCTACCATCAAAGCAACTGAAGCCAAGTCGATGTATCTTACGAATTGGAACAACTTTCCGAATGTGCGCTGGGTGGAGCAAGTGGGCGTCATCGTTGCTTCGATGACAATTTCTAGTCGAAGTATGGATAAAGGTCAACGCTGCCCGGGTGACACAGTGGTCTAAGCGATAGCTTCTGATCATTCGTCCGAGATGAGGTCCGGGTTCGAATCCCGGTGAGGCATGGATGTTGTGTATGTCTTACGGCACTGCATCTCTCCCTTCGCTGGAACCAGTGGTCCTAAATTAGGGAATGGGCGACTGCTGAGTGGCTCACGGTGATCATTAAACCCCCAATAAAGAAAATAAAGGTCAACCATACACAGTGTGGCAAAGTATTTTTAAGACTGGGTCTGTAAAATAAAATAGAAATAAGAAATTATAATTTGTTTTGGTTTGTTATTCAAAATAAGTCCCTCCGGCTTCAATACACTTGTTACAGCGATTTAATAATATTTCGAATGCCTGTTCCAGTTCACTTTGCGGAATTGCCTCCAAAGCGCGCGTCGAAGCTGTTTGTATGGTCGAAATATCATCAAAATAACACCCTTTGAACGTCATTTTAAGTTTTGGGAACAAAGAAAAGTCGTAGGGTGCTAAATCAGGCGAATACGGTGGATGATTTAACACACAGACGTTATTTTTCGCCAAAAATATGCGAACAAGAAGTGAGGTGTGACTGGGTGCATTATCGTGCAACAAACACCAACTGTTTTCATCCCGATATTCTGGACGAATGCGACAAATTCTGCCCATAAAACGCCTCAAAACATTTAAATAAAACTCACCAGTAATTGTTTGTTTACTTGGAACGAATTGTTTGTGGATAATACCCTTACTATCGAAGAATGTAATGAGCATTGTTTTGATTTTCGATGGAACTTTTCTTGTTTTCTTAGCTTGTGGCGAGTTTTTTGACTTCCATTCCGCACTTTGTCGCTTTGTTTTAGGATCATATTGAAAACACCATGTTTCATCACCAGTAACAATAGATTTTAAAAAGTTTGGATCATTTTCAGCTGCTGAAATGATGTCTCTGCAATGTGCAGTTCTCTTTGATTTTTGTTCATTGGTTAACGTGTGTGTAACAAATTTAGCACATACTTTTGTTTTGCCCAAATCTTTATGCAGGATGGTTCGAATCGTTTCTTTGTTGATGTTTAAAGTCTCTTCCATCATTCTTAGTGACGCACATCGATTGTTTGCCACGAAATCACGCACTTTTTCAATAATCTCAGGTGTTCTAGATGAACTTGGTCTTCCGGTATGCTTACCATCTTCTAGCGTATCTCTTCCGTCCAAAAAACATTTGTGCCACAGGAAAACATTTGATCTACTTAAACAAAACTCACCGTAAACTTGTTTCATCATTTGGTACGTTTCCGAGGCACTTTTACCTAGTTTTGCGTTAAATTTAATAACAGCCCTTTGTTCCATCTTAATAATTCAACATGAAAAAAATTTTAATTCTCTAATGAATGGCCGTTTCGTTTGAGTTACTTTAACAACTGCGCACTACTTTTGGCAGAAAGCAAGCAGATGGTCACGGTTTATAACGCATTCGCGATTACACTGGTGGCGCCACCGTGGGCGGAAATCTAGGGCCAGTCTTAAAAATTCTTTGACGCACTGTGTATATATCACTAGTGATTAAGATCATGGAAGCTAATGGAATGCGAAATGCCTGGAATTTCGATGTTCTGGGTTGTATAACGGTAGCAAGATCGAACCTAAATCAGGAGACGCGGGTTCGAGTCCGGTTCCAGGGCTATGGCATTTTTATATTTTCTGAAGGATGGCTATTTGGGAATCATTTAGACGTGCGCATCTACACTTCTTAAAAAAATTATGGAAGCAGCCGATTTTGTAAGGAAAATGATGTGCGACTGACGTTGAACGTAAAATATTATTTTTCTGTGAGATATAGTATAATATTCAGTAATATGGGTAAGAAAAAGTACGTTAGCGAAGAGGAACGTATGCAATATTACCATTTGCGGAAAGGAACGTATGCACTATTAACATTTAAAGCACATGGTGCGATATGCTATGCAACAATTTGCATATCTGTACCACAAGAAAAAATGCCATTTTGGACGTGGTAACTGGCCTCTATTTGGGTGTGTGTGTGGTCCACTCGAAAGGCTAAGACCGCTGAACACCTGTTTAACATGAAATTGATGAGATTATCGAGGAGATATTGGGGATACCTTCACCACTCCTCAATCAGGGCAGTCTCCAGTTTGCGAAGAGTCAATGGAGGTACAGGCCGAGTTGCAATGCGTCTGCCAAGTAAAGCTGAGTTCGGGCTTAATTTCGGTGCACGAGTCCGTATGAGCCCGTGGTATATCAGCCGGAGATTACCTGGGCCCGAATTTTACATTGCAAGATAGAGCCCGGGCCCGAACGAGCCCGAAAACTGGCTAATCTGTTCAACCATTAATAAAAAAACATCTCCTTTTCCACACTTCCATTCTCTCCTCCTCCTGCAATTAACCAATGTATTTCTCAAATGGGGAGTGGGTGAAGGGACCTCCATCTATTTTCCCACTGCAACTGTATCGATTTTCTTTGACCGTTTGTTTCCACCTTAAGTGTTTTGGGCGGCCGGGCATCCAACAGCTTCTTGTCAATGGCATAATATCCGTATCAGGACAATAGCCATTCAACATTACGTGTTGGGTGATGAAGAAGAGAATCAAGGACTAGAAATGAATGCTTATCACTGGTTATAGGCTTATGGTCAGTACGGCTGAGAAGAGAGGGAAAAAAGGAATTGTATATCGCGTAAATAATGTTAATATTATCGCGCCATAATGCGCTGAAATATGTGCGTTGCTAAATACACTAACGGAAAAAAAATCCCAACACCACGAAAAAATAGTTGTAGAGGAATGAAATGGCGGCAATACATTTGTATAGGTAACATATTTATTCGATTAAGGTTTAAAGATCACAGCTTATTGTAAGCGCGGGAAGAGCCATTTTAAATGTGAAATGCTGGTACATCAATAACCGATGTATCCGCCAGAATGTTGAATGCAAGCATGCAAACGTTCATGCATTGTGTCCTACAGGTGCTGGATGTCAGTTTGTGGGATGGAGTTCCATGCCTGTTGCACTTGGTCGGTCAATACAGGGACGGTTAATGCTGGTTGGGGGTGACGCTGGAGTTGTCGTCCAATGATGTCCCATACGTGCTCGATTAGTGAAAGATCTGGTGATCTAGCAGGCCACGGCAACATGTCGACATTCTGTAGAGCATATTGGGTTACAACAGCGGTATGCGGGCGAGCGTTATCCTGTTGGAAAACATCCCTAGGAATGCTGTTCATGAATAGCAGCACAACAGGTTGAATCACCAGACCGACGTACAATTGTGCCGTCAGGGTGCGTGGGATAACCACGAGAGTGCTCCTGCTGTCATAGGAAATTGCTCCCCAGATCATAACTCCAGATGTAGGTCCAGTGTGTCTCGGCCGCATAGAGGGTGGTTGCAGGCGCTCACCTGGCCTCCTTCTAACCAACACACGGCCATCACTGGCACCCATGCAGAACCGGCTTTCATCAAACAACACAACAGATCTCCACTCCGTCCTCCAATGAGCTCTAGCTTGACACCACTGACGTCGCAAACGGCAGTGGTTTGGGGTGAGTGGAACGCACGCTACAGGGCGTCTGGCTCGGAGCTCTCCTTCAAGTAACCGATTTGTAACAGTTCTTTGTGTCACTGTGGTAGCAACTGCAGCTCGAATTGCTGCCTCAGACGCGGTACGATGCGGCACGGCCGTACGCCGTACACGGCGGTCTTCCCTCTCAGTAGTGCCACGTGGCCGGCCGGAACCCGGTCTTCTTGAGGCAGTACCTTCCCTTGACTACCACTGCCAACAATCATGCACAGTGGCTACATTCCTGCCAAGTCGTTCTGCAATATTGCGGAAAGAAAGTCCACTTTCTCGTAGCCTTATTACACGACCTCGTTCAAACTCCGTGAGCTGTTGATAATGGCTTCTTCGTCTTCTTAAAGGCATTCTTGACTAACATCAACACCCTACGTCGAATCTCAACGATGACTAACCCTCACAAACGTTACAGCGCGTATTTACAGCAAACCTGCTTTGCATGTTCCGAGGGGCGCTACTAGCGCCACACGTATGCGCCGAGCGCGAAATTTGCATAAACGTCATCTTACAGATCTACTCTCACCGCCTACCAACTGTTGTTTATCTAACACAACCCCTTCTTGGTGTTGGGATTTTTTTTCCGTCAGTGTAGAATTAGCAGGGAGCTACTGCGTGGAGATAGGAAGTAAATTATCGTCGGCATGTTATCAACTATCCAATATCTGCAGTTCTTAAAAAAGATTTTCCTTCTCTGCAGATACACATTAATGCGCGCCGAAAGGCATTTTCTTCCCAAGCCCGGAATAAATAGCCATCTCGAATGCCCACTCCCCAACCAGAACCAGTAGCCGAAGAATTCCCTTTACCAACTATAAAGTGTTATGGCGTAGAAGTCTTGTCTTACTTCTACGTTAACTTAAAACATCAACATACTAAGAAATAGTTCCTAAATGAAAGAAACCTTAACGGCCAGACGAAATATGCAAACAACAGAAGTCACACTTACGGAAAAAGATGCTTTATTCAGGATGTAGCAAACACATCGTAGCATAGCATATTGCACTGAACTCTCCACACAACGCTCTTTTCAATAATCAGTTTACAATCCAACGCCCTCAAGAAATAGATTAGTCGTCGTTTTTATCTCTTGTTCTTATCAAAACTCAGACATACGTCACGTTCATTCAACCTCAATTGTGTTGCCAAACGTATTCGTTTGAGAGAAAGATATCACGTTGAGAGTGAAGAATAACAGAATAAACTCAAGATTTACATAGGGAAAGAAACTAAAAAGGAAAGTTAATTTAGAATATACGTCACAGTGCCTCATATAAAATCACAAATATATATAAAAAAATTATCTCGCTCTACCTCCATCTAAGAGCCCGAGCTCGCCCGAGCCCGAACGGCAGTAAATATTCTACAGCCTGAGCCTGATTCGGGACCCGGCTCTGCTTTGGGATTTCGGGCTCGGTGTTAGCTCTTCTCAGCTCTGCTGCCAAGTGCATCGCAGGGCATGATCAATTGGTTAAGTCAGGGGAGCATGCTGCTCCTCCATACAGTATTCCTCTTGAAGAATGTCGTCCACTAGCCGAGCTCTGTGAGGTCAAGGTTCATCGCCCACGAAAAGAAACGAACATACAGCAAGACAATAGATCTGAGAACCTCGTCAAGATATCTGTGGTCCGTCAGACTGCCGTTTCGGATGACGTACAGGTCCGGACGTCTACAGATACTTAGGCCTGCCCAGACCATCAATCCATTTCCGCTGTAATATGGTGTTTCCTGCACAAAAGCTGGGTTATTAGGTGTGCCGGGTTCTCTCCAGAAAATAACTCGTCGAGTGTCAGATTTCAGACTGAATCTCGCCTGAGATTAAGCATGGAGAGAAGAGAACTTGACTCCACTCGTCGTATCCTCGACCACCATGTTCCTCAGCCGAGTTTGTGCGGGCGGGCGGGCTGTACGGTAAAGGGACACAAACTAGTGGTCTACGTGCATAAAAGCCACCCTGAGGAGGGCGACCCTCGATAGTTTGTGCTAACACCTCCTGATGATGCGAGTAGTTCTCGCTGTAGCTGACAAACATTTCGCTGACTGTTCTGACGGGCTGTTAACAATAGGTAACAGACGTCTCTTGGTGTAATTGCTCGTGGGAGGTCTTGGCCTTGCCTTCTTTAAAAGCTTCCCGTATCCTGGAATCATGTCCACAGTCGGGAAAAGACACTTCATGACGCTACAATGAGTTCTGCTCCTTCTCACTGTGTCTGATCTGCTTCCAGCCTGCCAATAGCTCTATATGCTATTGATTCCGGTAAATCACGCTGTTGAGTCATCGTTTAAACCGAAGACTTCAAGAAACAAAATGTCACGTTAAACGCGGCAAAATAAGGAAGATCTCGGGAAACTTTCATTTTTTATCCAATCTGTGATTTATGTATTCTGATGTCACAGAAGCTATTTGGCGTAAGGTTATGCATAATTTGGCTGGCTATGTCACACTCGACTTACGTTTCCACGTTTAACTAAGATATCACACGATTGGATTGCATAATGTTGGATTGCATAATGGCGCCAAAGTCACTTTCCCCTTTAATTATTTTGAGAAATGTATATGCTAACAACAGGGGCGAATTGTACTTTTCCAGTGTTACTACTGAAAGCAATTAAAAAAATAAGAATAATTTATTCAAATATGAAAGCGTAATGCAGTGCAAATTACGTATGCCATCCAACGTTTATTCCATATTGGCGGTCGTAATATATCGCGTACTGGTCTGCCATGTGAAGGATCAGATGGTGAAGCAAGATCACGTGTTTCCACGTCCAATAGGAGGTACGAAACATTGGGAGTTGCGTCGACTACGCTTGCGCGCAACTCAGAAATGCCAGCAGGAACCCTGACGTCGCTGTAATCCACAGGGCATATATTCATTGTCACCACTAATATATTTAGATACAAGTGGGAAATCATTTTTGTTTTACTTTCATTTCAGTGCATTCGGAATGGTCAGTCTATGAATGCCGAACTGTATTCTCTACAATCGGACAGGGTGTATGGCAAACATCAGCGAAATCCTGCCTTAGTCGTCCGAAAGCGATCACTGTTGCAACAAGACAAGACAAAACCTCATACCGCAAATCGGACCTACGTTAAGCTTCAAGAACCTCATGGATAAGAACTGCTGCCTCACCCAGCATACGACCCCAAGCTTTTCCTTTCCGATTACGACTTTTTTGGGGCAATGACGCATTTTCTATGGAAGCAAGCAGTTGACTTCTTCGACGATGTCCAATTGGAGTGCCAAGGGTTCTTTGTCTCTATATCGAAAGCTTTGGAATTGAAAAACTGGCAAATAGATGTGTTTAAACTACTGAACTTGATGGCATGGACTTTGAAATTTAGTTTGAATTCTTCTGAGGTTCTGGATAAGTGCAACTGGTGTACCACAAACGCCGTATTTTTCCGGAGACACCCCAAAATACAACCTCTCCTGGTACCTACGGCGCCAATTTTAAAAAATCATAATTTCCCAATACTTTTTGTTTTGCTTTAAACCGGCGTATTATGCACAGAGGCTAAATCTATTACTTTTCAGACAGATAACCCGCGGATTATACGATGAGGATTTTGGTTCTTAGTAATCTGTCCGACACTTCGTGAAAGACTTATTACAAGGACTAGAAGTATTTCATGCGTATTTTAATATCTTGCGATTTTGAAATTTTTATCCGACCAGATTAACTGTCAGATTTAGCTTGCAGTATATAGTTATTTAGAAACATTTAGTTCGTTTTCATGTTCCCTCTTTTTTTCAGAACATACTGAGCTGGTATAAGAGCAATTTTTTAATGCGCTTTTGAAAATAAAATCTTCAAACACTTCTTTTCAAAGATAATTTCTTTTCAGCTCGAGTTGAGGTTAAATACTGCTAGTATCACATTACGAAATCCATCAAAGTGTGGATGTTCAATATTTTTGCCGCTTTTCGTCTTGTAATCCTGCATGACCACCTGTTTAACTTCCCCACAATTCTCCAGTCGCTAGTGATGCACTCCAAATATTCGGAGCTCTCCAAAAAGTGTTTGCTTAGTATTTGGTGGCGAGCGATTTAACGCTTGCGCAAATGTACTTTCGAAAGAAAAAAAGATGATGTAGAGGCTTTGTTCTTTCCTTTATCTTTTTTTTTTTTTTTTTTTAGAAAAGTAGTACCATTTCGCTTTACAAACTTCCATAATGAACGCCTATCTACTTAAAAAGGATTAATGAGTGCAAAATGACAATTACTGCTCAGAGTTTGGCAAAGTTAAATTCATTAATTCAGATACTAAATATCTCTTTCTAGCTAAGCCAGTTTCTGCCTTGTCTTCATTTACTTTCTGAAGATATTAATTCTTTTGAACAAAATATTGTTTTATCAAACACAAATTTTATTGAGCATTAATTGGCATAGATATATTATATTGCATATTATTTGGCAAAAAAACCCCTCACAAATCATTCTTTTGTTCCAACCGTATTGAGTGCATTTAATACAAAGCTGAAAAATATTAAAGTGAAACATTGTGGCCAAAATATTATTGCAGAAAAGAAAAGCACTTGAACCAGATGGCATGGATAGTTTTCGCGATGAAAAATAAAAAATAACAGTAATTTTACTTTCCCTGTAACAGAACGTTATTTTAGAAACAGGAAGATTTTCTAAGCTGTTTGATTAACCGAAGCAGATGTCTGTCTTTCTTACATGAGTTAAACAGCGCATAATCTTTTTGCATTGGATAAGCAGATAATAATTTTTATTTTACTTTATACGTAGTTCACTTATTCAGGGTACTATTGAATTTAAAGAGGTCGTGTATTTTCTTGGCTGTTCAAAAGAAGTGGGAAAAAACTGTCACAAGTAGTGAAAGCCTAAGTAAGTTCTTTTTGGTAGTTCATTCATCATTCACGCAAAAGAGTGGTTCATGATTGATCATTCAAACGAATGGTCATTCAATTTCCAGGTTGTTACTATGCTCACTGAGTAAATCCTTCGCTGCAGAGATCTTGAGCTGACTGCCAGCTGAAATACCATTTTATCGTTCATTCATGTGTGTATACATTAGTGATGGTGTAAATTATTCCTTCTTGGAATTTCTTCGCCATTCATGATTGATCATTCAAACGAATGGTCATTCAATTTCCAGGTTGTTACTATGCTCACTGAGTAAATTCTTCGCTGCAGAGATATTGAACTGACTGCCAGCTGCTATATCATTTTATCATTCATTCACATATGTATACATTAGTGATGGCGAAAACCATTCCTTCTTGGGAGTTCATTCGTCATTCATGAATGACCATTCAAAAGAATGCTCATTCAATTTCTAGATTGTGAGTATGTTCAATTAGTAAATCCTTCGTTGCAGGAATCCTGAGTAGACTGCCAGCTGCTATGCCACTTTATCATTCGTTCATGTGTGTATATAATAGTGATAGCGTAAATCATTCCTTCTTTGGAGTTAATTCATTATTCACGCAAAAAATTCATTCATGAATGATCATTCAAACGAATGCTCAACCAATTTCCGGGTAGTCAGTATGCTCACTGAGAAAATCCTTCGTTGCAGAAATCCTGAGCTGTCTGCCAGCTGCTATACCATTTTATAATTCATTCATATGTGTATACATTAGTGATGGCGTAAATCATTCCTTTATGGCAGTTCATTGACCATTCACGCAAAACAATAATTCATGAATGATCATTCAAACGAATGGTCACTCACTATCCAGGTTTTCACTATGCTCACTGAGTAAATCCTTCCTTGCAGGGATCCTGAGCTGATTGCCAGTTGCTATACCATTTTATCCTTCATTCATGTATGCATATATTAGTGATGGCGTAGATCATTCCTACTTGGGAGTTTATTCGTCATTCATGAATGATCATTCAAACGAATGATCAACCAATTTCCAGATTGACACTATGTGCACTGAGTAAATCCTTCGTTGCAGAAATTCTGAGCTGACTGCCAGCTGCTATACTAGTTTATCATTCATTCTTATGTGTATACATTAGTGATGGCGTAAATCATTCCTTCTCGAGAGTTCATTCATCATTCACGCAAAAGAGTGATTCATGAATGATCTGTGACTTATATTCTAAATTAACTTTCATTTTTAGTTCCTTTTCCAATGTAAATTTGAGTTTGTTCTCCGTTATACTCCCAAACTTAACGTGACATCTTCTCTCTCACTAGAATACTGTTGGCAACAAATTTGAGGTCAGAGAGAAAGTGATGTATGAATGTTTTTTTTTTTTTTGATTGGATGTTTAACGACCACCGTGAGCAACTCAATGGGCTATACGCAGTCGCCCGTCCCTAATTTAGGGTCACTGGTCCCAGGGAAGGGAGAGAACCAGTGCCGTAAGACAAACACAACATCCATGCCTCACCGGGATACGAACCAGGACCCCTTTTGGACGAATGATCAGAGGCCATCGCTTAGACCACTGCGCCACCGGAGCGGCTGTATGAATGTGATAAGAACGATAGATAAAACGGACGATACGACAGTTGCTCATGTGGATGTGTGTGTGTAGACGTCCGATTGGCCGCCCCGGTGGCGCAGTGGTCTAAGGCGTTGGCCTCTGATCATTCGTCCGTAAGGGGTCCGGGTTCGAATCCCGGTCAGGCATGGATGTTGTGTTTGTCTTACGGCACTGGCTCTCTCCCTTCCCTGGAACCAGTGACCCTAAATTAGGGACGGGCGACTGCTTATAGCCCATTGAGTTGCTCACGGTGGTCGTTAAACCTCCAATTAAAAAAAAAAAAAAAAAAAAAAAAAAAAAGACGTCCGATTGTTAAGTTAAATGTGAAATTAACAATTTTAGTGTCCTGTTGTGGTGTTCTATTGAATTAGTGCTGGAATAAAGAAAGAGTTACCGTAAGTTGACTTCTGTTTATGTTTCGTCTGGCCGTAAAAGCTTTATTAGGAACTATTGCATCGCATTCTTATTTATTTCAACATTCCTTAGTCATGGTTTAGACATAACGTAAAACCAATCTTGCTTACGAAAAAGACATTACGTCATATTGGTGCCCGAACTTCAAGGATGACCTGGCCAATAGGTTTCTCGCAATATTGTGATGTTCTTTAAACACCGCGAGACAGGAAAAATGAGAATCTCTTCTTCAGTGCTTCAAAAAATAAATGTGTGTGATGTTAAGTTTCCACACACCAAATTGTCTGGGATTTCTCAAATGGACGTTCTTCAGCGGATGACTGCCTACAGCGACACATGGTCCCTCCTGACCCGTAGGCAATGCCCCCGGCCCTCTTTTGGTGGGAGGGGGAGATGTACAGTGCCTGCCCCGGAGAACGCACATGACATAAAGGCAGATAGATGAGAGCACATGTCCGCGTAGCTCAGTTGGGAGAGCGACTTACTCCGGAGCAGAAGGAACCCAGGTTCGATGCCCGGTGTGGACAAAACTGTGTTTTCACAGATCATTCAAACGAATGGTCATTCAATTTCTGTATTGTCAGTTTGTTCACTGAGTAAATCCTTCATCGCAAAGATCCTGAGCTGACTGCCAGCTGCTATATCATTTTATTATTCATTCATGTTTGTACTGTATATATTAGTGGTGCCGTAAATCATTTCTTTTAAGAAGTTCATTCATCATTTACGCAAAAGAGTCATTCACAAATGATCATTGAAATGAATGATCATTCACTCTGCATCCATTCCTGGCTGTCCGAGATGCGTCCGGGTTCGAATCGGGTCAGGCATGGATTTTGTGTTTGTCTTACGGCAATCGTTCTCTCCCTTCCCTGCAACCAGTGGCCCTATAATAAGAACGGGCAACTGCTTATAACACATTGAGTTGCTCACAGTGGTCGTTAAACCCTGAACAAACAATCCTTGGGTTGGGGGACTGTTGTCTCCTTACACTCAATCATTCTTTGCTCCAAAGTGACTGCGATGCAAGCGAGGAAACTGGTAAACTGTCAAAAAGAATAGGAGCCATTCACCATTCATGATTTATCTCCACTCGTGGCAAACGCACCATTCAAACGAATGACATTCACGTTTCACTGTCATTCTTAAGTTCATTCATACCGATGAAAGCGAAACGTTCACAGTTTACGGTGAAGGGCCATTCCTTGTGAACAAATCTTTAAGGTCCATAACTTGTCATAAAACTTTCATGAGCTGCAAAACGAGAGATATCTGATGAGAGCGATAAACTAATATAAAACCAGTGCTATTATTACTTTAATATAAAATGCATGAAGAATGGAAATCCTTCATTCATGCACTTATATTAAAGTAATGAAACTAGCACAGCTGAGTGGAGTAAACTGAGTTTTATCCGGCGCCATTTCCAATAGGTGCCTCCTCTTTCACCAGGGGGCTGAGTCTTCTACAAAGGAGCATTTAGGACACGCAGTCGTCATGCAATTTGTGTCATGATCAGCAAGAGATTTCGTTGAACATGTTGGGCTCTAAGGAAGCTTAGGGACGCCCCGGTGGCTCAGTGGTCTAAGCGATGGCTTCTGATCATTCGTCCGAAAGGGGTCCGGGTTCGAATCCTGATGAGGCATTTATGTTGTGTTTGTCTTACGGCTCTGGCTCTCTCCCTTCCCTGGAACCAGTGACCCTAAATTAGGGACGGGTGACTGCTTATAGCCCATTGAGTTGCTCACGGTGGTCGTTAAACCTCCAATCAAAAAAAAAAAAAAAAAAAAAAAAAAAAAAGGAAGCTTAGGACTCATTCTGTACGTAAGGGATCTATTCCGCGAGTGTTCCTTTGTAGAAGATTCACCCTCTGGTGAAAAAGGCACCAGTAAAAGATAGCACCGCGAAAGAAGCACACTTTCTTCATTGAACCCTTCTTAGTCTTTCTTGCGTTAACCAGTTTTTTAATTTGTTTCTCTGCTCTGGGCCCCAAATGAATTGACATACAAATAATTTGATAAATAGAGAAACCCATTTGATTGACGTGTTTGAAATCAAGCTTGAAGTCGTTGTGCTGGAGTCAGTCTGTCAGTGAGTTGTACTTTCGAAGTAGCGTTAACAGTGTTTTGGCAAACTATAACATAGTGCTTTAGAAAATATCATAAAACAGACCCCGATGCAACTATGCGCGAACCGTGAAAGCCAATATGCAAACACATCTTATCGAGACCTTCAAATGACTGAAGCTTCACAGCTAATGAATGTGCAGATTATTCTCGGAGCGTATTTGAATCACGCACAAAATGGCCTGGGTAAAGTTTGTCAGACTCTCGCTGTGAATATTCCAGCTGCATTATCGGATGCGTTCAACTCAGTTGCTCAAACTTAAACTGTGAGAATGAAGACCGACACCTTTTTGTCTCGTTTCCTAATGAATGATCTCTCCCCTTCGAACGAATATACTATGAACCTCAAATTAAATTTTATTCCGTATGATTACTTCTAAGAATTCTATTGAAAAAATCATTTGCCGCTGCGGTGGTGCAGAGGTCTAAGCGATGGCTGTTGATCATTCATCCCAGATGGGTCCGAGTTCAGATCCCGGTGAAGCAAGAATGTTGTTGTGTTTGTCTTAAGGCACTGGCTCTCTCCCTTCTCTGAAACTAGTGGCTCTAAACTAGGGACGGGCGACTGCTTATAGCCCATTGAGTTGCTCACGGTGGTCGTTAAACCCTTAATCAAAAAGGAAAAATATACTTTTTTAGTTGGGATACCTTTTACTGTATTACGAAGTCCATATCGCACACTAAATGCTTAGTTTTCACACTAGGGGTTTTGACGTGTATCTCTAAAGTAACCTTCATGTCCTGACGACGCCCTAAAAAACCTTACGAACAGTTACGCGCATTTGAGGCAAGCCATTCCGTGGGACTGCAAAAAGCAGGCTGGTTGTGTCTACTGATCACCCCATTTGAGCCGTAATGATGCAGCATTGAGACATTGACGGCATCACTGGGTAAATCAGAGCACGCACACACGCTGGGAAGTTTCTGGTTGGTCCAGGTGGACAACTGGGAGCGAGGATCATTTCGTAACCCGACAAGCCCGAACAGTTTCGACGGTTTCTCTGTTCATCATCAAGCGAGACGTAGCGACCTTTACGCAAGATCCTGTGTAATCACGTATCATTGCAAGACGACCTGAAGAGGCAGGATTCCACACATTTCCGTCTTCCCTTTCGCGCCTTACTTTAAGGACTGGAGTGATTTCGTACCTGGGAATCATGGCATTCATCCAACTGGCATCGATTTTAATGACTAATTCAGCTTTTCCCATGAAGCGGATGGGGAGGAGGACTGAGGAAAGCTCACACCCAGTCTCAGTTGTGGAGCGGCACACCACCATCACTAGTAGTATAGTGATGTGGGAAGTAACTTTCTTTAATCGATCAGTGATAAGTTCAAAGGATCCTGTGACCCGTCATCGTAACCTTCGTGTCACATCTGTCCGTTTACCAGCAGGATAATGACCGACATATTTGGTTTATCTCTACCGGAAGTGCCTCTGTACTGTCACATCCCTCTCTTAACCAGCAAGGTACTCCGATATTTCTCCTATGGAGCATGTCTGGTACATGCTGGGATGTTAACTACTGCCATTACGGAGTATCGGGGATCCTGTGTAGTAATTACAGATCTCTTGGCGTAATCTATCACAGGACAACATCAGTGTTTTGTTAGACTATATGTAACGATGTACAGGGGTTGTCCAAAATAATAGAAACACCTAGAAACAATAGGTGTTACTCACCTAATATGGTGTGGGAACACTTTTGGCATTTAAAACTTCTTGAATCCTCCTTGGAATGGACGCATACAAGTCCTGGATGGTGGTAAGTGGCATGTTGTACCATTCTTCCTTCAGAAACTGCTGCAATTCCTTGAAAGACGCAGGAGGGGGATAACGGGATCGCACTCTGTTTTCCAACACAGACCACAGGGGCTCAATTATATTTAAGTCCGGTTATTTTGCAGGCCAGGGAAGGTGTGCAATTTCATCCTCTTGTACCTCAAACCATGATTAAACATTTCGACTTCTGTGAATCGGGGCATTATCATCTTGAAAGGTGCAATCCCCTGATGGAAACAATGTATGCGCCATTGAATGCAAATGGCCTGCCAAAAGAGTGACATAGTCACCGCTAGTGATCTGTCCGTGTAAGGCAATAATGGGACCTGCTGCAAACCACGAGATCATGGCCTAAACCATTACGGAATCACCCCATGCTTTACTGTAGGAAGGAGACAGTCTGGGTAGTAGGCTTCTGCGGGGGTTCTCCACACGCAAATCCGTCCTGTGGTGGGGAATAGCGAGAAACTTGATTCATCGGAAAACAAGACACGTTTCCATGTATCCGCAGTCCGC
This sequence comes from Macrothele yani, assembly GCA_039090855.1. Lineage (NCBI taxonomy): Eukaryota > Metazoa > Arthropoda > Arachnida > Araneae > Macrothelidae > Macrothele > Macrothele yani. Next base: position 27,198,454 of record CM077001.1, read on the forward strand.
GTTTTATACTCCTGGCACCACTGTAGTCTCAGTTTCACATTCACCTGTGACACCAGGGGTTTTTTAATCGCAGCTCTGCCGTAAATATGGTGCTTGTGCAATTTCCTTCGCACAATATGTGTCGACACTGGGTTTTGGAGACATGCATTAAGCTCAGCATTCACTTTCGTCACCGCGGTCTTCCTCCTTGCGGTCACAATCCTATTTAATGTCCTCCTGTGTCTCACAGTGTGTGTGGGTTTCCTTCCACAGTTGTGTCTCGCAGGTGATGTCGTGCCGTGAACATTGTATGCTGCCATGAACTTCGACATGGTATCTTTCGATGCTCCCAATACCTGTGCCACTGTGGTTACAGACGCACCAACCAGACAGGCTCCTACAATGTGCCCTCTTTGGAACTCCAACAGGTCACCCATTGTGCCTTTTTTTTATTGGAGGTTTAACGACCACCGTGAGCAACTGAATGGGCTATAAGCAATCGCCCGTCCCTAATTTAGGGTCACTGGTTCCAGGGAAAGGAGAGAGCCAGTGCCGTAAGACAAACACAACATCCATGCCTCACCGGGATTCGAACCCGGACCCCGCTCAGACGAATGATCAGAGGCCATCGCTTAGACCACTGCGCCATCGGGGCGGGCCATTGTGCCTTCACCTGGAACGAAATTATGCAAACACCGATTTACAATGCAATCACACAGTAACTTGAGACCATAAGCAACACTTTTTTACAAAAAAAAAAAAAAAAAAGTTGTAGCTACATGTTCCTTTTGCTTTAAAAGCAGCACATACCATAGTCACTGTTTTCAGCGAGGTGTTTCCATTATTTTGGACAACCCCTGTATATTATCGTGCATCACAGCAGTCCCACGGCTGTGATATTTAAATCAATTTATTATCTCTTCATTCACAATGGATATGCTGAGTTTCATTATGATGGGTATAACCTTTCTTACACTGGAATTCCAACCTACATCTTTATACTACGGAGCGGATGTTTTCCCAACTGAACTACGCCGAATAGCTTATCGCTGCTTCATTGTACACAGTGCGTCAAAGGATTTTTAAGACAGGCGCTAGATTTCAGCCTACGGTGGCACCACCAGTGTAATCGCGAATGTGTTATAAACCGTGACCATCTGCTTGTTTTCTGCCAAAAGTACTGCGCAGTCGTTAAAGTAATTCAAAAGAAACGGGCGTTCATTAGAGAGTGAAATTTGTTTCATGTTGAATTATTAAGATGGAACAAAGGGCTGTTATTAAATTTAACGCAAAACTTGGTAAAAGGGCCTCGGAAACGTACCAAATGATGAAACAAGTTTACAGTGAGTTTTGTTTAAGTAGATCAAATGTTTTACTGTGGCACAAACGTTTTTTGGACGGAAGGAAAGACGCTAGAAGATGAGAAGCTTACCGGAAGACCAAGTTCATCTAGGACACCTGAGATTATTATAAAACTGCGTGATTTCGTAGCAAACAATCGATGTGCGTCACTAAGAATGATGGAAAAGTCTTCAAACATCAACAAAGGAACGATTCGAACCATCCTGCATGAAGATTTGGGCAAAACAAAAGTCTGTGCTAAATTCGTTCCACACACGTTAACCAATGAACAAAAATCAAGGAGAAGTGCACATTGCAGAGACATCATTTCAGCCGCCGAAAATGATCCAAACTTCTTAAAATCGATTGTTACTGGTGATGAAACATTATGTTTTCAATATGATCCTAAAACAAAGCGACAAAGTGCGGAATGGAAGTCAAAAAACTGGCCACAAGCCAAAAAAAGCAAGAAAAGTTCCATCGAAAATCAAAACAATGCTCATTACATTCTTCGATAGTAAGGGTATTATCCACAAAGAATTTGTTCTTTGTGGATTGGTTAACGTGTGTGGAACGAAAATGATCCAAACTTCTTAAAATCGATTGTTACTGGTGATGAAACATTATGTTTTCAATATGATCCTAAAACAAAGCGACAAAGTGCGGAATGGAAGTCAAAGAACTCGCCACAAGCCAAAAAAAGCAAGAAAAGTTCCATCGAAAATCAAAACAATGCTCATTACATTCTTCGATAGTAAGGATATTATCCACAAAGAATTTGTTCCAAGTGGACAAACAATTACTGGTGAATTTTATTTAAATGTTTTGAGGCGTTTGATGGGCAGAATTCGTCGCATTCGTCCAGAATATGGAGATGAAAACAGCTGGGGTTTGTTGCACGGTAATGCACCTAGTCACACATCACTTCTTGTTCGTAGATATTTGGCGAAAAATAAAGTCTGTGTGTTGAATCATCCACCGTATTCGCCTGACTGAGCACCCTACGACTTTTCTTTGTTCCCAAAACTTAAAATGACGTTAAATGGGTGTTTTTTTTATGATATTTTGACCATACAAACAGCTTCGACGTGTGCTTTGCAGGCAATTCCGCAAAGTGAACTGGAACATGCATTCGAATCATTATTAAATCGCTGTAACAAGTGTATTGAAGCCGGAGGGACTATTTTGAATAACAAACCAAAACAAATTGTAATTTCTTATTTCTATTTCATTTTACAGACCCAGTCTTAAAAATTCTTTGACGCACTGTGTATTTTTGATTAATACGTCCCATGGGAGGCTTGCTTTTAGGCACGTCAATTATTTTGTTTAAGAATATATAATTTGGGAATGTGTGTGACACATCGATAACAGTCTGCGAATGACCTCACTGTGTTTTCAAGCTTTTCAGATTAACTGCATGTCCAGAGTTTCTTAGCTAAACGGTCTCCCGTGGGGTAAAATCTCATCAAAATATTGAAAGTATTGAGACTTTAAAAAAAAAGAAAATCGTTTCGCAACTTAAAACCTTTCTCAAGAAACTTACAAAGTCGTTAAACCATTAATGTTGAAAGCCAAGTTCTTAACAATTATGCGGCGGCTTTTTCAATTAGAAGATGCTTTAAATGTAGTAGACTCGGGTTAATCGGGAAGTAGTTTTTTTTGGGACAATTCTTGAAGAACATCGCAAATTAGCTCTTTGGGATAATGCTTCGCATAGTTGGATCAGCCCCTTAGTTGGGCCAAAGTGTTATATCCCGAAAGTATCCTATTTAATCGGAATCTACTGTATTTCTCATGATATGATAACAGCGTAAAAACTTGGTTCTCAAAAGTGGAATTGTGGAATTACTATCATGATAAGAACACGAAGGCTTTTTGAAACTGAATGTGTCAGGAGAAATTTTAGGTGCATTCATGGAATGATTAAGTCCTCAGAGAGTGAATAAACGAGCTTTATGGGACTTGAAATAAAAAAAAATAATAATTGTGGTGGAATGAGCAGAGATGGCCAACTGGTAGTCGGTAGAGCCACATTTGCATATTATCTTCATAGTAGAGACATTCAATAATTAGAAAGCATCTTAGGTAACTAAATTATCCTTACGAAATGAGTTACGAGCTAAAACAGTCAGACATATCTGAGGTAAAGGGTAATTGGTAGCTAAACGAGTATTACATAATTTAACTTCAACAACTGAAGAGAAATAATCGTCTTTTCTAAAAGAGGTCTTTTATTTAATTCACGGTAAACGACGTTAAAATGGTTTAACAGAGAGAATTTTCTTCCACACCATTAAACGGCATTCTAAAAAGAGTAGAAGTCGCAAATTTGACTGACAAAGCAACAGAAAAAGCGCGTGATATATTTTAATTAGTGGGTGCGTTTGAGACCCATATTCGCGGTTGACAAAGATTTCATCAGTCTTTGCCACCAGATGTCAGCATTCTCTATGCAGTTCTTCCTAGAATCATCCATAATTACTTAGATTAATTGCTCGTAGATTTCATAATCGAAATAAATTAAGCGCGGAAAGACAGCTCTTACATCAAGTGACATAAAAACACACACATGCACAGCAGAGGGAGATTTATGAGATTCAGAACAATTGCCTACTTCAACTTGGGATTAATCTTTATTTGCAATCTCTGGTAATTACTCAGTGTGCGCGCAGGTTGCACTGTTGTCAGCTTCCTATCTTCTAAAGTTTTCGTTGCCATGCTTTGTGATGGTTATCCATGCAGATAAAAAAATATAGAGAAAGAAAAGGGGGAGGGGAAGGAGTTTTTATGGTAGTAATTACATTACGCTAAAAGCAGCTAAATCTAACCGGTTAGTAATGATGACGGAAACAGAGTGGGAGCTTCTTAGGGAGGGTCAAAATAATTTTACGTGGACATTCTCTCTCAGGTCGAAGAGGACGGCTTCTTTTTTCCTATAGTCATAGTTTACGGAGAAAAAAAGGTTCAAACAGAACCTTTTTTCTTTCGAAGTATTTATCTTTCTTAAGAATCTGATGCATTGTATGAACTTTGTTAGTCAGCCTGCTAAGAAGTGTCCTCGCAATTTCGAAACGAAATGCGTCTGAAACTCAGTTTCGGGTACAGAAGCAGTTTCTTCCAGACACCAAATCTGAAATGTTTTGTAACAGGATGTTTCACACTGCAAGGGTCGTTTCAGGAGTAAAGAAATGTAATGAATGTTCACTCATTTTTGAATGATTTTCCACCAAAATAATTAGTGTTTAAAATAAAATTATTTCTTTCTTAAATGTTCTATCTGACAACCCTTTCTCTGGACTATCAATCTACTAGGTTGCTCATAAAGTATTTCCCACATTACAAAAATTAATATAAAAATATCCATGTAACTGAAAATAAAATGGCTGGCAACATAATATAGCAGCACTCATAAAGTGTTTTTTTTTCTGTGCTTTAGGTGAGTGCTGCTTCTGAATAAGAGGAGCATTTCATCGATAATGGCTTCCATGCAAGAAAAAAGCGATATGCGTGTTGTGGTTCCATGTGACCAAATCGGCGGTCACTGTTCAGCGTCATTTCAGAAAAGAGATTACACGATCACCGCTGGACCAAAAAAGCATAAGAGCATGGTATGAAAATTTTAATGCGAAAGATGGCGTTGGCGATCTTCCCCGAGCGGGCCGACCGCCGGTTACACAAGAAACAGCTCAGGAGACATTGCTGCGAAGCCCCAGAAAATCCATTTGTCGTTCTTTACTGGAAACTACGATTCCCAGTGCCACGGTTCACAAAATTTTACACAAATTATGCTTATAAGGTATACACCGTTCAAGCTCTTCAGCCGGATGAACGGCCTCGCCGTGCTGCGTTTGCTACGGAGATGTTACAGCGCATAGCTCGTGATCGAGATTATCTGCACCGTGTCTGTTTCTCAGATGAAAGCACATTCCACGCGAAGGCCACAATGCGAGAATCTGGGGATCAGAAAATCCCCGTTTATGTCATTGAACAACAGAGGGCCTGCCAGAAATAACGTACGGCGCGGCTTGATGCGTGACAGGATCATCGGACCCTTCTTTTTTTACAGAGCCCACGGTAACATGTAACGTGTACCTGGGCATGATGGAACTTTTTGTAGCATCTCAGTTGCATGAACTGCAACCTTCGGTGATTTTCCAACAAGACGGTGCCCCACCACATTGAGCAATGATGGTTTGAGAGTTCCTCAATGCCACATTGAACAACAGAGGTCTAGCCAGAAATAACGCATGGTGTGGCCTTATGCATGACAGAATCATCGGATCCTTATCTTTTTACAGAGCCCACGGTAACATGTAACGTGTACCTGGACATCATGGAACTTTTTGTAGTACCTCAGTTGCAGGAACTGCAACCTTCCCTGATTTTCCAACAAGACGGTCCCCCACCACATTTGTCAATGATGGTTCGTGAGTTCTTCACTGCCACATTTCCGGACAGATGGATTGGCCGCGACGGACCCATAACATGACCACCTCGATCACCAGACATAACCCCTCTAGACTTTTTTCGTGTGGGGTTATGTGAAAGACCAAGTTCACTCTAACAACATTCCGGATGTCGAGACGTTGAAGAGCAGAATAACGGACGTCACTGGTTCTGTCTCTGCTGAGATGTTAAACAGAAAATGGCGTGAAATCGAATATCGCTTAGATGTCCTCCGGTTCACAAATGGCGCTCATGTGTAGGTGTACTGACACTGGAAAAGAAACTTTGCGTGTGCACCATCATTGTCGTGCAATCCCTTTCTTGTACTTGTAAAACATTCCTTATATTAAATTTTGTAATGTGGGAGAGACATATGAACACCCTGTTTATCTGGATTTCCAAGATAATAGGGCATTTCTTAAAATTGGTAGTGGTATTTTATTCCACTCCTCTTCCACTGCTTTTCATAGACCAATCATTGTTTTAGGTTTGCGTTTAGAAAACGGTCTCTCTTTTTAGCAGTCCGAAGGCACAATAGTCCATTGGTGACACATCAGGGGACTTTGAAGGAATATGAGCAAAAGGTATAGACTTGATACCAGTTTTTTTAGTAGTCCGAAGGCACAATAGTCTACTGGTGACACATCAGGGGACTTTGAAGGAATATGAGCAAAAGGTATGGACTTTACACCAGTCTTTTTTTACCAGTCTTTTTAGCAGTCCGAAGGCACAATAGTCTATTGGTTACACACCGGGGGACTTTGAAGTAATGTGAGCAAAATGTATAGACTTGATATCAGTCTTTTTAGCAGTCCGAAGGCACAATATTCCATGGGTGACACATCAAGGGACTTGAAAGAATATGAGCGAAAGGTATGGACTTGATACCAGTCTTTTTTACCAGTCATTTTAGCAGTCCGAAGGCACAATAGTCCATTGGTGACACATCAGGGGACTTTGAAGGTATATGAGCAAAATGTTGATACGCGTCATTTTTTCCATTTTTTCAAGAAACAGATTGGTAGATTTAAATGTATGACTGGTAGCCTTATCTTGATGGAGTTCTGCTCTTTGAAGACTCTACGGATAAAAGAATGGTATTTCCTGTTCAAAAAAAGGAGACAAAACATTGTTTTGGTGATATGTAGAATTGATTTGAACATTTTTTCCACTTTTCTTAACTTGAATTTCCCATTGTACGAAAAACCTGCAATAATCATGCATTTCTTACTGAAACTTTCTTTGGTTTCTTAAAACCATGTTTTCAAGTTCTTTTCTGCTCCTCAACGTTGACCTTTTTTTGTTGCAGCCATGCTTCATCAATAGTAACAATAAATCAATGAAGGAAAAAATATTCCTCATAATACGACGTACATTAGAAATCGGTAGAATATTCAAAACTAACAGAATATAAATTCTGAATTTGCTTGTAACACTTACTGGTCATCCATGTAACACCTCTCAGAAAATTTCCAGTTTTCTGAATTATGAGGAATATTTCTTCCTTCATTGATTATCCAGTACCACAGATACATCAATGAAGGAAGAAATATTAATTCCTCATAATACATGGGAAATCGATAGAATATTCAAAGCAAACAGAATATAAATTCTGGTTTTGCTTGTAGCACTTACTGGTCATCCATGTAACACCTCTCAGAAAATTTCCAGTTTTCTGAGTTATGAGGAATATTTCTTCCTTCATTGATTATCCAGTACCACAGATACATCAATGAAGGAAGAAATATTAATTCCTCATAATACATGGGAAATCGATAGAATATTCAAAGAAAACAGAATATAAATTCTGGTTTTGCTTGTAGCACTTACTGGTCATCCATGTAACACCTCTCAGAAAATTTCCAGTTTTCTGAGTTATGAGGAATATTTCTTCCTTCATTGATTATCCAGTAACACAGATACATCAATGAAGGAAGAAATATTAATTCCTCATAATACATGGGTATTCGATAGAATATTCAAAGCAAACAGAATATAAATTCTGGTTTTGCTTGTAGCGCTTACTGGTCATCCATGTAACATCTCTCAGAAAACTTGAAAATTTCGTCGCCCTGGAGCAAGAATCAAACCCGCATCTCCCGATTTCCGTTCGAGCCTGCTTCGACTAGCGAAAATCTGAATATGTTCAGATTCCTAAGCTCAGTTCGCTTAGTGTCAGTTGCTTGGAACTTCACTGTCCTGGGTGGTGTAACGGTTAGCATACTCGAACGAAAGTCGGAAGATGCGGATTCGATTCAAACTCCAGGGCGATGAAATTTTCAAGTTTTCTGAGAGATGTTACATGGATGACCAGTAAGTTGTACAAGCAAATTCAGAATTTATGTTCCGTTTGCTTTGAATGTTCTAGTCACAATAAATTTCCATCTGTCACCGGCTAAGGGACTTTCATGAAGAAATCTATACCGTCTTCTGCGCTCAGCCACGTGCTTATGCATAAGACGGTGAACATCATATCATCATCATCATCATTGTCAACCATTATCAATCCACTGCTGAACGAAGGTCTCCCCAAGTTTCCTCCACAACGGTCTGTCTTGTGCCAGTCTCCTCCATGTCACTCCCGCATACTTTCGAATTTCATCCACCCATCTTCCATGTGGTCTACTTCTGGGTCTTTTCCTATCCCTTGGAATCCAATCTAATATTTCGGCTGTCCATCGATGGTCTGTTCTTCTGGCAGTATGTCCAGCCCATTGCCATTTCAGGGATTTAACTCTGATCATGATGTCTTCCACTCTTGTAATTTTTCGGATCCACGAGTTCCTCTTCTTATCTCTCCTGGTTACACCAAGCATGCACCTCTCCATGCTACTTTGAGTTGTCTGCAGCCTTTGTATGTCTCTTTTAGCTAAGGTCCACGTCTCTGCACCATACGTAAGCACTGGAAGGATGCATTGATCAAACACTTTTCTTTTAAGACATAATGGCATATTGCTCTTGAAAATTATGCTGTTTCTTCCAAAAGCTCTCCAGGCAAGTTTTGTACGCCGATTAATTTCTTCACCAATGTGACCCTCACTTGATATCTGCTGTCCAAGATAAACGTACGTGTCTGTTATCTCCAGCTTTTCTCCATCAATCGATAAATCTTCATTTCTTGTAAAAGCATTGTACATCACTTTTGTCTTCTGAAAGTTCATTTTTAATCCCACTTCTTTACTCTTGTCAGCAAGTTCCTGGATCATACTCTGTAGCTCTGATGGGGTAGTTGCAAAAATGACTATGTCATCAGCAAAACGAAGGTGGGTTAGATAATCTCCATTAATCTTTATTCCTTTGTTTTCCCAGTTCAGTGATTGAAAGACATTTTCCAATGTAGCATTAAAGAGCTTCGGAGATATGGTGTCACCTTGTCTCACTCCTTTTCCAATTTTTATGTGTGTTGTATTTTCAAACAGCCGAATCTTTGCACTTGCATTTTCATAGATGTTATTAATAATATTAATGTATGCATCTTCAATACCGCAGGATTTCAGAGCCATTGCAACTGCTGATGGTTTCACCGAATCAAAGGCTTTTTCATAATCGATAAAAGCCATGCACAATGGAAGTTCATATTCCCTCGCTCTTTCAATTAGTTCTCTCAGTACGTGGATATGATCTATTGTGCTGTAGCCACTCCTGAATCCAGCTTGTTCTCTCGGTTGAGCCATGTCCAGTGTCACCTTCAAGCGGTTTGAAAGAACTTTAGTGAAGATTTTATAAACCACTGATAGGAGGCTGATAGGTCTGTAGTTCCCGAGATCCTCAATGTCACCTTTTTTATGTAGCAAGATCATTGTAGCGTTGTTCCAATCCTGAGGAATTTTCCCTTCATTAAGACATCGAGTGAAAATTTGGGCGAGTACTGTTTCGAATTCTCCACTTGCTTCTTGTATGATGTCTACAGTAATTCCATCTTCTCCTGGAGCTTTCCCCCGCTTCATGTTCTTGATTGCATGTGCAACTTCTGCTGGAAGGACTGGAAGAACTCTGGTACTGGTATCTTTCACGATGTCTGGAGTACACGTATCATCCCTTTCATATAATTTGGAGTAGAATTCTTTCACTCTTGTCAAAATTTCGCCTCTATTTCTTGTTACAGAACCATCTTCTTTTCTCAGTGCTATAATCTGTTTTTCCCCTTACTGAGATGTCCCTTTGCTATCTTTAGGCTTTGGTTGTTTTCAATTGCTTTCCTTACTAGTTCACAGTTGAATTTCCTTACGTCTTCAGTGATACTTTTTCGTACTGTCTTGCATAGCTCTATATATTCCACTTTGGAAGTCACATCTTCTTTAGTTGTCCTCATCCCTCTTCTTTTTTGCATCAACATTTTGGTTTTTCCTCATAATTTGTTCACATGTAATTTGTTTTTAGACCCAGCTAATTTTGTTGCTGTTTCCATAAGAGCTTTGGTTACTTTTCTGTTAACTTCAGAAATATCCACTTCTTCCGATGTTAGGCCTTCTAAAGCAGAGAATCTGTTCTTCAGTTCCAATTTGAAGGTATTATGGTGTTTTTTAAGGTTGGTTATGTCAATACATTTTGTTTGTCTTATGAGCTTGCTACGTTCGAGTTTAGTGTTGAGGTGCATCTTACATCTCACCAATCTATGGTCACTGCCTGTGTTGAACTTGTTTAGCACACTGCAGTCTTGTATGACGAAGTTTTTGTTACACATAATAAAATCAATTTCACTTGTCGTCCCATTTGGATGTCTCCATGTCCACTTCCTGTCTGGCTTTTTCTTGAAAAAGGAGTTCAAGATGAAAAACCCTTCTGCCTCTGCAAACTCTACGAGAGTATTTCCACGCTGGTTTCTGTTGCCGTGACCGAATTTACCTACTGAAGTTTCATTCTGTTGCCCTTGCCCTAATTTTGCATTGAAATCTCCCATAATTATCTTCAAGTGCTGCTTACCTTTATTATTTAGATCACGAATTTCCTCATAAAATTCTTCAATTTCTTCTTCAGCATGACTTGTGGTGGGTGCATAAGTTTGAATAATCTGAGCCTGGTATCTTCTCGAGAGTTGGATAACGAGTCGTGCAGCTCTGTCAGAGAAACTTTCAACTTCTACAACTTTATCCTTCAGTTTCTTGTTTATTATAAATCCAACACCACTAGTTCTGCCAGTATCTGTCCCACGATAGTAGAAGAGATGTGCACTTTTCAGTTCAATGAGATCTTCTCCTTACCTCACTTAGCCCGACGATGTCCCACTTGATCCTTTGTAGTTTCTCTTCCAATTCAAGAAGCATTGAATCAGAAGATAGGGAGCGTCCGTTGTACGTAGCCAAGGTCAGCATCAGATGGCAGCCTAGTCCGGTCCGCCGGGGATTCTTAGCACCCTCTGCCTTCATGTCGCACTGGCCGCTGCCTATAGTTATACCGCTATTGGCGGTCGTCAGAGCCCCTTTAGTGGGAACAGGATGTACCACGAGAAGGCGGAGTTGACATTTGTCAAGGAGAGGCTGTGATGTTACGCATCACCTGACCTTACATCCCAACATCATATATATATATATATATATATTTTTTTTTTCAGATTCAAATCTTTCTTTATCACCTTGTTTATAGTGATATAGATATTTTTAACGACTTAGCGATTTCTCTTTGCGTCGGTGAATTTTCCTTTGAGACCAGAGACCTTACTTTTGAAATACTTCTAAAAGTACGTACCTTCTTTGAGTATCTGCTTGGTGTTCTTTTTCCTGCGAAAGCAATGCCTGACGATTTTCCCCTCTATTATTAATAACACTGATTTTACATTTAGAAATGCTAATTCCGTGATTTTCGCAGGGTTTTTTTTTACTACAGAATCCAAATATTTCTTTTCGTAAACAGCAAAAACATAACCTTCTATGTTTCCGTGCGCCATTTTCTTAACAGACGATATTTAACTGCAGCAGATGATTCTCTCGTGTTCATCTAACACGCTGTTGCAAGTTTCAATTCTTCGAACTTCTTTTATTTTTTTCTGTAACTTCTTACCAAAAACGTTCTAAAAGTGTATGAAAATCCGCTGTACAACTTTCAATCGCCAATCGGTAAGCACGAACTGAATCCATAGAACGTTTTACGCAACCTCCAGATCGCATGTGCTTTAACTTCAGGTTTGCAAATGTACGTCACGGCTCTACGTGTCTGTCCTATATACGAAGCGCCACATTCACGTGGAATTTCAAAAATTCTCCACCAGCTTTTACATTCAACATAGTGCTTTGATCCTAAAAAGTTCATTTTGCTTATGGGTTTAAAGAAACAGTAAACTCATTTCGGGCAATTTTCTTTTCTCCGCCCGAAAATGTAATGTCGAAGGAGGCATGAAAACTGACACAATCAGAAATGCTTTATCGTAAGTAGTTCTCCCGCTAGAGCGTTTTTTAAAATCAGCAGTGACGTCACACTAGACAAGAGACCGGAAGCTCAGCGTGCGTAGGGCTCCAGTCGGTGCTCTTTATCGTCCTGTGCAGCGCAGTCGATCCCATGAATCTGTAAAATGGCTAGTGTAAATCCTTATTTATTTGAACCACGATACTCTGACGGTACAGTACTAATGCTTAACAAGAAATGTGAAAACAAATTCGAGGGTAGAAAAGGTAATCTTGACTGGTGCCAATGTTATAACTGCGAGAGAATGTCAATAGACGCCGAATGCTTGTCTTGAAACGAGAGTGATCAGATGCTGAAAATAAAAAGTAGTGCCCAATGTACAATATACCACGAATCATTCGACAGTGTTGTTTTAAACGTCCACACCTTACAGACAAGTAAGTCGTTATCAAATGATTCTTCTGGCTGAAAAAAACGAGAAAAAAATATGAACTTGTATGAAGCAAACTATGGAGACACGTTGCGTACAAACAATTCGTATATTGGTTGAATGCCTGGATACCTGTAGGACGAAAAATCAGAAAAATAATCCCTTCCTGTGTTGTTAGAATGTTTTCCTGAATCTAATGAACAACAGTATTCGAGTTTTGTTTGTTGCTCTGGAAATGACACAGACTATTTCGATTAACTCCCACTGTCACTACAGATTTGTCAGCTACTGTCTGTATACGAGTATATAAAGGTATTTTTCATTGAACTAAGTGCATATATAATTTTTAAGATATTCTCCTATTATCATGGGAGAAACAACTTTATGAGTATTTCTCGTAGCCCAAGTGCAAAGTCATTAATGAACTCCCGCTCCACGAAAATAAAAATACCGCAATAGTTGAACATGATATGGAAAACAAGAAGAAAAATATGAACTAGAAATAACAGTTAGATAAAAAGGCAGTTTATCCAATTGTTATTTCTACTGTTATTACTGTATCGCAAGTTAGTCAGAGATAGAAATTTTTCTACCAGCAGTTCAGCATCTCCATTACACATTTAAGCTGACCACCATAAATGGTTGGTTATACTGGACCGCCATGCTTCTAGTAAAGGAGCTTTCGTTTCAGCAGCTTTTAGATTTTTAGTCAAACTTTTGGCCATGTGATGATCAATTTGGGATATTTTTTCTTCATGAGAGCACGAATGCTTCTATGTCTATCTGATTAAAAAACTGATATCTTTATTTCTTCATAGATGCCTGAGAGTAATAAATCGCACGCATTATTTTCTAAGATCCCGTCAAAAACCTTTTTTGGACGACAGTAAAATCTACAATATTTCCCTTGAGAATATCCATAATGGAATATGTACAGCAATTGGCGCAAAAACCTGGCGAATCAAACTGCCCATCTCCGCTCACCCAAATTTCGGAATCGCATAATTTTAAATCATCAGTAATTTTTTTTCATACTGTGCCACGTAAATTTGATTATTGGCCCAACTAAGAATTTCACCACTTTGTAAAAAGTAGTTACTGAGTGCTTGTATACAAAGGGTTTCAGCGAAATCCGTAAACTGCTTAAAATTCATTCCAGTTGTGTAAAAAGCAGCAGAAAGTTTGATGATTAATGAATATGACACGTGCAACACAAGGAGAGAAATTCCTGACGCTAATTACCTCGTACTTTCTCTCACAACCCCTACCGCACCGAGTACACAGATGCCGCTGGTGCCAGAAGTAATCTGACTGACCGCTTGTTTAGTGTGACGTCATCACCAGAAACTTTGTCAGCTGTTCACTCAGCTCCCAATGGCTGTCGGGAAACAAAATTCGGCTTTATGAGCATCATCCAGTCACCCGCATAACATGACAGCAAAAAATCGTATTTTCGAGGACCTTTTTTAAGTTTACTGTTCCTTTAAGAATGGGTTAAGGAATCATAATGATTCTTAAACCCATAAACATAACAATAAAAATGGGTTTAAGAATCATAATAATTTTTGAGAATAATAATCATTCTTAAACCCATAAACATGATCATAAGAATGGGTTTAAGAATCATAATATTTTTTGAGAATAATAATCATTCTTAAACCCATAAACATGATCATAAGAATGAGTTTAAGAATCATAATAATTTTTGAGAATAATAATCATTCTTAAACCCATAAACATGATCATAAGAATGAGTTTAAGAATCATAATCATTTTTGAGAATAATAATCATTCTTAAACCCATAAACATAACAATAAAAGTGGGTTTAAGGATCATAATAAATTTTGAGAGTAATAATCATTCTTAAACCGATAAACATGATCATAAGAATGGGTTTAAGAATCATAATAATTTTTTAGAATAATAATCATTCTTAAACCCATAAACATGATCATAAGAATGGGTTTATGAAACCTAATAATTTTTTTGAATAATAATCATTCTTAAACCCATAAACATGATCATAAGAATGGGTTTAAGAATCATAATAATTTTTGAGAATAATAATCATTCTTAAACCCATAAACATGATCATAAGAATGGGTTTAAGAATCATAATAATTTTTGAGAATAATAATCATTCTTAAACCCATAAACATGATCATAAGAATGGGTTTAAGAATCATAATAATTTTTTTGAATAATAATCATTCTTAAACCCATAAACATGATCATAAGAATGGGTTTAAGAATCATAATAGTTTTTGAGAATAATAATCATTCTTAAACCCATAAACATGATCATAAGAATGGGTTTAAGAATCATAATAATGTTTGAGAATAATAATCATTCTTAAACCCATAAACATGATCATAAGAATGGGTTTAAGAATCATAATAATGTTTGAGAATAATAATCATTCTTAAACCCATAAACATGATCATAAGAATGGGTTTAAGAATCATAATAATTTTTTAGAATAATAATCATTCTTAAACCCATAAACATGATCATAAGAATGGGTTTAAGAATCATAATAATTTTTTAGAATAATAATCATTCTTAAACCCATAAACATGATCATAAGAATGGGTTTAAGAATCATATTTTTTTAGAATAATAATCATTCTTAAACCCATAAACATGATCATAAGAATGGTTTTAAGAATCATAATAATTTTTTAGAATAATAATTATTCTTAAACCCATAAACATGATCATAAGAATGAGTTTAAGAATCATAATAATTTTTTAGAATAATAATCATTCTTAAACCCATAAACATGATCATAAGAATGGGTTTAAGAATCATAATCATTTTTGAGAATAATAATCATTCTTAAACCCATAAACATGATCATAAGATTGGGTTTAAGAATCATAATAACTTTTGAGAATAATAATCATTCTTAAACCCATAAACATAACAATAAAAATGGGTTTAAGGATCATGATAAGTTTTAAGAGTAATAATAATTCTTAAACCGATAAACATGATCATAAGAATGGGTTTAAGAATCATAATAATTTTTTAGAATAATAATCATTCTTGAACGCATAAACATGATCATAAGAATGGGTTTAAGAATCATAATGGTTCTTATGGATTTAAGAATCAAACCCATAAACAAAATGAACTTTTTAGGATCAAAGGACTATGTTGAAGATAAAAACTTGTGGGGAATTTATCATGTCCAATGTGAATGTGGCCCTTCGTATATAGGACAGACTCGTACAGCCTTGCGTTTTCGATTGAAGGAGCACACTATCTACGGAACTGTGACCTAAAGAAGTCACCAATGGCTAAGCACTGTTACGAAAAGGAGCACAAATTTCTTTTCGAAGAAGCAAAACTGATTGACAAGCCAGATTCATCCACCAAACCTGATAGGAAGCTTTCCATATATATCAGAATTCTTCGTAACTGGTTACTGACATGGCATCCGCACAATTTCTATCAAGCGCGTGGAAGCAACTAACCAAAACCCGTGATTGTAAACTCCATTTATGATGTCATGTACAATTTGAATATTTACGTGCCATTCGTGCTGATGAAGCTAGGTCAGAACCCAGCGAAACCTTGGTCGACTTGAAAAAAAATATATATTTGTGACAAATCTTAATATACATTACCAAGTTTGATACAGAGGGTGAGTAGAAAGTTGTGCAATATTTACATACACGTATGTAACGTGGCTAGTTCAAGTCGCGCACTGCAGTCAGTCGGAAGTGATATAAAGTGGTAGTCGTATCTGTGAACAGCATTGCATGTCGTCGTTCTGTCGGTAGTTGGGATGCCTAAAAGATGAACAGCCACAAACGCCTAATTAGAGAACTTGTGCTTTACGTCTTTGAACTCAGTCATATCGCTGCTCAAGCAACACAAAACATTTGTTATGCAAAAGGGGAAGGTTTTGTAGACCACAGCACCTCAACCAGATGGTTCAAGAAATTCCGCTCAGGTGACAGAAACCTCGACGATCAACCAAGGTCAGGTAAGGCGCGTTCCGTGGATTCGGTGGCCGTAGAGGAAAATCCGACAACCAGCACCCATAGATTATCAGGCGAGCTAGGCCTATCACAGACCACCGTGGTTCGTCACCTTTAGGACTTCGGCAAGGTCTACAGGAACTGCCGCATTGTCCCTTACGAACTGACGCCAGCTGAAGAAAACCGCCGAGTGGAAGCGTGCACGAAACGTCTAGAAAACCCGCGCTATGTACCTTTCATGAAGATAAGTGTTGTGTGAGATGAAAAGTGGATCTATTACCGTAATCTAAACACACAACGGCAGTAACCGGGACAGCTTCCTGAACCTGTTGCCAAACGTGTGGGCTTCGAGCACAAGGTGATGCTCTGCGTCTTGTGGAATTTCGAGGGGATAATCCATTACGAATTCGTTCCAGACGGTCGGACCATGAACGCAAACCTCTACTCTGAACAGCTGGAGTGGATGTATGCTGTTTTGGAAGAGACGTACCCTTCACCGATGAACAGAAAGCGTGCTCTCCTACAGCAGGACAACGCTCGGTTTTATACCGTGAGAACGACCCGTGCAAAACTCCAGGAACTTGAGGGCATCAAACTGATGCCACACCCAGTATAGTCCGGAACTTTCCCCGTCGGATTATTACTTGTTCCGGTTCACAATCCACTTCCTTCGCGGGGGCACTTCAACAACCAAGAGGAGGTGGCAGCTGGGGTGAAGGAGTTCTTTGCCACGAAGGAAAAGAACTGATACCGCAGCGGAATGGCAGTTAGATGGCTAAAGACGATGCAACACGATGTCTTATACTTTAAAGTTAATCAGCTTTCGTCGTAAAGGTGCGTATGAAGACATAAAGTGATCCAAATATTGCAAAACTTTCGACTCACCCTCTGTATAGGTGAAAAGTGTTCCACGCTACAAGTGATATGATAAACAGCTAACTAGTACTTAAATGACTTAATAAAACGTTGAAGTTTGAGTGAGTACCGACTCATTACTTATCTACTCGTTTAGTCAGTCTATGCCTAACATTGAGTATTAAGCTATTAGATATTTTCAATAATTCATCAATCTTCACTTAATGTTGGTGTTCTAGGTAAACAGAGTTTGCGCATATTGTTACACCCTTAAAGGCTACAAACATCACAACAGGAGTCTCCGTGACAAAACGCGTAATAAAATGACAAAACATCTTTTTGAAAGAAGGTAAACAACTTTGGGTGTGGCCCTGGTACAGAATCCACTAAATGTTTAAACACCTGTTTTGCTTCTGCTACGATGAAAAATTGCCTGCAACAGTTCCTTTTTTTTTTTTTTTTACATGCACGTGTACTCATTGTTCGGTTCTGCGTGCGCTGCTTCTTTTCTTTTTTGTTAAAGCGACTAGCGAAGAAAAAAATGATATTTTGTGAATTACTTTATGAAACTTTTTTCTTTTCTAATAGGAGAGCAGCAAGCTTTGTGCAACGTATTCTGCAAAAAAATAAAGAAAAAACACTTTTTTCTTTTCACTTGGCAAGGGAGGGCAAAGAATTAAAAACTTCAGTTCCACAAAACTTCATCATATCTAGTCGATTCAAAAGTTATGTATTGTCCATCGCTGAGATCACGTTCTGCTTAAGAGGGAGGAAGACAGAGAGAGAAAGAGAAATGGTAGAGACGAGAGAAGAGAGCCATGTTTCGTGTGTATGTGAGAGGTCACCGGGCCTCCTAATCACTCAGACGTCATTCAAAATTCACGGTTTCTGTGATTAGCTGGCAAGGCAGGTGCACCGGTTCTCAGGACTCGGGGGTTCTCGCTTACAAGTGTTGCTTCCATCAACACGTAGCCACACGCCCAGAAGAATCATATTCTCTCCGCGGAAGTTCACAGTCTCCACCCTGTTTTTATTCCGAAGGCCGTCTTTGTGAAACCATGACATTCTTTTCAAAACTTTCATTCATTCCAGTTCTAGCATACGGAAGTCTTGGCAACGCATTTTTAAATGAAACGGAGGAGAGGGGGGGGGGATACAATTCCACGTCTCTTCTCGGAAATAATTTCACATCTGTGCCGCTCACTTAATTTTTCACGAGTGTCACATTAAATAGTCGGCAAACATAGTTAGAAAATAACAAGCAGAACTTTATGTTCTTGAAATTACGGAAATGAAAACATTTTAATTTGGTTGAAGTTTTCTCTTGCAGCACGAAATTATCTAAAGAGTAGCGATTTTGTAAAAATATGCTTCTGCCCTGTTCAAAAAATAAATCCTGTTTCTGAATTTTTTTAGTATATTCGGTAAATGGAAATTAATCGTACATATCTTTCCCCGCGATATGGAAGCTGAGTTTGTTTTTCCCCAGTGTACAAGATGTGCCAATAAAGTTCCACGAATAAAATTTGTTTTGCAAGCACTTCTTTTTCGTTTTTTTTTTCTTTATTCTTTTCTCGTTGGGGTTTAACAACCACCGTGAGAAACTCGATGGGCTATAAGAGCTGTCGCCCGTCCCTAATTTAGGGCCACTGGTTCCAGAGAAGGGTGAGAGCCAGTGCCGTAAGACAAGCATAACATCTTCATCCGGATTCGAACCCGGACCATCTCGGACAAATGATCAGAAATCATCGCTTAGACCACTGCGCCGCCGGGGCGGCGTCCCTAATTTAGGGTCACAGGTTCCAGAGAAGGGAGATAGAAAATGCCATAAGACAAGCACAGCATCTTCATCGGGATTTGAACCCGGACCATCTCGGGCAAATAATCAGAAAACATCACTTAGACCACTGCGCCACCGGGGCGGCGTCCCTAATTTAGGGCCAGAAGTTCCAGAGAAGGGAGAGATCCATTGACGTAAGACAAGTACAACATCTTCATCGGGATTCGAACCCGGACCATCTCGGACGAATGATCAGAAGCCATCACTTAGACGACTGCGCCACCCGGGCGGCGTCCCTAATTTAGGGTCAGAAGCTCCATAGAAGGGAGAGATCCAGTGACGTAAGACAAGAACAACATCTTCATCGGGATTCGAACCTGAACCATCTCGGACGAATGATCAGAAGCCAGCACTTAGACCACTGCGCCACCGGGGCGGCGTCCCTAATTTAGGGTAACAGGTTCCAGGGAAGGGAGAGCGCCAGAATGCATTGTAAAAATGAACAACAAGCAATATTTTAAGAGAATTTCTCTTGAAAATAATCCACCCCGGATACATTACCATTTTAGTAAAGTTCGAATAAATAGTGGAAGCCGTGGGCAAAGGCCTTCTTTGTTATCATCCCGTTTAGCAGAATCATCACGTTCGCTTGCACTTTCGAAATGTCTGCAAATATCTTCTCTTTTAGGGCGAATTTTAGACTGGTAAATAAAAAAAGCAGTCAATCGGTGCCAGATCAGGAGAATAGGGTGTGGAATTCAATGCAGCAACGCCGTAATTTGAAATGGAATTTATATTGATTCTTTGCTCTGTTTCTTCCCGCTACCAAAGCATTTGCATCCGCTGACGCGACACGCTTTCTGTGTAACACCCTTTCTCACAACTCATTGACGGTGACGGACATGTTCGGTCATGTACTTGACTGCTTAGTGCAAGTTACCGCACCTTTCAAAACTATTCCTTCATGCGTCACGGCAGCATTTACTTAACTTTATTGACACACCCAGGGGCGTACTTACAGCCTCGCAACCTCCGCATAAGAGGGGGCCGAGGCACGGCTAAGACGTCTCCAACCTTCGTGAAAAGATTTTACAATTTCTTTTCTGAAACTTCATGTAAAACTGGCTAAACAAATAGCCAGGAGTTTTTGGCGACATGAAGTAAAAAATAAAAACCGTTTTGGGTAGTTCACAGTAAATAAGTAAAATGTTTAGAAAACATTTTCGCGGTTTTAGTGTTTATAGGAATTGTATGACCGGAAAGCAGCTACTCCAAAGGACTTGAGGCTTTTTTCCACAGCCATAGCATCAGTTCCTATACACATATATTAAGAGCATGTGAACAAAAATCAAGTTCAATGAATGAAACTTTTATACTAATTAGGATAAGGAGTTATGTATTACTGTTTTGTGCTCATAACTATGCATCCTTCATAAGCTAAAAGGTGTTCTTCGCTGGGACGAAGAAACAGAGACCTGTGCCTTTTTTCATATAACAAGAGAAAAAAGTTGCTATGTGGAAAACATTTTGCATTACGTAAAGTGTTTTCTTTTATATATTCAAGAGTAAAGAATTTAAGTAGTTCTACTTTTTTGTGCCACAATTCTTAATTACTGTTTATTTATTTCCTTACTTACGTAAAGTATTTTCTCATAAATCGAAAAAGGTCATTGTACACTAAGACATGGCAATTATGTGTTTTGCTCGTGTGATTGTGAGACATTTCAAAGAGGCTTGCGTTAATTCTCTAAACGCATAAGACATAATGAATATGACCAGCTTCGACCTAAGTGTTTTGTGATGCCATGTATTGGCATAAATCTAGGACAATCATTTCAGCTACACTCACGGACAATGAAATTTGCGCACCTAGGAGAAAGCATGCTACAACCTCGAAACTTTGAAAATAGATAGAGTGCGTGCTGGTATGCAAATGATCCACTTTTGGGGCGATTGCGCATGGCCGCACACCCTGTGGTGGCGCTACAAGCACGAACTGACAGCCTTATAAACAGGCGTGTAGTCGATGCCCCATGAAAGCGAAAAACAACGGCTGACGCAAGCAAGAGTACAGAGTGACAAGAATGCCGGCTTACGGACTTAGAGAGTGGCCTGATCATTGAGCTGAAAGCCGCAGGGTGTCGACGCGTTCTGACCATACCGTCCGACTGTGTTAGGAACAGTGGACACGTGATAGCACTGCCACCCGGCGGAGCGGGTCCGGATGGACCAAGAAGACCACCGGATCGACAGATCACGCGTCAGGCGCAAACGGATCCCACAGTGACCCGGTTCACTATACAGGCAGACATAGCTGCTCCTGTGTGCATACGAACCATTTACCGACGCCTCGCGGAAGCAAATCTGTAATCCCAGCGCCCTTTACGTGTGCTACCATTAACACCGGAACATCGCCGGCTCTGTGTGCAGTGGTGCCAGGCCGGAGCGACGTGAAACGTCATAGACTGGTGACGCCTGGTGTTTAGCGATGAGTGCCGCTTCAGTTTGGGGACAGACGATCGTCGTGTCTATGAATAGAGGTCCCCGGGTCAACGGCACAATCCCAATCTTTCTGTCGAGCGCCACACTTCCCCCACTGCAGGCATTATGGTCTGGGGAGCCATAGCCTAAGATGGCCTATCAGCTCTAGTAGTGGTACGTGGATCATTGACGGCCCAGAGGTATGTGGATGAGATCCTACGGCCGCCCCATATGCTCCCATTCCCGGCCGGGACTCCAGGTGCACTATACTAGCAGGATACTGCCCGCCTGCACACGGCTCGGGTTTCCAAGGACTGTCCTATGTCATGTCCAAACACATTCGTGGCCTGCCCGCTCTCCGGATATGTCCCCTATCGAGCATGTGTGGGACCAGTTGAAACGCCTTCTGCCGCCATGCCGCACTGTCTGGGATTCGGAGCACATCGTCCAACACATGTGGGCCAGTCTGCCGTAGGACGACATCTAGCGCATGTTCGCCTCGATGCCGGACCGTATTGAAACATGTATCGCCGCATGAGGCGGTGCGACGCGCTATTGAAGATGGCCGGACTGCGTGCTAGAGATCCCTCTGTATTTGTCCTCCAGCTCTGTTTTTTCCATCATGTGTATCACTCATCTGTATCATTACGTCCATGAAATTTCAGTTCAATCCGATGCTTCCTTCTTGGTGCGCAAATTTCATTGTTCGTGAGTGTATTACAACGTGCAGATTTGTGTTAGACGCAAAAGTTTTGGTTTTACGGAAAATACCTGTAAGTTCCAAAGAATCTGAAATTTTAAAGCACCCATAAAACCTAGTTAATAATATGGAATTAAAAAACTGCAGTAATCGAAAGCTAATAGATTTTCGCAAAAGGGTGTCGTAGACTCTTTTACGGGAACGAGTTTTTTCCGTAAGCCACTGGGAACACCTTGTAGATCCCAAATGTTTTCATGATTACGTCCTTGGTTTGCAAAGTGCACCATAATCTCTATGATTAATACCAGCTTTTCTCCATTGCACCGTACTCATGGCTGACGTTACCTTTTCGTTCTTGCAAAATATGCAATCTCCGTTTATCGTATGTCGTTCTACACACTCTATCTCTTAACATGTCAACTCAAGAAGCTGAATAAGAACTTCTTGTCACATCTTCAGCATGAATACAATATCGCCGTCCAGTCTCACACTGTTCCTGCCCTTCTTCACTACCTAGGATCCTAATCCTGACTGGTTTTTGGTCGCTAATGAGAGATTTCAACTGTTGTTTTAATCATGGGCTAAATATAAATTCGTTTTATACCACTTTAAACCTCTTTGTTATTTTCTTTTTCCGTGCTTTCACTATTCATCAGACCCTTATGACTGTATGCGTTAGACCATGTTTTTTCTTCATTCTAGATCTTGTTTTAGTACTTAGAATATTTTCAAGATAGGGACTTAGTTCCCCTTGTATGTAATGTAGATGTCGTATTTTTTCTTTCTTCGTTATGTTTCGTTTGCTTTGTGAGAAACTTGACAAGCATTACTGAGTGATAAATGACATCGTGAGAAGCCCAGCTAAAAAACATTTTTCGGTTTGCACGTTGCAAAAGATAGGTTGACTTTTATTTAATGCATGTCATTCACCCCTAAAATTTGTAATTAGGTTGATCCAAAGCATAAAAGACAGAAAAATTGAGAAAATTCTGAAACGACTGAAATCCTTTTTACATTTATTTTTAAAGTTTTGGAGCGTAACGGTTATTTCAAAGATCTAAAAATGTGAAATTATGTAACAAGATGGTACCGAGAAGTAGTGACAACGCGTGTTTTCTCACACGGTTGCTTCGGACCGAGAAGAATTTGCTCAAAAACGAGTAAAACGATTGAATTTCAAACATTGGACAACTTACAAATTTATAGCCATTTTCGATATTTTGAACAATGGAAACATTTTGATGAACATTCAGTTTTTGAGTAAATTTACAAAGCCTATATTATTCAGAACCAGAATAATCTAGGCTAAACAAAGCCTAGATTATTCTGGTCCGGAGTTTTCAAACTTTTTGCCTGCAGAATTAATATCTATTAATATCTTCAATTTGTTAAAAAAGAAATTAAAACCCTATTTACTTAATAACTGATATCCATTCATTACTGCAAGATGGGAGGTTGATTGATGCAGGGATTATTCGACTAAGGGGGAAGGCGAGAGCCTTACAAGGTGAGAGTTCGGTTACCATAGGACGGGAGATCATTACAGTGAGCATTGGGCAGGGGGCGGGGAGCAACTCATGTTTTTCATTGCTTTAACATTATCTTTCCCTTGATATACTGTCAATATCATAATGTCGTGCTTTGATATTTAATTTGGTACTTGTTTTCTTTTTTGACTTTGTCGCTGTTATATGAATGTCCTTGTCTTGACTTAAACCTAGGGAGATTAAGGCTGGTCAGGTCACTTCGAGGCCTTTTCCTTGATTTTCCCTGCTGTTATTTATATGTTTATGCATAACTGTTCAGAATTATTAATTTTAATATGTAACTGCAAGATCAATAAATGAAATGAAATTCAATTTTATGACAGTAAAATGTCTTCAATAAAAAAGGCCAAGTTGAAAAATATTTGTCATACAGCTTCCCCCAAGGGAGGTTCAGATGCAGCTACCTTGGCCCCAGAAGCTATACGGCACGTATTAGAACTGGAAATGAGGGTCTACAAGCTAGATGCTCTGATAGGAAAGTGAGAAATCAAGGAGAAATGGTTAAGAGTGCGTGGCAAAAAAGTACAAACCTGCACGAGAGGCAGAATGCCAGGCAAAACCATAGCAGATTATGCACTACGGCAGATGACCTAATTTTTAATTGGGGTTCCAGTATCCCGGGCTCCTTGCTTAACGTGTTCGTCTAAGCGCGGCGTGTCTTTAGCGGTTGGAGTGGTCAGGCTGGGATAGAACCCTCGTCAAACGGAACGGTAGCCGACCACTGTAACCACTGGGCAATCGCGGCCCAAGGATGTAGCAAACACTGGGATCTGCGCACAGACCCAGGACAAGATCACGTTGAATGTTGTCTTACTGTAAGCACCCTACAGAAAACGTCTGTTGTCCCGGACAGCATGCTAAAACTGTCGTCCACTTTGACATTTAATCACTGGTGGTCTTCCCTTTTTGGCGCTTTTTCTGGATGTTTGTCTCTCTTCGAATCATTCCTACTGCACCTTCGCTATGAAGACCAAGAACACCCTGCAATACCTCGTGTATAACTCCTACTCCATCAGTTCCTCTTCCTATCCTTCCTGGTTATACCAAGCTCCTCTCCATGTTTCTTTCAGTAGTTCTCAATTTCTGGATATTATATTTTATTTAAGTTCTATGTCTCTGACCCATAAGTTGTGAAAACAGGGCTCAGAGAGGGACCAAAGGAGGAGAACCGAGTTCGATATCCGTCTCCTCTTCTTGAGAACATGTCAAGACGAGGAGATCGAACTCGGGTCTCCTCGCTCCGGAGTGGGTTGCTCTAACCGACTAAGCTACACCGACGGAACATATCGCTGCAGATTTGTCGTCTGGACACGTGCTTCACCTCTGTAGTACATTATAAAGTAAGAACTGGAAGTATGCACTGACTTAACACTTTTCTTTTAAGCCATAATGGTAAACTGCTCCTGAAAACAGCAAATGCTCTCCAATTGAGTTTCATTCTTCCATATTATTACATTAAGGATTCTTCTTCCATGTGGCCCTTGCCTGATAACTGGTGTGTAAGGTAAACGCAGGAATCGGTTTCTTCTAGTATCGCTAAATATTCAGTTCTTTTAAAAGCACTGCACATGAGTTTTGTTTCCTGTAAATTCATTTTTAATCCCACTTCTCTACTTTGCCAGCAAGTTCCTGGAAAATATTCTGTAACTCTGATGGGGTAGCTGAAGAAAATACTATGTCGTCAGCAAACTGCAGCTGGGTTAATTAACCTCCATTATTTTTTCTCTCTTTTTCTTCTCTGTTAAATGAATGTAAAACATCCTGCAGTGTGGCATTGAAGAAGGAAAATATAGTGTCACCTTGTCTCACTTTCTTTTTTTTTCTAGTTTTTTTTTTAGTCTTCGAACAGTCGAATCTCTGCACTTTCATTTTCATAGATGTTATTATTAATATTAATATATCAATACCGCAGGATTTTAAAGACTATAACTGCTGATGGTTTCACTGAATGAAAAGCCTTTTCAAAATCAGTAAAAACCATGTACAAAATGAAAGTTCATACTCATTCGCTCTTTCAGTTAGTTCTGTCTGTACATGGATGTGATCTACAGTGCTGTAGCAACCCCTGAATCCAGCTTTCTTGTTTGGTTCAGTCATGTCGAGTGTTTCCTTCATGCGATGTTACAGTATTTTAACGAAAATTTTATAAAACGCTCATAGGAGACTAATGGGTCTTTAGCTTCTAAGATCCCTAATGTCCCCTTTTTAATACAGCAGGGTCATTGTAGCATTGTTCCAGTCATCAGGAATCATTGGGATATCTAGTGAAACTTGGGTGAATGTATTTCCTATTTATCCACTGGATTATTGTATAATGTTCACGATAATTCCGTTTCTCCCTGAAGTTCTTCCACGTTTTATGTTCTTAATTGCATGTGTAACTTCTTCCTGCAGGACTGAAGGAACTTTGGTGATAGTACATTTCTTTATGTCTACAATAGGTGTATCATCGCTTTCTCATAGTTTTGTGTAGAACTCTCTTATTCTAGTCCACATTTTGCCTGTATTTCTTGTTACAATACTTTTTTTAAGAGTGCTATAATCTGTTTTCTTCCATTACTGAGATATCCCCTTTCTTCCTTCAGGCTTTGGTTGTTTTCAGTTACCGTATGTTCTGGTATCAAGGACGCTCCGACGTTAAGGACCCATCCCAATTTTAAAATGCAAAATTTTGAGAAAAAGATTAATCATAAAAATAAGGTCTCAGCACTTTCATAAAGATTAAAAGCAATACACATTTTACCTCTACGTATAAAGGAAACCTTTCAGTTATCCATATTCTCAAATCCAGAAAATTCGCTGGTGTTATCTATGTTACTGGGATCATTGTCATAATCAGATTCGTCAGTACTGTTCGAAGTGTCACTCTCTTCAAACAGAATGCTATCTTCTGTGCCATCTAACAGATACATGTACTTGGAGTGCCACTTTTCCAAAATAAGAAATCAACGCTGCCAACGTTTTGTACTAGTTTTGTACAGTTTTGTACACCCAAAAGAAAATTTTGTACACCACCGGAAGTAGTACTTTTCGGCTCTCTAAGAGTGGCACTCCAAGTACATGCTGAGTGCCACTTTCTCAAAATCGAAAATAACTACTGCCAAAGTTTTGTACAAGTTTTATACAGTTTTGTACACCCAAAAGAAAATTTTGTACACCACCTGATGTGGTACTTTTTGACTCTGCCACTTTTAAAGAGCCGAAAAGTACCACTTCCGGTGGTGTACAAAATTTTCTTTTGGGTGTACAAAACTGTACAAAACTAGTACATAACTTTGGCAGCGTTGATTTCTTATTTTGGAAAAGTGGCACTCCAAGTACATGTATCTCCATTTAACTCATTACTGACACCACATTTTTAAAAAGATTTTACTATTATGCTCTTAACTTAACTATAACTCTTCAAACATTTAGAACTTCATATGTGTGTGTGTGTGTGTGTCGGTCTCGTATACCACGTGGTTTATGGTAAATGCATCCCAGCAAAAGCAACGCGAGAAAAACAACAGTATTCTTCCCATGGAGTTTCACGACGAAAGCAGTCTTGTTATTAATAAAGTTTACTGGCAAACATTTTACCACAGATCTCCTTCCTTTGGGCTTAGCACAAACCTACGAAAAACGTAACCTTCAGTCTCCAGGACGCACGGTAAATTGTCGTGACTTATTTCACGAAAAAGCTAGCGTCCACGACGCCGAGAAATGCGATACTTTTTTCACTAGTTTGCAATTTAATTTCCTTATGTCTTCAGCAATACTACATGAAATATAATGCAAAATCTTTGCTGATGCATTTTAGAATTACAAGGTTTTGTTGAAGTTCGTAAATTTGAAAATTTTGTCATGGTTGTTTGGCTGACTATGTGACACTTAATATTCGGCTCATCTCTGTGTTTTCGTAAAGCATCTGCAATTCCTTTCAGAAGTCCTCATGTACGCTTTTGAGCATCTAGGTTACACCTGTCCAGGAATACAAAATCTAGTGGATTTGAGCACCTTCATAATTTGTGACTCGAAACACCGGTCTCGTAAAATGGCAACTTTCCCAAAACCTTGTACTCCGCAATGGCATTTCGCCAAGGAACGTAATCAATCTCAGACAAAATGTATCTACATGCTTAGCTCTATGATAGCAGTTGAAGTAAATCTCTGACAGTTACGATCTTCCTATTTTGAATCTGAGGGTGTTACAAATGAAAAACAGTGAGCCATCTGTCCATTTGGAAGGTCTGCCCCATACTTTAGATTTTGTTGTAACTGGGAGAACTGCCAAATCGAAATTGCTTCTCAATTAACGTATTTATTTATTTGCGTCCTAATGCAGAAACAAAATACAATACGAAAAATTTAACCTTAAAAAAAAACAGAAAAAAAAAACACATTCCCTTTCCTCCCCATAAAAGAACAAAATTTAGTTAGCAGGTCAATGTTGGACTAGCAAAACCTCTCTGCCCAAGAAACAGAGATTTTAGAGGTCACCCCAGGAAGACTCAAATAATTAAAATGGAATAGCCTAAAAACGCAAAACGCAACCCACACCCCGGATTAAAAACGCACCCCCAGCCCGGATGGCACAGAAGGCGGTGAGCGAAGTAAATAATTAAAACAAGAGGGCCGCAGATCCCTTGAAAAAATAGAAACATGATTTCATTTTCTTGGATTGTCTGCAAGGTTCAGGGTTGAGAGGTTCAATTGAATAAATGCAGTGGGAATGGATTATCTCTGAGTTTCCGCATTTGCGTGAGACAGCGTTGAATTTGGATGCGATTTCATACCCATTGGGGTATAGGATTGAATTTTCAATTCAAGGAACCAAGGTTATTTCTCGATTAGCACCGGCGAGTGTCGGAAGTCAATAGGGAATTATTTGTTCTTTGATTCGTTGCTTAGTCAGATGAAGTAGCTGACTCCAGAACGAAAATTGTACAAGAACAGGATAAATCCGGTCTTGTAGGCACTTTTCGAAAAACCACACAACATGCAGAAATAAAATCGGAAAGAGAAATATTAAGTTCCCCTTGGGTAATAATTGTACACTGAAGAGCAATTGAATTAGAGATACCTGTCTAGTAATGTGTAGCACCACCTTTCGCCCTGGTGACGGCGGCGATTGGACTCGACAAAACACCGGAAGTGTTGGGAAGCCATACGGATCTACGACACCTGAACAAGCGCACAGTTCACGAAGATTTGATGGAGGGGGTCAGAGCCCCGAACATCTCTCTCGATGGCATCCCAGACATGCTCGATGGGATTGATATCAGGTGATCTAACTGGCCAAGGAAGCGAGGCCACGTCAGTAGAGTGTTCATCCAACCATTCGGATACAATTCGGGAGCGATGGCACGGTGCATTGTCTTGTTGCAGGATGAGGTCCCCAGTGCGATGTTGAAGACGCACAAACGGGAGCGTCCAGGATATCCCGGTAACGTTGACCTGTGAGGGACGATGTCACACGTACCAGGGGTCCCATTTCATTCCACATAAACAGTCCCCAGACGAGAATGCCAACCCCACCAGCTTGAACAGTACCTTGCTAGCAAGAAGGATCCATCGCTTCAGGCGGTTTGAGCCGTACTCGTATCCTGCCATCCGCATGCACCAACGTGAATCTCGACTCATCAGTCCAGGCAACATTTCTCCACATGCCTAGGGTCCAGTGGCGATATTTCCGCGCCCATGCTAATCTTTGCACCCTGTGATGTGCGGTCAGCAGCGGCACATTCGTGGGACGATGGCTTCTGTACCCCATGCCGAGGAAATGGTTCTAGATGGTGTGGCTGTTTACACGTTTTAGGGAACCAGCGTTAAATTGCCGAGTGATTTCTTGCACTGTGGCCCGTCTATCCGCTGTTACAATGCGAGCTAGCTGGCGATGACCCCGCTCATCCACACGCTGTTGTCCACGGCAGTTGGCACTTACAGGGATGGTTTTACCGGATTCGATGTACTCACGGTGCACCCGTGACGCAGTGGCTCGTAAAAATCCCAGTGCCTGCACGACTTTCGAGATGAAGTGACCCATTCGTCTGGCCCCGACAATTTGCCCACGATCAAATGCGCTTAGATCCTTCGTCTTACCCATACTGCGTCCGACTCTTACTGATTCCCGTCGCATCACTCCTTATATTGTCATCCTTAATTGAGTAAAATGACTGAAAACTGACACTACTCCTTGACCAAAGCCAATAAAGAAGTAGGCTTTGCAAGTACTGTCTCATGATTTTATCTGGATGCCTCTATTTTGTAACGTACGTACCTCAGAGGTGACGCACATGTCAAGATGGAAAAGTCGCAGCGGCAAACGTCGTCGGTGTAGCTTAGTTGGGAAAGCATTCGGCTCCGGAGCAGAAGGATGCTGGTTCGATTTTTGGCAAATGGGTTTTACGCTATAATTTTTGAAGTGCCTAATTAGCTATTTCATATATACATAATTAATACTTTCAGCTGCGTGAAGAGTGATGCTATCTGGGTAAAACGAGGAAGAAGCTCCAAGTCTTAAAGCTAAGACAATAAGCGGTAAAAGTATTACAGTGAAGGTTATAGCTAATTTAGGGTAAACCCAACTAGTTTACTAATTTTCCGCCATATAAGCAGTCATTAGTCCCTAATATAGTGCCACTCGATGAGTCGTTTCCATTTTACGGTATTGTCACTCACTCTGAAGCCAGATGCCTTAAACTACGGGGTCGGACGAGTGTCTGTAGTCTAATGAGTTGCTCACAGTGGTCGTTAATTCCCTCCCCTAAAAATCGAGAGAGCAATCTGGCACTCTTTGTAGATAATTTATGTTATGCACCTTTCAAGTACCAAGATCTTTATGGATGTGAAATAAAACGAGTGATTCTAGAGTATACCTACATTTATAATGATGAGCCATTATACATTATGACCACCTATCTAATAAGCTGTAGGACCACCTTAAGTTCGCGAAACAACGGCCACTCGGCGAGGCATCGATTCGATGAGGTGGCGATAGGTATCTTGGGGTGTCTGGTACCATAATGTCAACAGCAGGTCCTCCAGTTCCCGTACATTTCGGAGTCGAACCAAGTTGAACCACAAATGTTCGATTGGGTTCATATCAGGTGAATTTGGTGGCCAGTGCATAACAGAAAGTCACCGGCATGTTCCTAGAATAACTTCTTGACGATTTGGGCAGTATGGTATGGCGCATTATCCTGTTGGTGATGGCCATCACCAGCAGGGAACAGAGTTGCCATGAATTGGTGAACGTGATCTGCAACGATGTTCAGATATCTGACAGCTGTCAGGGATTGTGCTATTGGGATAGTGGGGCTTAAGGAGTCCCAAGAAAACATCGCCTACAGCATGATAAAGGTACTGCCGCCGGCCTTTTCCCGCGCAACGGTGCATCCAGGTGCCATAGACTCCGTTGGTAATCGGCGGGTCCGCGGTCGGCCGTCTACGTGATGCACCGGAAATCTTATTTCCTAATACCAGGCCACTTTCTTCCAAACGTCCAAGGTTCAATCTCGATGATTTTTGGCACATTTCATGCGTTGTTGGAGAGGACGTGCAATGAGCATGGTTACCCGGCTGAGTTTCCGACTACGTAGGGCGCATGCGCTGAAGGCTGCGATGAACTGTGCGCTGTGACACATTGCCCTGATCACCACTGTTGTAGCTGCGGGTGATTTGTCGCATTGTGGCCCTGCGGTCTCTGTGAACAATGCGCGACAGTCTCCGCTCCCCTCTGAAATCAACGAGCTATGGGCGACACGTGGCTGGAGGACGGTTCGTTGTTTGGCCATCTGTGCACGACTTTGAAACGTACTCACTACAGCGTCACGTTAACAACCCGCAAGCTGCGCCGTTTTCGAGATCGTAGTTCCAAGGTGTATTGTCATCACAATTTGTCCTTTATCAAACTCCAATAAATCGACAGCTTTTTCCCATTCTTACTGTGAACACTGTACTAATCGTAAGTTGGTACTAATCGTAAGTTGGTCCTCACTGTACTAATCGTAAGTTGGTCCTCGGGTAGTATGTATGCTTTTCTGTAAACTTCAACCTCGCCACCGTTCGGTCTCCCGGCGCGCTCATTTCTCTCGGCTGGGGGTAGTCATAATGCAACGGCTCCTCGGTGTATTCACTTACAACACATTGCATTCATTCGTTTCACTCGCGACCACACCAAGCCACAGTCCGGTACATACTAAGTGGAAATAAATCATAACAACAAACAATAAGGTTTACTAATTGTTTCACTTGGTTTGGTGGATAAATGTATGTTGTTTTCGTAATACCAATATAAAAAGATATGTGAGTCATAAAAGTAAATATTTACTAAACTATGGCAGCGGGCACAGTGAGTATGTTAACTGTTTAGTTCTTCCAAGACAACATTTATTATTATTATTACTATTGAAATTTAGACGAACGTAAGAAACGACCCTATATAAGAAAAGATAAAAGACAGGAAGTAAACCAGAATCGCAAGTGTGTTAGTTAGTGGGTTTTATATCTTTTGGTCCAGGTTTGTATCTACAGGTTGCACCCTACCGTGATATCGTTTTAAAGCTCTCGTCAATACCAGGTAACTTCCCCTTGGGGGGAATCGAGAGGAGGTCAAATATCGCTACGATGCAGCGTATTCGAGATATTTGAGGAAATCAATTCCATGATGTCATACATCATTTCAAAGCTCTAATCAATTGCAAGGAATCCCACTTTGGAGAAGTCGAAAGGAAGCTAAATTTCGCTACGACGCAAGACAGCTCATTCACTACAGCACCAAAACGCATTTTTGTAATGGCTTTTATCACATTTAGCATCAGGTTCTCGTAATTTACGAGGTATTGCTACGTTTATGTAAAAAGTGTTATAATGCTCGGCAATAGTACATTGTTGAGTATAAATG
The DNA here is from genome assembly GCA_039090855.1 of Macrothele yani. Lineage (NCBI taxonomy): Eukaryota > Metazoa > Arthropoda > Arachnida > Araneae > Macrothelidae > Macrothele > Macrothele yani. The sequence goes on from CM077001.1 coordinate 27,231,231, forward strand.
GAATTTACTATTGTTACGTCATTTCCTGGGACATCATGCGTCACCATTTGATTTCGTCAGTGGTTTTGACAATGCCGCACCGTAACCCATTTTCGTTACATCAAAATGTTTTACATGGGATTTTTTTACTGCTCTCAGGGAAAGGAGCATGGCGTCAAAAATTCCAAAATGGGTGAATTAAAGGAGTTCATTTTTATATCTAAGTTTTCATTTTGTACAATTTTGATTACGTCTAACTCCGCGGATAATATGGGACGACTTACTGCCAATCGCCAGTGACGAAAATAGATCCCAGTTGAAATTATTACAGCGTTAAAAAATGCGTGCCGCACCCTAATCATGATAGCATATTCGTAAACAGCATGGAGTCCAATCCGCGTACTGCGCAACACATCGTGTGCGCGACGCTCTGTATCTGCAGGTTGACTGGATCAAACGTGTGCGGGGCAGATGATACAATATTTCTGGGTGTACCGCTGCGTTTGATCCATTCTATCTCGTCAACCGTGAGCGCAACACGACGGTACGTGGTATCGTTTTAAAGCTCTCGATGAGATCTATAGAAATATATGAAGCAAATTCCGCACTGATTTCAACTGAACATTTAAAAAGTTGTTTTCTTGTGAACCGGTGAACGCGTTTGACAATATCTCGGCTTACCTGGACAACCGTGAGTGCAAATCGACTGTGCGTGGTATAGTTTTAAAGCTCTCGACGAGATCTATTCAAATAGATAAAAAAATATATAGCAGTGCTTTAAAGTAAAATTTTTAAAAATTGTTTTCGTGTGAACTGGTAAACTATTTCGACAATGCCGGGAAATTTGCAGAATGAACGCAAGTAAAAGTGCAGAAAATCAAAACGAGAGGCATGAGTAGATGACGAGGAAAGTAAGTAGCCCGAGAAGACAAAGCACCACGTTGGGTAATTCGTGTATCGATCTGCTTTATGTTCGCAATGTATCCAGCATTATTTGCAAAAATTATGTAAGCTACTTTTCATATCATAGAACTGTGTTGGCTATAAAAAATTAAATGCTTTGAAACCATACTCGACTAGCTCATTTCAACTCTCCGATCTGCAAGTCGTAGTCCTACGTTCCAAACTGACGGATCAATCAGAACTGAGCCTACCTGTATTTTTTTAATGGGTTATAACGTAACACTTTTCGCTATGTGAGATTGGTGTTACGCTACGTTCAAAATGTCAGGCTGAAGAAATGTTGAAGTCAGTGTAAATATAATTAATGCACTAGTTACACCAGATAGCTCACTTTAAATTAACGACACATAAGGCATTTTAGGGGCAGACGAAGCACAGACGGAAACAGAATCACTTACGTAAACTTTTCTTTTATTGGTCCAGTACGGGACTTTCACCTTAAGCAACTTTAGACAGCACCACTGCGGCGTCTATGTACGAAATCACGTAACTTTATACAGCGGGACACTAGGACATCGAAAACATATCACAACGAGTTTCATCCGTACACCACACACACGGCTGCTGCTGCTTAGTCATTATATATCTCTCGTTTTGTCCTTATCAGTACAAGCATACGTCACTCTCACAGACTTTGAGTTTTGCCAACCGTATTCATGCGAAAGAGAAGATATCACGTTAAGGTTGATAGGTGCTAAAGAGAACGAACTCAAATTTACATAGCAAAATGAGCTAAAAATGAAAGTTAAATTTGAATATACGTCGCAGGGTGCATGGCACCCATTGGAAAACTTTAATGGCGCTTAAACTCTCAAGGACCCACGTAGTCGCGTCCGCGAATGGCATTGCATAATGTTCCTAATTTTAGCGGTATTAATCCGTTGTTTGAAAAATTTCTACTGTTCCTTCAACCCAGAACTACAACAATTCGCACATACATCTGAAAACATACCTATCGCAATAAGCAAAATTTTATTTATTCTCATCATCCGCAGATTTACAATATGATGTGGAACTATTGATTATTTCTAGGAAGCCAGTCTAATCCGTCTGCCAACTGTGTCTAAACTTAGTTTTCTATCTTTTATACGGAAGTATTCTTCTCCAGAGGAAAGCACGCTGCCGTCAAGTGAGATTTAAAAGTGAAATACTGGAGGCTTCCGGGAAAGCACTTTACGTGATGAAGTGCGTATGTAAGAATTCGTGAACAGGATGGAGAACTTAGACGTAGCCGGTAACTAAAGATCGGTGGGATACTTGCATTACTCTGTACATCCGTATCTATATTGGATTTCTTTATAAGTTACTTTTCTGTCGGTGAGATAGCAGGTGTATTTGTACTGTCATTTTCGCTTAACTGAAAAATGTTGGATTGATTTTTCTTTTACTTATTGAGAGTTTTCTGCACTGAGAGGCGTTTTGTTCACGATGAGACTTTAAGACCACACTGACTGTGAATCATTTTAATTGTCTCATTGTTCGTGCTGAGAGATACAGTAATCCATGAAGTTCTTCTTAGGCATAAATATGTTTTTGTAAAGGACACTTAAATATCAAAACAATGTGTTCTACGTAATGCAATTATGCTCATGATTATTGCAACCGCTTGGAAAAGAATACTGCCATGTTAGTAGCGTATTCTTTTGATGTCTGACACTGGAGGGAGGGAGAGTTCTGATGTTGCAGGGGTCTAAGCGATGGCTTATGATCATTCCTGAGATGGGTGTAGGTTCGAATCCCGGAGTCTTCGTAAAGTCTTCGATAATCATATTGAAGATAATTATAATCATCTTCGATAATCGGTGTAAAGTATTCGATAATCGGTGTAAAGTCTTCGATAATCATATTAGTAGTTCAACAATTTAATTAAACGTGAGCACACTAACAATGGGTATTCAATATTAAAGTTGAAGTGAACTGTGTGTAGTCGTATGTCAGAATCTTGTATAGCTCGAAAATAGCTTGATAACCTAACATCTAAGACACTTAACACTCTTAACAGCTATTACATTTTGTTTGTATCCCAGTGGGCTGGATCTGACTCACCGCCAGTGACGTCACAAGGTTGAAAACTCTTGGGCGTTCCAATACGATGTTAAGAACGGAAAGTATAACTAATGATAACCAAAATTTAAATGAGAGACAGTGTGCATGAGCGAAACGTTAATAGGACGTATACGTCACACACGTTTTTTCTTTGCTCACACGCACTAGGGTCATTTCATGCTTTGAAAATGCGCAGGATTCACCTGTCTAAGGGGGTGAAATTGCATTGCGCAGTCTGTCCGTTCATGGAGCTGCCGCAATGGCGCTACTGCATGCTAGACTCGCAAAATAGCGCCACATCGCTTAGTGTTTTTCACAGTAGATGCAAAAGGCATTACAGAATTCCATCACTTAGTCAAACGCATTTGATTTCAATTACTTTATTCTTGTTGAATACCGTTTTATAAAATGGAGGTTTGTGGATGCATCATAATGGTGTTAGTCTAAGTTGAGTAAGCCGAGTGGCGCAATGGTCTAAGCGATGGCTTCTGATCATTCGTACGAGAGGGAGCCGGGTTCGAATCCAGGTAAGGCATGGATGTTGTGTTTGTCTTACGGCGCTGGCTTTCACCCTTCCCTGGAACCAGTGGCCCTAAATTAGAGACGGGCGACGGCTTATAGCCCATTGAGTTGCTCACAGTGGTCGTTAAACCTCTAATCAAAAAAAAAAGTTGAGTACTGTCGGATCATTTCTAACATACTCACAAAGGTGGCACAGAAAGTGACAGAAATCGTGCACCCGATTTCCCAGCTTGTGTTTGCAACATTCTCATTTTCTGTGCTGCGCCTGAACTGTACGATTTGATGTTTTTCAGAATAACATTTTGTTGGTGTTCTGTGACAAAATTGTGACGTAGATAAGTGGTCATAAACTGCCATAGATATTATCAACTTGATGGATGTTATCCCCTAATAAAGCGTGCATTCTCGTTTTGCTTATTTCATATGTGTTCTCCAAAAACCTGAAAAAATAAAACTTTCCTTTCCCCCAAATTTAGAACTGATGATAAATTTTCGGATTTAAAGAGTTGGGGTTATCTTGAAACGGCTTTCTAACACATCTGGACGATGAAGTTCCGATATTGATGGCTAACACATGTTCGATATTGAGAGCTGATACAGGTTCGGTATCACTTATATCGGTTTCCATTATCGAACATCTATTAGCCGCCAATATTGGAACTTCATCTTTACCCAGTATCGTTGGACATAGTACGAAAAATACAGCCTACCAAAAGTTGGCGGTCAATACTGTTTGTAAGAGGCTTAGTTATGCTTCTCCTGCTTTGAAGCTTTCCAGAAAACAATATCTTCGCAGTGAAAGCAAGTTTCCTAGAAAAACAAAATATGTGATCATTGAATTCACAGCAACAAAAGGGTAAAATTGACGACAAGGACTCTAGGAATTTACGTCGAATAAGATTATCCGTATGCGTGTGAGCGGTTTATCTGTCCATCAAGTTTAAGCGGATATTAACGTTTACATGTTTTTTTTTGGGGGGAGGGGGAGTTAACGACCATCGTGAGTAACTGAAAGGTCTATAGGACCGCGGATGGCCTAGGGGTCAGCATTCGTGACTACCACGAAGAAACCCCAGGTTCGATCCCAGCAGGTACGAACGCTCGAACCACTAAATATCCGTCGTGCGTCGGATGGGCACGTTAAGCCGTCGAACCCCGGGTACTGGCCGTCCGGTTATAAATAAGGGCGTCTTCCTCCCCCTTTCTACCATGCTTCCATGTCTCTTTCCTATCGGGCACTCTAGCCCAAATCTCCTAGCTTCCTATTTCTAAGGGTTGTTTAAGACTTGGGGTCAGACCTAAAAATCCTCTACATATGATCTGATCTGAATGGGCTGTAAGCAGTCGCCCGTCCATAATTTAGGGCCACTGTTTCCAGGTGTGGAAGAGAGCCAGTGCCATGAGACAAACACAACATGCATGAACTCACGGGATTCGAACCCGGACCCATCTCGGAGGAATGGTCAGAAGTCAGCTGTTAGACCATTGTGCTAATAAACATGTTGTGCATGCATCTTGTTTTGGAATGTTGGAAACAATATTTCCGTATATTTATTCTTATAATCCGCGGATTATCTGTTTAAAAAGTTAAAAATTTAGGTCCTGTGGATTACTCATTAAGAAGTATACAGTTTCCAGATGCTGGAAAACAGTAACAGTTGAAGACACGGACCACAACTGCGAACCGTTAGGTAGATGGACTCATAAAGTTTGTGTCCCGCTACTGAAGGAAATGTGACGTAGGCGATAGCGAGCGTGTCACGTGACTAGTCAGTCAAAATGGCAGCGTCCGCAGTGGAGATAGTGTTTTTTGTTCTTGAATTGAGCAAAACGGAATATGTAACTGTTGTGCAACGGTATTTTCGATCACGATTTGGAAAAAGACCTCCAAACAGAAAATCTATCAACGATTGGCATAACAAATTTGAAACGACGGGCTGTTTGTGCAAACTTGAAAGTCTTGGACGACCGTGTGTATCGGAAGAAGTCGTCGATAGTGTTTGCACCGCCATTCAACGAACCCCGAAAAAGTCAACGCGGAGGATGAGTCGTGAACTGCAGATTTCACAGTCTGGAGAATTTTGAGAAAGAAGCTAAAAATGATTCCATACAAGCGGAGCTGAAACAGCATATCACAGCCACTATCACTGCACTTGATTCAGATATCTTACCTCGCGTTCGGGCCGAAATGGATTACCGGCTCGATGTGTGTCGTGTGACTAAGGGTGAACGCATAGAACATCTGTAACTGTTTCTAAAAAAACTTGAAACATTCCCCTACAATTCGGTTACAGGTAACATAAAATATCTTACATTGTTCTTTTTTTATAGTGTGTTGAAACTGTATACTTCTTTATGTATCACCCTGTATGTCAATGCCGATATTACGCCGCTTTGAAAACATTGCATGTTTGTGGATTTCTTAAGAATCAGCGTCGTAATTTTTAGATGTTGTATATTTGGAAAATTACCCAAAATGCGTTCATAACGGGAAAACGTAACGCAATACCAGAGTAGAGACATGTAAAACAGTTGCGAAGGTACTTTTTTTTTCACTTACCAACATTTTGAAAGAAAATATGATGCAATGACAGAGATGCTATTTTCTCCCTTGGACAATCACCTAGCTGTGGGAAGCATAGGATCCCACATGATCGTGGATGCCGCAGTTCTTATTACGGAACTGCATAGTACGCAACCAATCTACGAAACTCCGGTAATGCTGAAAAAACTAATAATTTTTTGCCTTTTATTCATTTAAAAGTAATAGAAAGGCATTTAAAAACGGCAGCTAGTTTTCTTAAGATATTTTTTCATCTACTTCTTTGGACTGTTGGGTCATCTCGTCATTCGCAAGCTTTCTGTATGAATTATGGTTCGGGATCAACTTCGCGACTACGGATTATACGGCGATTTTTTGTTTTTTGTTTTTGGATTTCACGACCTGCTGATTATACGAAAGAAGGTTTTTCTTTTCCTGAATTTTACTAATTGTAATATAATATAATATAATGTAATATAATATAATATAATACACTGAGTGGCCACTTTATTATGACCACCTGACAGTTTTAAGCAAATGAGCTATGGCTGCACGCTGTTGCCACCAGAGGACGAGGATAGTATAAAAAAGAAAGTTTAGTGTTTGCGACAGTAGTAGCAGTGATTTTTGAGTGACGAGATGGTTAAAAAATGCGATTTGACGGACTTTCAACGTAAGATGATTGTAGGAGCTCGGAGCCATGGAGCAAATATCACTGAAACCGCCACATTCCTGAAATGTTCCAGAGCAGCTGTTGTTAAAGTGTTTAAAGACTGGACTGTCAGCCAAAAAACTGGGTGTCTACGTGCAACGTGTGGTCGTCATCGACTAGTGACTGCTCAGGCGGAACGGAGAGTGTCCAGACTGGTAACAGACAACAGAAGGGCAACAGTGCAGCAAATTACAGACCATCTTAATCAAGGATCCCCTCAAATGATCTGTGCACGCACTGTTCGCCGTACACTGCATCGGATGGGATATGGCAGCCGAAAGCTTGTTCGAACATATTTGCTGTCTGCAGTCAACAAGAGAAAACATCTCCAGTTCGCACAAGGATTGGACAGTCGATAATTGGAAACAAATTATGTGGTCCGATGAATAACGTTTTCAGTTGCACCATGCCGATGGCCGAGTGAGAATTTGCCGGAAACAGCACGAAAGCATGGACCCCAAATACATTGCTACAACCGTTCAAGCTGGTGGCGGCAACGTTATGGTTTGGGGAATGTTTTCCTGGCATACTTTGGGCCCTCTAATTCGTGTTGATTAACGTCTGACAGGCACATCATATCTAAACTTCATTGCGGACCAAGTGCATCCTGTCATGTGGATGGTTTATCCCAATGGCGATGGCTACTTTCAACAAGATCATGCGTCCTGCCATAGTGCTCGTATTGTACATGATTGGTTTCAGGAACATGCCGGTGAGTTTACTTTGCTTAGGTGGCACCCACAGTTTCCAGATCTTAACTCCATTGAGAATTTGTGGGATGAAGTTGAACGAGCCATCAGACAGCTGGATCCACAACCCTGCAATCTCACACTCCTGGAAAGTGCTATTCATCAAGCATGGTCTCAGATTCCACAAACCACCTATCAACATCTCGTGGAGTCCATGCCACAAAGAATCGACGCAGTATTAAGGGCAAAAGGTGGCCCGACAAAGTACTGAGGGGGTGGTCATAAAAAAGTGGTCACTCAGTGTATAATATAATATAATATAATATAATATAATATAATATATGATTTCCTTTGTCTGAACGTTTTTGTGGACGCCTCCTGACGCTTGCCTGTTTTAACTGTCAAATCTCGTCCTCAAGCAATATACTTTTTTTATATTGTTTAATGCTCATGTTCATTTTTGTAAGGATTTTTTTTTCACATTTGGAACACATCTATTTCAGTATGACGAAACATAGTTCCGTGCATTTTCGTGACACTTCATTTAAAGGTGAGATTCGCACAACAATAAAATATAGCCAATCAACACAGAGCACACGTGTATCACTTTGCTTTGTTGCCGGTGTGACGTCATCTCATTCAAATCATTCTGACATGACGTGAGAGATGTATTTCATCACATGACTAAAATTGTTTCAGTAACTCTTTATAAATAGGAAAACATTACGCCAGGTATTCTAGTTCTACTTTGTCGTTCACATACGACATAAAGAATTTTTCATTTACAATCCTATCGTATGAAATTTAATTGTAAGGTTCTCATTTCGAACATAAAATGATTATTTTAGATTGTCAAACCAGTTTCTTTTCTTACTTAAGTCTAAAAATTGAGAGTTCAGATAGAGTAAGTAACAATGTGTTATTATTATTTCATGCATATGCCGAAGAAATATGATTTGCGAACTTTCTTTTTTTTAAACCATGAAATTCTCAGAATATAATTAAATGTTTTCTGCAGAATATAATTAGGTATTCTTTCATTTATATCTATAGAAGAATTGAAAAAGAAAGAAACAAAATACTCTTTGTGTTTCTGCTCACGAACTACCATAACCATTTTACATTTGCAACGAACAAAAAGAAAATGCCTAGTTATTAAAAAATTACCAATCTAACATATTTTTCCACGTCATTGTTGACGGGCTTTCACCTGGCAATAAAATATAATATAATATAATATAATATAATATAATATAATATAATATAATATAATATAATATAGTTGTGGAGTCATTTTGGAGATTGGTGAGGTGTAAGATGCACCTCAACGCAAAACTCGAACGTGGCAAGCTTATAAGACAAACAAAATGTACTGACATAATCAACCTTAAAAAACACCATAACACCTTCAAGTTGGAACTGAAGAACAGATTCTCTGCTTTAGGAGGCCTAACATCGGAAGAAGTGGATATTTCTGAAGTTAACAGAAAAGTAACCAAAGCTCTTATGGAAACAGCAACAAAATTAGCTGGGTCTAAGAACAAATTGCATGTGAACAAAGTATGAGGAAAAACCAAAATGTTGATGCAAAAAAGAAGAGAGATGAGGACAACTAAAGAAGATGTGACTTCCATAGTGGAATACATAGAGCTATGCAAGACAGTACGAAAAGGTATCACTGAAGACGTAAGGAAATTCAACTGTGAACTAGTGAGGAAAGCAATTGAAAACAACCAAAGCCTAAAAATAGCAAAGGGACATCTCAGTAAGGGAAGAAAACAGATTACGGCACTGAGAAAAGAAGATGGTTCTGTAACAAGAAATAGAGGCGAAATTTTGTCAAGAGTTAAAGATTTCTACTCCAAGTTATATGAAAGGGATGATGCATGTACTCCAGACATCGTGGAAGGTACCAGTACCAGAGTTCTTCCAGTCCTCCCAGCAGTAGTTGCACATGCAATCAAGAACATGAAGCGGGAAAAAGCTCCAGGAGAAGATGGAATTATTGTAGACATCATACAAGAAGCAAGTGGAGAAATCGAAACAGTACTCGCCCAAATTTTCATTCGATGCCTTAATGAAGGGAAGATTCCTGAGGATTGGAACAATGCTATAATGATCCTGCTACATAAAAAAGGTGACATTGAGGATCTCAGGAACTACAAACCTATCAGCCTCCTATCAGTGGTTCATAAAATCTTTACTTAAGTTCTTTCACACCGTTTGAAGGTAACACTGGACATGGCTCAACCGAGAGAACAAGCTGGATTCAGGAGTGGCTACAGCACAATAGATCATATCCACGTATTGAGAGATCTCATTGAAAGAGCGAGGGAATATGAACTTCCATTGTGCATGGCTTTTATCGATTATGAAAAAGCCTTTGATTCGGTGAAACCATCAGCAGTTACAATGGCTCTGAAATCCTGCGGTATTGAAGATGCATACATTAATATTATTAATAACATCTATGAAAATGCAAGTGCAAAGATTCGGCTGTTTGAAAATACAACACACATAAAAATTGGAAAGGGAATGAGACAAGGTGACACCATATCTCCGAAGCTCTTTAACGCCACATTGGAAAATGTCTTTCAATCACTGAACTGGGAAAACAAAGGAATAAAGATCAATGGAGATTATTTAACCCACCTTCGTTTTGCTGATGACATAGTCATTTTTGCAACTACCCCATCAGAACTGCAGGGTATGATCCAAGAACTTGCTGACAAGAGTAAAGAAGTGGGATTAAAAATGAACTTTCAGAAGACAAAAGTGATGTTCAATGCTTTTACACGAAATGAAGATTTATCGATTGATGGAGAAAAGTTGAAAATAACAGACACGTACGTTTATCTTTGACAGCAGATATCAAGTGAGGGTCACATTGATGAAGAAATTAATCGGCGTACAAAACTTGCCTAGAGAGCTTTTGGACGAAACAGCATAATTTTCAAGAGCAATATGCCATTATGTCTTAAAAGAAAAGTGTTTGGTCAATGCATTATTCCAGTGCTCACGTATGGTGCAGAGACGAAGACCTTAACTAAAAAAGACGTATAAAGGCTGCAGATAACTCAAAGATGCATGGAGAGGTGCATGCTTGGTGTAACCAGGAGAGATAAGAAGAGGAACTCGTGGATCCGATAAATGACAAGAGTGGAAGACATCATGATCAGAGTTAAATCCTTGAAATGGCAATGGGCTGGGCATACTGCCAGAGGACAGACCATCGATGGACAGCCGAAATTTTAGATTGGATTCCAAGGGACAGGAAAAGACCCAGAAGAAGACCACATGGGAGATGAGTGGATGAAATTCGAAAGTATGCATGAGTGACATGGAGGAGACTGGCACAAGACAGACCGTTGTGGAGGAAACTTGGGGAGACCTTCGTCTAGCAGTGGATTGATAATTGTTGACAATGATGATGATGATGATGAATATAATATAATATAATATAATATAATATAATATAATATAATATAATATAATATAATATAATATAATCTTTAGAATAAAAGTTTGAAACGGACGCTGTAAAATTTTGAAAGAAAAGAGAGAAGGAAAAGAAAAGAAGAGAGAGAGAGAGAGAGAGAGAGAGAGAGAGACAGAGAGAGAGACAGAGACAGAGAGAGAGAGAGAGAGAGAGAGAGAGAGACAGAGAGAGAGAGACAGAGAGAGAGAGAGAAAGAAAGAGAGAGAGAGAGAGAGAGAGAGGGAGAGAGAAAGAAAGAGAGACAGAGAGAGAGAGAAAGAGAGAGAGAGAGAGAATACAAATTTCTCAAAGAGTTATTTAATGGTAATTTTGTGTAATTCTTATACTGGAGAACACGGAAGAGAATGTTCATTAACTATGAGAGTCTCTACCGTTTTGACAGAGTTTTTTTTATTTCGTGCATATCCTATGCTTAGCATGTTACCATGTATTTCAATTTCGTGATTTTTTTATACTCCCTATGAAAGGGAGGTGCGTGTTTCTTCTTTCTGTGAATCCTCCCCTGGCAAGCACGATTGGTCACTAACACCCCACAAAGGACCTCTGTCATTAATATTTCATGAGCCGATAAGGGGAAAGCATAATTTTCTCACGAAAAATCTACCCATGTTTTGCGATGCCAAATACCTTGCCTAGATGTTTTTTTCCTCTTTTGTTATACCTGTTTATATAGAACACAAATACATGGAATTATTCCCTTTATCGAACTTCACAAAACCTCCGCTAAAACTGCATTAAAAAGTATAGGAAGGAGGAAGGTTATATCGAATAAAATATAGTTGATACCCCCGATGCCGCTATCCATTTAAAGAACCGGGTTCTTCAACTGTAGCATACCACCTCAGACTTCCAAAATCGCGCATCAGGTGCTTATTCAAAGTCGTGCCCAAATTCTTTATGGCTAGAGAACTTCCGAATGAAATGAAGGGAAAGAAGTTAATCTTATTCCTCTCCAGAGAAAGCACCAAGGCTACGAGGGAGGATTCGGTCATTGAGAATGCTGTCTTTTGGACATTGAAGATTGACCACGTGACCGACTACCGGAAAGAGAGAAACAGGGAAAAGTGAAGTTCGACTCTGTCGTTTAACTCTCCCAGATGCATTACTATTTTATATAATACCCACCGTTTTTTAGCAAAGCACGAGAAATAGAATCTGCTTATAACAAGGATCCTGGGATCGACGGAAACCCCGTTGAACCAGGACGCTCAATAAATCCGTTTTTGGGGTGATAAATTCCACCATGTAAAAAAATGAATACGTGATAATATTCATATACACTGAAGTGCCAGAAAAACTGGTACACCAGTCTAATACTTGGTAGGTCGCCCACGGGAGCGCAGGACTGCAGAAATACGACGCGGCATGCACTTCCCTAGCTTTTGGAAATATGCTGCAGGCAATGCACACCATACTTCCTGCAGAGCGTTATACAATTCGGGTTTATTCCGAGGTCTCGGATTCCTGTGTTCGATAGCGCGTTGCATGGCATCCCAAATGTGTTCTATCACGTTCAGATCTGGGGACTTGGGTGGGACTGGCAACACCCCAAACTCAGATGAATGCTCCTCTAACTATAATGGGGCATCCCGACACTTGTGTGAAGGTGCATTGTCCTCTTGGAATAGGCCCAACCCATCAGCATGAATGCAGGACATGAACGGGTGTACCTCGTCAGAAAGGATGCGCACATTGCGTTGGCCGGTCACAGACGTTTGCAAACATATCAGGGGTTCCAGTGAAGTCCAGCTAAATGCACCCCATACCACTACGCCCCCCCCCCCCCACATTAGCCGGTACAGTTCCATGTTGACAGGCTGGCGGGATCCATGGTTTCATGGGGTTTGCGCCACACACGAATCCTTCCATCAGCCCGATACAGTTGGAAACGCGACTCGTCAGACCAGGCTACTTGTTTCCAGTCGTCAAGTGTCCAGTAGCGGTGTTGATGTGCCCAAGAGAAGCGCATAGCTCTGTGTCGTGCACCCATCAAGGGGACTGGAGTTGGGCGTCGGCTCCCAAAGCGCATATTATGCAAGGTACATTGCACAGTCCGGATGCTGATGCTTGTTGAAGCTCCAGCATTAAATTCCGATTATTCCTGGGAGAGTGTCGCACGCCTATCGCGTGAAACGATTCTTGACAGCCGACGATGGTCACGTTCACCCAATGTCTTTTTACGGCCACACTGGTATCGTAGGTTGGAGGTTTTGCCGGAATTCTTGTAGTCACGGTGCACTCTCTGCAATGGTCGTCCGTGGAAATCCGAACTTCGTTTCTACCTCCGAAATACTATGGCCCATCTCACGAGCGCCATATATGACACCACGTTGAAAATCGCTTTAATCGTTATTACTTGTCATTCTCATGCCGAAAATAGCTCTGACAGCTGGCAAGGATGTCTATCGCTTTTTATACACACTGGGGGACACAGCCGAGTACGCGCATAGGTGAGGTTGCTATGTGTTTTGCATAAGCTCGTCTGTACCAATTTTTCTGGCACTGCAATGTACGTTTATACGCTGTCGAGTCACATTATTGTGACCACCTCCTATTTTCGACGTCAACAGCGTGTAGCCAATGAATGAAAGCGCGTGTCGTGAGCTGGCTTCGAGGGTGTGTAAGGTGTGCTGTAGTCATTCTAAAAACATATCACTCGTTGCTATCATGGATAAAAGGAGCGAAATATTAGATTTGCAGGAAAGGGATGATTAACGGCTTTCGGGCCAAGGGTGTCAGTATTTCTGAAACAGCGCAGTTTTGTGAACTGTTCAAGTGCTGCTGCGGTTAGGCACCAACGCGAATAAGCGAAGTGGAAATTGTGGAGCACCACGTGCCATTGATTTGAGAGTCGACTTCAAAGGTGCGTGATGGCCGATCGAGCCAGGGAGCTACCGGAAGTGTGTCTCAAACGACAGTTCAGCGAACCCTGCTGCATATGGGGCTCTGAGGCAAACGGATCGTCACTGCACTTATGCTAGCGAAGGTGCATCGGCAGAAAAGGCTTACATTTGTACGGTTGTATCGGAATTAGACCTCCGCTGATTGGCAAAGGATTGCATTCTCCAATGAGTCACGTTTTCTGCTTCATCGAAAGGATGGACATTGGCTTATAAGGCGAGAAACATCGGAGAACAAACACTCTTTAAACATTGCTGGAATAATACAAGCTGATGGGAGCAGCGTTATGATCTGGGGAATGTATGTTTTCGTGGCATTCTCTGTGTCTACTCATATCTGTGGAAGACACTATGGACCGAATTCGTTATGAATCCATCTTTGCAGACTACGTACACCCATGCATGCTCATTGTCTTCCTTGGAGCGGATGGGATCTTCCAGAACGACAATGCGACGTGCAACACAGTTAGCAATGTCGTAGAGTGGTTGGAAGAGCACTATGAAGACTTTAAAGTACTACCCTGGCCCCCTAACTATCCAGACGTAAACCCAATTGAGCATCTGTGGGACCACCTCGATCGTGTTGTTCGCTCTACGGATCCTCCCCTATGCATCCTCCAGAAGCTGTCAGATGCACTGCCGCCTGAATGGCTCCACATACCTGTGAACACCTTTCAGCACCTTATTGAGTCACTCCCAGCCCGTCTAGCTGGTGTCCGCGCTGCACACAGCGGTTACTCTGAATATTAACTGGTGGTCACAATAATGTGACTCGACTGTGGCGTCAATGGACAACAAAAGGTTCTACGCATCGTCGTGGAGTATCTGGAGCTGGAAATCTCGCAACCGATTATTCATATATACAGACATAATCCCCTGCTGTTAATAGAAATTGCAACACCATGAAGAAATTCTCAGATTTGCACGAAATTTGCACGGTGGATAAGACACCATGAGAGATGCAAATGATTGCAATTTCAGCGCACATGCAAATACGAGGCGCGCGCAACGCCATCGGAAACGTCACACCAGGAGTATAAATGAAGGCGTACAGAGAGCATGTTTTTACACTTGCTATCGGTAAACCTGATCGTACGCGGTTGTTAACGTGTAAACATGCCGCATAGGAGGATGAGACAACCATGTGAACACTTGACGGAGTTTGAAAGAGGTAGAATCGTTGGACTCAGAGAAGGTGGTTTATCATGCCGTGATATTGCTGCACGCGTTAGACGTAAGGCAACTACTGTTATGCGAGCATGGCGTCAATGGACAACAAAAGGTTCTACGCATCGTCGTGGAGTAACTGGAGCTGGAAATCTCACGACCGAGCGGAAAGACAGGCACTTGCACCGTATGGCAGTGATGTCGCGCACAACACTATCCAGGTTACTTGCTTGCGCGGCAATGGAGGATTGGTCACACATCGTCCGATGTCTGAAAACACTGTTCGTCACCGATTGTCGCAAAGGGGCCCCATCGCTTGCCGTCCATTGCTCCGACTTCCCTTGACTCTGAACCATAGGTGCCAGCGATTGCAGTGGTGCCGCGATCGTCGAAACTGGAATGTTGAACGGGAGCATATTGTGTTTACGGACGAGTCCAGATTCAATCTAATGCACCACGAAGGGCGAATCCTTGTACGCCGAGCGTGATGATATGGTGCGCTATTGCGTTTCATTGACGTACTCGCCTACTACGCATCGCTGGCACATTGAACAGCCAGCGCTACATCACGGAAGTGTTGGAAGCTAAGCGTTTTCTCTTCTTTCAGAAGATCCAGGGAGCCGTCTTCCAACAAGACAATGCCCGACCCCATATTGCTCGTACTGTCCAAGACGTACTGTATGCCCATCAAGCCGCCCGTCTTCGCAGGCCTGCTCGCTCGCCAAATTTGTTACCCGTATAGAACATCTGGGGTGTCATTGCGCAACGACTAGCTCGCCTGTCACAACCAGCGAATTGTGTATACGTGTAGAAGCAGAATGGAATACTGCAGACGACCACCCAAACTCTGTTTCATTCGATCACACGGCGTGTGGGATCGGCTATCGCCGCCCATGGTGTATTTACTTATTATAAATTTTTTTACCTTCCTCGTCACGAACTGTTATGTAATTATGATCATTTGCAGCTTGAATTATAACTAATCACTCCCATAAATTTCTTTTTGATTGCTTGTATCTTTCTTGGTGTTGCAATTTTGGTTAACAGCAGTGCATATGGCAATATTTTTTCGACATTTTCTAACTCTGTGAAAATGGCTACTTTGTCGTTTTCAAATCCAGGCATTATGTCCGTTATAAAAGTTTAGAATTTCTTGCTTGACGGCTACGTGAGATTCATCGCTGTTTAAAGACATACATGAAGCAAAAGCAGTACTGATCCTCCAAATGCAACGCTGACTTGGAGGATGAAAGCCGCAATGGACACAATTCCCGGAAGTGTTACCACCTGTTTCCCCCTTAGGCGATAGTCTCATTAAACGACTCTTCTATTCCTCTATGCAATGATTTCATTAAATTTTGTTACTTCGCTTGATCAAAGTGATCATTTCTTTTCTTTTCTCCTATCCGGGGACTTTGTTGAATTTCGTTCGCTAAAAGCGAACAAATTGGCTTTGAATTAACATTACGCAGCCAAGCAAAAGTTGCTGCTTTGTTCGTTAAATCTGGCTTTGTTCATTAAATACGGGCTCGCTGTAAGTGGATTCTATTGTAATTCACAAAGTGGAGAAAAAGGTTTAATGCAAAAAATGATTTTCAGACAAGAAAGAGTACTCTAAGAACAATTTTAGGAAATGAAGAAGTCATCAACAGGAAATCCAGTGAACGTAGAAACGCCATTGATGCTAAGCTAATGCGTACGACGAGACGGGAAAAGCGCTGCTATACCTCTGACCTCTGACCACTCAGCCATCCGCTCTGGATAATCCAACCCTATTTAATTTTTATGACAAGCAGGCAAATTAATAATTAAGTTAAGGAGTCTTTTGTTGAGGGGAACAATTTTCGTGGTAATCACATTTACTTCATCAAGCAGTTTTCTTCTTCTGACAAATGAGTTGTCAAGATAAATCTTGGAAATTGTCTTAAACATTTCATTTTGCTTTTCTCAAAACTTTAGGAATCATCATTGACCTATAAATGTTTAAACGCGAACCATATATTTAATCTTTAAAGTTCTTTTAACTTTAGAAGGAAAATATTAAACAACAGCATTATAAAATTTCTTGGATGATATCCTAAAAAAAGACGTAAATACAATATTAAGATTCGTAATGTAATATGTTCTGCAGGATTTAATAGAAAATATTGGATTTGCAGAATAAAAGGGCAACAGTTCTGTATAGCAACTAAAAACAAAATTCTAAGATTAATTTCAAAAGTGTAATGTTCTCGAGGATTCCTCTCTTTTATGACGTCATTTTGTTGAATATCAATAAAAGTTTTCTCACTGGAAAAGAGAATAAAATGACTTGTTGTTTCTCGAAGTGAAGGGAAGAAATTTTGATTTTGGTTCTTACTGTTGCTCTCTCTTTCGCTTGTAAAAAAAAAAATTAATGCAGTTTTTCCGTGCAGAAAATTGAGTTCAATGATTGGACATGATGATAAATATTTCAAACAAGATGCCTATTCAGTTCCAACTCTGTTTCCATTCCTATACTTTTTCTACATTTTATTTTTTATCTGTTATTATTCCTCCCGCCGACACGGAACATGGGGATGCAGTTGTTCGAGAGAGACATTAGCGAAACGTTGCGGAGATATTATTAACATAACAGGCAGAACTGAGAGTTATACTGCAGTCATTATTTCGATAATCTCTGGAAGAATATTCAGAGCAAAAAAGGTTGTGGTGTACCGTTGGAGGTAAGCTATTGCTCCTGATGGAAATGATATACCCCTTACTGACATTTATTGCCTTCCATGTATACATTTGCTTCTCGCAATTGACACAGTTTTTTTATTTTTTCCTTCACGGTGGATCCTCTCGAAGCTATTCTTGTTCCCAAAACACACAGTGCAATAAAATCTTTGCCGCTACATGATTTTATTACCATTTCCGGCAAAGCAGGTTCCTTTTTGGAAATAAAATATGCCAGCTCGTAAATTAGGTGGATTTAGAGGTACGCTCTAAATCATAAATTGTCGTAGAAAGGTAGCCGTACTTTAGGGCCTGAGGTTAAAGGTCGAGATGCGATTTTACTGTGAACGTTACCGTCAGCAGGGGCATCGATTTTTAAGGAATTCGCTCAAATGATGGTATTGTACAGCAGACGAATTGACGGAAAATGACGCATCCGAAGCGTGAGTGAAAAAAGGAAATTCCACAATAGAATTAACTCTATATCAGAATGAATGGCTGAATATGCAAGTTGTAATTGTTATGGGTTCCTAAAGAGAAAGGGCACACCCTAGTTTTAAATTATCTGTGAAAATGAATTTGGTCAATGGATTTCAGCAACCACTAATAGGAATAGAAGCAAATACCAACGTCGAGGTTAAAGGAAAGAAAGACATCATATATTATGACAATAGATGTCAATCGTATTTCCAAATAAATAAATAAAAGTCAGTATAGGGTAAACAGTGTTAATTTCGTGATAATTTCAGAAATGTCCATTCTGACCAAAACAATTTATTCCCCACGTTTATCAAACGCCAGTATACGCAACACATTTGTACACGCACCAATGAACCATTACATTATGACCACCTATCTAATAAGCTGTAGGACTCCGTGCCAGCAAAACAGCGACTACTCGGCGAGGCATGGATTCGATGAGGTGGCGATAGGTATCCTGGGGTATCTGGTACCATAATGTCAACAGCAGGTCCTCCAGTTCCCGTACATTTCGGGGTGGTGGTGATATAGTGCGAACCCACTTTTCTAAGTAGAACTACAAATGTTCGATTAGTTTCACGTCAGGTAAATCTGGAGGCCAAGGCATTAACATAAAGTCACCAGCATGCTCCTTGAACCACTCCTTGACGATTCTGGCAGTGTGGCATGGCGCATTATCCTGTTGGTAATGGCCATCACCAGCAGGGAACACAGTTGTCATGAATCGGTGAACTTGGTCCTCAACGATGTTCAGATACCAGACAGCTCTCAGGGATTGCGCTATTGGGATAATGGGGCTTAAACTGTTTCAAGAAAATATCGCCCACAGCATAACACCGCTGCCATCGGCCTGTTTTGGTCAAATAGTTCCTCCAGGTGCCGTAGCATCTGCTGGTAATCGACGCATCCGCGCTCGGCCATCTACGTGATGCACCGGAAATCTTGATTTGTCAGACCAGGCTACTTTCTTCCAATCAACCACGGTCCAATCTAGATTATCTTTTGCCCGTTTCATTCGTTGTTAGCAATGACGTGCAGTGAGCATGATGATCCGACTGAGTCTTCGGCTACGCAGGCCCATGCACAGAAGGCTGCGATGAACTGTGTGCTGTGACACATTGCCCTGATCACCACTGTTGTATCTGCGGGTGATTTGTCGCACTGTGGCCCTGCGGTCGCTGTGAACAATGCGCGACAGTCTCCGCTCCCCTCTGGCATCAGTGAGCTGAGGACGACACACAACTAGACGACGGTTCGTCGTTTGGGAATATGTGCACCACTTTTGATGCGTAATTACTACAGCGGCACGTGAAAAATCCACAACTCGAGTCGTTTCCTAGATCCTATTTCCGAGGTGCCGGGTCATCACAATTTATCCTTTATGAAACTCCGATAAATCGACAGCTTTTTCCACTCTAACTCCGAATACTCTACAAACCCAAAGCCGTTCCTCGGATTGTATATACTGTATACTGCTGTGTGAACTTCATCTGCGGCACTGTCTGTGTCCAGGCACGCTCATTTCTCTAGGCTGGAGGTAGTTATAATATAATGGCTGATCGGTGTAATGCCAGTAACTTGGAAAACAGTAAGACTGTATGTTTGTGTTCCACAAGAGATGTTTTCGCATAATGTTTACCAGTGATTATTCTATGATAGCCTTAGTAACATCGTGATAATACATTGCTAAGTTCGTGATAATGAACAAGTTGTCCATTTGTAAGCGCGACATTCCGTGAATGTAAAGAAATGTGGAAATAATAGTATACAGTTTACTTTAGTCAAACAGGGAGAAAATACATTTTTTTTTTCAAAACAATTCTCTCTTTTTCCATAAAGTGCCATTTTTGCATTTTAATTTCAGCAGCTTTCCCAGGCGTAGAATATGAATACGTCTTCATTTTTATCCTAAGAGTTTTGACACTTCATGTGGTATCATATCATGCGAAAAACTTCACTGAACCTAATGAGCCCTGCTTTGTTTTTGACATCCTGGTTATAATTGTGTCCACAAAATTCGCCATCCCCGTTATTGTCTTCTCTTTACATGGGCCTGCTGATAAAAACTGTACATATTTTTTTTTTTTTTTTTTTTTTTTTTGATTGGAGGTTTAACGACCACCGTGAGCAACTCAATGGGCTATAAGCAGTCGCCCGTCCCTAATTTAGGGTCACTGGTTCCAGGGAAGAGAGAGAGCCAGTGTCGTAAGCCAAACACAACATCCATGCCTCACCGGGATTCGAACCCGGACCCCAGACGGACGAATGATCAGAGGCCAGCGCTTTAGACCACTGCGCCACCGGGGCGGCAAACTGTACATATGAGCTATATCTTGTTACATTTGAATTCCATCCACTATTACGTATCACGTAGTTACCACCTGTACGTGATAAATTCGAGGTACGTTTATTACTTTGTGACAAGGTATAATGATTTAAAAAACAGAACAGAAGTGTCTGCTTGAGCCCCAAGTACCATGATTACTATTCAGAAATCAGATATTGTAATGGAAAAAAGTTATATTTTAAAACCAACGTTAATTCCCGAAAAAAATTAGCTCGCTAAAGCTAAGGATCCTGCGTTCGTGGCTAAGCATCTATAGAATGCTGATAAATGACTTGCAAGTGCATTTTTGAATTCGGCAGGAATCTCATCAATAACTGGGTTAAATATTGTTCACTTTACCCCTGTTTTCCTTCTTGAAATCCGCTCTTCTACCTTGTATACTAAACACTAGCACAAAGAACTATTCGATTAACGCCACACGTTGAATAACGTTCTCTGTCTTGTGAACAAAACGACTTACTGAGGATCTCCTCCCGATTTTACAAACTGGACATCATTATGATAAAACGTTGAACCTGATTAAGACAGTAATTACTCTACGAATAGCCGCTTTCCTGTCACAGGAATTTACGAATGCCATTAAATTACCAATGTTTACCCAAAGATGAGTGCGTAATTTAATATGACTAGTGAAGCATTTCATTAAAGTACACAGCTGTCTAAATGCCAAGCATAATCGACAAGAAAAACAGAAAGGAGAAGTACAATGAAATATGCTTTTTATTATATACACTATACTGACAAAGGTCACCGGACACCCCTCCAAAAGCAAATGAACGGATCCGCTGCGTTGTTAAGATGCGCGGCACAGCTGCAAGCAATATAAAAACAAGCCTGCATCTTACCGCGATCATATCGCACTATGATGTTGAGTGAAAAATGTCGTGGCGGGAGAGAACTGACTTTGAGAAAGGAAATATTGTTGGGTGCTATATAGTGGGTTGTCCATAATAGAAACCGAGAGGCGTTTAAGCATACCCAAATCAACTGTTTTGGATGTACTGAATGAGTGGAAAACCCATGGCGTGCCTGGAGCAGCAAAACGCAGCGGCAAACCAAAGAAAATACGTGATAAAGGACGTCGAAGCCTCAAGAGAGTCGTTACTGCTAATCGACGGAGTACTGCACAAGACCTCAGTGTATAGGTGAGTAAAAATGCTGGAACCTCGGTATGTACACGTACCATTCACAGAGAACTTCTTTCCATGGGTTACCGCGGTCGTGCGGCTGCTCATAAGCCTTTCATCTCCACTTGGAATGCTACTCGTCGTTTATCATGATATAAAGAACATTTATCGTTAACCGTAGATCAATGGAAACGGATCCTATGGACTGATGAAACCAGATACACGATCCATTAGTCTGATGGCCGTGTGTTGGAATGGCGGCAGCCAGGGGAACGCTATTTAACACAGTGTACTGTTCCTGCGGTCAAGTTTGGAGCTGGTAGTGTACCCGTGTGGGGATGTTTTTCGTGGTATGGTCCCGGCTCGTTGGTTATCATGGACAAACCTGTTAACCAGCAAGTCTACCTCGATATTCTGGACAATTATGCCCTACCAACTCTGTGGCAATACTATGAAACCGAGCCTTGTTGGTACCAGGAGGATAATGCACCGAGCCATAAACATGGACTGTTACGGCATGGTTTGGCGATAATTCCGTATCGTGTCTGAACTGGCCACCACATATCCCTGATCGTAATCACATAGATCACCCATGGGATGAATTAGAGTGCCGCATAAGAAGTTTGGAACCAAGACCCACTATTAAGCAGCAGTTAGCGGCAACATTATGTACTGAATAGAAGCGCATACCTATCGCTGTGTTCCAAAATCTTGTCAAAAGCATGTCTCGAAGGGTCAGTGCATGCATTAAGGCCAAAGGTGGACCGACACCATACTAATGTATGTCAATTAATGCTATGTTGTGTTTCTCTTGTAGGTGTCCGGTGACTTTTGTCAATATAGTGTATATCATGTTGTTTCTTATATATACATATCTATGATAAAGTTTAATTTACAAATTAGGCACAATAAAAGATATACAGCGATAACTAATAATAAAATAGAACAATTATAACAACATATTGTAAAAAAAGTGCGTGAGGGTGAAACTAGCGCGAATTTCGTTTTCCTTCTTCACAATCTCACGGATAGAAGATTCGTTCTTACCGTAGATCTTAGCAACGCTAGCACACGATTGTTTTCTTTTCCTTATTAAGTTGAGAACTTTAACCTTTTCACTTAAAGGAAACACTTCACGGCTTCTCTTTGGCACATTCGAACTGTCAACATCACAACCCTTGCGCTTTGGTGCCATTGTTAAGTAAAATAAGGGTTACTTGAACACAAGCACAGCGATACCGATACTGTTGGCAAGTGGATATAGGTGGGGGGGGGGGAGAAGGGTAATGTACAGAGGACGTCGTGAGAATATGCAAATGTGGAAATCATGACGCAATACCATATGATGAAAATCTTGTAGTTGTTCGAGAAAAACGTTTTGTCTCACCCAACGAACTACACTTACGTTGTACAATTTGGAGTTTACATGTTTGATACTTCTCCTTCGGGCTGTTTACGTACATTTCTGATGATGGGACTATTGTATCCCTGAAAAATTTTAAATATTGTAAGGTGCTTTTAATATGCCAATATTTTATTTAAACCGTGCATGGATGGTGTGTGTTTTTAACTATTGTGCAATTGAAACGTTTCCTCCGGTGGTGGGGGTGAGGAACACGCATAATACCGGTCGCCGATCATACAGTCCTCCTGCATGTAACCTTCTGCCCGCCACCTACGCTGATACCGTCCGTTAGGAGGCTGTCGCAAGCACAGATCCCAGATGAGTCGGTGTAGCCGTTTTGTTCCTCCGTGCCGAAAGCGGCAAATACCGTTCATCCTAGGAGGTCGTTGGCCTTGGCCTAACTTTGCTGTACCTTCGGGAAGCTGCACCCGTAGCTGGAAACTGCTGCCACATCCTGCCAACTACAGAACGATCGATGTTGAACCATCTTGCGACGTCCGCTTACCGTTTGCCCTGCTTCGAGTCGGCCTATCGCTCTGTAGTGTAACTCCATTGGTAAATGACGTCTCCAAGCCATGTTAACAAAATCGCTATCTCGAAATCTTGTCATTCACCGCCGCACATGAATTGGCGACTCCCTCCGAAACAGCTGGTTTTAAGCTCCTTCGCATTTGCATAAAGCGCAGCCAGTGCCACTGATTTGCCTTCCGTACAATGATGCCGTATGCCTTCGCCCGAAACATAAGCACATTTCGTGCGATTTGAACTATATTTTGCCCGATTATCGCGATTTTTCGGTTTGTTGCTTAATTTATGGAAACCAGTGTAGTAGGAAACATATACTAATTCCTTTTTCCATGTGGAACCTACGCGTCGAAAAGGTAATTTTTCTATAATATGGTTTTCAAAAGCGGAAACAACAAGAAAGCAGAGTATGCATATGCACTCAGGGATAAAAACATTGTGCATTAATTCAAGTAAGCAATGTGTTCAACCTGCAGTACAGTCAATTACATCTAGCAAAAGGAAAACTACTATGGATTTTAGAAGTGGAGATGCAATTGCAAATGGAATTACACTCTTCCCACACAGCACAGAATATTTCGTATATGTTACAAATACGTAGCACTGAAACACTGAGACTTTTCAGATAAGTTGCGCAACGTAACAGAAATGTTTCAGAAACCTTACGGTTACATCAAAGTGTCGTCAAACGTTACATAACTTTGAAACATAGCCGATACGTTACAGTGAAAGGTCTTTCTAACTTCGTTACATTACTGTTACGTATTTGAAAGATATTTGTGACATCATCATATTACGTTTCGTATTTACTACGTTGAACATTATAGTTTTAATAAACTTCGTAAAATCACAACAAAAATATTACACCCGACAGCTGTTCCAAAAGCAACAAGAGTCATATTACGAGTTGTTTACGTCTTCACAGGTTCAACGCAGTCCGCTGTCCATTGGGAACTATGGCGGCGTTTATATATTGATAACAAAAGAAAACAAATCGGTCTCAAATGAGAGTTTCGAATTTCTATTATACACTGAAGAGCAATTGAATTAGAGATACCTGTCTAGTAACGTGTAGCACCACCTTTCGCCCTGATGACGGCGGCGATTCGTCTCGGCATGGACTCGACAAGACACTGGAAGCGTTGGGAAGCGACACGGATCCACGACCCCCGAACAAGCTCCCACAGTTCACGAAGATTTGATGGAGGGGGGACAGAGCCTCGAACATCTCTGTCGATGGCATCCCAGATGTGCTCGATGGGATTGGGGTCAGGTGACCCAGCTGGCCAAGGAAGCGAGCTCACGTCGGTGGAGTGTTCATCCAACCATTCGGATACAATTCGGGAGCTGCATTGTCTTGTTGCAGGATGAGCTCCCCAGTGGGATGTTGAAGACGCACAAACGGGAGGAAATGGTCGTCCAGGATATCCCGGTAACGTTGACCCGTGAGGGAGGATGTCACACGTACCAGGGGCCCCATTTCAGTCCACGTAAACAGTCCCGAGACGAGAATGTTACTCCCCACCAGCTTGAAGAGTACCATGCTGGCAAGAAGGATCCATCGCTTCATGTGGTTTGCGCTGTATTCGTATCCTACCATCCACATGTACCAAGGTGAATCTTGACTCATCAGTCCAGGCAACACTTTTCCACATGTCTGGGGTCCAGTGGCGATGTTCCCGCGCCCATGTTAATCCTTGCACCCTGTGGTGTTCGGTCAGCAGCGGTACCCTCGTGGGACGATGGCTTCAGTACCCCATAGCGAGGAGATGGTTATGGATGGTGTGGCTGCTTACACGTTTTTGTGCACCAGAGTTAAATTGCCGAGTGATTTCTTGCACTGTGGCCCGTCTATCCGCTGTTACAATGCGAGCTAGCCGACGATGACCCGCTCATCCACACGCTGTTGTCCACGTCAGTTGGCCCTTGCAGGGATGGTTTTACCGGATTCGATGTACTCACGGTGCACCCGTGACACAGTGGCTCGTGAAAATCCCAGTGCCTTCACGACTTCCGAGATGGAGTGACCCATTCGTCAGGCCCCAACAATTTGCTCACTATCAAATGCGCTTAGATCCTTCGTCTTACCCATTCTGCGTCCGACTCTTACTGATTCCCGTCGCATCACTACTTATGCTGTCGGATCGCTGCATACGTCATGTTGTTTCCGTTTACAGGGCCGCCCACAGCGCCACATTGGCATGACGCCAACAGTCTCTAATTAAATTGCTGTTCAGTGTACATGTTAAATAGATTATATTTCAGCGAAAAAAAGAAAGAAAATCACATTCGTCATTTCTCTAAATATGTACCTATCAATATGAAATTTCTCAGCTGGAAGTGAAAAAATAAACATGCTGGCATAGTATACTAATACAACGACACAGCTTTTAGAATTTAAAATTATAATAATCAAAACAATTACTTACTTTCAAATGATGTTGAATCACAAAACAAAAGAAACGATGAAATATTAAATGAACTAACTTATCTAACTCGAGCTTGACAGTAGCACCAAAGAATACCCCAGTAGCACGTGGAAATATGACTGCGAGAGTGCTTCGGTGAAATGTCGTAAATGCGCATGCGCATCCACTCCGTTGGCAAACCAAAAATCTCAAATATCGCCGGAATGCAACATCAAAGTAGGAATTATGCACAATGGAAATTATAAGACAGTAGTATCCGTAACGTTACAGAGAGTTATGTTCCAAAATAGATGTTACTAAAACGGAATTGTAAGATATGTCTGAGTGTAACGAAAATGAGAGATTGTAACATTAGCAATACATATCTGAAACGTTTTGTGCTGTATGGATTATCGTATCTTGCGAAGGAACTCGGCAATGCGAAAATCGGAAAACTTCCGCAAAATGTTTCCTTTTCGGAAACGTATATGTCAGGGAAGAAATTTACTGAATCGGGAAATCCGTAGTAGAGACAGTGGAAGTAAATGAATGAGAGGTAGAAACAGGGGCGGTAAAACAAATTAGAGGTAGAGACAGTAGAGTTAAGGAGAATCAGAGAAAAGACAGTGGACATAAGAAGGATCAAATACACAGGCGGTAGGTGAGAGAATCGGAGGTGGAAACTCTAGAGGTAAAGAGGATCAGAGGCAGTAGGCGAGAGAATTGGAGGTGGAAACTCTAGAGGTAAAGAGGATCAGAGGCAGTAGGTGAGAGAATCGTAGGTGGAAACTCTAGAGGTAAAGAGGATCAGAGGCAGTAGGTGAGAGAATCGTAGGTGGAAAATCTAGAGGTAAAGAGGATCAGAGGCAGTAGGTGAGAGAATCGGAGGTGGAAACTCTAGAGGTAAAGAGGATCAGAGGCAGTAGGTGAGAGAATCGGAGGTGGAAACTCTAGAGGTAAAGAGGATCAGAGGCAGTAGGTGAGAGAATCGTAGGTGGAAACTCTACAGGTAAAGAGGATCAGAGGCAGTAGGTGAGAGAATCGGAGGTGGAAACTCAAGAGGTAAAGAGGATCAGAGGCATTAGGTGAGAGAATCGTAGGTGGAAACTCTAGAGGTAAAGAGGATCAGAGGCAGTAGGTGAGAGAATCGTAGGTGGAAAATCTAGAGGTAAAGAAAATCAGAGGCAGTAGGTGAGATAATCGTAGGTGGAAACTCTAGAGATAAAGAGGATCAGAGGCAGTAGGCGAGCGAATTGGAGGTGGAAACTCTAGAGGTAAAGAGGATCAGAGGCAGTAGGTGAGAGAATCGTAGGTGGAAACTCTAGAGGCAAAGAGGATCAGAGGCAGTAGGTGAGAGAATCGGAGGTGGAAACTCTAGAGGTAAAGAGGATCAGAGGCAGTAGGTGAGAGAATCTAGGTGGAAACTCTAGAGGCAAAGAGGATCAGAGGCAGTAGGTGAGAGAATCGGAGGTGGAAACTCTAGAGGTAAAGAGGATCAGAGGCAGTAGGTGAGAGAATCTTAGGTGGAAACTCTAGAGGTGAAGAGGATCAGAGGCAGTAGGTGAGAAAATCGTAGGTGGAAACTCTAGAGGTGAAGAGGATCAGAGGCAGCAGGCGAGAGAATCGGAGGAGGAAACTCTAGAGGTAATGAGGATCAGAGGCAGATATAGCGGAGGTAAAGAAAATCGGAGGTAAAGGAAAACGGAGGTAGAGGCAGTTTAGGTAAATAGAATCAGAGGTAGAGATAGTGGAGGTAAAAAGTATCAGAAGTAGTGATAGTGGAGTATTCGTAAAGCCGTTACCCATACAGCACAAAACGTTTCAGATATGTATCAATAATGTTACAATCTCTAATTTTCGTTATATTTTCAGAGAAATCTTACACTTACGTTTCAGCAACATGTATTTTGGAACATAACTCTTTGTACATTACGGTTACGTTAAAATAGCATTCACCGACTCTACTGCTTTATAGTTTTCATCGTACATAATTGCTACCTTGATGTTACATTCCGGCGATATTTAAGATTTTTGGTTTGGCAACGGCGTGGATGCGCATGCGCATTTATGCCATTCCACCAAAGCACTCTCGTAGTCGTATTTCCACGTGCTACTAGGAAATTCTTTGGTGATACTGCCGTACTCGAGTTAGCTAGTTAGCGTACTCTAGTGCTCGCCGTTAAGTTTTGCAAGCCAGTGTAAAATATCTTAGTACGTTTGTTGGTTTAAATCAGAAAAAAAGTCTCAATAAAAGTAGTTCTTAGTTTGTAACGGTAGAAAAAAATAATGTTGAAATATTAAGAAATTTAATGACTACGCAAGTTTTGAAAAAAAAAAAAGTAAGATAAGCAGTTAAAGGTACATTTCGTTGATTAATCATGAAGAAATGTAAGTCATCCTACAGAAAAATAAAATGATCTAAAGAAAAAAAATATTTCTGTTAAATAACGTATTAGCAAAGCTTTTAGAAAAAATAGATTAAGATATACTGTACATGAAAAGGCACATTTCGTTGATTAATCATGAAGAAATTTTAGTCATCCTACAAAAAATAAAATGATCTGTAGAAAACATAATGCATTTCTATTAAATAACGGATTCGCAAAACATTGGCCTTCTCGTTAGTTCCTTCAGAGCTCTGTAATAGCGAGTCGACCCGTAAGTAACAGTAGCATGAAGTAGGTATGCCGCCCCGGTGGCGCAGTAGTCTAAGTGATGGCCTCTGATCATTCGTCCGAACGGGGTCCGGGTTCGTATCCCGGTGAGGCATGGATGTTGTGTTTGTCTTACGGCACTGGCTCTCTCCCTTCCCTGGAACCAGTGACCCTAAATTAGGGACGGGCGACTGCTTATAGCCCATTAAGTTGCTCACGGTGGTCGTTAAACCTCCAATCAAAAAAAAAAAAAAAAAGAAGTAGGTATGTTGAAGTTACAAAGATCTTTCACTGTAAGTATCGGTTATATTTCAAAGTTATGTAATTTTTGAGGACATTTTGACGTAACTGTAAGGTTTCTGAAACATTACTGTTACATTGCGCAACGTATCTGAAAAGTCTCAATGTTTTAGTGCTACGTACTTGTAACATATACGAACTATTCTGTGCTGTGTGGGTACCATTCTGATTGGTATATGGTCTAAAAAGAATTATTTAAATCACGGTTTTGGCACGGAGTTACGGTTACAAATGAAATATTCAAGTGCGCCCCCCCCCAGCTAATGGCACAGCCATTTTTGTGAAAAATCATGAAATATATGAAAAATACCCACCACAGGGGGAAAAACGACGCAAGATGATTAATCAGATAGATGCAGACGTTGCAAGAAAAATAGAACACCAATTTATGCCTGCTAGTGGGAAAACTGTGCATTATTTAAAGCAGAAAGTGCGTAAAATGATTTTCATGGTAAAAGATATCCGAAAGAAAAAAATATTCTTTTGCAATTGCCATTTTATAAACCATGATGTGGAATAAAACATATTTTGAAACTAATAGTATGTGCATGTACACCTTCTAGCGGTAACATTATGAATTAAAACAAAAAACCGTTTTCCATACAGATATTTAACCTAACATCTCAAACTACCTAAAATTGAAAGCAGTTTTAAAATCGGACGGAGAAGTGCGAAGATGTGATTCCCGCTAACGGACGGAAGGATGGATGTGTAGTGATATTAATTATACCTATACAGCACAAAACGTTTAAGATATGTAACAATCATGTTACAATCTCTCATTTTCGTTACATTTTCAAAGATATCTTACAATTACGTTTCAGCAACAACAATATTGGAACATAACTCTTTGTACATTACGGTTACGTTAAAAATAGCATTCACCGATACTACTGTTTTATAGTTTCCATTGTACATAATTGCTACCTTGACGCTACATTCCGGCGATACTTAAGACTTTTGGTTTGACAACGGCTTGGATGCGCATGCGCATTTATGCCATTTCACTGAAGCACTCTCGTAGTCGTAATTCCACGTGCTACTGTACTCGGATATTCTTTGGTGATACTGTTGTACTCGAGTTAGCTAGTTAGTTGATTTAATATTTCATCCTTTTTTTTTGTCGTTATTCAAGATCATTTGCAAGCAAGTAATTGTTTTGATTATTATAATTTTTAAATTCCAAAAAGCATTTTATAAAATCTCAGAAGATTGCTGTGTTGTTGTATTAATATACTATACCAGCATGTTTTTTTGCTTCAAGCTGAGAAATTTCATATTGGTAGGTATTTAGAGAAATGACAAATTTGATTTTCTTTCTTTTTTTCGCTGAAATATAGTCTATTCCACATGTATAGTAGAAATTCGATATCCTCATTTGGGACCGGTTCTTATTTCTTTTGTTATCAATATATAAATTCCGCCACTGTTCCCAATGGACAGCGGACTGCGCTGAACCTGTGAAAACATAAACAACTCGTAATACGACTGTTGTTGCTTTTGAAACAGCTGTCGTGTGTAATATTTGCGTAAGGTTTCTGAAACATTACTTTTACATTGCGCAACGTATCTGAAGTCTCAATGGTTCAGTGCTACGTACTTGTAACATATACGAAATATTTTGCTCAAAAGATGTGAGAAACGTAGAAGCATCGAATTAATTTTTGTCCTCACAGAATACGCCTTAAAACTTTGGATGAGAAAAGGAACGTAAGACGCAGAATATATCGATAAGATGTACTCGATAAATGTCCAAGAGTGTGTGCAAGCTCCTTGTCCGAAAAAAAGTCGAAGAGCTAAATTTTTGGTTGCTGCGAGCAATTCAGTTTGCCACTTTATCTGGTGAAGTTATACACTTTCTACCAACAAGTAATTGGACACCTGTGATAGCAAAGAAAAACGAAGTTTATTTACCTTCAATAGTTGGCGGAGCCTTCACGAGCGGCGATTATAGCTGCGACTCTCCGGGGCGTACTCTCCACCAGGCGTTCTACGACGGCTAGCGATATTTTCTTCCACTCGGCTTGGAGAAGACAGGTCAGTTCCTTCACCGATTTCGGACGGTGGGGGCACCCCTTAAGTCGACGCTCCAACTCGTCCCAGAGGTACTCGATAGGGTTAAGGTCCGGTCTCTGCGCAGGCCAGTCCATTCGACTAACCCCATTGTCACCATACCAAGCCATGATGGACCTCGCAACATGACAGGTGGCATTCTCATCCTAAAAGTAACATGGGTCCACCCCGTAAAACTGCCACAACGTAGGAAGCGCATGGTCCTCCAAAATGGTGCAGTATGTCTCGGCGTTGTGTCTACCAGGAATTGCGACCAAGGGTCCCGTGCCATACCAGGAGAAACACCCCCATAGCATAATTCCATCGCCGCCGAACTTCACAGTTGGCCCAATACATTCCGGCAGGAGGCGTTCTCCAGGCAGACGCCAATCCCAGACCCTGCCATCCGAACGGTAGAGGGTGAACCTTGATTCGTCGCTCCAGAGAACCTGTTTCCAGTGTTCAACGGTCCACTGTCGATGTTCTTTGCACCACGTTAGCCGAACAGCGCTATTGGACGTGGTGATCAAAGGCTTGTGGGCGGCAGCACGTCCATGATAACCGCGCAGATAGGCTTCCTTACGGATAGTATTTATCAAGAAAACACTCCCGGATGCCTGTTGAAACTCCTCGTGGATGTGGCCCATCGATTTGGTGTGGTTCTTCCGAATTCTCTGGCCTGCACCCGTCGGTCTCTAACTCCCAGTTTTGTGGGTCTGCCGGGTCGGGGCACATTCCGACAGTCACCTCTCATCTTCCACTTGCCAATAACGTAGGCCACTGTCAATTTTGGGTACTTCAACTCGCTGGATGTGTCACGTATGGATCGGCCATTTCTGTGATACCCGACGATTACACCTTTCTCGAAATCAGAGAGCTCCGAACTGCGTGGCATCTTGCATGTGACTGGTTGCGTTGTTGTTTGCCACACGATATTTAACGGCGGCGGCCGTGACGTGCATCAGGACCGCAGATATCGTCGATTGCAGGGGTGTCCAATTACTTGTTTGTAGGTAGTGTAGATTTAACGGAGATGTTGTTGAAGGATTCTATCCAGTTCGGCTTTATTTTAGTACAAATGTCTTGTGAAATTGTTTTAGAAATAGTGACCAAGACTTAGGGTATAGAATGTCGCCCTTTCCTAATTTGGGGCCATTCATTCACGGCAAGGGACACATTTAGCTTTGCAGGACAAGTAGTAGGAAGAACCATTATAAATCAACACTTACATCACAGGCTGATGATCAGAATGGATCATTTACGTATACGATATCCGACATTAGTCTTAGCAACTTGAAAAGTCCCGGCCTAGCTGAGATGGCTAGCCTTTAAGCAACGCCTCTGACCACTCAGCTACCGGAACTACTTTTCTAAATGTAGTTCCAGTAGCTGAGTCACCGGGGCAAATCCCGGTGGCACAGTGACCTAAGAGTTGGCTTTTTAATGTTCGTCCGAGGGAACTCGAGCTCGAATCCGGAATGAAGCAGAGGCTTGTGTACTTTCCTTCCTGAAGCAGCAGCCCAAATTAGGGAGAAGAGACTCCTTTATAGCCCATTGAATTGCTCACAGTGGTTGTTTATTCCCAAGCAAATATATAATCAAACAAAAGTAGTGCGATAGTTTAATTTCATATACCGTTTTCGTGCATTACATTATTTGCATGCATTGGCATATTTTGATGCCTTATTTTGTTAATTTTTAAATGAATATTTAAGTGCTTTACTATATCTGCATTGTTTGCCGGGGAATGAATGCGTCATTACTACTAAACTGTTCGAAGACAATCCATTTCGAGATCTACCGGTGGAATTTGGAGATTTGGCGAAAATGATTTATTCAAATGGTGAGTAATATATTACAGGTGGTTATAGAAACAGGTCGACTCCGCTTAAGCCCAGAACGTTATCTATTAAACCTTGCACACAGATAACGAGTTATAGATCAAACCCAGCACCCTCCTCAATTGGCGTGTTTGCGATTCCGCGCGTGAAGACGTGTGGCATTCCCCAAATATCCCACAATCCATGAGAGCACCTTGAGCTCTTCCCATGCCGAGCTCCATTTTCGAGCACTTAGCGTGGGGTGTTTCGCGGGAACTCAAGGCTCCAATTTCGGTCAGTTTACTGGGCACTAAATAGCCACAGCCGACTGGTACCCGAAAATCGGAAGAGATATGAGGAAGAAGCGCTCTTTACAGAGCGTGAATGGGTAGCATGAGTCATGTGGGGAATCCGCAGGTGAAGACAGGACCCTGCCAGATCACGGAAGGCCTTCTAAACGCCCGACAAACTCCTAAATGAATCCACGGGAATGATTGATGCAGCCATTATAAGTGATAGGTTCTTCGACGTCACTGGATGTGGACTGAATATAATAGACTTCTGGTTTAAGACCTTACATATACATAGTTTATCCCGAATGTTTCGTCTGACATCTTCTGTACATTCATTCAACTAATCGTTATCAATAAATTGCCGGGAGTATGCATATCTATTTATTTATCTCTACCTGTATGTACGTATTTTCTCTATCATTCTATATCTCTCAACTACCAACCTATATCTTCGATGTTTTTCTCTCTCTAAATACAATCGAATCGCGATCTAAAGTTTTTGGGGCGGACACCAAAAATAAAAGCTAAATCCGGAAATGAGAAACGCGAATAGAATTTACGGTTAAAATGCCATGGGGTGGCAGTAATATCACATTACCTTTGGTTATAAGATAAGATATCACGCGGACAAGCGTAAAGAATGAGTTACGCTTGTCCGCGTGAAAGAGGTGCATGCTTGGTGTAATCAGAAGAGATAAGAAGAGGAACTGATGGATCAGAAAAATGACAAGAGTGGATGACATCACGATCAGAGTAAAATCCCTGAAATGAATTGGTATTGGTAACTGTGAGTACCATAGTGGTACCCAGTTTATTGCTATAACGAAATACAGACATAGGAGATTTATAAAAAACTTCAGTACAGAAAACAACAGTGCGGAAAGTCAGTATATCCACGATTCAGCACAACGTTACCCAGAAAGGAAATGAATATGCACACGAACAATGAATGGCCTAACGGCATGTCAAACACTATAACACATGTGCACAATAGCATGAAATGTACTATGCTATGATAAATCAACCGAACGGAACTGAAATGTGGTTAGAGCGCAAAACAACTTTGAGTACCTCAGAAACTTTATAAAAATAACATAGGTAACAAACGTACCACTATAATAATCCGCGATAGAAGAAAGCACTAACACAGCAAACACTCACAATTATAGGTAATTTAAAAAACAGGCACAAATTCAGGAAACAACAGATAAGATAATGATATTGAGATAATGAGGAGATCACACAAGTAACGAGACCGATTAGTTGTGAAAACACAGCAAAAACACGCAATTATCGCAACTTTAAAATAAAGCAAATTTACAATACATTAAATAAAGCAAATTTACACACAAATAAAGCAAATTTACAATACATTACTTGTGAATCACAGTAAAAACACACAATGAAAACATCAGAATCAACATGCACTAAGTCTGCAAAACCAGGGCAACTGCGAACGGGTTCGCAAATCCCCTAGCATTGAGAGAACAAAAAGTATTCGGTGTGAGGAAGAGAGCTAAAGATCATCGGTAAAAGGATAGAAGTTATCACATACATGCTTTTCAACGAGCTCCTTCAAGGAGGTGAGACGGCGCGTGTAACGTCTCAAAAAGCCTGATACCGAGGATCGGTGGCACACAGAGATTTAAAAAGTGACACATAAGCTTCGAATTGCGTTACCGCTGCATACAGGTCCAGATCAGGTGAGTGAAGGAATTCTTCAGAACCAACAATCGTACGTGCAGGTTGAAAAAGACGTAAAAGTTGCTGTCTGGACAGTGGGCCAGGAACTGGAGGAAACGTATCAACGGCCTGTAGAACCTCAGCATCAGAGAGAGGATTGACAGGACCTGAGCGGAGAAGCATACTGTTTGAAGAATCATCAGGTGGAGAAACACCGGAACCGGAAACCTCGGGAATACTAGATGAATCCTCAGAATGTGGCACAGAAAGTTGTTTTAACTTTTTCTGTTTCGCAGCGCCTTTGGAAGTTCCAATCCGCTTCGAAGAAGAAGCTGAGGCGGATGTATCCATTAGTGGATCAGGCTCACCTCCCAAGTCAGGAGACGAGGAAACGACCGTCGCCGAAGAAGCAGTACGTAGCTGAGCTGCCTTAGTGGAGACTGGTACAACAGCCGAGGCTTCAGGAAGATGATGCAACAAGGGTATGGTAGACAAGGTTGTAAATGGAGATCCGATATCCGAGAGGCTAGGAGAAGAGCCAGACGGCCGATCTGCCAAACCACCACTCAACACACCCGGATCGGAATACTCCGCTGTAGACACATCTGCAGTCGAAGACAACTCTGTCAATCTTGAAGGTGGATGCCCAATCGTACGGGTCGGGAGAGGAGGAAAGGCAGCATTGTCCGTAACGGAAATGTTCGTCTGACGGAGAAACGAAGAATTCGCGTCAGGCAAACTACCGGTAGTGGCGATAGTAGAAAGACCAATGTGGTCAGCAGTGGGATGCGAACTTGATGAACGTCCACGTCAAACGCGGTCACAGGAGGCAGTGGTGTGATTCTGTGTTAAACAGTGTGTACAATAGTGAGCAGTGAAAATCTTGAAACTGTACGTTCGTGCGCCAATTTCAACAGTAGCCTCTGTAGGGCAATCCGCCAAGGCTTTCTCGGTGGGAAAGACGACCAATAACTGACGGCGAGGTCCGGTAGCATGTGCAAATCGAGTTCCGCGGGGAGCGTCAGAGAGGCGTCGAACCTTGCCAACAATTTTACAAACATGACTGACAAGGAGAAGAAGTTCAGTATCAGGCACTTCCTGTGGAACAGGATATAACGTGATGTTCACTGGTCGCTTGGAAAAAGGCGACGGGATGAGATGGTTTGTCCCAATCGAAAGTCCGTTTGCAAGAAAAAAGTCAGCACCCTCCTTGTGATTGAACTGTACCGAAATACCCCGAGGAGTACGGGAAATTCCTGCAATAGACGCAGATGACTCATGTCCAGAGAGGGCTTCCATGTAGCGTGGCAATGGAGTATTTGGTAAAGCATGAAAGAGCACACCTCTATCCAGGAGGTTGTGGAACTCACGGCCAATCTGCGAATTGTCATCTATCGTTACCTTCACCTTGTGGTTTTTTTTTTTTTTTTTTTTTTTGGTTGGAGGTTTAACGACCACCGTGAGCAACTCAATGGGCTATAAGCAGTCGCCCGTCCCTAATTTAGGGTCACTGGTTCGAGGGAAGGGAGAGAACCAGTGCCGTAAGACAAACACAACATCCATGCCTGACCGGGATTCGAACCCGGACCCCTTACGGACGAACGATCAGAGGCGAGCGCCTTAGACCACGGCGCCACCGGGGCTGCACCTTGTGGTTGGATACCTGAATAATAGGTGTTGCTTGCAAAAGACCATTTGGTGGAGAGGAATCGGGCGTAGAAGTAGCGCCTCGTTGCACTTTAGAGGCAAATGACATCCTCGGAAGAGAAGTCTGTTCGGATCTGGCAGGCACAGAAAGCTGTGAGGGAAGAGAAGCACAGGCCGAAGGCAAGGCAGTAGAATCAGTAATACCCAATGAGGGCACCGAGGCAGATGCAGGAGCTGAAGAAGAAAGCGCAGCCAAGTCCAGTGAAGGCACTGGTGCAGGAGTACTAGAAAGCTGGGAAGGCGTCTGAGAAGACACATCTGAGGACGAGAGTATGTTAACTTCCATGGACGTGGGAAGTGTGACGTGACGTGCATCCGCCACGCCCATAGATGATAAGGAAATACCGGAAGCCGCCATGTTGGCAGCTTCCAAACGTAAACAAACGAGCAAACGATAAGAAAACGGATGAATACGAACTAATATGAGGATGAGAACGCTAGAAAAGTAGCTCAAAACGTACACAGTACCTTTAGACAGCCGGGCCACGCAACAGGTGAGTGAGGGATGAGGTTTTCCACACTAAAATGCATAAAATATTGGAGCCACCAACACTACGTTTGTCACGAACGAGCAATGGGCTGGACATACTGCCAGAAGGACAGACAATCGATGGACAGCCGAAATTTTTAGATTGGATCTCAAGGCACAGGAAAAGATCCAGAAAAAGACCACATGGGAGATGGGTGGATGAAATTCGACAGTATGCGGGAGTAACGTGGAGGAGACTGGCAAAAGACAGACCGTTGTGGAAGAGGCGTACACATACAGTATATGTATACACCGATGAGTAATTACATTATGACCATCTACGTAATAAGCTGTAGGACCCTCTTTAGCCAGCAAAACAGTGGCCCCTCGGCGAGACATCGATTCTATAAGTTGGCGATAGATATCCCAGGGTATCGGTACCATAATGCTAACAGCAGGTTTTCCAGTTCCCGTATATTTCGGGGTGGTGATGATTTATCGCGAACCCGCTTTCCAAGTCGATCTACAAATGTTCGATTGGGTTCATGTCAGAAGGATTTGGAGGCCAGAGCATTAACAGAAAGTCACCAGCATGTTCCCCGAACCACTCCTTGGCGAATATGGCAGTATGGCATGGCCCATTATCCTTTTGGTAATGGCCATCACCAGCAGGGAACACAGTTACCATGAATGGGTGAACTTGGTCTGTAACGATGTACAGATACCTAAGAGCCGTCACAGATTGTGCTGTTGGGATAATGGGGCCTGAAGTGTCCCAAGGAAACATCGCGCACTGCATAACACCGCCGACGTCAGCCTGTTTCGGCCCAACGGTAAACCCAGGTGCCATAGCCTCCGTTGGTAATCAGCGTATCCGCTGTCGGCCGTCTACTTGATGCACCAGAAATCTTGATTGTCCATACCAGGCCACTTTTTTCCAATCTCGATGAACTTGGGCCCTTTTCATATGTTGTTGGCGATGATGTGCAGTGAGCATAAGGACCCGGCTGGGTTTTCGGCTACGCAGGCCCATGCGCAGAAAGCTGCGGTGAAATGTGTGCTGTGACACATTGCGCTGATCTCCACTGTCGTAGCTGCGGGTGATTTGTCGCACTGTACCCCTGAGGTCGCTCTGAATAATGCGGGACAGAATCAGTTCCCTTCTGGCACCAATGACCTGCGGACGACACACGGCCAAACGACAGTTCGTCGTTTGGCCATCTGCGCATCACTTTTAATACGTACTCACTACACCGGCACGTGAAGAACCCACAAACTGCGCCCTTTCCACGAGATCTTAAATCCAAGGCGTCGTGCCATCACAATTTGTTTCTTATCAAACTCTGATAAATCGGCAGCTTTTCTCATTTTTACTCCGAACACTCCACTAACCGAAAGCTGGTCCTCAGGTTGTATATATGATGCTCTGTGAAGTTCACCAGTGAGGCGGGTATGGATTCGGTGGGTCCCTCCTACACCCACCGAATCCATACCCGCCTCACTGTAGCTGGATGTCGTCCCACATGGGGGCCGATGTCTCGGTTCAGAAAAACTGCTGTCGCGATAAGCCACTATTCGTCCTCTGTCGAACTCCGAAACGTGCTGGAATGACTGCCGTATTCTGTGACGAGGCATCAGGAAACTTCCCACGCACAGGTACGGCAGCACAACACACTTCCACTACTTACACCCCGCCTTCTGTGCACCCTTCTTATAGTGCTTCTCGGTGGCGTGCCGGGCGCTGATGATTTGCATATGCCCTGCAATGGTAATCGTTTGCATGTTCTCTCGCGGGCGACGCATGCTGCGAATTTCTGGCGAATCGGTTGCTTCCTTCTTGGTGTTGCATTTTGGGTGGCCAGCAGTGAGTGCTACCTACAAGCAATGTGAAAGAATCTTAATGAAGATTTCATGAACAACTGATGTGTGGCTGATGGGCCTGTAATTCCTGAGATCCTCAATGTCACTATTTTTATGTAGCAGGATCATTGTAGTATTGCTTCAATCCTCAGGAATCTTCCTTTCATAGAGACGTCTAACGAAAACTTGGGCAAATCTAGTTTCAATTCATATGGCTCTGTTCAAGATGTTGGTGGCTCTGTCATGGACTGGGCATCCTTCTTACGGGACACATTAGGTCTTTTAGTGTGTCTGGAGAGGTCGTTAACCGCTGAGCGCTACCAGCACTTGCTGGCTGATCCCCTACACGCTTTCATGGCCTCCACGCATCCAGCAGCCGATGTTCTCTTTCAGAAAGACACTGCGGTGCCCCACCAGGCTACAGCCATCCCGGCATGGCTCAAGGAACATTCACCCTAGTTTGGAACCATCTTGTGGGCCCAAAGTCCCCGTATCTAAATGGAATTCCGAGGAGTGGAAGATCTGATTTATGGATCCTGGACCGACGT
The DNA here is from genome assembly GCA_039090855.1 of Macrothele yani. Classification (NCBI taxonomy): domain Eukaryota; kingdom Metazoa; phylum Arthropoda; class Arachnida; order Araneae; family Macrothelidae; genus Macrothele; species Macrothele yani. The sequence goes on from CM077001.1 coordinate 27,270,628, forward strand.
CTCGGGCGGTGTTGTGGACAATGCTGCAACAGGCATGGCTGACATTACCTCCAAAAACCCACCGACATCTGGGGGATTCAATGCTTCAGCGTGTACAGGTTGCTGTTCGCGCTAGAAGAGAACCAACACGCTATTAAGTGCGTACCTCTAATGTTTTGCCCTTTGAGTGTAAATACACAGTCGAGTCACATCATGGTGACTATTTCCTACTTTTGATGTCAACAGCGCTTAGCCAGTGAAACAAGGAACGTGTCGTGAGTTGGCTTGGGGAATATATAAGGTGTGCTGAAGGCAATCTGAAAACATATCATTCGTTACTGTCATGGATAAAAGGAGCGATTTATTAGATTTGCAAAAAAATAATAATTATCGGCTTTGGGACAAAAGGCGGCAGTATTTCTGAAACAGCGCGCTTTGTGAACTGTTCGCGTGTTTAAAGTGTATCGTGATTGGAGAAATGGCACCATTACGAATAAGCGATTTGGAAACTGTGGAACAGCACGGGCCATTGATGTGAGAGGTGAACGTCGGTTTCTAAGGTAAGTGAGGGCCGATCGACACGGTACAGTAGAGCAACTCACTGGCCGAATGAACTAGGGGGCTACCGGAAGTGTGTCTAAAACGACAGTTCAGCGAATCCTGCTGTGTTTGCGGTTCCGATACAGACGAATGGCCACTGCACCTATGCTGACAAAGGTGAATCGTCAGAAAAGGCTTACATTTGAACGGCAGTATCGGAATTGGACCTCCGCAGATTTGCAAAGGATTGCCTTCTACGATGAGTCACATTTTCGGCTTCATCGAAAGGATGGACTTTGGCGTATAAGGCGAGAAACATCGGAGAACAAACACCTTTCAACCATTGCTGGAAGAACACAAGCTGGTGGAGGCAGCGTTATGGCCTGGGGACTATTTTCGTGGCATTCTCTAAGTCCACTCATACCTGTGGAAGGCACTATTGACCGAAATTCGTTATGAATCCGTCTTTGCAGACCACGTATATATATACATGCTGATTGTCTTGGCTGGGGCGGATGGGATCTTCCTGAACGACAATGCGACTTGTCACACAGCTAGAAATGTCCGAGACTGGCTGGAAGAGCACGACGAAGACTACAAAGTATTTCCCTTGCCCCTAAATCCCCAAACTTATACCCAATTGAGCATCTGTGGGACCACCTCGATCGTGTTGTTCGCTCTATGGATCCTCCACCACGCACCCTCCAGCAGCTGTCAGAGGCACTGCAGCCAGAATGGCTCCACATACCTGTGAACTCCTTCCAGCACCTTCCTGAGTCACTCCCATCCTTCTCACGGTCGTTTTTCAGACACAAGAAAACAATAAGATCTTGAAATCTTTAGCTGAAACTAAATAATACACACACTGTTTCTGCACGATGAAAATATAAGAATTTAAAAACTGCTGATATACATATTAAAAGACATTACTAAATACAATAAAACTACAGCTCACAGTTAAAAACATAAGATTTTTCGGGAACGCGTCAGCCCTTATCATAAAATGTAACATTAATACACAATAATTGGAGCAACAGTAATATATGTACACTGGCGCGCAAAAATTAAGGACGAGACGGTTTTTCGAATGTAACGTCGTGCAGAAGTGCTCCACATCGACTCAAATCATACCATAAGATCCCCAAGATGTAAGAATATGGGACAAGTGAGCAAAACTGTCCAAACAAGGAATCCAAAGGATGAAAAGGCACTTTATTGAAAAGGTAGCTTCGAGCACAACTGGACAGATGACAGAAACGTCCATGTGACAGGCGGCTGCCAAGAAAAATCCAGTCTTTTGTAGTAAGGGATATGATCACCCCTGACTGCGTTGCAGGATTTACAACGTCTGTCCATGCTGAGGACGAAGTTGTCAAGGAGCTGTTGAGGCATCGCTGCCCATTCCTCTTGTAGCGGCAATCGCAGCTTCGGAATCGCTGCTGGTGGCTGGTGACGTGCTGCCAAGCGTCTCCCGAGAAGGTTTCACACGTTTTCGATTGGATTTAGGTACGGAGACATTGCGGACCAATCCATGCGTTGAATATCTTCACTCTGCAACAGCTCTGCGACAGCCACTGTACGATGAGGTGTAGCGTTGTCGTCCATGAACAGGAACTCAGGACCCACAGCACCTTTAAACAGACGCACGTGAGGCAGGAGAACTTCGATACAATAGCGGACACCAGTGACTGAACTTCCTTGGAAGATGTGGAGGTCAGAACGGCTACCAAGCATGATACCGCCCAAAAGGAGAACTCCGCCACCTCCAACCGGTCTCTTTCGATGATGTTGGAGGTGTGATTGCGTGTTCCCTGCTCTCTGCAGATGTGTATACGTCCAGAATCGCTCGTCAGACTAAATCGACTCTCATCCGTAAAGAGAACTCGACCCCATTACTGATGTGTCCAGTTCTTGTGTTTTTGGCACCATAGAAACCGCCGTCTCCGATGAGCAGGCGTTAATGGCACACACCGTACTGGTCGTCGTGCAAATAGACCACATTTGTGCAGCCTCCTGGCTACGGTAAAACGCGATAACGGACATCCAGTTGTCTGTTGCACGTGCCTTGCGATTTCTCGCGCTGTCTGCTGTCTGTCTCTTCTCGCCTGTAGGAAAATATACCGGTCGTCCGCCGCCGTGGTTGCTCGAGAACGATCACTGCTAAACTCTCGGACAGCTGTTCCTGTCGTTTGAAATGCTCTCCAAGCTCGTGAAACGATTCTGTGAGCGATCGCGAACTCCTCGGCCACACTAGTCACACTTCGACCTTCTTCCAACTTCCCAATGACGCGAACTCGGGTAGAGTCACCCAGATGTCGTCTACTGGATTGCCTGTTGGTCATATCACACGGTGGCAGCAACTCGACGTCGTTCAAACCGATGTACACCGTGAAATAGCTTTCACCGAATTGCTGAGCGTACACCGCCCGTGTGCTTTATACCCTTCCTACACCCCCACCCCCCTACGCCATGCTGCATATATGCGCATGCCCTACCGTACCGGACCCTAGTCTATCTCCTGAGTGGTCTTTCGGTCCGTTCTGCCTGCTCGTTCCACTGTTATGCTAATTTCTTGTCTTCGTCCTTAATGTTTGCACATTAGTGTATATCGAGAAATTCGTCACATTATTAGACGACGCAGTTGATGTGCGCAAACGAACTAAGAGAGAAAATATCATTTTGGCTCAATGTGGTATGTTCAAGTTAAGAGATGAGTTATTCCTGATTGTTAGTGCAAGTTTCCTAACAACAGGAATAATAGAATACTGATCGTCATTTCAGCAATAGAACCCAAGTTCATAAATAATCAAACTCTCTGCAAACAGAGTGCGGGACTTCGAAGTATAGGTGGACAGATTGAGTGTCTTGTTCTAGCTTGGCCGGCGAGATCCCAGTGAAGTTAGTCTTGATAGTGGAGTACTTTGAAAGCACATTTTAGCAGTGTATTTGTGTGTATTCAACCATGTGCTCAAATAGCGTATGGTCGATCCTACATACACTGTGTTAGCAAGGGAAGAATTCATTGATATAAGTGGAACACAGTGTTCACCATACCTTTGGTCGTTGTCTTTAGGAGGTCTTTCACTTCTGACCAATGAAGAGATGTTTATTTTATTTATTTATTTATTTATTTTTGTTGTTACATGCTCTTAAAAGAAAAAAAAGAGTAGGGAAAAATTGACAATTCATAAATGATGAGCATAAACTGTAACAACAGGGAAGACAAGGGAAAAGGCCAAAATGGCGTGACATACTCCCCGTAGAAGAAACAAGTGAAACAACAGACAGATACATCAAGTCAGACAATCAGAAAATGTTTTGCCAAACCTTTTCTTTTTTTTAATTCTTGAAGAAGATAGAGTTTGATTTTTTTAAATAAATTAAAATTATTTAAATTAGTCAGGTAAAGAATTCCAGTATTGAGGGCCTCTGTAATTTAAAGTAAGTTTAATTGATTCCGTACTTGAAAAAATAGGTTGTAATTGTAGTTTATTCCTTGTTTCATATGAATGTGTATGTGTATTAATAAATATGAGATTTGAATATAAATTATATTTAATTCGTTTGAACATAATTTTACCAAGATTAAAATAGTATAGTTGAGTAATTAGTAAGTATATTATATTTATTAGGATATACTTTTGTTCTAAAATTTATTGAAGGTCGAGTATTAGGATGTGATTTGAGATCAATTAGCCCAATAAATTTATTTGGAAGAATTTGCAATTTATTAATATTGTATTGTGTCGTTTGTCCCCATGATAGCATGTAGTAATTAATATGAGTTTGTAATAAATTGTAATACAGTGAGATCAATGTTTTAGTTGTTAGATCAGTCAGGATATTACTCACTATACCAATGTTTCTAGATAGTTTAATTAAAAGAAAATCGGTATGTTTATTCCATTTAAGGTTAAAATTTATTGTAGTTCCCAGGTAGTTGAATGAAGATACTATGTCAATTCTTTTCTTATTAAGGGATATTTGTGCATTTGGTGTTAAAGGACATAACGTATTATAAAATATCATTGCTTTAGTTTTATTAATATTAATTATTAATTCATTAGAATTTAACCAGTCAGATATAGTTTGCAACTGTTTATTACATTGTGTTAGTATTTTTAGTTCTAATACCAAAGTCAATATTATGGGGTCGACAACAATTTTTCAGGACGTTAACCACAGTGGGAACGAACTCCAAGGCACCAACATATCTGGTTGTAGAACTTGAACATACCACAGTTACTCATCTCTGAACTTAAACGAACCACAGTGAGCCAAAACGGTTTTTTCCTCTTAGTTCGTTTGAGCATACCAACTGCGTCGTCTAATTATGTGACGAATTTTTCGATGTGCATATACACTGAAGAGCAATTTAATTAGAGATACCTGTCTAGTAACGTGTAGCACCACCTTTCGCCCTGATCACGGCGGCGATTCGTCTGGTCATGGGCTCGGCAAGACACCGGAAGCGTTAGGAAGCCATACGGATCCACGACCCCTGAACAAGCTCCCAGAGTTCACGAAGATTTGATGGAGGGGGGTCAGAGCCTCAAACATCTCTCTAGATGGCATCCCAGATGTGCTCGATGGGATTGAGGTCAGGTGACCTAGCTGGCCAAGGAAGCGAGGTCACGTCGGTGGAGTGTTCATCCAACCATTCGGATACAATTCGGGAGCGATGGAACGGTGCATTGTCTTGTTGCAGGATGAGGTCCCCAGTGGGATGTTGAAGACGCACAAACGGGAGCAAATGGTCTTCCAGGATATCTCGGTAACTTTGACCTGTGATGGACGACATCACACGTACCAGGGGTCCCATTTCAGTCCACGTAAACAGTCCCCAGACGAGAATGCCACCTTCACCAGCTTGAAGAATACTCTGCTGGCAAGAAAGATCCATCGCTTCATGTGGTTTGCGCAGTATTCTTGTCCTGCCATCCGCATGAGCCAACGTGAATCTCGACTCATCAATCCAGGCAACATTTTCCCACATGTCTAGGGTCCAGTGGCGATGTTGCCGCTTCCATGCTAATCTTTGCACCCATTGATGTGCAGTCAGCAGCGGTACCCTCGTGGGACGATGGCTTCTGTACCCCATAGCGAGGAGATGATTCTGGATGGTGTGGCTGCTTACACGTTTTTGTGCACCAGCGTTAAATTGCCGAGTGATTTCTTGCACTGTGGCCCGTCTATCCGCTGTTAGAATGCGAGCTAGCCGATGACGTCCCCGTTCATCCACACGCTGTTGTCCACGGCAGTTGGCCCTGGCAGGGATGGTTTTACCGGATTCGATGTACTCACGGTGCACCCGTGACACAGTGGCTCGTGAAAATCCCAGTGCCTGCACGACTTCGGAAATGGAGTGACCCATTCGGCGGGCCCCGGCATTTTGCCCACGATCAAATGCGCTTAGATCCTTCGTCTTACCCATACTGCGTCCGACTCTTACTGATTCCCGTCGCATCACTACTTATATTGTCGGATCGCTGCATAAGTCATGTCGTTTCCGTTTACAGGGCCGCCCACAGCGCCACATTTGCATAACGCCAGCTTTCTCTAATTCAATTGCTTTTCAGTGTATAAGGTTATAAAAAACAATTTAATCTCAGATCACACAAGGTGCACCTGAGAAGTTTTACCGATACTGCTACTAGTGACATCTGTTGACAACTCTTGGGACTATTCCCTATCAAATCCGAACCGAAGACGTGCCAAATTTCAGCAATGTGCACAAAGAAGTGCTACGTAAACGTTATTTTATGTTTTCTAGATTTTGCTTTTACTTTACGTTTAAGGTTTAACTTCAGCTTAACTTAACGTGAAGAGTAGAAATTTTTTTGAACCAGGATTACTTCTCAGTCGCTTGTAGCAACTGAAAATTTCAGCTAAACATAGATGTTATTTAAATAATGCGGCCAGGAATTTGGAAACCTGTAAGTCTATTTACTGGTTTCCAAATTCCTATAGCCGCCCTGGGTGCGCAGCTCTCTAAACGATGGCTTCTGACCATCGTCCGAGATGGGACCGGGTTCGAATTCCGGTGAGGCATCGATGTTGTGTTTGTCTTTCGGCACAGACTTTCTACCTTCCCCGCGAAAAGTGATCCTAAATTAGTGAAGAGCGACTGCTTATAACCCAATGAAATGCTCACGATGGTCGTTAAACTCCCAATAAAAAAATCCTTTATTTGGAAATCAGGCACGTTCAAGTTCAATATCAACAAGTCTTTCATAATACGCTAGATAGCTTTCAATTACAACATACACGAACTTCGCACTCAATTCCCACTGCTTTTACAGGAATAAGAATCACTCGCTCATATTTCATCATCTGAACATAGCGTCTCTTTACCTCATCATGAATCGCTCAGCATGAAATATTGCTCTAACATCCCATTCCTCTCTTCGTAACAGTGAATATCGCTCTCCTAAGACTGCACTCTGAACTCTTATATCATCCGTCTTGATCTACGTTGCTTGCCCTTCGACCTACTGTTAAGATTGCCGACTTCAAATTCGTCGGGAGAAACTAAGTGGCGTTAAGTTCAGAAAATCTTTAACGGGAAGAAACGAAATTTACATAACAGGAACTCAGAAGGAACGTTGAATTAGGGAAATACGTCATAGAGATTCAACTGGAAGGCCGTGTTTAAGTTTGTGCAGAGAAATGACCCTACTATGGGTTCCACCACTGAGGAAAAGGTGAGAATCAAAGCTTGTTTTAATGCCGGAAAGAGTGCAACTGAAACAGCGTTCAGTGGTGCGGGTACTGTACGAAGTAGAAGCGCTATCAAAATGTTTTCGCTCGTATGGGGTATTGAGGAATGTCAGCACCTGCTGAAGTTTGTCCAACATGGACAAACTTCAGCAGGTGCTGATGTAAAATATTCGCCTGTCCCTGTGAATGATAGCAAAGTAGCTTCACATAGCAATGATACCGTGCGTTCAATTGCTGTCGAAGATCTTTTGTTTAGCTGTCGATTTGCATCGATGACTGAACAGAAGGAAAGCAGAATGTCATGTGCCAGGATTTGATTCAAATTGCGTTCAGTGATTCAGACTTTTCAAAAATATCAGTATAACGGCTGGTTCTTTTCATGCAACTTATGATATGCCTGCACCGCAGGATGCACATGAGATAAAGGCAGGTAGCAATAAGAGCACATGTCCGAGTAGCTAAGTTGGGAGAGCGACTTACTCCGGAGTACAGGAACTCGGATTCGGATCCCGGCGCGGACAAACTTGTACGTTTTATTGGCGCCCGCACTTCCAGGATGACTCGGCTGTTATGTTTCTCGCAATGATGTTATGTTTTTTCCATACTGCGAGACAAGAAAGATGAGAATCTCTTCTTCAGTGCTTCGAAAAAATAAATCAGAGTGATGTTACGTTCCACACACCAAATTGTCTGGGATTTCTCAAATGCACGTTCTTGAGCTGATGACTGCCTACAGCGGCACATAGTCGCGGCTGACCTGTGGGCCATGCTGCTGGCCCTCTTTCGGAGGGCGGCAGATGTGACGTGCTTGCACCGCAGGACCCACATGAGATAAAGGCCGATATCAGTGATAGCACGTATCCACGTAGCTCAGTTGGGTGGGCGACTTACTCCGGAGTGATGATACCAGGATTCGATGGCCGGCGTGGACGAACTTATAGGATATAAACTCCAAAATAAAACACAATAAATTACATGAGCAGGAGAAAATTTCGCCGAATCTGAAGAAACTCTGTTTTCAAAATTCTCGAGCCAAAATTAAATTGGCGAGCTTTTTAATGGCTAGCAAGGCAGGTAACTCTACACTTTACAGAATAGTAGCTGACAGACTGTTGAAATTAATTCAGCGTTTTTGATCTATCGCGGCCAGGTTGGGTGACTGGTTTTTGCTTCAAGATGATGCGCGTGCACACAACGCAGACCATCGTCAAGCAGTTTCTCGCATTGGAAGAGCGTTGCGGCCACGTTGGGTGACTGCTGTTTGCTTCAAGATGATGCGCGTGCACACAACGCAGACCACCGTCAAGCAGTTTCTCGCACGGAAGAGCGTTGCAGCCACGTTGGGTGACTGGTGTTTGCTTCACGATAATGCGCGTGCACACAACGCAGACCATCGTCAAGCAGTTTCTCGCAAAGAAGAGCGTTGCGGCCACGTTGGGTGACTGCTCTTTGCTTCACGATAATGCGCGTGCACACAACGCAGACCATCGTCAAGCAGTTTCTCGCACGGAAGAGCGTTGCGGCCGCGTCGGTTGACTGGGTTTTGCTTCACGATGATGCGCGTGCACACAACGCAGACTATCGTCAAGCAGTTCCTCGCACGGAAGAGCGTTATAGAACTTTGCCATTCCTACATTCATCTTATGTAATACTTCCTGATTTTTTTCTGTTTTCAAAAGTGAAATTCTATCATATCTTTTACAGGTTTTCAGATCTCCGAAACGCTGGTACAGAAATGACATAATTGCACAAATTTTTGTCAAAAAGCAATTTTTTTACAAAAAATTGCGACATATTTCAAATTTTTGTCAAAAAGCAGGATTTTACATGGTCGGGCAGGATTTTATATGGTCGATTTTACATTTTCCTAGAAAATGGCACTCGGTATACGTGATGTGAAAGGCAAGATGGCGTGTCTAAGATCATATATCGTTTCGCTGTCAAAATCACAGTTACGGCGACTAGGCATGTCCGGCTTCAGGAAAAAATGGTTTCCTACACCACAACGTCACTAGTGGTAGAGGATGTGCCACCCCACAACCGATTCTCGATCCCACTGCATCAGCCTCACCTCCTACAAAAACTTGAGAGTTTTCCATGAAGCTCGCATTCCATGCGCGCTTTCACGCAACCTTCGATTCTAAGTGTTTTGGTTTTTCTCCATTTCAATTACGGAGTCGGCTATCTCGCCGATTCTTAAAGTTCAATGATAATTAGTAATAACGAATTTCCGTCTAGTTGCACGATAAGATAAGTTAAAACTACATTGAAATTTAAAACTTTATTAAAAGCATTGACACACATGAGGCCTTTCGGGCATTACTATACGCCCATCTTCAGATGGTAAAATTAGACCGTCTATCCAAATATATATATAGGTAAGAGGCCAAAATTAAAAGAAAATTTACATATCAGTCTTGACATAATGGTCACGGTTAAAAAGTCTCTAGTTCCCAATTAAGTGACTAGGTGGAAGAGATGTTGCCAAGGCCCTGGAATTGGGCGAGGGGAGCCGTCATTACAACAGGAGTCGCCCAAATTGTTAATGTGTAGGCTCTCCTAAAATAACAAATTGGTTTGAGTACAGGCTGAAGATATAATAACTGCTTCGTCCCATTGTGGAACGTAATTACCCATGCTTACAGTTCTTGCTAGAGCCGTAGACAAGTTTCCCTGTTTCAAATCATTTTTATGTTCTTTCAAACGTAAGCCAAGGTTCCTCGGGGTAGAGCCTATGTAGCAGGAAGGAGGCAATGACAGGTCCAGGGTTCTTATAAACATCATGTTGTTTGTCCTTATTGAATTTGTCACGGCTGAACGTACAAGAGAAAAAATATTCCGGGTTCGGATCCCAATTCCCAATTGCAGTCTTCTACAAATATTCTTAAAAACTGGGATTAGCGATGGATGAAAGTTTACTGAACCAATGTATAATTCTCTTAATTCTCCCTCTCAAGAACACCAAGCAATGCTAATTCCCCATTTCTGTAGCATGAAATCTTCTAATTATTACACACATTTCTGATATAGCTCACAGTTCCATGATAAAACAATCAAATAGTCCCTGTGCGGCCCTGAAAAAAATTCCCGTGGAATCAATTCAATTTTCAAAATATAAACATCTCTATACTCAACAAACATGATTCCTCCCTTGAAATAAGCCTTTTTTTTTATTTGCTTTTTTCTCAATTTCCGAAAACTAGCTTATTAAGCTAAAAATCTCGCTTATGCTTTTACAAATTTCCGCCTCACTAACGTAGTTCCCAAGGAGTTACCACGGAATAAATCGTACTAATCGTGCCAGAATTCAAGTCTTCAAGAATACCGGCGCGTATCCCCACCCTCCAAGCCTTATTAACTATTCCACCTCTTAACACTTGAAATATTAGAGATATACGTAAGTTTCCGCCGTTTTAAGGAAAAAATAGGCAGGAACAGTCAGGAAACCAGTGCACATTCATTGAACGAACTATTGGCCATTAGCATCAATGACCTTTTGCCATTTTTCAGGCAACATATGAATGACCCTGTGATAGAAGAACTCGCAGTTTGAGCTGAAGAACGCATTGACGAAATTTTCTACCTTTGGAACTGTGGTGAACCGCTGTTGGGCTAGGGCGCGCTGCATAGAGCAAAACAGATGAAAGTCTGAGGGCGCAATGTCCGGGGAGTAATCCGGGTGCGGTAAAACCTTCCAGTGTAAGTTCAAGGGTTGATTTAGTGGTGGCACCGACATGTGGTCTAGCATTATCGTGTAAGATGATGACTGGGCGGCATCCTTTATCAGTCCATGGGCGTTTTTGCTGGATTGCGGTGTTCAGTTTCATCAACTAATCGCTATATCGTTGTGCAGTGATTGTTTCGCTCGGTTTCAACAGTTCGAGCACTCCATGCATATCCCACCATATACACAACAGCACATTTCCCCCGTGGATATCCTGTTTTGCAGTGGATGTTCATGGCTGGCCTGGGATGATCCAGGATCGCTTGCGTACGGGGTTGTCGCCATAAACTAATTTTTCATCCCCGGTGACAACCTTCCACAATAAATTCTTTTCTTGAAACCTCTTCTGCAACGATAAGCAGATGCCCAATCCTTGATCAATATTACGCTCCGTTAAACTATGTGGAACCGACTAACCAATCTTCTGGATCTTTCCCAAGGCCTGTAGACGCCGTACCACCGTCGATTGATCATCCACTTTCAAGCGTTTCGCCAGTTGCGTGGTCGATTGTGTAGCATCCTCTTGCAACAGCGATTCCAGCTCCTCGTCTGCGAATTTCTGCGGTCTACCTGCACGTGGCTTGTCTTCCAAGCTTAGATCACCTTTCTTAAAGTTGGAAAACCATTCTTGACGTGTCTGCTCACCCATAACCGTTTCGCCATACGCCTGACATATGGAACGGTATGCTTCACTCGCACGTTTCCCTAAATAAAACATGAATAAAAAACAGTTGCGCAAATGAATTTTATCGACCGCCATGCTTGGCTTCATGTACGAACTGATAGCACGGGTCGCCAGCCGGTTAGACCCCTACAGCGCCCGCTAGCCGTGGCGGCGGAAACTTTTGCATACCCCTAATAAAACGTTTTTCTTCCTCTAAAGCTCCTGCACTTCCCAAGTACCTTACCTTACTTCTTTTTCCAGCCGGATATGACGTATTTGTTTTTGATAGGTCAAAATTGATAGGAATTATTTGAATGTGCTATTTTTCCATGGGTCGTACGGGCGCTGATACAGTGATTTATTCGCACCCTTATCAGCATGTTCCTACAACTATACCACTTCAGAACCGTCAGTGCATCAACCAGACAGACATCTCTGAATTGCCTGTGTCTACTGTTCTTCTCCTAACATTCACCACTTCATAAAACTTGAAAATTACATCTTCCTGGAAATGGAATTGAATCAGCATCTCCCGATTCCCGTTCGAGCATGCTAACAGGCTGGTGATCTGCTTAACCCTACGACCAAGAAGAATTTGTTTCGACTTGACGAAACTCAGAGAATTTTCTGATTCTTAACACTCAGATGCTTGGGACTTGGTCGTTCTGAGTGGTTTAACGGATAGTATGCTCGAACGGAAATCGCTGATACGGGTTTGATTCCAGTACGATTTGATTTTCATGTTTTTGATGTGATTAATGTTACGTGAAGAACACTAGATACAGGAAATTCAAAGATGTCTTTTTGATGTATTGGAGATTCTGACATATCTCCACGTATTGTGAAAAGAATACTTCTTTCGCAGAATTTATATTGTTTCATTTTTCTCCTTTAAAACACTTTCTAATCAGGGGACCCTATCCCGAATCCATTTATTTAGTTCTGTACCTAAATAAATTATCGCCGCCTTGTGGCACAGTGGACTAAGCGCTGACTTCTGATCATTTGTCCGAGATAGATCCCGGTTCCAATATATTTATACTATTTTTAGTACTTTTATGTACTAAAAATAGTATAAATATACTAATAATACGAATTTCCTGGCGTAGGAGAGCCGCGTGTGGCCTAGTGGGCAACGTTCGTGACTGCCACGGAAAGGGCCTCAGGTTCAATCCCAGGCATGTACGAACGCTCGATTTACTAAATATCCGCCGTGCGTCGGATCGGCACGTTAAGCCGTCGGACCCCGGCTACTGGCCACCCGGTAATAAATAAGGGCGTCTTCCTCCCCCTTTCTACTTCGCTTCCGTGTCCCTTTCCTATCAGGAGCTCTAGCCCAAATCTCCTAGTTTCCTGTTTCTAAGGGCTGTTTAAGACCTGGAGTCAGATACTCCCTTCCTAAAATTCTCTACATATGATCATATGATCATATTCTTGGCGTAGAATAGGAATCAAAGTTTCCAAGCTTTCGCACATCAACCAGATGGCTTTTTCAAGGAAAGTAGACAGCAGACTGTCTACCTTCCTTAAAAAATACCATCTGGTTGATGTGCAAAAAGGCCATCTGGTTGGAAACTTTGATTCCTATTCTACGCCAAGAAATTCAGATTATTAGTATATTTATACTATTTTTAGTATAGTTGGTGTACAGTTCCTATTTATTAATTACACTTTGATGTAACAGTTATTTTCACTTAAATCTTAAAACAATCACATTTTACCAACTGATCACGGCACACAGTACAGAAGATATTACATGTTCTGACCAGAAACTCGGGCTCGCGTTTCAGTCACTAACTTATCGATATTTATAATAACGTTTACACTACTTTTAAAAGTGAGCATAAGTGACTGTCACTTAACCTATTCCTTTCCTTTCAAGACATACTTGGTTCATTCTTGAAAACAACTGTTCACATGAATTATGTTGTTCCGAACATAGACATAATACTGTATGTGCAGCTAGCTTATGAATGTTTACGCACTTGGCTTTTGAAACTAACTGGTAAAACTGTGTTAGATTGCAGCTGTTGAATTTTTCTTTCAGAAAAGAATCATACTGAAAGTCTATTAATTGAAGCTGAAGTTCTTAAGGTGCGTTGTCAGCATTATAGGAAAATGGAGACCTGAATATATTGAAAATATGCATTTTGCTTAATACAGTTATGTTCTTCGTAAATAAACTTGTTACTTATAAAGAAGATGTCTTTCCTAAGCAATATGTTTATATGATGCTTAATATGTCATAATACACTTGAAAAAAGGGTGGCTTTTTTTTAATTTGTAATAATTCATGCGGGCTGCGAATTTGAGACCACAGCAATATACCTTCTCTTCAAATAAATAAGGAAGACTAACTGCGTGTATTTCCTTTTGACTGCAACAATAAAAAAAAATTCCGATGGGGTGTTTAACGATTACCATGATCAACTCAATAGACTCCTTAATTTAGGGTCACTGTTTCCAGGAAAGGGAGAGAGTCAGTGCTGAAGGACAAACACAACATCCATGCCTCAACGTGATAAGAAGAAAGCTCTTAGAGCACTGCGCCACTTGGGCGCCGCGACTAAATTGCTCCTCACACCTGTTGAAGAACAAACGTGTTGATTCGATTATGACAAATAGAAATTTTATTGAACGCATTCGTGAGAATATTTAATATGATTCCATTGAATTTATTCGACACATTTGTAAGGTAGAGCGTTTCTTCTCATTAATTTAAATAAGTGATCATGCAGTGCGTAATACTGTATATTACACGAAAGTTTCATTTACAAAACTTGCCTTGTGTTTAAAATCTAGTGGCCGCTTTTCTGATGCATAAGTAACACCTTACTTGCTTTTAAAAATGCAAAGCAGATGCCTCACCAGAAAAACTGGTGTGCTACAGTGTTTCGAAAACATCGTCATTCTTTTTCTTTCTATTAACTCATGTTTCTCGGTGATGGAAAGCAGCCGTTACCCAGCATGCAACATTCCAGCACCAGTTAAATTTTTCATTCGCATTTCCTCTTCTCTGGAAGAAATACGGCTTACATTTAGCGGAACGCAGAGATTCATCTGTATTTTCATCTAGTTAATGAGAAGTTACAATGGTACAAAACATATTTCCCGTTATGAAATGGTTCACTATCTTCTTTATCCCAAATAACTGACACTTACGGTTAGCAAAAGCAGTTAAGTTCATTTAGAAAAAAACATTCCAAAACGCAAGCGTGATATCTAAGAATGTTTCAAAACGTTTCATATATAAAAAACATTGAAAAAAGTCAGTAAATTAAACAGAGAAAGGAACTGTAACGAAGATTATTCCTAAACTTACTAGTATGTTTTAACCAATTCGGAGTTGTTAATGTGAAACAGAAACATGCTTAATAAATTGATGTCTTATTAATATAAAGTATTTAATACATTTAAATATGAGTGATGAATATTGTTAAATATTCATCACGTAGGTGGATGGAGAAGAGAGTGAGAGAGAGAGAGAGAGAGAGGAAGGGGGAGGGGGAAGACCGGAGCGCGTGATCAACAGTCTCCCGCCTTCGTTAAATTTTCTAATTGATTTAATTGAGTCAATTTTATTTAAAGTTCCAAACCAACACTTGAGAAAGAAATTGATTAAAATTTTAAAATATTATTTTCATCATGCATTTCTTTACAGTTCTCTTTATAAAAATCATGAAGTTATCAATAAACAAAGATTCAAAATACCGGTAATTACTTAACTCGTATTTTATTTGACTATCAAATTAAATCAGTTATGTATAATGGAATATCTTGTGACATATATAGCTTTATTTTATGTGCAGCACACCCTGTTAAAAGGATCTGCGCACGCCTATGCTTTTGATGTTAAATCTTCTACAGCGGAGAATATGTTCCTGAGTTCCAATTTGAGGGTATTATAATGCTTTTTAAGGTTGGTCATGTCAATAAATTTTGTTTGTTTCATGAGCTTGCCACTTTCGAGTTTAGGGTTGAGGTGTATCTTGCATCTTACCATTTTATGAACACTCCCCGTGTTAAACCTGTTGAGCGCACTACAGTCTTCAATAACAAATTTTTTGTTACACATAATAAAATCAATTTCACTAGTTGTCCCATTTGGATGTCTCCATGTCCATTTCCTGTGTGGCTTTTTCTTGAAAAAAGGAGTTCAAGATGAAAAACCCTTCTGCCTCTGCAAACTCTACGATAGTATTTCCACGCTGGTTTCTGTTGCCGTGACCGAATTTACCTATTGAAGTTTCATTCTGTTGCCGTTGCCCTATTTTTGCATTGAAATCTCCCATAATTATCTTCAAGTGCTGCTTACCTTTATTATTTAGATGACGAATTTCCTCATAAAATTCTTCAATTTCTTCTTCAGGATGATTTGTGGTGGGTGCATAAGTTTGAATAATCTGAGTCTGGTGTCTTCTCGAGAGTTGGATAACGAGTCGTGCAGCTCTGTCAGAGGAACTTTCAACTTCTACAACTTTATCCTTTAGTTTCTTGTTTATTATAAATCCAACACCACTAGATATGCCAGTATCTGTCCCACGATGGTAGAAGAGATGTCCACTTTTCAGTTCAATGTGATCTTTTTTTTCTTATCTCACTTAGCAGAACGATGTCCCACTTGATTCTTTGTAGTTCCTTCTCCAACTCAAGGAGCCTTGAATCGGAAGATAGAGAGTGTCAATTAAACATAGCCAAGGTAAGCGTCAGATGGTAGACTAGTACAGTTCTTAGGTGATTCTTAACACCCTCAACCTTCATGTTGCATTGGCCGTTGCCTTGGCCAAGTATATTCCAGCTGCCGGAGACTGAGGGCTAAGATTTGAGTTGAGAAATCATCTTTTGGGGGTTTTGGCTATAACTCATCATGCTGGCCAAGCGGGTTTGTGAGTGTGGGAGAGCATTTCCTCTAATCCCAGTGGTATAGTTATACTGCTATGTGGCGGTCGTTAGAGTCACTTTAGTGGGAATAGGGTGCAGCACGAGAAGGCGGGGTTGACATTTGTCCAGGAGAGGCTTTGATATGCCAGGCATCACCTGACCTTGCATCCCTTTGTAATCCAGCCTAAAATTCAGGTTGTCCGCGTCGATGGTTCGTTCTTCTGGCAATATGTCCAGCCCATTGCCATTTCAAGGATCTCACTTTGATGGTGATACCTTCTACTCTTATCATTTTCCTTAGCCACGGGTTCGTTCTCTTATCTTTCCATGATTACACCAAGGATGCATTTCTCCATGCTTCTTTCAGTCGTCTGTAGCCTTTGAATGTCTGTTTAGTTAAGATCTATGTCTCTACTCCGTAAGTAAGTACTGAAAACACGCACTGATTAAATATATATTTATTTTAGGACTTAATGGCATATTGCTCTTAAAAATTTTATTGTTTCTCCCAAAAGCTCTCCAACCGAGTTTTATACGTCGATTAATTTCTTCATCGATGTGACTTTTGTTTGATATCTGTTGTCCAAGATAAACGTAAGTATCGGTTACCTCCAGCTTTCCCCCATCAATCGATAAACCTTGATTTCTTTGTAAAAGTATTGTTCATCAGTTTTGTCCTCTGAAAGTTCATTTCTAATCACACTTGTTTACTTTAGTTAGTATATAAACATATAAAGATAGATAGGAATGTAGATACGTAGGTAGGTAGATATATTATGGGCGTGTCAAACGTTAAGAATCAACGGATGACAGTGCATGCCGCGTGTCAAACGTTTGCAACCCATGCTCTATAAAAATTGCTGGGTTCTATCTGTAAACACGAAGTTGAAATTTTCAAACATTATGAGCCTGTTAACATGAAACGTTCAACTGTTCCATATAAATTTACTGCTCAGTGAATATAAGCGAAAGATGAAGAGGAAGATATTTAAGATGGCATTGTAAGCTCGTTTTTCGCGCATAAAAGTTAGAGAAAGTAAGTTGCTTTGCGTCGGTTACATTCCGTGACGGATTTATTCAAACCAAAGACGCCGATAATGAAATCGAAGTTATAAAAGGTGTCGTTAACTTGAGCTCTACAAGTAGCATAGGAAGATTCCGTTTCATTGTACAACTCTGGCGTAGCAGAAGAGTCATCATTACCTGGATTGAAATATCGTGGATAACTCAAAGCGAGGCTTCAGGATATTATCCATTTGCTGCCGTGCCCGTAATGCCCCGTCTGGTCATGCAGGGGATGAAAACAAAGTGATTGCCTTCCTGAGGTGCAGAAGGCGGGAGACTGTTGATCACGCGCTCCGGTCTTCCTCCTCCCCCCGTTCCTCACTCTCTTCTCCATCCACCTACGTGATCTTCAGACTCCGTCCACTCTGTCTCTCTAAGTTCTTCGTCTGCTGTGGGTCCTCTCATCGGACATATCACTGAAGCTATAAATTTTCCATCAACAGATTGCACGCATTGTGCAACTTCTTATGGGATTTTTTCCTGTGTTCTCTCCCCCCCCCAAACATTTCTCTAGAAGACAGCCTTTTCTTTTCAAATATCTTTACTGCATTGCTCTTGAACCAAGATCAATGAGACTAAAGATAACAAAACTCAGTAACGTTCACTATCACATCTTCATCCTGACGCAGTTTGTTTCAGCATTTTGCTGTTGCTTTTTATTTTCTTGTTTAATTTACCAAACAAAATAAGTGATGTGTAACGTATACTCTATATTCACTTTCCTTTTGATTTTTACTATCTCTGGTTATTTTATTTTACTATGTAAATTATCTTCTTACTGAACGAGATGTTATTTCACCCGCTAAATGAGATCTGGCAATGAGTGTAAGTCATGACGTGGTGGTAGTCAGTATAAATAGGCGCGTTCAACGATACCAAGGGAGAGCGTTGGTTTATGTGAAGGAGAGCGTTTGTTGTTGTACGAAGTGAGCTGTGGTTTATGTGTCAGAAAGCTGGTGCTGTATAAAGAGAGTTCGTTTATGTGAGAGCGAGAAGTCTCAATAATAAAGAATTTGTTGTAAGTACGTTTTTCTCAGTTCATAGTTACTGTCAGACCTCTGTCTGGCTGTTAGGTTTATTTCATTTAGTGTTATTAGTAACAACCAGCATAAGACTTTATTCATCTTAATTACTACTACAACATTACTACCAGTTATAAGGTTGAGTATTATTATTACTACACTACTAGCAGGAAAGTTTATTCATAATTAATAACACAACAACCATTAGAAGAAGCTGAATTCATTACATTATAATTGAAGGAAGCATTATTAGTAGCTTAGTTAAAAGGCATATTCATTATACATGGTTTTGGAAAGTTTAAGCGGCAGAAATTTAGCAATTATATTTAGAAGATATTTTTTTGTGAGGGAAATGCTCCTTCGGAGAGAATCGGAAAAGAAAGTCTTCTAGCAAATATGTTTCCTAATACCAAATAACTCCGTAATATCACACTTACTCATATCACGGTGTAATACGTTCACATTTGGTGCTGACCAAAAAAAAAAACAAAAAAAAAACAAACGGAGATACAAAAGCACATACTTGTGTGTGTGTGTGTGTGTGTGTGTGTGTGTGTGTGTGTGTGTGTGTGTGTGTGCACATATATATATATATATATAAATAAAATAAGAAATCCAACCCAACATTCACAATAAAAGAAAAAACCCAAATACACAAAACAGAAAGAAACCCACACCAGAAACGAAGACACGAATCCAATCAAAAGCATAAAAAAACTAAAAATATAAGAACAGTCGTCGTCAAGGGAGTACCAGTTCTGCGCAGTGGCTTTTCTGAAGTCAACAAAAACTGGTGTGACCGAAGTCCGTCGACCGTACTCACTAAGCCACTGAAAACCAAAAGACCATGAAACACAAAGAACCTGAACCGTAATAGATGAAACCAATATACACCTGGTAAACGGAAAAGCTTTAAACTTGAAATCCTCAATTAAGTCATGACACACCTGCGTGAAAACTTTACACATGTGAAATAATCCCAATCTGAACAACGAAGATGGTCACGGTCACAGTCAAAACCATTAGCAGTGATTAGGGGTGTCATAAATGTTTTGTAGTTTGTAAAGACCACGTGTTGCTGCCAAGCGACCCACCAGGTAGTTCACTGTAATATCTGTACTTTAAAATTGTAGGGTCTTGTGTTAGTTATATCTGTAAATTTTAGTTAGTTAAAAAAATAGAATTAAAATTAGAAATCTGATAAACTTGTTTAAAATAAGTTATTGTAAACTGACCGGGATAATTATTTTTTGAACGTTTCAGGTAAAATAGCTTTAGATTCCTTAAGAGATTTTCCGGAGTATTACAAATGTCTTTAATTCGTAGTAATTGAGTAATTACGAATAACGTTCTGATGCACCTGTGTATGGAAACACAAGAATCCCACTTGGTAAAATAGGTAATGGGAAAGTCAAAATCGTATCTTTTGTCATATACATTCGTGATAATATCCAAATTATCACGGTAAGATATATCTATATCAAGATATTGAACATTACATTTTTTATGATTAGTTCTTTTCAATTCGAGGTATCCGGGATATATAGTTTTCGCTGTTCCTCAAAGTTTGTGTTATTGAAGACAATTAAGTCGTCAATATATCGGAAAACATAACCATAATAATGTTTGGTAGTTTTCAGAAAGTCCAATTATTGCAAATACAGATGTAAGTTGGTGAGTACACTGGAAAATACACTGCCCATAGGCACATCTTGTAGATAAAGCCGATCACCCATCAAAATGTAGTTATTATATAGACAAAATTCGAGGAAGGTAGTCCAGTATTGTCGTTGAATGTTACACATGATTCCATACTTTTCGAAACGTCTATGACAAGTTTCAACCAAGTTGTCTATTAGGATAGATGTAAATAATGTTTTTAAATCGAAGGTATCAATATGGTGAATTTTGACACCACTATTAATGAAGTCTAATATCTTACAGGTATTGTTAACAATCCAGTTTCAGAAGAGACATGATGAAGTATATCCTTCAAAAGTTGTTCCAAAGTGCGTCCAGCTTAAATACCATACCTCCCTCTTGCACTAGTAATGAAACGAAAAGAAATACACTATCTACCAACAAATAATTGGACACCCCTGCAATCGACGATATCAGCGGGCCTGATACACGTCACGGCCGCCGCCGTTAAATATCGTGTGGGAAACAACAACGCAACCAGTCGCATGAAAGATGCCATGCAGTTCGGAGCTCTCTGATTTCGAAAAAGGTGTAATCGTCGGGTATCGCAGAAATGGCCGATCCATACGTGACATATCCAGCGAGTTGAAGTACACAAAATCGACAGTGGCCTACGTGATTGGCAAGTGAAAGATGAGAGGTGACAGTCGGAATGTGCCCTGACCCGGCAGACATACAAAACTGGGAGTTAGAGACCGACGGGTGCTGGCCAGAGAAATTCGGAAAAACCGCACCAAATCGATGGGCCACATCCGCGAGGAGTTTCAACAGGCACCCGGGAGTGTTCTTTTGATGAATACCATCCGTAAAAAAGCCCATTTGCTCGGTTATCATGGGCATGCTGCCGCGCGCAAGCCTTTGATCACCAAGTCCAATAGCGCTGCTCGGCTAAAGTGGTGCAAAGAACGTCGAAAGCGGAC
Source organism: Macrothele yani (assembly GCA_039090855.1). Classification (NCBI taxonomy): domain Eukaryota; kingdom Metazoa; phylum Arthropoda; class Arachnida; order Araneae; family Macrothelidae; genus Macrothele; species Macrothele yani. The sequence continues at coordinate 27,291,844 of CM077001.1, forward strand.
CGTTGAACAGCGGAAACAAGTTCTCTGGAGTGACGAATCAAGGTTCACCCTCTACCGTTCGGATGGCAGGGTCTGCGTTTGGCGTCCGCCTGGAGAACGTCTCCTGCCGGAATGTATTGTAACAACTGTGAAGTTCGGCGGCGGTGGAATTATTCTATGGGGGTGTTTCTCCTGGTATGGCACGGGACCCTTGGTCGCAATTCCTGGTAGACTCAACTCTGAGACTTACTGCACCATTTTGGATGACCATGCGCTTCCTACGTTGTGGCAGTTTTACGTTGTGGACCCATGTTAATTTCAGGATGACAATGCCACCTGTCATGTTGCGAGGTCCACCATGGCTTGGTATGGTGACAATGGGGTTAATCGAATGGACTGGCCTGCGCAGAGCCCGGGCCTCAACCCTATCGAGCACCTCTGTGACGAGTTGGAGCGTCGACTTAAGGGTACCCCCACCTTCCGAAATCGGTGAAGGAACTGACCTGTCTTCTCTAAGCCAAGTGGAAGAAAATACCGCTAGCCGTTGTAGAACGCCTGGTTGAGAGTTTGCCCCGGAGGGTCGCAGCTGTAATTGCCGCTCGTGGAGGCTTTACCAAGTATTGAAGGTGAATAAACTTCGTTTTACTTTGCTATCACAGGTGTCCAATTACTTGTTGGTAGATAGTGTAGGTATTTTATGGAACTTTGGTAGTACATAAATAAAAGGAAATCCAGTGGTGGTATTGCAAAAATGTTGTCGTTTATTAAGAGCTATCATTTTTTTACAGACAATGCGTTTTTAAGTACTAATAACTTGATATGTCGAGCTGTTGTTCAGTTCTGTAAATAAAGCATCCAAATAAAATTTTCGGCACCAAATAGATAATTATTTCCAGCTTTGTCTATTGGAGTAATTACGAATTGATTTTTGTGCAGTTTGATTTGCGATAACAATTTATAGAAATGAAGACTATTGATTGACGTTTGTTTAAGCACATTTTTAAAATCCTCATAAATGCAATCAATCCATTGCAAGAAAGCTTGATAGGGCAGATGAAAACGTCGTTGTGCCATTTTAAGAACAAAAAGAACATGGCCTGATTTCATAGACGTTAGGCATTCTGAATAGTGCGGGTTCTTTGATAATCTAAACTTGGTTTCATTTTCCATAGCCTCCCGAAGTCCCGGAGAAGGGACAGCCTTCAAATCGCAAGTTATGATGCGTCCGTCATGCGGATCACGGTATTCTTTGAAGCTTTCCAAATTGCAAAAACATAATCCAGTGTTCTTAGTTTGAAGATCATGCAAATTTCAGGCAGTTTCGTTATAGTTGTGTATCATCCTACCTAGGGGTGGATCATATCTATTACAGATCATGATCCGCACTTCTTTTCGTAGAGGAAAGTGCTGATTTGTATTCACAAAAAGCGTTTTTGTGATCCAGTTGGTCATAAATTTTATCATTAAAGTTCAATGTACAAAAACACTTAGTCAATGCAGAATGTAATGACTTATCCTTAATACCAAACAATCTGAAGTTAATTACATTAGAAACCAAATGTCGAATGTGTAAATTTCGATAACAGAAGTCTTCATGAAAATTTTTCAGTCTTTTGATCATTCTATAATTTAGACGAAATATTCTTGTCTTAGAATACTTAGGAATAACACCGTGAGGTTTATTGATATCCAGTAGACTTGTGTGAAGCAAATAAACTGACTAGAGGTAGATCTGCTTCCTTTACAACCCATGTAGGTTACACGGGTAGGTTCAACAAAAGGCCTATTTCTGAACTGCTGAAAATTATTACATCTCGAATCACTGTTGCTAAGTCTCCTACCATTAAACAGGTCATTTAGTCCATATGGAAAAACAGTCTTAAAATGCAACATACTTAAACTCTCCAACGTTAAACGATTTTGCAAATCTTCCTCAATGAACAATATTCTCACTTCAATTTCTGTGAAGCTATATTCTTTAAAGTGAAGAAGTTCTACGTCGTTTTTTTGTCAAAAATTCTTGATGTTCAATCTATGTCCATTAAGACGAATATGCAGAGGGTTACCCGTCTGCCCGATGTAGCTTAAACCACTATTTTTGCAAGTGATCATATAAACCGTATTAATACACTGAAGAACAATTGAATTAGAGATACCTGTCTAGTAACGTGTAGCACCACCTTTCGCCCTGATGACGGCGGCGATTCGTCTCGGCATGGACTCCACAAGACACCGGAAGCGTTGGGAAGCCATACGGATCCACGACCCATGAACAAGCTCCCATAGTTCACGAAGATTTGATGGAGGAGTCAGAGCCTTGAACATCTCTCTCAATGGCATCCCAGATGTGCTCGATGGGATTGAGGTCAGGTAAATTAGATGGCCAAGGAAGCGAGGACACGTCGGTGGAGTGTTCATCCAACCATTCGGATACAATTCGGGAGCGATGGAACGGTGCATTGTCTTGTTGCAGGATGAGGTCCCCAGTGGGATGTTGATAACGCACAAACAAGAGCAAATGTTCTTCCAGGATATCACGGTAACGTTGACCTGTGAGGGACGATGTCACACGTACCAGGGGTCCCATTTCAGTCCACGTAACAGTACTCAGACGAGAATGCCACACCCACCAGCTTGAAGAGTACCCTGCCGCCAAGAAGGATCCATGGCTTCATGTGGTTTGCGCCGTACTCGCATCCTGCTATCCACATGTACCAACGCGAATCTCGACTCATCTGTCCAGGCAACATTTTTCCATATGTTTAGGGTCCACAGACGAAGTTCCCACTTCCATGCTAATCTTTGCACCTTGTGATGTGCGAGCAGCAGCGGTACCAGCGTGGGACGATGGCTTCTGTACCCCATAGCGAGGAGACGGTTCTGGATGGTGTGGCTGCTTACACGTTTTTGAGCACCAGTGTTAAATTGCCGAGTGTTTTCTTGAACTGCTGCCCGTCTATCCGCTGTTACAATGCGAGCTAGCCGACAATGACCCCGCTCATCCACACGCTGTTGTCCACGGCAGTTGGCCCTTGCAGGGATGGCTTTACCGGATGCGATGTACTCACGGTGCACCCGTGACACAGTGGCTGGTGAAAATCCTAGTGTCTGCACTACTTCTGAGATGGAGTGTCCCATTCGTCGGCCCCCGACAATTTGCCCACGATCAAATGCGCTTTTATCCTTTGTCTTACCCGTACTGCGCCCGACTCTTACTGATTCCCGTCGCCTCACTCCTTATATTGTCGGATCGAAGCATACGTCATTTTGTTTCCGTTTACAGGGCCGCCCACAGCGCCATATTTTCATAACGCCAGCTGTCTCTAATTCAATTGCTCTTCAGTGTAGTTTTACTAAATATAGGATCTCCAATATCCCCTTGATTTAAGAGAAGTTTGCATACACAGGATTTACATCTGCCATCGCCACAGAGAGCAACCCCTAATTTTGGAACAGAAATAGGTATTTGGTTATCCAAACAATGTAAACCACGCAAAAGTGTCGAACACTGAAATTGCAACTTATTACTAGGAGCGAATGGAAACCGTATAGGATTCGAAGCAAGGTGTCTCTCTGCTTCAGGAATCTGGTTCGGAGACGGTAACATACTTTGCGTAATGGCCCCTCGTATCAAAGGGTCACACGCGGTTCTTGTTGAGCGACGACGATGTGGCATTGTAAACTTCTTAGCTTAAAAAGCAAATGTTTTGACATGGCCAAGCCTAAAGAGCATCACAATAACTTCAAAGTGGAGCTGAGGAACAGATTCTCCGCTCAAGAAGATCTAACATCGGAAGAGGTGGACATCTCTGAAGTTAACAGAAAACTAACCGAGGCTCTTATGGAAACAGCAAATAAAATCAAATTGCATATGAAGAAATTATCAGGAAAAACAAAAAATGCTGATGCAAAAGAGAAAGGAAATCAGGAGATATAAAGATGTAACTTTCAAAGTGAGATATATAGAATTATGCAGGACGGTACAAAAAAGTATCACTGAAGACGTAAGGAAATTCAATTATGAACTAGTGAGAAAAACAATTGAATACAACCAAAGCCTGAAGAGAGCAAAAGAAGATCTTTGTTAGTGAAGGAAACCGATTACGGCACTTAGGAAAGAAGATGGTACCGTAACAAAAAATAGAGGCGCAATTTTGACAAGAGGGAAATATTTTAACTTAAAAGCATATGAAAGGGATGATAAATCTACTCCAGACATTAAAACAAGTACCATAAAGTCCCTACAGTCCTCCCAGCAGAAGTTACACATGCAGTTAAGAACATGTGTGGTCTCGCGTTATCATGGAGGATGATGGGAACCTTCCTGTTCACCAAAGACAACTGTGTGGAACACAACTTCTGGTGCATTCGGCCAATTTCTGCACAGTATGTAAATGAGGTAATGCTTTCACCAGCAATCAAGAACCTGTAGTGTATGACACCGTAAACAGTCTACCACACTGTCATAAAAATCTTGGTTCACGATGTCGTTTCAGTGGTTCACCATGGTTCAATCATCGATCTTGGTTCACGATGTCGTTTCAGTGGTTCATTATGGTTCAATCATCGATCTTGGTTCACGATGTCGTTTCAGTCGTTTACCATGGTTCAGTCATCGATCTTGGTTTACGATGTCGTTTCCGTTGCTCACCATGGTTCAGTCATCGATCTTGGTTCACGATGTCGTTTCAGTGGTTCACCATGGTTCACCCACTGTCCAGATGGCCTATGGCTGTCGTATAGTGCTCACTTTTCCTCACAGGTTATAATGCAATCAAGTAGGGGCTACTTTCTGTCGGTAAGTAGAAGGTTACTGCACATCTCCAACCGTTGTTGTTTCTAATGCTCCGTCACTTCGCGTGGGACTCACGTATCAAGCTTCTTGACCTCACCAATTTAATGGGGATGTTCGGAAATGGTTGACCCCGACACATTGCACTGCTAGGCGAGTTCTCTGATTGTGACCGCGAGGATTTGCCGTTATCAATGGCCGAATGCCGTCCTTGGGCCCTCCTTATCTTGCAGGCTCGTGTCACCTCAACGAAACTTTTCAAGCCACCGACAAACAGTACGTTCAGATGCTGCCTCCTTGCCTCATGCTTCTACCACATTAAGACCCAATTTCAACTCAAGAAGCGGAATCACCACCCGTAACTCAATCCTTCCTAACATGTTGTGCAGACCACTCTCACACGAGTAGGAACGAATGCAGCTCAACCGATTATAACGTGTATGTAGCGTCAGAATCGCCCTTCAACTCGTACGAATGGCGCTGCGAGTGAGATGACCTGCAAGCATTGTCGGCGAGTTGAACGTGACATCTCAGAAAATCGGCCATTATTTTCGAACGACCTGATATGTCTCTAGTAATCTTTCCATGCATTGCTTGTCCTCTCTCTTGCTAAGAGTTCGGGGTCACTTTCGATAAGCAATTTATCTGGCTCGTGGATTTTGACGAGAACAAAATAGTTGCGCGTTAACACCTTTCAGACTCTTACGAGAAGAAAGCTAGGATTTCAGTAAACTTGGTCTTCCCACTTAAAAAAAACATTCACATTGCTGGTGTAGTCGTTTAGTGAAGGGTGTACTAAACATTTCTCTTTTAATTGGAAGTGGATTCCCTTGAGTGCCACCATTCTGTAATGGAGAGGGCTTTTAAAACGTGGCTCCGCTATTGATCCACAACGGTACCACATATTTTGGCTTATACGTCAATTTAGAGTATAAGTCGAATGGGATACATTTCTCAATATCTTTACCTTCATTCACAGATAAGTCGATCCTGAGTGTAAGACGAGGCTAAAACAAATGCAATTAGTGTATTTTGTAACTATATTTTTAATGCTTCGGTAAATATAAAAAAAGAAGAGAAAGTGAGGTAACTGCATCATTTTTCTTTTCACCAGAAAGTTGAATTTCGTGAGCCTATTTTTTCTTACGGAACGAAGCTGCCGTATTCCTTCCTTCCCTCCGACTGACCAGTAGAAACCGCCGCATGAACACACACAAACACATATACGCAATGGTCACGTGAGTGTGCCAAATCAGAGTGATGTTAACAGAGTTAGTTACCGTTCGTCGCATTTTCACAGTGTCCATTTCAATCAGAAACGAAAAGAATCTGTCATTTCAATCAAAATTGAAAAGAGCTTTTCATTTCCATCAGAAACGAAAAGAGCCTTTCATTTCAATCAGAAACCTAAAATAAGAGACACAGATAACAAATGCAAGCAACTGGTTTCAATTTGGTTAAGAGACACAATTCAGAGACTAATCAAGCGAAAAAAAGACTGAGTTCGCTAGCCACTGGTCATTGCTTCTCTTAAAGCAAATACGCCACAGGCTGCCGATACGATTGTTAACAGCCAATCACGTACATGGCTATGACGTGTTTCAGAGGTTTAATCGTTGCGATATATATCAGGTGCAACCATTACAGTTCTGGCAGCTTTGTAAAACCAGTCACTCACTGGATCTAGGACCGATCGCGAGGGACATGAATTAATGTACGATAGCTACCACTGCAAATTCGCAACGGTAACTTTTTAAGATATTTCTGTTGAACGGAAATATTTGTTTCAGCAGCTTTTAAATGATTTCCTAATGAACGTAATATTACATTTTGTATATTTTCGGAATAATTTCTTATGAACGCAATATTGCGTTTCAATGACCAAGACAGATGAGTCGATATAGTGTATAAGTCGTGGTCCTGACTTTTGAAGAAAAGAGTCTCGTCTTATATGCCGAAAAATAAGGTGATTCTGAAAAATGCTAATTTTGTATTTTAAAAGTGTTTTTTCTCTTAAATATTCAAAAATATGCACTAAATATGAAAATATGCTTTTATTACTCGAAGTGGCTAAATAAGCAAAAACATGCAAAATAAGATTTTGCTTGAACATCTGGGCTTTAATAATAACCTACTATAAAATGCACACAAACTGTGATTTCATTGGCTTCTGTGACTGCAGAATTTCACGGTGGAAAATCAAATATTATTGCATTATTTTTCTTCTTTAAAGAATGGAACTGTAGGTTTATCTTATTCATAGTGATCCATCACTGATTTGTTTGATTTCATTCATTGTATGTAAATATCAGTCCTACATAAAAATATATTTATCAGTTTAAAAGACATCTGCTACTTAGTTTTTATGTATTGTGCAATGACTTCATTCTACACGACGACATAGTTCTTTTTAAACAAACGGTTACTGCGCACATTCTGACAACAACAGAAATGCCTGGCTTCCAATTACTTCAAACAGGCGTTAACGCTGAATTGAATATGCAGCTTTCCGATTCCGTCTGGCCAATAATGCAACAGCTGTCTTTTTGAGGAATTTATTCTCTCAAACGGCCCGAAACAAGCCTTGGGATGATTGTTCCACTTTGGACAGGAACTGGCCTTGGGATGACTGGTCTACTTCCGTCCAGAACAGGTATTGGAATGACTGTTATACTTCTGCCCGGAATAGGTCTTAGAATAACTGTTCTACTTCGTCCCGGAACATGTCTTGGGATGACTGTTCCGCTTCGTTTCGGAACAGGTCTTGGGACGAATAAATTGCTCCCGTAGTCCAAAGATCACAAAATTATTGACGCCTAAGACTGGAGCTACTTTCTTCACTGATAGACAAGTCTCTAACTTTCCTGCCACACTTCCGTTTTTGAATTTCGTAGACGTCTTTCTAATGACATGACGAAGCAAATGGCATTTCATAATTCAGAGCTGCTCCTAGATTGCGCGAGGCCCCGAGAAAATAAATTTTTGAAAGGGCGATAGTCTATATAAACAATTTGATGATTTGATTAAAACATTCATGGACCCGTGTGAGGTATATTGGCATATCTATGATGATTTTGAATTATGGGCAAAAAGGAAATACTTACATGTTTGTTTATTGTCCAATCTGTGCTCTCTTGAACTCTTTAGACCATTATCACTGCATTCCTCGAATGTGATCTTTTACAATGCTGACCATGGTCTTTCTAGCGATATACTTTGTATATGATAGCCTTGACCACGGGTATCTTCCATAAAGTTCGACAATAAAAGAAATGTCAAAAAGAAGGGATTTTTCACTTGTTTTCGGAATCACAATGGATAACTTGTCGATTTCACTCGTAGCAAGCCATATTTCAATGTATCACATTGATACAAACGTAAGAGTTTGAAACATACAGGAGACTGATATCCAGATTACAAAATAGAGTCCAATCACCCTTGGCAACAGAAACATAGCGCCATTTACAGTTGCGTATATCGCGCAATACATATATGTTCAGATAAAGACAGTTTGGAAAAATAACTTTATTTCCTTAAAGTTGTTGCAGTACAGCGAGGATACAACCCTTCCATCATAGACAAGGCTCTCGCAAAATTCCGGAAACCGAAGCCTATCTCCACATTAACTCCTGTGATGCGCCCTTTGTGAGAGAATGTTGCCATTATTCCATTTTCCCATGACCTTGCCTTCAAAATTTAAAAAAATTCTCAAAACCTTTAATTTTAAGGTGATTTTTAAACCCAAATACTACATGAGATTTTTAGGATCCGAGGACGATGTTGAAGGCTAACACTCGTGTGGAATTTATCAAATTCCATGTGAATGTGGCGCTTCGTACATAGGACAGACCCGTAGGGCCTTGCGTTTTCGATTGAAGGAGCACAAGACCTACATTCGGAATTGTGACCTAAAGAAGTCATCGATGGCTAAACACTGTTACGAAAAGGACCATAAATTCCTCTTTGAGAATGCAAAACTTATTGACAAGCCAGATTCAACCACCAAACTTGATATTTTAGAAGCTTTCCATATATATCAGAAGTATTCGCGACTTGTTAATGACATGGCGTCCACGCCTTTTCTATCAAGCTCGTGGAATCATCTGACCAAAACACGTGACTGTAAACACCATTTATGATGTCATATGCAATTTGAATATTTACGTGCCATTCGTTCTATTGAAGCTAGGTCAATACCGAGCGAAAACATGGTCGGCTTGAAAAAATAAAATAAATATTTGTAACAAACTACGTTGTATTATCTTAATGTATATTTTTCTTTTGATATTTGAATTTTTTAACGCAGTCAACATTTTTCGTCAATCTCTACTGCTTTGTTTTTATTCACATTTTCGAGCGTTACTTTTGAAGGAATATTCACAACAAGCACTTTCTCCATTACGAATCCCGTAACCTGCTCCCGCCGCCCCGGTGGCGCAGTGGTCTAAGGCGTTGGCCTCTGATCATTCGTCCGAAGGGGTCTGGGTTCGAATCCCAGTGAGGCATGGATGTTGTGTTTGTCTTACGGCACTGGCTCTCCCCCTTCCCTGGAACCAGTGACCCTAAATTAGGGACGGGCGACTGCTTATAGCCCATTGAGTTGCTCACGGTGGTCGTTAAACCTCCAATCAAAAAAAAAAAAAAACCTGCTCCCAAGTCATAAGCCTCAAAACGTCGCCTTAATTTGGGATTCGAGGTCTACAACTGAAACTATCAAAAACTATTACAATTGCATTTACCATTTTCTGAAACAAATTGAATCTCAAGAACCAGATCCAGATGCAGTGGATTCTTTCTCATGTTGGTACTTCAGGGAATGAGAGACAGACATTCAATCCAAATATGGTGCTTCGCAACCATACCCTTCATTCCCAACTCTCCCTGCATTGACGATAACCTGGCACTTCCTGTATTACACGGAAATCTACTGCCATCCACGAATCTCTCAAGCTACTTCATAATCCTCAAAACGACGCCACCTTTTAGGATTCTAGTTCCACAGTTAAAATAATCAAAAACTGTTACAATATCACCGACCACCTTTTGATACAAATTGCATTCTATCTCATCAACCTGAGACCCAGATCCTGCTGTGGGTTGTTTTCAAAGTTGGTATCACTAAGAACTAAAAAGCAGACATTCCAGTCAAATCTGGTGCTTCGCTACCGTTCTTTTCATCTCCAGCTCTCTCCATTGAAGATTAACATGCGTGCTTAATGAAGCAGTACAACTATCTCCAGGCTCTTTCTCATCACTGGTATAGAACGCCTAATCCAGAAGAAATCCTACATTCCAAACTATCTAGAGCAGACTCCTCCAAATTAGCAAGACCACGAACCGGTCATATTAGATCTTTGAGATTTCATGATAATAACAGAAGGTTTCGGCTATACACAGAATGTTCAGACTCTTTAGCTTTTCCTGAACATATTTCAGAGTGTATCAAAGCATTATGATGTCTTCTTTTAAATCATGACTTTTACCTTCTCACGTTATATCCTAGGGAACAGCAGAGCATACACTCTAACCAAATCCGGTACTTTTCCACAATATTTTTCATGTCCAGCCATCAGAATCGAAGATTCACCCTCCTGCTTAAGTAGGAGAAGATTCACCCTCCTGCTTAAGTTCCCATCACTGCTACTAATCCGGGAGAGTATCTAATGTGGAACTAATCAAAGTAGACTCTTCAAAATTAGGGCTCCAAACCAGTCATATTAGATCTTATACATTTCAGAATGATGACAAAGAGGTTTTGCCATGAACACAATTCTCAGGTGTTTTGGACATTTAGACTGTATCGGAGCTTCAAGAGAAGATCTTTTCAACCATAACGTTTGTTGAGCGACGTTAAAGTCAAGCGAATCCAGGTTCTTTCATCTAAAAAGATAAGGGATAAGTACAAAAAAACAGAAACTAACCAAAGCAGACTCTTCCAAATTAGCAGGACTTCAAACCAGTCGTGTTAGACCTTCGATATTTGAGAATGATGACAAAGGGTTTGTGACGTGCCTGCCCCGCAGGACGCACATGAGATAAAGGCAGATAGGAGTGAGAGCACATGCCCGCGTAACTCAGTTGTGAGAGCGACTTACTGCGAAGTAAGGGGACCAGGGTTCGATGCCCGTCGCGGACAATTTCGTACGTTATATTGGTACCCGAACTTCCAGGATGACCCGGCTTTTAAGTTTCTGGCAATGATGTGACGTTCTTTTTACACGGCGAGACAGGAAAAATGAGAATACCTTCTGTAGTGCTTCGAAAAAATAAATCAGTGTGATGTTACGTTCCACGCTACCAAATTGTCTGGATTTTTTCAAATGCACGTTCTTCATGGGATGACTGCCTACAGCGAAACATGTTCCCGGCATGACCCGTTGACCATGCCCCCGGCCCTCTTTTGGAGGAGGGGAGATGTGACGTGCCTTCCTTACAGGACGCACAAGAGATAGAGACAGATAGCAGTGAGGGCGCATGTCCGCGTAGCTGAGTTGGGAGTGCGACTTACTCCGGAGTGAGGGGACTCGGGCTCGTGGGCAAACTTGTACATTATAGGTTTTTTTTTGCCAAGCACACAATGCTCAGGCATTTTGAGCACATTTTAGACTGTCGGAGTTGCAAGAGAAGACCTCTTAAACAAAACTAACCATAACCCATAACTTTTACCGTTGTTCAGTGACACTAATGCCAGGCGTATCTATGCTTTTTCATCTTAACAGATAAGAGATAAGTAAAAAAAAACACAAGCTAACAAGAGCAGACTCTTCAAAATTAGCAGGACTCCAAAGCAGTTGCATTAAATTTTCGATATTTCAGAATGGTGACAAAGGGTAGACACACAATGCATGCACACAATGCTCAGGCATTTCGGGCATATATTAAACTGTCGGAGCTGCAAGAGAAGACCTCTGCAACCATAACTTTGACCTTCGTTGAGGGAGAGTAATGTCAGACGAGTCTACGCTCTTTCATGTGAATATAAGGAATAAGTGAAAAAATAATTTTTGGAGAGGGCTGTGATTACCCGATAAAATGTATCGTTAATCTTTATTAAGTCCAGAAGAGCGTTTTATAGGGCAACACTATTTTTAAAATCAGAAAAGTAAAAACCAGCAAGAAAGCGAATAATCGGTAAAATGCAGATGGATCTGATGAGTGGCAAAGGTTTCTTTGAATAATAAAATCAGGTAACTGATGATCACAGAACTGGTGGTGGAATTTACTGACTGCGGCCGCTATCATCACCCAGTCTTTAACAATGCTGGGTGACTGTGTCCCTTTCCTCCTTCGCGGGCCCGTGATTCTGCGGTACTATTCATAATGCAACGTCAACAATGGACCGGCGCTAATAGGCAATTAATCACTGGCCACGTCACAATAACGTGTTTGTGAGCGTTATTCAGTCCATTGTTACGTGCTGTGAATGATGAGGTTTCGGTTGCCACTTGCCGACTGCTTCGCATCCCCCGTGAAAATGCTTTCGGAAAATAAACAACTGCATCAAAAATAAAAACGCATCGCATCCTGGAAATTTCAGTTCGCCGACAAATAGCATTGACAGTGAAGGGCGAACGATCGAAGTCGATGGCTGAAGAATGGCTGACAGGCCGTTTTCCTTGAGTAGCAAACACGATCAACAATATATGTATTGATGACAGGACAGAATGGAATGAAAATATTAAATTTCTGCTTAAGATGTCAAAAGATTATTGGAAGAATCTTTTTTTTCTCACCCTTTTTTTTACTATTTCTTTTCTCTAGCACAACCCCCTCACCCATAGCAGCAAACAGAAGTATTTCTTGCTTGGCATTGTTTAAAGGTTTTAAAAGAGATTACCTCCTCCCAAAATTGAACTGGCTTTCTTTTGGTTGTTAATAATCGTTGAAATAAGCTACACACGAGAAATCTTGAATTGTTTCAAGAAAAAAAGTTTGAACAATGGTGGTTGAGTTTAAAACATTTTGATCTTTTCAAATGACGTATTACTAACGAAGCTTTGTACTTTACAAATAAAAAACATGATGTGAGGTTCAGTTTTTTTTATTGGAGATTTAACGACTGCCGTGCGCAACTCAATGAGCTGTAAGCAGTCGCCTATCCCTAATTTAGGGAACACTGACACTAGGGAAGAGAGAGAGCCAATGATGCAAGACAAACACAACGTCCCTGCCTCGCCCGGATTCGAACCCGGATCCATCTCAGATGGTCAGATGCCATCGGTTCGACCGCAGCGCCGCCAGGGCGGTTCGGTGTAAAAAATGGTGCATTCAATATTTGAAATGCTATAGTGTTTTGAACGAAGGATGCAAGTGTAATCACTCTTAGGAATTACCTGAACTAAATCACATGAGCAACATCTCTAATTTAGTGTTGCTGGTTCTAAGGAAGGAGAGAACCAGTTCCGTAAGACAAACAACATCCACGCCTCACCGTGATTCGAACCAAGATCCATCTCGAAAAAAACGGTCAGAAGCCAGCGCTTATACCACTGCGCCGCAAATGATTTAGCAACAACCACGAGCAACTCAGTGGTCTTAAGTACTCTTCCTTTTCGAATTTGGGATCAGCTGTTCCGGGAAAGGGACACAAACAGCGTATTCAGACGGCCGAACAACACATGCGTCATCAGAGCTCGAGCTTCTGCCATTTTCTTTTCATTATTCGGTGTTTTTTCTTTAATGATTTATTGGACCTGGTGGTACAGAGACATGACAAATAGGCAGACAAAAACAGGATACAGATATTTCACATCAATAAGTACATATCATACAAGGTTTACAGCATGCCAAATGATCAATTTACACAGAGATGCCCAGTGTTGATCAAATAAAACATAGTGAACAAGTACACATCAAATGTTACCCGTATGTCCTCCGGAATATCGTGTAACATTGGAGGACCATGATTTCGTAGGTATGAATTTCGGAAAGGGGGCCTACAAATTAGTAAGTGTGGGAAAGCAATATATTCACCAAATAATTCCTACGGTATCGCATAGTACGAGGAAATAGTTAAACGAGGAAGAGTAGTTACCAAGTAAACAATTTAGAGAGCGCGGGAATTGGGAAAGAAAATCCGAGAAGCATAATGTGGACAGGCGTTCTAAGAGGATAATTATAATACCTATTTCATAATTTTTCTAAGACCTGGCTGAGCAGATTTCTTTCTTGAGGAGGAAATTCCTTATTTTTTTTCATCATTCTTTTGAATTGTTTTTTTTATTTTATTTTGTGTTCCCCGAGCTCTCCGGAAATTCCAGTAAGAATACGCACGAAACACACCCCTAGGTTAGTAAAGAGAAAACTCGGAGGTTTTAGCAAGCAACGCTACGAGAATGAAATGCTCGCAATCACAGGTGGGGGCCAATTTACTGGACCTTTCGCTATTAACGAAGTCACGTTTTACGCACGCTAGCGGGCAACGAACAGGGCATATTTCTCGTAGTGGGCGTAACTGGTTGACACCAACAGAAAGAGTCATACAGGAAGCGTACGTGAAAATTCTAAGGCAGCGCGGACATCCCGCGGAGCAGTTGACAAGATAAAGGAATATTCATCTTCAAGAAAACTCGATGTTCTCAAGCCTTTGCCAACGAATCGGAGGGATTCCCATACAAGGATGTAAACCAATGCCGAAGCGAGGAAAAGCGGCCCAACCAATAAGGGAGAACCATTTGGGTAGGACAGGAACACCCCCGAACCCCTTAAACATAGACGAGAGAAAAAGTTTTTTTTAGGCGGAGATGATTTGGAGAGAACACGGGATGGAATGATGACTGGAGATTCGGGGTGAACGCATGAAAAAGGTTTGACAGTCTAATCGAGGATAAGATATCAGTTCTATATTCCGGGCGATCGAGAGGAGAGAGATGCGGTCCACTGGCATAGCTGAGAAGGACGTTTTCGCAGTTCGAGGATGTTGACACGATAGAACAATCTTTCAAAAGGCGTAAAGGGACTCACGATTATGGCAGCGAGGGCAAGATATACAATTTTATAGCCGAGTGATCTCATGCGGGCAGTGTGCATCCAGCAGGACCGGATGAGGTCCCAACAATAGACTTTATACCTATAGGTAATACCGGACGACAACGAATGTGATGAAAAGAAAATAATTTGGTGAGAAAAATTTCATAATTCCCAATATCTCGTTAGCATGATCATGATTTTGTCTCCTATACATCCTCGGTAGAAAAGATAATTTTAATCTCTTGCAAGTGCTGAATAACATAATGTGTCTTATATTTTGCGGAAGGTGAACTTTAAAATATGATTGCGAATATCAAAAAGCATAATGAACTTAAAATATATTTTGGTTTAAATTAATAGAAATCTCCACCGATCAGTGTAATAGATTTTAAGGAAACACAAATGAAAATAAATTCTGTATTTTATAATGAAATTTACCCGAGTTTCTCAAATCTTTGAAAATTCAAAATAAGTGAATCTTTGTTTATTTTAACCTGAATAATTAAGTAGAACAATCGTAAAGTTTTGGTAGAGTAACAACTCCAAGATTTTAGAAGAAAATAACTTTTAACATTTAGCAAACCCAGTCGCAGGAAAATAAAAGGTCCAAATCTGACATGAGTTTATTAAATTTCAAGCGGCATATGGAGGAATATGGGTTTCCCATGTTCTCCCATATGAAACACAACGCAATGCACCCGTCAACCCTGAACTTGGAGACCCTCCATTAGGGAACCCAACTTCACGGTAGACACCCATAGGCGGAAGATAATAGAGAGTAAAGAGTTACGAAAATTAACGGCCTTCTTAATAATTAATCCCACTGCAGCGAATAGGACGCAGCAGATGGTTCGCCCTCACATCGAGTAGGGGGTGGTAATATAAAACTGGTGCCGTGTGACCAGGATTTTTCAGAATCTTTGGTTAATTAATATAAAATTGGAGCCGCTAATTAATCGAGTATACTGAATTAGCAGAATAATGCGATGTGTTTCTATTATCTCCCCTTCAATTCTGAGTAACAAGATGCAGGTTTTATAGAAAAATTAAGGAAATTGTAGCAAGATTTTAACTTCAAAAAAAAAATAGTGAAGGTGAAATGCAAGTAAATAAGTTGCAGGAAATCAGATTATGCTGAAATAAATTTAAATTTCTAAGGAAATAGGCAGAAAAACAAATAAGAGTGATACTGCTAATTTAGCAAATGAATAGATGAAATCTTACAGAAAATTCATGAAAATTAATAGTACGGAGAAAATAAATTTATACAAGTGTAATTCATGAATAATTTTGATTTATCGTTGAAAATCAAGGGAAAATTCCTTGCAAATCAAAGTGAAATTATTTTTGATGTGTTGTTTATTTGTGCATTTGAGTGTTGTGATTTTAAATCGGTAACTAGGAGGAATAATAGGTTCATTGATAACTTGGGGAATGTATAATTTAACGGTGAGGCACTGATAGAAGAGTAGTGATGAGAAGTTGTGGTGATATATATTTTAAAATCAAAAGTGCATTATTATTGAAGTGTGATTTTATTATGTGTGTTGATGCATTGATAAGAAACTGATAATTTAAGAAGGAATAGGCAGGTTAATTATTGATAAGAGGAATTAATTTTTTTCTGCAAGATATAGGAGCTAATAGAAGGTTAAGCAGTAATCTTGATTTGTTTTGGAAGACTAAAAGGGAATGTAATATCTAAGTGTGTGTTTTATTGTGCATTTAAATGTGTAGAGGTACTTGGGAGTGTAGACAGAGAGTAGTTAAGTGGATTAATATTTGGAAAAGAGTAACAAAAAGGACTAGTGCAAAAATAATTGGTAGGAGTAATAATTGAATAATGCTGGAAAAAATTTTTGAAATGAAAATAGTGTTTATTGAAGTGTGATTTATTGTGCTTTAAATGTGTGATTTATATGCATCCAGCAAGGGAAGTAGACAGAGGTTATTGCTAGTACACTAAAATTTAATGAATTTAGGAAGTCAGCATAGGTATTTGAGGTGTGGTTCTAATTTCTTGAAAAAAGTGGTTATCGTATTAATTTTGTTACAAGTGCATAATTTGATCTCAAATGTTTCTAGTGTATTTATATATATATTTAAGACGTTCAAATTTATTACATATCTTAGTGTGAAGTGCTGGTTGTATATGTGCATATTTTGAGGGAATTTTGTTTAGTGTGTCGCGAGTTAGGTAGAGTTAAGTTGAAAGCCGAATGCAATTTATGAGTAAGCTAGGAACGTTAATCATTTAATTCGTAGCAATTGTTTTCTGATCATAAGTCAAGTGGGTTAGCAGACGAAGCAGCGAGTTACGTTAGAGTGAATTTTTATTTTTACGTGGTAGCTTCACCGGAATTTTTCTAATTTTATGTGACTTTACGAGATTACGAAGCATATAGTAGGAGCCGTGGGAATTTAATTTAGTAAGGTTAAAGAATAAATATATGGCTAACCAACAGAACGGAGAACAGAGCAACGGTGAACAGAATTTTGTTTCGGAAAATTGCATAGTTGATCAACAGAACCAGGAGAACGATCTTCAGGGCACTCTAGAAGGGGAAGCCGTGTCAGAAAATTGTGTAGTAGCCCCGCAGAACGTACCAATAATGGCGGGAATGTTGGCGTATATCCCCACATTCAGCGGATCGGATGAAAATCTGACCGCACGTCAATTTTTCGAAACGTTGGAGAGCACCGCCGAACTGTCAGGATGGAACGACGCTGTTAAAATTTTGTCAGCTAAAGCAAAATTCAAAGGAGCTGCCAGTCACTTTCTTTCGGAGGCCGTCGATATTAGGAGGGAGACCGAGTACGAACGATTTAAGCAGGCGATAGTACAAAGATTCGACGCATTGCAACCGGTTACCGTGAGAATGCAGAAATTTACGACTTGCCGACAAAAACCAGGAGAACGGGTGGCCGAGTATGTAGCTCGTCTTAACGGCTTAGCTTATTCCTACATGGAGACGATGGATTTAGAAAATGAGCAAGTGCGAGGACTGGTAGACAGCACTAAAATGTCGCAGTTTTTGAATGGATTAAACCCCAAATTGAGGCGCACGGTTTTATCCTTCGCCCCGGAAAATTTTCAGGCAGCAGTTCAGAGAGCGCTGGCCGAAGAGTCTCACAATCTCTTATTAGACCGGGACGTTAACGCTTACGATGCACAGCAGGAATCGAGTTCGATCCCAGGGACTTCACAAGGGCAACAGAGCCATTCAACGGACCAGATAGCTGACTTGTGTTCTATGATGGCGAAGCAGCTAGCAACTCATGAGATGCAAGTGAACGCTCTGAAAAGTGAGGCAGATAATTTGAGGGAAAGGCTAAGGCAAGCAGAGAGTTCGCATCGGACGCACGTAAATCGCATGAGAAATTTCCAGAGCACTAATTTTCAATCTAGGGGAAATTTACCCGACGTACAGATTACTTCGGCCATCTGCTATAACTGCGGCGATTTTGGCCATATCAAGCGATTTTGTTATCTAAATAATCGGGAAGGAGCAGCTCGTACGCAACCATCGCAGCAAGCTCAAAGAGGTTCATGGGACAGGGCACCCAACCCTTCGTACCCGCGACAGCAGAATAACTTCTCCCCTGGCGACCGCCGCGGTAATCAGTATCGCTCCTACAGGAACTACAGCGCCACTTACCGACAGGACGCTCACGTCCCACAGAATCCAAGGAATTTGGGGAACAGAAGAGAAAACCGCGTTCGTTTTGAAGAGGATGCACCAGGAAGAGATTGCAATAGGTATTCCAGGCAAAATTCGCGTCCTTTAAACTAATTTCGGGTCAAGATAAGGGGACCGCCCTTGGCCGGAATTATAATAAGGTCCGTGGAGTTACTTTAACAAATTGTTACGTCCGAGGTGATGGAGCACTCCCGTTGGTGAAAGTTAGGATAGGAGATACTCACGCGTTTGCACTCATCGACAGCGGAGCTTGTATCTCAATCTTTTGTGCTTCACTATTAAAGGAGATAAAGGGAAAGATTCGTATACGTGACTTAGGATCAGCAGTTTTAGTGAAAGGCATTACTGGAAACACTTTACCTACATCTCAGTGCTATGAGATACCGGTAGAAATCGGAGGAGAAACCATTTTTACATCCCTATCACGTTACTCAGCGGAAGTTGCATCAAGATTATTCTCTAATCTTAGGCTGGGATCTATTGAAGGAGCACGGATACGTATTTGACGCAGGAAAAGGAATTTTGAAACGGGAAAGCAGAGCAAATTTAGCTAGAGCAGAGTACGGTAGAGGAAGGAATAACCGGAAAAGAAATTTTAAAGGAGAAAAGCACGTCAGTCGAAAATTCGAACCCAGGTCTTGTCCGTGCCTTCAGCGGAAAGGACCAACCCCATTACCCCGACGTAACCAAGATAGGAAGGACCGTCCATAAGGAGCTCATCCCACCGTATTCGGAAAGGGTTATTCGGATCCGATGTGGGAAATTTTCGGGATGCCAGGTTAACCAAGTGCTAGTACAGCCGTTAGAAAGATACGCCCAGGGAAAAGTACGCTTGGGTCGTTCAGTAAACACGCTGGACAAATCAGGCATCATACCCGTATTGATAGCTAACCTCACAAATCGTCCCATTCACTTCAATAAGAAGACCAGATTAGCGAAAATTCAACCAATTGTATACGGAAATTTGCAAGAAGCTGCGGCGAAACAAGAGAAGTATGCAGACAGGCACGCTGCTGAAAAGAATCTACATTTAGGTGACAGAGTATTTTTGCACACCCCTTTTCACAGCCACATTTATCGCGTAAGCTAGCTCGAACTAATTGCGGAGATTGGGAGATAGTTTCGTTCCCCACCCCAGTAAATGTTCAGTTGAGGTCAGTCGAAAATCCGAACAAATATCAGACCGTGCATAAAAATCGAGTCTTTAAGCGGACTGAACGCCTACCCCAGCTTATAGCAGAGTCACCGGTACAGGACAATATAGAGGTACAAGTACCCAGACAATCGCAGGATTTCTCTGACGACGGATCGGAGAGCACACAGGACTACGACTATCTGGATTGGGTCGATTTTCCCAGAGTAGTCATGCCGCAACCGACAAGCAGTAGAGCAATGCCGCCCGTAAGTCAACCGCCCAACATCGGAGTACCGATAAATTCGCCGCCCGCTACGTCGAGTTCAGCGCGAAGGGAGACAAGCAGGGAAGTACCGCTGCCCTCGCAACATGTTGAAGAGCCGAGGCGCACACAGGCAATCGCGGAACCAACGGAGGAGACCATGCCGTCACAGGATTCCTATCAGGAAAGTAGCAGCCGACAAACACAAGAAGCAACGCGCCAAAGGGTTATTAGAGATCCATATCTACTACGTTCGCAGGACAGAATTCAGCTGACAGCAGCAATACACCCCACAGCAAATTCACAAGGGCCCAACACTTTGGAAATAGGCCTGAATCGCACGTACCCAAAGGAAATTGTGGTCAGCGACTCGACCGAAAGACTTGAGCAGCCGGAAGATACTAGCTTAGTAAATAGAATGTTGAAAAGTCTCAGTCAACCCAATAATCCAGAGGGAACCTCTTGGTTCGATTTAGCCGACCGCTATTTGTCGCAGCGCATTCAAGAAAACCTAAGCGCAGGAACACCAGAAGGAGCACCCGTCAATAATCTTTATCCACAGTGGAGGAAAATCGTGGCGAAACCTCAGGAATCATTGGTTTAAGCCGAGGAAGTAGGAAGAACGCTGGGCGAAGAAAAAAAAATTTGTGTGTGTTGTGAAAAAAAAAAAAGAAAAAAAAAGGAAACAGCGATGCGCAATAAGAGGGAAGATCCCTGAATTTTCACGGTAAACGTTTAGCAGAAAATAAATTTGATAGGTGAAAAAAAAGAAGAAAAAAAAAAACAATTTTGCGATCTGATCAGTAATCGAAAATAATTCGTAAAAGAGTCTAGCTAGAAAATGGTGTATAAACATGGAAGAATATGCAGGAAGTAATTAATAATATTCATAGCAGGACCGCAGCCTAGTACGTGCATCGCAATCTTTCCAGTTTTGAGTTCACGAAACACGAAAAAAAAAAAAAAAATTGCTACGATAAGGGGAAAATTAATATTAAGTAAGGAAAATACATTACGTAAGTAAAAGAGAAAGAATGGGTCAGGAATTAAGCACCCAGCAAAAAAAAAACCTGTGGAGGAAGCAATGTTTTTATTTCAGAGGAAAGACTGAACGGTAGCAATCATTCCTTTTACAAAAAAAAAAAAAAAAAAAAATTTTTGTTGGAAGAGAAGAAAAAAAAAAGAGAAAAAATAATAATTTTCCGCTCAAATTTTATTAATGATAGGCAGTAGGAGGATAAGCGAAGGTAATCGTAGGCAGAATGACGTCGCTCATGCAGGGCTTGCAAGAGTAGAGGAACGGACGGACCGTGTTTCCAGTTTGAGAAACCCCCGTACTCAAACTGGCTGGCAAGGAAACAAAAGGAAGAATGGGAAGACGCCATCTTGGGCCGCCATCTTGAAGCAAGAATGCAAAGAAGGAAAATTTATCGGTAAAAGAACGGGAACGCTCAGTAAAATAATTTGTACAGCAAAGGCCGAGCATTTCAAAGGATGGAAACTATAAACGGGAGCACAGCACGACGAAAAAAAAAATATTTTTTTTTCTCTCAAAACTTTCTGTAGCAGAAGCATAGGCCGGAGTAATATATCACTAGAAAAAAAAAAAAAAAACGTAAGCACCTTCTGCGGAGAAATAGCCGTGCGGAAACACCGACGGAATGCAATGAGATTAACAGCGTATCGGATAATGCAGTGGTTCAAAATTAGTATTCATGGCAGGTATTCAAAGCAATTAAAATACGCGAACCTGAAACAAAACATGGTATAAGAAAGTAGCAACAAACATGAACGACGCGTAGCCTAAACGTCACCTAACATAGCCTAACCATAACCTATCGAAATGACAGTAAAAAGCACTTACCTTGAAGTGAAATATCCAAAGGTACTATATTTTTTTTGTTTTGTTTTGTGGATAGTAGGAAAATTCAGTTTTAATTGATAAGGAAGGCAAGTATAACGGAAGGAAAAGTATAGAAATGAAATCGAGGTAGAAATGCACTAGGTACATCGTGAGGTTAGAGGTTGAGTAAAGCAGAAGAGGAAATGTGAATGACAAATTCACCAGGCCCAGCTCCCCATCCTCTACCACCGCAGCACACGAGGAGCAGTTGCAGATTCTCCCAAACCACAACTGGCGTCGAGCATGCGAAAAATGCGACGAGGTGAGATGAGGATTAATACGTGCAGACATGGTGCAACGATACCAATAAAAAGAAAAAAAAAAAAAAAAAGAGATAAAGCAGAAGAGGAAATTTGAATGACAAGTTCACCAGACGAAAAGAAGCGTGTTGTTTCAATGAAATCCGTCAGCGAACTGAGCACTGACCTGCAGAAATTAGAGGGGTAGTTTTAGCCCCAGGTAACAGAATACTAAGTGGATGCTTCTACATAGGCTAAACAAGAAGCCTCCGATGTAAGCAAAACATGCAAGAGGCTACGCTATTGTGCGCTCACTTACACCCACAGGCATCAGCGCAGGTGTTTCAGATTTCGAGCCGTGAGAGACGGTCAACACAGGAACGACCCAAAATTTTTGGAGCGACGAATTTGCAGGGGTGACATCGCCCAAGGGGACCCTCGCAAGCATTTTCGAGGAAATCCCTATTTTTCCGAAATCATCGGCGTTCCTTAAATGGTCGCCGCACACCTGCGAATACACGAGAAAAGCATCTGGTCGTGAAATCAGAAATAGCCAGGAATGAGAATACAATGGTAATACGCGAGAAAAAAAAAGAGAGAGAAGAAAAAAAAAAGAGTAAAGCACTAAAGATAAAATGGCAAGAAATAGTTCAGCAAAGAACTAACGATTAAGTTAAACAACGTAAAAGGGAAATAAGCGACTATACGCGGGTAATATCTGGTAGACAATACGACAAACACGAAAAGGAAATTAATAATTTTTCTTTTAGAAGTAGTAGACGCACCAGCGAATGGAAATAATAGCTGCAGAAGAGATAAATGGGAAGTAAACAACCGTTATTTAATTATAATTTAGTAAGCTTAAGAAACACGAGTGATGAGATTTTTATTTTTGTTGTTTTGTTGGAGAAAACCTACAAGTAGGAAGAAAAAAATACAATTAGAGAAAAGGGAAGCCTGGGATGGAATGCGCTTCGGAATTTCGAAAAATATATATGTATATATAAATAAATATGCACATAAAAACCCCTCGCTTCTCGTAGGTCAGAGTGAAACGAGCTTTTCGAAGGAAATATTACTAGTTCTTAATGTAAAGTGTATATAATGCATGTGCAAAGAGAAATACCGAGGTGATAAGGAGTGATTTCATGTGTATGTTTGTTTTGAGATAATTATGGCCGACAAGTGTTGACAGAACCATTACCACTTTTAGGGTATTTGAAGAGAGTGACATTCGTCAATAAAATGGACAAGATGAACGTGATTGCGTTCGCCGTGGTAATCTGGACAGTTAGCGGAGTAGCTGCTAATCACGAACTTTGTCATTTCAAGGGAGATAAATATCAGTGCACTGTAGCATCTCGTGCCGAACTTTTGAAACTAGGAATGCCGCGGAGTGCTTGTCATGCACATTCATGCGACGAGTGCGTGAAAGCCTGGAGGACATTCATTACGCACAACCATGAGCTTATCGAACCGAGAAATTTCTTCGTTCAGCAGGAACCGAACCCACAAGGAGCCCTTTCATTAATGGAGTGCACAAGAGACGGTTTACACTGTGCCTGCACAGCCGATGCACCGTGCAGTGGAACGAGCGAATATTGTGCACTGGCGAGCTGTGTGAATAAATCCGTCACTACGTGCAACTGCCGCCTGACGCCAGCAGTATCTACACTGATACATGAAGCGGAAGGACTACGGATTTCGAACCCAGCGCTGATCTCTTTCACAGAGTGCGTTGGAAAACCGCGCACTAATATTTTACCTCGGCGCCGTCACCAGAGACATTTGCTGTCTGACGAAGAGGCAGTATTTCAAAGGGAAAATATCAAAGTATCATACAACGACCCAATCATCACCAGCTCACTTCCAGGAACCCTGGTGATTCGAGTTCGAGGTATGGAGCGGGTTATCACTTTAAGGAACGCTCCGTATCAGACATCATTGCCACCGGAACTACTAGAGCTTTCTGCGGAACTAACTTTGATTTTCGTTACCACGGATGGAAAAACCCTAAGGGGTGCTTTGCAAATCGTAGGTAGAACAACGTGTAGACCCCTACAGTGCATACTGTGTCGTGAGATGCTACGACAGCTAAAGTGTTTACCCCACGCAGTCACTTATGTAGTGTATATTGTGCTAGTTTTAATTTCAGCGGTAACCTTTCTATATGCCAGGAAAGTAGTAATTAGCATCTGGAAGCTGTTGTGTGGAGTCGGAATAATTCTTTGGAAGTCATATAGATTCCTCAGAGGAACAACGTTTGTGGCAGTAAAGACAGGAGCCCTAACAGGAAATGTTTTACGTAACGGAGTAAATCAGATGCACGAATATTTGGAGAGGCAAGTTGCCCGTCCAGCGGCGCAACCGCCTTTACACGGACTGGTACTTTTGAGCTTATTTCTGTTGGTAAACGGAACTTCCGCGGAATGTAACGCACATTCGATTGTTGCATCAAAGGTGAAGGAGTGCACGGACTCAGAGGTAGAGCACAACTGCCGTCTAACTACTAATGCGCAGGTAACCCTAATGAATTTGGGGCATGAACAATGCATATGGTTTACGGACCAGGAAAATGACCATACACTTTTTTCCTTGAAAGTAACCTACCAGCAGGCAAACTGTATCTGGCACACGACGAGAGACTATTTTACGCACGTGACTACAATGCGTTATCTCAGCCAATTGGTTTGTGCAAATCACGAGACTTGCAATTGGGGAAAAGGATGTGTGCGATCAAAACAATTTGACGCACTGACAAAACAATCGCTAGACTGGCCCGGCATCACAGGCTGTCAGCCGTCCGACAGTGGGTCCACGTCATGCTGGATCATTGACTCGCAACATTGCCATTTCTTTCGAATATGGCTGGAAGCGAATTTCCTGCGAGCATACGACGTACGCAGAATAGTATCGATGCAGTGTAGTTATCAGCTACTAATTCAACAGCACAACAACGACACCGTAGAGACTCTGACGGTTAAGAACCAAGCCACGACCTCTACGGGCATCACAGTGCAAGTAGTCGGATCACTGGACCAGCCTACACAAATCGTGAACACCCATCTGATCTCTCGAGTGGGAAACCCTCAAGAGAGTTATATTGAAAGGGCAAGCTTACCTTCACGACCGATGAAAGGACATATCGGCGATACGCAGAGCAACGAATCGATGTCGAAAAATTTTATCTTCGACGAAAGCATGTTTTCTTGTAGCTATTATGAGGACTCTATGAAATGCCACCGACAACAGTCGTATTTACTGAGTATGATAGAACAAAAAAAGAGCGCCTTACCAATGGCATCAGCATGGCATCAACTGAAGGTTGACGGAAATGGCCAACTTGTTTCGGAACTGTTACACTCAGCCCCTATAGTGGTAAATCTTCAATTCCAGAAGTACAAGTACTCGATCGAAACCAGAACTGTCTGCCCAAAATTCACGGAGGCAGAAATCAAGGTAACAGGCTGTTTTGCATGCGAGCCCTTGGCTACGGTAGAGATCGAAGCTTTCTCATCGTGCGCAGCCGGGATTGTGGACGTTCACTTCGAAAAACTCACGGTGCACTCTCGTTCGGTAAAACTACAGACGGAAAGACGAACGATCAAGATAAATCTAAAGACGGACGCTAAGTGCCACAGCGAAAAACTCTGCTTAAAGGCCCGAACCGTTACCGCTTGTACCACTTTAGACTTTTGCTTAGAACAACCTTCAGTTCAGCTGACTTATCCTAATATCTCCAGCGCATACTGGCAACCAGCAGGCCCCACCCGAATGGAGCAGTGGGCTACTGTTCAACGCCTTCGGCACTTCCCTGTTCGGAGCTTTCAAAATAATCGCAGCCGGAGCCGCTGCGGTAATAATAATTTTGTTTATCGCTTCGTCGGTCATCACTTGCTGCAGGCGGTAAATGTTACCGGGAACTATTCCTCGGCGTAATGGTACGGCACCCTTATGAACTGAACGTGGAGATGGTGTTAGCCTACATCACTCCCCGTCTGGGAGGCTGATCTCCAAAGGAACTCTGAGAAACTAGCTGAGTGCTTAAGAGATGGGAACGCCCAAAACCGAAACCATATCGCCCAACGGAGGCGCGTACCCGAGCAAATATTGTGTGTCGCCGAGAAGACGGCGGCTGAAGAAATCTGTCACTATCGGAAAGAATTCATATATATATATATATATATACAGTGCATATGTTATCTGTCAATGTCAAACTTAGAATTAGATTCGGTGGAGGAATTTAATATTTATTGAACATTGTTATAATAATCTTACTCGTAGTTTTATGCTTATTGTATGTGCTTATAATTACATTATGTATCATATATGCGCATAAGTTTTCGCAAATGATTGTAATTCATCGCATGTTGAAATGAGCGAAAACGAGCAGCCTTGCAAGAGAGGAAGGAATCCACAGCACCTAACTTTGGGGGACAAAGCTCTTCAACCCTATGGGAGAGGGAGATAATGTTACCCGTATGTCCTCCGGAATATCGTGTAACATTGGAGGACCATGATTTCGTAGGTATGAATTTCGGAAAGGGGGCCTACAAATTAGTAAGTGTGGGAAAGCAATATATTCACCAAATAATTCCTACGGTATCGCATAGTACGAGGAAATAGTTAAACGAGGAAGAGTAGTTACCAAGTAAACAATTTAGAGAGCGCGGGAATTGGGAAAGAAAATCCGAGAAGCATAATGTGGACAGGCGTTCTAAGAGGATAATTATAATACCTATTTCATAATTTTTCTAAGACCTGGCTGAGCAGATTTTTCTTTCTTGAGGAGGAAATTCCTTATTTTTTTCATCATTCTTTTGAATTGTTTTTTTTATTTTATTTTGTGTTCCCCGAGCTCTCCGGAAATTCCAGTAAGAATACGCACGAAACACACCCCTAGGTTAGTAAAGAGAAAACTCGGAGGTTTTAGCAAGCAACGCTACGAGAATGAAATGCTCGCAATCACAGGTGGGGGCCAATTTACTGGACCTTTCGCTATTAACGAAGTCACGTTTTACGCACGCTAGCGGGCAACGAACAGGGCATATTTCTCGTAGTGGGCGTAACTGGTTGACACCAACAGAAAGAGTCATACAGGAAGCGTACGTGAAAATTCTAAGGCAGCGCGGACATCCCGCGGAGCAGTTGACAAGATAAAGGAATATTCATCTTCAAGAAAACTCGATGTTCTCAAGCCTTTGCCAACGAATCGGAGGGATTCCCATACAAGGATGTAAACCAATGCCGAAGCGAGGAAAAGCGGCCCAACCAATAAGGAGAACCATTTGGGTAGGACAGGAACACCCCGAACCCCTTAAACATAGACGAGAGAAAAAGTTTTTTTTTAGGCGGAGATGATTTGGAGAGAACACGGGATGGAATGATGACTGGAGATTCGGGGTGAACGCATGAAAAAGGTTTGACAGTCTAATCGAGGATAAGATATCAGTTCTATATTCCGGGCGATCGAGAGGAGAGAGAGATGCGGTCCACTGGCATAGCTGAGAAGGACGTTTTCGCAGTTCGAGGATGTTGACACGATAGAACAATCTTTCAAAAGGCGTAAAGGGACTCACGATTATGGCAGCGAGGGCAAGATATACAATTTTATAGCCGAGTGATCTCATGCGGGCAGTGTGCATCCAGCAGGACCGGATGAGGTCCCAACAATAGACTTTATACCTATAGGTAATACCGGACGACAACGAATGTGATGAAAAGAAAATAATTTGGTGAGAAAAATTTCATAATTCCCAATATCTCGTTAGCATGATCATGATTTTGTCTCCTATACATCCTCGGTAGAAAAGATAATTTTAATCTCTTGCAAGTGCTGAATAACATAATGTGTCTTATATTTTGCGGAAGGTGAACTTTAAAATATGATTGCGAATATCAAAAAGCATAATGAACTTAAAATATATTTTGGTTTAAATTAATAGAAATCTCCACCGATCAGTGTAATAGATTTTAAGGAAACACAAATGAAAATAAATTCTGTATTTTATAATGAAATTTACCCGAGTTTCTCAAATCTTTGAAAATTCAAAATAAGTGAATCTTTGTTTATTTTAACCTGAATAATTAAGTAGAACAATCGTAAAGTTTTGGTAGAGTAACAACTCCAAGATTTTAAGAAGAAAATAACTTTTAACATTTAGCAAACCCAGTCGCAGGAAAATAAAGGTCCAAATCTGACATGAGTTTATTAAATTTCAAGCGGCATATGGAGGAATATGGGTTTCCCATGTTCTCCCATATGAAACACAACGCATAATGCACCCGTCAACCCTGAACTTGGAGACCCTCCATTAGGGAACCCAACTTCACGGTAGACACCCATAGGCGGAAGATAATAGAGAGTAAAGAGTTACGAAAATTAACGGCCTTCTTAATAATTAATCCCACTGCAGCGAATAGGACGCAGCAGATGGTTCGCCCTCACATCGAGTAGGGGGTGGTAATACAAACATGGTTTTTACAGTAAGCTAAATGACCAATGTACACAGAGAGTCAGTCTTGGACAAGTAAAACACTGAGAGCCAGTGTCGAAAGACAAACACAAACATCTATCCCTCGCGGTATTCGCACCCGTACCCAACTATGGAGAACGGTCATAAACCAGCACATTAGATCACTGGGTCATCAGGGCGCCAAAACTTCGTAATAACACTAATAACATCTTGTATATAATTCCGTAGAGTTCCACAAAATTGCGAGACATAAGAACAACGTACGAGCTTGGGAAATTTCAGAGATAGTAATCCCAAAAATCGAGAGAAAATAAACATTTTCTTCTAAATTTAATCAGCTGATTGCTGTACGTGTCACAAAATTAACGCCAAGTATTCTGACTTCGCCATCGCAACGCGGGGCAGATGGGTAGTCGTTAGACCTTGGGAGATGGCGCTAGCAAGAGCCAGCGAGCAAGGAGCTGATTAGCTATTATCAAAGGAAAATCAGCTGCATGCGCTTCCACTGCTATTCAACTGTAAACTGTGTTACAGCGAGGATGAAAACAGTGTTCTGTTATGAGTAGCGTTCGAGGGAGACCACCCAAACGAGAGCGAGTTTTTCGTAATGTACTTAAGCGAAGGAATTTTGAAAGCACACGTAATGATCGCAGTAATACACGCATCAACCTATCTTTCCGAAAAGATTTATTGGACGAAACTGCCATGCATGAGCAGAGCTTGGGTGCGATGAATATTAGTGTGCGCACTGCCACGCTTTGCACTTCGCTAATCAGGAAACTAATGGTCATTTTCATTCCTATTGTCATACATAGATACACTGACGGAAAAAATCCCAACACGAAGAAGCGGTTGTGTTAGATAAACGACAGTTGGTAGGCGGTGAGAGTACATCTGTAAGATGACGTCTATGCAAATTTCGCGCTCGGCGCATACGTGTGGCGCTAGTAATGCCCCTCGGAACATGCAAAGCAGGTTTGCTGTAAATACGCGCTGTAACGTTCGTGAGCGTTAGTTATCGTTGAGATTCGACGTAGGGTATTGATGTTAGTCAAGAATGCCTTTAAGAAGACGAAGAAGCCATTATCAACAGCTCACAGAGTTTGAACGAGGTCCTGTAATAGGGCTACAAGAAGGTGGATTTTCGTTCCGCAATATTGCGGAACGACTTGGCAGGAATGTAGCCACTGTGCATGATTGTTTGCAGCGGTGGTCAAGGGAAGGTACTGCCTCAAGAAGACCGGGTTCCTGCCGGCCACGTGACAGTACTGAGACGGAAGACCGCCGTGTACGGCGTATGGCCGTGGCGCATCGTACCGCGTCTGCGGCAGCAACTCGAGCTGCAGTTGCCACCACAGTGACACAACGAGCTGTTACAAATCGGTTACTTGAAGGACAGCTCCGAGCCAGACGCCCTGTAGCGTGCATTCCACTTACTCCAAACCACTGCCGTTTGCGACGTCATTGGTGTCAAGCTAGAGCTCATTGGAGGACGGAGTGGAGATCTGTTGTGTTTTCTGATGAAAGTCGGTTCTGCCTGGGTGCCAGTGATGGCCGTGTGTTGGTTAGAAGGAGGCCAGGTGAGCGCCTGCAACCAAACTCTCTGCGGTCGAGACACACTGGACCTACACCTAAAGTTATGGTCTGGGGAGCAATTTCCTATGACAGCAGGAGCACTCTCGTGGTTATCCCACGCATCCTGACGGCACAGTTGTACGTCGGTCTGGTGATTCAACCTGTTGTGCTGCCATTCATGAACAGCATTTCAAGGGGTATTTTCCAGCAGGATAAAGCTCGCCCGCATATCGCTGTTGTAACCCAACATGCTCTACAGAGTGTCGACATGTTGCCGTGGCCTGCTAGATCACCATATCTTTCACCAATCGAGCACGTATGGGACATCATTGGACGACAGCTCCAGCGTCACTTCCAACCAGCATTAACCGTCCCTGTATTGACCGACCAAGTGCAACAGGCACGGAACTCCATCCCACAAACTGACATCCAGCACCTGTACGACACAATGCATGAATGTTTGCGTGCCTGCATTCAACATTCTGGCGGTTACACCGGTTATTAATGTACCAGCATTTCACATTTAAAATGGCTCTTCTCGCGCTTACAATAAGCTGTGATCTTGAAACCTTAATCGATTAAATATGTTACCTATACAAATGTATTGCTGCCATTTCATTCCTCTGCAACTATTGTTTCGTGGTGTTGAGATTTTATTTCCGTCAGTGTATATCACTAAGCTGTTCTCTGCGATTTAGAGGTTAGCTTCACAAAGAAATACAAACTACCAGATACATTTTTAACTGATTATTTACTTACTTTTGTTGTATCAAATTTTTCCATCTACAGCGATCTTGACCCACACCTCGAGCCTAACTAACATCCATCACACGACGTACACAAGACCTTCTATACTGCATACTAATAATTTTTTTCTCATGCAGACACTCCTGAATCAGATGCTTCCATGACTTCTTTGGCCTTCCTCTGCCTTTCCTTCCTGCAACTTTGACTAAAATACTTTTTTTATTAAGAATCTCATTCCTACACAGTATGAATGCTTCGGCCAGGAATGGTGTACGTTTGATCGGGATGTATGACGGTGGAAAGGACAGGCTTTACAGCTGCTTTTTCCTTATCTGTTCTTCCCTCCGCTTTTACTCTAGCTCACATCATTCTTCTTCCAAAGAAGGGGTGTCTGCTGGAGTTGGATAACTGGCGTCCTATGTCCATCCTTAACGTTGACTACAAGATTTATATTAACATACTGTGCCTTCGATTGAACCCTGTCCTTTCCACCGTCATACATCCCGATGAAACGTACACCATCCCTGGCCGAAGCATTCATACTAATATTAATCTCCTCCGTGACTCATATTGCCTTGCCCACCTTTCCTCCGGACTCTTAGCCTTCCTCAATCTTGATCAGAGGCGGGCCTTTGATAACGTGAGTCATCGGTGGCTTGCCTCTGTGCTCTCTGCCTTCGGTTTCCCATTTGTCTTCATCACAGCCCTCCTTGCCTTGTAACAGGACTCTCAGTTGTCCATATCCGGACGGCCTTCTTCCTTTCAGCTCCCATTCTGTTTCGTAAGGGCATCCGTCAAGGATGTCCTCTTTCCGGACAACTTTTCTCTCTAGTCTTTGAGCCTTTTCTTTGCTCTATCCGTTCTCTTCTACAACCTCCCCCTCCACCATTCAGCTCAGCACCAGGCACCATTCTATCGTTCTTACTGCCTACGCCGATGATCTCACAGTTCTCATCCAAGAAGAATGGCAATTCACAATTGTTCTTGCATGGTATCAAGTGCATGCTGCGGCTTCCGGCGCTTCGTTAAACCTTTCTAAGTGTACAGGCTTGTGGTGTGGCTCCTGGAGACATCGCCCCGATGCACCGTGGGGCGCTCATTGGACTTTCACCAGTCAAAAGGTACTTGGGGTGCACATTGGCAGCCGGTTCTCAGCAGCGGCTGCTACCTGGAGACCCTTAGTCAGGAAACTACGTCACACTGCTGCTTACTGGTCCAAGCTCAAGTGTTATTTTACCTACCACAGTCGTGCACGGCTTGCTGGCACCCATATCCTCTCGTTAGTTTATCATTCCTGGATTGCACAACCGCCACCATCCTACGTTCAAACTGCAACATCAGCAATGCTCAGCATTGTTTGGTCATCCACTCATTGGATATCTTCCTCAGTATTATATCTACCTTCGACTTGTGGTGGCCTCAATACGCCAGAGATTACCATACGTTTTAAAGCTGTAAGAATTTTCAATTTCCTCCGTTTGACAGTTCAACCAGACTCTTCCGCTTCCATTCTTCTGCTTAATCTTCTGACTTTCCCCTTAATCCTTGTCTCACCGTCCATCTTCTTCTCAAGATGGATATTCACACTGTCATTTCCCCCCACCCCGTTTTCCTCTAGTCTAACATAAAGCTGTTCAGTTCCTTCGTTCTTTACCGCTCATTCTTCAACCCCCCCCCTCTTCCACTCTTGATCTTCTTTCTGAGCGTCTTTTTTTTTCTCCGTCCTCCATCCCCCTAGTGCCAACTTTTTCTTTTTCCCCGCATGGCTACACGCTGGTGTATTCTCCGTTTCCCAACTGATCCTTCCCGATTTTTCATGGAAACCCGTTTCCGACCTTTTCCCCACCCTCCCACCCTCGCCCGAACTCTCTGATAACTTCCTCCAACTTAAACATGCTGTTCAATCACTTTTTCCTTCCCTAGTCGATTCCTCTGGCCTCCTTTTCGTTTCCTTTGCCTCTCTACCTTTCCCGTTCTTCCTTACCTTTTCCGGTGACCTCCTCCCTCTCCACAGCCTTTCCAACCTCACTGTGTACCGTTTTCTCCGTCCTTCTTCTGCGGTGCCTTGCCCTATCCCCTCTGTTCCTTCTTTTGCACTAACCTCGATTTGGTCTACTGCCCAACATTCACCGACCCTCTCCTCAGAACTTAATGTGTACTGGAGGTTTTTGCACAATCGACTGCCTGTCCTTTCGACTTTGTTCCGGAGAAATATAGTATCATCAGATCTGTGTGCTTTTTGTAACGTCACTGAAGACGTCTTACACATGTTTGTTTACTGTCCGACGCTGCTCCCACTATTTCACAGTATATTCCAGCTTGCACACCCTTCTTGTACCAGCGATCTCACCCTAGAAGATTATCGTTTCCTCGGCCACAGCTCTACAAGTTTCTCCTCTATTTTACCAGTTTGTTCGTATTTATTTATCCTAGCTAAATACACTGACGGAAAAAAATCCCAACACGAAGAAGGGGTTGTGTTAGATAAACGACAGTTGGTAGGCGGTGAGAGCACATCTGTAAGATGACGTCTATGCAAATTTCGCGCTCGGCGCATACGTGTGGCGCTAGTAATGCCCCTCGGAACATGCAAAGCAGATTTGCTGTAAATACGCGCTGTAACGTTCGTGAGCGTTAGTTATCGTTGAGATTCGACGTAGGGTGTTGATGTTAGTCAAGAATGCCTTTAAGAAGACGAAGAAGCCATTATCAACAGCTCACTGAGTTTGAACGAGGTCGTGTAATAGGGCTACGAGAAGGGGTATTTTCTTTCCGCAATATTTTGGCAGCAATGTAGCCACTGTGCATGATTGTTGGCAGCGGTGGTCAAAGGAAGGTACTGCCTCAAGAAGACCGGGTTCCGGCCGGCCACATGGCACTACTGAGAGGGAAGACCGCCGTGTACGGCGTATGGCCGTGGCGCATCGTACCGCGTCTGCGGCAGCAATTCGAGCTGCAGTTGCCACCACAGTGACACAACAAACTGTTAAAAATCGGTTACTTGAAGGACATCTCCGAGCCAGACGCCCTGTAGCGTGCATTCCACTTACTCCAAACCACTGCCGTTTGCGACGTCATTGGTGTCAAGCTAGAGCTCATTGGAGGACGGAGTGGAGATCTGTTGTGTTTTCTGATGAAAGCTGGTTCTGCCTGGGTGCCAGTGATGGCCGTGTGTTGGTTAGAAGGAGGCCAGGTGAGCGCCTGCAACCACCCTGTCTGCGGCCGAGACACACTGGACCTACACCTGGAGTTATGGTCTGGGGAACAATTTCCTATGACAGCAGGAGCACTCTCGTGGTTATCCCACGCACCCTGACGGCACAGTTGTACGTCGGTCTGGTGATTCAACCTGTTGTGACGCCATTCATGAACAGCATTCCAGGGGGTGTTTTACAGCAGGATAACGCTCGCCCGCATACCGCTGTTGTAACCCAACATGCTCTACAGAGTGTCGGCATGTTGCCGTGGCCTGCTAGATCACCAGATCTTTCACCAATCGAGCACGTATGGGACATCATTGGACGACAACTCCAGCGTCACCCTTAACCAGCATTAACCGTCACTGTATTGACCGACCAAGTGCAACAGAGATGGAACTCCATCCCACAAACTGACATCCAGCACCTGTACGACACAATGCATGAACGTTTGCGTGCTTGCATTCAACATTCTGGCGGTTACACCGGTTATTAATGTACCAGCATTTCACATTTAAAATGGCTCTTCTCGCGCTTACAATAAGCTGTGACCTTGAAACCTTAATCGATTAAATATGTTACCTATACAAATGTATTGCCGCCATTTCATTCCCCTACAACTATTTTTTCGTGGTGTTGAGATTTTTTCCGTCAGTGTATATTATTTTCTCTCACCTGCTACAGTTACAAGATCCAGATCCTATCACATTCTCTACCTCTTTAGTTGCACACTATCACAACAGGGTTAAAGCCAGACTCACCCTGGAATACTCCTTGGCGAGTGATACGGCACGGTTACTTGCCTTCTTCAAAACATGGTCGCTGTGTCGTCCCTGGTTTCGGTTTTCTAGTGCCCAGACTGTTCATCTGCTGTTTTAATACACTTAAACCTACGTCGGAACTTTCTATTTTTACTGTTCCCTCACCATGTTTCCTTCTGGAACTGGATTGTGTTTGCTTCCTGCTGATGTCACCTTTTGTACACAGTTCTCTTCATGCTCACAGTGACTTTCTGCCACCAGTGATTCCCATGTCACTAGAACTGCGCAAATTACTTCTACAAATTGATTCGCTCCAGTGATGTTCTAAGACTTCAATGAACAATTATCCCAGAGCTACTGCTGTTTACAGCAAATAATGCAATGCCTGTCATTTCTCATTTGTACAATTACCATTTCATTGTAAATATCTACATTTTGTTTTATTTCTCCCCTTCTCTCACACTGCGTGTGAGGTCGGGGATGTTCTGTTGTAATTCGTTTAAGTGAATAAAAGCGAATATTGAAACTAAGCGATGGCTTATGACCATTAGTTCGGGGAGGGTCCGGGTTCGAATCCCGTGAGGCATGGATATTGTGTTTGTCTTACGGCACTGATTCTCTCCCTTTCCCTGGAACCAGTGGCCGTAAAATTAGGGACGGGCTACTACTTTTAGCCCATTGAGTTGCTCAAGGTGATCGTTAAACCTTCAATCAAAAAAAAAAAAAAAAAAAAAAAGAAAGCATTAAGTAAAGTTAATATTATTGCGTTTTTACTTAGTCATCAGATATTAATAAATATGCCCTAAGTCTAGGCTTTTTTACAGCTTTTACTCGATTGTGCTCATATTCATAAAGTTTTGACGCAAGGTCAAGTTAGTATTATTGACTTTTGCTTAGGCATTAAGTATTAATACATAGGCCTAGGCCTAGGTCTTTTTAACAGTTTTTATTCGATTGTGCTGTTATTCATAAGGTTTAGACACAAGTTCTAGTTAGTATTATTGCGCCTATACTTAGGCATTAAATATTGATACCTTGGCCTAGGCTTAGGCCTTTTTAGCAGTTTTATTCCGTCGTGCTCATATTTATTAGCTTTGCATCAAGTCAAGTTAATAATATTGCGCTTTTACTTAAGAACAAATATTTCAGATACTTGAACAAATTCTGTCAGAAAGGCTTGGACCAAAGGCCTATTGTTTAAAATTAATACTTAATGCCTAAGTAAAAGCGCAATATTACTAACTCGACTTCATGTCCAAACCTGACGAAAATGAGCACGGAGGTATAAAATGTGTCAAAAAAGCCAAGGTCTATTTGTTAATATTTAATGCCTAAGTAAAAGTGCAATAATACTGACATGACTTGATATCTAAACCTTATGAATACCAGCACAGTGGAATAAAAACTGTAAAAAGGCCTTAAATCCTTCTTATTAATATTTACTGCTTAAGTAAAAGCGCAGTATTATTTAAATGACTTGGTGTCTAAATCTTATGAATATGAGCACGATGCAATAAAAACTGCTTAAAAGTCTTCAGCTTAGGCCAAGGCATATTAATTTATTTTACCTATCTATTAAAATTTAATGCCTAAGTAAAAGCGCAATAATACTAACTCGAACTTGGTGCCTAAACTTTATGAATATGATCACGATGGAATCTGTTAAAAAGGCCTAAGCTCAGGCCAAGCATATTAATTTATTTTTAGTGCCAAAGAAGAAGCGTAATATTACTAACTTGTCTGGGTGTCCAAACCTTATAAATATGATCACGGCGGAAGACAACCGAAACCGCACGTTTTCATACATGCGATTTGTATGTAACCAAAATTTGTAAACACAATGAATTTAACCGCGAAGAATTAACGTAGTCGATGAATTGATGCTCGACGAATTGACGTATAACCGTTATTGCGGATATTAACTCAAGTTCCAGCGTTGCGTTTCATAGTTAATTGTTACTGTGGATATTTACCCAAGTTTCGTTGATCCCACCTTGTTGAAGTGCAAATGATCAAGTGACTATTGACAGCAATAAAGGATTAGCTGTAAGTAACAACTTCTTGAACTTTATTTGAGTGACTCGTATTTCACTGTAAGTGAAGTTTTTCATGTATGTAGTGGTTTAGTAAGTCAGCTACACACAAACGCCACATATCAAATGAAGCATTTTTCGTATTAAAACAGCTACTCTATCGACAGAAGTCACCTGACACCTCTCCACAATTGCAGTATGCAAGCCGTTCGCACACAACGATATGCAATTATTGTGGTACGGTAAAATGGAAGCTACAGCTTTGCAGCAAATGTGCACGACGACAGGAACACGCGGAGTTTCTAGTGTGTCACGTTAGTGGTCTTTTGATAAGAACTCAATATCTACCATTGGCGATTGCTGTATGGACTCAAAATACACTGAAGAGCAATTGAATTAGAGATAGCTGGCGTTATGCAAATGTGGCGCTGTAGGCGGACCTGTAAACAGAAACGACATGACGTATGCAGCGAACCCACCATATAAGAAGTGATGGGACGGGAATCAGTAAGAGTCGGACGTAGTATGGGTAAGACGAAGGATCTAAGCGCATTTGATCGTGGGCAAATTCTCGGTGCCCAACGAATGGGTCACGCCATCTCGGAAGTCTTGCAGGCACTGGGATTTTCCCGAGCCACTATGTCACGGGTTCACCGTGAGTACATCGAATCCGGTAAAACCATCCCTGCAAGAGCCAACTGCCGTGCACAACAGCGTGTGAATGAGCGGGGTCATCGTCGGCTAGCTCGCATTGTAACAGCGGATAGACGGGCCACAGTGCAAGAAATCACTCGGCAATTTTACGCTGGTGTACAAAAACGTGTAAACAGCCACGCCATCAAAAACCATCTCCTCGCTATGGAATACAGAAGCCATCTTCCCACGAGGGTACCGCTGCTGACGGCACATCACAGGGTGCAAAGATGGGGGCGGGAACATCGCCACTGGAACCTAAACATGCGGAAAAATGTTGCCTGGACTGATGTGTCGAGATTCACGTTGGTACATGCAAATGGCAGGATACGAGTACGGCGCAAACCACACGAAGCGATGGATCCTACTTACCAGCAGGGTACACTTCAAGCTGGTGGGGTGGCATTCTCGTCTGGGGACTGTTTATGTGGACTGAAATGGGACCCCTGGTACGTGTCACATCGTCCATCACAGGCCAACGTTACCGGGATATCCTGAACGACCATTTGCTCCCGTTTGTGCGTCTTCAACATCCCACTGGGCACCTTATCCTGCAACAAGACAATGCACCTTTGCCATCGCTCCCGAACTGTATCCGAATGGTTGGATGAACACTCCACCGATGTGTCCTTGCTTCCTTGGCCAGCTAGGTCACCTGACCTCAATGCTATCGAGAGAGATGTTCGAGACTCTGACCCCTCCATAAAATCTTCGTGAACTGTGGGAGCTCGTTCAGGGGTCGTGGATCCGTATGGCTTCCCAACGAATCCGGTGTCTTGCCGAGTCCATGCCGAGACGAATCCCCGCCGTCATCAGAGCGAAAGGTGGTGCTACACGTTACTAGTCACTTACCTCTAATTCAGTGTGTCTTCAGTATACATATGCTACAAAATAAGTAACTTCCTATTACTCATGGCGACAGTTTAGATACACTATACTGACAATAGTCACCGAAAACCCTATGACGAAGTAAATTTCTCCATCATCTTTGTCCACGCCGGGCATCGAATCCTGGTCCACCTCACTCCGAATTAAGTCGCTCTCCCAACTAAGCTACACGAACGTATGCTCTCGCTGCTATCTGCCGTTATCTCATGTGCGTCCTGCGTAGCAAGCACGTCACATCACCTCCCCCTCCTCCAAAGAGGGCCAGGGGAATGGTCCATGGGCCAGCCGGGAACATGTGCCGCTGTAGGCAGTCATCCCATGTAAACTTGCATTTGAGAAATCCCAGTCAATTTGGTGTGTGGAACGTAACATCACACACATTTATTTTTCCAAGCGCTGAAGTACTGACTCTCATTTTTCCTATCTCGTGGTGTGGAAAGAACATCACACCATTGCAAGAAATCTAACAGCCGAGTCATCCGGTAAGGTCGGGCGCCAATACGGCGAAGTAAATTTCTCCGTCATCTTTGTCATCGCCGGGCATCGAAATCAGGTCCCCTCACTCAGGAGTAAGCCAGCCGCTCTCGTAACTGAGCTACGCGGACATATATTCTCACTGCTATCTGCCTTTATCTCGTGTGCGTCCTGCGGTGCAGGCACGTCATAACCAATTGAAAAGCAAATGAACGGATTCACTGCGTTGTTAAGATCCGCAATACACCTGCAAATGGTATAAAAACCAGTCTGCAGCTGACCGCGATCATATCGCACATCGAGGATGAGTGAAAATGCCGCGGCGGGAGAGAACTGACTTTGAGAAAGGAAAGATTGTCGGGTGTTATGTTAGTGTGCTGTCCATAAGAGAAACCGAGAGGCGTTTAAACTTACGCAAGTTAACTGTTTTGGATGTACTGAATGAGTGGAAGACACATGGCGTGCTCGAAGCAGCAAAACCTACCCTGCAGACCAAAGAAAATCATTGACAGATGACGTCGAAGTCTCAGGAGAGTCGTTACAGCTAATCGACATAATTCTGAACAAACTTTAGTGTACAGGTGGGTAAAAGTGCTGGAACCTCAGTATGTACACGTACAATTCGCAGAGAACTTCATTCCATGTGTTACCATGGTCATGCGGCTGCTCAAAACCCTTTCATCTCCACTCGGAATGCTACTCGTCGTTCAGCATGTTGTAAAGAACCGTTATCGTGGACCGCAGATAAACGGAAACGGGACCTATGGACTGATTAATCCAGAAACTCGATCCTTCAGTCTGATGGCCATGTGTGGGTATGGCGGCAGTCGGGCGAACGCTATTTACCACAGTGTACTGTACCTACGGTCAAGTTTGGAGCTGGCAGTGTACTCGTGTGGGGATGTTTTTCGTGGTACGGTCCCGGTCCATTGATTGTCAGGGACAAAACCTGTTAACCAGCACGTCTACCTCGATATTCTGGACAATTATGCCCTACCAACTCGGCGGCAATACGATGGAACCGAACCTTGTTGGTACCAGCAGGATAATGCACCGAACCATAAAACAAGGACTGTTACGGCGTGGTTTGAAAATAATTCAGTATAGTATGTGGACTGGCCAGCACAGGGTACTGATCTTAATCTCATAGAGTACCTCTGGGTTGAATTAGAGCGCCGCATAAGAAGTTTGGAACTACTAAGCAACAGTTAGCGGTAGCATTATGTACTGAATGGAAGCGCATACCTATCGCTGTATTTCAAAACCTTGTCGGAAGCATGTCTCGAAAGGTCAGTGCATGCATTAAGGCCAAAGATGGTCCGACACCGTACTAATACATGTCAATAAATGCTGTGTTGTGTTTCTCTTCTAGGTGTCCGGTGACTTTTGTCAATACAGTGTATATTTAAATCTGTATCTTCCAACGTCATTACAATCTCCGTATTAAAGTACGATCTCTCCCAGAGGGATTTGAGTGAAAAATCTTTCTTAAACAGGCTACATACATTATGATCCTTATGGTGAAGTAAATTAGCAAAGACATAAACTAAGGAAAGTAAATTAGCAGCCGGAACGTAGATATGTGTTTATCATGTTCGTCAGAACAACCCAAGCTTTCTGTGATCGTACGTTTGAAATCACATGCTTCATTTCCTACGTTTTCTGAGAGATTGGGGGATAAAAATTCAGCAAGATCTATTGTTTCGCTTTTACTAACCAGAATGTTTGAACTTTATTGTCACAGCTTATACATACTGTATATTGTGATCCTTATGGTGACATATTCTCTGATACATAAAGCTATCTAGGAAGAGCGAAATGAATTATTTTCACGAGATTGTATTATTAAAACGTGCGGAAAATACAGTGAGCTACGTGAATAATCAAAAGACTTGTCAGAGAAACAGGTTTGTCACATAACATTTAAGCGGCGTAAGGATGAAATATTGTCACGCGAACTCGCTTGACCTTTGATACTTCTAAGTTGTTAAAGAAAGCTAATTAAGGGAGTTCATTATGCTTTTGAAGTCCTGTCACATTTTCGAACAATGCCAGATGTTTATGCTGTTGCGTTATGTTGGTCATTGGTATCACAATAAAAGTGAACATAAAATAACCAACTTTTTTGTGCATATGATGAAGAACAGGTTGTTTTCATAAAAAACCCTTCCTTTTCCGTCAGTTTGGAAAAGTTTCTTGAAAAATACGACTAATTATTTTTCCTCGGAATGTCGAAGATAATTGATCTGCCGTTACTGAAAAATGTTTTGTCATTGCTTTAAGGGAAAATGGAGAAACTTTGTTTTTTTCTGTTCAGTACAACACGCCAAACTAGTCCAAATACACTCGTGTTCATAACAACAGAACACCTGAAAGGAATCGAGCTGCGACTCTGATTTTTACTAATCAGGCAATATAGCAGAAACGATCAGCATTTCGGCGTTATAAATGCATGCGTATCGCATCTGGGCAAATCAGATCGCGCAACGTTACAGCTCAGAAACTGACCGTTTTTTGTTATAAGCGCCAACCTACACAGCACAAAATGCTTCAGATATGTATCAATAATGTTACAATCTCTCATTTTCGTTACACTTTCAGAGATATCTTACAATTACGTTTCAGCAACATCTATTTTGAAACATGACTCTTTGTACATTACGGTTACGTTAAAAAAGCATTCACCGATACTACTGTTTTATAGTCTCCTTTGTACATAATTGTAACTTTGATGTTACATTCCCGCGATATTTAAGATATTTGGTTTGGCAACGGTGTGGATACGCATGCACATTTATGCCATTTCACCGAAGAACTCTCGTAGTCGTATTTTCACGTACTACTGGGATATTCTTTGGGGATACTGTCGTGCTCCGGTTAGCTAGTTAGTTGATTTTATATTTCATCCTTTTTTTGGTGATTCCAGATCATCTGAAAGAAAGTGAATTGTTTTGATTATTATAATTTTTAAATTCCAATTGCATTTTGTAAAATCTAAGTAGATGGCTATGTTGTTGTATTAGTATAATATACCAGCATGTTGTTTTTTTTTACTTGTAGCTCAGAAATTTCATATTGGTAGATATTTGGAGAAATTACTAATATGATTTTCTTCCCTTTTTTTTTGCTGAAATATAGTCTATTCCACATGTATAATAGAAATTCGACACCCTCATTTTGGATCGTTTATTTTTGTTTTCAATATACACTGCCGGACAATTGCTAAGGACGGATGACAATAGCAACCATAGCAACCATAAAATGGAAGGCAGGAAAATGTGGAAATTAGCATAAGTGCGGGATACAGTAAGACGTGTTGTGCGTATGCAAATTTTGGATTGCCGAACTTGTTCGTGACGTCATAGCGCTGATAATAGATATAAAGGATTTGACGCGTATTGACAGTTGTTGTTCAAACGCAAAGTTGAAAGGGAAAGAATCAATTGACGAACTTGCAATTTTCAGTATGTCTTCCCGACATCACCTAGATGATTGTACGCGTGGCCATATTATTGGCAAGATTGAAGAAAGGCGAAAAATAACAGATGTTGCCAGGGAGTTCGACGTCAGCCACAGTGTTGTTTGCAAGGCTTTAGATATTATTGCAAACAAATGGAGAGTGTAGCAAACGTCACGGGGGAGGTCGTGTTCGCAGTACGACACCTGCAGAAGATCGGTACATAGTGCTATCAACAAAAAGACACCGGCGCAGCACAGCTAGTGAGGTAGCAAATCAGTTTATGGCTGCTACTGGCAAGCGGATATCCCGAAAAACTGTCGCCAGACGTTTGCATGAAGGAGGACTATACGTTCGCCGTCCTGTTGTGTGCATCCCATTGTCCAGACGTCACCGTACCGCCCGTTTGCCATGGTGCCATCAACATCGCAATTGGACTGATAACGACTGGTCTGCTGACCTCTTCTCAGATGAGAGTAGATACGGTCTATCGTCTGATTGTCGACGACAACTGATCTGGCGTGATAGTGGTACTGCATATTGTCCAGCAAACATAGAGGAAAAGGGACCGATATCCGACATGTACTGTCATGGTATGGGCTGGCATCATTATCAATGGCCGTACCTCCCTCTATGTGTTTCCAACTGGGACTATGACTGGCCAACGATACATTAATGATGTTCTGCTACCTCATGTTCGCATGTTTCCGTGGTGCTGTCGGTGATAGATTCATTTTCATGGACGACAACGCAACATGTCATCGAACAGTCGCTGTCCAGGAGTGTCTTGAGAGCGAGGATATTCAATGCCTCTTATGGCCAGCACGTTCTCCAGATCTGTATCCCATTGAAAATGTGCGGGATGCTTTGGAGAGGAGTCTTGCTGGTCGCCAATGTCCTCCAATAAACAAGGACACCCTCATCCGTGCACTGACAGAGGAATGGGATAAATTACCCCAACAGCTGCTTGATAATGTTGTGCAAAGCATGACACGACGTGTGGAATCTTGCATCGCCCTCCATGGTGGCCATATCCCGTATTGACATCTTACGCCAGAACGCCTACAGACGGTAATTGCATTTTTTTCAAGTTTACGTATTCTGCGCAAAATGGCCTGTTTGACCCTTGAACACGTTCCAAAGCCTTCTGGATTCCAGAGCACAATAAATTGTCTTTCTTGTAATGTCCAGATATTTTGACATTATTTTATTTCACTTGGCATCCAACCACACTTACTTTTTTTGCGCTATATAGCCGTTTATGATCCGTCCTTAGCAATTGTCCAGCAGTGTATAAAGACCGCCACTGTTCCCAATGGACAGCGGACTGCGTTGAACCTGTGAAAAAGTAAACAATTCGTAAATACGACTGTTGTTGCTATTGAAACAGCTGTCGAGTGTAATATTTTTTATTGTGATTTTACAAAGTTTATTAAAACTATAATGTTCAATACAGTAAATACGTAACAGTAATATGTTGATGTAACAAATATCTTTCAAATACGTGAAAGTAATGTAACGAAGTTGCAAATATCTTACAAATACGTAACAGTAACATGAAGTTGGTATGTTGAAGTTACAAAGACCTTTCACTGTAACGTATTGGTAATGTTTCAAAGTTATATAACGTTTGAGGACATTTTGACGTAACCCTAAAGTTTCTGAAGCAGTACTGTTACATTGCGCAACGTATCTGAAAAGTCTCAATGTTTTAGTGCTACGTACTTCTAACATATACGAAATATTCTGTGCTGTGTGGGAAGTGGCTTTGACGGCATGTCAATGCTTTGTCAGCAGTGGTTAAAGGTGCCTTGTAGTGGAGGTGCTAGATATATAAATGCTGCAAATCGTGATAAGAATATCCCCATTGATAAGAATGTAGGTTGAACATGAATATACAATGAAAGTAAGATGGGGAGGCATCACCCAAAAATCAAAGATGATGGCTATATTTCAAAATGGCTGCACGTGTTGAGATCTTGTTACAACTTTTATTTTTATGCATCATACAAAAGAATGTTTGATATCGATTTATATGTTTTTGAGGTCAAGGATTTCATTTTTCATGTTAAAAAGAGGCTAAGTGTAAATATGGAGGACATAGGTGGTCTTTCTTTGCACAAGGGGACGTTCTTATTGCAATTTCAAGATTTTATATTCGTGATTCCTGTTTAAAATGATAAGATCGTTATAAAAAGATTACAATATTATTTAATGTGCCACTAATCTTTGTTATCCATTCTTTTTAAGTTTGAGTACGTGAAGGTGGTATTCTGAAAAAATGGCAACACGGCTCAGATTAGTTTCTGCCAGTGACCACCTGGGTGAGGCAAAATCGAAATCTGTTGATTGGACAATTTGTATGCTGTGCCAAAACACATGTGCTGATAATATGGTGTGTCCTGCGAATAATAAAAATGTGTCTTCATGTAACGCTGGATATGAAACACTTGGGAAAAACTTACAGAATTTTGAAGGTATCAATGTCTTACCCATAAATATTGATATAAAGGTGTTTGATGAAGATAATAGCGTGATGGAACCAACACTTTTAAAAAGACAAGCTAAGTGGCACAAAAATGTGCATTAAATTACAATTCCACAATGTTCGATAGAGCAAAGAAACGGAAACTTTTAGAAGGTGAGAAAGAAGAGCCGACATTATCATCGCATAAACGTAAACACTGATCATCTTT
Organism: Macrothele yani; assembly: GCA_039090855.1. NCBI lineage: Eukaryota > Metazoa > Arthropoda > Arachnida > Araneae > Macrothelidae > Macrothele > Macrothele yani. The sequence continues at coordinate 27,336,821 of CM077001.1, forward strand.
TTATAAAGATGTGTGCTTCTTTTGTGATGGTTCTGCGACCACTAATGATCAATTCTTTAGTGTTATAACGTTGCATGTAGATCAAAAGGTGACGGAGTGTGCCACTGAACAAGGAAATAGTGTTTTAATAGCAGAACTTCGTGATGCCGATATGATTGCTCTGGATGCAAAATGCCATGCAAAGTGCTTAGCAAGACTGTACAACAAGTCTCGGAGCAGTCAAATGCCAACAACAAACAGCAATGTTCACATATGCGAAGGAGAAGTTTTTGCAGAATTAATGAATTTCATCGAAAAAAGTATAAAAGATTCAAATGAAACACAACCAGTTTTCAAGATGAGTGTCCTGACAAAAAATATACAAGGTTCGATTAATGCAACTAAAAGGAGTGGATGAGCATTTACATATGCTTGATGTACGCTTCAAGATTACGGCATGAGATTCTTGCACACTTCCCGTATATTGCGGCAAACATGTCTGGCAGAGAGTATATTTTGGCATATGACAAAACTGTTGGTGACGCCATGTTGAAATCTTGTAAACATGATGAAGATGATTATGATGCACATGCTTTATTGCGCGTTACGAAAATGGTAAGAAAAGAAATGCTTCAACACAGGAACACGTTCAATATTGATTTCGATCATGAGTCTCAACGTAACTCTGTTCCTCGCTCCCTAATGTCTATTGGGAATATGCTGTTATATGAAGCCAATATTGTAGCCAATGAAGTTGTTACCCCACCATCTCTCACAATATCGCAATTGCTGTGTTTTAATATACAGTCCCGTAAGCGAACTGGAAATATATTGAGGCGTCAAACTGATAGAAAAATCCCACTGCCAATTATGGCGTAGCAGTCTTGTCTTACTTCTACGTTAACTTAAAGCATCAACATACTAAGAAATAGTTCTTAAATGAAAGAAACCTTAACGGCCAGACGAAACATGTAAACAACAGAAGTCACACTTACGGAAACAGATGCTTTATTCAGGATGTAGCAAACACATCGTAGCATAGCATATTGCACTGAACTCTCCACACACCACACAACTATTTTACACAACGCTCTTTTCGCAACGTTCATTTCAATAATCAGTTTACAATCCAACGCCCTCAAGCAATAGATTAGTCGTCGTTTTTATCTCTTGTTCTTATCAAAACTCAGACATGCGTCACGTTCATTCAACCTCAATTGTGTTGCCAAACGTATTCGTTTGAGAGAAAAGATATCACGTTAAGAGTGAAGAATAACAGAATAAACTCAAGATTTACATAGAGAAAGAAACTAAAAAGGAAAGTTAATTTAGAATATACGTCACATAGTTTACATGGGTCTTTCAATGTTTGGAAAAACGCGAAAAAAGGAAATCACGGAAAAGCTACATTCAATTGGACTATCAATCACATATACTCGTGTCTCGAACTCTCAACAGCGATGTGTGAACTTTGCAAAGTTAAGTTCCAAGAAGAAGAGAAAGGTAGTGTTTCCATCAAAATTACGAGAAGGGATGTTCACAAAAGCGGGGTACGGTAACATAGACCACATTCCAAGCAGTTCAACCTTAGAGAGTTCCTTTCATGGGACAAGTATATCCGTATTTCAAAATCCAACACCTGAATTTTTAGGAACAGTTAGGCCTACACAAGCTATGCAGTATGACATAAGTTACTTCAAAAAGAGAAGAATACCAAGTTTTCCACAAGAATTTGCTTTAGGGTAATCAGCATTCCCTCAGTCGAAAGAACCTACTACTCTGGCTTGTTCTAATGCTACATCGAAACTCATGTTACCAACCACTAATACGAATCTGAAGAAAGAAGAGATAGCATGGCTGAAACACGTTATCAGCCAAGATACCAATACTGGACTCGATGCATCGTGGGCTGCTTACCATGCAAGTAGTCAAAAAGTTCCAACTGATTTCATTCCTAGAATATCAACACTTTTGCCACTATTTTACGAAGACTGACCATCAATAGATATGATTAAACATGCGATGTACATAATGAAACAAGTTACACAATTTCTTAATGGAAATCAAATTCCTGTCATGGCAGAGGACCAACCATTGTTTGCATTAGCAATACCGATTCAGTGGAATTATCCACACATATATGGGGCAAGCTCATAAGACAAACAAAAGTCTATTGACATAACCAACCTTAAAAAACACCATAATACCTTCAAGTTAGAACTGAAGAACAGGTTCTCTGCTTTAGAAGACCTAACATCGGAAGAAGTGGACATCTCTGAAGTTAACAGAAAAGTAACCAAAGCTCTTATGGAAACAGCAACAAAATTAGCTGGGACTAAGAACAAGTTGCATGTGAACAAATTATCAGGAAACACCAAAATGTTGATGCAAAAAAGAAGAGAGATGAGGACAACTAAAGAAGATGTGACTTCCAAAGTGGAATATATAGAGCTATGCAAGACAGTAAGAAAAAGTATCACTGAAGACGTAAGGAAATTCAACTGTGAACTAGTGAGGAAAGCAATTGAAAACAACCAAAGCCTAAAGATAGCAAAGGGACATCTCAGTAAGGAAAGAAAACAGATTATGACACTGAGAAAAGAAGATGGTTCTGTAACAAGAAATAGAGGCGAAATTTTGACAAGAGTGAAAGATTTCTACTCCAAATTATATGAAAGGGATGATATATGCACTCCAGACATCATGAAAGATACCAGTACCAGAGTTCCTCCAGTCCTTCCAGCAGAAGTTGCACATGCAATCAAGAACATGAAGCGAGGAAAAGCTCCAGGAGAAGATGGAATTACTGTAGACATCATACAAGAAGCAAGTGGAGAAATCGAAACAGTACTCGCCCAAATTTTCACTCGATGCCTTAATGAAGGAAAAGATTGCTGAGGATTGGAACACCGCTACAATGATCCTGCTACATAAGAAAGGTGACATTGAGGATCTCGGAAACTACAGACCTATCAGCCTCCTATCAGTAGTTTATAAAATCTTCACTAAAGTTCTTTCACACCGCTTGAAGGTAACACTGGACATGGCTCAACCGAGAGAACAAGCTGGATTCAGGAGTGGCTACAGCACAATAGATCATATCCACGTGCTGAGAGAACTAATTGAAAGAGCGAGGGAATATGAACTTCCATTGTGCATGGCTTTTATCGATTATGAAAAAGCCTTTGATTCGGTGAAACCATCAGCAGCTACAATGGCTCTGAAATCCTGCGGTATTGAAGATGCATACATTAATATTATTAATAACATCTATGAAAATGCAAGTGCAAAGATTCGGCATTTTGAAAATACAACACACGTAAAAATTGGAAAGGGAGTGAGACAAGGTGACACCATATCTCCGAAGCTCTTTAATGCCACATTGGAGGGTGTTTTTCAGTCGCTGAACTGGGAAAACAAGGGGATAAAGATTAATGGAGATTAATTAACCCACCTTCGTTTTGCTGATGACGTAGTCATTTTTGCAACTACCCTATCAGAGCTGCAGAGTATGATCCAGGAACTTGCTGACAAGAGTAAAGAAGTGGGATTAAAAATGAACTTTCAGAAGACAAAAGTGATGTTCAATGCTTTTACAAGAAATGAAGATTTATCGATTGATGGAGAAAAGCTGGAGATAACAGACACGTACGTTTATCTTGGACAGCAGATATCAAGTGAGGGTCACATTGATGAAGAAATTAATCGGCGTACAAAACTTGCCTGGAGAGCTTTTGGGAGAAACAGCATAATTTTAAAGAGCAATATGCCATTATGTCTTAAAAGAAAAGTGTTTGATCAATGCATCCTTCCAGTGCTTACGTATGGTGCAGAGACGTGGACCTTAACTAAAAGAGACATACAAAGGCTGCAGACAACTCAAAGTAGCATGGAGAGGTGCATGCTTGGTGTAACCAGGAGAGATAAGAAGAGGAACTCGTGGATCCGAAAAATGACAAGAGTGGAAGACATCATGATCAGAGTTAAATCCCTGAAATGGAAATGGGCTGGACATTCTGCCAGAAGGACAGATCATCGATGGACAGCCGAAATTTTAGATTGGATTCCAAGGGACAGGAAAAGACCCAGAAGAAGACCACATGGGAGATGGGTGGATGAAATTTGAAAGTATGCAGGGGCGACATGGAGGAGACTGGCACAAGACAGACCGTTGTGGAGGAAACTTGGGGAGACCTTCGTCCAGCAGTGGATTGATAATGGTTGACAATGATGATGATGATGATGATATGGGGTAAAAAAGTTCCTGGTAATGTTCGGTCCTTGTCATATTGAACAAGCTTTCGTCCGAGTTTTGGGAAAGTGGAAGTCAGAAAGCGGATAGGATGGCGCAGTTGCCTTTTCTAATATTGCATCTCCTCGTGCTGCTGAAATTTCCCTGAAAGTAACCCACGTGACTAAAGCCAGAGGAATTCACCAAGTAACTGCTGCAGCACTACACGATTTGTTGCATGATGCTAACCAAGAAAATGACCCCGAGATTAAATTTGAGATTTGGTATGAAAAACGAGCAGAAGAGTGCCATGTTCAAATATTGACTGACGTGTCTTAATATGGAAATCCTATTGCTTTTCTTTATTTGCTCAATCAGAGAAGGAAACAACTCTTTGTATTGTGACGGGCTAAATGAAATGATACCTTGTTTTTTTTGTTTTTTTTTTGCTTGATCATCATAACTGTGCACGTTGGCTCCCAATCCATCTGAAAGACCTTTTTGATGAGCGATTCAAGTACCAGACATAAACCGCTCATTTTCTTCAGGACAGTTTGTGATAAGAAAATCAAACAAAATCTTCTCAGCAATCAGAGTACACCAAGCACATAAACAAAATAATGCAATACTGAAAGGAGGTGGCGGTGCAGTAGGGTTGACACAGGATCCATCGGTGCTAAGACGTTGGATGGTTGCAGGACTAGAAATATCTCAGGTAATGTACATAAGAATTTGAGAGTGGCATTCAGCTAAAACCTGAAGAAAATAATTGACGCTATCATGAACAATACCACTCATTTCAAGTAAAATATGTTGCTAAGGTTTGAACACTTTATAACGCTTTAAAAGATTTTGTAAACCCATTTTCAGGAAATGGTGAAGACCATATTGTCATCGATAGCAGGAATATTCTGCATAAGCAAGTTAATGCAACAATTTACTCAGCAGATTCAACTGATATTAAACTATTCCACAGTTTCATTGAGAAACGACTAGTAAAAGATTCTTCAAAAATATTTCAGCATTTGAAAAAGAACAATATTCCCCTCTTCAGTTGTAGGGCCAGACATATCAATTCTTGGATAATACCTTTCGCTTCCCGCCGTATGGCGAGCTACCGCCTCGTCTTTACTATACGATCTGGCTATCAAGGCGGCTGAAGGCGTCCTTGTGTAGAAGAATAATTACCTCGACAAAACTCAGTCCAGTACACGGAAATAAAAACAACAGCAAGATTTTATTATTCCGATAACATTTGCTTCACGGGTTTCAGATGACTTTCCGCTCAGGTTCCCCGTGCTGACCACGTGCTACCTTTCCACAATTCTTTCCGCGATACCCGGTAGACGAAGGAATCCTCCTTCCGGTTCACCACGCTGCACTTCTGTGATACCCGCAGCCCTTCCGTCAAAAACCAGTGTTCAAACCAGGACCCTCTCTTCTTGACGACCGAAGCTCAACTGTCTCACTCAATTCTCCTAGCCCTTTTTGTCCTCTACCACGCATGCGCAAGAAAAACTGGTTTCCCCGGCCAGCACGTGAAATACCTGAACTCAGGAATGTCGTCGGATACCCGCAGACGATTACAACCTTGCACGTATACAAAAGCGGTATTACAACTTGTTTAACAGAAGCACTCGAGCAGCCGACTCTTCAAGGTCAGGTGCCCCAGGTGTTTATGCACCACTCTCTTAATCCCCACACAGGATTAAAATTGTATCACGTGGGTGGTGAAGAATGTCAGTTCTTAGTGGAAACAGCAAAATGGCGGAATGAAACGTCCGTCCGCACGAGTTCATCACACTATTAAAATGAAATAATTCATAATTGAAAGTTTGATTGCGGGTGACCCTTATATCAGTACTCCTGCGAAGAACGCTAGCAAGAAAAATGCTACACTGAGGACTTTAAAAACAGATGTCAAGCTGTTTTCCAGACTCTTTATAGTTACACAGAATCGTCAGTTGGATATGCAGAATTTTTTTAAACACGAAAATCAACCATTTCCGCCTGCACTTTCCAGTAATGGGGAATTTCGATTAGGCTAAAAAGCTGACCTGGCACACATTCTAGAAGACACTGTAGACAAGAATGACCATGGCTTCCCAGGAACTTGTGATGCTATGTTTATGATGGTGCAGCTCTTAATAACATTATAATGCCACACTCCTCAAAGATATTTGGTGATTATTACATGAATACATTTCACCCTCCTATTTGTAAAGACATTGACATTTTTGGCTGTCGAAGAACGGATTTGATTTGGGATACCTACATTACACGAAGTATTAAAGGTGAAACTAGACAGAACAGGGGAGTAGAAACAAGGAGTCAATTGCTTTTACACGTGGTATTACCTAAAATTGTCAAGCCTTCTTGAGGAATTCAAGTAACAAAGAAGAACTCTTTAGTATACTTGAACTTTCAAGACTTCTTGAGGAATTCAAGTAACAAAGAAGAGCTGTTTAGTCTACTTGAATTGTCAAGACTTCTTGAGGAATTCAAATAACAAAGAAGAGCTCTTTAGACTACTTGAATTGTCAAGACTTCTTAAGGAATTCAAGTAACAAAGAAGAGATCTTTAGTCTACTTGGAACCTTAGCTATAGGTACCATTACAAATGTACAAGTTGTAACCACTGCAGGTGAAGAAGTTAAAGGAAATAGTAGTGCCCAAAGTTTTCTAATTGGTGTTACTTGCTCTGGTCATGAAGACGCTGACTCAAGGATAATACTGCATCACCAAGACATGGTAGAAAACGGCTTCAAACATATTGTTATAAGCACTGTAGATGCCGATGTCTTTGTTTTAGCAATTACTTACTTCTTTACCTTATAAACAAAGGGGCCGGATAAAGTTTGGATTGCATTTGAAACAGGGAAGAATTACAGATTTATTCCCGTTCACGTTATAGCTGCAACACTTGGAAAGGAAGCAGCTGTTGCTTTACCAGGATTTTATGCTTCCACAGGCTATGAATGGAATCCTAGTTTCACAGGAAAGACAAAAAAATCAATTTGGAAGACATGGATGCTCTTTAACGAAACTACTACTGCATTTTCATTCATCTCACAACAGCAAATTTCCATTCCTACGGAAAATGTTAGACATTATTGAAAGATATGTAGTACTACTGTACAATTCTACCAGTAACAATACAAGCGTTAATGATACAAAACAAGAGTTGTACATGACCAAACATTGTCCGCTTGAAAGTCTGCCGCCGACGAAGGGTGCATTACAACAACAGCTGTTACGTAGTGCTTTCCAAGCGAGACACATTAGGGATCAAGCACACAAACGCACACTATGTGTGCCGTCTCTAACCGAATGGGGATGGTGGTTGGATGATGTATCATGGCAGATGTAATGATCGGAGTTGCCAGAAATTTCTGATTCATGTAAAGAGCTAATCAAATGTATGTGCAAAACCTGTAAGAACAAGTGTGGCTTAAGAAGTGTTGGCTTGTCTTGCACAGTATTGAGCAACTGTAAGAATGAATGCGAAAACTAATGGGGTGCCGGGCGACGCTGTTAAAAAGCTATGTTTTTAGAAAGCAATGTTTAAATTTTTTAACATGCAGTATGCTTCAAGCATTAATAAATAATAATTTTTTGTTAGTCAGAGGATATACTGAGCTCCTCTTTCTTTCACGTTACCTAGTATATGCGACAAAATAGCACCTATATTAATTCTTAGCCTATTTTTAACACGAAAAATGAAGTCCTTGATCTCAAAAACTAAACAAACCGAAACCAAACACTCTTTTGTATGATGTGTAAACAAACGTTGTAACAAAATCTCAACACAAGTAGCCATTTTGAAATATAGCTGCCATCCTGGATTCCCATCACTTTGGACAATGCCTCTTCATGTTATTTTCATTGTATAACCATACATTTTTACCAATATGGATATTCTTATCACAATTTGCAGTCATTATAATGATTTCTGTTGTGTAACACCTCCACTATTATCGTCGTGTAAGATAGCCACATAGTCACATCAACAAGTTCGAAAGGGGTCGCATTATTTTTTTTTTTTTTTGATTGGAGGTTTAACGACCACCGTGAGCAACTCAATGGGCTATAAGCAGTCTCCCGTCCCTGATTTAGGGTCACTGGTTCCAGGGAAGGGAGAGAGCCAGCGCCGTAAGACAAACACAACATCCATGCCTGACCGGGATTCGAACCCGGACCCCTTACGGACGAATGATCAGAGGCCAGCGCCTTAGACCACTACGGCTCGCATTATTTGCATGAGAGATTGCAATGCTGTTGTGGCTTGCACCTAGCCTGTTCTTCACACTTCTGGTGCTATCGAAACTTACGACGAAGTTGAGAAAGGGTGTTTTTAAGTGAATTTGAAATAGCACCATCATGCAACATTATTTTTGATGTTAAAAGACACTAACTGACATCCCTGACTGAATCAGTGTTTTTAGCACTAAGGTTCGCCACCGTTGAATCATTGTCTGAAGACGCGCTAAGGGAAATCTAACACAACTTACAAGTGGCGGTACAGCAAGTATGCTTTGTGTTGAGAAAGACAGGTTGGTGCCAGTGGCGGCTCGTGAACAGAGAAGCAGGTGAAGTGTTACAAAATGAGACTCCATGAAAGAAATGCATCTATTTCTTATAAAGGAGGTCAATTCTTCTATACTTCAAGGAAGTACGGCGATCAACGATGTCATCGTAAAACGCCTGTTTAAAAACAGCTTCGGAGAAAATTTCTTTTTGTATCGCGATATTAGATAAGGATGATAGTCTTTGCTGTGAAATAGAGTTCCTTAAACACTTTCTTATTCGGTTCAAACAGGAAAAAATTCTTTCTACTGGATAGTGGTTGAGGGCAAAGTCAGAACTAGAGAAAATATCTTATGCGCTTCCTGTAATACATCCTTATGCATATTATACGGGGATCCTAACAATCGTTCTGCACACTATTCATTTTTGCGAAAAGTGAGAAGTAACGGAGAAAACTTACCTAATTGCCGCTCAATGTACTTCCTCCGCTATTAATGACAGCTTACCAGCGGTGAGGTAGGTCCTGGATGCCCCGTAGTACTCCATCTTTGTTCAGCTGTCGTATTACTCGGGTCACGTCCAATGACAGTTCGTCCAGCGATTCGTAGTGGATACCACGTTGCCCATTTTTTATCTTTGGGATAAGATCAAAGTCGGGGGAACTGAGATCAGGGCTGTATGGTGGGTGGGATAAAGTTTCCCCAGCCATATTTCGACAAAAGTCCCCGTACCGACGCTGCACCATGACACGATGCGTTGTCAGGCCGATAGATCGCTGCCGCTTCCAACAAGTTGGGGCAATTTTGACGAATTTTTGGTCTCAACTTTGTCCTCAGAAAGTCACGATAATATTGTGTGTTGACAGTTTGCCGTACCGGCACTCGATCAGAGACCACAATACCCTGAGCATCGTACGCAAAAATCATCATTTGCTTCACTTTGGATTGTTGCCGACGACACTTTGAAGGGCGTGGGGAACTTGGATGCCTCCATTCCGCTGATTGTGACTTCAGTTACGGCTCAAAATTACGGGTCTATGTCTAATCGATGGCCACAACTCTGTTCAGGAAGGTGTCGCCCACTCTTTCAAACCTGTGGAGGTTATTCTGTGCGATGCTCACTCTGGCTGCCTTCTGCTCTGTTGTGAGTTAATGGGATACGCAGTGCGCGGCGATTTTTCTTTTTCTCACTGAGTCTGTCAAAATCCGGTGAACAGACGTGGTTGACAAATTTGCCTAATGAACCATCTCCTCGACTGCCAAACGGCGATTTTCTTGGAGAAATGTTGCAACAATGGTGACAGTTGCTTTGTTTGTCGCCGTTTGTGGTCGGCCTGAGGGGTGATCATCTTCGATGCTGCTTCGGCCCTACCGGAAGCTCATTGTCCAGAGAGAAATTGTGATTCGATCAAGTGTTCTTTCCCCACAAACGTTTCGCAAAGCAGTGTGGATATGTGTCGGAGTTTTCCCCTGCAGAATTTCTGTTTTCACGTAATAGCGCTGGTCTAACGCAGTGACTCGACCTGAGTAGCTGCACGCTTCCATTTTCAAACCCTACCACATCCACACAACAAATGATAGCGCGTCGTTCTGACACCACTGAGTTGCTGAGAGTCTGACCATGACATAACGCAATCACTTTTCCGATTGCATTATCCGCTTCCGTTTTAGATTAACGCTTGCAGAACTTTTGTGATGACCCTCGTATGTGTGCAGCAACATGCACACTGTATTCTTATCCGGGTTCCTGTTTTTTAACAAAAGGACAGCTGCATACGCGGTGAATAATAAAGAAACAGCACTGAAACAGCAGTTCCTGCTCGCAGTTACTGTACAAACCCAGTGGAGGAACCAGCAGAACCATCTAAGCTGAAAATCGCACTAAGGGCAAGTGGCGGCTACTATCGCTTCACCTCGTTCATTGACGTCACTGGTTGTCATAGCTATCCCCTTATTTAGGGAAGTCGCTCGTAGACACAGCGGATGAACCAGGAGACCCTTCTAAACTCAAAAAGGCACTGCGGAGTAGTGGCGGCTACTATAGCTTCACTTCGCACTTCGATGTCATTAGTTGCCATAGCAACCATCTTATTCAATGAAGTCCAGGTTCCTACGTCGACGCTCTTCGCGGCCCCGAAGTGAAGTTATTCGGACCTGTCGTTTTTATCTCTTCACATGGCTTATGAGCAGCTACAAGGCCGCCTGTTCAACACTTCGTAGTGCCATTTAAAACGGCTTGCGTATACTTCTAGCGTTCTTTTAGAAACGGGAAAACTTTCGTTTCAAAGATACATCATTTTCCAGTAATCATTCTTGTAAACAAAAAGTGACCAACTTTAAGAATCTGCGAAAATATTTTTACATGATTTTAAGATGAAGTGGCAACTCACTTAACTACACCCAACAAGGCGCTACTGGTTGGCATACTGATGTATATTGCCGGATGCCAATTATGTGGCAGTATATTAAGCGATCAAAGGATGATTTATACAAATCATGTCTTTTCAGACTTAAGGGGTGGCGTTTTCCAAAGGTTGGGGTAAATCGAGGGGCGGTATATCGAGTTGACTATATTAAAAATATGGATCGTCATATTTTATGAACTTAACGGCAACGCATTTATCGTCAGAACTGTACGTCGTCATATTCCGGAAAATTTACAGATGTATAAAAGAATGGGATTATGCATGCTATTTTTCTAAGCAAAACGAAATTTAAAATAAAAAAAAAATGTCGCAACTGAGAGAACTTTCGGTATGTTGATGAGCGTGTTCCGGAACGACCTGTAGAAAGTTTAGATAACCATTTGTCTATATACAATGAAAGCACAAATTATTGCCTACACCCAACTATTAGCGTGTGGCACCACCTTTTGCACGAAGGACAACATTCAAACATCGTGGTACGGAGGCAATGAGGTTTTTAAACACATCCTCAGGTATTGCTGACCAACAATCTAAGAGTGCTTGACGTAAATCAGGCAGAGATGTAGGTGTAAATGGTTGATCACGAATAGCTCGTTCCAGTATGTCCCATACATTCTCTATGGAGTTGATGTCCGGTGAGCGAGGGGGTCATGCCAATGTGGTAAGCTTAATGCTATGCTCTTGCAGCCAGTAGATTGCTAGCCGGGACCGATGGGGTGGAGCGTTGTCCTGTTGAAAGATCGGAACTTGGTTAGGACAGAGGCATGCAATAAAAAGGTGGAGATGATCAGCCAGGAGCTGCACATAGCTGGAACCAGTGACGGAAGATTCAAGAGGCACCAAGGGACCCAGGCCGGACAACGCGAAAGCTGCCCAAACAATTACACCACCTCCATTGGCCTGTGGTACCTCAATTTGGCATGCGGGTTCCATAGCTCCGTGAGGTTTACGCCACACTCGCTGCCTGCCATCGGCGCTATACAGTGCAAAATGGGATTCGTCAGACCATATGACGCGTTTCCAAATCATCCATGCTCCAGTTTCGATGGGCCTTCGCAAACTGCGGCCGAATCACACGATGCTGTGCCGTTAATATCGGGACACGATGTGGTCGTTGAGTGCCCCAGCCGAGTTGTGACATGCTTAGACGGATTGTCTTTGAGCATAGGCTTATGGATGCTCCTTCATTAAATTGTGACGCGATTTGCTGAAAATAAGCCTTCCGGTTCGTCTGTATGATGCGAGCCAGTCGTCGGCTCCTTCGATCATCCAATACACTTTTACGGACACATTTCATCAGACTATTAGTGGCTTTGCCGGATTTCACGTACCCCTGGTACACACATGCTACGGTTTGTCGCGTAATTCCTAACAGCTTCGCCGTTTCGCTGATCGCACATCCGGCCTTTCTGGCTCCCATGACTCGTCCTTTACCTGTTCGACGGATTGTATTCCTGCTGCTTTGCGTATTTTCACCCGGTGTACGTAATAATTTGTCCTTTCAGTGTACAGCAACAAACCATATTTGAGATATCGCCGGCTTCTATTCTACACTTCTATAGCAAATAGCCTTATTGATTCCAGTCATTGAGAGCTAGATATCCGTTCACGCTGTCGCAGTGGAATCCGCACTTGTGCGCTACGAAAAACACTATGCAAAATCAAGCTGAGTTGTTAAAACCTGAAAGGTCACATGAAGTAGAATTGAAACTAAGACGCCGTGCGCTTCCAAAATAAAAGATCCTTCTTAATATCTTTCCCCTTGCAGAGTCGTATAATTTCTCTCAGCTGAAATATCGACTCAGCGAATTTCATCTGAGAGTTCAGGAGGGGAGAAAAAAGGCGTCCCCTGAAGTTCAATCGTTTAATATCGTGATCCGGAGTCTCGATTGGAATTGCTTAATGCCAGAGTAGAAAAGGGGAAAGGAAAATAGCGAAATCTAAAGGAAAAAAGCTTAAAGAGTATTAAAAATGAAAGGCTTTCTAAAAAAAAAAAAAGGAAAGTTGGAACAAAACGAAAATGCCAGATGCATTTTGATCGATGGGACCGAATGATTTAAATATCGTTTTTCGCGTGTGTCGGTGATAAATCACAGGGTACGTAATATCCAAGGCCCTGTGCTCGCACTTCGAGATCGAAATTTATTCTTCCTCTCCATGTGACTTCTGACACTCTCTGTCCCAAGCAAAAGATCTCCGTTCTAGTGTCTTCCACTTGACGGGAAGCCTGCTTGTTGCTTTCCTGCGAGGGATATACGCGCACCATTCTGAAAATCCTTTGCATGGGAATTTTTCTTTTAAGACTTAGTGCTTAAATCGTGGACTTTGGTAACACTTGAAATTATTTTAAACTTACTTACAGGAAAGACATCTACATTCGGGTAAATGGTGTCCTAAATACGATGGGCATTCAGTAAGCAGTACCTACTGTAGAATAAAAAATAACCAATGAAGAATTCGGAACAAAACCTTTTTTTTTCTACTTTACATCTTAGACTATTTTGCCACTTAATCACCCAAGACATTAAGGCGCTTATCATACCATGTGACATGTTTTTGAATTCTCTCGTTATACACCTCCGCTACCTATCTATTCAGAAAAGTTGTGATAATTGTTTTCAAAGCTTTCTCACTCGCAAAGGTCTTTCCTCTTAAAATTCCTTTAGTTTCGGAAAACGTCCCATTTGATACTTTCAAGGAGTTGGTTTGTTTTCCTGACGGCTTAGTTGCCGTGGAGGAGATTCGCACCGCTAGACAGCAGGCCTCTCTTGCGATCCTGAACGTACCCCGCAATTGCTTCAGCTTTGCACAGTATGTGTCAGCCATAATTGTGGCTCCTTACGGCATGAACACAACAAGGAGGGGACCATTTCGGTCAGAGTAGACAGATAGATGCCATGACTTCCTGATTTGTAATTGTCTTCATGAACTTCTGTGGTTTGGTTGGTAAACCAGGATGATGCCTCAATCTCGTTTACCAAACATCGCATGACGCTTGATATCGGGCGAAGCATAGGAAACCCAAGTTTTATCCCTTGTCACAATATATGTCAGAAATTATTCTCCTTCCCTTGAGCACTGATTAAAAAAATTCAGGGGTACTCAGTTCAGATTGAGATATCCTGCTAGTAGAAGTACCCAAAATCGACAGTGGCCTACGTGATTGGCAAGTGGAAGATGAGAGGTGCCTGTCGTAATATGCCCCGACCCGGCAGACCCACAAAACTGGGAGTTAGAGACCAACAGGTGCTGGCCAGAGAAATTCGGAAGAACCGCACCAAATCGATGGGCCACATCCACGAGGAGTTTCCACAGTCTTCCGGGAGTGTTCTTTCGATGAATACCATCCGTAAGAAAGTCCATCTGCTCGGTTATCATGGACGTGCTGCCGCCCACGAGCCTTTGATCACCAAGTCCAATAGCGCTGCTCGACTAACGTGGTGCAAAGAACGTCGACAGTGGACCGTTGAACAGTGGAAACAGGTTCTCTGGATCGACGAATCAAGGTTCACCCTCTACCGTTCGAATAGCAGGGTCTGGGTTCGGTGTCTGCCTGGAGAACGTCTCCTGCCGGAATGTATTGTGCCAACTGTGAAGTTCAGTGGCGGTGGAATTACGCTATGGGGGTGTTTCTCCTGGTATGGCAAGGGACCCTTGGTCGCAATTCCTGGTAGACTCAACGCCGAGACCTACTGCACCATTTTGGATGACCATGAGCTTCATACGTTGTGGCAGTTTTACGGGGTGGACCCATGTTACTTTCAGGATGGCAATGCCACCTGACATGTTGCGAGGTCCATCACGGCTTGGTATGATGACAATGGGGTTAATCGAATGGACTGGCTTGCGCAGAGCCCGGACCTTAACCCTATCAAGCACCTCTGGGATAAGTTGGAGCGTCGACTTAAGAGGTGCCCCCACCGTCCGAAATCGGTGAAGGAACTGACCTGTCTTCTCCAAGCCGAGTGGAAGAAAATACCGCTAGCCGTCGTACAACGCCTGTTTGAGAGTATGCCCCGGAGGGTCGCAGCTGTAATCGCCGCTCGTGGAGGCTCCGCCATCTATTGAAGGTGAATAAACTTCGTTTTCCTTTGCTATCACAGGTGTCCAATTACTTGTTGGTAGATAGTGTATATATATATATATCATCATTATTGTCAACCATTATCAATCCAGTGCTGGACAAAGGTCTCCCCAAGTTTCTTCCACAACGGTCTGTCTTGTGCCAGTCTCCTCCATGTCACTCCCGCATACTTTCGAATTTCATCCACCCATCTCCCATCTGGTCTTCTTCTGGGTCTCTTCCTGTCCCTTGGAATCCAAACTAAAATTTCGACTGTCCATTGATGGTCTGTCCTTCTGGCAGTATGTCCAGCCCATTGCCATTTCAGGGATTTAACTCTGATCATGATGTCTTCCACTCTTTTGATTTTTCGGATCCACGAGTTCCTCTTCTTATCTCTCCTGGTTACACCAAGCATGCACCTCTCCATGTTGCTTTGAGGTGTCTGCAGCCTTTGTATGACTTTTTTAGTTAAGGTCCACGTCTCCGCACCATACGTAAGCACTGGAAGGATGTATTAATCAAACCCTTTTCTTTTAAGACATAATGGCATATTGCTCTTAAAAATTATGCTGTTTCTTCCAAAAGCTCTCCAGGCAAGTTTTGTACGCCGATTAATTTCTGCACCAATGTGACCCTCACTTGATATCTACTGTCCAAGATAAACGTACGTGTCTGTTATCTCCAGTTTTTCTCCATCAATTGATAAATCTTCATTCCTTGTAAAAGCAATGAACATCCCTTTTGTCTTCTGAAAGTTCATTTTTAATCCCACTTCTTTACTCTTGTCAGAAAGTTCCTAGATCATACTCTGCAGCTCTGATAGGGTAGTTGCAAAAATGACTACGTCATCAGCAAAACGAAGGGGAGTTAGATAATCTCCATTAATCTTTATCCCTTTGCTTTCCCAGCTCAGCGACTGAAAGACACCCTCCAATGTGGCATTAAAGAGCCTCGGAGATATGGTGTCACCTTGTCTCACTCCCTTTCCAACTTTTATGTGTGCTGTATTCTCAAACAGCCGAATCTTTGCACTTGCATTTTCAAAGATGTTATTAATAATATTAATGTATGCATCTTCAATACCGCAGGATTTCGAAGCCATTGAAACTGCTGATGGTTTCACCGAATCAAAGGATTTTTCATAATCGATAAAACCCACGCACAATGGATGTTCATATTCCCTTGCTCTTTCAATTAGTTCTCTCAGTACGTGGATATGATCTATTGTGCTGTAGCCACTTCTGAACCCAGCTTGTTCTCTCGGTTGAGCCATATCCAGTGTTACCTTTAAGCGGTGTGAAAGAACTTTAGTCAAGATTTTATAAACCACTGATAGGAGGCTGATAGGTATGTAGTTCCTGAGGTCTTCAGTGTCACTTTTTTATGTAGCAGGATCATTGTAGCATTGTTCCAATCCTCAGCAATCTTCACTTCATTAAGGCATCGAGTGAAAATTTGGGCGAGTACTGTTTTGATTTGCCCACTTGCTTCTAGTATGATGTCTACAGTAATTCCATCTTCTCCTGGAGCTTTTCCCCGCTTCTTGTTCTTGATTGCATGTGCAACTTCTGCGGGGAGGACTGGAAGAACTCTGATACCTTTCATGATGTCTGGAGTACATGTATCATCCCTTTCATATAATTTTGGAGTAGAAATCTTTCACTCTTGTCAAAATTTCGTCTCTATTTCTTGTTACAGAACTATCTTCTCTTCTCAGTGCCATAATCTGTTTTTTCCCCTTACTGAGATGTCCCTTTGCTATCTTTAGGCTTTGGTAGTTTTCAATTGCTTTCCTCACTAGTTCACAGTTGAATTTCCTTACATCTTCAGTGATACTTTTTCGTACTGTCTTGCATAACTCTATATATTCCACTTTGGAAGTCCCATCTTCTTTAGTTGTCCTCGTCTCTCTTTTCTTGTGCATCAACATTTTGGCTTTTCCTGATAATTTGTTCACATGCAACTTTTTCTTTGACCCAGCGAAATTTGTTGCTGTTTCCACAAGAGCTTTGGTTACTTTTCTTTTAACTTCAGAAATATCCGCTTCTTACGATGTTAGGCCTTCTAAAGCAGAGAATCTGTTCTTCAATTCCAACTTGAAGGTATTACGGTGTTTTCTAAGGTTGGTTATGTCAATACATTTTGTTTGTGTTATGAGTTTGCTACGTTCGAGTTTAGTGTTGAGGTGCATCTTACATCTCACCAATCTATGGTCACTACCTGTAGTTGAACTTGTTTAGCACACTGCAGTCTTCTATGACGAATTTTTTGTTACACATAATAAAATCAATTTCACTTGTCGTTCCATTTGGATGTGTCCTTGACCATTTCTTGTGTGGCTTTTTCTTGAAAAAGGAGTTTAAGATGAAAAACCCTTCTGCCTCTGCAAACTCTACGAGAGTATTTCCACGCTGGTCTCTGTTGCCGTGACCAAATTTATCTACTGAAGTTTCATTCTGTTGCTGTTGCCCTATTTTTGCATTGAAATCTCCCATAATTATCTTTAAGTTCTGCTTACCTTTATTATTTAGATGTCGAATTTACTCATAAAATTCTTCAATTTCTTCTTAAGGATGACTTGTGGTGGGTGCATAAGTTTGAATAATCTGAGCCTGGTATCTTCTCGAGAGTTGGATAACGAGTCGTGCAGCTCTGTCAGAGGAACTTTCAACTTCTACAACTTTATCCTTCAGTTTCTTGTTTATTATAAATCCAACACCACTAGTAGTCCAGTATATGTCCCACGATAGTAGAGATGTCCACTTTTCAGTTCAATAAGATCTTCTCCTTTTCTCCTTACCTGACTTAGCCCGACGATGTCCCACGTGATCTTTTGTAGTTCCTCTTCCAATTCAAGAAGCCTTAAATCAGAAGATAGAGAGTGTCCATTATACGTAGCCAAGGTCAGCATCAGATAGCAGCCTAGTCCGGTCCTCCGGGGATTCTTAGCACCCTCTGTCTTCATGTCGCACTGGCCGCTGCCTTGGCCAGGTACATTCCAGCTGCCGGAGACTGAGAGCCAAGATTTAAATTGTGGAGTCATTTTGGAGGGGTTGGCCATAACTCACCACGCTGGCCAAGCGGATTGGTGAGTGTAGGATAGCATTTCCTCTAATCCCGATGGTATAGTTATACCGCTATTGGCGGTCGACAGAGCCCCTTTAGTTTGAACAGGATGTACCACGAGAAGGCGGGGTTGACATTTGTCAAGAAGAGGCTGTGATGTAACGCACCACCTGACATTACAGATACATATATATATATATATATATATATATATATATTCTATAAAGAAGATACCTAAGCAAAAAAATACATATATAATTTTGACTCACACCTAGTACAACATAGAAAAGGTTATGTATCTACCTGTGTGAGCAAAAGGAAAAAAGATAAAAAAATAAAATAAAACAACTGAATGTAGAAGGTGTCGAGAATACTGAGCCTTGGCTTTATCAAGGACCAGCAAAAACTCTGCATTTTCTCACTTCCACAAAGACCTAGTTGGATTTGCTCTTAAGTATATATATATATATATATATATTCTATAAAGATACCTAAGCAAAAAAAATATACAAATATAATTTTGACTCACACCTAGTACAACATAGAAAAGGTTATGTATCTACCTGTGTGAGTAAAAGGAGAAAAAGAAAAAAAAATAAAATAAAACAACTGAATGTAGAAGGTGTCGAGAATACTGAGCCTTGGCTTTATCAAGGACCAGCAAAAACTCTGCATTTTCTCACTTCCACAAAGACCTAGTTGGAAATGGGTTTCTGCAAGGCCATAGATGCAAGTAACATTCCCACCTAAAATAGTTTAAAATATATATATATAAGTCATGTCCTCCGTAGAGTAGCATGACCTAGCACTAGTTAACAATTTCGCTTGCATCCATTAACCTTCATGGCCCGACCCATGCTCTTCATCTGTTACTATTAAACAGAGAGAAGAAGATTAAAGAGAACTCAAGCTGTGAGAGTGACATAATAAATAGAAATGATTTTCAGCTATAACGAAATTCCAAGTTCGTTTGAGAGAGAATTTAAACCTGAAAAACAAATTTTACATTGCAATTAAAAAAGGAAATGTTAATTTATAACGAACAGATTTTTGAAAGAAAACTTGAGTCTAAAACCCCCTACTCTACAACTTATGACAGCACGAAAACGAGAATAAGTTAAAGATAATAATTAACTAAAGAAAACTTTGTGAAAGTTATATACCTTAAACAGTTAGTTGCAATATGTACAAAGTATTTCAGCAGTGCTTTAAGTGCATAATTAATTAGTTATTAAGAACTTAACTACTTTGAAAAAACAGCGCATAGACAGCGCATAGAAAAGGAACAAGCTTAGCCATCTTCTGTTCCTAGGTACCACAAAAGACGCTCAAAGTTACAAAGAAAAGTAAGAGTTAAAACCCGCATAAATGTTAACAGACAAACCAATGCTTAAAAGCTGAAAAGCTAAAAAAATACAGAGAAAAGGTACATGAAGTACTAACATTGAACTTATAAAACCTAGAGCCCAAAAACAAGGAAGAGAGCTTACCTCTTGTGTTACAAAAACTTTTCTCCTCACAAGAGGAGAACATGGCTGACCTCTTCCGCCACTCCCTAGACGCTGGGGGGCAGTGAGGGTGGGGCTGATGGCCTCCTCATACAGCAAGAAACCAACGCGCGGAGATTTTAACCAGAGAAAAAAATAATATAAACTTAAGACTGTGGATCTGTATGATCAGAATGAGAAGAATTAACTCTCCAGAATACATGAGAAATATTATAAAATACACGAGCAGTTTATTTAATAATCTTTGCATGTATTAAATCACCTTAGTGAGCTTCTATAGATTAATCAGAATCTTATTAATTTTAATGTTGGTTTTACTATTTTTAGTATAGCTATCCTAGTGATGAATAACTAGTTTTCTTTTTTATTTGTTTTTATTTTCTTTTATAAACATATTTTTAAGCTTTTTTGTGATTTTGTTTATATTATTTAATTTTTTTGTTTTAATAGGACCGTCATATCCATAGCACTAAGGTTCCTTTAGGTAGTTAATAGGCATCCTCTAGCCAACTTCCTTACGGCTTTGATTGGTCAGAATCATATTATTAACTGTGTAGAAAATTAAAGCAGATCTGCCAACCTTACTCTATTATTCAGAATAATTTTTCTTAAAGTTCTTTTGATGAAAGAAGAAGGAATTTCGTTCTCTAGAAAACTTTCTAATAGTATATTAATGTGGTAATTGAAGTCCAAATTGTTGCTGCAAATTCTTGAAATTCTTAGGACCTGAGAAATTAGTACATTCTCAATTACTTTGGTTGAAATGTTATTATTCCAGTGTAGATATTTAATTACTTTGAAAGGAAAATTAGCTCTTTTATCAAAGAGGCTAATAGATGGGTTACCTCTGTTGAGCTTAATGCTTAAGTCTAGGAACTCAAGTTCCTGATTACTGTGGTTGGTTTTACATAAGTTAAGAGAGCTAGGATAGATATTATCAAAATCACTCTCTATAACTTCGGAATTATTGATACACAGCAGATCATCAATATATCTAAAAGTGTAAAGGTAGTTATCTGAGCAGGTGGGGTGATTTTTAATGAATTTATATTCCTTAAAGAACAGGAATAGATTAGCGATATTCGTGGACGTTGATGTTCCCATTGGAATACCGTTCACTTGCTTATAGAGAGTATTATTATATAAGATATGGTTATTTTTTATGCAGCAATTGAGATAAGAGTTCCAAGTTCCTACATCAACAAATTGGTTGTTGGTTGTTGGTTGTTGATGTAGGAACTTGGAACTCTTATCTCAATTGCTGCATAAAAAATAACCATATCTTATATAATAATACTCTCTATAAGCAAGTGAACGGTATTCCAATGGGAACATCAACGTCCACGAATATCGCTAATCTATTCCTGTTCTTTAAGGAATATAAATTCATTAAAAATCACCCCACCTGCTCAGATAACTACCTTTACACTTTTAGATATATTGATGATCTGCTGTGTATCAATAATTCCGAAGTTATATAGAGTGATTTTGATAATATCTATCCTAGCTCTCTCAACTTATGTAAAACCAACCACAGTAATCAGGAACTTGAGTTCCTAGACTTAAGCATTAAGCTCAACAGAGGTAACCCATCTATTAGCCTCTTTGATAAAAGAGCTAATTTTCCTTTCAAAGTAATTAAATATCTACACTGGAATAATAACATTTCAACCAAAGTAATTGAGAATGTACTAATTTCTCAGGTCCTAAGAATTTCAAGAATTTGCAGCAACAATTTGGACTTCAATTACCACATTAATATACTATTAGAAAGTTTTCTAGAGAACGAAATTCCTTCTTCTTTCATCAAAAGAACTTTAAGAAAAATTATTCTGAATAATAGAGTAAGGTTGGCAGATCTGCTTTAATTTTCTACACAGTTAATAATATGATTCTGACCAATCAAAGCCGTAAGGAAGTTGGCTAGAGGATGCCTATTAACTACCTAAAGGAACCTTAGTGCTATGGATATGACGGTCCTATTAAAACAAAAAAATTAAATAATATAAACAAAATCACAAAAAAAGCTTAAAAATATGTTTATAAAAGAAAATAAAAACAAATAAAAAAGAAAACTAGTTATTCATCACTAGGATAGCTATACTAAAAATAGTAAAACCAACATTAAAATTAATAAGATTCTGATTAATCTATAGAAGCTCACTAAGGTGATTTAATACATGCAAAGATTATTAAATAAACTGCTCGTGTATTTTATAATATTTCTCATGTATTCTGGAGAGTTAATTCTGCTCATTCTGATCATACAGATCCACAGTCTTAAGTTTATATTATTTTTTTCTCTGGTTAAAATCTCCGCGCGTTGGTTTCTTGCTGTATGAGGAGGCCATCAGCCCCACCCTCACTGCCCCCCAGCGTCTAGGGAGTGGCGGAAGAGGTCAGCCATGTTCTCCTCTTGTGAGGAGAAAAGTTTTTGTAACACAAGAGGTAAGCTCTCTTCCTTGTTTTTGGGCTCTAGGTTTTATAAGTTCAATGTTAGTACTTCATGTACCTTTTCTCTGTATTTTTTTAGCTTTTCAGCTTTTAAGCATTGGTTTGTCTGTTAACATTTATGCGGGTTTTAACTCTTACTTTTCTTTGTAACTTTGAGCGTCTTTTGTGGTACCTAGGAACAGAAGATGGCTAAGCTTGTTCCTTTTCTATGCGCTGTCTATGCGCTGTTTTTCAAAGTAGTTAAGTTCTTAATAACTAATTAATTATGCACTTAAAGCACTGCTGAAATACTTTGTACATATTGCAACTAACTGTTTAAGGTATATAACTTTCACAAAGTTTTCTTTAGTTAATTATTATCTTTAACTTATTCTCGTTTTCGTGCTGTCATAAGTTGTAGAGTAGGGGGTTTTAGACTCAAGTTTTCTTTCAAAAATCTGTTCGTTATAAATTAACATTTCCTTTTTTAATTGCAATGTAAAATTTGTTTTTCAGGTTTAAATTCTCTCTCAAACGAACTTGGAATTTCGTTATAGCTGAAAATCATTTCTATTTATTATGTCACTCTCACAGCTTGAGTTCTCTTTAATCTTCTTCTCTCTGTTTAATAGTAACAGATGAAGAGCATGGGTCGGGCCATGAAGGTTAATGGATGCAAGCGAAATTGTTAACTAGTGCTAGGTCATGCTACTCTACGGAGGACATGACTTATATATATATATTTTAAACTATTTTAGGTGGGAATGTTACTTGCATCTATGGCCTTGCAGAAACCCATTTCCAACTAGGTCTTTGTGGAAGTGAGAAAATGCAGAGTTTTTGCTGGTCCTTGATAAAGCCAAGGCTCAGTATTCTCGACACCTTCTACATTCAGTTGTTTTATTTTATTTTTTTTTTCTTTTCTCCTTTTACTCACACAGGTAGATACATAACCTTTTCTATGTTGTACTAGGTGTGAGTCAAAATTATATTTGTATATTTTTTTTGCTTAGGTATCTTTATAGAATGTGAATTCTGAATTTTCAAAACTGCTGCGTTGCGCGTTTTGATTTTCAGGTTATTTTGCACCCTTCGTTTTAAATTCTAAAATTTTTTCCTTAGTCTTCAGTTTTGCTCTTTAGTATATATATATATATATATATATACTAAAGAGCAAAACTGAAGACTAAGGAAAAAATTTTAGAATTTAAAACGAAGGGTGCAAAATAACCTGAAAATCAAAACGCGCAACGCAGCAGTTTTGAAAATTCAGAATTCACATTTTATAAAGAAGATACCTAAGCAAAAAAATACATATATAATTTTGACGCACACCTAGTACAACATAGAAAAGGTTATGTATCTACCTGTGTGATCAAAAGGAAAAAGATAAAAAAATAAAATAAAACAACTGAATGTAGAAGGTGTCGAGAATACTGAGCCTTGGCTTTATCAAGGACCAGCAAAAACTCTGCATTTTCTCACTTCCACAAAGACCTAGTTGGAAATGGGTTTCTGCAAGGCCATAGATGCAAGTAACATTCCCACCTAAAATAGTTTAAAAAATATATATATATAAGTCATGTCCTCCTTAGAGTTGCATGACCTAGCACTAGTTAACAATTTCGCTTGCATCCATTAACCTTCCTGGCCCGACCCATACTCTTCATCTGTTACTATTAAACAGAGAGAAGAAGATTAAAGAGAACTCAAGCTGTGAGAGTGACATAATAATTAGAAATGATTTCGTTATGGCTGAAAATCATTTCTAATTATTATGTCACTCTCACAGCTTGAGTTCTCTTTAATCTTCTTCTCTCTGTTTAATAGTAACAGATGAAGAGTATGGGTCGGGCCAGGAAGGTTAATGGATGCAAGCGAAATTGTTAACTAGTGCTAGGTCATGCAACTCTAAGGAGGACATGACTTATATATATATATTTTTTAAACTATTTTAGGTGGGAATGTTACTTGCATCTATGGCCTTGCAGAAACCCATTTCCAACTAGGTCTTTGTGGAAGTGAGAAAATGCAGAGTTTTTGCTGGTCCTTGATAAAGCCAAGGCTCAGTATTCTCGACACCTTCTACATTCAGTTGTTTTATTTTATTTTTTTATCTTTTTCCTTTTGATCACACAGGTAGATACATAACCTTTTCTATGTTGTACTAGGTGTGAGTCAAAATTATATATGTATTTTTTTGCTTAGGTATCTTCTTTATAAAATATATATATATATATATATACATATGTAAGAAGGCGGGGTTAACATTTGTCAAGGGGAGGCTGTGATGTTACGTATCACCTGACCTTACAGATATATATATATATATGAAATCTTCTCCTTTTCTCCAACAAGTGTCAACCCCGCCTTCTCGTGGTGCATCCTGTTCCCACTAAAGTGGCTCTGACGACTGTCAATAGCGGTATAACTATACCATCGGAATTAGAGGAAATGCTATCTCACACACACCAACCCGCTTGGGCAGCGTGGCGAGTTATGGCCAAACACCTCCAAAATGATTCCACAACTTAAATCTTGGCCCTCAGTCTCCGGCAGCTGGAATGTACCTGGCCAAGGCAGCGGCCAGTGCGACATGAAGGCAGAGAGTGC
Organism: Macrothele yani; assembly: GCA_039090855.1. Taxonomy (NCBI): domain Eukaryota; kingdom Metazoa; phylum Arthropoda; class Arachnida; order Araneae; family Macrothelidae; genus Macrothele; species Macrothele yani. Next base: position 27,361,669 of record CM077001.1, read on the forward strand.
TAAGAATCCCCGGAGTACCGGACTAGGCTGCCATCTGATGCTGACCTTGGCTACGTATAATGGGCGCTCCCTATCTTCTGATTCAAGGCTTCTTGAATTATAAGAGGAACTACAAAGGATCAAGTGGGACATCGTTAGGCTAAGTGAGGTAAGGAGAAAGGAGAAGATCTCATTGAACTGAAAAGTGGACATCTCTTCTACTATCGTGGGACATATACTGGCAGAACTAGTGGTGTTGGATTTAAAAATAAACAAGAAACTGAAGGATAAAGTTGTAAAAGTTGAAAGTTCCTCTGACAGAGCTGCACGACTCGTTATCCAACTCTCGAGAAGATACCAGGCGCAGATTATTCAAACTTATGCACCCACCACAAGTCATCCTGAAGAAGACATTGAAGAATTTTATGAGGAAATTCGTCATCTAAATAATAAAGGTAAGCAGCACTTGAAGATAATTATGGGAGATTTCAATGCAAAAATAGGGCAACGGCAACAGAATGAAACTTCAGTAGGTAAATTCGGTCACGGCAACAGAAACCAGCGTGGAAATTCTCTCGTTGAGTTTGCAGAGGCAGAAGGGTTTTTCATCTTGAACTCCTTTTTCAAGAAAAAGCCACACAGGAAATGAACATTGAGATATCCAAATGCGACGACAAGTGAATTTGATTTTATTGTGTGTAACAAAACATTCGTCATAGAAGACTGCAGTGTGCTAAACAAGTTCGACACAGGTAGTGACCGTAGATTGGTGAGATGTAAGGTGCACCTCAACACTAAATTTGAACGTGGCAAGCTCATAAGACAAACAAAATGTATTGACATAACCAACCTTAAGAAACATTATAATACCTACAAGTTGGAACTGAAGAACTGATTCTCTGCTTTAAAAAGGCCTAACATCGGAAAAAGTGGATATTTCTGAAGTTAACAGAAAAGTAACCAAAGCTCTTATGGAAACAGCAACAAAATTAGCTGGGCCTAAGAACAAGTTGCATGTGAACAAATTATCACGAAAAACCAAAATGTTGATGCAAAACAGAAGAGAGATGAGGACAACTAAAGAAGATGTGACTTCCAAAGTGGAATATTTAGAGCTATGCAAGACAGTAAGAAAAAGTATCACTGAAGACGTAAGAAAATTCAACTGTGAACTAGTGAGGAAAGCAATTGAAGACAACCAAAGCCTAAAGATAGCAAAGGGACATCTCAGTAAGGGGAAAACACAGATTATGGCACTGAGAAAAGAAGATGGTTCTGTAACAAGAAATAGAGGCGAAATTTTGACAAGAGTGAAAGATTTCTACTCCAAATTATATGAAAGGGATGACACATGTACTCCAGACATCATGAAAGGTACCAGTACTAGAGTTCCTTTAGTCCTCCCAGCAGAAGTTGCACATGCAATCAAGAACATGAAGTGGGGAAAAGCTCCAGGAGAAGATGGAATTACTGTAGACATCATACAAGAAGCAAGTGGAGAAATTGAAACAGTACTCGCTCAAATTTTCACTCGATGCCTTAATGAAGGGAAGATTCCTGAGGATTGGAACACCGCTGCAATGATCCTGCTACATAAAAAAGGTGACATTGAGGATCTCGGGAACTACAGACCTATCTGCCTCCTATCAGTGGTTTATAAAATATTCACTAAAATTCTTTCACGCCGCTTGAAGGTAACACTGGACATGGCTCAACAGAGAGAACAAGCTGGATTCAGGAGTGGCTACAGCACAATAGATCATATCCACGTACTGAAAGAACTAATTGAAAGGGAGAGGGAATATGAACTTCCATTGTGCACGGCTTTTATCGATTATGAAAAAGCCTTTGATTCGGTGAAACCATCCGCAGTTACAATGGCTCTGAAATCCTCCGGTATTGAAGATGCATACATTAATATTATTAATAACATCTATGAAAATGGAAGTGCAAAGATTCGACTGTTTGAAAATACAACATACATAAAAATTAAAAAAGGAGTGAGACAAGGTGACATCATATCTCCGAAGCTCTTTAATGCCACATTGGAGGGTGTCTTTCAGTAGCTAAGCTGGGAAAACAAGGGGATGAAGATTAATGGAGATTATCTAACCCACCTTCGTTTTGCTTATGACGTAGTCATTTTTGCAACTACCCCATCACAGCTGCAGAGTATGATCCAGGAACTTGGTGACAAGAGTAAAGAAGTGGGTTTAAAAATGATTTTTCAGAAGACAAAACTGATGTTCAATGCTATTACAAGAAATGAAGATTTATCGATTGATGGAGAAAAGCTGGTGATAACAAGCACGTACGTTTATCTTGGACAGCATATATTAAGTGAGGATCACATTGATGAAGAAATTAATCGGCGTACCAAACTTGCCTGGAGAGCTTTTGGAAGAAACAGCATAATTTTCAAGAGCAATATGCCATTATGTCTTAAAAGAAAAGTGTTTGATCAATGCATCCTTCCAGTGCTTACGTATGGTGCAGAGACGTGGGCCTTAACTAAAAGAGACGTACAAAGGCTGCATACAATCCAAACCAACATGGAGAGGTGCATGTTTGGTGTAACCAGGAGAGATAAGAAGAGGAACTCGTGGATCCGAAAAATGACAAGAGTGGATGACATCATGATCAGAGTTAAATCCCTGAAATGGCAATGGGCTGGACATACTGCCAGAAGGACAGATCATCGATGGACAGCCGAAATTTTAGATTGGATTCCAAGGGACAGGAAAATACCCAGAAGAAGACCACATGGGAAATGGGTGGATGAAATTCGAAAGTATGCAGGAGTGACATGGAGGAGACTGGCACAAGACACACCGTTGTGGAGGAAACTTGGGGAGACCTTCGTCCAGCAGTGGATTGATAATGGTTGATGATGATGATATATATATATATATATATATATATGTATATATCCAGAGAAAAAGAGAAAAAGGTTAGCATCGGAAATCTCCGGCTACACAAGACCCATAATGTAGCACTTTAAAGCTATATATATATTTATAAATAGTATGCAAATAAAACAAAAAAAGTTATAAAAAAATTGTTATAACACAAAAGGAATCAGGAAAAAAAAAAAGGCTAATACCATGAGAAGCGCCGAAGGCAGCTAAACCTCATGTAGTAGCAAATATAGAATGAAAACATTACAGAACAAACAAGATTAAAAAAAAAGGAACTTCAAAACAAGTGAAAACAAAAAACAGGTTGCCGTCATCAGGAGAGCATCAACCGGTGGGAGTGGCCTTTCTAGTACCAACAAACGACAAGGAGAGCCATAATGGTCGGTTGGTCATGCTTTTACAAGCAAAAAATCTGAATGCTCTTCTTTCTAAACTGCAATCTAACAATTTTTCTAAAAATGTCTTAAGACACCATTTTAAACATTTAATTTTGAACTTTAATTCGGTTTCCAAGAGTTTCAAATTGCACATTGACATGCTTTATTAATCTAGGACCTAACAATTTATTTTAAGTATATAGGTAACATAAAGTGCTATTTCGTGGATCCCTAATAGCTGAAGATCTTATCTACAAACACAGTTTTGCATCTTGTCAATTCACACATTTTTTGGCTTACCAGGTAGTTGATTAACCGTGACCACCTTTTATATCAGTGTATATACACTGACGGAAAAAATCTCAACACCAAGAACGGGTTCTGTTAGATAAACCACAGTTGGTAGGCTGTGAGAGTACTTCTGTGAGATGACGTCTATGCAAATTTCGCGCTCGGCGCATACGTGTGGCGCTAGTAGCGCCACTCGGAACATGCAAAGCAGGTTTGCTGTAAATACGCGCTGTAACGTTCGTGAGCGTTAGTTATGGTTGAGATTCGACGTAGGGTGTTGATGTTAGTCAAGAATGCCTTTAAGAAGACGAAGAAGCCATTATCAACAGCTCACTGAGTTTGAACGAGGTCGTGTAATAGGGCTACGAGAAGGTGGATTTTCTTTCCGCAATATTGAAGAACGACTTGGCAGGAATGTAGTCACTGTGCATGATTGTTGGCAGCGGTGGTCAAGGGAAGGTACTGCCTCAAGAAGACCGGGTTCCGGCCAGCCACGTGGCACTACTGAGAGGGAAGATCGCCGTGTACGGCGCATGGCCGTGGCGCATCGTACCGCGTCTGCGGCAGCAATTCGAGCTGCAGTTGCCACCACAGTGCCACAACGAACAATTACAAATCGGTTACTTGAAGGACAGCTCCGAGACAGACGTCCTGTAGCGTGCATTCCACTTAATCCAAACCACTGCCGTTTGCGACGTCAGTGGTGTCAAGCTAGAGCTCATTGGAGGATGGAGTGGAGATCTGTTGTGTTTTCTGATGAAAGCCGGTTCTGACTGGGTGCTAGTGATGGCCGTGTGTTGGTTAGAAGGAGGACAGGTGAGCGCCTGCAACCAACCTGTCTGCGGTCGAGACATACTGGACCTACACCTGGAGTTATGGTCTGGGGAGCAATTTCCTATGACAGCAGGAGCACTCTCGTGGTTATCCCACGCACCCTGATGGCACAGTTGTATGTCGGTCTGGTGATTCAACCTGTTGCGCTGCCATTCATGAACAGCATTCCAGGGGTGTTTTCGAACAGGATAACGCTCGCCCGCATACTGCTGTTGTAACCCAACATGCTCTACAGAGTGTCGACATGTTGCCGTGGCCTGCTAGATCACCAGATCTTTCACCAATCGAGCACGTATGGGACATCATTGGACGACAAATCCAGCGTCACCCTTAACCAGCATTAACCGTCCCTGTATTGACCGACCAAGTGCAACAGGCATGGAACTCCATCCCACAAACTGACATCCAGCACCTGTACGACACAATGCATGAACGTTTTCGTGCTTGCATTCAACATTCTGGCGGTTACACCAGTTATTAATGTACCAGCATTTCACATTTAAAATGGCTCTTCTCGCGCTTACAATAAGCTGTGATCTTGAAACCTTAATCGATTAAATATGTTACCTATACGAATGTATTGCCGCCATTTTATTCCTCTACAACTATTTTTTCGTGGTGTTGGGATTTTTTTGTCCGCCAGTGTATTTGGGTTCTTGTGGGTGTTCTATTCAGTTTCGTTTGTTGTCCTGTCATGGTGGTTTTGTTCTGCCGGTAAGTTTTTAATTATTTTTTTTTGCTTTATGAATTTGATTCTTGAAATTCTTGTGCTTGTTCTGGAATTTGGTTTGGTGGCCTAGGGAGCATGACCAGCCGGCAATTTCGGCTCGCCTTGTCATCTGTTGGTACTAGAAAGGCCACTACCACAGGTTGATGCTCTTTTGATGACGGCAACCTGTTTTTTGTTTTCACTTGTTTTGAAGTTCCTTTTTTAAAAATTTTGTATTTGTTCTGTAATGTTTACATTATATGTATATATATACAAATAAGAAGACCCCTTGGGATATGGATGGATAAAATTAGAAAGCATGCGGGAATGACATGGAGGAGACAGGCTCAAGATAGACAATTGTGGAACAAACTTGGGGAGACCTTTATCCAGCAGTGCATTAATAATTATTGACAATGATGATAAATTACATGTATATATATATACCGATGAACCATTACATTTTGACCACCCACAGCCTACAAAAAATGACCGCGCCTGGAGACCGAACGGTGGCGCAGATGAAGTTCACAGAGCAGTATACATACAACCCGAGGACCGGCTTTCGGTTAATAGAGTGTTCGGAGTCAGAATGGGAAAAGCTGCTGATTTATCGGAGTTTGATAAAGGTCAAATTGTGGTGTCATGGCGCCTCGAAACCACGATCTAGGAAACGGCGCGAATTGTGGGTTGTTCACTTGTCGCTGTAGTGAGTACGTATCAAAAGTGGGGCACAGGTTGCCAAACGACAAACCTTCGTCCAGTCGTGTGTCGTCCGCAGCTCATTGATGTCAGAGGGGAGCGAAGACAGTTGCACATTGTTCATGGCCACCCCTGGGCCACAGTGCGACAAATCAGCCGCAGCTACAACAGTAGTGATCATAGTGTTAGGTCACAGCAGAAAGTTCATCGCAGCCTTCTGCGCATGGGCCTGCAAAGCCGAAGACCCAGCTGGGTCCCTATGCTCACTGCACGTCATCGCGAACAACGCATGACATGGGCCCAAGATCATCGAGATTGGACCGTAGACGATTGGAAGAAAGTGGCCTGGTCTGACGAATCAAGATTTCTCGCACATCATGTGGACGGGCGTACACGAATATGCCGATTACCAACGAAGGCTATGGCACCAGGATGCACTTTTGAGGGAAAACAGGCTGGCGGCGGCGGCGGCGGAGTTATGCTGTGGGTTATGTTTTCTTCGGACACTTTAGGCCCAATTTTCCGAATAGCACAATCCATGACAGCTGTCAGGTATCTGAACATCGTTGCGCACCAAGTTCAGGTGAATTTGGAGGCCAAGGCATTCATGGCAACTGTGTTCCCTGCCGGTGATGGCCATTACCGACAGGATAATGGACCATGACACGGTGCCAGAATCGTCAAGGAGTGTTGTGAGGAACATGCTGGTGACTTTTCGGTAACGTCCTGGCCTCCAAATTCCCCTGACATGAACACAGTCGAATTTTGTGGTTCGACTTGGAAAAGCGGGTGGGCGTTAAATCACACCACTCCGAAAAGTACGGGAACTGATGGAGCTTCTGGTGACATTATAGTACCAGATACCCCAGGATACCTATCGCCACCTCATCGAATCGATACCTGGCCGAGTGGCCTATGTTTGGCGAGCTAAAGGCGGCCCTACGGTTTATTGTTGTATATACACTGGCGGGCCAAAATTAAGGATGAGACGGGTTTTCGAATGTAACGTCGTGCAGAAGTTCTCCACATCGACTCAAATCATACCATAAGATCCCCAAGATGTAAGAATATGGGACAAGTGAGTAAAACCGTCCAAACAAGGAATCCAAAGGATACAAAGACACTTTATTGAAAAGGTAGCTTCGAGCACAACTGGACAGAAGACAGAAACATCCATGTGACAGGCGGCTGCCAAGAAAAATCCAGTCTTTTGTAGTAAGGAATATGATCACCCCTGACTGCGTTGCAGGATTTACAACGTCTGTACGTGCTGAGAACGAGGTTGTCAAGGACGTGTTGAGACATCGCGGCCCATTCCTCTTGTGGCGCCAATCGCAGCTAAGGAATCGTTGCTGGCGGCTGGTGATGTACTGCCAAACGTCTCCCGAGAAGGTCCCACACGTGTTCGATTGGAGGGACCTTGCGTGCCAATCCATGCGTTGAATATCTTCACTCTCCAACAGCTCTGCGACAGCCACTGTACGATGAGGTGTAACGTTGTCGTTCATGAAGGGGAACTCAGGACCCACAGCACCTCTAAACAGACGCACATGAGGCAGGAGAACCTCGGTACAATAGCGGACACCAACGACTGAACCTCCTTGAAGGATGTGGAGGTCAGTACGGCTACCAAGCATGATACCGCCCTAAACGAGAACTCCGCCACCTCCAAACTGGTCCCTTTGGATTATGTTGGAGGTGTGATTGCGTGTTCCCTGCTCTCTCCAGATGTGTATACGTCCAGAATCGCTTGTCAGACTACATCAGCTCTCATCCGTAAAGAGAACTCAACCCCATTCCTGATGCGTTCAGTTCTTGTGTTCCTGGCACCACAGAAACCGCCATCTCCGATGAGCAGACGTTAATGGCACACACCGTACTGGTCGTCGTGCAAATAGACCACATTTGTGCAGCCTCCTGGCTACGGTAAAACGCGATAACGGACATCCAGTTGTCTGTTGCACGTGCCTTGCGATTTCTCGCGCTGTCTGCCTTCTGTCTCTTCTCGCCTGTAGCACAATATATCAGTCGTCCGCCGCCGTGGTTGCTCGAGGACGACCGCTGCTAAACACTCGGACAGCTGTTCCTGTCGTTTGAAATGCTCTCCAAGCTCGTGAAACGAAGCTGTGAGTGATCCCGAACTCCTCGGCCACACTAGTCACATTTCGACCTTCTTCCAACTTCCCAATGACGCGACCTCGGGTAAAGCCATCCAGATGTCGTCTACTAGATTGCCTGTTGGCCATATCACTCGGTGGCAGCAACTCGACGTCGTTCAAACCGATGTACACCGTGCAATAGTTTTCACCGAATTGCTGAGCGTACACCGCCAGTGAGCTTTATACCCTTCCGTCACCTCCCCTCCCCTCCTCCCTACGTCATGCTGCATATATGCGAATGCCCTACCGTACCGGATCCTAATCTATTTCCTGAGTGGTATTTCGGTCCGTTCTGCCTGCTCGTTCCGCTGTTATGGCAATTTCTCCTCTTCGTCCTTAGTTTTTGCACACCAGTGTATATATATGTGTAACTGTCAATCAGCTTGGACAAACGGCTTGAACATTGCGTCCGGCAGTCACAGTATTATGCATTCTGTGCTTTATGCGCAGTGTGAACGTAAATGTGCCGGTGACAGAACTCGAAGCTATATCTTTGTGCTCCGGATCATGCTTTCCCAATTAAGCTACGCCGGCCGGGGCTTATCTATGCTACTTGCCGTCTTGAAGTGTGCTTCGCCTCTATAGCAAGTCACATATATCCTCTATTTCGGAAAGGCGCAGTAACAAAATCACAGGCTTCGGGGATGCCGCAAACCATGCTTAAAGTAACTCTTTAGAAGGAGGAATGCTCACTAATTCCAAACGATATGAGGAAGTAGAATCACACGCTTTTCGAATAGATGAAGGAATTCTTATTAATTCCAGACGATTTGTGGGACACCACAAATTTTTACGTTCGGGAACCAATATGAAAGCAGTGGTTAAAGTTGGTGGGAATTATGGGGAAAGGCGTTCCCTTTAAAAATTGGTAAGGGGAACGGCGTTGCCTTAAATAAAATAGTTGCGAATAAAAGTACGAAGAAAAGCGCTGCTAAACTGTACCGAGGAAATTAAGAAGTGTTGTTTTATTAATATTTATGAATTCCATTTTTTGGGGTAAGAGTTTTATGTTTCAAAGTTTTATCTCTCTGATTTTTCAGTTTTCATAGATTTGCTCCTTTTGCCCTTGAGTTTTTCCCTCTTCAGACTTAGCTAGATTCGACGGTTTTGCTTTTGTATTATTCCATACATTAGCCATCTGGGCGAAAATCTTTAACTAATAAGAGTGCCGATGGCTAGATTTACAATACCGAACTCAAAGATGAAAGAAATTCAGTGCATAGCAGCTGGCCAAAGCTGCACTGACTGCCGCGTAAGGGTGCATCTATCAATTTTTTTAATGTGGTGTCTAACAGTAGCCATTTGTTTTGTAACTGAAACTTACAATGAAGAGCAATTTAATTATAGATACCTGCCTAGTAACGTGTAGCAACACCTTTCGCCCTGATGACGGCGGCGATTCGTCTCGGCAAGGACTCGACAAACCGGAAGCGTTGGGAAGCCATACGGATCCATGATCCCTTAACAAGCTCCCACAGTTCACGAAGATTTGATGGAGGGGTTCAGAGCCTCGAACATCTCTCTAGATGGCATCCCAGATGTGCTCGATGGGATTGAGGTCAGGTGACCTAGCTGGCCAAGGAAGCGAAGTCACGTTGGTGGATCAGGATGAGGTCCCCAGTGGGATGTAGAAGACGCACAAACTGGAGCAAATGGTCGTCCAGGATATCCCGGTAACGTTGACCTGTGAGAAACGATGTCACACGTACCAGGGTACCATTTCAGTCCAGGTAAACAGTCCCCAAACATGAATGCCACTCCCAGCAGCTTAAACAGTATCCTGCTGGCCAGAAGGATCCAACGCTTTTTGTGGTTTGCGCCGTACTCATATCCTGCCATCCGCATGTACCAACGTGAATCTCGACTCATCAGTCCAGGCAACATTTTTCCACATGTCTAGGGCCCAGTGGCGATGTTCCCGTACCCATGCTAATCTTTGTATCCTGTGATGTGCGGTCAGCAGCGGTACCCTCGTGGGACGGTGGTTCTGTACCCCATTGCGAGGAGATGGTTCTGGATGGTGTGGCTGCTTACACGTTTTTGTGCACCAGCATAAAATTGCCGAGTGATTTCTTGCACTGTGGCCTGTCTATCTGCTGTTACATTGCGAGCTAGCCGACGATGACCCTGCTCACTCACACGCTGTTGTTCACGGCAGTTGGCCCTTGCAGGGATGGTTTTTCCGAATTCGATGTACTCACGGTGCACCCGTGTCACAGTAGCTCGTTAAAAGCCCACTGCCTGCACGACTTCCGAGATAGAGTGACCCATTCGTCGGGCTCCGAGAATGTGCCCACGATCAAATGCGCTTAGATCCTTCGTCTTACCCATATTGCGTCTGACACTTACTGATTCCCGTTGCATCACTCCTTATATTGTCGGATTTCTGCATACGTCATGCCGTTTCTGTTTACAGGGCCGCCCACAGCGCCACATTTGCATAACGCCAGCTGTCTCTAATTCAGTTGCTCTTCAGTGTATAAAGGAACACTCTGTGAGAAGGATAACAATGCCATTCACTGTTTCTCAGAAAATGTGTATTTGGGGTTGTAGACAGGATCATATTCTCTTCCTTCTTTTTCTTATAAACGTATGTCTGTAAATTCGCATAGACTCTGAACTCTAAAAACAGCGCTTCCGCAAAACAATTCATCTGCTTACATCGCTATGGGATTTATAAATTTATCGATGCGGGACGGAGCCCCACAACCATGTGCTCCGGAGCCAAATTCTTTCCCAATTAAGCTACGCAGACAGAGTGCCGATCACAGCTACTTGACGTTTTAACACGTGCGTCATTCTCTAGTATGTCACAGCAGTTAAATATGAAACAATCATAGCACATTTCAATTCCAAGTGTTGTATTTGTTAGAAGCTCCTCTTTTTTGACGTGGTTATTTCCGAAAATCGATTAAAATCAATAAAATGAGCTCTAAGTCGAATCACATACTGCATCTCAAATTTTAAACACACAAATGAACCCCAGGAAAATAAGTTTTAGAATCTGTTTGAAGAGGCACAACTTCTATCGGCAGAAGACGAAACCGAATTCCAGATACGTGTGTTGCTGAAGGCAGCTTGATTGATGATATACCTCGTGACCTCCTTGAAGACGTAGAAAATTAGAGACAAAACTCAATTCTGTGCTCTAAGAATGAAGCAAAGATTACGGAAAATGAATGAGGTTTGCATGCGCTCACGTAGTGTAATCAAGACATCTGCTAATCTAGCTGGTCTCAGTTTGGTGACGAAAATAACAAAAAATGCAATTGCCAAAATCAATTTCTGCAAGGTCTCGCTAAATTCTGCAATGCATGCCAATCTATTTGATATGGCCAGAGCAGTATTTATTACAATTCCTGGTAAAATTCCGCAAGCTATGTACCATAAAAGGCACAATATTATATCAAATGAAAATTATACATTCAGTACACATAACATTATACATAAAGGTCATGGTTAGTTGATATGGGCGTCCTCCCCGAGCAGGATGGAAGAGACCCAAACCGAACACAGGCGAGAAATAGGCTGAAAGTAGGGCTTCCCAACAGTTTATCGCAATCGATAAACATGGGTAAACGTGGTGATCTGAGCAACTTCGATCGTAGGCTGTGACGTACTACCAAATGTAAACCACGTGTCAAGAATACAAATATGCAGCGATACAATCTGTTCGTGTAGCTTCGTTGGGAGAGCAACTTACTCCAGAGTGAGGAGGACCCGGTTCGATCCCCGTCAGGGAAAAATTTGTATTTTCACATTTGCGTCCGAACGTAAAACGGGATGTATTGGCCGTTGGGTTCTTCGAAACGTGTGTGATGTTTGTTCCACACATCATCTAAAATTAATGAAAAAAACATTTTTTCTTCGCTTCAAATAAAAAAAAACATCAAGAGGGAGATGATGTGACGTACTACAGAGGTAAAGCACCTGTCAAAACGATGAATCTGCAGCAATACATTCTATCTGTATAGCTTAGTTGGGAGAGCAACTTACTCCGGAGTGAAGGGGCGCAATTCTATCCTCGTCACGGACAAATTTGTGTTTTCACAAGACGCTTTATCGGCAGAGACAAATAGGTCATTCTATCGTCCATTTTGGTAATAACCCTTGCGTTCCTGAGGGCAACCATATCAAGGGTGTACTGCGGCTATGCCGTCGACGTACCAGAAAGCTAGCGATTGCTGACCATACGCCATTGATGACCGGAGTCGACGAAGAATATCCGAGCTCGTACAGGTCAACCGCTTGGCAAGGAAGGCGCAAATCACATCCAAGTTAAACGTCGGAAGACCAAGCAGCGTCAGAGAGAGGACGGTAAGGAGGAAGTTTAATACCATGGGGTACAGAAGATGACGTCATACTCGTGTGCCACTCTTGACTGCTCGTCATCGGAATTTACACCTCACTTGGTGCCGGGAACTTCAAAACTGGATCTCAGCAGAGAGGTGCCTCATCGTTTGCTCAACTGTACCGAGATGATGGGAGGGTGCGGATTTGTGTTGTGAGCATAAGGAAAAGCCCTGACGTGCCAGATCAGCTCTGTTCAAGGCGGTGGTGGCTCTGCGATGGCTTGGGGAGCCTTCTCATGAGACACAGTAGGTCCTTTAGAGTGATTGGAGAGGTTCTTAACCGCTGCGTGCTGTCAACATGTGCTGGCTGATCACTTGCACAGTTTCATAGCCTTCGCGCATCCAGCTGCCGATGGTCTGTTCCAACTTGACAATGTGCCCCCGCACCGGGCTGTAACCAGACGTGCATGGCTCGTGGAACACTCATCTGAATTTGGAACCATCGAGTGGTTCCCAAGTTCCCGGATTTAAACCCTGTGGATGCTTTCTGGAATGACGTGGAGTGGGACATCAGATCCAAGGATCCTGGTCTGTTGTCTCGGGCTGAGTTGTTGCCAATGCTACAACAGGCATGGCTAGCATTACCTCCGGAAATCCTCCGGCCTCTGGGGTAGTTGAAGCCCAAACTTGTACAGGCTGCTATTCGCGCAAGAGGAGGACCCATACGTTATTAGGTAGGTATCTCTAATGTTTTTTCTCACTGAGTTCATTTCTGATGAAAAATTGATCCGGAATAGTAAGATTAGCAATTTCATAATATCAAAATCTTTGCTGGTATCTTCACAGAGTAACTTAATATTAAATCTGAGTGGTCTACTGACACACACTTTTGCGGCACTTAACGCAAGAATTCACGAAACGTGGAACCACCATCATATGAAATAGTACATACACTGAAGTAAAAGAAAAACTGGTACACCAGTCTAATACTTGGTAGGTCCCCCACGGGAGCGCAGAACTGCAGAAATACAACGGGGCATGTACTCTACTAGCTTTTGGAAATATGCTGTAGGTAATGCACACCATACTTCCTGCAGCGCGTTCCGCAAATCGGGTGTATTCCGAGGTATCGGATTCCTGGGTCCGATAGCGTGTTGCATGGCATCCGAAATGTGTTCTATCACGTTCAGATCTGGGGACCTGGGGTGGGAATGGCAACACCCCAAACTCAGAAAAATGCTCCTCACGCCATAATGTGGCGTCCCGACACTTGTGTTGAGGTACATTGTCCTGTTGGAACAGGCCCAACCCATCAGCATGAATGCAGGACATGAACGGGTGTACCTCGTCAGAAAGGATGCGCACTTTGCTTTGGCCGGTCACAGATGTTTGTAGACGTACCAGAAGTCCCAGTGAAGTCCAACTAGCCACCCCGGTGGCGCAGTGGTCTAAGGCGTTGGCCTCTGATCATTCGTCCGTAAGGGGTCCGGGTTCGAATCCCGGTCAGGCATGGATGTTGTGTTTGTCTTGCGGCACTGGCTCTCTCCCTTCCCTGGAACCAGTGACCCTAAATTAGGGACGGGCGACTGCTTATAGCCCATTGAGTTGCTCACGACGGTGGTCGTTAAACCTCTCATCCAAAAAAAAAAAAAAAAAAAAAAAAAAGAAGTCCAACTATACACACCCTGTACCATTACGGGCTCCTCACCAGCCGGTACAGTTCCCTGTTGACAGGCGAGATCCATGGCGTCATAGGGTTTGCGCCACACACGAATCCTTCCATCTGCCCGATACAATTGGAGACGCTACTCGTCAGAACAGGCTACTTGTTTCCAGTCATGAAGTATCCTGTGGCGGTGTTGCCGTGCCCAAGGGAGGCGCATAGCTCTGTGTTGAGCACCCATCAAGAGGACTCGAGTTGGGTGTCGGCTCCCAAAGCCCATATCGTGCAGGGTACGTTGCACAGTACAGACGCTGATGCTTGTTGAGGCTGCAGCATTGAATTCCGATGATACCTGCGAGAGTGTTTCGTGCCTATCGCGTGAAACGATTCTTGACAGCCGACGATGGTCACGTTCACCTAATGTCTTTTTACGGCCACACTGGTATCGCAGGTTGGAGATTTTGCCGGAATTTTTGCAGTCACGGTACACCCTTGCAATGGTCGTCCGTGAAAATCCGAACTTCGTTTCTTCCTCCGAAATACTATGGCCCATCTCACGAGCGCCAACTATGACACCGCGTTGAAAATTGCTCAAATCGTTATTACTTGTCATTCTCATGCCGAAAACAGCTCTGACAGCTGGCAAGGATGTCTATTGCTTTATACCCGCACTGGCGGACGCAACCGAGTACGCGCATAGGTGACGTTGCTATGTATTTTGAATAAGCTCGTCTGTACCAGTTTTTTCTGGCACTTCAGTGTACATCGTGGCAATTTTATATTGACGAAATTCATGTCGTGCAATCAAAACAATGACTGGCATGTGCAATAAACAACATTGAAGCTATGACTTTACTGAGGACGCGACATGGCGACACCAAGAGCAGTATATAACAATATTGTGCTCAACCTATACTTCCGGTGGTGACTTGGTGACGTTACTCTCATATTCTTCTTTTGATCAGTCTTTTCAGTCCCCAAGGGTATTCTCCATTTTAAGTTCTATAGAAAACCATGTTTCCTGTCAAAGAGTTCGGAGATTTATTTTATTTATACTTATTTCCTTTGCGCGTATTCCCTCTTAACTCATAAAGGTAGGTTTCCCTTTAATGCAGGTACGATTTTTACAAACGTTAAGAGCTCCTCTTTTTAAAATTCTAAAATGATATGTATGAAACGTTTTAAGAAAAAAGAAAAGATATTTTATTAAAAGGAAAGTATAAAGCAGGGAAAACAAACATCGTCGTTTAGTTTTCCAAATCATCGTCTGAGAGATGATTTTTTTTTATTGGAGAGGTTTAACGACCACCGCGAGCAACTCAATGTCTATAAACAATCGCCCGTCCCTGATTTAGGTCCACTGGTTTCAGGGAAGGCAGAGAGCTAATGCCGTAATAGAAACACAACATCCATGACTCACCAGGATTCAAACCCGGACCTTTTTCGGATGAATCATCCTAAGCCAGCGCTTAGACCACTGCGCCACCGAGGTGGCATCTGAGAGATGCAAATACAAATTAAATTTCAGCTGGCAGAAACAGGGGTTTTAAATTACCTTTCAAATGACCAATACCAATTTTGGTTTTCAGAGGATTTTATCGGTTTTAGTTTATCAGTTCTTAATTAGATAAATTTATAGCGTTTCCGACTTATGACTTTCTTCAGCTTACGAGAATACAGTGAGTGGCCACTTTATTATGACCACCTGACAGTTTTAAGCAAATGAGCTATGGATGCACGCTGTTCCAGTCAGAGGGCGAAGCTAGTATAAAAAGAGAAAGCATAGTGCTTGAGACAGTAGTAGAAGTGATTTTTGGGTGACGAGATTTGTAAAAAATGCGATTTGATGGACTTTCAACGTGGGATGATTGTAGGAGCTCGGAGCCATGGAACGAGTATCACCGAAACCGCCGCATTTGTGAAATGTTCCAGAACAGCTGTTATTAAAATGTTTAAAGACTGGACTGTCAGCCAAAAAACTGGGTCTCTACGTGCAACGTGTGGTCGTCATCGACTAGTGACTGCTCGGGCGGAACGGAGAGTGTCCAGACTGGTAGCAGACAACAGAAGGGCAACAGTGCAGCAAATTACAGACCATCATAATCAAGGATCCCCTCAAATGATCTCTGCACGCACTGTTCGCCGTACACTGCATCGGATGGGATATGGCAGCCGAAGGCCCGTTTGAACACCTTTGATGTCTGCAGTTAACAAGAGAAAACGTCTCCAATTCGCACAGGAGCACAAGGATTGGACAGTCGATTATTGGGAACGAATTATGTGGTCCGATGAATCACGTTTTCAGCTGCACCATGCCGATGGCCGAGTGAGAATTTGGCGGAAACAGCACGAAAGCGTGCACCCCAAATGCATTGCTACAACCCTTCAAGCTGGTGGAGGCAACGTTATGGTTTGGGGAATGTTTTCCTGGCATGCTTTGGGCTCTTTAAGTCGTGTTGATCAACGGCTGACTGTCACATCATATCTAAACATCGTTGCGGACCAAGTGCATCCTGTCATGTGGATGGTTTATCCCAATGTCGACGGCTACTTTCAACAAGATAATGCGTCCTGCCAAAGTGCTCGTATTATACAGGATTGGTTTCAGGAACATTCCGGTGAGTTTACTTTGCTTAGGTGGCCCCCACAATCTCCAGATTTCAACCCCATTGAGAATTTGTGGGATGAAGTTGAACAAGCCATCAGACAGCTGAATCCACAACCCTGCAAACTCACACTTCTGGAAAATGCTATTCATCAAGCATGGTCTCAGATTCCACAAACCACCTATTAACATCTCGTGGAATCCATGCCACGAAGAATCGACACAGTATTAAAGGCAAAATGTGGCCCAACGAAGAACTGAGGGGGTGGTCATAATAAAATGGCCACTCAGTGTATAGTAATAATATGTGAATAATACGCATACCGGCCACTCAATTAGAAACTCCTATTCAATACCCGATTGAATCTCCTCTAACCAAAATTATAGCATCTATGAGGTTTGGCATAAATTCCACAAGGGGTTGGAGGGTGTCTACATCTACAGCATACCAGGTGTTCACCATACAGTCCTTTAACTGGCTAAGATTTGAGGCAAGAAGACTTTACTCCTAGATCTAATTTTCTAACATGTACTATACATTCTCAATGGGTTCAAATCCGAACTTTGTGGTGGTCAGGGAAGATGATGAAAGTATCTGTCATGATTGCTGAACCACTGCTGAACATATCTTGCTCTGTGGACAATAGCATTGTCATCCATGAGACAGCCGTCATATGCTGGATAAAACGTCAATAATGTGGACTGCACTTTATCAGCAACAATGTTCAGATAATCCTTAAAGGACACCCGATCTTCCTGCATTATCAAGGGACCCGTTCCTCACCAGGAGAGCGTGCCATACAGCAAGACACTACCTCCACAACGCTGAGTTTTGTTTAGAAGGCAAGCTGGGTACATTGCTTCATGGGGCTTTCGCAAAACTCTTTGCCTATCTTCGCTACAGACTAAAGTGTACCGCGATTCGCAGAACCACAGCTTGCCGTTCAGTTTTGTTTAGAAGGCAAGCTGGGTACATTGCTTCATGGGGCTTTCGCAAAACTCTTTGCCTACCTTCGCTACAGAACAAAGTGTACCGCGACTCGTAGGACCATATATTGCCGTTCAGTTTTGTTTAGAAGGCAAGCTGGGTATATTGCTTCATGGGGCTTTCGCAAAAATTCTTTGCCTACCTTCGCTACAGAATAAAGTGTACCGCGAGTCGTAGGACCGCAGATTGCTGTTGAGTTTTGTTAAGAAGGCAAGCTGGGTATATTGCTTCATGGGGCTTTCGCAAAACTCTTTGCCCACCTTCGCTACAGAATAAAGTGTACCGCGAGTCGTAGGACCACAGCTTGCCGTTCAGTTTTGTTTAGAAGGCAAGCTAGGTACATTGCTTCATGGGGCTTTCGCAAAACTCTTTGTCTACCTTCTCTACAGACTAAAGTGTACCGCGACTCGTAGGACCACAGCTCGCCGTTCAGTTTTTGTACATTGCTTCCTGGAGCTTTCGCAAAACTCTTTGCCTACCTTCGCTACAGAACAAAGTGTACCGCGACTCGTAGGACCATGTATTGCCGTTCAGTTTTGTTTAGAAGGCAAGCTGGGTATATTGCTTCATGGGGCTTTCGCAAAAACTCTTTGCCAACCTTCGCTACAGAATAAAGTGTACCGCGAGTTGTAGGACCACAGATTCCTGTTGAGTTTTGTTTAGAAGGCAAGCTGGATATATTGCTTCATGGGGCTTTCGCAAAATTCTTTGCCCACCTTCGCTACAGAATAAAGTGAACCGCGAGTCGTAGGACCACAGCTTGCGGTTCAGTTTTGTTTAGAAGGCAAGGTGGGTACATTTGCTTCATGGGGCTTTCGCAAAACTCTTTGCCTACCTTCTCTACAGACTAAAGTGTACCGCGACTCGTAGGACCACAGCTTGCCGTTCAGTTTTGTACATTGCTTCCTGGAGCTTTCGCAAAACTCTTTGCCTACCTTCGCTACAGAATAAAGTGTACCGCGACTCGTAGGACCACAGATTGCTGTTGAGTTTTGTTTAGAAGGCAAGCTGGGTACATTGCTTCATGGGGCTTTCGCAAAACTATTTGCCTACCTTCGCTACAGAACAAAGTGTACCGCGACTCGTAGGACCATATATTGCCGTTCAGTTTTGTTTAGAAGGCAAGCTGGGTATATTGCTTCATGGGGCTTTCGCAAAAACTCTTTGCCTACCTTCGCTACAAAATAAAGTGTACCGCGAGTCGTAGGACCACAGATTGCTGTTGAGTTTTGTTTAGAAGGCAAGCTCGATATATTGCTTCATGGGGCTTTCGCAAAACTCTTTGTCCACCTTCGCTACAGAATAAAGTGTACCGCGACTCGTAGGACCACAGCTTGCCGTTCAGTTTTGTTTAGAAGGCAAGCTGGGTACATTACTTCATGGGGCTTTCGCAAAACTCTTTGCCTTACCTTCGCTACAGAACAAAGTGTACCGTGACTCGTAGGACCACAGCTTGCCGTTCAGTTTTGTTTAGAAGGCAAGCTGGGTACATTGCTTCATGGGGCTTTCGCAAAACTCTTTGCCTTACCTTCGCTACAGAACAAAGTGTACCGCGACTCGTAGGACCATATATTGCCGTTCAGTTTTGTTTAGAAGGCAAGCTGGTCATATTGCTTCATGGAGCTTTCGCAAAAACTCTTTGCCTACCTTCGCTACAGAATTAAGTGTACCACGAGTCATAGGGCCACAAATTGCTGTTGAGTTTTGTTTAGAAGGCAAGCTGGATATATTGCTTCATGGGGCTTTCGCAAAACTCCCACCTTTGCTACAGAATAAAGTGTACCGCGAGTCGTAGGACCACAGCTTGTCGTTCAGTTTTGTTTAGAAGGCAAGCTGGGTATTAGAAGGCAAGCTGTGTATGGGCTTGCCGTTCAGTTTTGTTTAGAAGGCAAGCTTCATGGGGCTTTCGCAAAAATTCTTAGCATACCTTCGCTACAGAATAAAGTGTACCGCGTCTCGTAGGACCCCAGATTGCCGTTCAGTTTTGTTTAGAAGGCAAGCTGGGTATATTGCTTCATGGGGCTTTCGCGAAACTCTTTGCCTACCTTCGCTACAGAATAAAGTGTACCGCGACTCCTAGGACCACAGATTGCCGTTCAGTTTTGTTTAGAAAGCAAGCTAGGTATATTGCTTCATGGGGTTTTCGCAAAAACTCTTTGCCTACCTTCGCTACAGAATAAAGTGTACCGCGAGTCATGGGACCACAGATTACCGTTCAGTTTTGTTTAGAAGGCAAGCTGGGTATATTGCTTCATGGGGCTTTCGCGAAACTCTTTGCCTACCTTCGCTACAGAATAAAGTGTACCGCGACTCCTAGGACCACAGATTGCCGTTCAGTTTTGTTTAGAAAGCAAGCTAGGTATATTGCTTCATAGGGTTTTCGCAAAAACTCTTTGCCTACCTTCGCTACAGAATAAAGTGTACCGCGAGTCATGGGACCACAGATTACCGTTCAGTTTTGTTTAGAAGGCAAGCTGGGTATATTGCTTCATGGGGCTTTCGCAAAACTCTTTGCCTACCTGTAACTTATACTCTAGATTCAGTTTCCTTTTGATTTTACTATTTCTTGTTATTTTATTTTCCTATGCAAATTATCTTCTCACTTAACGAGAAGTTATTTCTCCCGCTGAATTATATGTGGCAACGAGTGTAAGTCATTACGTGGTGGTATGCAGTATATATAGGCGCGCTCAACTATACCAGGCAGCTTCGTTTTATATGTGATAGGTTCTTCCATTATTGTTGTTATGTGATTTATCTACGATAGTACGAAAGTTCGGAATATCAGTAACTGTGTTTTGTTGGAGTGTGTATTTGAGTAATACTAGGAGTTCCCCAAATAAAAGGTTAAAAGTGAGTACGTTTTCTTAGTTCATTTTATTGTCAGACCTCTGTCTGGCTGTTAAGTCTATTTCATTGAGTGTCTACGTTAAGTCCAGGGTATATTGTGTTTACCGCTCTAATAAGGAGCCTTCAAGGTACTAATGTGCTAAAACCGAAGTTATATTACTGATATTCAAGATAATGAGGAACGTTGAGTAAAAAGAAGTTCCATATTCTTGGAATTTATTGCACGTGCGTGTCTTACCTAAACAAACTCTAGCACTTTGAAGATTAGACACACTTTAGCTACGTCAAGTAACCTTCCAATAACCCTAACGTGACTTAACGTAAGCTTCCCTGCACTACACCTCCAGGCGGAGAACTTTATTCATTATATACCTTCGCTACAGAATAAAATGTACCGCGACTCGTAGGACCAGTCACGGTGTTCTTGCCGCAGCTGCATACGAGTTTTTCGTTTCTTTGCTGAAGTCAGCAGAATGCTTCGGTCAATTGCTGCACATAAGAAATCCTGTTTCTGCGCTCAAGATTTCTTAGACGACGATGATCTCCTTCCTGACCACAGTTACGCACCTTAGGCAAGCAATATAGATTATCTTCCCACTGAATAAAGGTCTGGATATATCACATTTTGTGTAAGCTCTCAGCTCAGTACCAGCAAGAAGCCCTCATTCGATCTCCAAAAGATCTTTTGTTTTTCTCATTGTGATAAACTCTACTGACGAGTCTTAAATACTTGCCTAGATCCCGTGTTGACGCACGTGACCATGCATTTTGCATTTGGTAACGTTTACGTGCATCAACATAAAGGTTTTTAATTCATTGGCCGGTGTGAATAAGACTGTATAATCTCTTTTTCTGTTCTTTAAAATTTAAATTAGCAATAAAAAGTATAACAATTGTGTATCTCATGATTCCAAACATTATGTATCTTGAAATTCTCTTCCAAAAATGTGCGTATGTTTTTATATCTCGGTGCTCTCTAAGTAAAAGATTCCCATGGCAGTTGATATATTCTGCATAAGCTTTGATTTGAAAATTTTGGTATCGTATCCTGTTTGATTCAGAAATTATTCACAACGCATCAGCTGCAGTTGTTTGAATCCACATCAATTTGTAAGGGTAGTGAAGTCTCTGATTCTTTTATGGCCCAATAAACGAGTTGAAAAAATTAGATCTTTTTTTAACCTTCATTGAGTCGCACGATTGCTCGGTGCATTATATTCGGTGAATACACGTAGGAATTTATCAAAATAAGGGAAACACTGTGTAAAAATATTTATTAATTTAACTGTAGGTCCATTTAGAATAGAAGCAGTTCGACTTGGAATAGACTTGTACAAGTCATCTTAGAAGATAATGGAGGTTAGGATCATTCTCCCTTTAGAATATGTCTCAACTGTGCTAGTGATGTTGGAGTTGGAAAGTATGATCTGACCTTTCGCTCCGGCTATTCCCAGAAATAGTCAACAATATTGAGGTGGCAAGATACTTGCTGTATCTCATTCTCATGGACTGCAAACCACAACTTCACACGTTTCGTACATTGAGTGGGTATATTATCTGCTTGAAACGAGGGGCGGTCATCAGGAAACAATGCCTGCCACATTGGGTGCAGGTGGTCCCCAAGAGTGGATTCGTACGCTATAGATGTGACACGAAACTGGAGATTAACCAATGGCCCTCAGTAACGCCGCCATAATATGGCACCCTACAGGATGATAGATCCACCTTCATGCTTCACAGTAAGAATAAAACAATCGGGGTGGCACAACAGTTGTAGTAAGTGTTCTCCAGACGTACATCAGTGGTTCTCCAGACGTACATCAGTGGTGGAAAACAATGAAAAGAACGATTCATCAGATCAGATGACAAGTTGCCGTTCATTAGCATTCCGGTTCTTATTGTGCTTTGCACCACCTTACACGTTCTGTTGCATTGATGTTGGTAACGAGAGGTTTGTGGATTGTAAGACGGCCACAAATACCGGCATGAGGATTTCCCGATAAACTGTCATGAAGGAAACGGGATCATTCCAACTGGTGTACAAATCTGCTGCCGTGGTCTTGTGCTTCCGTTGTAAAACCCATACCAACAATCGCCTATCCCTATCTTATATTTCGATATGGCGTCCACAATTTCCACGTTTGGAGGCAACGACATGTTCTTTTCGATAGGTAGACATATTGTTGGTACAGTTACTTGTATTGCGCTTACTAGTTATGCCCTTCTACTGTATTAGTTACATACAGTGAAAAGACAACAAAGGTTCAACCTAGAGACGAAATGAGAGGTGGTACAGGATCGACACACAGGGGGCACTCCAGTTGTGTGAACTTATTCGAGCTTCAATTTTAACGACTGCGCAGTTTTTTTTCAGTGCCCGCTTTGCTGTTCCTAATTGAATTGTGTGAGCGCGGGAATTGTCTTTTTTAAACTCAAGACAGTAGAACATTTATTTCCTTCCATGCGAAGGTGTTGTAAATGGTACTTTATGTTGGGTATCAAAATATAGTTTTGGACATGGACTGTGTATCTTTAGTTAAATGTTAAATCTTCCTTTCTTGTAAAGATGATGCGTGCGTGTGTGTGTGCGTGTGCGTGTGTGTGTGTGTGTGTGTGTGTGTGTGTGCGCGCGTGTGTGTCTGTCTGTCTGTTTGTGTGTGTGTGTGTGTGTGTGTGTGTGTGTGTGTGCGTGTGTGTCTGTCTGTCTGTTTGTGTGTGTGTGTGTGTGTGTTATGTTATCCATCAAAACTGAAGCTCCAGGTTGTCAGGAATGAGCATTTAATTAGTATTTTTTGTTTGGAGGTTTAGCGACCTCCAACAATAGCTTTTGTCACTGTAAGCTGTATCCCATCCCTAACCTGCGTCTACTGACTCCAAATGTGAGAAGGTACGAGCCAGAGCCACCATTGTCTCATCCGGAGGTCAGGCCAGAGACCACCTTGGACAACTGGCCATGACCCACTGATCACTTAGCCATATGGGCGTCCCTAACCTGGGTCTACTGGCTCCGAATGAGAGAAGGTACGAGCCAGAGCCACCATTGTCTCATCCGGAACTCAGGCCAGGGACCACCTCGGACAACTGGCCATAACCCACTGGTCACTTAGCCAAATGAGCGTCTCTAGCCTGGGTCTACTGGATCCGAATGTGAGAAGGTACGAGCCAGAGCCACCATTGTCTCATCCGGAGCTCAGGCCAGGGACCACCTCGGACAACTGCTCATAACCCACTGGTCACTTAGCCAAATGGGCGTCCCTAACGTGGGTCTACTGGCTCCGAATATGAGAAGGTATGAGCCAGAGCCACCATTGTCTCATCCGCAGTTCACCCCAGGGACCACCTCGGACAATGGGCCATAACCCACCGGTCACCTAGCCAAATTGGCGTCCCTAACCTGGGTCTACTGGCTCCGAATGTGAGAAGGTACGTGGCAGAGCCATCATTGTCTCATCCGGAGCTCGGCCCAGGGACCACCTCGGACAACGGGCCATAACCCAAAGGTCACTTAGCCTAATGGGCGTCCCTAATCTGGGTCTACTGGCTCCGAATGTGAGAAGGTACGAGCCAGAGCCACCAATGTCTCATCCGGAGCTCAGGCCAGGGACCACATCGGAAAACTGGCCATAACCCACTGGTCACTTAGCCAAATGGGCGTCCCTAACCTGGGTCTACTGGCTCCGAATGTGAGAAGGTACGAGCCAGAGCCACCATTGTCTCATCCGGAGCTCAGTCCAGGGACCACATCGGAGAACTGGCCATAACCCACAGATCACTTAGCCAAATGGGCGTCCCTAACCTTGGTCTGCTGGCTCCGAATGTGAGAAGGTACGAGCCACAGCCACCATTGTCTCATCCGGAGCTCAGGCCAGGGACCACATCGGACAACTGGCCATAACCCACTGGTCACTTAGCCAAATGGGCGTCCCTAACGTTGGTCTAATGGCTCCGAATGTGAGAAGGTACGAGCCAGAGCCACCATTGTCTCATCCGGAGCTGAGACCAGGGACCACATCGGACAACGGGCCATAACCCACTGGTCACTTAGCCAAATGGGCGTCTTTAACCTGTGTCTACTGGCTCCGAACGTGAGAAGGTACGAGCCAGAGCCACCATTGTCTCATCCGGAGCTCAGGCCAGGGACCACCTCAGACAACGGGCCATAACCCACTGGTCACTTAGCCAAATGGGCGTCCCTAACGTGCGTCTACTGGCTCTGAATATGAAAAGGTACGAGCCAGAGCCACCTTTGTCTCTTTCGGGGCTCTGGCCAGGGACCACCTCTGACAACTGGCCATAACCCACTGGTCACTTAGCCAAATGGGCGGCCATTTAAGTAGTGAAATGCCTATTGTAATATACGTAAGCTGAATGCAACAAACATACTTCTTCCCATTCCGAAGAGACTGTTTGCGACATATACACTAATATTTGCCTTCCTTTTTAGTTCCTGCTTTATGTAAATTTTGGTTTATTCTCATCAAGCGTTTCTTCAGCTGAACGCCACTTTTTCTCAGTGGATGAATTTATGTTTGGTAGCATTATAACGAAGTAAATTTCTCCGTCATTTCTGTCCACGCCAGGATTCGAACTCGGATCCCCTCATTCCGGAATAAGTCACTCTACCAATTGAGCTACGCGGACGTTTTATTCTGATTCCTATCTGCCTTTATGTCGTGTGCGTCCTTCTGGCAGGTACGTCACATCTCCTGGTACGTTACATCATCTCCCCTTATTTTTTTTTTTTTTCGAAGTGCTGGAGAAGGGATTCTCTTATTTTTCCTATCTCGCGGTGTGGAAATAACATCACACCAATGGGAGATTTTGAACGGTCGGGTCATCCTGAGAGTTCGGGCGCCATTTTAACGAAGTAAATTTCTCCGTCATTTCTGTAAACGCCAGGATTCGAACTCGGATCCCCTCATTCCGGAATAAGTCACTCTACCAATTGAACTACGCGGACGTTTTATTCTGATTCCTATCTGCCTTTATGTCGTGTGCGTCCTTCTGGCAGGTACGTCATATCTCCTGGTACGTTGCAGCATGACTACAGGTTAATACCTAATGACATAATCAAAGACTGAAGATAGGAATGAGTTGTTTTGATTGCATGAGTAATAATGTTTAGAGCAAGTATAATTTGGCACCAGCACTTGATTATCCCTGTGACATTGGTTTCAGCGGTAGCACTTGTTGACCAGTCTGACTTGTAAACATTCCTAATATTTGAAGCACGGCAGTTAGTTCTTTTACTTACAAATTGCTACATAAAAGCAACAGCAGTCCTACAATATGATTAAGTAAACGGAGAGGTATATTCTGCAGTTGATGTTTTCTGTGATCAAGTCTATTGACTGAACTGTGTGTTTGACGAATGGTATTGGCGTGTGAAGGATAAAATAAAGAATTGACTTAGTAAGTATGTTTTACTTGATTTTCATCTGGCCATTATAAGAAGTAAGTTCATGTGAGACACAGTTGTAACGAGGGATTCGGCTGAAGTAATTCAATAATCTTTACTGTGAAGCAGTTTTACTTCGACAAGTTAAGCCTTAGTCGGTGATACTTGTACTGTAATTTAACTTTCATTTTTAGTTGTCTTTCTCTATGTCAATTTTGAGTTCGTTCACTTTTAGCTTTTCAACCTTAATGTTGTACTTTATCACTCAATAAATGTTATCTGGCAACATTTTTGAGGTCAGGGGGAATGACGTGTGCATAGCTGGCAAGCAAGATTGCTACATATACTGTTTAATGTGTTAAATTAGCAGCAAAAAGTGTGGTGTGGTAGTCGTGGAAGCTTCCTTAAGCTGTAAGCGGTCTTTCTCCTGCAGCTAGCGTATGTAAATCTTTGGTGTACATATTTCTTGTTAGAGTTCGTTTATCTACTATAGTATTTACTAACTCATGTTAATAAGTTTAAGTGACTATTGCTCTTGTTGGAGTAATTATCTAGAAGTAAAAGTGCCTGTTGAGTTTCATCTGAATAAAAGACGAACTGTTGGAAACTTTTTCTTTAAATTTACAAGTATTTGAGTGACTCCTGTTTCACTTAACGTGAGTGGAAGAACAAATATTACGTAGTGTTCCCTAAGTTACATATACACGTTTAAGGTGGTTTCACCTAAAATCTCTGCCTTATGTTTCCAACGGTAAAACTTCTTTACATGATGTCTTTGCAATTAATGTATTCCCAAGGATGAAAATTTGCACATCGATAAAACTAACTTTAAGTTATAGAATGGAATACTTAATACTTGCTAAAACATAACCATAATTATATTAAAAATCAATCATTTTTCTTTGAGTAATGTCCAGAGCTGTTAATACCGGGTGCGCCATATAAAAGAAGCCCCATGGCAAGACCTTATTACGCGGGTAAAAATTGTTTGACGGGTGTCCAGTTAAAACCGCTTTGTTCCACTTCTAATCGGTTTCTGCGTGTACAGCTGGAAAGGAATTCTCCGGAGTGGTTAGTCACAGCCAGAGCAGTGTAGCTACGCAGTCATAAGTGTAAGTGAAGAGAGAAGAACGGAATCGGAAATGGTTTTAAGTACGGAACAGCGGATTTTTATTGTGGAACATTATTTCAGAAATAGCTCATACAAAGTTTTAAATGAGTTCTTTACAGAACAAATTCCACATTGTGCAGCACCGGCGAAATTAGTGGTACAGACGTTAGTGCGGAAATTTCGTGAAACAGGAAAACAAACAAAAGAAGCAACCCCAAGACAATTAATGCAACAGGAAAAGAAACAAATCCAAGACAACTCGTACAGAAGACAATATCAAGGATGTGTGCATAATGATGTTACAAAGCCCTCGGAAGTCGATTCGCCGATTATCGTCTGTAACGGGAATATCTGCCACGTTATGCCGACGCATACGTAAGTTGGATTTGCATATTCGGCCGTACAAAGTTATGGCGCTCCAAGAACTTAAAACTCCTGATTATGCAAAAATGATACAATATTGTAAGTGGTTTCAGAAGACCATTGTCAACGTTGAAATGGACCCAACACTTTATTACATGACAGATGAAGCATGGTTTCATCTGAATCCCAGACGGACAATGGAGACCAACACGAATCCTAGACGGATAATGAATGGAGACCAACACGAAACCCAGACGGACAATGGAGACCAACACTAATCCCAGACAGACAATGGAGACCAACACGAATCCCAGACGGACAATGGAGACCAACACGAATCCCAGACAGACAATGGAGACCAACACGAATCCCAGACGGACAATGGAGACCAACACGAAACCCAGACAGACAATGGAGACCAACACGAATCCCAGACGGACAATGGAGACCAACACGAATCCTAGACGGATAATGAATGGAGACCAACACGAAACCCAGACGGACAATGGAGACCAACACGAATCGCAGACGGACAATGGAGACCAACACGAATCCCAGACGGACAATGGAGACTCCTCTATAAGACCAAAAGATAGGCGTTTGGTGTGCTGTGTCTGCGAAGAGGATACTCGACACATCCTTTTTCACTGACACCACCAACTCGGAGCGCTATGATCAGCAACTGTTCAATCCATTTATTGCCGCACTTACAGAAGAAGATCGAACATAGGCTTTCTTTCAGCAGGATGGTGCGCGGAACAGTGTACGTGCTGTGCATGAAGTGTTTGTGGAGGACAGAATTGTATCGAAAGGACTATGGCCACCCAGATCACCCGATCTCTCCCCCTGTGACTTTTATCTGTGGGGAGCAATTAAAAGTGAACATTACGGGATGCTATAGCCCAGATTACTGCGGATGAGTTGTGGAGCGTTACGAACAACATTTTTCGTCGTGCGCAGCTGTGTCTTGATGTCGGAGGACAGCACTTTCAGCAATTGTTGTAAAAGCAGGTAAATTACTTCGGTTTTCTGTCATTTCAACTATTCTTTACCATGTATAGTAACATTGCCTGACTGTTGTCGTTCATTATACTCGGGCCTCTTTTATATGACGCACCCTGTAGATGGCACGAACTGTACATTGATGATGTCAGTAGAAAAACAAATGTTGGATTGCTTAATTATGGTTATGTTTTAGCAAGTATCCCATGCTATAATTAAAGTTAGTTTTATCGATGTGTGAATTTTCATCCTTGGGAATACATTAATTTCGAAGAAAATATCTAAAAAAAGATTTACTATTGGAAACATAAGGCAGAAATTTTAGGTGGAACCGCCTTAAACACTGAGAAACGTTGCAATAGTGATAGTGCTTTACAGTGAAGAGTCATGTTTGGGTAATTGTTGGAAACATAAAGATATTCGGTAAAACAATATTTATCCCCTGAGATTCAATGAAGCATAACAAAACTTTTTACACTGACCTCGTAAGAACCCCCCCAACCCCTTCCCCCCACCTCAAAAAGACAACCTCCGATCAATATACGACAAAAAGATATGATAATGCGAAAAAGAGTGATATCTGCCTTCAAGCGAAATTCCATTACTGAAAACAGGCTCTATAATTATGAACACCACATTGACTCATGCAGTATATTTTACTTATGATGTTGAAGCAAGAAGTCCGTTGTTACCGGATGCCATGGTTACATTAGAAATCATAAAATAAGACGTTTGAATACTTAGTGATTTCACAAAAACTTTCAATATGCATACGCATGACACAGGCTTGGTATTCTTTTGTAACATTTTCGACACTGCAGATAGATGTACATATATTTCTATCTCTACTGTTCAAACTTTTGATAGATGTACATATATTTCTATCTCTACTGTTCAATCTTTTGTAACATTTTCGACATTGCAGATAGATGTACATATATTTCTATCTCTACTGTTCAAACTTTTGATAGATGTACATATATTTCTATCTCTACTGTTCAATCTTTTGTAACATTTTCGACATTGCAGATAGATGTACATATATTTCTATCTCTACTGTTCAAACTTTTGATAGATGTACATATATTTCTATCTCTACTGTTCAATCTTTTGTAACATTTTCGACATTGCAGATAGATGTACATATATTTCTGTCTCTACTGTTCAAACTTTTGATAGATGTACATATATTTCTATCTCTACTGTTCAATCTTTTGTAACATTTTCGACATTGCAGATAGATGTACATATATTTCTATCTCTACTGTTCAAACTTTTGATAGATGTACATATATTTCTATCTCTACTGTTCAATCTTTTGTAACATTTTCGACATTGCAGATAGATGTACATATATTTCTGTCTCTACTGTTCAAACTTTTGATAGATGTACATATATTTCTATCTCTACTGTTCAATCTTTTGTAACATTTTCGACATTGCAGATAGATGTACATATATTTCTATCTCTACTGTTCAAACTTTTGATAGATGTACATATATTTCTATCTCTACTGTTCAATCTTTTGTAACATTTTCGACATTGCAGATAGATGTACATATATTTCTATCTCTACTGTTCAAACTTTTGATAGATGTACATATATTTCTATCTCTACTGTTCAATCTTTTGTAACATTTTCGACATTGCAGATAGATGTACATATATTTCTGTCTCTACTGTTCAAACTTTTGATAGATGTACATATATTTCTATCTCTACTGTTCAATCTTTTGTAACATTTTCGACATTGCAGATAGATGTACATATATTTCTATCTCTACTGTTCAAACTTTTGATAGATGTACATATATTTCTATCTCTACTGTTCAATCTTTTGTAACATTTTCGACATTGCAGATAGATGTACATATATTTCTGTCTCTACTGTTCAAACTTTTGATAGATGTACATATATTTCTATCTCTACTGTTCAATCTTTTGTAACATTTTCGACATTGCAGATAGATGTACATATATTTCTATCTCTACTGTTCAAACTTTTGATAGATGTACATATATTTCTATCTCTACTGTTCAATCTTTTGTAACATTTTCGACATTGCAGATAGATGTACATATATTTCTGTCTCTACTGTTCAAACTTTTGATAGATGTACATATATTTCTATCTCTACTGTTCAATCTTTTGTAACATTTTCGACATTGCAGATAGATGTACATATATTTCTATCTCTACTGTTCAAACTTTTGATAGATGTACATATATTTCTATCTCTACTGTTCAATCTTTTGTAACATTTTCGACATTGCAGATAGATGTACATATATTTCTGTCTCTACTGTTCAAACTTTTGATAGATGTACATATATTTCTATCTCTACTGTTCAATCTTTTGTAACATTTTCGACATTGCAGATAGATGTACATATATTTCTATCTCTACTGTTCAAACTTTTGATAGATGTACATATATTTCTATCTCTACTGTTCAATCTTTTGTAACATTTTTTGTAGATGTACATATATTTCTGTCTCTACTGTTCTTTTGATAGATGTACATATATTTCTATCTCTACTGTTCAATCTTTTGTAACAGATAGATGTACATATATTTCTATCTCTACTGTTCAAACTTTTGATAGATGTACATATATTTCTATCTCTACTGTTCAATCTTTTGTAACATTTTCGACATTGCAGATAGATGTACATATATTTCTATCTCTACTGTTCAAACTTTTGATAGATGTACATATATTTCTATCTCTACTGTTCAATCTTTTGTAACATTTTCGACATTGCAGATAGATGTACATATATTTCTATCTCTACTGTTCAAACTTTTGATAGATGTACATATATTTCTATCTCTACTGTTCAATCTTTTGTAACATTTTCGACATTGCAGATAGATGTACATATATTTCTATCTCTACTGTTCAAACTTTTGATAGATGTACATATATTTCTATCTCTACTGTTCAATCTTTTGTAACATTTTCGACATTGCAGATAGATGTACATATATTTCTATCTCTACTGTTCAAACTTTTGATAGATGTACATATATTTCTATCTCTACTGTTCAATCTTTTGTAACATTTTCGACATTGCAGATAGATGTACATATATTTCTATCTCTACTGTTCAAACTTTTGATAGATGTACATATATTTCTATCTCTACTGTTCAATCTTTTGTAACATTTTCGACATTGCAGATAGATGTACATATATTTCTATCTCTACTGTTCAAACTTTTGATAGATGTACATATATTTCTATCTCTACTGTTCAATCTTTTGTAACAGTTTCGACATTGCAGATAGATGTACATATATTTCTATCTCTACTGTTCAAACTTGCTTGACCAATTATTACATCTAAAATCAAATACAACCCGGTTAGGAGACCTGCAAAAATAAGAATAAAATACAGCAGCAAAAATAAGTTCACACTAACACCACCTAGCGTCAGAACTGCGAATTAAAAATCCACGAATGTAGGCAAAGTATTCCACAAAGTATGTGTTATCCGGTGTTGGAAAATGTTTTTGTATCAAACTTTTGGAAGCAGCGATATCGAAAAAAACATAATAAACATTTGCGCCCCCTGCCTGGGAAATTTTGCATTATTTCGGGAACGAAAGTCATAAGTATTTTTCGTAGTTAGTATCATCTGACTGAAAAAGGATGTTTTAAGTAGTGTTTTTAGAAACGCAGATATAGCTGTAAATACCAGCGTCAACTTATGCCCTCTGTTGGAAAAATTGAATGTTCAGAAAATTTTTAAATTATATGCAAAACATTTCGCACCAGAAACGCTCTCAGACAAAGAATGAATTTTTCACATCGGAGTTAGAAGCAGAGATCTCGCGAAATCTACGATCCCCGAAGGAAAAACTATGCATCATTTTAAGCAAAAAGCATCGACCAGATCAGACTAAGTTTCATCAAAGTCGAAGTTTATTATATAAACTAGGTAAACATCCTTCAATAATGAAAGGGGGGGGGGAATAAGATATGTGCAGCATTTTTTTAATAACCAGGTATTTTCGTTTTGTTTGTGAACTTAGAATTGCGCAGTTGTAAATGTTAAATTACTATGGTATTTCATGAGCAGGAGCACAGACTGTATATTTTCTTTTCTTTTTTTACTTTCTTTTTCATTTCTTCTACAAATATACATAAAAGAATACCTGGTTATATTTTGCAAAAAAAAAAATGTAATTATATTCTGAGAATTTCGTGGTTTAAGGAAAAAGAAAGTTCTCAAATCATATTTCTTTACCATACGCATGAAATAATAATAACATACTATTACTTTCTGTATTGGAACTCTCAAATTTTAGACTTAAATGAGAAAAGAAACTGGTACGACAACCGCAAGTAATCATTTTATGTTCGTAAGGAGAATCTTATAATTAAATTTAATACGATAGGATTCTAAATGAAAAGTTCTGCATGTCGCTTACGAACGACAAAGTAGAACCAAAATTCCTGACCTAACGTTTTCCTGATTTTAAAGGGTTCCTTAAACAATTTTATTTGTGTGACGTAACACCTCTCTGACGTCATGTCCGAATAATTTGGATGAAATGACGTCACGCCTAGAACTGTGAAAATTCGGTTGATATGGAGTGTCACAAAAATAGATGGAACGTTTCGTCGAAGTAATACAGATGTGCTCCAAATGTGAAACAATGAAACAAATTATATTCGTTGGGGCAGAGATCAAACAATTAAAACAGGCAGGAACCAGGAGGTGCCAACAAAATACGAACGACAAAGTAGAACCAAAATTCCTGACCTAACGTTTTCCTGATTTTAAAGAGTTCCTTAAACAATTTTATTTGTGTGACGTAACACCTCTCTGACGTCATGTCAGAATAATTTGGATGAAATGACGTCACGCCTAGAACTGTGAAAATTCGGTTGATATGGAGTGTCACAAAAATAGATGAAACGTTTCGTCAAAGTAATACAGATGTGCTCCAAATGTGAAACAATGAAACAAATTATATTCGTTGGGGCAGAGATCAAACAATTAAAACAGGCAGAAACCAGGAGGTGCCAACAAAATGGAACAAACGTTCAGACGTTCAGACAAAGGGAAAGAGCGATGATTTCTGTTTGGTGTTCCTGATCCTCGTCGAGTGTTTGAATTAATGGGGAATTATATGTTTAGATCATTTTCCGGGTCAGAAATGCGTATAATCTAGTAACCAACAGCTTTGTAACGTTATGACAATACACAAATTAATTAGATTCAATCTAAGTTAACTCTCATAATAGCTGCATTTTAATCCCGATTTTCGTACAATTTTCATTTGAATCCGATGATATCAAATACTCTCCACCAATAATAAAATTATTAAGGATATTCGATTATAAATTAAGCAAAATAATAGAAATAAATAAAAAAGTATTATCAGCCGTAAAGCACATGAATGACTTCTTTCTGCTCAAAGGTAAATTCCATAGATTCTCTAAGAATACGATTGTAATTAAGAATTATTTCTGCCAAATGCACTTTGACGTTCAGTATAAGCAGTTTAGCTTTGCTGATGAAACACTTCATCCGTGAGAATAAAAGGAACACAGATATTAAATCGATTACAATCCAAAAAGTAATATTGCATTTCAATTTGTTGAAACGTTAACTACAAAAATAAATCGAATTTTCGACATAAATCAGTCATGCGAAATGCGAGAGATATGTGAGAAGGTTTTTAGAAACCTTTTTTGTTTCCGAGAGATTTCACTTTCTCTTGGAATGACAAAAACCAAACTAAGGCAGATCTTTCCGACCAGAACTTTAAGGATTCCGTTGTAGCACTTACTGTACATTGTTCTCATACGATTCAAGAAGAGTAATTTTCAACTCCAAATATCACATTTGCATCGAGAAATTTATTTATTAGCTGTGTAACTTAACGGAATTTTGTGTGCTAGTTTGTGTAGGCTATATGGCGTAATATCCATATTTGTGTAAACAGCACTTAGTTGAAGTACAGTATGTAAAAAGTCGACTAGGTTGCTTCAGCAGACGACTGGTCAGAACTACTGTCGTTTGGCAATTCATCCGAGATAGGTTCGGTTTCCAATCCTTTAGTAACTTCAAAGAATTTTGATTGTTAGTTTGTTCAGGATCTTGGTGCAAAATCATTATTGTGTAGAACGAGTTTTGTCGAAGTGCTTCAGCAAAACGTCGACTCGGTCGCTCCTGTAGGCGAGTGGTCAGGAGCGCTGCCTTCTAAGCATACATCCGAAGTGGGCCCGGGTTCGAATCCCGCATGAAGCGTGGGTAGTGTGTTTGACGGCTTTGGTCTCTTCTTGAATTTAATCGTGGTGGTTTGTAAACAATGAAAAAAATTTCGCTGGAGCTGTTGAGACACTAAACCCTAATCAACTGCAAAATTATCTGACACAGCGCTGTTGTCTTGAGGGTACATTTAAAATACGGAATCATTGCACATAACGCTAAATTAATATAGCTAAATTTTCGTTCCTGCTTATCCAGTACAT
This sequence comes from Macrothele yani, assembly GCA_039090855.1. Classification (NCBI taxonomy): domain Eukaryota; kingdom Metazoa; phylum Arthropoda; class Arachnida; order Araneae; family Macrothelidae; genus Macrothele; species Macrothele yani. Next base: position 27,396,402 of record CM077001.1, read on the forward strand.
TTTGATAAGGGCAAGTATGTTTGAATTAACCGGTATATAATACGAGTAGTTAAGAGATTTCAAAACTTTCTTTTAGCAACATAAGAAGTTTATTCTCCACAGGAGAGATTGTGAAAACACAAGTTTGTCCGTGTCCCCTTACTCCGGAGTAAGACTCTCTCCCAACTGACGGAAAGGAATATCTCGCTGCAGATTTGTTGTATTGACACATGTTTTTACCTCTGTAGTACGTCACATCATCTCCCTCTTAATTTCTTTTTGTATTTGAAGCGAAGTAGGAATTTTTCATTAATTCCAGACGATGTGTGGAACAAACATCACATATTTTTTGAAGAACCCAACGTCCAGTAGATCCATTTTTCACAATTGGGCGCCAATGTGAAAACGCAAGTTTGTCCCCTCACTCCGCAGTAAGTCGCTTTCCCAACTGAGCTACGTGGACAGAATGTCCCCTGCGGATCTGTCGTCTTGACACATGTTTTCACCTCTGTAGTAGGTCACATCATCCACCTCATAATTTTTTTTTGTCTTTGAAGGGAAGTAGGAATTTTTCATTAATTCCAAACAATGTGTGAAAAAAACATCACATATTTTTCGAAGAACCCAACGGCCAGTGGAAACTTTTTCCACAATCTGGCGCCAATGTGAAAACACAAGTTTGTCCGCGACGCGTATCGAACCGGCTCAACCTCACTCCGGAGTAAGTCGCTCTCCCAACTGAGTTAGGCGGACAGAATGTCTCGCTGCAGATTTGTCGTCGAGACACATGTTTTTACTTCTGTAATACGTGACAAGATCCTATTCATTGCGCTGCATTTACTACTAATACATTTTATAGCTCAGAAATTAAATCATGCCCTCGTATAATTGAATTCACGGAAGGAACGCCATCTTGATACTTCATGAGATTAAGAATAAATACTATTCTAACGGTCTGCAGCTGAGAAATTTTACTCATGAAAGAAGTGCCTCGTATTCCGAGCTGTATATTTTGGGGACGTGGCGTTCTACAACTGAGAAGTGTCTTTATAAACAGCTTACTTTCTGATCATTCGTCGGACAGCGGTCCGGGTTCGAATCCCGTTGAAGCATGGATGTTGTGTTCGTCTTACGGCACTGGCGCTCTCCCTTCCCTGGAACCACTGGCCCTAAATTAAGGACGGGCCACTACTTATAGCCCATTGAGTTGCTCACGGTGGTCGTTAAACCTCCAATAAAAAAAACCCAGCTCACTGCAAAGGATTAAAATAACTACGCAGTTACGTGGTGATAATACACCGACCAGTCAAAGCATTAAAACCACCTACCTCACCCGATGAGTCATAGACTCCACGAGATGTCAGTAGGTGTCGTTAGATATTTAGTACCATAACTGCAAGAGACGTTCCCGCAGTTCACGTAAATTACGGGGGTGGGGTGATGTTGCTCGTACCCGTTTCTCCAACTCAAACCACAAATGCTCGATAGGGTTCATGTCTGTAGAAATTAGGAGCAATGGCAATAAACGAAATTCCGCTTCATGTTCTTGGAACCATTCCTGAACCTTCTACGTAGTGTGGCATATAGCATGGTCTTGCTGAAAGACGCCATCTCCGCCAGGAATACAGTCTCCATATCTCCGGCAGGGAATACAGTCCCCATAAATGGGTGTACTTGATCAGCCACAATGTTCAGGTATGTGAGAGCTGTCAGAATTCTTTCTACAGGAGTAATGGATCGAAGTGTTCCTCAAGAAAATATTGCCCCAGATCATCACACTCCCTCCAGCCGCCTGGATCCGTCCCATAGTACCTCCAGGTCAGAGGGCTTCCTTGGGTAAACGTCGCATACGAGCTCGTCCGTCGACATGGTGTAACAGGAAATGGGATTCGCCTAATCATGAGATCTTCATCCAGTCTTCTATGATCCAATGTCGATGATCACGTGTCCACTGCAAGCGCTGGCGACGGCGAACGGCTGTGAGCATAGGCACACATGCAAGAGCTTACGATGAAAGGTATGTTCGGACACATTTGACTCTTCACCACAATTGAAATTATGGTAATGTCAGCCCCAGTTGCCCTCCTGTTCCTGCAGACGAAACAAGATAGCTCGGGCTAACCTCTGACATCAATGAGACTTGGCCTGCCCAAGCGTCGCCACTGCTCGAAGTGTCACGTGTTTCGGATAATCTTTGATAGGTACTAACTACTGCAAAGCAGTAGCTTACCAGCGTCGCTGTTTCGGAAAATGCTCTTACCAAGGCGTCTTGCGATGAAGCGATCTAGACTTTGTCCAAATCAAGGAAATCCTTTGCGTTTGCGATGTTACCTGTAACATAATTGTAAGGGAATGTTTCAAGTTCTTTTAGAGACAGTCACAGATGTTCTATGTGTGCGCCCTTAGTTACACGACACACATCGAGCCGGTAATCAATTTCCGCCTAAACGCGATACACGCGGTCGCCCAGGACTTTTAAGTTTGCACAAACAGCCCGTAATTTCAAATTTTTTGGGCAAATCGTAGATAGATTTTCTGGTTGGAGGTTCTTTTCCGAATCGTGCTCGAAAATGCCGTTGCACAACAGTTACAGATTCCGTTTTTCTCAGTTCAAGAACACAAAACGCCTTCTCCACTGCAGACGCTGGCATTTTGACTGACTAGTCACGTGATTCGCGCTATCGCCTACGTCACTCGGGACACAAGCTTTATGAGTACATCTACCTAAAGGGTTCGCAGTTGTAGTCCGTGTCTTCAACTGTTACTGTTTTACATCATCTGGAAACTGTATACTTCTTTATGAATCACCCTGTATATGTATCATTCACGACCTTGGTACGTGACGCTGATTGGCTGCACGTCCGCTTATTTGCATAACGTAGAGGTGGTTTAAATGTTCGGGATGATCAGTGTATAAAAAAGTCCATGATTTAAGCCATCTAGAAAAAGGCATGGTAGTGGGGACTAGGCGGGCATTTGCATGAATGCAAAAACAAGTGTATCGAAACTGTACAATGAATGCTGCACAAGCAAAAAGACAAGCAGTCAACTCTCTTCCTGTGGGTGGACACGGACGGTCGATATTCGAGAAAGACGTTGGACAGAGAAAATTGTGCAAGAAAACAGACCACCTGAAATGCGTCAAGTATCTGCGCAGTATAAAAGCTGTACAGAAAATGGAATTTCAGCTTACATAGCCCACTGCACATTGAATTAATGGGAGTAAAGACAACAGACGTTCCCTTCACGTACGACTCGTCTCTGCTTAAATGCTTAAAACAGACAAGTTCGGCTGCAGTGGGAACGTCAGCACAAAAACCTGATCCTTGAGGACTGGCAAAGGCATCCTCGCCTGATATCACGCTTTCGGTTAACGCCGATAGAAATTCCACAATATGACGTCACCAGAACGAATCGATGGATCCCAGATACTTAGCGCTAACTGTACAAGCTAGTGCAGGCGGTGTAGTGGTCTGGGTTCTATTTCTACGAGGGCACTTAGTTACTTAATACATCTCGAACATCGTTTGGATGCCACGATTAACATGATCTCAGACCATGCACACCCGTGCGTGTTCATAGCGTTTCCTGAATGAGAGGACTGATGCCAGCAGATAATGCTCAATGCCACAAGGCTCAAATCTTCACACAGTGGTTACGGAACACGACCGGGACTTCATTGCGCTGAAATGGCCTCCAGAACACCCGTATCTGAACCCAATTGAACACTTATCGGATGCGATTGCAAGAGCCTTTTGTAACAGATCTTTTTCTTCAGCGAACATTCCGCCATCGATGACTCTATCACATCTTCTTAGGTGAACATCCCTGTGGAACGATAGCAGCTCGATGAACCCATTCCACATCTAATTGAGGTTCTGCTGAAGACCTCGTGCGGTCCAGTGCGACGTACTACAGAGGTGTAAATATGTGTCAAGACGACAAATCTGCAGGGAGACATTGTGCCTCGTAGCTCAGTGCGACTTACTCTAGAGTGAGTGGGAGCTGGTTCGATACCCTTCGCAGACAAACTTGTGTTCTCACACCCAGCGGGGTTCTTGGTAAGTGTTGCTAATACATAATTTGCTACTTCAGTATCTATACTCTGAGTTAGCTTTGCATTAGGAACACTCCATTCCCGTTTTGCATATTCGGTGGGATAACGAAGTATCACGTGATATCAACATCACATGCGGCTTCTACAAATTGTGCACACTTATCCTCTGTATGTAATCAGTAAATGTTTGTCTGCAATGAAGAAACGTGGAGAGGTAAGCCAGTTTGACCGCGGCGTAAGCCAGTTCGGGCCCGGTGGGCTGTGTTTTGGAAAGAGCCGCACTTGTTGGCTGCTCCCGTAACCACTGCGTCAAAGGTGTACTAGGACTGGATTGCCCATGCACAGACATTTAGCAGAACAGTTCACATTGGTCAACCACGCGCGATTTATCTTATTGATGAACGTCGGGTGTCATGATAGGCATGTCAGCAACGACGTGCAACAGTCACCCTGTTCACCCACCAGTACAAAAGCGGTGCAGTTTGATTTATTTCCACATGCATCATGCGCCGTGCCTTGCTTCGTCTTTAGTTCCTCTGCCGGAGACCAAAGAAGATACTCTAGTCATGGCAAACAACGCATTGCATGGGCTAAGGAACATCGCCAAAGAACAGATGGCAAAAGATAATTTGAAGTGATGATCTCCGTTTCCTGCTGCACTATGCTGATGACCTGGTTCCATATGGCGTAAACCGCTTGATGTCCATCTCTGGTTGCACAGTTAGAGTTCAACAAGACGGTGGTGGTGGTGTTTTGGTCTGGGAAGTTTTTTTCCTGCTAAGCCCTAGATCCGTTGGTTATCATACCACAAACATTGAATGGTGGGCGTTACAGGGACCCGTTGGCCGACGATCTCCATCCATATGTGCAGAGGGTTTACCGAGACCACAGTTCCGTCTTTCAACGGGAAAAAGCAACGTGTCATCGGGCTCGTATAACTACTGAGGGCTTGGAGGAACATGACAACGAATTCGCAATATTGCATTGGCTCCCAAATTTCCCTGACTGTAACCCAATTGAGCTTTTTGTGGGATATGCTAAAACGGGGTGTGAGAACTGCTGATCATTCTCTACTGAATGAGCGTGAACTAACGGAGTTGCTGCAGCGGACATGGATCAACTTACTCAGGGAGGATGTTCGACGCCTTGTAGAATTCCTTCCAAGGAGTCGTAACTGCATAGAATATGATACCAACGCCTTATTAGGTAGGTGTTTCTAATGCAAATCTAACTTAGTGTATAAAACCAAACAAACAAACAAACAAAAGTACGTTATTCGGAGAATGGGTTTTCAAGCTTCACTAGACTGCCAAAGTGAGGATATGGTACAAAAAAGGTTATGAGCCCCTGCAATATTGGGATTTTTCGAAAATACGGTAAAGACCATATTCTCCCAATCTTTCCTTCAGGAAGAATGATCCAGTATCTGGTTGGAAAATGTTCACTTATCACTTCCATTATTTACTATCAGAATACAAGCTGCATTTCGAGGAAAATGTTGTCGACATGAACTCAGTAGCTGAGCCCATCTTACGGATTTATGATGTCAGAAGCTGACTTAAAAATACACATAGCACCGTGGATTGTTGGCCACCGTGGTGTAAAGCTTAACGCGCTCGGCTAGATATCGAGAGATCCGTGGTTCATTTCCACGGCGGCGGCTGAAAACAATTTTTCGGTTGCTGTGTATTTCTGGAACGTGGAAAGAGCGATGTACTTATTTATTTACTGACGCCACGTATTTGGAGGATTTTCACCTTGGATCTTGCCCTTGGATTTAACCGCTATAATATATATAGCCAGTGTCGTTAATGCCCACCAGATGGAGACGTCTCAGTAGCTGAGCCCATCTTACGGATTTATAATGCCAGAAGCTGACTTAAAAATACACATAGCACCGTGGATTGTTGGCCACCGTGGTACAAAGCTTAACGCGCTCGGCTAGATATCGAGAGATCCGTGGTTCGATTCCACGGCGGCGGCTGAAAACAATTTTTCGGTTGCTATGTGTTTCTGGAACGTGGAAAGAGCGATGTACTTATTTATTTATTTATGTTATCGACATGTTGATACCCACATGAGGTCCTTGTCTATTGAATCATTATTCTGTGCTTACCTGTGTATAAATACCCACTGGGTGCCACATATGGAAGAAAGCGTTGTATCGGCTTCTAGATATTAATCTGTCCTTTTACGAAGCAATGAGCTTATTAGTGGTGCAGTCCCAGTTGCTGAATGGTAAGAGGTGCGGGCTTTCTGCTAATCATCCGACCCCACGCTCGAGTCCTGGATGAGCCATGGGGGTTCGCTTGTTCCATGGGACTGACACTCTTTCACTGCTCCCGGGGAATCAATGGCCACATATTGTGTACATGCCTTAAGGATGCTTACAGTGATTTTTAAATCCCACGAACGACTGAATATCCGCCGTGGCTCGGACGACCACGTTAAGCCGACAGACCCTGGGTACTCTCTCCCGGGTGCTAAAATAAAGTGCGTCTCTTCTTACCTCTTTGTATCTCGCTTCCGTCTGACATTCCTTCCTGCCACCCTAGCCTAAATCTCCTAGCTTCTTGCTTCTAAACGTGCCCTCCCCGTACACATACTTGAGTATCTGGCTTGAATGTCACGCCAGAAACTGGGAGAGGTTTGGTGCCTTAGGCGAAGGGTGACGTGGAGTGAAGCTCTTCAGAGCCTGCCTGAAATCTTGACCTTGATAGGCATGAAACTGCAGATCTGAGTATTTTTCTGTCCACTTTCGGTTTTTCATTTTTCAAAATAGTCATAGATAAAAATTTACTGCTTTTTTTATGAGAAATAATGAATTTTCACTCTTTAAAGTATACGTAAATGAGATGTGCTCCGCAGAAGTGTCACTGAAGAGCGATGACTGTATGTGGACAAACCTGAGATCCCAGGTGGTCAGCGCTTAATCTCTCCACCCTAACGTGCCACTCAAGAGTATATGTGAGGGGTGGGGTTTAAAACGTAGGATCGGACACTTTAAAATCCTTTACATGAAAAAATATCTAAATCAAAAGAACGAGAAAAAAAGGGAATTTTAAGCCTGTGTTTGTGGTATGCATTCTTCAAAACCGAACAGGTTTGTCTTACGTAATCTCTTATGCTACTGATAACTGAAGTTATTTACTACACTCATCGTCAAAAGAATACTTGCACCCAAAAGGAAGCAATCGGCAGAAATGAAACTTTGTGGGTAGGTTCGATATCGTGAAATATGTAAATGGGTCGCAATGCTGTACCTGACCGGCTATATACGGTCTCCCCGTTGCGCTTGCTTGCCATTCTGACTCATGTTGTTGTATTGGTTTCATCCTTTGCAAGTGAAATATGTCTCAGAGAAAAGTTAGGAAGCAATACGAGCCATTGGAGGAGTTCGAGAGCGGCCGCATCGTCAGGCTCCGAAAAGTGGGATGATCTTATCGCCGTACTGCGTGCAATACAGGTCGTGCGGATATCACCATATCACGCTGTTGGCGGCAGGGGATAGAATAACGCACGCAGCAGCGACAAGAAGGGTCTGGGAGACTTCGACGAACCACGGAGAGAGAGAGAGAGAGAGGACAGACGGGTTTTAGGACATGCGCGGAGTGACCCAACAGCCACGACTGCGGTTATTCAGCGAGCAGTGGTGCCCTCCATGCATCGTTCGATTAGTGCCAGCACCATTGGCAGACGGCTGCACGATGTAGGACTACACGCACATAGATCGTTACGACGGTCTGCGTGCTGCAATGGTGTTGTGCGAGACTGTCAAGGAGCCACTCAGAATGACAGCGAAGGACCTTTTGGGAAGAGTCCCGATTTTGTCTTGGACGAGATGACCACCGAATCCGTGTGTGGAGTAACTGTGGTCAGCGCCAAGAAGAACGATTTGTTATCGAACGTCACACGTCAAGAAGGCCTGGTGCCATAGTGTGAGGTGCAATTCCCTACGATGGCAGATCACCTTTGGTACTCATTACAGGTAATTTGACAGCCCAACGCTACGTTGGTGAGGTCCTGTAACCAGTGGCCTTACATTTTCTGAACGGTCACTCCAGTGCGATTTTCCAACAGGACAACGCTCGTCCGCTTACTGCTGCTGTCTCCAGAGCTTGCCTTCAAGGCACTGACACTATGCCATGGCCAACCACATTGACAGACCTATCGCCGATAGAAAATATCTGGGATGTTATTAGACACGCTATTTACACTCCACCCTTACCGCACAATCTGCAGGAACTACATGAGAACCCAGGTAGCAATATTATGTTGGACCAACCGTGGGCTTTCAACGGTCGGCCCAGCGACTCGGCGGCCAACAATTGGATATGTGTTGGTTCAACGGTTGGACCCACATTGGAAAACTGTTACAAACAGTTTTCCAATGTGATCATGTGTTGTTGGAGAACCATGGTTGGTCATGTGTTGTTGGAGAACCATGGTTGGTCATGTGTTGTTGGACAACCATCGGACAACCGTTAAGTGGGCATTTGTTGATAAATGGTTGGTCATGTGTGGTTGGAAAAACCGTTGGCCAATCTTCGATAAACAACGCAACCTTCGCCCAACGCTGCCGACGCAAAAATATCATTGGGCCAACCGTTAGCCAATGTCAGTGTGCTACTTGGGAATATTCAAGCTGCATGGGATGGCTTCTCGAAGGACACTATTAGGACATATACAACTCTATGCCGAGACATCTTTCATGCTGTGTGAGCAAACATGGCAGTCCGACGCCATACGATAGGGACTACTTATTGGCGTGTAGCTCAATAAGTATTGTCCATATCAGTGTTAATGTTTAATCATTTATTGTTCTGGGTAACCTTTACCTTCCTCCCGAATAGCATTGCAATACGACACGTCCTTCTGGGTGCAACTATTTTTTTGACGTAGAGTACGGGCTATAAGCTGTCGCCAGTCACTAATTTAAAGCCACTGGTTCCAGAAGAGAGTCAGTACCGTAAGACAACCCCAACATCTACGCCACACCGGGATTCGAACCCAGTCCCTCTCGGACAAACGGTCATGAGCCAGCCTTTAGACCACTGCGCCACCGGGGCAGCCTGAGTATTAGACAATAACTTATATGAATTCCAAAATTCTTATAATGTGAGCTTGTTGAGTGTGGTGTTTTTCAGAACTTGTTATCAATCAAATTCGCATTTTTTTTGTCGCTCACCTCCTAAGAATATCCTGACAGTAAATCTTGTAATATTAGGAAGAACTTTATTTGCACACGATGAGTGCATAACGCGTGAGAAAACATTTGCTTCGCAGTTTTGGGAACAATGTGGAATGAATATTAATAAGTACCGAACATATATTTCGCAAATGATTTCTCGCTATGTGTGATTCAGTAAAAGGCAACTTTAGGTTTTCGAGTTTTTATTTTGAATGTTGTGAGTCACACTGTGAAATAACACCAGGTGGACGGAACGTTTTTCGTGGAAGGAGGTTGTACAAATCATGTAAAAAAAATGGATCTCTTGCCTCGTACGTGTGCTGGTTCCATCCATCTTCCCGAAAGAAGCGTGCTCTGATTCAATGCGCAAATGATTATGGATGATGCCAACAACGAAAGATAATTGTACATAAAATCCCTTAGCCACTTACACGAATGGGTGTGGCACGCCTCATTGCATGAATGATACCAAAACAAATAGTGCTTAATATCACCAAACAAATTAAAACATGCAACTCGGAACTAAGCTTGTCATCAATTAGACTCTCGGAATTAATCTGTAAAATGCCTAAACCGTAGACATGGGAAGTTTGACGACATCCTTCTTTCTTTGGCTATACCCGTAGTTGTATTGTACTCGTGGAGTTGGGAATTAAAATCCCTGAAAGTTCTTTTGAGACAATATGAAGAAATCCCGTTCGAGGAGACAAACTTGTGGAACCCTTTTTCTTAGTGGGAAAGCAAATGTCATGGCGCCGTACTTGCTTTGATGTACCGTCGAAACAGCTTAACGGAATAGCCTATTTGTCATAAGAAAATATTCCAATAAGCGGGATATTCCATTACCAGGGATCTCTCCAAATAAATTCACACACGTATGCATTTACATACGAACTCAAGTACGCATAACCACCTACGTAAATACGTAGTGAAGAAAAAATGTTTAAAGAACAGATAAAAACTAAGTTAAATGTTGCTTTATAGCGACATAAAATGTTGTACAGTATAGTACTGTACACAGAATAGCGTACTATTGATAAAATGTAGTGCAGTACATATGTAGAGTACTGTAGATGTAACATTCACGCCTTGGCAAAATAATTAGTTACCTTACATTGCTTTCTTTCGGAATTTAATAAATTTGTTACCTGATTTTTCAGTTTATAATATGTGGAGAAGTTCACATTATTCATATTTTCCAAAAAGCGTTTTAAAATGCTGCATGCATTATTTACATCTGTGTGAGAAGGTTCTTCAATATCCACATCATGATCATTATTTTTTACTATAATCTCCACACTAAGAACCACACATTGTACCTGTGTTTCTGTCACAACACAAATTCCAAAGAAGATGGCTTGAATAGAGAAACTGATTTTCTCCTTTTTAACCTAGAAAGAGCAAAAATTTATTCAAGTAACCGGGATTAATGCAGTATTCTTATTCTATTAACTGGAGCGTTTTATCATTATCTACACATGTTGCGGTTTGGGACACAGGAATTTTATTCTTTTAAGCGGGATATTCCACTATTCGATATTATATTAAGCGGGCCTGACTCTAACAAATCTTTCTGGGAGGTTACACTAAAACTACGGAAAATTCTTTTGAGACAAATTGAAGAAATCCTATTGAAGAGACAAACTTCGGAATCCATTTCCTAGAGGGAAAGTAAATTTCATGGCTCCATAAGTGATGCCTCTCGCTTTGATATAACAAAGCTTTCTGCAACTTTACACTAAAAGTCCTGAAAATTCTTTCGAGACAAATTGAGTAAATCCCATTCAAGAGACAAACCTGCGGAACCTATTTCCTAGATGGAAAGCAAATTTCATGGCGCCATAAGTGATGCCTCTCGCTTTGATATAACAAAGCTATCTGAAAGATTACACTAAAAGACCTGAAAATTCTTTTGAGACAAATAGAATAAATCCTATTCAAGAGAAAAACCTGCGGAACCTATTTCCTAGAGGGAAAGCAAATTTAATGGCTCCATAAGTGATGCCTCTCGCTTTGATATAACAAAGCTTTCTGGAAGGTTACACTAAAAGTCCTGAAAATTCTTTCGAGACAAATTGAGTAAATCCCATTCAAGAGACAAACCTGCGGAACCTATTTCCTAGAGGGAAAGCAAATTTAATGGCTCCATAAGTGATGCCTCTCGCTTTGATATAACAAAGCTTTCTGGAAGGTTACACTAAAAGTCCTGAAAATTCTTTCGAGACAAATTGAGTAAATCCCATTCAAGAGACAAACCTGCGGAACCTATTTCCTAGAGGGAAAGCAAATTTAATGGCTCCATAAGTGATGCCTCTCGCTTTGACATAACAAAGCTTTCTGGAAGGTTAGACTAAAAGTCCTGAAAATTCTTTCGAGACAAATAGAATAAATCCCATTCAAGAGACAAACCTGCGGAACCTATTTCCTAGAGGGAAAGCAAATTTAATGGCTCCATAAGTGATGCCTCTCGCTTTGATATAACAAAGCTTTCTGGAAGGTTACACTAAAAGTCCTGAAAATTCTTTCGAGACAAATAGAATAAATCCCATTCAAGAGACAAACCTGCGGAACCTATTTCCTAGATGGAAAGCAAATTTAATGGCTCCATAAGTGATGCCTCTCGCTTTGACATAACAAAGCTTTCTGGAAGGTTAGACTAAAAGTCCTGAAAATTCTTTCGAGACAAATAGAATAAATCCCATTCAAGAGACAAACCTGCGGAACCTATTTCCTAGAGGGAAAGCAAATTTAATGGCTCCATAAGTGATGCCTCTCGCTTTGATATAACAAAGCTTTCTGGAAGGTTACACTAAAAGTCCTGAAAATTCTTTCGAGACAAATAGAATAAATCCCATTCAAGAGACAAACCTGCGGAACCTATTTCCTAGAGGGAAAGCAAATTTAATTGCTCCATAAGTGATGCCTCTCGCTTTGATATAACAAAGCTTTCTGGAAGGTTACACTAAAAGTCCTGAAAATTCTTTCGAGACAAATTGAGTAAATCCCATTCAAGAGACAAACCTGCGGAACCTATTTCCTAGAGGGAAAGCAAATTTAATGGCTCCATAAGTGATGCCTCTCGCTTTGATATAACAAAGCTTTCTGGAAGGTTACACTAAAAGTCCTGAAAATTCTTTCGAGACAAATTGAGTAAATCCCATTCAAGAGACAAACCTGCGGAACCTATTTCCTAGAGGGAAAGCAAATTTAATGGCTCTATAAGTGATGCCTCTCGCTTTGATATAACAAAGCTTTCTGGAAGGTTACACTAAAAGTCCTGAAAATTCTTTCGAGACAAATTGAATAAATCCCATTCAAGAGACAAACCTGCGGAACCTATTTCCTAGAGGGAAAGCAAATTTAATGGCTCCATAAGTGATGCCTCTCGCTTTGATATAACAAAGCTTTCTGGAAGGTTACACTAAAAGTCCTGAAAATTCTTTCGAGACAAATAGAATAAATCCCATTCAAGAGACAAACCTGCGGAACCTATTTCCTAGAGGGAAAGCAAATTTAATGGCTCCATAAGTGATGCCTCTCACTTTGATATAACAAAGCTTTCTGGAAGGTTACACTAAAAGTCCTGAAAATTCTTTCGAGACAAATAGAATAAATCCTATTCAAGATACAAACCTGCGGAACCTATTTCCTAGAGGGAAAGCAAATTTAATGGCTCCATAAGTGATGCCTTTCACTTTGATATAATAAAGCTTTCTGGAAGGTTACACTAAAAGTCCTGAAAATTCTTTCGAGACAAATTGAATAAATCCTATTCAAGAGACAAACCTGCGGAACCTATTTCCTAGAGGGAAAGCAAATTTAATGGCTCCATAAGTGATGCCTCTCGCTTTGATATAACAAAGCTTTCTGGAAGGTTACACTAAAAGTCCTGAAAATTCTTTCGAGACAAATTGAATAAATCCCATTCAAGAGACAAACCTGCGGAACCTATTTCCTAGAGGGAAAGCAAATTTCATGGCTCCATAAGTGATGCCTCTCGCTTTGATATAACAAAGCTTTCTGGAAGGTTACACTAAAAGTCCTGAAAATTCTTTCGAGACAAATAGAATAAATCCCATTCAAGAGACAAACCTGCTTAACCTATTTCCTAGAGGGAAAGCAAATTTAATGGCTCCATAAGTGATGCCTTTCACTTTGATATAACAAAGCTTTCTGGAAGGTTACACTAAAAGTCCTGAAAATTCTTTCGAGACAAATTGAATAAATCCTATTCAAGAGACAAACCTGCGGAACATATTTCCTAGAGGGAAAGCAAATTTAATGGCTCCATAAGTGATGCCTCTCGCTTTGATATAACAAAGCTTTCTGGAAGGTTACACTAAAAGTCATGAAAATTCTTTCGAGACAAATTGAATAAATCCCATTCAAGAGACAAACCTGCGGAACCTATTTCCTAGAGGGAAAGCAAATTTCATGGCTCCATAAGTGATGCCTCTCGCTTTGATATAACAAAGCTATCTGAAAGGTTACACTAAAAGACCTGAAAATTCTTTCGAGACAAATTAAAGAAATCCCATTGAAGAGACAGACCTGCGGAACCCATTTCCTAGAGGGAAAGTAAATTTCATGACTCCATAAGTGATGCCTATTGTTTTGATATAACAAAGCTTTCTGGAAGGTTACACTAAAAGACCTGAAAATTCTTTCGAGACAAATTAAAGAAATCCCATTGAAGAGACAGACCTGCGGAACCCATTTTCTAGAGGGAAAGCAAATTTCATGGCGCCATAAGTGATGCCTCTCACTTTGATATTACAAAGCTTTCTGGGAGGTTACACTAAACTTCCTGAAAATTCTTTTGAGACAAATTGAAGAAATTCCGTTGGAAAGACAAACCAGCGGAACTCTTTTTCTAGTAGAAAAGCAAAAGTCATGGCGCCATAAGTGATGCCTCTCGCTTTGATATAACAACACTTTCTGGGAGGTTAAAGCTTGGTACTGAAGTGTTCTTTGGCACTTTCCGGATAGACAAACTCAGAAGTTATCTTTAAATCACGTAGTTCGTCCTTAATTACGTTGTCTTTCTGAAGAAAACGTTTTGAGAAACAACTAAATTCTTTTGTTGAAACTGTCAGCCAGTTTGCACCTCAATTTTGTTGATATCAGGAAAACTCCATTTTTCGGAAACTGTGATAATAAATGCCATTCTCTCTGGTTTTCGAATAATAATTCGGACATGCTGCTATCGCGCATGCACCAGGCGTGTTCAATGTTAACATACACTGAGGTGCCAAAAAAAATGCTGGGAAGGGCGCTACCATTTCCATTACATGCCACCACACCCATGGGGTAAATAGTATTGTTCGCAAACGACGTATATAGAAAGGCAGATATCTTTGCAAGCTCAAATAGTAGCATTCGCAGTTGAGATGGCATCTTATCAGGATATAAGCGATATCGAATATGGTGTGATAGTCGGAGCTCGGGAGATGGGTCACTCCCTCTCGGAAATTACCACGAAATTTGAATTTACATGGTCAATAATTTCAAGGGTGTAATTGAACTACAAGATCTCAGGGGAAAAATCCAGAGTGCGAGACCAGTGTGGGAGTAGAAACGCATAGGACGGTAGTGGACAAAGTCATCTGGAACAATCGTAACATTCCCCGGCGTGCAACATTACCGCAAAGCAATGCTGGAGCCAGTAGTAACATTAACGTTTGGACAGTGTTACGTTCGCTACGTTCTATAGGGTTCCGGAGTCGAATGCCCACCCGGGTGTCGTTGCTTACCCGGCCACACAAGGCTGTGAGCCTCGCCTGGGCTCGGCAACACCACTATTGGGCGCGTGATATCTGGAAACGTGTAGCCTAGTCCGACGAATAACGATACCAACTCCCATACAGCACAAAACGTTTCAGATATGTATCAATAATGTTACAATCTCCCATTTTCGTTATGCTTTCAGAGATATCTTGCAATTACGTTTAAGAAACATCTCTCAAATAGAAGTCATCGCTCTTTCCAAATTTACAAGGGAGTCAGGAAAAAATTATCATCGGCTGCTACCGGGAATCGAACCCAGGGCCTTCCAGTTATACGCCCGACATGCTTCCACTGCACCACAGTGGCCTCGAGACTCTCCAGACTCACATACGACAAACTGCCAAACCACCTAGCAGATTCCTTCTTTGTAGCCTCGCACAATGCTGGGGACTCACCAAAGATGAACAGCAGCAACTGAACAAACAACTAGAAGGAAAGAGCGATGACTTATAAACGTGGAAAGAGTGATGACTTCTATTTGATGTTCCTAATCCACGTCAACTGTGTATTTATTATTCATTCGTCTTCTAGTTATTTGTTCAGTTGCTGCTGTTCATCTGTGGTGAATCCCCAACAGCCGCCCCGGTGGCGCAGTGGTCTAAGCGATGGTCTCTGATCATTCGTCCGAACGGGGTCCGGGTTCGAATCCCGGTGAGGCATGGATGTTGTGTTTGCCTTACGGCACTGGCTCTCTCCCTTCCCTGGAACCAGTGACCCTAAATTAGGGACGGGCGACTGCTTATAGCTCATTAAGTTGCTCACGGTGGTCGTTAAACCTCCAATCAAAAAAAAAAAAAAAAAAAAAAAAAAAAAAAAAAAGAATCCCCAACATTGTGCGGGGCTCCAAGGAAAGCAACCTGCCATGTGGTTTGGCAGTTTGTCGTATGTGAGTCTGGAGAGTTTCGAGGCCACTGTGGAGCAGTGGAAGCATGTCCGGCGTGTACGTGGAAGACCCTGGGTTCGATTCCCGGTGGTGGCCGATGAGAATTTTTCCGTGACTAACTTATAAACGTGGAAAGAGCGATGACTACTGTTTGATGTTCCTAATCCACGTCAACTATGTATTTATTAGAAAGATCTCTTTTGGAACATAACTCTTTGTATAATTACGGTTACGTTAAAAATACCATTCACCGATACTACTGTTTTATAATTTCCTATGTACATAATTGCTACCTTGATGTTACATTCAGGCGATATTTCAGATTTTTGGTTTGGCAATGGCGTGGACGCGCATGCGCATTTATGCCATTTCACCGAAGCACTCACATAGTCGTATTTTCATTTGCTACTGGGATATTTTTTTGGTGATACTCTCGTACTCGAGTTAGCTAGTTAGTTGATTTAATATTACATCCTTTTTTTTTCTGTGATTCAAGACCATCTGAAAGTAAGTAGTTGCTTTGACTGTTATAATTTTTAAATTATAAAAAGCATTTTATGAAATATATTAGTATACTATACCAGTATGTTTTATTTTACTTGAAGCTATTGGTAGGTAATTAGAGAAAGAATACATTTGATTTTCTTTCTGTTTTTTTTTTCGCTGAAATATAGCCTATTCCACATGTGTATTAGAAATTCAACACCCTCATTTTGGACCGACTTTTATTTCTTTTGTTAGCAATATATAAACGCCTCCACTGCTGCCAACGAACAGCGGACTGCGTTGAACTTGTGAAAACGTAAACAACTCGTAATACGACTGTTGTTGCTTTTGGAACAGCTGTCGAGTGTAACAAACTTTGTGATTTTACAATGTTTATTAAAACTATAGTGTTCAACGTAGTAAATACGTAACAGTAATATGACGATGTCACAAATATCTTTAAAATACGTAACAGTAACATGAAGTTGGTATGTTGAAGTTACAAAGACCTTTCACTGTAACGTATCGGTTATGTTTCAAAGTTTGAAGATATTTTGACGTAACCGTAAGGTTTCTGAAACATTACCGTTTCATTGCGCAGTGTATCTGAAAAGTTTCAATGTTTCAGTGCTACGTACTTGTAACATATACGAAATATTCTGTTCTGTGTTGGCTGTTTCGTGCAGATAGTCAACTTTGGGTATGGCAACAACCGCAAGAGGCAATGGATCCTCATGTCTACAAGGGACAGTGTAAGCCGGCGTTGGCTCTGTTATGGTGTGGGGTGTTTTTAGATGGCCCGCATTAGGACCCCTCACATGTCTCTAGACAGGTTTGACCGGTGGAAGTTGCGTAACTATCTTTGAGGAGCATTTGCACCCATTCATGTCATGCAACCACTCCGACGGGTGCCACCTCTTTCAACATGACAACACGCCGCCCCACATGTTCAAAACGCCCGATTATGGCTGAAGGACAATTCCACGGAGTTTGGCATCCTCACTTGACCTCCTCGTTTGCCGGATTTAAACTCCATCGAATGCATTTGGGATGATGTTCAACGTGCGTACAATGCCAGGATTCCTCCACCGGCGAATATTACGGATTTATGGGGCGCTCTTCACAAAGCATGGGGTGCACTGTCTCCACAGTACTACAGAGAGCTCGTGGAGTCCACGCTTCATCGTGTTGATGCCGTTATCCAGTCGCAAGGAGGATCAACGCGGTATTAGTGAGGTTTCTCAGTTTTTCTGGCACTTCAGCCTATATCCAGAACAAAGAAAATTAGTTTGATGCAACAACAGAGCTGTAAATTTTCGGATGGGAGATACAATGCTCGATAGCTTTTAGATCGTAAGAAAGAGAGCAGGGAGCTTTTTGCGTTAGGGTGTGAGATAGGATCGGACGAGAACAGTGACGTGAGGAAAATGACCCCCGAAGAGCTTTCAAACAGTGACCAGCGGAAGAGCTTTCAAACGGTGACCAGCAGAAGTTCCAGATAAACATAACTTTGGAGTGTACAAACCTTGCATCAGCCTTCCTTAACAGTAGAAGGAAATAAGATAAAAACTCGCTCTTGGGCGCTTTTGTTGCAAAACATATCTCCTTACTTAGACCAGTGCTGTCAAACTACCAGCTCCCGCAAAGAACGCGCTCACGGAACGAAATTTTGGTATGTGCAGCTTTTAAACAATATCAAACAGCATTTTAATGCGCTAAATATTGCTCTGCAAAGGGATAGATCACAGTATCTATAATCTTTACGGTCATGTAGCTGATTTTCGTAATGACTTGCTATTGTTAATATGAAATCTAGAAAGTAACGGGTTCACTCACTTCGAAACTTGCAAAATGACAACAGTTAGTTAAACTATAGATTTTAAAGATGAACAGCATTAACTTGATGACAGGTATACACCAATGAACCATTACATTATGACCATCTACCTAATAAGCTTTACGACCCGATTAAGCCCGCGAAATAGCGGCCAATCGGCGAAGCATCAATTCGATGAGGTGGCGATAGGTATCCTGCGGTTCCTGGTACCAAAATGTCAACATCAGGTCCTCCAGTTTGCGTACATTTCGGGATGTTGGTGATTTATAGCGAACACGCTTTTCCAAGTCGAACCACAAATGTTCTATTGGTTCGTGTCAGGTGAATTTGGAGGCCAGGGCATTAACGGAAAGTCCTCAACATGTTCCTTGATCCACTCCTTGACGATTTTGGCAGTGTGGCACGGCGCATTTTCCTATTGGTAATGACCATCTCCAGCAGGAAACACAGTTTGCCATGAATGGGTGAACTTGGTCTTCAACGATGTTCAGATACCTAACAGCTGTCAGTGATTGAGCTATTGGGATTATGAGGCCTAAATTGTTTCAAGAAAACATCGCCCATAGCATATCACCGCAGCCGCCGGCCTTTTTCGACCCAACAGTGCTTCCAGGAGCCATACGCCTCCGTTGGTAATCGGCGTATCCGTACTCGGTCGTCAACGAGATGCACCAAGAATCTTGATCCGTTAGACCAGGCCAGTTTCTTCCAATCATCCACTCATTGTCCAATCTCGATGATCTTGTGCTTATTTCATGCGCTGTTGGCGATGACGGGCAATGAGCATGGGCAGCTGGCTGGGTCTTCTGCTGTGCGGAACCATGCGCAGATTGCTGCGATGAACCGTTTGCTGTGACGCATTGCTCTGATCACCACTGTTGTAGCTGCGGGTGATTTGTCGCACTGTGGCCCTGTGGTCGCTGTGAACAATGCGCGACACGGAGAGTGTCGCGCATTGCGGCTCATTGACGCCCTTCTGACATCAATCAGCTGCGGACGACACACGCGTGGACGAAGGTTCGTCGTTTGGCCATCTGTGCACCAGTTTTGATACGTACTCACTACAGCGGAACGTGAACAAGCCACAAGCGGCGCCGTTTCCGAGATCTTAGTTCCGAGGCGCCGTGCGATCACAATTTGTCCTTTATCAAACCGATAAATCGTCAGCTTTTCCCATTCTGACACCGAACACTCTACTAACCGAAAGCTGGTCCTTGGGTTGTATATATACTGCTCTGTGAACTTCACCTGCGCCACCGCTCGGTCTCCAGGTGCGGTCATTTCTCTAGGCTAGGTGGTCATAATGACTCATTGGTGTAAATCCCTTGATGAACTCAAACTAAACATAAGTCTGTTCAGCAATCCTTTGAATGTTGACATTGAAAATACAATCGTCATTTATCAAACGGAGATATGTGAACTTAGATGAATTTATCAGAGAGCGATCAGACACTAAAGCAGGATTGTTTAAACTTTTCAATAATACGCATCTTTCACCACAGTAGTAAAGTGAATCCCGACTAAAACAATTCGATATCACAGAAATGGGTAACGGAAGTTGTCAAAACCATTGTAAAAATCTGATTTTCGAATGCTGTCCCATGAAGTTATTCAACAATAATTAATTTCACTGTTACTCAACCACATGCAGTGATACCTCGGCCATACGTTTTTTTAGGAGATGCCCTTTAAAACGTATAAATGTAAAAAGGGTATGAACGAAATTTCAAAATGTTAAATACTATAGTAAAACTTATGCTTTAAAGACATATTCCTCAATAATGATTTATTTAAAGTCGAATTGGCGGCGAAAGAAAAAAGTTTTACAAATTATAATATATTTTATCGCATGGGAAAAAATCATAAAGCGTTTGCAAATCAAACTTCTCTTTTGATGACTCCATCTGTCTACAAAAATCCTGATTCTAGAAGAAGTGAAATTCTCACAACTGCGAATCTGAGACCAAGGCTTCAATATGGGATGAATTAATTAACAACTTTTTTTTGCGCATCCTGGATACATTCGTATGAAACCAGAATGTTGAATGTGATGCATTTAGGATTCTATTCTAGTACGCCACGAAATAATGGAGCCACAAAGCTACGTCCCAGATATTTATCAATTCATAAATAGCGTGAGTCACGAAATGCGAAATCAATTTTTCATCGAAACTGAAATTAAACAGCCATACCCTTCTGTGATGAGATCAAGGTTAAATTTTGACTGCACCAAGAGAGAACACAGCAACGCTATCTCAATTCTCTCAAAGTTGTAACATTCCCATTTATGTATAAAAGAATCACAGAACCAAGTATTTTGATATTCTGTAATTTAAATTTTAACATATAACCGAAAAAAGCATATAAATGGATTATTTTTAACTGACTGGTTATTCTTTCTTAAAGTCATAAAAAGAGAATTTATTCAGCTCAAGTGGCTGCACCAAGAAGGAACAGTTTTTTTTTCTTCTCATAACCGAGTTTTATTCAGCCCAAGTGGCTGCACCAAGAAGGAACACAATTTTTTTTTCTTCTGATAACCGTGTTTTATTCAGCCCAAAATGCTGTACCAAGAAGGAACACTGTTTTTCTTCTTCTGATAATCGAGTTTTATTCAGCTCAAGTGGAGACATCAAGAAGGAACAATTTTTTCTTTTGAAAACCGAGTTGTATTCAGCCCAAGTGGCTGCACCAAGAAGGAACAGCTTTTTTTCTTCTGATAACCGAGTTTTATTCAGCCCAAGTGGCTGCACCAAGAAGGAACACAGTTTTTTTTCTTCTGATAACCGAGTTTTATTCAGCCCAAGTTGCTGTACCAAGAAGGAACACTGTTTTTCTTCTTCTGATAATCGAGTTTTATTCAGCTCAAGTGGAGACATCAAGAAGGAACAATTTTTTCTTTTGATAACCGAGTTTTATTCAGCCCAAGTGGCTGCACCAAGAAGGAACAGCTTTTTTTCTTCTCATAACCGAGTTTTATTCAGCCCAAGTGGCTGCACCAAGAAGGAACACAGTTTTTTTTCTTCTGATAACCGAGTTTTATTCAGCCCAAGTTGCTGTACCAAGAAGGAACACTGTTTTTCTTCTTCTGATAATCGAGTTTTATTCAGCCCAAGTGGCTGCATCAAGAAGGAACAGTGTTTTTTTCTTCTGATAACCGAGTTGTATTCAGCCCAAGTAGCTGCACCAAGAAGGAACAGTTTTTTTTCTTCTCATAACCGAGTTTTATTCAGCCCAAGTGGCTGCATCAAGAAGGAACAGTGTTTTTTTCTTCTGATAACCGAGTTGTATTCAGCCCAAGTAGCTGCACCAAGAAGGAACAGTTTTTTTTTCTTCTCATAACCGAGTTTTATTCAGCCCAAGTGGCTGCATCAAGAAGGAACAGTGTTTTTTTCTTCTGATAACCGAGTTGTATTCAGCCCAAGTAGCTGCACCAAGAAGGAACAGTTTTTTTTCTTCTCATAACCGAGTTTTATTCAGCCCAAGTTGCTGTACCAAGAAGGAACACTGTTTTTCTTCTTCTGATAATCGAGTTTTATTCACCTCAAGTAGAGACATCAAGAAGGAACTTTTTTTCTTTTGATAACCGAGTTTTATTCAGCCCAATTGGCTGCACCAAGAAGGAACAGTTTTTTTTTCTTCTTATAACCGAGTTTTATTCAGCCTAAGTGGCTGCACCAAGAAGGAACACAGTTTTTTTTCTTCTCATAACCGAGTTTTATTCAGCCCAAGTGGCTGCATCAAGAAGGAACAGTGTTTTTTTCTTCTGATAACCGAGTTGTATTCAGCCCAAGTAGCTGCATCAAGAAGGAACAGTTTTTTTTCTTCTCATAACCGAGTTTTATTCAGCCCAAGTGGCTGCATCAAGAAGGAACAGTGTTTTTTTATTCTCATAACCGAGTTTTATTCAGCCCAAGTGGCTGCACCAAGAAGGAACACAGTTTTTTTTCTTCTGATAACCGAGTTTTATTCTGCCCAAGTTGCTGTACCAAGAAGGAACACTGTTTTTCTTCTTCTGATAATCGAGTTTTATTCAGCTCAAGTGAAGACATCATGAAGGAACAATTTTTTCTTTTGATAACCGAGTTTTATTCAGCCCAAGTGGCTGCATCAAGAAGGAACACAGTGTTTTTTCTTCTGATAACCGAGTTGTATTCAGCCCAAGTGGCTGTACCAAGAAGGAACACAGCTTTTTCTTCTGATAACCGAGTTTTATTCAGCCCAAATGGCTGCACCAAGAAGGAACAGTTTTTTTTTCTTCTTATAGCCTAGTTTTATTCAGCTCAAGTGGCAGGAAAGAAAGGTAGAGGAAGACCAAGGAAATCATGGGAGGATTTTTACGGATTTTTGTTCTTCTGATAACCGAGTTTTATTCAGCTCAAGCGGGTGCACCAAGAAGGAACGCAGTTCTTTTTTCTTCTAATAACCGAGTTCTACTCAGCCCAAGTGGCTGCACCAAGCAGGAACACCGTTTTTTTCTGCTTATAACCTAGGGTTATTCAGCCAAAGTGGCAGGGAAGAAAGGTAGAGGAAGGCCGAAGAAATCATGGAAGGAACAGAATGAGGTCCCCAGTGGGATGTTGTCTGCATGAGAAAAAGATAATTGGTATGAAGTACCAAAGGTCTTGTGTACGGTGTGTGACGGATGTTAATGGAGCCAGAGTTATGTGCCGAGATCGCTGTAAATGGAGACATTTGATACAGCAACAGCAAGTTCTTTCTTTGAGGAGCTAACCTCTGAATATCAGAGAACATACATATATACACTGAAGAGCATTGAATTAGAGATACCTCTCTAGTAACGTGTAGCACCACCTTTCGTTCTCATGACGGCGGCGATTCGTCTCGGCATGGACTCGACAAGACATCGGAAGCGTTGGAAAGCCATACGGATTCCCAACTCCTGAACAAGCTCCCACAGTTCACGAAGATTTGATGGAGGAGGGTCAGACCCTCGAACATCTCCCTCGATGGCATCCCAGATGTGATCAATGGGATTGAGGTCAGGTGACCTAGCTGGCCAAGGAAGCGAGGTCACGTCGGTGGAGTGTTCATCCATCCATTCGGATACAATTCGGGAGCGATCGCACGGTGCATTGACTTGTTGCAGAATGAGGTCCCTAGTGGAATTTTGAAGGCGGACAAACGGGAGCAAATGGTCGTCCAGGATATCCCGGTAACTTTGACCTGTAAAGGACAATGTCACACGTACCAGGGTCCCATTTCAGTCCAAGTAAACAGTCCCCAGACGAGAATGCCACCCCCACCAGCTTGAAGAGTACCCTGCAGGCAAGAAGGATCCATCGATTCATGTGGTTTGCGCCGCACTCGTAATCTACCATCCGCATGTACCAACGTAAATCTCGACTCATCAGTCCAGGCAACATTTTCCCATATGTCTAGGGTCCCGTGGCGATTTTCCCGCACCCATCTTTGCACCGTGTGAAGTGCGATCAGCAGCGGTACCCTTGTGGGGCGATGGCTTCTGTACCCCAAAGCGAGAAGATGGTTATACGCGTACAAAATTAATCAATTATTTGAAAAAAAAGCAACGCTATGGGGATATAATATACTCATGCATGGGTTGAATACACAAGACTGGAGAATTTCGCTGCTACAAATAGCGTCAAGTAAAATAAAATATCTTTCCTCTTTAGAACAAATGTAGCGTCGGACCACGGAAAGGAAAGATACAACGTTAAAAATGTAACAGAATCTGACATGGATGGGTAAATATATATTAATTAAACAATCGCCTTTGAAGACCACAAAGACGGTACAAAACTTTGGAAAGCGCTTTTAAGTTGATACACTCGTTGAAAATGAGTGAAGTTCTCTTAAGGTAAAAAAAAAAAAAAAAACAATCGCTACGTTGAAAAAAGTAAATTTATAAATTACAGATGTATACAAAACTGACATTTATGAAAAATACCTCTTAATACTGTAAAATTAAAAAGAGAACCAATCGTTACACATCGTGGAAGAAAGAGGCTCAGCTTCAAGTAAAGGCTCGTGCGTGCTAAACCAGTGTAGTTGCTAGCGCACCCGCTTCACAAGCAGACCTTCCTGGGTTCGTTTCCAAGCGGGCGTTTTTCAGGACCTGTTGAGAAAATTTCCCCAGAGCGGTAATGAAGAAGTTTTTGTAGGGGAAAAGATGTAGAAGTTGCGGTTAATCCTTTTTTTATGGCTACTACTGGGAAATTGGTGGAGAAGATTCGGCAAACCATCGGTTACGTCACGTGATTACCGGCTGCCGCTGCCGGGAAACTAGCGGACCACATTAGGCTAGCCATCATTTATGGCACGTGCTTGCAGGGCCGCTTATGGCAGCCACTGCCAGGGATGGATAACTGATGGCCCTGTTCTGGCCTATGACAACTGATGGGGTGCCAATTGTTGGCCAGCTGCTGACCTCAACTAGTGGCCCATATGGTGGCCGCCTGGACATTTTACTGACGGTTGGGCGGCGGTAACATAGTTCTGGGCAACTGCTGGCACTTCTGACTGTCAGTGTTGGCCCAGAAGCTCTGTTTTTGCTGCGGTATGCGGTTTGGCATAGATTTCAAAAGGTGCTGGAGAGCATCTATGTCTACAGCATACCAGGAGTTCACCAGACAATTCTTTAACTTGAACATATTTAATGAAAGAGAATTTTTTCGGCGATCTGCTTTTGTAACATGTTCCATACATTCTTAATGCATTTCAGATACAGGCTTTGTGGTGGCCCGGAAAAATTGAGGAAATCGCTGTCATGCTCGCTGAACCATCACCGAACTCTTCTTGCGCGCTGGACAGTAACACTGTTCTCCATAAAACAGCCGTAACATTATGCCATAAAAATCAACATTCCAGGGTGGGCTTGATTAGCATCAGTGTTCTGATAATGTTTCGAAAACAGTCGACCTTCCATCAATATCAGGGGACCTGCTCTGTACCAACAGAACGTGCCACACATCACGACACCACCTTCTGACAGGGCAAACTGGGTTTATTGCTCCATGGGGCTTCAGCCAAACTCTCTGAAATCCGACGGTACAGGACAAGGTGTACCGTGACTCGTCGGACCACATGGCCACTTACTTACAAGGCGAGCTGGGTTCATTGCTCCATGGGGCTTCAGCCAAACTCTCTGAACTCCGAAGGTACATGACAAGGTGTACCGTGACTCGTCGGACCACATGACCACTTCCTTACAAGGCAAGCTGAGTTCATTGCTTCATGGGACTTTCGCCGAACTTACTGAACTCCGACGGTACAGGACAAGGTGTACCGTGACTCGTCGGACCACATGACCACTTCCTTACAAGGCAAACTGGGTTCATTGCTTCATGGGACTTCCACCAAACTTACTGAACTCCGAAGTTACAGGACAAGGTGTACCGTGACTCGTCCGATCACATGACCACTTCCTTACAAGGCAAGCTGGGTTCATTGCTTCATGGGACTTCCGCCAAACTTACTGGACTCCGACGGCACAGGACAAGGCGTACCCTGACTCGTCAAACAGCATGATTTTTTTCCAGTGTCCAGTCACGGTATTCCTGACACTACTGTAGATGAAGTTATCGGTTCTTTGCAGAAATCATTGGTTTCCTTATAAACATGCGTCTACCAGTACCGATCCTCTTGAACTTCCCTACGCATAATAGTTAGCTGATATAACTGTCTGGAACAACCTGCATTGAATGCTTCGTTCAGTTGCTGCACACAAGAAGTCTTGTTTCTCTGTACAAGACTTCTCAGACGACGGCGATCATCTTTCCTGGTAGATCGTCGTCGCACCACTGTTCCCCTCTTCGATAAGCAATGTTGGTTATTTTTCCACTCATTAAAGATCCGAGATATCTCACCTTTCGAGAAACCAGTCTGTTTCCAAAATCGTCGTCCAGCCAGATGAACACCACAAGAATTCCTTCATTGAACTCCGAAAGATCCTTTATTTCTCCCACTCTGATCAGGGTGCACAGGAAAACTTTTGGAATGGAAGGACATTTTCATTAAAAAAGTAGGACATTTCGAGAAAAAGAACTGCGCAATAAATTTGTACAAAAATAACCCAGCAAAAACCCAAGTGCTGGGAAACTGCTGGCCACCAGCTGGCAGTGATGGGTCACTGCTGGCTGAAAACTGCCGCTCACTGCCCGGTAGCGGTCCGTCGGTGGCAGCGTTATCAGTTGGCGAGCCATTGATGGCCCTGCAACATCGCCGTGAATTGTGGGCCTCCAAGCAAGTGCCACTAGTGGCCTATTGCTGGCCACCGATGCAACCCCAACAGCTGGTGGAAGCAACGGGACTGCGCATGCGCTGAAGCTACATTTGCCGTGTCGCTCATGGTGCCAGTTAGTTGAAGACGACGCTATCGCTATCGTGTTATTTTAGTAGATGTTAAGAAAAAAAGCCATGTGTAGAGAGGCGAATTAATTTCCTAATGAAATTCCACGTCGACGAAGATATCAGATTAAGCCATGAAATACTAGATTACAGCCGTGAAATACACCCAATCCATTCCCATGAATAAAAATTCATAGAATGGAGTGGGTGAATAACAAGAAATAATTTGAAACCGCTTGAAACAAATTTCCTGAAAAAGCATTAAAAAAACCTTTGTTGGAAAAAAAAAGGAATTATACGCGTACAAAATTTACTAATTATTTGAAAGAGAAAAAAAAAGCAACGCTGTGTGGTTATAATGTACTCATTCATGGGTTGAATACACAAGACTGGGAGAAATTCGCTTCTAAAAATAACAAGAAGTAAAATAAAATATCTTTCCTCTTTAAAACAAATGTTGCTTCGGACAACGGAAAGGAAAGGTACAACGTTAAAATGTAACAGAATGTGACATGAACCCGGGTAAATATATATTAATTCAAAAATCGCTTTTCAAGACGACAAGGACAGTACAAAACTTTGGAAAGCGACTTTAAGTTAGTACACTTCTTGAAAATGAGTGAAGTTCCCTTAAGGAAAAAAAGAACTATCGTTACGTTGGAAAAATAAATTTATGAATTATATGAAACTGACTTTTATGAAAAATACCTCGCAATATTATAAAATGAAGGAGAGAACCATTAGATTACACATTCCGCACAAAAGAGACAGCTTCAAGCACACGCTCGTGCGTGGCAAATTAGGCCGGTCGGTAGAGAGCTCTCACCACCAACAGCCCTGGTTCGTTTCCAACCAGATCCAAACGGGCGTTTTTCCGGTCGGCTGAGAAAATTTTCCCTGCGCAGTGCTATAATTCAGAAGTTTCGTAAGTGGGAAAAAAACAAAGTTGTAGCTTTGCGAAACTGCGATTATCCTTGATTTTTTTTAGCACGTCTTTTGCAAAAAAAGATCGTGCTTATGTTATCGGTTTGTCCGTCCGTCCGTCAGTACCCACGATATCTCTGCAACTACTAGTCTGATTTAAAAATTCTTTTTGCATTGGGAAGCTTGAAATATGCGAATCATGATCCTTCATTTTGTTTTATTTTTACGATGTACAGTTTCGCCGCTATAGAGCGTAAATGCAGATGATGTCGAATCGGAAAATGCGTTTTAATCCACATATTTCCTTCTAAACATCCGATTGAAAAAAATCTTTTATTTTTCGATTCCATTTATGTTGAAGAGTATTTCAGATACAGTTAGTTTTTCAAATTACGCATATATTTTTTGCTAGTGGGCGTAAAAGTAAATTACATTTTTCCCGATAACTCTTCTTCTAAAACTCCGATTTGAAATTTTTTTTTCTTCAGCGGATACACCTCCTATTGGAAAATCTTTTGTATATAATTTCAAATTTCTGGTAAAGAATACTTTGGCCACCACGGGGCGTAAGTGTTAATTTTTGCTTCTGATATATTTTCCGTAAAATCTGAGCTTCTAAATTATCGATTGAAAGAATTCTTTCGTGGGCTGATGCCACTCCCATCGGTAAACCTTTTCGGAATATTTTCTTCTTAAAATATTCCACAGCTTCTCCACCAGGGGGCGTACATGCATATTTTCTTTTCGTCAATATCTCTACGTCTAGAAGTCCGATTTGAAAAATTTCTTCTTTGTTGGATAGTGTTTTCCGTGTGACATGTTTTCCATATAATTTCAAAATTTTCAAGTAATTCATAGACATTCCGTTAGGGAGCATAGAGGTAAATTGCGTTTCTCCCCTATATCTGTGCTTCTAAATCTCCGATTTGAAAAATTATTCCTGCACCGGATACAGCTCCTGATAGGAAATCGTTTGCACATAATTTCAAATTTTTGTGAAAAAATGGTTTGACAACCAGGGGGAGTAAATCTTCATTTCCGCTTCTGATGTATTTGCAGCAAAATATGAGCTTCTAAAATCTCGATTGAAAAAAACGTCGTTTGTAGACCGATAGTACTCATGTCGACAAACCGTTTATAAACATTTTCTTATTAAAATAATGCATGGTTTCTACGCCAGGGGCCGTAGATGTATATCTTATTTTTGTCAATAACTCTACTTCTAGGAGTCTGATTTGAAAAATTCCTCCTTTGTTGGATAGTGTTTCTAGTGTGACATGTTTTTCATATAATTTGAAAATTTTCAAGTAATTCATAGACTTCCCGCTAGGGGGCGTAAAGGTAAATTGCTCGCCCCCTTCCCCCTCATATATCTGCTTCTAAATCTCCGATTTGAAGAATTCTTTCTGCACCGGATACAGTTCTTGATGGGAAATCGTTTACACATAATTTCTAAGTTTTGGGAAAAAATGGTTTGGCCACCAGGGGACGTAAATTTTAATTTCCGCTTCTGTTGTATTTGCAGCAAAATATGAGCTTCTGAAATCTAGATTGAAAAAAACGTCGTTTGTAGAACGATAGTACTCATGTCGACACACCGTTTAGAAACATTTTCTTCTTAAAATAATGCAAGGTTTCTACGTCAGGGGCGTAGATTTATATCTTATTTTTGTCAATATCTCTACTTCTAGGAGTCCGATTTGAAAAATTCCTTCCATGTTGGATAGTGTTTCTGATGCGAAATGTTTTTCGTAAAAATTCAAAATTTTCAAATAAATCATAGACTTTCCGCTAGGGGGAACAAAGGCAAATTGCGTTTTCTGCGTTATATCTGCTTCCAAAACTCCGATTTGAAAACTTCTTCCTGTATCGCATACAACACCTGATGGAAAATACTTTTCACATAATTTCTAAAGTTTAGTAAAAAATGGTTTGTCCACCAAGGGGTATAAGTGTTAATTTCTGCTTCTGAAGTATTTGTAGAAAAATCTGGGCTCCTGAAAACTCGACTAAATTCTTTTTTCTTGGACCGATGCCGCTCATATGGAAAATCATTTTTGAGAATACTTTCTTCATAAAATAATGCATGGTTTTCCCACCAGAGAACGTAAAGTCATATCTTATTTTTTGTCGACATCTCTGTTTGTAAGAGTCGGATTTGTAAAACTCTTTCTGTGTTGTAGAGTGTTTCCGGTGCGAAATGTTTCTCATATAAATTCATGTTTTTCTTAACACACAAGTCTGCAACCAGAGGGCGTAAGCTCACGATTCCGTTTACAGCAATATCTCAGGGATTAAAAACCCGACTGAAAAACTTCCTTTTTCCGTCAGATACTATTGTTTTCCATACCGGCTCCATTGACTTTGAATAGCTTTGATAAATTTAATTTGCGTCAGAACGGATTCAAAAGACGTGCTTATTACACCGGAAAATTCGGTGTCATCTTTCTTGTTGATGGCTACTACTGGGAAATTGGCGGACAAGATTCGGCAAACCATCAGTTACGTCACGTGGTTGCCAGCTGCCACTACCGGCAAACTAGCGGACCACATTAGGCTAGCCATAATTTCTGGCACGTGCTCGCAGGAACGCTGAAGGGCCACTTGTGGCAGCTACAGCATGCGATGGATAACTGATGGCCCGCTTGTGGCATATGACAACTGATGGGGTGCCAACTGTTGGCCAGCTGTTGGCCTGACCTGCTGGCCCTTCTGTTGGCCGTTTGGACATTTTATTGACGGTTCGGCAGCGCCAACATAGTGCTGTGCCAGCTAGACAGTTTTTGCTGGGAAATATGAATGCGCATACTCTGTATTTAAATTTTACAGTTAAAGGGTTTATATGTGTAACACTTTAAAAAACGAAGAAAGATTTTGTCTGCTGGACATTTTTACATACAGTTTTCACTGGAAGATATTTTATTCAGCAGATCGGGTTTCCGTAACAAATATTTGTGAAATTCAGAGCATGACATGCCTTTCAAATCATATTTAACTAGCAGTATACCCTTCACTGATTGATTAAGGAACATGAGAAACGACTCTCACAACACAAAAAACAAACAGTATGTGCTCACACGACTGCACTGCACTACACTGTCTATGCGATGAACGACAGACAGAATAACGCACGTTGGTGGGTTTTCCTGGCGGAAAGTGAAAAAAGAACACCAAGAATGAGACGTCTGATACCAACGAAATTCATACAGCATAATAACGGAATACAGAGGATAACGTGATCAAAACATTACGGCAAAATACAGCTGTATTTGCTGGTAAACTGAAAAATAACATTTCCATGTAACATGTTCAGTACGAGGTTGAACCACCATGAACTGCGTCACACTGTGCAATTCTGGCATGGAGTCTGTCGTACAGATGTTGGATGTAAGTTTTGGGGTATTGAGTTCCAAGCATCCTCAACCTGGACGCGTAAATCGGGGATGGTCGTCGCTGGCCGTGGAGACCGGAAGTGTCGTTGTCCCTTAAAATCCCACACGTGCTCAATGGGGGACAAATCCGGTGAACGTGCAGGCCATGGAAGTTCTCTCACACACTTAAGTGCATGTTGCGTTGCACGTGCCGTGTGTGGGCGTGCGTTATCTTGCTAGAAAACACCACGATGGACCGACCTTACAAATGGCACAACAACGGTCTGAATGATGTTGTTGATGTAGGAGGTGCTGTTTAACGTACCCGGTACAAACACTAGTTGTGTACGGGAGTGATAGCTGATCGCTCCCCACACCACGAGACCAGGTGTAGGCCCTGTGTGTCGCTGGCGGATGCAAGAAGAATGGAGACGCTCCCATGTGCGTCTGCGAACACGCATACGGCCATCGGAGGCTCCCAAGCAGAATCTGCTTTCATCGCTGAACACGACAGATCGCCATTGCGTTCTCCAGTGCAGACGTTGGCGACACCACTGCAGCCGTTCCTGACGGTGGTCTGTAGTCAGAGGTACACGTGCCAGAGGCACACGTGCACGTAGTCCTGCATCCAGTAGACGGTTGCGGATTGTTTGCACGGTTACCTCAGGTGCAACGGCAGCTCGGATTTGCGTCGCAGTGGATGTTCTGCTTGACAACGCCGCTCTTCTTATACGTCGATCGGTCCGCTCATCAGTCCGTCTGTGACTCCCAGTTACACGTCTTCTCGTGTGAGAATGTTCTTCGGACCATCTACGCCACCATCGTACCACCATCGATACTTCCCGTCAAATTCGCTCCGCAATACGACGATACGACCACCCGGCCTGGCGGAGTCCGACTAGACGACCTCGCTCAAATTCCGATAACTGCTGAAATCGTACACGTCTTCCATGTCCAGGCATTGCAGCTTCTTCAGGGTCTTCGCACGTGTCCGTACGGCGACGATTGATTACATTCACTTCGCCGTACATCTAAAATACCACCGACGATAATTTGCATATTATGCCATGCTGTGGCGTAAGCGCTCACTGGTTGGTCCCGAAATTAACATCACACCTACGTACTCTCGACCCCCTTAACATATGTAAATTTCATGATCGTACGCCAATTCCTTCTTGGTGTTCTTTTTACACTTTCCGCCAGTGTAGTTCAAGTCGCGCACTGAAGTCAGTCGAAAGGGATATAAAGTGGTAGGAGTTGCGGTGAACAGCATTGCATGTCGTCGTTCTATCTGTACCACAGACGGACGGAACGATGGGAGCCTAAAAGATGATTAGGCGCAACCGGCTAATTACGGAAGTTTTGCTTTACGAGTTTGAACTCGGCCATATCAAGCAACACGAAACATTTGTCATGCGAAAAGGGACGGTTCCTACAGTGGGGGTTTGGTCTACAGTGCCGCAACCAGATGGTTCAAGAAATTTCATTCAGGTGACAGAAACTTCGACGATCAGCTAAGATCAGGTTTACCGCGAACAGTAGATTCGGAGGCCGTGCGCAGGCCGTACATTCAAATTCGACAACCAACACTCGTAGATTATCAGGCGAGCTGGGCATATCACATACCACCGGAGTTCGTCACCTTCAATCCCCGCACGGGGATAACTGGTTTTCCAGTTATTTGGGGAGCAGCGCCCCCACGGCCCGAGCTCACCTTGTGACGGAGTCCTTTTCGTTTACTCATGACCGATCACATCACCGAAGGGACAGCTGTTCATCCAGCTGATGAACCTTTTTCAACTTTTACCAAGCCTGTCTGCTTTTACGCATTTTCCACGCTTTTAAAATTCTGTGGCTGATAGTTCTTTGTCTGGCGCTCTTTGGCCAAACCTGGCCCTTGCGCCACTAAAATCCACTAACCAACAAACCAACCAACCGTCACCTTCAAGACCTCGGCAATGTCTACAGGAGTTGCCACATTGTCCCCCAAGAACTGACGCCCCCCTGAAGCAAACCGCCGAGTGTAAGTGTTCACGAAACTCCTAGAAAGCCAGCGAGATGTACATTTCATCAAGAGAATTGTTGTGTGCGACAAAAAGTTTGGCAATTTCCGTAATCCTAACACATAATGGCACTGGTTGAGCACAGTCAAGCTTCCTGTACCTGTTGCCAAACGTGGGCACTTCGAACACAAGGTTATGCTCTGCGTCTAGTGGAATTTGGAGGGGATAATTACATACGAATTTGTTCCAGACGGTCGGACCATCAATTCCAACCTCTACTCTGAACAGCTGGAGTGAAAGTATACCCTTTTGGAGAAGTACTCTGCACTGGTGAACAGAAAGCGCGCTCTCATACAGCAGGACAACACAGGTCTATAATATAACAAGAAAGTTGACACCGAATTTTCGGGTGTAATAAGCATGTCTTTTGAATCCGTTCTGACGCAAATTAAATTTATCAAAGCTATTCAAAGTCAATGAAACCGGTATGGAAAACAATAGATCAGACCAAAGAAAGAAGATTTTCAATCGGGGTTTTAATCCCTCAGATATTGCTGTAAACCGAATCGTCAGCTTACGAACTCTTAGAAACAGAGATATCGACAAAAATGAGATGTGACTTTACGTCCCCTGGTGGGAAAACCATGCATTATTTTAGGAAGAAAGTATTCTCAAAAGGTTTATCCGTATAAGCGGTATCGGTTGAAGAAAACAAAATTAGTCGAGTTTTCAGGAGCCCAGATTTTGCAACAAATACTTCAGAAGCAGAAATTAACTCATATGACCCCTGGCGGCTAAAATATTCTTTACCAAACATTAGAAATTATGTGAAAAACATTTTCCATCAGGTCTTGTATGCGATACAGGAAGAATTTTTCAAATCAGAGCTTTAGGAGCAGACATAACGCAGAAAACGCAATTTACCTTTGTGCCCCCTAGCGGAAAGTGTATGACTTCACTTGAAAATTTTGAATTTATAGGAAAAACATTTCGCATCGGAAACACGACCCAACAAAGAAATAATTTTTCAAATCGTACTCTTAGAAGTAGAGATATTGACAAAAAATAAGACGCCCCTGGCGTAGAAACCATGCATTTTTTCAAGAAGAAAATTTTCCTAAAAGGTTTGTCGACATGAGTAGTATCGGTCAACAAACGACGTTTTTTTCAATATAATTTAGAAGCTCATGTTTGTCGACATGAGTAGTATCGGTCAACAAACGACGTTTTTTTCAATATAATTTAGAAGCTCATATTTTGCTGCAAATACAACAGAAGCGGAAATTAAGATTTACGCCCCCTGGTGGCCAAACTATTTTTTTACAAAAATTAGAAATTATGTACAAACGATTTCCCATCAAGAGCTGTACCCGACGCAGAAACAATTTTTCAAATCGGAGATTTAGAAGCAGAGATATAGGGGAAAACGCAATTTATCGCTACGCCCCCTAGCGGAAAGTTTATGAATCACTTGAAAATTTTGAAATTATATGAAAAACATGTCACACTAGGAAAACACTATCCAACAAAGAAGGAATTTTTCAAATCGGACTCCTAGAAGGAGAGATATTGACAAAAATAAGATGTACATCTAAGCCCCCTGGCGTAGAAACCATGCACTATTTAAAGAAGAAAATGTTTCTAAAAGGTTTGTCGACATGAGTAGTATCGGTCAACAAACGACATTTTTTTCAATCGATAATTTAGAAGCTCATATTTTGCTGCAAATACAACAGAAGCGGAAATTAAGATTTACGCCCACTGGTGGCCAAACCATTTTTCTTACAAAGATTAGAAATTATGTGCAAGCGATTTCCTATCAGGAGCAATATCTGGGACAAAAAGAATTTTTCAAATCGGAGATTTAGAAGCAGAGAAATTATGGGAAACTTAATTTACCTCTATGCCTCCTGGCGGAAAGTCTATGAATTACTTGAAAATTTTGAAATTATATGGAAGACATGTCACACTGAAAACACTATCCAACAAAGAAGAAATTTTTCAAATCGGACTTCTAGACGTAGAGATATTGACGAAAATAAAATATACATGTACGTCTCCTGGTGGAGAAGCAGTGGAATATTTTAAGAAGAAAATATTCCGAAAAGGTTTACCGATGTGAGTGGCATCAGCCCACGAAAGAATTCTTTCAATCGGGGTTTTAGAAGCTCAGATTTTACGGTAAGTATATCAGAAGCAAAAATTAACACTTACGCCCCGTGGTGGCCAAAGTATTCTTTACCAAAAATTTGAAATTACATGCAAAAGATTTTCCACCAGGAGGTGTATCCGCTGAAGAAAAAAATTTTCAAATCGGAGTTTTAGAAGAAGAGTTATCGGGAAAAATGTAATTTAATTTTACGCCCCCTAGCGGAACATCTATGCGTAATTTGAAAAAGTAACTATATCTAATATACTCCTCTACATAAATGGAATCGAAATAATTTTTTTAATCGGATGTATAAAAGCAGATATGTGGAATAAAACGTATTTTTGAATTCGACATCATCTGCCTTTACGCCCTCTACCGGCGAAATTGTACATCGTAAAAAAAAAAAGCGAAATAAAGGATCATCATTTGCATATTTCAAGCTTCCTAACTCAAAAAGAATTTTTCAAATCGAACTAATAGTTGCTGAGATATCGTGGGTGCAGACGGACGGACAAACCGATAACAGAAGCACGATCTTTTTTTACAAAAGACGTGCTAAAAAGTAGCTTACATAATTTTTACAAATAATGTTGGATACATTGCGAACACAAAGCAGATCGATACACGAATTACCCAACGTGGTGCTCTGTCTTCTTGGGATTCTTACATTCCTCATCACTTGCTCTTGCCTCTTGTTTTGATTTTATCCGCTTTTGCTTGCGTTCATTCTGCGAATTCCGCGGCATTGTCGAAAATGTTAACAAGAAACCAATTTTTAAAAATTTTAGTTTAGACCACTGCGATATGCTATTTACAGTGAAGAGCAATTGAATTAGAGACAGCTGGCGTTATGCACAGGTGGCGCTTTGGGCGTCTCTGTAAACGGAAACGACATGACGTATGCTGCGATCGACAATATAAGGAGTGATGCGTCGGGAATCAGCAAGAGTCGGACTCAGTATGGGTGAGACGAAGTATCTAAGCGCAATAGATCGTGGACAAATTGTCGGGGCCTGACGAATGTGTCCCTCCATCTCGGAAGTCGTGCAGGCACTGGAATTTTCACGAGCCACTGTGTCACGGGTGCACCGTGAGTACATCGAATCCGGTAAAACCATCCCTGCAAGGGCCAACTGCCGTGGACAACAGCGTGTGGATGAGCGGGGTCATCGTCGGCTAGCTCGCATTGTAACAGCGGATAGACGGGCCGCAGTTCAAGAAAACACTCGGCAATTTAACGCTGGTGCAGAAAAACATGTAAGCAGCCACACCATCCAGAACCATCTCCTCGCTATGGGGTACAGAAGCCATCGTCCACCTAGGGTACCGCTGCTAACCGCACATCACAGGGTGCAAAGATTAGCATGGGCGCGGGAACATCGCCACTGGACCCTAGACATGTGGAGAAATGTTGCCTGGACAGATGAGTAGAGATTTACGTTGGTACATGCGGATGGTACGATACGAGTACGGCACAAACCACATGAAGCGATGGATCCTTCTTGCCAGCAGGGTACTCTTCAAGCTAGTGGGAGTGGCATTCTCGTCTGGGAACTGTTTACGTGAACTGAAATGGGACCCCTGGTACGTGTGACATCGTCCCTCACAGGTCAACATTACCGGGATATCCTGGACGACCATTTACTCGCGTTTGCGCGCCTTTACCATTCCACTGGGGACCTCATCCTACAACAAGACAATGCACCGTGCCATTGCTCCTGAATTGTATCAGAATGGTTGGATGAACACTTTGCCGCCGTGACCTCGCTTCCTTGGCCAGCTATGTCACCTGACCTCAAGCCCATCGAGCACATCTGGCATGCCATGGAGGGAGATGTTCGAGGCTCTGACCCCCCTTCCATCAAATAATCATGGACTGTGGGAGCTTGTTCAGGGATCGTGGATCCGTATGGCTTCCCAACGCTTCCGGTGTCTTGTCGAGTCCATGCTGAGACGAATCGCCACCGTCATCAGGGCGAAAGGTAGTGCTACACGTTACTAGACAGGTATCTCTAATTCAATTGCTCTTCAGTGTATATATTTGAATAGATCTCGCCGAGAGCTTTGAAACGATAACGCACACGGTTGTCCAGATAAACCACGATATTTTCAAAAGTGTTTGTTCACCGGTTTGCACTCACAGTTGTCAAGATAAACCGCGATATTTTTTAAAGTGTTCACCGCTTCACAAGGAAACAATTTTCAAAATGTTCAGTTCAAACCACTGCGATACCATACACGGTTTTCAGATAACCGCGATATTTTTAAAAGTGTTCACCGGTTTACAAGAAAACAATTTTTAAAATGTTCAGTTCAAAACGCTGTGAAATGTTCTTCGTGCATTTGAACAGATCTCGTCGAGAGCTTTTAAACGATACCACGCACAGTCGTGTTACGCTCACGGTTGCCGAGATAGACTGAGTCAAATATGGCGGCACACCCAGAAATATTCCATCACATCCCTCGCGCACAGGGAGCGAGAGAAGCGTTGCGCTCACGATATATTGCGCAGTACTCGAATTGGACTCCTTGCTATTTACGAATACGCTAACATGACTAGTGTGTTGCACGTATTTTTTAACGCTATAATGATTTCAATGGGGACCAATTTTTGTCACAGGCTGTCAACCGTGAGTCTCCCCATACCATCCGCGGAGTTAGACGTAGTCCTACGTCAGGATACCAAATTGTGCGTGTTCGCAAATGACTGCGAATCTTGAAAACGGAAACAAAAAAAAAAAACCAAAAAACAAAAATTGGTGCTATGGGGTACAGAAGCCATCGTAAAAAATTGGTGCTATGGGGTACAGAAGCCATCGTACCCTATAGCACCAAAAAATTGGTGCTATGGGGTTCAGAAGCCATCGTGCTTAAATAACGTTTGAAACAAAATAAATCTAGTAACGTTTATGATCTGCAACACTCTGAGATTCAGCTTCGTGTTCCTCATTTCAGATGATAATAATATTTTGCTTTCAAACCGTCTTCTGTTTTTCGGCCCAATTCGTCAAACACCTTTGAAGATATCTGCAACAGGCACTTGTTGTGCAAGTTTGCTTTATTTCAGTGACGTCATTTTTTATTTGCATATTTCAACAACGTATAATAAATGTTAAGACTAGTCTCCCTTTATGGGTTTCCGAATTTCTTCTCTGGTATCGAGGATGACCCAGCTATTTAGCACGCAAAGCCCCAAGGAGCCGGCAATTGTTGCTTTCCACGGATCGAGTAATCATCAATAGGGACAGGAATGCCACTACATCAAGATTAGAAGCGCCGCCAAGCGGCGAAATGGCCAACTACAGGAAAGAGGCTGGCGATCAAACAAGGCAAACAGCGGCCGTGGTGGCATCGAGCGAAAGGGAACCCTGTGTAAACAGCGGAGTGGAGTGAAAGAGAGGGTGAGAGAGAGAGAGAGAGAGGGACAGAGAAAGCGAGCGAGAGAACAAGAGGTGGAGAGGGAAAAGTGAGAATTTCTCGATGAAATTCAGTCTTCCGAGTCTATGAGCAAAGACAAAGACTAACAAGCCCTCGCTCTCGTGCCATATCCCATGAGCACACGCGTCCAGACAAATGTAATTATTGACAAAAGCACCAGAGAAGAAGAGAACAGAGATGGCCGCTTGCGATTCAAACGAATACTCGCAGAGAAAACTTATATAAAGAGCTTCAATTAGCGATAAACGACGGGATCTCGACCCCCTCCGTCCCACCCGAATTCCAACGCTTTGCTTTTTTTATTTTTTATTTTATTTCCTTTTTACACTCAGAAAGAAGAATTCCCTTTGCAGATAATGGACCTTTCGTGATTTTTAGAATTATCAAACGTTCGGATTCATTGCTGCACATCCAAAGAAAACCACAGAAAAACTAAGCTTTAAGATTCACACAGTGTTCTGGGTTTATAATCTTTTTTACCAAACGTTTTTAGATTTTTTTTAAGTTATCATTTTCTTGCTGTCAAGGTCGTTTGCTCCACTGCTGTGAGTAGGCCTCCTCCGTTTTTCTAAAATTTTCTTTCTGTTGGTTATAGATCTGCAATCTCTTTCTGAATTTTTTTTTATCTCATCGGTCCACATATCTATCCACCCCCTGTTCAGGTTTCTATGTCTCATTTCATTAGGTCGCCACCAGAGTCTAGGTGACCTGTAGATTTTATTTTCATCAGCGCATCTCCCGTCTTAGATTATTTTCTACTCTATATTTTTTCTGTTATTCCAGTCAAAATGTCAGCGTTAAACCACAAATCACTTTTAAAATATGCGTTCAATATATAAAATACAAGGGTTGTCCAAAATAATGGAAAAACCTCGCTAAAAACAGTGACTTCGGTATGTGCTGCGTTTTGAGTAAAACAAACATGTAGCTTCAATTTTGTTCCTAAAAAAGTGATGCTTATAATCTCAAGGGTCTGTGTGATTGCATTGTAAATCGGTGTTTGCATAATTTCGTTCCAGGTGAAGGCACAGTGAGTGACCTGTCGGCGTTCCAAAGAGGGCAGATTGTAGGTAACCACAGTGGCACACGTATTGGGGGTATTAAAAGGGTACCGTGTCAAACGTCATGACAGCATACAATGATTTTTTTTATTGGAGGTTTAACGACCACCGTGAGCAACTCAATGGGCTATAAGCAGTCGCCCGTCCCTAATTTAGGGTCACTGGTTCCAGGGAAGGGAGAGAGCCAGTGCCGTAAGACAAACACAACATCCATGCTTCACCGGGATTCGAACCCGGACCCCGTTCAGACAAATGATCAGAGGCCATCGCTTAAAACACTGAGGCCGCCCCGGTGGCGCAGTGGTCTAAGGCGCTGGCCTCTGATCATTCGTCCGTCAGGGGTCCGGGTTCGAATCCCGGTCAGGCATGGATGTTGTGTTTGTCTTACGGCACTGGCTCTCTCCTTCCCTGGATCCAGTGACCCTAAATTAGGGACGGGCGACTGCTTATAGCCCATTGAGTTGCTCACGGCGGTCGTTAAACCTCCAATCAAAAAAAAAAAAACAAAAAAAAAAAACACTGCGCCACCGGGGCGGCACCCATACAACGTTTACGGCACAACATCATCTGCGAGACATAACTGTGGAAGGAAAACGACACTCCCTGCGAGGGACAGGAGGCCATTAAAGAGGATTGTGACAGCAAGGAGGAAGACCACGGCGACAAAAATTACTGCTGAGCCTAATGCACATCTCCAAAAGCCAGTGTCGACCCATACCGTGCGAAGGGAATTACATAAGCACAATATTTACGGCAAATCTGCGGTTGCAAAACCCCTGGTATCGCAGGTGGATATGAAACAGAGACTACAGTGGTGTCAGGGACATAAAACCTGGACTGCGGATCAATGGAAATATGTCTTGTTTTCCGATGAATCAAGTTTCTCACTATTCCTCACCACAGGACGTGTTTACGTGTGGAGAGACCCCGCAGAGACCTACAACCCAGACTGTCTCCTTCCTACAGTGAAGCATGGGGGCGGTTCTTTAATGCCTTGAGCCATGATCTCGTGGTTTGCAGCAGGTCCCATTATCACCTGACACGGACGAATCACTAGCGGACACTATGCCACTCTTTTGGTCGACCATGTGCATTCAATGGCGGGGATATTGTTTCCGTCAGGGGATTGCACCTTTCATGATGACAATACCCCGATTCACAGAAGTTGAACTGTTCAATCGTGGTTTGCGGAACATGAGGATGAAGTTGCACACCTTCCCTGGCCTGCACAATCACCGGATTTAGACATCATTGAGGCCCTGTGGTCTGTGTTGGAAAACAGAAAACGATTCCGTTACCTCCTCTGGTGTCTCGCAAGGAATTGGAGCAGTTTCTGCAGGAAGAATGGTACAACATACCAATTACCACCATCCAAGACTTGTATGCGTCCATTCCAAGGAGGATTCAAGCAGTTTTAAATTCCAAGGGCACTCCCACAACATATTAGCTGTGTAAAACCTATTGCCTCAAAGTATTTCCAATATTTTGGACAACCCATGTATGTCTGCAGGCAAAAGGCATTTCTGGAGATCTTTGTCTTTGTCCCACAGAATGGTATTTTTAGTACGTTTTTTGTATAAAAAAAAAGAGTACGTACTCATACACTGGCGTGCAAAAATTTAAGGACGAGACGGTTTTTCGAATGTAACGTCGTGCAGAAGTGCTCCACATCAACTCAAATCATACCATAAGATCCCCAAGATGTAAGAATATGGAACAAGCGAGCAAAACCGTCCAAACAAGGAATCCAAAGGATACAAAGGCACTTTATTGAAAAGGTAGCTTCGAGCACAACTGGACAGAAGACAGAAACGTCCACGTCGCAGGCGGCTGCGAAGAAAAATCCAGTCTTTAGTAGGGGATCTGATCACCCCTGACTGCGTTGCAGGATTTAAAACATCTGTCCATGCTGAAGACGAGGTTGTCAAGGAGCTGTTCAGGCATCACGGCCAATTCCTCTTGTAGCGCCAATCGCAGCTGCGAAATCGTTGCTGGCGGCTGGTGACATGCTGCCAAGCGTCTCCGGAGAAGGTCCCACACGTGTTCGATTTGATTTAGGCCCGGGACCTTGCGGGCCAATCCATGCGTTGAATATCTTTACTCTCCAACAGCTCTGCGACAGCCACTGTACGATGAGGTGTAGCGTTGTCGTCCACGAAGAGGAACTCAGGACCCACAACACCTCTAAACAGACGCACGAGAGGTAGAAGAACCACAGTATCATAACGGACACCAGTGACTTAACCTCCTTGGAAGATGTGGAGGTCAGTGCGGCTATCAAGCATGATACCGCCCCAAGCGAGAACTCCGCTACCTCCAAATCGGTCCCTTTCGATGATGTTGGAGGTGTGATTGCGTGTTCCTTGCTCTCTCCAGATGTGTATGCGTCCAGAATCGCTCGTCAGACTAAATCGGCTCTCATCCGTAAAGAGAACTCGACCCTATTGCTGATGTGTCCAGTTCTTGTGCTCCTTGCACCACAGAAACTGCCGTCTCTGATGAGGAGGCGTTAATGGCACACACCGTACTGGTCGTCGAGCAAATAAACCACCGTTGTGCAGCCTCCTGGCCACGGTAAAACGCGATAACGGACGTCCAGTTGTCTGTTGCATGTGCCTTGCGATTTCTCCCGCTGTCTGGCGTCTGTCTCTTCTCGCCTGTAGGACAATATACCGGTCATCCGTCGCCGTGGTTACTCGAGGACGACCACTGCTAAACTCTCGGACAGCTGTTCATGTTATTTGAAATGCTCCCCAAGCTCGTGAAACGACGCTGTGAGCGATCCCGTACTGCTCTGCCACACTAGTCACACTTCGACCTTCTTCCAACTTCCCAATGACGCGACCTAGGGTAAAGTCATCTAGATGTCATCTACTGGATTGCCTGTTGGCCATATCACACGGTGGCAGCAACTCGACGTCGTTCAAACCGATGTACACCGTGCAGTAGCTTTCACCGAATTGCTTAGCGTACACCGCCCGTGTGCTTTGTACCCTTCCGACACTCTTCCGCCCTCCCGTCATGCTGCATATATGCGCATGCCCTACC
The DNA here is from genome assembly GCA_039090855.1 of Macrothele yani. Taxonomy (NCBI): domain Eukaryota; kingdom Metazoa; phylum Arthropoda; class Arachnida; order Araneae; family Macrothelidae; genus Macrothele; species Macrothele yani. The sequence goes on from CM077001.1 coordinate 27,438,950, forward strand.
ATACCGGACCCTAGTGTATCACCTGAGTGGTCTTTCGGTCCGTTCTGCCTGCTTGTTCCGCTGTTATGCTAATTTCTGCTCTTCGTCCTTAATTTTTGCACACCAGTGTAGTATCGCTATGTCCATCCCCCCGTCCGTCTGACCTGGGTAGACGGAAGAACAGACGGACTGATGAACTTTTAGTCTAATTTGAAAAATTATTTTTGTATTGGAAAGCTTGAAATATGAGAACGATGATACTGGCTTTCCGGTTTGTTTACGTTGAATAACTTGGCTGCTAGGAAGCGTGAATACAGATACTATCGAATTTTAAAATATAAGTATTCCATATATTTGCTTCTATTTACCCGATTACAATTTTTCCCCCTTCGATGCCGTTTGTAATTACGACTGTTTTGGGTACAGTTTTCTTTTTCAAGTAATGCACAGATTTTCATCAAGGGAGCGCTAAGGTAAATTGCTGTTTCTCCGATATCTCTGCTTCTGTAAATTCTATTTGAAAAATTCTTTCTCCATCGGATAAAGCTCCTGGTGCGAAATGCACTGCATATAATTTATAATTTTTGGTAAAGAATATTTTGGCCACCACAGCGCATAAGTTCACGCATCAGTTTACAGTGAATTTACAGCAATATTTGCCGGACTAAAAACTTAATTAAACAAGAAAGATGACACCGAATTTTCTGGTGTAATGAGCACGTTTTTTGAATCCGTTCTGACGCAATTTATATTTATCAAAGCTATTCAAGGTCAAAGGAACCGGTATGGAAAATAATTAGTATCTCCTCAAAGAAAGAAGTTTTTCAAGCGGGCTTTTAATCCCACAGATATTGCTGTAAACGGAATCGAGAACTTACGCCCGCTGGTTGCATACTTGTGCCTTAAGAAAAATTTAAATTTATATGAGAAACATTTCGCAGCGGAAACGCTCTCCAACAAAGACTTAATTTTTCAAATCGGACTCTTCGAAGCACAGATATGGACAAATATAAGATAGTCATCTATGCCCTCTGGCGGGAAAGCCATTAATGATTTTAGGAAGAAGGTATTCTCAAAAAAATTTTCGACGTCAGCAGTATCGGTCCAAGAAAAAAAAAAAAAAATTAGACGAGTTTCAGGAGCTGAGATTTTGCTGCACATACACCAAAAGCTGAAATTAACACTTATGCCTTCTGGTGGCCAAACCATTCTTTACCAAACATTAGAAATTATGTGCAAAATGTTTTCCATCAGTTCTTGTATGCGATACAGGAAGAATTTTTCAAATCGGAGTTTTAGAAGAAGAAATAACGCAGAAAACGCAATTTGCCCTTTGTGCTCCCTAGCGGAAAGTCTATAATTTACTTGAAATTTTGGAATTTAAATGAAAAGCATTCCGCATCGGAAACACTATCCGAGAAAGAAGGAATTTTACAAATCCGACTACTAGAAGTAGAGATATTGACAAAAATAAGATATACATCTTCGCCCCCTGACGTATAAACCATGCATTATTTCAAGAAGAAAATATTCCGAAAATGTTTATCGATATGAGCATTATCCGTCTACAAACGAATTTTTTTAATCGAGATTTTAGAAGCTCAGATTTTGCTGCAAATACATCAGAAGCGGAAATTAAGACTTATTCTTCCTGGTGTCCAAACCAATTTTTACCAAAAATTAGATATTATATGCAAAAGATTTTATATCAGGAGCTTCTTTTTTTTTTTTTTTGATTGGAGGTTTAACGACCACCGTGAACAACTCAATGGGCTATAAGCAGTCGCCCTTCCCTAATTTAGGGTCACTGGTTCCAGGGAAGGGAGAGAGCCAGTGCCGTAAGACAAACACAACATCCATGCCTCACCGGGATTCGAACCCGGACCCCTTACGGACGAATGATCAGAGGCCATCGCTTAGACCACTGCGCCACCGGGGCGGCATCAGGAGCTTCATCCGGGGCAGAAATTATTCTTCAAATCAGAGTTTTAGAAACAGAGATATCGAGGGAAACGTCATTTGCCTTTACGCCACCTAGCGGAAAATCAATGAATTACTTGAATATCTTGAAATTTTATGAAAAATACGTCACACCGGAAACTCTAACCATTTAAGAAAGAATTTTTCAAATAGGACCATTAGATGTATTGACAAAAATGAGATATATATCTACGCCGTCTGGCGGAGAAACCATGCAATATTTTAAGAAGGAAATATTGTGAAAATTTTTATCGATGTGAGTGGCATCGGTCCGGGAACGAAGTTTTTCAATCGAGAATTTAGAAGCTCAGTATTTATGGCAAATACATCAAAAGCAAAAATTAACACTTACGCCTCCTGGTGGCCAAAGTATTCTTTATCAAAAATTAGAAATTATATGCAAAAGATTTTCCATTGGGAGCTGTATTCGCTGAAGAAAGAATTTTACAATCGGAGTTTTAAAAGAATGTATATATAGGGGGTGGGGTGGGGGGAAACGTAATTTACTTTTACGCCCCTTAGCGGAAACTCTATGCCTATCTTGAAAAAGTAACTGTACCTAAAATACGCTTCGAAATAAACGGAATCGAAAGATAAAAAAAAATTTCAATCGGGTGCTTAGAAGCAAATATATGGAATAAAATGTATTTTGAATTCGATATCATCTGCATTCACGCCCTCTAGCGACGAAATTGTACATACATCGCAAACAAACAACAACAAAAAAAAACGGAATAAAGGATCATCATTTGCATATTTCAAGCTTATAGCGTAAAAGTCTTTTCGACTTCTACGCTGTTTTAACACATCAATATACTAAGAAATAGTTCCTAAATGAAAGAAAACCTTAACGGCCAGACGAAACAACAGAAGTCAACTTACGGAAAAGCTTTATTCAGGACGTGAAAACACATCGTAATATGGCATGCTGCAGTAAACGCTCCACACACCACACATTATCACAACACTCCTATCAATAATCAGTTTACAACCTAACGCTCGTAATAATCGCTCTCTTACACTGCTCTCTTACAACGCTCTCAAGCAATAGATCAGTCGTCGTTTTAATCTCTTGCTCTTATCAAGATCAGGCATACGTCACGCGCATTCAACCTCAATAGTGTCGCCAAACGTATTCGTTTGAGGGAAAAGATATTTCGTTAAGCGTGAAGAATACTGAGAATAAACTCAAGATTTACATAGGGAAAGAAACTGAAAAAGGAAAGTTAATTTAGAATATACGTCACAAGCTTCCCAATGCAAAAATAATTTTTCAAATTGGACTAATAGTTAGAAAGATATGGTGTCTACAGAGAGACGGACGGATATACCTATAACATAAACACGATATATTTTTTTTACAAAAGACGTGCTAAAAATTCATTTTCGATCAGATACTACTAGATATGAAAAGATTTTATGTGTATTTCCTTCCGAAAATAATTAAGAATTCGATATCATCTGCATTTCTCATTTCCCGTCCCCGTTTGGTGCGGGAGCAAATATTTAATCTATTTTTCTCGATATCTGTGCTTCTAAATGTCCGATTTAAAAAATCTATCAACACCGGATACCACTTGCTTTGTGTGACACTTTTTTTTTTGGTACCTGTCGAGATTTTTATATTTCACAGATCTGCCGCTAGGTGGTGCTGCAACTGTATCTCCGCTTCTAAAGACTTTACTGAAAAATTCTGTGTTTTCACTGTATGTCATTCGTTAAAATAAAGATGGCGAATATTATCCAACGCATTTATTAATTTACGCCTCCTAGCGTTTCCGCTAGGAGGCGTAAATCTCAGATCCTTTTCTAGCTATCCCTGCTTCCAGAAGATGTATTTAAAAATTATTTTTCCTTACCATAGCTTTCCCATGGTCTGTTTTCGAGTATTCCTTCATGGTGTGACCTTTTCTCTGCCAGGCAGTGTATAGTTTTATGAAATTATTTTTGGTAGATTATGTAATATATTGAACTAAAGCAAAATACTTTTTGCCTTAATCCTTCTACAATTAATTGAGCGAAGCTACACCGAAGGCCGAACAGAGCTTTCTTTACGAGACTCGAGACAATTAGTTGTTCGAGCATAGGCACGAGATGACACATCCGACCAACGTAATTTTTTACATGCGACTGGACATCGTCCATGGTCAGGTTTAGACGTCTTCCGATTCTCGAAATTCCGTGTCATTGAAGAATAATCGTCCAAGAACTTCCATTTTTTGGGGTTTTCCAGGTTTTGAGAAAGGGTCGTTTGTTACCTATCTCCTCCAAAGATCTTCAGCCAATCGCGGTGACATTTGTCACAGAGAAAGAGAAGGACGTGATAAGTGACATGGAGTTGGTATCATGGTGATTGGTCATGTCGTATAAAAAGAATCACCATTAAAAAAACTGACCAATTTTAATAATAATTGAAAAAAATGCCCTCTCTATACGAAACTAGGGACAATTAGTCCACAATTGATCACCGTGATTCTTTCCATACGATTGGACATTGCCCATGGTCAGGTTTTGACGCCTTCCGATTCCCGAAATTCCTTGTCATTGAGGAATTTCAACTAAAACCAGATGGCCTTTTACTTGAACCGTTTCACGAAAGTCGGCAGTAGAGGAAAAGGGGGATTCTATCACAAAGGAAAACGTCCACGACCCTGCCCACTCCGTCCCCAACCCCACCCCACTACCGTGCACGTACTCGCTTACGGTTATGGTTGCGTGTGGTCAGAAGGAGGAGGGAAGGACACCACCCTCGCCAGTAATTGATTCGAGGAGATTGCTTGCCCAGCGCCATTTTCATTTTTTCTTGACCGGGAAATTTTTATTCCCTCCACGTGATCATTTTGTTCACCAAGTGTTTTGGGATGAGTCACCATCTTTTGTTCGCCATTTTATTTTTCCCGACTAGGAAATTTTATTTTCCCCAGAGGAAGTTTTACAACATGACGTCACCATGCTGGAGAAATTTTTCCCTCAAAGTGAATAAAAATATTTCGCTGATCAGCTCAGGCTCGAAACCCCGATCATCAGACCGCTGGATTCACGCCTTAAGCCACTAGACTATGAAACCAAGTACGGATCCATGCTCGAAGGAGGGTATCTTTCCTCCCTAATGCACAATCATGACGTTTATGTGGACGTGTCTTATGATATCATTCGAGTGGAATTAAGAATGGGGTAAGAAGAGAAGTTGACGTCATTTCAGATTCTGTTAAGCTCCAAGACTGATTTTTTTTCAATAACTTGATCATTTTACAACGAATTTATTCCTTATTTTTTTCCATAATTTTTCAACGTAACGATTTTTTTTTATTTTCTTTGAGCTTCACGCATTTTCAATGGACGTACCAACATAAAGACGTTTTCTAAAGTTTTGTGTTGCAGACATAATCTTAAAACATGATTGTTTATTAATGTATTTACGTGTTCATGGCATTTTCTGTTACAATTTTTAACGTTGTACCTTTTTCTACCATACAAAGCCGCAATGTTTTATACATAGATAAAATATTTTTTTTAATTTTTCGTATTTTATTTTATGATTAATCAGTGAAATGTACCTTTTAATGCATTGTCTTAATCTACTTTCTTGTTCTAAATGCTTGCATACTCGTTAAACTTCTCGATGTATCATCATTATTTTATTATCTAACTTTACAAACTAACAACTACTTTTATCGAGGCTTTATTGTTTCTGATTCAAAGAAGCAAACGTTTCTTCATTATTATTTCTTTTCCCTACGCAAAGAACTTTTCTTACTTGCTTTTAATGTATGATTTAATCTGGTTTTCTATATATCTGTTTCGTGTTCGTGCAAGAAAATACAGATCTATAGCAGATATACATAAAATTCGTTCGTAACAGTATCTTTTTTCCGATTTAAACCATCATACGTTTCTTAACGACTTGATATCTGTTCTATAAGATGTGACAAAACTTCAGATTTTTTTAATTTTTTCCCCTCTGAAACTGTTTTTTTCGTACTTGCTTTTAATGTATGGTTTAATTTATTTTTCTATCTCACTTTTCTATGTGTGTACAAGAAAAATACGGATCTATAGTAGTTAAAATTCGATTGAAACAATATTTTCTTCATTCTTACTGTATTTTTCCATTTCTTTCATCTATAGTAGTTTAAATTCGATTCAAACAATATTTCTCCATTCTTACTGTATTTTTACATATCTTTCTAATAGACGTTTTTTCTTCTCAATTCCCGCTATCTAACTTAATCTATGTTTTGAATATCATTATATGTTCGCGTATTCGTCCATTATTTTATTTCAAACTTTGCAAACTGCCTCATACTTATATTCTGACTTTATTTGTTTCATCTCAACCAACGTTTCTTAACGACTTGAATTTCCGGATGTGACAAAACTTCAGATTTATTTTTCTCCTCTTAAACTATTTTTTTCTTTCTTGCTTTAAACGTATCTTAATTTATTTTTTACGTCGCTGTTTCGTGTATGTGCAAGAAATATACAGATCTATAGCAGTTAAAAATTCGAATGAAAAAGTATTTTCTTTATTCTTACTTTATTTTTACAATTCTTTCTGACAAACATTTTTTTTTTCGCGTTTCCTCCTATTTAACTTAATTTTGTGTTTTTGAATATCATTTTATGTTCACGTATTCGTCCATTTTTTTTTCTAACTTTACAAACTAACAGCTATTTTTATTCAGACTTTATTTTTTCATTTCATTTGAACCAATGTTTCTTAACGACTTGATATCACAAGATGTAGCAAAACTTCAGATATATTTTTTGTTTCTTCATGTAACGTAATATTTTTTTCAAAACTCACTTTTAAGTATTCCTAAAAGCTTACATTTATGAGAAATATACAGATCTGTAGTGGTAAAAATTGGACTGCAACAGTATTTTCTTTATTCCAACTTTACTTTTCTATTTCTTTTCAACAAGCGTTTCTTTATTATTATTTCTTTTTCATATGTAAGCAACTTTTCTTTCATGCTTTTAATGTATAACTTAATAAATTATTCTATCTTACCTTTTCATGGGTATACGAGATATATACAGATCTATGACAGTTAAAAATCGATTGTATTAGTATTTTCTTTACTATGACTTTATTTTTTCATTTCATTTGAGTAAACGTTTCTTAACAACTTGATATTACAAGATGTACCAAACACTTCAGAATTTTCGTTTCCATAACTTTCCAACTCACTTTTAAGTATTTCTAAAAACCTGCATGTATGTAAAATATCCATATTTTTTCATTCTACCCTAATTTGCTTTACTTTTCTTTAACTGACCCAACAGGTAAAGCATTCATTGTCAAAACATTCATTCTAAAGCATTCTTTCTTACGCTAAAATTTATATTCTTTGCAATATATTTTCAGCATATTTTTCTAAATCAACAAAAAAAAACATTCTTTCTGGAGACATAGCGACCAAGTCCGTATTTCCACTAAACATCATATTCTTAGCAAACATTCCCCATCCCCTACATAGCAATTTGCTAACTCACCAGAAAAGCAGCTATTCTCAACATGTAGCTAAAATATCGAATTTCTCCAAACAGATGTAATATTTTTTTTAAAGAAAGACTTAGTTCTTTTTTCTGTATAACGACTTAATCTATTTTTCGAAAAACTGTTCTACGTTTACGTATTTTGTTTAACTTTGCTTTACACTGTACCTCGATTTTTTTCTTCGTAGTACTTTTTTCCTGTTTCGTTCCAACAAACTTGTTTCTTTTCAACTCGATCACTCACACATTTTCATACAAACTTTCCTAATATCAGAAATGTAACAAAAACTTCAGATATATTTTTTAACTTTAGAATAAGTCTCACCGACATTTATTATTATGACATAAACTAAAACAACTCATTAAGAAAATTATTTTTGGGGAAAGTATGAAATTTTAGTTTATATCATGATAATAAATGTCGGTGAGACTTATTCTAAAGTTAAAAAATATATCGGAAGTTTTTGTTACATTTCTGATATTAGAAAAGTTTGTATGGAAATGTTTGAGTGATCGAGTCGAAAAGAAACAAGTTTGTTGGAATGAAACAGGAAAAAAGTACTACGAAGAAAAAAAAATCGAAGTACAGTGTAAAGCAAAGTTAAACAAAATACGTAAACGTAGAACAGTTTTTTGAAAAATAGATTAAGTCGTTATACAGAGAAAAGAACTCAGTCTTTCTTAAAAAAAATTATTACATTTGTTTGGAGAAATTCGATATTTTAGCTACATATTGAGAATAGCTGCTTTTGTGGTGAGTTAGCAAATTGCTATGTAGGGGAAAAATTGTTTGCTAAGAATATGATGTTTAGTAGAAGTACGGACTTGGTCGCTATGTCTCCAGAATGAATGTTTTTTTTTTGTTGATTTAGAAAAAATATACTGAAAATATATTGCAAAGAATATAAATTTTAGCGTAAGAAAAAATGCTTTAGAATGAATGTCTTGACAATGAATGCTTTTCCTGTTGGGTCAGTTAAAGAAAAGTGTAGCAAATTAGGATAAAATTAAAAAATATGAATATTTTACATGCATGCAGGTTTTTAGGAATACTTAAAAGTGAGTTGGAAAGTGAGGAAAACAAAAATTCTGAAGTGTTTGGCACATCTTGTAATATCAAGTTGTTAAGAAACGTTTACTCAAATGAAATGAAAAAATAAAGTCATAGTAAAGAAAATACTAATGCAACCGATTTTTAACTGTCATAGATCTATATATTTTTCGTATACCCATGAAAAGGTAAGATAGAAAAAATTATTAAGCCCGGCCCGGCATGTGCCATTTGTATTATTTTATCTTTCTATTGTTTGTTATTAAATTGTGAAAATTAAATACTGAAATGAGATATTATTGAAAATATTTAGTTGAATGTAAGCCTAAAAATGTTTCTCCCTTCTCTGAACTCTAAGGGTCCAATTTTTTGTTGTCAACAAGCTCCAAATTGGTTTTACCATCTTTACATCTACATATGGTTAAAACACTGTGAGTGCCTCTCCTCACATCTGTGATTAAGCCCTAGACTAAGTCGTGGAAGTAAGTAAAACCAGCAAAACAGTTAAACAGACCAGGGGATCGGGAAACACCACTTTTTCTTTCTTTACCATAGCGATAAAAAGAATGGCCCAGCCGTAAGTGCCTGGGGAAAAGCCCGACCCAGCCTGTTGCTTTGTTCTCTAAAGTAAAAAACGTCCGACCCGGCAAGTGCAGACCTCTACCTTACGTACCACAAAAAGAGATATGAAGAGGTGCTTCATTTGATTTGATCTACGTAGTAACTGGACCAAACCACGCATACAATCTTCTGCTAGAGTGATATCATTTCCAGTTTCATGCTTTCACATTGTTCATTTATTAACAGTCAGCGGAAAGACATAAAAGAAGATTTCATTTAACATACCTTCTGAGTTATTTTTCTGAACGAAAAAACACTGCGCTACCTCATGTGACCTCATTCAGCAGCTATACTTAATCGAGGTTGTTTCATGTACACAACATGCAAGCACACTGAGCATTAAATAAAATTTTATAAGGAGTAAATATTTGTTGGCTTTGGATGTGCTTAAACTGAGATGAAGATAATGAAATTCATATTTACTGGGAAAATCGGTCGTTCATAAGATGACGAAACGATGTGACAGTGAAAGTACACATAACGCCAACTGAGATGTCAGACAACTCTGCTCACGCGCCACTTAAATAATCAGTAAATATCTTACTGGAACCCAATTTTTTGTGTTTTGGGATTCGCGTTGATTATTCACACCGAAAGTTCCATAGTAACAAATAAATATCCACTAATGGATCTAAATACTATTACGTACCTCTAATCCATAGTCGATACGAAGCACATTATTGGTTTGTCAATTCACTTTGTTTGTGGATTCATTGACGTTTCTCAACACATGTCGCGATTATTCCAACACCCAGCAAAAACAGCCTTGCTGGCAGTCAGCACTGCCAGCAATGGCCCAGCTCCATGTTGCCGCTGCCGAACCGTCAATAAAATGTCCGGGCGGCCAACAGAAGGGACAGCAGTCCTGGCCAGCAGCTGGCCAACAGTTGGCACCCCTATCAGTTGTTATATGCCAGAAGAGGGCCATCAGTTATCCATCACAGGCAGAGGCTGCCACAAGCGGCCCTTAAGCGGCCCTGCAAGTATGTGCTATAAATGATGGCTAGCGTAATGTGGTCCGTTAGTTTCCCGGCAGTGGCAGCCGGCAATTACGTGACGTGACTGATGACTTGCCGAATCTGGTCCGTCAATTCCCCCAGCAGTAGCCATAAAAAAAGGATAACCGCAGTTCCCAAAGCTACAACTACTTTTTTATTCTCCTTACGAAACTTCTGAATTACAGCACGGATCTGCGGAAATTTCATCAACACGTTCGGAAAAACGCCCGTTGGGATCGAACCAAGGACGGTCTGCTTGGGAAGCGGGAGCTCTACTAACAGGACAGATTTGGCATGCACGAGCATAGCTTGAAGCTGACCCTTTTTTCACGGAATAAGTAACCAATGGTTCTCTATTTAATTTTAGAATATTGCGAGGTATTTTTCAAAAATGTCAGTTTCATATAATTCATAAATTCATTTTTTCAACGTACGGTTGTTGTTGTTTTTTTGTACCTTAATGGAACTTCACTTTTCAACGAGTGTACGAACTTAAAGGCGCTTTCCAAAGTTGCGAGCTGTCCTTGTCGTCTTGAAAGGCAATTGTTGAATTAATATATTTACCCGTTCATGTCACATTCTGTTACTATTTTAACGTTGTATCTTTCCTTTCCGCTGTCCGAAGCTACATTTGTTTTAAAGAGGAAAGATATTTTAATTTACTTCTCGTTATTTTTAGAAGTGAATTCCTCCAGTCTTGTGTATTCAACCCATGGATGAGTACATTATATCCCCATAGCGTTGCTTTTTTTTTCTTTCAGATTATTGATAAATTTTGTACACGTATAGCTCTTCTTCTCCTTTTTTTCAACATAACGCTCTTTTAATGTTTTTCCAGGACTTCTGTTTCACGCAGTTTAGTGAATGTTAACACGAAAGATTACACAGAAATTATTTCTTGTTATTCATGGGAATGGAGTGGGTATATTTTATGCCCATAATCTAATATTTCATGGCTTAATTTGTTAACTTTGTCGACGTGGCACTTCATTAGGAAATTAATTCGCCTCTAGACATATGCTTCTCTTTCTCTTAACATCCACTAAAATAACACGATGGTGATAGCGTCGTCTTCAACTAACTGGTGCCACAAGAGACACAACACGTGTTGCTTCTGCGCATGCGCAGTTCCGTTGCTTTCACCTGGTGTTGGGGTTGCATCGGTTGCCAACTACAGGGCACTAGTAGCTCTTGCTTGGTGGCCCGCAATTCACGGCGACGCTGCAGGGCCATTAATGACTGCCAACTGATGGCGATGCAACCAACGGACCACTACTTGTTCGCGAGAGGCAGATTTCAGCTAGCAGTGACCCATCACTGCCAGCTGGCGGCCAGCAGTTTCCCAACACTTGTGTTTTTGCTAGGTAATTCCATTGGGAGATGAAACACTTGGTTTTAATCTTTCTTTTATGTACATTATTGCAAATCCATTATTGCACTTTGGTTCCAACACCTTAAATGTTAAAATCACTATATACATGTTGATAAAATATCCCATTCCATCGATGTTCCCTTGTACTTGTTGCACCAGTAGTTAAATTTGAAGTTTAAAAATATTTCACCATTAAAATACAATAAAAAGTTTAATATCACGGCATGCTTGAGATCACCACTATTCCATCATCAAACTCTCACCAAACTCTCGTTAAAGCTTTTCAGCTTATATAAAGCCATCATCAGAACCTTCATCCGACACACGATGTTGTTGACCGACGATGTGCCCTAGATGATTCCCTACGGGGTTTCTTTACGTGTGCGAAAGGGCTAATAGATCACGTGCCTCTCCCTACATTCCTGAGTTTCGTGTGTGTTTTTTGACACTGTGCTGCCATTCATATTTTATTTGCTGTTTAATTCTCCTATGTTTCGTTCATTCTTTTTTTCCCACTTTTCTTTTTCCATTGCTGTTCTTTACATTCTCTTTCCATTTTAATTAATGCTTTCCACCCCTTTAACAACCACAACACCCAAAACGCCCGTACGTACAAGCGGTGTAACGTTCCAGGAGATGTGACGTACCTGCCAGAAGGACGCACACGACATAAAGGCAGATAGGAATCAGAATAAAACGTCCACGTAGCTCAAGTGGTAGAGTGACTTATTCCGGAATGAGGGGATCCGGGTTCGAATCCTGGCGTGGACAGAAATGATGGAGAAATTTACTTCGTTATAATGGCGCCCGAACTATCCGGATGACCCGACCGTTCAAAATCTCGCATTGGTGTGATGTTCTTTCCACACCGCGAGATAGGAAAAATAAAAGAATCCCTTCTCCAGCACTTCGAAAAAAAAATAAATAAATAAAAATATGGGGGAGATGATGTAACGTACCAGGAGATGTGACGTACCTGCGAGAAGGACGCACACGACATAAAGGCAGATAGGAATCAGAATAAAACGTCCACGTAGCTCAATTGGTAGAGTGGCTTATTCCGGAATGAGAGGATCCGGGTTCGAATCCTGGCGTGTACAGAAATGACGGAGAAATTTACTTCGTTATAGCGGTCATAGCCATCCAAAACGCCTGTCTAGTGTGAGTCATATTTCCTACCCTTGCTTGTTCTTCAAAATTTTTTGACCTATGAGAGACCAGCAGGAGTCAACCTCAGTCACTATTGTTGTTATTAAACAAAGAAGGTAAACAACATACAGTTTCGGGCGTTGTGATATTTAGAGTGATACAAGAGCTTTGGGTCTTGGTCGTTAAAGGGTTCATTAATCCTGCACTATAATTGTTATTAAGGAAAACTGTGAGATACGGTTAATATTTGTTTGACGGCTTTACGACCACCGTATGCCACTAAGTGGACTATAAGCAGTCTCTCGTCCGAAATTTACGGCCATTGTTTTCAGGGAAGGCAGAAAGCTAGCGTCGCAATAAAAATACACCACCCATGCATAACCGGGATTTGAAACCGATCTCAAATCAGACGAATGATTAGAACCCTACCACTCGACCACCATGGTGTCCAGATACCCCTTTTAAGGCATTAATTTCAGTAGAACAAAAAGGTCATACTTTTGCATAGAACCCCAATACTGGCCTGCTCGGGATTCAAGGATTTTGGAGCGCTTGCATCTGATCATTCTTCCAAGACGGGTTTGCACTTGATTCCCTGATGAGGCGTGGATGGTGTGTTTGTCCAACAGCGCCATCTGCCTCTTTTCCTGTAACCAGCAGCGCCATTTTAGGGATGGCCTGCCCGGTGGCGCAGTGGTCTAAGGGCTAGCTTCTGACCATGCGCCGGAGATGGGTCCGGGTTCGAATTCAAAATGAGGTATGGATGACCTGCTTGTCTAGCGGCACGGGCTTTCTCCCTTCTCTGGGGGAACCAGTGGCCCTAAATTAGCGACCGGATGAAATTTTTGCTGTGCCCACTGAGAAATTCCATTGCTAGATTTCAAAGTAAAATTCCATAGTGAGCCCTAGCAAGTAAATTTCATTAGCAATATAAGCATCCAGATCCCTCTGTCTCTCTGGAACGCTTGACGTCACTGTAATGTCTGCATTGTTGCGCCATCACTTATCGAACATTTCGTGTCTGCTCTCGCGATGTCAAAATGATTGTCTGTTATATAATAGTACGCGATCATTTTTAGATATGAAGGTGATCGCGTGCCAATTAAAAAACATTGGATTATTAAATACTCGATCTATGTTTTATACGATCTACAAAATTCGAACTGAATTTTTAATACCGGGTACCCAAGAAAAGCTGTTGAAAAGTAAAATGACACAACTTCGTTATTACTGGATCAAATTTACTGAAATTTTCAGAGAAACTCAAACAATAAGTGAAATTAATATAACCTATTTTCAAAATGGTCACCGTTCACACAAACCATCGTATAGAGACGTGACTGGAAATTGCCAATAACATGCTGCAACACGTCTTCTTTGATGGCCTCGATTTCGTCTGCAATGGCTTTTTTGAGGTTCCCCACTGTCTTGGGGAAAGTCATGAAGACTCAGCCTTTCAAATAATCCCACAAGAAAGGATCACATGGGTTCAGGTCAGGGCTGTAGGGTGGCCATTCAATGCCCTGTCCAATGAACCACGTAGCGTCCAAAGCGATGATACGGTCCTTAAAGGTGTCTTGTAGCCAGGAAAACACATCAGCAACTCTATGTGGACGTGCACCATCCTGAATGAACCAGTAGGTGTTGACCATTCGATGACGTCTTGCTCGGAGTCCGAACTCCTCAGACAGTAGCTGCCTGTAATTTACATAAGTAACAGTTCCGTTGATGATGTGTCCGATTATGCGTTTTGCGTTGACTCCACATCCACCGTCACGCGTTGATTCCACACCCACCGTCACGCGTTGATTCCACACCCACCGTCACACGTTGATTCCACACCCACCGTCACACGTTGATTCCACACCCACCGTCACACGTTGATTCCACACCCACTGTCACACGTTGATTCCACACCCACCGTCACACGTTGATTCCACACCCACCGTCACACGTTGATTCCACACCCACATTCACACGTTGATTCCACACCCACCGTCACTCGTTGATTCCACACCCACCGTCACGCGTTGATTCCACACCCACCGCCACACGTTGATTCCACACCCACCGTCACGCGTTGATTCCACACCCACCGTCACGCGTTGATTCCACACCCACCGTCACACGTTGATTCCACACCCACCGTCACACGTTGATTCCACACCCACCGTTACACGTTGATTCCACACCCACATTCACACGTTGCGAAAGCATAGGTGCCACCTGGTGGACGTGTGGGTTTTCACTGCCCCAATGTCTCTAGTTCTCTTTATTCACGTTTTTCTGAAATGGTGAGTCGTTTTCAAATTTCAATCTCTGTACTGTCCTGTGAAAAAAAAAAAGGCAATTATAGATCTCAGTGACCTGATGAGAGCACTTTACTTTTTAACACTTTTTTTGGCCACCTTGTATCGTAGCAAGCTGAGTTTGTACGCGATCACATTGAGATGTCAAAGTGATCACGTGCTAATTTAGAAATATTGGATTATCAATGACTCGAGTTCTATTTATCCGATCCACAAAATTTGAATTAAAATCTTAATAACGTGGCTAGTTGTTTGTGTATATTAATTTAATTTAGCACAATTCGAATATTAATTTGTACGCTTTAATTACTTTTTACATTTTTACTTTAACTAACTTTCCGGGTTTAGTGCTGATTATATTATACATTTTACAAAATATTGATCAATCTAAAACCTACAATAAAAACTGAAATTTTGAGATGTCTGAGTAAGTAAGATTGCAGCTAAAAACAGATGTCGCCCCAATAAGCACATTGTCGAGAATTTTGATGGTTCCGATTTGTAATACCAGATGTCGCATTATTTTGTAGAAAAAGCTTTGTTATGAAGTTTCAAACTAAGTATCGAATAGGACAGTCTGAAATAAGCCGTGAAGGGAATAACAAGTGTGCCGGAGGAAGTCATTTAACGCGAAAGATCAAAGAAACAGTTATTAAGGTAAGTTTACACGAAAACAACTTTCCGTGTTTAATGCTCATTACATTATACATTTTACAAAATATTGATCAATCTAAACACTCTAATCTACATTTGTTAAACAACAACAAATATTTTACACATAATTTTAATTTTCGCGAGGTCTTCTGAAAACGGAAATACGTAGCATATAATTTTTAGTTCTGAGTTCATACTATATAAGTTTGTATTATATTTCCTTACAGAAATCCGGCGTCTATTTTATTTGTTTTCAATCCGCTTCAATTAAAAATTTCACTCCGTCACAGAGCGGGAAACATCCCCTATATATTAATATTTATTTAAAGCTTAAAAATAACCGTCCTATGGCGGGCTATACGCTAGCATTGTAATAAAGTCGTTACATAAAAACTATCGATTGTAAAGAACCACTACGAAAGTCATCATAAAGAAGAAATTGTTATCTCAAAGAAGTATTTGCTTTAAGCTTAAGAAAAAGATCACAGTATGATTTGTAAGTTCAGAGAGACAGGGAGACAGAGAGACGGACAAGGAGATAGAGAAAGAGAGAGACACAGAGACAGACAGAGAGAGACAGGGAGACAGAGAGAGAGACAGGGATACAGAGAGAGACAAGGATACAGAGAGAAACAGAGAGACAGAGAGAGACACACAGAAAGAGATATAGACAGAGAGACAGAGAGAGAGACAGGGATACAGAGAGAGACAAGGATAGGCAGAGAGAAACAGGGAGACAGAGAGAGAGACACACAGAAAGAGATATAGACAGAGAGACAGAGAGAGATATACACAGAAAGAGATATAGACAGGGAGACAGAGAGAGACAGAGAGAGACACACAGAAAAAGATAGAGACAGGGAGACAGCGAGAGACACAGCGAGAGAGACAGATAGACAGAGAGAGAGACAGAGAGAGAGACACACAGAAAAAGATATAAACCGGGAGACAGAGATAGAGACAGGGTGACCGAGATAGAGACAGAGAGAGACAGGGAGAGAGAGAGAGGGAGCGAGGGACAGAGAGAGAGGGACAGGGACAGAGAGAGAGAGACAGGGTGACCGAGAGGGACAGAGAGAGAGACAGGGAGACAGAGAGAGGTGGAAAGACAGGGAGACAGAGAGAGATGGAGATACAGGGAGATAGAGAGCGAGAGAGAGAGAGAGAGACAGACAGACAGAGAGAGCAAAAGTGTTAAAATCTGCTAGTTTCTTTCCGGGAAGACGGTTTTATTGTGATTCTAATAAAAACTTCTTCGGAGAATGATAAATAAATAAACTAAAGTCATCTACGTAGCGAATAACAAGGATGACACTAAAATAAGTTCGTATAAATAATTTTTTACCCGTGATACATGTGTTAGCTATTGATTTTTGATGCAAGATAGAGTAACTGAGAAATCAGTGACTTTTTGAAATGTTATACGCTCTCATAAACGAAAATTGCTTTTTTCTTAATTTGAAGTAACGTTTTCAAAGTCACTGAATAACTGGCCTCACACATAACTGAAAAACAACTTTGATATTCTTTGTATTTTTTTTTTTAGATTTAAGTACTTGACATACATACAAATTGCTGAATATATGAAAGTAGGGAGCCACAAAATAATGAAATTAATTTGCTCTTTTGATTAATATAGAAAAGATTAAGTTTGTTGAAATAATAATTTAAAATCTGCAAATTTCAGTATCTGTACGGCGAAGGGCGATAATCTATTTGAAGGGGAGGGGATGGAAACAGGACAATAAAAACCTATCTTTTTATGTGCCTCGTGCACCAAAACTTGAAAAAGGAATAATAGTAAATATAGAAGATTCTACGGAAAATATTTTTTTTTCCGAAACTGCGGGGCATCATGAAAGCGTGGGGCCCAGGGCATCCTCCCCGGTTTTCCCGGTGGTCCACCCGGACCTGCCCTAAATTAAAGTGGGCGATTGCTTACAGTTTATTGAATTGCATACGGTGTCATTAACCTCCTAGCACCCCAAAATGGTGAGAGAAACTATAGCCCTTAGTGTTACACATAGTGTCATTAAACCGTGAAAAAAATTAGAAAAAGCAAAAATTCCTTAGCACTACTTTTAATGTTTTTCGATTTTTAAAAGCATTGTGTATAATCGTAGGAAATTAAAATATTTTATTTCAGACTGCACCTTACACACAAATTAATTTTTAAATCAGACCGTTAGGTAAGAAAGAAGAATAGGGCATGGAAGAGAAAACGGTAAACAAGTACTTCTAAAACGAGATAATTTGTTTCATTTGATCAACAGTCCATCTGCCAAGTTGCATCTGTAGCAAACTGTCACTTTGACCATTCTCCCTAATGCAGAAGTGCCTAATTGCTTCTCTCCCCACTAATTGTCTCTTACCGAGTCACATGTATCCAGTACCAGTAGGTCTTCTACAATGCCGTCGTTTCATGAGCGTAAGATTCTGTTGCCACCTACGCATAAGTTCCACAACCGCTTATCTATTGGAATCCTCCACCCGTTTTTATTTTCAAATAAATAAGTTTACTGATGAAGGGAGGACTTAAAATCCTCAATCAACAATTTTGGTGTGATAACTATTGATATTGATTACAGTCGTTTCAAGCGACATTTTCATGATTTTTGTGAACATCCTAACTCAACTTCTAAGTAAAGTTTTCGTTTGATAAGAACATGTCTTCTAAGTTTGGTTGAACTGGAAGATGTCGATATACGCTAAAAGCACTTGTCATTAAAAATCGAGAAAAAAAATCACCTGCATTCCACTACCATACATTACAATGGAAAGTCGAAATCAAAATATTTTAGTGCTGCATGATATTTGCTCTCGAATTTCACCCCACCCCCCGTCTAGCACGCGGTACTGTTCTGGGTCTTTTCCTGTCACATTGTTTCCAGTCTAAAGTTTCGGATGTCCGTTGGCAGACCGTTCTTCTGGGAATATGTCCCAGAAGAACGTCCAGCCCATTGCCATTTTAGAGATTTTTCTCTGACCATGAGGTCTCTTGTCATTCCTCATCCACGAGTTCCTTTTCTTATTTCTCCTGTTTACACCAAGAGTGCATCTCTCCGTGCTTCTTTCACTTGTCTGTAGCCTTTGTACGTTTTTTTTAGTTAAAAGTCCAAGTCTGTTACGCACGTAAGAACAAGAAAGATGCACTGATTTTAAGACATAATGGCGTATTGCTATTGAAAATTGCAGTGTTTGTTCCAAAAGCTCTCAAACCAAGTTTTATACATCGATTAATTTCTTTATCAATGTGATCTTCGCTTGATATCTTTTGCCCAAGGTAAACATAGGAATCGGTTATCTCCTGATCTCCAGATTTTACTGATCAATCGATAAATCTTCATTTCCTGTAAAAGCATTGTACATCAGCTTTGCTTTCTGAAAGTTTATTTTTAACCCCACTTCTTTACTTTTGTAAGCAAGTTCCTGGATCATACTCTGTAGCTCCGAAAGAAAAGTAGCAAAAATGACTATGTCATCAGCAAAACGAAGGGAGAGTTTACATTGTGAAATCATTTGTGGTGATGGTAGGAAGGAGTTTGGACAGAACTCACCACACTGACCAAGGGCGGTTCATGAAAGAGGGATAGCATTTCCCTTAATGCGTGGGGCAATATTACCACTATGTGAAGGCCGTCAGAGAGCCTTCAGTGGGAACAGGATGCACCGTGAGAAAGCTGGGTTGACATTTGTCAAGGAAAGGCTATGTTATGTTTGTGCATCGCCTGACCTAGCATCATACATACACATACCTTGTCCCAAAACAACTGAGTATAGTTTTATAAAAAATGTGCAATACTGCGTTCGACCTTGACACGAGTCTCTAAAGAACGGCAGTCTTTGTCGTAACTATAGCACCAGGCCACACCTGTTTATCACGCATGCGTCGTCAGTAGTGCGCAGTTGAATTTGTTTCGTGAAACACTAACAACGGTTTTCGCTCTGTGGTTTTTCGAAAAAGTTGGGTGTGAAAGAGGAACAAAGATGCGCCATCAAATTTTGCTGTCGACTTAAGAAGTCTATTGGTGAGACTTTCCGTCTTATGCAAGAGGCTTATAAAGATGATTGTCTAGGAAAATCAAGAATTTACAGATGGCATACAGAATTTATGGATGGTCGTGAGTCGGCGGCTTTAATCGCGCATGGAGGAGGACCTTCGACGAGTGTCACAGAGGTAAACATCAATACAGTAGATGTTATTATACAGGAAGACAGACACATATCAATTAGAGATATCAAAGATATGGTTCACATTTCAAAATCATCAATTCACAGAATTCTAACCGAACATTTGCTCATGAAACGAGTTTGTTCAACTTGGGTTCTCCATCTCTTTTCATGAGCGGCACAATGCAAGGCCACACATGGCCAGTTCTGTAGTCTCTTATTTGGAGAAAATGGATATTAAGTTGATGTCCCAACCTGCATATAGTCCAGACTTGTCACCATATGATTTCTAGTTGTTTCCCATTTTAAAAGTGACATTACGGGAACGACAATTTGTGACTGATCAACAACTTACTACAGCTGAGAAGGGGTGCTTCAACAGCATTTCAGAGAAAGAATTCCACAAGACATTCAAAACGTGGGAGGAACGGTTTTTTTTATTGTAGGTTTAACGACCACCGTGAGCAATTCAATGGGCTATAAAGCAGTCGCCCGTCCCTAATTTAGGGTCACTGGTTCCAGGGAAGGGAGAGAGCCAGTGCCGTAAGACAAACACAAAATCCGTGCCTCACCAGGATTTGAACCCGTACCTCGTTCGACCGAATGATCAGAGGCCGTCGATTAGACCACTGCGCCACCGGAACGGCAAGGAGGAATGTTGGAACACCTGTTATTCCATGCAATTGATAGTATTTCAAACATGACCATTTCTTTGATAATTAAGGTACGCATATTTTGTTTCTACAAAAACTTTCTTTGTTGTTTTAGGACAATCACTGTGTGTGTCGGAAAATAATGTGGTTTCAATATTCGCCTCCAGGAGTATAAGTGGCGCTCCGTTGCAGTGGAGGGAAATACAGAGAAAAAAATTGCAAAAAAATTACAGTACAAAACACACACATTTTGTGGTTACAAAACACGATGTTTGATATATTAACTCCTGTTTTCAGCAACATGCTGAAATCGCATGTTTAACCACAAAATGCAGTGTTTCAGTGGAAATGCGTAGATGTGGCGCATGATAATTGTCTTAAATTCCACCAAGTGAGATCAAGACAGACGATGTTTTTTAAGTGCCTCCAAAAGTCGCACGGGTCAACATCAGATGAGCGCTCTGGCCAAGTTGTAGAAAACTAGCTGCTGATTATTATTTTGTAGGTACAATGTGTTTGCATCAACTGCTTAACATTCGTTGCTATAGGAGGAAGAACACCAAACTGCGTAAAAACTGTTGAATCTATGTACTGATGTTGTTGAAGTGTTGAAATTTTTTGGTTTGCCCAAAGAGGACATGGGCCGCGGGTCGCCTAGTGGGCAACGATCGTGACAACCACGGAAAGGGCCTCAGGTTCGATCCCAGGCAGGTACGAACGCTCGATCCACTAAATATCCACTGTGCGTCGGATGGGCACGTTAAGCCATCGGACGCCGTGTACTGGCCCCCCAGGGTAATAAATAACGGAATCTTCCTCCCTCTTTCTACTTCGCTTTTGTGTCACTTTCCTATCAGGCGCTCTAGCCCAAATCTTCTAGTTTCCTATTTCTAAGGGTTGATTAAGACCTGGGGTCAGACACTCTCTTCCTAAAATCTTCTACATATGATTATTTGATCAAGAGGGCATTCACTGGTCATGTAACAAGACACGCAGGTGAGAGTTCCTCAGAAAACAAACAAGTTAGTAAAATCATGCAGCGTTCATTAAGATACGCTTCCCAACATAACAGAAATCATTACTTAAGTTATGAGGAAAAGGCTGTGGAATAAATCTCGCTCCCGTTTCCTGACTTTTGACCCCATTTCGATGATATTCAACAGAACCCGTCAAGTGTACCTCCGAAACAACATGGTAAAGTTTTGTCTCATTCGAAGCATTTTTACGTACGTTATGAAGCAGAAGGGCAATGGAATGGATCCCGTTCCTATGTCCTGACCTTTGAACCCATTTTGCCCATTTTCAATAGGGTTCATACCCAAGTGGTTCCCTACCACATACTAAAATGTCATCGAAATCGAAACATTTTTACGCGAGTTGTCGTGCGGACGGACAGACGGACAAAGCTGGAGCACATACGCTTCTTCAACCTACGGTTGGAAAGCGTGGAAAAGATACAACGATGAATTCCACAGTATACACTACACCAAACGGTGACCTTTGAAGAACAGAATGGAATGTCGCGAACATTGTGTGAATTTTCTGTTCCCCAGATTATGTACACTGGCGGAAAGTGAAAAAATAACATCAAGAAGGAGACGTCTGATACCAACGAAATGTATACAGAATAATAACGGAATACAGAGGATAACGTGATCAAAACATTAAAGTAAAATACAGCTGTATTTGCTGGTAAACTGAAAAATAACATTTCCATGTAACATGGTTGGTACAAGGTTGAACCACCATGAACTGCGTCACACTGTGCAATTCTGGCATGGAGTCTGTCGTACAGATTTCGGATGTAAGTTTGGGGTACTGAGTTCCAAGCATCCTCAACCTGGACGCGTAAATTGAGGATGATTGTGGCTGGCTGTTGAGACCAGAGAAGTCGTTGTCCCATAAAATCCCACACGTGCTCAATGGGGGACAAATCCGGTGAACGTGCAGGCCATGGAAGTTGTCTCACACCCTGAAGTGCATGTTGCGCTGCACGTGCCGTGTGTGGGCGTGCGTTATCTTGCTGGGAACCACCACGATGGACCGACCTTACAAATGGCACACCAACGGGCTGAATGATGTTGTTGATGTAGGAGGTGCTGTTTAACGTACCCGATACAAACACTAGTTGTGTACGGGAGTGATAACTGATCGCTCCCCACACCAGAAGACCAGGTGTAGACCCTGTGTGTCGCTGGCGGATGCAAGAAGGGTGGAGGCGCTCCCCTGTGCGTCTGCAAACACGCATACGGCCATCGGAGGCTCCCAAGCAGAATCTGCTTTCATCGCTGAACACGACAGATCGCCATTGCGTTCTCCAGTGCAGACGTTGGCGACACCACTGCAGCCGTTCCTGACGGTGGGCTGGAGTCAGAGGTACACATGCCAGAGGCACACGTGCACGTAGTCCTGCATCCAGTAGACGGTTGCGGATTGTTCGCACAGTCACCTCAGGTGCAACGGCAGCTCGGATTTGCGTCGCCATGGATGTTCTGCTTGAAAACGCCGCTCTTCTTATGAGTCGATCGGTCCGCTCATCAGTCCGTCTGTGACTCCCGGTTCCACGTCTTCTCGTGTGGGAATGTTCCTCGGACCATCCGCCACCCTCGTACCACTACCGAAACTTCCCGTCCAATTCGCTCCGCAATACGACGATACGACCACCTGGCCTTGCGGAGTCCGACTAGATGAACTCGCTCAAAGTCCGATAACTGCTGAAATCGTACACGTCTTCCATGTCCAGGCATTGCAGCTTCTTCAGGGTCTACGCACGTGTCCGCACGCCGACGACTGATTACATTCACTTCGCAGTACTCCTTAAATACCACCGACGATAATTTGCATATTATGCCGTGCTGTGGCGTAAGCGCTCACCGGTTGGTTCCTACATCAACATCACATCTACGTAAACTTGACTCCATTAACATATGTAAATTTCATGATCGTCCGCCAATTCCTTCTTGGTGTTCTTTTTTCACTTTCCGCCAGTGTATTTAAGAGTATTATCAGCACCATACAGATGGAAATGGGCTTCGGCTACCCATAAAATGTTACATGGCTGAGTTCTCCAGCTCAAGCCTAGTAAGCAGCCTCAGTATGAAAGCTTCTCGTACACCCGGTCAAAGGGGAACAAGCCCTGAATACGGGATCTCGTAAAAATAACAGCGCAATATCCCCGTTAGAATTTTGTGCACCATGCTTGATGTGTTGCATAAAGTCCAGGATATACGTTTCCCACGAAATTTGATATCCTCTCTTCCTCTAACGCTGCGGTATACATCTTTCACCTTCTGCTGGTCAACCGGCTTCCGTCTTCTGCTAGGTTAGACGTTCAGAGGAGCTGTCTCTTCAAATTTCCGGACCATTTCACATAAACCATTTGCAGTCATTGACCCAGTTTTTAAACCATTTATCGTTTTGAACTTAGGCAAAGATGTTACAACACAGCTGTTATTCTGGTACAGCAGCTTTACGAGAAGTGCATGACTTTTTGGTGAGAGTACCATTGCGTTTTAAAACGTCGACTATCACCTGCAGTGAAGTGAAGTACTGCGCAGATGCATGCTTTTATAGCAGCTTCTTTACAAGCATGACATATTACGAGCACTTGTCATTTGCATATGTATACAATGACAACGCGTGTAACTGCAACTTCTCGTTGCTACACGTTATTACAGCACCACTTACACACCTGGAGGCGAGTTTTGCAACTAATTTTTGTTTTTCTGTCAAACAAAATTTTATCACCCCAAGAGTTCTCATAGTAAATTGAAAGTCATTCCGAGCACTAGTTCCACCTGTAGCGCCCTTAGAAACATCAACTTTAATTATGGACACCCGGTGCATTAACTCTTTTAGCCGTCGATGTACCTGAACAAAATGGCGTCCAAAATTTTCTGCGCTCCCAAAACAGAAATAGTCAGAGAGCGGCCGGGTTTTACAAAAGCCAGGGCAAAATATTTTTGCTGTGGCTTTCGTAAAACCCTGCCGAATCTGTAGTTTTTTGCCACCTTTATCTCAGCAGTACAGAAAATAAAGTCGGCATCGATGATAAATGGTCGCTACTAGTTCTTTATTCTGTGCTCCATGACCCAAGCCATGATGGGTAAGGACTAGTCTGACACGGAATATCATGACACTGGGTAGAAGGAAATGGCTTAAAAAATCGTCTCTTCCCTTTTTTTTAAGCTAGTCGGCATCCTTATCGCCGTATTAGCACGTAATTATTCAAAGGATTAGTGTCAATCATTCATGTGAAGAACGTTAAACAACAAAGCTAATGGACAAGCAATATTTGGGAAGGACTAGTCCCCCTGACACGGAACATCATGACACTGGACAGAAGCAAGTAGCTCCAAAAAATCGTCTCTCCCCTTTTTTTTAGGCTAGTCGGCATCCTTATCACCGTATTAGCACGTAATTAGTCAAAGGATTAGTGTCAATCATTCATGTAAAGAACATTAAACAACAAAGCTAATGGACAAGCAATATTTGGGAAGGACTAGTCCCCCTGACACGGAACATCATGACACTGGACAGAAGCAAGTATCTCCAAAAAATCGTATCTCCCCCTTTTTAGGTTAGTCGGCATCCTTATCACCGTATTAGCACGTAATTAGTCAAAGGATTAGTGTCAATCATTCATGTGAAGAACATTAAACAACAAATCTAATAGAGAAGTAATATTTGGGAAGGACTAGTCCCCCTAACACGGAACATCATGACACTGGGCAGAAGCAAGTAGCTCCAAAAAATCGTCTCTCCCCCTTTTTTTAAGCTAGTCGGCATCGTGATTCGAGATTACAGCTATAAATGTAGAAGCACATAATTAGTCAAAGGATTAACGTCAATCATTACCGTAAAGAACATTAAACAACAAAACTAATGGGGAAGCAATATTTTCTACTGCTCGCATTCCACATTCCAGCCGCGTTCGGCCCACTCCTTAGACAACCGATATATTCGTTCGAGCTGATTTCAGCCCATTTTTGCCTACCACGTGTTAATTCGTTTCACCCGGTTAAAAGGTTAAAATCGGCTTGTGTACGAATATGCTTTTTTCCCACCAACGAATCTTTATAAAATGTAGAAGTAGGAGTCACTGCTAGAATATACAGCGACAACCAGGAGAATATTAAAAAGTGTGTAAGTTACATTCCTCATCTTTCTGTCTTACCAATTCCGGGACTAATACCAGTAACATAAGTTTTGTGCTAACACTTAGTACAAGGTGTTTAATGACTTTTGTGACTACGTAAGCACTGTATTTTCAAGACTTAAAACATTTTGGGTTACGGACGGACAACCACAGGCATAACTAGGCCTTTCTGCGGCCGGGGAAAACCGCAAAATATTGCGCCCCCATCTCTCTCTCTGCCTCTCTCCCCTATCCTTCCATCTCTTTTTTTCTCTCTCTCTCTCTCTCTCTCTCTCGCTCCCTCTTTCGCGCTCTCTCTCTCCCCCTCTCGCTCTCCCACTCTCTCTCTCTCTCTCTTTCCATCTCTCTTTCTCTCTCTGTCTCACGCCTTTCTTCTCTCTTCCTCTCCTTCTCTCCCTCTATCGCTCTCGCTCTCTCGCGCGCGCGTTTTCCCTCTCTCTCTCTCTCTCTCTCTCGATCTGGCATATGGCCATTCGTCTGAGAAGTGTTCGGGTTCGGATCCCGGTGACTGCATATAGCCCATTGTGTTGCTCACGGTGGTCGTTAAACCATGGATAAAAAAACTGACTGTTTGTACAGCTTTTCCCAACCGCTTCGAAGTTTGGACATTCGGTAGTATGTACATCAAAAAGACTGAATGCAGATATCATTCGTGGTCGTAGTCTCAGTAATGACGAAATAGCCCCCAGAGAATCTTTAGCAATGTGAGGGACATCCTTATCTTGCAACGTACATATAACAACGCTTTCATTTCTGAAAGTGCAGCCGGCTTCCAACAGTATGATTGAAGGTTCAATCCCCAGCCCGACTGCCTAACCACTAAATATTCAGCGTGCCTCACAGAGCACGCTAATGGAAGCCCTGGGGTATTGCACCCCTCTCCCCTTACAAATACGGTCGTTTGTTCTACTGACTTTTTATCTCGTTTCATTGTGACTTTCCTGTCGTTCATTCTAGCCCAAATCTACCAGCATCCTACTTCTGAGGGTTGTTTAAGACCTGGAGTCAGACACACCCTTCCTAAACTCTCCTACATAAATCTCTAAATCTAAATGTGAGCAGCTAACATTCTCAGAGCATTTTGAGGAAGAAATACAAATTTTAGACTGCCAGGGTTACCGAAACTGGCTAAACATATTAAAAGCAAAGTCTGAAAGTGGAGAAATAACAAAGTATGGGGCAAAAAAACTATCTAAGGAACTGGTGCAAAGGTTTTAATTTTAATCTGATTTTAAACAGTGATGTTTGCGCCCTCTCTTAAGCTTCTTCCGGGGCAGCCACCCTCCTTCCACGCGCTAGTTACGCCTCTGCGGACAGCATTTAAATGTATGTATAAGGTTTTGAAAAATCAATTTCACTTGTCGTCCCATTTGGATGTCTCCATGTCCATTTCCTGTGTGGCTTTTTCTTGAAGAAGGAGTTCAAGATGAAAAACCCTTCTGCCTCTGAGTTTGCAGAGGCAGAAGGGTTTTTCATCTTGAACTCCTTCTTCAGAAAAAGCCACACAAATGGACATGGAATCCAAATAAGGACATTTTAAGTGAAAATTGATTTTATTATGTGTAACAAAAAATTCGTCATAGAAGACTGCAGTGTGCTAAACAAGTTCAACACAGGTAGTGACCATAGATTGGTGAGATGTAAGATGCACCTCAACACTAAACTTGAACGTGGCAAGCTCATAAGACAAACAAAATCTATTGACATAACCAACCTTAAAAAACACCATAATACCTTCAAGTTAGAACTGAAGAACAGGTTCTCTGCTTTAGAAGGCCTAACATCGGAAGAAGTGGACATCTCTGAAGTTAACAGAAAAGTAACCAAAGCTCTTATGGAAACAGCAACAAAATTAGCTGGGTCTAAGAACAAGTTGCATGTGAACAAATTATCAGGAAAAACCAAAATGTTGATGCAAAAAGAAGAGAGATGAGGACAACTAAAGATGTGACTTCCAAAGTGGAATATATAGAGCTATGCAAGACAGTAAGAAAAAGTATCACTGAAGACGTAAGGAAATTCAACTGTGAACTAGTGAGGAAAGCAATTGAAAACAACCAAAGCCTAAAGATAGCAAAGGGACATCTCAGTAAGGGAAGAAAACAGATTATGGCACTGAGAAAAAGAAGATGGTTCTGTAACAAGAAATAGAGGAGAAATTTTGACAAGAGTGAAAGATTTCTCTCCAAATTATATGAAAGGGATGATATATGCACTCCAGACATCATGAAAGATACCAGTACCAGAGTTCCTCCAGTCCTTCCAGCAGAAGTTGCACATGCAATCAAGAACATGAAGAGAGGAAAAGCTCCAGGAGAAGATGGAATTACTGTAGACATCATACAAGAAGCAAGTGGAGAAATCGAAACAGTACTCGCCCAAATTTTCACTCGATGCCTTAATGAAGGAAAGATTCCTGAGGATTGGAACACCGCTACAATGATCCTGCTACATAAGAAAGGTGACATTGAGGATCTCGGAAACTACAGACCTATCAGCCTCCTATCAGTAGTTTATAAAATCTTCACTAAAGTTCTTTCACACCGCTTGAAGGTAACACTGGACATGGCTCAACCGAGAGAACAAGCTGGATTCAGGAGTGGCTACAGCACAATAGATCATATCCACGTGCTGAGAGAACTAATTGAAAGAGCGAGGGAATATGAACTTCCATTGTGCATGGCTTTTATCGATTATGAAAAAGCCTTTGATTCGATGAAACCATCAGCAGTTACAATGGCTCTGAAAACCTGCGGTATTGAAGATGCATACATTAATATTATTAATAACATCTATGAAAATGCAAGTGCAAAGATTAGGCTGTTTGAAAATACAACACACGTAAAAATTGGAAAGGGAGTGAGACAAGGTGATACCATATCTCCGAAGCTCTTCAATGCCACATTGGAGGGTGTTTTTCAGTCGCTGAGCTGGGAAAACAAGGGGATAAAGATTAATGGAGATTATCTAACCCACCTTCGTTTTGCTGATGACGTAGTCATTCTTGCAACTACCCCATCAGAGCTGCAGAGTATGATCCAGGAACTTGCGGACAAGAGTAAAGAAGTGGGATTAAAAATGAACTTTCAGAAGACAAAAGTGATGTTCAATGCTTTTACAAGAAATGAAGATTTATCGATTGATGGAAAAAAGCTGGAGATAACAGACACGTTCGTTTATCTTGGACAGCAGATATCAAGTGAGGGTCACATTGATGAAGAAATTAATCGGCGTACAAAACTTGCCTGGAGAGCTTTTGGAAGAAACAGCATAATTTTCAAGAGCAATATGCCATTATGTCTTAAAAGAAAAGTGTTTGATCAATGCATCCTTCCAGTGCTTACGTATGGTGCAGAGACGTGGACCTTAACTAAAAGAGACATACAAAGGCTCCAGACAACTCAAAGAAGCATGGAGAGGTGCATGCTTGGGGTAACCAGGAGAGAGATAAGAAGAGGAACTCGTGGATCCGAAAAATGACAAGAGTGGAAGACATCATGATCAGAGTTAAATCCCTGAAATGGCAATGGGCTGGACATACTGCCAGAAGGACAGATCATCGATGGACAGCCGAAATTTTAGATTGGATTCAAGGGACAAGAAAAGACCCAGAAGAAGACCACATAAGAGATGGGTGGATGAAATTCGAAAGTATGCAGGGGTGACATGGAGGAGACTGGCACAAGACAGACCGTTGTGGAGGGAACTTGGGAGACCTTCGTCCAGCAGTGGATTGATAATGGTTGACAATGATGATGATGATGATGATAAGGTTTTGCTACTTCGGATCAGTGACTCAATCTTTCGCTTCTTATCTCTGTCTATAACACAAAAAACAACTCATTCTATTTTCAGTAAAACTGGACCAGGGTGTGTGTTACGAAGAAAATAAAGTAAACTTTGTATACCGTGTTTTTCGCCTAACAAGTTGATACAAATTATAAATCGAATGTGTTAAATTTTCCAATTTCCTTATCTTTATTTGCAGCCCACACAGCACAGAAAATTTTGTATATATTACAAGTACGTAGCACTGAAACATTGAGGCTTCTCAGATACGTTGCACAATGTAACAGTAATGTTTCAGAAACCTTACGGTTACGTCAAAATGTCCTCAAACCTTACATAACTTTGAAACATAACCGATACGTGCTACAGTGAAAGGTCTTTGTAACTTCAACGTACCAACTTCATGTTACAGTTACGTATTTGTAAGATATTTGTGACATCATCATACAGTATTACTGTTACGTGATAAAAGGGGTTTTTGTAAAAAGGAAACCGTCCACGTGCTGCCTCAAGGACGGATGTGGTCGATTCCTGGTCAATCATGACGTCAGTCGTAGCCATTTTTTCCCACGTGATCTTATCGACCATCTTTTGTTTGCCATTTTCTCTTTGTGTTCAACCGTAACATTTTGTGTTCCACGTGGTCTTACCGAACATGTTTTGTTCGCCATTTATTTTCCCTCCCCAAGTGGTCTCACCGATATCTTTTGTACGCCATTATGTTTTTCCTCATCAGGAAATTTTACGGTGTGACGTCACGACGCTGGGGAAATTCTTTTTCCAAGGAAATACAAATCCTCGAAGATCACGCAAGTCTCCTCTCTAGCGCGTTTCTAGGCAGATGCATTATCCCACTCAACCGCTGGTCACCTCGCTCTTACAGCGTTCTGTAGGAATTAACGAGAAGGCCAATGCTTTGCGAATATGTTATTTAATAGAAATGCATTACTTATTCCACGGATCATTTTACTTTTCTGTAGGATGACCTAAATTTCTTGATGATTAATCAACGAAATGTACCTTTTTTTTTTTTTTTTTTTTTTTTTTTTATTGAAGGGAGCTTAACGACCACCGTGAGCCACTCAAAGGGCTATAAGCAGTCGCCCGTCCCTAATTTGGGGTCACTGGTTCCAGGGCAGGGAGAGAGCCAGTGCTGTAAGACAAACACAACATTCATGCCTCACCGGGATTCGAACCCGGACCCCTTTCGGACGAATGATCAGAGGCCATCGCTTAGACCACTGCGCCACCGGTGCGGCGAAATGTACCTTTCAATGCATATCTTACTGTATTTTTTTTAACCTTGCGTAGTCGTTAAACTTCTCAATACATCAATTTTTTTTACTACATTTACAGACTAACAACTACTTTTATTGAGACTTTTTTTTTCTGATTCAAAACGGACAAACGTACTGAGATATTATACACTGAAAAGCAATTGAATTAGAGACAGCTGGCGTTATGCAAATGTGGCGCTGTGGGCGGCCCTGTAAACGGAAACGACATGGCGTATGCAGCGATCCGATAATATAAGGAGTAATGCGACGGGAATCAGTAAGAGTCGGACGCCGTATGGGTAAGACGAAGGATCTAAGCGCATTTGATCGTGGGCAAATTGTCGGGGCCCGACGAATGAGTCACTCCATCTCGGAAGTAACCCGGCACCGGAATTTTCAGGAGCCACTGTGTCACGGGTGCACCGTGAGTACATCGAATCAGGTAAAACCATCCCTGCAAGAGCCAACTGCCGTGGACAACAGCGTGTGGATGAGCAGGGAAATCGTCGGCTAGCTCGCATTGTAATAGCGGATAGACGGGCCACAGTGCAAGAAATCACTTGGCAATTTAACGCTGGTGCACAAAAACGTGTAAGCAGCCACACCATCCAAAACCATCTCCTCGCTATGGGGTACAGAAGCCGTCGTCCCACGAGGGTACAGCTGCTGACCGCACATCACAAGATGCAAAGATTAGCATGCGCGCCGGAACATCGCCACTGGACCCTAGACATGTGGGAAAATGTTGCCTGTACTGATGAGTCGAGATTCACGTTGGTACACGCGGATGGCAGGATACGAGTACGGCGCAAATCACATGAAGCGATGGATCCTTCTTGCCAGTAGGGTACTTTTCATGCTGGTGGGGGTGGCATTCTCGTCTGGGTACTGTTTACGTTCACTGAAATGAGACCCATGATACGTGTGACATCGTCCCTGACAGGTCAACGTTACCGGGATATCCTGAACCACCATTTGCTCTTGTTTTAGCGTCTTCAACATCCCACTGGGGACCTCATCCTACAACAAGACAATGCACCGTGCCATCGCTCCCGAATTGTCTCCGAATGGTTGGATGAACACTCCACCGACGTGACCTCGCTTCCTTTGCGAGCAAGGTAACCTGACCTCGATCCCATTGAGCACATCTGCGATGCCATCGAGAGAGATGTTCGAGGCTTTGACCCCCTTCCATCAAATCTTCGTGAACTGTGGGAGCTTGTTCAGGGGTCGTGGATCCGTATGATTTCCCAATGCTTCCGGTGTCTTGTCGAGTACATGCCGAGACGAATCGCCGCCGTCATCAGGACGAAAGGTGGTACTACACGTTACTAGACAGGTATCTCTAATTCAATTGCTCTTCAGTGTACACTGGCTTGCAAAACTTAAGGACGGACACTAGTGTACACTAACTAGCTAACTCGAGTACGACAGTATCACCAAATAATATCCCAGTAGCACATGGAACGACCACGAGAGTGCTTCGGTGAAATGGCATTAATGCGCATGCGCATCCACGCCGTTGCCAAACCAAAAGTCTTAAATATCGCTGGAATGTAACATCAAGGTAGCAATTATGTACAATGACAGCCGGCAGCGTCTCAGTTGATAGGATGGTGACAGTCGTATTGACGAAGAACAGAAATGAAATTATAAAACAGTGGTATCGGTGAATTCTATTTTTAACGTAACCGTGATGTACAAAGAGTTATGTTCCAAAATAAATGTTGCTGAAACGTAATTGTAAGATATATCTGAAAGTGTAACGAAAATGAGAAATTTTAACATTATTGATACATATCTAAAACGTTTTGTGCTGTATGGGAGATAAGTGGATTCTGAATAGAAGACGAGACCAGAACAAATAGAGTTTGGTGCTTCGAATTTATGTCACTATTTTTTATATTTCTGTAAGTATAGAAGGAAGGGAAAGTGAGAAAACTACCGTATTTTTTTCTTTCCAGCAAATTAAATTTCGTAAGCTTGCTTTTTCTTACGAACTAACGCTACCGTATTCCTTCCTCTTCCAACCGACCAATAGGAAAAGCTGCCGCGCAAATGTGAAAAAAAAAAAAAAAAAAAAACAAGGAGCGTGATAAATCGGAATTATGCTTACAGAGTGAGTTATCGTTCGCTTCTTCCTCACAGAGTCCGACTGAAATAAGAAACCAAAATAACTTTTGATTACAATCACAAACATGAAATCAACTAAGCACAATAAATCGAAGCAATTGTTGATTTTAATTTAGTTGAGAGATATAATTCAGAGATTGACAAAGTGAAAACAGACTGCCTTCGCCAGCCGTTGGTCATTTCTGTACTTTGTCGATACGACTGTCAC
Source organism: Macrothele yani (assembly GCA_039090855.1). Lineage (NCBI taxonomy): Eukaryota > Metazoa > Arthropoda > Arachnida > Araneae > Macrothelidae > Macrothele > Macrothele yani. The sequence continues at coordinate 27,471,953 of CM077001.1, forward strand.
CAGCCAATCAACTGAGATGCTGCTTCCATCTAGTGGCTTTGCAGAAACCAGACACTCCAAATCGGTCATCGTGATTTTAATGAAGTTTCTACCGAACAGAAATATCCGTTTCAGTAAACAAGTTCTTTGCGAACGGAATATTAAACTTCGTTATCTCTCGGAATGCTTTCTCAGGAACGAAATATTGCATTTTGTGTGGTCAGATCGCTGCCGAATTTATGGCATAGTATTTTTCTTTCTCATTGAGAAATTCAGTGGCCAATTAGTAGACAAGTCGATGTTGCGTATAAGATGAGATCCGGACTTCTGGAAGAAAAAGTCTCGTCTCATACGCCAAAAAATACGGTAGTTTATTCTATAACGAAGTAAATTTCTCCGTCATTTCTGTCCACGCCAGGATTCGAACCCGGATCCCCTCATTCCGGAATAAGTCACTACCAATTGAGCTACGCGGACGTTTTATTCTGATTCCTATCTGCCTTTATGTCGTGTGCGTCCTTCTGGCAGGTACCTCACATCTCCTGGTACGTTACATCATCTCCCCCTTATTCTTTTTTTTTTTTTTTTTTTTTTTTGTCGAAGTGCTGGAGAAGGGGTTCTTTTATTTTTCCTATCTCACGGTGTGGAAAGAACATCACACCAATGCGAGATTTTTGAACGGCCGGGTCATCCGGATAGTTCGGGCGCCATTATAATGAAGTAAATTTCTCCGTCATTTCTGTCCACGCCAGGATTCGACGCCGGATCCCCTCATTCCTGAATAAGTCACTCTACCAATTGAGCTACGCGGATGTTTTATTCTGATTCCTATCTGCCTTTATGTCGTGTGCGTCCTTCTGGCAGGTACGTCACATCTCCTGGTACGTTACAATTCTTCGTATTTATGCTTGATGTCGGCATTTAAAAAGTCTCGTCTCATACGCCAAAAAATACGAAAGTCTATTCTTCGTATTTATGCTTGATGTGGGCATTTAAAAAGTCTCGTCTCATACGCCAAAAAATACGAAAGTCTATTCTTCGTATTTATGCTTGATGTGGGCGTTTAAAAAGTCTCGTCTCATACGCCAAAAAATACGGCAGTTTATTCTTCGTATTTATGCTTGATGTGGGCATTTAAAAAGTCTCGTATGATACGCCAAAAAATACGGTAGTTTATTCTTCGTATTTATGCTTGATGTGGGCGTTTAAAAAGTCTCGTCTGATACGCCAAAAAGATACGGTAGTTTATTCTTCGTATTTATGCTTGATGTGGGCGTTTAAAAAGTCTCGTCTCATACGCCAAAAAATACGGTAGTTTATTCTTCGTATTTATGCTTGATGTGGGCGTTTAAAAAGTCTCGTCTCATACGCCAAAAAATACGGTAGTTTATTCTTCGTATTTATGCTTGATGTGGGCATTTAAAAAGTCTCGTCTCATACGCCAAAAAATACGGTAGTTTATTCTTCGTATTTATGCTTGATGTGGGCGTTTAAAAAGTCTTGTCTCATACCCCAAAAGATACGGTAGTTTATTCTTCGCATTTATGCTTGATGTGGGCATTTAAAAAGTCTCGTCTGATACGCCAAAAAATACGGTAGTTTATTCTTCGTATTTATGCTTGATGTGGGCGTTTAAAAAGTCTCGTCTCACCCGCCAAAATATACGGTAGTTTATTCTTCGTATTTATGCTTGATGTGGGCGTTTAAAAGTCTCGTCTCATACGCCAAAAGATACGGTAGTTTATTCTTCGTATTTATGCTTGATGTGGGCATTTAAAAAGTCTCTTCTCATACGCCAAAAAATACGGTAGTTTATTCTTCGTATTTATGCTTGATGTGGGCGTTTAAAAAGTCTCGTCTCATACGCCAAAAAATACGGTAGTTTATTCTTCGTATTTATGCTTGATGTGGGCGTTTAAAAAGTCTCGTCTCATACGCCAAAAAATACGGTAGTTTATTCTTCGTATTTATGCTTGATGTGGGCATTTAAAAAGTCTCGTCCCATACGCCAAAAAATACGGTAGTTTATTCTTGATATTTATGCTTGATGTGGGCGTTTAAAAGTCTCGTCCCATACGCCAAGAAATACGGTAGTTTATTCTTGATATTTATGCTTGATGTGGGCATTCAAAAAGTCTCGTCCCATACGCCAAAAAATACGGTAGTTTATTCTTGATATGTATGCTTGATGTGGGCGCTTAAAAAGTCTCGTCTCATACGCCAAAAATACTGTAGTTTATTCTTCGTATTTATGCTTGATGTGGGCGTTTAAAAAGTCTTGTCTCATACGCCAAAAAATACGGTAGTTTATTCTTCGTATTTATGCTTGATGTGGGCGTTTAAAAAGTCTCGTCTCATACGCCAAAAGATACGGTAGTTTATTTTTCGTATTTATGCTTGATGTGGGCATTTAAAACGTCTCGTCCCATACGCCAAAAAATACGGTAGTTTATTCTTGATATTTATGCTTGATGTGGGCGTTTAAAAAGTCTTGTCTCATACGCCAAAAAATACGGTAGTTTATTCTTCGTATTTATGCTTGATGTGGGCGTTTAAAAAGTCTCGTCTCATACGCCAAAAAATACGGTAGTTTATTCTTCGTATTTATGCTTGATGTGGGCGTTTAAAAAGTCTCGTCTCATACGCCAAAAGATACGGTAGTTTATTTTTCGTATTTATGCTTGATGTGGGCATTTAAAAAGTCTCGTCCCATACGCCAAAAAATACGGTAGTTTATTCTTGATATTTATGCTTGATGTGGGCGTTTAAAAAGTCTCGTCTCATACGCCAAAAATACTGTAGTTTATTCTTCGTATTTATGCTTGATGAGGGCGTTTAAAAAGTCTTGTCTCATACGCCAAAAAATACGGTAGTTTATTCTTCGTATTTATGCTTGATGTGGGCGTTTATCAGATAACTATGTGCATTTCTAATAATGTAGACCACATTTACTAAATTGCATTTTAGTCTAACATGCAACGTTGTTTTTTTTCAATTTCGCGAAGGACTTCCGCTTTTGGTGTTACACAAGATAGTCCCTCCGAAACTTTCCTTGTTTAGCTCTAACTTCATCCAAAGAGTATTAATGGCAGCCATTATTGCCGGGTAATTTATTCCATAAAGAAAGAGGAGGTTTATCCTTCTTAACTCCTACTTGTCTAGGATAAAAATGGTTTTGGCTTAAGAGATCATTCAGAACTTTTCCGGACATCGCGAGATTAAGAGAGGTTTTTATGGATTCGACAATGCGAAAAGCTCGATGGGTCTTTTTTTCCTGGATTACAAAGCTCTTAGTTTAGCTCACATATTCATGATTGTCAGAATAATTTCTCTTGGGAAAGAAGCATCGTTTTGAGATCTGAAAAACTGTGGTTTTGTGTAAGGTACCACGAAAATGCAATTCAAACAATTAAATAATTCTTTAAATAGCGTTGCACTTTAAAAAAAAAATTCTGAAATTCACATGCCACTTTCTGTGATTCCTTTCACAAATTAGCGAAGCATATTTCTCTTAAAACCTTTTGGATGAAATGACGGAGGGAACCCTGAATTTCACGAATTTTTCGTACGACAGGAGAATTCTGAATTTTCAGAAACCTTTCCTCAATTTGTTTCTTATATTGACGATAAATTTCCGTTTTTAAGATGTGTTAACAGAAAATTCTAAATTTTCAGAATCCTTTCCGCAATTCCTTTCGCATATTAACGAAAAAACGCCGTTCTCACTTTTTCTGTATCCATATTACGAAACAATTCTGGTAATAGGGGAAATTTGTAGAAATACTTGAGGTTTGATTAAATGTGAAATTTCAATTATCTGTCAGAAGAACTGATTTTGAAGTTGTGTAGCATACATATCTCTAAGCTGTTCTCTGAGATTCAGAGGTTAGCTCCAAAAAGAAATACAAGCTACCAGATAATTTTTACTTACTGTTGACGAATCAAACTTCTCCACTTACAGCGATCTTGACATACAACTCGGACTTCACTGATATCCATAACACGCCGTACACAAGATCTTCTATACATCATACTCATAATCTTTATTTTATTTTTTTTTATTTTTTTTTGCCGCACCGGTAGCGCAGTGGTCTAAGCGATGGCCTCTGATCATTCGTCCGAAAGGGGTCCGGGTTCGAATCCCGGTGAGGCATGGATGTTGTGTTTGTCTTACGGCACTCACTCTCTCCCTTCCCTGGAACCAGTGACCCTAAATTAGGGACGGGCGACTGCTTATAGCCCATTTGAGTTGCTCACGGTGGTCGTTAAACCTCCAATCAAAAAAAAAAAAAATATATATCTTTTTTTCATGCAGACATTCCTGAATCTGATCCTCCCATGACTTCATCGGCCTTCCTCTGCCTTTCCTTCCTGCCACTTGGGTAACGTATACTCTAGATTCACTTTCCTTTTGATTTTACTATCTCTGGTTATTTTATTTTCCTATGTAAATTATCTTCTTACTGAACGAGATGTGATTTCTCCCGCTGAATGAGATCTGGCAATGAGTGTAAGTCATGACGTGGTGGTAGCCAGTATAAATAGGCGCGTTCAACGATACCTAAGAGAGCTTTTTGTTGATGTGCGTAGGGAGAGCTTTGTTTTATGTGTAAAGAGATCTTCGTTTTATTTGTAAAGAGAGCTTCGTTTATGTGAGTAGAGCTTCGTTCAGGTGCAAGGAGCTACGTTTTATTGAGTAGCTGTGTGACCTGTGAAGTGTATGTTGGATACTACCAGGAGTTTTCCCTAATAAAAGATTTTTCTTTAGTAAGTACGTTTTTCTCAGTTCATAGTTTTGTCAGACCTCTGTCTGGCTGTTAGGTTTATTTCATTAGTTGTTATTATTAATAACCAGCATTAAGACTTTATTCATCTTAATTACTACTACAACATTACTAGCAGTTAAAAGCTTGTTTATTATTATTACTACACTACTAGCAGGAAACTTTATTCATAATATAATTAACACAACAAGCATTAGAAAAAGCAGAATTCATTATACTTGGGCTAAGAAGATTTTCTTAGTAAGCATCTCATCACTCATTCTTTCAATGTGGCCAAACCACAGAAGCATATTAGTCTCCACCTTGCTAACAACATTTTGCTTTATATTACACAACTGCAACACATCTTCATTCCTCACACAATCAGAACGCGTCTTGTCACAAACTCTCCGCAAGTAACGCATTTCTCCAGCACACAAACGAATAATATGTTTCTCCTGTAGTACCCAAGTTTCACTGACATGCATCAGAGTAGGAATGATTTCACTTTCGTACACAGCCATGCGGGACTCTCATCATTCCTGTGAAAATCTACCAAAGCAGCCATGACTTTCAATGAAGAACTCACTGGCCTACTAATTTCACCATCTAATTTGTTCTCCCTGTCAAACATATTTCCCTATATACACAAACTCGTTCACCTGGTCAATCAATGTGCCATTTAGACTTATATTACATTTAGTACTACCAGTTCCTCTCTCAAAAACCATAATTTTGGTTTTTTTGTTATCCCATACTATTAAAGCAATTCTTGTATATTTGTATCTACGTACATTTTATTTTGAAAACGGCTCTAAGGATTTTAATGAAAGTGGTTAACCTACCGTTTTCTGGTACTAAAAATCGATTTAGCTTGATCTCGACTTTGGGAAAATTCGTTTAGTGGGTTAAATAACCAAACCGAGTTACCACGTTTTTAGTGTCATGGCGTCGTCCTATTAATGCTTTCCATGCTTAGAAATCTTATGACGTCACACTCTCGCGATTGAGATGTTGGCTCGCGGTTATGCCATCCGCTTCATTACATCACGCGTTTTGTGTGGATCCTATTAAAGTTTTATGACGTGACACTGTCGCGACCATCTGCCTCATTACGTCAAGCGTTGCGTGCGTATTACGCATTACTTCTATTTTCTGCTAGAACGAAAAGTGAGTAGTGCCAGCTGCTTGGAGTTGATGCGCAGTACAGTATAAGCAGCGGAACGCTGATTTCGTGTGTTTTTTTCTTCAAAAGGTAAACTTTTTGTTACATTTTTGAATAGTCACTTGATGACGAGCGTATCCGCTGTGCTAATATATGATTAGTTCATTTTTATTAATTACTATTAACAGAATGTCACGTAGATGGTAAAACGATATAAAAATATGGCTGGTCTTCCCCCTAAGAAACGTGGACGTTTCAACTTTAATAAGAAGAATAAAAAGAATACGGCACTGTTGGAACAAGAACAAGCGAAAGAAGTAAATAAGGAACAGATTGGACATTCAAGAGCCGATGGATTCCGATCACATTCTAGTCTCGAAACATATGACCTTCCATTGGAAGAAGATCAGCATACAAAAAGACCATTCCAAGCAGCTAAGGCAAGGAGCATGGAAATAATGTCCAACGTTATTATAACACTCAATGAATCTACACTATCAACCAACAAGTAATTGGACACCCCTGCAATCGACGATATCTGCGGTCCTGATACATGTCACGGCCGCCGCCGTTAAATATCGTGTGGGAAACAACAACGCAACCAGTCGCATGCAAGATACCACGCAGTTCGGAGCTCTCTGATTTCGAGAAAGGGGTAATCGTCGGGTATCACAGAAATGGCCGATTCATACGTGACATATCCAGCGAGTTGGAGTACCCAAAATAGACAGGGGCCTACGTGATTGGCAAGTGGAAGATGAGAGGTGACTGTCGGAATGTGCCCCGATCCGGCAGACCCCCAAAACTGGGAGTTAGAGACCGACGGGTTCTGGCCAGAGAAATTCGGAACAACCGCACCAAATCGATGGGCCACATCCGCGAGGAGTTTCAACAGGCATCCGGGAGTATTCTTTCGTTGAATACCATCCGTAAGGAAGCCCATCTGCTCGGTTATCATGGACGTGCTGCCGCCCACAAGCCTTTGATCACCAAGTCCAATAGCGCTTCTCGGCTAACGTTGTGCAAAGAACGTCGACAGTGGACCGTTGAACAGTGGAAACAGGTTCTCGAGAACGACAAATCAAGGTTCACCCTCTACTGTTTGGATGGCAGAGTCTGGGTTTGGCTTCTGCCTCAAGAACGCCACCTGCCGGAATGTATTGTGCCAACTGTGAAGTTCAGTGGCGGTGAAATTATGCAATGGGGGTGTTTCTCCTGGTATGGCACGGGACGCTTGGTCGCAATTCCTGGTAGACTCAACGCCGAGACCTACTGCACCATTTGGGATGACCATGCGCTTCCTACGTTGTGGCAGTTTCACGGGGTGGACCCATGTTACTTTCAGGATGACAATGCCACCTGTCATGTTGCGAGATCCACCATGGCATGGTATGGTGACAATGGGGTTAATCGAATGGACTGGCCTGCGCAGAGCCCGGACCTTAACCCTATCGAGCACCTCTGGGACGAGTTGGAGCGTCGACTTAAGGGGTGCCCCCACCGTCCCAAATCGGTGAAGGAACTGACCTGTCTTCTCCAAGCCGAGTGGAAGAAAATACCGCTAGGCGTCGTACAACGCCAGTTTGAGAGTATGCCCCGGAGGGTCGCAGCTGTAATCGCCGCTCGTGGAGGCTCCACCAACTATTGAAGGTGAATAAACTTCGTTTTCCTTTGCTATCAGAGGTGTCCAATTACTTGTTGGTAGATAGTATATATCGGAAGAAAACCGCGATCAAATGCGGCGAATAAATAGACAGCAAATCGCAGCTGAACCATCCGAAAAACGTAACCGGTTCTTGGAAGAACTACGAAGTCGTTCATCACAGTGAATCGCAACCGAAACCGCGGATGCACGTGTTCAGCGACTGGAACACTTGCGACTACGTGCAACTGAACAACTAGCCAACAAAACCAATGAACGACGTAACCAGCGGTTGGAAGAACAACGACGTCGTACATCACAGCGTATCGCAGGCGAAACCGCGGATGAACGTGTTAAGCGACTGAAATTAATTTGTCTCTAATTCGTTCATCATTATTAATCTTGATGGTTTAGACTTAGCATTACAATACTTGGAAATAACATATCAAAAAAAAAAAAAAAAATTGTGCTCTCATCCCCCTTTAACCGAGCGATGCTCGGTGTTCCTGATATTTTATACTCAGTTTGAATTTTATGCAAACTTCGCACATTCGGACAACATAATCTGCAACTCACTTTTGCTCTCGGCCAACAGGACAGTGACATCAGCATAGAGCAATCTGCACACACGGATACCACCAAGACATAAACCAGTATTTTCTATTTTGGCATCACGCTTGCACGCATCCATAAATACACTGTATATATTAAACAGCCATGGTGACATATTCATGAATGAAAAATATGTCACCATGGCTGTTAATAGAAAACCATTTTGATAAAACACCATTCACTCGTACACATGCTCTACTGCCAGCATACATGGCTTTAATACTGTTAAATACACTGACGGAAAAAAAATCCCAACACAACGAAAAAATAGCTGTAGAGGAATGAAATGGCGGCAATACATTTGTATAGGTAACATATTTAATCGATTAAGGTTTCAAGATCACAGCTTAATGTAAGCGCGAGAAGAGCCATTTTAAATGTGAAATGCTGGTACATTATTAACCGGTGTAACTGCCAGAATTTTGAATGCAGGCACGCAAACGTTCATGCATTGTGTCGTACAGGTGCTGGATGTCAGTTTGTAGGATGGAGTTCCATGCCTGTTGCACTTGGTCGGTCAATACAGGGACGGTTAATGCTGGTTGGGGGGGTGTGACGCTGGAGTTGTCGTCCAATGATGTCCCATACGTACTCGATTGGTGAAAGATCTGCTGATCTAGCAGGCCACGTCAACATGTCGACACTCTGTAGAGCATGTTGGGTTACAACAGCAGTATGTGGGCGAGCGTTATCCTGTTGGAAAACACCCCGTGGAATGCTGTTCATGAATGGCAGCACAACAGGTTGAATCACCAGACCGACGTACAACTGTGCCGTTAGGGTGCGTGGGATATCCACGAGAATGCTCTTGCTGTCATAGGAAATTGCTCCCCAGACCATAACTCCAGGTGTAGGCCCAGTGTGTCTCGGCCGCAGACAGTTTGGTTGCAGGCCCTCACCTGGCCTCCTTCTAACCAACACACGTCCATCACTGGCACCCAGGCAGAACCGGCTTTCATCAGAAAACACAACAGATCTCCACTCCATCCTTCAATGAGCTCTAGCTTGACACCACTGACGTCGCAAACGGCAGCGGTTTGGAAGTAAGTGGAATGCACACTACAGGGCGTCTGGCTCGGAATTGTCCTTCAAGTAACCGATTTGCAACAGTTCGTTGTGTCACTGTGGTGGCAACTGCAGCTCTAATTGCTGCCGCAGACGCGGTACGTTGCGCCACGGCCATACGCCGTACACGGCGGTCTTCCCTCTCAGTAGTGCCACGTGGCCGGCCGGAACCCGGTCTTCTTGAGGCAGTACCTTCCCTTGACCACCCTGCCAACAATCATGCACAGTGGCTACATTCCTGCCAAGTCGTTCTGCAATATTGCGGAACGAAAATCCACCTTCTCGTAGCCCTATTACACGACCTCGTTCAAACTCTGTGAGCTGTTGACAATGGCTTCTTCGTCTTCTTAAAGACATTCTTGACTAACATCAACACACTACGTCGAATCTCAACGATAACTAACGCTGACGAACGTTACAGCGCGTATTTGCAGCAAACCTGCTTTGCATGTTCAGAGGGGCGCTACTAGCGCTACATGTATGCGCCGAGCGCGAAATTTACATAGACGTCATCATACAGATGTACTCTCACCGCCAACCAACTGTCGTTTATCTAACACAACCCCTTCTTGGTGTTGGGATTTTTTTCCGTCAGTGTAGATTCCCTGTAACACCATATTCATTCAATACCTTCCACAGAAGTGTCCTATTTACTCGTCGTAAGCTTTCTGTAAACCTATGAAGGCAGCAAAAACTTTCTTATTAACAGCCAGATACTGTACTTTGCAATCATCATACGTAATGCAACGAGATTGGGTATTGTGGATATTGGTTATAGTGGAGCAGGTTATTTCTTTTCTTCTCCCGCATTTTGTGCACCAGCTATCTGGGTTACCGTAAGATACCGGGAGTTAAAATTATTGTACAGGTGATTGTATGATGTCTATGTCTCAGTCTGTGGAGTGCTTAAGACAAAAGCTATTATAGCTATCAATAATTAATTTCATATTTAGACATTTTGTGAAATAATATTATAAAACAGTACATTTCGCCATTTCTTAAAGATACAAGAAAATTACTCTCAGTTAAGAAAAAAGATCTCAAGTTTCAGAGCATTCTGTTAATTCAAAACATCACGTTAAAAAAAAATACTTAATTTGTAAATAAGCTTCCAACAGAAAGATTAAATTATTACAAAAGTATTCAAAAAAATAATAAGCTCTAACAGAAAATAAAACGCCTAAATCATTGGCATTGATGAAAAAAAAAAAAAAGAAATATATCATCGCAAGATTAATTTTACTTTGAACGTTAGTGTAATACTGATGACCTTCTGGCTCAGTGGTTAAGATGAGCGCTTTGTGTAGACCTATTCGAACCGACCAGTGTTCGATCCTAGTCAGCGGCGCGAAATAACTTTCTGGCGTAAGGGCTGAAAAATACAGGGCCTTCGATTTTCCAAAAGTTCTGTATAAATACGGAAAAACTGTAAACAGACTTTTCTAAAATTAACGGAATTACTGACTTCGGAAACTCTGTGAAAATGCGGAAATAAAAAAAAAACGGGAACTTTTAAAAACGAAAATTTCGTTAAAATGCAGTAAAGTGGTAACTTTACTGCATTTTATTTTCTGAAATTTTCCTTGAATTCACACCACTTATTTTATAAAGTGTATGAATGAGTGGCACTGAATACATAAAACTTATATGCCGCTCTTCTTAAGATTATGCACTGTGAAAATTTTTCAGAAGTTCACGAACCACTTTTCGTGGGTTCTTTCATGAATGAACGAAGCATGTTTCTGTTACAAATTTTTTCCGTGAAATGATGGAAAAAAACTCTGAATTTCACGGATTACTCGTACGCCAGGAAAATTCCGAATTTTCAGAAATCTTTCTTCAATTCGGTTCGAATATTAACGAAAAATTGCTGTTTTTAAGAGGTGTTAATGGAAAGTTCTGAATTTTCAGAAACCTTTCCGCAATTCCTTTCTTATATTGACGGTAAATTACCGTTTTCAAGAGGTGTTAACGGAAAAATTGTGAAATTTCCGCAATTCCTTTCTTATATTGACGGTAAATTACCGTTTTCAAGAGGTGTTAACGGAAAAATTGTGAAATTTCCGCAATTCCTTTCTTATATTGACGGTAAATTACCGTTTTCAAGAGGTGTTAACGGAAAAATTGTGAAATTTCTGCAATTCCTTTCTTATATTGACAGTAAATTACCGTTTTCAAGAGGTGTTAACGGAAAAATTGTGAAATTTCTGCCATTCCGTTCTTATAGTGATAGTAAATTACCGCTTTCAAGAGGTGTTAACGGAAAATTCTGAATTTTAAGAAACCGTTCCGCAATTAGTCGCTTCATCCAAAATGCATGTACGTGTATACCTTATAACGAAGTAAATTTCTCCGTCCTTTTTGGTCCACGCCGGGTTCGAACCCGGGTCCCCTCATTCCGGAATAAGTAGCTCTACCAATTGAGCTACGCGGACGTTCGTTACCGCTGCTATCTGCCGTTATGTCGTGTGCGTCCTGCTGGGCAGGCACGTCACAACCTTTATTCCCTTATGTGACACGCTCATGTAGTAACGCTGTTTTTACCACTTTGTTTCACCTTCTTATGCATTATTCTTTGTCTTTATGCTTTTGTCACTGTCACTTGCTTTTTCACTATACCTGTACACATACGATCTTTCATGCATATTAGTCAGTTTTTCCGGAGAGTATCCTCATATTGTAAATATTTCTCCTGTATATATCACGTTCGCGTTGTAAATATCATCGTATGCTTTTATTTGGCACAATATGCTCAGTGCCTACTGTAGACTGTATATATATATATTTTTGCTCTGAATAAACGATTTGAAATCGTTTCTTATATTGACGGTAAAAAACCGTTTTCAAGAGGTGTTAACGGAAAATTCTGAATTTTCTAAAACCTTTACGCAATTCCTTTTTTATATTAACGGGAAAACTCCGTTCTCACTTTTTCGGTATCCGTATGACGAAAAATGTCTGGTAATAGGAGAGATTCTAGGGAATACTTGGGGGTTTGGTTAACTATTATACGTAGTTCAATAGTCTGTCGAAGTATTTTATTTTGAAGTTCTGTAGCGAAATCGGATATTGTGAATAGTGTATCGCGTAATTTTTTTTACTGTGTCACAGGATATTTCTTCTCCTTCCTCCCATTTTGTGCACCAGCTATTATACAGGGTGATCAGAATCGACAGCACAATAAACCTACCGGACGATTCCTCGTGGAGAAAGAAGCGAAAAACCGTTGTCCGATCGCACGTCGCATTCCGGAGATATACGCGCCGAAAGTTTCATGACGTCACATCCGGTAACGCACATGCTCGTTGAAGAGCAACGTGAATAGTTATACAGACGCACGTATCACGAGGTAATCAAGCCAACCCGGTGGCGCAGTTGTCTAAGGCGATGGCTTCTGATTATTTGTCCAAAATGGGTCCGGGTTCGAATCCCGGTGAAGCATGGATGTTGTGTTTGTCTTCCCAGCAAAAACACAAGTGCTGGGAAACTGCTGGCGAGCAGCTGGCAGTGATGGGTCACTACTGGCTGAAATCTGCCTCTCACGGCCCGGTAGTGGTTGCTGGTGGCAACGCTATCAGTTGGCGAACCATTGATGGCCCTGCAACATCGCCGTAAATTGTGGGCCTCTAAGCAAGTGCCACTAGTGGCCCGTTGCTGGCAACCAATGCAACCCCAACAGCAGGTGGAAGCAACGGGACTGCGCATGCGCAGAAGTGTCTCTCATGGTACCAGTTAGTTGAAGACGACGCTATCGCCATCGTGTTATTTTAGTGGATGTTAAGAAAAAATCCATATGTAGAGAGGCGAATTAATTCCCTAATGAAATTCTACGTCGAAGAAGATATCAGATTAAGCCGAAAAATACTAGATTACAGCCATGAAATACACCCACTCCATTCCCTTGAATAACAATTCATGGAATGGAGTGGATGAATAACAAGAAAAAATTTGAAACCGCTTGAAACAAATGTCCTGGAAAACCATTAAAACAACGTTTGTCGGGGGAAAAAAATAACAAAGAATTATACGCGTACAAAATTTATTAATTATTTGAAAGAAAAAAAAGCAACGCTATGTGGTGTACTCATCTATGGATTGAATACAAAAGACTGGGAGGAATTCGCTTCTAAAAATAACGAGAAGTAAAATAAAATATCTTCCCTCTTTAAAACAAATGTAGCTTCGGACAACGGAAAGGAAAGACACGACGTTAAAAATGTAACGGAATGTGACATGAACCCGAGTAAATATATATTTATTCAACAATCTCTTTTCAAGATGACATGGACAGTACAAAATTTTGGAAAGCGACTCTAAGTATGTACAAGCCTTGAAAATGAGTGAAGTTCCCTTAAGGTAAAAAAAACTTTCGTTACGTTGAAAAAATAAATTTATGAATTATATGAAACTGACTTTTAGGAAAAATACCTCGCAATATTGTAAAATGAAAGAGGGAAGCATTCGCTTACACATTATGTGCGAAACAGACAGTTCAAGCATGTGCTCTAGCGTGGCAAATTACTCCGGTCGGTAGGGAGCTCAGCTACCACGCGAACGGCCCTGGTTCAGATGCAAGAGGGCGATTTTCCGGCCTGTTGAAAAAATTTTCCCAGCGCAGTTCGATAATTCACAAGTTTCGTAAAGGTAGAAAAAAAAATTGTAGATTTGGGAAACTGCGGTTATCCTTGATTTTTTTTTATTATTATTATTATGGCTACTACTGGGAAATTGGCGGACAAGATTCGGGAAGCCACCAGTTACGTCACGTGGTTGCTGGCTGCCACTATCGGCAAACTAGCGGACCACAGTAGGCTAGCCATCATTTCTGGCATGTGCTTGCAGGGCCACTTGTGGCAGCTATTGCCTGTGATGGACAACTGATGGCCCTGTTGTGACATATGACAACTGATGGGGTGCCAACTGTTGGCCTGAACTGCTGGCCCCTCTGTTGGCCGCCCGGACATTTTATTGACGGTTCGGCAGCGGCAACATAGTGCTGGGCCATTGCTGGCAGTGCTGGCTGCCAGCAAGACTGTTTTTGCTGGGTTACGGCACTGACTCTCTCCTTTTCCTGGAACCAGTGGACCTAAATTTAGGACGAGCAACTACTTATAGCCCACTGAGTTGCTCACGGTGGTTGTTAAACCTCCAACTATTAAAAGAAAAAGGCAATCAACATTTAAAAATGTGGCACTGGTGGGTATGGAATTTCTAAGGACGTGGTGGCGTGAAACCATCAGTTGCACGCCTGCGCGATACGGCAGGTAGGGATAAAAAGGGTTGGCGACGGTAGCAGGTAAGCTTATACTGCGTTGGTACATTTAACCGTAGTGTGGGTAGCAATATGTCGTATAGTTTGAGAGAGTATTGTGACATGTATCTTCTATTGCGGGAATGCCACGGTTCACCACTGCGTGCAGCAAGAGCCTACAGCGAGCGATACCCAGCACGACGGCACCAGGACGCCCAGGTCGTACGTCAGCTTAACGCTCGAATGCGCGACACAGGCAATGTCGCACCACGTCCAAGTGCAGACAGTGACGCTGGAGCCTCTATGAGAACACCATCTCTCGAGGACGCCGTACTAGAGTTCATAGAGGAGGAGCCAACGACCAGCAGCCGTGCGATCGCGCGACAGTTCGGTGTGCCCCATAGTACCGTACTTGCCGTTCTACACGACGAAGACCTGCATCCATATCACATTAAACGGGTGCAAGGCCTATTGCCACAGGATTATCCTCGAAGACAGGCATACTGTGAGTGGCTGCCGATAATAGTTTCATCCGTCGGATCTTGTGGACTGATGAAGCGAGGTTTACACGGCAGGGTATCTGCAACACCCATAATAGTCATGCTTGGGCATTGGACAATCACGCACACAACACGTGAACACTCTCACCAGGTCCGGTAGGGTGTTAATATCTGGTGTGGTATTGTGAGCGATTTCCTAGTGGGACCATATCGTCTTCCCGAACGTGTCACAGCTGCCAACTATATGGCGTTCTAGCGTGATGTTCTGCCGGACTTAGCGGAAAACGTACCATTGGCTGTTCTCAACAATCTATGGTTCCAACATGATGGAGCACCGGCGCATTACGCTGCAAATGTTTGCCAGTGGCTGGATACGGATACCACGGGCGATGGCTTGGCCTTCGCGGTGCTCGCCAGATCACAGGATCTTAACTCATTGGACTTCTTCCTCTGGGGTCATCTCAAGGAACTGGGATATCAGCGGCCTGTCAACAGCCGGCGCGACCTAGTGATCACCTTACACGCGGACCTCACAATTGTAATCCCTGCTGCGCTGCAACGCTTGCAGATATACACTGAGTTGCCCCTTTATTATGACCACCCCATCAGTACTTCGTTGGGCCACCTTTTGCCTTTAATACTGCGTCGATTCTTCGTGGCATGGACTCCACGAGATGTTGATAGGTGGTTTGTGGAATTTCAGACCACGCTTGATGAATAGCACTTTCCAGGAGGGTGAGATTAAAGGGTTGTGGATCCAGCTGTCTGATGGCTCGTTCAACTTCATCCCACAAATTGTCAATGGGGTTGAGATCTAGAGAATGCGGGGGCCACCTAAGCAAAGTAAACTCACCGGCATGTTCCTGAAACCAATTCTGTACAATATGAGCACTATGGCAGGACGCATTATCTTATTGAAAGTAGCCATCGTCATTGGGATAAACCATCCACATGACAGGATGCACTTGGTCAGCAACGATTTTTAGATATGATGTGCCAGTCAGACATTGATCAACACGAATTTAAGGGCCCAAAGCATGCCAGGAAAACATTCCCCAAACCATAACGTTGCCGCCACCAGCTTAAAGGGTTGTAGCAATGCATTTGGGTCCATGCTTTCGTCCTGTTTCCGCCAAATTCTCACTCGGCCATCGGCATGGTGCAACTAAAAACGTGATTCATCGGACCACATAATTTGTTTCCAATTATCAACTGTCCAATCTTTGTGCTCCTGTGCGAACTGGAGACGTTTTCTCTTGTTAACTGCAGACAGCAAAGGTGTCCGAACAGGCCTTCGGCTGCCACATCCCATCCGATGCAGTGCACGACGAACAGTGCGTGAAGAGATCATTTGAGGGGATCCTTGATTAAGATGGTCTGTAATTTGCTGCACTGTTGCCTTTCTGTTGTCTGTTACCAGTCTGGACACTCTCCGTTCCGCCCGAGCAGTCACTAGTCGATGACGACTACATGTTGCACGTAGAGACCCAGTTTTTTGGCTGACAGTCCAGTCTTTAAGCACTTTAACAACAGCTGCTCTGGAACATTTCAGGAGTGCCACGGTTTCGGTGATATTCGCTCCATGGCTCCGAGCTCCTACAATCATCCCACGTTGAAAGTCCGTCAAATCGCATTTTTTACCCATCTCGTCACCCGAAAATCAGTTCTACTACTGTCGCAAGCACAAAGCTTTTCCTTTTTATACTAGCCTTGCCCTCTGGCGGCCACAGCGTGCAGCCATAGCTCATTTGCTTAAAACTGTCAGGTGGTCATAATAAAGTGGCCACTCAGTGTATATTCTTCGGCGGGCGGCCGCGTGTTCCGCACTACAAGGTGGTCAATTTGAATACATGTTGTAATCTAACACGAATCCACGTATTTTATCATTTGTGTTGCAGTGATACACATCAATAGATTACATGTTTTCTGTCAAAGTGATTGGGTAAGTTATTTCTAATGTCTGTATTCTTACTGGATGTGACGTCACGAACTTTCGGCGCGTATATCTCCGGAATGAGACGTCCGATCGGACAACGGACAACGGTTTTCGGCTTCTTTCTCCACGAGGAATCGTCCGGTAGGTTTATTGTGCTGTCGATTCTGATCACCCTGGATATTGTGTTACCGTGAGAAACTAGGTACTTATATTATTGTACAGGTGATTGTAGGATGTCTATGTATCTGTTTATCGAGATCTAAAGGCAAAAGCTGTTATAGCTGATGGGAGTAAATTTTTAATTTAGAAGTTTTGTGAAATAATATTATAAAACAGCACATTGCATCTTCTCTTAAAGATAATTGAAAGTTATTTGCACTTAACAAAATGTTTTTAAACTCCAAAGCATTGTGTTGCTTGAAAATGTCAAGATGAAAAAAAACACGTAATTTATGATAAGATCTCGTACAGAAAACATACTCAAAACAAATAATCTCTGATAAAAAATAAATGAACTAAATCACTCGCATTTCTGAAAGAAATCATTATCGCGGAATTAGTTTTACTTTGAACTTAAGTCTGGTTCCTTTTGTATTCTGGCTCAGTGGTTAAGACGCACTGCTTCAACCTAAAAGACGCGAGCTCGATCGCCGGCGCAAAAGGGGTTCTCTCGCGTGGGGACTGAAATATTCGGAGAGTTGGATTTTGCGAAATTTTATTCTAAATACGGAAAATATTGAAACGGACTTTTCTTAAATAAACGGAAATACTCACTACGGAAAATCTTGGAAAATACGGGTTAAAAAAACCGGAAACTTTTAGAAACAGAAATTCCGTTGAAAGACGAACACTTACCGGCAATTCTTCTGCACATTATTTTCAGAAATTTTCCCTGAATTCACAGCACTTATTTTTTACAGTACAGGAGCTTACCATACATGTACACAAGTAAGTGGGAAAGAAGTGATCTTTTTGCCGCAATGATTAAATGGAAAATAGGCGAAAGATTTATTCAGTGTAAATGCCCGAGTTAAAACAATGAAAGGAAAGTATAAATGTTCAGAATTTATTTTTATAAAAAATAAAACTGCAGTTACATTAATGTGGATTCGATTTGCTACAATAAATTGCCTTTTCTGTGGTTCTCCGTATTTCCACACGTGTTATTAAATTTTGTTTTAGAAGTATCGTAATGTTCGATTAGGTATAACAGACTGAACCCGTCCAATAAGAAAATTTCGTGCTAGGTGTACTAAGGAAATAAATAAAATTTCGTGCTAGGTGTACTAAGGAAATAAATAAAATTTCGTGCTAGGTGTACTAAGGAAATAAAGAAAATTTCGTGCTGGAGTGCTAAGAAAATAAATTAGGACTACGTATTCCCGAACTTTTTGGAAGTGTGAAACTTCATAAACCTGGTAACCCGGTTCGTTCTTTGGTCTCAGCATATTGTAGTCCCATCCGCCCCTTGGAATGCGCATGGGCGAGATTGCTAAGGCCCATCATTAATAATTCACCATATTCCCTTTCTAGCTCTCTAGAAGTATTAGCCAAAATTAACTCCTTGACTTCGATATCTTCTCCCGTCCTTATAGCCTCGGCGGAGCACCAATAGGGTCTCTCCTGTCTGGAATCTTAGCAGAAATCCTTCTACAATCACTAGAAACTGAGTTACTACCACTAGCTTCGGTAAAACCACATCTTTATATTAGTTATGTGGACGATGTCCTTCTTTTCTGGACTGTTTGCTTGGAATCATTGAGACAATTTTCCCAATGCGTGTCAACCAAGCATCAAAGCATTACCTTCACGCTGGAAACTGAGAGTGACCAAACGTTACCATTTTTATATTTCTTACTTAAACGGGACCCTTCTATCAATAATATAACTTATTCTGTTTTTCAAAAGCCAGGTTCTAATAACACTTTCATTCCATTTAATTCGCGCCATGTTTTCAGCAAAAGATTTTCATCGTTACATTTTGAACTACGACGGACGTACTCCGATTCCTCCAGTTCAACAGCCAGGAAAACTGAACTCTCTTATATAAAAGATCTAACATTTGAATAAGGATATCCCGAAAATTTAGTAAAGAAAATGTTGAGACGTATTAATTTGACGCAATCTTCCGCTCTTGTTCGTGAAAGAAGAAATGTAACGTATGTTGGTTCTCTCCCATACATACCAAAAATTTTGAACTCATTACGAACAGTGTGCCGAAAATATGGTTTAAGATTTGGTGTAAAATCTCGAAATATATCATCCTTGATTAAGAGCGACAGAGATACTGTGGTTCCTAGCGATATACACGGAGTATGTTCAATACCCTTAAACACGGAGGGGGAAGGCCAACAAAATAAAATCTTTGTCGGCTCAATATCCAGGGTTCTTAAATGGCGATTGGCAGAACATAAATATACCTTCCGGACAGCTTTGGGGTCTACAACAATGCCAAGACTATATTTACAAGGTGAGTACACACCTCAGTGGGATGATGTGACTATTATTAATACACCAAGAAGGAAATCAAACATATTATTAACTGAAAGTATGTATATTTACAATTTACGACATCAAACCTGTAGCGAGGACTACCCGTGCGTTATTACGGAACCATGGCAACGGTTGTTGGACAATGAAGGACCACTTGCTTAACCTATTGGTCTTCACAAATTTTTTAACACATGTGCAAATGCGTAAACGTAAAACATTGTAATACCCTGTGTATATGAAGATTGTAGCATTTACTATACTGCGCAAATTATTTGGGATAAAGTAAAAAATCACTCTTTTTTCCAAAACTATGCCTTTATATCATTCTATGCCTTGATATACACTGATAAATACCTGTATTAGTATGAAGTATGTCCTCCTTTAGCAGAAATGACTTCTTGAATTCGTTTTGGCATTGACTCCACTAATTGAGTGCACATATTTTTGACTTCATAATCGTGGAAACACACTTTTATAGCATTCGTTATCATGCGCTCTTTGGTTGTACAGTCCATTTTACATAAAAGTCTCTTCAAAATATTCCACAAGTTTTCTATAAGATTTAAGTCAGGTGAATTTCCAGGCCAATCAAGCAAATGAATTTGATTTTCCAGCATGAAATTCTTGACCAATTTCGAATTGGGACATGGGGCCAAGTCATGTTGAAATGTGCCGTCAAAAGTTTGCAAGAATGGAACAATCCTACGTTGTAATATTTCTACGTACTTGGCTGAATTCATCATACCTTGAACAGGAACTAAGCTTCCAGTGCCATTTGATGTGAAAAAAACCCAAAACATTTGTTTCAGAGGGTGTTTTACAGTTTGTTTCACATGCTCAGGTCTTAAGGGTTCACAGTTGCTTCGTCTAACGACATTTTCTTGGTAACCCTGCACAAATAAATGAGTTTCATCACTGAAAATTACCTTTTTCGAGTCGTCAGCAGTCCATGATTTATATTTTTTGGCCCATGCTACAGGTTATATCTTCATTTTTGCATTCAAATATTGTTTTTTCGTTGGTCTTCTTGTCTTCCGGCCAACTTCCAGAAGCCTACGGCGTACAGTTGAATCACTAACATCACAACCACTAGCCAATAAATCTCTTTGAAGGTCGGTGCTTGTTTTTTTTTTTTTTTTCTTTTTTTTTTTTTGATGCATTTTACTATTTCTGATTAGATATTTATCGGTTCGTGGAGTTGTTTTTCGTTTTCTTCCACATTTGCCTCTCCTTTTTGGAGACTATGATCCAGATGCATTGTATCGCGTAAGCAGTCTTGATACTCTTGATTTGCCTACCCCAACTGCAGAAGCGATATTTCCCACTGTCATAGAAGTGTGATCCTTCAGAACAATTATTTTTGCACGCTTCCTTGGGGAAATATCCATTTTTCAATACACGAAAGCAACACGTACTCACAGAGAGCAAAAACTAACATCCATCTGTCACACACGAAAGCTCACAACTGAAGCTGAAGTGCCTATTTCCTGTTTAAAACCGGTCAAACCACATTTTTACTATCAAGTTCTAACAGTCACACCACCTTACAGCTGATAAAACCAGTTTACGTGGGTTTCCGACATCAACTGGCGATCACATTACAATTCTGAGAATAAAATAGCTTGTCCCAATTAATTTGCACGGTATAGTAAGTGAGCAACGTCTGAAGAAGGCCCTGAAGTAGGGCTGAAAGGTCTAACGTTGTGTTTTTAACTGAGAGAGTGCTTTTAATTAGTAATGTAATGAAGTACTTTTAGCCTGCAAATATTTTAATTAAAGGTTTTAACCTATCGTGCATAAGTCGGTACATTTATTTCCTTAGTAGTCCTTAGAACTGACTGAACATTACATAAAATCTTTACCTACCGTGAAACAGGAGTCATTCAAGTTAACGTTGAAAAAAGTTATTTACGATTAGTCTTTATTCAGACACTAATGTAATGGCACTCAACAAGGCGCAACTACAACTCTTTATTAATATTACTTCCCACACAGCACAGAATATTTCTTATATGTTACAAGAACGTAGCACTGAAACATTGAGACCTTTCAGATACGTTGCGCATTGTAACAAACAGTAATGTTCAGAACCCTTACAGTTACGTCAAAATGTCCTCAAACGTTACATAACTTTGCAACATAACCGATACGTTACAATGAAAGGTCTTTGTTGCTTCAACATACCAACATCGTGTTACTGTTCCGTATTTGAAAGATAATTGTAACTTCGTTTCATTACTGTTACGTATTTGAAAGATATTTGTGACATCATCATGTTACTGTTACGCATTTACTACGTTGAACATTAATTATACTTTAAATAAACTTTGTAAAATCACAATAAAAAAATATTACAACCCTCTTTGAAATGATACTTCAGTGCTGCAGAATATGACCCAGGAACTTGGTGATAAGGGTAAAGGAATGGGATTAAAAAGGAACCTTCAGAAGACCAAACTGATGAACAATGCTTTTACAAGAAATGAAGATTTATCGATTGAGGAGAAAAACCTGGAGATAATCGATACACATTACCTTGGACAACAGATATCAAGTAAAGGTCACATTTATGAAGAAATTAATCGACGTATAAAACTTGGTTGGAGAGCTTTTGGAAGAAACAGTACAACTTTTAAGAGCAATATGCCATTATGTCTTAAATGAAAAGTGTTTATTCAATGCATCCTTCTAGTGCTTATGTATGGAGCAGAGACGTGGACCTTAACAGAAAAAGACATACAAAGACTGCAGACACATGAAAGAACCATAGAGAGATGCATGCTTGGTGTGACCAAGAAAGATAAAGAGAGGAACGTGTTGATAAAGTAAGTGACAAGAGTGGAAGACATCGTGATCAGAGTCAAATCTCTTAACTGGTAATGGGATGAACATATTGCCAGGAGAACGGACTACCGAAGAGCTACCCAAATTGTAGACTGCATTCTAAGGGACAGGAAAAGACCCAGAACACTAAGTGGTAGATGGGTGGATGGAGGTGACAGCCTCAAGACAATCCGTTGTTGAAGAAATTTGAGGACACTTTCATCCTGCAGGGGATTGATAATGACTGACAATGATGAAGATGATATATTATAATTTATAGTTCAAAGCAGAATTGTCCGGGTCAGGTCTTATAATGTGACAACCGGGTTCGGGTTGGGTCCGGATCCAAAATTTGTGACCCGTTTCCATTTTTTATTACGGATTTTCCCTGTATTTTGGAAGCTCAGATTTAAGAGGGGATTCTCATTTTTTTTGTGACAAAAATCGATTTTTTTTTAAGTTATTTCATTATTCCAGGTCTTAAGAGTATGTGGAACAAATTTTAAGTCGAAATTCACAAAATTGGCCAAGTTATAATTTGTTATTGTCCAGTGGTGTCACAGAGAAAGCCGAAGCTGAGAAAACTCTGGACGGATTCAATCACGAACCGCCACTTTATAAAGACGTCAAAAATGCTATAAAGTCGATTTACAACGATTTGTCATCAAGAGAGTTGCTAGAAAGGTGTTTGTGCGGTGACACTCAAAACAACAGCGAAAGTTTCAATTCAGTTCGCGCCCAAACATCTTCACTGTGGCTCAAAAACCATCGAAATGACAGCTTATGTAGCAGCAAGCGTTTTTAAATAAAGGTTTTTCTGCCGTTCTGAAAATGATGACAACAATAGGAATCGTTATTGGCGAGCAAACAAAGATATTTGCCAAAGCGCGGGACCAATAGCATCTGCAGAGATCGTCGAGACGCAGCCTCGAGGCTACAAAAGAGGCTCGTACAAGGCGAAGAAGCGAGCAAATGTCTTTAAACGAGTTCTACGAAGTAGAGCAAGAAAATATGTATGGCCCTGGTATAGCAGATTAGCAGAAAAATAGTGTGAGTACTCGATATGCCTCCGTAAACTGTACTTGAAACTTTAAACGCGTTTTTCTCGATACAGCTTTTTCGCGAATGGTTGGCATGATACTTCCAAAACTATTGGACCGATCGACTTCAAGTGTAAAACTGCATGCTCTGCAAACATCCTTTTATCTTTTGATGAACCAGAAACGCGATACGTCATGTATATTTTTTTAATAGCAAAAAACATTGTCAATTTTTTGAGAGAAATTGATAACACTGATCTGGAATTTTTCAACTTTTTTCTGTTGTTTTCAAATGAATAGGTGTATCTGAATGGATTTTTTGCGCAGATTCCGAAAATTACCTTCAAAATTCCGTATCACGTTAGGTTTTTTCACAAATGACGGAAATGTGAAAATTTAAAAAACCGTTATTTTTTAATGACATTGCAATACGGCAACGTTTGTTACGTGTGAAAATGTTCTCTGGAGGGTCGGAATGATTGTTTAAGGATTAGATAAACATAAATACATATTCAAAAGCAAACATACCTAACATTCGCCACTGGGCTCCACTTCAAACTTTTTCTTTCTGGATTGTGTTCGGTGTGCGTCCGTACAGTCTCTGTTCAACATCCAACAATATTCGGCCATCATATGTACAGTCCACTTTCCTTGGTATCTCTTTTCCATCACTTTAATATCCTGATGGAAGCGTTCGCCATGTTCTTCCCAAAAATCACCAAGATTGTTAGGAAAGTAATTTAGATGAGCATGAAGAAAGTGAACTTTCACGCTCATGTTGCAACAAAGCAGTTCATAGGATTTCAGCTTGTCCTCGACTAGAGTGGTGCAATTTGAAGCCTTCGTGTTCCCTAAAACGTTGTGTCCCACATTTCTGAATGCAGCCCATGCTCGCAATTTGCACTCGTTCATGGTTTCCTCGAATATGTTGTCTGCCATTAATTTTCGTATTTGAGGGCCTATGAAAATGCCAGCTTTAATTTTTTCAGACGTGATTGATGGAAACTTACCACCAATATACTGGAAGCATTTACTGTCCCTGCTTAAAGCTGTCACGAATTGCTTCATTAAGCCAAGTTTGATGTGTAAAGGTGGCAACAGTATTTTCGAGGGATCAACCAGTGGAAGTGAAACAATGTTTTTTTCGCCAGGTGTGAATGCACTTCTGACTGGCCACTGCTGCCAAACCCAAAGTTCCGTCCTTGCTCTGGAGTCCCATTCACATAAAAAGCAAGGGAATTTGGTGTCTGCTTGTTGGCCGAGCAATATTACAATCACCTTGAAATCCCCGAACAAAGACCGTTAATGAAATTTGTACTGCACACTTTCCAGCAGTAATTTAAGGTACTCGTATGTCTCTTTCAAAGTCACAGAATGTGCTACTGGAATGGATGGATGGATGTTAGTATTGTGTAATAAAACACCTTTTAAACTGGATTTGCTGGCATCTATGAACAATCTCCACTGTCCTGAATTGTAATTAATGTTGAAGTATTTCATGACTGCCGGAATGTCTCGACAATATACCAAACCGCCTTCCTCAGCAAAAAGCGGACCCAATTCTGCTTCTCGGGTCTGTACCAAGAGATTCTCGTGTTAGTACATAGTAAATTCTTTTCCTGAAGTCGTGATCCTAAAAGCTCTGCTGCGTCTTTAGGTAAATTCAGTTCACGAACCAAACCATTCAGTTCATGCTGGGTAAATGGCACTGGGGTTTCATCCTCCCATGTTGTCCGGTTGGTACATCTCATCACTTGTATCACCGTCTGAATCGGTGTCTGTTGGGGGCTTGATATTGGACGGGGATGGCACAGGGATGGATTCACTATGGGGCACTGGTCTTATGGCAGATGGGATATTGGGATACACAATGTTGCGCTTACTGGTTCTGTTATGGCCCACGATATTCACTGTGCAGAAGTAGCAGTCGTCACTGTGATTTTTTGGCTCACGCCACACCATGGGTACACCGAACGGCATTGATGCCCCTTTCCACTTTCTCATCCCTTCCACACATGCACGGCACACATTGTAAGGAGATCAAACTTTGTCTTGGTCTGCTAGTTTAATGCCGAAGTATTTAAAATAAGCATTTTTCACGAAAGGCGTAATATTTTGCCTCTGTTTTTTTCCTGTCGTATAACAGCCACATATGTAGCAAAATATGTCTGGATGATTTACCCAACCGCGCGAAGCCATTGCACACGCCACAAAGTAGCAACCGAACGGGACCAGTCCTTTCTTTGCACTGACTAGTGTAACATGATCTGCCCCGAATGGCGCCACATGTGGCCACTAGAAAGAAGGGAGCAGTGGCGTAAGGTATGAGTCATACTGCCGTGCCAAAAGATAACATTCTCTTATGTTCCGACTTTGTGAGTGGCGAAAATCGTGACGTCATACGGATAAAACAGTTGCGTTTCCATTATCAGCTATGCATTTATGTTTATCTATTCCTTAAACAATTTTTCGCCCCTCCAGAGAACATTTTCACACGTTACAAACGTTGCCATATAACAATGTCATTAAAAAATAAAGTGTTTTTTAATTTTCACATTTCCGTCATTTGTGAAAAAACTTGAAGTGATACGGAAGTATGAAGGTCATTTTCGGAATCTGCGAAAGAAATCCATTCAGATACACCGATTGATTTTAAAACAACAAAACCTTGCATATTAGTGTAATTTGAATTTGACTAGTCACCATTTCCTCAAATATATATATATATATTTTTTCTGGTTCATCAAACGATAACTAGCCGCCCCGGTGGCGCAGTGGTCTAAGCGATGGCCTCTGATCATTCGTCCGAACGGGGTCCGGGTTCGAATCCCGGTGAGGCATGGATGTTGTGTTTGTCTTACGGCACTGGCTCTCTCCCTTCCCTGGAACCAGTGACCCTAAATTAGGGACGGGCGACTGCTTATAGCTCATTGAGTTGCTCACGGTGGTCGTTAAACCGCCAATAAAAAAAACAAAAAAAAAACGATAACTACTTGTGCATATAGAGTAAAACGCCGTTCGAGTTTTTTGTTTCAGATTACCTGGAGTGGAGAAATCATGCCAACCAGCAACAGCGGATCTTAGCGCGGTGTCATGGTCGAGGGGGATTTGCGGGCGTGATTCTTCATGAAACTTGTTAAAAATTGTTTTGTAAATACCTGAAAAGATAATAAATAGATGTACCTGCTTTGGAATTAATTGATTGCATAGTTTCGTCAATAATCACTCCAAAAGAAAGCGGTAATTTTAGCGTAAAAAATGAGAATCCCCCCTTAAATCATTTTCTGCCTAAAAAAGAAAAAAAAATGCAATTTTTTTCTCAGCCATTGAAAACTTCATATCCTAAGAGATTGGTTTCCTAGGTGTTAATTTTTAGATCATATGGAGCAAATAAATAGCGCCAAGTAAGAAAAAATCGCACGAAGAATCTACGCAGCGAATTAAAGCTCTTTAAAATCATCATATTTTGAAAATACATCTTTCGTGATGCAATCGCAAAATATAAAACCATATTGCTTTGGAAGCTCTGAACAGACCTTCGAGAAAATGTCCCTACATCGTGGTTTTACTTTGTATTTGAAGCTTACATCTGCAGACACACGTCTGCGAGAGTTGGAGCATTTTGTTGCAATATGAGCAATCTTTTTCAGTAAATAAAAACAAAAAAAGTATGTTAAAATGTTTCTGTCGTAATCTCCAGAAATACCAGTGAAATCACCTGCAGCATCCGAGGTTTCCAGGCGGAAAATGATCTGATGGTTCGTTCAACAAATATAAGACGCCAAGCGTTCCATGATTACTCATCGATTGCACTATGGATGGTGATAATTTATTGGAAAACACTTACTACGATCTGCCTAATGACCCTTAATTTTTTTTACTTTCATAGCAGCTTTTGGTGGCTGGGTATTTAAAGGGGGAAGACGGTTTGAAAGTTTTTTTTTTTTCCTGCCGAAATACTTTCATGAAATTAGGACTCGATCTTACGCGCAGGGAAGTTGTGTTATTTATTTGGTTTGTCGAACATCGAAGAACGGATCAAACGTTCAACGTATTGTGAAGTTTGTCTACGTTCGCATTCTTGGAGAAACGTGACGTCACAAATTACCCCCAAAATAGAAGCGGAAACACGAAATCTCCATTTATTTGAAATTGTTTCTGGCTGAAAATTAAATGCTATTTCAAAAACAGTAGAATCATGGTTATTTATTTTAGAAACACGTAACTGTAAGCGAAAATTCGTGACTTTCACGTGATTTTCAGTTTCTGCATGTACGCACTTATATTAATTTTTTGCTTTGGGTTTTATCGATCACCGTGAACCACTCAGATAGCCATAAATAGTCGACATTCTTCTTTTAGGGTCATTGGTTGAAGGAAAGAGAGAGATCCATTGCTGTAAGACAAACTGGCACCATCGAACAGAGAAGGGCATGACACTGAAATAAGTGACGTCACACTCTCAGTTAGGTCCAGTTATATATTTTTTAAAAATGCTTTTTCAAAATTAATATTGGTCGCTGTGAGGAGTTTTAATCTTGTTCGATTAGGTTTTACTAACTGTAAAGCCCGTTGAGATAAGAACACAACGGGCTACAATAATCACTTATTGCTATTCATGCGTTTGTTAACGATGTTGGAAAATATCTTTGTACATGATAGTTTTTGTGAATATATTTTCAGAATCTGGGAGTAGCTTTCCTTGTTCTGGCCCATGTATTACTTTAACTGTGACATCATCAAACGTTCGAACTCTTGACAATGCAAGATAAAGTTTTCCATAACTTAGCACTGTTCAGGAAGATAGATAGCTACTGTCTCCAGTGTTTGGCCTTGAGGCTTATTAATGGTCATAGAAAAGGCGATTTTACAGGAAATTGACGTCGTCTTAATGTGAATGGGAGGCCTATAACAGTCGGTGCGAGGTCAATTAGCAGAATAAAAACAGTTTTGCCACCTGCTGAGCCTGTGTGTACTTCTGCACTTACCAAATTGGGTTTTAGTTCTTTAACTATCATTCTTGTTCCATTTCATAAACTTCGTTGTAAACTGAGGTTTTTCAGGAGAATGATAATAGCTCCAATCTTCAACTTGAGTCTGAGAAGTGGCATTCTTGATGGAGTTTGCTCATTTAAAAACTCTATAGGATAATACCTTTCAGTATTTTCTACGCCGTCGGCATCAACTGAATCAGAGCTTAAGTATGGTCTATAATATAATAGCAACCTCATTAGATCTTGGAGCATTATAACGCCTTTGATTATTTCTACGATTTTGAATAATAACCATTGATGCATTAAAAGGAACCGCATTATTCATTTGAGCATCTTGAATACTCTCTTGCTCGACTTCATAAAGCATTTTACATGCTTCCACAAATGGATTATTTTCTGTCATGAATGTATTCAGTGTTTGTAACAGATCCTTATTGCCACCACTATTTTCTCGCATTTGCACTCTTTGGGCAGCAGCCTCATCAGGATCCAATATGTACAATTGCGCGTATTTCCGCTGTTCAACATTATCAGGATTCAATACTCCTGCACGATGATAGATAGATCCATTTATTCTAAAACAATAAGGCCCGTAACCTAGTGGAGGAGGTATTTGTGCTCCCATTGATGCTATAATCAGTCGCCCGTACCAAGAGAACTATTAATCGACATTATGTTAACCATAAAGATTTTAGAATGCTCATGCTTATTTCATAAGTTGTTCAATTAATGGGGAAGTGCGAACAGGATCAAATTTTACTGCTTATTTTAAGCAACATTTAGAAAATTTACCATCTGAAGGTCTTTCTCGGGCAAAGTTTTTGCCTTTACAAAATTTACAAATTTGCTCAAGAGTACCACATGAGTGTCTCGCTTCAGTCTTTTCATCGTCTATATGGTTTAAAACCACATGACGTGCAGCATTTGTTTTTTGTTGTCAATTCGTTGATGTCTTCTGAATCTCTCGAGCGCTGCGTTCATTCCTTTGTTCGGGGGTCGTATTTTGTGCCCCTGCAATATGTACATTTGTCAAGCGCTGAGATTCCGCTTCAATATGTTCCGGCGCCATGTTATTAGTACGACTATCACGCAAACGTCGAATTTCAGAATTTCTTTCTACTGCACTGCATTTTTGTCTTTGGCATGTTCGGCATCCCGGAAGTTAACACCTTGTCTTTCGACTGCAGTGCGTTATTCGCGCCTTGTTCGATCGTAATAGGCTTTTTTCTTATTGGGAGTTTAATTGATCACCATGAGCAACTCAATGGGCTATAATCAGTCGCCCGTGCCTAATTTAGGGCCAATGGTTCGAGGGAAGGGGGAAACCCGGTGCCGTAAGACAAACACAACATCCATGCCTCACCGGGATTCAAACCCGTACCCAGCTCGGACGAATGAGCAGAAGCCATCGCTAAGACCACTGCGCCACCGGGGCGACAAATAGGCTTTGCGGCGTTTATCTTCCCCCTCTTCATCTAATGAAGGCGGTAAATTTCTTCTTTGACCCGGCATAGGCGAGGTTTCAAACAACAGTCAAGTTCGCGAAGGACACTAACGTTCGTCCTTGCCTTACCGAAATAAAAGTGATCCACGTCGTCGCAAGTACGTATTAAAATTAATAAATTTATAAGTATTAACGGCTATTAAATATTTTTAGGAGGAAAATGCACGAAAAAATAATAATCTTGTATGTTTAAGTATATAAATAATAAACATTTTACAGCCTAGAACTGTAACCTTCAACTTCCACCGCACTCGAAAAAAACAAAAACAAAAAACACTGAAACTTCAAACGAAAGAAAAAAAGATGTGAACAAAACGTTAAACAGAAACGGTTACGGATAACACGGTGTGATCACCGGAATATAAATGTTTGGGTTTTTCTGGTAAACAGCGTAATAAATCATATCAAGAGTATGTAAAGTAAAACCAAAATTCCTGACGTAGTTTTCCTATTTTTAAAGAATTGACAGTGTGACTTAACGCATCTCTAACGTCATGTGAGAATGATTTGGATGTAAACTGTGCGCATGATGGCGATGACGTCACCTGCAGGAAAATACGAAAAGCTAATCGGGACGTCACATACATTTGTTTCTCGGTTGTTACTATGACGACTTAAAAAGTGATCCAGGTCGTCGGCAACTTACCCATTTATATATTAGGATTACTGAATTAAAACCGATTAGAAGAGAAAAGTTATGTTAATTTTATCTTTCTATTTTATTTTGATTCAAGATAAATAATAATTGAACAATATTAAAACAACTCATAGTAACAGCTATTCACTTTGATAAAGAAATTTAATGTAAGTACATTAATATGGATAAAAATATTAATACACTGACGGAAAAAAAAATCCCAACACCCCGAAAAAATAGTTGTAGAGGAATGAAATGGCGGCAATACATTTGTATAGGTAACATATTTAATCGATTAAGGTTTCAAGATCACAGCTTAATGTAAGCGTGAGAAGATCCATTTTAAATGTGAAATGCTGCTACATTAATAACCGGTGTAACCGCCAGAATGTTGAATGCAAGCATGCAAACGTTCATTAATTGTGTCGTGCAGGTGCTGGATGTCCGTTTGTGGGATGGAGTTACATGCCTGTTGCACTTGGTCGGTCAATACAGGGACGGTTAATCCTTTTTGGGGGTGACGCTGGAGTTGTCGAATGATGTCCCATACGTGCTCGATTGGAGAAAGATCTGGTGATCTAGCAGGCCACGGCACCATGTCGACATTCTGTAGAGCATGTTAGGTTACAACAGCGGTATGCGGGCGAGCGTTATCCTGTTGGAAAACATCACCTGGAATGCTGTTCATGAATGGCAGCACAACAGGCTGAATCACCAGACCGACGTACAACTGTGCCGTCAGGGTGCGTGGGATAACCACGAGAGTGCTCCTGCTGTCATAGGAAATTGCTCCCCAGACCATAACTCCAGGTGTAGGTCCAGTGTGTCTCGGCCGCAGACAGGTTGGTTGCAGGCGCTCACCTGGCCTCCTTCTAACCAACACACGTCCATCACTGGCACCCAGGGAGAACCGGCTTTCATCAGAAAACAAAACATATCTCCACTCCGTCCTCCAATGAGCTCTAGCTTGACACCACTGACGTCGCAAACGGCAGTGGTTTGGGGTAAGTGAAATGCACGCTACAGGGCGTCTGGCTCGAAGCTGACCTTCAAGTAACTGATTTGCAACAGTTCGTTGTGTCACTGTGGTGGCAACTGCAGCTCGAATTGCTGCCGCAGACGCGGTACGATGCGCCACGGCCATACGCCGTACACGGCGGTCTTCCCTCTTAGTAGTGCCACGTGGCCGGCCGGAACCAGGTCTTCTTGAGGTAGTATCTTCCATTGACCACCCTGCCAACAATCATACACAGTGGCTACATTCCTGCAAAGTCGTTCTGCAATATTGCGGATAGAAAATCCACCTTCTCGTAGCCCTATTACACGACCTCGTTCAAACTCCTTGAGCTGTTGATAATGGCTTTTTCGTCTTCTTAAAGGCATTCTTGACTAACATCAACACACTACGTCGAATCTTAACGATAACTACCGCTCACGAACGTTACAGCGCGTATTTACAGCAAACCTGCTTTGCATGTTCCGAGGGGCGGTACCAGCGTCACACGTATGCGCCGAGCGCGAAATTTGCATAGACGTCATCTTTCAGATGGCTGCCCCGGTGGTACAGTGGTCTAAGCGATGGCCTCTGATCATTCGTCCGATTAGGGTCCGGGTTCGAATCCCGGTGAGGCATGGATGTTGTGTTTGTCTTACGGCACTGGCTCTCTCCCTTTCCTGGAACCAGTGACGCTAAATTAGGGACCGGCGACTGCTCATAGCCCGTTGAGTTGCTCACGGTGGTCGTTAAACCTCCAATAACAATAACAACAACAATAACATCTTACAGATGTACTCTCACCGCCTACTAACTGTCGTTTATCTAACACAACCCTTTCTTGGTGTTGGAATTTTTTTTTCCATTAGTGTATAATGTTTATACTGTATATATAAATAATATTTTTATCCATATTAATGTATTTACATGAAACACTTAACCTTTTCAGAAAGAAATTAATAAATGAAAAGGTTTAAGGCAAACTTGCGCGAGCGCGAAGAAACAAATCTCGCTGCTGCTCAGTCATAGCACACGCAGCTATATGCAACTCCAAGTGCTTTCTTCCGCGCTTTTCGCTGCAACGGAGAACACATACTGCGTAAAAGGCACTAGATTTCGACAGTAAAGTGGATTCTTTATTTCTCATACTAAACTTCCTTGGGATAAAACTTGGGTCTGTTCTTTTCTATTTCCAGACAAGGGATATAGTGAGACCACAAAAGTGTGAAGTGAAACCCTTTATTAAATTGAAATCGTCAGATTCGATGAGTTGAGTTGACGAATTATGTCCACTAATGGTTTACTAATAAAACGTTAAAAAAGACATTTAACCAAAACGCGCCAAGGGAACGGCCTGGTCAATGTTACAGACTTTCTGAAAAATTAAGGACATTAGAGACTCACTTGACAGTGAAATGAGTTAAATACGTTACAAGCTTTCCTGCTGTTAAATGAAAAGTAAATACAGCCCTATTAGATTTTTTACAAAACTTATGAAAAATACTGAAAAGCAGTGGACAAAAATTGTAAGTCATCAGATTACTTCTGTAATGTGCACTGACTTCAATAATAATAAAAAAAAGACAGTAATCGGATAATTACCTGTCGAAACTGTGAACTAGACCAAGTAATGTTTCAATAAACAGTAAAAAGTGTCACCACCTTTACGATCAAATCAGAAATCAAAACAAGAATGATGAATGACACCGCATTTTCGAGTGTAATGAGCACGTCTTTGAATCCGTTCTGGCACGAATTAAATTTCAAAGCTATTCAAAGTCAATGGAATAGGTATGAAAAACAACAGTATCTGACCGAAAAAGAAGTTTTCCATCGGGCTTTTAATCCCGCAGAGATTGCTGTAAACGGAATCGGGAACTTACGCCCTCTGGCTGCAGACTTGTGCGTTAAAGAAAATTTGGAATTATTTCAGAAACATTTCGCAGCGGAAACGCTCTCTAACAAGGAAATAATTTTTCAAATCGGACACTTAGAAGTAGAGATATCGACAAAGATAAAATACGCATCTATGGCCCTGGCGGAAAAAACACTTATTATTTTAAGAACAAAGTATTCGTAAATGTTTTCTACGATGTGAGCGGTATCGGTCCAGGAAAGACTTTTGTCAGTCGAGTTTTCAAGAGCTCAGCTTTTGCTGCAAATACATCCCAACAAAAACAGTGTTGCTATGCCAGCAGTGGCCCAGCCATATGTTACTGCAGCCCAACCGTCAATAAAATGTCCCGGCGGCCACCACATGGGGCAGCAGTTCCGGCCAGCAGTTGTCCAACAGTTAGCAACGCATCAGTTGTCATGTGCCAGAACGGGGCCATCACAGGCTGTGGCTGCCACAAGTAGCCTTTCAGCGCCCCTGCAAGCACGTGCCATAAATGATTGCTACCCTAATGTGTATCGCCAGTTTCCCGGCAGTGGGAGCCGGCAATCACGTGACGTAACTGATGGCTTGCCGAATCTTGTCCGCAAATTTCCCAGTAGTAGCCGTAAAAAGAAAAAAAAAAAAAAAAAAAAGATAACCACAGTTTTCCAAGGTCCCAACTACTGTTTTTCCCCTTACGAAACTTCTGCATGACGGCACTGCTCCGGGGAAATTCTCTCAACAGGTCTTGAAAAACATCCGTTGAGATCTGGTTCAAAACGAGCCAAGGACAGTGCGTGCGAAGCGAGCGCTCAGCCCACTACACTGATTTGCCAGCGCGATATGAAGCAAACGGTTCTCTTTTCAATTTTACAATATTGCAAGGTATTTTTCATAACTGGCAGTTTCATATAATTCAAAGATTTATTTTTTCAACGTAACGATTGTTTTTATTTACCTTAAGGGAACTTCAGTCATTTTCAATGAGTGTACCAACTTAAAGGCGCTTTCGAAAGTTTTGCGCTGCCCTCGTGGTCTTCAAAGGCGATTGTTTAATTAATATATTCACCCATTCATGTCCCATTCTGTTACAATTTTAACGTTGTATCTTTCCTTTCAGCGGTCCGAAGCTGCATTTGTTTTAAAGAGGAAATATAGTTTATTTTACTTCTCGTTATTGTTAGCAACGAATTCCCCCAGTCTTGTACATTCAACTTATGGATGAGCACATTTTATCCACATAGCGTTGGTTTTTTTTTTTCTTTTTCAAATAATTGATAAATTTTGTACGTGTATAATTCTTATTTTTTTTCCCAACATAACTTTTTTTTAATGTTTTTCCAAGACTTTTGTTCGACGCGGTTCAGTGTATGTTAAAATAAAAGATTACACGGAAATGATTTCTTGTTATTCATGGGAATGTAGTGGGTGTATTTCGTGGCTGTCTGTATTCTCGATTCTTTGTGTGTTGTGCAGGAATTTTGTTACGAAATTAGTTTCTATAAATACACGAGAGTAACTGACTATTTCTTACAGTTCATTAATAATTATTTGCACATTTTTCTTCAGACGGTAATTTTCGTCGACGTGGCATTTAATTGGGAAATTAATTCGCCTCTCTCCATATGGCTTTTCTTTTCTTAACATCCACTAAAGTAACACGATGGCGATAACATCGTCTTAAACTAACTGGTACCACGAGAAACACAGCAAGTGTTGTTTCTGCGCATGCGCAGTCCCGTTGCTTCCACCTCATGTTGGGGTTTTGTCGGTTGCCAGATACAGACCACTAGTGGCACTTGCTTGGTGGACCGCAATTCACGGCGATGCTGCATGACCATCAATGTCTTCCAACTGATGGCGCTGCCACCAACGGACCCCAACTGTGCCGTCAGCGGCAGCTTTCAGCCAGCAGTTTCCCAATACTTGTGTTTTTGCTGGAATCAGAAGCAAAAATGATTACTTATGCACCTGGTGACCAAACCATTCTTTACCAAATATTGGAAATCATAGGAAAACATTTCCCATCAGGAGCTGCATGCGATGCAGAAATAATTTTTTCAAATCGGAGTTTTAGAAGCAGACATATCGGGGAAAACGTAACTTACCTTACGCCCCCAGCGGAAAGTCTATGAGTAATTTGAAAATTTTGGAATTATATGAAAAACATGTTGCACCGGAAACCCTATTTAATAAAGGATGAATTTTTCAAATCGGACTATTAGAATAAGAGATATTGACAAAAATAAGATTGACATCCACGCCCCTGGCGGATAAACCATACAATATTTTAAGAAAAAAATATTCCGAAAAGGTTAATAGATGTCAGTGGCATCGGTTCACGAGAAGCTTAGATTTTGTGGCAAATACATCACAGGCAGAAATGAACACTTATGCTCACTGGTGGCCAAGCCATTCTTTACCAAAAATTAGAAATATATATGCAAAATATTTCCCATTAGGCGTTGTATCCGCTGAAGAAAATATTTTTCAAATCGGAGTTTTAGAATTAGAGATATCGGGGAAAAGGTAATTTACTTTTATGCCCCCTAGCGGAAAATCTATGCGTAACTTGAAAAAGTGGTTATATAGTCTTTGACATAAATGGAATCGAAAGGTAAAATATTTTTTCCAATCGGATGTTTAGTAACAAATGCATGGAATAAAATGTATTTTGAATTCGATATCACCTGCATTCACGCTCTCCAGCGGCGAAAGTGTGCATCGTAAAAAAATGAAATGAAGAATCATCGCTTGCATACTTCAAGCAATGCAAAAATAATTTTTCAGATCGGAATAATAATGGTGTCCACCGCTGGACGGACGGACGGACAAACCGATAACATAAGCACGATCGTTTTTTACAAAAGACGTGCTGATGAGTGCCGGAACAGTCAAGCAACTGAAACACCTAACAGAATATCTCTGCGAGTGCAGTAGCAAACTAGTAGTAAAATTGACACAACTTTCCTATCAGGACTCTCTAATAAGGATTAAAAACCTATAAGGTTTTCGAAACGTCTAAAAAGACTAGGAAAAACTAAAGTACTTTTCCAAAAAAGTAAAA
This sequence comes from Macrothele yani, assembly GCA_039090855.1. Classification (NCBI taxonomy): domain Eukaryota; kingdom Metazoa; phylum Arthropoda; class Arachnida; order Araneae; family Macrothelidae; genus Macrothele; species Macrothele yani. The sequence continues at coordinate 27,508,294 of CM077001.1, forward strand.
CATGTTTAAACTGACACAAAAACAAACAGGTTTAAAGCAAGACTTACGCTAATGGCCGCCCCGGTGGCGCAGTGGTCTAAGCGATGGCCTCTGATCATTCGTCCGAAAGGGGTACGGGTTCGAATCCCGGTGTGACATGGATATTGTGTTTGTCTTTCGGCACTGGCTCTCTCCCTTCCCTGGAACCAGTGACCCTAAATTAGGGACGGGCGACTGCTTATAGCCCATTGAGTTGCTCACGGTGGTCGCTAAACCTCTAATCAATCAATCAATCAACTTACGCTAATGCAACAAGCCAATTGCCCTAACTGCCTTCTCTTTGGTGGGGAATTTTCTACACGGCATTAAATTTCGACAAAAAATGACGATTCCCATTTTCTCATTCTGATCTTTCTTGGAGGGCAATTTGGCCCTCTCTCTCTCTTCCTTTCTATTTCCAGATAGAGACACCAAAGGTGTGTGATATTACTTCCTAAATGCCGTTCGTCAGATTTTGATTTTGTTGACGAATGGTGTGACGTCACTTAATTAAGAGCCAAGGCCTTCTCGAAGGTAGCGGACAAGAACACCACCCATTCCTCCTCAGAGACGAACCAATAGAATTCACCGCTCAGACCACTATGCCACCACGACTGCTGTAAACATTTACTGTTCAATTTCTGAGATTTTTTTTTATTGTTAACAGATTTTTTTGTTTAATCTCTAAGGAATACCTATGGGTTCACCACTATTATCTGAACTACACTGGTGTGCAAAAATTAAGGACGAAGAGGAGAAATTAGCATAACAGCGGAACGAGCAGGTAGAACGGACCGAAAGACCACTCAGGAGATAGACTACGGTCCGGTACGGTAGGGCATCCGCATATATGCGGCATGACGAAAAGGGGGTGTGTATCGGAAGGGTATAAAGCACACGGGCGGTGTACGCTCAGCAATTCGGTGAAAGCTATTGCACGGTGTACATCGGTTTGAACGAGGTCGAGTTGCTGCCACCGTGTGATATGGCCAACAGGCAATCCAGTAGACGACATCTGGATGACTTTACCAGAGGTCGCGTCATTGGGAAGTTGGAAGATGGTCGAAGTGTGACTAGTGTGGCCGAAGAGTTCGGGGTCGCTCACAGCATCGTTTCACGAGCTTGGAGAGCATTTCAAACGACAGGGACAGCTGTCCGAGAGTTTAGTACTGGTCGTTCACGAGCAACCACGGCGGCGGACGACCGGTATATTGCCCTACAGACGAGAAGAGACAGACGGCAGACAGCGGGAGAAATCGTATGGCACATGCAACATACAACTGGACGTCCGTTATCGCGTTTTGCCGTGGCCAAGAGGCTGCACAAATGTGGTCTATTTGCACGACGACCAGTACGGTGTGTGCCATTAACGCCTGCTCATCGGAGATGGCGATTTCTGTGGTGCCAGGAACACAAGAACTGGGCACATCAGCAATGGGGTCGAGCTCTCTTTACGGATGAGAGCCGATTTAGTCTGACGAGAGATTCTGGGCGTATACACATCTGGAGAAAACAGCGAACACGCAATCACTTCTCCAACATCATCAAAAGGGACCGGTTGTGATGTGGATGAGTTCTCGTTTGGGGAGTATAATGCTTTGGTAGCCGTACTGACCTCCACATCTTTCAAGGAGGTTCAGTCACTGGTGTCTGCTATTGTACCGAGTTTCTCCTGCCTCACTTGCGTCTGTTTAGAGGTGTTGTGGGCCCTGAGTTCAGTTTCATGGACGGCAACGTTACACCTCATCGTACAATGGCTGTCGCAGAGCTGTTGGGGAGTGAAGATATTCAACGCATGGATTGGCCCGCAAGGTCCCCGGACCTAAATTCAATCGAACACGTGTGGAACCTACTCGGAAGGTGCTTGGCAGCACGTCACCCACCGCCAGCAACGATTCCGCAGCTGCGATTGGAGCTACAAGAGGAATGGGCCGCGATGCTTCAACAGCTCCATGACAACCTCGTTTTCAGCATGGACAGACGTTGTAAATTCTGCAACGCAGTCAGAGGTGATCATATCCCCTACTAAAGACTGGATTTTTCTTGGCAGCCGCCTGTTACATGGACGTTTCCGTCTTCTGTCCATTTGTGTTCGAAGCTACATTTTTAATAAAGTGTCTTTGTATCCTTTGGATTCCTTGTTTGGACGGTTTTGCTCACTTGTCCCATATTCGTACATCTTGGGGATCTTATGGTATGATTTGAGTCGATGTGGAGCACTTCTGAACGACGTTACTTTCGAAAAACCGTCTCGGCCTTAATTTTTGCACGCCAATGTATATACACCGATCAGCCAAGACATAAAAAGCACTTCTGCGCTATGCCAAAGAGCGCGCGTGTAGCCAATCAGCGTCAGATGCCAAGGTCGCGAATGCGGGAATTATGTATAAATAATACCTGTGTCGGAGCTCTCTCAGGCAGGAAAAGCAAAATATTTATATGATGTCGTCAGAGGACAGATGGTTATGGCAAGATGTCTTGGTCAGAGCATCTCCGAAATAAGAACGCTGGTAAGCTGCTCACAATATGCAGTTGTAATTACCTATATCATTTTAGATAGGTGGTTTACATGCTTTGCCTGATCGGTGTGTATATACGTGCCATACAGTTGTGTTTCTATTATAAAATATAGTACTTTCATTAATCTTTCGTATATGTGGACTATTAAATCACATTTTTTTTTCAGGATGATTTCTGAACCACGGATGATATCAGCGACTGTTATTTGCGATGAGAACGTTCATCAGTTTCATGAAGGAAATTCACAAATTCGGAAAGTTCTTGTTGTTCGGAGACGCGTGTTGAAGGTACTAAGAATGCTTGCAATGTGCGTAATGATGGCGTTAGCCTCGTAATAGGAAATTGGAAGTCGCTGAAAGTGCATAAAAACTGCAAGAAAACTACACAAGATCAATTCCCATCACAAATGATGTGAAAAATGTTTTTATATGGTACCAAGCATGTGTTGTAATATATACATCTGTGCAGAAATCAAAAACCATAATGGATTTCCGGTGACTGTTTACATGGAATCAAGCTTGTTGAGTAGTACACACTGAGTGGCCACTTTATTGTGATCACCCCCTCAGTACTTCGTTGAGCCACCTTTTGCCTTTAATACTGCGTCCATTCTTCGTGGCATGGCCTCCACGAGATGTTGAAAGGTGGTTTGTAAAATCTAAGACCATGCTTGATGAATAGCACTTTCCAGGAGTGTGAGATTGCAGGGTTGTGGATCCAGCTGTCTGATGGCTCGTTAAACTTCATCCCACAATTCTCAATGAGGTTGAGATCTAGAGAATGTGAGGGCCACCTAAGCAAAGTAAACTAACCGGCATGTTCCTGAAACCAATTCTATACAATATGAGCACTATGGCAGGACGCAGTATCTTGTTAAAAGTAGCCATCGCCATTGGGATAAACCCATCCACATGACAGGATGCACTTGGTCCGCAACGATGTTTAGATATGATGTGCCAGTCAGACGTTGATCAACACGAATTAAAGGGCCCAAAGCATGCCAGGAAAACATTCCCCAAACCATAACGTTGCCTCCACCATCTTGAAGGGTTGTAGCAATGCATTTGGGGTCCATCCTTTCGTGCTGTTTCCACCAAATTCTCACTCGGCCATCGGCATGGTGCAACTAAAAACGTGATTCATCGGACCACATAATTTGTTTCCAATTATCGACTGTCCAATCCTTGTGCTCCTGTGCAAATTGAAGACGTTTTCTCTTGCTAACTGCAGACAGCAAAGGTGTTCGAACAGGCCATTGGCTGCCATATCACATCCAATGCAGTGCACGGCGAACAGTGCATGAAGAGATCATTTGAGGGGATCCTTGATTAAGATGGTATGTAATTTGCTGCACTGTTGCTCTTCTGTTGTCTGTTACCAGTCTGGACACTCTCCGTTCCGCCCAAACAGTCACTAGTCGATGACGACCACACGTTGCACGTAGAGAATCAGTTTTTTAGCTGACAGTCCAGTCTTTAAACACTTTAACAACAGCTGCTCTGGAACATTTCATGAATGCTGTGTTTTCAGTGATTCTCGCTCCATGGCTCCGAGCTCCAACAATCATCCCATGTTGAAAGTCCGTCAAATCGCATTTTTTACCCATCTCGTCACCCAAACATCACTTCTACTACTGTCGCAATCACTAAGCTTTCCTTTTGTATACTAGCCTCGCCCTCTGGCGGCAACAGCGTGCAGCCATAGCTCATTTGCTTAAAACTGTCAGGTGGTCATAATAAAGTGGCCACTCAGTGTATACCTCTGTGAAAAAATAAAAAAACATGATGTATTTCCGGAGACTTTTTATATGGTATCAAACTTGTTGAGTAGTATGTACCTCCTTGCAAAAATCAAAAACCAGGATGGATTTCTAGGGCTTTTTTATATGATACCAAGAATGTTGAGTAGTATATACCTCTGTGGAAAAATCGAAACAATGATGGATTTCCTGAGACTTTTTATAGGGTACCAAGCAAAAATCAAAATTATGGTACTAAGCGAAACTCTTAACTCTGTGCAAAAATCAAAAACCACGATGAATTTCCATGGCTTTTTTATATGGTACCAACCATGTTGAGTAGTATATGTATACTTCTGTGCAAAAATCAAAAACCATGACAGATTACTTTTTATATGGTATCTTTTTTTTTTTTTTTTTTGAGGTTTAACGACCACCGTGAGCAACTCAATGGGCTATAAGCAGTCGCCTGTCCCTAATTTAGAGTCACTGGTTCCTGGGAAGGGAGAGAACCCGTGCCACAAGACAAACACAACATCCATCCCTACCGGGATTTGAACCCGGACCCTTTACGGACGAATGATCAGAGGCCATCGCTTAGACAACTGCGCCATCGGGGCGGCTATATGGTATCAAGCATATTGAGTAATATATACATCTGTGCAGAAATTAAAAACCATAATGGATATCCGGGGACTTTTTACATGGAATCAAGCACGTTGAGTAGTATATACGTCTGTGCAAATATCAAAAACCACGGTGAATTTCTAGGGACTTTTATATGTTATCAAACATGTTGAGTAGTATATACCACCTTGCAAAAATTAAACACCATAATGTGTTTCCAGGGCTTTTTTATATGGTACCAAGCATACCAAGCATATTGAGTAGCATATACCTCTGTGCAAAAATCAAAAACCATGATTGATTTCCGGATACTTTTTATATGGTACCAAGCATGTTGAGTAGTATATAACTCCTTGCAAAAATCAAAAACCATTATGGATTTTCTAGGGCTTTTTATATGGTATCAAGACTCAAGCATGTTGAGTAGCATATACCTCTGTGCAAAAATCAAAAACCATGATGGATTTTCAGGTATTTTATGTGGTACCAAGCATGTTGAGTGGTATGTATATACCTCTGTGCAAAAATCAAAATCCATGATGGATTTTCAGGGATTTTTTAAATGGTAACAAGCATGTTGAGTAGTATATATCTCAGTGCAAAAATCAAAACCATGACGGATTTTCAGCGACTTTTTACATGGTACCAAACATGTTGATTAGTACTATACCTGTGTGCAAAAATCAAAAACCATGATGGATTTTCAGAGATTTTTGTATGATACCAAGCATGTTGAGTAGTATATACCTCTGTACAAAAATCAACAGCCATGGTAGATTTTCAGGGATTTTTTTCATATGGTACCAAGCATGTTGAGTAGTATATACCTCTGTGCAAAAATCAAAAACCATGACGGATTTCCGAGGACTTTTTATATGGTATCAAGCATGTTGAGTAGTATATACCTCTGTGCAAAAATCAAAAATCATGACGGATTTCCGAGGACTTTTTATATGGTATCAAGCATGTTGAATAGTATATACCTCTGTGCAAAAATCAAAAACCATGACGGATTTCCGAGGAGTTTTTATATGGTATTAACCATGTTGAGTAGTATATACCTCTGTGCAAAAATCAAAAACTATGACGGATTTCCGAGGACTTTTTATATGGTATCAAGCATGTTGAGTAGTATATACCTCTGTGCAAAAATTCAGCTTTTTGGAGTGGCGGACTGGCGGTGCATGAACGGTCCTTGGAGAAGCATTTTTGCTGCTCACTTTTGGGAAAAATCGTATAGTTACCCCGTCCCTAAAAGAATGGGATGTCTAAAGGTATTTTACTGCCTAAACACATTTTCAGCACAAGTCGACCAATCATTGCAATTCTTTTTCATATGAAGGCTGCAATTAACATTTTACCCATTTTACTGGTCCGCAGATCCCTAATAAAATTTAATGTAAGAACAAAAGTAATTCCGTCGCTTAGAACCAATAGACAAGGTACCTTCTCTGAGAGAATTGTCGAAAACTTTATTTCACACTTATGATTTTTTTGCGATAACTCAATTCAGAGTTTGTAACAGTGTTTTCTTCTATTTTAGTGAGAACGGAAACCCAGTTGTGTAAAAAATTAATTGCTCTTTCAAGATTTACCTATCATTAATAAAATATTTACAAAAATCGAAATCTCTTGAAAACATTGGTGTCCAGAATCGCTAGAGTTTCAGTGTAAATTTATAAAGTGAGAGAAATGAAAAAATGCGAGCATTAAATTTTATTTAATTACTTTCAAATAGAAAAAAGGATTTTTGCTGTACTTGAAACTGACTTTTAAGAACTGTATTTCAAGAATTCGTGAAACTGAAAAGCCTGAAAAAAGTAGTAAATCAGATACAGATCTCGTTCAGTAAAAAAAAGATAAAAAAAGATGTGCATTTAAAAAGCAGCAACCCAAAAATTTTACCACAGGTGAACATTAATGCATTAAGGTACACAACGAATTTGGAGTTTCTATCTCAGACTATTGATAGCATATTTGGTTAAGTTGTATTGATTATTCAATTGCAATTGGCAACAGCAGACCGGTACAGATGATATCAGCTCAAAGGAATGGGGCTCAAATTTGAAAAGCGTACTGGTCTAAGCGATGGTCTCTGAGCATTCCTCCGATAGGTGTCCGGGTTCGAATCCCGGTGAGGCATGGATGTTGTTTGTCTTACAGCGCTGGCCCTTTCCCTTCCCTGGAACCAGTGGCCTTAAATTAGGGACGCGCGACTGCTTATAGCCCACTGAGTTGCTCACGGTTGTCGTTAAACCTCCAACTAAAAAAAAATTAAAAGTCAAGAAATGGGAAGAGGGTGTAGCAAAAGCAGTATCTGCCTCAACAGAACATTTACTAATTAAATAATAAGGAATTGTACACCAACTGTGCTTAAATAATATAGCTATACTAGTAATGCGAAATTTCTTAGTGTAGAACAGAAGTCAAAGTTTTCACATCAACCGGATAGCTTTTTCAAGGAAGGTAGACTGGTTGATGTGCCAAAAGCTTGAAAACTTTTATTTCTATACTACACCAAGAAATTTCGGATTACTAGTATAGTTATACTATCTAAGAACATTTACTACGTAGTTTTTTTTTTTTGTTTCCCTGAAGTCGTCAAAGTGGTAAAACAATCTTCGCCGTTTCAGCATAACTTGGTTTTCTTCGACAAGGATATTGAAGTACAAGTATACTTTTCTTTTCGTTTCTTGAGATAGCACAGGGTCTGCCGGTCCAGAATAAAGTGGCTCACCGGGAATTCTCCCGATATCCCGGCGGCCCAGTCCGAGCCTGGCTTTCTGTCTTTCATAAAGAAGTACATTTCTCCGTCATCTTTGTCCACGCCGGGCATCGAACCCGGGTCCCCTCATTCTCCGGAATAAGTCGTTCTCCAAAGTGAGCTACGCGGACGTGTGCTCTCGCTGCTAACTGTCTTTGTCTCATGTGCGTCCTGCGGTGCAGGAACGTCACACTTTCATTTCCACATTTAAACGAAAAATGACTGGGCTATATGCTACAAAAGACGGCCATGCTCGTCGCACGCTATTCCCAGTTTTTAGCGACAGTTTTATTTTGGAAATATTTTACCCATTACAGTTCAAGCCAATTAATTTTCTTGTTGCAAACATATCATAATTTGACGACATGCTAGAGGTTTTTTGATAGATTTTGTTGGGCGGATAGTGTTTCAAAAAAAAATTCTCTCGCAATAAATGCCTTTCCAGAGTCGAAATATAGATGCGTTCTATAAGATTGAAACCGTGAGTTGTGGGCTTCCCTGTTGTTGTTCCTGAAAGTGTGAATGGACTACGTTAGGATGACGGCAAAAACCCCATTGACGCTTGCAGGTTTCAGATGGACCGTGATGGGGGCCTGAGTGATAACGTTGTAAAGAAAAGGAAAGAAAAGGCCGAGAAAAAGAGAGAACGTGTAGATATATATAAAGGAATAAGGCAGATGATGGTGGAGAGGGATGGAGTAAAGAGCGCAGGAAATGGGAGAATGACGGCGAAAGGCAAACGGTAGCTCATGTCGGGCGGACTAAAGCTTGCTGATGCGAAGGACAATTACGGACGAGCTAATGTACAAGAACCCGGCAATCAAGCTTCCAAGACAGAAACCCCCACATTCATACCCCTCCATTCTCCCGTCGCGCTCTCTAGCTGGCGGATGAGAAATCAATCAAAAGCCCGTAGAAAAGGTCAGGGTAAGGTCATCTGTTCTTTTAGACACGCATGGATAGGCCCAGCAGAGATTAGATGAACGGGGTTGGATATCCCGATCCCTTTTTTCCCTTCATCTTCTTTTTTTCCTTTTTCTCCTGTGTTTCTGCTATTCTTCTTTCCGTGTCGCAACAACGGATAATGGTTGCAATAACTGTCGAGCTGTGTCATCATCTGCGCCTGATATGAGCCGAACGGAGGAAAAGGACGTAAAATTATCCCAGGAGAAATTTATTCTAGCGTGTTTCTCCCGCACCCAACTGTTGATGCCGGGAGGAGAACGATCGCTTTTGTTTTGTTTTCATTTCCAGAATTAGAATTACATGGCAGGAAGAAAAAGTGTGCTATTTCGTTCAGGCAACTTCTGTCGATCGCATGTTTTGCAGGAGCATGCGTTACATTTCGACTTATGGGTTTAGACCATGTTGATAGATGGTCTAAGTGAATTCAGAACTGCTCGGGATGAAATACGCTTACAGAGATTTGAAAAATGCTAATACTTAGGAAAATATTTGGAACCACAGTGGAAGGTGTAACCGGAGGATAGAGACGGAGGCAAACGAAAAAATATATTACTTGTGGAGATGTAAAACCATAAAATTTACCGCTGTGAGACTATGGTTTCGTTGCTTTGTAAATGCGAAGATTTGAATGTCTCTTTAAAGACTTAAACTACTTGTTGAGCCATTATGTTTTAGCTTAACTCGTTGCTCGTGGAAGTTTCAACCTGGAATCTGTCAAGTTTAACTATACACTTATTTCTAAGCTCTTGAGTAGAACTATAATAGTGCCCGCATATAACGATTCCGTATTTAGCGAGATCTCGGATTTAACGTGCAAAACGAGAGCGTTTTGATATAATGTTTATTCAAAGCTAATTTCGACGATTTGACGAACAAAATTAATGAATTCCCCGGTTTAACGAGGGAGTAGGAATCTAAGATTATCACCTTTAATAAACAACATAACATAATGTAATTAAATTCCAAACCGCCCATGTGGCGCAGTGGTATAAGCACTGACTTGTGATCATTTGTCCGAGATGGTCCGGGTTAGAATCCTGGTGAGGCATGGATGTTGTGTTTGTCTTACGGCACTGTCTCTCTCCCTTTCCTGGAGCCAGTGGAGTTAAATAGAGAAGGACGATTGCTTATATCCCATTGAGTTGCTTACGGTGACAATTAAATCCCCAATCAAAAAATAATAATAATTAAATCCCGTACTCAACGAAGCAGAACAAATATGCTGTGTACTGACCCCGGAATTGAGGAATACGAATGGTGGCATACAGGAACAAGTTGCAGCAGCGCAGTGAGATTCCTATTTGCTAGTGAAAGAATGTTGATAGAAAAGCAATGAGGAGGGAGTACATCTGATACTCAACAAGGAAGTTGTGTAAGAGAATCTCTGACACCTTCTCCAAGTGGCTACATCTGGCAGGTAACGCGTCAGCAGAGTTAAAAACAGGCCACCTATTCCTAAGTAAAAAGAGGATGGGTTGGGCTCACTCACGTTAAAGTGGATTTCTGGGGGACAATTGCAGAGAGGAATAGAAGAGTAATGGAAAGGAGATGTCACTGGAGCGAAAGCAAGAGATAAGAGCTCCTGGAATAGTGTCGATTGCCGCTTTCACCCTCCAAGTGAGCATTGCATTGAGAGGATCGAAACTGCTTTTGCTTCATGTGTGTTCTGTGATTAAACAGTGGTCAGTCTCACGGGACTGGCGAGTTGAATATATTAGGAAGTTTTGAGTAATTAACTATAATACTAAAATGGTTAATTAATTCTATCATTCAAATATATCCAACTGCATGTTTTGGGAAGGGTAAGGGAGCTAACGACCACCGAGAGCAACTCAGTAGGCTATAAGCAGTCTTCTGGTATTTTTAATTCCACATCAATCTGACATAACATTCTCACCTACAGCAAATGAATTGAAATACAATTTTAATGTTTCTGAACCAGAGGCTGTTTCACTGAAAGTTACATGTTCCTTTCTCTCACTATTATCTTCCTTGTTTCCCTCATTCGTTATTATATCATCACGAATTTTGTCTAAGTTTTCTACGCCGCTCATTTGAAAAAATGCTAAAATCGGGATGAGAAAACCTCTGGGGCTGATGAGTAGGGACGCTAGATGTGGGAAAACGTTAACATCAAAACGTAAGGAAAACGTTAACTTTAAACGGCGGGTTTTTTAACATCATGTATATAGGATTAAATTTGGGGTTTTCCAAATGTAGCGTTACATGTGAGGAAGTTTTTAGATATGAGAAAGGTTATGAAACGCGATTCGACAGTACACTCTCCACACGACATTCAGAAATCGAATAAGTAGCTCCTAACGTTTTTGCTGAAGATTTCTACAACGACAGAAAAAATAATGCTCTGAATGCAAAAGTACTTTATGTGTCAACAAATATTTATTTTTTTATGTTCTTTTTAGCCACTATTAATTAAATGATTTATCAATATTTACTTCATCCTTACTCTAAATCACAATAATATGAATCTCCTAGTCTTCAAAATAAAAATTTGGCGAAAGAACAAAAAGAGTGATAATATTGTGGAAAGGTAAAGGTGTGAAAACAAAATGGACGCCTCGGTGGCCGAGTGGTCCGAGGAACACAGCTGGGCCTGTTTCGTCCCTGGAACACGTAGCCCGGAAATCAGGGACGGGAGACGGCTTACTAATCTTAAATTTGCTAATGGTGGTCGTTAAACCCCGAAACGAAACGAAAAAAATGTTATGGCGTTAACTGATAATGGGAAAACATAACTGATAAATGTTATAATATTGATAAGGTGTGACGCATACCCTAATTTACCTTTCCTTTATATTTTCTTTATTCTTAAGTAAATCGGAGTTTATTCCCGTTAAACGTTTTCGTCTGAACGCTACATTTTCTCTCTCTCTCTCTCCACTAAGTTGTCTTTGGTAACCCTGACAATTAGTCAGAAAGCAATTATGTAGTCGAAAGCTGGAGATAGGTAATTGATGTATTGAGTGTATGATTAGCACTGTGTTATCAGGAGCACTTGTTTTATGAGTACTAGATTATTATTGTTACCTGTTTTTTGGCAGTAGCATTTGAATTTCGGTATCACTTATTAATTAGCGTCACTCGTTTTACGTTCAATATGTTTTGGGCACGATAGCTTGAATTGTTACAATTTGCTAATCCAAACTGTACCAAAGTGAGCGCAGTCATAATACTACTGAGTACAGATGGGGTTCTGTTTTATATGTACACTGAGTTAGCTTTGCATTAGGAACACCTACTTAATAATATTCTGGTCCACCTTTCTGTGAAATCGCGGCTGCAGACTCCTAAGAACAGATTCTACATAGTGACGAAGGTAACTTGACCCATGTCCGCTCCAGCAGCTCAGCCAGTTCAAGCTCATTCCGCGTAGGAGGATTAGCAGTTCTCCCATCCAGTTCTAGCATATTCCCTCAATGTTCAATAGGGTTACAGTCAGGCGAGGTTCGGGGAGGGGGGGGGCAAAGGCAATGTGGCGAATTCGTTGTCGGGTTACTCCAACCACTCAGTAATTATACGAACCCTATGGCACGGTGAATTTTGCAGATGAGCACGGGCTCCTTTTTCAAAGCCCAGGACCGGCCCGGGCCCGTTATATCATTATTTGTGACTCGCCTGGGCCCGTTATATTATTATTTATTACTCACCCGGGCCCGTTATATCATTATTTATGACTCACTTGGGCCTGCTATATCATTATTTGTGACTCGCCCGGGCCCATTATATCATTATTTATGACTCGCCCGGGTCCGTTATATCCCTATTTATGACTCGCCCGGGCCCGTTATATCATTATTTATGACTCACCCTGGCCCGTTATATAATTTTTATGACTCCCCCGGGCCCGTTATATCGTTATTTGTGATTCCCCCGGTTCCGTTATATCATTATTTATGACTCACCCGGGCCCTTCCCGGTTTGGAAAATTTGCACAAATTTTCCCTATGTGAATAAAAAAACAAGTTAGTAAAATCATGCAATGCATAGATTACAATACGCTTTCCAAACACACCAGAAATCATTACTGAAGTTATTATTCAAGTTATTACTCAAGTTATGAGGATAATGGTTGTAGAATAAATCTCGCTCCTACGACCTGACCTTCGACCCCATTTCGATGATATTCAACAAAACCGGTGAAGTATACTTCCGAAACAACATGATAAAGTTGTGTTTCAATCGAAGCATTTTTACTAAGTTATAACGCATAAGGGCGATGGAATGAATCCCAATCCTATGTCCTGACCTTTGACCCCACTTCACTCATTTTCAATTGGGTTTGGCCCCAGGTAGTCCTCTACCACATACTAAAATTTCATTGAAATCGAACCATATTTACGCAAGTTATGACGCATAAGGGCAATTTAATGGATCCCGCACCTATGTCGTGACCTTTGACTTCATTTGTCCCATTTTCAATAGGGTTTGTCCTCAAGTGCTCGCCTACCACATACTAAAATTTCATCGAAATCGAACCATTTTTACGCGAGCTATCGTGCGGCAGGAGCATAAACGCTTCTTCAACCTACGGTTGGAAAGCGTAAAAAATGAAGCATATTGCTCTACTCCTATTTACATTTTCATCATGAGGTAAGAATGTTAGTTCTTCCCATTAATATCGTCCCTACCCCTGAAAAAAGGAAGCGAAAAAATTATAAAGAGAGGGAGTGAGAGAAAGACAGAGAGAGAGAGAGAGAGAGAGAGAGAGAGAGAGAAGACAATAAACAACAATTAAGAATTTTAAACAAGAAAGATGACACCGAATTTTCGGGTGTAATAAGCGCGTCTTTTGAATCCGTTCTGACGCAAATTAAATGTATCAAAGATATTCAAAGTCAATGGAACCGGTATGGAAAACACTAGATCTGACGAAAGAAAGAAGAGTTTCAATCGGGTTTTTAATCTCTCAGATATTACTGTAAACGGAATCGTGAGCTTACGAACTCTTAGAAACAGAGATATCGACAAAAATAAGACGTGACTTTACGTCTCCTGGTGGGAAAACCATGCATTATTTTAGGAAGAAAGTATTCTCAAAAGGTTTATCCATATAAGCGGTATCAGTAGAAGACAAAAAAATTAGTTGGGTTTTCAGGATCCCAGATTTTGCAACAAATACTTCAGAAGCAGAAATTAACACTTATGACTCCTGGTGTGCTAAACCATTCTTTACCAAACATTAGAAATTATGTGAAAAATATTTTCCATCAGGTCTTGTATGCGATACAGGAAGAATTTTCCAAATCGGAGTTTTAGGAGCAGAAATAACGCAGAAAACGCAATTTACCTTTGTGCCCCCTAGCGGAAAGTCTATGATTTACTTGAAAATTTTGAATTTATAAGAAAAACATTTTGCATCGAAAATACTATCCAACAAAGAAGGAATTTTTCAAATCGTACTCTTAGAAGTAGAGATATTGACAAAAATAAGATATACATCTACGCCCCTGGCGTAGAAACCATGCATTTTTTCAAGAACATTTTCCTAACAGGTTTGACGACATGAGGAGTAGTATCGGTCAACAAATGACTTTTTTCAATCGATATTTTAGAAGCTCATATTTTGCTGCAAATACAACAGAAGCGGAAATTAAGACTTACGCCACCTGGTGGCCAAACCATTTCTTACAAAAATTAGAAAATATGTGCAAACGATTTCCCATCAGGAGCTGTATGCGGTGCAGAAAGAAATTTTCAAATCGGAGATTTAGAAGCAGAGATATATTGGGAAACGCAATTTACATTTACTCCCCTAGCGGAAAGTTTATGAATTACTTGGAAATTTTGAAAATATATGAACCACATGTCACACTAGAAACACTATCCAACAAAAAAGGAACTTTTCAAATCGGACTCCTAGAAGTAGAGATATTGACAAAAATAAGATATACATCTACGCCCCCTGGTGTAGTATTCATGCACTATTTTAAGAAGAAAATGTTTCTAAAAGGTTTGTCGAAATCAGTAGTATCGGTCAACAAACGACGTTTTTATCAATCGAGAATTTAGAACATCATATTTTGCTGCAAATACAACAGAAGCGGAAATTAAGATTTACACCTCCTGGTGGCCAAACTGTTTTTTTTTTACAAAAATAGAAATTATGTGCAAACGATTTCCCATCAGGAGCTGTATCCGGTGCAGAAAGAAATTTTCAAATCGGAGATTTAGAAGCAGAGATATAGGGGGGAACGCAATTTACCGCTACGACCCCTAGCGGTAAGTCTATGAATTACTTGAAAATTTTGAAATTGCATGAAAAACATGTCACACGGAAAACACTATCCAACAAAGAAGGAGTTTTTCAAATCGGACTCCTAGAAGTAGAGATATTGACACAAATAAGATGTACATCTACGCCCCTGGAGGAGAAACTGTGTAATATTTTATGAACAAATTAATCCGAAAGGGTTTATCGATGTCAGTGTCATCAGTCCACGAAAGAATTTTTTCAATCGATATTAAGAAGCTCCGATTTTATGGCAAATACATCAGAAGCAAAAATTAACACTTACGCCCCTGGTGGCCAAAGTATTCTTTACCAAAAATTTGAAATTATATGCAAAAGATTTTCCATCAGAAGATCTATCCGCTGAGGAAAAAATTTTTCAAATCGGAGTTTTAGAAGAAGAGTTATCGAGGAGAAAAGGTAATTTACTTTTGCGCCTCTTAGCGGAAAATCTATGCGTAATTTGAAAAAGTAACTATATCTAAATTACTCTTCGATGTAAATGGAATCAAAAGATAATTTTTCTTTTTTCAATCGGATGTTTAGAAGCAAATATGTGGAATAAAACGTATTTTTAAATTCGACATCATCTGCATTTTGCGCCCTTCTACCGGCAAAATTGTACATCGTAAAAAAAACCGAAATGAAGGATCATCATTTGCATATTTCACGCTTCCCAATGCAAAAAGAATTTTTCAAATCGGACTAATAGTTGCAGAGATATCGTGGGTACAGACGGACGGAAAAACCGATAACAGAAGCACGATCTTTTTCTACAAAAGAGAGACTATAGCGTAACCATCCAGTTGTGTGTTTCCCATTGCCTCAGTTATATCGGTTAAGAGTGTTAAATAAAACTGAAAAAGTGAAAGAGAAAATGAACTTGAACCCGGGCCCGTACTGGCGCAAGTTAATAAGTTAGAAAGATGGTATTGTGGTCTGGGCCCGTACTGGCTCATTATATTGTGGTCTGGGCCCGTACTGGCTCATTATATTGTGGTCTAGGTAAACCTCCTGCAGATACGGATGGAAACGGTCGGCTAACGGGTTCCTGAAGCGTCCACCATTTTGTGTTTCTGGGATGATAGCCAACGGACCTAAGGCTTGCCAGGAAAACGCTCCCCAGACCAGAACGCCACCTCTACTGGCTTGATGAACCCCAACTGTGAAACCACGGTATAAGGCTTCATGATGCTCACGTCATATGCGAACCTGGACATCAGCATGATACTGCAGGAAACGGGACTCATCCCTCCAGATGACCTTCTTCCATCTGTAGAGGATCTATTGCCAAGGTTCCTTGGCCATGCGATGCGTTGTTTGCAATAACTGGGCGCCATCATGAGTACCCTCGTTGATCTCCCGCTGTAGAATCCCAGGCGAAGCAAAGGTACAGCGCATGGTGCATTGGTAGAACTGCACCGCTGTTGTACTACCGGGTGAGTTGGGCGACCGATTGTTGCACATCATTGCTGAGCCGTGACACCCGACGCTCACATCTAGGATCAACCGCGCGTAGATGACCAATGCAAACTGTTCTGCTGGATGTCTGTGTATGGTTGATTCATGCCCTTGATACAGTAGTACGGAAGCAGCCAACATGTGCTGATGTTTCCGAAATATTGGAATCTGCCCTCTGGGCGCCAACTATCTGGTCACGGTCAAACCGGCCTGATCACCACGTTTGCCTATTACTGGCAAACGTTTGCTGATTGTCTATAGAAGATAGGTGTTCACAGTTTATTTTAGCGCCACGTTACGTTGATATCACATGATACGTCGTTATCGTTCCGAATACAAAAATGAGTTGTGTTCCTAATGCAAAGCTAACTCCGTATATTTCTTACAGTGTTTGTTTAGTTCTTAACGTTTAATTAATGATTCGAGCTGCAACGAAAGGTGAAGCGATCAAATGATCGATCGTATGTAGAGGATTTTAGGAAGGGAGTGTCTGACCCCAGGTCTTAAACTACCCTTAGAAATAGGAAGCTAGAAGATTTGGGCTAGAGTGCCCGATAGGAAAGTGACACGGAAGCGAAGTAGAAAGGGGGAGGAAGACGCCCATATTTATTACCGGGGGCCCAGTACCCGGGGTCCGACGGCGTAACGTGCCCATCCGACGCACGGTGGATATTTAGTGGATCGATCGTTAGTACCTGCCTGGGATCGAACCAGAGGTCCTTTCCGTGGCAGTCACGAACGTTGCCCACTAGGACACCCGCGGCCCAGAAAGGTGAAGCAGAAGTCGGAACGGGCTTTATATAGAGCCCATGCCGACCTCTGCTTCACATTGGCCAAACTCTACTTCCTTTGGCCGGGCCGGGCTGGGCCCAGAGGGTTTCAAATTTTAGACACTTGGCCCAGGACCATCAACTGACGCTACTATTTAGGCCCTGCCCGTGATGTGCCAATTTGTATTATTTGTCTCTTTATTGTATTTTATTAAATCGTGGAAATTAAATAATGAATTGAGGTATTACTGAAAATATTTAGTTGAATGTAAGCCTAGAAACATTAACTAAATTTTTTCAAGTATCGAAGAAAGTAACTTTTAAAGAGAAAAGAAAAAGATTAAGCGCGTTCAAAATCTGCCTTTCTCTGAACTAGCAATTGGTAACACTACAAATGTCAACCGCTATACAGATGAATGTCGATCCACTCTCTCATGGAAGAAGCACACACACACACCCCACTGCAACACCCTCCGTACCCCACTTTACACAAAACACACACACTCGCTCGGGATCGAAGCTTTTCGTTACTAACAAGCCCCAAAGTGGTTTTACTCTCTTAACACCAACAGATGGTAAAAACGCTTTGAGTGCCTCTCCTAGCCTCTGTGATTATGCCCTCGGCTATGTCATGTAAGTAAGCAAAGCCAGCAAAACAGTTAACCAGACCAGGAAATCCTAAAGAACGACTTTTTCTTCTTTCTTTACCATTGCGAAAAAAAGAATGGGTCAACTAGGCCCGATCGGGCCCGTTGCTCTGTTCTCTAAACTAGGAAACGCCCGACAAGGCTCGTCACGTTGCTTTGTTCTCTAAACTAAAAGAAAGCCCGACCCGTTGCTTTGTTCTCTGAACTAAAAGGAAGCCCGACACGTTGCTTTGTTCTCTAAACTTAGAAAAAAGCCTGCCGCGAGCCGGCCCGTCCCGTTGCTTTGTTTTTTACTCTAAAAAAACCCGACCCGTTGCTTTTTTCTCTAAACTTAGAAAAAAGCCTGCCGCGAGCCGGCCCGGCCCGTAGCTTTGTTCTTTACACTAAAAAAAGCACGACCCGTTGCTTTGTTCTCTAAACTTAAAAAAGCCTGCCGCGAGCCGGCCCGGCCCGTAACTTTGTTTTCTAAACTAAAAAAAACTCCACCCATCCCTGCCCGTTGCTTTGTTCTCTAAACTAAAAAACCCGACACCGGGCCCGGCGTGTTGCGTTATTTTCTAAACTAAAAAAAGCCCGACCCAGTCCGGCTCGGCTCCGTAGCTTTGTTCTCTAAACTAAGAAAGGTCCGATCAGGCCCGGCCCGTAGTTTTGTTCTCTAAACTGAAAAAAAGCTCAGCTGGACCCCTTGCTTTGTTCTTTAAACTAAAAAAAAAGCTCGATCCGTTGCTTTTTTCTGTAAACTTAAAAAAAATGCTTGCCACGAGCCGGCCCGGCCCGTAGCTTTGTTTTCTAAACTAAAAAAAGCTCCACCCGGCCCGGTCCGTTGGTTTGTTCTCTAAATTAAAAAACCCGACCGGACCCGGGCCGTAGCTTTATTCTCTAAACTAAAAAACGCCGGACCCGGCTCGAGCAGATCTTTAAGGTGAAGCTATGGAAGGTGTAACTGACATTATTCATAAACTTTAGAGTGCAATAAGTTACTTTGGCAAATTTAAGCCTTAGCGTGTAAACGGTGTAGTGCTTAGCAGAAAAGTTTTTTGTTAGGATAATAGTAAGAAACTACAGGCTGTTCCTTAAATTAGCTATTATTTAAAAAATTAGTTTATGATGTTTGATCGCTTACAATTTCCGAAATCTGAAAACTAATTTTTTTCTCCCTTGTAGATATAGAAAGGAAACGCCCTGTTGCGTGAAAAGGGGATTTTGTAAGTGCATAAAATCGTAAAAACTCTTGCGCTTTTCAGTTACTGAATTTAATTGAATGTTATGTGAGAAGAAAATCCCAGAAGCGTATAAATTAAACAAATAAATGAGTTAATAAATATCTTCCCATGCTACGATTATTCGATTTCAGAAAACAACGCAATCTAACATTTTCAAATACCGCTTTCCTTTGGCGTTCTTAATTTATTTTGTCACTTCTTAATTCCTTTACTTATTTTTACATTTTTCTTGTCTCCTATTTCCTCGCAACTGCGTTTTCAGATTGCCTTTCCTCTAACAAAGCTTTGGATTTTTTTTTCGGAGCTGTGTTATTATTGCCACATTTTCATCTTTTTTATTTATTTATTTATTTATTTCTTGCGAGTTGACTTGCATGAGCGCTCGATCACAGAGCAGTCAGATGTTCAAGTAATCTTTTACCATTTTTTAAAAGAATGAGATTCCACATCACGCGTCAGTGATCTTCTCTTCAAGTAAAAACGGTTCGCAGTGTTTCATAATTTTGTTTTTATCGGTATAGCAATAAATGTAAATATCTCCGATGCCGAAGAAATTGCTGAGAAAGCGATACGTCATTCGATAGACACCCCCATTATCTTGTTCGCGTTGAAGAATCTAGAGAGCCATTGCCTATCATTTTATTCTTACCCTTCGATTTCGAATTTCTAACAGATGAAAGAATTGATGCTTCCCTTCATTCGACGGAAGAATTACTTCCGCCACCTATTCGAGTTCTCCAGTTTTTGCGTGTATTGATTTCAAAGTAGTTTAATGCAATTTCACAATCATTCCTCTTCTCGCGTTGAAAGGTCACACTGTAAATTTTTATACTGAAACATTTCACAAGTACTTAAGGATTTTCATTATTCCATACACGTGATTTTGGGTGCGTTTGATAAAGTAAGAGTATCCATTAGGTCTGTAACTTTTTCTGAAATGCCTGTTTCTTATTCGTCATAAAAAGGGTCAATATCTCTGTTCGATGACTGGTTACAAAGAAACACATCTTGGGAATAAACCACGATGCGAGAAGAGCGGTTTCCGATAGATAGATTGCAGACTCAGGCAAAGTTTTTGAATGCAAATAGACATGCCTTAGAAAACTTGAAAATTACACTGCCCTCAAACGGGAATTGAACCCGCATCTTCCGATTTACGATCGAGTATGTTACAGTTACACTACCCAAAACGAGGAACCTCCAAGGTGCTGAGGGTGTTTTATCAGACTTATATGCAACGCTTTGCCATGCGCAAACCGAAGCATGTGATCATTCATCTTAGCGGCACATGAGAAGATTAATTTGGCATCCTTCCGCCTGTAACATCTTTTTGACTAAAGTTCTTGAATGTTTACGAGGATGTTGTGAAATTTGCCGTAGAATACAGCGTGTTTTCAAAAGGTCTAGTCAAAGAAAAATTTTCGCCATATACAGGGGTTACACAAAATAAAATGAATACCTGGAAAATAGGAGATATGTCTTTCAGTAATAAAGTGTTGGACCACCATTTTCCTTTAATAGAAGAGCTTGCAACTTTCTTGGAAGAGATTCATGCAGCGTTAGCTTAGTATAACACCTTGAAAATAGAAGATATGTCTTTCATTAATAAAGTTTTGGACCACCATTTGCCTTTAATAGAAGAGATTTCAACTTTCTTGGAAGAGATTAATACAGCTTTATCTTAGTCTAACAATTTGAAAATAGGAGATATGTCTTTCATTACTAAAGTGTTGGACCAGCATTTGCCTTTAATAGAAGAGCTGGCAACTTTCTTGGAAGAGATTCATACAGCTTTAGCTTAGTCTAACACATAGAAAATAGGAGATATGTCTTTTATTAATAAATTGTTTGATCACCATTTGCCTTTAATAGAAGAGCTTCCAACTTTCTCGGAATAGATTGATACAGCTTTAGCTTAGTCCTGGAAAATAGGATATATGTCTTTTATTAATAAATTGTTTGATCACCATTTGCCTTTAATAGAAGAGCTTCCAACTTTCTCGGAATAGATTGATACAGCTTTAGCTTAGTCCTGGAAAATAGGAGATATGTCTTTCATTAATAAAGTGTTGGACCACCATTTGTCTTTAATAGAAGAGATTTCAACTTTCTTGGAAGAGATTAATACAGCTTTATCTTAGTCTAACACCTTGAAAATAGGAGATATGTCTTTCATTACTAAAGTGTTGGACCAGCATTTGCCTTTAATAGAAGAGCTGGCAACTTTCTTGGAAGAGATTCATACAGCTTTAGCTTAGTCTAACACTTAGAAAATAGGAGATATGTCTTTTATTAATAAATTGTTTGATCACCATTTGCCTTTAATAGAAGAGCTTCCAACTTTCTCGGAATAGATTGATACAGCTTTAGCTTAGTCCTGGAAAATAGGAGATATGTCTTTCATTAATAAAGTGTTGGACCACCATTGGATTTTAATAGAAGAGCTTCCAACTTTCTTAGAATAGATTCATACAGCTTTAGCTTAGTCTAACACTTGGAAAATAGAAGATATGTGTGTTATTAATAAAGTGTTGGACCACCACCATTTGCCTTTAATAAAAGAACTTGCACCTTTCTTGGAAGAGATTCAGAAAGCTTTAGCTTAGTCTCCAGTAGAGTGTTGCAGACTCCCATTCCTCTATCAGAACATTAGCCAATCGCTTCAGATTTTTATAGCGTATAAAATTACGTTTATTGGCGTAAGTAAACACAAGAAACATAAATGCAAGCTTTCGCCACCAGACGGGCGGCTTTGCCAGGAAGTTATTCGCGATAATGTAAACAGAACTGGCGTCTCCCAGAAAACGCCCAGGAATGCTAACCACTACACCACCCAGAACGACCAAGTTTCAAGTTTCCGATCAATTTGAATTTAACCATCACAGGATTCGCTAGTCGAAGCAACCGGCATTCATGTTTAGCGAATCTGGAAGTTAAGAATCCTATCCCGTGATTGCCAGGAGAAGCAGATAAGTCATGAAAGAAATACGGGATTACGCCATATAATACAAATTTTGAAGATGACAATCCGATTTTTGGCGTAAATGTGACAAGGATGGTAAGTCAGATAATATCCGAAAACATGAAAATTTTTATCGTCCTGGAGCGGGACTCGAACCCGCGTCTCCCAGAAAACGCCTAGGTATGCTAACCACTACACCACCCAGAACTACCAAGTTTCAAGTTTCCGATCAATTTGAATTTAACCATCACAGGATTCGCTAGTCGAAACAACCGGCATTCATGTTTAGCGAATCTGGAGGTTAATAATCCTATCCCGTGATTGCCCGGAGAAGCAGATAAATCATGAAAGAATTTTCAAGTTTTCGGGTATTATCTGACTTACCATCCTTGTCACATTTACGCCAAAAATCGGATTGTCATCTTCGAAATTTATATTATACGGCGTAATCCCGTATTTCTTTCATTACTTATCTGCTTCTCCTGGCAATCACGGGATAGGATTCTTAACTTCCAGATTCGCTAAACATGAATGCCGGTTGCTTCGACTAGCGAATCCTGTGATTGTTAAATTCAAATTGATCGGAAACTTGAAACTTGGTCGTTCTGGGTGGTGTAGTAGTTAGCATACCTAGGCGTTTACTGGGAGACGCGGGTTTGAGTGCCGCTCCAGGACGATGAAAATTTTCAAGTTTTCGGATATTATCTGACTTACCATCCTTGTCACATTTACGCCAAAAATTGGATTGTCATCTTCAAAATTTGTATTATATGGCGTAATCCCGTATTTCTTTCATGGCAAACTTGTTTCGTATTGCATAATAACAAAAAATATCGGAACCAACCGGTGAGCGCTTGCGCCACAGCACGGCATAATATGCATATTATCGTCAGTGGTATTTAAGGAGTACGGCGAAGTGAATGTAATCAATCGTCGGCGTACGGACACGTGCGAAGACCCTGAAGAAGCTGCAATGCCTGGACATAGAAGACGAGTACGATTTCAGCAGTTATCGGGCTTTGAGCGAGGTCCTCTAGTCGGATTCCGGGAGGCCGGGTGGTCGTATCGTCGTATTGCGGAGCGAATTGGACGGGAAGTATCGGTGGTGGTACGATGGTGGTGGTACGATGGTGGCGTAGATGGTCCAAGGAACATTCCCACGCGAGAAGACGTGGAACCGGAAGTCACAGACGGATTGATGAGCGGACCAATCGACGCATAAGAAGAGCGGCGTTGTCAAGGAGAACATCCACTGCGACGCAAATCCGAGCTGCCGTTGCACCTGAGGTGACCGTGCGAACAATCCGCAACCGTCTACTGGATGCAGGACTACGTGCACGTGTGCCTCTGGCTTGTGTAGCTCTGACTTTAGCCCACCGTCAGGAACGGTTGCAGTGGTGTCACCAACGTTTGCACTGGAGAACGCAATGGCGATCTGTCGTGTTCAGCGATGAAAGCAAATTCTGCTTGGGAGCCTCCGATGGCCGTATGCGTGTTTGCAGACGCACAGGGCAGCGTCTCCACTCTTCTTGCATCCGCCAGCTACACACAGGGCCAACACCTGGTCTCCTGGTGTGGGGAGCGATCAGCTATCACTCCCGTAGACAACAAGTGTTTGTACCGGGTACGTTAAACAGCACCTCCTACATAAACAACATCATTCAGCACGTTGATGTGTCATTTGTAAGGTCGGTCCATCGTGGTGTTTTCCAGCAAGATAACGCACGCCCACACACGACACGTGCAACGCAACATGCACTTCAGGGTGTGAGACAAATTCCATGACCTGCACGTTCACCGGATTTGTCAACCATTGAGCACGTGTGAAATTTTATGGGACAACTACTTATCCGGTCTCCACGGCCAGCCACGACCATCCACAATTTACGCGTCCAGGTTGAGGATGCTTGGAACTCAATACCCCAAACTTACATCCAACATCTGTACGACAGACTCGATGCCAGAATTGCACAGTGAGGTGCAGTTCATGGCGGGTCAACCTTGTACTAAAAATGTTACATGGAAATGTTATTTTTTGGTTTACCAGCAAATACAGCTGTATTTTCCCATAATGTTTTGATCACGTTATCCTCTGTATTCTGTTATTATGCTGTATAAATTTCGTTGGTATCAGACGTCTCCTTCTTGGTGTTCTTTTTTCACTTTCCGCCAGTGTACTTTATTTGTGTATAGTTGCTTATTTTTGGTACATATATTTGAATATTACAATGTAGAAATTTTAGCGTATTTGAATTTTTTTACATTTTCGATACTCCGAACACATCGAGAATCTGAACAACCAGTGGTCCCAATTAGTTCGGATTTTCGGCGCTCTACTGCAATTCAAAATCTAAACAATATGATATGTTAGACGCACAGATCAAAACACTAGTAGACAAAACAGTAACAAGTTAGTAAAATCCTGCAACGCATTGATTATGATGCGGTTTCCAACATACCAGAAATCATTACTCAAGTTATGAGGATAATGGATGTAGAATAAATCTCGCTCCTATGCCCTGACATTTGACCCCATTTCGATGATATTCAACAGAACCAGTTAAGTATACTTCCGGAACCACATTATAAAGTTTTATCGCAATCGAAGCATTTTTACGTTAGTTATGACGCATAAGGGCGATGGAATGGATTCCACTCCTATGTCCTGACCTTTGACCCCATTTCGTCCATTTTCAATAGAGTTCTTCCACAGGTGGTCCTCTACCACATACTAAACTTTTATCGAAATCGAACGATATTTACACGAGTTATCGTGCCTACGGACAGACAGACAGACAGACAGACAGACGGACAAAGTTGGAGCATATATGCTTCTTGAACCTACGATTGGAAAGCATAGAAAAGCTGATCATGCTAATGGAACATAGAGAAGTGCACGCCGAACCATCGGGAGGTCAGTGAAAATGTCCACATTGCAGTGTTTTGCGTTGATGAGGATTTATATTGATTTCCCAAATGTAGTGGTCCGTGGATTTTCATATGGGACGATTTTCTTGATCTCATCCCATTTTGGGATTGCCGTATGGTTCATAACCCCCGTGCTAAAGCTGTTGTTAGTTTACCTTGTTTTACATCACGCTTGTGCAGAGAAAGTCTTAACTTAAAAGACCTCTTGGTCATACCCGCATAATATTTTAAGGAACCATTTGGGTACTCCAAAGGGATGGAGTAAACACCAGCGTCCGTAGGCAGTGTTGCAGGATCCCGATCTGTGGTGAGAAGTGTCCTGTGCTTTATTTATGCTTCAGATATGTCGGAGGAGGGGCCCTTTTTTCACTCTGCTCTCCAAAACTACACACAGTGGTTCGATTATATTGAAGACAGGTGATTGAACTGGCCAGGGCAAATGTTGAAGTGCATCTTGTTCCTCCTCAAACCAAGATTGACTGTGCGTATGGGCGCATTAATATCTTGAAAAAATGGCGTCATATTGGGGAAACAACATTTAGACTCAGTATCAGGTGTTATTTATACCTCTTCTTGACCTTCAAAAACGCCGTCGTTTACCTGCAGTTGCTTCGATTTTTACAAAGACGTGCTGGTCTTAATCTTTTTGCACTTCGGTGTATGTACTCTCTCGAGAAGTTCAGATTAAATTTTGAATGCTGAAGTGAATGAAAAACACATGCAGCTAACGGAGTTTACAAACAGCACTAAGGGACGGCAAAAACTTCCAGCAGAATCTACAAAAAACTTACTAAGTTGGATACCATCCAGAAAAAAAGGTAGAACAATAATCCACAGAAGAGATAGATGTATGAAGTAAATGAGTGACTGAAACATTCCTCTAAATTAAATGAAATGCTTCCCAATTCAGGATATAAGGAGGGCAAGTCTTCCAAGTAGGTTGAAAGTTTGTGATACACATCGTGTTTCATTCCGTTCTGAATTTGATGCATGTTCCATTCCCGAGTTATTTCCAGCAGAAAAATTACCAGTGGAATGAATCCCGTTAATCTCATTTAGAGCTCGCTCGTTAGGGATAAACTTCTGATACAAGACCCCATCGTAATTGCTAGTTTAAGGTCCCCGACTCGGGTAATTTGTTTTAATTAAGACGGTCACGACTTTGACAGAACGACTTTCCACGGGGAAAGATAAAAGTCGTCGAGACGTGTTAACGTCCACGGATATTGTCTCAAATGCAGTGCTTCCTGCATATTCCCGATTCATGAGTCGGAGAAGATTACTCGCCGCAGTAGAGGATTTCTGTCACGCGAAATGTAAAGCTTGTATCTCAGAAGCGAAACCCGTTTCCCCGAAACTAGTAGTTATTCTCCTTGGAAGAGAGAGAAAAGGAATTAAGTTTCCTTATTGAGCGTTAATATAACCAGTGGTGTGCGCAACTGCACTTAGGCATCCATTATAGGTACTTTATCTAACTTTATATATAGAAATCTAGCTCAACACATTTTGAGATGGTCAGGATATATATTAAAGATCAAGTTTAGGATAAACACAATCCGAATTTTATGTATAGAGTAAACAATTTTAAATGGTACAGTTAACCAATCCTAGCTGAATAACGAATACAGTAAGTCCAAAACTCACGAGGTTACTTCGTTCCAAAAATTTCCGCGTAAATCGAAAGGTACTTAACTACGGTGGATCACTGACATGCGCGTTCGTTTCAAGAGACAATTAAAGCTAAACTATTACTATAGACAGAGACTATAGCAGAGACTATTACTACAGACAGCTAAACTATTACTATAGACAGCTAGACTATTACTATAGACAGAGACTATTACTATAGACAGCTAAACTATTACTGTAGGCAGAGACTATTACTATAGACAGCTAAACTATTACTACAGACAGAGACCACAGTGGCTCGATTATGTATACACTGAACAGCAATTGAATTTGAGATAGCTGACGTTATGCAAATGTGACGCTGTGGGCGGCCCTGTATACGGAAACGACATGATGTGTGCAGCAGTCCGACAATATAAGGAGTGATGCGACGGGAATCAGTAAAAGTCGGACGCAGTATGGGTAAGACGAAGGATCTAAGAGCATTTGATCGTGGACAAATTGTCGGGGTCCGACGAATGGATCACTCCATCTCGGAAGTCGTGAAGGCACTCGAATTTTCACGAGCCACTGTGTCACAGGTGCACCGTGAGTACATCGAATCCGGTAAAACCATCCCTTCAAGAGCCAACTGCCGTGGACAACAGCGAGTGGATCAGCTGGGTCATCGTCGACTAGCTCGCATTGTAACAGCGGATAGACAGGCCACAGTGCAAGGAATCACTCGGCAACTTAACGCTGGTGCACAAAAACGTGTAAGAAGCCACACCATCCAGAACCATCTCCTCGCTATGGGGTACAGAAGCCATCGTCCCACG
The DNA here is from genome assembly GCA_039090855.1 of Macrothele yani. Classification (NCBI taxonomy): domain Eukaryota; kingdom Metazoa; phylum Arthropoda; class Arachnida; order Araneae; family Macrothelidae; genus Macrothele; species Macrothele yani. Next base: position 27,535,615 of record CM077001.1, read on the forward strand.
AGGGAACCGCTGCTGACCGCACAACACAAGGTGCTAAGATTAGCATGGGCGCAGGAACATCGAAACTGGACCTTAGACATGTCGAAAAATGTTGCCCGGATTAGTGAGTCGAGATTCACGTTGGTACATGCGGATGGCAGGATACGAGTACGGCGCAAATCACATGCGGCGATGGATCCTTCTTGCCAGCAAGGTACTCTTCAAGCTGGTGGGGGTTAGCGATCTCGTCTGGGACTGTTTACGTGTACTGAAATGAGACCTCTGGTACGTGTGACGTTGTCCCTCACAGGTCAACCTTACCGGGATATCCTGAATGACCATTTGCTCCCGTTTGTGCGTCTTCAACATCCCACTGGGGACCTCTTTCTGCAACAAGACAATGAACCGTGCCATCGCTCCCGAATTGTATCCGAATGGTTGGATGAACAATCCACCGGCGTGACCTCGCTTCCTTGGCCAGTTAGGTCACCTGACCTCAATCCCATCGAGCACTTCTGGGATGCCATCGAGATAGATGTTCGGGGCTCTGACCCCTCCAACAACGCTTCGTAAACTGTGGGAGCTTATTGAGCGGTCGTGGATCCGTATGGCTTCCCAACGCTTCCGGTGTCTTGTCGAGGCCATGCCGAGACGAATCGCCGCCGTCCTCAGGGCGAAAGGTGGTGCTACACGTTACTAGACAGGTATCTCTAATGCAATTGCTCTTGAGTGTATATATGTATACTAGCAGGGGAGCAAGGTATTTCCCGAGTAAATATTTGTGGAAGCACCAAGTTCAACGGGTGAAATTTTATGAATGAAACATATATTTCTGTAATTTTCCCGTTAATACCAAATTTGGTGATTCTAAATTGAAAACTGTAGAATTTTTTTCAAACATTTTGTATGGCGGACCCCTTGACTCCCCGGCTCCGAACCCTTCTAAAAACTGTCCACGGTCTAAGTCAGAGTATTATGAGATACTATACCAAATTTGGTGGTTGTAAATTAAAAACTGTAGAACTTTTTACGAAAAATTTGTATGGGGGCCCTTTGACCCCCGGGTTTCGATCCCTTTCCAAAACCGTGTTCGGTCTAAGCCAGAGTACCATGAGATAGTATACCAAATTTGGTGGATCTAAATTGAAAACTGTAGAAATTTTAACTAAAATAATGAAAATTTTGTATGGGGGTCTCATTGACCCAGCCAAATGGGCTCAGATCTCTTCCAAAACCCTTCTACGGTCTAAGTTAGAGTACCATGAGATAGTATACCAAATGCGGTCCTAAGTCTTGAAAATTGCTTCCCAGAGCATAGAAAAACACTTTTTTATTGAATAGTTACTAATTGCTCACTAATTATACTAGTGATCTCACTAAATTACCATGTAAAAGAATATCCCCGATGAGAAATTGTTATATGCTTCGATAATTTTATATGATTCTAATGCCTCTCCCTGTTTTATGGTTATAGCGCTCCAACCAAGGAGGAAGTAATAGAAAATATTTACTGTTTGCACTTCTGGAAAACTTTTTGCGTCACCTTCGGAGATACTTATATTCAGCACATAGGGATCTTTTCCTTCAATCTCATTAATTTTTTCCAAATACCGCATTTTGCACTCGAAAGTTAAACTTTCAAAGTAAGTCACCATCATTTCAACGTGGACTGGTTGTCCTTCACTTACGTAACTTTACTAAGGCTCCTTGCCATGAAGAAAGTCAAGTGTCTGCTGCATCCTCATAGGCAGTGGAAGCCACGAAAGAATGCTATCGGCTGTTTTTTCTTTAACTTGTCATTAAAATCGTTACTGCTCGGATCCCTTTTATCGTAGATTAATGTTTCATACACCTAAACCTTCCTCGACAAATGCTCTATAGAATGGTGAAAACCACATCAAAATCCATCCAGCAATTCTCGAAATTAGCCCGAACAAACAGACAGACGCCTACAGGAGACTTTATTTTATACTATGTATAGATATCATCATCATCATCATTGTCAACCATTATCAATCCACTGCTGGACGAAGGTCTCCCCAAGTTTCCTCCACAACGGTCTGTCTTGTGCCAGTCTCCTCCATGTCACTCCCGCATATTTACGAATTTCATCCACCCATCTCCCATGTGGTCTTTTTCTGGGTCTTTTCCTGTCCCTTGGAATCCAATCTAGAATTTCGGCTGTCCATCTATGGTCTGTCCTTCTGGCAGTATGTCCAACCCATTGCCATTTCAGGGATTTAACTCTGATCATGATGTCTTCCACTCTCGTCATTTTTCGGATCCACGAGTTCCTCTTCTTATCTCTCCTGGTTATACCAAGCATGCACCTCTCCATGTTTCTTTGAGTTGTCTGCAGCTTTTGTATGTCTCTTTTAGTTAAGGTCCACGTCTCTGCACCATACGTAAGCACTGGAAGGATGCATTGATCAAACACTTTTCTTTTAAGACATAATGGCATATTGCTCTTGAAAATTATGCTGTTTCTTCCAAAAGCTCTCCAGGCAAGTTTTGTACGCCGATTAATTTCTTCATCAATGTGACCCTCACTTGATATCTGCTGTCCAAGATAAACATACGTATCTGTTATCTCCAGTTTTTCTCCATCAATCGATAAATCTTCATTTCTTGTAAAAGCATTGAACATCACTTTTGTCTTCTGAAAGTTCATTTTTAATCCCACTTCTTTACTCTTGTCAGCAAGTTCTTGGATCATACTCTGCAGCTCTGATGGTGTAGTTGCAAAAATGACTACGTCATCAGCAAAACGAAGGTGGGTTAGATAATCTCCATTAATCTTTATCCCTTTGTTTTCCCAGTTCAGTGATTGAAAGACATTTTCCAATGTGGCATTAAAGAGCTTCGGAGATATGGTGTCACCTTGTCTCACTCCCTTTCCAATTTTTATGTGTGTTGTATTTTCAAACAGCCGAATCTTTGCACTTGCATTTTCATAGATGTTATTAATAATATTAATGTATGCATCTTCAATACCGCAGGATTTCAGAGCCATGGTAACTGCTGATGGTTTCACCGAATCAAAGGCTTTTTCATAATCGATAAAAGCCATGCACAATGGAAGTTCATATTCCCTCGCTCTTTCAATCAGTTCTCTCAGTACGTGGATATGATCTATTGTGCTGTAGCCACTCCTGAATCCAGCTTGTTCTCTCGGTTGAGCCATGTCCAGTGTTACCTTCAAGCGGTGTGAAAGAACTTTAGTGAAGATTTTATAAACCACTGATAGGAGGCTGATAGGTCTGTAGTTCCTGAGATCCTCAATGTCACCTTTTTTATGTAGCAGGATCATTGTAGCATTGTTCCAATCCTCAGGAATCTTCCCTTCATTAAGGCATCGAGTGAAAATTTGGGCGAGTACTGTTTCAATTTCTCCACTTGCTTCTTGTATGATGTCTATAGTAATTCCATCTTCTCCTGGAGCTTTCCCTCGCTTCATGTTCTTGATTGCATGAGCAACTTCTGCTGGGAGGACTGGAAGAACTCTGGTACCTTTCATGATGTCTGGAGTACATGTATCATCCCTTTCATATAATTTGGAGTAGAAATCATTCACTCTTGTCAAAATTTCGCCTCTATTTCTTGTTATAGAACCATCTTCTTTTCTCAGAGCCATAATCTGTTTTCTTCCCTTACTGAGATGTCCCTTTGCTATCTTAAGGCTTTGGTTGTTTTCAATTGCTTTCCTCACTAGCTCACAGTTGAATTTCCTTACGTCTTCAGTGATACTTTTTCGTGTTGTCTTGCATAGCTCTATATATTCCACTTTGGAAGTCACATCTACTTTAGTTGTCCTCATCTCTCTCTTCTTTTTTGCATCAACATTTTGGTTTTTCCTGATAATTTGTTCACATGCAACTTGTTCTTAGACCCAGCTAATTTTGTTGCTGTTTCCATTAGAGCTTTGGTTACTTTTCTGTTAACTTCCGAAATATCCACTTCTTCCGATGTTAGGCCTTCTAAAGCAGAGAATCTGTTCTTCAGTTCCAACTTGAAAGTATTATGGTGTTTTTTAAGGTTGGTTATGTCAATACATTTTGTTTGTCTTATGAGCTTGCCACGTTCCAGTTTAGTGTTGAGGTGCATCTTACATCTCACCAATCTATGGTCACTACCTGTGTTGAACTTGTTCAGCACACTGCAGTCTTCGATGACGAATTTTTTGTTACACATAATAAAATCAATTTCACTTGTCGTCCCAATTGGATGTCTCCATGTCCATTTCCTGTGTGGCTTTTTCTTGAAAAAGGAGTTCAAGATGAAAAATCCTTCTGCCTCTGCAAACTCAACGAGAGTATTTCCACGCTGGTTTCTGTTGCCGTGACCGAATTTACCTACTGAAGTTTCATTCTGTTGCCGTTGCCCTATTTTTGCATTGAAATCTCCCATAATTATCTTCAAGTGCTGCTTACCTTTATTATTTAGATGACGAATTTCCTCATAAAATTCTTCAATTTCTTCTTCAGGATGACTTGTGGTGGGTGCATAAGTTTGAATAATCTGAGCCTGGTATCTTCTCGATAGTTGGATAACGAGTCGTGCAGCTCTGTCAGAGGAACTTTCAACTTCTACCACTTTATCCTTCAGTTTCTTGTTTATTATAAATCCAACACCACTAGTTCTGCCAGTATCTGTCCCACGATAATAGAAGAGATGTCCACTTTTCAGTTCAATGAGATCTTCTGTATAGATATACGGGAGTTGAAATAAATTTATCCATCATTTTTATGCCAGAGGCAGGATTCTAACCTGCAACTCTCGGTTCCAGAGCTCCGAGTGCTATCCACCATACAACAATGGCATGTGCTCTCACTGCTATCTGCCTTTATCTCATGTGAGTCCTGTTGGGCAGACATGTCACAAGACAAAAGAATGTGAACACCTAGGAAAAGAAGGTTTTACGTACTTATTAGGGTGTGAGACCACCTTTGTCATTCAAAACCGCATGAATCCTTCTTGTAATGGAAGCATACGAATCATGGTTGGTGGTTAGTGGGAGGTTACACCATTCTTCATGCAAAAACTGCTCCAGGTTCTTGAGAGATGCAGGAGGAAGATAACGGGATTTTACCTTGTTTTCCAACACAGACTACAGTGGCTCGATGATGTTTAATTCTGGTGATTGGGGAGGCCAAAGAAGGAGAGAAAGTTCGTCCTCATGTTCCTCAAACCATGACGGGTCATTCCGAGCTCAGTGAATTGGGGCGTAATAGATGGCATCCCCTGCAGGAAACAATTCCTAAACGTTTGGATGGACTTGCTCTTCCAAACATTTTTCATACGCCCTGTCAGTCAACCGACCTTTGAAGGTGATCAAGGGACCTGCTGAAAACCATGATATGACAGCCAAGAGCATGAGAGAACCACCACCAGGCGGTACTGTTGGGACTAGACAGTGTTCTCTACATGTAAACACGTTCTGCTGAGGGGAATAGTGTGAATATGGATTCATCCGACGACAATACACGCTTTCATGCATCAGCAGTCCACGTTGTATGCTCCTGGCACTACTGCCGTCGCAGTTGTGCAGTCACCCCGTTCACCAGAGATTTTTCAATAACAGCTCTGCCATGACTATCTTGTTTATGATGGGGTCTAGAGATGCAGATTGTGATCCTCACTAATTTTAGGCGCCGCTGTCGTTTAATTATTAGATGGGTAACGATCTTCTTAAATGCTCTCCTTTCTGTTTCACTCAGGGTCGTTTTCCGGCCGCTCTTGTGTTTTGCAGACGAATTTTTGCCACGATCACTGTATGCGGTCATGGCGCTAGGCACAGTAGTTCTCGAATCCCCCACTACCCTGGCGACTGTTTTCATGAATGCACGTCTCTGAGCATGGTATTCACATTATTCTGTCCAACCCCTGTATATATATATACACTGGCGGAAAGCGAAAAAAGAACACCAAGTAGGAATTGGCGGACGATTATAAAATTTACATATGTTAATGGGGTCGAGTTTACGTAGGTGTGATGTTAATTTCGGGACCAAACGGTGAGTGCTTACGCCACAGCACGGCCTAATATGGAAATTATGGTCGGTGATATTTAAGGAGTCAGGCAATGTGAATGTAATCAGTCGTCGGCGTACGGACACGTGCGAAGACCCTGAAGAAACTGCAATGCCTGGACATGGAAGACGTGTACGATTTCAGCGGCTATCGGACTTTGAGCGAGGTCGTCTAGTCGTACTCCGCGAGGCCGGAAGGTCGTATTGTAATATTGCGAAGCGAATTGGACGGAAAGTATCGGTGGTGGTACGATGGTGGCGTAGATGGTCCGAGGATCATTCCCACACGAGAAGACGTGGAACCGGGAGTCACAGACGTACTCATGAGGTGACCAATCGGCGCATAAGAAGAGCGGCGTTGTCAAGGAGAACATTCACTGCGACGCAAATCCGAGCTGCCGTTGCACCTGGGGTGACTGTGCGAACAATCCGCAACCGTCTACTGGATGCAGGACTACTCTACTTGCACGTGTGCCTCTGGCATGTGTACCTCTGACTCCATCCCACCGTCAGCAACGGCTGCAGTGGTGTCGCGAACGTCTGCACTGGAGAACGCAATGGCGATTTGTCGTGTTCTGCGATGAAAGCAGATTCTGCTTGGGAGCCTCCGATGGCCGTATGCGTGTTCTCAGACTCACAGGGGAGCGTCTCCACTCTTCTTGCATTCGCCAGCTACACAGAGGGCCTACACCTGGTCTCCTGGTGTGAGGAGCGATCAGCTATCGCTCCCGTACACAACTAGTGTTTGTACCGCGTACGTTAAACAGCACCTCCTACATCAACAACATCATTCAGCTCGTTGTTGTGCCATTTGTAAGGTCGGTCCATCGTGGTGTTTTCCAGCAAGATAACGCACGCCCACACACGGCACGTTCGACGCAACATGCACTTCAGGGTGTGAGGCAACTTCCATGGCCTGCGCGTTTACCGAACTTGTCCCCCATTGAGCACGTGTGGGATTTTATGGGACAACGACTTATCTGGTCTCAACGGCCAGCCACAATCATCCTCAATTTACGCGTCCAGGTTGAGGATGCTTGGAACTCAGTACCCCAAACTTACATCCGAAATCTGTACGACAGACTCCATGCCGGAATTGCACAGTGTGACGCAGTTCATGGTGGTTCAACCTTGTACCAACCATGTTACATGGAAATGTTATTTTTCAGTTTACCAGCAAATACAGCTGTATTTTACTTTAATGCTTTGATCACGTTATCCTCTGTATTCCGTTATTATGCTGTATAAATATCGTTGGTATCAGACGTCTCCTTCTTGGTGTTCTTTTTTCACTTTGCGGCAGTGTATATATATACGAGTATATACAAAGGATGCAGACAACTGAAAGGATCGTGGATAGATGCATACTCGTAGTACTCAGGAAAGACAAGAAAAGGAACTCGTGGATTAGGAAAATGGCAAGAGAGGAAGACATTATGATCAGACTAAACTCCCTGAAATTTCATTGTGGTGGACATGTTCTGTTACGTGCCTGCCCTGCAGGACGCACACAACATAAAGGCAGATAGCAGCGAGAAGGAACGTCTGCATAGCTCAGTTGGTAGAGCGACTTGTTCCGGAATAAGAGGACTCAGGTTCGATCCACGGCGCGGACAAAAATGACGGAGAAATTTAATTCGTTATAGTTCCCAGAAGAACAGACTACCGATGATCAATAGAAATTTTATACTGGATTCCAAGATAACTGATGTTGGGCATGTGAAAAAGAAGGAAACCACATGGGAGATGGATGGATTGAAATTCGAAAGCATGCCGGAGTAATATGGAGGAGACAAGTTCTAGACACACAGTTGTAGAACAAACAGGGAAAGACCTTCATCCAGCAGTGGATAGCATTTCTTCTAATCCCGTTAGAATAGTTACACCGCTATTTGTCGGACGTCAGAGAACCTTTCGTAGGAACAGAATGCACCACGAGAATGCGGGTTTGGCATTGCTTCAGGAGAGGCTATATGTTTGCGCATCCCCTGACACTGCATCTCATATTATGTATATATATACAACATACTAGAACATATGTATTTGAACATTACGCTCTTACAAAATATGTGATAATATGCTCCACCGATGTCGAGAACGATTTGAAATACAGAGGCTAAAATTTTGCAATATTTGGATCACTTTATGTCCCCATACGTACCTTTACGACGAAAATTGACTAGCATTCAAAGTATAGGCCATCGTGTTGCACCGTCTTTAGCCATTGTGTCAGTTCTTTGATTCCGCGGAGGTAAAAGTTCTTGTCCTCCAAGTCGAAGAACTCCTTCAGCCGAGCTGCCACCTCTTCCTGGTTGTTGAAGTGCCGCATGCGAAGGAAGTGGGCCATGGACCTGAAAAAGTAATAATCCAACGGAGCAAGATCTGGACTATATGCTGGGTGTGGCATCAGTTAGATGCCCTCAAGTTCCTGGAGTTTTCCCTGCGATATGAGGCCGAGCGTTGTCCTGCGGCTGTAGGAGAGCGCGCTTTCTGTTCACCAGGGCCGGGTACTTCTCCTCTAAAACGGCATATATTCGCTCCAGCTGTTTAGAGTTGAGGTTGGCGTTGATGGTTCGACCGTCTGGAACAAATTTGTAATGGATTATCCCCTCGACATTCCATCAGACGCCGAGCATCACTTTCTGCTCGAAGCGCCCACATTTGGCAACAGGTTCAGAAAGCTAGCCCGGACTCAACCACTACCGTTTTTTGTAAGGATTACGGAAATAGACTCAGTTTTCATCTCACGAAACAATTATTTTTATGAAACATACATCGCGCTGGTTTTCTAGGAGTTTTGTGCACACTTCCACTCGGGCGTTTGTTTCAGCTGGCGTCAGCTCGTGAGAGACAATGCGGCATCTCCTGTAGAATTTGCCGAGGTCCTGAAGGTGACAAACCACAGTGGTCTGTGATATGCCCAGATCTCCTGATAATCTTCGGGTGCTGGTTGCCGGATTTGCATTTGCGGCTTGGAGCACGGTCTCCGAATCCACGGTTCGCGGCCTACCTGACCTTTGCTGATCATCGAGGTTTACTGTCAGTTGAGCGAAATTTCTTGAACCAACTGGTTGCGGTGTTGTGGTTGACGAAACCTTTCCCTTTCGCATGACAAACGTTTCGTGTTGCTTGAGCAGAGTTATGGCTGAGCTCAAACTCGTAAAGCAAAAGTTTCCTAAGCAGCCGGTTGTAGCTGTTCACCTTTTAGGCGTCTCAGCCACAGACAGAACGACGACATGCAATGCTGTTCACAGCAACGACTACCACTTTATATCCATTTCCACTGACTGCAGTGCGCGACTTGAAATAGTTTAAACACGTGACATACCCGCAGCAGCGCATGCGTTCATCCAAATACTTCAAAACTTCCGACTCGCGCTCAGTACTTGACCAAGGGCATCTGTACAGTAGACTTTCTTTTCTCGTCGTAAATCACATTGTAGCAAGCAAAGGCATCATGCTCTGCTCCATACAATTTTGCGAACCTTTCGAGATTTGGATCCTGCGCTTTAAAATCAACCAGTCATTCGTCGATAATTCTGATGCATTCGGACAACCGTTTGTCTTCGAACGCTTCGGGTGATTCAGCTTCTATTTCCTCCTCTGAAACGTCGTCTTCGTTTCGTCTGGAGATGCAGATTGTGATCCGCAATCTGGATCTTCAGACGAAAATCCAGATAGCGGAACACAATGCGATACTGAGTGAAAGAGAAAGGAGAGCGTTAAAGAAGACTGTCACCCGTATAATAATAAAAAGACAGCGGCGCCGAAAATTAAGGCCTATTAATCCTTCGGTGCTTAGGTCTCTTCTTTGAATTTGCAACCCTTCAATAAAGTCCTCTTCTTCTAAATTAAATTCCAAGTTTTGGTAATTTACAGTTGGTCAATGTTTTCACATCCAGTGGGTAGCCCATCTAGCGTTTTCCCACTGCAGAGCTCACCAACGCCCTCTCCTAGTCGCAGTTGTAAGCGGAAGATACGCTACAAGATGCAATCGTGTAACTCGAAACCGCGAAGTCGGGGACTTACTGTAATCATATACGCCGCCTCAGTGCGCAAAAATTGTTTCTGTGTGGTTAGACGTTCGCGCCGCAATGAATTTTCTTCCCGCATGAATGGTTTTCTAGGACTGATCACTAAGAAACTTCCGGTGACATCTGCCATATGCCACCGGAAGTATCAATTAGCAGGATGTATAAATCGGTGTCTACAAAAGTCATTACATACTCTGGAGTAGAAGGCGTTGTTAAGCACAAGAGTTTGAATACAAGGCTTTAGCGGCGGATTAGATATACTTCAATCTGTGACTCTCCACGCCATTACACTCTCCTAATTAGAAGGCGTTGTTACACACACGCGTTTGAATCAAATGGCAAGTGCAGGAGACAAGATCCAAATGAAAATGAATGACGTCACGTCTGGAACCAAGGTTCTCACTCGGAGACTCGTACGGTAATTAGGTTGAACGATGTGACGCAGGGTTCAGAAAGAAACATTTGCATCTGCAGCAATATGAAACAAAGTCACCCTGTAATGTTTTTAGTGTAATCGGTTGAAGATATCTGCTAATCGTTTATGTTATACCAAAACCCTAGCATACTCCGATGTAAACAATCATCCTACTGGAACGGTCCGTGAAGTTTAAGTCGTGCTTAGGATAGCTTAAACGTAGACCGAAGAGCCAAAGCTTTACGATCCGCTCATCTGTATGCAAATCGAAGCAACTCCGGGTAAAAGACAGGACGTGTGAAGAACATGAAACGGTGTGATTAACACCACATACTGAGTTATGTTAATCAATGGTGTTCTTGTTCTTCGGATAAGAAAAGCAGTGGACGTAAGCGAGTTTGACAAAGACCAAATTGCAATAGACAAACGATTAGGCCAGAGCTGTTCTGAGACGGAAAGGTTTGTGGAGTGCTCACGGTTGGATATAATAAGTATCTTCCCAAAGTGTTACATGGAGGGAAAATATGAACAGCCAGGAGGGTGTGGGACGACCACGGCTCATCGATGCTAAAGGTGAGCGAAAGCTATCCCGTATGGTACGAGCCAACAAAAGGGATACTGTGGCAAGGTGTGGGACGACCACTGCTCATCGATGCTAAAGGTGAGCGAAGGCCATCCCGTATGGTACGAGCCAACAGAAGGGATACTGTGGCAAGGTGTGGGACGACCACGGCTCATCGATGCTAAAGGTGAGCGAAGGCTATCCCGTATGGTACGAGCCAACAGAACGGATAATGTGGCAAGGTGTGGGCCGACCACGGCTCATCGATGCCAAAAGTGAACAAAGACTATCCAGTATGGTATGAGCCAACAGAACGAATACTGTGGCAAGGTGTGGGCCGACCACGGCTCATCGATGCTGGAGGTGAGCAAAGACTATCCCGTATGGTATGAGCCAACAGAACGAATACTGTGGCAAGGCGTGGGACGACCACGGTTCATCGATGCTAAAGGTGAGCGAAGGCTATCCCGTATGGTACGAGCCAACAGAAGGGATACTGTGGCAAGGTGTGGGACGACCACGGCTCATCGATGTTAAAGGTGAGCGAAGGCTATCCCGTATGGTACGAGCCAACAGAAGGGATACTGTGGCAAGGTGTGGGCCGATCACGGCTCATAGATGGTAGAGGTGAACGAAGACTATCCCGTATGGTACGAGTCAACAGAAGGGATACTGTGGCAAGGTGTGGGCCGACCACGGCTCATCGATGCTGGAGGTGAGCGAAGACTATCCCGTATGGTACGAGCCAAAAGAAGAGATACTGTGGCGCAACTCACCGGTAATTGGGTACCGTTCACTTGATCGAAAGGTCACTTGACCGAAAATGACTTCGCCAAAAATTACTTGATCGAAAGGTACATTTCACAGAAGGTTCAGTTGACCGTAAAGTTCATTTCACCGAAAGATCAGTTCACCTAAAAGTTCATTCCATCGGAAGGACATTTAATCAAAAAGTTCATTGCACTGAAGGATTATTTTATTTAAAAGTTCATTATATCGAAAGATCATTTCACCGAATGGTCAGTTTACCGAATACTTAGAATTTTGTTGTTAGAGATCTCTTGGGGTGTGGTGCGGGTTTTTGAAAAACTGGCCACCTTAACATTATCGAATTGTATGAAAAATACGCTTTTAATTTTTGTGAAACACCTCCGCATGAGTAGGTTTTTCGAAATATTATCTTAATTATAAAGCCTAGATCTGTTCCTTTTTGTCAAATTTTAATGCTCCGAGCTCATATTCATAAGGGTACATAGCAAGAGAAGTAAATAATGTTCCACTTTTACTAAACCACAAAACATGAATTTTTTGACTATAGGCCTAGATACAGGCCATTGTAACAGATTTTAACCCTACTCATATTCATGAGCATTACATGAAATGTAAAATAACTTTTTATGTAAAACTTTGGAACATGAACACGCACGTTTAAAATTTGCTAAAAAGAACTAAGCCGAGCACTCGAGCCCTAAACTTAATTCTTTTTGCCTGAAAAAATGTGCAACATTATTAATTTTACTTTTTATGCAAACCTTATGAACATGAGCACTGAAATTAATTTTACGTAAACCTTATGAACATGAAAAAATTTGCTAAAAAGTTTTAAGCCGTGGTCTATTGTCTTAAAAAAAAAGATTTGTTTTAAAAACTAAATCTTTGCGTTCTATGTGACACGGAGAAATGAAAAGTGCAATTTCAGTATAATCCCCTTACGTTTTGGTGGTCTGTCTGCCGAACTAGTACCATGCTTCAACAGATCCTGTAATGAAATTCAAAGTTATCGATAAAGTGACCCTTCGATGAAAAAACTTTTCGATGAAATGAACTTTTCGATCAAGTGACCCTTCGGTGAAATGTACCTTTCCATCAACAGACCCTTCGGTAAAATGAACTTTTCGATGAAGTGATTTTCGGTGAAACAATATCTTCGGTGAAGTGATTTTCGGTCAAGTGACCCTTCGGTCAAATAAACTATTCGATGAAGTGATTTTCGGTGAAACAATATTTTCCGTGAAGTGATTTTCGGTCAAGTGACCCTTCGGTAAAATGAACTATTCGATGAAGTGATTTTCGGAGAAACAAGCTTTTTCCGTGAAGTGATTTTTGACCCTTCGGTTAAATGAACTTTTCGATGAAGTGATTTTCGGTGAAACAAGCTTTTTCCGTGAAGTGATTTTTGACCCTTCGGTGAAATGAACTTTTCGATGAAGTGATTTCCGGTCAAGTGACCCTTCGGTAAAATTAACTTTTCGATGAAGTGATTTTCGGTCAAGTGACCCTTCGGTAAAATGAGCTTTTCGATGAAGTGATTTTCGGTCAAGTGACCCTTCGGTAAAATGAGCTTTTCGATGAAGTGATTTTCGGTCAAGTGACCCTTCGGTAAAATGAACTTTCCGATGAAGTGATTTTCGGTCAAGTGACACTTCGGTAAAATGAACTTTCCGATGAAGTGATTTTCGGTCAAGTGACACTTCGGTGAAATGAACTTTTCGATGAAGTGATTTTCGGTCAAGTGACCCTTCGGTAAAATGAACTTTTCGATGAAGTGATTTTCGGTCAAGTGACCCTTCGGTAAAATGAACTTTTCGATGAAGTGATTTTCGGTCAAGTGACCCTTCGGTAAAATGAACTTTTCGATGAAGTGATTTTCGGTCAAGCGACCCTTCGGTAAAATAAACTTTTCGATGAAGTGATTTTCGGTCAAGTGACCCTTCGGTAAAATGAGCTTTTCGATGAAGTGATTTTCGGTCAAGTGACTCTTCGGTAAAATGAACTTTTCGATGAAGTGATTTTCGGTCACGTGACCCTACGGTAAAATGAACTTTTCGATGAAGTGATTTTCGGTCACGTGACCCTACGGTAAAATGAACTTTTCGATGAAGTGATTTTCGGTCAAGTGCCCCTTCGCTGAAGTAAACGTCGGGCAAATGAACCACTACCTCGGTAATTTGAATGCTGGTGACAAGAGTAATGTGTCACAACACACAGTACATCGAACTTGCCGAAAAACTGGCTGTGTAGCCGCAGGCTGCTTCGTGTGCCCAGGCTAACCTCGTTTTACCGTCTAAAGCGTCTACATCTACATCAAAACTGGATCTTGAAAGATTAGAAGAAGGTAATCTGGTCAGATGAATCTTGTTACCTCTTGTACTATGTGGACGGCTGGATGCGTGTGTGTCGTTTTTTTGGGTAAATGTTGGCACCAGGATGCATCGTGGGACGAAAGCAAGTCAATGGAGGAAGTGTAATACTTTGGGTAATGTTTTGCTGGGTAACACCGGGTTTAGTCATTCATACGTGGGAAACTATGACGTTTACCACCTACCTAACACATCAGATCAGATCATATGTTGAGGATTTTAGGAAGGGAGTGTCTAACCCCAGGTCTTAAACAACGCTTAGAAATAGGAAGCTAGGAGATTTAGGCTAGAGTGCCCGATAGGAAAGTGACACGGAAGCGAGGTAGAAAGGGGAGGAAGACGCCCTTATTTATTACTGGGGGTCCGACGGAGTTACGTGCCCGTCCGACGCACTGCGGATATTTAGGGGTTCCACGTTCATCCCTGCCTGGGATCGAACCCGAGGTCTTCTCCGTGGCAGTCACGAACGTTGACCATTAGGCTACCTACCTAAAATCATTGCGGATCAGGTACCTCCTTTTATGACTACGGTGTTCTCCTCTCGTAATGCTTTCTTTCAGAAGAATAATGCACTATGCCACAGTACCGAATTGTTTGTGAACGTTTCGTGAAACATGAGGAAGACATCCAGGTATTGCCCTGGCCATAAAAGTCCCCAGACATCAATCCAGTTAAAGATCTGTGGCTTGTGTTGGAACAGCAAATCCTATGGGCGGCGGTTCAGCCATGTAACTTGCGAGTGTTAAAGAATACGTTGGTAACGTATTAATACCAGATACCACAAGACACCTTTAGAAATTCTGTAGCGTCCATTCCTTGCAGGTAACAGCTGTTTTGGCAGTACGCGGAGAACCAACATCGCATTTTGCAGGCGATCAGAAGCCGTTGCTTAGACCACCGCCCCGGTGGCGCAGTGGTCTAAGTAACGGCTTCTGATCAATCGTCGGAAACGGGGTCCGGGTTCGAATCTCCGTTAGGCATGGATGTTGTGTTTGTCTTACGGAACTGGCTCTGTCCCTTCCCTGGAGTCAGTGGACCTAAATTTGAGACGGGCGACTGTTATAACACATTACGTTGCTCATGGTGGTCGTTAAACTCCCAATAACAAAAAGATAATTAGGCATTTAAACGGCATTAACGACCAAACTAAGAAGTCTTTTACTTACAGTGTCGAATCTGTTTATCAGGTCAGACACATAAACGTCAGCACAACATCACACGGGGAATAGATTTTCAATTTGGTACTCAGTTAACTGTTGAGTAATATCTGTACACAGGAGACAACCTGAATAGTCATCAAGTCTTACCACTCGACAACTCTTTAAGATTTCAACATCAAAGAAGCATAACATTCAACTTAAAAGATTCAATCAATTTGTATAACATGAAACGCTAATCGTACAAAATCAACACAATCCCAGATCTCTCAACGAGACTTCCAACTCTCTCCAAAGCAATAACGACAATCTCACACTCCAGCCGACTATTAACAAGAGTTCTGACACAATCGTAAAAATCACTCTTATCAGTCTCAATAATCTCTCCAAGTTTCTTTCAGTTATCTACAGACAGTTTCTCTTTTGCCCTAACGTCAGGTTGCCAAAACACACTCACCGTGAGAGAAAGTATTGTGTTGAGATTAGAAAATGCTTAAAGAGAATGAACCAAATTCACATAAGAGAACGGGAACCAAAACGGAAAGTTAGATTAGAGCATACTTTACAACCCGCTCGTCTTCTTACACCAGATACCTCACACATACTACGTTATCGTATGTTGTTACTGTTGAAAGAAGACCACCGTGTCTTTCTGCTGTTAGCACATAGGGCTGTTGTCCGAATTTTAAACACCATACTCTTCTTGCCTTTGGCAATTTGGACTGTAAACTTCTTGCAGCTGTTGATTTGGACCGTACACTTCTTGCAGCTGGCGATTTGTACAGTACACTTCTTTTTTGCAGTGGGGGATTTGTACCGTACTTACAGCTGGCGATTTGTTCTTGCAGCTGACAATTTGGACCGTATACTTCTTGCAGTTTGCGATTTGGATCGTACACTTCTTTCAGCTGGCGATTTGGGCCGTACACTTCTTGCAGTTTGCCATTTGGACCGTGTACTTCTTGTAACTTGCGATTTGGACCTTACACTTCGTGCAGCTGGCGGTTTGGACCATACGCTTCTTGCAATTGGCGATTTGGAACATAGTCTTGAAGTTTGATACTGATCTTTTCTGCCAGCATTTTCCGTTCCCATAGGAACCAAATCACCGCACTAACCTCCAAATAAGACCATGTTTTCAAGCAAGTCGTCATTTTCAATTAAACCTGTTCTGCCGCACGCTGATTTTTAATTCGAACTCCTGTGCCAAACAATTCCTTCTAGTCATGAAAGTGTAGTTCTATTGGAAGACACAGACTTACATGCGCGTAATCCACCGGCAAAGGTAATCAGACGTTAGTTATAGATCAGTCCGGGCATATATCCAGAAAATGAAGTCTTGTTTAGCAGTTGCAGACAGTCCCCATCCATGAGGGGAGAAAAGGGACAGATTCTCTGGGCAAGGACTCCCATGGGGACAGCGTTCCAGTAACACAGGATCACGGACAGCTTAAATGTTTTGCAGAAGTACGAGAGATGACCCCGAATGTTCGGTTGTAATGAGCACATTTTGGAATCCTTTCCGTCACGTATAAAATATGTCAGAATTATTCATAGGAAATGGAACCCATTACGCAGAATACAAAAACGGCACCGCATTTCTACGATCCACAAAACATTTAACCCTTTAACGCCCAAAACGCCCGTACATAAAAACCGCCATAGCCTCCCGAAACACCTGTCTAGATAGAGTCAGATTTCTTACACTTACCTGTTCTTCAAATTTTCTCGACCTATGAGGGATCGGCAAGAGTCACCCTCAGTCACTATTGTTGTTATTAAACAAAGGAGGGAACCAACAGATAGTTTCGGGAGTTATGGCATTTGGAGGGATAAAAAATTTTTGGGTGATAGTTTTTAAAGGGTTAAAGACAGAAGCAATTACTTTTTCCCTCTAACAGTTGAAAAGTCTGTTACGAAAATTAACAAATTGTGGTCAGAAAATTTCTACCGCACTTTGATTTTAAAAAAATAATATTTGCTTGATATTTGCAAAGTAAATATTATTTATAATAATATTATAATAATATTTGCTTTGATATTTGCAAAGCAAATATTATACATAAAGTCAATAATCTTGCACTCACTTCCCACATACTGAAATGATACTGCAAATCATCTTTTTACTTTAATAACCATATATATAATATCATCATTATCATCATCATCAACTACAACAATTGTAAATCCACTGCTGGATGAAGGTCTCCCAAATTCCTTCCACAACGTTTTATCTTGCTCCAGCTTCCTCCTTGTGACTCCCGCATGCTTTCAAATTTCATCCACTCATCTCCCATGTGATCTTTCTCTGGGCGTTTTCCTGTTCCTTGTATACAGTCTAGAATTTCTGCTGTCCACCGGTCGTCTGTTCGTCCGACACAATGTCCATCCCATTGCCATTTCAGGGATTTTACTCTGATCATAATGTCTTCCACTCCTGTCATTTTCCTTATCCATGAGTTTTTCTTCTTATCTTTCCTGGTTACATAAACCATGAATCGCTTCATGCTTCTCTCAGTTGTCTGCAGCATTTGTATGTCTTTTTTAGTTAAGGTCCACGTCTCTGCTCCGTACGTAAGCACTGGATGATTGCACTGATTAAACACTTTTCTTTTAAGACATAATGGCATATTTCTCTTAAAAAATGTACTTTTTTTCCAAAAAGCGCTCGGACCAAGTTTTATACGTCGATTAATTTCTTCAACGATGTGACATTTGTTTGATATCTGCTGTCCGAGGTAAATATAGGTATAATTTATCTCGAGATTTTCCTCATCAATCGATAAATCTTTCCTGTAAAAGCATTACAGGTCAGTTTTGTCTTCTGAAAGTTTGTTTTTAAACCCACTTCTTTACTCTTGTCAACACGTTCCTGGATCATAATCTGCAGCTCTGAAGGGGAAGTTGCAAAAATGACTATGTCATCAGTAAAACGAAGGTGAGTTAAATAATCTCCATTAATCTTTATCGCTTTGTTTTCCCAATTCAGTGATTGAAATATATTTTGCAAGGTGGCGTTAAAGTGTTCGGGAGATATGGTGTCACCTTGTCGCACTCCCTTTCCAATTTTTATTAGTACTGTATCCTCAAATAGCTGAACATTTGCACTTGCATTTTGATAGATGTTATTAATAATACTAATGTATGCATCTTCAAAACCCTAGGATTTCAAAGTCATAGTAATTGCTGATGGTTTCACGGAATCAAAGGCCTTTTCGTAATCGATAAAAGCTATACACAATGGGAGAAATACTTTTGATTGCCGCTGCCATAATTTAATAAATGTTTACTATTATGACTCACATATCTTCTTTCATTGACTTTTCGTCAATAACATTCATTAATCCATCTACATAAGTGCCGCCCAATGACAGGAATTAGTAAATCTTATTGTTTATTGTTATGATTTAATTCCACTTTGTATGTAACGGACTGTGACTTGGTGTTGTCATGAGTGACGGAAATAAATGCAATGTGTTGTATGCATACAAATGTATTTACTCTGGAATCACTTCTTTTATTTCACACTCACAAAGATCTTAGCATGTGAGAAATACATAGCGTAAATTATCTACAAAGAGGCTACACTCTCCATAATTTTAGCTAAGGTCCACATATGAGGCTTGTAAATAAGAAGTAGAAGGATGCATTGTTTAAACACATCTCTTTCAAGACATCATTTTTTTTGATTGGAGGTTTAACGACCATCATAGCAACACAATGGGCTATAAGCATTCGCCTGTCCCTAATTTATGGTCACTGGTTCCGGGGAAGGGAGAGAGCCAGTGCCGTAAGACAAACACCAACATCCATGCCTCACCGGGATTCGAACCCGGACCCCTTTCGCAAAACATCATGATAAATTCCTCTTGAAAATCGTATTATTTCTCCCCAATGCACACCAGCCAATTTTATTCACCTATTAATTTATTGATTGATACGGACTTTGGTTGATACCTGTTGCCGAACGTAGATTTAAGCATCAGGCACTTCAAAATGGCCGCCCAGGTGGCGCAGTGGTCTAAGGCGTCGGCCTCTGATCATTCGTCCGAAGAGGGTCCGGGTTCGAATCCCAGTGAGGCATGGATGTTGTGTTTGTCTTATTGCACTGGCTCTCTCCCTTCCATGGAACCAGTGACCCTAAATTAGGGACGGGCGACTGCTTATAGCTCATTGAGTTGCTCACGGTGGTCGTTAAACCTCCAACCAAAAAAAAAAAACTTCAAAATGTATCCACCAAACAATGGCGTATCCACATAGATGCTAATTTTGGTCAGAACTATCCTCTTGGTCTACGACTTGGCGTTTGTATGAAAAAAAACCGCATGCAATGCATTGATTATGACACGCTTTCCAACATACCAGAAATCATTACTCAAGTTATTAATACTCAAGTTATGAGGATAATGGCTGTGGAATAATTCTCGCTCCTGTGCCCTGACATTTATCCCCATTTCGGTGATATTCAACCGAACCGGTTCAGTATACCTCCGGAACAACATGATAAAGTTTTGTCGCAATCGAAGCATTTTTACGTAAGTTATTATGCATAAAGGCGATGGAATGGATCCCGCTCCTATATCCTCACTTTTGACCCCATTTCGCCCACTTTCAATAGGGTTCGTCCCCACGTTGTTCCCTACCACACACTAGAATTTCATCGAAATCGAACCATTTTTACGCGAGTTGTCGTGCGGACAGAAAGACAGACGGACAAAGCTGGAGCATATACGCTTCTTCAACTTACGGTTGGAAAACGTAAAAAATGAAATTAAAATGAAAAAAAATGATTGCTTGCGGAAAATGCGAGATTCACACAAACTTTCACAAACGCAACTCAGTTTTAACTAAAGTAAAAAATAAAAAAAAGTAATTCAGTTTGATTTTTTTTTAATAGGTGCAGCACCGGAACAGTCATCCACTACTGTCCCGGTGTTCTACCGAATAAAAATGGATGGCAATTAAACCGATCAAAACGGATGGCGATACAACAGCACACAGCCAATGGCCCCGCATGTCACAAATAAAATGTCTTGTGATTGGTTGTTACTTGTTGCGGAGGGCTTTGCCTCCTCTTGCTGCAAAGATCTCATGTTTAATCTTATGTCACTCTTATTGGAATTATTTGATCTTTTAATTCTCTGCTCCTTTCATCTTAATGTATGGTCTGACTCACACTGTGGGCCACGACGTTAAACAAAGCTGTTCAATATCAAGCACGACTCACACTTTTGTCTAAGAACACGAAAAATGTGTATAGGTGTGTCTCCATGTATGTTTGAATCCCACCCAAAACCAAACTAGCGACTTGCTCTGTAGTATGATAACTGACAGTCTTGCTCTGGGTTCTAGTTTCAACAGACAACTCTTTTACGTTGGCTCCGTCTGTCATAAGTCGATTTGTTAATACCCCGTACAACGAATCACCGGCAAAACCTCAATAAATCGACTCAATAAAGACAGACGGCAAAACCCTCTGTCTTAAGTCGATTTGTTAATACCCCGTACAATGAATCACCGGCAAAACCTCAATAAATCGACTTATGACAGACGACAAAACCGTCTGTCTTAAGTCGATTTGTTAATACCCCGTACAACGAATCACCGGCAAAACCTCAATAAATCGACTTATGACAGACGGCAAAACCGTCTGTCTTAAGTCGATTTGTCAATATCCCGTACAACGAATCACCGGCAAAACCTCAATAAATCGACTTAAGACAGACGGTTTTGCAGTCTGTTTTAAGTCAATTTGTTAATACCCCGTACAACGAATCACACGGCAAACCTCAATAAATTAGCTTGGGGCTCTCACAATGTTAATAAATACAAATGTTTTGACCCATTGTAGTCAATACCAGATACCATTGAATAAAATACGGGATTACACCATTGTGCAACACAAATTGAGAAGACGTGAATCAGTTTATTGGCGTAAATATGACATGGAGATAGTATCCGAAAAGTTGCAAAACATCATATTTATTTTATCATGTCATATTTACACAAATAAACGGATTCATATCTTCCAAATTTGCATTGTACAATGGTGTAATCTCGTATTTAATTCATTGATATTCTGCGCTTCCGGGTAATCACGGGAATGAATTAAAACCTCTAGATTCACTATATATGAATGCCTGTTGCTTCCACTGGCGAATCATGTGATGGTTATATTGAAATTGTTCGGAAACTTGAAACTTGGTCGTTCTGGATTTTGTAGTGGTTAGCATACTCCAGCGCTACCCGGGAGACGCGGGTTCGAATCCCGCTACGGGACGACGAAATTTTCAAGTTTTCGGATATTATCTGACTCAACATCCATGTCATATTTATGCCAATGAACAGCATCACGTCTTCCAAATTTGTAAGATACCAGATACCATTCTATATACAATTTACTATACTTTGTCCATCTAATACTGCATAATATACGCTATGTTTAAGAACAACTTTACTGGCATACAATTGTACTTCTGCTGGATTAGCTTGATGGAGCTATTCACCTAGCAGCACCTGATCCCCATCACCAATTTTTGCATTTAATCTGGCCTGAGCTCACTACCTGACAGCTAGGTACATGCGTACCAAAAATTAGCCTCATGGCCACTTGCCGATGCTCACCTGTAGGAGCATATAATTTCTTTTTCTTTGTGCCTCGGGGTGTATTCTTTCCACTCTAACTCTCTTCGCCACTTTTGCTGTCTTCCGTCCTGTCAAGACAGGATTCTGTTCCCTCCATTTTAAATGTAGTCCGAGCGATTCGCGGCGCAACATCTAGGTGTCAGCGGACCATGAGGACTACACGTTCCCCTTTTTAAAGGCCCGAGAATAAGCTTCATGGTAAAGGACTTAACCTAATTTTAGAGACTGTCGTTATTACGAGGGTTGTACCAAAAATAATGCAAAAAAAAAAAAAAAAATTCGCTGAACCCAACTCTCGAATCTTCTTTGAAAAAATTCTGGTGTGGACTGTTGTACCTATTTCTTCACAGCTAATTTCACCTCATCTCTGTTCTGAAATCTTTGTCCCTGGCGACTGTCCTTCATTGGAAAAAAACAGGTGGAAGTCGCAGGGCGCCAGATATGGTTAGTGCGGTGGATGGAGGACCACCGACCAGCCTAATTTGCTGATCGCCTGATTTGTTGCCAAAGATGTGTATCGCTTCGTATTGCCATGGTGAATGTGGATCACTTTCAAATTCTTGTCCTGTTTCTTCTTCCATATGGCTTCTCTAAACTTCTTGAGTGTCTCAATGGGCCACTCGCTGGTCACCGTACGGCCACGTCTACATAATAAAAAAGAATGACATCCCTGTCATCCCCAAAAACAGTCCCCACTGTGCTGATTGCTGGCTCTTGGACTTCTTAGGCTTTGGTGAAAATGTGCGACGCCATTCCATGGATTGATTCTTTGTTTTCGGATCGTAAAAATACGACCACGTTTCATGTCCTTTTACCAGGTCGAAAATCAACGTGTCTCAGACTTCTACATTTTTCTCCTGCAAATCGGGTGTCAACTGCCGAGGTACCCACTTTGTACACACTTATCGGTACCCTAAGTCTTCCACCATCTTCTGTATGGCATTGTGACCACAGTCCAGTTGTGCAATAGGCTCAAGGATTGTGACTCGTCTATTCGCGCGAATCAATTCATCCACTCGCTGACGATTCGTGTCAGAGGTCGTAGATGATGGTCTCCCCCTTCGGGGTTTGTCTTCAATGCTGAATTCCTCTTCTTTAAACTTCTTCATCCATCTGTGCTCATTGCTCTTGTCAATGTTGTTATGTCCGCAAACATTCTTCAGTCATCTCTGGATGCCGGAAAGCCTGCACCTATCCATCATCAATAACTCAATGACGGCACATTGCTTCTACTTGGAATCCATCATTTACCTGCAATGAGGAAGAAGGGTTACTATAAAGGAAGAGTTAATCTCCCAACATGTGCAATTTGAAGGAACTCAGTCAGTCAATAAAGAAGTTATGCCCGCTTTTGCATTACCTTTGGTTTGGTACAACCCTAGCATTATCTCTTCACACACGTGCTTCTGAGTTATGACTGAGTGATGAACTATCTAAAACAGAACGTCGAATTGAGTTTTCTCTGACCACAGGAAATAAATAGTTCATGCTCTAACAGCGGTATTGCTTATTTTTAACATTAAAGATTGTGCATACCATGCATTGTTGGGGTGTGAATTGCCCAAAAGTTTTAATTGATTAATCACAATTCTTTAGCTAATTAATCACTTGATTAATTATCCTTTTAAGTAAAAATCTCCTGCAATACTTTTTCTCAAAAGACATTTTTATTATCGCTAAACATTCCCCATACCAGTATACTGTATATGCCTCTGCCACAAACCTCTGTCTCTTCAGTTCTTGTAAAAGCATTGTATACCGTATAAGTTAGAAGTTGCAACTCTGTCTGTTGGTGTAAATTATGACAAGAGTAGTGAGTCAAACAATAACCGAAAACTTGAAATTTCATCTTCCTGGAGCGGGAATTGAATCCGTGTCTACCGGTTTGCACCCGAATATGTTAACGACTACACCACCCAGAACTACCAAGTCTCAAGTTTCCGAGTAATTTGAATTTAACACATACTCGGGCGCAAACCGTGAGGCGTGGATTCGAACCCGCTCCAGGACGATGAAATTTTCAAGTTTTGGGATATTATTTGACTTACCACTCTTGTCATAATTTACACCAACAGACGGAATCACAACTTCAAATTTGTATTGTATACTGGTGTAAACCAATATTTCCCAGTTTCATGGCATTGCATACCGATTTTGTGTTCTGTAAGTTCATGTAAGGTCAGGTGATGCGTAACATCACAGCCTCTCCTTGACAAATGTCAACCCCGCCTTCTCGTGGTGCATCCTGTTCCCACTAAAGGGGCTCTGACGACCGCAAATAGCGGTATAACTATACCATCGGGATCAGAGGAAATGCTATCCCACACTCACCAACCCGCTTGGCCAGCGTGGTGAGTTATGGCCAAACACCTCCAAAATGACTCTACAACTTAAATCTTGGCCCTCAGTCTCCGGCAGCTGGAATGTACCTGGCCAAGGCAGCGGCCAGTGCGACATGAAGGCAGAGGGTGCTAAGAATCCCCGGAGGACCGGACTAGGCTGCCATTTGATGCTGACCTTGGCTACCTACAACGGACGCTCCCTATCTTCTGATTCAAGGCTTCTTGAATTGGAAGAGGAACTACAAAGGATCAAGTGGGACATCGTCGGGCTGAGTGAGGTAAGGAGAAAAGGAGAAGATCTCATTGAACTGAAAAGTGGACATCTCTTCTATTATCGTGGGACAGATACTGGCAGAACTAGTGGTGTTGGATTTATAATAAACAAGAAACTGAAGGATAAAGTGGTAGAAGTTGAAAGTTCCTCTGACAGAGCTGCACGACTCGTTATCCAACTATCGAGAAGATACCAGGTTCAGATTATTCAAACTTATGCACCCACCACAAGTCATCCTGAAGAAGAAATTGAAGAATTTTATGAGGAAATTCGTCATCTAAATAATAAAGGTAAGCAGCACTTGAAGATAATTATGGGAGATTTCAATGCAAAAATAGGGCACCGGCAACAGAATGAAACTTCAGTAGGTAAATTCGGTCACGGCAACAGAAACCAGCGTGGAAATACTCTCGTTGAGTTTGCAGAGGCAGAAGGATTTTTCATCTTGAATTCCTTTTTCAAGAAAAAGCCACACAGGAAATGGACATGGAGACATCCAATTGGGACGACAAGTGAAATTGATTTTATTATGTGTAACAAAAAATTCGTCATCGAAGACTGCAGTGTGCTAAACAAGTTCAACACAGGTAGTGACCATAGATTGGTGAGATGTAAGATGCACCTCAACACTAAACTGGAACGTGGCAAGCTCATAAGACAAACAAAATGTATTGACATAACCAACCTTAAAAAACACCATAATACTTTCAAGTTGGAACTGAAGAACAGATTCTCTGCTTTAGAAGGCCTAACATCGGAAGAAGTGGATATTTCTGAAGTTAACAGAAACGTAACCAAAGCTCTTATGGAAACAGCAACAAAATTAGCTGGGTCTAAGAACAAGTTGCATGTAAACAAATTATCAGGAAAACCAAAATGTTGATGCAAAAAAGAAGAGAGATGAGGACAACTAAAGAAGATGTGACTTCCAAAGTGGAATATATAGAGCTATGCAAGACAGTAAGAAAAAGTATCACTGAAGACGTAAGAAAATTCAACTGTGAACTAGTAAGGAAAGCAATTGAAAACAACCAAAGCCTAAAGATAGCAAAGGGACATCTCAGTAAGGGAAGAAAACAGATTATGGCTCTGAGAAAAGAAGATGGTTCTATAACAAG
This sequence comes from Macrothele yani, assembly GCA_039090855.1. Classification (NCBI taxonomy): domain Eukaryota; kingdom Metazoa; phylum Arthropoda; class Arachnida; order Araneae; family Macrothelidae; genus Macrothele; species Macrothele yani. The sequence continues at coordinate 27,561,310 of CM077001.1, forward strand.
AAATAGAGGCGAAATTTTGACAAAAGTGAAAGATTTCTACTCCAAACTATATGAAAGGGATGATACATGTACTCCAGACATCATGAAAGGTACCGGAGTTCTTCCAGTCCTCCCAGCAGAAGTTGCTTATGCAATCAAGAACATGAAGCGGGGGAAAGCTCCAGGAGAAGATGGAATTACTATAGACATCATACAAGAAGCAAGTGGAGAAATTGAAACAGTACTCGCCCAAATTTTCACTCGATGCCTTAATGAAGGGAAGATTCCTGAGGATTGGAACAATGCTACAATGATCCTGCTACATAAAAAAGGTGACATTGAGGATCTCAGGAACTACAGACCTATCAGCCTCCTATCAGTGGTTTATAAAATCTTCACTAAAGTTCTTTCACACCGCTTGAAGGTAACACTGGACATGGCTCAACCGAGAGAACAAGCTGGATTCAGGAGTGGCTACAGCACAATAGATCATATCCACGTACTGAGAGAACTAATTGAAAGAGCGAGGGAATATGAACTTCCATTGTGCATGGCTTTTATCGATTATGAAAAAGCCTTTGATTCGGTGAAACCATCAGCAGTTACCACGGCTCTGAAATCCTGCGGTATTGAAGATGCATACATTAATATTATTAATAACATCTATGAAAATGCAAGTGCAAAGATTCGGCTGTTTGAAAATACAACACACATAAAAATTGGAAAGGGAGTGAGACAAGGTGACACCATATCTCCGAAGCTCTTTAATGCCACATTGGAAAATGTCTTTCAATCACTGAACTGGGAAAACAAAGGGATAAAGATTAATGGAGATTATCTAACCCACCTTCGTTTTGCTGATGACGTAGTCATTTTTGCAACTACCCCATCAGAGCTGCAGAGTATGATCCAGGAACTTGCTGACAAGAGTAAAGAAGTGGGATTAAAAATGAACTTTCAGAAGATAAAAGTGATGTTCAATGCTTTTACAAGAAATGAAGATTTATCGATTGATGGAGAAAAACTGGAGATAACAGATACGTATGTTTATCTTGGACAGCAGATATCAAGTGAGGGTCACATTGATGAAGAAATTAATCGGCGTACAAAACTTGCCTGGAGAGCTTTTGGAAGAAACAGCATAATTTTCAAGAGCAATATGCCGTTATGTCTTAAAAGAAAAGTGTTTGATCAATGCATCCTTCCAGTGCTTACGTATGGTGCAGAGACGTGGACCTTAACTAAAAGAGACATACAAAGACTGCAGACAACTCAAAGAAGCATGGAGAGGTGCATGCTTGGTATAACCAGGAGAGATAAGAAGAGGAACTCGTGGATCCGAAAAATGACGAGAGTGGAAGACATCATGATCAGAGTTAAATCCCTGAAATGGCAATGGGCTGGACATACTGCCAGAAGGACAGACCATAGATGGACAGCCGAAATTTTAGATTGGATTCCAAGGGACAGGAAAAGACCCAGAAAAAGACCACATGGGAGATGGGTGGATGAAATTCGTAAATATGCGGGAGTGACATGGAGGAGACTGGCACAAGACAGACCGTTGTGGAGGAAACTTGGGGAGACCTTCGTCCAGCAGTGGATTGATAATGGTTGACAATGATGATGATGATGAAGTTCATCTTTTATCCGACTGTTTTATTAGGTGTACAAATAAGTTCTAAGGCGTTCTTTGTGTGACGTATACCGCTAATTTACATATCCGACATTACCCCTCGCGTTGTTGTCATGTGACTGTAACTGGTTTGGAGTATAAAATGTAACACAGAAGTTTGCCCAACAGTCAAACGCACTTGCACATCGGTAGGTGAAAGATGGCATGCGATACTGCATTTATGCGACACTGCATTCGTTACGAATTTCAACAAGGAAAACATTCTGCAAAAGCATGGGCATCAATCTGTTCTGTTCTGTTCTGGGGGAGAATATTGTATCGAAAAGCACGTGTGAGTTTTCGTTTAGACGGTTTAAAGCAGGATGTTAGCATATCAAGAACGTTGCGGCGCCCCGCAGAAGGTTGCACATGAGGAACTAAATGGTTTACGCACAATGCGAAAGATTGAGAAGGAAGGAAAATGGGTAGCACATTACCTGAACCAGAGAAACATGGATGAGCGTGTCATGAAGTGTTTGAATCTGTTTAATAAACAAGACATAAAATCTTTCCTGGAATCGTTACGTGTGATGAAAAGTGGATATGGTACGACAATCTCAAATGCAAATAACACTGGGTAGACCCCGGTGAAGGAACCACTTCTACACCGAAAGGCAATATTCACTCCAAGAAATTTCTGCTGTGCTTCTGGTGGGATATGAAGGGTGGGCTCTATTATGAACTATTGGAACAGAGTCAAACTGTTACTGCTGATCTCTACAAGCCAGAAATGCTTCGATTGAACCAGGAAATCTATAAGTAACGTCCACTCACAGGCAAAGGATGGCGTTCCGTGAAATTACTGCATGACAACGCTAGGTCGCATGTTCTGAAATTGGTCAAGGAAACGTTATTGACGCTTGGCTGGGACGTTTTGGAGCACCCGGCGTATAGTCCCGACATAGCCCCTTGAGACTATCATTTGTTCCAATTGATGCAACATGGTTTGCCTGCTGTACGGTTCCGGATATGTGACGAAGTGCAAAATTGAGTTGACGACTTCATCGCGTCACACGACGAAGTATTCTTCATGGCTGGAATCCGTCAGTTACCCAATCGATGGCGGAAGGTGATAGATAATGACGGCGCATATTTTGATTCGTAAAGGTATTGTTGTTTTCTCTCAAATTGCATGTTGCGTTGTCTTAAAACGCTTTGAAACTTATTTGTACACATAATACTTTTGTCAACAAGAATCAGGGTTCATTATAATGCACATGGATCTACGTTAATGAGATACTTTATTTCAAACGTAATTTTTTTACGTTTACGGGAAATCGTAGTTTTATCTTAATTTACCAAAGATAACGCAAAAGCATGTTGCTTCAGTTATAGACACATTTCGATATTTCCAGTTTGGAACGATGTATCTTTTCGTTATTTTGAACGAACAGGTCCTAATTATCAATTCACAGGTGTGAGCATAGGCATGGGAGAAGCAAAGTCCACGACGTGGAGCATTTATTGATGTTTTCTGCTACGAAATGCATGGCACGATGTGAACAGGAAGCATTCTTTCTCCGACCCTGGGTGTTTAATGATGTGTCACCAGGGGTAATTTTTCGACATCAAGAAGGGTTTTCTTTTTTTCTTTCTTTCTCCTCTTCTTTTTTTTGTTCTTTACTTTGACGTATGAGCAAAACCTTGCGCTAATGACATTTTCAATAACAAAATGATAAGTGTTACTAATCGAAAAACTGTTCTCCTGTTACAAAAGTGCGGAATTTTTTTTTTCAGCTTATTTGCATCATTTCTGCTAAAAATGCTATTATAGGATTTTATAAAAACTTATTCTTCCTAGGTCAACGCCTAATCTCTAGGCTGTTAGCTAAATGTAAAACAAAAGTTTGGAAGCTACGTAAAGTGAAAACTAATTATAACTAATAAGAGACACCAAGATAAAACTTCGCGTGCGCACTGTTAATTTGAATATTAACCTATTATGCTAATTAGCGATTCATTATCTTCGTACGCTCTCCCACAGTAGCATAAACAAGGAAAATATTAAGCCGCTGTGATATTGAGACCTTAAATATGTAATTAGGCTGCCTACAGGAGAATATGGTTTTTACTTCTTTATTGCAATTTTGACGTACGGCCAAAGGTCGCTTTAGTTATATTTCGTCAATATCCAGAAGCTTAAAGCTGAAGAATTACAAGGTGATTCACGCGGCACTGAACACTTATTTTTTTAATTAACTTACGATTGCAAAGGCACATTTGAATGAAATTAGTGTAAAACATATCAATGCAAAATGGAATGTCTCATAGAACATGCTGGAAGTACCCACCAGAGCTCAGTTCGGGCTTAATTTGAAGAGCCCGAGACCGTCCTAGCCCGAAGAATGTCAGCTCGACCCCGCTCAAACCCGAATTTTATATTGCAAGAGAGATCCCGAGCCCGAACGAGACCTAAACCTATGATTAACCTGTTTAGGCAGTAAGATAAATATCCTCTCCCAGACTTCCACTCTTTCGTCACCGTGCAATTAACCAGCCTTTATTAGCAGGGAGCTGGCCCGTTGAGGTAGGGAGCAAAATTTTGTCAGCTTGCTCTCTACCATCTACACTTAAGAGCAATCGAATCAGACACAGCTCTGCGTTATGCAAATGTGGCTTTGTGGGCGGCCCTGTAAACGGAAAAGACATGATGTATGCAGCGATCCGACAATATAAGGAGTGATGCGACGGGAATCAGTAAGAGTAGCACGCAGTATGGGTAAGACGAAGGATCTAAGCGCATTTGATCGTGGGCAAATTGTCCGGGCATGACGAATGGATCACTCCATCTCGGTAGTCGTGCAGGCACTGGGATTTACAGCAGCAACTGTGTCACGGGTGCATCGTGAGTACATCGAATCTGGTAAAACCATCCATGCAAAGGCCAACTGCCGTGGACAACAGCGTGTGGATGAGCGGGGTCATCGTCGGCTAGCTCGCATTGTAACAGCGGATAGACGGGCCACACCATCCAGAACATCTCCTCGCTATGGGGTACAGAAGCCATCGTCCCACGAGGGTGCTGCTGACCACACATCACAGGGTGCAAAGATCAGCATGGGCGCCGGAACATCGCCACTGGACCGTAGACATGTGGAAAAATGTTGCCTGGACTGATGAGTCGAGATTCACGTTGGTACATGCGGATGGCAGGATACGCGTACGGCGCGAACCACATGAAGCGATGGATCCTTCTTGCCAGCAGGGTACTCTTCAAGCTGGTGGGGGTGGCATTCTCGTCTGGGGACTGTTTACATGGACTAAAATGGAACCCCTGGTACGTGTGACATCGTCCCTCACAGGTCAAAGTTACCGGGATATCCTGGACGACCATTTGCTCCCGTTTGTGCGTCTTCAACATCCCACTGGGGACCTCATCATGCAACAATACAATGCAGCTCCCGAATTGTATCCGAATGGTTGGATGAACACTCCACCGACGTAACCTCGCTTCCTTGGCCAGCTGGGTCACCTGTCCTCAATCCCATCGAGCTCATCTGGGATGCCATCGAGAGAGACATTCGAGGCTCTGACCCCCCTCCATGAAATCTTCGTGAGCTGTGGGAGCTCCATGCCGAGACGAATCGCCGTCGTCATGGCGAAAAGTGGTACTACACGTTACTAGACAGGTATCTCTAATTCAATTGCTCGTCAGTGTGTCGTTCTTAGAGAAACTTTACCTTTGCTGAAATCCAGTAATTCATGGCCTACGGTTACTGTTACAAAATCCTTGAATCGAGTTCCCACTCTCTGTTGATTTCCCACTCACCATCTAGACGCAGTTGCCGAAAGATTTTATGAAACAACTAGTTAGTGTAAAAAAAATCTCGTGTGCTAAATCACTTCAAATCACATTTAGAAAAAAAGAAAAATATGCTCTCCCTCACTCACTGCCCGAGCCCGAACTCCAGTGAGAATTTTGCAGCCCGAGCCCTGTTCGGGCAATGGCTCGACTTCGGCCCATCTCAGCACTGGTACCCACCGCCGACGTCCAGGCACATCAATATCACAAAATCATTAAAAATTTGCAAAGGAAAACCAAATTTATTTAGCCAGTGGAAACGGCTGGTCGACCGCTCCGGACAACCACCTGTTGATGAAGAACCTACGTAGTTCCTCTCTCTGAACTTTAACTTTTGTTATCTGGCATCTCCTCGAGACGAATGGTGAAATGAATGATGGGTAATTACTTGTACTTTATACTAATTGACTCTGCATTCCTACGACACTTAGCCCGATGATAGGACCATGAGAGCCCCGAAAGTTCTTGCTTTTAAATTATTTTAATTTGCAAATAAATTTGGTTTTACTGTGCAAACTTTTAATGATTTTATTTATCGTACGCAGACAGCAATTGTGACACCTATTACCTTGTCGTACGAATAATTAGTTTTATCTTCAATTCGTCCAGGCACATGTTCACCCGACGCTCCATACTGGCGAATGTGCGATGCAGCCTAGCAACGTCGATTGCAGCAATTTCGCATGTGATGCTGTCTTTCAGTGCCTCAATCGATCTTGGCTTGTTGGCACAAACCATGGTTTTTTAAAAGTCCCCAGCGAAAGAAATCTGAAGATATCAGTAGTGGCGTAAGGGCCGTACCAAAAACCCTGCAGTTTCAACTTTTCAAGTAATAAATTTAACATTACGTGTAATTGCTTTGTCCAAAACTAAAATAAATCATTTGAAGAAATCACCCTCTTACACATGGCAGATCTGAGGCTGCTGTGAATAAATGTTAACGCCTGTCGTGCACGTAATCCTAGATAACTGTCTGTTTTCCCACATCCTCCACTGAAGACTTCAAAGTACTTCCCTGGCCCTCTAATTCTCCAGACTTAAACCCTATTGAGCATTTGTAAGACCACCTCGATCGTGTTGTTTGCTCTGCGGATCCTCCACCACGTACACTCCAGCAGCAGTCAGATTGCACTACAGTCAGCATGGCTCCACATACCTGTGAACACCTTCCAGCAGCATACTCAGTCACTTCCGACCCGTTTAGCTGCTGCACACGGCGGTTACTCTGGATATTAGCTAGGGGTCACAATAATGCGACTCGACCGTGTAGTAGTTCCGTTTAATGCTCAAAAAATCAACGCACATTTTCTTGTTTTCCATTTTTATTCGCTGTCAACGAAGTTGAATAAAATAAAAACCTTTTTATTTTATAGGTGTCACTCTGAGCTAAGCGTGGTGATTAGGTTGGGCAATATGACGTTCAGTACGGAAGCAAACAACTTCATCTGTAACAATCTGGCTCAAAATCACGCTTCTGTTTTCTACCACCAGAGCCTCCACATACCCCATGTTTTTTTGTTCTTTTTTTGTTAGGGGTTTAAAGACTACCGGGAGCAGTTAAACCCTAACAAAAAAAAATATACAAATTTATTATGAAGTTAAATTAACGTCCTTAATTTAGGGTCACTGGTTCCACTGAAGGGAGAGAACCAGTGAGACGTGGATCTTGTGTTCCACGTCTCACTGGTATTCGAACCCGGACTCATCTCGGACGAACGTCAGAAGCCAGCGCTTAGACCACTGTTCAACCGCGGCAGCCGTACGTCATATTACTGCATGTTGTTAATGTTGAAGGACTGCAACGACGCTTGTCATGATTTCAATGCATTGCGCGTGTGTGAGAATTTTATACATAATTCTGACAATTTCCGACCATTCACGAATTGCAAACTATAGACTCTTTGCTGATGGCAATAGCTCTCCATTACCGGCTCATTTTGGGGCTCATAGAAACCTAATCAGTGCGCATACTTCTGAGTGATCCTCTGTTTCCAGACGGGTCAACATTTTAAGTTGAATTTCTTCTCTAGTCCTTTTCCATGTTATTCAAACACCAAGGCTGAACAACTCCCTCAAGTCAGGAGATTGTAATGATGTTGAACGGCAGATTTATATATCTGTAACCGGCGCTAGAGTTAAATGGAAAGTGCTTAGCGATTGGCATATGCCTTCTATTTTTTATGTATTTTTACGTGGGTTCAAGTTTATCCCTAAATCTGTAAAAGTAAACTTCGGCGTTTACAACGTTTTTTCATTTTTTTTGTGGAGTTTTAACGTCCACCGTGAACCCATGGGCTATAAGCATTCACCCGTCCCTAATTCAGGGCCATTTGTTCCAAGGAAGAGACTCATCCACTGTCGTTAGACAAACACAATATCCATGCTTCACCGGGATTCGAACCCGGACCCATCTTGTACGAATGGTCAGAAGCCAGCGCTTAGATCACTGCACCATCAAGCCGGCGTATAATGTTATAAAGATCAGCTACAGTTCCTGCTATGACATTGATTCTGTAACAACACAGACGATGCCGTCCCGGTGGCGCAGTGGTCAAAGCGATGGCCTCTGATCATTCGTCCGAACGGGGTGCGGGTTCCAATCCCCGTGAGGCATGGATGTTGTTTTTGTCTTACGGCACTGGCTCTCTCCCTTCCCTGGAACCAGTGACCCTAAATTAGGGACGGGCGACTGCTTATAGTTGCTCGCGGTGGTCGTTAAAAATCCATTAAAAAAACAAAAAAAAAACACAGACGATCGTACTGTGTGACGTACTACAGAAGTGAAAACACGTGATAAGACGACAAATCTGCAGCGAGACATTCTGTCCGTGTAGCGGACCGCGGATGTCCTAGTGGTTAACGTTCGTGACTGCCACGGAGAAGACTTCAGGTTCGATCCCAGGCAGGTACGAACGCTCGAACTACTAAATATCCACCGTGTGTCGGATGGGCGCGTTAGGCCGTCGGACCCCGGGTACTGGCCCCCCGGTAATAAATAAGGACGTATTTCTCCCCCTTTCTACCTCGCTCCCGTGTCACTTTCCTATCGGGCGCTCTAGCCCATACCTCCTAGCTTCCTATTACTAAGGGTTGTTTAAGACCTGGAGTCAGACACTCCCTTCCTAAAATCCTGTACATATGATCTGATCTGATCTGTCGGTGTAGCTCAGTTGGGAGAGCGACTTACTCCGGGCGTGAGGAGACACGTATTTGATGTCCGTGGCGGACAAACTTGTGTTTTCACATTAGCACCGATTGTGGAAAATGAATGCACTGGTCGTTGGGTTCTTCGAAAAACGTGTGTTTGTTTCACGCATGGTATGGAATTAACGAAAAATTCGCTTCGAATGAAAAAAAATCAATTAAGAGGGAGATGATGTGACGTATTACAGAGGTGAAAACATGCGTCAAAACGACAAATTCTGCAGCAGGATATTCTGTCCGGGTAGCTCAGTTGGAAGAGCAACTTACTCCGGAGTGAAGGGGACATGGATTCGAACCATAATTAAGACTAACAGACGGCAGACACAATTTCTTATTAGCAACAAATCTGGTGAACACAGCATAATCCAGATATCTGATATCATATTGAAAAATAGGCAATTTAATATGAGTTATTTAAAAAAAAACATGATACCTAGTTTCAAGGTAAAACTTTTATAATGTTTTGAATGAGACATGTAATCTGTGTTCAGCATATAGCGAACAGATTTCTTCTGTAATTTGAGTAAGCATAACTTATTGTTTGCACTTATATTTGAATATCAAGATTCCAGACAATGGGAGAGATGAGTATAAATAAAAGCATAGTAAAATGGTTTTAGGACATTGATAGGGAAGAGATGCTTAATTTTATTAAGTAGGATAACCTGTAAGGAAACTCTTTTAAAGCAAACTGAATATGAGTATTCCAGTTACAGAATTCATCAAACCAAACGACTAAACACTGAACTTTGTCTACAATTTTAAATGGGAGATTGTAATCTCCCATCTTACTCTCCAGTCAGGATTAATAATTATTAATCCTGACTGGAAAGTTATTTACGTCATCCTTTTCATGAACATTTCAGAAATATACAGAATTGTTTTTTTAAAATATTAAGTGATAATTTGTTAAAGCATATACAATCAGATAAATTTGATAGATCGTTATTGAGCAATTACCTTTAGCTTATGCAAATTATGACATTTTTGAAAAATAACAGTGTCATCAACGTATAACAAATCATGATCATGACTTGAACGTAGGCACACAGGAAGGTCATTAATATATAACAATAACAGTAACGGTCACAATATCGAGACTTGAGGTACTCCACGTGAAATATTAAGTAAATCAGGGTTTATATTATTTACAGAAACATAATGTCTGCAATTAGAGGGATAGCTCATTAAGAGGGAAAGTATTTTGCCACGAAAACCGTATTTGGTTCATTTGTGTAACAGAATATCATGATTTACCGTGTCGAAAGCTTTTTGGAAATCAATTAAATCACGAATAGTATAACAACTCTCATCTAGTGCTTCCGAAATAAAGTTTGACAACTTAGCAACAGCCATTTCTGTAGATCTGTTTCTTTGGAAACCGAATTGATCCAAAAAGATGGTTGTGTAAAAAATCAACCATTCTGCTATGAATATCCTTTTCAAAAATTTTACTCCAAATAGGTAAGAAGGATACCTAATTGAGTAATTTACTGTCTGTAATTACAGGTAGATTCCATATTTCCTTTTTTAAAAACAGGAACAACCTTAGCGATTTTCAGACTGCCAGAAAAGTGACCTGAATAAAAACTCAGATTAATGATATATGTTAAAAGTAGTACCAAAATGGGAGACTCAGTCTTTTATGGCTCTGCAATTAATATTTATTGTCTGAACCGGAACTTATTTTTAGGGACAAGAAAGTGATAACATTATAAATTTCAGTATCATCGACAGGGAGTAGAAACATTGAGAAAAATACTTCCTTAATTTTAAATGAAGAATCAAAGCCTTTAGAGTTTGTGGGCAAGTTTAGCTGAGATGATAAATCATGATCTATGTTAATGATTGTTAAACTTATTAGTGACTGATTTTGAACCAACAATAAAAGTACCAGAATTATTTTTATTGATTGGAGGTTTAACGACCACCGTGAGCAACTTAGTGGGCTATAAGCAGTCACCCGTCCCTAATTTAGTGTCACTGCTTCTAAGGAAAGGAGAGCCCCAGCTCCGAAAGAAAATGGCCGCCTCGTTGACGCAGTGGTCTAAGCGATGGCTTCTGATAATTTTTCTGAGTTGGGTCCGGGTTGAATTCCCATGAGGCATGGTATGTTTGTCTTACAGCTTTGGGTCTATCCCTTCCCAGAAACCATTGGCCCTAAATTAGGGACGCGCGACTACTTATAGTCTACTGAGTTGCACATGGTAATCATTAAACCCCACTCAAAAAAAAAAAAAAAAAAAAAAAAAAAAAAAAAGAGGCAAACACAACATCCATGCCTCACCGGGATTCAAACCCGGGCCCATCAGGAACAAGTGCATAGATCACTGCGGCACCGGGACGACAAAAGTTATCAACGTGAGGTTCTACTCAGGTTAATTAACATTCCTACTCGCAGCACCGGTAACGCAGGGGGTCCAAGAGATGGCTTCTGGTCATTCGTCCGGGAAGGGTCCTTTGACTGCAACGGAGAAAGCTCAAGTTCGATCCCAGGCACGAGCGAACGCTCGAACCACTAAATATCCGCCGTGCTTTGGATGGGCACGTTAAGCCGTCGAACCCCGGGTACTGGCCTTCTGGTAATAAATAAAGGCGTCTTCCACTCCCTTTCTAGTTCGCTTCCGTGTCACTTTCATATCGGGTACCCAACGCCCAAATCTCTTAGCTTCCTATTTCCAAAGGTTGTTTAAGACCTGGGGTCAGACACTCCCTTCCTAAAATCCTCTACATATGATTTGTGTCTGTGTGAGATGGGTCCGGGTTCGCATCCTTGTGTGGCAGCGATGTTGTATATGTATTACGGCATCAGTTATCTCCCTTCCCTGGAACCAGTGTTCCTAAATTAGGGACGGTCGACTGCTTATAGCCCATTGAGTTGCTCACGGTGGGTTAGTGGTGTTTTTCTGTGCTCCTCAAGTTTTCGTCGGTGTGTGTTATTTTTCTTCGTTGTCAGTGTTCTATTTCGTGTGTGTGTTGTGTGTGAAGGTCCCGTGTTTCTTTTTATATGCCTGCCGAGCTGGTAAGTGCTTATTTTGATTAGTTATCCTTATTTTTCTGCCTTGGCCAAGCTGGCTAAGGGCTAAGCTTCTCCTCGCCATTGCAAATGGCGGCTTCCGGGGAGAATGACGTCCTAACCCTTGTTACCGGAAATGATGATCTCCCGATAACAGCTTCTCTAAATACTACTACCAATGACGTGTCTATCTCGATAAACCACTCCTCCTTGCAGCCTTCTGTTGCTGCCTTACCATCGGATATCGCCTCTTCTTCCAAGTCTCCCAGCGGCGATACGATGTCTTCTCTGAAAGCTAATGATGACGCCATGGATGTTTCGCACTCCATGCCGGAATCATCTCCAAAGCAACGTACAACTACCCTCTCATATGCTGACGTAACCGCATCTAAGTCGAGATCTTCCCAGTCTTCTTTTTCTCCTGGACAATATGTGATGACGCATAATGCCGAAGTCATTGAGGTTGTCCTTAAAGAAGATACCTCTTCTGGGCTGAAATTCCTTCAAACTATGGAGAATGGTGTTGTGTTTCCGAGCCTGAGAAATACAAAACTCACTGCATATACTGCTGCTCTTCGAGAGATTGTTCCTGCATCAGCCATAACTCATGTGGGCAGGAAGCCTTACAAAGTAGTTGTTTACTTCTCTACTCCTGCCCATTCCCTACATGTACTGACCAAGGGCATCTCAATTGGTGATCGTCACATCCATGCCGAACCTGTTTCACAGAGTTCCGTTGTTGTAAGTTTCTCACCAGTTCCACCTGAAGTTTCAGATGATCTCTTGATTGCCGCTCTTCTTCCTTATTGCCGGATCATTGGGGGTGTAACTACCTACTCTTCGTTTCCAGAGGTGCCAGAAGACAGATACCTACTCGGGTTTCGCCGCAATGTTCGTGTGGTCTTCCCTTCCGAAGAGCACATGCTGCGTATTCCACCCACTTTACGTGTACGCTGCTACACGCACATTAGAGAGATATTCATCACAGTAGGCTCCGTCTGTCCGAATTGTAAAGGCACGGGACATCCCCGCGCTCTATGCCCTCATAATGCGAACACTCTTTCCAAGTCAACAGCACGACCTTCTTCCTCTTTGTCACGTCAATCGGCTTCCTCTTCTGGTGCTAAAGACCAGCAACAGCAGACTTCCTCAAAAAGTAGTGATGCAGCAGTTGGTCAACCGACGTCTACAAAAAGTAGTGAGTCAACCGTTGGTCGACCAACGTCTACCAGAAGTAGTGAGACAGCCGTTGGTCAACCGACGTCTACCATAAGTAGTGAGGCCGCCCCGGTGGCGCAGTGGTCTAAGGCGTTGGCCTCTGATTATTCGTCCGTAAGGGGTCCGGGTTCGAATCCCGGCCAGGCATGGATGTTGTGTTTGTCTTACGGCACTGGCTCTCTCCCTTCCCTGGAACCAGTGACCCTAAATTAGGGACGGGCGACTGCTTATAGCCCATTGAGTTGCTCACGGTGGTCGTTAAACCTCCAATTAAAAAAAAAAAAAAAATAAGTAGTGAGACAGCCGTTGGTCGGCCGACGTCTACCAGATGTAGTGAGACAGCCGTTGGTCTGCCAACGTCTACCACAAGTAGTGAGACAGCCGTTGGTCAACCGACGTCTACGGGTAAACCCTCGACCTCGGGTGATACATTGGCGCCCCCATCATCTCTTCAGTCGAAAGAGGCATCAATTGTTAATCCCAAGTCTCCTATAGAGATGGTTGATGACGATTCTGGTCATACTGCTACACCGACCGTTGAGGTTGTTTCTTCAGCTCTTTTTAAATTGCCGGAAGTTCCAATTCCGGTTACAGCACAAAGTCGTGGACGGGCAAAGCGACGTAGAACTTCACGCGCCCAGAATAAGAAGTTTAGAATGACAACCACCCTTAGGGCAGGACGTGATCCTTCTAGTAGTCAGATGCTCACGTCTGAAGGCTCTATGGAATCTGATACAGATGATGGAACAATTATTCCGATCTCCTGTGAAAACTTTTACATATTCTAGAGGCATCCTCTCTTCCACAGACACCTGTGTCTGGAGAGAAGGTGTATGCGTTCCTAATAAGTCCCCGTAGAGACAAGCTGTCTCGCAATTTTTTGGAAGGTTACTCCCACTGTCTGTCTGACACCATGAATCAAATGTTGGCTATACATTCTCATTTACGCACCGTTCCGGGCAGAGATCTGGGTGGTCCTTACTGGGCAAAGAAGTTCCGTAGCCGTCTGGCCAAGTTACAGAACGCAGCCGACAACATCCTCCAACCATCATCAGACTATTCTGTTCAAGACAGTCTCACTGAATAGTAGGGGTATATGTACCCCTTTGGCTAATGCTTTAGCGTATGAAGACGTCCACCACCTCAAAGCAGATCTCCTACTTTTGCAAGAGACAAATTGTCTATCCACTTCACCCTTCCATCGCTGGAGGAGATGGGACTATCAGTTTCATCACGCGTATAGGCTCTCTCTTCGTGGAGGTTTAGCGATTGGTGTACATAATAGATTTCGTCAAGCACTCTCCTCTGTTAAAGTTCATAACCTGTGCCGAGATTTATTGCAGCGACTCACTTTCGTCCTAGATGGACAACGATATTTAGTTTTCAACATATATATTCCATGTTCATCTACACATCTAACGTTGTTATTTTCGTCGCTCCGCACTGCACTTCAGTCAGCATTACCATCAGATCATGTGCTCATTGGAGGAGACTTTAACTGTACACTTCAACCAGAGCTCGATCGCGCTCCTTCGAGGATTGAACATCGTTCACGTCTTGTGGAGCAATTGCGATCATTAGTGTCTGATTTTGATTTACATGACGTGTTCCGACGATTGCATCCGACATCCATTTCACATACCTGGAGAGCTGCATCTGCATCCTCCTCTCTTTCTGCCAGGCTGGATCGATTTTACGCTTCTGCTCCGTTATTGCCCATTACAACGGATTGTATGCACTCTCCTACAGCTTCATCGGATCATTGTGCCATCACTATCTCCTGTAACTCTTCATCTCGTCTGCATGTTAGGTCTCGGTCATGGACACTAGGCACTTCTCTCCTAGCTGATGAGAATATATGCACCGAAATCAGAGATCTTCTTGATCATATGCGAGAGGGCCTGTCCACTGCGCCTTGTGCCATCAATTACTGGCTCGAGGTAAAATCTTACCTAATTTATCTTCTTAGACGTCATTCCTTCTCCGAAGGCACGAAGCGCTCCATGGAAGAGCAAAATCTCCGAAACATCCTGTTACAGCTTGGTGCGAGTCATCCCATGTATACAGCTTACCAAGCGGATCTTAGAGCACTTCTTGAGCCTCGTGCACGTCAGGTAATTCTTCGTCTCCGTCTACAACATCTATCACCAGAGGACTGCTCCTTTGAGTTTCTATCCGCGTTAGAAGAAAAACGCCGCTCGTCGCATCAGCTTCGACTACTTCGGCGGCCAGATGGTGAAATCACCTCCGATCCGGATGCAGTTTGCTCTCAGGTTCGTCGATATTTTACTATCAAATACAGTGAAACTCCTCAGCCTTCTGTTTCTGCTTCTTCTGCTTTACTCTCTGCTCTTCCCCAAGTTCCTTCCAATCTCTCTGATTCCCTTTTACAACCTATTTCGCAGACTGAACTTCGGACCATTCTAGTCTCTCTAAATTCCCGTGCTGTCCCAGGTCCAGATGGCCTTCCGCTCCTTTTCTACCGTACTTTTCTCCCTTCGTTGCTTCCATTTCTTCTCGCCGCTTTAAATTCTGCTCTTTCTTCCTCTTTTCTTCTGAGGGGTTTCACAGAGGCTCATATGGTGTTATTTCCCAAGAAAGGCGATCTGCTTGACTTGGGAAACTGGCGTCCTATCTCGCTACTAAACATTGACTATAAACTCTTCACTAAACTCCTTTCCAGTCGACTCAACCAAGTTCTTCCATTTCTTCTTTCTCCCGACCAGACCTACACGGTTCCTGGTCGGTCCATCACTTCTAATCTCAATCTCCTTCGAGATCTCTTACATCTGGCTCGTACTAACTCTGAACCACTTGCCCTCTTTAATCTTGACCAAAGAGCAGCTTTCGACAATATCTCACATTCGTATCTTTCTGCTGTTCTTATTGCTTTCGGCTTTCCTTTTGCTTTTGTTACCTCTATTCTTGCCCTTTATCAGGACGCTGCTTTCCATGTCAAGACGGCCGCCTTCTTGACTGCACCTATTCCTTTTCGGCGAGGCATTCGGCAGGGTTGCCCACTTTCTGGGCAGCTCTTTGCCATTGCTTTTGAGCCGTTTCTTCGGTCTGTCCATCGAGCCTTTATAGATGCACTGCCACCGCCTACTGCAAGTACTAGGCACTTTTCTGTAACATACTCTGCATATGCCGATGACGCGACCTTTTGTGTAAGGACAGACGCTCAATTCGACATCTTGCTCCAGATTTACGATCAATATTCTTCATGTTCAGCGGCATCACTTAATACATCCAAGAGTGCAGGCCTATGGAGCGGAGCGTGGGCCTCTAGGACTGACACCCCGTGGGGCGCCTCATGGACTGCTTCATCCCAAAAATTCCTTGGGGTCCATCTCGGAGTCCGTCTTTCTGCTCAAAATGAAACATGGAATGCTCTCAGAACACGCCTTACTCGAACTGCTGCATTCTGGCGAGGTTCCCAGTTTTGTACTTCTTACTTCTCAAGAGCTAGAATAGCTCAGACTTATATTCTTTCACCATGTCTATATGCATGGTCAGCAGAACGTATGCCCATTTATCACCTCAATGAAATCACTCGAATCATCTCAACGATAATATGGAACAGGTACCATTGGATCCAGGTCTCCACTCTCTGTCGTCGAGTCACTGATGGAGGTATTTCACTGCTGGAAGTTCGCACCTACTATAAAGCACATAAAGTGGTTTCCTTCCTGCGGCTACTAAGTGCACCAGAGTCGCCAGTTACGCTCGTTAGAGATGTCATGATATCGCCTAGGAATCCCCGAATCACTTTCATCACGTATCTTCTAATGGATCAATCTCCTTTTTTTTCATTCTAAACTTTCCCCTTTCTACAAAGAGGTCCTTTCCTTTCTCCGTTCTCTACCCCTCTTCCGTGCTCCACCGGCTTCCACCACTGAACTATTAGCTGAGCCCCTGTTCTTTTCTTCCATCCTTCATCCCCCTAATGCTCCCTACTTTACTGACCTTTCCTGGCTCCCCGCCGGAATAGTATCTGTTCAGGATCTAATTTCTCCAGATCTTTCTTGGAAACCCTTCTCTGATCTTTCCCCCTCCTCCCCCTACCTTTTCCTCTCTTTTGCTGTATGATTCCTTCCGTTCTTAAATCATTACCCTCTTCCCTAACCTTGCCTCTCAAGCTGGGTTAACTCTTGTTCCCTCTGCCTCTCTTCCTCTTCCCTTTTTCCTTTCCGTTCGGGGCTCATCACTTCCTCTCTCCAGTTTTTCTATCTCGTCTCTTTACCGTTGTCTCATTGATCCACTATATGCTACACCATTGATGATTCCAGATGTTCCGAATGTCGCCCTTTCACAAGTGTGGTCCATGTCTAATTCGCCACTATCTATTCCAGCAGAAAGAAACATCCAATGGTTGTTTCTTCATCGGCGGTTACCAGTTCCTACCAAATTATTCAGGATGACGCTTGTTGATTCGCCTAACTGCATGTTTTGCTCTACGATTGCGGATGTAGATCATGTGTATCAACATTGCACAGTGCTTCTTTCCTTGCTACATCTGACCTTCACTACTGCACAGTGCCTTAGTACTAATGATCTCTCCTTCTCAGCCTATAGCACGCTACTCAGTTCAAGTACTCCGCCTATTCCTATATCAGAGTCATGTGCTTATGTATTCATATTAGCAAAACATGTGATTTTTTGCTACTATCAACAGCTACGTTCTACCCCTATACAGCCTACCATCTTTCAGGCGGGAGCTGCGATGTGCAGTCAGTTCCGGAACAGCATGATTTCACGCTTGAGGCTTGCTTTCACTGTTGCTAAGGCTGCGAATCGAATCCCACACTTTATGTCAGTGTGGTCACCTTTTCGTCAATGGTTTTCTGGTCCATCAGAAGACCTTAGACTTTGTTCTGACGTCTGTGAAATTGTTTGGACTAATTGAAGTATAGTTTTGTGATTATCGTGTTCTTAGGTGCCCTTGTCATAATCGCTTCTTAATGTTCCTGCACGTTTGCATGTTTCTCACCAACAAGGTCCTGTAGGTGAGTTTCTTGTTATACCACAGGCACTTAGAATAAGTTTAAAGTTTTTTTTTTGCACTTTCCTTATGTCTGCCGGGCTTTATAATATATGGTTTTTGCTCACGGTGCTAAGCAACTGTTTGATAGTGTTTAAATTGTCTTATTGATTTTGCACAGTGTGGTTTCTGATAATGTTACATGTGCATAAAGGGATATGATCAGTCGATTACACCATGTTCTGCAAGGTTTAGCACTTTTGTAGTGCAGGGAGTAATTGTTCGTCATTCGGTTTTTTTGTACTGTACCTGAAGTATAGTTGCTATGCCAAAAGCTCAGTTTTGTATATACTAATGTACTTTCCTAATTGCACTGTAAAATTTATGTTTGGCACATTTCGCATGTTGGGTCACGATTACATGTCTTAAGTTTTATGCTCATGGTGCGGAGCAAACGCTTTGATAGTATTTCAATTATATGTTAATGTTACACAGTGTGGTTTTTCTCATGTCACATGTGCCTAATAGGAAATAATCAGTCTATTAGATAATGTTCTGCTCTGTATTGCATATTTGCTGTACAAAGAGTTAGTTTCATATTTTCATTATTTATATTGTACCCGAAGTATAAATTTTCTGTAAAACGCAAGTTCTGTTTGTACTAATATACTTTACTCTTTGCACTGTGAAATTTACAGTTGTACCATGGAATTGTAATTCCTTATTAGAGTCTTCCCTATGCCGTTGCATCTTGTGTACATATGTTGTTGTTCATTACAAGTTAATCTATAGCACTGTGATTAAGGCACTTGTTTAAGCCTAAGTAATAGTTCTTTTTGTAATTTGTGACAGCGTTTCACAACAGAGATATTGCATTCAATTTGTATAGAGTTCACACCATCGTTGTGGATAGATCATTTATTCGCTTATCTTTCAGATACTGAAAAGTATAAACCTTCTGCTCTTTTCTTCTCTTTTCTTCTTTTTTTCAAGATTGCTCAAAATATACATGTTTGTTTTTGCACTGTAAAATTCATAGTTATACCTTGTACTGGTGTTCACCTATTAGAGATGGCACTCTGTTGATGCACATTGCGAACATATGTTGTACATAGAGTAAGTCAACCCATCAGTCCAGTATTGTCAGTGTTATGAATTTGCTTACATTGTATATAGTGCATCCACATAGTGTAAATATCTCATTGTCATTGTAAATAGGTCATCCACTTGTTTATCTTTTGGTAACTGTTAAGCACAGGCCATCTGTATCTTCCTGTCCATGTTTGCCCCAAATAAAAATTGTTGAAGCTCACGGTGGTAATGAAACCTGCAATCAAAAAAAATATATTGCACTCGCTGTTTCATTTTTAGCTATTACACAAAATTTAATTCTTCACGTGAAATTATTTTGCAACCAAAAACAAAGTGTGTCTCTCCGGAATGAGCCGCATGACTTGATTAAATTCAAAATACGGAATAGTTATCAAATTTTCAGAACTTTTATTCAAAAACAGGATATTATAATACGTTACAAGAGACAAATACCTAAACGGTCATGCAAACGAATGAAATAAAGTGATTCGAATTTGTGAAACTCACATTAGAATGGAAATTAACAGACTCTAAATATTAATAAGAGGGCATGTCTTAAAGGCAGAATAAGGTTTTTTTTTTCTTTCATTTTTTTATTGAAGTCAAACGCTGCGAGGGAGATCATATGAGCAAAACAAGCCCTTCTTTCTCAAAGAATAGAAAGCTGAGGTTTCATTACTTTCTCTAAAACTAGATAATGTGGAAATGGGCATTTTCTTGTGATTTTCCGTTCTCGTAATAGCTCTACCTATAAGAGAACATCTCATTAATGCTCCTGATAATTACAGAGTCATTGTTAACAAGAGTCCTGGGAGAGGAAATACGTCTTATACCTGACGTGCTTCCCCCTCAGGTCAGGGAATAGATTGAAGGATGGTTGTTCGTAAAAACAACAACGAAGACAGTGGAAAAAAAAAAAATTCTGGAACAAGATCCCTAGTTTTCCGGAGACACGGCATGTACGAGTGAGTAGGGATAGGATTAATGGGAAACGTTTCAAGATGAAGGAAAAACAGAATAGCCTCTGAAGAACTAATTAAGATAGGCACAGGCATACGCTAGCTCTTGTGTCACGCTCAAAAACGTTGTGAGCGACCTGAGATTGGCAGTTTCAGAATAAGGCAAACGGGGAGAATCTTTAGCCCTTTCTTTATTATTTGAGAACCTGTTACAAAAAGAATGCTTTCTTGTTTATTTTAAATGTTTATGACACTCACAAATCTTTATGAAGATAAGCGCCTATGTTAGAAGGACATCCTTGTAAAACTTAGTATAGAAACCTCGAACTTTTCCTACTCTGGAGCTGCCGTATTAATGTACAAACGTTAGGAGAACGGGAGAGAAAAAATATATAAGAATACCCTTGAAGTAAGTGAAGAATAATTTATCCGAACCTCTACAAGTCTGCTCAATGGAAGTAAACGTTTTCGCAAAAGGAACTTGCTTTTGGACCACAACTGCGATCAATAATTTTACTTATTTTCAGATGCCAGGGCAGCTTCCAGTTTGTTTAGGAAGTAAACAGAATACTCCTGTGGAAGGTTTTAAAGAAATATGGCATTACTGGGAATTTTCTTAATAGTCTGAAAGCTATGTACGTTGTATACTGTCAGTAGATTATGTATACGAGAGAGTGGTGTATTATTGAATGGTTTTCTGTTGGTGCAGGAGTCGAACAATCAAGGCATCAGGTTCTCGTGAGGAACACGATAATTAAAAACAGTACGCAATCTACTTAAGAAGTGAGCAACATATTTAATGTAGAAGTTAAGAGCTTAAGAATAAAGTCATAATCACTTTCGGTCTTCGTAAAGACCATTTTCAGATGGAAGTAGAGAAGACGTTCGGTGGGGAGACGTAATCTACATTGACAAAAGTCACCGGAAACCTAGAAGAGAAACACAAACAGCATTTATTGACATATATTTGTACGGTGTCGGTCCATCTTTGGCCTTAATACATGCACTGATCCTTCGAGACATGCTTTCGAGAAGGGTTTGGAACACAGCGATAGGTATGCGCTTTCATTTAGTGCACAATGCTGCCGCTAACTGTTACTTAACAGTAGGACTAATTTCCAAACTGGGCCGCCCCGGTGGCGCAGTGGTCTAAGCGATGGCCTCTGATCATTCGTCCGAACGGGGTCCGGGTTCGAATCCCGGTGAGGCATGGATGTTGTGTTTGTCTTACGGCACTGGCTCTCTCCCTTCCCTGGAACCAGTGACCCTAAATTAGGGACGGGCGACTGCTTATAGCCCATTGAGTTGCTCACGGTTTAATTCATCCCATAGGTGCTCTATGGGATTAAAATCCGGGCTCTGTTCTGGCCAGTTCACACACGATACGGAATTATAGTCCTTCCTTTAGGGCTCGGTGCATTATCCTGCTGGTACCGACAAGGCTCGGCTCCATAGTATTTTCTCAGAGTTAGTAGGACATAATCGACCAGCATATTGAGGTAGACGTGCTGGTTAACAGGTTTGTCCACGATAGCCAATGAGCCGGGACCATACCACGAAAAACACCCCCACACAAATACACTTCCAGCTCCAAACTTGACGGTAGGAACAGTGCACTGTGGTAAGTAGCGATCCTCCGGCTGCCGCCATACCCACACACGGCCGTCAAACTGATGGATAGTGTATCTGGATTCATCAGTTAATAGAACCCCTTTCCATTAGCCACAACGACTCTCCTGAGGATTCGACGTCCTCTATCAGTGATTTTCTATGGTCTGTCGGTACGTTTTAATGCTTCAGGTGCGCCATGTGTCTTCAACTTATTCAATACATCTAAAACAATTGACTTGGGTATGTTTAAATGCTTCTCGGTTTCTCTTATGGACAACCCATTAAACTAACAGCCAACAGTCTTTCCTTTCTCAAAGTCCGTTCTTTCCCGCCGCGACATTTTCACTTTGTAGCTGTACCGCGCATTTTAGCAACGCAGCGGACCCGTTCATTTGCATTTGAATGGGTCTCCGGTGAGTTTTGTCAATATAGTGTATGCGTACCCTACCCATACAGACAAAACGTGACGTATCTAAACAGGTGATCAGGAGTCGAACAATGTTGCGTGTTATCACCATGGCCGTTTAATACACTGGCAAAAAGTGAAGAAAGAACACCAAGAAGGAATTGGCGGACGATCATGAAATTTACCTATGTTCATGGGGTCGAGTTTACGTAGGTGTGATGTTAATTTCGGGACCTACCGGTGAGCACTTACGCCACAGCACGGCATAATATGCAAATTATCGTCGGTGGTATTTAAGGAGTATGGCGAAGTGAATGTAATCAGTCGTCGGCGTACGGACACGTGCGAAGACCCTGAAGAAACTGCAATGTCTGGACATAAAGACGTGTACGATTTCAGCGGCTAACGGAATTTGAGCGAGGTCGTCTAGTCGGACTCCGCGAGGCCGGGTGGTCATATCGTCGTATTGCGGAGCGAATTGGACGGGAAGTATCGGTGGTGGTGGTACGATGGTGGCGTAGATGATCCGAGGAACATTCCCACATGAGAAGACGTGGAACCAGGAGTCACAGACGGACTGATGAGTGGACCGATCGACGCATAATAAGAGCGGCGTTGTCAAGCAGAACATCCATGGCGACGCAAATCCGAGCTGCCGTTGCACCTGAGGTGACTGTGCGAACAATCCGCAACCGTCTACTGGATGCAGGACTACGTGCACGTGTGCCTCTGGCATGTGTACCTCTGACTCCATCCCACCGTCAGGAACGGCTGCAGTGGTGTCGCCAACGTCTGCACTGGAGAACGCAATGGCGATCTGTCGTATTCAGCGATGAAAGCAGATTCTGCTTGGGAGCCCCCGATGGCCGTATTCGTGTTCGCAGACACACAGGGGAGCGTCTCTACCCTTCTTACATCCGCCAGCGACACACAGGGCCTACACCTGGTCTCCTGGTGTGGGGAGCGATCAGCTATCACTCCCGTACAGAACTAGTGTTTGTACCGGGTACGTTAAACAGCACCTCCTACATCAACAACATTCAGTCCGTTGTTGTGCCATTTGTAAGGTCGGTCCATCGTGGTGTTTTCCAGGAAGATAACGCACGCCCACACACGACACGTGCAACGCAACATGCACTTCAGGGTGTGAGACAACTTCCAATGCCTGCACGTTCACCGGATTTGTCCCCCATTGAGCACGTGTGGGATATTGTGGGACAACGACTTATCCGGTCTCCACTACCAGCCACGGCCATCCCCGATTTACGCGTCCAGGTTGAGGATGCTTGGAACTCAATACCCCAAACTTACATCCAACATCTGTACGACAGACTCCATGCCAGAATTGCACAGTGTGACGCAGTTCATAGCGGTTCAACCTCGTACTAATCATGTTACATGGAAATGTTATTTTTCAGTTTACCAGAAAATACAGCTGTATTTTGCCATAATGTTTTGATCACGTTATCCTCCGTATTCCGTAATTATGCTGTATAAATTTCGTTAGTATCAGACGTCTTCTTCTTGGTATTCTTTTTTCACTTTCCGCCAGTGTATATACTATATCATCGATAGAATTCGGTCTCTACCAAATACTTGCATAAGTAGAGAGAGCTTTTTTCAGGAAGGTGCGCTGTGAGTGAAAAATACGTATCTGCGCATATAAATCTGAGGTTTTCTGCCGTGTTATCTATAACTTTGAAGCGGATATACCGCGTGGACGTGAACTTTCCGAGTTCCAGTGTGGGTTGGTCATAGGATGTCATTTGAGTAACGTTTCCATACGCGGACCATTGCAGCTAAAATAAACGTACATACCCAAATCGACTCTCAGAGATGGAAGCAGAAAGGTGCAACTTCAGCAAAGAAAAAAACTTCAAACACTCGACGTGGATCAGGAACACCAAACAGAGATCATCACTCTTTCCACGTTAATAAGTGAATTCCGGAAACATTCTCATCTGCCGCCACCTGGAATCGAACCCTGGGTTTTCCAGTTACGCCCCGGACATGCTACCACTGCTCCACAGCGGCCTCGAATTCTCCAGACACACATGTGATTAACTGCTAAACTACATGGCAGATTGCTTCACGGAGCCCCGCACAATACACTTCAGGGTGTGCCCAAAGACGGAAAGCAGCAACTAAACAAATAACTAGGGAATGGATAATTCATTCAAACCCTCGACGTGGATCAGGAACTCCAAACAGATATAATCGCTGTTTCCACGTTAATAAGTGAGTCCCGGAAAAGTTCTCATCGGTCGTCACCGGGAATCGAACCCTGGGTTTTCCAGTTACACCCTCGGACATGCTACCGCTGCTCCACAGCGGCCTTGAGTTCTCCAGACTCACATGTGATTAACTGTCAAACTACATGGCAGATTGCTTCACGGAGCCCCGCACATTGCTGGAGATTGCCCAAAGACGGAAAGCAGCAACTAAACAAATAACTAGGGAATGGATAATTCATTCAAACACTCGACGTGGATCAGGAACCCCAAACAGATATAATAACTGTTTCCACGTTAATAAGTAAGTCCAGGAAAAGTTCTCATCGGTCGCCACCGGGAATCGAACCCAGGGTCTTGCAGGTTCGCGCCGGACATGCTACCACTGCCTGTGGTGGCCGTCGATAATTTTTCCGGGACTCACTTATTAACGTGAAAAGAGCGATGATTTCTGTTTGGTGAAAAACAAAAAAAAAAAAACTTTTTGAAAGGCCGAACAAACTGACGGAACACGGTCAGAAGAGCCATGGTAAGAAATGTTAAGAAATCCTGTTCTTTCTCTGCCTTTCCCATCCCTGCTGAAAAAGGAAATGCTTGTAATGTCCCGGTTAGTATCATAACTAGCAGCAGAAAGTTACACAGTGTGGATTATTATAGTAGAGCACCGGCACACAAGCCCTGCGACTAGAACAGCTTTCTAGTCGCCCGCAGTCCAGGAACGACGGAATACACACCACGACAATGCGAAGCCCCTCTCAGGGGTGTGTGTCTTCCGTCGTTCTTAGACTGTTGGCGACTAGAAAGCTCTTCTTTGGAGTGATGAGTCATGCTTTTCACTTTTCCAGTATGATGGGCATGTTTGAAATTGGCGGCAGGCCTGCGAACGATTTTTGTCTGACGGTGTGCTTCCAACTGTTAAATTCCGCGGTCTCCACCAGGGAATGGCGTTGGTTTTCGTGAATGGTACTCGGCCAGTTGGTTATCATACCACAAACCATGAACTCTAAAGTGTACCTCGACGTTTTGGATAATTCTGCCTACTCACAATGCGGCAGTATTATATAAATGACCATTGCCTCTTCCAACACGACCCAGCTCCCAGCCACACCGCACAGCCTGTGCATAACTAGTTTCTTGAAAATGAGGTGCATTTTTTTCGATCGTGGCCAAAAGTCCTGCACCTCTAGACCGAAAGTAAATTTTTGATGATTGAAGTCAACTTATACAGCGTAATGCTAAAGTCAGGAATACATATTATACATCATTTTAAAGGAACTTTCATGCTGAATTCAATTATTTTTACAGAACATTATTACCTGTAATAGAAGTGAAGTTACAAGCAAAGGTACAGCGTCCAGTCATAAAAAGCAACAAATAGTGGAATTTGTGAAATTAGTGTACAATTCATTTAACGTAAAATTACTGTATAGTACATTATTGGCACTTGCAGGACACTTAAAGTCTTTAATTGAGTCTGTAAGGGCCGTATTACACCGTGTTATGGCCAATGGACAAGTAGATAAGCTCATTAGCTAAATGCCAAGAAGGTGCCCTAACTAAGTTACCGTAATTATCCAATTAAATATTAAAGCGAATGTTGCTTGTTGTTCAGTTGTTTCAAATATCCTGCAAGTTTCAATAATATACTGTATAATAATTTTGTTAAATGCATTGTACACTAATTTCACAATTTCCACTATTTGTTGCTATTGCTTGTAACTTCACTTCTGTTACTGGTAATAACATTCTGTAAATATATTTGAATTCAGCATAAAATTTTCTTTAACATGATGTATAATATGTATTCCTGACTTTACCACTACCCTGTATAATTTGACTTCAAACATATAAAATTTGACTTTCTGTCTAACGGTGCAGGACGTTTCGCCACGTTTGTACTTAAACGGCAATTAAGCTGCCTCGTATCCCAAGAGGAGCACTAACGTTCACCATGACAATCCCTCCTCTCGCAGCTAGGCGTAACCATTATACAGTATATCTCGTCTTGTTCTTAGCACATGCGTACATCACTTGCGTACGTACCTCACGGTGTTGCCAAAATTCCATTCAAGTGAGAGAGAAGATATCACGTTAAGTTTGAAAAGTAACAAACTCAAATTTGCAAAGGAAAAGGAACTAAAAATGAAAGTTAAAATAGAATATATGTCACTGACGATGTAATTTTCAAGTATTCTGAGGCAAGTCTACTTGGTTCCCTACTTCGGACAGGTTCGTAATATACGTGGAATTATGCAAAATGCATCGTTTCTCCTTCCGAATGTTTTTAAAGATTCAAAATCTCTCTCTGAAATAATCGATATTCATAATAACCACATGCATTTTTACTTTTATTTTTCATATGACCCGTGAGCGCTTTTGAATTTTGTCATGCAATTCAGAAAAGGCTGAAGACCTCCTGCTCTAAAAAAGCAAAGCTGCACTATTGAACTGATTCCTTTTATTTAGCAGTAAAAGGTATGTAACGCAGAGACCCGTGCCATTTCTCGTAGGAATTCTTCCTACATATGAGATTTAAACCTACGTGCTTCTATTGCACATACACCAAGCTATCACTGAATTATGACCACCCCTATCAAAAGTGAATGAGGCCCGTTGACCACGTGATCTACTAGATGGCACAATTAGTCAACAAACGTAGCATATATAAAGTGTGAGTTGAGCAGTAGGTAGTAAAATTCGGTGTGTGATGGGTAAACAGAAGAATTTATCGGGCTTTGAGAAATGATAGGTTATGGGAGATCAGAGAGCAGGTGCCTCAATTTCCTAAATGACTGAACTTGTGGGCCGTAGTTAACACTTTAACGACCATGACCCCAAAATCTTGTATCACTCGAAATAGCATAATGTCCTAAACTGTCTGTTGGTTCACGTCTTTGTTTACTAACAAAAACCGTGACCGAGAGTGACACCTGCTGATTCCTCAGAAGTCGTTCAAATTTGAAAAACAGGTAAGGATAAGAAATCTGACTAACTCTAGGTGTTTCGGGCGGCTATGACCATTTATGTGTACGGGCGATTTGGGGGTTATGGTCGTTAAAGGGTTAAAGTGTTACAGGACTGGTGTGAAAATGGTGAAAGAAACAACGACCCGGATGCAAAGCTGCACAGGACGGCTGCACAGGACAGCTTTGCATCCGGGTCTTTGTTTCTTGTGGGAGCTGATCGTCGGATCCGACGACTCGCACAAGCCCAAAGACTCAGCACTGTCCAACAGTTGACAGCCCAGTGCAACTGAGGTCAACCTGGAACAGTATCTGTTATAATCATACGTCACACGCTCACACGTATGGGTTATAACAGCAGACGACCCTGACGACATCCTCTTCTAACCGCGATTATTTGGCGCAAAACCTCGCCTGGTGCAAAGATAAAGTAAGTTGGACGTCGGATGACTGGAAAAGTGTGCTTGTCAGACGAATAGTTTTTCATTCCACTCCGTGGATGGTGGTGAACGTTTTTGGCGCAAACCACTTGAGACTCTCGATTCATCTTTCACAGTCGGTGGAGGCGGTTGTATGGTCTGTGGCATGCTTATCTGGCAGGACCTTGGACTCGAGATGCATGTGGAACAACGTATCACTGGCGCTTGCTATCTTGAATTGCTTGCTGATTCTGTACGCTCAGCAATGTTGCAAATTTTTCCAAATGGTGAAGGTGCCTTTCAAGATGACAATGCGTGGAGCCACAAGTTCAATGATCTGAAGGAATGTTTTGAGGTACACAATTCAGATTTCCAAAATATCAATTGGCCTTCGAACGTTCCCGATATCAATCCCATAAATCACTTCTGGGACACTATGAAACGGCATATCAGGCGTCTGGACACACCAATGACCTCCATACTTGCATTGAAGATCGCAATACACACAGCTTGGCCATACATCCCAACTGGTTCCAGCACCTTATTGAATCTATGCCACGACGGATAACTGTTGTACTGAGGAGGAAAGGAAGACCTACGAAGTATTAAGGAGGTGGTCATAATTCGGTTATCACTCAGTGTATGTTGAATCGATGTCACGTCGGATAGCTGCTTAGCTACTGCACTGAGGACGAAAGGAGGATCTACGAAATATTAGGGAGGATGTCATAATTCAGTGATCACTTAGTGTATGTTGAATCGATGCCACGTGAGATTATTATACTATTTGTTATACTACTGTTATTATACTATTTGTGTTTTTATTGATTTCCAAAAAGCTTTCGACACGGTAAATCACGACATTCTGTTACATAAATTACCCAAATACGGTTTTCGCGGGAAAATTCTTTCCCTCTTAAGGAGCTACCTCTCTCATCGCAAACAGTATGTCACTGTAAATAAAATAAACTCCGATCTACTTAATATTTCATATGGAGTGCCTCAAGGTTCGGTATTGGGACCGTTACTGTTTCTGTTATATATTAATGACCTTCCTCTGTGCCTGCAATCAACTCATGCTTGGCTATACGCTGATGACACTGTCATTTTTCAAAAATGTCATGATTTGCATAAGTTACAGATAATGATCAATAATGATCTATCAGATTTATCTCATTAGTTAAGCTTTAACAAATAATCACTTAATATTCTAAAAACCAACTCCGTATATTTCCGAAACGTTCATAAAAGAGAGGACATAAATAACTTTCCAGTCAGGATTAATGATCTCCCCTTAAAATTGTGGACAAAGTTCATTATCTTGGTGTTTGGTTTGATGAATTCTTTAACTGGAATACGCATGTTCAGTTTGTTTTAAAAATAGTTTCCTTACAGGTTGGCCTTCTTGGTAAAATTAAGCATCTCTTCCCTATCAATGTCCTAAAACCATTTTACTATGCTTTTATTTATACTCATCTCCCCTATTGTCTGGAAACTTGATATTCAAATATAAGTGCAAAGAATAAGTTATGCTTACTCAAATTACAGAAGAAATCTGTTCGCTATATGCTGAACACAGATTACATGTCTCATTCAAAACCATTATTTCTAAAACTAAATATTCTAAAAATTCATGAAATTTTTACCTTGAAACTAGGTATCATGTTTTTTAAAATAATGCATCTTAAACTGCCTATTTTTCAATCTGACATCAAATATCTGGATTATTCTATCTTCACCAGATCTGTTGCTAACAACAAATTATGTCATCAGTGTGTTAGACTTAATTATGGTTTAAGTAGCATACTGTATAAAGCCATTGTCCTATGGAATAATCTCCCAGAGAGCATCAGATCCCTGGAAAATATTAAAAAGTTTTCCTTGTTTGTGCGAAATTACATTGTAAATCACCCTGATCTCCATAAAGAATCTCAACCCTATCATTAAATTGTAGTTCCAAGCATGCTGCTAACAGTGGTGCTTCTGTTATGACCATCTTACTTGCTTTCATATATGCCATATACTTTATTCTTTTTCTTACATCTGTTAGAGGGAATCGCCTTACAATCAATGTGTTCAGATTCCTTCTGGTATATTGCATTTTCATATAAATGTAAGTTTTAAATGTGTGCAATAAATAATTGTATTGTATTGTATATTGTATTACAGCTGCTGCTTTGAGGACGAAAGGAAGATCTACGAAATATTAGGTAGGTGGTCATAATTCAGTAGTGATCACTGGGTGTATGTTGAATCGATGCCACGTTGCATAGCTATTGTACTGAGGGCTAAAGGGGGACTTGCAAAGTATCAGGGAGGTGGTCCTAATTCAGTGATCACTCAGTGTATGTTGAATCGATACCACGTTGGATAGTTGTTGTACTGAGGACGAAAGGAAGACCTGCGAATTATTAAGGAGGTGGTCATAATTTGGTGATCACTCCGTGTATGTTGAATCGATGTCACGTCGGATAGCTGCTGTACTGAGGACGAAAGGAGGACCTACGAAGTATTGGGGAGGTGGTCATAATTCAGTGATCACTCAGCGTATGTTGAATCGATGTCACGTCGGATAGCTGCTGTACTGAGGACGAAAGGAGGACCTACGAAGTATTGGGGAGTGGTCATAATTCAGTGATCACTCAGCGTATGTTGAATCGATGTCACGTCGGATAGCTGCTGTACTGAGGACGAAAGGAGGACCTACGAAGTATTGGGGAGGTGGTCATAATTTGGTGATCACTCCGTGTATGTTGAATCGATGTCACGTCGGATAGCTGCTGTACTGAGGACGAAAGGAGGACCTACGAAGTATTGGGGAGGTGGTCATAATTCAGTGATCATTCATTGTATGTAAACGCGTTTCCTGTTCTACGCTTAAATACAAAGTAGGTAGCTCTCGTTCCAGAAATATGTAAAAAAATACTTTGAATTTTTTTCATGCCCATTGTAACATCGAATGTCGTTAGAAATTCGTTTTGGTTTTAGTTACGTGTAACTGAAATCATATAAACATTCCCCGGAAAAGAAAAAGATGCCACGTGATTTAGTTGCCGCAGCAAACGAAGTGGAAACGGAATTTAATTTCAACTTTTAAAGCAATAAACCGTCCTATTTCAGACTCTCATCTTACTGCTCGGCTATCAACGCATTCGGTGTCAGATGGGGTCTTTTGTTTTATTCAGTGAACTTCGTCTTCTGATTATCGAACAACACAGTATTCGTTTCGTGAGACGAAAAAACTGTTTTTTAATGCAGCGCAAAATGTCAAAACTTCCAGTACAGTCCCGGCACGTCCCGAGCCCGGAAATTTACCCAACCATTGGACCGGGACGACGGGCTAGGCCCGTGCCAACTTCTGTTATCTATATGAGAAAAAGATGATGAATATGAAGAACAAAAAAATCTTGTTTGAGTTGTGTGATGGAGGTCAGTACAGCTCAAGTGATGTGAAGCGATCGACGCAATTGGAAAATTTGATATCTCAACAGTAAGTGAAATGTAGTTCCGTAAATTTTGAACCATAATCTGACAGATGAGCTATGTCTTAGGAACTAACCTCTCAATCTCAGAGAGCAGCTGACTGATGTACACTTTCCTTCAAAATTCGTGAAAACACATGTTCATGGTGTTAGATGTTCTACTGTCAGTCTGATTAATTCCTGTAGCAAAAGATCAAGGCTTCTTAAAAGGGCTGAAAAACACTGACGTACATTTCCCACACAGCACAAAACGTTTCAGATATGTATCAATAATGTTACAACCTCTCATTTCGGTTACACTTTCAGAGATATCTTACAATTACATTTCAGCAACATCTGTTTTGGAACATAACTCTTTGTATGTACTGTACATTACGGTTACGTTAAAAATAGAATTTACCGATACTACTGTTTTATAGTTTGCATTGTACATAATTGCTACCTGATGTTACATTCCGTCGATATTTAAGATTTTTTGGTTTGGCAACGGCGTGGATGCGCATGCGCATTTATGCCATTTCACCGAAGCACACTCGTAGCCGTATTTCCACGTGCTATTGGGATATTCTTTGATGATACTGTAGTACTCGAGTTAACTAGGTAGTTGATTTAATATTTCCTTTTTTTTTGTGATTTAAGATCATCTGAAAGCTAATAATTGTTTTGATTATTATAATTTTTAAATTCTAAAAAGCATTTTATAAAATATAAGTAGATGGCTGTGTTGTTGTATTATTATACTATAACAGCATGTTTTTTTTACTTGAAGCTTAGAAATTTCATATTGGTAGGTATTTAGAGAAATGACGAATTTGATTTTCTTTCTTTTTTTCGCTGAAATGTAGTCTATTCCACATGTATAACAGAAATTCGATACCCTAATTTGGGATCGATTTTTTTCTTTTGTTATCGATATATAAACTCCGCCACTGTTCCCAATGGACAGCGGACTGCGTTTAACCTGCGACTGTTGTTGCTTTTGAAACAGCTGCCCAGTGTAATATTTTTTATTGTGATTTTACAAAGTTCATTAAAACTATGATGTTCAACGTAGCAAATACGTAACAGTAATATGATGATGTCACAAATATCTTTCAAATACGTAACAGTAACCTGAAGTTGGTATGTTGAAGTTACAAATACCTTTCACTGTAACGCATAGGTTATGTTTCAAAGTTATGTAACTTTTGAGGACATCTTGTCGTACCCTTAAGGTTTCTGAAACATTACTGTTACATTGCGCAACGTATCTGAAAAGTCTCAATGCTTCAGTGCTACGTTCTTGTGACATATACGAAATATTCTGTGCTGTGTGGCTCATGGGCCTAATCATTATGACCATCTCTGTCTCCAGACGTGAACGCGTGGCACATTGACTTCACTGACACAGTGAGGGGTGTTTTTAGCTGTTGAGCAAAAACGTACCGGCCGTAAACCGGTCAGGAGCCATTATCTCCTGACAGGTTTACGGCCGGTACTGCTGAGGTGAAAGAGAAATGAATTATTTGCCTTAGACTTCGAAAACTTTGTCACTATGAACATTTCTGTCTAGGGAGCGCAGAAAAATTTAAGCACAATTCGGTTGAAGTATGTCGGCCATTTAAGAAATAAAAAGGGAACAAAATAACATGCGGCGATTGCCATTTTTCGTAACTCTATGGGTTGCAAATTTCCAGTTAGATATATTTTAGTACAATGCTAGATGGATAAGCGCACTAATATAACACAAAATCCACTAAGGTTTGCAGCTTCACAGGGAAAAAAACGACTTAGGTGTAAAATTTTGCTCAATAATTTAAAACAAAAACCCATCATAATTTTCAAGCTGCAATTATGGATCCAAAAGATAGTCACTATCTAACGTCGATATCTTTCCTCATTACATTCTTGGCTCTAAAAATACATCAGATTTATTTCCGGTTTATCGCTGCTGTATATCAATCAATATCGAACATCATTTGCATGGAGAAAGAAATTTTCTTCTCAGAACAGATTGTAGGCTAGTGTAGGTGAAATAATTTAAGCTGAAATACTGGCAGTAAGCCTAATTACATTTGTCGTTTGAAATTGAATACTAAAAAAATATGTCAGAAGAACAATTTGGATTAATGCCAGTAGAGCAGAACAGCCATTTTCCCCGGTGGTGAAATTTGAATCCACATGCTCCCACTGCGGAGCAGTTGTTCTATCGATTGAACTACGCCGGCAAGGCGTATCGACACAACTTGCCGTTTTGTCTCACTAGTAGCATGCTACACCAGAAAGATGCACAAAGATGCTTTATTTGCTTTTAGATGACTCACGAAAAAGGATGAATACAAATAAGATGAACCTGATATGCATGAATCTGGAAAGAACAGACGAGTGATCCAGGAAATTTGGAATTTGCAGAAACATGGTACTAGAGAAATGTCTGCAGTTTATTCGTGGCTAAAGGTGAAAAGCACGAATGTTTTCTCCCGAAAGTGATAATAAAATTAATGGTGTGTCCAGCAGTAAGTTATAGAGAGGGGAGTTAAAAACTTTAGTTGAACACCACTGGAGAAAAAAACTGGTGATTTGGGAACACTCCACTAATGTTAAGGCTCTACGAGACGGGCCATCTTGTATTGCTGCCTTCTCTTGCTAACCAACTGGCAACACAAATTGCTCGGGCAATTTTGCACATTTTGGAACACTGTTGTGGCTAACGCAAGATATATGATAAATAAAGAGTTCCCTGGTTTCAGAATTTTTATTGACCTTTCCCTCCATTTTTTATTTGCAGCGAAAGTCGTACCAAGGCGTCTTCCATAGTTTCATTAATTAATAAAAAATACTTAAAGAGTCCAAAATGAAAATCTGAAACCAGAGAACTCTTTATTTATCATATATATCTTGCGTTAGCCACAAACGGTGTTCCAAAATGTGCAAAATTGCCCGAGCAATTTGTGAAATACGCTTCCCCGTTGGCTAACAAGAGAAGGCACAATACAAGATGGCCCGTCTCGTAGAGCCTTAAGTGTTCTCTCTTGCGAACACAGAGAGCACTCCACTAATCAATGAAGGAAGAAATATTCTTCATAATACATGGAAAATTCACAAAATATTCGAGCAAAGCAAACTCAATTTGTTTGTACCACTTACTGGTCATCCGTACATTTCTCAGCAAACTTGAACATTTCTATCGTCCGAGAGCAGGATTCGATTCCCGCTCTCGGACGACAGAAAATTTCTAGTTTCCTGAGAATCGTTACATGGATGACCAGTAAGTGGTACAAACAAATTCAGTTTGCTTTGCTCGAATACTCCACTAATGTTAAGTAAACCAGACGCTAAAATAGAGGAGCCGTCCATGGAAGACGAGGTTCAAAAATGGAAGCAAAAGGACTTCATGGGGCTCATCCAAGCCAGTTAGGCAGGCCTGAAGTTGACAAGAAAGCCTCAAACCAGTGGCTGAGGCGAGACAAATTGTATTTAGAGACCATTGAGTTTATCATGGCTGTTCAATTCAAAATGATTACACCCGAAAGTCATAGAATATAGATTTTGAAGGAGTACTTGCAAAATGACAAATGTAGATGTGCTACGTGCAGTTAGACTATTGAACACATCTACAGCGAAGCACCACGTTAACAAACGTCTATTATATGCAGAGACATGATAATTTTATTTAGATGATAAACCAACAATTAGCACATGATATAGAACTACCGAAGCATCATAATATAAATATCAAACAACTGAGGTACTAGAAAATAAACAATAGAAATAATACTGGGACAGTGAGATTAAAACAGACGTAATAATCTCTGCCAATAGTCCAGACATAGTGCTACATTATAAAAGGAAAAATGAAACAGTCATTATCGACATATCGGCAACGCTGGACAGTAATGTTGAGAATACCTATTTAACAAAAATCAACAATTATGTGAAACTGGCTGCAGAGATTAAACAGATATTGAAGCAAAAAACAGTTCATATACGTTTACCAATTATTTCTGCAACCGGTTGAATTCCTCAGACTCTTATATGCCCTAGGTCTACAAAACCCAAGGTCCAAAATCCAAGTGGCAGTGTTTCTTGATTTGTGTCATATCGTAGGAAGATTTTTAAACCATAAGTTAATATGTAATTACTTGACTTCATTTCTATGCTGATAAATGAACCATACTATAGATGAGAAAATCAAATCAAATATAATAATAATAATAACAATTAGACTTTAACATACATAAAAAATTAACAGTCCCCTTCCACCTTGAAAGTAAATCCTCAAAATACCATAAAATATTTAAAAAAGAAGTTCAATTTAAGCTGGCTCAACGGGGCGCTAGAGGAAACACTCTCTGCATCGGTAAAACCAAAAAGTAGAAGGTGAGCTCAGACGTCTCAAAAATAAAAGTTAAAAATTCCTAAGAAAAACGTAAACAAAATTGCTAGAAACCTATCTAAAAACTTTAACCTAGTCAACTTTTCAGGGATTGAAAACAAACCACAAAAAAAAAAAAAAAAAAAAAAAAGCAATAGTCGAGGTCGTGGGCTCTCTCAGTACCAGGAAAGCAGTAGCAACTAGTCGCCAATAAGCAAAAGAATCTTGGCCAATGGTGAGAAAGGAAAGTGGCTAATTAAACTGGAGAGTGACCTTAAAGACTGACTTAGAGAAGTCCCGCTGATAAAAAAAAAGATCCTCTGAAATTCAGGAGTAAAAACTCCATAAAAGTTAAAAGAACACATTAATGCCAAAGATGTAATCAGGAGAGATTATATCGCATGAAATGTTGACACGTAAAGAGTATGGTGTCAAGAATAGGTGGTTGTGTTTTGTACTATTCTAGAGATATATAACATTTCCGAAACTAAAAACATACAGGTGTGTGCTAATAATGACACGCCTCCCAAAAAACCCTTTGGAAAAGAAGAAACATAGAAAGAAGTCATGCAGACGAAAGAAACTCTCAGGTTTAGTGGTAAAAAAATTCCTAATAGATTCGGGTTGCACAATAGAAAACGTCATGACTCGCATAGCTTCGAATACAAATACATGAATGCCAGATTGTGTTACGTGGACTCACGGTTTCGTTTGGGGTCCTTGTGTCATACACTTTAACAATAATAGAATTGTAAATTTAAGTTTTTGTTCTCAAGTAAAGCCTCGCTTTTTCATTTCAATGTGAGGATAATATTTTCAGCCCAAGCATGCAAATATCTACGTTGCTTTGATGCTCTTAGCTTTCACCTGACTTGTAGCTATCACTTCAACAAGAGAACGTATCTAAACACAGCTATGTTGTTTTGATTAATTTATTGTTACAAGTTGTTCTTTCTCTTAGTGCACACACAAAGTATATCCAGTGATATCTTAAGAATTTGTGTTTCGGAATAAATTAATTTGCAGTACCCTAAAAAGGGAAATTAAAAGAGAAAGTAATTCAAGAATTTTCATTAATTTTCTGAAAAAGCGAAGAGAATAATATTTAGAGAAACTAAAAAACACGGGAAAGATCGGAGTTTCCATTCTAATCGCTATTTGCCTCCCATTTAGCTGAGCCTGACTGTTTTTTTCTCTCCCTTACCTACGTCGTGCTAGATTCATAAACACTTATAAATTACGAGGAATACGTCCTAGAAGAATGAAAAAGGCATATTTTTGTTTCTTTTTTACCTTCATCTGCGCAAGATGACTAAAAAGCTGTTCACGTGGAATAAAGAAAAAAGAAAATTTTGTTAATTCAGTGAAACGCTAATGACACGTAATGCTTTGCATTTCGCTTGAAACATGAAGAACCACAATTAAAAGATGTTCGTTAGCGGACGAAATAATGGAAGACAAGAATGTAATTTTTCTTGCGTGCAGAGAAGTTAGCTGCGGAAGCAATCCTCTAACTTGAGTTTTTAGCTTCTTCGGTGCCATAGGGATTCGTTAGATCCTTCGGGCTCACGCAAGTTGATACTGCTTGATGACTTTTCGACTGGAAAGAGTTTTGGTGTTTAGGATCGAGAGAACGCAGGCTACTGCCATGTCATGAAGAAGAGAGAAACCTCGTTCTCTTCCCAATCCCTAATTCTTTTCGAATGAAAGTTTCATTTTTCCTTTCGTTGTTAATCACGAAGATCATGGGTCATTATCAGACGGCCAGAAACTGAGAAACTAATGACATCAGATCTTTTTGATTCAGTTAGCATGAAAATATGAGAACCGCTGCTCTTGTTGCACTTTCATTAAAATGTTTTATTCTTGACTCGAAAGCGTGCTGGCTTTCAGAGTCTAAGAAGATGAATTACACTAAAATTTTATCTCAATTTGTTCGTTTCCGGAGCCACTGCGCTCGAACTCAGCGAAACTTCTGCTCTAAAATATATTCTGCAGTCTTTTATTAAAGCTTACCACAGCTACACAGTGTGCATGAAATTTAATCGATAGGATGTTCAAACAGAATATAAATTCTGCACTTGCTTGTAACACTTACTGGTCCTTCATGTAACACCTATCACAAAACTTGAAAATTTGATCACCCTGGAGCTGGAATCGAACCCGCACCTCCTGATTTCTGTTCGAGTAATCTAATCACTATACCATCCAGGACAGAGAAATTCCAAGCAACTGAGACTAAGAAAACTTAGCTTAGGAATCTAAGACTAAGCAAACTTAGCTTTGGAATCTGAGACTAAGCAAACTTAGCTTAACATGGATGCTTCGACTAGCGAAAATCTGTAGATTCCTAAACTAAGTTAGCTTAGTGTCAGTTGCTTGGAACTTCACTGTCCTGGGTGGTGTAACGGTTATCATACTCTAACGGAAATCCGGAGATGCGGGTTCGATTCCTACTCCAGTGCGATAAAATGTTCAACTTTTCTGAGCGGTGTTACCTGGATAACCAGTAAGTTGTACAAGCAAATTCAAAATTTATATTCTGCTTTCTTTGAATTTCTCATTTATTCTGAGGAATATTTCTTCCTTCATTGATTTAAATTTAATCGATTTGGACCAAGTGAGAGGCAAGATCTCGTCTTAGCTTTACCGAATTCCAGAAGTGTCTTTATATCTTTGAGTACATGGTATGAGAAAAGGTCTGTTCGCAGTCGGAATTTCTATGCTATTGTGACTTCGCTGAGGTCAGTTTTGGAATCTCCTATATTCAGAATGGAAAAGCAAGGGCATAACCACCGATACATCTTAACAACAATGTAAAGTAAGTAATAGAAAAAGTAATATCCCCCTGAAATGTCTTTCAGGATGCAAGATTTACGCCTATGAAACAAGGCTGCATTTGCTTTGGGCCTAAAAAAACAAGGCTGCATTTACTTTACGCCTAAAAAAACAAGGCTGTATTTATATTTTTTAATGGATATCCACAATAATTGGCCGCACCGGTGACACAGTGATCGAAGCGCTTGCTTCTGATCATTTGTGCGAGATGGGTCCGTTGGCACAGTGGTCTAAGAGATGGCTTCTGATCATTTGTCCGAGATGGGTCTGATTGCTCAGTGGTCTAAGCGCTGGCTTGTGATCATTTGTCCAAGATGGGCAGGGTGGCACAGTGGTCTAAGCGCTGACTTCTGATCATTTGTCTGAGATGGGTCCAGTGGCACAGTGGTATAAGCGCTGACTTCTGATCATTTATCTGAGATGGGCTCAGTGGCACAGTGGTATAATCGCGGACTTTTGATCATTTGTCCGATATGGGTCCGGTGGCACAGTGGTCTAATTGTGGACTTCTGATCATTTGTCCGAAATGGCTTAAGTGACACAGTGGACTAAGCGCTGGCTTCTGATCATTTTCCGAGATGGGTACCGTAGCACAGTGGTCTAAGCGCTGACTTCTGATCACTTGTCTGAAATAGGTCCGTTGGCACAGTGGTCTAAGGGATGGCTTCTGATCATTTGTCCGAGATGGGTTCAGTGACACAGTGGACTAACCGCTGGATTATGATCATTTGTCGGAGATGTGAGGCATAAATGCTGTGCTTATTTTATGGCACTGACTCTCTCCCTTCCCTATAACCAGTGGCTCTAAATTAAGAACGGGCGACAGCTCATAGCCCATTGAGTGTCTCACGGTGGGCGTTAATCCCACATGCCAACCACTGTAATCGATATCTTTACACACACACAAAGAATGGATGCACGCAAAGAACTTATGACATATTAATGTGGCAATGCATGACCTATTCTTTTAGAAGGACAAGCACATCGTTCATGTCTCATTCAGGTATCGAATCCAGGCTCGTTTGAACATCCAGTCAGATAGGGTTAAGGTCCGGGCTCTGCTCAGGCCAGTCCATTCGATTAACCCCAATGCCACCATACCAAGCCATGGTGGACCTCGCAACATGACAGGTGGCATTGTCATCCTGAAAGTAACATGGGTCCACCCCGTAAAACTGCCACAACGTAAGAAGCGCATGTTGATCCAAAATGGTGCAGTAAGTCTCGGTGTTGAGTCTACCAAGAATTGCAACCAAGGGTCCCGTGCCAAACCAGGAGAAACACCCACATAGCATAATTCCACCGCCGCCGAACTTCACAGTTGGCACAATACATTCCGGCAGGAGGCGTACTCCAGGCAGACGCCAAACCCAGACCCTGCCATCCAAACGGTAGAGGGTGAACCTTGATTCGTCGCTCCAGAGTACCTGTTTCCACTGTTCAACGGTCCTATGTCGACGTGCTTCGCACCACGTTAGCCGAGCAGCGCTATTGGACTTGGTGATCAAAGGCTTGTGGGCAGCAGCACGTCCATGATAATCAAGCAGATGGGCTTCCTTACGGATGGTATTCATCAAAAGAACACTCCCGGATGCCTGTTGAAACTTCACGCTGATGTGGCCTATCGATTTGGTGCGGTTCTTCCGAATTTCTCTGGACAG
Organism: Macrothele yani; assembly: GCA_039090855.1. NCBI lineage: Eukaryota > Metazoa > Arthropoda > Arachnida > Araneae > Macrothelidae > Macrothele > Macrothele yani. Next base: position 27,601,201 of record CM077001.1, read on the forward strand.
CACCCGTCGGTCTCTAACTCCACGTTTTGTGGGTCTGCCGGGTCGGGGCACATTCCGACAGTCACCTCTCATCTTCCACTAGCCAATCACGTAGGCAACTGTCGATTTTGGGTACTTCAACTCGCTGGATATGTCACGTATGGATCGGCCATTTCTGTGATACCCGACGATTACACCTTTCTCGAAATCAAAGAGCTTTGAACTGCGTGGCCTCTTTCATGCGACTGGTTGCGTTAGCCGAGAAGCGCTATTGGACTTGATCGCCAAGTCCAATAGCGCTGCTTGGCTAACGTGGTGCAAAGAACGTCGACAGTGGACCGTCCCACACGATATTTAACGGCGGTGGCCGTGACGTGTATCAGGACCGCAGATATCGTCGATTGCAGGGGTCTCCAATTACTTGTTGGTAGATAGTGTATAATGTATATCTAAAAAACTCTTCCGTAATGTCTCCCTCACCCCTTTTATACACGATAATCATCCCCCCCCCCCCACAAACACTAGAGTAAACTTCTGGATCTGCTCCTGGTGAGAATAAAAGGCAGACTTTCAGTGATTGGAAGAAGGACGTCTGGTCCGATGAATCTCGTTTCCTGTTGCACCATGTGGACCCTGTTGGTATTAGGAGACATGCGCGTCGTTTATCTGGGGACGTTTTGGCGCTAACATGCACCGTGGGACGAAAGGAAGCCGGTTGACGAAGTGCATTGCTTTCGGTAATGTTCTTCTGGGAACAGTGGCGTATCTTGGGTCCGAGACCTTAGCCATCTCCCCCCCCCTCCCCCACAGTATTGTTTTTTTTTAATTGCGAAATTTATTTTTTAATTGTTAAGTAATTGAAGTAACATTTTTTTTCAAAATTTTAGGTACATGCTATTGCTAACATGATACCAAATAATTAGGAGAATTAGGATTTGAACACTTATTTGTACATGAAATCCATTCTTCTTTCCTTTTCTGTAAACTTGAGTGTTACGTTTTCAGAAAAATGTTTCTTCCGAGTACTTTTTCATATTTAAAAATAATGTTTTTCCTTATTAACAAACCAGCCAAGTTACTCGAATGTGAATGTCCTTTTGTGTCTCTAAGATATATTTTGATTCTTTTCATTACGGAAAAACTTCTTTCGGCAGTTGCAGTTGTTGATAAACAGTTTGTTATTAGATCTGCTAATTTGTACACCACAGTAAAAACTCTATCCAATTATTCAATTTTATGTAACAAGTAATGTCTCTTACTGATTTGTTTTGTGTTCATCAAGGGAATTAAACATCTTCAGTTCATTTTTCAATCGAGTTGTATCAAAATTTGAAGCATAGAGTTCTTTAAGCTCTGATAGTAGATGTTCAGGGAAGCTTTCACAAAATTTATCAAAACAGTTCGAATCCAACAAAGCCACGAATTTAAGATATAATATCATTGATTTTAATTCATTGACACTTCACAGAAACTGAAACAACTCTCGCGAAACACGCGCTGAGAGCATGGAGGGACTGAGGTAGTTCGAAGTCTTCTTTGTTTCGGAGCGAACCCTTGGCCAAAGCAATGGCCACTCACGAGCTCCGTAGCTCATTTATGTTGTCATGGAAACGCTAGCAAGAGATAGTATTGAAGCTCTTCGCATCAGAACAGCGAAGTTTCACGATGACGTACGTGCGTTACGCAGTTGATCATCGCTCGCCAGACTGATTCTCATAATGGAAAGAAGCGAATCCACTCGTGTGTTTTTTCACACCAAAAGCATCGGCATATCTTAATACCTATGATAATTGACTTTTATTTGTGTATATTTAATTAACTTTTATTAGTGCATTCTCTGGGCATCGAAGTTAGCCCCAAATATACGCCACTGGCTGGGAAACCTCGGGTCTAGTGATTCGTACGGGGAGAATCATGGCGTCTTCCACCAATCTAAACATCACTGCGGACCAAGTACATCCTTTCATGGCAGCGGTATTTCCCTCTAGTAATGCCTTCTTTCGGAAGGATAATTCCCCGTGCAACGAGGCCCGGATTGTTCGAGAATGATTCGCGGAACACACATGAGAAAGACTTTAGGTATTTCCATGGCCTTCACATTCACCAGAAGTCAAATCAATCGATCTTCTGTGGTTTGTGTTGGAACACCAAATCCAATCTGCGGTGACTAAACAACGTATCTTATAAGATTTAAAGGATATGCTAGTAAGGTGTTGGTGCCAGATACCAAAAGACACCTTTAGAAATGTTGTAGTATCGGTGACTTGTTGGATAAGAGCTGTTTTGGCGACACGTGGAGGACCAACATCACATTAAGCAGGTGAACATAATGTTTTGTCTCTTCGGCGTATTTACATTAAGTCTTTCAGCTGCCACGAGTGAGAAGGGATCTGAATTTTCATCGTGAAACCAATTTACAGTCATTTACAAAAGTTTAAGACCACCTGTTGGGATTCGGAGATTTCTGCCGTTTGCGTCAGCTACTGTCTGTATTACTCAGCTTCCTATCGGTGTGGTATCATCCTACAGAGACAGCTGTCGATACAGTTAGGGGGAAGTGTGCGAACGTCAGTTTGCTTCTGGTTGTAATGCTGAGAGGTTTTGTACGTATTTTCTATATAGCGAAAAATGGGCAAAAAAGCGTTACTACATGTTATTCAGAGGGCACAAATAGCGACTTTATATCATGAAGAAAACTCCGAACGTGACATAAGCACAAATGTGAATGTGAGAAAGACCGCTATTCACAATACGATGGTGAAATATTAAGATATAGGTGAATTTAGCGACCGAGAAAGAAGTGTACGAAGTGAAAATCCTCCAAATACGTGGCGTCAGTGAATAAGCAAATACATCGCTCTTTCCACGTTTTATCAACGCATAGCAACCGAAAAATTGTTATTCGGTCACCGCTGGGGAATCGAATCCTAGATCTCTCGATATCTAGCCGAGTGCGTTAGCCTTTCACCACGGTCGACAACAATCCACTGCGCTATGTGCGTTTTCCTGTCAGCTTCTGACATCATAAAGATGGGCTCAGATACTGAGACGTCTCCATCTGGTGGGCGTTAACGACACTGGCCCTATATTAATTATAGCAGTTAAATCCAAAGGGCGAGATCCAAAAAAAAAAATAAAAAAAATATCAGAAGATGACAGAAAAACACACATAGCGCCGTGGTTTGTTGGCCACCGTAGCAACGCGCTCGGCTAGATATCGCGAGATCTGGGATTCGATTCCTCATCAGTAACCGGAACACAATTTTTCGGTTGCTGTGTGTTGCTAAAACGTAGAAAGGGCGATGTCTTTGTTTATTCAAAAAGTGGGCGTTCAAGGAAAACAACCCCTCATGATGGTAATACCATAAGGCTAATAGCTATGCGTTCTCCGAGGAGTTCGTGCAAGAAAATCAATGCCTTTCTACATTCAAAAGGGTCTGATATTATTATCAGCATTGTTTCCCTGCGTCTTAGCAAAGATTTTGGATTAAAGTCTTATAAACCTGCGCATAAATCAATTAGACTAAACGTTTTCAAGAGAATGAAGAGACTCCTGTTTGCGAAGTGTCATCAATTGTGGACTGCTGAAAATTTGCAACCAAATTCTTTTCTCCGATAAGTCAACTGTGCGTTAATTGTAATCACGTGAAACACATGTTCGACGACCAAAATGCTTGATGAAAAATACATTCTTAGCACCGTGAGACATCCGCCTAGTCAGATGATATGGGGTGCTATGTCATTCATTAACATTTTTGCCGACAGGCAGTACCATGACTGATCCTTTTTATGTGGAAACGTTACGTGAGAAGTTATTAACTCAATACAAGTGCACAGATGCACAATCTTTATGCATGATGGTGCTCCATACCACAGATCAAAGATAGTAAAGGACTACCTGCAGAGGAAAAACGTAACTCTGCTTGACTGGCACGGTAATAGTCCCGACCTTAACACCATCGAAAATTTGTGAACCATTTTAAAAGACAAAGTTGCAGAAAAACAGCCATCAAATTTCCAAGCTTTGATTGACGCGATAAAATACGTGTGATGTAAAGACATTTCAAGTGACTTTTGCAAATCCCTCATTGAGAGTAGGCCACGTCGTATGTCCATTACAAAAAACAAGGTGGCCACACAAAGTACTGATTTCGGTCTTAAAGAATGTAAGTATTCATCTGTGATATCATTTTTTCAAATATCTCTGCTAGGCATTAGTTGTTTCTTTAAAAATCTTAATTTTCAATAAATTGACAGTTGGTCTTACACTGAAGAGCAATTGAATTAGAGATACCTGTCTAATAATGTGTAGCACCACCTTTCGCCCTGATGACGACGGTGATTTGTCTCGGCATGGACTCGACAAGACACCGGAAGCGTTGGGAAGCCATACGGATCCACGACCTCTGAACACGCTCCCACAGTTCACGAAGATTTGATGGAGGGGGGTCAGAGCCTCGAACATCTCTCTAATTGGCATCCCAGATGTGCTCACTGGGATTGAGGTCAGGTGACCTAGCTGGCCAAGGAAGCGAGGTCACGTCGGTGGAGTGTTCATCCAACCATTGGGATACAGTTCAGGATCGATGGCACGGTGCATCGTCTTGTTGCAGGATGAGGTCCCCAGTGGGATGTTGAAGACGCACAAACGGGAGCAAATGGTCGTCCAGGATATCCCGGTAACGTTGATCTGTGAGGGACGATGTCACACGTACCAGGGGTCCCATTTCAGTCCACGTGAACAGTCCCCAGACAAGAATGCCACCCCCACCAGCTTGAAGAGTAACCTGCTGGCAAGAAGGATCCATCGCTTCATGTGGTTTGCGCGGTACTGGTATCCTGCCATCCACATGTACCAACGTGAATCTCGACTCATCAGACCAGGCAACATTTTCCCACATGTCTAGGGTCCAGTGGCAATGTTCCCGCCCCCACGCTAATATTTGCATCCAGTGATGTGCGATCAGCAGCGGTACCCTCGTGGGACGATGGCTTCTGTACCCCTTAGCGAGGAGATGGTTCTGGATGGTGTGGCTGCTTAACACGTTTTTGTGCACCAGCGTTAAATTGCCGAGTGATTTCTTGCGCTGTGGCCCGTATACCCTATGTTACATAGCGAGCTAGCCGACGACGACCACACTCACCCACACGTTGTTGTCCACGGCAGTTGGCACTTGCAGGGACGGTTTTTCTGGATTCGATGTACTCACGGTGCACCCGTGACACAGTGGCTAGAGAAAATCCCAGTGCCTGCACGACTTCCGAGATGGAGTGACCCATTCGTCTGGCCCGACAATTTACCCACGATCAAATGCTCTTAGATCCTTCGCCTCACCCATTCGGCGTCCGACTCTTACTGATTTCCGTCGCATCACTCTTCATATTGTCGAATCGCTGCATACGTCATGTCGTTTCCGTTTACAGAGTAGCCCACAGCGCCACATTTGCATAACGCCAGCTGTCTCTAATTCAATTGGTCTTTTTTTTTTTTTTTTTTTTTGATTGTAGGTTTAACGACCACCGTGAGCAACTCAAATGGGCTATAAGCAGTCGCCCGTCCCTAATTTAGGGTCACTGGTTCCAGGGAAGGGAGAGAGCCAGTGCCGTAAGACAAACACAACATCCATGCCTGACCGGGATTCGAACCCGGACCCCTTACGGACGAATGATCAGAGGCCAACGCCTTAGACCACTGCGCCACCGGGGCGGCTCAATTGGTCTTCAGTGTATACTTTTGGAAATGTCTGTACAACGACAAGCTAAACCTTATGACTTACAGTAAAACTAAACTACCCTCCCCTCCTCCATCCGGTGGCGCATTGGTCTGACCATTCGTCCGAGATAGGCCCGGGTTCGAATTCCGGTGATTCATCGATGTTGTGTTTGTCTTACGGCACCGGTTCTCTCCCTTCCCTGGAATCAGTGACCCTAAATTAGGGACGGGCGATTGTTTTCAGCCCACTGAGTTGCTCACGGTAATCGCTAAGCCTCCCCCCCCCCCAAAAAAAAAAACAATGAAAAAAACCATTAATGGGAGCAAAGCTTCTAAGATTGTACACAGAAGTTAACGTAAGGATAAGGTTCCGTTTCAACAACTAACGTTACACCCATTTAAAAATGTATGGATTCATGCCTTTCTTAACATATCAAATATAATTTTTTCTAATCTCAAGTTCGATTATTCATTTCTCTGGTATAACAGGAATATACCTTACGAAACAACAACACATTGTGAATATAATTATTTCCTGAGATTTACACCCCCCTCTCTCTCTCTCTCTCTCTCCCGGCGAGTTTCTTTTCCTTTTTCTTTCCTTGGCCAGATAACATTCTAACTTCTTCTTTTTAAGATATATATGGGTTTACATTTTATTTCAACATGTAAGACACGTATTTTTTTACCCAAGTCTAAATTCCTTTTTTTTTTTTTTGCCTTGTGTTTAAAATAAGCTAAATACGCTCTATATGTTTTACCTAAAATTGCTCGTCACGAGTTCATCGAAAAAACCAATTTCCTCTCCACGAAAATAGAATATTTAACAAGGGCTGTACAAACAATTTGTAACTAAAATCGTTAAAAAAACATCACATCGCTTAAAAGAAACAGAAATTCGCATTGTAATAAAAAACATTAAATGTTTTTAAGAAAAAAAAATCAGGTACGAAACATTGCGGTATCACGCGACAAAGGGTGGACCACAGAATTTGGCGAGCTAGAAAAATTGCCCATTTCCTGGACACAGATTTAATGTCCTTTCGTAAAAAAAAAGTGGCCATCTCAGTACCACTTCCAGCGAACATGTTGCACGACATCGTAACAGGTTGCATCCGGTTTCGAACTGGAAGCAGAAGCAAGCACGCAAACTTCGTCGGTCTCCGGAAACACTGGAGTTTGGACCGTATCAACCCCCCACTGACGGGAAGAAAAAAAAAGAAAGAAAAAAACAAAAATTGCGACTCATTTACAAGAGTGCGAGTCTGAGTAGCCAAAGCTTTTGTGCTCGTAAGTGGGCGGGGTGTAGGTACAACGTACGCTTTCGTCATTTTATTCTAGGAGCGTGATCAATCTGCGGGCTATTATTATTATTATCGCTGAATTTTTATATTCGTCATCTCGTTCGCCTTCATCACGACAAGTGATTTCGGTGTTTCGTCATTTCTTTTTGTTCCGGAACATAGCAGCTTCCAAGTGTATGGAAATTATATTCGCCCGGCTGCTGCTCTGAATGTTCGACAATTATCTGCGACGCGCGGATATGATTGATATTGGTCCAAAAAATTATTCAAAGTTCTGCGAGATTCATCACTGAAGATACTGTGATGATTTGCAGTATTATAATGAGAGTGCCTCTCTATTTATTTTTCAGAAAGACAAAAGGGAGAGTCTCAAAACTTTTAGGAAATGTTTCTTGACTTGAAGCACAAACTCCCGGGGTGAGACACGGGGGCTGCCCTTGTCCTACGACTCTCGTTTTCTCCCATCCGTGGAACCAATTACCCTAAATCAGGTGATGGACGGCCTAGCATGGCTTCAGATGCTCGTAGAGAACCCCGAAAATAGAGGTACAAAAAGGCACGTGCTTTAAAATATCACTTTGTACACGCATCTACAGAAAAGTGTTCGCCGATTGCATTAGGCCTTCGATATACCGTTCATCTCATGGTATAAAAGCCAATAGGATTGAGCCTTCGATATATCGTTTGTCTCCTGGCATGAAGACCAGTTGCATTAAACTTACGATATACCGTTTCTCTGATGGCATAAAGGCCAATAGTATTAAGCCTTCGATATACCGTTTGTCTCCGGGCATAAAGACCAATTGCATAAAACCTTCGATATACCGTTTGTCTGCTGGCATGAAGACCAATTGCATTAAACCTTCGATATACCGTTTTTCTGCTGATATGAAGACCAATTACATTAAACCTTCGATATATCGTTTGTCTCCTGGCATGATGACCGATTGCATTAAACCTTCGATATACCGTTTTTCTCCAGGCATAAAGACCAATTGCATTAAACCTTCGATATACCGCTTGTCTCCTGGCATAAAGACCACTTGCACTAAACCTTCGATATATCGTTTGTCTCTCGGCATAAAGACCAATTGCATTAAGCCTTCGATATATCTTTTGTCTCCTGGCATAAAGACCAATTGCAATAAGCTTTCGATATACCGTTTGTCCCCGGGCATAAAGACCAATTGCATTAAGCCTTCGATATACCGCATGTCTCCTGGCATGAAGACCACTTGCATTAAATCTTTGATATACCGTTTGTTTCCTGGCATGAAGACCGATTGCATTAAACCTTCGATATACCGTTTGTCTCCTGGCATAAAGACAAATTGCATTAATCCTTCGATATACCGTTTGTCCCCGGGCATAAAGACCAATTCCATTAAGCCTTCGATATAGCGCTTGTCTCCTGGCATGTAGACCAGTTGCATTCAACCTTCGATGTACAGTTTGTTTCCTGGCATACAGACCAATTGCATGAAGCCTTCGATATATCGTTTGTCTCCAGGCATGAAGACCAATTGCATTAAACCTTCGATATACCGTTTGTCTCTTGGCATGAAGACCAATTGCATTAAGCCTTGTAACGTATACTCTATATTCACTTTCCTTTTGATTTTACTATCTCTGGTTATTTTATTTTACTATGTAAATTATCTTCCTACTGAACGGAATATTATTTCACCCGCTGAATGAGATCTGGCAATGAGTGTAAGTCATGACGTGGTGGTAGCTCGTATATAGGCGCGTTCATCGAGAAGTTGAGGTTGTGTTGTTGCGTTGGAGTTGAGGTTGTGTTGGAGTTGTGTTGGTGGTGTGCGTACTATAAGAGGAAAGTTTATTCATTATTATGTACAAGATATATGAGTGCCTTAGTTGACCACGAGTCTGGGAAATAAATAGTTGTTCAGTAAGTTCAGTCTTTCTCAATTCTTAGTTTTGTCAGATCTCTGTCTGGCTGTTAGGTTTATGACTTTGATTACTTAATATAAATAACCAGCGTTGAGACTTTGTTTAAGTTCATAATTAACGAGTAACAACACCCTTTTGGGAATTCATTAGTTTGAAGCTTAGAGCATTATTCATTCATAATAATTAGCTTAGCAAAAAGAAGAATATAAAGCTAATACATTATAATTGGCGCCCGAACTTTTCTCGAACACGAGATCCTGACTATTATTACCCATGGCTTCCTTCCCTGAGACAACTGCAAATTTCCACCATCCGGCAAGTCTCGAGGGTAATGGTGTTTGTTTGGACAATTTGTACGAAGCCTGTGGCTCTAACTTTGATATGAATGATCTGCACATACCCAAGCATTCTTCACCATTTCGGAATGCACCAGCTTCTTATCACTCTGAGTCGCGGGTCGTAGCTGAGGGAGTTCAATCCTCTCAGCGAAGCAGAATGCTTGCTCATTTCGTGCCGCATGCTGGAACAATTTATTTCAATGGTTTGGAGGGGTCTTTAAAGTTCCTCGAAGATCTGGAAGATCATTTTGATCTCTATAATATTCCGGACGACTGCAAGGTCCAAATTGCCGGAACTTGCTTGAGGGATACCGCTAAGACCTGGTATCGGCAGTGGCGAGGGTCGAACCCGGATTCTCATTATGAGAATTTCCGTGCAGAATTCTTGGAGGTCTTTCCTTTCGGCCTCAGTCGAGCTAGCCTTGCTCAACAGCTGTTTTCTCGTCAGCAGGGTCCCAATGATAGCCCTGTTGCATTTGCGTTGGAAACTACACGCCTATATAATCTATGGGATCCACATGCCAGTCATGTTGACATGTTGGATACCCTCGTACAGCAGCTCGACCCATTCTTGCAAGATTTTCTTGAGGTTCGACACCCTACCACTATTCATGAATGCCTTCGCCTCATACGCACGTATGAAGAGCGACATGGCAAACATGCTTCAACTCACCATGCTCGGGCACCCCGCGAGACTTATTCCGAAAACCCTCAGCGGCATAATAGACAAAACTTTCAGCGCGAGCATACACAAGTGCCCACCCAAGCTTCATACGTTCCACCACACAGAAGAGTGGCGAACCAACAGCGAGTTTCGGAGCAAGCTTCGGGGTATCGTCATAATGCACAGTATGCTCGACCCCGTTTCACTCAGCAGCATTCGGAACGTTATCATGCTCAGGGCAATAATAATTTTTCTGCCCGTGCTGAGGGCAGACGTAACGAATATGAAAACGTCAACAGACACGCGGAGTTCCCGACGCAGGGTTCACGTAATTTTCCTTATCGTGAAAATTTTCCCGATACCCGGCAGGGTCGAGGTTTCCGACCACATGATAACACCACCAGAATTCCTTTAAACTTCCACAGGAAGTAGACGAAGGGTCGGTCCTGCTTCCTGATACCAAACATTCTGACCCTAAAACAGTATTAGTGACTGTTCAAACTCCTCAGTTGCCTGATGTATTTTTGACACTTGAAGACGTTATTGTCGAGACAAAGTTCGACACTGGGTCTGAGATATCAGCCCTAAATACAAAGTTTTGCAATGACGTTTTTTCTGCAATACACGTTCAGCCTGCAACGCAGTATTTGCGAGGTGCCAATAATGAAATCTTCAGTATCGCAGGAACTGTCACATTATCTTTAGGGCTGGGAAAAGCTCGGTTTACACATTCTTTCCTGCTTATAGACGAGCTACCCGTGAAATGTCTCATGGGTATGGACTTTATTAACAAGTTTCAAATAACTTTGAATTTTGTACAACATGTGATTTCCTTTCCGGAACCTGTCGAAATGATTCCGACGGTTCCTGTAGATATTACGAGTTTATTGTTGAGCGACCAATTGAATGAGGGGCAACGAGACCAGCTTTCTCTCCTTTTACAGGAAAGCCCTGGTTTATTTTCGGATCAACCTGGTTTCACACAGGTGGTTTATCATGTTATTGACACTGATGGTTCGAAACCCATTGCGACGAAACCTTACCCTTGTGCTCCACATAAAAAACAAGAAATGCAACGTCAAATTGCTGAAATGATTAAGCAAGGCATAATCAGGGAATCAACAAGCGCCTGGGCGGCCCCTGCCTTCTTGGTTCCAAAGAAACAACCAAATGAATTTCGTTTCGTGACAGATTTTCGCAAACTTAACCAAGTCACGAAAACTATCAATTATCCACTACCTGTCATGTCACATATTCTAAATGACTTGTCGTCAACCAAATGGATGTCAACTTTGGATTTGGCGAGTGGATATTGGCAGGTGGCAGTACATCCGGACTCTGTCGATAAAACAGGCTTTGTGACTCCTTTTGGGGCCTATGAATATTTACGTATGCCTTTTGGACTGGCTTCTGCACCTGCTACTTTCCAAAAGCTTATGGACACGGTTCTCAGACCTGTCCTGGGTCCCCATGTGCATGTCTATTTGGATGATATTATTATAACATCAGAGACTTTTGACGAGCACCTTTTTCTGCTCAAACAGGTGTTCCAACTTATATACAATGCTGGCTTAACGTTAAAACCTAGTAAATGCCAGATAGCGAGGGACGAGATTGTATATCTGGGGTTGAAAATCCCTCCCCACGGTTTATTCACTGATAATGAAAAAATTAGGCCTATTGTTGACTTTCCTCGGCCTAAAACAGCAAAAGAACTATCCCGTTTTCTGGGAATGACCGGTTGGTATCAGCAGTTCGTCCCCGCTTATGCTACAATATGTGAGCCCTTGTATGCTTTAAAGCGTAAATACAAGAAGTTTATTTGGACACCTGAAGCTAACGCTGCATTCGAAACACTGAAGTCTGCATTGACTCAGCCTCCGGTGTTGGCTTTCCCGGATCATACTAAAGAATTTGATATTTATACTGATGCATCCGGAGTTGGTCTTGGTTGCGTTTTGTCACAAGCTGGACATCCAATAGCTTTTGCGTCTCGTACTTTAGCCAAAGCTGAACGCAATTATTCAGCTACGGAACGGGAATGTCTTGCTGTTGTGTATGCACTGAATAAATTTCAATGTTATCTTAATGAATTGACAGTTAACATAATTACGGATCATTCTGCCCTTCAGTATTTAAATTCTGCTAAGCACCTATCTCAAAGACTTATGAAGTGGGCTCTGAAGTTACAAGAGAGCAATATCAAAATTTCATTTCAGCCAGGTCATAAGAATCAATTACCGGAAGCATTATCTCGCGTTCCGATTAGTGGGGTCCCCACCGAAACTACTCCTGGATGTCAGCCTTTACTTCTGATAGCTGATATCACATCCAGAGAGCAGATAATGGCAGAATTAATAAATGATCCAGATTTTGGGTATATTTACAATTTTTTGCTTGCGGGTTCGCCCCTACCAAGTGATCCTTCTCTGGCTGGAAGGTCACAACATTTTGAAGTAATAGAGGGTCTTCTTTATTATACAAAGTCTAGGACTACTAGGGCAGAGTTTCGCCCATGTATTCCGCGAACCCTTAGAATGGCTCTTTTAAATGAATTTCATGACAAACCTCTTGCAGGCCATTTAGGTATTCGCAAGACCCGTTGTAAATTGCGGGATGTTGCCTATTGGCCTGGCATGTACCAAAGTGTGCTCGCATACGTTCAATCATGTCACTTGTGTCAGATTAATAATTATCGTAATGTAAGACCGGCCGGTCACTTGAAATCTAGTTCAAGTTCTCATGTATTTGATATTATTTCCATAGATTTATTGGGACCTTATCCATTATCTGTTAAAAATAAAGCTCGTTATGTTTTAGTACTAACTGATAATTTTTCTAAATGGGTTGAAGTTTTTCCCATTAAAGCCGCTACGGCTGAGATTATTTGTAATGTCTTAGTTAATGACGTATTTTCTAGATATGGTGCACCTAATAAAGTAGTTTCGGATAATGGTCCTCAATTTATTTCTGACATTTTTGAAAGAATGTGTGCGAGACTACACATTAAACATAAATTCATTTCCCCATATCATCCCCAGAGTAATCCTGCGGAACGTGTTAACCGAACGTTAGTGAAAATGATTGCGACTTTCGTAATGGACCACCATGAAAGATGGGATGACCATTTAGAACTTTTTGCGTTCGCCCTCCGCTCGTCTGTCCACGAGTCTACTAAAATTACTCCTGCAGAACTTTTTCTGGGTCGCAAAATTAAAACCCCTTTTGAAAATTTAACGGGGATTATTGACGAATTAAACCAGCGACCAACTCCGCAATCAGTACGAATCATGGCAGAAAAAGCTCGTGTTGCAATGCTAGGAGCACAAGCGGCTCAAGCACGATATTATAATTCTAGGCGTAGGGAACCAGATCTTGTCGTTGGAGATCTCACTCTCGTGGAAACGCACTTCCAGTCTTCTGTTTCGCATACTTTAGTGAAGAAATTTGCACCCAGCTACGAAGGTCCATATCGGGTGGCAAATGTCTTTGACAATAATATTGTTCTGGAGAAACCGAACAACCATTTTCAATATGTACATGTTGATCAATGTCGCAAATATCACGAACGGAATATCGATTTCATTATCAATCCTACTCAGCCTTCTGTTCCACAGACTCAAGAATCTATATCTCATGTTCAACCGCCGGAAATTGTGGACGAGCCACCGAACATTTTTGACGAATCACCAGCGATTTTTCCTTCACCCTCCCCTCCTCCAGACGAGTTTCTACAACCGCAACCTGATTCTCCCGTGAGACAAAGGCTCGATTCGAGTTCGTCGAATGCTAGTATCGTTCCTTTCCCTCCAACCATTGCCAAGACTATTGCTGCGCCGTTTCCGGCTCACTCTGCATCAACGCGGGATACTTCTTCTTTGAATAACTCATCGGAAAGTATTCCTGTGGGCAAATATAAACATCGCCCTGCACGACCGCTGAATTACAGCAGCGACTCGGAGGCGTCGGACATTTCTGATTTGTCAGTTATGAATCCTACTTTTAATATTCCACACCGTCCAGCACCACCAAAAGCTGGGCGCAAACGTGACTTGTCTCCCCAATCTGCTTCGCCGCAACAGCGACGAAAGCAGAAATCTTTGCATCCACCCGGGTTTCGCCCCTGGAACCTCCGTTCAGGGCAAACAGGGCCGATGCCTGCTACTACTATCATGCCCCGTGGGCGTAAACGAAAGCAAGCGATGTGGCCGGAGACACGTCCGTCCAAAAGGATACTGGAAGGACACAACGGGCCCCAGCACCAAGGGACTTCATATCCAAAGCCTGGGGGAGCCCGTTCCTATCAGCCGCAGCAGGGATTTCCGGACCGCCAGACTTCTGACGTTCCTGACCGTTCTTCTCAGCCGCAAGGGATTCCGGACCGCCAGACTTCTGACCGTTCTTCTCAGCCGCAGGGATTTCCAGACCGCCAAACTTCTGACCGTTCTTCTCAGCCGCAGGGATTTCCAGACCGCCAGACTTCTGACCGTTCTTCTCAGCCGCAGGGATTTCCAGACCGCCAGATTCCTGACCGACAACAGACCGATGTTCCATTACCGTCCCGGAAGAGATCCAAGCCACCTGATTTCACCAGTCCCATTAGGCCTGGAAAACGTTACCGCACTAGAATTTTTTATGCATCCTCGAGATAAGTAAGTTCTCGGGGACAGGTTCTTTTCTCAGTTTGTTGTTTTTCCTGCACGACCAGTTGGCGTGTCAGAATTTCGTTTTTTCGTGTGGGCCTATGCATTCTTTTTTGTGTATATATGTTTTTTTTTTTTATATTTCTTCTATGTCCATCTACTAATCCACTTTTTTTTGTATATATCTATGTGCTTAGGGGTAAAATAATAAAATTGTTACTGTTAGGCAGCTCCAGGTAAATTTCGCTGCTGATACAGTTGTTCTGTATTTAAACGAATGAGGCGAACGTAATTTGAAATGAAAATAATAAAATTGTTACTGTTAGGCAGCTCCAGGTAAATTTCACTGCTGATACAGTTGTTCTGTATTTCAACGAATGAGGCGAACGTAATTTGAAATGAAAATAGTAAAATTGTTACTGTTAGGCAGCTCCAGGTAAATTTCGCTGCTGATACAGTTGTTCTGTATTTCAACGAATGAGGCGAACGTAATTTGAAATGAAAATAGTAAAATTGTTACTGTTAGGCAGCTTCAGGCAATCTTCGCTGCTGATACAGTTGTTATGTATTTCAACGAATGAGGCGCACGTCATTTGAAATTAAAAAAGTGATTCCTGCTAGGCAGAATAAAAGGAAAGTATGCCGATGCAGGTTTGGTTTGTTCTACACTACAAATTTCAGTCGAATACAGATTCGTAAATTGTCATGCCAAGTTGATAATGTAAATACGGCTACCACCAAACAAATCACAAAAAAAAAAAAAAGAGATCGAGAAACGTCAATCATCGAAATGTAAGACTTACACTCCAAAATTGATAGGTTTTTCGGACATAAAAAAAGAAAAAAAAAAAAGGAAAAAAAAAAAAATTAAGGGGGAGATGATGTAACGTATACTCTATATTCACTTTCCTTTTGATTTTACTATCTCTGGTTATTTTATTTTACTATGTAAATTATCTTCCTACTGAACGGAATATTATTTCACCCGCTGAATGAGATCTGGCAATGAGTGTAAGTCATGACGTGGTGGTAGCTCGTATATAGGCGCGTTCATCGAGAAGTTGAGGTTGTGTTGTTGCGTTGGAGTTGAGGTTGTGTTGGAGTTGTGTTGGTGGTGTGCGTACTATAAGAGGAAAGTTTATTCATTATTATGTACAAGATATATGAGTGCCTTAGTTGACCACGAGTCTGGAAAATAAATAGTTGTTCAGTAAGTTCAGTCTTTCTCAATTCTTAGTTTTGTCAGATCTCTGTCTGGCTGTTAGGTTTATGACTTTGATTACTTAATATAAATAACCAGCGTTGAGACTTTGTTTAAGTTCATAATTAACGAGTAACAACACCCTTTTGGGAATTCATTAGTTTGAAGCTTAGAGCATTATTCATTCATAATAATTAGCTTAGCAAAAAGAAGAATATAAAGCTAATACATTATAGCCTTCGGTATGCCGTGTAGCTTGATACCATAGTCTCAGTGGCAGAGGAGATTTTCAAAGCCAATTGATGGGCTTTATAGGATCTATGACGCAGTGCTGTTAAAACAACACAACGATCCTCGCGAGGTGTCGTACGCCATGGACGACCTTAGCCAGACCTTTGTAACACCCCACTGGCGTTGTTAAATTACTGCCAAAAGAGTGAAAGCACTCTGAGTTAGACATACAATTAATTCCCTTGCAAACTGGGCCTGCTTCTAATCGTGCTATTGCTCACCACCCGGACGCTACTTACACGCGCTGTCAACGAGAAATAATGCTGCCGTTCCCCGTTGGCTTTAAGTGTGCAACTCAATTTGCATATTGAACAGTATTTTGCTTACTGAAATGTACGGGAATTTGTTTCTCGTGCTCATTTGCATATGACCTCCTGTGAACATCATAATATTTTATGAAGCGCTTTGGATCAATTTCCCGCTGTTGCCTCCAGAACTTCTATTTTGGACACCAGTGTAATAATACTATTCGTGAAAACAATAAAGACCGACAATCAGTGAATAATACGTGCCTTTCTTTTCTGATGTCCTTCAAGTATGGTACTTTTTGGGAAGGTGTGACCTTGTGACGTACTACAGAGGTGAATCACGTGTCAAGATGACAATTCTGCAGTGTTACATTCCGCCAGTGTAGCTTAGTCGGTTAGAGCAACTCACTCCGGAGCTGGGAGACGCGGTTCCGTCACCGAGAAACTCCTGTTTTCACAGCTTTCTTTCAGTACTTTTTTTTTTTTTTTTTTTTTTTTGGTTGGAGGTTTAACGACCACCGTGAGCAACTCAATGGGCTATAAGCAGTCGCCCGTCCCTAATTTAGGGTCACTGGTTCCAGGAAAGGGAGAGAGCCAGTGCCGTAAGACAAACACAACATCCATGCCTCACCGGGATTCGAACCCGGACCCCTCACGGACGAATGATCAGAGGCCAGCGCCTTAGACCACTGCGCCACCGGGGCGGCCTTTCAGTACTTCGTATGAGATGTACTTGAAGTTACTAGTCAGCTTTAAAGAATGCTTTTCTTTTTCTGTAATAGCATGAAAGGCGAAAACGAGGATCTACAAAGCTTCTTGATCTGAAAGACTACAGTCTTGTGACCAATATACACAGTCGAGTCACATTATTGTGACCACTCCCTTCTTTTGAGGTCAACAGCGCGTAGCCAATGAAAGAAGGCACGTGTCGTGAGCTGGCTTGGAGGGTACATAAGGTGTGCTGTAGGTATTCTAAAAACATATCACTCGTTGCTGTCATGGATAAAAGGAGCGATTTATAAGATTTGCAAGAAAGGATGATTACGAACATTCGGGCCAAGGGTGGCAGTATTTCTGAAACAGCGTAGTTTCTGAACTGTTCGCGTGCTGCTGTGGTTAAAGTGTATCGTGATTGGAGAAACGGCACCATTACGAATAAGCGAAATTGAAACTGCGGAGCACCAGGCGCCATCGATGTGTGAGGTGAACGTTTGCTTCGAAGGTGTCCAAAGGCCGATCGACACGCTACAGTGGAGAAACTCACTGACTTAATGAATCACGGGGCTACCGGAAGTGTGTTTGAAACGACAGTTCAGCGAATCCTGCTGCGTATGGGGCTCCAAAGCAGACGGATGGTTACTGCACATTTATGCTAACGAAAGTGCATCGGCAAAAGAGGCTTACATTGGTACGGCAGTATCAGAATTGGACCTCCACTGAGTGGCAAAGGATTGCCTTCTCTAATTAATCACATTTTCTGCTGCATCGAACGGATGAACGTTGGCGTAAAAGGCAATAAACATCGGAGAACAAACACTCTTCAACCATTGCTGGCAGAGCACAAGTTGGTGGGAACAGTATTATGGTTTGGGGAATCTTTACGTGGCATTCCCTGGGTCCATTCATGCCTGTGGAAAGCATTATGGACCGAATTCGTCATGAATCCATCATTGAAGACCACGCACGCACCCATACAAGCCGATTGTCTTTCCTGGAGCGGATGGGATCTTCCAGCACGACAATTCTACGTGTCACACAGCTAGAAATGTCCGACAGTGGTTGGAAGAGCACGATAAAGATTTCAAGGTAATAACTTGGCCCCTAAGCCCCCAGAGTTACACACAATTGAGCACCTGTGGGACCACCTCAATCGTGTTGTTCGCTCTATGGATCCTCCACCACGCACACTCCAGCATCTGTCAGATGCACTGCAGTCTGCATGTCTCCACATACCTGTGAACACCTTCCAGCACTTTACTGAGTCACTCCCAGCCCGTCTAGCTGCTGTCCGTGCTGCACACGGCGGTTACTCTGGATATTAGCTGGTGGTTACAATAATGTGACTCGACCGTGTATATATTAAGATAATACAACGTAGTTTGTCTCACATATTTATTTTTTCAAGTCGACCATGGTTTCGTTTGGTATTGACCTAGCTTCATCAGCACGAATGGCAAGTAAATATTTAAATTGTATATGATACCATAAATGGTGTTTGCAGTCACGGGTTTTGCTTAGTTGCTTCAGCGCGTTTGATAGAAATGGGGTGGATGCCATGTCATTAAAAAGTTGCGAATACTTCTGATATACACTGCTGGCCACCCAAAATGCAACACCAAGAAGGACACGAGATAGCAAAGCCAGATTTACTGGATACATAACAACAGATACAAAGATGAAACGATTGAGCTTACAGGCCCGTGCAACTTGCGGAACAAGCAGACATAAATACTTCGTGTGAGCCTGGCAATAACGGCCGCTATACGCCGCGGCATCGAACGAAAGAGGATTTAGATGTGGGCTTGGGGTATGTCGGTCCAGACTGCTTCTACACGTTTCTACAGTTCATCAGGCGTAGTCGCGGGTGGAGCTTGCCAGGCCACTCGGTTGCCGTTCAGTGACCAGACGTGTTCGATGGGCGACATATCGGGAGAACAGGCGGGCCACGGCAGCAGTAACACCTGGTAGGCCATGAAGAATTGTTGCACAATGCGTGCCACTTGCGGGCGCGCATTGTTCTGTTGAAACGTGGCCACTTCTAGGTCCTGCAGGTAAGGGAGGACTACAGACTCCAAAACGTCGGAGATGGTGCGGTGGCTGTTGAGTGTACCGGCGATGCGTACTAGAGGGGTGCGGGCGTCATATCCAACTGCGCCCCAATCCATAACGCCAGGCGACGGACCGCAATGGCGAAGCATAATGCAGACGTCATACAGTCTCTCGCCGCCGTGCCGCCACACGCGGATCCGACCATCGTGGTGTTGCAGGTAGAAGCGGAATTCGTCGGAGAAGACAATGTCATGTCATTCTGTAGTCCAGGTGCAGCGTTCAACGGCACACTGCCGCCGCACTCTCCGGTGGTGTAACGTCAATGGTAGTCAGAGCAATGGGCGCAGTGCGGAAAGTCCCTGCTCCTGCAGACGACGTCGAACGGTACGTACTTACACAGGTTGTTGCGCAACACACCCTAATTCCTTCGCTAACGTTCGTGATGTGGCGGTGCGAGCCGTCAATGCCCGTCGCACAACATGCCGGTCATCTCGTTCGGTGGTATGCCGCGGCTGCGGCAATCGCTCAAGTCGGTCGGTCCGTCCGTCCCTCCTACACCCACCGAATTCATACTCGCCTCACTGTGGCTGGATGTCGTCCCACATGGGCGCCGATGTCTCTGTATGATAAATTGCTTTCGCGATAAGCCACTATTATTCCTCTGTCGAACTCCGAAACGTGCAGGAATGACTGCCGTATTCTGCGACGAGGCATCGGGAAGGTTCCCACGCACAGGTCCGGCAGCACAACACACTTCCAATACTTATACCCCGCCTTCTGTGCACCCTTCTTATAATGCTTCTCGGTGGCGTGCCGGGCGCACATGATTTACATATGCCCGGCAATGCTAATCGTTTGCATGTCCTCTCGCGGGCGACGCATGCTGCAAATTTCAGGCCAATCGGATGCTTCCTTCTTGGTGTTGCACTTTGGGTGGCCAGCAGTGTAAATGGAAAGCTTCCAAAATATCAAGTTTGGTGGTTGAATCTGGCTTGTCGATTAGTTTTGCTTCTTCTAAGAGAACTTTTTGGTCCTTTTCGTAACAGTGTTTATCCATCAATGACTTCTTTACGTCACAGTTCCGAATGTAGGTCTTGTTTTCCTTCAACCGAAAATGCAAGGCTCTACGGTCTGTCCTATATACGAAGCGTCACATTCATATGGAAGCCGCCCCCAGTGGCGCAGTGGTCTAAGCGATGGCCTCTGCTCATTCTTCCGTAAAGGGTTCGGGTTCGAATCCCGGTGAGGCATGGATGTTGTGTTCGTCTTACGGCCCTGGCTCTCTCCCTTCCCTGGAACCAGTGACCCTAAATTAGGGACGGGCGACTGCTTATAGCCCATTGAGTTGCTCACGGTGGTCGTTAAACCTCCAATCAAAAAAAATATTCATATGGAATCTGATAAATTCCCCACGCGTTTTTGTCTTCAACATAATCTTTTGATCCTAAAAAATTCATTTTGTTTATGGGTTTAAAAATCACTTTAAAATGAAAGGTTTTGAGAATTTTTGAAATTTTTAAGGCAATGTCATGGGAAAATGCAATAATGGCAAAAATCTCGCCCAATGCGAGCATCACAGGAGTTGACGTGGAGATGGGCTTCGGTTTCTGGAATTTTGTTAGAGCCTTGTCTATTATGGAAGGATTATATCCTCGCTGTACTGCAACACGTTTAAGGAAATAAAGTCCTTTTTCCAAAACTGTCTTTATCTGAACATATATGTATCGCGCGATATACGCAACTGTAAAAGGCGCTGAATTTTTGTTGCCAAGGGTGATTGGACTTGACATGTGGAGGTGAGAAAACAGCGAAAGGCTTCCGATAAATTGTGCTTGCGAGAGATCCATTTGAGAAAGTAACCAGGACGTCAAGGAATGGTAGGCATCCGTTATTTTTAGTTTCGTAGCTGAATCGAATGTCAGGATCAATGGAATTTATAAGTTTGACTAATGCCGGAATTTCAGAATTTTTTCCTTTCCATAGAACGAAAGTATCGTCTACATATCGTATCCATAAGTGAAATTTAACAAGCTTGAAAAGTTTTTCTTCAAATCGACGCATGTAGATTTCACAAATATAGGTGACAATGGAATGCCAATGGCTAGATCTTCTGTCTGTTCATAAAACGTCCCACGAAAAGTAAAACTGTTCTGTTTCATGGTTTCGTTGGTCAATGCCCAGCGAAACTGTGGTCAACTTGAAGAAATAAATATTTGTTACAAACTACGTTGTATTACCTTAATCTAAAAAGCTTGTTAGGCCTTTTGTAATGCACAGTCCTGCCGCTTGCAGCTGAGACCGAGCGACTTGGTGCGGATTTGTTTCATATCACCACTACTAAATATCCGATCGAAAAATTTAGTCTTGATCAGACAGTTTTCGCTGAGACAAACACTTTTCGTGCATTTTCAGCGGCAGGTAACACAAGTTTCCAGCCAGAGAGAGTGGATGTGTGTGTTATATTTCTCTCATCATAAATATACCGATATGCACACGTATTCCCAAAGCAGATTATTAGGAAACCTCAACACCAATCGTACATGCGTGTCATCTTATTTCGCGCATAGATCTATGCCCTTAGGATGGCTTGTAACGTACCAGGAGATGTGACGTACCTGCCAGAGGGACGCACACGACATAAAGGCAGGTAGGAATCAGAATAAAACGTCCGCGTAGCTCAATTGGTAGAGCAACTTATTCCGGAATGAGGGGACCCGGGTTCGAATCCTGGCGCGGATAGAAATGACGGAAAAATTTACTTCGTTATAATGGCACCCGAACTATCCGGATGACCCGACCGTTCAAAGTCTCGCATTGGTGTGATGTTATTTCCACACCGCGAGATAGGAAAAATAAGAGAATCCCTTCTCCAGCACTTCGAATAAAAAAAAAAGAAAAAAAAAAGGGGGGGGAGATGATGTAACGTACCAGGAGATGTGACGTATGTGCCAGAAGGACGCACACGACATAAAGGCAGATAGGAATCAGAATAAAACGTCCGCGTAGCTCAATTGGTGGAGCAACTTATTCCGGAATGAGGGGATCCGGGTTCGAATCCTGGCGCGGATAGAAATGACGGAGAAATTTACTTCGTTATAGGCTTTATAAACAATCTCACTGCAATACACTGTAAAAAATAAGTGGTGCGAATTCACGGAAAATTTCTGAAAATTACATGCAGCAAAGTTGCCGGTAGGTGACCGTCTTTTTCATAAATTTCCGTTTTTTAAAAAAGTGCCCGTTTATTTTAAATTCCGTGTTTTCCCAGATTTTCCGTAATAAAAAATTCCATTTATTTCAGAAAAAAAGAACTTCAGATTTTCCTGTATTTAAACTGAAATTCAGCAAAATGGACGACTCTGCATTGTTCAGCCCTTACCTCAAATAACCCTTCCGCTACAGTCAGGATCGGACCCCGTCGTTTGAGTTGGTTCAACAAGTAACACACATCTTTAGCCACTGAGCCACAGATGCTCAGGAACAAGAATCACGTAAATCGTAAAAGAAGTTGCGCGACGATGAACATTTTTTCGTCATTAATGTATAACTCGTGGCGTCTAGGGGAACTCAATCTCTCACTACGAGTACAGCCAGCCATCATTTTTATAACATTTTATTTGACACACAACACACGTAGCACAAGACAAGAACTAACAACTTAAACGAAGTCATCCTTCACAACGAACAACCATCAACAGCCAACTCCATTCTTCATTTCTTCTTCTCCTCTGCTCTGGGCGTCGTCTCTTCTCTTCAACTGTTACGTAGATGTGTCGAGGTACTGTGCCGCCATCTGTGAGGCAGAATTGTAATTACAAGTAGTTAGTCTATCTGAACAAGCGGAAATCCTACATTAATGCCAGTGCTTTAGTCTTTTCATTTTCTGTTGGAGCTTATTATTTTTCTGAATAGGTTTGTAATAATTTTTTTTTTCTGTTGGAGGGCTTCTCAGAAATTAAGCATTTTTCATCGTGATTTTTCGAAGCAACAAAATACTTTGCAATTTGATTTTTTTTTAAACTGAAAATGACTTTCAGTTATCTTTAAAAAAAGTGGAATATACTTTTTTATAGTTTTATTTCACAAAAAAATAAACAATATCTCCTAAATATATAATTTACTCTTGATAGCTATAAAAGCTTTTGTCTTAAGATGTCCAAAGACTGATATATAGACATCCCATAATCATATGTAATCTGTACAATTAGTTAAGTACCCGGTTTCTTACAGAAATGCAATGTGTATGTAATAAAGAGCTGGTGCACAAAATAGGGGAGAGGAGAAGAAATATCCTGTGCCACAATAAAAAACATTAGTCATTAGTAAAATCATGCAATGCATTGATTATGCTACTTTTCCAACATATCAGAAATCATTACTCAAGTTATTACTAAGGTTATGAGGATAATGGCTGTGGAATGTTATGAGGATAATGGCTGTGGAATGTTATGAGGATAATGGCTGTGGAATAAATCCCGCTCCTGGCCCTGACCTTTGACCCCATTTCGATGATATTGAACAGAATTAGTTCAGTATACCTCCGGAACAACATACTAAAGTTTTGTCGTTATAGAAGCATTTTTAGTCAAGTTATCACGATAATGGTGGTGGAATAAATCTTGCTTCTGTGCCCTGACCTTTGACTCTATTTCGATGATATTAAACTGGATTGGTTCAGTATACCTTCGGAACAACGTACTAAAGTTTTGTCGCGATAGAAGCACTTTTACGTAAGTTATGACGCATAAGGGCGATGGAATAGATCCCGCTCCTATGTCCTGACCTTTGAACCCATTTCGTCCATTTTCAATAGGATTCGTTCCCAGGTTGTGCCCTATTACATACTAAAATTGCATCGAAATCGAAGCATTTTCACGCGAGTTATCGTGCGGAAAGACAGACAGACTTACGAAGCTGGAGCATATACGCTTCTTTAACCTACGTTTGGAAAGTGTAACATATTCATGCGATATGGTATCCACAATATCCGATTTCACTACGGAACTTCAAAATCCGACAGATGATTGAAAATAAAAAGTTAATCAAACCTCAAGTATTCTCACCAATCGGTCCTATTACCGCTGGTTTCTCGTCATACGGATACGGAAAAAGTGAGGACGGAATTTTCCCGTTAATATACGAAAGGAATTGCGCAAAGGGTTTTGAAAATTCAGAATTTTCTGTTAACACATCTGTTAAACAGCAATTTACCTTCAATGCAGGAAAGAAACTGCGGAAAGGTTTCTGAAAATTCAGAAATTTTCAGTGGTACAAAAAATCCTTGAAATTTAGGTTTCTTTCTGTCATTTCACGGGAAAGGCTGTATCAGAAATACGCTTCGTTAATTTACGAAAGGAATCACGAAAAACTGCTCGTGAATTTCAGAAATTTTTTTACGATGTAGATTCAGAAGAATACCATGTACAGATGGCAGTAACATGCGTCAAACTCGCGATTTTAGTGGCATGATACTGGGCGTTAACTGGGTAGGCGTAAGCATCACAAAAAGGGCAAACCTTTGCTACGCAAGAGTAATTGTATCGAGGAAATCCAATGAGTGCTGCACAAACAAGGAAACAAGGAGTCACCAGTCTTTCACTAAGAGGAAATGACTGCTCGATGGCCCAGCGCAACGGCGGCTAAACAGTTACAGACGCTTTCTTATTCTGACGTTGATACCAAGTTTTTGTAAGTGCGTACATCCTTTTGACGCTATCTCCACGGACTAAAGAACAAAACTGTTGATGCAGAATTTTCGTACGGTAAGAACTATTTCTTCTTCCGTTACCATAACGACGGATTTTACCACTTTTCACGAGCCAAAGGGAATCATTAGCTGTGGAAAAACCTAGATCTTATTAAAGACTTGTTCTTTTGCTCTGTTTAGTAAACATAAATGTCTTTAAATGCGCTATAATGATAGCTTTGAAACGTTTATAAAACAAATAATTAGTACACAGAATTTACAGCAGCATCCATCTTGATTCGTTAACAGTAAAGTGCCCAATATTCATGGCCGTGGCGCAGTGGTCTACGCAATGGCTTCTGATCATTCGTACGAAAGGGGTACGGGTTTGAGTCCCAGGTGAAGCACGGATGTCGTGTTAGTCTTGCGGCACTGGCTCTCTCCCTTCCCTGGAACCAGTGGCCCTAAATTAGGGACGGGCGACTGTTTATATCCCACTGAGTTGCTCACGGTGGTCGTTAAACCTCCAATCAAAAAAAAAATATTAAGTATGCAAATTTTTAACTGGCGTCGTATAAAGGCTTCGAGGTACGCCACGATTTTTATCAGCTGCGAGGTGTAAACTCGTAATTCATGTTGAACAACTGCCAGAATGATTATGGAAAGGCAACGTGAAAAATCGGAGTTTGAACGAGGCACGGTAGTGGGAGCCAGACGGATGGGACATTCAATTTCCGAAGGTGTGCGAACATTCAACATTTCTCAATCCACGGTGTCACATTTGTATCGAAAATACCTCATGGAATGCATTACCACGCACCGTGGACAACGCAGTGGCCGACCACGAGTCCTAAATGACCTTGACCGGCGACGTCGGACCAGGATTGTCCATGCTAACAGACAAGCACACTAGTTCAAATAACATCCACATTCAATGCAGGAGGTACCAGAGACATATCCATCAGGTCAGTGCAGCGTAATTTAGCGTCCATGGGGTATGGGAGCAGAAGTCCCACCAGAGTGCCTTTATTAACATCACTACATTGGACACAGGGCCTCACCACGGCTCGAGAACACAGGAAGACTGGCAACATGTGGCGTGGTCCGATGAGTCACGCTACGAGTTGTTACGAGCTGATGGTAGGGTTCGGGTGTGGCGCAGACCTATGGACTCAAGCTGTCAACAAGACACTGTGCATACTGGTGGTGGCTCCATGCGTGTGTGGGGTGTCTTTACGTGGCACACTTTAGTTCCTCTGGTCCTCGTAAACACGTCTTTACCAGGTAACGCTTTATTGCTCTGCTGGATGACTATTTGCAGCTCTTCACGGACTTCATGTACCTCAACAGCGATGGAATTTTCCAGGCGGACAATGCACCGTGTCCAGGGGCCCAAGTTGTCTAAAATTAGTTCGAGGAGGATTCCGGTTAGATCTGACGGATGGCGTGGCCCCCACGTTCGCCCGACATGAACCCAATAAAGCACTTATGGGACGTGGTGGAGAGGTCCACTTCTACCCAAGATCCTGCACCTACAAATACCAGGGAAATGTGGGCGGCTGTTCAGACGGTGTGGCTTAACAACTCTCTAGAAGTCTTCTACCCACTTGTGGAATCGAGTCCACGTCGAGTTGCTGCACTTCGCCTGGCTGGATGAGATCTTACACGATACTAGGTACGTATGCCATGACTTCTGGCATTTCATTATAGACGAACACGTTTTAGCACGTGTTTTATAAAAAGGTATACGATTATAGTATCACTGTATCCGCCCGTCCATATGTGGATACTACACCTACGTAACTATTAGTCCGATTTGGAAAACTATTTGTGCATTGAAAAGCACGAAATGTGAGAACGACGATTCTTGCTCCCCGGTGTTTTTCCGATGCGTAAATTCAGATTCTCTCGAGCTCAAAGCGCATTTTATCCCATATCATTGCTTCTAAAAACGCAACGGAATTTTTTTCTTCCCATCGGTCGGTGTCATTTATAACGAAGATTATTTTCTTTATAGTTTGCTTTTCAAGTAATGCACACATTTTCCATTAGGTGTGCAAAGATGAACTGCGATTTCCCTGACATCTCTGCCTCCAAAAAATGCGATTTGAAAAAATATTTTTGCGTCAGATAGAGCTCTTCATTATAAATAATCTCAATATCATTTCTAATTTTTGGTAAAGAACAGTTTTTACTCAAGTGTATTTTTCTGTTTTCGATGGAATTACAGCAATATCTGTGCTTCTGCAAATTAGTTTGAAACATTATTATATACGTATATACACTGGTGCAAAAATTACGGACGAAGAGGAGAAATTATCATAACTGCGGAGCGAGCAGGCAAAACGGACGGAAAAACCACTCAGGAGATAGACTAGGGTCCGGTACGGTAGGGCATGCGCATATATTCAGCATGACGTAGTGGCGGGGGTCGGAAGGGTATAACGCACACGGGCGGTGTACGCTCAGCAATTCGGTGAAAGCTATTGCACGGTGTACATCGGTTTGAATGACGTCGAGTTGCTGCCACCGTGTGATATGGCTAACAGGCAATCCAGTAGACGAAATCTGGATGTCTTTACCCGAAGTCGCGTCATTGGGAAGTTGGAAGAAGGTCGAAGTCTGACTAGTGTGGCCGAGGAGTTCGGGATCGCTCACAGCATCGTTTCACGAGCTTGGAGAGCATTTCAAACGACAGGAACAGCTGTCCGAGAGTTTAGCAGTATTCGTCCACGAGCAACCACGGCTGCGGACGACCGGTATATTGTCCTACAGGCGAGAAGAGACAGACGGCAGACAAAGGGAGAAATCGCAAGGCACATGCAACAGACAACTGGACGTCCGGTATCGCGTCTTACCGAGGCCAGGAGGCTGCACAAAGGTGGTCTATTTTCACGACGACCAGTACGGTGTGTGCCATTAACGCCTGCTCATCGGAGATGGCGATTTCTGTAATGCCAGGAACACAAGAACTGGACACATCAGCAATGGGGTCGAGTTTTCTTTACGGATGAGAGCCGATTTATTCTGACGAGCGATTCTGGACGTATACGTATCTTGAGAGAGCAGAGAACACGCAATCACACCTCCAACATCGTCGAAAAGAACCGGTTTGGAGGTGGCGGAGTTCTTGTTTGAGGGGGTATCATGCTTGGTAGCCGTAGTGACCTCCACATCTTCCAAGAAGGTTCAGTCACTGGTTTCCGCTATTGTAGCGAGGTTCTCCTGCCTCACGTACGTCTGTTCAGAGGTGCTGTTGGTCCTGAGTTCCTCCTCATGGACGACAACGCTACACCTCATCGTACAGTGCCTGTCGCAGAGCTTTTGGAGAGTGAAGATATTCAACGCATGGATTGGTCGGCAAAGTCACCGGACCTAAATCCAATCAAACACGTGTGGGACCTTCTCGGGAGACGCTTGGCAACTCGTTACCAGCCGCCAGCAATGATTCCGCAGCTGCGATTGGCGCTACAAGAGGAATGGGCCGCGATGCCTCAATAGCTCCGTGACAACCTCGTCCTCAAAATGGACGACGTTGTAAATCTTGCAACGCAGTCAGGGGTGATCATATCCCCTACTAAAGACTGGATTTTTCTTAGCAGCCGCCTGCCACGTGGACGTTTCTGTCGTCTGTCCAGTTGTGTTCGAAGCTACCTTTTCAATAAAGTGCCTTTGTATCCTTTGGATTCCTTGTTTGGACGGTTTTGCTCACTTGTCCCATATTCTTACATCTTGGGGATCTTATGGTATGATTTGAGTCGATGTGGAGCACTTCTGCATGGCATTACATTCGAAAAACCGTATCGTCCTTAACTTTTGCACGCCAGTGTATATATATCATCAACAACAACCATTATGAATCCACTACTAGATGAAGGTCTCCCCAAATTTCTTTCACAGCGGTCTATCTTGCGCTAGTCTCCTCCATGTCACTCCTGTATACTTTCGAATTTAATCCACCCATTTCCCATGTGGTCTCATTCTGTGTCATTTCCTGTCTCTTGGAATCCAGTCTAGAATTTTGGTTGTCCATCGGTGGTCCGTTCTTCTGGCAACATGTCCAACCCATTGCCATTTCAGCGATTTTTTTACTATGATGAAGAAATTTTTTTCTTAATCAGTGATACACTGAAAGACCACTTTTTTATGACCACCTGACAGTTTTAAGCAAATGAGCTATGACTTCACGCTGTTGCCGCCAGAGGGAGAGGCTAGTATAAAAAGGGAAAGCTTAGTGCTTGCGACAGTAGTAGAAGTAATTTTTGGGTGACGAGATGGGTAAAAAATGCGATTTCACGGACTTTCAACGTGGGATGATCGTAAGAGCTCGGAGCCATGGAGCGAGTATCACCGAAACCGCCGCATCCGTGAAATGTTCCAGAGCAGCTGTTGTTAAAGTGTTTAAAGACTGGACTGTCAGCCAAAAAACTAGGGCTCTACGTGCAACGTGTGGTCGTCATCGACTAGTGACTGTTCGGGCGGAACGGGGAGTGTCCAGACTGGTAACAGACAACAGAAGGGCAACAGTGCAGCAAATTACAGACCATCTTAATCAAGGATTCCCTCAAATGATCTCTGCACGCACTGTTCGCCGTACACTGCATCTGATGGGATATGGCAGCCGAAGGCCTGTTCGAACACCTTTGCTGTCTGCAGTTAACAAGAGAAAACGTCTTCAGTTAGCACAGGAGCACAAGGATTGGACAGTCGATAATTGGAAACAAATTATTTGGTCCGATGAATCACGTTTTCAGTTGCACCATGTCAATGGCCGAGTGAGAATTTGGCGGAAACAGCAGGAAAGCATGGACCCCAAATGCATTGCAACAACCCTTCAAGCTGGTGGCGGCAACGTTATGGTTTGGGGAATGTTTTCCTGGCATGCTTTGGGCCCTTAAATTCGTGTTGGTCAACGTCTGACTGGCACATCATATCTAAAAATCTTTGCGGACCAAGTTCATCCTGTCATGTGGATGGTTTATCCCAGTTGCGATGGCTACTTTCAACGGGTCTGGTACGATTCGTCCAACGACGATTGGTCCAATGCCGATTCGTCCAATGGAAAATTGGTCCAAAGGTACGATTCGTTCAATGGGACGATTGGTCCAATGCCGATTCGTCCAATGGGACGATTGGTCCAATTCCGTCCTATCTGCTTGAAGTGCTACTCGTGCTATAAAAGTCTCATCTGTTCTGATTCTATCTCCGATGTTATACGAAAGTACCGGTTGTCCAAAGAATGTAAAATAATGTTGCATTTCATGCGTGATATTGTGGTTACAGATTTCTCTTTTTTTATTCTTTTTTTTTTTTGAATCGCTTTTTCTTGTTACACTGTCATTGCTGCCGTATGAAGTTACTGATGTACGAGGCGTTCTATCTACTTGAATGTTTCTCTTTTGCATGAAATAATATAAAGTTCTAGTGTTCCGTTTCTGTTTGTAGAATGCAGTGGGGTTTTCCGCCAACTGTCCAATGGAAACAACTGGTCGGGGTTTGGATACAGACCTTTTCAACAGTTTTTATTTCAGCGATGTCATATTCATAACGTTTACATATTAAATCAAGTTCATAATATTGCGCTTTTACTTAAACACGAAATATTAATTCATAGGCCCTAGGCCTAGGCTTTTTTAACAGTTTTAATTCTACCGATGTCAGATTCATAACGATTACATATCAAATCATGTTAATAATATTGAGCTTTTACTTAGGCACGAAATATTAATTCATAAGCTCTAGGACTAGGCCTTTTTAGGACTTTTTATTCTACCGATGTCATATTCATAACGTTTACATATTAAATCAAGTTAATAATATTGCTCTTTCACTTGAGCACGAAATATTAATTCATAGGCCCGCGGCCTAGGTGCCTAGCAAAGACCTGAGAAATGATACGATGAGTGCCTTTTATAAAGTTTTATAAAATGTTTACAAATACCAAATATCTAGGTTGTAACTTAAAATCTTCTAAAATGGCCCGGGGTCTAGGTGCCTCGTAAAGACCTGAGAAATGATACGATGAGTGCCTTTTATTAGGTTTTATAAAATATTTACAAATACCAAATATCTAGGTTGTAACTTAAAATCTTCTAAAAAGGCCCGCGACCTAGGTGCCTGTTAGATAGCTGAGAAATGACACGATGAGTGCCTTTTATAAGGTTTTATAGAATGTTTGCAAGTACCAAATATCTAGGTTGTAACTTAAAATCTTCTGAAAAGGCCCGCGACCTAGGTGCCTGTTAGATAGCTGAGAAATGACACGATGAGTGCCTTTTATAAGGTTTTATAGAATGTTTGCAAGTACCAAATATCTAGGTTGTAACTCAAAATCTTATAAAAAGGCCCGGGGCCTAGGTGCCTCGTATACACCTGAGAAATGATAGGATGAGTGCCTTTCTATTAGGTTTTATAACATTTTTACAAATACCAAATATCTAGGTTGTAAATTAAAATCTTCTAAAAATGCCCGCGGCCTAGGTGCTTTGCAAACAGCTGAGAAATGCTCCATTGAGTGCCTTTTACCACGTTTATGTAAAATGTTTACAATTACTAAATATACGGAAATTATCTTTCAAAAGGATATAAAGAGGAGAACAATTTAAATTATTATTCCTTTCTGAAAAATAAAAAAGTTTACCGTTGGTAAGATGATACCATTAGACGAATCGGCGTTGGACCAATCGTATTATTGGACGAATCGGCATTGGACCAATCGTACCATTGGACGAATCGGCATTGGACAAATCGGACATTGGACCAATCGGCATTGGACCGATCGTCCCTTTGGACGAATCGGCATTGGACCAATTGCCGTTGGACGAATCGTCCGGGACCGACTTTCAACAATATAATGCGTCCTGCCATAGTGCTCGTATTGTACATAATTGGTTTCATGAACATGCCGGTGAGTTTACTTTGCTTAGGTGGCCCCGACGATTTCAACTCCATTGAGAATTTGTGGGATGAAGTTGAACGAGCCATTAGACAGCTGGACCCACAACCCTGCAATCTCACACTCTTGGAAAGTGCTATTCATCAAGCATGGTCTCAGATTCCACAAACCATCTATCAACATATCGTGGAGTCCATGCCACGAAGAATCGACGCAGTATTTAAGGCAAAAGGTGGCCCAACGAAGTACTCAGGAGGTGGTCATAATAAAGGGGCCACTCAGTGTATAATAGCCATCATTATCGATCACACACTTGTCCATCGTGAAACGAAACTTTCAATGTCGTTTTTATAAAAAGACGTTGGTTGTGATGCGAAGAAGTCCGCAAGCCCCGTTTTGACATCGTCAATATTGTGGAATCTTCTCCCATTAAGAAAGTGCTGCAGAGATCTGAACAAATGGTGATCAGACGGTGCAATGTCAGGGGAATAAGGGGGATGGAGAAAAACTTTCCCACACAAAACTGATCGTCTGATAGGTCCGACTCGCAGTGTGAGGTGTCGCGTTGTCGTGCTCGAAGACGACGCCTTTTCTTTTAACGAGTGGTGGATGTTTTGCAGTAAGAGCTTGCTTTAAACGGCCCAGTTGTTGACAATAAAGGTCAACCGTTACGATATGTCCGGGTTCCAAGAGCTCAAAGTAATCTATGCCGGCGGTAGTTCACCGAACACAGATCAAAACCTTTTGGGAGGGTAGGCCTGGTTTTGGTATGGGAATTGGTGTCTGACCTCGAAAAAGCCACTGGTTTTGGCGTTTGTTGTTTGCGTAAAGAACCCACTTTTCATCTCCAGTGACAAATCGATGAAAAAATGGATCCTTTTCCTGTCGCCTGAGCAAAGAGTTGCAGATGGTAAAAAGGTGGGCTTTGTTGTCAGTTGAAATTTGGCGTGGGACCCAAACTCCTTGTCTACAGACCTTCCCTATCTGTTGCAGGTGCTGTTGAACAGTAGAGCATGATGTATTAAGATGTTGGGATAATTCATCAATGGTTTGACCAGGATCTGCCTCAGCGGCTGCACGCAGAAGGTCATTGTCCAACTCCATAGTCCATCCTGCACGAGGGGCATCAGAGAGGTCAAAATTGCCCGACCGAAATTAGGCCAACCAATGCTGACACTTGCAGACATTTAACGCATTCGGATGAACAGCGCAAATATTATTGGTGGCTACGGTTGCATTGTTCCCCTTGGGAAATTCATACAGCATACAACGACGAGCATGGCTCTCCTTTGGTTTTATGTCACTCATTTTGTTCTGCACATCTGGAAGACAGAAACACCTACATAAGTTAAAGGCGAATAGTTTATTCACTTGTACATAGTGTAGATTTACTTTGCGTTGAACGTACTTAGACACCTAACTACTCCTCCCCGAACTAAGCCCGACAATAAACGACATTACTTTATAGCCCCTCTGTGTCCTCTTTTTTGGACTTAATGCGCATTTCCAGCCGAAATTAATACACAATTTCACACTTTCCGTGTTAGGAGGCTCAAATATTTAATATCATTTTCCGGATAGCACACTTTTTATCCGCTAGTGCAATTAAGTAGCTATTTCTGTTTATGCACGTGTCTTATGGATTGTAGAAATCCTTTTTTCTTCTTTGTCACCGGCTCCATTCACTATGAATAATCTTCGCGTACTTTAAATTACGCACGGTGTTTTTCCTAAATGGTTTTAATGTATTATTTTTTTTTCTGCTGAATTTTTTGATTTATTAAAAATCTCCCTTAACATGTTTTTAGTGTCGTAAAGGATCCAAAAGACATGCTCATTACAACCAAATATTCGGTGTCCTATCTATATATTAATTCTATAAAGTTTTTTCACTGTAAGACCAGTTGTGAGAGAACGGCTGAACGTAAAAATACGGTGACGGTATCTAAATAAAGGTCTTCCCATGTAGATGTCCCAGTCGAAGAGAAAAATGAGATTGAGGCAACGGTTCGAGCGTTGTCGGGCGGCAAAGTTCCCATGTAAAGTTGATAGGAGAAGCGTGCAGTTGATATCCTATCGCCTGCGGTTGACTCACGCGCTGTTGAAGGCGGAAGTATGGAGGGACTCAGATAGTCCACAGTCTGAAGTCTGTCTTCTCAGCGAACCGTTGTGCAAAACAACGGTATCAGGAATTTGTTTGAAAGTTCTTATCGGTACAGCGAACACTCAAAGACCTGATTGCGTTGTGCTATTGGCCTGTGTGATGAATACATACAATTTAACATTCATTCGATCCAGTTTATCCACGTAGGTAAGACGTTTCCCATTATGTAAAGATGTAGATAAACGTTTCATATGAGTTTATTCTTTTCAAAAAAACAACAAGAAATTAATCGTCGATTCCAGCGCATTTCGTCTACCGGGTTCGAATCCTGGTGAGGCATGGATGTTGTGTTTGTCGTACGCCACTGTCTCTCTACCTTCCGTGGAACCAGTGACCCTAAATTAGGGACGGGTGACTGCTTATAACCCATTAAGTTGCTCGCGTGGTCGTTAAATCTTCGATCACACACACACACACAAAAAATATCGCGAACCTGTACTATTATCTTTA
The DNA here is from genome assembly GCA_039090855.1 of Macrothele yani. Classification (NCBI taxonomy): domain Eukaryota; kingdom Metazoa; phylum Arthropoda; class Arachnida; order Araneae; family Macrothelidae; genus Macrothele; species Macrothele yani. Next base: position 27,635,460 of record CM077001.1, read on the forward strand.
CTGAAGTGGTTGAATTTTTTTTTTTTATTGGAGGTTTAACGACCACCGTGAGCAACTCAATGGGCTATAAGCAGTCGCCCGTCCCTAATTTAGGGTCACTGGTTCCAGGGAAGGGAGAGAGCCAGTGCCATAAGACAAACACAACATCCATGCCTGACCGGGATTCGAACCCGGACCCCTTACCGACGAATGATCAAAGGCCAGCGCCTTAGACCACTGCGCCACCGGGGCGGCTGAATTAATTTGTCAAAAAAAAAAAAAAAAAAAAAAAAAATGTTTGTTGTTTCTTATGAGTTTATTATTTAAAAAAAAATATGTTTGTTGTTTCTTATGAGTTTATTATTTAAAAAAAAAAAAAAAGAAAAAAAAATATGTTTGTTGTTTCTTATGAGTTTATTATTTAAAAAAAAAAAAAAAAAAAGAAAAAAATATGTTTGTTGTTTCTTATGAGTTTATTATTTTAAAAAAAAAAAAAAAAAGAAAAAAAAATATGTTTGTTGTTTCTTATGAGTTTATTATTTAAAAAAAAGAAAAAAATATGTTTGTTGTTTCTTATGAGTTTATTATTTAAAAAAAAAAAAGAAAAAAAATATGTTTGTTGTTTCTTATGAGTTTATTATTTAAAAAAAAAAAAAGAAAAAAAATATGTTTGTTGTTTCTTATGAGTTTATTATTTAAAAAAAAAAAAAAGAAAAAAAAATATGTTTGTTGTTTCTTATGAGTTTATTATTTAAAAAAAAAAAAAAAGAAAAAAAAATATGTTTGTTGTTTCTTATGAGTTTATTATTTAAAAAAAAAAAAAAAGAAAAAAAAATATGTTTGTTGTTTCTTATGAGTTTATTATTTAAAAAAAAAAAAGAAAAAAAAATATGTTTGTTGTTTCTTATGAGTTTATTATTTAAAAAAAAAAGAAAAAAAAAATATGTTTGTTGTTTCTTATGAGTTTATTATTTAAAAGAAAAAAAGAAAAATATGTTTGTTGTTTCTTATGAGTTTATTATTTAAAAAAAAAAAAGAAAAAAAAATATGTTTGTTGTTTCTTATGAGTTTATTATTTAAATAAAAAAAAAAAGAAAAAAAAATGTTTGTTGTTTCTTATGAGTTTATTATTAAAAAAAAAAATAATAAAAAATATGTTTGTTGTTTCTTATGAGTTTATTATTTAAAAAAAAAAAAAAAAAAAAACTTACCGTCCATTCCGACGGGTTTTGTCTGGTGTCCTTTGATTTCTATTGGCTAAGAAACAAATTGACATAGCCGAGTTTTCGCTCACAAACGTGCGCTTTATCAATGCTGGTTAATACTTACTTAAGCGGAGAGAATTAACAGTGAACGTTAACATTTGAAAATATATACATATTTACTTCGAGTTAAGTCCACATTGGGGGGGAAATGGTGGGGGAGAGCGCGCGAACAAATGTCAAAAAACAAAGCCCAAACTAAACAGACTCTTAATATTTTAAGAAGCCTGTCTACAGGAGGGCAAATGACGGGAGACGGTATAGTTGTATGAGTATTCCGTTACGATAATTTCAATCTTATCTCTGGTGGGGGTCTCAATGTGAGTGGTGTATGGTACCAGCTGTTTGTGTCTTTCCCACTGCGGTGTCGCATCTTTTAGACAAACTTCTCTTGCAAGGGCTGAGCTAAGAGCTTCGTTTCCTATATTTCTTTTGTGCTCAGCCATTCTGGTACCAATTGATCTATTAGTCACCCCTATGCAACATTTTTGTGTTCCGTCCCGATATTCCAGGGGGATGGAGTAAACACTAGGCATCTGGTCGGTGCCTACTTCTCCTCATGGGGGTAAAGGATATTCATAAATGAGGGACCTGTCCTGATGCCGATGCCAAAGCTTAGTTTCTTTAAGGCATTTTTTACAAAAATCGTGAAGCTCGGGATGTACTGCAGTGATCCGATAAAATTTAAGTGATACTTGCAGGTCGGTGCACTTTCAGTTATGCAGCATTTGACCTTATCAAGGATTGAGTTCGTGAGGTCTCTGCTGAAGCCAGAGAATACTGCTTGATTAAAGATAGTTCTAATTTCTCCTTCTTTGGTTTCATCTTCTGAGGATAACAAGATTACTCTTCTTAGACGCGTTCGAAACCAAAACCCACTGGTTTTATATTCCACTAGGGAAAAGGGTCAGACGCAGGAAACTTTGGCACATCATAAGGCTTATAGTATACTCCAGTACGTAATTTTCCATTTTCTGATTTGTATAAGAGCTCATCAAGATGCGGCAATTTATTGTCGTTTTTAAGTTTGTGACGTGACTGGACCCAGAATGCACATGAGAAAAAGGCAGGTAGCATGGAGGGCACATGTCCGCGTAACTCAATTGGGTGAGCTACTTACTCCGGAGTGAGGGGACTAGAGTTCGATTCCCGGCTCGGACAAACTTGTGCGTTATATTGGTGCCCGAACTTCCAGGATGATCCGACTGTTAAGTTTCTCGCAATGATGTGATGAATCAGTGTGATGTTACGTTTCCACACACCAAATTGTCTGGGATTTTCTAAAATGCATGTTCTTCATGGGATGACTGCCTACAGCGACACATGGTCCCGGCTGACCCGTAGGCCATACCCCGGTTTCTGAAGGCGGGGTGGGGGGAGATGTAACTTGCCTGGACGCACATGAGATTAAGATAAAGGCAGAGCGCATGTCTGCGTAGCTCAGTTGGGAGAGCGACATACTCCGGAGTGAAAGGACCCGGATTCGATGACTAGGTCGGGCTTACTTGTACGTTATGTATTCTATAGTGAAATGAATATATGCATGCATTCCATTAATCTTTCCCAGGAAAGAGTCTAATGAATTTTTATCATGAAGTAAAATAAAGAAAATGTCTTCGGCGTATCTGTGCCATAATGATGGTTTTGGTTCAGGAGCATTTAGATTTCTGCCTTCAAACGGTCGCAATAGTTCTGCAAGAAATGCAGACAGAAATGTGAAAAAATTATAATTTGTGGCTAGGTTTAGTAGGCTATTTATGCTCTCAATTGTTCCCTGGGGAAATTTGACTGAAACTCTTATGGCTTCCATAAAGCTGGATTTTGCTTCTTACACAGGAATAGATGGGTATAGGGAAATGACATCAAAATTTCCCATGATGTCTGTGTTTGCATTCTTGTTGAAACAGTTTTCTTGATGAGTCAGATGATTTTCTTTCTTTCTTTCTTTTTTTTTGTACAATGTAAACTTAACTCAAAGAAAGTATATATATTTTCAAATGTTAACGTTCACTGTTAATTCTCTTTGCATAAGTTAGTATTAATCAGCCTTGATAAAGCCACACGTTTACGAGCGAAAGCTCGGCTACGTCAGTTTGTTTCTACCTGAATAACAAGAAAGATGACACCGAATTTTCAGGTGTAATGAGCGCGTCTTTTGGATCCGTTCTCACACGAATTAAAAATATTAAAGCTATTCAAAGTCAATAGAACCGGTATGGAAACCAGTTGTATCTTGACGAAGAAAGAAATGTTTCAGTCGGGTTTTTAATCCCGCAGATACTGCAGTAAACGGAATCGTGAACTTACGCCCTCTGATGACAGACTTGTGCGTTAAGAAAATTTTGAAAACATATAAGAAACATTCTGTAGCGGAAACGCTCTCCGACAAAGATAGAATTATTCGAATCGAACGCTTAGAAACAGAGATATCGGCAAATGTAAGGTATGCCTCTACGCCCCCTGGCGGGGAAAACATGTATTATTTTAATAAGAAAGTATTCTCAAAAGGATTTTCGATGTGAGCGGTATCGGTCCAGGAAAGAATTTTTTCAGTCGAGTTTTCAGAAGCTCAGGTTTTGGTGCAAATACATAAGAACAAAAAATTAAACGTATGCCCTCTGGTGGCCAAACAATTATTTACCAAATACTATGAATTATATGAAAAACATTTCCCATCAAGAGCTCTATACGATACAGGAATAATTTTTCGAATCGGAGTTTTAGAAGCAGAGATATCGGGGAATACGCTATTTATCATAACGTCCCTCGCGGAGTGTCTATGAATTACTTGAAAATTTTGAAATTATATGAAAAACATGTCGCATCGGAAACTCTATACAATAAAAAAGGATGTTTTTAAATCGGACCATTAGAAGCAGAGATATTGACAAAAATGAGATAAACATCTACGCCCCCTGGCGGAGAAACCATACAATATTTTAAGAAGAAAATATTCCAAAACGTTTCATCGACGTAAGTGGTATCGATCCAAGAGCAAAGTTTTTCAATCAAGATTTTGGAAGCTCAGATTTTGTGGCAAATACATCAGAAGCAGAAATTAACACTCACGCACTCTGGTGGCCAAACCATTGTTTACCAAAAATGAGAAATTACACGCAGAACATTTCTCGTCACTAGCTGTATTAGCTGAAGAAAAAATGTTTGAAATCGGTGTTTTAGAAGTAGAAATATCGGAGAAAACCCAATTTATATTTACGCCCCCTAGCGGAAAATCTGTGCTAGCTTGAAAAAGCGATTACGCCTAAAATACTCTTTGACATAAATGAAATCGACAGGCAAAATAATTTTTTTCAGTCGGATGTTTAGAAGTAAATATACGGAATAAAATGTATTTTGAATTCAATATCACCTGCATTTTCGCCCTGTAGCGGCAAAATTATACATCGTAAAAAAAACAATAAAAAATAATTCGCATATTTCATGCTTTCCAACGCAAAAAGAATTTTTCAAATCGAAATAATAGTTACAGAGATATGGTGTCCACAGACGGACGGACGGACTGACAGGCAGACAGACGGACAAACCGATAACATAAGCACGATCTTTTTGACAAAAGACGTATGCTCATTGATTACACTGGGGAACAAATTTCTTCTCATTTTCTGTTACATGAGATTTTTCAATTGATTCTAAATATTTTTCAACGCTTATTTAAAATCAGAAATCAGTTTTCCTCTTCATGCAATTTGAAACTTGTGATTTTCGCAGAAAAAGGACACCTATTTACACTAGGAATAGCTTGAGAACTCGGCTTACATCTACTCTTACCTCAGGCTAATTAGACTAATCTTTTTACAAACATCAATATTATTTACCTTTATTGTTTATTTTGCATTCCAGGGATTTATCTGATTTACACAAAAATAACACCTGTTTTTCTTTGTTGCAGATCTGATCATGGCTTCTTCAAGTACACATAAATGTGTAAATAATCCTGTTATGTATGTGGCTGCTTCACACGTCTTCACAAAAGGGGCAATATAGCTTCGTTTGTGAGACGTGACTACAAATCCTATTTTGAAGTTCCCCTTGGCGATCAAGACAAGAAATGGGCTCCTCATATTGTGTGTCATAATTTTGAGCAAATGATTCGGGTCTGGACAAAAGGAAAACGAAACGGTCTGCCTTTTGGAGTTTCCATGGTTTGGCGGGAACCCAAAAACCACATAACTGACTGTTATTTTTGCCTGGTCAGCACGAAGGGTGTTGGCAAGAAAAACCCGCATAAACTCTCCTATCCCAGTATTTCCTCAGTAATTCAACCTACTCCGAACTCTGAGGATCTCCCAGTACCAGTTTTTAATAGTTTCGCCTCACCTGAAGATGAAAGAAGTGAACATGATCAGCAAGAGCACGAGGGTTGTGATAACGAGCTTCAAGAAAATTAACGTTTTCAGAATACGAAGACTCCTCATCTGATACCAAACAATCATCAGCCCCTCAACACTTTAGCCAACCGGAATTGAATGACTTAGTGCGTGATTTGGGGCTCTGCAAGAAAGTAGCAGAGGGATTAGCCTCCAGGCTGCAAGAACAAAACCTACTTGACCGTTCTGCCAATGTTTCTTGTTTCCGGAAGCGGGACCAGATTTTTGTGGACTATTTTTCAGACGACAAGCAGTTTGATTACTGTCACGATATCACAGGTCTTCTCAGGCAATTATGTGCTACCTCGTATAGTCCAACAGAATGGCGATTATTTCTGGGCAGCTCAAAGCGCAGTCTCAAGTTTGTTCTCTTGCACAATGGCAATTTTTATGGAGCGGTTCCAGTAGGTCACTCAGTGCATTTGCGAGAAGAACATAATGACGTAATAATGGTCTTTGACTTACTCAAATATCACGAGCAGTACTGGATCATTTGTGTGGAAATGAAAACGGTAAACTTCCACCTTGGCCAACAGAAAAGCTTCACGAAATTAAAACGTAATTTCTTTTCGTGTAGAGATCTTGTCGTTCTTACGTTATGTTTAAACCACTAGATAAGAATACGATACAATAGTTCATAATTGAATTATTACGACCAGACGAATCATACAACAGAAGTCAACTTAACGGGAATACTTTTTATTGCAGCACTTAGTCATAGAACATCTCACATGGCACTTTCACATTTTACTTAACAATCAAGGTTTATCATATCCACAACATATCCACACCAGCAACTGCTATCTCGTCCTTTTAACAATCGTTCTTATCTCATACATTCATGCTTCACGTTCACTCTGATCACATTTGTGTTGCCAACAGTACTCTCGTGAGAGAGATGTCACGTTAAGTTTGGAAGTATAACGGAGAGCAAACTCAAATTTACATAGGAAAATAAACTAAAAATTAAAGTTATTATAGAATATACGTCACAACGTTTCCATGTTATCTCTACATGTGGGACAGCCGAACTCGAGAAAAATACTGGACCCAGAAGGAGTGGCCCATCCGTGAAACACTAGAAGCAGGCATGCCGAACATTGTGAATTACCCAATCGTCACCCGACAGATTATCCCCCCCCCTCACACACACACACACACTCCATATCAATCTCAGATTGATGAAACAGTTCGGGAAGGCATTAAATACTGATGGTGAATGTTTTTAACATATAGTTTCCGCTTTTCCTGCTTTGTCTTTCGAGAAGATCAAAGCAGGTCTGCTCGATTGACCTCGAATTCGTGACCCTGTACCCAGCAAAAACACAAGTGCTGGGAAACCGCTGGCCACCAGCTGGCAGTGATAGGTCACTGCTGGCTGAAATCTGCCGCTCACGGCTCGGTAGCGGTCCGTTGGTGGCAGCTTTATCAGTTGGCGAGCTATAGATAGTCCAGCAGCATTGCCGTTAATTGTGGGCCTCCAAGCAAGTGCCAATAGTGGCCCGTTGCTGGCAACCAATGCAACCCCAACAGCAGGTGGAAGCAATGGGACTGCGCATGCGCAGAAGCAACACTTGCTGTGTCTCTCATGGTACCAGTTAGTTGAAGACGACACTATCGCCATCGTGTTATTTAAGTGGATGTTAACAAACAAAAATCGAGATGTAGAGAGGCGAATTAATTTCCTAATGAAATTCTACGTCGACGAAGATATCAGATTAAGCCATGAAATACTAGATTACAGCCATGAAATACATCAACTCCATTCCCATGAATAACAATTCATGGAATGGAGTGGGTGAATAACAAGAAAAAATTCGAAACCGCTTGAAACAAATGTCTTGGAAAACCATTAAAAAAACGTTTGTTGGGAAAAAAAAAAGAATTATACGCTTACAAAATTAATTAATTATTTGAAAGAAAAAAAGCAACGCTATGTGGATAAAATGTACTCATCCATGGGTTGAATACACAAGACTGGGAGGAATTCGCTTCTAAAAATAACGAGAAGTAAAATATAATATCATTCCTCTTTAAAACAAATGTAACTGTGGATAACGGAAAGGAGATATACAAAGTTAAAAATGTAACAGAATGGGACATGAACCCGGATAAATATATATTAATTCGACAATCTCCTTTCAAGACGACAAGGACAGTACAAAACTTTGGAAAGCGTCTCTAAGTATGTACACTCCTTGAAAGTGAGTGAAGTACCTTTAATGAAAAAAAAAAAAACTATCGTTACGTTGAAAAAATAAATTTATGAATTATATGAAACTGACTTTTATGAAAAATACCTCGCAATATTGTAAAATGAAAGAGGTAACAATTCGATTACATATTCCGCACGAAACAGACAGCTTCAATAAACACGCGCGTGCGTGGCAGATTAGTCCGATCGGTAGAGATTTCAGCTCCCACGCCAACGGCCTTGGTTCGTACCTACCCAGTTCCAAACGGGTGTTTTGCCGGTCAGTTGATAAAATTCCACCAGCGCAGTGCTATAATTCACAAGATTCGGCAAGCCAGCAGTTACGTCACGTGGTTGCCGGCTGCCACTACCGGCAAACTAGCGGACCACATTAGGCTAGGTGCTGGGCCAGCAAGACTGTTTTTGCTGGGTACGTGATAAGGAATTTGTCAGGAAGATGAATGACAAAGATAAGGCAGCATGCTGTCTTTCATGGCAGTTATACAAAACTTTCTTAGTAACAAAAAGACAGATAAGGCAGATATTACAAGGAAAGACTAACTTCAGATTTGAATTCAGCACACTTAAATTAGGTAAGAACAAGTGCTGGTATCAATGGAACAAAAACTTTGTTCCCCAGTGTAAGTGTTTACCTTAGCCCTCTTTCTTGTTTGAGATTCGAGTCAAGGCAGTAAAAATCTTTTAACAAACAGAATAGGAAGTCTAGTATCTGAATAAGAAGCAGTTGTGAAAAATGCAAACGGAATTTGCAGTGCTTTTTACAGGCGAAGAACGCTCTCTGGGTGCGCATCAGAACTTTCTCTAACACTATCCTAGTGGCTCAGTGTTCAAATACACTGAATTCCAACCAATCGTCCAAGATGATCCCGGAGAAGACATGGGTGGTGTAGTTCAACAGCCAACCCTAAGTCAGGGTGGGCGTACTCCTTTATCAGCTTAGCTGATCACGCGGGTTTTCAGTACGAAGAAAATAAACTTTCAATGCTTTCAATTCAACCGAACATAACATATCTTTACGCATGAAACATTTCAATGACTCTGCAGGTTATTTTGACGTAGAACTACGTCTTATGGTACGATAGAAATCAGCGGTGGACGCGACATAATTGTGTGACCGATTTCAACTCGCAATAACTCCGAGGTTATAGTGGGCGTTACAAAGGCGCTAGTATCGTTTGATAGCGTATAGATGACATTTAGGGAAAATTATAAGTGGTGGGGCAGGAGGATCAATGGCAGTTCTAGGCACGTTAAGCCGTCGGGTGCCGGGTACTAGCCCCCGGTAATAAATAAAGGCGTCTTCCTTCCCCTTTCTACTTCGCTTCCGTGTCACTTTCCTATCAGGCACTCTAGCCAAATCTCCTAACTTCCCATTTCTAAGGGTTGTTTAAGACCTGGAGTAAGACACTGCCTTCCTAAAATCCTCTACATATAATCTGATCTGATTATCTGATCAATGGCAGTTCGTAACAGCCCGCCGAAGTGGATGGTCATTTTTGTGCCCTGTGCCGCTAGTAAACTTTGTATTCGTTTTCAATACTTCTGAACTAAAGGTGATTGAACATCGTGTAATTAATGCTGGCTTGTTGCACACGCAAGTTTGCACAGATGTTCATTGACTTCGAAGAGTTACGTTTGTGGGACCTACCGTCTATATTAAAATCTCCCATATTGTCTATATTCAAATCTCCTACATTGTCTATATTCAAATCTCCGATCATTCTTACAGGAGATTTCAATATAGACATCAGCAATTCGAACAATCATTGGTTTCTAGAGTTTATGAACTCAGAGTTCCAGATGAACTTAGTGACTGATCCGGATCAACACACAATGACGGGCAGCACGACTATCGATGTGATATTCACACGCGGCATGCAACTGTTCCGTATAGTCAACTATGTCTCTTACTTCTCGTATAGTCGACCAGTATTTGTCATAACTCACAGCACATCGACCTCAAGCTCAGCAACATCGTCTTCAGGTACAGCAACAACAGCAGATAATAATATAAGCATTGCGGATAGAGATTCTAACAATGATTCCGAACTGCACACATAGTACCACCGACAAAAAAAAAATAAACAACATTACCAACACCGAGTGAGTATTTTATTCATAATCTTATCACACACACAAGACAGCCGACCCGGTGGCGCAGTGGTCTAAGGCGATGGATTCTGATCATTCGTCCGAAAGGGGTCCGGGTTCGAATCCCGGTGAGGCATGGATGTTGTGTTTGTCTTACGGTACTGGCTCTCTCCCTTCCCTGGAACCAGTGACCCTAAATTAGGGACGGGCGACTGCCTATAGCAAATTGAGTTGCTCACGGTGGTCGTTAAACCTCAAAAAAAAAAAAAAAAAAAACACAAGACAGGGTATACATAATTCCACGTTTAAACAACCCTGGCGAATCCAATTCGGCTTCATTGATTTTTTTATCTTTTCAAAAGCTTTCTGCCATCCCCGTGCCCGAGTGGGTTGAAGCGATGGGTCATACATTGACCCTGCTGAAGCGTTGTAGGGTTTTAGTATAAAATAGACTCTATACGTTGTTATTCGCTTATGGAACAACTAAAACCCTAACATGCTTCACTGTGAAGATTGTTCTTCTTACTGAAATGTTCGGTAAAATTTAAATCGTGCTCTAGATAATTTGATTACGTAACACAGAACTAACTTAGCATTTAATAGCCTTAACGGCCAGTTTAAAGGAAAGTCTGTTTACGATATCGAATCATGTTTATTTGGACCTTAATCGATACATAAAGGTTATCCCAATATCGGAATATAACTCCAATTCATAGTTGATCGAATTATAGCTTTAATGTCTGAATACAGCATATGCCCGTAACACAGAATATATATGGTCACATTCGTCTGAGTTGGAATTCCGGTGAGGCACTGTTACTTTCCTATCAGGCACTCTAGCCAAATCTCCTAACTTCCCATTTCTAAGGGTTGTTTAAGACCTGGAGTAACATAACATGCTTCACTGTGAAGATTGTTCTTCTTACTGAAATGTTCGGTAAAATTTAAATCGTGCTCTAGATAATTTGATTACGTAACACAGAACTAACTTAGCATTTAATAGCCTTAACGGCCAGTTTAAAGGAAAGTCTGTTTACGATATCGAATCATGTTTATTTGGACCTTAATCGATACATAAAGGTTATCCCAATATCGGAATATAACTCCAATTCATAGTTGATCGAATTATAGCTTTAATGTCTGAATACAGCATATGCCCGTAACACAGAATATATATGGTCACATTCGTCTGAGTTGGAATTCCGGTGAGGCACTGTTATTGGGGTTGTTTTATTGCACTGGCTATCCCCCTTCTCTGGAAGCAGTGGACCTAAATTAGGGACGGGCAACTGCTTATAGCCCATTGAGTTGCTCACAGTGGTGGTTAATCTCTAAATTAAAAAAGAAAAAAAAAAAAGATAAAGAATAGTCTTTTTTTTTTTTTTTGATTGGAGGTTTAACGACCACCGTAGGCAACTCAATGGGCTATATGCATTCACCCGTCTCTAATTTAGGGTCACTGGCTACAGGGAAGAGAGACAGCCAGTGCCGTAAGTAAAAAATATATGCCTTAAGACAAAATTGATGTCTCACGGGATTCGAACCCGGACCCCTTTCAGACGAATAATCAGAGACCATCACTGCGCCACCGGGGCGGAAGAATAGTTTTCAAGTCTGACTAACTCGACAACAATTTGGGACTTGAGTAACAAGAAAGTAAAACATTCAGCATAAGCAATTTAGTCAAGGTCATACAACTTCCAACTCTAAACTTACAACATCAATTCTCAACAATATCTCTCATTCAAATCTCTCCGAGCTATCGACCGTTCATTCTCTCTCTCTTCGATACAATTATAAATATAATTATTTTCAGTATATTTCGCATATACGTCATTTAATTTTGACCTACACTATATATATATATATAACTTTTTGAAATTCTCGAACCATTTCCCGAGATACCCTTTAATTAATGAACATAGCCCTGGGACAACTTTTTCCATGTAATCACGGGGGGGGGAGCTCGAATTCCACGCATTTTTCGTACGCCAGAAAAATTCTGAAAACTTTTCGCAATCCCTTTCATACATAAACGGTAAATTTTTGTTTTTAACAGGAGTTAACAAGAAATTCAGAAGTTTCAGAAACCTTTCCGCAACACCTTTCGAATATTAACAGAAAACGTTTATTCGCACCTTTTTCGTATTCATATGACGTAAAATTTTTATTAACAGGAAGGATTCGCTGGAATATTTGAGGTTCGATTAACTATTAAATTTCAATCGACTATTGGAGGATCTGATTTTGAAATTCCGTAGTGAGATTGGATTTTGTAGATAGCGTATCGCATGGAATTTTGGCTATAGTGGCTCTGGATATTTCTTCCTCTCTCCCCCACTTGGTGCTCCAGCTTTTGTATATTACGTTACCGTAAGAAACCGGGTACTTAACTTATTGTATAGGTGATTGGATGATGTTTATAGGTATCGGTCGGTGGACTCTTTAAGACAAAAGCTCTTATAGATATCAAGAGTAACTTAATGAAATAACACAATAAACCTGTGCACTTTACTTTTTCTGAAAAAATAATAGAGAGTCATTGTGAGTTTAAAAAATCGCAAGTTGCAAAGCATTCTGTGGCTTCAAAAAATGATGAAAAAAATATGAAATTTGTAATAAGTATTTCTATAGAAAATATAAGTCATTACAAACTTATTCGGATAAATAAGGAGCTCCAACAGAAAATATGGCTAATTCACCCTGATTAATGCCAAAGAAAAAAAAAAAAAGATTATTTAACTCACTTTATTTAACTGGAGATAATCTAACTCACCATCGTTTTGCTGATGACGTAGTCATTTTTGCAGTTATGCCATCAGAGCTGCAGAATATGATCCAGAAACTTGCTGAAAAGCGTAAAGAAGTTGCATTAAAAATGAACTTTCAGAAGACAAAAGTGATGTACAATGCTTCTACAAGAAAAAGATTTATCGATTGACAGGAAAAGCTGGAGATAACCAATACCTACATTTATCTTAGACAGCAGGTATCAAGTGAGGGTCACATTGATGAAGAAATTAATCGGCGTATAAAACTTGCCTGGAGAGCGTTTAGAAGAAACATTATAGTTTTCAAAAGGAATATACCATTATGTCTTAAAAGAAAAGTGTTTGATCAATATTATACATCCTTCCAGTGTTTACGTATGGTGCAGAGACGTGTACCTTAACTAAAAGAGACATACAAAGACTGCAGACAACTCAAAGTAGCATGGAGAGCTGCATGCTTGGTGTAACCAGGAGAGATAAGAAGAGGAACTCGTGGATCAGAAAAACGACAAGAGTGAAAGACGTCATGATCAGAGTAAAATCCCTGAAATGGCAATGGGCTGGATACATTGCCAGAAGGACAGACCATCGATGGACAGTCGAAATTTTAGGCTGGATTCGAAGGGACGGGGAAAGACCCAGAAGAACACCAGACGGGAGATGGGTGGATTAAATTCGAAAGTATGCAGGAGTAATATGAAGGAGATTGGCACAAGACAGACCGTTGTGGAAGAAACTTAGGGAGACCTTCGTCTAGCAGTGAATTGATAATGGTTGACAATGATGATGATGATGAATACAAAAAAAAAAAAAACATTTCAACATCGTGCAATTAGAGTGCTGCCTTAAACATAATTACCCGTTGCGGGTATTTATAGATCGATGGAAGCACGCGCTTCTTCGTTTAAAGACGAACCCGATTTGAAACCCTCCAGATGCAAATGGAAAGAATTAACTTCGTACAAGGGTAATTAAGAATCTCACGTGAAAAACTTGAAGTGGAAGATTTTGCGATTGAAAAAACACGAAACGGACTTTTCTGAAATAAACGGAATTACTGCCCATGGAAAATCTGTCAAAATACTGGAATTAGAAGAAACGGAAGCTTTTAAAAACGGTAATTTCGTTAAAGGATGGAAACCTAACGGCAACTTCGCTGCACAGTTATTTTCAGGAATGTTGCATAAACTTACACCGCTTATTGTTTACAGTGTAACATCAAGTTGCCAAACCCCAATTTTTTTTTCTTTTGATTGGAGATTTAAGGACCATCTTGAGCAACTCAGTGGGCTATAAGCAGTCGCCCGTCCCTAATTTAGGGCCACTGCGTCCAGGGAAGGAAGAAAGCCAGTGCCGTAAGACAAATACAACATCCATGTATCACCGGGATTCGTACCCGGACCCCTTTCGGACGAATGATTAGTAGCCATCGCTTAGACCACTACGCTACCGGTGCAGCAACCTACGTTTCCACATTTCCCAAGAGAGAAAATGTAGCTTTAAGATTAGAAAATGCTTAAAGAGAACGAGCCAAAATTTTCATAACGAACCACAATGGAACGTAAAATTGGAGTATGTGGAAAGTGCATTTGTGTCTTGAGGCCTTGGCTCTGTGCTTTTCCTGAAACCCGTGGCCTTAGGTCGACGACGAGCGCCTGCTTATAACCACCATCCCAGACTCGCTCCTGATGATCGGTACACCCTAAAACAAAGAAAGAAGCTCACTGATATTTGAAACGATTTTACGAAGAACAATTTTGCTAGGTGATGATTTAAATAAGTTCCTTTTTTTATTTTCTTTATTGAAGTTTTAACAACCACGGGAGGAACTCAATCGTATATAAGCAATCGTCTGTCCCTAATTTAGGGTCACTGGTTCCAGGGAAGGAAGAGAGCCAGTGCCGTAAGACAAATAAGACATCCATGCCTCCCGAGAATTCGAACCCGGATCCTTCTCGGACGAATGATCATAAACCAGCACTTAGACTCTGCTCCACCAGGGCGGGAAATACACTATCTACCAACAAGTAATTGGACACTGTGATAGCAAAGGAAAACGAAGTTTATTCACCTTCAATAGTTGGTGGAGCCTCAATGAGCGGCGATTACAGCTGCGACCCTCCGGCGCATACTCTCAACCAGGCGCTGTACGACGGCTAGCGGTATTTTCTTCCACTCGGCTTGGAGAAGACAGGTCAGTTCCTTCACCGATTTCGGACGGTGGGGGCACCCCTTAAGTCGACGCTCCAACTCGTCGCAGAGGTGCTCGATAGGGTTAAGGTCCGGGCTCTGCGCAGGCCAGTCCATTCGATTAACCCCATTGTCACCATACCAAGCCATGGTGGACCTCGCAACATGACAGGTGGCATTTTCATCCTGAAAGTAACATGGGTGTACCCCGTAAAACTGCCACAACGTAGGAAGCGCATGGTCATCCAAAATGGTGCAGTAGATCTCGGCGTTGAGTCTACCAGGAATTGCGACCACGGGCCTCGTGCCATACCAGGAGAAACACCCCCATAGTATAATTCCACCGCCGCCGGACTTCACAGTTGGCACAATACATTCCGACATGTGGCGTTCTCCAGGCAGACGCGAAACCCAGACCTTGCCATCTGACCAAACAGTAGAGGGTGAACCTTGATTCGTCGCTCCAGAGAACCTGTTTCCACTGTTCAACGGTCCACTGTCGGCGTTCTTTGCACCACGTTAGCCAAGCAGCGCTATTGGACTTGGTGATCAAAGGCTTGTGGGTGGCAGCACGTCCATGATAACCGAGCAGATGGGCTTCCTTACGGATGATATTCATCGAAAGAACACTCCCGGATGCCTGTTGTTGAAACTCCTCGCGGATGTGGCTCATCGATGTGATGCGGTTCTTCCGAATTTCTCTGGCCAGCACCCGTCGGTCTCTAACTCCCAGTTTTGTGGGTCTGCCGGGTCGGGGCACATTCCGACAGTCACCTCTCATCTTCCACTTGCCAATCACGTAGGCAACTGTCGATTTTGAGTACTTCAACTTGCTGGATATGCCACGTATGGATCGGCAATTTCTGTGATACCCGACGATTACACCTTTCTCGAAATCAGAGAGCTCCGAACTGCGTGGCATATTGCATGCGACTGGTTGCGTTGTTGTTTCTCACACGATATTTAACGGCGGCGGCCGTGACGTGTATCAGGACCGCAGATATCGTCGATTGCAGGGGTGTCCAATTACTTGTTGGTAGATAGTGTATGTTCTTATGGAGAGCTGCAGTTGACGTTAAAATGTTAACACTTTAACGGCCCAATTGTCTGATAAATTACGTAATATACTGGGTGCGTCCGTTACTTCCTATTTATTAAAGACGGAATTTTGCTTAATAGTTGAAGGGGAGGATACCTTACATAGAAGAAACAAATTACTTGAAACTTTAACCTATCTGACAAATAGATGACAACGTTAGTCACCTTTCTAGTGAGCAACTAAATTACTTATTTACATTAATTGTGCATCTAAATGAGTTCTTTCCATGAGGGTAAAGCATCGCTTATTATTTATTCATTTTCGTAGATAGATTATTCATGCATGCTCATTCATCGCATTAAGCAAACAATTTATTAATTCCGCATTTAAATGCTGAAAATAAACTTTCACCAAAGTCGTACAAATATAATCGCTGGGAGCGAAATAATCCCGGTAAATTCAGTGCATATAAAAAGAAATAAAAGAAAAGAAGAAGAAGAAAAAAAAAAGAAAGAAAAGGAAATAAAAAAAGAAACAGTTCAGATCCTGCTGTCGAACAGATGCAGCCAACCTTCTTCTATTCTCTAGTGTGCTGTTGGCTAAAAAACTACTCAAAAGGAGAAGATAACAGCATTGCATTTTTGCTTTCCCATTTTTATGCTTTTGTTACTTTACTGCAATCGCCATTCTCTCGTGCAATATTCCGGTATCACAGAGTATTCTTTATCGCGAGAAATATTCTTCCCACAAAAAACAGATAAAGATGTCCCCCGTGCGTTATGAAATGTGGCAAAACTAGGAGCGAACGAAATATAAATATCGAACATAATTACACGCACGTTTGCGTTAGTCGTTTTTCCGCAAAACAAAGGGAAGAGCAACAACAAGAGGGAGGAAAAGAAAAAAAAAAAAAAAAAAAAAAGGAAAAAGAAAGATACAAACAGCAAAGGCACGATCCCAAGGCACCCATTCTGTTTTTGTTTTTAACACGGCGTTAAATAATCCGCTATCCTCTGAGAATAATTACTGGCCATTGTTGGAGTTCTGCTGTGGAAAGAATAACAGGTTCTGCTGCCTTCTGCCTTTGTTGCAACTGGCTCCAAGCAAGACTTGCCCGCCGTTCGTTGTTGCCTTTTACTAAAAAGCTGTCTCCCAGTTTTGTTTTAAATAAAACTCAGTTTTAAAGAGACTGCCCTCGCAATTGATTCTTAGCCTTGGTGGATACCAATGATATTCACGCCGCTCTTAAGGAAGTTATTCAGTCTACTGTTGAGAAGCGGGCACAATGAATTTGCCGCGGCTTCATTGTTTACTTTCGACATTAAAGGAATTGTATTCATCTTACAAAAAATTAGTTATTTAATCTCTTTCAAAACTCTGGGATCCGCTTAGTATTATACTAATTTTGACCATGATCTGTGAAAAGTATATCTTCATGGAAAACACAATAAACGTTTATTAGTTTTAGAAATTTTATTAGGTTTAAGCATTACGTTCTTTGTATTTCGCACTCGCATCATGTCCCATAAAACGAAAAACACAGAAACCCAATCTTTACATAACTAACAGAGGAATTCAAATATCTAAGAATTGATTATCAAAGAACAGTATGTAACGTACCAGGAGATGTGACGTACCTGCCCGAAGGACGCACACGACATAAAGGCAGATAGGAATCAGAATAAAACGTCCGCGTAGCTCAATTAGTAGAGCAACTTATTCCGGAATGATGGGACCCGGGTTCGAATCCCGGCGCGGATAAAAAATGACGGAGAAATTTACTTCGTTATAATGGCGCCCGAACTATCCGGATGACCCGACCGTTCAAAATCTCGCATTGGTGTGATGTTATTTCCACACCGCGAGATAGGAAAAATAAGAGAATCCCTTCTCCAGCACTTTGAAAAAAAAAATAATAAGGGGGAGATGATGTAACGTACCAGGAGATGTGACGTACCTGCCAGAAGGACGCACACGACATAAAGGCAGATAGGAATCAGAATAAAACGTCCGCGTAGCGCAATTGGTAGAGCAACTTATTCCGGAATGAGGGGACCCGGGTTCGAATCCTAGCGCGGATAAAAATGACGGAGAAATTTACTTCGTTATAAGTAGTTAAGTTGAATTATTTATGTCATTTTAAAAAAATCAACAATTTAAAAATAATCTTACTTCTCTTAAATTCAAGAATTTACAGTTCGTCAAAAACAAAAAAGTGAAAGATATTAATAAGACAGTAATTCGATTTTTTATACAGGTTTATACACTGAAGTGCCAGAAAAACTGGTACACCAGTCTAATACTTGGTAGGTCCCCCACGGGAGCGCAGGACTGCAGACATACGACGGGGCATGGACTCCACAAGCTTCTGGAAATGTGCTGTAGGCAATGCACACCATACTTCCTGCAGAGCATTCCACAATTCGGGTGTATTCCGAGGTCTCGGATTCCTGTGTTCGATAGCGCGTTGCATGACATCCCAAATGTGTTCTATCACGTTCAGATCTGGGGACTTGGGGGAAATGGCAACACCCCAAACTTAGATGAATGCTCCTCTAACCATAATGTGGGGTGCCGACACTTTTGCGGAGGTGCATTGCCCTGTTGGAGCAGGCCCAACTCATCAGCATGAATGCAAGGCATGAATGGGTGTACCTCGTCAGAAAGGATGCGCACATAGTGTTAGCCGGTCACAGACGTTTGTAGACGTACCAGGGGTCCCACTGAAGTCCTGCTAAACAAACCCCATACCATTACTGACCCCCACCAGCTGGTACAGTTCCCCGTTGACAGGCGGGATCCATGGCTACATGGGGTTTGCGCCACACAGGAATCCTTCCGTCTGCCCGACACAGTTGGAAACGCGACTCGTCAGACCAGGCTACTTGTTTCCCGTCATGAAGTGTCCAGTTCTGGTGTTGCCGTGCCCAAGCGAGGCACATGGCTGTGTGTCGTGCACCCATCAAGGGAACTCGAGTTGGGCGTCGGCTCCCAAAGCCCATATCGTACAGGGTACGTTGCACAGTCCGGACGCTGATGCTTGTTGAGGCTCCAGCATTGAATTTCGATGATACCTGCGAGAGTGTTGCACGCCTATCGCGTGAAATGATTCTTGACCGCCGACGATGGTCACGTTCACCCAATGTTTTTTTACGGCCACACTAGTATCGTAAGTTGGAGGTTTTGCCGGAATTCTCGTAGTCACGGTACACCCTTGCAATGGTCGTCCGTGAAAATCCGAACTTCGTTTCTTCCTCCGAAATACTATGGCCCATCTCACGAGCGCCAACTATGACACCGCGTTGAAAATCTCTTAAATCGTTATTACTTGTCGTTCTCAAGCCGAAAACAGCTCTGACAGCTGGCAAAGATGTCTATCGCTTTATATACGCACTGGCGGACGCAACCGAGTACGCGCATAGCTAACGTTGCTATGTATTTTGCATAAGCTCGTCTGTGCCAGTTTTTCTGGCACTTCAGTGTATGTCATTTAAAAAAAAATCAACAATTTTCAAAAAATTATCACTTTTCCTAATTTCAAGTACTTCGAGTTCTTCAAAAAGTGAAAGTTATTAATAAGACAGTATTCCAGTTTTTTTATACAGATGTACACATTCCTATCAGAATAATATCTACCTACTTAATGTTGGGAATAACCACCCTAGGCCCAAATGAGAGCTGAGTGACGGCGCGGCATGGACGCAGTGAGGCTCTGGAAGGGTACCAGAGGCAGGCGTACCCTATTAGGACTGCAGCCGAGCACGGAGGTCCCGGAGATGTCGTGGGTGTGGGTCGGCACGTTGAACCTGTCGATTTAAGTAGTCCCACAAATGCTCTATGGGATTGAGGTTGGGCGATTTCGCCCGCCTAGGGAGAACGGCGATATCGCTGTCGTGTTCCTGGAACAAGCCACGCAACCCCCTCAGCAACGTGGCAGGGTGCATTGTGCTTTTAGTAGACACATTCACCACCAGGGTAGACGCCCAACGTGAAGGGATGCATGTGGTCAGCGAGGATGGACAAGTATTCATTGGCGTTCAAAGACCCATCCAGTGGTACCAACAGTTCCAGGTCATACTAGAAAAACATCCACCAGACATGCACACTGTGTCCGCCGGCCTATACTTGACCGACAAGCGTGTCCGGGTGTTGGATATCGTGTGTCTAACGCCGTGTCCACCACTTCACGTCATTTCCACGGTGTAGAAACCCCGATTCGTTGGAAAAGGCAAGCTTTTTACACTCCTCAACTGTCCAATGACGGCAGTCCCATACGAAATGCAGGCGTCGTTGCCGATGGACCTGGGTTATCATGGGCGCCCTGACACAGCATTGACTCCGGAGGCCCATGCGTAACAGGATCCGCTCTACTGTTATGGTGGACACGTACCTGGGTGCCCCAGCGTTCATTTGCGTGACTAAATGCTGCACTGTTGCGCGTCGATTGCCCTTTGCCAGTCAGCAGAAGCGACGTTTTCCTCTGGGGTCGATGTCCCATGAAGCTCCACAGTTATGACGTCGGGAGGTACTCGGTATGCCACCGGTCCATTCTTGGTACACCTTAAGTAGGGCCTCTCGCGAGCAGCCCATAAAATTGGTCGTATTTGAGATGCTTCCACCCTTGGCGCGGTAGCCGATGATCATTCCTTTTTGAACGTCCGTGAAATCACTACCTCTGCCAATTTTGTTCACGTAACGCACTATGGCTCATCTGTCCTGGCCGGCCGCTTATATCTCCGTGTGGTGTGCACTCTGTTACGCGCCTGAGAGGGTACACTGTAATTTCGGGGGTGGACATATTGTTCTGATACGATTGTGTATGTCATATAAATAAAAAAGTTTCAGAAAATTATTCTCACTTCTCCTGATTTCAAGAATTTAAGGTTCTTTAGATTAAAAAAAGCGCAAGACTTTAATAAGACAATAATATGGTTCTTTACATAGGTGTATATGGGATCATACAAGATCTGCCGAGCTTTCGCTCGCCAACGGGCGTCTTTTTTGTAAGGCACTCGAACGACTTGCAGCCTGAAATTGAATAACATAAATAGAGGTTAAAAATAAAATCAAATGATCAATGGTCGCGTGAGATTACATCAGCTTAAAATCTAGCGGTATTTACACGATAAAGTTATTATGTGATTAGCTTTACAAGCGCTGTCCATGGACGAGGTAGATTCATCTATGCAAAATCATAGCACGCATCTCTGTGTAGATAGAATTTTTACAGGGTGATTTACTCAGGACTGAACACCTGTTATGGGGAATATATGAGATGGGGATTATACGGTGAGCATGAAACCCGAACGGTGCAGTTCTTTATTCCTTGACGAAACAGTCGACATGCATTACCCGTGAATGAAATGTCTCCTCGGCATCTGGGGGGCCTCATACAGACGCGCGATCTGTCTAGTAGTGGTGAGGGAATAGCGTGTCTCCGCTGGCAGTTTAAGCGAGGAGGTCGAATGAAGGTAGCGTACCCAATTGAAAAGCGTGTGTTTATTATGCGTCAGTATTGGGCAACTGGTTCCTTCAAACAATTTCAGAAGCAGTTTCTGAAGAAATTTTGTGGGTGTAAATTACCCACCGAAGCCACCATTTCGAAACTGGCGAAGAAGCTGGACAGAACGGAAAGTTTGGTGGATCCGCATACTGGCGGACGACCCCAGATTGCGGAGCACACAATAGAGGATGTGAAGCATCGGCTATTGTCATCTCCACGAAACTCTATTCGGCGCTTATCCCAAGAGAGTGGACGATCGTATTCGACATATCAAAGAGCAGCCAAACAGGAGAAGTTATACAGCCACTGGATTTTGCAAAGCGATTGACATGCCCTCAACGATTTGCAAAAATTTCCGCAGTAAGTCCTGCTCTGTTTGACATAACATGGTTTTCTGACGAAGCCTTGTTCCGGCTATGTAAACTCGCACGATACACGGGTATGGGCCAGAGATAATCCTCACGTCATCCATGAAGAGCCATTGCATCCAGTGAAAATCGGTGTCTGGTGTGCGGTGTCCCGACGCCGTACCATTGGGCCAGTGTTTCTTAAAGACACGGCGAATACAGACCGATACTTGAAAATCTTTAATGAGTTTGTGAATCAGCTGGATGATCAGGAACTTGCAGATGGTTGCTTTCAAGAAGACGGTGCAACGTGCCACACCTCCAATAAGAGTATGGCAGAAATTCGCAGCTTTTTTAGGACAGGATTATCTCCAGAGACCTGCGGCTGCCTATGCCTCCCGACTTGACACCTCCAGAATTTTTCTCTGTGAGCTTTTAAAAAGCAAGGTTTATGCCAATAACCCAAGGTTGATGGAGGAACTGAAAGACAATATCACACGTGAAATTACTGATATCGGGGTTGCTACGCGACGCCGCACATTCGCTAATATAGAGCCTCGGGTGGATATGTGCCAGGACGTTGGCGGTGGACACTTCCAGCATCTTCTATGAGACATTCCTTTTTGTCATGGATCAAGGTATATTTTACATTCAAATGTGTCTTTGCAATCGTGAGTTAATTAAAAAACTAAGTGTTCAGTCCCGAGTGAATCACGCTGTATGGTCTCTCTCAGTAAGGTTCGTTTTACAAAGTAAGGTTCCTTTTGCTCTGGTTTACAAAACAATATCATTGAAGTTGCTCCAGAGCGGAGTTGCCTCATTATTTAATACTTCCCTTGGCAGAGATATTGTGAGTACTCCATATTTGACATTCCTAAATGTTTTTCAAGCCATATTATGGTAAGATTCCTTTTGCTGTCGTTTACAGAGCAGTATTCAGGCTCCTTTTTCTGTGGCTTACAGAGCAATATTTAGGTTTGTTTTGCTGTGGTTTACAGAGCAATAAGGTTCTTGTTGATGTGGTTTACAGAGCAATATCCTTTAAGTTTCTCCACAGCGGATTTGCCTCATTATTTAATATTTCCATAGACAAAGCGCAATCGCGAGTACCCTAAATTTGACATACCTAAATGTTCTTCAAGCCATATAAAGTAAGGTTGCTTTTTCTATGGTTTACAGAGCAGGTTCAGGTTCCTTTTGCTGTGGTTTACAGAGTAATAAGGTTCTTTTTGCGGTGGTTTACAGAACAATATCTTTGAAATTGCTCCAGAGCGGAGTTGCCTCATTATTCAACACTTCCATAGACAAAGCGCATTCGTAAGTACTCCATATTTGGAATTCCTAAATGTTCTTCAAGCCTTACAAGATAAGGTTCCTTTTACTGTGGTTTACCGAGCAATATATTTACGTTCCTTTTGCTGTGGTTTACAGAGCAATATTCAGATTCCTTTTGATGTGGTTTACAGAGCAATAAGGTTCTTTTTGCTGTGGTTTACAGAGCAATGAGGTTCTTTTTGCTGTGGTTTACAGAGCAGTAAGTTTCTTTTTGCTGTGGTTTACAGAGCAATAAGGTTCTGTTTGCTGTGGTTTACAAAACAAGAAGGTTCTTTTTGCTGTGGTTTACAGAGCAATATCCTTGAAATTTCTCCACAGCGGAGTTGCCTCATTATTTAATATTTCCATAGACAAAGCGCAATCGTGAGTACCCTATATTTGACATTCCTAAATGTTCTTTAAGCCTTACAAGATAAGGTTCCTTTTACTGTGGTTTACAGAGAAATATTCAGGTTCCTTTTGCTGTGGTTTACAGAGCAATATTCAGGTTCCTTTCGATGTGGTTTACAGAGCAATAAGGTTCTTTTTGCTGTGGTTTACAGAGCAATAAGGTTCTTTTTGCTGTGGTTTACAGAGCAGTAAGTTTCTTTTTGCTGTGGTTTGCAGAGCAATAAGGTTCTTTTTGCTGTGGTTTACAGAGCAATAAGGTTCTTTTTGCTGTAGTTTACAAAGGAATAAGGTTCCTTTTGCTGTGGTTTACAGAGCAATATCCTTGATGTAGCTCCAGAGCAAAGTTGACTGATTATTTAATACTTCCCTTGACAGCGCAATCGTGAGTATCGCATATTTTACATTCCTTTATGTTCTTCAAGCCTTATAGCAAAAGAACGTTTTGTAATTCCTATGTATATCTTTTTAGATCCACCACAAGTGTCTGCAGTATATTGTATGACCATATATACACCTGTATAAAGAACCAGATTTTAAAAACGAACATCTGTATAAGAAGCAGAATAATGAACCGGATTATTGTCTCACAAAATCTTGCACTTTATTGTTTCTATTTCACTCTCGTGTATCCACAGTTTTGTTTTATTATTGTTCTTTTTTAAAATTCAGCTGAAATTCAACATTCTCCTTCCAATATTGCTTCTTCTATCTGTTCTTTTATAGTTACTAAATCTGGACATTGAAGGTAAGTGGAATACTTACTAGAGTGCGTTGGATTGAAAAACATTCAGAACACAGTGTGACAGACTGCAAAAGTTTGCAACTTCTATCCAGTATTTATTTTCTTATGAAATTTGAAATGTTATTTTACTATCAAAGTGTTCACCCTCAAGTGTGCAAATTGAAAGCGTGCAGATCCCCCTATTCTTCCACGGAAGAAACATGCGATGTCATGAGAGTAAATAATATCGCCTCGAAAAATACCAACTCCTGCTTTACTTATTTGTTTAGCAACAACAGTGGTGAATATGGGTTACTTCTAATCCCATAGAACCAGCGTGAAATCAAATATCAGGTCGCGGTAAGAAATTGTACTCACTCTAAACTTGCAATTTCGGGCTGTCGTGGTAGTTTGGATGTAAGGGCGTTCCGAACGCTGCAGATGTTAACGGGTCATGGTCATGTGGTAGAATAACGTGTGCACGCATATTATATTTTTTTCCAGATGTAGTGTAACTGCGGACACGGCAATAAATCTTTGCTAAGAAAGATCTCAGGAAATACGTATCAACAATGCACATTAACTAGTACCAACATTTGTCTATCTCTTCTTTCTTACCAATAAAATCCTCTCAAAAGACTTGTAAATTCCATGGTCCTAAAGCGGGAATCGAACCAGCATCTCCCGCTTTCCGTTCGATTATGATATATATATATATACACACACAGTCGAGTCACATTATTGTGACTACCTCCGACTTTTGAAGTCAACAGCGCACAGGCAATGAAATAAGCCATGCGTCCTGAGCTGGCTTGGAGAGTATACACTGAGTGGCCACTTTATTATGACCACCTGACAGTTTTAAGCCAATGAGCTATGGCTGCACGCTGTTGCCGCCAGAGGGGCGAGGCTAGTATAAAAAGGGAAAACTTAGTGCTTGCGACAGTAGTAGAAGTTTTTGGGTGACGAGATGGGTAAAAAATGCGATTTCACGGACTTTCAAAGACTTTCGAACCATGGAGCGAGTATCACCGAAACCGCCGCATTCGTGAAATTGTTTCCGAGCAGCTGTTGTTAAAGTGTTTAAAGACTGGACTGTCAGCCAATAAACTGGGTCTCTACGTGCAACGTGTGGTCGTCATCGACTAGTGATTGCTCGGGCGGAACGGAGAGGGTCCAAATTGCAAACAGACAACAGAAGGGCTACAGTGCAGCAAATTACAGACCATCTTAATCAAGGATCCCCTCAAATGATCTCTGCACGCACTGTTCACCGTACATTGCATCGTATGGGATATGGCAGCCGAACACCTTTGCTGTCCACAGTTAACAAGAGAAAACGTCTCCAGTTAGCACAGAAGCACAAGGATTGGACAGTTGATAATGGAAAACAAATTATGTGGTCCGATGAATCACGTTTTCAGTTGCACCATGCCGATGGCCGTGTGAGAATTTGGCGGAAACAGCACGAAAGCATGGACCCTAGATTCATTGCTACAACTCTTCAAGCTGGTGGAGGCAACGTTATCGTTTAGGGAATGATTTTCTGGCATGCTTTGGGCCCTCTAATTCGTGTTGATCAATGTCTGACTAGCACATCATATCTAAACTTCGTTGCGGTCCAAGTTCATCCTGTCATGTGGATGGTTTATCCCAATGGCGATGGCTACTTTCGACAAGATAATGCGTCCTGCCATAGTGCTCGTATTGTACAGGATTGGTTTCAGAAACATGCCGGTGAGTTTACTTCGCTTAGGTGGCCCCACAATCTCCAGATCTCAACCCCATTGAGAATATGTGGGATGATGTTGAACGAGCCATTAGACAGCTGGATCCACAAACCTGCAATCTCACACTCCTGGAAAGTGCTTTTCATCAATGCTTTTCATCAAGCATAATCTCAGATTCCGCAAACCACCTAGAAAACTTCGCGTAACAGGAAAATTTTACACATGCTGTTAAACAGCGTTTTAAAGAACACCATCTGCGACACAGCTTGATGGAATCATAAATCAGTTCGCCTTTCCTCTGAATATCAAGCATAAGCTTCCTACAGGAGGAAGCAAATGACCAATAAGTTCCAAAGTAGCAGAACCTTTTTTTGCATGGGTGGGAAGCAGGAAAAAGAAAACAGTGTTGGTGAGGAAATCTAGAGTGACCTGGGGATTTTTGTATTCAGCTACAGACAGGACAGGAGCACTATGTGAAGTCATGGACTCACATGGTACGTACCCATTCCTGAACCTCTGGAATTCCACGCCCAATAGCGCTTTTTTTTATTCTCAGTGTTAAATCGGAAGCACTATTAAACAACACAGCTCATTTACTAAAGAAAAAAAGAGAACATATTCACTAAATGAAAGAGAACATAGCTACCTACGTATTCTCTTATGAACACTAGCTTAATTTGAATGCTTTTTTAGAAAGGTTTTCTCGTTTTAGCGAATTCCGCGGTTTTACGTACAAGACTGTTGGTCCCTTGAAGTTCATTAAATCGAGTTGTGACTGCATTTTTGAAACAGCGCAGTTTGGGAACTGTTCGCGTGCTGCTGTAGTTAAAGTGTATCATGATTGAAGAAATGGCTCCATTGAGAATAAGCGACGTGGAAGTTGCGGATCACGACGTGCCATTGATATGAGAGGTTAACGTCGGCTTCGAAGACGCGTGAGGGCCGATCGACATGCAACAGAGCAGCAACTTACTGGCCGAATGAATCAGGGAGCTACCGGAAGTGTTCAGCAAACCCTGCTGCGTGTGGGGCTCCTGTGCATACGAATGATCACTGCATTTACGCTAACGAAGGTACATCGGCAGGAAAGGCTTACATTGCACGGCAGTATCGGAATTGAACCTCCGCTGATTGGCAAAGGATTGTCTTCTCCGATGAGTCACGTTTTCTGCTATATCGAGGGAATGGAGTTGGCGTATAAGGCGATAAACATCGGAGAACAAGCACTCTTCAACCATTGCTGGAAGAACACAAACTGGTGGGGGCAGCATTATCGTCTGGGGAATATTTTCGTGGTGCCGTATATATCTGTATACTGCACTATGGACCGCACAGCTAGAAATGTCCGATAGTGGATGGAAGAGCACGATGAAGACTTCAAAGTACTTCTCTGCCCCTCTAATTCACCAGACCTTAACCCAATTGATCATCTGTGGGACCATCGCGATAGTGGTGTTCGCCCTATGGATCCTCCACCACGCACCTTCCAGCAGCTGTCAGATGCACTGCAGTCATCATGGCTCCACATACCTTTGAACAGTTTCCAGCACTTTATTGAGTCACTCGCAGACCGTCTAGTTGCTGTCCGCGCTGCACACGGCGGTTGCTCTGGATATTATCTCATGGTCACAATAAGGTGACTCGACCGTGTATATATATATAATGCTTCACTAGCGAAAATCTGAGGATGTTCAGATTCCTAAGCTAAGCTTGCTTAGTCTCAGTTGCTTGGAACTTCACTGTCCTGGGTGGTGTAACGGTTAACATACTCGAACGGTAATCGGGAGATGCGTGTTCCATTTCCGCTCCAGGGCGATGGAATTTTCAAGTAGTCTCAGAAATGTTACATAGATATCCTGTAAGTGTTACAAGCAAAATCAGAATTTATATTCTGTTTGCTTTGAATATTCTAACAATATTTGAGCTAATTAAATGTTAGGGTGGCTTTCTTTATTGTCCATGGCAAAACACAAGTTTGTGTGCTTGAAGTTTCAGACACAGCAGATGAATTAAATGAAGCACTACGAGCTACTGACCAAGGCAATTATTAAGGTAAACGCTGCGACGAATAGCTATAGCACAGCTTAAAAGATTTTCAAACTGTTGATGAAATAGAGACAAGTAGCAAGCTCGATAGCTGAATTTCACATACCAGACCCAGTGCTCAAGCAACGACCTTTAATCTATGTCTAACTAAGTTGACTACCGCAAGCTTAAGCTCTTGGGTAATACACTGGTGTGCAAAAATTAAGAACGAGACGGATTTTCGAATGTAACGTCGTGCAGAAGTGCTCCACATCGACTCAAATCATACCATAAGATCCCCAAGATGTAAAAATATGGGACAAGTTAACAAAACCGTCCAAACAAGGAATCCAAAGGATACAAAGGGATTTTATTGAAAAGGTAGCTTCAAGCACAACTGGACAGAATACAGAAACGTCCATGTGACAGGCGGCTGCCAAGAAAATCCAGGCTTTAGTAAGGGATATGATCACCCCTGACTGCGTTGCAGGATTTACAGCGTCTGTCCATGCTGAGGAGGAGGTTGTCAACGAGCTGTTGAGGCATCGCGGCCAACAGCTCCTTGACAACCAATCGCAGCTGCGGAATCGTTGCTGGCGGCTGGTGACGTGCTGCCAAGCGTTTCCCGAGAAGGTCACACACGTGTTCGATTGGATTTAAGTCCGGTGATCTTGCGGGCCAATCCATGCGTTGAATATCTTCACTCTCCAACAGATCTGCGACAGCCACAGTACGATGAGGTGTAGCGTTGTCGTCCATGAAGAGGAACTCAGGACCCACAACACCTCTAAACAGACGCACGTGAGGCAGGAGAACCTCGGTACAATAGCGGACACCAGTGACTGAACCTCCTTGGAAGATGTGGAGGTCAGTACGGCTACCAAGCATGATACCGCCCCAAACGAGAACGCCACCTACAAACCGGTCCCTTTCGATGATGTTGGAGGTGTTATTGCGTGTTCCCTGCTCTGTCGTGGTGTGTATACGTCCAGAATCGCTTGTCAGACTAAATCGGCTCTCATCCTTAAAGAGAACTTGACCCCCTTGCTGATGTGTCCAGTTCTTGTGTTCCTGGCACCACAGAAACCGCCGTATCCGATGAGCAGGCGTTAATAGCACACACCGTACTGGTCGTTGTGCAAATATACCACCTTTGTGTAGCCTCCTGGCCACGGAACAACACGAAAACGGATGTCCAGTTGTCTGTTGCATGTGCCTTGCGATTTCTTCCGCTGTCTTCCGTCTGTCTCTTCTCGCCTGTCGGACAATATACTTACCGGTCGTCCGCCTTCGTGGTTGCTCGTGGGCGACCACGGCTAAACTCTCGGACAGCTGTTCCTGTCGTTTGAAATGCTCTCCAAGCTCGTGAAACGATGCTGTGAGCGATCCCGAACTCTTCTGCCAAACTAGTCACACTTCGACCTTCTTGCAACTTCCCAATGACGCGACCTCGGGTACAGTCATCCAGATGTCGTCTACTGGATTGCCTGTTGGCCATATCACAAGGTGGCAGCAACTCGACGTCGTTCAAACCAATGTACACCGTGCAATAGCTTTCACCGAATTGCTGAGCAATGATCAATTATCATATGATCATATGTAGAGGATTTTAGGAAGGGAGTGTCTGACCCCAGGTCTTAAACAACCCTTAGAAATAGGAAGCTAGGAGATTTGGGCTAGAGTGCCCGATAGGAAAGTGACACGGCGGCGAAGTAGAAAGGGGAAGAGGACGCCCTTATTTATTACCGGGTGGCCAGTACCCGGGGTCCGGCGGCTTAACGTGCCCATCCGACGCACGGCGGATATTTAGTAGATCGAGCGTTCATACCAGCCTGGGATCGAACCTGAGGTCCTTCCCGCGGCAGTCACGAATGTTGCCCACTAGGCCACCCGCGGCCGAATTGCTGAGCGTACACTGCCCGTGTGCTTTATACCCTTCCGACACTCACCCCCCCCCCCCATTTCATGCTGCATATATGTGCATACCCTACCATACCGGACCCTAGTCTATCTCCTGAGTGGCCTTTCGGTCCGTTCTGCCTGCTCGTTCCGCTGTTATGCTAATTTCTCCTCTTCGTTCTTAATTTTTGCGCACTAGTGCAGACTAAAGGAAAAGATAACGAAAAGTAACAATTTAAATAAGATCAGAGAACTAAATTGGTTAAATTAGAAAATTTACGTCACACTTTTACTAAGACAAACAGAAATTTCCTTGTCTAAAATCTCTGAGTACCTTCATTAAGAAAACAGCTGCAGTAATCGAGCCGTTTTTCTATCTAGAAAGTAATCAACGAAGACTGGGGGTAACTCCTCAGGAAATAATTTATTACTTAGATGACTAAGAAAAATAATACAGTTTCTGCGTCGTAATAAAATAATGAACAGCCATGGAACACCACACAACTGTTACTTACTTCGGACTGTCTCTTTGAAAGAAGAAATATGGCTTCAAAATCTTATAATACCTGCTACTGTGACGTCATCCCTTCTATTCGTAATACATTACTAGTCTGCAGCCGTCCTAGAACGGCTGCTTTTAAGCTTTAAATAAATATTCATATATAGGGGATGTTGCCCGATCTAGCACGGGGTAAAATTTTTATTTAAAGCAGATGGAAAACAAATCAAATAGACGCCGGATTTCTGTAAGTAAATATAGTGAACACTCATTCATGTAAGAGCTGAAAATGTTTTTAGATACAATTTTGCTCACTTTGACATTTCAAAATTTTTGTTTTTATTGTAGTTTAGAGCGTGTTAAGTAGATCTGGGTATTTGTATTTATAATAACGCTGATTCTTTCTATGAAATTACTCTACAATGCGAAGAAATTGAAATAAAACACGACATAACACCTACGTAACTGAACAAACGTCGCAGACAGTTGTCATCTGTGGTAAAACGTCACAGACAGTTTTAGCACAGATGAAGTCGTTTGTTTTACTAACTTTATTTTATTTTCCGGTACTTCTCCTTGATTTTACGCATCGTGCGAAAGCGGTGAGCTTAATTCCGACTTCGGCCATCGGATAAAAGCAGATGGCGCTGCATGTACTGAATAACGTCAGAGCGTTAGGGACAGACATAGCCTATTACATAGGTTTTATGTTTTGATTTTTATAAACTTTAGGCTTCCAAACTTCAAATTAAGATATGCTGGAAAGGAAATCAACGATTTACGTATTTTTTATTAAGCAACGGCTTTCAAGAAAGTATCGAAAAATCCTTAAAAAGGCTCATCCGTATCATATTAAATAAATTATTTGCATCATCACTTGGGAAAATAAGCTCCGCTTTCTAAAATTAAAAAAATATGTTTTGTGCAGGAAGCGTATTTGGTTATTTTGGTAAGCATGGAAATTTTAATAAAAAAAATGCACCTTAAATTAGCAAATTTTGATGATTCTGAAAATTCAACATCCCTTTGTTTGCTTCTTTGACATTAACGTCAGGCGTAAGCTTAGTAAATGAAAGTAAAGAGGGAAGCAAGAAGAGCGCAATCCAATTAAAGTAAACGGCGCCTATTTCTCAAAAGAAA
Source organism: Macrothele yani (assembly GCA_039090855.1). NCBI lineage: Eukaryota > Metazoa > Arthropoda > Arachnida > Araneae > Macrothelidae > Macrothele > Macrothele yani. The sequence continues at coordinate 27,666,984 of CM077001.1, forward strand.
GAAAGGAGAAAGAAATTGCTAAAAGGGAAAAGAAGCGTACAAACATATTAATCGTCGAGGAGGGATTCTTGGCTGGAGGTTTTTTAGCCTTGTTTGCCAAAACACTAAATCCCGAAGTTCGGCAATGAGTAGTGAGTATTGTGGTTACTGCCTGCAGCAGCAGCAGAAGAAGACAGAGAGAAAGAGCCGACCCCGAATCTCAAGGGATGCCGGGACTTCGCCATTTTCCATCTTCCTCGAGGAGCGTATGACAAGTGGTCCCATAGTACAGTTCATTAGGTTTGTTTGACCTCGGCAGCATTCCGGAGAGACAGCTATTCACCTTAATGTCGAAAGTGTCTCATGATTTGACGAAGACATAGAGCAGTCTGTCAAATATCAGAATTTGTTGAATCACGGGGTAAAGGTCTCTAGCTTGCGATTCATTCTATCTGTAAATATCTCCAGCATCGAATTTCGCGTCTTTCGCTTTGGTTCTACAATTTGTTTATGAATGGAAATGAAACACTCTTTATGAATAAAAGGTTTAATGTGAAAGATGTCTCTGAATTATTGGACGTAATCATCACGTTTTTCGAACCAAAACCTAATTTTTGGTGATTATAAGGTTGTGTGTTGTTGTAAATTGTTGATTATAATGTTGTGTATTGTTGTGAATTGTTGAATATAATGTTGTGTATTGTTTATCACCACCAAATATTTTTGGCATGCGAAATGCTAAAACTAAAGGTTTTATGTTGCGATAATTTGCAGTGTTTTTATATTTTGAAATTATTGGTTAAACAATTAATAAATGTTCTTAGCTAAACTTGTTGAACGTAAAATGCACCGAATACTTAAGTTGAAATAAACAGCTACGGTGAAAAGAATCAGCACTTACAAAATGGAAACGTGTCTGTGACGTACCTACCAGCAGGACGCACACGACATAAAGGCAGATAGCAGTCAGAATGAACATCTGCGTAGCTCAGTTGGTAGAGCGACTTGTTCAGGAATAAGCGGACTCGAGTTCGATTCCCGGCGTAGACCAAAAATGACGGAGAAATTTACTTCGTTATAATGGCGCCCGAACTATCCGGATGACCCGACCGTTCAAAATCTCGCAATGGTGTGATGTTATTTCCACACCGCGTGATAGAAAAAATCAGAGAATCTCTTCTCCAGCGCTTCGAAAAATAAAATGTGTATGACGTTGCATTCCACACACCAGATTGACTGGGAATTCTCAAGTGCACGTTCTACAGTGGATGGCTGCCTGCAACGATTCATGGTCACGGCTGACCCGTGGACCATGCCCCCGGCCCTCTTTCGGGGGTGGGGGAAGATGTGACGTTCCTGCAAGCAGGACGCACACGACATAAAAGGCAGGTAGCAGTCAGAATGAACGTCTGCGTAGCTCAGTTGGTAGAGCGACTTGTTCCGGAATAAGCGGACTTGGGTTCGATTCCCGGCGTAGACCAAAAATGACGCAGAAATTTACTTCGTTATATGTCTTTATTTTCAATGAAATGGTAACACAATGGAAATTTCAGGCCTCCAATAGGCTTTAGACAATAATCAATTCGTAGTTCATCAGATGAATCTCTCTACTCTAAAAAAAGTAGCTGCTGCCGCTGTTTTAAAAATTTTGCGACACTCTTGCTTTCCTAGCTCGTAGCGTAAAACGTATGGAACACAGAAATATGAAATGTACATCGTTTGTAGAGAATTGCTTGGAAAACACGCTGCAATAAACCGTTTCTCGATTCTAGCGATACTTCAAGAGCTATTGTATTTCAAACGTAAGGTAAGCAAAAAAATGCTATCAGGTCGCGTTCCGGATCATTAACAGCAACAGAACCACGAAACTTTGTAGGCATGTAGTGCCATGACCGAATTTTTGCACCTCGTCGGCCTTTTTGTTTAATTTCGATTTATTTTACGAGAAATTAAATTTCTAAATTTCACAAAATTCTCTATTTTGCGATGGGATCCATTAAAAAAAACCCGGATATATGGCAAACTATAAATCATAACGCATTGCAATTTTTACAGCAAAAACTTACAACTATCCTCCATGTTTTTACAAAACAAAATTAAGAAAAAGTCGTTTCCTGATTTTTAAGCGATTTTTAAAGATGCAAAGGAAAAAAACGAACGACTTGTCTGTCTTCACGATAACCACAGAGGAACGTTCTGGTCCCGTGACCTGCTGGCCATGGTGACGCAGAGAATTTGTTATGCATATACTTTGTTGGTAAAGCTATCTCAGTTGTTTAAGGTAGACGTCAAGTAGTTTTGCTTCCTATACTTCCAATGGAAAAACTTCTGTACACATTTTCTTCAGAATTAATGCATTCCCAAGGATGAAAATTTGAACATCGAATAAAATAGCTTCGTTTTATAACTTGGAATACTTAATATTTTCTAAAGCATAACCATAATTATGCAATCAACATTTGTTTCTCTACTGACGTCATCAACGTACAGGTCGCGCCATCTTTTTTCTGCACATTAATGCGTTCCCAAGGATGAAAATTTGAACATCGATTAAAATTAGCTTCAATTTATAACTTGGAATACCTAATATTTTCTAAAACATAACCATAATTATGTAATCCAACATTTGTTTGTCTACTGACGTCATCAAAGTACAGGTCGCGCCATCTGTTTTTTGGTTCCAACACCACCAAAGGAAAAGTTATTGATTTTTAATATAATTATGGCTATGTTTTAGAAGATATTAAGTATTCCAAGTTATAATATGAAGTTATTTTAATCGATGTTCAAATTTTCATCCTTGGGAATACACTAATTGTAAAGGAAATGTGTGCAAAAGTTTTTCTATTGGAAGTATAGGAAGCAAAATTACTTGACGTCCACCTTAACGGTTTAGCATAACGGTTTACGGTTTACGGAAATGCTTTTTGACCGCTTTTGTTTTCCTCAGTGGTAAATTTAGTATAAGTTCAAGCGACAAACGTCCGACCTTCCAAAAATTAACAACAGTAAAAAAAAACTCTGAAATTTCGGAATAACAAGCCTTATTTGCTTAGACATGCAATAAAAATTTTAATTCATATGGCTTTTCCAGTTTTTATTTCATGTGATATACTCGGAGATCGGGCTGCAGAGCCGAGCACTACTTTGGAAACTAGCGTAGCGAGACTAGAGAAGCATCCCTAGTTAATAAAAATATCTTATATGAACGCAGAAATATCCGTTATATACACTCAATGAACAAGAGATCCCTACCTAATAACATGTTGGTTTTCCTCTAGCACGAATCACAGCCTGCACAGGTCGAGGCATCGACTCCACCAGATGCCAGAGGGTTTCCGGAGGTAATTCCAGCCATGTCTGTTGCAAAATTGTCCACGACTCCACCCGAGATGTCGGTCCAAGATCTATGGATCTGATGTACCGGCGCTCCACGACATCTAAGAGAGCTTCCACAGGGCTTAAATCCGGGTACCTTGGAGCTACTGGATGGTTCCAAACTTAAACGAATCTCTTTTTATTAGAACGACAAAAATGCAGATGTTAGGCTTTCCAATGGCTTCTAAGTGGATCCTCCTGTCTAAAAGAAAATAAAAATAATTCCATTGTTTCCGTCTTAGACATATTTCAATATATATTTTTCTATTGTTTATGAGTGAACAGCGAATAAATAAAAAATGATGATCTGCCACTCAAAATTGCCATGAGCACGCGAGAGAATTTTTTTGCCAATTTGTACACACACTTTCGCAAATGTTCTCTACCTTGATATAAGTTTTCGCCAAATCCTAGAACAAGGAAACATCATAACGTAATTTAAGGGTGTCAACATACAGTATACTGATTGCCGGTGACCAGGAGAGTAGTCAAGTTAGCTGTATCGGAATGTATACTTCCCTTCTAAATAGTGCATAGGGTACCTTGAAAGTTCAGTGGAAGAGTTCATACAAAAGCATGGATAAAAAGATCTGCCGACTCTTATGACTTCATTAATGAATTCAACGAATGTTGAAAAAATATTTTTCCGATTGTACACAGCTTTACTAAATTAGCGGCGACATTACCGATAACAAGTGCCACCGCAAAAAGGTCCGTCTCCCCATTTAATTAAGGCGGCTAAAGAGTTGCTTACGAAACTCCACATCACAAAATAGACTTAATGGATTGGTTTTAATGGCTATTCACAGAGAATTTATCGTTGATCCTGAAGAACTGCTAAACGAAATGTCAAAACTAACCCTTGAAAATTAGGATTTGTATCATAAACTCAAAGGAAGGCAATAACAATGGCACCGTGTTGTGCATGTTTAAGACTAAAATGTATGCATATAGAAAATAGTAAAGCTATATTAGTCATCAGATTTATTGGCCTGTGGATATATAACCGAACGAATGTTTCGAAGCTTTCGCACATCAAGCAGATGCCTTTTAAAGAAAGTAGACAGAAACTGCAGTGTGAATAATAGAACGCTTCAACAATTTGAAAGCGGTGACTTGACTTGACAATAAACAGAGACGACTTAACATTCATTTAATGACACGAGCCATTAAATGAATTTTTGTGCACGCGTAGGAAAACGGCGTTACTTGAAGAATTGGTGGTGGCAACTACCTAGAGACCCTATCATTTCAAGCGTCACTGTTGGTAATGATCTCCAAGGTTTCTCGAATGGCTGTAGGTTTAAGGGTAGATTAGATAGCTAATTTCTTTATTTCATCCCACATAGCGGTAGCGGGCTTGAATTTGACTTCTCTGAATAGGGCCGTTGTTACTTTATCGTATTTTGTGTCCCTTTCATGCTCATTGATTCTGCTTCTAAACGAACGTATGGTCATTGCAATGTAGTATCGTCTGCAGCGGTCCAGATATTGTACGGTGATCGCATATATTCTTACGCCAATCAATCGGATAACAAGTATAGTTTTTACTATTATTTTCTACGTAGTTGGTGTATAGTTCCTCGTCATTAATATGTATGTATATTTTAAGTGTTGAAAAGTGAAATTTGAATGTATTCGACATTTGTGCATATCACGAACTTGAAGAAACATTTTATTTGGTAAGGTTTCTTTTCCTGATTTACTTGGAAAGTTGTAAATTGTTTCGTATAGCATATACAGCTAACTTCTAAGGAACTATACGGCTTTTTTGACTTTGTAGAGCCCATATAATTTTGAAATCCAGTAATATTTCATAATTGTCCTGTAGTGTTGAATTAAAATACATGTAATTATTAAATAAACCAAACTGATTATTACAAATGCCGTTTCATAAAAACTGAGAGTAATTCTTTTTTGAGTTGGCAACAGTGCGGAAGGGAAAAATAATCACGCAGACGACTAACTGAGTTAAGAAGGTATCTATGGCAACAGTTATTAGCCGTAGAAGACGATTCTGGTTTTGTTATTGGGCAGTTGTTTAAGGTACATTTGCATTTTGCCATACAGCTATGGAGGTGAGTGATTCAGAGTTAAGAAGTTAAATGCGTTGTACGATAAAATTTTGCTATCGTTTGGGTAAAACGGTTCCAGAAACAGCTGATTTAATGAAAAAAGCTTACAAAGCTAAATTGTTGGTTGAATCAACAATTTTTAGATGGCACCATGATTACAAAAAAGGGCGTATGTCGTCAGAACTCGCTCCTACGCCTGGTCAACCTGAAAGTGTTGTTACGGAGCGTATTGTTAACACCGTTTGGGCGATCCTGCAAGAAGATCGACGAATGGCGTGTGAAGACACAGCGGCGTCAACTAATATTAAAAAACATCGGCATTCTGCATTCTACGCGACAAATTACTGCTGCATCGTGTGCGTTTCAGATGAGTACCACATCACCTTACGACAGAACAATTGTTAGCCAGGGTTCAGCTGTGCCATGAGTGGAAGCAAGTGATTGCAAAGGATCCAAACTTTCTAAACATAGATGAAACATGGGTCCACTATTTCGACTCCCTCACGAAGCTCGCAACGAGTGTCTGGAAACACACAGGCTGTCCTCCTCCAAAAAAAGTCCGCCAAACAGCTGGGAAAGCGATGATGAATATTTTCTTTGATCATAAAAGTGTAGTCTACCAGCATGTCGTTCCTCCACAAATTACTGTCAATGCTGAGTGTTACATTCCAGTCTTGAAGCGCCTGCGACGACACATATCGATTAAGCGACCGGAACTGCTGGGCAAGTGGACCCTCCACCAGGATAACGCCCGCCCACGTGTGGCTGCTTGTGTTCAACAATTTCTCAGGAAATGAAATATTGAAATCATGCCACAGCCTACCTACAGTCCTGACCTCGCCCCGTGTGATTTCTAGTTGTTTCCAACAATGAGGGATAAGTTCCGTATCGCACAGATGCTAATGATATTAAAACTGTACAGGGGTCACTAAAGTCGTTTCCACAAAATGCCATCGCCACATACTTTGAAAAGTGGACTGAAGGATGATACCTTTGCATATCATCCGAGGGAAGATACTTTGAGAAAGAATAATATATATTTTTCTGTATTAATATTTCTTCATTTTGTGTGATTTTACTCTCAGTTTTTTGTATACTGTATCAATCACAATCTTCATATCTCTTTTTTTGATTTCATATCCCTCCTCAAATTTTGACTAAGCAAATATCAGCGACAAATATTTTGAAGTTTACAAAATCGGGCCAGTTATTTTCTTTTATTTTTGTAAAATATTCAATTTTTCTAAATCAGGTAAGTTACCGTATAACGAAGTAAATTTCTCCGTCATTTTTATCCGCGCCGGGGTGCGAACCCGGATCCCCTCATTCCGGAATAAGTCACTCTACCAATTGAGCTACGCAGACGTTTTATTCTGATTCCTATCTGCCTTTATGTCGTGTGCGTCTTTCTGGCAGGAACGTCACATCTTCTGGTACGTTACATCATCTCCCCCTTATTATTATTATTTTTTTTTAAGTGCTTCTTTTATTTTTCCTATCTCGCGGTGTGGAAATAACATCACACCAATGCGAGATTTTGAACGGTCGGGTCATCCGGATAGTTCGGGCGCCATTATAACGAAGTAAATTTCTCCGTCATTTTTATCCGCGCCGGGGCTCGAACCCGGGTCCCCTCATTCCGGAATAAGTCACTCTACCAATTGAGCTACGCGGACGTTTTATTCTGATTCCTATCTGCCTTTATGTCGTGTGCGTCTTTCTGGCAGGTACGTCACATCTTCTGGTACGTTACATCATCTCCCCCTTATTATTATTTTTTTTTGAAGTGCTTCTTTTATTTTTCCTATCTCGCGGTGTGGAAATAACATCACACCAATGCGAGATTTTGAACGGTCGGGTCATCCGGATAGTTCGGGCGCCATTATAACGAAGTAAATTTCTCCGTCATTTTTATCCGCGCCGGGGTTCGAACCCGGATCCCCTCATTCCGGAATAAGTCACTCTACCAATTGAGCTACGCAGACGTTTTATTCTGATTCCTATCTGCCTTTATGTCGTGTGCGTCTTTCTGGCCGGTACGTCACCTCTCCTGGTACGTTACATCATCTCCCCCTTATCATTATTATTTTTTTTTTGAAGTCCTTTTTTATTTTTCCTATCTCGCGGTGTGCGGTGTGGAAATAACATCACACCAATGCGAGATTTTGAACGGTCGGGTCATCCGGATAGTTCGGGCGCCATTATAACGAAGTAAATTTCTCTGTCATTTTTATCCGCGCAGGGGTTCGAACCCGGATCCCCTCATTCCGGAATAATTCACTCTACCCATTGAGCTACGCGGACGTTTTATTTCGATTCCTATTTGCCTTTATGTCGTGTGCGTCTTTCTGGCAGGTACGTCACATCTCCTGGTACGTTACAACCGATTTTTCTGAATTCATGTAAGATATCCCTTTCGTTCTTGTTTATGGTGAAATAAACAAACTATGTCCTTGAGTTGCTTTGTTTGTAACAGTTTCACAAATAATAAAGTTTCGCATTTAAAAATGGATGCGCGAGGTCTCTGAAAGATCTCTTAAAGAAAGTCTGAACGATGAGAAATTTAAAGTATACATGAACAATGCGTTACTTTGTTTTTAAAGACACAAATATGAGAACATTTGGCAACGGTTACGATAAACGCATTTATATTTGAAGAAGTATTTTCTGGCAACGCTATCTCTGCTAATGTCTACTTTGTTTGTGTATTAAGAAAATCTTCAGAAAGCAGCTCGCTTCACAGACGACTTGGCATCTACTTATAAACGTTAAAGCCGCGTCGTTACGTAAAATGTAAGAGGAGAGGGCTCTGTGGACCATTCGCGAGTCATAACTCCTGTCCATCATTACGTTTTGTAACTCCTGCGACATTTACCGTGCTTAGCCCAAGTTCTTTGTCGACTATGCCGGCAGCGTAATGGCTAGAATGACTTAAAAGCCTTGTTAATTCTCAGGTCGAATGCTGCACCGATGGTGGGAAATTGTTCGCGTTTTATTTTCCTCATTTCGCGGGGGAAATTGACCACAGAAGGCTTTTTTTCACAGGAGCACGTGACTACGCCATGATGGACGACAGCCGACAGGAACAGGAAGAAATCATAAACAGAGGAGGAAATTGGATAGGGAACTGCTAGCATAAACCAGTCTCCTCAGCTGAGGAGGGATGTACCGGGAGTCACCAAGGCCCAGTAATCTCTTTGTGGTGGCTCCGTTTTGTGCAGCAGCACAATGTGGATTTAATAAATGGCTGCGGAACGCTGCAGTTGATCTTAACAGCAATAGCGTTTAAACTTTTATGGAAGATTGAAACATTTCGACACTGCAAATTGGGAAGTGCGTCGAAAACTACAAATGTCCCTTAGAGTTGTGCTGAAAAAACACATGATATAAGAATTTTACTAAATGTCGGTAAAAATTCCTTTTACGTGATAAACATAGAGCATCAGTTGAAAACATGAAAAACACACCGAAGACCAAATACATTACGACCTTTATGCAAAATCGAAGCAACTGAAACGGAACAGACGATATCATCGCTCTGTCCACGTTATTTTATAAACAACGCATAGCAACTGAAAAATTGTTCTACCGAAAGCCCTGGGATCGAATCCCAGATCTCTCGATAACTAGCCGTGTGCGTTCGCTTTACGCTACGCTTCCAACAATTCAGAGCGCCATGCGTGGTTTATCAGTCAGCATCTGACTTCACAAATCCTTATTGATGGGCTCAACAACTGATGTGTCGCCATCTGGTGGCATTCAACAGAGTAAGCTATTTAATTACAGCTGATAAATAATATCGGTATAATTCATGAAACGGTATAGATACTATCTGATACTGAAATCTGTGCTTTTCTTGTTCTTCATGTGGGAAGAACAAGAAAAGCACTGATTAAGAGAGTTCAGTATCAGATAGTATCGATAGCAAAATTTTAGTTTAAGAAAAGCCAATTGTAACGTACCTGCCAGAAGGACGCACACGACATAAAGGCAGATAGGAATCAGGAAAAAATGTCCGCGTAGCTTAATTGGTAGAGCAACTTATTCCGGAATGAGTGGACCCGGGTTCGAATCCTGGCGTGGACAGAAATGACGGAGAAATTTACTTCGTTATACAATTTGTAATAGCAGGACGATTGGGTCAAAGCACTTCCAACACGGGATTGCGGGGAACACACGGCTAGCCATAGTTAGTACTTTAAACAGTCGTCCCAGGTGGGGAAAATCACGAAAGGATGGCAAGTTGTGGGCCGATCGTGATGCATTGACGCGACACTTGAGCGAAGGATATCCCATATGGTATGATCCAACGGTAGGGATATTGCGGCGGAACTCGTAGGTAATTTAAATGATGATGACTGGAGTAACGTGTCGCAACACTAACTTCAACGAAATCCTGCCGAAAATGAGAAGGCGCAGCCGCAGGTCACCTCAGATGCCCGTGCTAACCAAATTCACCGTCAAAAGAGCGTACAATGGACACGCGGTCATCAGAATTGGACTATGAATGATTGGAAGAAGGTCATCTGGTCCGCAGTGGCGTAACTAGTACAACGTGCGCCTATTTACTTCAGCAACCTTAAGCGCAGTAATTTTCCCAGGATTTCGAACAAGAGGGAGGATGCATTTTTTTCCGTGTGTGTGGTGGTTGGAGAGGGAGGGGTTAAGAAGTCAGGGAGAGTGTCTGCAAAAGTAATGATGGTACCTAGAGCCCTGTAGGTTTGACTTTTTAAGTAATAGATTAGACAATACTTGTAAATGCTTTGCCCAAAACTAAAAAAAATCACTTGAATAAATCACCCTCTTACACATGGCAGATCTGCGGCTGCCGTGAAAATTTTTTGACGCCTGTCGTGCACGTAATCCTAGATAACTGACTATTTTCCCACATCCTCCACTGGGAATCCCACTGTGGCCTCGCGCTTTTCCTCAGCAGCGCAGAGAGAGGGCGATTGGAGAGCAATCGTATTACAACCCGAAGTCAAAGAGCCGAACACTTTCAATCTGTAGGACATTCAGTGTTTTAAAAGTGAAACTACGCACTTAGTTAGGTAACGCTAAATACATCTTAGAGCAAAATATGAAGCTTTGGGTTAATTATTGTGCGTGTTCGAATTTTTTCATAAAACTATAACTGTCATCTACAATACGCCCCTTCGTTACATGTGCCCCCTCCCCCGCAGTTGCGGGGGCCGCGGGGGTAGTTGTCACGCCACTGCTGGTCCAAAGAATCTCGTTTTTTGTTGTACCACGTGGAAGACGTGGTTACGTTAGCGTCATTTAGCTGGGGTAGTGTTGGCACCAGAATGCACAAAGCGACGAAAACAAGCAAGGTGAGGAAGTGTAATGGTTTGGACAAGAGGTGGAGAATCTTTTCACGATGGAAGGCCGCATTAAGTTAGTTGCAATCTAACAAGGTCGCATTCAAGAAACTTCAATTAAATATACTTCGGGATGTACATTGTTTTGTAAAATCTTATTATGACTAACTAACTTCAAAGAATGAAAAAAAATGCCATTCTAAAGTTAACAAACTTTTTAATGACTTTGTTGAAACTGCTCTTTGTTGGGAAGCATTTGAATATTTGGTTGCAACATGTAGGTCCGTATTTTTAGCTGATCTGTAATTTGTGACTTTAAGAACGTCTTGATTTGGGTTAGGTTGGTGAATGTAGATTCGCAGCAGTAAGCGCTTGGAATGCAAGAAAGCATTTTTCGTGCATGTTGCCGAAGGAGCGGGTATTCTATTGAGTTATTCTATATTTCAACTGGTTCTTTTTTAGAGTCAAATAAAGTCTTTAAAATGTCATCTTCTTAGAGCTCACTCAATTCCACCTATAGTTCTTTAGGAGCCATAGAACGAAATCATGAGCGTAGCAGGTATAAAAATAGCCCTTAGGATTTACTAATGTTTTAATTGTGGCCGTCAGCTGGAGAGCATTATTTTGTTGAATCTTCTTTTACTCTTTGGTATTTTAAATATGACCCTTTTAAGATTTAAATAAAAATAATAAAAAGACGAATAAAAACACATTAATAAAAGTAAAAAAATGTTCTGAAAATTTTGAATTCACTCAAAAGGCGGTAAGTTCCGCACCCCTGGGTTCTTTTTTCTTTTGAGAGGAGGTGTAATGACCACCGTGAGCAACTCAATGTGCTATAAGCAGTCGCCCGTCCTTAATTTAGAGCCACTGGCTCCAGGGAAGGGAGAGAGCCAGGGCCGTAAGACAAACACAACATTCATGCCTCACCGGGATCCGAACCCGGATCCCTTTCGGGCGAATGATCAGAAGCCATCGCTTAGACCACTGTGCCACCAGGGTGGAACCTTTGGTTTGGACAATGTTCTGCTGGCAAATCCTGGGTCCAGGAGGAAGCTATGACGTATACAGCAAACCTAAACATCATTGCATACCAGGTACATTTTTCCATGGCAAAACTATTCCCCTTTTGTAGTGCCTTTGTTCAGCAGCATACTAATCCATACCACACTGTCCGGATTATATGAGAGTATTAAGCGGAACATGAGGAAGACGTCCAGGTATTGCACTGTCCTCCGAATTCCCCAGACATCAATCAATTCAAGCATTTGTGATTTACGATGAAACAGCAAATCCGATATACGGCGGCTTACCTACGTAACTTACGAAAGATAAAGCATCTGCGTGTATCATATTGGTACAGGGTGTCCCACTCTCTACCGAACCCGGCATTTCTTTAATAATATTAACACCAATGAAGATATTGCAACGAAATATGAAGTGGACTTACCTTATTTCGTGCGAAATGCCATGGCATCACAACATGTGATGGAAGTGGCCACCATTTGCATCCAGACAGCATTGAACCTGGCGCAGTCTGCCAGCCAGCCAGCCGGAGTGCTCCTTTGTGGCAGACACATTCCTAAGTGTGGCGCCACTGAGGAGCAGTCCACCAGTCAGCCGGACGCGCCTCTCTGCTGCTTTGTTATGCCATTTGTCAGAGCGTGCCCACACAATACGGTTGTTGGTAGTGAGTGCTCGTGGCTGCTCGCGTACGTGTGAAAATGTATCGATATATTCTGGAGGAGCGAGTGTTTATTGCTCGCACTTATTGGAAAACAGAATCGATAAAGTCTTGTCAACATCAATTGCTGGACAGGTTTGCAGGTAAACATCAGCCGATCAAGTCTACCATTTGGGCATTGTCGACGAAATTGGAGACCAAGGGGACTTCTTTATTAGACGACCATGCAGGAGGTCGTCCACAAATGTTCGAGGAAATGATCCAGAATGTAAAGGGCCGACTACTTGCGTCTTCCAGGAAGTCCCTTCGCCGACTGTCACAGGAAACAGTTGTCCAAAGGCACTTGACAACTTGCTGTGAAAAAAGCAAAGCTTCATGCGTACCGTATCTCTGTAATCCACGAACTGAAAGAGCCTGACCATGTGAAACGAGCGACATACTGTCGATGGTTTCAGACATTTCTTTAGGAAAATCCGGGCATTCTGGACTACACATGGTTCTTGGACGAGGCGTGGTTTCACCTGTTTGGATACGTCAATTATCAAAATTCCTGTATTTGAACCAATTAAAATCCCAACGTGATACATGAAGAATCCCTTCATTCACAGAAAACTGGGGTTTGGTGTGGGATGACCCAGGGCCGCATAATTGGTCAACCATCACAACAGCTGCATATATGTAAATATTCAACACCTTTGTAAATCAATTGGACGACGAAGAACTCTCCGTTGGATATTACCTGCATGAGGGTGCGACATCACACACATCACACACCAGCAGAGTAGCAGAAGGTAGACGCACACGCGTAGCGCCGTACGCGGATAGTTTCCAAATTATTAGCAGATTTTGCAGATAGTTTTTACTTGTAGATTAAACAAAAATGCTATTTACAGCAATTAAAAACTTACTCAAGGTTTCACTGCGATTAATATATTTAATTCTGAAGAACTTTCACTTAGTTTTCACATCTTCTCAGTTCTTTTGTTTTTACAGACTTTTCTGGCTTCCAGATTTTATCAAGGCCTGTTATCAATGCATAGGAACTGTATCAAAAGTTTCGTTTACGCAGAAATAATTTAAATTTTATTGCCAAGTTCTTGCAGTTGCCAGTTATTCAATTAAAATATTTTTTTATGTATTTTGTAAGTCTACAATTTTTGAATTCAGTTGTTGAAAATGCCATTTATAATTTTTTAAGGTTCATTAATTAGTCTCTTGTTTTTATGAGGTTCATAGTTCAATATTTTAAATATTTTGCCTTAAAGATCCATTTTGCACAAGTTGCTGCACATCCAGTTGTATTTGTCCTCACTTAAATCTGTAATGTTCTAATAATTATTTATCGTTTTATTAATTTTTCTTAAAATTATCTTATTCTACTGTTATTGTGCGTGTGATTCGCGGTTTTGCAGCAAGTTTTCTGTTTCAATGGTTGTGTAAGCAGATACATTTTATTTTTATACAACCCTGCACACCAGTATGGCCGAAATTCAGTCCTTTTTTTTTGGCAGGGTCTATAGCCACCGCGCTCGCCTGATCTGACACCTCCTGATTACTTTTTATGAGGATATCTAAAAAGGAGAGTTTACCAAAAGAACCCGCGAACCATAGATGCCTTGAAAGCAAACATCACCGAAGAAATTCAGGCAGTGAACGCGGACGTACTGGCAAGGAATTTCCACAATATGGTGCACCGGGTTAAATGCTGTCTGGACGCAAAGGGTGGCCACTTCCATCACATGTTGTGACGTCATCACATTTCTCACAAAATGAGGTAAGTCTACTTCAAATTTCGTTGCAATATCTCCATGGGTGTTAACATTATGAAAGAAATGCCGGGTTTGGTAGCGAGTGGGACACCCTGTATAATGTACATCAACACACCTTTAGAAATCTTGTACCGTTCATGCCTCGTCGGGTAAGAGCTATTTTGGCGGCAGGTTTAGGAAAAACATCATATTAGGTAGGTGATCATAATGTTGTGGCCCTTTGGTGTATGTTAGAAGGATTAATGTTGTATTTGTATTGCAAGTATCACTAAATGAGAAATACTAGGCACCACTATATTAGGTACACCCGTGCTTTTCATATAAGTAGTTCTCTAGAACGCGCAAGATGACACGTTAGGAACAGCACGAGGAGCATCGGTTAGCGCTCGATGGGAAGTCGGAATGGGCAAACGTGTGATCTGAGAGTCTTTGAATGTGCCATGGCCATTTGCGATAGGCGTGCTGATTCTAGAATCTTCCAAATGATCGTCTCCCTGGTTTTCTTACGTTGAGCAGCAGCAAGTGTTTACCGTGAATAGTACTATACAAAAACAAATCTAGTAACGGGAAAACCTATGGACTAATACAGCTTGTGGATCATAGGGCGTCAAAAAGATTAACCACGTGGTCCTCATTGTTCGTTTGTAGCCAAATCGTGGCATGGTCCGATATGCAGGACGCTCGGAGATAACCCTTGGCACACCAGTGTTGAATACTGTAGTGATTTGCTTATGTCCCGTATTTTCGCTTGCACGATTCTCACAAGTCTTCTTTGACACGTTTAATCTTCAGCTGTTTTCGTTGATAGGGTCGTCGATTTCTTCAAATTTTTTTACATGTCCAACATTCACGGTATACCATTGCGACAGTTATACGTGAAAAGCCCAGGAAGGCGACAGTTTTGGAGATGCTCTAACTGGCGCACCTGCATTAAAACTATCACGTGCCGTCCAAAGTCGCGCAGATCACTCGTTTCGCGCATTCCTACCCTCAGTCGCACGTTAAATTTTACTTGACGAGCTGATGTTCCTGATGAATCCAATAATTGACGCCTGACGAGTTGGAGTGATTCATTTATGTTACGAGGGCAGTGTACATAAAAGAAATTTAAAGAGGAAATATAAGATTTTTGAGATGTAAAAAGTGCATAATAAAACGATCCTATCGAAATATGTTCCATACTTATTTTTACGACTTTAATTTGAGCGATGACGCCTCTGATGGCGCAGTGGTCTAAACGCTGGCTTCTGTCGATTTGTCCGAGATGGGTCCGGGTTCGAATCCTGGTGAGGCATGGATCTCACTCCTTTTCCTGGAACCAGTGACCCTACGTTAGGGACGGGAGACTGCTTATAGCGCATTGAGGTGCTCACGGTGGTCGTTCAACCTCAAAACCAAACCAATTTGAACAATATTGGCAAATTATTTATCTGAAAAAATGAAATCAACTCACTGAAAGGACAATACTTAAATATCATATAGACAAAACCATGAATGTACGTGTAAAGCTATAAAGTGTAATTTATTACACGAGTAACAAACCTACTGATAAAAATAATAATTTGATTGAAACTATTCGTATTTAATGAGGTGCTTGTTCTTAATTTTTTCATAAATATAAGTGCAGTGTAATTCAATATTTAAATTGCAGTACATCAGAGCTTTCACTGTTAATTCGACTTTTTTACCTTTTTTCAATCCATACATTGTTCATCGTAGAGCACAGACTTTCAACAGAAGACGAAGTGCCTGGTTGGAAGGAAATTAGTTCTACAACTTGGCTGAATTTTGCAGAACTGGCGGCTGCAGTCAAACGAACCTTGTCTTTCACATTTAAGATTTTCAAAAACGTCGGGATTCTCCCCTTGAGACACTAAAAATGAAGATGAACATTGTTTTGATTTAACCCTATTGACATGCCCACATAACTGTTTCGAAAAAGGATATTCTTCTTTTAACGAATCGGAAGATATACATTTTCCTTTCGGAAATTTTACAAACATTAATTTAAAGGCTCAATTAAAAAAAGCGTTTTAAACTACAAAATATCGTTCACAAATGTGACAAAATAATCTCTCTCGGCTTTCCAATGAATGCGTTCAGAAATACCCAATAAACGATATTTTCTTAAAAATTTCAATAAATACGTCAATGTCAATCGGATCTCAACGAACAAATCTCACGAGGCGACAATTTGCCGTCCGGATTAGGAGAAGTTTTTTATGATCAAGGGTTTTTTTGCGTAATAAATGCGTTTTATTTATCCTGACTCGAACATACTATCTAACCAGCACAGACATGGCCCGCAAACTGGGATATAATGGTACCTTTTTTCAATCCATACATTGTTCATGTATGGATTGAAAAAATATACCTACTTACATATCAACCCCATAGAATATCTGTTGGATGCATCAAGCGAACCACCAGATAAGCTGATCGAAACCTTCAAAAATTGCATAATAGGTAAAACCTTCACACTATGGTAAGCCATATATTCGAATGTCTTTGATTAACTTGTGTTGTCTACGCGTGAAACATCCATTATCAAAATTAAGGCAGTTCCTACTTGATATTATGTTGGTGGTCACATTTCAGCATCTATTTGGTGTATGTATACCCCTTATTGTTTCGGAAATGCAGCATAATACCACAAACTATCAGGTAACCACAAACGTATTTGCCGTTTTTCGAGGGAACAAAAAACAAAACACATTAGATTCATTGAATTTTGCGGAGAGATGGTGTTCCGCTCGCGTTATATCGGCAGCTGAAATCCCAAAATGTCCTGCTCACATAAATCAAATGAGTAAGCAGTTTGATAGTGGACAGACGTGCGATAACAATGGCGCAAATCATGTGCAACAACTTGTCACATTTGATTAGCATTCGAGGAAGATGATGTAAAGTAACTCACAACTCGGAATTAGTTTCGAAAGTTCAGAGACAAAAATGTATCCCTTTAAGGCAAGTCCCGGTGTGGTTACCCTGTTAGCCTTGACACAGAAGCCATGAAAGTTGCTATTGAGCAGGACAGCAGCCAAGCATGCCAGGAACTAGCCCAGTCATTTGGCAAAGACGGAGATAAATCCCTTCAAGACAAGTCCCGGAATGGTTGCCCTTTCAGCCTTGACACAGAAGCCATGAAAGTTGCTATTGAGCAGGACAGCAGCCAAGCATGCCAGGAACCAGCCCAGTCATTTGGCAAAGACGGAGATGAATCCCTTCAAGACAAGTCCCAGAGTGGTCGCCCTGTTAGCCTTGACACAGAAGCCATGAAATTTGCTATTGAGCAGGACAGCAGCCAAGCATGCCAGGAACCAGCCCAGTCATTTGGCAAAGACGGAGATGAATCCCTTCAAGACAAGTCCCAGAGTGGTCGCCCTGTTAGCCTTGACACAGAAGCCATGAAATTTGCTATTGAGCAGGACAGCAGCCAAGCATGCCAAGAACCAGCCCAGTCATTTGGCAAAGACGGAGATGAATCCCTTCAAGACAAATCCCAGAGTGGTCGCCCTGTTAGCCTTGACACAGAAGCCATGAAAGTTGCGATTGAGCAGGACAGCAGCCAAGCATGCCAGGAACTAGCCCAGTCATTTGGCAAAGACGGAGATAAATCCCTTCAAGACAAGTCTCGGAATGGTTGCCCTTTTAGCCTTGACACAGAAGCCATGAAAGTTGCTATTGAGCAGGACAGCAGCCAAGCATGCCAGGAACCAGCCCAGTAATTTGGCAAAGACGGAGATGAATCCCTTCAAGACAAGTCCCAGAGTGGTCGCCCTGTTAGCCTTGACACAGAAGCCATGAAATTTGCTATTGAGCAGGACAGCAGCCAAACATGCCAGAAACTAGCCCATTCATTTGGCAAACACGGAGATTAATCCCTTCAAGACAAGCCCCGGAGTGGTCGCCCAGTTAGCCTTGACACAGAAGCCATGGAATTTGCTTTGAGCTGCACAGTAGCCAAACATGCCAAGAACCAGCCCAATCATTTGTGGTTAGGGCTGAAACCGTCTGAAGACATCTCCATGCAATATGTAAGGCATGCAAATTCTCTAAGTGGGTCCCCCACAAATTGTCTGCAGTTAACATCTTGTCTTGTATTGCTGTCTAGCTATGACAAGGAACCAATTTTGGATACGGTACTCACGTGTGATGAGAAGTGGGTCCAGTACGGCACCCCAAAACGTTCCAGACATTGGTTGTTCACCTGTGACGCAATTCCGCACACATCGAAGCCAGAACTGCACGCACCTAAATTTATTCTGAGTTGAAAGGTGAGGACTTGTGGTGTTGTTCAATATGAACTCTCGCAACACGGCCAAACTATCACTGCTGCAGTGTACTGTGAACAACTGAAACGTGTGCATGAGGAACTGAAAAAGAACGAAGCAGTAGTGGTGAACAGAAAGGGAGTTCTGCTCCTCCAAGATAACGCTCGTGCCTACTCTGCTTTATTGACCAGAAACACTATCAAAGTACTTAGGTGGGAGCTTTTATGGCATCCAGCTTACTCACCTGATGTCTTTTCCTCAGACTATCACTCGTTTCTTTCACTCGACAATCATTTGCGTGGACACGAATTCTCCAACCTAGATGAGTTGCACGCTGCCCTCCAAAACTTTTTCTCTTTCCATAGCACAGCATTTTATAGCAGGGGTATATATAAGTTGTTAACACGTTGTAAGAATGTTGTTGATGCCATTGGGAATTATTTTGATGAATAAATTGCTTTTCTACTACGTATGTGTTATACATTGTCTCAGTTTCTGAAAAGGGCAAATACGTTTGTGGTTAACAGATATTTATTGTCCGTAGTTTGCGTTATTGATTATTCACTGGATAGAACAGCAAGTGCATTTCTCGTTTTGAAGCAACGCAAAGGGTCGATTCAATGCTGTGAAAAATTTAAACTGTGTTGCTTCATCTACAACTCTACCATCGCCGTTTCATCACATTCATCAATAAAACGTTTTCTGCTCTTTTAATGAAAGGCGTTTAATGAAGGCATCTTGAAAGAGAGTTTTTCTCATTCCTCGGTAAAGTGGGGTCATAGTTTTCGAAAAATATGTTTGCCGTTGTTTAACGGATTTTCTTATGAAGAACACAAGCTAATTTCTTTCGTACTGATGGCTGAATGCATTTAAATGATCAATCGTTTCCTCCCAATATATACACTCCGCTCGCTATTGAATCAAACAAATTGTGCAGTGTGTCATATACCACATTTTTCGACTTATAAGTAGATATGGATTCAACGGAGTACATTTTAAAACTACCTTACCTTCATTCATAGACAGGTCGGCCCAGAGTATAAGACGAGGTTAGAACAAATAGAGTCAATGTTCCGAAAATCCGTAAATATATTTTTAATGTTGAAAGTTAAAATATCGACTAAACACGATAAAACACATATGTAGCACACATACACTACATGTAATTAAACTTTACTGATAAATCACACACCACATGAGATCTTTCTAGGATCACAACGTCCCCATCTTCAGATGTTACATTCACGAGTCAGACCAAGCTGTATATATACAACACCATCGCCAAAAACCAGCAATATCGCAGCGCCATCTAGAATTTACACAGTGCATTTAAATAAATCATGAAAGTGTTAAAATAAAATAGTCCATGGTTCCGATATAACTTTAGCGGCATAATCATTACAGCAACGAGATCCGAATGATGCAATATACACTGAGTGGCCACTTTATTATGACCACCTGGCAGTTTTAAGCAAATGAGCTATGGCTGCACGCTGTTGCCGCCAGACGGCGAGGCTAGTATAAAAAGCGAAAGCTTAGTGCTTGCAACCAGTATGAGAAGTGATTTTTGGATGACGAGATGGGTAAAAAATGAGATTTGACGGACTTTCAACGTGATATGGTTGTGGGAGCTCAGAGCCATGGAGCGAGTGTCACCAAAACCGCCGCATTCGTGAAATGTTCCAGAGCAGCTGTTGTTAAAGTGTTTAAAGACTGGACTGTCAGCCAAAAAACTGGGTCTCTACGTGCAACGTGTAGTCGTCATCGACTAGTGACTGCTCGGGCGGAACGGAGAGTGTCCAGACCTGTAACAGAAAACAGAAGGGCAACAGTGCAGCAAATTACAGACCATCTTAATCAAGGATCCCCTCAATTGATCTCTGCACGCACTGTTCGCCGTACACTGCATTTGATGAGATATGGCAGCCGACGGCCTGTTCCAACACTTTTGCTGTATGCAGTTAATAAGAGAAAACGTCTCCAGTTCACACAGGAGCACAGGGATTGGACAGTCGATACTTAGAAACAAATTATGTGGTCCGATGAATCACGTTTTCAGTTGCACCATGCCGATGGCCGAGTGAGAATTTGGCGGAAACAGCACGAAAGCATGGACCCCAAACGCATTGCTACAACCCTTCAAGCTGGTGGAGGCCACGTTATGGTTTGGGGAATGCTTTTCTGGCATGCTTTAGGCCCTTTAATTCGTGTTGATCAATGTCTGAGTGGCACATCATATCTAAACATCGTTGCGGACCAAGTGCTTCCTGTCATGTGGATGGTTTATCCCAATGGCAATGGCTACTTTCAACAAGATAATGCGCCCTGCCATAGTGTTCGTGTTGTACAGGATTGGTTTCAGGAACATGGCGGTGAGTTTATTTTGATTACGTGGCCCCCACAATTTCCAGATCTCAACCACATTGGGAATTTGTGGGATAAGTTGACCGAGCCATCAGACAGCTGGGTCCGCAACCCTGCAATCTCACACTCCTAGAAAGTGCTATTCATCAAGCATGGTCTCATATTCAACAAACCACCTATCAACATTTCGTGGAGTCCATGCCACGAAGATCGACGCAGTATTAAAGACAAAAGGTGGCCCAACGAAGTACTGAGGGGGTGGTCAGAATAAAGTGGCCACTCAGCGTATAAACTCTCCATAAATAATAACAGTGAGAGCTTACCTGGAGAGTTAATAATGGATACCTCATTCCACTTTGGAGTATAGGAACCGGTCGCAACCAGACGAGACAAAGCGTTTGTTAACTTGCCATTGCGAACATCATATTTATGCTCCCTGACTCTGGTACTCAAGTTCCTTTGTGCAGAACCAATATATACATTATCATTAGTGTCTGGAACAACGGCTTGTAGAGGTATGGTGTATATATACGCCGTATCTAGCATGTGGAGGCACCATGTCCCGATCCTTCTTGATTAATGCATAAATATTTCTAGTCGTGAGGCCAAAGTCAATATTATATGGTTTACACTTATTTCTTAGTATATTAACAATCCTGGGCACTTACGGGAGTGATCCCACAAAACGGGGTTTACGAAAGTCTCTAAAAAGAGTCGAAACATTAGATCGGGACGTTGTGATCCTCGAAAGATCTCATGTGGTGTGTGTTATATCAGAAAGGTCTCATGTGGTGATGTGTTATATATTCATGCTGTTAACAAGGCAAAAGGCGCCGTTGCCCGTTATTAGGCAAGTTCTGACAGGGGTGACTTATTTTTTGTCCAGTGTGCTTATATAGTTGCAAATCAAATTCGGAGAAAAACGCACTCGTGTCATTGCGTTATCTGTAAAAATATAAAACACAAACGCCAGTGGTCGCTTTATGACAGTAATGTTCCCACGAAACACACGGGAGCAAAGGGCAGACTGTTTGATGGACAAAGACGCGCCAATCTTTTTCGGAAATCATTACAGATTGTTAAAAAGATTCTAAAAGTTAGCTAAAGCGGGGGTGATGTCCCCACGGTGACTTCCAAAAAAATGGCATTTTTTTATATGTGAAGCGTGAACGAAATGCTCACTGCGCGACCAACAACCGGTTAAAAATTTTACATAAAACTAATATTACAATTATCACGTTGTACAGCAAATTTTATAAATATTTCGGGAGGTTCGGATAAAAATAAATGTATGCTTACTTTTCGAGTTACAATCTCCGAATCGTAGAAACGAATTATTTTTCAAGTAACACCCTTAAAAAAAAAAAAACGCCACAAAAAAACTATAGTTTTTTTGTTTGCCATGATTCACGCAGTTAAGGAGCATACCCTACAAATCCTCGATAAAATAAACCAGAAACTGGACGTAACTCGTCGATATCGACGGTTAGTTTCTTTTTCTTTTGAAAAGAATTAACTCATATGAAACAACAAATGTAAACTTTATTTGATTGACAAATTCATTCAACTACTTCAGTAAACACAATAGTCCAGGATCGTGATTTTTATTTTTATTTTTTTTTTGACTGAAGGTTTAACGACCACCGTGAGCAACTCAATGGGCTATAAAGCAGTCGCCTGTCCCTAATTTAGGGTAACTGGTTAAAGGAAAAGGTGAGAACCAGTGCCTTAAGACACACACAACACCAATGCCTCAACGGGATTCGAACCCTGACTTTTCACGTACGAATCATCGTAAGCCAGCACTTGGACCACTGCGCCAGGTTCGTGATGAGCATCACGACTGCACCCTTTTCCAGTCGTAAAATATGAGGCGGAAGTCAACTCAACTCGATCGTGTGCAAAAATTCAACTGGATAACGCACTCTTTCACTCTCATCTTCAGTCACAAATACACTGACGGAAAAAAATCCCAACACCAAGAAGGGGTTGTGTTAGATAACGACAGTTGGTAGGCGGTGAGAGTACATCTGTAAGATGACGTCTATGCAAATTTCGTGGTCGGCGCATACGTGTGGCACAAGTAGCGTCCCTCGGAACATGCAAAGCAGGTTTGCTGTAAATACGCACTGTAACGTTCGTGAGCGTTAGTTATCGTTGAGATTCGACGTAGTGTGGTGATGTTAGTCAAGAATGCCTTTAAGAAGACGAAGAAGCCATTATCAACAGCTCAAGGAGTTTGAACGAGGTCGTGTAATAGGGCTACGAGAAGGTGGATTTTCTTTCCGCAATATTGCAGAACGACTTTGCAGGAATGTAGCCACTGTGCATGATTGTTGGCAGCGGTGGTCAAGGGAAGATACTGCCTCAAAAAGACCGGGTTGCGGCCGGCCACTTGGCACTACTGAGAGGGAAGACCGCCTTGTACGGCGTATGGCCGTGGCGCATCGTACTGCGTCTGCGGCAGCAATTCGAGCTGCAGTTGCTACCACAGTCACACAACGAACTGTTACAAATCGGTTACTTGAGAGACAGCTTCGAGCCAGACTCCCTGTAGTGTGCATTCCACTTCCTCCAAACCACTGCCGTTTGCGACGTCAGTGGTGTCAAGCTAGAGCTCATTGGAGGACGGAGTGGAGATCTGTTGTGTTTTCTGATGAAAGCCGGTTCTGCCTGGGTGCCAGTGATGGCCGTGTGTTGGTTAGAAGGAGGCCAGGTGAGCGCCTGCAACCAACCTGTCTGCGGTCGAGACACACTGGACCTACACCTGGAGTTATGGTGTGGGGAGGAATTTCCTATGACAGCAGGAGCACTCTCGTGGTTATCGCACGCACCCTGACGGCACAGTTGTACGTCGGTCTGTTGATTCAACCTGTTGTGCTGCCATTCATGGACAGCATTCCAGGGGGTGTTTTCCAACACGATAACGCTCGCCCGCATACCGGTGTTGTAACCCAACATGCTCTACAGAGTGTCGACATGTTGCTGTGGCCTGCTAGATCACCAGATCTTTCACCAATCGAGCACGTATGTGACATCATTGGACGACAACTCCAGCGTCACCCCCAACCAGCATTAACCGTCCCTGTATTGACCGACCAAGTGCAACAGGCATGGAACTCCATCCCACAAACTGACATCCAGCACCTGTACGACACAATGCATGAACGTTTGCATGCTTGCATTCAACATTCTGGCGGTTACACCAGCTATTAATGTACTAGCATTTCACATTTAAAGTGGCTCTTCTCGCGCTTACATTAAGCTGTGATCTTAAAACCTTAATCGATTAAATATGTTACCTATACAAATGTATTGCCGCCATTTCATTCCTCTACTGCTATTTTTTCGTGGTGTTGGGATTTTTTTCCGTCAGTGTATGTTTGTAAATGTTGTCGGAATGAGATTCGCGATGCGAAAACTTTTCACCCGTCGGAAACGACGGTTAGTTTTTTTTTTTTTTTTTTTTTTAAGAATAAACTCATATGAAACAGCAAATGTAAACTTTATTTGATTGACAAAATTATTCAACCACTTGAGTAAAGGCAATAAATAGTCCAGGTTCATGATTCTTCTTCTTTTTTTTTTTTTGACTGAAGGTTTAACGACCACCGTGAGCAACTCAATGGGCTATAAAGCAGTCGCCTGTCTCTAATTTAGGGTCACTAGTTCCAGGAAAAGGAGAGAACCAGTGCCTTAAGACAAACACAACACCCATGCCTCAGCGGGATTTGAACCCGGACTCTTCACGAAGGAATCATCGTAAGCCAGCACTTAGACCACTGCGCCACAGGGGCGGCTAGGTTCGTGATGAGCATCACGACTGCAATCATTTTCAGTTGTAAAATAGGAGGCGGAAGTTCACTCATCTCGATCGTGTTCAAAAATTCAACTGGATAGCGCACTCTTTCATTCTCATCTTCAGTCACAAATATGTTTGTAAATGTTGTTGAAATGAGATTCGCGTTGCGAATGCTCTTCACCCGTCGGAATCGACGGTTAGTGATTTTTTTTTTAGAATAAACTCATATGAAACAGCAAATGTAAACTTTATTTGATCGACAAAATTATTCAACCACTTCAGTAAAGGCAATAAATAGTACAGTTTCGTGATTCTTCTTCTTTTTTTTTTTTTTTTTTGACTGAAGGTTTAACGACCACCGTGAGCAACTCAATGGGCTATAAAGCAGTCGCCTGTCCCTAATTTAGGGTCACTAGTTCCAGGAAAAGGAGAGAACCAGTGCTTTAAGACAAACACAACACCCATGCCTCAGCGGGATTTGAACCCGGACTCTTCACGAAGGAATCATCGTAAGCCAGCACTTAGACCACTGCGCCACCGGGGCGGCTAGGTTCGTGATGAGCATCACGACTGCAATCATTTTCAGTTGTAAAATAGGAGGCGGAAGTCCACTCATCTCGATCGTGTTCAAAAATTCAACTGGATAGCGCACTCTTTCATTCTCATCTTCAGTCACAAATATGTTTGTAAATGTTGCTGAAATGAGATTCGCGTTGCGAATGCTCTTCACCCGTCGGAATCGACGGTTAGTGATTTTTTTTTTAGAATAAACTCATATGAAACAGCAAATGTAAACTTTATTTGATCGACAAATTATTCAACCACTTCAGTAAAGGCAATAAATAGTACAGTTTCGTGATTCTTCTTCTTTTTTTTTTTTTTTTTGACTGAAGGTTTAACGACCACCGTGAGCAACTCAATGGAGTATAAGCAGTCGCCCGTAATATTTTAACTAACAATGGTCAACGGAATGTATATTTACAACTTTATATAATAGGAAACGTCTTACATACGTAGATCGAATGAATATTAAATTGTATATATACATCACACAGTCCAACGGCATAACGCAATCAGGTCTTCGAGAGTGTTTGCTGTTCCGATGAGAAGAACATTAATGCGAACGCCTGCTATCGCTGCTTTGCGCAACGGTTCGCTCATAAAAGAGACTTTTAACTATCTCAGTCCCTCCATGCGGCCGTTTTCAACAACGCGTGAGTCAACCGCAGGCGATCGAATGTCAACCGCACGCTTCTCCCATAGACTTTACACGGGAACTTTGCCGCCCTACAACGCCCGAACCGTTGCCCCAATCTCATTTTTCTCTTCTACTGGCACATCTACAGGGTAAGACCTTTAATTTGATACCTCAACCATATCTTTACGTTCAGCCGTTCTTTCCAAATAGGACTCACGGTAAAAAACCTTATAGAATTAATATATAGATAAACAACCGAAATAAAAATCACATTATCTGCCATTAAAAAGCATATATTAAAACATCCATAAAGCAACTTAGTAGAGAACCCGGGAAAATGCTAATGTTAGCCTGACAAGCTCCTAGCCCTTAAAGAGAGAAAAATGTTAGTTCGAATAATTACATATTTTTCAACTTATATACTCATAATCGCAATACAATATGACTGAAGTGAATGTAATTTAACTACAAACATAATGTTCCTTTAATGCTTTTTTAAACGATGAAAAACTGACAGGTAATTTTTATAAACCGGTAACCCTTTCCAGAGCCAGGGGCAAGGATTAATAATATCAAAATTCGGTTTATTAGTACGAACCCTAGGAATTAAAAAGTTTTCAAACTATTTAGAGCTGTAGAAATATGGAAAAAAGTGTAAAAAGAAAAGTTCTTTTATTTTTTGCTTTAATAAGCACAAGGTTTTTGTTTTTCTGTTTCGTAATAACGTAGAATAAACTTCACCGCCTTTGGAAAACTTAAAGTTGTAGCCAGAGTAAATGTATCAAACGTGAGACTAGTGTCTTCGAATTATTATCGGTCTTGATATTCTTTTTCAACGCAGACAACGACAAAATAAATTTCAGTCCCTCAGAAAATATTTTCACGGAGTATCCATATACTGCAAAACTCTTAGTTGTTTTTAAAAACGTAATTTTGCGATACATAAATTAACATACGAGTTCATAAATCTCATAATCTGTGATCACCTGCAACACTGGAGCAGGCAAAATTCTTCCTAATTTATCGGAAGTAACTGACACGTAAATAATGACGAAAAGTAGGACCACTCATTATTCGTCTGAGAGAAAGACCTGACGTTTCGGACGTGACTCAGCCTTTGAGACTGCTGGCTATGTCGTAAGAGATTTTTCCTAGGAAATCCTCCTCTTGAATAACCAGATTTTCCGAAAAACACACGAAGTCCCTTCTTCTCCTCACGTGAGAAGATGGATAGTTATAATCATTAACACTAAATCAGAATTTAATTGACTAAGATGCTGATGCTAAGGGAGCAAATGAATCATGTAGTGGTATTTCAAACAAATATTAAATAAGTATTGCGTTTTAACAGAAAATGCTTGGGTGAGAGTGAGTTTTCACATTTTACCTATTTCAAAGAAAACCGCTTCTAAATTTTGAAGATTGATTCCACACGATTGTGTAAGAGGAACACTAAGTACATTATTGCACAGTCTAGATATTATTTACTTCATAAGAAGACGTATTGTTATGGTTAGAAATGTGTAAGTTACACTGTTCGATATTTACATTGCACCACCCAGAAATAGTGAAGATAGAGGGGTGAAATTGAGCATGAAATAGGACTATATAAGGGTTTACCTTTACGCTATTTTCAGCCACGTACAGTGTTTACCAGATTAGATAATGCAGCATGATATGTACACCTCACTACGTGGCTGTACCGCCGCGATCGGTTGTACAGGGAGCAATACGGCGTGGCAATGAATCATACAGTCGACGGATATCTTCCTAAGGAATGCAACACCAACCACAGTTGACTTGCGCCCATAATTCACAGAGATCTTGCACATGCGGATGCTATTGCAGAGGACGTCCAATGTGGTTCCACAGGTTTTTAATTAGGAAAAAATCGGGAGATCTTGCTGGCCATGAGAGTATTTGAATATGTTGCAAACACTGTCTGGGGACCCGAGCGATGTGTACACTCGCGTTTTCTTATTGGAAAATGGGGTGCTGTAGGCCGCTCAGGAACGGTACCAGAATGGGCTGCAGAACCTCACTCACGTATCGTGCAGCTGTCAGTGTGATTGTGCTGTGGAGAAGAGGTGACCTGCTGTCATGCGCAGTAGAACTCCATAGCGTGATGCCTACCTGACTGGAGGTGTGGCGGTCGCAAAAGAAACCGGGATCTCTCCGCTCACCAGGGAGTCGCCAGACACGTCAACACCCAGACAGAAACGTGATTCATCAATAAAAACCACAGTGGTACATTCGTGACCCCAGTTCGCATGACTCTGGCATCAAGCCAGACGAGCACTGCGATGGCTGGTCGTCAATGGCAGTCGACATAACGGTTGTTTACTGAGCAGGTTTGCCACATGTAACTTCCTGTTTACAGTTCTGGTCGTCATGGCGACGTCCATGGCCGATGACACGACATGTCGAACGTCGGCTGCAGTGCTTTCTGATGATGAGTGTCCAACAATCCGCCGATCCAGCGTCGTGACGTCTGTCGGACTGCACCACTGCCGCTCCGACGCACGTACGAACCTTCCTGTAGCCACTGGTGGTAACAGTGTCCAATAGTTCGTGCATCCCGTTGCACATGCGCAGAGATACTACGTGTAGACCAGCCGGCTTAACACAGGCCTAAAACTGTTCCTCTCTGAAACGCATACAAATGGAGATAAACCTGCCGACGGCGTGTACCCAGCATTTTCGACCTTCGCTGTACAGTTTCGCAGCACAAACAACAAATCTGAAAAGTCCGCGACACTTCCAACTGGGACCATACATTACCATCATGGCTGCTGCTGTAACCATTACCTCACACACGTGTGATGTCACCGGCTCTGGTTTAACATCATTTGCATATCCCGAGTGGGTACACCTGCCCTGCGATTTGCATGTTTGTAGCATACTCCATCTGGGTTGGGCTATTCCAATGTCGAGTAGTGTATTTACCATCCATAACCCATTTAACAACTTCAATACAATGAGGCCGAGTAGAAGTTCAGAAATGGAATATACAAAAAGTCCAGCTACTGCGCAAGCAAGATTCTTTTAACGAAAATAATTTGCAAGTAAGATTTATTTGGTAAAACTCTCCCTAATGGTTCAATAATTTGAAAAGTTATTTTTTTCTCTGGATTCCAGCATCACGGGCTGCAAAATATTATGTTGTTAACTTTTTGCTTAAATAATGGTTATGCCAGAGGTCTGATATGAATGCAATGTAACATTTCTAGTTGATGCACTGTGGTTTTCTGAAATATTTATCTCTAATTCATTGTTAAAATCGATTTTATAATAATTGTCTCTGTGTAACAGGAGTACTCTTCCTGTTGCACAGAGAAAATTATATAAAATTGATCATATATAATTTTCAAAAACAGAGCAGAATAAAAACATTGGTTCCTTTTACTAGAGCTGTTTTCATAGTTTTTCTCTCTATTACAGCTGTCTTTGAATGAGTGGTAGTGCTAATCTTCTGGGATAGGTGGCGCAAAAACCACTCCTTGGGCGTGGAATTTGCGTCTTCAGTGACTGTTGGCGTCAGCGAATCACTGCAGACCTCATCATATCCAGAATGGATGCGGCCTGTCGTTGGGTCTACAATGAAAAGACAAAATACCCGCTGTTACGTTTTAAAGTAATGACGTTATTTGGGGGTGGAGCTGAGTAAGTAGGTAGAGCTCAGTAAGTAGACCGAGTTTCTGTAGCTCAAACTCAGGTGTTCTCTGATAATGTACACATTTCCTCTTCAAAAAATGAACGTACGGGATTTAAGGTGATATATAGGAAACAAGATTCCAATCTCACTTTTGCCCCTATTCATTGATTTCTATTTGGCTCAGATAATTAGGAAAATCAGACAGAAATACGAGATTTTGTTGCTTCCAGACAGAAACACTGCTATGCTAACTTATTACGCCATCTAGCGCCAAATTGAAATGATTTCGAGTCAAATAAATTTAATTAAAAAAAATTCTAACACATTTTACGGAATGATAACTGTGGCATATATTAGCTATGGGTCGTTTTTATTTGTGATTAAAATTCCAAACATTACAAATAGTCTTCGAGACAATGGGTACAAAAAAATTTACATTGCAGATTTAGGGTAGAAGATGAACCTTAACACTCATTCAAATACAGCGTTAAGATACATTGTAGTACACGTCCGTAATTTAAGACACTTACAGTGTGCCATTATGTGTTAATGCTGACAGGAAGTTAGGATTGACAAAAGTGTGGAAGACAGAAACTCTATACTAAACCTAGGAAGGTTTAAAAGATCAAGAGAATATGTCCCTGGAACAGGTTGCAAAACCTCTCAAGGTTTATTGTGTCTTATACTGGAATCTGGTTCTTTAAACAAAAGGCAAATTGCTAGTCTTGCGGACTGGAGATCGGAAAAAAATAAAGGAACGAGTTGATGATTCTAAGAATATATATTTGGGGCATGGGAGTGACATGTTTACACTTTATCCGAAGCAATAATTTGACTTGCGTGCTGTAAGTTTGCGAATAATAGTTAAATACTATGCAAAACTTACGGGCGAAGTAAAGTTTGACCATTAAAAGTCAGAAAAAGTGGTTTCGCAGCTGTAAGTGTTATTGAAGTGATAGCAACACTGAAACGAAACATACATATCAAAAAACGTAAGTAACATGTGACGGAGATCGAAACAGAGAACAAAGTATTACGAAAGGGTTACATAATCACCTGCCGTATTGTAACACTCTTCTATCAGCATTGCATAAACAGACTACAAGAAGAAGTTGTCAGCGAGGGACATTTCCACCAACCACCACAAGTAGGTTTAGGGGCTCTTAAGGTAAATTGCCCCACTTCTGCTGGAGAGCCCTTAGAAGTACTGGAATAATTCCTGATGTTGTATTTCTTTGCATGACACGTCTCCATAGAGAATGTGAAGAACAGCTCTTTTCGAAGGTGATGTGATTCTCCCTACTACGGAGCTGCTGTTCTACCGAATGAACTATGTCGATGTAACATGACGTTTTGACTTGCGCCACATTAGTGGTGCGTCACTAATATCCTCTTTGAGAACAGGCACGAAATCCCAGTTTCCGGGTCGGACGATAAACCATGCTTGAAGGAGCTCAATGTAGAAGGGATAATTCGTATTAATTCCAGGCGATATATGGAAGAAGCATAACACCTTTTTTCTCCCTACCTTTGAATAATTCCAGACGACGTATGAAAGAAGCAAAACACCTTTTTTAGAACCTCGAGTTCAGAAGATTCAATTTTGCGTTCGAGCGCCAATGTGAATAATTGCCTTTGATGAAATTCGTATTCACGTCTTCCTACTCCGAAGCGGATGTCCTACTAATCGAACTACGCCGGAAAGGATTATCTCTGCAACTTGCCCTTTTGTCTTGCGCCACCTCAGAGGTACGTCATAAGTGTCCCATACATGTTCGATTGGATAGAGATCTGAGGAGCACACCGGCCAATTCATCCGACTAATATACTGACTAGCCAATATTTCATCCACAGCAGTTCGGAAGTAAGTGACCTCATTATTCACTTTTAGTTAGAGGTGAGGACTGGCATTACCGTCCATAAAAATTATATCCGCGACATCAGCATCACAAAACAAAATAATTACATCACTTCAGCATCACAAAACAAAATTACTATATATCAGCATCACAAAACAAAATTACTATATATCAGCATCACAAAACAAAATTACTATATATCAGCATCACAAAACAAAATTACTATATATCAGCATCACAAAACAAAATAATTACATTACTGCAGTACCGCTGTGTGATGCATCACCGGTATCGTTAATAAACACGATACCACCTCACACCATGACCCCACGCTCGCCATATCTTTTACCCTTAACGTTTTTCCTGGCCTCATGTGTACTCTTAAGTGCCCGTGCCTTCCAGATCGATTGCCGTTTGGAATCCGACGAAAGACTAAAGGGGATTTCATCCTTTGAATATTCGTTGAACTATTGTTCTGACAACCAATTAGCATGAGAAATACACGACTGACTGTGAGCTGCATCCTGCGGTACTGAAGATGCATACACTAGCATTGTTAATAACACCTGTGAAAGTGCAAGAGCTAAGAGTCGGCGATTTGAGGATAGATCATCAATATAAAATGGAAAGGGAATGAGACAAGGTGACTTCATATCTTCCAAACTCTTCAATGCGACATTGCGAAATATGTTTCAATCATTGAACTGGGAAAACAAGAGGATAAATATTAATAGAGATTATTTAATTCACCTTCGTTTTTTTTGTTTTTTTTATTAGAGGTTTAACGACCACCGTGAGCAACGCAATGGGCTATAAGATGTTGTCCGTCCCTAATTTATGGCTACTGGTTCCAGGGAAGGGAGTGAACCAGTGCCGTA
This sequence comes from Macrothele yani, assembly GCA_039090855.1. Classification (NCBI taxonomy): domain Eukaryota; kingdom Metazoa; phylum Arthropoda; class Arachnida; order Araneae; family Macrothelidae; genus Macrothele; species Macrothele yani. Next base: position 27,699,220 of record CM077001.1, read on the forward strand.
AGACAAAGACAACATCCATGCCCCACCGGGATTCCTACCCGGACCCCTTTCGGACGAATGATCAGAAGCCATCGTTTAGCCCACTGCGCCACCGGGCGGTCACTCTTCAGCTCTGAAAGGGTAGTTGCAAAAATGACTATGCTGACGACATAGTCATTTTTGCAACTACCATTTCAGAGCTGAAGATTATGATCTAGGAACTTGCTGACAAGAGTAAAAAAGTGTGCTTAAAATTAACTGAAGAAATGACAGTCGTTGGGTAATTGAAATACTTGACGGGATAAAAACAGGCAGGAAAAAATCCAGAATAAGACCAAGAGGGAGATGGGTGGATGAAATCGGAAGCAGTCCGAAATCATATGGAAGAGAATTGCTGAAGACAGATTTGCGGAAAAGTGTTCGGGAACGCTTTATCCAGCAGTGGATTGAAAATGGTTGATGATGATATACTCGTAATAATATTTGTAACGAGCTACGAATTAAGCTACTTGAATTAAATAGAATATTTTCCCTATTCTGTGACATTATACAGCATGCCCATGTCGCTTCATGTGAATTAATGTTCACATGTTTTTCACCCTTACAATAATTCTTCACTGCAAGCATGGGAGTTATGCAGTGAAGCATACATTCTGGGGTGAAGTAAAACTTCTCTAAGTACGGTTCTGAAGCATACAAATAAAAAAATCGGCATTCAACACAGTAATGTCTGAATAATATACTCTTGGTGATGCCAACTCCAAGCGGGAGATGGGTGAATGAAATCGAAAGCATTCCGAAATCGCATGGAAGAGAACTGTTCAAGACAAAGAGTTGTGGAAGAGAGTTCGAGAAAGCTTCGTCCAGCAGTAGATAATGAATGATTGATGATGGCATAATAATATTTGTAACCAGTTACGAATTAAGCTACTTTAATTAAATAGAATATTGCTCCTGTTTGATGAAGTTATACAGTTTACCGATGTCACCCCAGGGGAATTAATGTTCTCATCTTTTTCACCCTTACAATAATTCTTCACAGTATACTTTGCAGTTATGCAGTTAAGCATACATTCTGAAGTGAAGTAAAACTATCAGTACGTCTCTGAAGATTAGAAAAAAAAATCGACATTCAGCACAGTAAATTCTAAATTATCTACTCTCGGTGTTGCTAACTCCTCAGAAAATTTGAAATTGTCTTGATTTCTAAGGAGCTGGCTAGAAGCATTACAATAATAACGTTTCTTTAGAAGCATGCCATACATTTCATTTGTAGAGGAAAGTTAGTTTTTCAATGTTTCCATTAAGATACACTCTGTCATTTTTTTTTTCACTGTGAATTTGTTTTCTAACTACAATGGATGGTAACTACATGCATGAAAAAACTTGAACCATATCCACTCTCCAACACTGTGTAAATACGGTAGAAGTCCGTTTATAAATTTCTCACACTGCGTTTTTCTCATTTATTCGTCAAATGTCGCAGGCCCAGAAAATTCTGAATCGCCTTTAATGTTAAAATTTGTCCATGATACATCAATCGAATTTGCTTTCTTCTCATTTACATGTTAAATTGTGATTTTGTGAATTAGAAATTAAAACCACGGAAATTCTGTTTACCAAACTATCTTCCCACTCTTCTCTATCGCAGCGAAGTCCGTGTTTTAAATTTTCCAGTCCCCCTCCATCATTCCCTTTCTCTATTTTCTGCCATTCACCTGCTTTAGAGACTCAGTTCGTGGAATGCGCATATCCCTCCTGAGTTACCATTAGGCAGCTACAATAGAGCCCTTCTCTCGCTTGAGGTTGTCATATCGGCCTCTTTCATTGCAATCTTCGCTTACATTCGGTTTCCAGACGAATATACATTCCAAGAAGATATCCTTATGCGATCTGACTAGAATGTTATATTTGAAGACTAAGATGAGCTTATCTTCCAAAATTTCGTCAGTTGCGAAGCAGATTTGAGAACCAGTACCATAAGATAACCACTACATCCATGCCTCACGGAGATTCAAACCCGGACCCTTCTGGGACGAAAGGCCATGAGGCATTGCTTAGATCACTGCGCCACCGGGACGGCGGACATGGAAGTCGACAATAGGATGAAAGAGTTTCTCTGGATGTTGTATAAGTTGCGTTTCTTGCTATGTTGTAAATGTTGCAATGTTCTATGTTGTAATGTTGTATGTTGTCGCTATTGGTCATATCGATTTCTGTGTTCGCTATTGGTCACTTAAGTGTTAGGTTTAAGCAGTTAGCATTAAATGACTGATTTTTTCAGCGAATAATCTACAACACAAAGACTAAAATGTGAAGCAACAGTATAAGCATCCTACGACAAAGATTGAAAAGCTTTAGTGACATGGTCGTATGGCCTGTCGTTGCAGCAGTATCGAATCCTTCTCGTAAAGAACCTGCTTTTACGATTTGGGGCCATATCTTCCAAGTTCTTCAGTGCCAGATTGCAAAGTGATTTTTAGAGATAGAACTGGGAAGACAAGGGAATAAAAGATTAATGAAAATTATTTTACCCATCTTCGTTTTGGTGAGGACATAGTCACTTTTCCAGGCACCCTCCAAAAGCTGCCTAGTGTGGACCAGGAACTTGCTGACAAGTGCAGAGAAGGGCATTTAATAAAAATGAACTCATAATAAACAAAATTGATGTACAATACAAGAAATGAAGATTCGTCGATTGATCCAGCAAATCTAGAAATAGGCGATGCCTACATTTAACTTGGACAACAAACACCAAGAAGCAAGAACTACACCAAAGAAGAAATTAATTGGCGTATAAAATATTTTTGGAAAACATTTGGAAGAAATGGCCCAACTTTGAAGAGAAATTTACCATGGTATTTTAAAAGAAAGGATTTTCACCAATGATTCCACTCCTTACTTATGTTCACATATGACGAGCTCTCATAATACAAAGTTCCGCATAAATCAAAGTTTTTATACATCTCTTGAACTTCGTAGTATTCTCCCTCGCTATTTCAACCTCATATTACGAACAACAAGTTTTGGAGAAATCACATGTATCGGTGCTTAACGCGTTTGTCAGTAAACGAAACAAATGACGTTGACATAGTTTATAGCTCGTCTTGTTTCACTGGAAAACTAGGAATGACCTACTGTTGACAACACTACATGGTCCCTCTTACAGAGAGATCAGTTTGTACGGAGAACAAAGTGTTTCAGTTGTTTATTTCCTACCACCGATACTTTCTCGCTCTGTTTACCACTATCCTGGACAAACGTTGTCCTCTAAACCCTCTCATCTCCTGGACAACGTTGTTTTTTGTACATCTTCTGTGCAATGCTCTCTTCGCCGCCCCGGTGGCGCAGTGGTCTAAGCGATGGCCTCTGATCATTCGTCCGAAAGGGGTCCGGGTTCGAATCCCGGTGAGGCATGGATGTTGTGTTTGTCTTACGGCACTGGCTCTCTCCCTTCCCTGGAACCAGTGACCCTAAATTAGGGACGGGCGACTGCTTATAGCCCATTGAGTTGCTCACGGTGGTCGTTAAACCTCCAATCAAAAAAAAAAATGCTCTCTTCGTACATCTTCTGTGCAATGTTCTCTTCCTACATCTCCTGGACAAATAGTGTGTTCTAAACCCTCTCATCTCCTAGACAAATAGTGTTTTCTAAACCCACTCATCTCCTGGACAACGTTCTCTTTGTGCATCTTTTGTGTAACGTTCTCTTCGTACATCTCCTGGGCAAATGTTGTTTTCTAAACCCTCTCATCTCCTGGACAACGTTCTCTTTGTACATCATCCTGTGCAACGTTCTCTTTTACATCTTGTGTGCAACGTTCTCTTTTTACATCTTGTGTGCCACGTTCTCTTTTTACATCTTGTGTGCAACGTTCTCTTTTTACATCTTGTGTGCAACGTTCTCTTCGTACATCTCCTGGGAAAATATTGTCTTCTATACCCTCTCATCTCCTGGACAACGTTCTCTTTCTACATCTTCTGTGCAATGTTCCCTTCGTACATCTCCTGAGCAAATGTTGTCTCCTAAACCTTCTTATTCCACCTTTCAATCACTTAATCACTGTTTAGAAAATCTTGAAGTTTATTATGTATCTTGAAACATCTAAATCACCGCATCAGTGGAAACTGAAAAACATTTAAATCAGCTATCATAATAAGCAACAGTCGACTCCCATTTCCTACGTAATTGGATAAACAGAAAATAAAATGCAACAGGTGAACTTTCAAATTATTGGTACTTTCTTAAATTTTTACATTAGTTAAACATTTTGCTTATTGCAGTTCTTTCACATATTTTCATTGATAGCTGTAGTTTTTAACTAAAAAGAATTATTTATCTTCGATATTGCTAAACAGCTTAGGATTAACTAGTTTTAACACTTTAACACCAGGGTCCTGAAATCTTGTATCGCTCAGAATAACATAACGCCCGAAACTGTCTGTTGCTTCTTTCGTAATTTTTCCCCTTTCCTTTGCAAATGAACAAAAGAAGGCACCACAAAACTTCCTATATGTAGTCTTGGTATGTATTGGCTTTTCAGATGTTTCCCGGGAGCGATCATTGAATTCTTCCATAGAGAGGGCATGCGATACCATGAGGGAAAATAATATGTTTCCAGAAGACACCAACGCCTGCTTTATTTATTTTTTAGCGACAACAATGGTGAAGGAGGGTGACCTCTGCTAATCCCATACGGGATGTAAAAATTTTAAGAACAGGTGAGAGTAGGTTATCTTAGTAACTCTAGACGGGCGTTTTTGGGCGGTCGTGGTATTTTGGATGTAAGAATGTCTCGGACGTTATTATCGTTAAAGGGTTGACCTGACATAATGTAATTTGCCAAAATTATCCCGTTTTTGATCTGCCAGTTTATTACGGAGTTCGCATATATCGAATGATTTTTACTTTCCCTTAAACTTCGTTATACACGGGTTAAACTATAATTCTTGAAAAACTGACCACCGGTGGACAACTGAAGATATTAGACTGGATACCAAGGGACAGGAAAATACCGTGTGGTAGATGACTGAAGGAAATTTGAAAGCCTGTAGCAGTGACATGGAGGTGACTGGCTGAAGACAGAAATTTTGGAAGAGACTTGCTAAGACCTATCCAGTAATGGGTTCATAATGATGATGATGATGATCACAGGGAAATAGTACTCTGGAATTTTGAAGTGATGCGGAAGCACTGTAATAGCTCACCTGCAGCGTTATTTTAAAATCGAAATTATATAAACTAAGATATTTGAATTTCAGATTATACGTAAGTTACTGCATTCATACGTGCGCGTTTTTCGGTCTAACATTAGGCGATATATCTAAAATCTCGTAAAATGACTTTAGGGCGTTAATGAAGTTAAGGTCTGAGAATATTCGAGGCCCAGATCACAAAGAAACACAGCAATTGGACAAAGAAAGTTTTTGATCAATTCCGTGCTTATATCCTGAGCAATCTCATCAAGAGCTACCGATGGGGAAGGGGCGAGAAATCCCACCACGAAGTTGCAAGTAATCCCACTATCCTTCGCTCTTTGGTACAGGATCCGCTGGCTTCCTCCATCGAACACTGTTGCCCTCTTTTGACTGTTGGACGTTGGCAAGAGGCCAAGCAGCTATCGAACGCCATAAAGCACAAAAGTCGACCCATTTCCTGCTCCCAAAGAAGAATGACAGAATGAAGAAGAAAAAGAAAAGAAAGAAAGAAATGGAAAAGTGTACCGCATCACCCCCCCCTCCACTTTTGCAGATTTATACTTCGTCCTCATCTAAAGAAATTCATGGGATGGAAATATTTCTAAATTCGTTAATCGGACAACCTGATTTTTTCTTGTAGGGCGCTTTTATTCATTTCAGCACACAATTTTAGTTTCTTATATTCGCTTCTTAACAGAGTTTTAAGAATTTGTCAACGTTAGGAAGAATTTAAAGGACACGTAATCTTTGTAAATAATTTTTTGTTGCTAGTGTTGTGCTGAAGACAAGATTTTGTACAGAATAAGTTCGTTCAAACTCACCTATGAAAGGGATTTTCTGAGTAATCACGTGCTATGAGAGTAGTGAAAAAACAGGTGACCTTTCTTTATCTCAAAGACTTACAGTCTTGTGACGATTATATATAGATTAAGATAATACCCAGTGAAACCATGGTCGGCTTGAGAAAATAAACATTTGTGACAACTACGTTGTATTATCTTAATCTATATACAGGTGACCTTTGTTTAAGAAAATATATATTTCGTCGATAGCTTTTTTTTTCTTTGAAATCAATATCGTTTTCGCAAAATGCTTCACGAGAAAAAAAATATCTGTTGTCAACAAAATTTTTATATCAACTGACTCCCAGTGGTGAAGTATTTGTTACGAAGAGTGGTAATTTTTTTGTTATTTTACTCCTCGAAACAACTGTGACAAAATATAAAAAACTTTCCTAATTGCAATCAAGGGGCGATGTAAAATTTATGGCGCTCGATTTTGGGTGAGCAAAATAAAACTGTGTGGGATGAAATTTATTATTCACACTCTTTATTGAGTTTTGCTGACCTTCTAGAACAATATGATACCTTGAACTTTCATAGAAGTCCTTTGACCTCTTCCTGCCAAATCTACGAGAGATGAGTTAAAAATTACATTGAAATGGGAACCACGTATTCATCCAATATGAATGACTTCAGACTGTAAGCAATTTGAATGTTCTTTTACTCAATAACCCCTTCAGTGGTGTCTTCGTTATTAGCATGTCACACCTCCCAGGGTGGGGTTTTAAATTGGTTGGGTTTGTAAATGGGTTAATCATTTACATTCATCTTACAATTTGTTCACTGGAAATGGTGCTCGATCGTATCTGAGGAAATATTTAGGAGAGAGATGTCTGAACTCTCAGAGTCAGACAGTTCTTCACAAGATTCATGGTCACCACTGCTGCTACTATCAAGCTCAAATTCACTTTCGGAAAGGCTAATATCCCTTACTGATTCATCTTCTCTTTCCACGAAAGCACGAATGTCATCAGCACATAGTTTCTTTGCTTTTCTTTTGGCCATCATTCAGACTAACGCTACACACTGTGCAATACTTCAGCTGTGGTAAGATCGTCACTAAAGGATACCCAAAAACTACACAAGGGGCACTATAAGCTGATTGAGAAGGTATGCCATAATTCGTCCAACAAATGAACTACTTTCGAATTAGTAAATTGGTCCCTGAAATGTTTCGTGCGTGAACGCATTGAGCACTAAACAGACCACGGAAATCTTCCGTGATAGAACAGTATGGGCAGTAGAGCTAGACCTGGAATTTTTCCGGGCATACCACTTAATTGGTTGTCGGTGCACCTAAGACAAATGGGGCCGAAAACCTCTCAAGATCCCCAAACAGAGATGTTTATATAGTCGCGGGGTTTTATGTTAGCAACAGCGGGGCAGTACTTTTACCCTTACTATCCCAGCAGTACAGACCACAAACCTAACACTAATCATTTGTTCTCTGCTTTATAATCAACAAGTTAGTAAAATCATGCCTTACATTGATTATAATACGCTTTCTAACATACCAGAAATCATTACTCAAGTTATGAGGATAATGGCAGTGGAATAAATGTCGTTCCTGCGTCTCGACCTTTGACCCCATTTCGATGATATTAAGCATAACTTGTTCAGTATACCTCCAAAATAACATGATAAAGTTTTGTCGCAATCGAAGCATTTTTACATAAGTTATGATGCATAAGGGCTATGGATAAGATCCCGATCCTGTGTCTAAACCTTTGACCCCGTTCCGCCCATTTTCAATAGGGTTTGTTCCCAGGTAGTCCCCTACCACATACTAAAATTTCATCTAAATCGAACCTTTTTTACCCTTTCCAACCGTAGGTTGAAGAAGCGTATATACTCCAGCTTTGCCCGTCCGTCCGTCTGTCCGCACGATGACTGGCGTAAAAATGGTTCGATTTCGATGAAATTTTAGTATGTGGTAGGGAACCACTTGGGGACGAACCCTATTGAAAATGGGACAAATGGGATCAAAGGTCACGACGTAGAAGCGGGATCCATTTCATTGCACTTATACGTCATAACGCGCAAATATGGTTCGATTTCAATGAAATTTTACTATGTGGTAGAGAACCGCCTGAAGACGAACCCTGTTCAAAATGGGTAAATTGGGGTCAAAGGTCAGGACATAAGAACGGGATGCATTCCATTGCCCTTATGCATCATAACGTGCGTAAAAATGGTTAGATTTCGATGAAATTTCAGTATGTGGTAGGGGACCACATGGGGACGAAACCTATTGAAAATGGACGAAATGGGGTCAAAGGTCAGGACATTGGATTGCGATCCATTCCCTCGCCCTTATCCCATATTATTAAGGTGGACGTCAAGTAATTTTGCTTCCTATACTTCCAATGGAAAAACCTTTGTACACATTTCCTTCACAATTAATGTGTTCCCAAGGATGAAAATTTGAACATCGATTAAAATAACTTCTTATTATAACTTGGAATACTTAATAGTTTCTAAAACATAACCATAATTATGTTAAAAAACAATAACTTTTCCTTTGGTGGTGTTGAAACCAGAAAAAGGATGGCGCGACCTGTACTTTGATGACGTCAGTAGACAAACAAATGTTGGATGGCATAATTATGGTTATGTTTTAGAAAATATCAGGTATTCCAAGTTATAAAATGAAGCTATTTTAATCGATGTTCAAATTTTCATCCTTGTGAACCCATTAGTTGTCCAGAAAAAAGATGGCGCGACCTGTATTTTCATGACGTCAGTAGACAAACAAATGTGCGGATCCTATTAAAATTTTATGACATCACACTCTTGCGAGCCGATGGTCCCGATTCCCATCTGCCTCATTACGTCACGCGTTGTGTGCTTATGTTCGTCCGCACGATAACGCGTAAAAATCGTTCGATTTCGATGAAATTTTTGTATGTGGTAGGAGAACACCTGGGAAGGAACACTATTAAAAGTGAACGAAATGGGGTCAAAGGTCAGGACATAGGAGCGGGGTCCATTCCACTGCTCTTATGCGTCATAACTAACGTAAAAAAGGTTTGATTTCGATTACATTTTAGTATATGGTAGGGAATCACCTGGGGACAAACCCTATTGAAAATTGGCGAAATGGGGGTCAAAAGTCAGGACATATGAGCGTAATCCCTTCCATCGCCATTATGAGTCATAACTTACGTAAAAATGTTTCGGTTTGAATGAAATCTTAGTATGTTGTAGGGGCCTGCTTGGGGACGAATCCTGTTGAAAATGGGCGAAATGGGTCAAAGGTTAGAACACAAAAGCGGGATCTATTCCACAGCCCTTATGCATCATAACTTATGTAAAATTGCTTCGATTACGACAAAACTTTATCATGCTATTTCGGTGGTATACTGAACCTGTTATCAATGCTACAGTCACGACATATTACAATTTTATCGAAATCGAACCATATTTGCGCAAGTTATGACGCATAAGAGCAATGGAATGCATCCCGCTCCTATGTCCTGACCTTTAACCCCACTTCACACATTTTGAATAGGGTTCCTTACCAGGTGGTCCCCTACCACATATAAAAATTTCATCGACATCAAACCCTATTTGCGCAAGTTATGACGCATAAGGGCAATGGAATGGATCCCGCTCCTATGTCGTGACCTTTGACACCATTTCGTCCATATTCAGTAGAGTTCGTCCCAAGGTGGTCCCCTACGACATACTAAAATTTCATCGAAATCAAACTATTTTTATGCGAGTTACCGTGCTGACAGGCAGACGGACGGACAGACAAACGGACATACGGACAGACAAACGGACATACGGACAGACAGACGGACAAAGCTGGAGCATATACGCTTCTTCAACCTACGGTTGGAAAGCGAGAAGAAGCAGAATAAGGAAGGGCTAGTCCTCCTGACAAGGACATCATGACCCTGTGTGGATAAGTGACTCAAGCATATATCTCCTTCGTAAGATTCGTCGCTACTGTTATAAAGCTTTTAGCAGGTAATCAGACAGAAAGCAGAAGCGTCAATCATCCCTAAATGGCCACTTTGAATAACAAAGGTAAGAAACGCTTTCTGATTCGCACTTCACTCGTTCCAGCTGCAGTTGGTCCACTTCTTAGAGAGTGAATGTATTCGCTAGTGCGTATTTCAACCCACATTTCTAACTCCGAGTTCATTGGTTCCAGGCCGTTAAAAGGTAAGTTATGCACCGAAGCACCTAACCATTATGACCAGCACGTCTTTATGCAAATCAAAGCAAATTCACGTAAACCACGGCGCATAACAACATCATGAAACGGTATAAACAACACCTAATACTGAGCTTTGTTAATTAGTGTTACGAAGGTTGTACCGAAAGTAATGCAAAAATGGGCATTTTTTTATTAAACGACAGAGGTCGTTCAAATTGCACATGTTGGTAGAGTAACTCTTCCTTCTTAGTAACACTTCTTCTTCATTGCAGGTAAACAATGGATTCTAAGAAGAAGCAACATGCCGTCATTGAGTTCTTGACGAAGGAAGGGTGTAAGCTGTCCGACAACCACAGAAGGCTACAGAATGTTTACGGAGATGACACTACTGACAAGAGCAACGTGCACAGATGGATGAAGATGTTTAAAGAAAGGGAAACAAACATTGAAGATAAACAACACAGTTGGAGACCATCATCTGCGACCATTGACACGAATCGTCATCGACTGGATGAACTGATTTGCGCGTAGAGACGAGTCACATCCCGTGAACTTGTTGCACAACTGGACTGTGGTCACAACGCCATACACAAGATGATGGAAGACTTAGGTATCGGAAAGTGGGGGCAAAGTGGGTATCTCGGCAAGTGACACCAGATTTGAAGGAGAGAAAGGTGGAAGTCTGCTCTGATCTGCTGGACGAGTTTGAAGCCCATGAAGACCCTTTTTTCGATCTGATGAGGAAGGATGAAACGTGGGCGTACCTTTACGATACGAAAACAAAGAATCAATCCATGGAATGGCGTCAGACCTCTTCGCCAAAACATAAGAAGTTCAAAAGTCAGCGATCAGCACAGAAAGTCATGGTGACTGCTTCTTTGAGATGACAGGGGTGTCGTTATGCTTGATTTTCTGGAACGTGGCGGTATCGTGACCAGCGAGCGGTACATTGAGACACTCAAAACGCTTAGAGAAGCCATAAGGAGGAAGAGACCGAACAGGAATCTGAAAAGGATCCATATTCACCATGACAATGCGAGACCATACATCTTTCCCAACAAATCAGGCGATCGGCTAATTTGGCTGGTCGGTGGTACCCTATCCACCGTACAGCCCTGATCTGGCGCACTCCGACTTCCACCTGTTCGATCCAATTAAGGACAGTATTCGGAGACAACGATTTGATGGAAGAGATGAGGTGAAACTGGCTGTAAAGAAGCGGGTACAGCAGTCCACATATGAATTTTTTAAAAGAGGATTCGAGAGTTGGGTTTAACGATGGTTCAAATGCATCGCTTGGGACGGTGACTATGTTGATTAGTCCCTTTTTATAAAGGAAGAGTTACTGTACCAACATGTGCAACTTGAACGAACTCTGTCTGTTAATAAAAAAAGTTATGCTCACTTTTGTATTGCTTTCGGAACAACCCTTATATTTTTGGTCTTCAGATGGGTAAGGCAAAGAGGAGTTAAGGGAGCTTGACGAAGGCCAGACTACTGAGTCAGAGAATTTTCGAGATAGCGAGACTTGTGGAGTACCCTCGTACTCTCGGACAGCCGTGGCTAGTACATTCAAAAAGTGGTCAAAGAACGGAAAGACTACGAAGCGCGATCAATATCTGGGTCGACCACAGCTCATCGATGTTAGAGTTGAAAAGTGGTCAGAAAAGGGAAAGACTACGAAGAGCGATCAATATCTGGGTCGACCACAGCTCATCGATGCTAGAGTTTAAAAGTGGTCAGAGGAGGGTAAGACCACCAAGTGTGATCAATATATGGGTCGACCACAGCTCATCGATTGTAGAGTTGAAAAGTGGTCAGAGGAGGGTAAGACCACCAAGTGTGATCAATATATGGGTCGACCACAGCTCATCGATGCTAGAGTTGAAAAGTGGTCAGAGGAGGGAAAGACCACGAAGCGTGATTAATATATGGGTCGACCACAGCTCATCGATGCTAGAGTTGAAAAGTGGTCAGATTAGGGAAAGACCACGAAGTGCTATCAATTACTGGGTCGACCACAGCTCATCGATTGTAGAGTTGAAAAGTGGTCAGAGGAGGGTAAGACCACCAAGAGTGATCAATATATGGGTCCACCACAGCTCATCGATGCTATAGTTTAAAAGTGGTCAGAGGAGGGTAAGACCACCAAGTGTGATCAATATATGGGTCGACCACAGCTCATCGATTGTAGAGTTGAAAAGTGGTCAGAGGAGGGTAAGACCACCAAGTGTGATCAATATATGGGTCGACCACAGCTCATCGATGCTAGAGTTGAAAAGTGGTCAGAGGAGGGAAAGACCACGAAGCGTGATTAATATATGGGTCGACCACAGCTCATCGATGCTAGAGTTGAAAAGTGGTCAGAGGAGGGAAAGACCACGAAGTGCTATCAATATACTGGGTCGACCACAGCTCATCGATTGTAGAGTTGAAAAGTGGTCAGAGGAGGGTAAGACCACCAAGAGTGATCAATATATGGGTCCACCACAGCTCATCGATGCTATAGTTGAAAAGTGGTGAGAAAAGGGAAAGACCACGAAGCGCGATCAATATCTGGGTCGACCACAGCTCATCGATGCTAGAGTTGAAAAGTGGTCAGAGGAGGGAAAGACCACGAAGCGTGATCAATATATGGGTCGACCACAGCTCATCGATGCTAGAGTTGAAAAGTGGTCAGAGGAGGGAAAGACTACGAAGCGTGATCAATATATGGGTCGACCACAGCTCATTGATGCTAGAGTTGAAAAGTGGTCAGAGGAGGGAAAGACCACGAAGCGTTATCAATATATGGGTTGACCACAGCTTATCGATGCCAGAGGTGAAAAGTGGTCAGAAAAGCGAAAGACCACGAAGCGCGATCAATATCTGGGTCGACCACTGCTCATCGATGCTAGAGTTGAACAAAGGCTATCCTGATGGTAAGAGCAAACAGAAGGAATACTGTGACGGAACTCGCTGGTAATTTGAATTCTGGAGAAGAGAGTAATGTGCCACTACACACAGCACATTAAATCCTGCTAAAAATGTGCTGGGTACCCACAGGCCTCTTTGAGTATCCATGCTAACCTCGGTTTACACACACAAGAGTAATGTATCACAACACACAGTACATCCAGCCCTGCTGAAAATGTGGCTGCAAAGCCAGAGACTGCTCCGAATGCCCATGCTAACCTTGGTTCACATATACAAGAATAATGTATCACAACGCACAGTACATCGAACTCTGCTGAAAATTGGGCTGCGTAGCCACAGACCGCTCCGAGTGCCCATGCCTCAGTTCACACACACAAAAGTAATGTATCCCAACACACAGTACATCGAACCCTGCTGGAAATGGCGCCGCGTAGCCTCAGGCCGCTCTAAGTGCCCACGCTAACCTCGGTTTACACAATCGTCAGTAGTGTTAATCACAATGGGAAAGCAAACGATCATTCGGAGTATGATAAAAGACTCAATGTGGGCTCCCATTTGGCTGGAGCTACTATCATGAAAGCAGCACAGTTGACAGATTTATCAAAAGGTGAAATTTTCTTGGTGTTTAATGTGAAAAAGTAACGCAGATTGGTTGTCTGAGAGGCGTGTCTGTTGCGCGACGACAATCTGCCAAGAACAAAACCGTCGTGGCCTGAAAGTCTAGTAGTGAGGAAACAAGACTTTCTATGAGCAGTAATTACCCGGAGCCTTCAACGAAGGCTGTTTCCGACCCATATCTCAGAGAACTATGTGCATGGAATTGGAAAGAATCAGTATTGGGAAGAGTTGTATTAGTACGGAGAAACAGGACTTCGTGTGTGCAGTAATTAACCGAAGCATTCAATGAAACTGTTACCGATCCATATCTCAGAGAACTATGTGCCGGGAATTTGAAAGAGTTGTATTTGTACGGAGAAGCAGGACTTCATGTGTGCAGTAATTGACCGAAGCATTCAATGAAAGCTCCTGCACATATTCTCTGACTAGTGGGTCGGTAACAGCTTTCATTGAATGTTTCGGTCACACACCCTCTGATTTCTGCGAAGAACTAGAAAGTTCGTGTACAGTTGTGTCAGGAACACCGTGACTGGACATTGGAAGATAGTCAGCCGCGCAGTGGTCTAAGGCGCTGGCCTCTGATCATTCGTCCGTAAGAGGTCCGGGTTCGAATCCCGGTCAGGCATGGATGTTGTGTTTGTCTTACGGCACTGGCTCTCTCCCTTCCCTGGAACCAGTGATCCTAAATTAGGGACGGGCGATTGCTTATAGCCCATTGAGTTGCTCACTGTAGCCGTTAAACCTCCAATCAAAAAAAAAAAAAAAAAAAAAAACAAAGATAGTCATGTTGTCCGGCGAGTCGCGGTGCACCTTGTTCTGGTCCAATGGTAGGCAGAGAGTTTGGCGGGGTTCCTCCATGAAGCAATGGACTCAGCATGTCTTGCAAACGCAACGTAAGTTTCGGGAGATGGTGTGATGGTTTAGGAGTTCCTTCTGTTGGTACGAAACAGGTCCTCTGGTATTTCTGTAATGTCCGGTGTCCTCCAAGGTTTATGTGAACATTGTTGCCAGTCAAGTCCATCCTGCAAAGTTGACATTTTATCCAGAAGGTGACGGCTGTGTCGTGGACGACAATGTCACTGTCCATCAAGGAAGATATATTCAGCAGTGGTTCAGAGAGCATAACAGTGGCTTCTACCATCTTACGTGGCTACGTAAAGCTCATATCTGAAGCCCTATGAGAATGAAGAGGACATGTCAGAAAAACAGATCCGGAAACATAGTCCTCTTCCGTCACATTTGAGCTAGTTAAGGTATTAAACTACGTTGAAAAGGTCGTTTTGGGCCAACTTTCACATTTTGTAAAAATGCTTAATTTTAAAGCCCCATTCTTTAGGATATAACTGCCTTTGCTTCTTGTCTACGATAAATAGATACAAAATTATAGCAATCGGAATATCCAAACCCAGGTGTCAAACGAACGGGAAGTGACACTTGAAACGCGTTTTTCTTTTTGCAGGATGAGGTTTTCGTCCCGAACTCTTTACGGAAAACCTGATAACTGCAAAAGGTATGTAAATAAATTGATGAAACTTGGTATACATCTTTCTTACAATGTTGTGCATGCAATGAACTAAACGTTTTGCTGTTTGTCAGTTCAAAGTTAGGTTATAAGCTATTTGCATTCAACATAGTGAAGAAATTTGTCGAAAATTCACACTAATGCATTTAGGAATGACTGTATCTCAGTAGTGTTTAGGAACATCACTTACCTTTTAGTTCACTGCGCAGATAATAATCATGCGCATATACTGATGCAAAAAATGCCATTATATAGCTGCAACGTTTTTATTTTGACCGTTTAACGTAAACGACATATTTCCTTAAATTCTTTCACAAATTTCCTAATTTCCTGAAAATTTATATTGATATTATTTTTTTAACGTTTATGTATTTTTGTGTGTTAGCCTTCCTAAAAATAAAATTTCGCATTCTTGCATTTTTTCAAAAAAAGTGCCCCCAACATAGTGGGATACCTTAAGGGACTGTCTGGTGAACTCCTGGTATGCTATAGACGTACATGCACTTCAATATCTTGTGGAGTCTATGCCAAACTGCATACTTGCTGTAGTTCTGGCTAAAGAAGGTCCAAGCCGGTATTGAATAAGAGTTTCCAGTTCAGGGTCAGGTATGCGTATCAAATTCACATTTGGAGAATTAGGAAGTTTCTGAAGGAGCGTGAATTCATCCGGCAGTCAATAACTGGCGCATGGATACAATCGAAAACATTTCGAAACGAAATATTTCCCAACCACGACACTGGATCCACCTGCTTGCAGAGTATGTAAGACGCATGTTGGTGTTTTGGACCACATACGGTTTGTCCTCACTCTTACGCAACCGTCAGCATGATCAGAGAGTAAAAGTAATTCGTCCCACCGACAAACCTTTCAACGGTCATCTTCAGCAGTGATGCTCAATGCAGGAAAATACGCTTCTTAATTCTAGCGAGTATCAGGCTCCAAAAGGGGAAAGGGAGTGCATAAAGAAAATATCTGCAAACTAGGAAATGTTGTGCACGAATGACTAAAATTCGCACACACACACACCGATTTTCCTTTGAACAAAATTCTGAATTCAATCAGTATCAATATGTTCTTTATTTTAAACTAAACTGGACCAGTAGCTATGGCTAACTTTTGCTCATCTTACGAACAGTGCTTCCTTTGAACTAAAGCACCCTAGCTGCCTGTAGCCATGTCCAGAGACGAAGCCCAATTGGTCAGGAAATTGGGTTATGTAAGGAGGAAGAGTGTACTATGAAATTTATGTTTCCGTAAACTTTATATGTGCCTAGTATCCTTGTTGTTTTTGTTTTGGGGCTTAACCACTATCATGAGAATTTCTGAAGGCTACAAGGGGTGTAACCATCCGGGTGACTGAGTGAGTTGTACCAGGCTCTGGCTTCTAATCATTCGTCCGAGACAGATTCGGGTTCGATTCTCAGGTGAAGTATGAGTGATGTGTTTGCCAGATGGCACTGGCTCTCTCCCTGCCTTGGAACCAGTAGACTGAAATTGCGGACTGGCGAGTGATACTGTCCATTGTGTTGGTGGAGGTGGTCGTTTAGCCTCCAAACAAACACAAATTAAGCTGTCGCCAGCTTTAATTTAGGGATACTGGTTCCCGGGTTGGAAAATTACTAGTGTCGTAAGGTAAACACATCGCTCATGCTTCTTCTGGTACTCGAACACCAGTTCATTTCCAATCACTGATCGGAAGCCCGCGTCTTAGAGGACTGGGCTATCGAGGTGGCCCCGATTTTACTTTGGGACTATTGGTTCCAGGAAAGAGCAAACGTGCCAGCACCGTAAAACAAGCGTACTAGTCGTCCCGGTGGGCGAGTAGGCTGAGGTGCTGGCTTCTGATTATTTGTCAGAAATGAAGCATGAGTGGTGTACTTGTCTTCCTTCCCCGGGTGAAATAGTCCTAAATTAGAGGCGAATGACTGCTTCTCGCCCCCAAAGTTGCTCATTGTGGTCGTTCAAACCGTGTATATAAAAATAAAAAAAAATGAAACCTTTCGTCACTCGGCCATCTCAAGGCGTACCTGCCTATTACACGAGAGACATAGAGAGAGAGAGAGAAGGATGTGTCGTGTAGCTTAATTTTGTAACCCGTCTGTTATCGATGTTCGTAGCAAGTGAGACCTTGTGGATACCAAAGAGAGTAAATGTCGTCAGCTGTTTTCATTATCCGCAACGGAAGCAGTGACTTTCTTTTCGGAAAACAGTGTAAAAACATCCCCATTTAAAAGCCAGTTTCATTATCAGCAACGGAAGCAGAGACTTCCTTTTAGGAAAATAATGTTGCAAAACACCCCATTTAAGCGTCATTTTCGTTATCAGCTACGGAGATAGTAACTTTCTTTAAGAAAAATAACGTTGTAAACACCCCATTTAGGCGGGATCTTCATTTTATCAGCAGCGGAAGTGGTGACTTTTTTCAGGGAAGCAACGTTGCAAAACACCACATTTAAACATCATTTTTATTATTAGCATATAACGTATATTCTATTTTAACTTTCCTTTTGAGTTTCTTTTTCTCTGTAAATTTGAGTTTGTTCTCTTAGACATTTTCAAACCTTAACGTTATTTCTTTTCCCCCGAACGAGAATAATGTTGGCAACACACTGAGGTCAGAACAAGAGTGACGTGTGCGTGGACGGATAAGAACGATAGATAAAAAAGCATTACAGCAGTTGTTTAAGAGGGATTAATGTTATTGATGAAAGACGTGCTGTTATACTGTGTTTGGATATTAAATCACTGATAACATATCGAGTAAGTATTTGTAAGTACTACTTAACCCCTTTCTTGCAAGGTGTATGGCTACATTCTAATATTGCATTGACTTAGCACACATAATGTAATTACTGACGTAAGGACTAAGTTACAGCGGAAAGAAAATTACGTTATAAGCAACGGAAGTAATGACTTTCATTTAGGAAAACAGCGTAAAACACCCCATTTAAGCGCCATTATCATTATCAGCAATGAAAATATTGACTTTCTTTTAAGAAAGCAACGTAAAATACCCAATTTAAGCGTCATTTTCATTAACAGCAATGGGGAGTAGTGACTTTCTTTTAGGAAAACAGAGTAAAAACACCCCCATTTAAGCGTTATTTTCTTTATCAGCAACGGAAACAGTGACTTTCTTTCAGGAAAACAGTGTTCTAAAACACCCCATTTAAACGTCATTTTCATTATCAGCTACGGAAATAGTGACTTTCTTTTAGAAAAATAACGTTGTAAACACCCTATTTAGGCGGGATCTTCATTTTATCAGTAACGGAAGTGGTGACTTTTTCAGGGAAACAACGTTGTAAAATACCCTATTTAAACGTTACTTTTGCTATCAACAACGGAAATAATTACTTTCATTTAGGAAAACAGCGTAAAACACCCCATTTAAGCGCCATTATCATTATCAGCAATGAAAATATTGACTTTCTTTTAGGAAAGCAACGTAAAATACCCAATTTAAGCGTCATTTTCATTAACAGCAAGTGACTTTCTTTAGGAAAACAGAGTAAAAACACCCCCATTTAAGCGTTATTTTCTTTATCAGCAACGGAAACAGTGACTTTCTTTCAGGAAAACAGTGTTGTAAAACACCCCATTTAAGCGTCATTTTCATTATCAGCTACGGAAATAATGACTTTCTTTTAGAAAAATAACGTTGTAAACACCCTATTTAGGCGGGATCGTCATTTTATCAGTAACGGAAGTGGTGACTTTTTTCAGGGAAACAACGTTGTAAAATACCCCATTTAAACGTTACTTTTACTATCAACAACGGAAGTAATGACTTTCATTTAGGGAAACAGCGTAAAACACCCCATTAAAAGCACTATTCTCATTATCAGCAATGAAAATAGTGGCTTCGTTTTAGGAAAATAACGTAAAATTTATATTATTAAATATTTAATAATTTTTGAGCGTCATTTTCATTATCAGCAATTGAAGTAGTGATTTTCTTTTAGGAAAACAACGTCGCGAAACCCCCCAGAGCCAATGTTCATTATCAGCAACGGAATTAGGGACTTTTTTTAGGGAAACAACTTGAAAAACACCACAGTTTACCGTTATTTTCCACTGTTACACAACCTGAGGTCGCCATGAGTATGCAGGGTTTTCCGTCCCAAATTCTAAACTACTGTACTAACACTAGGGAAAGTACAGTACCAACTCCGAATTGACAAACATCGCATCCACGTCTTACACTGGGATTCGACTGTGACGCGGCAGTACGGAAAGAAAGAAGCGTACTTCCCGTACCACGCTACTGCTAAGCGCTATCAGAATGACATCTATTTGTTCCACGGAAAAAGAGTACATTTATTTGGGATGAAAAATACGGTAGCCCATCATCTTTGCCTATTAATGATCACGAAATAAATGATTTTTTCTATAGTTTGAGGAGATGAAGCGTTTGAAATATAAATGTAAGCTTCATGAAAGGGAAAGACGTAAAATTAAACGAACAGTTAGGAAAATTAGTGCCAGGAAAACATTTAACCACGGAAAAATGTTTTTCATAGAGAATACATTTTAGAAGTTTCTTTAGAAAAAAACATGCCTGAGTACAAAAGAAGATCCTTTGAGCTGTAGTGTACGGATAATTTTCACTTATGGATGCGAACTGATTTTCAATATTGGTTTTATGACAATGTAATTTCCCGTGTACAGGGACTTCTAGGAAGACACAGGGAAATTTCAGGTATTAAACTGTGAATTTTAACTGAAACACCACTGAACTTCATCCAGTTAAGTGTTTATATCCTTAGGCTAATAAGAAGCACAAGTGCAAGTGACGTGCGTTTTCAGTGTGTTCACGCTCAACTTCTCCTGTTAACTCCAGACCGAAGAGAGTATCTCTCGCTATAAATTGCTCCTCAAAGCCCTGAGTCGTATTCTGAGGCAATTTGTTCCACCGTCACTGACTTAGTGGACTTCACAGTTAGCTCTTGGCACCACGCCTTCGAGCTTCCACCTTGACCCGATCTGGGAGAAGCTGGTTATATGGACACCACGCATACAGAACTTAAACACTTTCCCAATAGCTGATTTAGAATATGTCACTGAAAACACTGCGTCATTAATAGAAGCATCTTTCTTTCTGACACCAAAAATAACTCTCTGTCCGAACTCATTTAAATCGTAGTGCTCGCAGAGATTGTTTACGTTACACTTTGTCTACCATGAAAAAGCCTTGTATTATTTAATTTCATATAAAATATCTTACATTCCGTCTGAATATATGGTTGGTAAATTGCAGACGCACCTCAAATTTGGAGAACAATTCTACCAAGTCAGGCGTTTCCCCCTGAGTTTGGGAAACAGGGAAAAATGTGCGACCACGCTTGCTCATTTTTTGAATTCGTACTAAAAAGGCTTTGCTGCATTTCCCTGGATTGTTTTTAATCAAATTTAAAAACATAACGATAAAAAAAGAATGATTTCGCCCAATATGTCAAATGAAATGAAACTTCATCGTCTATGTACGATATTTAATAAAATGCGTAAGATATTTACAGTTAAAATACCCCACTAGCACTTTCGGGGTAACATTTACCCCATCGTTAGGTGGAACAGATGCAATGCATCACTCCTTTATATAGTAGTGCAACGATGCATTATGGGCATAAGTCATCAAGCGTCGCATGGGTCGTGACTGTTGCCATTATATCAGTGTAACGGGTACAGTTTCACAAATTATTAGTTTTACATATCAATACAAGGATTTTTTTACAAATACAAAGTAATGATCGATTTTATATATTGTTGGAATTGTTAATATGTATTACTATAATTTAAAGTTCAGATTGGTAATACGCTCTTTCCAAATTTTTGATATGTCCGCAGGCAAGTAATCATTACAGCATTTGTCCCCGAAAGCTTCGATGTACATATTTTCAACAAAATGCAGCGAACGTATATATGCTGGAGGGTCCAGTAGTTTAATGTTTTCCCAGTTTGGTTGTAGCATTCCCTTTACCACATTCCTTGATAATGCTGTATTGTTGCTGTTGGTTCGGATATCGTATTTGTGTTCCTGGACACGGATACCCAAACTTCTTCGTGTCGAGCCTACATAGTTGTTAACATGTTCTCCTGTTGAGGGGTCCAACAGTGGAATAATGTACACACCCCATTTGTTCATAACATCTGTTGTTGCTCGATCCTTTCTAACTGATGATAGGAGGTTCTTCGAGCGGGTGCCGAATTGTATGTTATGTTTTGAACAGATACGGGATAGTGTGTTAGTGATATGGGGGTGCTGGTCCAATGCTCCCACGAATCGTTTATTAGACCTTGTATATGGCTTCAGATTAATAGTTCGTTCACTTGATATTCTGGTGTATAATCTATTAACCCTCGTCCTGAGGTATCCATGTGTATCCGCTAATCTGAAATTAAACTGTATCTCAGACTGAAAATGACTATCATTTGAAGAATGCGTGAAGGCTCTTCTAAAAAAAAATTCATAGCAGAAAAGTTCTGTGGAGTTGGATGTGAAGGGTTAAACGGGATAAAGCTGTTAGAATCGGTAGGCTTTTGATAGACACAAAAGGACAGTGAGTTAGTACTTGAATCACGAAATAAACGAAAATACAAAAAAGGCAAAGATAAATTAGATTCAAGTTCTATCGGGAGCCCGATAGTAGGAAATACTGACGATAGTGCGTCGTCGAATTGTTTTAAATCATCCTTTGTGAGACCAGAACACAAGGATGTCGTCGACGTACCTAAGTTATAAACTGGGAACTAAAAGGGAATTCATTGAGAACTTTGTTATCAATGTATTGTTGCAGAATTTCTGCTAACACCGCGGAAAGTGGGAATCCCATGGGGGAACCCTCGATTTGTAAGTAGATTCTGTCAAGAAATTTGAAATACGAACGCCGTTTAACTAAACGAAGTGCGTTCATAATAGCAGAGATTTTAGTGGTGGGAACATTAATTTCAGCAAGTTTGGCCTCTATGATATGATGAGTGGCGTCAATAGGTACATTAGGGTACAATGAAATCCCATCTAGAGAAGCTAATATAAAAGAACTAGCATGTGACTGAATCATTCTGATCCTTTCTATTGCCCTAGTGGTGTTTTTAATAGAATAAGGGGAGCTCTTTGCTAACTTAGCCAAATATAGGGCAAGAGCTTTTTCAAGCGGTCGGGTTGAGCTGACATAGCCCGCTACCAAGGATCTAATAGGTAGCCCCTCTTTATGTAATTTTACAAGCCCAAAAATATCGGGCACACGACAACCAGGTGGGGAAAAAAGCTTTAGAAAAACCTTCAGGGAAGTTGTAAGAATTCTTCAATCGCAGTTCACACTGCACATATTGCTTTTTTGGTTCACGCTCAACTACGTTGCGTGGAATAGAATATATGGCTTCAAACATTTTATCCCTATAGCATGAGTTATCTAATATGACCGGGTGATGCATCTTGTCCGTGGCCAAAATTGAAATTTCATTATTGTTTCTAAGCTCGGCTAGCTGCTGTTTTTCTTCATTATATATTAATGATAGTTTAGGTTGTTGCTGTGGTTTGCCTCTTCGAAGTAGTCTATCAATATGTAAGCGTGCAACTTCATGTTCGGCTTCAGGTAAGTTTCTGATAACATGCTCTACTTGTGAGACTGTCTGAAAGACGTTACCTTTGTGCCTCGGATATGCGAATTTGGTTCCCCTCTCCAAAGCTCGACGCTGTACGTCATTTAATTCGTAATTACTGAGATTAACAACATTAGATTTTAAGGCCTCACTTTCGCGATGTCTGTGGCTTCGAACTTGTCTATTACTGACTTCACGGCCAACTAGGAGACGAAGTTTATGTATATGGGTGTTAACCAATCATTTGACAGAGTTTTCAATCAAAGTCGAAGTAATAGTAGGTGCACGATTCAAAATAATTGAATGTTCACAACCCGATAGTTCTTCATACGATATATAGCACTTTCTACTGAGGAAATCAATAAAATATCTCTTACTTCGAATGGTGCTTATTAGACGCTTCTTCTAAGCATTTTGTAGTATACATTTGTCACGCCACGAGAGAAGAGCCGTACGGATGTTAAGATGACTCGGGATCACATTCAAATCTTTGCAACTGGTCAGGAATCCCAAATGAGTGCACTCCTTTGCAAGCTTGATTCGTGCTGACTAGAACCCTTGTAAAGCCCCGCTCTATATTCTCTGGTTTTGAAATGCCCAAAAAAATACGATTAGACGCGGTGAACAATCGTGACGATAAAAAGAATGGCTTCGCACAATATGTCAAATGAAATGAAACTTCACCGTCTATGTACGATATTTAATAAAATACAAAAGCTATTTACATTTAAAATACCCCACTAGCACTTTCGGGGTAACATTTACCCCATCATCAGGTAGAACAGAGGCAATGCAGCACTCCTTCTGGACATGTGACGCTCAACACCAAAACGTTCATCTTTTCAGTTTCATTTCCTTTAAGAACATATTCTATGAGACAGAGACCTCATTTCTTTGCATGGATGCTAAGGAGTTTGTACAGGAAGTTCTAATATTATAATTGTCGTAATGTGGCAATTATATGACGTTGGAATATTGAATTTTTCAATTATTATAACCTATATATACACAATAAAAAATTAGAGATATCTATCCAATAGCGTGTTGATCCTCCTCTGGTGAGAATAACAGACTGTGCACGCCGAGTCACCGACTCCACCAGATTCTGGAGAGTTCTGGAGGTAATACCAAAGCATTGTCTACAATTATGTCTTTACAGGACACATGGATCTGGTGTTCTGCTTCACGGCATCGCAGAGAACTTCCACATAGTTCAGAACCATCCAGTGAGAAACATGGGGCCACTGGATGGTTATAAACTCAGATAAGTGTTCCTCGAGCCATGCCTGTGTGGTTGCGGCCCACATACACTTATCGTCAAAAAAATAGTTGCACCCAGAGGGATGTGTTGGATTGCAATGCTATTCGGGAGGATGATAAAGGTTAACAGGAACAATAAATGATTAAATGTTGAGACTGATATGGGCAATATTTATTGAGCTACACGCCACTAAGTAGTGCTCCTCAGTAAGGCGTTGGGTTGCCATGTATGCTCACAGAGAATGCCAGGCGTCTCGGCATGGAGTTGTACAGGTTCCTAATGGTGTGCTGCGGTAAGCCATCCGATGCAGCTTCAGTTTTCTTGCGCCATTCCTGCACATTGTGCGGTAGGGGTGGAACATGGATAGCGCGTCCAAGAGGATCCCACATATTTTCAATCGGCGATAGGTCTGGCGATGTGGCTGTCAATGGTAGGGTGCTAGTGCCTTGAAGACAAGCTCTCGAGACAGCAGGAGTATGTGGACGAGGGTCGTCCTGTTGGAAAATTACACCGGAGTGAGCGTTCAGAAAAGGTAGGGCCATTGGTTGCAGGACCTAATGAATGCAACGTCAGGTTGTCGAAGTGTCTATACTGAACAACAAAGCAGCTGGAATCACAACCAATTGCGCCCCAATAACACCAGGCCTTCTGGACGTTTGACGCTCAACATTAAACCGTTCACCTTGGCGCTGACCACGGTGCCTCCTCGCACGGATTCCGCGGTGGTCTCCTAAAACACAAAAGCGGGACTCGTCACTGAAAATCACTTGCTGCCATTATGAGTGGCTCCATGACAGTCTGGCACGACAGCATTGCAGTTTTTGGCGACGATGCAGTGGTCTTAAGGGCAGTCGTCGTAACGGTCGGCGTGCGTGTAGTGCAGCCATCGTCCGATAGTGTCAATAGTGCTGGCACTGATCGGACGATGCATGGAGGGCACCACTGTTCGCTGAATATCCGCAATCGTGGATGTTGGGTCACTCCGAGCATGTCGGACTACCCGTCGGACCTCTCTCTCCGTGGTTCGTCTAGGTCTTCCACGCCCTTCCTGTCGCTGATCCGTGCGTTGTTTTATCCACTGCCGCCAACAGCGTGCTTAGGTGATATCCGCACGATAGGTATAGTGCACAGTACGGTAATAAGACCAACGATTCGGCCCCTCTCGAACTCCCCCAACTACTCGAATTGCTTCCGAACGTTTTCCGAGGCATACTTCCCCTGCAAAGGATGCAACTAACACAAAAACATGAGTCAGAATGGCAAGCACACGCAACGACACGACCTTATATATTCGGCCATGCTCAGTGTTACAACCCATCCTTTCTTCCGCCACATGCGCGGCCATGACTGATACAGTGATACTTAAATTATTTGCATGTCTCACGATATCAAAACAACCCACCCCACCAAGTTTGATTCCTGTCGGTTGCTTTCTTCTGGTTGCAACTATTTTTTTGACGATTAGTGCATATGTATATACAGCAAAGTTACTAACCTAGCACACTCTTGTAATCTGTATGCCCCAAGTATGGTTTTGTTTATCCGTGACCACATACATGACCTTTGACCCAGCAAGCTTATCTCTCGATCTCGGGTTGTTCTGTTAACTGCTGTTTTTCAATGTTCAATACTTTCAGTCGTTTCTTTTGTGCTTGTGATTTTTGGTTACTTTTCGTGACTTAGAGAACACTTTCAGCCAGTCTTCATGTGTTGGACTTCCCGCTGACATACGAAAAGCCACGTTCACCAACCTGGTGTTTTCCTAATGAGTACAAGTTGGTTTCTATTACTTGTTGATATTTTACTTGTTCACTGTAGTATTCTGATATTTGGGTTGATATTCTAATTAGGCTTATACTTCTGGTATGCTGCAATTTCTGCGCAACTTGGGTATATCAGCAAGATGTTCCTTATTTCTTGTTTGAAGTTGTGTGGTTCAAGTTATTATTTCTTTGAGAGTCGTTATTACTTTATTTTCTATATATTACTTTGCATACACAACTCAACAAAAAAAACTTTTTTATGTTTCCTTAAAGAAAGCAGTTAAACTTTACTAATTTCGGTTCGAAGAAAACGAATCTGATGATAGTTTTTTTATTAGCTCTAATTTCGGAGATACACAACTTATTTATCTATATATAATTATAGCGAAACGCAAATTTCAACAGTATTATATTATACTACTACAATGTAAATGAACGTTATTTTCATTCAATCAATCGTAAATTACGCAAAATACAATAAACCAAACAAGAAAAACATATAGGAATTGAAATTACTACATGAAATACAGACATAGGGGCCTACAAATGAGTGCGTTTTCTCTTTGCTTGTCGCCTGTAATAATGTTCTGGGACATCTCTTGTCAATGTCCAACCGTAATCTGCAAGCATGGAACAGTTCCACCGAACCTGATGTCCTTGTTCCATTGTTGAAATGTCTTGGTGGAACTGCTCACCATGCTCATCACTCACTGCACCGCAGTTTCTGGGAAGAAATCTAGATGACAGTGCAGAAGAGCATTTTGAGGGACATGTTGCAGTCTAAGCGATGATACTTGTCTAGAAGGCTGTTTACGAGCTCAATATAATTTACAGCTTTTCGGTTACCTAAGAAGCCATGCAGAACACTTTTAAAGGCTTCCCAAGCTGGTTTTTCACTGTCCTTATCGACTATCTCTACTTTTTTAAACACAAGAAGTTCACGAAATTGAGGACCAATGAAGATTCCTTCCTTCACTTTAACCTCACTCAGCCGTGGAAATTTGTCTCTCAGGTACTTGAAAGCCTCTCCATCCTTGCTCACCCCCTTTACGAAGTTTTTCATAAGGCCAAGTTTGGTGGGTAAAGTGGACAGAAGAATTTTGCTTCGATCAACCTAAGGACTGCGACGGGCATTCTTTTCCCCGGGTCGCAGAGTTTTCCTTGGAGACCAGTCTTTTCTGTTGTAGTGTGAAAATCTATCCCGACTGTCCCACTCACATAGGAAACAGCAGTACTTGGTGTATCCCTAGTGCATTCCCGGCAATATTGCAATCGCCTTCAGGTCTCCACAGATGTGCCTCAAGTGGTCTGTGTGCTTAATTTCTTCCAGACGTAATTTCATATTGACATATGTTTCCTTTATATGGACAGCATGGCCTACAGGAACTGAATGAAGAGAATTGTCATTGTGTAACAACACAGCTTGTAAACTAAGCTTTGATGAGTCTATGAATAGCCTCCAGTCCTGTGGCTTGTGCTCCACATTCAAATCTGTCATCAAACCATTCACATCACAGCAGGCAACTAGATTATTTTTTTTAAATATGGAAACATATTTTTCTGCCGGCTCCTGTACACTGGCACTTTAACATTACGTTCTAGAAGATTCCACTGTTTTAGCCTAGAACGTAGAAGCTCGGCTTTGTCTTTTGGTAGGTCCAGGTCTCGAATTAAATCACTTAGTTCACCTTGGGTAAGTCTGTGTGGCTCATCCAGTGACTCAGGTGCGAAATCAGGATCCTGCGATGTTGAAACCTCAGGGCCTGCGTATGATGTCGTCTTCGTACTGTCTCGTTCTTCATCTGAGTCCAGACTGTACTCCTCTGGTGGGTTCGGTACAGGCAGATCGTCCCCATGTGGCACCGGTCGGATAGCTGACGGGATGTTGGGGTATTTCATGCTCAACTTCCTCTTTCTTGATATACCTTTCTTAATAGTAGGTAGCATGCAGAAATGGCAGTTATCTACATGATTTGTTGGCTCTCTCCAAATCATAGGGATGCCAAAGGGGTATTGAACGTCCGTTTATACGGATCCATCCATGTATATTTACAGAACAAGAATTGCAGCAAACATGAAGTGCCCACGTTTTGTCTTGATCTCCTACTTTCATACCGAAATAAAGGTGGCAGGGTGTCTTCGCGAATGAAGTAATTGGGCGTTTCTGGGCGGCAAATGTCACATCAACACATGCATAACAAAACTTGTCAGATTTGTTTAAGCATTGACGTGGCATCCTGGCTTTTCAAGTTAAGTATGACCACAAAATTAACCTGCAACAAAGAAAACAACGACGCTATAACTTTCATCCTAAGCAAGCTGTAAACAGCCAATGAACTAAAACAAGTTATTAATGAACAAAAGAAGATCTACAGTAACTCTTCATTCCCGCTCTCAGGTTTGCCAACCCCTACATTTGCTTTACGTTTCATTTCATATACATATCCTAAAACATTATAAATGGGTTATATCTCGGAAATGAGAGGTAACTATACGTTTTAAATGTCATATTTGTTTTTGACATACTGAAATCCATACGAAATAAGTATTTTCAAGTCAGAAACATTTTCATTGTTGACCAGTGTTTAAAAAGGTTTGTTGTAAGAGGTTTTTTTAATATATATAAAGGGAGGGGCACATGTTTGGTGGTATTTCTTTGTTAACTTCATTATGCCTTTTCATTTACCGCCTTTAATGTTCCCAATCATATATCAAATATTATGTGTAAACTGTGAAAAATGCAATGAAAATGATTCAGTTCCAATCGAAATATAAACAAGAAAGATGACACCGAATTTTCGGGTGTAATCAGCACGTCTTTTGAATCCTTTCTGACGCAAATTAAATTAATCACAGCTATTCAAAGTCAATGAAACCGGTATGGAAAACAATAGTATCTGACGGAAGAAAGAAGTTTTTCAATCGGATTTTTAATACTTCAGATATTGCTGTAAACCGAATCGTAAACTTACGCTCTCTGGTTGCAGACTTGTGCTTTGAGAAAAACATGAATTTATATGAGAAACATTTCCCACCGGAAATGCTCTCAAACACCGTAATAATTTTTCAAATCGGACTCTTAGAAACAGAGATATCGAAAAAAATAAGATGTGGCTTTACATACCCTGGTGGGAAAACCATGAATTATTTTAGGAAGAAAGTATGAGCAGTATAGGTCCAAGAAAAAAATTTAGTCAAGTTTTCAGGAGCCCAGAGTCTGATACAAATACATCAGAAGTAGAAATTAACACTTATGCCACATGGTGGCCAAACCATTCTTTACCAAACATCAGAAATTATGTGAAAAATATTTTCTATCAAGTCATGTATGCGATACAGGAAGAAGTTTTCAAATCGGAGATTTAGAAGCAGAAATAACGCAGAAAACGCAGTTTACCGTTGTGCCCCCTAGCGGAAAGTCTATGAATTACTTGAAAATTTTGAATTTATAGGAAGTCTATTTCGCATCGGAAACACTATCCAACAAAGAAAGAATTTTTGAAATCGGACTCCTAGAAGTAGAGATATTGACAAAAATAAGATATATATCTATGCCCCCTGGCGTAAAAACCATGCATTATTTTAAGAAGAAAATTTTTCTGAAAGGTTTGCCGACATGAATAGTATCGGTCTACAAAATACGTTTTTTTTTCAATCGAGAATTTAGAAGCTCATTATTTTGCTGCAAATACATCAGAAGCAGAAATTAAGTTTTACGCCCCCTGGTGGCCAAACCGTTCTTTTACAAAAATTAGAAATTATATGCAAACGGTTTCCTATCAGGAGCTGTATCCGGTGCAGAAAGATTTTTTTAAAATCTGAGATTTAGAAGCAGAGATATAGGGGGAAACGCAATTTACCTCTACGCCCACTAGCGAAAAGTCTATGAATTACTTGAAAATTTTGAAATTATATGAAAAACATACCACACTGAAAACACTATCCAACAAAGAAAGAATTTTTCAAATCGGATTCCTATATGTAGAGATATTGACAAAAAAGATATACATCTATGCTCCCTGGCGGAGAAACTGTGGAATATTTTAAGAAGAAAATATTGCGAAAAGGTTAATTGATGTGAGTGGCATCAGTCCACGAAAGAATGTTTTCAATCGATGTTTTAGAAGCTCAGATTTTATGGCAAATACATCAGAAGCCAAAATTAATACTTACGCCCCCTGGTGGCCAAAGTATCCTTTACGAAAAATTTGAAATTATATGCAAACGATTTTCCATCAGGAGTTGTATCTGCTGAAGAAAACATTTTTCAAATCGGAGTTTTAGAAGAAGACTTATCGGGGAAAATGTAATTTAATTTTACGCCCCCTAGCGGAAAATCTATGCACATCTTGAAAAAGTAACTATATCTAAAATACTCTTCGATATAAATGGAATCGAAAGATAATATAATTTTTTCAATCGGATGTTCAGAAGCAAATATATTGAATAAAACGTATTTTTGAATTCCACATCATCTGCATTTACGCCCTCTAGCCGCGAAATTGCACATCGT
This sequence comes from Macrothele yani, assembly GCA_039090855.1. Classification (NCBI taxonomy): domain Eukaryota; kingdom Metazoa; phylum Arthropoda; class Arachnida; order Araneae; family Macrothelidae; genus Macrothele; species Macrothele yani. The sequence goes on from CM077001.1 coordinate 27,729,604, forward strand.
AAAAAAACGAAATAAAGGGTCATGATTCGCATATTTCAAGCTTCCCAATGCAAAAATAATTTTTCAAATCGGACTAGTAGTTGCAGAGGTATCGTGGGTACAGGCGGACGGACAAACCGGTAACATAAGCACGATCCTTTTTTTACAAAATACGTGCTAAAAAGTATACCCCAATATACTGGTGGTGAAAATAAATACTCTTTGTAAAACTTTTTCACAAAGTTAAAAAAAAAAAATTGACTTTTAGAATTCCCAGTATGAAATTCGCAATATTACCTGTAAATTCGGCGGCATCCGAATTAATATCTTCCATGCTTTTTCAACTAAAAACGTTTTCCTATGAGTGTCGTAAATTTATAAGTTTTTTACCTTCCAGAAAGAATTGCAAGAGTTTCCATTTACAGAATTTTAGAGCACCTTACCTTTCTGAAAACGTATTCAGTCAGAAATAGTAAGACATTTCGTTTTCTCGTTCCTTATGTAATTAGAGAACGACTTTTTTCTGTAATTATAGAAACAACACGAAAGGAATTCCGAAACTTTTTAAGTGAGATGTTTCAGTTCATGGAGGACAATCTTAACGACTTGTCATTCACGCATATGGAAAAAAAGATTCAAATTACCTAAAAAGCTGGGCTTTCATGTTATGTGTAAAAGATCAGATAAATAATAATTTCTTCAACGCTGATGACTAAAGGAAAATGTTCCTTAGATATTGTTAAGACCAGAACATAAATGAACAAATGAAAATTTTTCACAGCATCAGAGCAAAATATTGAAATTCCCCAACTAGCAGTATTATCGCAGGGAACGGAGAAAGAAACAAAACAATAAGGATGTCACATTTCTACGTTATCTAAGGATAAAGAATTCAGAAACAACATGGTAAATCTGCAGGTCTATTTGCGCGAGTTATCAAGGATTACAGTCTGGAAAATATTTCTCCGCCTACACACTGCATTACTAATCGGCATTCAGAAGCGGAGAGCCGTACCTCGGCTTACTAGCTCTGACGTCACAGCCCAGTTCTGTGGCTTTTTGTTGCAGGCGGCTTTGGCACAGCTCGAACAACTAGCCAGAAATGTACGCGTCTGACCACTGAGCGGCTATAGTAATAATCACAGATCGTATGGACCACTGGACCGACAATTAGACATTCTGATGTAATTCTAGATGATGAAAATAAATTCGTTTCCAGTGGGGAGATCATTAAAAACGAAAACTGAAATCGAGCGTCGTGTAGCGGCGAATGCCTCTGAGAGAATGTTGCTTCTGTAAAGTGCGTCTGAAAGACAGATGCACCAACGCTAGGTTTTACTTCAATTTAGAACATTGTACGACAGCGGAGAGTATATACACCTTCGTTTTGCGAATGACATAATCATTTTTGCAACTACTCCTTCAGAGCGGAGCACAACTATTCCTTCAGAGCAGTTCTGACAAGAGTTAAGAAGTGGGATTAAAAATGAAATTTCAAAAGATAAAACTAATGTACAATGCTTTTACCCGAAATGAAGATTTTGCGATTGATCGGGAAAATCTCCAGGTATCCAATACCTACATTTACATTGGACGACAGATATCAAGCAAGGGTCACGCTGATGAAGAAATCAATCGTCGTATAATATTTGGCTGGAGAGCTTTTGGAAGGAACAGCACAATTTTCAAGGGCAGTATACATACCATTGTGTCTTAAAGGAAAATTTTTTAATCAATGCATCATTCCAGTTCTTACATATAGAGCAGAGACATGGACCTTAACTAAGCAAAATACATATAAATGCTGCAGACGATTGAAAGAATCATGAAGAGATGCATGCTAGGTGTAACCAGAAAAGATAAGAAGAGTAACTCGTGGATAAGGAAAAGGACAAGAGTGGAAGACATCATGGTCAAATCCCTAAAATAGCAATGAGCTGGGCATGTTGTCAGAAGACAGGACGACGGATGGACAACGGAAATTTTAGACGAAATACCAAGGGACAGAAAAAGACCCAGACGAAGAGACCACATGGGAGATGGATGGACGAAATTCGATTAAATGCCGGAGTAACATGAAGGAGGAGACTGGTTCAAGATAAATAGTTATAGAAGAAACTTTTGGAGACCCTCATCCAGTAGTGGATTGAATGGTTGATCATAATGATGTTGATGATATATAAACTTATGCAGTTAATGTGTTATTCGGCTTTTAATAAAAGACACAAAAAACAATAATAAATGTCATGTAAGCTGCTCAGACATTCGTAAACCATTAAATACTTTTGTTTTCAGTAAATCTCAAAGAAGAAACGATATGCAACTATATGTTCAGTAATTGATTTCGAATAAAATCTGTGAAGCATGACAATTTAATTGTAGATTATCGGTTAATGAATTAACATTGTTAATAACTTTACTAGTCTTCCTATCACTCTAAAAAGAAAAATCCTACATCGTTTGTATTTGTTCAAACTTTAAGCGTGAACCTTTTAAATAGTCTTCAGCGACATTCTCTTTTAGCAGAAGAACCAATTGAAACGTGTGTTCGGTTCTTAAAATAGATCGAGTCACGTTGTCATTTCTCGTAAAACACGCATTAGGCAGCTAACTACTTTGAAAGGAAATGTGTTCGCTTTGGAAAGTGAAGCTTGCCTTTTTCGTTGAAATTCATCAGCATGCAACAAACAGTAGATGATACTGTGGTTGATAGCACTTTTATTAATTCCTTTTTGTTTTCTGGCCTCCGGAAGTATTCGTTCCTCAGAGGGTACTTCCAATTTTAAGAACTAGATATCTTGCTAATTCATCAACGTCAAATATGAAATATCTTTCATCCCTTCTCTACTTTTTTTTTCGTTTTAATAAAACATTTGTAGGGTAGCATCTCTTTCCTCATTGTCATCCCAGGAGCATTTCGTACCAATTCATCGGCAGGCAGAGTTCCAAAAACATTCAGACAAAACATTTTACTTGAAACGCTCCGAGGAATTGCATTTTATTTTAGGAGTTTGTTACTTGCGCTTTCAGTGAAAGCAATAGTTGTAAGAAGGTCCTTTTCTCTTTTAAGTTCGCTCTTACTTCCCATACTTTCCTCAGAAACGATGACGAGAAATGTGATATTCACTACGAACACGTGCCTGATTTCGCCTAAGTGTGAACACGTAATTTCATCTGATATTAATCACCATCATCAGAGATATTCCAGAAAGTGGGTTTTGTTTCAGAGTTGAGCGACCACGATGAGCACATTTAAGGGCTATAACAGTGGTTCGTTCGTAATTTCGGGCCACTGGTTCTAGAGAAGGAAGATAGAGCTAATGCTGCGCGAAACATCGAGAGAGTAACGTGGTAATCTTTGTACATAATTTATGGTTTGCATTTTTCGCACGCCAAGAATTTTGTGGGTGTGAAATAAACTGAGTGATTCGAGAGTATACATTTATTGAGAGAAGCGAGGCCGAAGGCCGAGCGGAGCTCTCTTCACGAGACTCGAGACAATTAGTTGTTCGGGCATAGGTACGAGATGATACATTTGATCGCAGTGATTTTTTTCATGCGATTAGACATCGCCATGGTCAGGGTTTGTCGTCTTCCCATTTCCCGAAATTCCGTGTCATTGAGGAATAATCTCCCAAAAACTTGCACTTTTAGGGGTTTCCTCGGGTTTTGAGAAAGGGTCGTTTGTTACCGATCTCCTTCAAATATCTTCAGCCCATCGGGATGACACTTGCTACACAAAAAGGGAAGAACATGATGAGTGACATGGGGTTGGTATCATGGTGATTGGTCGTGTCGTATAAAAATGATGACCATTAACAGACTGACCAATTTTAATAATAATTGAAAAAATCCGCTCTCTATACGAGACTCGGGACAATTTGTTGTTCCGGCATGTCTACGACATGACGATTGGATATCGTGTATGGTCAGGTTTTGATGCCTTCCGTTTCCCGAAATTCCATGTCATTGAGGAATTTCAATTAAAACTAGATGGCCTTTCACTTTAACCGTTTCACGAAAGTCGGCTCACTAACATTAATTTAAAAAATCGTTTGAATTGAAAAAAGAAGAAACGGAAAGACTCCGTCTGTTAGCTCAACATTTGTTTAATATATAATAATAAAAGGAAGTTTGTGTATGTGTGTGTCTGTCTGTCTGTCTTTCGCGTTACAAAATGAAAAAGGTTGTTCTCGATCTGAGTGTGTCTTTCCGCTATGCAACCTGATCACAACCAACGTGAAGACGTTACGGAAAGTAGTTCATGATAAATTTTAGGCATTTCTTCTTTAGAAAGTTTCGTACTTTTGTTCTAGAAGTCATAAATTTCATGGCGTTCGTGTTTTTAGAATTTGTTACAATAGACGCCTTGATGAGCTTAGATTTTTCAATAGCTTCGCTCAAAATTTGCCAACTGTACCCGAGTTATCGGTTACCGTTGGCGACTTGTCCTATTTAACATACAACACATTGCAATCATTCTCGGCGCTCACGACCACACGGCGCCACAGTCAGGTACATACTAAGTGGAATTAAATCTTAACAACTACAACGAAGTAAATTTCTCCGTCATTTTTGGTCTACGCCGGGATTCGAACCCGAGGCCGCTTATTCCGGAACAAGTCGCTCTACCAACTTAGCTACGCAGACGATTATTCTGATTCCTATCTGCCTTTATGTCGTGTGCGTCCTGCTGGCAGGTACGTCATACAACAAACAATGTGGTTTACTAATTCGTTATATTGGGCGGTAGATAGGTAAGTGGATAATGAATATTTTTGTCGTAAAACCAATGAAAGAAGACATGTGAGCTGTAGAAGTAAATATTTACTAAATTATGGCTGCGGCAATAGTAAGTATTTCGACTGTTTAGTTTTTCAAAAACAATGTTTGTTATTGTTATTACAGTATTATAATATAAAGACTAACGGAGATTATCTAACTCACCTTCGTTTTTCCGATGACGTTGTCATTTTTGCAACTATCCTGTCAGTGCTGTAGAGTATGATCCAGGAACTTGCTGACAAGAGTAAAAATGTGGGATTAAAAATGAACTTTCAGAAGACAAAAGTGATGCAGAATGCTTTTTCATTTTACAAGAAATGAAGATTTATCGATTGATTGAGCTGGAGATAACCGATACCTACATTTATCTTTGATAGCAGATATCAAGTGAGGGTCAGATTGATGAAGGAGAGCTTTTGGAAGAAACAGTATAATTTTCAAGATTGATATGCCATTATGTCTTAAAAGTAAAGTGTTTTATCAATGCATCCTTGCAGCGCTTACGTATGGTGCAAAGACGTGGACCTTAACTAAAAAAGACATACAAAGACTGCAGACAACTCAAAGCAGCATGGAGAGGTGCATGCTGGGTGTATCCAGGAGAGATAAGAAGAAGAACTCGTGGATCATAAAAATGACAAGAGTAGAAGACATCATGACCAGAGTAAAATCCCTGAAATAGAAATGGTTTTAGTTTTGGTAACTGTGAGTACCAAAGCGGTTCCCAGTTTATTGCTATAATGGAATTATAAACATAGGAGATGTCACTGAAAATTGCAGTACATAAATTATAAAGTGGAAAATACAGCTATATACACAATACGATACAAATTGGAGAGCAAACGTAAAGAGTACATTACCATGGCGGAGTGACATCGGTACAAATGGAGGCGGAACCAATTTGATCCTATCAACGCTAGAGAACAGCTCATAAGGAACAGCATAAAGGTATATCATTTGATACGAAGTACAAGGGTATGATAAAACACAACCGAGTAGAACATAACGACAGTCAAAATGCAAGGCACAGTACAGGAAGACACCAAATACATTATGAGAACAAAGTTAACATGTGCAGCACTAACATAAACCGCGGCGGAGGAAAGCACTAGTACATCAAGGACAGACAATGAGAGCAAAAGAAAACACAAGTCACAGTAACAAAATCAGGAAACAACATTGCAATGCGAGAGTGATAACATGAAGGAAACATCACACAGTTAGCAAAACAGTAGAGGAATGAACGCGAAATCAAAAACTTCCGGTGATCTTAAGGTGGAAAACGTCACCGGAGAGAACTAAAAGTTTTGGGTTGGGACTTTGGGAGGGAGCGCTAAAGTTCCTCGGCTTGAGGAAGTAAGATAATGGGTAACACTGATAACCTAGGATCTGTGACACTCAAGGATTTGAAAGAGGACACATAAGTTTCAAAATGCATCACCGCTGCACCCAGATCAAGATCAGGTAAGTGGAGAAATTTTTCAGTACAGAAAACCATACGAGCAGATCGGAGGATGCCCAAGAGTTACTGTCTGGACAGTGGTCCACGAACTAGAGGAAACGTATCTATGGCCTGTATAACCTCATCATCTGAGATAGGATTGACAGTACCAGGACGGAAATTCATACTGTTCGAAGAGTCAACAGGTGCAGAAACATCTGAACAGGAAATATCGGGAACACTAGATGAGGCCACAGAAGGAATAACATGAAGATGTTTTACCTTCTTCTGTTTCACAGAGACTTTGGAAGTTCCAGTCCGTTTCGAAGACGAAGTTGAGGCGGATGAATCCATTGGTGAATCTGGAAGATCACCAGAAACGGAAATAGAGAACACAAGTTGCGCCGAGAAAGAAATCAGTATGCACCCGATGAGCATCCGTGGACACTATATCATCAGCCAATGAAGGATGAAGGTGCGGCAACAGGGGAACAGAAGACAGGTTCGTTGTTCGAGATTCGATATGCAAGAGACACGGAAGAGAGCCAATCTGCAGCAGTGCAGAAGCACCACTCGACACATCCTAGTCGGAACAATCCGCCGGAGACACATCAGTTGTGAAAGATATCCCTACCATATGGTGAGGAAGAGGAGGAAAAGGATCATTGTCCTGGAATGGAAGGTGCGTCTGACGGAGAGAAGGAGAGGTCGCGCCAGGCAAAACACTGAAAGAGAGTATGGTAGAAGGACTAATTTGATCGGCAGTGGGATGCAATTTGGAAGAAAGACCACGGTATAAGCGCACACAGGAGGCAGTGGTGTGATCCTTGGTACGACAGTGAGTACAATAGTGGGTGGTGAAAACCTTGAAACTGTACGTGCACGAGCCAATTTTAACAGTAGCTTCTGAAAGAGAATACGCCAAGGCTGTCTCAGTGGGAAAGAAGACCAATACCTGACGGCGAGATCCTGTATCATGTGCAAATCGAGTTCCGCGTGAGGCGTCAGAAAGACGTCAGATCTGGCCAATAATTTTACATTCATGACTGAGAAGTAGAGGAAGCGCAGTATCAGGCACTTCCAGTGGAACAGGATAGAACGTGATAAGCACCGGACACTTGGAAAGAGACGAAGGAATAAGATGATTTACTCCAATCGAAAGTCCATGTGCAAAAAAGTCAACATCCTTTCTACGCTGAAACTGCACTGAGATACCCCGAGGGGTGCGAGAAATTTCGGCAATAGAAGCGGACGATACATGACCTGAGAGGGCCTCCATGTAGCGTGGCAAAGTAGTATTCAGTAAGGCATGAAATAGCACACCTCTATCCAAGGGATTATGGAACTCACGGCCAATCTGCGAATTTTCATCAATCGTTACCTGCTCCTTGTGGTAACGAATAATAGGAGTTGAGTGCAAGATACCTTCAGGTTAAGAAGCTGACGTAGAAGCAGCGCCTCGCTGCACTGTAGAGGCAAAGGACATCTTTGGACTGGAAGTCTGGGCGGAGCCGGCTGGCACAGAAGACAGTGAGGGAATAGGAGCAGAGGCACAAGGCAAGGCAGTAGTCGTAGCGGTACCCAGGTAGGGCACCGAGGCAGAGGCACATGGCAAGGCAGTAGTAGCATCAGAACACATGAAGGGCACCGAGGCATAGGCATGAGCAGAAGGTGCATCTAAGTCTAGAAAAGGCACCTGAGCAGGGGTACCAAGAAGCCGGAAAGGCATCTGAGCAGAAACATCTGAGGACGAGAGTTCGTCAACCTCCATGAACGTGTGATGTGTGACGTGACGTGCATCCGCCACACCCAGAGATGATAAGGATAGACCAGAAGCTTCCGTGTTGGCAGCCTCCAGATGAAAACAAACGAGCTAACGATATTAAAACAGAAGAATATGAACAAATAGAAGGACAAAATTGCTAGAAAACTAGCTCAAAACATACACAGTACTTTTAAACAGGTGGAAAACACAACAGGTAAGTGCGGGACGAGGTATATCACACTAGAATGCATAAAATATAGAAGCCACCAACACAACGTCTGTCAAAAACGAGCAATGGGCTGGACATACTATATTGCCCGAATGACAGACCATCGACGGACAACCTAAATTTTGGACCGAATTTTAAGGGGCAGGGAAAGACCCAGAAGAAGACCCAATGGGCGATGGGTGGGTGAAATTCGAAAGCATGTGGGAGCAACGTGGAGGAAACTGGCACAAGACAAACCGTTGTGGAAGAAACTTAGGGAGACCTTCATTCAGCAGTGGTTTGATTATGGTTGACAATGATGATGATATAGTTCAGATTTAGATTAACCTTGTAAGAAATGACCATGACACTGATGAAATGTGATTTATCTACGGAAGTCCATCTGCGCATGAGCAAAATGAAATCTGACCTCAGGGTAGAAAGAAAAGCTGAATCGCAAGTGTATTAGTGAGGGGGATTTGTTAAGTTTTGGTCTAAGATATCTACAGTTTACACCTCATCCTGTTAAATGGCATTTTAAACCTCTCGTCAATAGCAAGTAACCCATTTCGCTACGACGCACTATTTTTATAGCATCGAAAGTACATTTTTGTAATGGCTTTTATGGCATTAAGCATCAGGTTATCGTAATTAACTTATATTACACTGGGATATTCCTACGTTTACTTAAAAGTGATAAAACAATGTTCGGCGATAGTTTAGAAACATACAATGGCGTGCAAAACTTAAGTATGACACGGTTTTCCGATTGTAACGTCGTGAAAACGTGATCCACATCGACTCAAATCATACCATAAGATCCCCAAGATGTAAGAATATGGGACAAGTGAGCAAAACCGTCCAAACAAGGAATCCAAAGGCACTTTATTGAAAAGGTAGCTTCGAGCACAACTGGACAGAAGACCGAAACGTCCATGTGACAGGCGGTTGCCAAGAACAATCCAGCTTTTAGTAAGGGATATGATCCCCCTGACTGCGTTGCAGGATTTACAATGTCTGTCCATGCGGAGGACGAGGTTATCAAGGAACTGTTGAGGCATCGCGGCCCATTCCTCTTGTAGCGCCAATCACAGCTACAGAGCCGTTGCGTGCGGCTGGTGACGTGCTGCCAAGCGTCTCCCGAGAAGGTCCCACACATGTTCGATTGGATTTAGGTCCGGGGACCTTGCGGGCCAATCCATGCGTTGAATATCTTCAATCTCCAACAGCTCTGCGACAGCCACTGTACGATGAGGCGTGGCGTTGTCATCCATGAAGAGGAACTCAGGACCCACAGCCCCTCTAAACAGACGCACGTGAGGCAGGAGAACCTCGGTACAATAGCGGACACCAGTGACTGAAACTCCTTGGAAGAAGTGGAGGTCAGTACGGCTACCAAGCACGATACCGCCCGAAACGAGAACTCCGCCACCTCCAAACCGGTCCCTTTCGAGGATGTTGGAGGTGTGATTGCGTGTTCCCTGTTCTCTCCAGATGTGTATGCATCCAGAATCGCTCGTCAGACTAAATCGGCTCTCATCCGTAAAGAGAACTCGACCCCATTGCTGATGTGTGCAGTTGTTTTGTTCCTGGCACCACAGAAACCGCTGTCTCCGATGAGCAGGCGATAATGGCACACACCGTACTGGTCGTCGTGCAAATAGACCACCTTTGTGCAGCCCCCTGGCCACGGTAAAACGCGGTAACGGACGTCCAGTTGTCTGTTGCATGTGCCTTGCGATTTCACCCGCTGTATGCCATCTGTCTCTTCTCGTCTGTAGGACAATATACCGGTCGTCCGCCGCCATGGTTTCTGGTGGACGACCACTGGTAAACTCTCGGACAGCTGTTACTGTCGTTTTAAATGCTCTCCAAGCTCGTGAAACGATGCTGTGAGCGATCCCGAACTCCTCGGCCACACTAATCACACTTCGACCTTCTTTCAACTTCCCAATGACGCGACCTCGGGTAAAGTCATCTAGATGTCGTTTACTGGATTGCGTGTTGGCCATATCACACGGTCGCAGCAACTCGACGTCGTTCAAACCGATGTACACCGTGCAATAGCTTTCACCGAATTGCTGAGCGTACACCGCCCGTGTGCTTTATACCCTTCCGATACACCCCCTTTTCGTCATGCCGCATATATGCGGATGCCCTACCGTACCGGACCGTAGTCTATCTCCTGAGTGGTCTTTTGGTCCGTTCTGTCCGCTCGTTACGCTGTTATGCTAATTTCTCCTCTTCGTCCTTAATTTTTGCACATCAGTGTATACTGTTCAGTAAAAATGGAATTAAGGACGGTTGTGCACGTCATGGAATAGCATTCGGCACGATGAGATTTCAATGGTTTTGACAACGTCGCACCGTTACCCATTTACGTTGCATCGAAATTTTTACTTGGGATCAACTTTACTGCTGTCGGGAAAGATGCATAGTATCAAAACACAGCTCCAGACCTATATACCGTGACCTAGACCTATATAGAGCTCTCGAACCCAGACCTACACTATATTGACAAAAGTCACCGGACACCTAGAAGAGAAACACAACATAGTATTTATTGACATACATTAGCACGGTGTCGATCCACCTTTGGTCTTAATGAATGCACTGACCCTTCGAGACATGCTTCCTACAAGGTTTTGGAACACAGCGATAGGTATGCGCTTCCATTCAGTACATAATGCTAAAGCTAACTGTTGCGTAGTGGTAGGCATTGGTTCCAAACTTCTTATGCGGCGCTCTAATTTATCCCATAGGTGCTCTATGGGATTAAGATCAGAGCTCTGTGCTGGCCAGTCCACACACGATGCGGAATTACGCGCCGTAACAGTCCTTGCTTTATGGCTCGGTTCATTATCCTGCTGGTGCCAACAAGGCTCGGTTCCATAGTATTACCACAGAGTTGGTAAGGCATAACTGTCCAGAATATCGAGATAGATGTGCTGGTTAAAAAGTTTATCCCCGATAACCAATGGGTCTGGACCATACCACGAAAAACACCCCCACACGAGTACAGTGTCAGCTCCAAACTTGACTGTAGGAACAATACACTGTGGTAAATAACGTTACCCAGGCTGACGCCATATCACGCACCGCCATCAGGCTAATGGATCGTGTATCTGGATTCATTAGTCCATAGGACCCGTTTAGAGTTATCTACGGTCCACGATAAATGTTCTTTACACCATGCTAAACGACGAGCAGCATTCCGAGTGGAGATGAAAGGCTTTTGAGCAGCCGCTCGACCACGGTAACCCACGGAATGGAGTTCTCTGTGATTGGTACGTGTACGTACGAAAGTTCTAGCATTTTTACTCACCTGTACACTGAGGTCTTGTACAGTACACCATCAATTAGCTGTAACGACTCTTCTGAGGCTTCGACGTCCTCTCTCACTGATTTTCTGTACTTTCCCAGTACGTTTTGCTGCTTCAGGCACGCCATGTGTCTTCGACTTATTCAGTACATCCAAAACAGTTGACTTGTGTATGTTTAAACGTCTCTCGGTTTCCCTTATGGGCGACCCACTAATATAACATCCAATAATCTTTCCTTTCTCGAAATCAGTTTTCTCCCGCCGTGACATTTTCACTCAACCTCACTGTGCGCTATGATCGCGGTCAGCTGCAGGCTTGTTTTTATACCGTTTACAGCTGTACCGGGCATCTTAACAGAGCAGAGAATCCGTTCATTTGCTTTTAAAGTGGTGTCCGGTGACTTTTGTTAATATAGTGTATATAGTACAAAACGTCAGACGCGAGCGTCTTAGACTACTCGGCCAGTTGATTGGTCAAGCCCTTCTTTAGTAAGGTGACCAAGCACTGGAACACTGATTTGAGGGCACAATTGCACTGTTCCCCCAAATTCGGTAGCAGTATGCAATTAATACTTCCGAACTAGGGGACACATACATACTTAGACTAAATATGAAAGACTTTGTGCCATAGAACTATATTGTTTCCAGTGAGGGATTTAAAATATTTGAACCCCTGGGAAAGTCTTGCTTGTAAGTCCCCCCCTTCCGCATCTAAAATCTTCTAACACTCTTAAGCGCAGCATCGATTATTTCGGCTATTTTGGAAATTTCCCTTAGGAACCCTTGTTCAAAATTGTATATGAATGTGTATAATTGTAACGCAGCCCTGAGAAGATAAGAAAAATATAAAACATTTTTCCCAATATTTAAATAAATATTAATGAATCAGCTACAAACTGCAATAACATTATTTGTAAAATGATCTAATTTAAAAAAGACTGACTGTATTTAAGTTTCATTCAGACATTTTTAGATCTTTTTTGAAAAGAAATTACAGAAAATAAAAGAAGTTCAAAGAATTGAAACGGGCAACAGCGTGTTAGATGAACACGAATGAAACATCTGCTGCAGCTAAATATCGTCTACTAAGGAAATGGCGCACGTAAATAAGTTTTGGATAGAAGGTAAGGTATTTGCTCTATAAGAAGAAAAATATTCGAATTCTGTAATTAAAAACAACTGTGAAAATCATGGAATTAGCATTTCTAAATGTAAAATAAACATTATTCTTGATAATAGAGGAAGAAATTGTAGAGAATTGCTTTTAATAGGGAAAAAATCCATCACCAAACGAATGTCAAACAAGGTATGCACTTTTACGAATATTTTAAAAGTAAGGTCTCGGGCCTTAAAAGATAGTTCACCGACTCAAGGAGCAATCGCGAAGTCTCTAAAATTTTCTGTAAACAAAGTAATACACACATATTTGAATCTGACAAAAACAAATACGTATTGTTTACCGCTTTTTGCCTAGGTACGTGGCTCAACACGGTGTAGACTTTTTTATGAGATTCACTTCGTAGATGACAGATGGAAACTTATTTTGTGACTGTTCATAAAGTATGGACCTTCTTAAACGACTGAAATGAAAAACGTTCGATTTATTATCGAAACAGAGCAGAAAAAGACATAAACATGGTTTGAAGAATCCAAAGAAATTTCCAACAAGGGATTTGTGATCAACGTTGGTATCTCGTACAATGGGAAATTCAAGTTAAGAAAAGTTGAAAAGAATGTTAAAATCAATTCTACATTTTACCAAAATAATGTTTTAACTCCTATATTTAAAGAGGATATACCATTCCTTTATCCACAGAGCCTTCAAAGAGTAGAACTCCATCAGGATAAGGCTACCAGTCGTAAACCCAAATCTACCACCCTATTTCTTGAAAAAATGGAAACAGAGACGGGTATGGTCTAAAACCTTTACTGATATTCCTTCAAAGTCCCTTGATGTGTTTCTGATGGATTATTGTGTCTTCGGACTGCTAAAAAGAGCACTTTCTAAACGCTGACCTAAAACGATGATTAGAATATGGAAAGTAATGGAAGTGGAGTGGAATAACATACCACTGCCAATTTTAAGAAATGCCGTGTTATCTTGGAAATCTAGGTGTAGATTCATTCCAGTGAAAAGACTACCAGATAGAACATTTAAGGAGGAAATAATTTTATTTTAAACATTAATTATATTGCTGGAAAATCGTTCTAAAAATGGGTGACCATCCTCTGTAAAGTTCACCTTGAATTATTATTATGAATATTATAAAAATGTTTTGATGTTACCTCTTCTTAAAAGCAACTATACGCTTTCATGGCAGCAAAATCTTTAATGACATCTTCAAAATCAAATTTCAGCATTTGCAACAAGACTAGCGAAACTGGATAGACTTCCGAAGATGGTTCTTTACTCTTTTAAGAACACTTAACGATCTTGCATCTCATGCATTACAACTCTTAAGGCAATGTCCAGTTTAAAAAGGAGTAAATGTAACTACTTCTCAAAAGGTATTTTCTGAAATTCGGAAGGCCCTTAGAGCACGGCGGCTTTTATTGGTGTAGTCGTAAATCCGCCACTGAGCGTTTCATTTTTTTTTTTTTTTTTGGTTTTGTTTTTATTTTGTTTAGGGGTTTAACGAACACTGTGATCCTTTTTATTTTTTTGTTTATTGTTTAGGGGTTTAACAGCACTGTAAGAAACTTGATCACTTTTTTTTTCACTTATATTATGTTTAAGGGTTTAACGGCCACTGTGAGCACTCGATCAGTTTTTTTTTCACTTTTTTTGTTTAGGGGTTTAACGACCACTGTGAGCAACTCCATCACTTTTTTTTCCTACATTTTTTTCACTTTTATTTTGTTTAAGGGTTTAACGGCCACTGTGAGCACTCGATCAGTTTTTTTTTCACTTTTTTTGTTTAGGGGTTTAACGACCACTGTGAGAAACTCCATCACTTTTTTTTCCTACTTTTTTTTTCACTTTTATTTTGTTTAAGGGTTTAACGGCCACTGTGAGCAACTCGATCAGTTTTTTTTTTCACTTTTTTTTTGTTTAGGGGTTTAACGAGCACTGGGAGCAACTCCATCACTTTTTTCCTACTTTTTTTTCACTTTTATTTTGTTTAAGGGTTTAACGGCCACTGTGAGCAACTCGATCAGTTTTTTTTTTCACTTTTTTTTTGTTTAAGGGTTTAACGACCACTGTGAGCACTCGATCAGTTTTTTTTCACTTTTTTTGTTTAGGGGTTTAACGACCACTGTGAGCAACTCCATCACTTTTTTTACTACATTTTTTTCACTTTTATTTTGTTTAAGGGTTTAACGGCCATGTGAGCAACTCGATCAGTTTTTTTTTCACTTTTTTTTGTTTAGGGGTTTAACGACCACTGTGAGAAACTCCATCACTTTTTTTTCCTACATTTTTTTCACTTTTATTTTGTTTAAGGGTTTAACGGCCATGTGAGCAACTCGATCAGTTTTTTTTTTCACTTTTTTTGTTTAGGGGTTTAACGACCACTGTGAGAAACTCCATCACTTTTTTTTCCTACTTTTTTTTTCACTTTTATTTTGTTTAAGGGTTTAACGGCCACTGTGAGCAACTCGATCAGTTTTTTTTTCACTTTTTTTGTTTAGGGGTTTAACGACCACTGTGAGCAACTCCATCACTTTTTTTTCCTACTTTTTTTTCCACTTTTATTTTGTTTAAGGGTTTAACGGCCACTGTGAGCACTCGATCAGTTTTTTTTTCACTTTTTTTTGTTTAGGGGTTTAACGACCACTGTGAGCAACTCCATCACTTTTTTTTTCCTACTTTTTTTTTCACTTTTATTTTGTTTAAGGGTTTAACGGCCACTGTGAGCACTCGATCAGTTTTGTTTTCACTTTTTTTTTGTTTAGGGGTTTAACGACCACTGTGAGCAACTCCATCACTTTTTTTTCCTACTTTTTTTTGTTTAGGGGTTTAACAACCACTGTGAGCAACTCATTGTTAAAAATTAGCACTTAGAAATAAGCAAAAAGTACTGTTTTTGAGTACATTCTGGGCTTATAATAGAAAAAGAAACGAGTAATTTCACATTTTATGTAGATCTTTTTTAACAGTGTAAGCAGTCGACCGTGCCTAATTTAGAGCCACTTATTCCGGGGAAGAGAAAGAACCACTACCTTAAGACAAACACAACGCCTGAATATTGGAAAAGACACGTACTCATTTTAGAGTACACACAGGAAATCGATTGTGAGTATATCAAGTGTTTTTAATTTGAAATACATGTAATCATTTTTGAGTACATATATTTCAAATATATGTACTAAAAAAATCCACATATGTGCTCTAACTTCATTCAATTTCTGTGGGACACAGTAACTGAAGGAAGTTAGAGCAAATCTAGCGATTCTGAAGGATAGTTTGTAAGTTACAGAGAGCACACTAGATGACGCCACCGTGCAAGCGTACGAATTTGCACATAGTTGGCAGAGAGAAATTAGAGCGGGGGGGGGGGTGGCTTGGAAATGAACACCTTGATGTGTAACTAATCGCTGAATATCCGCCGTGCTCGTCCGATGCACGGCGGGTATTCAGCGATTGTTAGAAATTCCCACCACCACCCAGGTTCAAGCCTATCAGGCTAGATTAGAACATGCGGTCCATCCATCGAAGCCACCCGCGGTTCGATTTCAAATTTGGAATACGTGTACTCCATACATACTCATTTATTCATAGAATCAACTGGAAGTATATTATTCGATGGCACATCTGGGATAATAGATATACTCGTTGTCACATGCTGGGCAAATGGACCGCATAATTTTATGACACATATAGTGTTGAAGCAACAATATATTATTTATGAGATTGACAGAAATATAGTTAATGTAAAAACGTACATAAATATACTTTAGGCATAATTAAATTACTTGAGATCAATGAGTTTGTTGTGCTAATTATTTATGTGTGTCACTTTACGCATTTATTAAACAATTTCTCTTGAAATCTATAATATCTAAAATGAAGTAATTCGATATTATATTTATATTTATTGACGCAGTTATTTGTAAGTATGTAAGGTTACTTATATTTAAGCATTTCATGTACTCATTTACGATACGATTGTACTTAAAAAAACGAGTAGATTCATATTTTTATGTAGATCTTCTTTAACAGTGTAAGCAGTCGACCGTGCCTAATTTAGAGCCACTTATTCTAGGGAAGAGAAAGAACCACTACCTTAAGACAAACACAACGCCCATACTTCAGCGGGATTCAAACCTGGACCCATCTCGGAAGAATGGTCAGACGCCTGCCAGCGCTTAAACCACTGTGCCACCGGGACAACATTTCATTAAGTCTGATGTTGCATCGTACAATTTTTATCTTAAAACGATATACACTGCCGGACAATTGCTAACGACGGATTACAATAGCAACGATAGCAACCATAAAATGGAAGGCAGGAAAATGTGGAAATCAGTATAAGTGCGGGATACAGTAAGACGTGTTGAGCATATGCAAATTTTCGGATAGCCGAACTTGTTTGCGACGTCATAGCGCTGATAAGAGATATAAAGGATTTGACGCGTATTGACCGTTGTTGTTCAAACGCAAAGTTGAAAGGGAAAGAATTAATTGACGAACTTGCAATTTTCAGTATGTCTTCCCGACACCACCTAGATGATTTTACGTGTGGCCGTATTATTGGCAAGATTGAAGAAGGGCGAAAAATAACAGATGTTGCCATGGAGTTCGACGTCAGCCACAGTGTTGTTTCAAGGCTTTGGAAATCATTTTAAACAAATGGAGAGTGTAGCAATCGTCACGGGGGAAGTCGTGTTCGCAGTACGACACCTACAGAAGATCGGTACATAGTGCTACCAACAAAAAGACACCGGCGCAGCACAGCTAGTGAGGTAGCAAATCAGTTTATGGCTGCTACTGGCAAGCGGATCTCCCGAAAAACTGTCGCCAGACGTTTGCATGAAGGAGGACTATACGCCCGCCATCCTGTTGTGTGCATCCCATTGTCCAGACGTCACCGTACCGCCCGTTTGCAATGGTGCCATCAACATCGCAATTGGACTGATAACGACTGGTCTGCTGTCCTCTTCTAAGATGAGAGTAGATACAGTATATCGTCTGACTGTCGACGACAACTGATCTGGCGTAATAGTGGTACTGCATATTGTCCAGCAAACATACAGGAAAGGGACCGATATCCGACATGTAGTGTCATGGTATGGGCTGGCATCATGATCAATGGCCGTACGTCCCTCTATGTGCTTCCAACTGGGACTATGACTGGCCAACGATACATTAATGATGTTCTGCTACCTCATGTTCGCATGTTCCGTGGTGCTGTCGGTGATAGATTCATTTTCATGGACGACAACGCAACATGTCATCGAACAGTCGCTGTCCAGGAGTGTCTTGAGAGCGAGGATATTCAACGCCTCGTATGGCCAGCGCGTTCTCCAGATCTGAATCCCATTGAAAATGTGTGGGATGCTTTGGGGAGGAGTCTTGCTAGTCGCCAATGCCCTCCAATAAACAAGGACACCCTCATCCGTGCACTGACGGAGGAATGGGATAAATTACCCCGACAGCTGCTTGATAATGTTGTGCAAAGGATGACGCGACGTGTGGAATCTTGCATCGCCCTCCATGGTGGCCATATCCCGTATTGACATCTTACGCCGGAACGCCTGCGGACGGTAAGTGCATTTTTTTCACGTTTACGTATTCTGCACAAAATGGCTTGTTTGTCCCTTGAACACGTTCCAAAGCCTTCTGGATTTCAGAGCACAATATATTGTCTTTCTTGTAATGTCCTGGCATTCTGACATTATTTTATTTCACTTGGCATCCAACCACACTTACTTTTTTATGCGCTATATAGCAGTTTATGATCCGTCCTTAGCAATTGTCCAGCAGTGTATTTGTCAGAATGTTGGCGACTTGTACCAGCAAAACATAGGCGTGATGGAAAGAACATTTTCGCTAAAAGGGATTTTTTTTTACCTTAGATGCACAACTGAATTAAGAACAAGATGTATAATCTTTATATTTCCCTAAAGTATCAAATGCATGTAGAATTTTCTCGTTTTGTGAAAAATTTATTTGAAACTTAGAACGAATACGATTTGTTTTTATGATAAACATGTTGGCAGGTATGTTCAAAGGGAATATTTTTTAAGCTACATTTTTCCACTTGAAACGTAATGAACTTCTAATAAAGTCTAGAGTTCAGGTTACTAAAGGAAAAAATCTAAATTCAAGGATACTTTGTGTCCCCAAAGACATGAGTATGTTTTTGGGGGACGGTACTCTAATTTCGAAGACTACTCTCAAACATTCGTGACCACTGCTCAGTCCTTTTTTGAGGTAGAAACGGAAGATAGAAAGGCGAAGTTAGGGAGCATATTTTACCTTTGTCTTTCACCTTACTTCCAATCTTAAATAATTAAATTCAGGATTAGGAAATATAGAGATATCACAAATCTGTGTAACATCTCACCTCAGAAAAGTTAGTGTTGAAGAAAGCAGAATTTGTAGCATGTGTTTTTCAAATTCATCTTTACTGAGGGGGTATTCTAGAAGCGAATATTTGCGTGGCAATCTGATGATGATGATCTTGTCCATTCAGTCGAATCTAACTCTTGGCGATTCTGTTGACTGTGACACCCCATGGCTTCCACGATCTTGGACTTTCTCTCTCTCTCTCTCTCTCTCTCTCTCTCTCTCTCAGCTGTTCCATGTACAACTTAATGTTCATCTTGATTGTATCCAAACAAAGTGCTCTGGGTCGTTTTCGTCTTCTTGTTCCATGTCCAGCTTAACGTTCATTTTTATTGTATCCAGCCAACATGCCCTTGGTCGACTTCATCTCCTTGTTCCATGTCCAGCCTCGTCTCCTTGTTCCATATCCAGCCTCGTCTCCTTGTTCCATGTCTAGACTCGTCTCCTTGTTCCATATCCAGCCTCGTCTCCTTGTTCCATGTCTAGCCTCGTCTCCTTGTTCCATATCCAGCCTCGTCTCCTTGTTCCATTTTTGATTATATCCAGACAAAGTGCTCTTGGTCGTCCTCGTCTTCTTGTTTCCTCTACAATTCCAAACATCATTTCTTTTTCCAATGTGTCCGTTCGCTTTACATGACCAAAGTAAGTGAGCTATAGTCTGCTAATCTTTCCTTGAAGATTCACTTACTACTGAACGTAGGCTGTTACTGAAAGTACAATGTTACGGAGCGCTGTCACTCATTCTTGAACGTATGCTAGTTCCTGGATTATAGTCAGCAGATCTGAAGTACTTTAAGAAATACTACATTGTCAGCAGAACGGTGGTTAATCAGTCTCCATTGATTTTACCATCTTGTCTTTACCCCAACTAGCAACTCAATGGGCTATAAGCAGTCTCCCGTTCTTAATATAGGGCCACAGGTTCCTGGGCAAGGAGAGACCCAGTTCCGTTAAACGAACACTACAGCCATGCCTCAAAGGGATTTGAGTCCACGCCATCTCGGGAGAGAGATCAGAATCCAGCACTCTGACCATTGAGCCACCGGGCCGCTGTCACTTTGTCTTCCCAGTTCAATGAGTGAAAAACATTCTGCAATGCGACCATGAAGGACTTGGGAGACATGGTGTCAACTTGTCTCACTCCATATCCAATTTTATTTCGCGCTGAGTTCCCAAATAATTAAATGTTTGTATGAGGTGTGACAATTTAATTCACAGAAGGGTCATGTAATGTCTCTTGTGACGATGCGGGCCGAATCACGTACGTGCCCAAGCGTGTCCGGTTATGCTTCAAGTAATACATGCATTTACCGCAGACCAGTAGAGCCATTGGTAAGTTAACAGTTGGAAGTCTGTGTGTGAGTTTCGAGGTAAAAATGAGCTACAAAAATTTAACCAGCGGATAGACATTAAATTCTGTGCGAATATCGGTAAAACGTGCTACTGAAACATTAGGTTTATTTAAAGTGCCTTATGTTGAGGATGCTATGAAAAAAGTCAAGTAGCTTATGGTGAGGATGCTATGAAAAAGTCAAGTGGCTTGTGGTGAGGATGCTATGAAAAAGTCAAGTGGCTTGTGGTGAGGATGTTATGAAAAAGTCAAGTGGCTTACAGTGAGGATGCCATGAAAAAGTCAAGTGGCTTATAGTGAGGATGCCATAAAAAGGTCCTGTGGCTTATGATAAAAATGCTATTAAAAAGTCAAGTGGATTACGGACATGATGCTATGAAAACGTCAAGTGGCTTGTCGTGAGGATGCTATGAAAAAGTCAAGTGGCTTACAGTGAGGATGCCATGAAAATGTCAAGTGGCTTATAGTGAGGATGCCATGAAAAGGTCCAGTGGCTTACAGTGAGGATGCCATGAAAATGTCAAGTGGCTTATAGTGAGGATGCCATGAAAAGGTCCAGTGGCTTATGATAAAAATGCTATTAAAAAGTCAAGTGGATTACGGACATGATGCTATGAAAACGTCAAGTGGCTTGTGGTGAGGATGCTATGAAAAAGTCAAGTGGCTTATAATGAGGATGCCATGAAAATGTCAAGTGGCTTATAGGGAGGATGCCATGAAAAGGTCCTGTGGCTTATGATAAAAATGCTATTAAAAAGTCAAGTGGATTACGGACATGATGCTATGAAAACGTCAAGTGGCTTGTGGTGAGGATGCTATGAAAAAGTCAAGTGGCTTATAGTGAGGATGCTATGAAAATGTCAAGTGGCTTACGGTGAGGGTGCTATGTAAAAATCAAGTGACGCAAGAGTCAAAAAAAAAAAAAAGCATTTCACGCTCGCAGTTCAAGACTATGCTTGTGTGTATTTTCAATCACAGGGAGATAGTTCATCCCGAATTTATTGCACAAGGACAAACGCTCAAACAGCGATGTTATTTAGAGGTGCTGAAAAGGTTAGGGTATTCTGTTCGGAGGAAAAGACCTGAATTGTGGCCTTACAATATCCTGATGCATCCAGTGTTCGGGGCTTCCTGGCTGAGATATCACTTACAACATTGGATCATCCACCCTATTCACCTGACTTAAGCCCTTGTGATTTCTGGTTCTTCCCGAAACACAAAAACTTCCAACTGAATTAAAATCAACTATTGCAAAAATATCCGTATTTTTCGTGCTGATTTGTTCAATCTGAACAAACAACTTCCGTTTTTTGCACGATATTCCAAATAAAACATTATAAAACATGGACTGTGTCCCCAGTGCTGTTTAAAAAATGAGCAGTCTATGGAACCCAGTGTTTCATACACACACTGGGCTAAAAAACACTGGTTTCCAGAGACTGTGTCCCCAATGTTGTTAGCGTCTTAAAGAATAACTGTCGACACAATAACCTAGCCTTTGGAATCAGGACAAGAAATATCCATAGTCAGAAAAAAAAACATTCCACCATAAATTTGGGGTATACCGTATAACTCTAAGAGCTACTGATTCGTCCTTAGAAGACAAAATTTATATAGGATCGATACTACGCATATTAGGAACCAGGATCAAGGAATATAGATACAATGTCAAAATGGGTGCACAAACAACAGCACTATCCAGATTGACTTCGAAGGGAACGTTTTCACCAATTTGGGAAGAGTCCTGTGTCCTCACTATACTGCGAATACAAAATTCACTACACTTTTTGCGGAAAGTTTATTAATCCGTCAATATGGCGTGTCCTGTTGTAATGAAGAAACCCCTTGCTGTATCCCAAACAATCATTCGAACTCAGGTGATAACTCACACTAGAACATTTTTTGCAGTTTGTCATTGATTGTTAACGCGCATATATGTCACGCATCTATCAATCATGTGACGGAGAACTAAAAAAATCTCTTACATTAATTTGTATTCTCACATCGGAAGATGAGCTCAGTGCAAGCTCGAAAGATCTTATGGTTTTTAACTACGACATTATTATGTCTTTTAATTATAAATTAAATATTAGTCAATGGTTTTTAAATAGTGTTTATTTGGAATATCGTGCAAAAAACGGAAGTTGCTTTGTTCAGATTGTAAAAACTATTGCTTCCACTTATTATGCTTATTTTAATTAATTTCATGTTTCAGATTGAAATCAAAAGCTCATTTGGTTCCTGATTTCAATCAGACTCTGTGAGAAAGCAGATAATTATATATAACTCACACTGCAAGCATCACTCTTATATGGCACACTTGTGTGAACTTGTTTTTTTTTAGCACGTCTTTTGTAAAATGATCGTCCTTATGTTATCAGTTTGTCCGTCCCTCCTGCCGTCCGTCTGTCTGTAGACACTATATCTTTGCAACTATTAGTCCGATTTGAGAAATTCATTTTGCATTAGGAAGCTTAAATGAAATATGCGAATGATGATCCTTTCTTTCGTTTCTTTTACGATGTACAATTCGCCGCTAGAGGGCGTAAATGCAGATGATATCGAATTCAAATACATTTTATTTCATATATTTGATTCTAAACATCCAACTAAAAATGTTCTTCTACCTTTCAATTCCATTTATGTCGAAGTTTCAGGTATTGTCCCTTTTTCAAGTTACGCATAGATTTTCCGCTAGGGGGAGTAACAGTAAATTACGTTTTCCCTGTATCTCTGCTTCTTGTGGCCGCGGGTGGCCTAATGGTCAGCGTTCGTGACTGCCGTGGAGATAACCTCAGGTTCAATCCTGGGCAGGTAACACAGTATTTTTTTGTCATTTTCTTGTAGGACACAGTGAGTAGAGTTAAGGTCCCAGCCACCTACAGCGAGATCGCCTTTTGGGCAGGACACAGAAACGGAAGGAATGAGAGCAAGTCTAGCGACTTTGACAGAACAGTTTGTAGTGAAATTAGAGTACAGTAGATGGCGCCACCGTACAAGTACGATATTGCACATAGAGGGGTGAGAGAATTTCAGGGGGCATAGGAAAGGATACCCATTTAACCAGTGGGTCCAGCTTGGGGGCCGTCACTTAACGTGCTCGTCCAATGCACGGCGGATATTCAGCGATTGTTAGCAAATCACACCATCTCTGAAAGATCAGCCCAGGTTCGAACCTGGGGACCTTGCATTGATAGTCTGACTAGCTAACTACTAAGCCATCCACGGCTTACTGGGCAGGTACGAACGTTCGAACCGCTAAATACCCGCCGTGCGTTGGATGGGCACGATGAGCCGTCGGATCCTGGGTACTGGCTCCCCGGTAATAAATAAGGACGTCTTCCTCCCCCTTTCTACCTCGCTTCCGTGTCACTTTCCTATTGGGCACTCTAGTCCAAATCTCCTAGCTTCCTGTTTCTAAGGGTTGTTTAAGACCACACTCCCTTCCTAAAATCCTCTACATAAGATTTGATCTGATCTCTGCTTCTAGAACTTCGATCTCATTTTTTTCTTCAGAGGCTACAACTCCTGATGGAAAATCTTTTGCATATAGTTTCTAATTTTTGGCAAAGAATGGTTTGGCCACTATGAAGCATAAGTGTTAATTTCTGCTTCTAATGTATTTGCAGCAAATCTGAGCTCCTGAAAACTCGGCTGGGAAAAGGGCTTTCCTGGACCGATATCCCTCGCATCGAAAAACTTTTAGAGAATACTTTCTTCTTAAAATAATGCATGTTTTTCTCGTCAGGGGGCGTAGATGCATATCTTATATTTGTAGATATCTATACTTCTAAAAGTCCAATTTGAAAAATTGTTTCTTTGTTGGAGAGCGTTTCCGCTGCAAAATGTTCGTCATATAATTTCAAATTTTTCTTAATACAGAAGTCTGCAGCCAGAGAGCGTTGTGATGTGCCTGCCCAGCAGGACGCCCACTACATAAAGGCAGATAACAGCGATAACGAACGTCCGCGTAGCTCAATTGGTAGAGCGATTTATTCCGGAATGAGGGGACCATGGTTCGAGCCCCGGCGTAGACCAAAAATGACGGAGAAATTTATTTCGTTATAATGGCGCCCGAACTTTCCGGATGACCCGGCTGTTCAAGATCTCGCAATGCTGTGATATTCTTTCCACACCGCGAGATAGGAAAAATAAGAAAATCCCTTCTCCAGCGCTTCGAAAAATAAATGTGGGTGACGTTGCATTCCACACACCCGATTGACTGGTAGTTCTCAAGTGTACGTTCTTCAGCGGACGTTCTTCAGCTACGACGATTCATGGTCACGGCTGATCCGTGGGCCATGCCCCCGACCCCCTTTTTTTTTGGGGGGGGGATGTGACGTGCCTGCCTAGCAGGACGCACACGACATAAAAGCAGATAACAGCGATAACGAACGTAGGCGTAACTCAATTGGTAGAGCGACTCATTCCGGAATGAGGGGACCCAGGTTCGAGCCCCGGCGTGGACAAAAATGACGGAGAAATTTACTTCGTTATAGCGTAAGATCACGATTCCGCTAACAGAAATATTTGGTGGATTGAAAAACTTCTTTTTTCGGTCAGATCTACTGTTTTCCAAACCGGTTCCATTGACTTTGAATAGTTTTCATAAATTTAATTCGCGTCAGAACGGATCCAGAAGACGAGCTCAATACACCCGAAAATTTGGTCTCATCTTTCTTGTTTAATCTTTACGCGGTCTCTTTTACGACTGTTCGGTCAGAGGGAAGGGATACGGCAAGTTCAGTGTGTAAGAAAAATATATTAAAATATGTCAACTTTTTCAGAAAAATGCGGAAGTTTCTACACTTTCTTCTAATATACACTGAAATATTAAAAATATAGTTACAGAATTTAGGAGCACTAACTGTATTTATTTTAGCTTCGTCTTATAATCAGAATCGACTTATCTATGAATAAAGATAAGAAACATTTCTCAATTTCTTGAGAAATTTAACCCATTCGACTTACATTCGATATCGACTCATAAGCGAAAAGATACGGTTTGTAACGATGTGGAAGTCATTATTCTCTTAGAAATATGAAAAGCTTACAATGGAGTTATTGTAGAAATAGCTCACGTTAGATCGCCCATGGACCACCTTACATTTAACAGCAGTCTATTTAGTTGGCAGAGAATAATATGCATTCTGCTGGAGTTTAAGGGAACACGATACCGGACAATCCAATGTACTTGGACAATGAAGCGCTTTCCTGTCAACTTCGAGATTATACTCTTCGCCAGAAAATACATTGTAAAGAGAAAAAGAAAACCCACTTGTTCGCCTTTAGATTTGTTTGAAGTTTCATTTAAAGAAAAAAAAAGCCTTATGAGAAATTCTTTCATAAAAAAGTTAAGATTTATTATGATTACCGAGAGAAATCTTACAAGAGTGTCTCGTGAATCGCATTATTCTAAGAATGAGAAATCGTCTGAACCAATGAAAATTAAGCAAAATAAGATTCTTTGAACGCCTAGATTTCTCATGAGATTTTTACTCGTTTCTTTTTCATTTTCATGTTCAAGTTTACCAAGAAAACTAAAAATGTAGACTTTGCTGTGATAAAAAATTGCTTTTCAGTTAGGAGAAAAAACTTAAAAAAATACTTGTTAAAATTAAATGAATCGGTGAAATTTATTAACCACTGAAACTCGAAAGACCCAGATGAAAAGTGATACTTGATTTTTCTAACAGATCATACGAAGGTGATCTAAGAATAACTAGGTTCGCTCCATACTCATTTTATGAGAAGAGCAAAATCTCTTTCAGAGAATCGAACCCTAAAGTAACGGCAATCATTTTGATGACAGTTTTTAAAAGTATTATATATAATTCAAGACTACACACTTGTGATATTCATTCAGAATAAATTATCAAGGTTTTTTTCACAATTAAATGTTTTATTAACATCGACTATAGTTTCGCAGAGCGTTTGGGTCGCCATCATCAGGACGAATGGAGCGTAAACAGAGTTCTGACGGTCATGGTTTTTGGTGAGTTGACCTGATTCGACTAACGAGCTTAATATATTAGAAGCTTTCCACATATACCGGAATTCTTCACGACTTGTCAACGACATGACGTCTACGATATTTCTTTCAAGCGCGTGGAAACAACTCACCAAAAACCGTGACCGTAAGAACTCTGATGATGTCCCAATGATTTGAATGTTTACGCTCCATTCGTCCTGATGATGCCGAGCCAAACGCTCTGCGAAACTATAGTCGATGTTAATAAAATATTTAATTGTGAAAAAAACGTTGTTAATTTATTCTAAGTTTTTAAAAGGTTTATTGACTCCAATATAACAATCTAACATATACGTTGGCTCGTAGGATTCACTGATCGAGAACTATTCTGGTTTAATCGCCTTACTCTCGTTTTCCGATAACACTTTTCCATAAGGATCAACGCTGACAAAAGTTGGTCTCGTTTCCTTCCCGTAGAATATTAACTTTTTACTTCGGATTGTTCAAAGGATATTGTTCAGTCTTTGCACATGCTTCATGCTTATACCAAATTTTTTGTGTATTATTAATGGTATCATATCTTCAACTATAATTCTTCAGTGCTAAACATTTTTCATTTTCGCTTGTCAATGAATTATGGCTGTCAGCCTAAGTTAAAGAAAACAACGTTTTGTTACAATAATTTTAATTTTTCTTGTCGACTGCGGTTGCGCAGTGCTTTGGTCTAGCTCCATCAGGACGGATGCCATGTAAATATTCAAGTCGCTGTGACATCGTTAACAGTGTTAGCGGTCACGGTTTCTTCTAAAGTGCTTCGACGAACTTGATAGAAATGGAGTGGATGCCATGTAGTCAACAAGTTGCAAACAATTATGATATATGTTGTAATGCTTTTCTGTTCAATTTTCTCTACTTAAACATTACTTTCGTACTATCAGACGTCTCACTAGAATTTGGCACTGCTAAGCCTCGGATAGTTAGCCCATAAGCAATTCTCAACTAACTGCATACTGAGCTAAATTAGGTGACCTAACAGCCAGAAGAGAGAAGTCGTGAAAACGCTTACTAGCATATGGACATAAATCAGGCTGTTCTTCCATGTAACGTAACCGCAGAAATTTGAAAATTGCATCGTCCTGGAACCGAAATCAAACCCGCATCTCCTGATTTGCGCTCGAGTATGCTGGCCATTATACAAAACAGTACTCGACAGCGAATCAGGAGATGCGGGTTTGATTTTTGTCCCAGGACGTTGATATTTTCAAATTTCTGGGGGTTACGTTACATGGAAGAACAGTTTGATATATGTCCGTATTAATTATTCCATGTGCTTTCAACTTGATGTATGTATATGACACTTACTAGCAAATAGTCTTTATTATCAACGTTGCACTGCTCTTCAGGAAAACAACGTATCCACAAACGATCTCATCAACACCATTCAGAATAGTGATCCTGTATCAACGTAGATTCAGCATATGATATACTAATTGTAATAATTGCATCAGTTTGCTACGGTACTAACAAGAATGTCACTCTCTTTTGGATTCCTTCCAAATCTTGCCATCCGAGGACTGAGTGTTACTTTCCTAGATCACTTTGAGGTCCTCTTCTTGAGTACTGATCGCGAATACCTTCCGAATTCTTTCAAACTTCCGTTTTCAGGCGACTGAGTGCTATTATTTTCTGGACTCTTTTGAAGTCTTGTGCAGTATTTTTTTCCGAATTCCTTCGTATTGCATAAGAGGACTGAATGTAACGATCTTCCAGATTATTTCGAAGAGTTTTCTACTGAGGATCCAATCCTACCCTTTTATGAATTCCTTCGAAATCTTGCTTTCGGAATGCTACTGTCTCTTATGGATTCTATAAATGTCTTGCCTTCAGAGTACTACTCTCTTCTGGATTCCTTCCAAGCCTTGCAATCTTCAGAATGTTACTCTATTCTGAATTCCTTCAAACCCTTGACTTCAAAGATCCAATCTTCTGGATTTCGCCTTCAGAATACTACTCTCTTATTTATTCCTTCCAAGACTTGCCATCTTTAGAATGTTACTCTATTCTGAATTTCTTCAAACTTTTGCCTTCAGTGAACCAATCTTCTGGATTCCTTCAACGTCTTGCCTTCAGAATACTACTCTATTCTGAATTCCTTCGAACCCTTGCCTTCAAAGATCCAATCTTCTGGATTTCGCCTTCAGAATACTACTCTCTTATTTATTCCTTCCAAGACTTGCCATCTTTAGAATGTTACTCTATTCTGAATTTATTCAAACCCTTGCCTTCAGTAAACCAATCTTCTGGATTTCCTCAAAGTCTTGCCTTCAGAATGCTACTCTATTCTGAATTCTTTAAAACCCTCACCTTCAGTGTACCAGTCTTCTAGATTTTCTCAAAGTCCCGCCTTCGGAGTGCTACTCTCTTTTGGATTCCTTCAAAGTCTTGCCTTTAGAATGCTACTCTATTCTGAACTCCTTCAAGCCCTTGCCTTCAGTGTACCAATTTTCTGGATTTCCTCAAAGTTTTGCCTTTAAAGTGCTACTTTTTTCTGGACTCCTTCAAAGTCTTGCCTTCAGAATGTTACTTTCTTCTGAATTCCTTCAGGGCACCATTTTCTTCTGGTTTTCTTCAAAGTTTTCCTTGAGAGTGCTTCTCTGTTCTGAATTCTTCCGAAGTTTTGCCCCCACAGAACAGAGTACGACGCTATTCTGGATTTTGAATATTTCTCATTACGGACTGTCTCCTTTATATTAGCAAAACTGATCATATACATAGCCTTATAAAATGCAAGACTAGTGACTGAGGGTAAGAATAATGAATTTTATATACCTGTTCAGTTTTAAAATATTTTATCAAATTAATTTTTCTCTCTTTGATAAATTAACCAAAACAATTGTATCATATTTAAACTATTACATCATATAAAATTTTTTCTCTGTGTCTCTAATTAACCTCGATTATTAATGTATCACACAAGGAACAAGAATTAACTTTTACGAAAAAAGGCACTACTTTTCTTCTGGCAGTCACCTGATGAAAAGAGTTAAACTCATACATCACACCATTTCACTTGAATTATTAGGGAATTTTCCTTTGCCAACTGGGCAAATAATTGCGGGAAATGTCGCATCATAGATATAGATAAAACGTTTTCAAATAAAATTTCATCTCAGCCCGTGAAAGTCTCACACGCCAACTAAGAACAAATGTCTACATGCGGAAAACTATTCTGAAGTGGCAGAAAAGCATTTACTTCAATGTTAGCTCTAAACAGAAAAAATCAGATGCCGGTTGCAAAAGTTTTGTAAGGAAGCATGAATCCTCCCTTTCTGTTCTTCGAATTTCGTTCTTTTGTTACAGAATTTTATTTAATAAGTTGAATGCTAGAGATACAGCAAAAATATTTGAGAATTCGAAAGAGAAAATAGAATTATCGTGCATAAAAGAATGCGCCATTATGCTCTTTAGAAAACTTTGTGACAAATCACCGCAGGTTTCAGAAGCAGGAGGGAAAAGCGTGGAATTCTGAAAGTGGGAAATAATGGCAACGTTTCTTCCTAAACAGCAGAAAAGTGTCTATTGTTTCTTATGATTAACACCAAATACATCTTTTTTCAAATTTTCTCTTTAATCAATTCCTTGGAAAGGGAAGCGATGCTCTCGTCTAATCTGCCGATCATTTATTTTCATTTCGTACTCATCTGAGTTTTCTTCGTTGTTCGTGGGGAGGGACCACCTACAAAGCCCTGGACGAAAAAGCTGCTTCCCAAACCTTGCTTAATCAGATTACCCCTATCTCTTACCCTTCATCAATTCTGAAACTTATGCTTTACGGAAAAATACAAACTTTACAACCACGGGTCTTGATTGATCATCTCCGAATTTCATGACAAGCTGTGAAGTGGAGGGAAAAAAGAAAAGAGTGGAGTACTTAATGCGTTGTTGTTCTCGTTAACCGGGCAATATAATGGCGTGCTTTGTTTACGGTACTCACAGAGCGCTTCATTGTTAAGCTTGTATGTTAATTTTAACTCAAAACTTTGTGGTTAAACGTCGAGTTATTGTTATAAAGGAATAGTCTGAGATTTCCTGCTACCCTGCATGTCTATAAATAGCTCATCTTCTAACCCCTTAAGTGGAAAACTTTACGTAATAACTGTGTTTCAGATATCAAGAGCTTGTATTTGAGCAAACGTAGCAACGCACACGAGGGAGAAAAAGACGACATGACTTGTTTACCAGTTCATATGAAGGATCAAACTGAGCTTCATTCTTTTTTCAATAGATGCGTAGAAATTTGACGTCTGTACATCATCCGACAGAAATTTTCTGAGTAATCAATTGGAAATCGAAATAACAAGTCGCGGGAGAAACAGACAGAGAAAGAAATAAAAACAGAGAGAGAAAGATAGAGAGGTTTTTCTGTGTCAAAACGACGACGCTTTTGGAAAAAGTGAGGAGTGTCTGAGGAATTTCTCGCATATGATTATCTAGAATTTTTCTGAATAATCTGTTAGAAAGTGAAATTACATA
The DNA here is from genome assembly GCA_039090855.1 of Macrothele yani. Lineage (NCBI taxonomy): Eukaryota > Metazoa > Arthropoda > Arachnida > Araneae > Macrothelidae > Macrothele > Macrothele yani. The sequence continues at coordinate 27,760,472 of CM077001.1, forward strand.
CCTCTAGAGAAAGACAGAGAGAGAGAGAGAGAGAGAGAGAGAGAGAGAGAGAGAGAGACAGACAGATAGACGGACGAAGAGACAGATATTTATTCTGATAAAAATAGCGTCGCTTTCCCAGAAGCAGAGCGGAGTGACCGAAATTGGTCGCACCTGTTGATTATCCCGGAAATTTCAGGATAATCAGTTGGAAACCGAAATTACATATCACAGGAGAGAGAGAGAGAGAGAGAGAGAGAGTGAGAGAGAGAGAGAGAGAGACAGATAGACAGAGACACAGAAAGATAGAGTTCTTTCTGTATCAAAATGACGAAGCTTTTTCAGGAGGAGTGAGAAGTGAATGAGGAATTCCTCGCACTTTATCATCCAGCAGTGTTCTAGATAATCAATTGGAAACCGAAATTACATACCGTGGGAGCGAGAGAAAGAGCGGGAGAGACAGAGAGAAAGAAAGGGAGAAAAAAAGATACAGATAAATTTTTCCGTATCGAAATGACGACGCTTTCGCAGAAGGAGTGACTGAGTAATTATATTTGTCATACGCATTGATTATTCTAGATAATCATTTAGAAACAGAAATTACATATCGCAGGAGAGAGAAAGAGAGAGAGAGAGATTTCTGTATCAAAATGAGGATGCTTTCGCTGAAGGAGTGTGGAGTGACTGGAATTTCTGGCGGCGGTTGATTATCCAGTTATTTTCAGCATAATCAGTTGAAGTCCGGAATTACATACGCCTGGAGAGAAAGAGATTAAGGGACAAAAAAAAGACACAGATGGATATTTTTTATCGAAATGACGGCGTGATTTTGCAACTGGAATGACACAAATTTCTTACATCCGTAGATCATTCAGATATTTTACAAAGAAAGAGAGAAACAGACAGACAGGAAGAGAGAGAGAGAGAGAGAGAGAGAGAGAGAGAGAGAGAGAGAGAGAGAGAGAGAGAGAGAAGCCACAGAGAGACTGTTCCGTGTCGAAATGACGAATTTGCAGGAGTGAAGAGCGACGGAGAAATTTCTCTCAGTTGATTATATGTCCTTCTGTGCGTTTCCCTTTCTAAATTTATATATTAATAAAAACAGCAGAAATTCCCTTTGTAACTAAATTAACATTTAGAACTATAATCGTTTTCCCGCCCTTTACGTAACAAAAATTTTCGGACGGTATTTTTGAAATCTCCGTTACTGAAATATTCACATGACCAGAATTGAAACGGGTTAACAATTTTGGACCCAGACCCGACCCGGACCTAGCCGTCACATAAGTGGACCCTACCCGGATTTGACCCGGACAAATTAGCTTTGAACTATAAATTCGAATATATCATCATCATCAACATTGTCAATCATTATCAATCCACTGCTGGATGAAGGTCTCCCCAAGTTTCCTCAACAACGGACTGTCTTAGGCTAGTATCTTCCATCCACCCATCTCCCACGTGGTCTTCTTCTGGGTCTTTTCATGTCCTTTGGAATCCAGTCTAAAATGTATGCTGTTCATCAGTGGTCCGTTCTCTTGACGATATATCCAGCCCTTTGCCATTTCAGCAATTTTATTTTGATCATGATGTCTTCTACTCTTCCCATTTTCCTTATCCACGAGTTCCACTTTTTATCTTTCTTGGTGACACCAAGCATGCATCTCTCCATGCTCTTTCAGTTGGCTGCAGTGTTTGTAGATATTTTTTAGTTAACGCCCACTTCTGTGCTCCATACGTAAGAACTGGAAGGATTCATTGATTAAAAACTTTTCTTTTAAGATATAATTGTATATTGCTCTTAAAAATTGTACTGTTTCTTCCAAAAACTCTCTAACCAAGTTTTATACGCCAATTAATTTCTTCATTAATGCGACCCTCGCTTGATGTCTGCTGCCCAAGTCAAACCTAGGAACTGCTTATCTTCCGCTTTTCCGCATGAATTAATAAATCTTTATTCCTTGTAAATGCATTGTACGTCAGTTTTATCTTCTGAAAGTTCATTTTGAGTCCCATTTCTTTAACATTTATTAAGCAAATTCCTGAATCATACTCTGCAGCTACGAAGTATTATTTCAAAAAACCTCCGAAGGGTTCTTTGATTTTTTTCTTTACAAAAATAAAACAGAAATAAAACCGGGTCAAAATCGGGTCAGGAACACTCTGACCCGACCCGCTTGACCCGCAAGAAATTGTCGACTCGCTGATCAGTGACCCATTTCCATCTCTGTACATAACCGTGAATTTCTTCTGTATTTAATGTAAATGTGCTTTTGCATAAGCATTTGTTCTATTTTTGTGTTACAAAAATTGTTGACAAGAGATCTTGCTCCGTAGCTACAGTTCGGATCTACGATTCACAAGTTAGGACGGTGACGTCATTCAATGACGTCGCGATTATTCGTCTGCGAGGAAGGCGGGATGAGCAAACCTTACTGTCTATTACCCTTGTGCTGAACGAACATTTCTGTTTTATGAGTGCAGAAAATTTTGGGCACCATTTGATTCAGGTACATCGGAGGATTAAAAGGGTTTAGTGGCATGTTTGAACAAGCAATCGTCAAACACATAAACCTACAATCTTTAAAACTTTATAAAAGGAAGTATCAGAATCCTGAGGTTAGTATTTTTCTTATCCTTTCCGTTTGTTGCCAGGATATTATACTCAGTAGCTGGAAGTGAATGTCTCTCACGACATGAAATCTTAAAACTAGGGAATAACACATTCACTTTTCGTTGCTTTTTCCGCCGAAATATATCCCGTTATAACACACATATAATGAGCTGATTCGTACAAAAGATGTGCATAAAAGTTCATACTTGGCCTAAGGAGTATAAAGCACTCATTGATACATGTCCGGCTAAATTAGTTATCCATGCAAACAGTGCGATAATATACCACAGGACAGTAGCATTTAAACGTGACTCCATCCCCCATTATCTCTTGCTCAGAGCGCAACTTCCCCCTTTAACCGCACATATTTTTACACTTTAAAATATTCTCTGTGCATTTAGGAGATTCCATTATTATCCATCCCAGGACTGACGTAATTAGTCATAAGACGCGACTGAGTACGAACTGGATTTGGAGTTTTCGTAATTGGCCAGAAGACGTTCACACAGATACATACACACACTCAGGTGGAGAGAAGGAAGTCCCATCTTCAGAACCACGCTGCTGTTCATTAACGTTGCCAGATTGTGAAAATGTACTCCATTAAAACTCTTCCCTCTCTTTTCACGGGTTCGCGTTGATTGCCTTGTGACGTCACTGTGCTAAGTGGGGGGAATGGCAGGAGAAGCGCGAGAAATCGCGAGATGGATGTTATCTTTGTAAGTTCCTTAGCGCTACCAAGAAGTAAACTTTTAAATTACTCTCCTTGATGGGTAAGGGGGGGAGGGGAGAGAATTCTGGAGAAGACTAGGATAGAGCGAGAGAGGGAGAACCATTTCCACAAATCTTGTTAAAGAAGATACAGACCTCGCTTTAAACTAATGTCCGTACCACTCTCGCGAAATTTCGTGTTTTGATGTGTAACTTTTGAATCTGGCAGTGACTTTGAACACTTATCTAGCGGAAGAAGATATCGTACACGTCTGAGAGCAGTTTATAACTAAACAACTAAAACATTTGGGTTTAATTAACAGCTAGTAAGCTTTTACCTTTATCACTTCCAAAATATAATTAAAAAAATTACCTTACTCGTGTTACTATCTGCTAAATCTTGGGTTCGTTTTACATGGGAACAGAATATAGGGTCAAATACGTTTTCTAAAAAAAGATATATTTCGTAGAAGAAGTCTACAAACAAAGTATATTTATTAACAAGAGTAGAAATTCATGAACTTTTCTAATTAAAAAAAATCTTGAACCCTCACAGCAAAAGTCCATCAGGCGGTACGGCAAATTGATCGAAATGAGCTCCTCAAATGCGGTTGATGGTTTCGAATTTGTTAACAGCAACTAAAAATATGTCCAGAATGTTTTTGCAACTCGTTTATTGAGGGCTTTTTGGTCTATTTTAAGGTAAGGGTTTGTGGTATATTCTAAGCTGCAACATTTTCATTTATTCTCCTCTGGACTACGTAAATAGAAATTACTCACAAAAAACTTTACTTACAGTCACCGAGCATTATGGTATCTCAGTAACGATAACAAAGGAATCCACTCATTGAATCTTCTGACGTACGCTAAAGGTGAAGAATGTGTCAAAACGACTGCAGCGATACATTCATCCCGTGAGTGTAGTTCAGTCGGTTAGAACACTTTCCAAAAATTCCCGTTACCAACAAAAGTGTTTTCACATTGGCGCCAGATTGTGGAAAATTGATCTATTGCCCGTTGGGTTCTCCCAAAAATGTGTGATCTTTATTCCACACATCGTCTGGAATGAATAAAAATTCTTTCTTCGCTAAAAATAGAAAACTAATTAAGAGGGAGATGATGTGCCATACCAGAGAGATGCAGCACGTGTCAAGACGACGAATCTGCAGCGATAAATTTCGTCGGTGTAGTTTAGTCGGTTAGAACAACTGGCCCCAGAGCGAGGAGGTGCGGTTTCGATCTCCGTCATGGACAAAAGTGGGTTTTCACAATCTCTATGAGCAGTTTCAAGATTACAAAATGGAGAAACAACACAATCATTCTGTGAAAATAAGCCCTTCTTCTGCTGGTGGTGGAATTCGAACCCAGTCTCCTCGCTCCGGAGCGAACAATTCTCCAGAGTGAAGTACGCCGACCTTGGCTTATCCCTGTTACTTGCCGCTTTTTGACTTTTGCGTTACTTCAGTAGTAAGTCGGTATGGGATGGAATCGTACGTTTCCGGGTCAGCCGACAAACCAGGCTTGAAGGATTTCGTTATAGAAGAAGGAGTTCTGATTAATTCCATACAATGTGTGGAAGAAGCATTACACATTATTCTCGACCTTCACGGCCAGGAGTTTAATTTTTATGTCCGCGCACCAATGTGAAGAAAAGCCTTCTTTTGCGGGTGGTGATGTTCGAAACCAAGTCTCCTTGCACCGGAGGCAATTATTCTCCCGACTGAACTATACCGACCAGTGTATAATTGAAACTTATACAGTCGTCGGTATAGTTCAGTCGGGAGAATACTTATATTATCAGTGTATAATTGAAACTTATACACTGATAAAGATAATCTTAGAAACTTGAAACTTATACAATGATAAAAACGTTTAGTTAATTCAACAAAACTTTTTGTCGATAAACAGTCAACGAAAAAATTTGTTGAATTTGCAAAATTTTTTTGTTGAAATTTTTGTTGATTTTACAAAATTTATTGTTAGCACGACAAAACGTTTTGTTCATTTAACAAAATGATTAGGTCAATTTTTGGGAATTTTTTGATCCAACAAAACATATTGTTATCGTGACACAATAAGTTTTGTTGCTATAACAATATGTTTTGTTGCTATTACAATATGTTTTGTTGCAGCAACGAAATATTTTGTCATGATAACAATATCTTTTGTTGGATCAAACAAATTCCCAAAAATCGACCTAATCAATTTGTTAAATGAACAAAACGTTTTGTCGTGATAACAATCGATTTTGTTAAAACATCAATAATTTTCAACAAAATAATTTTGCAAATTCGCAAAACATTTTGTTGATTCAACAACATTTTGTTGAATTAACAAAACGTTTTTCTCAGTGTATTATGTGACTGTAGCGCATTTAACTGGAACACTTTCCTTCGACAGAATGAGTCACATGGTGAGTACGTCTTCTCACCTTTTCATAAGGTAAACTCGATGGACAAGTTATTATATACACTTCTCCTAATAACGTGTTGCTCCTTCTTTTGCCCACATAACAGCAGCCATACTTCTTGCTAAGGATTCATTTAGGCGTTAAAAGCATGGAGATGTTATTACCTCCCATAAAGTGAGATTCGCCGGTTGTAGAGCATGCGCAGTTGTCGCTTGGGATTGGTAGACTCAAACAAATCTTCCAAGTTGTCGCAAACATTCTCAATGGGGTTGAGCTTCGGTGACCGTGGGGGCCATTCTAATGCGGCAGACGTACTTAAATACTCCTGGAGACAATCGGTCGGAGAAGAATAGAAGAATGCGATGTGGTATAATGGTGTCCTGTTGAAAGTTGGCATCATGGTGTGGGAAGAGAATTGTTAGAAACGGGTGTGGATGGTTAGTGAGTATGTTCACATACTTTGTGCTGGAAGTCTCGACATGTACGCGGAACCCAAGAAAATCCATGTAAACGCCCCTGAAACTGTTATACCGTCTTCATCTCACAGCTTCGTGTGGATTATGCAATCACGCATCCTTTTATCGACGTGATAGAGCTGATACCGTGATTCGTCAGACCAGATGGCGTGTTCCCAGTCTTCTGCATTACAGTTGTGATGAGACTTTACCTAGTCTTTTCGATATCTTGCTGTCCATAAGGGGGCACGATGGGTACTACAATATAGGGGATACGATGTATTGATTTCCATAGTATATTTTTTCATGATATAAAGGATAATCTTTGCGCATAAGCTTGTGGACGAATCCTTATTAAATTCCGACATATCTGGTCCGCGATAGCAGTCCGATTCCTTGTAACGAAGCAAGACATTCTGCATTCACCTGGAGAGTCAATTAAGGCCGCATTCCTGCCTTTGGTTGGACGTTTTGTCGTGTTTGACGTAGTCTTGGTGCAAACAGGCGATGGTCTGAAGTGGAAAAGTCTAACAGTTCAGTAGTTGCGCTGGTGGAGCAACCGGCCTTCTTCGCCATTACTATTTGGCCTCATTCAAAAACATTTTACGTCGTTTCCTTTACCATGAATACTTTTCCGTTACTAGTATCCATTTCAAGGAGTACTTTTCTCTCTATAGGCAATATAGTTTCAGCCTCCCACATGACTGGATGAGATACTTCTGCTTTGAATTTGTTACCGGAGTGTATGCAATAATTTTTTCATTCAGTGTATATAGCAGACAATTCTATAAATTCGGTCTATTTGCACACTAGGCATTATATTTTACCAGATGAGCTCTATATGCACGGATAATATTATTGAGAAGAAATTTGGTTGCACCTTGTTCGATCAGAATGACCTTCATGATACCAGATCCGTTCTGGAGGAGAGCAAAAAATTTTAGTATTACTGAGTAATCAACTGTCTGGGCTGGTAATACTCAAGAAATACACCCGAGAGCCAAAACATTACGACTAGCGCGTGTGACGCAGCAAATTGACGCAACTCTAGGTAAGCAGCGGTGCATATGAAGTTATAAATAGCACCTCCTACTCCTAAGCTCCGTTAATGTGACTCCTTCTTGTTCTTCAGATGGGAAAGGTGGCGGATTTAAGCGAGTTTGAAAAAACCAAATTGCAATCGCTTGCCAGACGTCTGGGTCAAAGCACTTCTGAGACGGCAAGGCTTGTGAGGCGCTTACGGTGAGCCATGGTTAGTAGATGAACAGAAAAGAAACATCTGCTGCAGTTAAATATCGTCTGCTAAGAAAATGGTGCACGTGAACAAGCTGTGGATAGAAGGTTATGTTTTTCGATAAGAAATTACAGGAAATAAGAGAATTGAAAGTGGCAATAGAGTGTTAGATGAACAGAAAAGAAACATCTCCTGCAGTTAAATATCGTCTGCTAAGAAAATGGCGCACGTGAACAAGCTGTGGATAGAAGGTTATGTTTTAGATAAGAAATTACAGAAAATAAGAGAATTGAAAGTGGCAACAGCTTGTTAGATGAACACAAAAGAAACATCTGCTGCTGTTAAATATCGTCTGCTAAGAAAATGGCGCACGTAAACAAACTGTAGAAACGAAGTTATGTTTTTGCTTTTATACTCTGTAATTAAAACATGCTGTAAAAATCATGGAATTAGCATTTCTAAATGAAAAATAAGTAGTATGATTCATAACAGAGCGAAAAATCGTCAAGAATTGCTCTTAACGTGAAAAACAACACCAAAAGAATATCCAAACCAGTTAGTAAAATCGTGCAATGCATTGATACACTTTCCAACATATCAGAAATCATTACTAAAAGTTATGAGGATAATGGCTGTGGAATAAATCTTACTCATGTGACCTGGGCTTTGACCCCATTTTGATTATATTAAACAGAATTAGTTCAGTATACCTCCGGGACAACATGCTAAAGTTTTGTCGTAATAGAAGCATTTTTAGTCAAGTTATGAGGATAATAGCTGTGGAAAAAATCTCTCTCCTGTGCCCTGACCTTTAACCCATTTTAGATGACATTCAACAGTATTGGTTCAGTGTACCTTGGGAACAACATGATAAAGTTTTGTGGCAATCGAAGCATTTTTACGTATGTTATGACGCATGAGGTCGATTGAACGGATCTCGCCTGACCTTTGATCCCATTTCTTCCATTTTCAATAGGGTATGTCCTTAGGTAGTCCCCTACCACATATTAAAATGTCATCGAAATCGAACCATTTTAAGTGCGTTATCGTGCGGATAGACAATCGGACAAAGCTGGAGCATATACACCTGCTATCTGCCTTTATCTCATGTGCGTCCTGCGGTGCAGGTACGTCACAACAGTTTATTTGAACAGTAAAGCATTTTATGCAAAGTAACTAAACCGTTAATGTTGCTTATCTTTCTTTCCGATGTTTCGATGGGATGTGTTCCCTTAAATCGGCATATCAAGTATATCGACAAATACTGCAGCATACAAAAACTGAGTTTGAAGCTTTCGGAAAACGTATCACATAAAGCTTTCATTGCGTCAAACTAAAATACCGAGTAAACTAAGTTTAATGCGATAATATTAAACTTAAGGAGCAGAAACCCTGTGAAAGTAGGGATACGAAAGAAACAGTACAAATGAACGCCACCTGTTCTGATATCCTCCGTGTTTTTTAATGCGAAATGACAGAGCAATTACTAGAAACTTCGCAACAACAGTACACGAGAGTATAAGCAACTTTAAACTGCTAGATCCGAATAGAGGAAAACTTTTATATACTTAAAAAGGACCACCCTGTGCAAATCAAGAAAATTCTAAATTGTCACAGGTGATTTATATTCCACGACAGTGAAACATTACTTTTAGTGAAAAATTACTGTTACTTATTATGAGAATAAATTACTTCATCCCAGTACTTTCAAAAAGTGGTCAGAGGAAAGGAAAATCAGGAACCATTGGAAAGGCGTGGACGTCCACGGTTCATCGATACTACAGGTGAGCGAAGGCTATTCCGTATGGTGAATCCAACAAAGATGATACTGTTGCCCAACTCACCGGTAATTTGAATGGTGATAAGGACAGTAATGTGTTACAACATACACTGAAGAGCAATTGAATTAGAGATACCTGTCTAGTAACGTGTAGCACCACCTTTCGTCCTGATGACGGCGGCGTTTGGACTCGACAAGACACCGGAAGCGTTGGGAAGTCATACGGATCCACAACCCCTGAACAAGCTCCCACAGTTCACGAAGATTTTGTGGAGGGGGTTCATCTCTCTCGATGGAATCACAGGTGTGCTCGATGGGATTGAGGTTATGTGACCTAGCTGGCCAAGGAAGCGAGGTCACGTCGGTGGAGTGTTCATCCAACCATTCGGATACAATTCGGGAGCTGCATTGTCTTGTTGCAGGATGAGGTCCCCAGAGGGATGTTAAAGACGCACAAACGGGAGCAAATGGTCGTCCAGGATATCCCGGTAACGTTGAGCTGTTGAGGGACGATGTTACACGTACCGGGGGTCCCATTTCAGTCCACGGAAATAGTCCCCAGACGAAAACGCCACCCTCACCAGCTTTAAGAGTACCCAGCGAGCAAGAAGGATCCATCGCTTCATGTGGTTTGCGCCGTACTCGTATCCTGCCATCCGCATGTACCAACGTGAATCTGGACTCATCAGTCCAGGCAACATTTTCCTACATGTCTAGGGTCCAGTGGCGATGTTCCCGCGCCCATACTAATCGTTTCACCCTGTGATGTGCGGTAAGCAGTGGTACCTTCGTGGGACGATGGCTTCTGTACCCCATAGCGAGGAGATGGTTCTGGATGGTGTGACTGCTTACACGTTTTTGCGCACCAGCGTTAAATTGCCGAGTGATTTCTTGCACTGTGGCCCGTTTATCCGCTGTTACAATGCTAGCTAGCCGACGATGATCGCGCTCATCCACACGCTGTTGTCCACGGCAGTTGGACCTCGCACGGATGGTTTTACCGGATTCGATGTACGGTGCACCCGTGACACAGTGGCTCTTGAAAATCCCAGTGCCTGCACGACTTCCTAGATGGAGTGACCCATTCGTCGGGCCCCGATAATTTGCCCACGATCAAATGCGCTTAGATCCTTCTTCTTACCGATAATGCGTCCGACTCTTACTGATTCCCGTCGCAGCACTTCTTATATTGTTGGATCTCTGCATACGTCATGTCGTTTCCGTTTACAGGGCCTCCCACAGCACCACATGTGCCTAACGCCAGCTGTCTCTAATTCAATTGCTCTTCAGTGTACAGTACATTGAACGCTGCTGAAAATGAGGCAGCGTATCTGCCAGCCGTTAGCAATGCTCATGATAACCTCTATTCACTGCCAAAATACCTCCACAAGCATCAAGACTGGACCTGGAATGAATGGAAGAAGGTCGTTTGGTCTCCTAAAGCTTGTTTTCTGTTGCACCATGTGGACTTCTTGGTACGTGTGCTTCGTTTACTTGGCGAAGTTTGGGCACCAGGATGAATCTTTTGAAGAAAACAAGGCGGTGGTACAAGTGCAATGCTTTAAGCAATGGGTAATTAAGGCTGTCAAAGCACGATCAGATTCTTCTTAATATAGACCACAAACACCACACCTCCCAATCACTATCGTTTAAAAGCTCCAGCGAGCACTTTCGCGAACCCCTATAGTCGCATCAGCAGGCTAAGGAGTGAAATCACTATGAAGCGGTACATGACCTATATAGTAACAGGGATGAGCACAAGATTACAAATATGTAAATGAGTTGAGTAAAAGATATTAAATGTCAATCACTACAAGCTATTTACAAAATTACCTAAGTTATTTTGAGGGTTCATTTACTAGAAACTTACGGAGAAACGCTTGGCCCAGTGATTCATCTTCATAGGATACCGAATTACTCTCAAGGGGATACCGAATTACTTTGGCATCAATCTAGTCGAGTATAATATTACTCGATTGGATTGATGCCAGAGTAATTTGGTATCCCCTTGTAGTAGTACGCTCTTTCAGTAGAATAATACGCTATGCCAGAATGCCGGAATTCATCTAGAATGGTTCATGGAACACTAGGAAGACTATCAGGTATTGCCTTGGATTCCGAATTACCCCGGCATCAATCCAATCGAGTATCTATGGTTTTTTCTGGAACAGCAAATCTGATCTACGGAGGCTCAACCACGTAACTTATAAGAGTTTAAGGGTGTCGTGGTAACGTATTAGTACCAGATTACACAGGACAACTTTAAAAATCTCGTAGCGTCTCTGAGTCGTCGGGAAAGAGCTGTTTTGGCGGTAAGTGGAGGACAAACATCATGTTAGGCAGGAGGGAATAATGTTTTGGCTCTTCGGTGTATTTTGAAACTTACTTTCCTAGACACCAATAGGATGATGAAGAAAACTACTTTTTGCGCTTTCCAACCGTAGGTTGAAGAAGTGTATGTGCTCCAGCTTAGTCCGTCTGTCCGCACGATAACTCACGTAAAAATGGTTCGATTTCGATGAAATTTTTGTATGTGGTAGGGGATCACCTGAGGACAAACCCTATTGAAAATGGGTGAAGTTGGGTCAAAGATCAGGACATAGGAGAGGGATGCATTCCATTGCTCTTATGTGTCATAACTTGCGTACAAATGGTTCGATTTCGATGAAGTTTTAGTATGTGGTATGGGACCACCTCAGGACGAACTCTATTGAAAATGGACGAAATGGGGTCAAAGGTCATAACATAGGATCGGGATCCATTCCATCGCCCTTATGCGTTTTAACTTACGAAAAAATGCTTCGATTGAGACAAAACGTTATCATGTTGTTTCGGAAGTATACTTTACCGGTTCTGTTTGTTATCATGGACATGGGGTCAAAGGTCAGGTCATAGGAGCGAGAGTTATTCCACAACCATTATCCTCATAACTTGAGTAATAACTTGAGTAATGATTTCTGGTATGTTGGAAAGTGTATCATAATCAATGCATTGCATGATTTTACTAACTTGTTATATTTTGTCTCAGTATAATGTGGCCTGTACCTTTATTACCATCTTACAAAATTTAGACGTTCTTCATGACAGAGATATTTTCTTATTGTATCTTTGATCGCACTGTTGTTTTTATCATCTCGATTATAATGAAGATATCGTGATTCAGTGTAACTGGCCTCTTAAACAATGTGTAATATTATGAAGTACAGTGATATCAATACAAGGACACAAGAAGTAACTTGCGATGAATTTTGGCTGCGAATAAGAAATATTCAAGTGGGCGACTCCTAAAATCAATGGGCGTTATTTGGTACAGGCGTTTCAAGAAAACAGCAAAGTGCTGGATAACCGATTCAGATGAAATTGACTATCTTCCTGGAAACATGTTCTTCTCACTCGGACGTACGCGCGATGATTAAGTTGAACGATAGAACGTGCAATACCGAGAGTACATTTGCATTTCCGGAAAATTTCTGGATATTATTTGTCATGTAATAAAGAATTTCTTTATGAGGGACAGGCAAAACGTCTCGACAACGATTCCTCAAATTTTTAAAATTCAAAATTGAAAACATTTTACATTAAAAAATCTGGTGGAATTTACAAATAATGATTCGGACACACTGCTTTAGTGCAGATACAAAGAAACGTGACGATTAGGCAGTCTTACGATGGTGATTTGGACAGTGACGTCACAAAGCAATCACCGGAAGTGCAGAGTGAGCATAACCTTGTCATCTACTAACCTTGATATAGCAGACGGGTTTTACGAAATCTACTGCAAACAGTTGTCTTTTCCCGACGACCCAAGGCTCTTAGCCTCGCTTAGGCTCGGGAACACTTGAAGCAATACGAATTAGAAACGTGTAGCATTGTCTGACGAATAGTGGTGCCAACCGTTTCGGGCAGTTGGCCGATTGCAGATGTGGCGACAACCCCACAAGGCTATGGATCCTGCATGCCTACAAGACGTAAGGTGTAAGCCGGCCGTGGCTCTGTTATGGTGTGGGGTTTTTCATCTGGCACGCATTAGGACCTCTCATACGTATGAAGACTGTTCTGACCAGTGGAGGCTACGTAACCATCTTTGGGTATCATTTGTACCCCTTCATGTCATGCAACCACTCCGACGGGTGCGGCCTCTTTCACCATGACAATGCACCATCGCACAGTCCACAGTCACTCGATTATGGCTGGAGGAACATTCCACGGAGTCTGGCGTCCTGACTTGGCCCTCTCGTTTCCTGATTTAAACGACATGGAACACACTCGAGATACAGTTCAACGTGCCGTTAATGTCAAGAATCCTCCACTGGAAAATATTACGGAATTATGGGATGCTCTTCAGGAAGCACGGTGCGCAATGTGTCCATGGTACTACAGAGAGCTCGTGGAAACCATAATCGTGTTGCTGCCAGCTGCATCACGTTGCTGCCGTTATCCGATCACGAAGAGGTCCAACGCGGTGTTAGGGGTCATTGGTATTACAGTTTTTGTCGTAGAACTACATCTTACAGATTAGCGGTGGACGCGACATAATTGTGTGTCCGATTTCGACTCGCAATAACTCCGGGGTCATCGGTGCCGTGGCAACGGCGCTAGAATCTTTAGATAGCTCATAGATGAAATTTAGTGACAATTGTAAGTGGTGGGGTCTGCGGATCAATGACAGTTCGTGACAGCGCACTGAAATGGATTGTCATCTTTGTGCTCTGCGCCGCAAGTATACATTGTTCTCGTTTTCAGTACTTTTGAGCTAAAGGTGATTGAATATTGATTTTGGTATGTAATTAACCCTTTAACGACCATAACTCCCATAACGCCCGCACATGGAAACGACGATAGCCACCCCAAACGCCTGTCTAAAGTGAGTCCGATTTCCTACCTTTACCCGTTTTTGGAAATTTTCGCGACCTATGTCGGATCACTTGCAGTCACCCTCAGTCACTATTGTTGTTACTAAACAAAGAAGTGAACCAACAGACAGTTTCGGGCGTTATGGTATTTAGAGTGATACAAGATTTTTGGGTAATGGCCGTTAAATGGTTAATGTTGACACAGTAGACTAGTCGCGCGAATTGGAAAAAAATTACAACTGCAACTGTTAACAATAAGATTAGATGGTAACTGTACTTTATTATTATTATTATTTTTCTCAGATTTGTAGAATTAGCGGAAAAAAACCAAAATACCAAGAAAATGAGCAGTTGAGTGCAGATAGGAGATGCCGAAACGTAAAAGACTGGCATAACAGGAAATTTGTGGACCCGAAAAACCCCGAACTACCAATGCCGAGCGTTGCAAACGGTATCGCGATGCCAAACGAGCGCGTCAAAGTCAGCCGTCGTGAACACCTCTAGCGCATCGGTCGACGCGACGGAGCGAATGGATATTCATATGGACTCGGATTTTGACTGCCGTCAAATAAAGGAGCCGTATTAAGTAAAGCCAACGACTTTTAAAAAATAATTATGAAAAAGCAACAGCGGAATTCCAGAAAAAAATCATCAACAACGAGTTTAGTCGTGTATGCGACGTCTGCGACTTCCACTGTGTATTTTATTCACGGTCTTATCATAGACATAAGACAGGGCCTATGTAGTTCTTTGTTTAAACACTGAGGGCGAATCCACTTCGGTCCCCATTAGGCTTTCTTTCTGGGTTTTTTTTTGGAGGGGGGCACTTCAGTGTATCCCGTCTAATTCAAGACTTTTTTTTGATTAACTACCATCGTGAGTGCTGAGCACCTCGATGTGCTATAAGCAGTCACCCGTTCCTATTTTAGGGCCACTGGTTCCAGGGAAGGGAGAGAGTCAGTGCCGTAAGACAAGCACAGCATCCATGCCTCACCAGAATTCGAAACCGGATCCATCTCGGACGAATGATCTGAAGCCATCGCTTAGACCACTGCTCCACCGGTAACTGGTTCCAGGGAAGGGAGAGAGCCAGTGCCGTAAGACAAACACAACGTCCAAGCCTCACCGGGATTCGAACCCGGACCCATCTTGGACGAATGATCAGAAGGCATCGCTTAGACCACTGAGTCTACGACCACTGGTTCCAGGGAAGGGAGAAAGCCAGTGCCGTACGAGAAACACAACATCCATGCCTCACCGGGATTCGAACCCGGACCCATCTTGGACGAATGGTCAGAAGCCATTGCTTAGACCACTGCGCCATAGGCCACTGGTTCCAGGGAAGGGAGAAAGCCAGTGCCGTAAGGCAAACACAAAGTTCAAGCTTCACCGGGATTCGAACCCGGACCCATCTTGGTCGAATGATCAGAAGGCATCGCTTAGACCACTGCACTACCGGGAACCCATGGTTCGAAGGCATCGCTTAGACCACTGCACCACCGGCCACTGGTTCCAGGGAAGGGAGAGAGCCAGTGCCGTAAGACAATCACAGCGTCCAAGCCTCACCGGGATTCAAACCCGGACCCATCTTGGACGAATGATATGAAGGCATCGCTTAAACCACTGCGTCACCGGCCACTGGTTCCAGGGAAGGAAGAGAGCCAGTGCCTTAAAACAAACACAATATCCATGCCTCACCGGGATTCAAACCCGGACCCGTCTCGGACGAATGATCAAAAGGCATCGCTTAGACCATTGCACTACCGGGGAGGCTCAGTATCATTGGCTGGCTTAATTTAGGTTTGTTTAGACTTTCCCATATCCCATACAAATAAGGTAGAATACCCTTCGTTTTGTATATCATTCATGATTTATATGTTATATCCTGCATACTGCATTTTTTATATCAGTAATGTTTTGTGCCTATGATGAGCGGGCTCCTCGCCTCCGGCAGGCCGGGGCGCGGAGCGCAGGGCAGTTACCCCGCTTACACGGGTGTAAGGGTGGTCCTCACTAGGAGATGTGTGCTAACAATAAACGACCAACATTCAAGAACGACGGAGGAAAGAGAAGCAATGAAGTTTTGTTCTTTATTGGGTGGAGGTGCAAAAGAAACACATACAAAAAAATCGCACTATAATACATGCTTTTGGCGTTCAAAATTATAGAGGGTTGAAAAGTTACGTGAAGCTACGGAATATTTGCAAGGCGACGAACGGGCCGGATGCCCATTAACCGATCGAAACGACAATCCAATTGAAGGAGTTCTGAGGTTGGTGAGTCAGAGTTTCAAGATGGCGGAAAGAGCCGCGTTAAAGTTTTGTCTTGAATTGAGTGAAAGTGCTAAAGAAACACTTGAAAGGTTGCAAAGAGCGCACTGCACTCAGTACACGGGGGTTGTACAAAATAATATGAACATAAGGATTATAGTGGTTAATGTTATTCGTGGTCTATACTGGAATAAAAAAAAACGTTGTGATTAACTTTTGTGTATCTTTTCTTTGTATATATTCTCTAAGTTGTATGCCAGCGTAGTAAAAGTTGTGTTCAGCCGCGATTCGTGCAAGCGGTTGGGGAAATTTGTGAGCCGTCTAATTCCTAAAGCTGACAAATTCTGGAAACATTTAACAAAAGCGTCTGTATCAATAATGGCTGATTGGTTTTTCTAGAGCAGCAGACTCCATGATTATGACTGCGCACACAGATCATAGCAAGACTTGATTAGTGAAGAAGAATAGTAGGCCAAAACCGAGATTCAATGAGAAGGACCTTTACCCGCTAACAACGATTGCCTCTAGATCTGTATATATATAGAATTGAATGTTTGTTTGTTTGTAAGTCCGCTATACAAATCTACAGTTTTTTTTAGCATTTTGTGTTTATCGAAAACCATCTTATGTTTGTTTTATCATTCCGTATAACTCATGTCACCCCTATAAGCAGAAAACTTCAGCGATTGATTTTTACTTCAGGACAGCTTACTCACAATCATCCACAGACCGAGCTTTAAACAGAGAGATTAAGGGAATTTTTAAGATGACTAACATGTTTGGGTACCCGGATTATATTACCCGCAGGATTCATGAAAGAGTAATAACACGTTGTTCTACTACGTTGGTCAGAGAAAATGAACGTAGTCAGAAGTTCATGGGATCACTAGAATACTTACCTGGTGCTACAAATTTGTTGTCACATGTGTGTTCCAAATATAAATTACAACTACAATTTGTTTGCACAACTCAGACGCGACCGAGATAAACCCGATATTTTGCGAAGTTGAGGTGTTTACAACATTCCACTTTTAGACCCAATTACAAAACAGCATGTTAGTAACTATGTAGGTTCTACAAGGAGGAATTTGGAGCTACGAGTGAATTAACACAAGTATAGCAATAAAGCGCACCTTTATAAAAAAACACTTGCACGTAATATAAATAATGGCATATTTATTCCTGATTGGTGCAATGTCAGTATACTCCAGACTTCTTCCTCTGTTCATGCCCTATTGATAGCAGAAAGTGTTTTCCTCAAGGCATTAGATACGAAATGTTGTAACGACTATTACCCTATCGATCTACCTGAATTTTGGAAGCACTTAGTGAAATCATCAAATTATATCATATGTATATAGCTTTTCACTATTTTTTTTTTGTGGCAACAGATGTATGTGATATAACACCGCGTAAATCATGAATAACAATTAGTTAAGCTACGTAATGCCCCACGTGACTCTGTATATATATATATATATAGCTGCATAATACAGCAAAATAGGTCATCTGAGGATGGAGTGAACTGCACTCCGAAATGTACACATATGTTCGTTTGTACACATATGTTCGTTTTTTAAATAAATCGTGTTAAGACGGAGCTCTTTTATTGTATTTTAATTGCACGACTTACTCTTCATACTTGAAACAGTTTTCAATTTAGAACCACCAAATTTGGTATACTGTCTCATGATACTCTAAGTGAGACCGTAGGCGGTTTTCGGAAGGGTTCGGAGCCCGGGGCCGGGGTCAAGGGGGCCCCCAAACAAAATTTTCGTAAAATCTACAGTTTTCAATTTAGAACCACCAAATTTCGTATACTATCTCATGGTACTTTAACTTAGACAGTAGAGTGTTTTTGGATGGGGTCGGGGCCCGGGGTCAAGGGGCCCCCATGCATAATTTTCGGAAAAAGTTTCATTTTTTACTTTTAAGAACTGCAACACAATTCAGAACTCCAATTTCCGATCTATGGACTAAGTTAGAGACCGTAGATAACAATAAAGTGCAAAAATATCCGTTTAATGGTGTATTTAAAACAAAAATGAATAAACGTTAGCTTTCACCGCTAACGGGCGGCTTCATCAAGCAGAAAAACAATGTAATGTAAATAGAGAGTTCCAGATATTCAAAATTCAAAACGGTAAACAAAAGGATGATCAATGCCAATTTCAAGTCGCATGCACGCGACACTACATAGGTACAATGCATTTCAGTGTCATGGGATTCTCACAAGCGCACGCCAGATGTACCGCAGTTATATAGATGTCTCCTCGAAGGTAAGATTTCCATTCCTTTTACTTCCTTCTTTGTTTCGTAAAAGAAAAAAAAATTGGCAGAAATATTACTGCATCAGGCAGTCATTGACAGTGGCTGACATTAATTTGTAGGAACACTATTTTTCACACGGACAACTCCACGTCGCCTGCTTAAGGGTTGGGCAAGTCTAAAAAGCTTCACAATTTTGCTCCCAGTGGAAGAATCAAAAATATTGTTTGCCAAGAAGGAATAACCTAAATGAATTAAAATAAATTTACTATAGCATTACAGGAATATCTTTTTTCATTCATTAACTTTCACCCGCTGAACGTGGTGATTCCACGAATAGTAATACTTACACAGGAAATACCGGGTACCCCTGCTAGTAATAGATAACAACCACAACAAAAGTGACAGCAGAGCTCAATATGAATCTGGAAGACTCTGTTTCCACAAAAACAGTCATCAGAGAACTTCAAAAAGCCAACTTCCATCGAAGAGCTGCCATTACTAAACCTATAATCACGGAAACCAATTGAAAAATATGTAAACGATCCTGTCGTGAGCACAAAACCTGGACATCGCATGACTGGAAGCGTGTGATATGGTTTAACGACTTCTCATTTGAAATATTCTAAACAGTACGACCGGTTTATGCATGGCGATACACCAAAGAAGCGTACAGTTCGAAATGTCTTGTTCCCACTATGAAACATGGAAGGTGAATTGTGATGATTTGATCTGCGATACCTTGGTATGCCCCATCATTACCCTACATGGTCGAATTACTGCCAGCGAGTACCTGGACATTCTACGTGACCAGGTGCATCCAATGGTTCAAATGTTGTTTCCCAAAAATGATGCCATTTTCAAGTGACAATGCTCTCATACACACTTCCAAAAAAGTTCAGTCTTGAGCACCAAGATGAAGTTCAACGTCTGCCCTGGCCAGCACAATTATTTGATTTGAATATCATCGAACCACTGTTGGCAGTTTTGGAGATCTCACAGTGATAAGATGATATGCAAGTCAGATGTTAGATGGTAGTGCCAATGTTTTAAAAAACGTTTTCATACCCTATGGACTGAATTTGGAACTGAGCACACGCGGGATTAGGTCCTTAGTAAAAAATCATAGAGACTTAACTGAGCTGTTGGACCGCCATGGCGTTTACTCTATTCCTCTCAGAGTGACCAAACCCGGGAAAGACGACTGCGTTTATATAGGCTTGACGAATCGCAATTTAAAAACCCGTTTGAAAGAACATAAATGCAATATTAAAACTAAGTCATCTGCAACAGCGATGTCACGCTTACCCCTAAAGGAAGCCTTACAACCGATATGGGACGAAGCCACTATCCTTACCACCCCGAAATCAAAAAGTGTAATTTGCCTCACCGAGAGTTTACACATAATTGCCAATCTTAGACATCGCTGTAATGACGATCTCCTTTATGTTGTGCCCACCCCATGGATATTATTACAAAATGTATTATTATTACAAAATGTATTACAAAATATTGACTCTAATTTATTCGATCTCTTTAAAATCGACTAAATCCTAGATGTTCATGACCCTGCTCTTTTGCGCATGTCTGTTGTGACCTGTTCCATCTCCCACATGAACACTGCTGGCCACCCAAAATGCAACACCAAGGAGGAAGCATCCGATTGGCCTGAAATTCGCAGCATGCGTCGCCCGCGAGAGGACATGCAAACGATTAGCATTGCAGTGCATATGCAAATCATGTGCGCTCGGCACGCCGCCGAGGAGCACTATACGAAGGGTGCACAGAAGGCGGGGTATAAGTAGTGGAAGTGTTTTGTGCTGCCGGACCTGTGCGTGGAAAGCTTCCTGATGCCTCGACGCAGAATACGGCAGTCATTCCAGCACGTTTAGGAGTTCGACAGAGAAAGAATAGTGGCTTATCGCGACAGCGGTTTATCGTACCGAGACATCGGCGCCCGTGTAGGACGACATCCAGCCACAGTGAGGCAAGTATGGATCTGGTGGGTGCAGGAGGGACGGACGGACGGATCGACGGGAGAGATTGCCGCAGCCGCGGCACAACACCTGACGAGAGGACCGGCATGTTGTGCGGCGGGCATTGACGGCTCGCACCGCCACATCACGAACGTTAGCGCAGGAATTAGGGTGTGTTGCGCAGCAACCTGTGTCAGCACGTACCGTTCAACATCGTCTGCAGTAGCGGGGACTTGTCGCACGGCGCCCATTGGTCCGATTACCAATGACGTTACACCACCGGCGAGTGCGGCGGCAGTGGGCTGTTGAACGCCGCACCTGGACTACGGAATGGTACGACATTGTCTTCTGCGACGAATCCCGCTTCTATCTGCAACACGACGATGGTCGGATGCGCGTGTGGAGGCGCCGCGACGAGAGAATGTATGACGCCTGCATTATGCATCGCCATACCGGTCCGTCGCCTGGCGTTATGGTTTGGGGCGCAATTGGATATGGCACCCGCACCCCTCTGGTACGCATCACCGGTACATTCAACAGCCACCGCTACATCTCCAACATTTTGGAGCCGGTAGTCCTCCCTTACCTGCAGGACCTGCCAGCTGCCACGTTTCAACAGGAAAATGCGCGCCCGTACGTGGCACGCGTTGTGCAACAATACTTCACGGCCCACCAGGTGTCACTGCTGCCGTGGCCTACCTGCTCTTTCGATGTGTCGCCCATCGAACACGTCTGGTCGCTGATCGGCAACCGAGTGGCCCTACAAGCACCATTCGCGGCTACTCCTGATGAACTGTGACAACGTGTGGAAGCAGCCTGGACCGACATACTCCAAGCCCACATCCAAAGCCTCTTTCGTTCGATGCCGCGGCGTGTAGCGGCCGTTATTGCCAGTCATGGGCGCCACACGAACTATTGACGTCTGCGTGTTCCGCAAGTTGCACGGGCATGTATGCTCAATCGTTTAATCTTTGTATCTGTTGTTATGTGTCCAGTAAATCTGACTTTGCTATCTCGTGTCCTTCTTGGTGTTGCGTTTTGGGTGGCCAGCAGTGTATATAACCAGTTGTCGTCACTTTACTCTCATACCTGATGAAGAGACTGGGGCAGTCTTGAAAGTGCTTGTGTACTTTAAATATGTGCGCTTTTAACTCCTATGTTTAAATTAAAGTTTTTTACGCTTCCCAATTTTGGCGGTTGAAGAAGCGTACATGCTCCGCCTTTGTCCGTCTGTCTGTTTGTCTGCCTTTCAGCACGATAACTCGTGTAAAAATGGTTCGATTTCGATGAAACTTTAGTATATGGTAGGGGACCCCCTGGGAACGAACCCTGTTGGAAATGGCCGAAGTGGCGTCAAATGTCAGGACATAGGAGCAGAATCAATTCCATGAACCTTATGCGTCATGACATGTAGAAATGCTTCTATTACGACAAAACTTTATCATGTTGTTCCGGAGGTATACTGAACCCGTTTTGTGGAATAATATCGAAATGGAGTCAAATATCAAGACACAGGAGCGAGATTTATTCCAGAGCCACTATCCCCATAACTTTACTAAAAACGCTTCTATTGCTACAAAACTTTAATGTGTTGTTCCGGAAGTAAACTAAACGAATCAATAGTCAGGGTAGGAAGAAGGGTGTGTTTGCACACGATTTCTGGTATGTTGGAAAGAGTATCGTAATCAATGCATTGCATGGTTTTCTTAACTTGTTAACTTATATTAATGTTGAAGACGGATTAGGTTTTCTAGTATTATCTCTGTAGCAGTTGGGTGATGTTCTGGTAGATGAATGGTACTATATTCCACTGGATACTATTCAAAAGCTGTACGAATTTATTCCAATATGGTTAGAAGTTGTATTAAAAGCAAAGAGTGGTCCAGCATCTAACTAGTAAGGACATATCGCCTACTTACCAGGTGCTATTGTTTTGTCCAACTGTTGCATGTTGCAGGTGACAATACGTCAGTGGGTCAAAATATCTGTGAACGCCATGAATCCTTGCAAGATCGAGCCAAGAGCATGGCCGTGAACCTCTCGAAACGACAGCACGATTGAAGAAGTTTGGGGTTGGTCGTACAAGACCGTCACACGTCACATTACAAATATTCAGCGCAAAGCTGAACAAAATGAAAGACACTCTTCGAATGTAAAGTCGTGATATTTTCGTGCTAAGTAAGTGAAATCACAGAATAAGCCATCTCATGCACGATTTTTCAGATAAAAACACTCTTTAATATTTAAAAATGATGTTAAAAACACATTAAAAACATCTAAAACGGACGAGATCTCTCAGTGACCGCATCGGTCTCTTCATCAAGTCATACACACTGAGCAATAGAAATGAAAGTTGGGTGACTTAAACACAGAATAAAGATGTCATAATACAAATTGAAGAATTTTATGAGGAAATTTGTCATCTAAATAATAAAGGTAAGCAGCACTTGAAAATAATTATGGGAGATTTCAATGCAAAAATAGGGCAACGGCAACAGAATGAAATTTCAGTAGGTAAATTCGGTCATGGCAACAGAAACCAGCGTGGAAATACTCTCGTTGAGTTTGCAGAGGCAGAAGGGTTTTTCATCTTGAACTCCTTCTTCAAGAAAAAGCCACACAGGAAATGGACATGGAGACATCCAAATGGGACGACAAGTGAAATTGATTTTATTATGTGTAACAAAAAATTCGTCATAGAAGACTGCAGTGTGCTAAACAAGTTCAACACAGGTAGTGACCATAGATTGGTGAGATGTAAGATGCACCTCAACACTAAACTTGAACGTGGCAAGCTCATAAGACAAACAAAAGCTATTGACATAACCAACCTTAAAAAACACCATAATACCTTCAAGTTAGAACTGAAGAACAGGTTCTCTGCTTTAGAAGGCCTAACATCGGAAGAAGTGGACATCTCTGAAGTTAACAGAAAAGTAACCAAAGCTCTTATGGAAACAGCAACAAAATTAGCTGGGTCTAAGAACAAGTTGCATGTGAACAAATTATCAGGAAAAACCAAAATGTTGATGCAAAAAAAAGAGAGATGAGGACAACTAAAGAAGATGTGACTCCCAAAGTGGAATATATAGAGCTATGCAAGACAGTAAGAAAAAGTATCACTGAAGACGTAAGGAAATTCAACTGTGAACTAGTGAGGAAAGCAATTGAAAACAACCAAAGCCTAAAAATAGCAAAGGGACATCTCAGTAAGGGAAGAAAACAGATTATGGCACTGAGAAAAGAAGATGGTTCTGTAACAAGAAATAGAGGCGAAATTTTGACAAGAGTGAAAGATTTCTACTCCAAATTATATGAAAGGGATGATATATGCACTCCAGACATCATGAAAGATACCAGTACCAGAGTTCCTCCAGTCCTTCCAGCAGAAGTTGCACATGCAATCAAGAACATGAAGCGAGGAAAAGCTCCAGGAGAAGATGGAATTACTGTAGACATCATACAAGAAGCAAGTGGAGAAATCGAAACAGTACTCGCCCAAATTTTCACTCGATGCCTTAATGAAGGAAAGATTCCTGAGGATTGGAACACCGCTACAATGATCCTGCTACATAAGAAAGGTGACATTGAGGATCTCGGAAACTACAGACCTATCAGCCTCCTATCAGTAGTTTATAAAATCTTCACTAAAGTTCTTTCACACCGCTTGAAGGTAACACTGGACATGGCTCAACCGAGAGAGCAAGCTGGATTCAGGAGTGGCTACAGCACAATAGATCATATCCACGTGCTGAGAGAACTAATTGAAAGAGCGAGGGAATATGAACTTCCATTGTGCATGGCTTTTATCGATTATGAAAAAGCCTTTGATTCGGTGAAACCATCAGCAGTTACAATGGCTCTGAAAACCTGTGGTATTGAAGATGCATACATTAATATTATTAATAACATCTATGAAAATGCAAGTGCAAAGATTAGGCTGTTTGAAAATACAACACACGTAAAAATTGGAAAGGGAGTGAGACAAGGTGACACCATATCTCCGAAGCTCTTTAATGCCACGTTGGAGGGTGTTTTTCAGTCGCTGAGCTGGGAAAACAAGGGGATAAAGATTAATGGAGATTATCTAACCCACCTTCGTTTTGCTGATGACGTAGTCATTTTTGCAACTACCCCATCAGAGCTGCAGAGTATGATCCAGGAACTTGCTGACAAGAGTAAAGAAGTGGGATTAAAAATGAACTTTCAGAAGACAAAAGTGATGTTCAATGCTTTTACAAGAAATGAAGATTCATCGATTGATGGAGAAAAGCTGGAGATAACAGACACGTACGTTTATCTTGGACAGCAGATATCAAGTGCGGGTCACATTGATGAAGAAATTAATCGGCGTACAAAACTTGCCTGGAGAGCTTTTGGAAGAAACAGCATAATTTTCAAGAGCAATATGCCATTATGTTTTAAAAGAAAAGTGTTTGATCAATGCATCCTTCCAGTGCTTACGTATGGTGCAGAGACGTGGACCTTAACTAAAAGAGACATACAAAGGCTGCAGACAACTCAAAGCAGCATGGAGAGGTGCATGCTTGGTGTAACCAGGAGAGATAAGAAGAGGAACTCGTGGATCCGAAAAATGACAAGAGTGGAAGACATCATGATCAGAGTTAAATCCCTGAAATGGCAATGGGCTGGACATACTGCCAGAAGGACAGATCATCGATGGACAGCCGAAATTTTAGATTGGATTCCAAGGGACAGGAAAAGACCCAGAAGAAGACCACATGGGAGATGGGTGGATGAAATTCGAAAGTATGCAGGGGTGACATGGAGGAGACTGGCACAAGACAGACCGTTGTGGAGGAAACTTGGGGAGACCTTCGTCCAGCAGTGGATTGATAATGGTTGACAATGATGATGATGAATACAAGTACACTGCGCATGTCAAAAAATCTTATATAAAGTCGATACATCAATTAAACTTCTGAACATGTAAATCTGATTCTTTGACATACGCAGTGTACTTGTATTTTGACATCTTCATTCTGTATTTAAGTCACCCAACTTTCATTTCTATTGCTCAGTGTGTATGGCCTGATGAAGAGACCGATGCATTCCCCGAAAGATCTCGTCCGTTTTTAATGTGTTTTAACATCATTTTTAAATAATAAGGAGTGGTTTTATCTGAAAAATCGTGCATCAGTCGGCTTATTCTGTGACACTGTCTGAACAATTTCGCAGGAAGATATTGGGGAAGAGAAAAGTGTTTGCTCAATGTATTCCTCATTTCCTAACGACAGAGCAAAAAAAAAAAATGGTGAGCGCTGACGTCTTCCGCAATTCCATTAAACTCGTTAATTAAGACGAAACTGTGCTGAATAAGGTTGACACGTTAAAGAATTCATGATGCTTTATGTACGATCTCGAGATGAAAAGAGAAAGAAGCTCTCTGTATGGTTGCACCTGAAAAACCCCGTCAGAGTAATGTTTCCATGGAAAAATCACATATCAAAACTATGCTGATCATTTTCGCGATTCTAAGAATTTGATTAATCTGAATTTGTCCAAGAAAGGCAAAATATTGGCAACTGGTACTACTAAGTGTAATGGAATGGCTACCTAACAGGATTCGACACGTTCCTACTGAATTTCGCCGCACGAAATGTCAGTGTCTCCCTTGTGATAACCCCCGTGTAACACAGCTGATGTTATTATACACTTTCTTGCATAAAAGAACAAATAACTGTCACGCAATGTATTTGCCAGATTTGACACCAGCAGATTTCTTATTCCCAAAGACTAAACATCCGGGAATGGGAGCGCTTTCAAGACATTCCAAGAATCCAGGCTAATGATGAAGCAGTGTTAATGAACGCAATTTATTCCCAGGCGTTCCAGGAGAACTTCTAGTTTTTAAAATGGAAAAGTAGAACTTCCAGTTTTTATATTGAACAAATATAACCTCTAGTCTTTGCATTGAACAAGTAGAATTTCTAGTTTTTGCATGGAATTAGAAGAAATTCTAGCCTTTGATTTGTACAAGAACATCTTCCAGTCTTTGCACTGACAAACAGAACTTCTAATGTTTGCACCGAACAAGTCGAACTTCCAATCTTTGCATTAAACAAGTAGAGCTTCCAATCTTTGCATTGAATAAGTAGAACTTTCAATCTTCGCATTGAACAAATACAGCTTCCGGTCTTTGCATTGAACAAAAACAGCTTCCGGTCTTTGAATTGAGCCAGTATAACTTCCAGCCTTTGCACTTTACAAATAGAGCTTCCAGTCTTTGTACTGGACAAGTAGAGCTTTCAATCTTTGCATTGAACAAGTATAGCTTCCGGTTTTTGCATTGAAAAAGTATAAGTTCCGGTCTTTACACTGAAAAAGTAGAGCTTCCAATCTCTGTATTGAACAAATAGGGCTTCCGTTCTTTGCATTAAACAAGTAGAGCTTCAAGGCTTGGCATTGAATAAGTAGATCTTTCAGTCTTTGCATTGCACAAGCAAAGCTTCCAAACTCTGCGTTGAATAAGTAAAGCTTCCTTTTTCTATATCTGAGATTTTTTTATAATCCATAGTCTGAGAATTTTTTAAATGTACTTTCTATTCTCATGCCTTACGATGAAGTTATCTGGTTTCTTTTTTTTTTTCTTGAAATAAAACGCTTTTATTATGTGCAGCATTTTCCTTTATTTAAACTCTTTTATTGAATTTTTGAAGTTTGCAAACAATTGCTCATTTTATTGGTGATATAAATATCACCGAAGTTCCCTCGGAAAACTTAGATACGACGATTCTGTGAGATGAAAAAAAAGCAGCCACATGTTGAATACAGTGAAAAAATACAGGAGAAAGAGAAATAAGATTTTTCTCGGAATAGGAAGGAAATCCAGAAATTTCCAAGTGGAAGAAGGGATAGCAACGTAGATATGTGCTACGTGATAGGGCGGGGAATTTTTCTTAACCTATGTCTCATGGAGAGAGAGAGGGAGTGGGAGAGAAAAAGAGAGGACGAGGGCGTTGTGGAGGAAAGAGGCAGGCCGTTATTTTCCAGTAATAATGGAAACGGGCCGAAAGCTCATTTGTTTTGTTTGATGTGCATACTCTTTTTCCATTACGAAAAGTAAAAATAATCCATCAAAGTTGGAACTCTACAGTTGTGGGCAAGACCTCCACGGCGCATACATATGTAATCTAGCTGATGTGCTCTTAGATCTGATGTGTACTCTCAACACGATGGCCAAAAGGAAGAAAAAAATATGCTTCCTTTCTGTCCAGCTGGCTGATTGATTTTTGTTGAATCATTTCTTCACATGGAGCGTGATTTTGCCATAAGCTATCCGCCGCCTTGATTCTTTTATAAATTACTTTTCGTCGTCAAGCCTGGAAGTTATATTGTTTTTCACAGGCCTTTTTCGGCGAACATGCGTCAGTTATCTTCGAAATCGCTTTTATCCTGTTTCGATTCTTTTCGCTTATTGCAAAGTAACAGTATTCTAGCGTTCAGGTTTCCTTGTATATAAAAGTTTTCTCCCGTACAAAATGAAAAGAGAGACAATAAGATACATGGTTATAGTCAACAGTTTGTCAATAGAGGACAAACATTTAAGGGAAAGCAAATAATGTAGGATACACAGGGCCGTAAAAAATTGAATAGCACAACATGTCAAAAAATTTACTGAAAATTGTAACTGAAGGATACAGTCCATTACCTCAGTGTTTTCTTCTTTAAAACTTTAGTCAGACGCATACAGTACTGCACTTAGATAACCAGAATACAGAGTAATTTTCTCTATGAGGTACCGACCCTATGGATGTACCTACCACAAAGATGATGAGCATGTCAAAACGGCAAGTTGCAGCAACAAGCCGGCGTAGTTAATTTAGGAGAATATCTTCTCCGGAGTAGGAAGACCTGATTTGGAAACCACCACCGGCCGAAAAGGGACGTTTTTCCATAATCCCTTTTGTTCGTCAGAGAAATCGTCCGAAACAGAAGAAACAAAGGCATATAGAAAGATATATGGGTATGCCTAATCTCCGCGACAGTGTTCACTCCCCAGTGAATCACCGTGAACATTCAGTCCCAGTGAGTGTCCGGTCTCCAGTGAAGCACTGTGAGAGTTCAGTTCCAAATCAATCACCGTGAGCATTCAGTTCTAGGTAAATCACTTTGAGTATCCGTCCCCAATGAATCACCTTGAGTGTCCGGTCTCCAGTGAATCACCGTAAGTGTTCATTCTCAACTGAATCCCCTTAAGTGTCCAGTTCTTAGTTAATCTCTTTAAGTGTCCCGCCTTCAGCGAATCACAGTGAGTATTCTTCCCGGAATGAATAACCGTTAGTGTTCTGTCACAACTGAGTCGCTGAGTGTTCAGTCGCCAGTGAATCACCGTGTGTATTCAGTCCCCAGGGATCACCTTGAGTGTCCGATCCCCAGTGAAACACAGTCAGAATTCAGTTCCAAATCAATCACCGTGATCATTCAGTTCCAGGTGAATTTCCTTGAGTATCCGTTCCAAATGAATCACGTTGAGTGTTCGGTCCTCACAGAATCACATTGAGTGTCCGGTTGCTAGTAAACTTTAAGTATCCGGCCTTCAGTGAATCACCATGAGTGTTCAGTCCCGAATGAGTAAACATTAGTGTTCTGTCCCAACTGAATCACCATGTCCTCTGTTCGAAATGAATCGGCATGAGTATTTAGTTCCCAGTGAGTTACCGTCAGTGCCCAATCGCCATGAGTATTTAATTCCCAGTGAGTTACCGTCAGTGTCCAATCTCCAGTCAGTGAGTCATCGTGAGTCTTCAGTCTCAGTACATCATATTGGTTCCCGTTCCTTCGTGAGCCACCTTGAGTGTTCTGTATTCAGTGAATCACTGTGAGTGTTCAGTCCCAAACGAATCACAGTAAACAGCGGTGATTACCTAGACATGGACAACGCTTGATTATGAGCACGATTCAACCCATAATCTGACTCATGTATTTTAAATAAAACCCTGATAATTTTGGCACTTAAGCAGAGAGAAAGAATCGTGTATTTTTACCTAGACCTGAACAACGCTTGCCTGTGAGCATGATTCAACACATAAGCTCAATCAAGAGTTTTTACCTTGATAATTCTAGTACTTAAGCTGAACTATGAATTTTCACCTAGACCTGGACAACGCTTGCATATGGGCACGACTAAGCCCATAAACTGAATCGTGTATTTTTACTTAAAATCTGATAATTCTGGCACGTAATGCTAATCATGTATTTTTTATCTAGACCTGAACAACACTTGCATATGAGCGTGATTCAGCACATCAGCAGAATCACGTGTTTTACTTAAACCCTGATTATTCTGGCGCCTAAGCTGAGAAAGTGAATCATGTATTTTCATGAGCATTATTCAGCACATAAGCTCAATCATGTATATTTATTTAAAACCTGTCATTTTTGAACCATAACCTGAATCCTGTAATTTTACTGAGACTCAAGCAACGCTGGCCTATAGGCTGAGTCATGTATTTTTACTTAAAACCTAACTATTCTGTCCAGTAAGCCGAATCCTGTATTTTTACTTAGATACGAACAACGCTGGCCCGTAATTTTAATCCCGTGTTTGTACTCACACACCGGCAACGCCATCTCATAGACGGTGGAATTCGAATCCGGAGCAGCTGTTTTCCCAGTTGATCAGTTGATCTACGCCGGCAGACTTACCGCTGTTTCATTGTCGATTTGACGCATGCGTCATCTCAGTAGCACGTCACTCCACGTCATGTCTCGTGGATGACAGGCTACTGAGGCTGAATTATGTATCCTTACTTAAACCGGAAAGCGCTAGTCCGTGAGTCGAATCCTGTTTTTTTTTTTTTTTTTCACCCAGACCCAAGCAACGCTATACATAAGCTGAATCGTGTACTTTTACTCAGTTTCTGACAACGAACGCAGTCACGTAAACAATAATGTGTTTTAACTTAAACTCCAATATCTCTGTCCCACAAGGTCTCATATATTGTTACTTACTCCCGGACAACTTTAAACCCCGTAGCAAAATGGCAGCGACGGGTGACGCACGTCGTATTTCTTATTTTGGTCCTGCAGACAAAAACGATATCCACAGATCCATATTAAATCTTCTCTTGCAGACTCCCGATCGTGGATGCAAGTTTTTCATCTTTCAAAACCTTTTGAAAACGGAAGTTAAACGGAGTGAAGATTTATCCCGTTATTGTGTTTTTTTTTCTCATGATCTTACCGTCTGTCCAGTATTATTGTCAAAAATTATTTTATTGTGTAAATGTTTGTTTTTTAACTTATGGGTATCTGGTACCATAATGTCAACAACAGGTACTCCAGTACCCGCGCATTTCGGGGTGGTGGTGGTGATTTAGCGCGAACCCGCTTTTCCAAGTCGAACCAGAAATGTTCGGTTGGGTTCATGTCAAGTGAATTTGGAGGCCAGGGCATTAACAAAAAGTCACCAGCATGTTCCTCGAACCACTCCTTGACTATTCTGGCAGTGTGGCATTGCGTATTATCCTGTTAGTAATGGCCATCACAAGCAGGTAACACAGTTGCCATGAATGGGTGAACTTGGTCCGCAACGATGTTCAAATACCTGACAGCTGTCAGGAATTGTGCTATTGGGAAAATGGAACCTGAAGCATCCCAAGAAAACCTCGCCCAGAGCATAACACCGCCGCCGCAGGCCTCCTTCAGGACAATAGTGCATCAAAGTGCCACAGCCTGCGTTGGTAATCGGCGTATCCGCGCTCGGCCGTCTACGCGATGCATCAGGAATCTTGACTCGTCAGACAGACCACTTTCGTCCAATCATCCACTGCCCTATCTCGATGATCTTTAGGCCCATTTCATGTGTTGTTGGCGATGACGTGCAGTGAGCATGGGGACCCGACTGGGTCTTCGGCTACGAAGACACTGTGCGCTGTGCGATAAACTATGCGCTGTGACACATTGTCCCGATCACCACTATTGTAACTGTGGGTGATTTGTCGCACTATGACCCTGCGTTTGCTCTGAACAATGCAGTCCCTGGTCCGCTCTTGAATCAATGAGCTGCGGACGACAGTCCGTCGTTTAAGCATTAGTGCACCACTTTTGATATGTACTCACCACAACGGCACGTGAACAACGCACAAGCATCGCCGTTTCCGAGATGGTAGTTCCTAGGTGTCATGCCATCACAATTGGTCCTTCATCAAACTCCGATAAATTGGCAGATTGTTCCATTCTGACTCCGAACACTCTATTAACCGAAAGCCGGTCCTCGGGTTGTATATATACTGCTCTGTGAACTTCGCCTGCTCCATCGTTCGGTCTCCAGTATCGCTGATTTCTCTACGTTTGTTGTGGTCATAGTCTAATGGCTCATCGGTATGTATACGAACACTGCAAGCCTCTTAACAGTTGTCAACAGACAGCGGAAGGAAATTTAACTAACACCTTGTGTTTCAGGACTTTACGTAGTTTCTTTGGTATTCGGGGCGAGTGATAAGATCGAAACAAAGGATATTGCTAAAGCTGCTGTGCCTCGGGCAGGATGGGTTGGATCACAGCTCGTACGATAATCTGCTTTAATGAAATAAGAGAATTAAAGTTTAGTTCGACGTGAGGCGAATTCCCGTGCATGTTTTAGTTGCCTTCCTGGAACTCAGGAGTGGTAGCTACTGCCAGGAATGTTCCCCGTTAGCAGCAGTATCTCTTGGTTTGGTCCATGTCGGTTCTGTTTCTGCTTTCATGAGCACTCCCGTCTAATTGTGCAATTCCACTTCACTGTTTTACACTTCCTTTTGTTTCTTTCCTACAGAGTAGTCTAACCAAAATCTCATATATTAATATTCCTAAGAGCTGTTTAGGACCATAAATCCTCTTCACCAGTTGTGCGCAAACTTTCAGGATTCGCAGACCGGCAAAACGTTGGAGAAACTTTCGCGGACCGGCGATGCCAAAACAAAAACCTTTAGGCTATTTTAGATCATTTAATCTCGTAATATTCTATATCACAATGATCACTGCGCACAATCCATAATTTACACTGAAGAGCAATTGAATTAGACATACCTGTCCAGTAACGTGCAGCACCCCCTTTCGTCCTGATGACGGCTGCATTTCGTCTCGGCATGGACTCGACAAAACACCGGAAGCGTTGGGAAGCCATACGGATCCTTGACCCCTGAACAAGCTCCCACAGTTCACGAAGATTTGATGGAGGGGTGTCAGAGCCTCGAACATCTCTCTTGATGGCATCCCAGTGTTCTCGATGGGATTGAGGTCAGGTGACATAACCAGCGAAGGAAGCGAGGTCACGTCGGTGGAGTGTTCATCCAACCATTCCGATACAATTCGGGAGCGATGGCACAGTGCATTGTCTTGTTGCAGGATGAGGTCCCCAGTGGGATGTTGAAGACGCACGAACGGGAGCAAATGGTCGTCCAGGATATCCCGGTAACGTTTACCTGTGAGGGACGATGTCACACGTACCAGGGGTCCCATTTCAGTCCACGTAAATAGTCCTCCAGACGAGAATGCCACCTCCACCAGCTTGAAGAGTACCCTGCTGGCAAGAAGGATCCATCGCTTCATGTGGTTTGCGCTATACTCGTATCCTGCTATCCGCATGTACCAACGTGAATCTCGACTCATCTGTCCAGGCTACATGTTTCTACATGTCTAGGGTCCAGTGGCGATGTTCCCGTGCCCATGCTAATCTTTGCACCCTGAGATGTGCGGTCAGCAGCGGTACCCTCGTAGGACGATGGCTTCTGTACCCCATAGCGAGGATATGGTTCTGGAGGGTGTGGCGGCTTACACGTTTTTGTGCACCAGCGTTAAATTGCCGAGTGATTTCTTGCACTGTGTCCCGTCTATCCGCTGTTACAATGCGAGCTAGCCGACGATGATCCCGCTCATCCACACGCTGTTGTCCAGGTCA
This sequence comes from Macrothele yani, assembly GCA_039090855.1. NCBI lineage: Eukaryota > Metazoa > Arthropoda > Arachnida > Araneae > Macrothelidae > Macrothele > Macrothele yani. Next base: position 27,793,926 of record CM077001.1, read on the forward strand.
GTTGGCCCTTACAGGGATGGTTTTACCGGATTCGATGCACTCACGGTGCACCCGTGACACAGTGGCTCTTTTAAATCCCAGTGCTTGCACGACTTCCGAGATGGAGTGACCCATTCGTCGAACCCCGAAAATTTTCCAACGATCAAATGCGTTTAGATCCTTCGCCTTACCCATTCTGCGTCCGACTCTTACTGATTCCCGTCGCATCACTCCTTATATTTTCGGATCGCTGCATACGTCATGTCGTTTCCGTTTACAGGCCAGGCCGCCCACATCGCCACATTTGCATAACGCCAGCTGTCTCTAATTCAATTGCTCTTCAGTGTATATACCAGATTATACCATGTCACCTACTTACAGCTAATATAATTTAATCTTTTAATATTCTTTAGTGATTAATAAGAGCAATCCATATTGTATCCACAACGATAGCCTTCTTAGCGTTAATATCATTTTTTATGGGTCAATGCGACGTCTGTTGCTGCTGCTTCGTGTTATCCTCTCGAGCAGTGGTTCCAGCATTTTTTCTGCAAGGCGCACTGGAAGAAAAGTTTTTCTCGCAATAAATACATGGTCGGAAAACGTATCAATATATTTAGAGCTTTGTTGCTGAGACGTGGATGTACTTAATCCGTTTACCCCAAAACTGAGTCAGAGATTTGGATCTGAATATCGATACCAGACTGGCATCAGAGGAAGTTCAACAAAACTTTCCTTTCCTGGTGAGTTAGTCTGCAGGAGTTCAGATCTTTTGTGAAGAGATTACGTATCCAATCTTCCTTTAAACTTCTGCGATAGATGATAAAAAAATTAGATCTACCTTTCCTTTTACTTTGACTCCATTATGATTAAAAAGAAAACTAAATAAATTCACTCGTTCCTCCTGGATCGGCAATTGGGGAACACTGCTCAATATATAATGAATTATACATGTATTGTTGTAAAATCCCGCGCACCAAGAAGGAGGCGTTGGATTGAAATGAGATTTTAATAGTGAGATGGTACATACCAAGGACATAAATGATAACAATATCACAGCAGCTGGACGATTTCCCGCGGACATACGGTACACATTCCGGTAAGCGTTACTACCGCGTCGGACCGCCTCGTGCTCGGATACATGCCGTAATACGGGCCGGTATGGAGTCAAAGAGACACCGTATGTTATCCTGGAACAGATTGGCCCACACTTCTTGCAACCGATGCTCTAAATCACGAACACTGGGACATGGAGAAAGTTGGTGTTCCATCTAGTCCCACAGAGGCTCCATGGGCGAGAGATCAGGCGATCTGGCAGGCCACGGAAGTCGAAACATGAGGTAGACAGTCCTGAGAAAACCAAGCCATATGCGAACGGGCGTTATCTTGTTGGAAAATTGCTCCGGGCCGTCTCGCCAGGAAAGGCAGCACGTGGGGATGCAGGTTCTCTTATTCGTATCGCTGGGCTGTCAACGTACCTCGGATCAGTGAGGGGGAAGTCCGGATGTCATATGACTCCCCAGACTATCACGCCTGCAGTTCGGGTCGTGTGCTTCTGTACAGGGAGTTTGGGATAGTGGCGCTCACCTGCGGTCTTCCACACTCTGACACGGTGGTCATCCGTTCCCATACAGAAGCGGGATTCGTCGCTGAACACTATACGTCGCGAGTCCGTAGCATTCCACATTACTAGCGGCTGACACCACTGCAATCGACGCCAAAGATGGTCAGGTGTTAATGGCAAAAACGTAAGGGCCGTCGAAAGTACAGATTCGCTTCTGGAAGGCATCTAGAAATGGTTATGGCGGACACAAGAGTTCTTTGTACAATCGCCACATGTCTCTGGATATCGGACAAGGACGCCTTTGCATCTGCGCGTGCCGCTATCACGATCCCACGGTCCTCTCTGCTAGTGGTGTGTCTGGGTGGTCCAAAGCCACTCAGCAGGTGTGCGGGTGCCTTTCCATGTCCACTGCTCCCAACACAATTGCACCGTACTGTCCGACCGGCCCAAATGACGGCCGATTGTGCGCGCCGGTCAACCTGCCTCTCTCATCCCGACGATGAGGCCTCGTTCAAACACCGTCAGTTTCCCGTACGCACATCTACGGCGTCTCCTCGGCATGTCTATCGGTGAGGGATCCATAAGGTTTTGTTTTTTCGTTTGGGGTTTAACGATCACCGTGAGCAACTGAGTGGGCTTTTTTTTTATTGGAGGTTTAACGATCACCGTGGACAACTCAGTGAGTAATGGGCAGTCTCCCGTCCCAAATTTAGGGCCACTGGTTCCGGGGAAGGGAGAGAGCCAAGGCCGTGAGACAAACACAGCACCCATGCCTCAACTGGATTCGAACCAGGACGCATCTGGGTCAAATGATCAGAAGCCACCGCTTAGACCACTGTGCCACCGGGATGGCTAAGTTCTAAGTACAACATACAAATGTTGCCAAAACATTACTTTCGTTGCTCCCGCAGAATCAACATGCCCTGATGTCTGCGGGGCCATGCTTAAGCAACCGAGCATGCCCGTAGTCGTCGGTCGATTGTGCATACTAGTTCTCATCATGAATTTTTTCTCTTAATCTTTGTGGCAAAGCATTTTCTATATTTTCCTTTTCTGTTGATTCAGGGTTTTATTTTTTCCCTATTGCGCTACCATCTGTTGCAGGTACATAGAGCGTTTTCCAAGGTTCTACAGAAGGAAAGAGGTTAGAAAGATCCTTAATCATAAAACCCAGTTGCAGCCGCATCGTAAAAGGAAACACCTCTTAATTCTTCACCTTGAATCTCCCCGGCAGTTAAAAATACATCAGTCGAACGTCGTTCCATTAGGCGTGGCAGCCGTCCGTACGAGCGCCTTTTCTCTTTTCTACCTCCAACCTGTTTCCCCCACACACCTGATTGATCTATAAAATTTGTACAACAAAAGAAGATAAAATTCTCCTCATCCACTGCGTGTGTCGTGGAACGATCGCCAAGCAATGGAAATGGAAGCTGCATAATTTTCCAATTACAGATGTGATTGTTTCTCTGGTGGATCGACTAATCTTGGAGCGGTTCGTTTTTCGGGTGCCCTTTGCCTTCACGAAGTCAATACTTTATATACTTCCTTTCTTCCTCTGGCAGACAGATTAAGCCTTAAAAAGACCAATAATACATAAATTCCTCCGAATGTCGAGTAATCTTTACAAGAAATATTATTCCATGCTTTAAATTAAATCAAACTTGAAATCGAATTTGATCATTGTAAAAAGCCGTTGCCTTCGAAATAGCGTCAACGAGCTAAGGGAAAGACTTGCTCATAATCTCGGATGTATGCGATGTTTTACAAGAAAGTAATCAATCTGATTTTCAGAATGAAAAAATAAAAGATTCGTAAAAGAAACAAATTGATACAGAACTGAATCTCCCCGGCAGTTAAAAATACATCTTTGAATTATGAGACAAGATACAACAACTGTCTTGCGTTTGGAATTTAATTACAACCGTGAATAGCTTTAGAGGTTATAAACTGTCGCCCATTGGTAATTTTTGTTCACAGGCTCCAGGGAAGGGAGCGAGCCTCAGTGCTCTAAAACAAAAGCACAATCCATGCGTCACCTGGACTTGAACCCGCATCCCTGTCATACGAATGATTAGAAACGTAACAGCCAACCACCGTGGTGTCCCTGCCGTGTTTGCACCACCATTTATAAGTTGTGTTTTACATTTGATAACATAGCGATAGTTGTTTCAACAGCAGAAGTTTAATTCCTACTTTCAGGTTGGAAGAATGAAGATGCTATGTTAGTTCAAAGTAGGGATGGACTACTCGTGAACGATTCTTTCTTAACAAGTGACTTTTCACCATGAATGGCGATTGATTCGCTCTCAGTTCTGTGAAAGATTCTTTCATAACGAAAGATTCTTCACAATGAATAGAGATTATGCTTGCTCTCAGTTCTGTGAACGATTCTAAACGTTCATAACGTTCATAAAGTGGAAAGAGCAAAGGTCTTTGTTTGATGTTCCTGGCCCACGTTAAATGTCTGTATTAATTATTCATTCGCCTTCTAATTATTTTTTCAGTTGCTGCTTACCATCTTTGGTGAATCCCCAGCATTGTGCGGGGATCCAAGAAGCAACCTGCCAAATTGCCTTGGCAGTTAGCGTGTGTGAGTCCGGAGGAATTCGAGGCGGCTGTGGTGTAGCGGAAGCATATCCGGCGCGTAACTGGAAGACCCTGGGTTCGACCGCCCGGTGGCGGCCAATGATAATTTTTCCGTGACTCACTTATAAACGTGAACAGAGAGAAGATCTTTGTTTGATGTTGATCTTTCATAAAGAGTGACTATTCACCCCGAATGGCGAACATTTCGCTCTCAGTTCTGTGAACGATTCTCTCAGAACGTGTGACTCTTGACCATGAATAGAGCATATGCTCACTCTCAGTTCTGTGAACAATTATTTCATAAGTAGTGACTTTTCACCACGAATGGCAAACATTTCGCTCTCAGTTCTGTGAACAATTCTTTTACAAGGAGTGACTCTTCACCACGAATGGCGAACGTTCTGCTCTCAGTTCTGTGAACGATTCTTTCATAACGCGTGACTCTTCATCATGAATAGAGGATATGCTCGCTCTCAGTTCTGTGAACGATTCTTTCATAACGAGTGACTCTTCACCATGAACAGAGATTATGCTCGCTTTTAGTTCTGTGAACGATTCTTTCATAACGAGTGACTCTTCACCATGAACAGAGATTATGCTCGCTCTCAGTTCTGTGAAAGATTCTTTCACAAGGAGTGACTCTTCACCACGAATGGCGAACGTTCTGCTCTCAGTTCTGTGAACAATTCTTTCATAACGAGTGACTCTTCACCATGAACAGAGATTATGATCGCTTTTAGTTCTGTGAACGATTCTTTCATAACGAGTGACTCTTCACCATGAACAGAGATTGTGCTCGCTCTCAGTTCTGTGAAAGATTCTTTCATAACGAGTGACTCTTCAACATGAATAGAGAATATGCTCGCTCTCAGTTCTGTCAACGGTTCTTTCATAACGAGTGACTCTTAACAACAAACGCAAACGTTTTGCTCTCAGTTTTGTGAACGATTCTTTCATGGGGGGTGACTCCTCACCAGGATTGGTGAATGGTTCGATCTCATTGAACGTCATTTAATCTGCCATCAGTGCAAGAATCACTAGGAAAGTGGAATCAGGTTAAAGTTTCTTTCACCAGTATGAGCTCAGAAACCATTTCCATATAAGAAAAGTAATGTCGAGAATTATTAAGTATGGACTGTCATGTGAGTGAGCAATAAGCAATGAGTTCAGAAACAATGATAAAACTGAAGAATGGGAATGATACATGATGCATTCACTTTAACGGTGTCTCCGAATAGTTCGTCATGAGCCAGCTCATGACAAATCATTCATCGTGAACGGTGAATGACGAGAAGCTCGTGCCCTTTGGGGCATTTTACATAAACGGTATATGGTGTTCCTGTAATAAATGAGTTACTCAATGAGCGTAGTGACACACTGGAAATGAAATTGGATCATTGGTGAATAATAAATGAACTCCAAAAAAGGAATGATTTATGCTATTACTAGCACAAAGTCAAGGCGATGTAACCTGGGAGCAAACAATAAGCCCCAAATACAACTTGATTTACATCGAGTGGTCAATTTATTAAAGTCTCTTTCTGCGAATATGCTGAAACTTCATTACTTTTCACCACAGCTAGATGATCAAATGAACACTCTCAGTAGTTCAGAATTCTTTACCGAAAAAAGCAAGGTGAACAAACAGACACTAAGCGTGATATGATGGTAGGTGTGAGAATACGGAGAATGGTTGAATAAGCTAAACTCATGCTGCACCGGTAGCGCAGTGGTCTAAACGCTGAATTCTGAAAATTCGCCCGAGATGTGTCCAAGTTCGAATCCTGGTGTGGCAGGAGTGTATATGTTTGTCTTACGGCAATAGCTCTCTCTCTCTCTCTCTCTTTCTTTCTTGGGACTAGTGGCCTTAAATTAGGGATTTCTATGCAATATATCGCCTCCACTCAGCATCTCGTGCTCATTACCATATTTTACTCACTACTGGATCTTTAACCTTTGTGCTTTCATCACTTTATTTTCATCGTTCCACGCCACACAGTGCCTTGTTCTGAGATGTCACACGTTCACAAAAAATAATTTTCACAAATTCAAATTTTAATCCGAAGATGCATGCATGCCCTTAATTTTTTCCTTTCACGTCTGACCGTATGATTATCCTTATATAAACCATTCAAAACTTAAATAGACACTTGCGCAGGGTTAAGGGTCAGCGGCTTATCCAGTCATATTGGAGGGGCGAAAAATGTCACGGGTGTTGAATAAAATCAAATTTTTCTAAGACCGACAATTTCTATACGGAAATATTTTGGCTAAAGCTAAGATGAAAAACTGGTAAAATTTCAAAAAATGGAGACCTGCTAATTTTTCTTTGCAGGTAAGAATGGCATTAACGGGGAATTTTTTTCCAAAACTACACGCGGTTATTTTGTTCTTGACCTCTTCTTATTTCTATCTTCCATTTCTAAAGGCTTCGCTAAACAAGCCTAAAGCAAACAAATATTAAAATGGGTTGCTGAAACAGTAGATATTGATATTTTCACAAATCTTTAGTATATTGAAATAATTCAGAGGTGTAATTGCAGAATCTGTAACAGACTATGAGGAAGAGATACATACCCTCTGTGGAAAAGAGTCCCCGGACACCCCCTTCACAACAACAATGGGTATGTTCCTCGTGGGATGGACTCGGACCGTTGGTCGTTGTAGATGGAAACAGGAACGCCACAAAGTACTGGGACATTCAGACAACGCCGCACTGCATAAACTTTACCGGTTTTAGGGAGACGGGCCATTCGCGTTTCAGAAGGACAACGCCCCGACTTCCATCTCATGGAGTCACTTTGGAATGAACTTCAGAGTTGAATTCGGGCTAGAACTACACGTCCAACGCCTGTGTGTAAACTGATCATCACTTTTAAGGAGGAATGAAACAATATACCTACGACTACTTACCATATTCTCATTCAAATTGGTCCTCATTTGGCCACAATGTAATTGTGCTGATATTAAACTCATTTGGCCACAAGCCACAGTTTGACCACAATGTACATTGTGGCCAAAGGAGGACCAACTCCTTATTGATTTTGCTAAAAATGCAGTTTTCTGTAAACAGCACTGGTGTCCGGAGACCCTTTTCCACATAGTGTACATATCTTTTATGGTTGCAATGACTGACTTTAACCCTTTAACGACCATAACGCTCCAAATGCCCGTACATACAAATAACCAGAGCCGCCTAAAACGCTTGTCTAGAGTGACTCAGATTTCCTACCCTTAACTATTCTTCAAATTTTCTCGACCTGTAAGGTATCAGCAGGAGTCACCCTCAGTCACTATTGTTGTTATTAAACAAAGAAGTAAACCAACAGACAGTTTCGGGTGCTATAGTATTTGGAGTGGTAAAATATTTTTGGGCCATGGTCGTTAAAGGGTTAAACACATGATTTAAAAGGTAAAACTAGAAAGGTCACATTAGGCTTATATTAAACATAGATTTAAAATTAGCCCTGTCACCATCTAGAATGAATTAACTCTAGTTTTGAAAGATGGGTTCAAATGAGCTCGAAAGAATGTATTCGCTGTGTAAGAAGCGAGCCGAACGCGGTTGGTACGAGTGAACTTTAGCGTCAAAAAACGTTGTTTTACCCCTCAGCTTCGTTACTCAGTTATGAGCATTATTGACTCTAATAAATCATTTAGGAGAATTATTGACCCTTTAGGTCATTAAGAAGGATAATTGATACTAATCTTTTCTGGGTGATTACCAGCTAAATGGACTATACACTAAGCTCCCAAGAAAAACTTGGAAGAGTGCCACCATTTCCATTACATACCACCCCACCCATGCCGTAAATGGTATCGTCCGCAAACGATGTATATACAGTATAGCAAGCTCATGTAGCAGCATTCTCAGTTCAGCTAGAAGCTTCTCAGGATTTAAACGATTACGAACGTGGTATAATAGTCGGCGACCAAAAGATGGGTCACTCCATCTGAGAAATTACCACGACATTTGGATTTACACGGTCAGCAATTTCAAGGGTGTACCTGGACAATACAAACTCAGGGAAAACATCCAGAGTACGAGACTGGTGTGACCATAAAATAGCCCTGGACGATCGTGGACAGCGGCGTCTGGCATGCATCTTAACATCCACCTGGCATGCATCTTACACCCACCTGGTATGGATCTTAACATCCACCTGGGATGCATCTTAACATCCACCTGGGATGCATCTTAACATCCACCTGGAATGTATCCTAACATCAACCTCGCATGCATCTTAACATCCATCTGGCATGCATCTCACACCCACCTGAGATGAATCTTAACATCCACCTGGCATGCATCTTAACATCCACCTTTGATGCATCTTAACATCCACCTGGCATGCATCTCAACATCTACCTAGGATGCATCTTAACATCCACCTGGCATGCATCTTAACATCCACCTGGAATGCATCCTAACATCAACCTCGCATGCATCTTAACATCCATCTGGCATGCATCTCACACCCACCTGAGATGAATCTTAACATCCACCTGGGATGCATCTTAACATCCACCTGGGATGCATCTTAACATCCACCTGGGATGCATCTTAACATCCACCTGGCATGCATCTTAACATCCACCTGGCATGCAACATTTCTGCAAATCATTGCTCAATTCAATGATGTGGACCGTACTAGCATCATCGTTTGGACAGTGTAACGCTTCCTGTGTTCTAAGGCGTAACGGAGCCGACGGCTCACCCGGGTTCCATTTCTCACCCGTCGACACAACGCACGTTGTGCGACCCGCCTGGGCTCAGGAACATCGCCATTAAACGCAAGATAACTGGAAACGTGTTGCTTGGTTCGCACAAATCGCCGTACCAACTGTATTGGGCAAATAGCTGACTCCGGTTGTGGAGATAATTTACAAAGCAGTGGGTCCTGCATGCCCGCAAGGGGTAATGCAAGCCGGCGGTGGCTCTGTTAGGGTGTGGGATGTTTTCATCTGGCACGCATTAGGTCCCCCTCATACGTCTGCAGATGGTTCTGACCGGTGGAAGCTACGTAACCAACCTTGGGGATCATTTGCACCCATTCATGTCATTCAATCACTCTGACGGGTGCGACCTCGTTTGCTACCTCACACGTCCACAGTCGCCTGATTATGGCTGGAGGAACGTTCCACGGAGTTTGGCATCCTGACTTGACCCCCTCGTACGCCGGATTTAAACTCCATCGCACACATTTGGGATGATGTTCAACGTGCTGTCAATGCTAGGAATCCTCCATCGACGAATATTACGGAATTGCGGGATGCTCCTTAGAAAGAATGGTGGACACTGTCTCCTCAGTACTACAGAGAGCTCGTGGAATCGATACGTCGTCGCGTTGCTGCCATTATCCGATCGCGAGGAGGACCAATGTGGTATTTGAGAGGCATTTAAGTTTTTTTGGGCACTTCAGTGTATATACAAGGGCGACGAAACTAACAAACGAGAGAGAAGATGATAGAGTAACTTGTTCCTGTCCATTACATTAACGTTCGTGTCAAAGAGCAAAGAGACTGGTCCTTTCCAATCATGCTTTGTGTCATGGAGCAGAGAACAGAAGAGTAGAAGTGAGCTCACGTGTGCGAGGTTTATGGTCAGTGCTGCTGAGATGTGAAAGGGAAACGAATTGTTTCGCTGTAGTGTTCGTAAAACGCTGCCACTGTTTGAACACTTCTGTTTTGGGACAGCACAAAAAAAGTTTCGGCGCCATTTGACTCAAGTGAATCGGCAGCTTAAAGATTCAATTGAGAGAAAATGAAAATTAATGCATTGTGATAAAAGGTACTTCAAGATAAAGTTGCGGAATTCATGTACTAGGTTGTTAGTGGTGACAACTGTGCTATATGATAACAAAAAGAAAGATGACACCGAATTTTCGGGTGTAATGAGCACGTCTTTTGAATTCGCTTTGATGCGAATAAATTTTTCAAAGCTATACGGAGTCAATGAAACCAGTATGGAAAACTATCTGACAGAAGAAAGAAGTTTTTTAATCGGGGTTTTAATCCCGCAGACACTGCTGTAAACGGAAAGGTCAACTTACGCCCTCTTGTGGCAGAATTTTGCGTTAAGAAAATTTTTGAATTTATATGAGAAAGATTTCGCAGCGGAAAAGCTTCTAAGAGTCCTTCAAATCGGACTCTTAGAAGCAGATATATCGACAAATATAAGATGTGCATCTAACACCCCTCCCGTGGAGGAAAAAACTTGCATTATTTTAAAAAGAAAGTATTTTCAAAAGGTTTTCGATGTGACCGGTATCGGTCATTGAAATAATTTTTTCAGTCGAGTTTTCAGGAGCTCAGATTTTACAAATACATCAGACGCAGAAATTAATTCTTACGCTCCCTGGTGCCCAAACTATTCTTCATCAAATATTAGAAATTATACACTGAGAATTTCCTATCAGGAGCTGCATCCGGTCTAGAAAGAATTATTCAAATTGGAGTTTCAGGAGCAGAGACATTGAGGAAAACGAAATTTACCTTTACGCCCCCTAGCACAAAGTCTATGCATTACTTGACAATTTTGAGCTTATATGAGAAACATTTTTACACCGGATACGCTATCTAACAAAGAAGGAATTTTTCAAATCTGACTTTTAGAGGCAGAGATATTGACAGAAATAAGATAGATATCTACGTCCTCTGGTGGAGAAACCATGCATTATTTTAAGATGAAAAATATTATCAAATATTTATCAATAGGTGCGGTATAGGTCCACGAAAGAATTACTTCAATCGGGCTTTTTAGAAGCTGAGATTTTGCTGCAAATACCTACGTAGCAGAAATTTGAAGTTTATGCCCCCTAATGGGCAAACCACATTTTATAAAAAAAATTATAAATTACAATAAATGAACTTTCCACCAGCAGCTGTATGCGGTGCTGGAAGAATTTTTCAAATTGGAGTTTTAGAAGCAGAGATGTCGGGGAAAGCGCAATTTACCTATATTTCCCCTAGCAGAAAGTCAATGAATAATTATGAAAATTTTGAAATTTTATTAGAAGCATGCCGCTCTGGAAACTCTGCCCGACAAAGAAGACATTTTTAAAATCGGATCATTAGAAGGAGATATATTGACATAAACAAGATATGCATCTACGCCCCCTGGCGGAGAAACTATGCATTATTTTAGGAAGAAAATATTCCGGAAAGGTTTTTCTACGTGAGCAGTATCGGTCTACGAAATAATTTTTTCCAGTCGAGAACTTAGATGCTCTGATCTTGCTGCAAATGCATTACAAGCAGAAATCAACCCTTACGCCCCCTGGTGTCCAAACCATTTTATTCAAAAATTAGAAATTATATGCAAAATATTTGCCATCAGGAGCTGTATCCACTGAAGGAAACATTTTTCAAATCGGAGTTTTCGACGCTAAAATATCTGGGGAAAATCAATTTGCTTTTACGCCTCCTAGAGAAGAATATATGCGTAACTTGGAAAAGTGACTAGGCCTAAATTAATCTACGATTTGAATGGAATCGAAAAGTAAAAGAATTTTTTTAATTGGATATTTGGAAGCAAATATATGGATTATAATGTATTTTGAATTCGATATCATCTGCATTTACGCCCTCTAGCGGCGAAATTTTGCATCGTAAAAAAAAAACGAAATAAAGGATCACCATTCGTACATTTCAAGCTTCCTAAGGTAAACATAATTTTTTTAAATCGGACTCATAGTTGCAGAGATATCGTGTCTACACGCGGACGGACGGACGGACAAACCGATAACATAAGCACTATTTCTTTTTCCAAAGACGTGCTAAAAAGGACTATTAGAAAAATCAAAAAAGTATCTATCCATTCATATATTTACCTTTCTATCTATGTGTGTGTGTGAGCGTGTTATTACCTTTAAATGGAGGGGGTTCCAGATTTTTTTATGTAGGGCTGTGTTGGAGGGTATTGTGAGATGTGAATAGATACCTACCGAAGAGCAAGCGCAGTTGCGAATCAGGGCGGTTCAGAGAGCGTATAAGAGATTCAACTCAGGCATTTGTCGCACTAAGATACCGCCGTTTTTGTGCTTCGTTATTTGTAGATACATGTTAAAGACAAGTACACTGAATATAATGTATGCGTTTTGTTTTACGTCCGCCTTACAGATTTTTATCCAAAATTAAGAAGTCAAAAGTTTTAGTCTCGAAGTTTTTCCCCGTAGTCACGCAAGACGCGTTATAAGTTTCCGCCACTTCGCCAAGTGGGATTTAAACTAAAAATCGGTGAAACAGAAATAAATCTCGGTAAATTTTTGGCAAGTAATTTTTGTCATTATACGCAATTGGGCATACTCAGTGGAAGAAGGAAAATTAAAGGGGCACAGTTTCAACTGTGCCGCAACCTACAACGTAGAACTGCATCAACCGTCACTATTTCACGGCACATTCTCACTAGTTCTGTGTCCTCAAAGTATTCAGCGAAGGACAGTTGACGTAGCCCTGCGTTGTAGTTTACTGTACAGTTGCTACTGTGCCCCTCTGATTTTTTCAGAAATACAATTTTATAGAAATAAAACGAAAGAAATGTTTTGCTTTATTTACTTAAAAACAACTTATAAGTTTAGGGATATGAAAAATTTTCCGCCGTTTTAAGAAGAAAGGTGACAGGAACAATCAGGAAACCAGTACACATTTATTCAAATAAATATTGGCCGTTAGCATTACTGGCCTTTTGCCATTTTTCAGGCAACAAACGAATGCTCCTGTGATAGAAGGACTCTGGTATTGAGCTGAAGAACGCAGTGATGTAATTTTTCACCTCTGGAACTGTGGTAAACCTCTGTTGGGCTAGAAAATGTTACATAGAGCGAATCAGATGAAGTTTGAGGGTGCAATATCCGGGGAGTCAGCCGGGTGCGGTAAAACCTCCCAGTGTAACTGTTCAAGGGTTGATTTCGTGGTGGCACTGACATGTGGTCTGGCATTATCGCTAAACCAGATGACTGGGCAATGTCCTTTACCTGCCCATGGGCATTTTTGCTCGATTGCGGCGTTCAGGTTCATCATCTATGTCGTTGTGCAGTGATTGTTTCGCCCGGTTTCAGAAGTTCGAAGTACAGCATTCAATGCATATCCCACCACACACACACAGCAGCACATTTTCTCCGTGGATATCCTGTTTTGCAGTCGATGTTGATGGCTGGCTTGGGTTGATCCCGGATCGTTTGCGTACGGGGTTGTCGCAATAGACTCATTTTTCATCCCCGGTGACAAACTTCCAGAAGAAATTCTTCTCTTAAAACCTCTTCTGCAACGATATGCAGATGCCCAAATCTTTGACCAATATTACGCTCCGTTAAACAATGCGGAACCCACTAACCAATCTTCTGGATCTTCCTCAAGGCCTGTAGACGCCGTATCACCGTCGATTGAGTCACTTTCAAACGTTTCGTCAGTTGCGTGGTCGATTGTGTGGAATCCTCTTGCAACAGCGATTTCCGCTCCTCGTCTGCGAGTTCCTGCGGTCTACCTGCACGTGGCTTGTCTTCCAAGCTTAGATCACTTTTCTTAAACCTGGTAAACCATTCTCGACACGTCCGCTCACCCATAACCGTTTCGCCACACCACTGATATCTTGAACAGTATGCTTTACTGGCACTTTTCCCTAAATTAAACATGAATAACCAACAGTACCGCAAATGAACTTTATCGACCGCCATGCTTGGCTTCATGTACGAACTGACAGCACGGGTCGCCGGCCTGTTAGACCTCTACAGCGCCCGCTAGCGGGGGCGGCGAAAACTTTTGCATACCCCTAATATATACAATTCATATTAACTTATGCTGATTATAAATTAATGTTAGTAGAAGTAGAAGGCGTAGTATCATCGTTATCAGTAGTTATTGCTAAAATTATTTCTGAAGAAATCGTTCTTCAGAAACAATTTTTCCTACTGCTTAGTTGCCTTGTTATAAATCGGCGATACGTCTCGGGCCTAATGTACTCTTCTTGTGTTGCTGTAGTTCTTGTCTAGATTCAGAATGCATTGGCGTTGTAAAGCTTTGAGACGTAATACATTCATTATCCTGCGAAGTTGTGAAGACTGGCGATGTTCATTGGTATTCCATGCTCGGTGTGAAAATTTGAAAATTTGGATTGGTAACACCATCTGTTCTTGCTGTTAAGGCTCAATTTCTGCAGTTGAAGTGGAAGGTTGTGCATCTAGAATCGAACTCGGGTGCAACGCGTCCTGGTTCGCGGACTTTAGACGCTCCGTACATTCCCGCGACCTTTCCGTTGATGACTTAGGGGCTTTTTCATGATTCCTCTCGTTCTCCACTAGTTGTTACTTCAAATTCATCGGTTCTTACAGCAATTTTCCCTGGATTTTCGCGGCATTTCTAAATTTTGGTCACCAAATTTTTCTTTTATCTAAAAATAAATATATTTCAAATGGACTTTATTTCGGTTCATCACATACCTCAGTTAGCTTTGATCGTCAGCTACCGAAAGCGGGGCTGAGGTTATCGCTATCATATTATCTATACACTTGTTATCAACCTTAAAACTGCGTGCGGCGATACAAAATCAGGCAAAATTTAGCTTAACTTTCTAACGCTACTGTATCGAAGGGCTAAGGGGTGGAGAGTTGAAACTTTTCATAAATGGGTCTTTATAAACTAACTAATGATGTATTATTTATTACTCTACGATTATTAGTTTCGAAGAGATAAGGGTTCAAAGTGTGACAATACTTCGTGGCATTCGTGCTCCCGATGTTACCCCTTACCCAGCGCTGCAGAAAGACGTAGTTCTACGTCAAAAACGGAGTTCAGTCCTTAAAGGTCATTGCAGACCTGTGTTTCATAAACAGCGGATGCAGTAGAGACGAGTTATGAGTCACTGAATGCTAGTATTCACCAATTCTGCAGGCTTAAATCATAATTTTTTTTCAAACATTCTAAGGCGAAAGAGCTTCAAACAATACTAAATTTTATTTTTCAAACATACTAAGGCGACAGCGCTTCAAACAGTAATATTTTTTTATTTTTCAAACATACTAATACGAAATAGCTTCAAACAATAATACATTTTTATTTTTCAAACATACTAAGGTGAAAGAGCTTCAAACAATAATATTTTTTTTTATTTTTCAAACATTCTAAGGCGAAAGAGCTTCAAACAATAATACATTTTTTTTTCAAACATACTAAGGCGAAAAAAATAATATTTAAAATATATATATATATATATTTAAAAATATTATGTTTTTTTCAAACAATAATATTTTTTTTATTTTTCAAACATACTAAGGCAAAAAAGAGCTTCAAACAATAATAGTTTTTTTATTTTTCAAACATTCTAACGCGAAAGAGCTTCTAACAATAATATATTTCTATTTTTCAAACATGCTAAGGCGAAAGAGCTTCAATCAATAATAAATTTTTATTTTTCAAACATACTAAAACGAAAGAGCTTCAAACAACCATATTTTCTTATTTTTCTAACGTACTAAGGCGAAAGAGTTTCAAACAATAATAAGCTTTTGTTTTTTAAACATACTAAGACGAAAGAGCTTCGAATATTAATAAATTTTTGTTTTTTAAATATACTAAGGAGAAAGAACTTTGAACACTAATAAATTTTAGTAGTGGTCCGAGGATCATTGACGGGCCAGCGGTGTGTGGATGAGATCCTGCGGCCCCATGTGCTATTCCTGGCCGGTATTTCAGGTGCGCTATACCAGTAAGATAATGACCGCCCGCACACAGCTCGGGTTGCCCAGGACTGCCTACGTCATGTCCAGACACTTCCATGGCCTGCCCGCTCCCCGGGCATGCGCCCTATTCAGCATATAAATATATATATATATAATCATCATCATTGTCAACTATTATCAATCCACTGCTGGACGAAGGTCTCCCCAAGTTTCCTCCACAACGGTCTGTCTTGTGCCAGTCTCCTCCATGTCACTCCCGCTTACTTTCAAATTTCATCCACCCATCTCCCATGAGGTCTTCTTCTGGGTCTTTCCCTGTCCCTTGGAATCCAATTTAAAATTTCGGCTGTCCATCGATGGTCAGTCCTTCTGGCAGTATGCCCAGCCCATTGCCATTTCAGGGATTTAACTCTGATCATGATATCTTACACTCTTGTCATTTTTCGGATCCACGAGTTCCTCTTTTTATCTCTCCTGGTTACACCAAGCATGCACCTCTCCATGCTGCTTTGAGTTGCCTGCAGCCTTTGTATGTCTCTTTTAGTTAAAGTCCACGTATCTGCAACATACGCACTGGAAGGATGCATTGATCAAACACTTTTCTTTTAAGACATAATGGCATTTTGCTCATGAAAATTATGCTGTTTCTTCCAAAAGCTCTCCAGGCAAGTTTTGTACGCCGATTAATTTCTTCATCAATGTGACCCTCACTTGATATCTGCTGTCCAAGATAAACGTACGTGTCTGTTATCTCCAGCTTTTCTCCATCAATCGATAAATCTTCATTTCTTGTAAAAGCATTGAACATCACTTTTGTCTTCTGAAAGTTAATTTTTAATCCCACTTCTTTACTCTTGTCAGCAAGTTCCTGGATCATACTTTGCAGCTCTGATGGGGTAGTTGCAAAAATGACTACGTCATCAGCAAAACGAAGGTGGGTTAGATAATCTCCATTAATCTTTATCCCTTTGTTTTCCCAGTTCAGTGATAGAAAGACATTTTAGAATGAGGCATTAAAGAGCTACGGAGATATGGTGTCACCTTGTCGCACTCCCTTTCCAATTTTTATGTGTGTTGTATTTTCAAACAGCCGAATCTTTGCACTTGCATTTTCATAGATGTTGTTAATAATATTAATGTATGCATCTTCAATACCGCAGGATTTCAGAGCCATTGTAACTGCTGATGGTTTCACTGAATCAAAGGCTTTTTCATAATCGATAAAAGCCATGCACAGTGGAAGTTTGTATTCCCTTGCTCTTTCAATTAGTTCTCTCAGTACGTGGATATGATCTATTGTGCTGCAGCCACTCCTGAATCCAGCTTGTTCTCTCGGTTGAGCCATGTCCAGTGTTACCTTCAAACGGTGTGAAAGAACTTTAGTGAAGATTTTATAAACCACTGATAGGCGGCTGATAGGTCTGTAGTTTCTGAGATCATCAATGTCACCTTTTTTATGTAGCAGGATCATTGTAGCGGTGTTCCAATCCTCAGGAATTTTCCCTTCATTAAGGCATCGAGTGAAAATTTCGGCAAGTACTGTTTCGATTTCTCCACTTGCTTCTTGTATGATGTCTACAGTAATTCCATCTTCTCCTGGAGCTTTTCCCCGCTTCATGTTCTTAATTGCATGTGCAACTTCTGCTGGGAGGACTGGAAGAACTCTGGTACTGGTACCTTTCATGATGCCTGGAGTACATGTTTCATCCCTTTCATATAATTTGGAGTAGAAATATTTCACTCTGTCAAAATTTCACCTCTATTTCTTGTTACAGAACCATCTTCTTTTCTCAGTGCCATAATCTGTTTTCTTCCTTTACTGAGATGTCCCTTTGCTATCTTTAGGCTTTGGTTGTTTTCACTTGCTTTTCTCACTAGTTCACAGTTGAATTTCCTTACGTCTTCAGTGATACTTTATTCGTACTGTCTTGCATAGCTCTATGTATTCTACTTTGAAAGTCACATCTTCTTTAGTTGTTCTCATCTCTCTTCTTTTTTGCATCAACATTTTGGTTTTTCCTGAAAATTTGTTCACATGCAACTTGTTCTTAGACCCAGCTAATTTTGTTCCTGTTTCCATAAGAGCTTTGGTTACTTTTCTGTGAACTTCAGAAATATCCACTTCTTCCGATGTTAGGCCTCCTAAAGCAGAGAATCTGTTCTTCAGTTCCAACTTGAAGGTATTATGGTGTTTTTTAAGGTTGTGTAACGTACCAGGAGATGTGACGTACCTGCCAGAAGGACGCACACGAGGGAGATGATGTAACGTACCAGGAGATGTGACGTCCCTGCCAGAAGGACGCACACGACATAAAGGCAGATAGGAATCAGAATAAAATGTCCGCGTAGCTTAATTGGTAGAGCAACTTGTTCCGGAATAAGCGTACTCGGGTTCGAACCCCGGCGTCGATCAAAAATGACGGAGAAATTCACTTCGTTATAATGGCGCCCGAACTATCCGGATGACCCGACCGTTCAAAATCTCGCATTGGTGTGATGTTATTTCCACACCGCGAGATAGGAAAAATAAGAGAATCCTTTCTCCAGCACTTCGAAAAAAAAAAAAAAATAAGGGGGAGATGATGTAACGTACCAGGAGATGTGACGTACCTGCCAGCAGGACGCACACGACATAAAGGCAGATAGGAATCAGAATAATCGTCCGCGTAGCTTAATTGGTAGAGCAACTTATTCCGGAATGAGTGGACCCGGGTTCGAACCCCGGCGCGGATAAAAGTGACGGAGAAATTCACTTCGTTATAATGGCGCCCGAACTATCCGGATGACCCGACCGTTCAAAATCTCGCAATGGTGTGATGTTCTTTCCACACCGCGAGATAGGAAAAATAAGAGAATCTCTTCTCCAGCACTTCGAAAAAAAAAAAAAAAAAAAATAAGGGGGAGATGATGTAACGTACCAGGAGATGTGACGTACCTGCCAGAAGGACGCACACGAGGGAGATGATGTAACGTACCAGGAGATGTGACGTACCTGCCAGAAGGACGCACACGACATAAAGGCAGATAGGAATCAGAATAAAATGTCCGCGTAGCTCAACTGGTAGAGCAACTTATTCCGGAATGAGTGGACCCGGGTTCGAACCCCGGCACGGGTAAAAATGACGGAGAAATTCACTTCGTTATAGTTGGCTATGTCAATACATTTTGTTTGTCTTAGGAGCTTGCCACGTTCGAGTTTAGTGTTGAGGTGCATCTTACATCTCACCAATCTATGGTCACTACCTGTGTTGAACTTGTTTAGCACACTGCAGTCTTCGATGACGAATTTTTTGTTACACATAATAAAATCAATTTCACTTGTCGTCCCATTTGGATGTCTCCATGTCCATTTCCTGTGTGACTTTTTCTTGAAAAAGGAGTTCAAGATGAAAATCCCTTTTGCCTCTGCAAACTCTACGAGAGTATTTCCACGCTGGTTTCTGTTGCCGTGACCGAATTTACCTACTGAAGTTTCATTCTGTTGCCGTTGCCCTATTTTTGCATTGAAATCTCCCATAATTATCTTTAAGTGCTGCTTACTTTTATTATTTAGATGACGAATTTCCTCATAACATTCTTCAATTTCTTCTTCAGGATGACTTGTGGTGGGTGCATACGTTTGAATAATCTGAGCCTGGTATCTTCTCGAGAGTTGCACAACGAGTCTTGCAGCTCTGTCAGAGGAACTTTCAACTTCTACAACTTTATCCTTCAGTTTCTTGTTTATTATAAATCCAACACCACTAGTTCTGCCAGTATCGCCTACGATAGTAAACGAGATATCCACTTTTCAGTTCAACGAGATCTTCTCCTTTTCTCCTTACCTCACTTAGCCCAACGATGTCCCACTTGATCCTTTGTAGTTCCTCTTCCAATTCAAGAAGCCTTGAATCAGAAGATAGGGAGCGTCCATTATACGTAGCCAAGGTCAGCATCAGATGGTAGCCTAGTTCGGTTCTCCGGGGATTCTTAGCACCCTCTGCCTTCATGTCGCACTGGCCGCTGCCTTGGCCAGGTACATTCCAGCTGCCTGAGACTGAGGGCCAAGATTTAAGTTGTGGAGTCATTTTGGAGGGGTTTGGCCATAACTCACCACGCTGGCCAAGCGGGTTGGTGAGTGTGTGATAGAATTTCCTCTAATCCCGATGGTACAGTTATGCCGCTATTGGCGGTCGAAAGAGCCCCTTTAGTGGGAACAGGATGCACCACGAGAAGGCGGGGTTGTCATTTGTCAAGGAGAGGCTGTGATGTTACGCATCACCTGACCTTACATCCCTATATATATATATGTTCAATAGGATATACTGTATATTCACATGTATGTATATATATGAGATCCTACAACCCTATATAGCGCACCTGGAATACCGTTGTCCTTCATTTGCAAGATGTAATCTCATTGTTTTGCACATGTTTTCTAATACATCTGCATTCATCAAAAAGTCACTCCGTAGTAATATTAAGTCTGCCCCACCTAATTATGATGATGCTACATTTGAAATTTTTGAATTATGTAATTTGTTGTATGCTTAATTTCAATGTTTGTTGTTTTCTTGATAACATATCAAGCTTCAGAATATGTTACACAGCAATACCAATTCTCACAAGCTTCTGATGAGTTGAAAGTTTCCAAAATGTGGATGTTGTTTTCATCATTGCCTCTGAGAAAGAAAGAGACTCTACAACGTAATTGTCTATCCACAGTAACTTAGTCCTTACGTCAATAATTACATTATGTGTGCTAAATTCAATGTAATATTAGAAGGTACCCATAGGTATTACAAGAAAGAGTTCAATTGTAGTACGTACTTACAAATACGTTTATTTTGCTTGCATGGTTTGTACTCGACACTCACATCCGGTTTATTAGCGTACTCAATACAGTATCAGTGATTTAACATCCAGTCGCAGTATAACAGCACATCTATCATCAATAACATCAATTCCCGTAAACAGATCAGATCAGATCATATGTAGAGGATTTTAGGAAGGGAGTATCTGACCCCAGGTCTTAAACAACCCTTCGAAAAAGGAAGCTAGGAGATTTGGGCAAGAGTGCCCGATAGGAAAGTCACACGGAAGCGAGGTAGAAAGTGGGAGGAAGATGCTCTTATATATTACCGGGGTGCCAGTACACGGTGCCCGACGGTTTAACGTGCCCATTCGACGCACATTTAGTGGTTCCAGCGTTCGTACCTGCCTGGGATCGAACCCGAGGTTTTTTCCTTGGCAATCCCAAACGTTGACCACTAGGCCACCCGCGGCACCAATCCTCGTAAACAACCACTGCACTGCCTTTTTTACGCTTTCCAACCATAGGTTGAACAAGCGTATAGTATGTTCCAGTTTTGTCCGTCTGTCGGCACGAAAACTCGCGTAAAAATGGATCGATTTCGATGATATTTTAGTATGTGATAGGGAACTACCTGGGCACAAACCCTATTGAAACTGGGCGAAATGGGGTCAAAGGTTAGGACATATTAGCGGAATCACTCCATTATGCGTCATACCTTAAGCCTACGTAAAAATGCTTCCATTGCGATAAAACTTTATCATGTTATTTCGGAGGTATGCTGAACCGGTTCTGTTGAATACAATTGAAATGGGATCAAAATTCAGGGCACAGGACCGAGATTTATTCCACAGCCATTATCCTCATAACTTGAGTAATGATTTCTGGTATGTTGGAAAGCTTATTATAATCAATGCATTGCATAATTTTACTAACTTTTTATCTATCGTTCTTATCCGGCCACACGTACATCACTCTTGCTCTGACCTCATAGTGTTGCCATCATTATTCTCGTTTGAGGGACAAGATATAACGTTAAGGTTTGAAAATGTATAAGAGAACGAACTCAAATTTACATAGAAAAAGAAACTCCTAAGGGAAGTTAAAATAGAATAATCGTTACAACTCTTCTTTCTGAGGACAGTCTTCATCTAATTTGCATGATATTTTTTAGTCCGTGGGCACCAGTATCAAACACAAAATTCCATAGTGAGCATTTTTCTTTGAAAATGTTTTTTTTGTTTGCTTTTCAAAAATATAACGGATGTAAACCTGGTCGAAATCTGGACAGGAACACCTTGACCCGACACGTTTGACCCAGCAAGAAATTGTCGACCCGCTGACCCATGACCCGTTTCCACCTCTGGTAAAAGCCTTCTCAGACGACGTCGATCTCATTCCTTATATATTATCGTCGTGCCACAGTTACGCTTCTTAGACAAGCTATGTGCGCCATTTTTGCACTGATTAAAGACATCGATATCTCACCTTTTGGGAAAGCAGTCAGTTCTGCTGTTTTTATAATCGTCGCTGCAGCCAAACGGGCACCCACAATAAGCATTTTATCAAACTCCGAGATATCCTTTGTTTCCCTTTCGTGGTCATTAGTACGGACCATTACGGAAGACCAGCATAATTAAATATTATAGTTTCTTAGACCACGTATATTGCATATACGATGCGTTGCTGACTTTTACGTGCAACTGCATAAATGTTTCTAATTTAGTGGCTAGTGTGTGTAGGCAGGTCGTGCCGGAACAACAGATATTTTAGTTTACATTGGCAAACACACACATTGTTTCACGCGAAGTTATAGCTTTTTGTCGTTTTTCTCTTCACTGAATAGGTAATGGACATATGAAAACTAAATTTTTACACATCAGTCACAATTTTCCCCAAATACACTGTCTACCAACAAGTAATTGGACACCTGTGATAGCAATGGAAAACGAAGTTTATTCACCTTCAATAGTTGGTGGAGCCTCCACGAGCGGTGATTACAGCTGCGACCCTCCAAGGCATACTCTCAACCAGGCGTTGTACGACGGCTAGCGGTATTTTCTTCCACTCGGCTTGGAGAAGACAGGTCAGTTACTTCACCGATTTCGGACGGTGGGGGCACCCCTTAAGTCGACGCTCCAACTCGTCACAGAGGTGCTCTATAGTGTTAAGGTTCGGGCTCTGCGCAGGCCAGTTCATTCGATTAACCCCATTGTCACCATACCAAGCCATGGTAGACTTCGCAACATGACAGGTGGCATTGTCATCCTGAAAGTAACATGGGTCCACCCCGTAAACCTGTCACAACGTAGGAAGCCCATGGTCATCCAAAATGGTGCAGTAGGTCTCGGCGTTGAGTCTACCAGGAATTGCGACCAAGGGTCCCGTGCCATATCAGGAGAAACACCCCCATAGCATAATTCCTCAGCCGCCGAACTTCACAGTTGGCACAATACATTCCAGCAGGAGGCGTTCTCCAGGCAGACGCCAAATCCAGACCCTGCCATCCGAACAGTAGAGGGTGAACCTTGATTTGTTGCTCCAGAGAACGTGTTTCCGCTGTTCAACGGTCCACTGTCGACGTTCTTTGCACCACGTTAGCTGAGCAGCGCTATTGGACTTGGTGATCAAAGGCTTGTGGGCGGCAGCACGTCCATGATAACAGAGCAGATGGTATTCCTTACGGATGGTATTCATCGAAAGAACACTCCCGGATGCCTGTTGAAACTCCTCGCGGATGTGGCCCATTGATTTGGTGCGGTTCTTCCGAATTTCTCCGACCAGCACCCGTCGGTCTCTAACTCCCAGTTTTGGGGGTCTGCCGGGTCGGGGCACATTCCGATAGTCACCTCTCATCTTCCACTTGCCAATAACGTAGGCCACTGTTGATTTTGGGTACTTCAACTCGCTGGATATGTCACGTATGGATCGGCCATTTCTGTGATACTCGACGATTACACCTTTTTCGAAATCAGAGAGCTCCGAACTGCGTGGCATCTTGCATGCGACTGGTTGCATTGTTGTTTCCCACACGATATTTAACGGCGGCGGCCATGACGTGTATCAGGACCGCAGATATAGTCGATTGCAGGGGTGTCCAATTAATTGTTGGTAGATAGTGTATAAAAGAATTAGGTAAAATTAATAACATAATTTTCACGTCACCTTTTCTGTTAAACAAAAAGGTTTCGGAAAATTCCTATCTTTTTTTTATTTGTTAATATTAAAAATCTGCTGAGAATTAATTTTTCGATTTAACTGCAACCTTTTGTAACACGGTAATTTTGTTAGTGTTTCCTCTGTTCCAAAATTATCCTGATTATAAAACAATGTACGCAACTGATTATCCAATTATCTTAACGAAGAAACGTATCCAACATGTAGTTTTAATATGCAATTAATATAAATGTACTGTAGTTTCGATAATTTCACGTATTCTTGAATTTGGTAATAAACAACACTTTGATTGAAAAAGAAATTTAAACGATCTGAAAGGGATAAATAACATTGCATTGTAAATTATTTAGACACCTTATAACGGGAACAGATAAATTCTGTTTCCGAGCAATTGTGCGAGTATTTACATTCTAAAATTACCTTATTCCTATTTTTTCGTACAAATTATACTTTAGTTTTCAGAATCGAGCATGTGTTCTGAATATTGCTTTACAAATAATTTCATACAACCGCGCACCGGTCGTCCAGTGTTCAAAGCGATGGTTTCTGACTGTTCGCCCAAGATGGGTTCGAATCCCGTTGAGGCATGAACGTTGTGTTTGTCTAACTACACTGGCTTTCTCCCTTGCCTGGAACCAGTGGCCCTAAATTAGGGACGGGCGAGATTGCTTATCGTTCAATGAGTTGCTCACGGTAGTCGTTAAATCTAAAGCAAAAAAAAAAAAAAATACAACCTGCTTTTCCCATTTGCGTACACTCTTATGTTTCAAATTAAATAAACTTTTCTAAAGAATACGACGTATCTTACAATAAATCCTTGGTTTTACTCTTCGACGCAAACAGACGCGGTAGCTTCCCCTAAGAAGAATCACTTTTATACGTTCTTAAAGAGAGTAAATAATTCGTGGATGAAAAGGGATTTATCTTTTACTTTGGAATTAAAACGACTGAAAAAAGATTTCCTCTAAGGCATGAAAATTCCTTTAATTATTTTCATTCATCACACCACAATTAATTAGGCATAATGACTACTTTCTAAGGCAGTGAAAAATGGACAATTTTGAAATATGGATTTGTGTCATAGAAGAAATCACACGGCGGCATTTCCTCTTTTAATCCCGCCTGTTTATTTAGCCTTATTCTCACTGGAATAAACTTCGATTCAACCTCTTAGAGGGCTAAAAGCGAAACATTAAATCTGAAGTAGTGTAGATAAAAATGAGAAAAAAAGAGTGCAGCTAATGATTCTTTTCTTTTTGTTGTTTAGCTACAGCAACAGATGGCGCAACGATGAATCACCTGTCACTGCTGTTGTAAGCAAAGACGGCAAAACAGGGATTGGGCTGGCGCTAGGAAATGGGCACTCCATGTGCCCGTGGCTCAGATGTACAGGTCAAGCGTCGGGGTGATGCTTTCCGGTAAAGAATTGTATCTCGAAGTAGCATTTGTCCTCCATCCGGGAACTTTTACATTGTGAGTCGAGCAAATTAAATAAAAGACGCAACCCCGCGCTATAACATGAAATAAGATTTCCAAACAGATCATTTCAAGAAATTCATAAGAAAAACTAATTTTTATTTATGTTTGAAAAAAGGGGAGGGAGGTTTAATGGCCACCACGAGCAACTCTAAGAGCTTTAAGCAGCCTCCCGTCCCTAATTTGGGGCTGTAGATTCCAGGGGAGGGAGAGAGCCAGCGCCGTAAGAAACGCACACCACCCATGCATGATTCAAACCCAGTCCAACTCGGACAATCGGGCGTCAAAACGAGCTTATCAAAGAATGTAATTTTTCTTACTTAGCTAAGGTGAATAATTCACTTCTACATTATGCAGATTATTAGAAGAGGACTTTAAAAACAAATTTCGTAATTGTTATTAGCCTTCCCGCTAATGCGGTGGTCTAAGTGCTTTCTTTTGACCATTCATCGCGGTGAAGCATGGGTGCTGTATTTATCTTAAGGTTCTGGCTCGCTCTCTTCTGACCATTCATCCGAGATAGGTCAGAGTTTTGATCGCGGTGAAGCATGGGTGCTGTATTTATCTTAAAGTTCTGGCTCGCTCTCTTTCCTGGAACCAGTAGCCCTAAGCTAAGGACGGACGACTGCTTATAGCTAGGGCAGTTATTTTATCGTGGGGAAAAAAAGGCAAAATTCGCTGAACAGTCGCGGGGTAAATTATGAAATTTCGCAAAAAAGTTCGCGGCCGATGATATTACACTAACATTTAGAAAAAAAAAAAAGACTACCAAGTTACGAAGCAGTAATACAAATGACTAGTACGTAACTAAATTATCATTATAAATTTATAAGTTTTTAAAATTGACACTTGCATTTATAAACCATTCAAATTCTGGCAATGTTATCAACGCCGTTACACGAGATCAAGATTTCCATTTAAGTGGATGGCATTTCGATACATTATATTGTGCATACACAGATTTTCTTCTATTAATGATGCGTCTGTTGTCCTGTAACACGTTTTAAAATTTAGAAAAGGTTCGTTCAGCATCGACACTGTTTGTGGATACTGACAGACAACGGATGGCGACCTTATGTAACTTAGGAAAACGACCTTTCTCCGTATTCCAGAGGTCTAGCAAACCTTCAAAAGTTCCATTGAACGATACTGTTCTCGTGCAGTTATTTTCTCAATTAATTCATCAACACATTTCTGCATCAGTTTCGGTTGATTGCTGAAACACACATTTTTTATGCAGCTTGCTTGCTAAATGCTTTTCACAACTGTCCTTTCTTGAAAAATCCACCGGTATGTTGCAACACGAACAGAACAATAGATTTTTGTTCACATGAAACGTTCCCTTGCTGTATTGCTTGCATCTTTCAGATGCACTCATTTTACTTAAGTGACTCATTCTCAAAATTAAAAAAACAATATCTAGAAACTTCATTAACTACTCATACGAAAGCACAAATTTTTTAAGCTAAGCGTTTTTGTGAGCTGCTTTCCCAGCTAAAATTACTATAACACAACTGACGACGTCCGGTTTGCGGTTTACTAGTCCGGCAAGTCGCAAAAGTCATTCAACAGTAGCATGGAGGAGGTGGGGGGGGGGGAATCACGAACGACCACATTAGAACTCTTCAGCAGAGTGAATGTGACCTTGAATTACCCGTCCAGCTTGTTCGAAAAGAGTATCTTCGTAACGAACGATCTTGAGAGGTAACTCAAGATTTAAAGCTCCGGTTTGGACTTTCTAGTAGGATTACTTTGCGGTATATTTTTCGCGTAAATTCCAACGAAGGCAGTATTAAAATTATTTAATTATCAAAAAAACAGTAATCAAAAAATTATAATAGAAATTAGGCAAAAAATCTGTAATTCGCGAATATATTTGGCATTCGCGAAATTACAGAAAAACTCCTAAAATTCGCGAAAAAAATCGCGGAAATTCTTGCCGCGGCGGAATTACTGCCCAACTTATAACCCACTGAGGTTCTCACGGTGGTGGTTAAGTAGTTAACCCGCAGGGCCACAGTGTGACAAATCACCCGCAGCTACAAAAGTGGTGATCAGGGTAATGTGTCACAGCATACAGTACATCGCAGCCTTCTGCGCATGGGCCCATGTAGCCGAAGACCCAGCCGGATCCCCATGCTCACTGCACGTCATCGCCAACAACGCATGAAACGGGCCCAAGATCATCAAGATTGTACCGTAGTTGATTGGAAAAAAGTGCCCTGGTATTAGGAATCCAAGATTTCCGGTGCATCTCATAGACGGCCGACCGCGGACATGCCTATTACGGACAGAGTCAATGGCACCTGGATGCATTGTTGGGAGAAATCAGGCCTGCTGCGGCGGTGTCATGCTGTGGGCGATAATTTCTTGAAACACTTCAGGCCTCATTATCGCAATAGCACAATCCCTGACAGCTGTCAGGAATCTGAACATCGTTGAGGACCAAGTTCACCCATTCATGGCAACTGTGTTCCCTGCTGGTGATGGCTATTACCAACAGAATAATACGCCATGCCACACTGCCAGAATCGTCAAGGAGTGGCTTGAGGAACATGCTTGGTGACTTTCTGTTAATTCCCTGGCCTCCAAATTCACCTGACATGAACCCAATCGAACATTTGTGGTTCGACTTGAAAAAGCGGGTTGGCGATAAATCACCTCTACCTCGAAATGTACGGAAACTGGAGGATCTGCTGTTGACATTATGGTATCAGATATCCCAGGATACCTATCGCTACCTCATCGAATTGGTTCTCCGAGTAGCCGCTGTTTCTCGGGCTAAAGGGGTTCCTACAGCTTGTTAGGTAGGTGGTCATAATGTAATGGTTCATTGGTATATATAATGTAATGGCTCATTGGTGTATATACTGTATTGGCTCATTGGTGTATATAATGTAATGGCTCATTGGTGTTTATAATGTAATGGCTCATTGTTGTATATACTGTTATGGCTCATTGGTGTACATAATGTAATGGCTCATTGGTGTATATACTGTAATGGCTCACTGGTGTATATAATGTAATGGCTCATTGATGTATATACTGTAATGGCTCATTGGTGTATATACTGTAATGGCTCATTGGTGTATATACTGTAATGGCTCATTGGTGTATATAATGTAATGGCTCACTGATGTATATAATGTAATGGCTCATTGGTGTATATACTGTAATAGCTCATTGGTGTATATACTGTAATGGCTCATTGGTGTATATACTGTAATGGCTTATTGATGTATATAATGTAATGGCTCATTGGTGTATATAATGTAATGGCTCATTGGTGTATATACTGTAATACCTCATTGGTGTATATAATGTAATGGCTCATTGATGTATATAATGTAATGGCTCATTGGTGTACATAATGTAATGGCTCATTGGTTTATATACTGTAATCGCTCATTGGTGTATATAATGTAATGGCTCATTGGTGTATATAATGTAATGGCTCATTGGTGTATATACTGTAATGGCTTATTGATGTATATAATGTAATGGCTCATTGGTGTATATACTGTAATAGCTCATTGGTGTATATACTGTAATGGCTCATTGGTGTATATACTGTAATGGCTTATTGATGTATATAATGTAATGGCTCATTGGTGTATATAATGTAATGGCTCATTGGTGTATATAATGTAATGGCTCATTGCTGTATATAATGTAATGGCTTATTGATGTATATAATGTAATGGCTCATTGGTGTATATAATGTAATGGCTCATTGGTGTATATAATGTAATGGCTCATTGGTGTATATAATGTAATGGCTTATTGATGTATATAATGTAATGGCTCATTGGTGTATATAATGTAATGGCTCATTGATGTATGTAATGTAATGCCTCATTGGTGTTTATAATGTAATGGCTCATTGGTGTTTATAATGTAATGGCTCATTGGTGTTTATAATGTAATGGCTCATTGGTGTATATAATGTAATGGCTCATTGGTGTTTATAATGTAATGGCTCATTGGTGTATATAATGTAATGGCTCATTGGTGTATATAATGTAATGGCTCATTGGTGTGTATACTGTAATGGCTCATTGGTGTATATAATGTAATGGCTCATTGATGTATATAATGTAATGGCTCATTGGTGTACATAATGCAATGGCTCATTGGTTTATATACTGTAATCGCTCATTGGTGTATATAATGTAATGGCTCATTGGTGTATATAATGTAATGGCTCATTGATGTATATAATGTAATGGCTCATTGGTGTATATAATGTAATGGCTCATTGGTGTATATAATGTAATGGCTCATTGGTGTATATAATGTAATGGCTTATTGATGTATATAATGTAATGGCTCATTGGTGTATATAATGTAATGGCTCATTGATGTATGTAATGTAATGCCTCATTGGTGTTTATAATGTAATGGCTCATTGGTGTTTATAATGTAATGGCTCATTGGTGTTTATAATGTAATGGCTCATTGGTGTATATAATGTAATGGCTCATTGGTGTTTATAATGTAATGGCTCATTGGTGTATATAATGTAATGGCTCATTGGTGTATATAATGTAATGGCTCATTGGTGTGTATACTGTAATGGCTCATTGGTGTATATAATGTAATGGCTCATTGATGTATATAATGTAATGGCTCATTGGTGTACATAATGCAATGGCTCATTGGTTTATATACTGTAATCGCTCATTGGTGTATATAATGTAATGGCTCATTGGTGTATATAATGTAATGGCTCATTGGTGTATATACTGTAATGGCTTATTGATGTATATAATGTAATGGCTCATTGGTGTATATACTGTAATGGCTCATTGGTGTATATACTGTAATGGCTCATTGATGTATATAATGTAATTGCTCATTGGTGTTTATAATGTAATGGCTCATTGGTGTATATACTGTAATGGCTAATTGGTGTATATACTGTAACGGCTTATTGATGTATATAATGTAATGGCTCATTGGTGTATATACTGTAATGGCTCACTAGTGTATATAATGTAATGGGTCATTGATGTGTATACTGTAATGGCTCATTGGTGTATATACTGTAATCGCTCATTGGTGTATATAATGTAATGGCTCATTGTTGTATATACTGTAATGGCTCATTGATGTATATAATGTAATGGCTCATTGGTGTTTATAATGTAATGGCTCATTGGTGTATATACTGTAATGGCTCACTGGTGTATATAATGTAATGGCTCACTGATGTATATAATGTAATGGCTCATTGGTGTATATACTGTAATAGCTCATTGGTGTATATACTGTAATGGCTCATTGGTGTATATACTGTAATAGCTCATTGGTGTATATACTGTAATGGCTCATTGGTGTATATACTGAATGGCTTATTGATGTATGTAATGTAATGGCTCATTGGTGTTTATAATGTAATGGCTCATTGGTGTATATACTGTAATGGCTCACTGGTGTATATAATGTAATGGCTCACTGATGTATATAATGTAATGGCTCATTGGTGTATATACTGTAATAGCTTATTGATGTATATACTGTAATGGCTCATTGGTGTATATAATGTAATGGCTCACTGATGTATATAATGTAATGGCTCATTGGTGTATATACTGTAATAGCTCATTGGTGTATATACTGTAATGGCTCATTGGTGTATATACTGTAATGGCTTATTGATGTATATAATGTAATGGCTCATTGGTGTATATAATGTAATGGCTCATTGGTGTATATACTGTAATACCTCATTGGTGTATATAAAGTAATGGCTCATTGATGTATATAATGTAATGGCTCATTGGTGTACATAATGTAATGGCTCATTGGTTTATATACTGTAATCGCTCATTGGTGTATATAATGTAATGGCTCATTGGTGTATATAATGTAATGGCTCATTGGTGTATATACTGTAATGGCTTATTGATGTATATAATGTAATGGCTCATTGGTGTATATACTGTAATAGCTCATTGGTGTATATACTGTAATGGCTCATTGGTGTATATACTGTAATGGCTTATTGATGTATATAATGTAATGGCTCATTGGTGTATATAATGTAATGGCTCATTGGTGTATATAATGTAATGGCTCATTGATGTATATAATGTAATGGCTTATTGATGTATATAATGTAATGGCTCATTAATGTATATAATGTAATGGCTCATTGGTGTATATAATGTAATGGCTCATTGGTGTATATAATGTAATGGCTTATTGATGTATATAATGTAATGGCTCATTGGTGTATATAATGTAATGGCTCATTGATGTATGTAATGTAATGGCTCATTGGTGTTTATAATGTAATGGCTCATTGGTGTTTATAATGTAATGGCTCATTGGTGTTTATAATGTAATGGCTCATTGGTGTATATAATGTAATGGCTCATTGGTGTATATAATGTAATGGCTCATTGGTGTTTATAATGTAATGGCTCATTTATGTATATAATGTAATGGCTCATTGGTGTATATAATGTAATGGCTTATTGATGTATATAATGTAATGGCTCATTGGTGTATATAATGTAATGGCTCATTGGTGTATATACTGTAATGGCTTATTGATGTATATAATGTAATGGCTCATTGATGTATATAATGTAATGGCTCATTGGTGTTCATAATGTAATGGCTCATTGGTGTATATAATGTAATGGCTTATTGGTGTATATAATGTAATGGCTCATTGGTGTGTATACTGTAATGGCTCATTGGTGTATATAATGTAATGGCTCATTGGTGTATATACTGTAATGGCTCATTGGTGTATATACTGTAATGGCTCATTGATGTATATAATGTAATTGCTCATTGGTGTTTATAATGTAATGGCTCATTGGTGTATATAATGTAATGGCTCATTGGTGTGTATACTGTAATGGCTCATTGGTGTATATAATGTAATGGCTCATTGATGTGTATAATGTAATGGCTCATTGGTGTACATAATGCAATGGCTCATTGGTTTATATACTGTAATCGCTCATTGGTGTATATAATGTAATGGCTCATTGGTGTATATAATGTAATGGCTCATTGGTGTATATACTGTAATGGCTTATTGATGTATATAATGTAATGGCTCATTGGTGTATATACTGTAATGGCTCATTGGTGTATATACTGTAATGGCTCATTGATGTATATAATGTAATTGCTCATTGGTGTTTATAATGTAATGGCTGATTGGTGTATATACTGTAAAGGCTAATTGGTGTATATACTGTAACGGCTTATTGATGTATATAATGTAATGGCTCATTGGTGTATATACTGTAATGGCTCACTGGTGTATATAATGTAATGGGTCATTGATGTATATACTGTAATGGCTCATTGGTTTATATACTGTAATCGCTCATTGGTGTATATAATGTAATGGCTCATTGGTGTATATACTGTAATGGCTCATTGGTGTATATACTGTAATGGCTCATTGATGTATATAATGTAATGGCTCATTGGTGTATATAATATAATGGCTCATTGATGTATATACTGTAATGGCTCATTGGTGTATATAATGTAATGGCTCACTGATGTATATAATGTAATGGCTCATTGGTGTATATACTGTAATGGCTCATTGGTCTATATACTGTAATGGCTCATTGGTGTATATAATGTAATGGCTCATTGATGTATATATTGTAATGGCTCATTGGTGTATATAATGTAATGGCTCATTGGTGTATATACTGTAATGGCTCACTGATGTATGTAATGTAATGGCTCATTGATGTATATACTGTAATGGCTCATTGGTGTGTATACTGTAATGGCTCATTGGTGTATATAATGTAATGGCTCATTGGTGTACATAATGTAATGGCTTATTGATGTATATAATGTAATGGCTCATTGGTGTATATAATGTAATGGCTCATTGGTGTATATAATGTAATGGCTCATTGGTGTATATACTGTAATGGCTCACTGATGTATGTAATGTAATGGCTCATTGATGTATATACTGTAATGGCTCATTGGTGTGTATACTGTAATGGCTCATTGGTGTATATAATGTAATGGCTCATTGGTGTATATACTGTAATCGCTCATTGGTGTATATAATGTAATGGCTCATTGTTGTATATACTGTAATGGCTCATTGATGTATATAATGTAATGGCTCATTGGTGTATATAATGTAATGGCTCATTGGTGTATATACTGTAATGGCTCACTGGTGTATATAATGTAATGGCTCATTGATGTATATACTGTAATGGCTCATTGGTGTATATAATGTAATGGCTCACTGATGTATATAATGCAATGGCTCATTGGTGTATATACTGTAATGTCTCATTGGTGTATATAATGTAATGGCTTATTGATGTATATACTGTAATGGCTTATTGATGTATATACTGTAATGGCTCATTGGTGTATATAATGTAATGGCTCACTGATGTATATAATGTAATGGCTCATTGGTGTATATACTGTAATGTCTCATTGGTGTATATAATGTAATGGCTTATTGATGTATATACTGTAATGGCTTATTGATGTATATAATGTAATGGCTCATTGGTGTATATACTGTAATGGCTCATTGGTGTATATAATGTAATGGCTCATTGTGGTGTATATACTGTAATGGCTCATTGGTGTATATAATGTAATGGCTCATTGGTGTATATAATGTAATGGCTCATTGGTGTATATAAAGTAATGGCTCATTGATGTATATAATGTAATGGCTCATTGGTGTATATAATGTAATGGCTCATTGGTGTATATACTGTAATGGCTCACTGGTGTATATAATGTAACGGCTCATTGATGTATATACTGTAATGGCTCATTGGTGTATATAATGTAATGGCTCACTGATGTATATAATGTAATGGCTCATTGGTGTATATACTGTAATGTCTCATTGGTGTATATAATGTAATGGCTTATTGATGTATATACTGTAATGGCTTATTGATGTATATAATGTAATGGCTCATTGGTGTATATACTGTAATGGCTCATTAGTGTATATAATGTAATGGCTCATTGGTGTATATACTGTAATGGCTCATTGGTGTATATAATGTAATGGCTCATTGGTGTATATACTGTATTGGCTCATTGGTGTATATAATGTAATGGCTCATTGGTGTTTATAATGTGTAGAGCGACAGCGGAACGTGTGGGTAGATTAGAGCAACCTCGCGTTGTACCTTGTATTTCTGAAGTAGTGTTGCTGAGACTACTGGAAAACCTTGACGCATAGTTCTGTTGCTCTTGGAAGACGTAACGAAGACGATTTATGTGAGTACCTGAAGACTTTTCTCTTTTGTAAGCTAGAAAAACTAATATTGCTCATTGTCTAATTAAGGAAATTATGCTAGATATCCGGAGCATTATATTAAGTAGCTCCGGTGTTACAAGAACCACCGATAGTCTGAAAGGTAATGTTTACGTGCACGATTAATATAAAAACATTACAATTGTCAGCTTCTGGACTGCTACATAAAAAACGGGACAATGAGGATCTCAGGAACTACAGCCCTAACAGCCTCCTATCAGTTATTTATACAACCTTCACTAAAGTTCTTTCACACCGCTTGAAGTTGACACTGGACATGGCTCAACCGAAAAAACAAGCTGGATTCAGGCGTTGCTACAGCACTATAGATCATGTCCACGTACTGAGAGAACTAATTGAAAGAGCGAGGAATATGAACTTCCATTGTGCATGGCTTTTATTGATCATGAAAAAGCATTTGATTCGGTGAAACCATCAGCAGTTACAATGGCTTTGAAATCCTGCGGTATTGAAGATGCAGACATTATTATTATTAATAACATCTATGAAAAGGCAAGTGCAAAAATTCGACTATTTGTGAATACAGCACCAATAAAAATTGGAAAGGGAGTGAGACAAAACCTTTTAATGCCACTTTGGAAAATGTCTTATAATCACTGAACTGGGAAAACAAAGTATAACGAAGTAAATTTCTCCGTCATTTTTGTCCACGCCAGGGCTCGAACCCGGGTCCCCTCATTCCGGAATAAATTGCTCTACCAATTGAGCTACGCGGACGTTCGTTATCGCTGCAATCTGCCTTTATGTCGTGAGCGCCGTCCTGCTGGGCAGGCACGTCACATCGCCCCCGCCCCGAAAGAGGGCTGGGGGCATGGATCACGGTTCAGCCGTGACCATGAATCGTTGCAGGCAGCCATCCGCTGTAGAACGGGCACTTGAGAACTCCCAATCAATCTGGCGTGTGGAATGCAACGTCACACACATTTATTTTTCGAAGCGCTGGAGAAGGGATTCTCTGATTTTTCCTATCTCGCGGTGGGGAAAGAACATCACACCTTTGCGAGATTTTAAACGGCCGAGTCATCCGGAAATTTCTCCGTCATTTTTGTCCACGCCGGGGCTCGAACCCGGGTCCCCTCATTCCGGAATAAGTCGCTCTACCAATTGAGCTACGTGGACGTTCGTTATCGCTGCAATCTGCCTTTATGTCGTGTGCGTCCTGCTGTTGGGCAGGCACGTCACAAAAGGTATAAAGATTAATGGAGATTATCTAACTCACTTTTGTTTTTCTTATGACGTAGTCATTTTTGCAACTACCCTATCGGAACTGCAGAGTATGATCCCGGAACTTGCTGACAAGAGTAAAGAAGTGGCATTAAAAATGAACTTTCAGAAGACAAAAGTGATGTACAATGCTTTTACTCGAGATGAAGATTTATCGATTGATGGGGAAAAGCTAGAGATAACCAATACCTACATTTATCTTCGACAGCAGATATCAAGTGAAGGCCACACTGATGAAGAAATTAATTGGCGTATAAAACTTGGTTGAAATGCTTTTGGAAGAATAAGCATAATTTTCAAGAGCAATGTGCCATTATGTCTTAAAAGAAAAGTGTTTGATCAATGCATCCTTCCAGTGCTTACGAATGGTGCAGGGACGTGGACCTTAACTAAAAGAGACATACAAAGACTGCAGACAACTCAAAGAAGCATGGAGAGGTGCATTCTTGGTGTAACCAGGAGAGATAAGAAGAAGAACTCGTGGATCAGAAAAATGACAAGAGAGGAAGACATGATGATTAGAGTAAAATCCCTGAAATGGCAATGGGTTGGACATATTGCCAGAAGGACAGACCATCGTTGGACAACCAAAATTTTAGAATGGATTCCATTCTAAAATTTCGGTTGACCAACGATGGAGGAGACTGGCACAAGACAAACCGTTGTGGAAGAAACTTGGGAGACCTTCGTCCACCAGTGGATTGATAATGGTTGACAATTATGATGATGATGATGATGATGATGATATAATTGTCATTACAATTAGTTCAGACACTTTTTATAACAGCAAAAAAACAGTGACGTAGTCTTTGAAAACATTTTCGCACGATTACTCCTTCCTGTTAATAAAGTTATTGTCTGAAAAAAAAGATAGAAAAACAAACGGAATCCGCAAATTCATTTCCAGATTTAAAAAACGGAGCAACAACCTAGTAATAATTTTATTTCTCATTATTTTAATAAAAAGAATATGTTAAGCATTTCCAGTGATATGTTACATTTTTAATGCAATTTTTTACTGTAATACCAAAATCCTAACACAACGATCGTGACCACCGGATGGTCCGATTCCAAAACATTCTTCCACGATCGTTCATTCCTGTTACTAAAATTATTGATTGACAACAACAACCAAAAAACATACAGAATCCGCAAATTGATTTTCAGATTGAATAAAAACGGGAGCTACAACATCGTGAATTCGTTAAGCATTTGCAGCGATACGTTGCATTTGTGATGCAATTTTTCACTGTAATACTGAAATTCTAGAACAACGATCGATCGTGACTATCGGAAATATGTTCCGATGCGCCCAGGCTCTCTCTCTCGTGGGCTTCGACGATCCACCGCCAGTGCCGTCACAAACCTGTGCGATGGTCTTCCATGGGTCACGTCTCAGACCACTTGTGACGTGCTACGGAGGAAGGGTCAAAACGGCAAGTTGCAGCTATATAAGCCAAGATCGATGTAGTCCAGTCCAGTCCGGTTGGGGAAATAGGCAATATTTCTACTGCTAGAAATCAGTGGTCGGTTTTCGAAGGAAACAGCAGCAAAAGAGGATTGCACGCGGTAACAGACGAGCTCCATTGCTTCAAGTAGCAGCACAGTATTAGAGCGATATCAAAAGAAGAATTTAAGGGGGACCTCAAGAGAAATTATCTCTTATATCTGTAACGTAAATTCTTTTGTACACATTTTCTCGAAGACTATTGCTTTGTTGTGTTTAAAATTTTGAGCACAAATAAAAACGGCCCATGGCTAATCTATGCCACAGTTATTATTCCGAAAAATTTGTTGGAAGTTTTTTTTTTTTTTTTAAATTCAATTTATCTGACTCGAAAGTACTCCAATTTGGCGCTAGATGGCGCGAGAAGTTAACTTGGCAGTTTTTCTGTGTGGAAGAAAGGAAATCTCTCATTTCTATCTGTTTTTTCTAATTTTCTGCGCCAAATAGGAATAATTGATTTGGGGCAAAAGTGAGATTGTAATCTTTTCTTCTACAGATCATCTTAAATCTTACTGTGCGTTCATTTTTTGAAGAGAAAATGTGTGCATTAGCAAAGAACCCCTGAATCTGAGCTATGGAAACACCGCCCACTTACTGAGCTCCACGCCTAAATAACATCATTGGTGATAAGGTAACAGCGCGTATTTTGTCTTTTCATTCTCACTGTGTTTCTTGCCTTTTTTTTTTTTTAGTTGGAGGTTTAACGACCACCGTGAGCAATTCAATCGGCTATAAGCAGTCGCACGTCCCTAATTTAGGTTCAATGGTTGCATTGAAGGAAGAGAGCCAGTGCTGTAAGACAAACACAACATCCATGCCTTACCGGATTCGAACCCTGACCCATCTTGAACGAATGGTCACAAGCCAGGGTTTAGGCCACTGCGCCACTGGGGAGGCCTTGACTTAATTCAGTGAGCTCAGAAAAGTTTCAATATTCTCAACCAGTTGTGGTTTAAGTAGGTTATTTTTAACTGAAAAGTTCTTATCAAAACTCCCTCCTGGTCAAACTATTGGAGCAGTAAATACCAAAGTCACAGGCGAACCCAATTTCCTTAGGGAGCCAGCCGTGATTTTCAGCGCCATCTATCGGATAAGTCGGACCCTCAGCAGCCGTAGTCGCCCACCTTAAGCATACACAATTCGATATATACTGGAGAGAACGCTGTATAACATGAGATATTGTCTTCGTGTACTACTCGTCTATGCCCCCCCCCCCCAAAAAAACTGTAAGGATTGTTATTATAATATTGAGATTCATTTTTTGTATATATATGTATTAATGCCAGCGGTACTGGGCACATTCACTAAATCGTACTGACGTGAGCGCAGGGTCAGAGCTGAGTTAGGTATTCTCTACCCCTGAGGGGTTAGCGACAATACGGAAGAAAGGAGCAGTTTGGTCTGAGGGGGATTAACGAGCGACACAATCTTGAAA
Organism: Macrothele yani; assembly: GCA_039090855.1. Lineage (NCBI taxonomy): Eukaryota > Metazoa > Arthropoda > Arachnida > Araneae > Macrothelidae > Macrothele > Macrothele yani. Next base: position 27,832,666 of record CM077001.1, read on the forward strand.
AGACGTGGCACGAGAGGAGTGCTGGGAGACGCTGAATTAATGGCTCACGTGTAACCGACGTGCTGCCGTGTAATAAATATATATGTCGATGTAATTCCATCAGGACGTCGATCCAGTAATAAAGTTGATGTGTTATATAGTGTATTTACGAGTCGAGAATTATAGTGATACACGAATCTCAAGGGACTAATCACATATGGTAAAGAAAGACATAATAGCTGAACCAAACTTAGGGACCCGAAGTTATACGGGTCTCTTACACCAACAATCTCATCTGCAGGGGACACGAGAGTTTCAAACAGAATCCTTGAAGATTGAAAAAATGTCTACTCGTCTGATAGATCACGTTGCTACAGAAGCCGCCACCATCAATACAGGTAAACGGACGAGCTTGAGATCTATCGAACAGTGCGTTAATAGCCCTAATCGATATGTCTCAGTGCCTGAGATTAAGTGTAAAAGCTGGTAGAGGTTTTGTAGCAGTTTGGAGTCAGTCTTTTTAGGCTCCATAATATTTCTGAAATATAATTTTGGTGCCACGTGGTATCCAAACATCATTGCCGTTCAGGCACACCAGTATATGTGCATGATATTTCCCGATGCAGAGGGTTACTTCCAGCAAGTTAATGTGCCATTCCACAAAGCTCGGAGCGTCGCACAGTGGTTACAGGAACACGACAGTGACTTCAAAAATGCTAAAACTGCCTGCAGAGTCCCCAGGTTTGAACCTAATTCAACACCTGTGTGATGATTATAAAAGGGCCATTCGTAAAAGAGATCCAGCTAACGTTCGGTAATGGACGGACGCTTTCACACCCACTTAGTTCAACATACTTGTAGAACGATATCAGTATCTCGTGAATCCGTGCGTCGTCGAATCTAGGGCGTTTTACTTGGAATGTCGCACAGTGGTCACACCAACACGACAGTGATTTTATAAAACAATTGCCTCCACAGTTTCCAGATTTGAACCCAATTAAACCCCAGTGGCATGAGATTGAAAGAGACACTCGTAACAGAGATCCAGCGAATATTTGGTAATTAACGGACACCATCACACCCACTTAGCTCAACATACTTGTAGAACGATATCAGCATCTCGTGAATCAGTGCGTCATCGAATCCAGGGCGTTTTACTCGGATTGTCGCACAGTGGTCACACCAACACGGCAGTGACTTTATAAAACAATTGCCTCCATAGTCCCCAGATTTGAACCCAATTAAACCCCTGTGGCATGAAATTGAAAGAGACACTCGTAACAGAGATCCAGCGAATATTTGTTAATTGACGTACGCAATCGCATCCACTTGGCTCAGCATTCCTGTAGAACGATAGCAGCACGACGCCCCGGTGGCGCAGATGTCTAAGCGATGGCTTCTGATCACTCGTCCGAAAGGGGTCCGCGTTCAAATCCCGGTGAGGCATGGATGTTGTGTTTGCTTTGCGGCACTGGTTTTATCCCCTAGCTGGAACCAGTGACCCTAAATTAGGGACGGGCGACTGCTTATAGCTCATTTAGTTGCTCGCGGTGGTCGTTAAACCTCCAATAAACCAAAAACCCATGCCGCATCAAATCTAGGATACTTTAGGGGCAGAATTCGGCGGAACACCTAATTAGGTAGGTGCTCCTGAAATTTTGCTATTTGAATGTATGGGATTAACAACTACCGGCCCTTTCGAAAAATGGGTTTTACGCTCTATCAGAAAATAAATTCTTTCACGCGGAATGAAATACTTCGTTTACGAAGTAGCAACATGTTGCTTTATGAAAAAAATGGCTGACATCAACACTTCAGATTTAATCATGCCATCTTAACAAACGCCGATTAAAAGATAAAGAACTTGCTTCTTTAATGCCTTCTTCTATCGGGAGGAAAAACGGAAAACATTTAAGCGAGAAAGAAACCTGACCGAGAGAAAGCGCTTCAGCGAGTTCCACGTGCATCTTAATCTATGGAAAAATTAGCTGCTCGGAAGAGAAAGAAAAGCGGTGATAATGGAAAAAAGCACCATGTCGGAACAAAAGGGATGGCAGTACCAAGTGTCTAATCTGGGAACAATGACAAGCACATAAAGAAGACATGCCCTACAGGCTTAGTGTAAATTAAAAACATGCATCATGTCACTGCTCGTTCGTCCCATACACCCAGCTCTGTTGCTGTGATGTAATTGGACAGCGCCTAAGAGAAACTAATATACGTCGTCTTCGTCTAATGAGGAAGATTTTTTGGAGCAAAATGGAATTAATGGAGGTCATCAGTAAAAGTGCATTTGCACCACCTGATAGAAACAATCAAGAAAACTGTCGATGTCCCCGATCCTAACACGAACTCTTTTTCTTTTGTTGGCGTCTTCAGTACTTCTTGCAAACTCCTAAACGTCTTCATTCGATGATTCGTTTTTCTCACTTTGCCAAACCATGCTGAAAACGAATTGCGTATTTCCTCATATGTGGAACAAAATGTATCCACAAATAGGAATACTGTAAAAGCGTCTACGTTTAAATGTCCATTCTTTAGAGAAAATTTGCACCACACGTAGACCATATCTCTAGCCAAAATGATATAATAATTTTCAAGAGGAACTTTTACAAAGTTTCTTGTAACTTTTAATGTGCCTATGCAAACCAAAACCTATTTCAAATTGTGTAAAATTGCTTATTTTTTCCTCTTTCATAACACACTAGTTGACAACGCCATGGAGACATGAGCTGTATGGGACGTAGAGGAATCTTGCTAGAAGTAGCTATTAACAATTATAAGTGCCCGATAAATGGGTACAGGATATTGTCACAATACCTAGCCGCATTTATCGTCCCCTCGAAGAATATGGGTCCAATTATGAGTCTTCGAGATATTGCACACCACACAGTACATCAGGTGCACATGGACTTTTAGCTCACCCTGCATATAATTATTTAATGTAATTTAATAACTGTAACATGTGATGGAGTGAGAAGGCAAGATTAGTCCCTTGCCTTTAATTTTCCTTTTCAAGTTTATAGGGAAACGTTTCTGTCCAGTACATAATGTATCGCTGTACAACATTTGTACAGCGATACATTATACATTAAGTTGCCAAATTATTATTGCCACTAGACCATGTTATGCAAAGTAACTGTCCCATAGATGCTGCTGACGCAAGATGGCTGAATCGGAATACAAAGGGAAAGCTGAAGACATGCAGAGACTAATGAAGTACATTACGTCAGAAATAATGGGTAAAAGACGCAATTTGTCGGGTGTTCGAAGAATTGCTGTGAGCATTAGCACAATGGCTACATCTTTGAAATCCTGGAGGGAATCAGTTGTTAAAATGTACAGAGAGTGGACCACCACTCCTAAAACTGGGTCTGAGCTCAAAGCGTGTGGTCGCCAACAGCTACTGGATGCTCGAGCTGAACGGAGAGTATGCAGACTTGTTTAGTCCAACAGACGGGCAAAACGTCTTCAGATTACAGATAATTAGAATCAGGGACCAAGTCTGATGTCCTCTCAACGTACAGTTCGCCACACATTACATCGTATGGACTACAAAAACAGACGGACTGTCCTTAAGACAATGCTATCTGTGGCGAACAAGAAGATACGTCACCACTTCGCCCAGTCACACAAAAATTGGACGGTAAAGGAGTAGAAAAGGTAATGTGACCCAACGAAATACATTTCCAACTACAATATGCAGATGGACAGGTGAGGATATGGAGACAGCATCAGGAAAGAATGGACCCATCTTATATTCTCATTACTCTTCAAGCTGGCTGAGGCAACGCTATGGTTCGGGGTACATTTTCCTGGGATTCGGAGACTTTGATTCGTTTGGAGCAATGTCTTACAGCCCAAAGTTTTTAAAGTATCGTTGCCGACCAAGGCCACTTACTTATATTGATGGTTTATCCCAATGGAGATGGATATTTCCAGATGAACAATGCTCCATGTCATAGTGTACGCGAATGGTTTCAGGAGCATCACGGAGACTTTTCCCTGCTACATTGGCCTCCTCAATCACCGGATCTTAATCCTAAGGATATTTTATGGGATGCAGTCCAAAGGGGCATCAGACAGTTGTATCTACCATCAAATCTTCAAGAACTGTAATTCATCGCATTTCGGCTAATAAACCGGAAGCCACTTAACGACATTTAGTAGAGTCCATACCAAGCGGTATTAAGCGCAAAAGGTGGACCAAGAACGTACTAACCAGGTGGTCATAATAATTTGGCCACTCAATGTATATAAGCTTAAATACATAATATCGTGACAAGAAATTAGGAAGTTATCTAGGAGGTTTCAACTTAATGAAAGAAATACGGTTCACGGTTCTAGAGATTACATACAACTTAAAAGAAAAGAAGGTACCTACACACCCTTAAGGCTGAAGTGAACTTCGCGAACCATTGGTGCACCTTCTAGCGAATGTGAAAAGCGATATTTTCAGACGAATTTGATAATCACTCCAGTTAGGCCTTATCTTTCAATCACAGCAATAACCTCATCGTAATTCATAAAACTTGTTAGGCCTCGGTAAACCCACTCTTGTCCTGCGTTAGTATTTCGGCACCACCGGTGACGCAGTGGTCTAAGCGCTGACTTATGAACATTGGTCCGGGTTTGAATGCCGGTGAGGCATGGATATTGTGTTTGTCTTATGGCTCTGGCTTTTTCCCTTCCCTGGAATCGGTGTCCCTAAATTAGGGACGAGCAACTGCGTATAGCCCAGTAAGTTGCTCACGGTGGTTGTTGACCCCCTAAACAAAAAAGGGGGAAGCGGATTGAGTTACCATTCGTTAGGTCATCACCCCCCCCCTCCATTCTAATACGATAGTTTATTTTTAAGAGTTCGAGGAACCTTTATCTCCAGAAAAGAACACATTTTTAAATGATTATTGTGTTTGGTAAAACCGCGACCGTAATTTTTCGCCGGTTTGTGACAGAGGTGACGTATATGTCAAGACGGGAAGTATGAGTGATAAGCACTTGTCGGTTTAGATTAATTGGGAAAGAATTCGTCTCAGGAGCAGCAGGATGTGGGGGTTTCAAGTTTCTCCACCGGCAAATTCGGGCTTTCGCAATGGCGCACGAACGTAAAAATGGATCTAGTGGCCGTTAGGTTGTGCGAAAAATATGCGATATTCGTTCCATACATGTTTTGGAATTAATGAGAATTCCTTTCCATCTTCGCTTCGAAAGACGTGTGATGACAAAATGATTATTATTCCACACATCGTTGGAAATTAAGTGAGCATTCCTTCTACAGTGAGCTCTGTCGGCTGACCCGGAAACCTACGAGTCCGTTCCATGTCGTTCTCAAGAGTGGATACATGTGGCGTAACGCAGAGGTGGTGTATTGGGTTGATGCATAAATTCATGCCGTTTTATTTCAGGACTGTTTCCCAGGTCAGTAGTGACGGTGCAGATGGCCAACTGTACATCAAAATGTAGCCAGTAATATCTTGTGCCTAAATCATATTGCGTTGTGTGATTGTGGCTAATGGTTTTTCGGCTTTTAAGTCCGGAAGTATGGAGTGTCAAGCAGAGAGGAACGAACATTACCGACATCTGCTCCTCTACGAGTTTAACGAGGGATCCACAGCCGCCGAGGCTACTGGACAAATTTGTGCCGTGTATGGAGAGGATGCTATTGCTCCGAGGACAGCGCGCAAATGGTTTGAGAGGTTCCGAGGTGGCAATTTTGACCACAACGACTCCCCACGCCCAAGTCGTCCATCTCACTTTGATGAGGATCGTTCGAGCCATCTCATCCACTTGGATCCGCGTCAAACCACACACGAATTGGCCCCTGAGATGGACTGCGATCAGATCACAGTGGTGCGACACCTGGAACGTATGGGAAAGGTCCAGAAATTGGGGTCTTGGGTGCCTCACACTCTCACCGAAGACAACGAGAATATGCGTGTTGCCATATGTGATTTTTTTGCTCGCACGTTACCGCGAATGTTTTCAGCAACACAAAACCTTTCTGCCACGTAATGTTACTGGAGATTCAAAGTGGTGCCTGTCCGTGAATTTCAGGCATCAGAAGGAATGGTACAGCCCAAAAAAGACGCCCACACCACGTCCAAGACATGACCTTCATCGTTGTGTGTCTGGTGGGACATGGAAGGCATTATTCACTGGGAAATGCTGCCGAGGAATCGGACCATCAACGCTGCACTCTATTGTTGGCAATTCCGCCGTGTGGATGGAGCAATTCAGCAGAAACAGCCACATCGGCGCCATGGTGTCCTGCTTCATGATGATAACGCACGCCCTCACAGTGCAAACGTGATCAAAATGGCCGAGTCATTCAGAACATGAAATGGGAGATACTTCCACGTCCGGCCTATTCCACAGATGTCGCACTTTCAGACTATCCCCTGTTCCGATCTGTCGAAAGAACTCCGTGGCAGAACGTTCAACAATGATGTCGATCTCCAGAATTTCTTTGATGATTCCTTCGCAGCAAAACCCTGAACTTTGTTTTCAAGAATGGCATTGCAAACCTATCCAGAGTTGGGACAGCATCGTAAACAATGGGGGATGGGGATACATAGTTGATTGATTCCGTTTATCATTCTGATGTAATTACATTCCTGTTGTGCGGTGAAAAAAAGGCACGAACTTATGCGTCAGCCCAACATATGCCAAGGCGGCAAATAGCAGAGATAAGCACTTGTGGGTGTATCTTAATTGGGAAACCATTCGGCTCCGGAGAAGAACGATGCTAGTTCGAACTCCACCAACGGCAAATTTGTGTTTTTACAAGTTTCAATCAATTTTGGTACGATTTTTCTAGTATTTTTTTCACATGTTGGTGCAACCCATTTTTTTCTTTTTCTTTTGAAGACCTGTTGAAGATTTTGATAATGTAGTACGCTTCGTTTTGGGAAATAGGTTCTTTTTACTTGTGTTCATCTCTTTAATTGCCACTCTATAATCTATTTATTGAGCTATGGGACTCTAAAAAGATACAGGAATAAATACGTTTTTCATTATTTTTCTTGATGTGTTGTAAAATGCACTAATTTCTTGGTATATCACAAGAGCGATAGTTTGTCAAATATTCAGAGGTAATTTTGCGGTGTTCAACGGTACAAATGGATTCAGGAGCATGATAAAACTTTTCGTAATTTCATGAGCAGCATTGGCAATAATTCAATTTCTGCGAGGTTTGACGCCATTGACCTTCCGCTTCCACGGCAATCATCAAAGATCCATTAAGTGTAAAAGTTAGTTCGTTCTTGGGACAGCGAAAGCAATAATTAAAAGTCCGCATTTAGCTAACTGGTTACTCTTATTACCTTTTCATATCGACGATCATTCCCCCTCCCTCTCTTCCTTTTTTTTTTTTTTTTTTTTTTTTTGCTTCTCTCAATGGGATCACGTTCCGCCTGTAGAGTCGCTCTGCCGGGCGAAAGCATCCAGTCGTTACTTCGAGTGCTGTATGGGGCTATCGCATCGCTAAACCTTTTCTCGTATTCGGGGCACGATTACCCCCTTTCTGCCCCTCAGATTGGCACCGGAGGAAAATACGGTCGCTCCATACAGAAACAAATGCACTATGTAATTAGACGTATTTCGAAACCATCGGACGGTTTCGCTTCACGAGGGCTCACCTATGAATCTTTCATAGGGACGAGAAAGATTGTTTTCCAATACATTAACCTCCATGATCGTGATTCTGAACACTGGCATTTCAGGACAGAATACGTATGTGATATATCCCTTTAATGTCCTATCTTCCTCCGCGCAACTTCTGTCTTTTAAGTGCTGTCTAACATTAAGTACATTACCTTTCTTTCGTCGATAAGGCCAAGTACTGTTGCTTCCTCAGCGATAACTAATCAAGATAAATAAGCATCAGTCTCACGTGAATATAAACATCTGAATTATCGTTATTAGCAATGCCTACGGCACGAGGCTAAAAGGAGAGACGCGAACTTTGGGAACGTGATGAAAATCTTATTGTTGATAATAAGAATCTTGTAATTAGCGAATGTCAAATGCTAATCGTCAGCTTCTGTTTGTAAGCTACAGTTTTATTGTAGCTTATAAAAAGAGACACAAACAAATATTATGATTTTGAAGATGACAATCCGTTTTTCCGTGTGTAAATATGACAAGGATGGTAAGTCAGATAAAATCCGAAAACTTGAAAATTTCATCGTCCTGAAGCGGGACTAAAATCCGCGACTCCCAGATAGCGCCCGGGTATGCTAACCACTACACCACCCAAAACGACCAAGTCTCAAGTTTCCGATTAATTTGAATATAACCATCACAGGATTCGCTAGTCGAAGCAACCGGCATTCATGTTTAGCGAATCTGGATTTCAAGAATCCTATCCCGTGATTGCCCGGAGAAGCAGATAAATCATGAAATACATACGGGATTACACCATACAATAAAAATTTTGAAGATGACAATCCGTTTGTTTTTTTTTGTTTTTTTTTTTTGGTGTAAATGTGACAAGGATGGTAAGTCAGATGAAATCGGAAAACTTGAAAATTTCATCGTCCTGAAGCGGGACTCAAACCCGCGTCTCCCAGATAGCGCTCGGGTATGCTAACCACTACACCACCCAGAACAACCAAGGGCGCTATCTGGGAGACGCGGGTTCGAGACCAGCTCCAGGACGATGAAATTTTCAAGCTTTCGGATTTTATCTGACTTACCATCCTTGTGACATTTACACCAAAAAACGGATTGTCATCTTCAAAATTTGTATTATATGGTGTAATCCCGTATTTCTTTCATGAAATATTATGACGATGAACATAGTTAAATAATAATATTTGAGCTAAAAGGTGAAATCCGTCAATAATGAGGGAGAAAAGTAAGATATCTAATATTTAATAACCAGATATTCATTCTGTTTGTGATGTCCAAATATGAAAGTATGTTTACAACAATGAACATTACGACAATAAAAAAATACAAGTATGCTCAGTTCTGATTGAGCCGTCAGTTTGGAACCTAGGACTACGATTTGAAGATCGGAGAGTTGAAATGAGCTAGTCGAGTATGGTTTCAAAGTTTTTATTTAATTTGTTATAGCCAACACAGGTCTATCTATAATATGAAAAGTTGCTTACATAATTTTTACAGATAATGCTGGATACATGGCGAACACAAAGCAGATCGATACACGAATTACCCGACGTGGTGCTCTGTTTTCTTGGGCTTCTTACTCTCCTCATCGCTTGCTCTTCCTCTAGTTTTGATTTTTTCCACTTTTGCTTGAGTTCATTTTGCAAATTCCGGGGCATTGTCAAAAATGTTAACCCGTTTACAATAAAACAATTTAAAAAAAATTAGTTTAGACTACTGCTGTATGTTCTTTATATATTTGAATAGATCTCACCGAGAGCTTTAAAACATTACCACGCACAGTCGTGTTACGCTCACAGTTACCGATGTAGACTGAGTCAAACGCAACGACACTCTCAGAAATATTGCATCACCTCCCCAGCGCACACGGAGCGAGGGAAGCGTCGCGCGCACGATATATTGCGCAGTACGCGAATTGGACTCCATGCTGTTTACGAATATGCTAACACTATCAGTTATAATGAATTAGCTTTATTTGCTTTCCGCTAAGCTAATTATAATGAATAAGCTCTTTCTACCAGCTAGCTAATGATAATAATGAAGCTTTCCTACTGAGCTAAGTATAATGCTTCTGCTACTGAATGATATGCTTGTACTAGGCTTCAAATAGTGAATTCAAATGGTTGTTGTTACTAGTTAATTAAGAACATGAATAAAGTCTCCTGCTAGTAGTGTAGTAATAGTATTGAACAAACTTATAACTGGTAGAAATGTTGTAGCAGTAATTAGAATGAATAAAGTCTTAACGCTGGTTGTTAATGGTAATAAACTAATGACATAAACCTAACAGCCAGACAGAGGTCTGACAAAAACTATGAATTGAGAAAGACGTACTTACGACAAAGCTCTTTTATTATGTAACTCTTGATCATCCAAAGCACACACACAACTCGTTTCACAATAATGAAGAATCAAACTAATCACATAGAACGAAACTCTCTCCTTCACAACAACAACGCTCCTCTAGTATAACAACAAAAGCTCTCCCTTCAATAACAAACGCTCTCCTTATAACAACAAAATCTCTCCTTCGCTATCGATGAACACGCCTATATATACTGGCTACCACCACGTCATGACTTACACTCATTGCCAGATCTCATTCATCGGGTGAAATACTATTTCGTTCAGTAAGAAGATAATTTACATAGTAAAATAAAATAACCAGAGATAGTAAAATCAAAAGGAAAGTGAATATAGAGTATACGTTACACAGTGTGCGGCTCGTATTTTTAACGCTATGGTAATTTCAATTGGGAACAATCACAGGCTAGCGGCCGTAAGTCGCCCCATACTATCCGCGGTGTCAGACGCAGTCCTTCTTCAATTGTATATTGGCTGATGCAGGGATTCGAAAGTTAAAACTGACAAGCGCCCTTTCCACTGCGCCACCAAAGCCGGGAAAACGTTCAAGCGTTCAAACAAAAGAAATTATAATATTTGAGATGGCTATTAATAATTAATGATAAAAAACTTATATCCTTTGAACATCCTTTCTCCATTTGACAGTGCTGCAAGCAGAGACGAAGTGAGAAGTGAATGTAATCAACCGACACTTTGCACAAAAAAAACACACTTCCTTGGAGAATACTTCACATAAAGTCATTTTTTTCAGCATACAGACACACTAGATCCCTGTAAATATGGGCCTACTTCAGCAAACATAAAAGAAACGAATACCAACTCTTAGAGCACTACAAAAAACAAACTCTCACCACTTACTTAAAAGCACGAAGACAAACAGTAAATAAACGGTCGAGTCACATTATTGTGACCAACAGCTAATATCCAAAGCAACCGCTGTGTGCAGCGCGGACAGCAGCTAGACGGGCTGGGAGTGACTCAATAAGGTGCTGGAAGGTGTTCACAGGTATCTGGAGCCATGTTGAATGCAGTGCGTCGGACAGCTGCTGGAGGGTGCTTGGTGGAAGATCCATAGAGCGAACAACACGATCGAGGTGGTCCCACAGATGCTCAATTGTGTTTAAGTCTGGAGGAATTAGGGGCCCGTGGAAGTACTTTAAATTGGCACCGATTTTGCCTTTCCAACCACTCTCGGACATTTCTAGCTGTGTGATACCTCGCGTTGTTGTGATGGAACATCCCATCCGCTCCAGGCAAGACAATCAGCATGTTAGGGTGTACGTGGTCTGCAAAGATGGATTTATAACGAATTCGGTTCATAGTGCCTTTCGCATGTATGAGTGGACAAAGAGAATGACACGAAAACATTTCGAAGACTATGACGCTGCCCCTCACCAGCTAATGTTCTTCCAGCAGTGGTTGAAGATTGTTTGTTCTCCGATGTTTCTCATCTTATACATTAACGTCCGTCCGTTCGATGAAGCAGAAAACGGGACTCATCGGTGAAGACAATCATTTGCCAATCAAAGGAGGTCCAATTCCCGTACTGCCGTGCAAATACAAGTCTTTTCTGCCAATGCACCTTGATTAGCATAGGTGTAGTGACCATCCGTCTGCATCGGAGCCCCATACGCAGCAGGGTTCGCTAAACTCTCATTCTAGGCAAACGTCCGGTAGCCCCCTGGATCATTCGGCCAGTGACTTTTTTTTTTGGCGGGTCAATCGGCCCTCACGCATCTTTGAAGCCGACGTTCACCTCTTACATCAAAGGCACGTGGTGCTCCGCAGTTTCCGCTTCGCTCATTCGCAATGGTGCCATTTCTCCAAACACGATACACATTAACCACAGCAGCACGCGCACAGTGATTGCGCTGTTTCTGTTTCAGAAATACTGCCACCCTTGGCCCGACATCCGATAATCATCCCTTTTTGCAAATCTGATAAATCGCTCTTTTCTCCATGACATAAATCGCTCTTTTCTCCATGACAGGAAAGGGTGATATGTTTTCACATTGCCTACAGCACACCTTATATACCGTCCAAGCCAGCTCATGACGTCTGCCTTCTTTCATTGGCGACGCGCTGTTGACGTCAAAATTAGGAGGTGGTCACAGTAATGTGCTTCGACTGTGTATATTTCATGATAATTAGCACATCAATATGCCATCTCTGAATGTTATCCGTTACACCACCCAGGACGACAAAGTCCCAAATATCTGAGTGTTAAGAGCATCGGAATAGTTTCCGACCCCATACTTAATCCAAGCAAACTGTGCTGCCATCTAGCGTTGTTAAGCATATCACCGGTCGTTCAGGTATATGCCGTTGAAGAATTTTCAATTACATAGTGTAGAAGAAATATTAATATTTGATTCCAGCACCAGGGCGACGAAACATTCAAGTTTTCTGAGTGATTGATATTAATTAAGCACAGCAAAAATGCAATCAATTCAGAGATGTCTGATTGCGGTGTTAATTATCATGATGCACACTGAAGAACAATTGAATGAGAGATACCTGTCTAGTTAACGTGTAGCACCACCTTTCGCCCTGATGACGGCGGTGATTCGTCCCGGCATGGACTCGACAAGACACCGGAAGCGTTGGGAAGCCATACGGATCCACGACCCTTGAACAAGCTCCCACAGTTCACGAAGATTTGATGGAGGGAGGGTTAGAGCCTCGAACATCTCTCTCGATGGCATCCCAGATGTGCTCAATGGGATTGAGGTCAAGTGACCTAGCTGGCCAAGGAAGCGAGGTCACGTCGGTGGAGTGTTCATCCAACCATTCAGATACAATTCGGGAGCGATGGCACGGTACATTGTCTTGTTGCAGGATGAGGTAACCAGTGGGAAGTTGAAGACGCACAAACGGGAGCAAATGGTCGTCCAGAATATCCAGGTAACGTTGACCTGCGAGTGACGATGTCACACGTACCAGGGGTCCCATTTCAGTCCACGCAAACAGTCCCCAGACGAGAATGCCACACCCACCAGCTAGAAGAATACCCTGCTGGCAAGAAGGATCCATCGCTTCATGTGGTTTGCGCCGTACTCGTATCCTGCCATCCGCATGTACCACCGTGAATCTCGACTCATCAGTCCAGGCAACATTTTTCCCACATGTCTAGGGTCCAGTGGCGATGTTCCCGCGCCCATGGTAATCTTTGCACCCTGTGATGTGCTGTCAGCAGCGGTAGCTTCGTGGGACGAGGGCTTCTGTACCTCATAACGACGAGATGGTTTCTGCATGGTGTGGCTCCTTACACGTTTTTGGGCACCAGCGTTAAATTGCCGAGTGATTTCTTGCACTGTGGCACGTCCATCCGGTGTTAAAATGCGAGCTAGACGACGATGACCCCGCTCATCCACACGCTGTTGTTCACGGCAGTTGGCACTTGGAGGGATGGTTTTACCGGATTCGATGTACTCACGGTGCACCCGTCACACAGTGGCTCGTGAAAATCCCAGTGCCTGCATGACTTCCGAGATGGAGTGACCCATTCGTTGGGCCCCGACAATTTGCCCACGATCAAATGCGCTTTGATCCTTTGTCTTACCCATAATGCGTTCGACTCTTACTGATTCAATGAGCTATGAGCAGTCGCCCGTCCCTAATTTAGGGACACTGGCTCCAGGAAAGGGAGATAATCAGTGCCGGCGCGGTGGCTCAATGGTCTACGCGATAGCCTCTGATCATTCGCCCAGAAGGGGTCCGGGTTCGAATCCCAGTGAGGCATGGATGTTGTGTTTGTCTTACGACACTGGCTCTTTCCGTTCCATGGAACCAGTGACCCTAAATTTGGGATGGGCGACTGCTTATAGCCCATTGAGTTGCTCACGGTGGTCGTTAAACCTCCAATCAAGAAAAAAAAAACGAGAGAGGGAATCAGTGTCGTAAGACAAACGCAACATTGACGCCTCAACGGGATTCGAACCCGGACCCATCACGGTTGAATGGTCAGAAACCATCGCTTAGACCACCTGGCACCGAGATTGCCAACTGTTGTTTGAAGCAATACCTCGGCAGGATTTTCAACCAGATGGCAAGCAACTATCAAGTGTTGTTTGTAGTAAGCATTTTCGGTCTGACAATTTTGTACGTAACGTGAGGTGAAAGAGACTGAAGGAAGAAGCAGTACTATCTATGTGTTTATCAACATTACATAAAAACTGCCTTCTACTAAAAAAATAGCAGATGTGTCCTTAAGGGAAGGAATGACACTGTAGACTAACTGTACAAGCTGTACAAGTGCAAAAATAAAAACAACGAGTATAACATACTTCGATAATGCACAATTATTAGTTCATTTTGTAAATATTGTCAGAAATGACTTTAATGACAGATTTTATCATATGTCATTTCGTCAGTAGCCATGTTAGGCTTAGCCAGCCATAATAATTTGTTTTGTATCAAAAGTAGACAGTTAGCGTATTTTAGTTTGCAAAATACGTATAGTGTTATGACCTATTAAACGAGGGCTAAGATTTACATATAAAGTATATTATTTCCTATGGAAAAATTCCCTCACTCAATGACACGAGCTTAGAATGTAAATAGCACAGAGGAGAGGATACAGAGGTTCAACTCTCGCTTTTTGAACAGCGCCTCCGTGGTCATAAATAAATATACGACAGCGTCTGTCACGTGATACCGTACCAGTGGCTATATGAGTAGCATCGCGGAAAGAGTTGTAAACTCGGGCACCGGGTTGCCTAGTGGTTAGCGTTCGTGACTGCCACAGAGAAGACCTCGGGCTGGATTACAGGAAGATACGAACGCTCGAACCACTAAATATCCTCCGTGCGTCGGATGGGCACGTTAAGCTGTCTGGACCCGGGTACTGGACTCCCGGGAATAAATAAGGGCGTCTTCCTGGCCCTTTCTACCTAGCTTCCGTGTCACTTTCCTGTCGGGTACTCTAGCCCAAATCTCCTAGCTTCCTATTTCTAAGGGTTGTTTAAAACTTGGGGTGAGATGCTCCCTTCCTAAAATCCTCTACATATGAACTGAGTTGTAAACTCTTGAAAAAAAAAAAGGTAGACTTCCACAGTTACGGTTTTGACGCTTTTGTTCCATGACCGTCTACTGGCGCGCTGTTCTGTTGAGATCCAAGGAGCCAAATTATTGCCATGAGCCTCTATGGAAGATTTACCTCTGGGTCTCCTACTCTGTGGTAAATAAAATCCATCTGTCCGAATGATGTAAATAACGATACAGAAACAACGTTTTTGTTTCTTGGTCACACACAATTTCTGGCTTTTCCCTCTCTGTTTTCTCTTAATGTTACGCCTAGTATGTGATCTAGTTCAACCTTGGACGTACATCATGTCATCTACTTGCCCTGACTTGTATTGAACTTTTCTCTTTTGGTAGAGTAAAAGGAGTCGTGCTTAAACAAATCATTGTCTAAAAATGTTTGTAATTTCCATTTACGCATGATACGAGGGTTGTACCGAAAGTAATGCAAAAGTGGGCATAACTTTTGTATTAACTGACAGTGGCCGTTTAAATTGTACATGTTGGTAGAGTAACTCTTCCTCTATACAAAGGTACTACTCAACATAGTCTCCATCACAAGCGATGCATTTGCGCCGTCGTTGAACCCAACTCTCAAATCCTCTTTGAAAAACTCAGGTGTGGACTGTTGCACCCACTTCTTCACAGACACTTTCACCGCGTCTGTGTCATCAAATCGTTTTCACCGGATACTGTCCTTTATTGGACCAAACAGATGGAAGTCTTAGGGTGCCAGAACTGGGCTGTACGGTGGATTCGGGAACACAGACAAGCCTAAATTCGCTGATCGCCTCATTTGTTGCCAAAGATGTGTGTGGTCTCGCATTGTCATGGAGAAAGTGGATCCTTTTCAGATTTTTGTTCGGTCTCTTCCTGTTTATGACTTCTGTAAGCTTCTTGAGTGTCTCGCTGGTCACGATACGGCAACGTTCCAGAAAATCAAGGAGACTGACACACCTGTCATTCCTAAAAACAGTCACCATGACTTTTTATGCTGATCGCTGGCTCTTGAACTTTTTAGGCCTTGGTGAAGAGGTGTGACGTCATTCCATGAATTGATTATTTGTTTCCGGATCGTAAAGATAAGCCCACGTTTCATCCCCTGTCACCAGATCGAAAAAATCTTCATTGGCTTTAAATGCTTCCAGCAAATCAGAGCAGACTTCTATCCTTCTCTCCTTCAAATCGGGAGTCAACTGCCAAGGAACTCACTTTGCACACACTTTCCGATATCCTACGTTTTCCACCACTTTCTGTATGGCATTGTGACCACAGTCCAGTTGTGCAACAAGCTCACGGATTGGGACTCGTTTCTCCGCGGGAATCAATTCATCCACTTCCTAACGATTCGTGCCAGTGGTCACAGACGATGGCATCCTACTGCATGGTTTGTCTTCAGTGCTGGTTTTCTCTTCTTTAAACTTATTCATCCATCTGTGCATATTGCTCTTATCAATGGTGTCATCTCCGTAAACATTCTGCAGTTTTCTGCGGATGTCGGACCGCTTGTATCTTTCGTACTTCAAGAACTCAGTGACGGCACGTTGCTTTTGCTTGGAATCCATTATTTACTTGGAATGAAGAGGAAGGGTTGATATAGAGAAAGAGTTGCTCTACTAACATGTTCAATTTGAACGACCGCTGTTAGTTAATTAAAAAATATGCCTACTTTTGCATTGCTTTCAGTACAACCCTCCTATTTATACATTTATGCATGCCTCGTTTTGCACGTATGAAACCTTTGAAATCAGTAAAATTGTTTCGGGAATCATATCAGTCTATAATACAGGGCAATTCAAAATGATTGTCCCTATTACAAATGACAATAACGTGTTTACGAAGAAAAATAGACAGCTGATATCCCTACACAAGAAAGAAGGAAGTTGAGAATTTTATCGGAACCTACTGCTGTATTGCTATGGTGATGTAAGAAAGTGAGCTGCCCGTGTGCCAGTTTCTTACTTTTTCTGTAAGTGGCGCCCCAGGTCACCGGACATTACTATGCTACTCCAGAGTTTTCTGCAAGTGGACCCCCAAGTCTCCGGATATTACTATATTACCACAGGGTTTTCTGCAAGTGGCCCCCCAGGTCTCCGGGATTTACTATATTACTACAGGGTTTTCTGCAAGTGGCCGCCCAGTCCTCCTAACATTACTATATTACTACAGGTTTTTTTGCAGGTGGTACCCCAGGTCTCCGGACATTACTATATTACCACAGGGTTTTCTGCAAGTGGCACCTAGGTCTCCGGACATTACTATATTACCACAGGGTTTTCTGCAAGTGGCCCCCCAGGTCTCCGGGATTTACTATATTACTACAGGGTTTTCTGCAAGTGGCCGCCCAGTTCTCCTAACATTACTTTATTACTGCAGGGTTTTCTGCAGGTGGTACCCCGAGTCTCCGGACATTACTATATTACCACAGGGTTTTCTGCAAGTGGCACCCCAGGTCTCCAAACATTACTTTATTATTACAGGGTTTTCTGCAAGTGGCCCCCAGATCTCCGATCATTACTGTATTATTACAGGATTTTCTGCAAGTGGTCCCCCAGGTCTCCGGAAATTACTATATTACTACAGGATTTTCTGCAAGTGGTCTCCCAGGTCACCGGACATTACTATATTACTACAGGGTTTTCTGCAAGTGGTTCCCCAGGTCTCCGGACATTACTATATTACCACATATTTTTCTACAAGTGCCTCCCCCCAGGTCCCCGTGTATTACTATATTACTACAGGGTTTTCTGTAAGTGGCCCATTAAGGTCTCCGGACCTTACTACTTTTGACATATCTTTGTGGGGGTATATCAAAGACCATGTGTATGGGCCACCTTTGCCGAGAACAGTGCAAGAACTAAAGATGCGCATTCAGTTTGCACTGGCATCAGTGACTACGGACATGCTTCATAATGTATGACGTGAAATGGATTACCATTTAGATGTTGTCCGCGTGACCCAAGGGAGTCACATAGGACATTTGGAAGGTACGGAAACAAAATTCTAAACTTCCTTCTTCATTTTGCAACAATGTGATCTCTCTATCTATGTACATAAATCAGGTATTGTCATTTGTAATCGGGGCAATCAGTTTGAATTACCCTGTACAACCGTGTAATTTCTAAATAATTAATTTTATGAATTACAGTGGGAATTACGAAGCGAACAGCGTTCAAGTACATTGGGGATATTGCTGGAAGATAGTGAAGAAATAAAATAAGATGAGTACAAGAGACGTTATTTAACATTAATTTAAATTTCTATATTTCATTCAAACTCAATTTTTGGTCACTATGTTCTATAACGAAGTAAATTTCTCTGTCATTTCTGTCCACGCCAGGATTCAAACCGGAGTCCGCTTATTCCGGAACAAGTCGCTCTACCAACTGAGCTACGCAGACATTCATTCTGACTCCAATCTGCCTTTATGTCGTGTGCGTCCTGCTGGCAGGTACGTCACATCTCCTGGTACGTTACAGTTCCTTTCGAGCAGTTACTTGGATGCTGATACTCCGAGAGATTCCGGTATCATGGGAAGTCAAATAGAAAATCTTCCTCCATAAGTCTATTAAAAACCTAATGCAATTACTGTTGAATCTCTTTAGAATTTAGTCCGAGATCTGCCATTCCGGGCCGAAAAAATTGGTTCAACTTTTAAATTAGGAACTCTTGATATCACACTGAGTTGTACCCGGGTTCGAATCCCGAATGCCGCCCCGGTGGCGCAGTGGTCTAAGGCGCTGGCCTCTGATCATTCGTCCGTAAGGGGTCCGGGTTCGAATCCCGGTTAGGCATGGATGTTGTGTTTGTCTTACGGCACTGGCTCTCTCCCTTCCCTGGAACCAGTGACCCTAAATTAGGGACGGGCGACTGCTTATAGCCCATTGAGTTGCTCACGGTGGTCGTTAAAATTCCAATCAAAAAAAAAAAAAAAAAAAAAATCCCGAATGAAGCCTGGGTGTCTTGCCTGTCCGATACCGTTGGCTATTTACCTTCTCTCCAATCAGTGAATCGGACGATTCCTTGTAATAGTACGAGCAGAGACCGACTTAAACGGTTTGGGGCCCTGGGCAAGATACTTTCTGGGCCCTCCATCCATTTGAAAGCAACAGTGATTTGGTGCACATCACGTTCTTGTGCTGGGACCTGTTACATAGTTGTTATTGACAGACTGAGAAACTAATTTGCCAATAATATGGTGTTCTTTTTATTTGCGGAAACTGTAATTGTCATTTCCATCTGTTTCAACGTACAGCCCTGAAATTACCATTTTTACTTTTTTATAGTGGGTGAACATTGCGAATCAGTTTGATTCAGAGTAAGTTTTTTTTGTTTTTGTTTTTTTGATTGGAGGTTTAACGACCACCGTGAGCAACTCAATGGGCTATAAGCAGTCGCCCGTTCCCTAATTTAGGGTCACTGGTTCCAGGGAAGGGAGAGAGCCAGTGCCGTAAGACAAACACAACATCCATGCCTGACCGGGATTCGAACCCGGACCCTTACGGACGAATGATCAGAGGCCAACGCCTTAGACCACTGTGCCACCGGGGCGGCATTTTTTGAGGTTTAACGAGCACCGTGAGCAACTCAATGGGCTATAAGCAGTCGCCCGTCCCTAATTTAGAGTCACTGGTTCCAGGGAAGGGAGAGAGCCAGTGCCGTAAGACAAACACAACATCCATGCCTCACCGGGATTCGAACCCGGACCCCTTCCGACGAATGATCAGAGGCCAACGCCTTAGACCACTGCGCCACCGGGGCGGCTCAGAGTAAGTAATATGTTACTATGTTTTGGACACCCCTTAAAGGTCGAGGTCCCGGGCATGTGTCCCGAATGCCGTCCTGTAAATCAGGCTCCGCGTACGAGTTGCTACTGGTGGTCCTTAACTTCCGAAAAGAAAATCACATTGAGAATAAGAATTGCAGCAAACTGATTTCGTAGACAAAGCGTACTTGGAATATTTTTTAGATATTTTTACTAACGATTTTACGATATCACAGCGAAAGGTAAAAGAGAAACACTCCATGGGAACTTACATCGTCTTCCTTCCCCAGAAACACGGACAAGTTTAGATCGTCCGAATCTTGTATCGTCGTCATTTACCCAGAAAGTCTGCGCAGTTTGTTATTTACATTCGACTACCTCTCTGTTTTTAACAGCGTACCTTTCGATCATATCTTAATGTGTCATGTATTACTAAAGCCGTTTTACACACTTGAAACCAAACTTAAATCGTATGCTATGCTTCGAATCGCTCGTTAAAAAGTCACATCTCCCCTCTACTACATCGTGTCATATTTTACCGTCAGACAGCTGAAAGGTCTACCGTCAGACAGCTCAAAGATCTGCCGTCGGACAGCTCAAAGGTTTACCGTCAGACAGCTCAAAGGTCTACCGTCAGACAGCTCAAAGATCTGCCGTTAGACAGCTGGAAGGTTTACCGTCAGACAGCTGGAAGGTTTACTCTCATACCGCTGGAAGGTTTACTGTCAGGCAGCTCAAAGGTCTGCCGTCAGACAGCTGGAAGTTTTACTGTCAGACAGCTAGACGGTTTACTGTCAGACAGCTGGAAGGTTTACTGTCAGACAGCTGGAAGGTTTACCGTCAGACAGCTAAAAAATCTACCGTCAGACAGCTCAAAGGTCTACCGTCAGACAGCACAAAAGTTTACCGTCAGACAGCTCAAAGGTCTACCTCATACCGCTGGAAGGTTTACCGTCAGACAGCTCAAAGTTCTACCTCAGACAGCTCAAAGGTTTGCTGTTAGACAGCTCAAAGGTTTACGGTCAGACAGCTGAAAGGTTTACCTTCAGACAGCTCAAAGGCCTACCATCAACCAGCTTAAAGGCCTACCGTCAGCCAGCTCAAAGGTCATCCGTCAGACAGCTCAAAGGTTTACCGTCAGGCAGCTTAAAGGTTTACCGTCAGATAGCTCAAAGGTTCTACCTCAAACAGCTCAAAGGTCATCCGTCAGACAGCTCAAAGGTTTACCGTCAGACAGCTCAAAGGTTTACCGTCAGACAGCTCAAAGGTTTGCCGTCAGACAGCTTAAAGGTTTACCATCAGATAGATCAAAGGTTTACCGTCAGATAGATCAAAGGTTTACCGTCAGATAGATCAAAGGTCTACCGTCAGGCAGCTGGAATGCTTACTGTCAGACAGCTCAAAGTTTTATCGTCAGACAGCTGGATGGTTTACCGTCAGAAAGCTCAAAGGTTTACCGTCAGAAAGCTTAAGAACAGCACCTTGAACTACAAAGTCTAACCTTTCTTGTACTTCGCTTGTCCCTTCGGTCGACTCAACGGAGCATTGAAATATAAACATTTCCGTCCAGAATATATGTAATGTACAACAAATTATGGAGAAGTCACGCTCTCACAGTCTAAGAAATTTTCCTGCGGCAGAAGGTGAGTGTTGTTTTCGCAAAGGCGAAAGTGAATTTTTGTATGGAAAAGCGGAAGTGTCTGTTATCTAAAACATGAATAAAGCGTTTGCTTTTGTCATGTCTGTTGATTTCATTTGAATTTTCATGTTATCTTCATGTTTTTTCATTTGGGATTTAACGACCGCCATGAGCAACTCGAAGGGCTAGTCGTTTCGCGCCTAATTTGGGTCCATACAAGGAGGTAAGAATAATAATTCTGAAGATGCCCTGAGCTCTTAACCGTGAAGCCGCAAGGTGTGGGAATTTGGGAATTTGAGGTTGTTTACATGACCAACATGTAGCTTGAATTGTGTGTATTTTGGAATTGAGTGGTTTTTAGTTGCAGAAATCGTGTAAATATCAAATCGGAAAGGCTTATACATCATACAAGAGTGAAGTTTTGATTTTTAACGATATGTTTTGTTTTGAATTCGCACTAACGTTCTCGTATTTGATTTTCTTTATTGGAGGTATAACGACCGCCGTGAGCAACTCAATAGGCTATGAGCAGTCGCCCGACCCCAGTTTAGGGACGCGCTGGATCCAGGAAAGGGAGAGAATTAGTGTCATAAGACAAAAACGCAACATTGATGCCTCACCGGGATTCGAACTCGGACCCCTTTCGGACGGATCAGAGGCCATCGCTTAAACCACTGCATCACCGGGACGGCCTCGTATTTAAAATAAAATCAACAAGTTAGTAAAATCATGCAATGCATTGATTATGATAGGCTTTCTAACATACCGAAAATCATTACTCAAGTTATGAGAATAATGGCTGCGGAATAAATCTCGTTCTTGTGCCCTGACCTTTGACCCCATTTCGATGCTATTCAACAGACTGGTTCAGTATACTTCCGGAACAACATTTTAAAGTTTTGCCGCAACCAAAGCATTTTTACGTAAGTTATGACGCATGAGGGCAGTGGAATGGATCCCGCTCCTATGTCCTGACCCTTGACTCCATTTCGTCCATTTTCAGTAGAGTTCGTCCACAGCTGGTCCTCTACCACACACTCAAATTTCGTCAAAATCGAACCATTTGTACGCGAGCTATCGTGCGGACGGACAGACAGACAGACAAAGCTGGAGCATGTACGCTTCTTCAACCTATAGTTGGAATGCGTAAAAAATGGGAAGGGGCCTGAAATAATTAAAAGTTTTATTAATCCATCATTTTCTCACACATCGGCAGCAAGTTACGATGCAAAATTGGAAACATTTGCTACGAAAGAATGCGATTTGGCCAACACCAAATGCATTACAATAGCCTTTCCCAACACTTTGACCGCCGTTGCTTGCATTTATAGGATTCATGCAAAGTGGTACTCTTCGTTTAACTAAGGTATCTCCAGATATTTAATTCTAACCTCTTTGGGTCCAAAGGCTCCAGGAAAGGGTGACGGTCAGTGCTGTAAGTAAAACGCACCAGCCATGTCGCATTTGGTATTCGAATCCTGGTGCAGCTCCTGCGAATGTTCAGATGCCCATGTCTCTGATCAGTCGAGCACCTGGTGGCCTCGTACTATCAGAAAGCTGGGTTGTTTCAATCTTAGTCGATGTTAGCAAAACTGTTTCATTAATGAGCATGTGACGAACATAATGGAGTGACTGACATCACCTTTACAAGATTATGCACCTGTGAGCAAAACCATTGCAACGCCAATTGCTGATTATAATGTGTTAGAGTGCAATGACTATCATAATCATAATCAACTTGTAACGTATACTCTAGATTCACTTTCCTTTTGATTTTACTATCTCTTGTTATTTTATTTTCCTATGCAAATTATCTTCTCACTTAACGAGATGTTATTTCTCCCGCTGAATTATATGTGGCAACGAGTGTAAGTCATGACGTGGTGGTATGCAGTATATATAGGCGCGCTCAACTATACCAAGCAGCTTCGTTTTATTTGTGATAGGTTCTTCCATTATTATTGTTATCTACGATAGTACGAAAGTTCGGAATATCAGTAGTTGTGTTTTGTTGGAGTGTGTTTGAGTAATACCAGGAGTTCCCCAATAAAAGGTTAAAAGTGAGTACGTTTTCTTAGTTCATTTTATTGTCAGACCTCTGTCTGGCCGTTAAGTCTATTTCATTGAGTGTCTACGTTAAGTCCAGGGTATATTGTGTTTACCGCTCTAATAAGGAGCCTTCAAGGTACTAATGTACTAAAACCGAAGTTATAGTGCTGAAATTCAAGATAATGAGGAACGCTGAGTAAAAAGAAGTTACGTATTCAAGAACTTATTGCACGTGCGTGTCTTACCTAAACAAACTCTAGCACTTTGAAGATTAGGCACACTTTAGCTACGCCAAGTAACCTTCCAATAACCCTAACGTGACTTAACGTAAGCTTTACTGCACTACACGCCTACAGCGGAGAGCTTTATTCATTATAAACTGTTTTCAATCCTATGCTAGATGACAGTTTCCCATGTCTCTTTCACAACTCTCTGTCTTGTGTAATCATTTTCGATGTCACTCTAGAATAATTTTGAATTTCATCCTGAAATCTCCACTGCAGTCTCTTCCTTGTTCTTTTCCTGTCGCTTGCTATGCTAGTACTGCATTTGTCCCACGGTGCTCAGTCCTTATAAGGTATATATTACCTTTTATTAGATCTACGAAATGAACACTGAAAGCTATCATTTTAATGATAAAATACTCACATTTTTTTGAATAGTTCTCTGATCCACGATGGGTATCAGATTTGTTACTACACCGGCGAAAATCTAATACCCTAGGATGGGTGAACAATGCCGTAAAGTAAAGTTGCTGTAGTAGTTATAACAGTAGTTTTTTTTTTCTTCTTAAGCTGAATGCGAGGAAATCGAAACGAGGCTAGTTTTACTAGCAACATTTAAGCATTAATTTATCACAGAATGCGAGGAAATCGAAACGAGGCTAGTTTTACTAGCAACATTTAAGCATTAATTTATCACAGAATGCGAGGAAATCGAAACGAGGCTAGTTTTACTAGCAACATTTAAGCATTAATTTATCACAGAATGCACCTAAACAATAAAGAGAATTACTTTAACTCGGTAATTCCTGCTGATAATGCTTGCACATAGTGACGTGTTAGTATATGTGCGCACCTACGTGCGCAGTAAAAGAAGTGCAAATCATACTTCAGATAGAGTAATGGAAATAATGTGAAAAGGAGGAATGTTTAGAGAACTGTTTGATGAGAAATTGGTGAAAAAACCGCATGATAAATAATGATAAATGTTCCCTTTATCATTATTTATTTATCCGGCTAAACAATAAAGAGAGTTACTTTAACTCGGTAATTCCTGCTGATAATGCTTGCACACAGTGACGTGTTAGTATATGTGCGCACCTACGTGCGCAGTAAAGGAAATGCAAATCATACTTCAGATAGAGTAATGGAAATAATGTGAAAAGTAGGAATGTTTAGAGAACTGTTTGATGAGAAATGGGTGAAAAAAACGCATGATAAATAATGATAAATGTTCTTCCACGAATACAAAGCTTTTCACCCATATAGAAGCTGGGTATAAAAGCCGTCAGGATTCCGGATAAATAAATACTGAGTCATTAGCTATGGAATCATAACCTAAGGGAAAATTAACTGTCATGCAATAAGGAATGACTGATAACTTTTAAAGAATGCGAAAAGCTGTAGTAGAGAACTTCAAAAAAGTTTTCAATAGGATCTATATGCAGATAAACAATAATCGAGGAGTACGAATACACCAAATTAATAAACTTTGGTATAACATCCGTTGATTTCATTGGAGTAAAAACAAACTGATAAAACCGAGCTTTCCTTCACCAACGGGAGGCTTTCAAGGCTGCCTGATACTAACCTATGTAGAGAGAGGCTGACTGATACCAACCTATGAGTTCTTTCCTCATAAGGTATTAGAGACCCGAAAGTACTGTCGTTTATTAGTGGCTAAGTTTGGGAAGCAGTTGCGAGGTGTTTATGTATCTTCAACGTAAAGAAATTATATGTATACAAGTAAATGAACTATTCGTCTTTAACTTATGTAGCTGTTTTTGTCTTCCAGATTTGCAGAACAAAATGAGTGACATAAAACCCGAAGAGGGCCATGTTAGTTATTGTATGCTGTATGACTTTCACAAGAGGAACAATGCAACCGTAGCCACCAATAACATTTGCGCTGTTTATCCGAATGCGTTAAATGTCCGCATTGGTTCGCCCAATTCCGGTCGGACAATTTTGACCTCTCTGATTCCCCTCGTGCAAAAAGGACCATGGAGCTGGACAATGATCTGCTGTATGCAGGCGTTGAGCAAGATCCTCGTCAAACCATTGATGAATTATCCCAGCATCCGAATGCATCATGGTCTACTGTTCAAGAGCACCTGCAACAAATAGGAAAGGTCTATAGGCAAGGAGTTTGGATCCCACACCAATATCACCTGGCAACAAAGCCAAGTGTAACACCGTCTGCACATCTTTGCTCAGCCGACAGGAAAAGGATCCATTTCTTTATCGAATTGTCACTGGAGACGAAAATTATTTTTTTACGCGAACAACAAACGCAAAACCCAGTGGCTTTCTCCAGGTCAAACACCAGTTCGTTCGCCAATACCAGGCTTACACCTCAAAAAGGTTTTGGTCTGTGTTCGTTGGACTACCGCTGATATAGCTCACTTTGAGCTCTTGGAACCCGGTCAGACAGTAACGTCAGACATCTATTGTCAACAACTGGACCTTTTGAAGCAAGCTCTGGCGGTAAAACATCCAGCCTGGTCAACAGAAAAGGTGTCATCTTCCAGCATGACAACACGAGACCTCACAAGGCGAGACGGACCCAGCAAACGATTAGAGATTTTGGGTGAGAAGTTCTGCCACATCACCATTATTCCCCTAACATTGCACCCCCTTATTACCATTTGTTCAGATCTCTGCAGTGCTTTTTTAATGGGAAAATATTCCACAATAATGATGATGTCAAAACGGGGCTCTTGGACTTCTTTGCATCACAGCCAACGTTTTTTTTATAAAGACGGCACTGAGAGTTTGGTTTCATGATGGGCAAGTGTGATCGATAGTGATGACGATTATGTAATTATTTAAGAAATAAATTTCTTCTCTTACAAACAGTGTTTCTCTACTTAACGACATTACTTTCCAGTCCCCCCAATAGTATCACGCAACATTGAAAAAAGACCTACCCGTTGGTGAGTGAAAGCTCACCTATATCGATTTATTTTTGCGCAAATAAAATCAACGGATTTTATGCCACAGTTTAGAATCTATATTATTTCGCCTGTTGTGTCATGAGCTATTCTCAATTTCCAGGTTAGTTATATTATATATGTGTAATTATCCCCGTAACGGCGTGCAGTCAAACGTTACTCAGCAAAGCAACAACTGTGTGATCAGTGCTTATTACATAATGATGTAATTGCCCAGCATTAGCAACTATCTGTGGCAAAGCTCATATAATTTAGCCATTATCTTTCACTTTAGTCCTGTGACCATTAAGCTAGGCAAATGTTACATCTATGTAACTCATAGATGTACATTCACAAAGTAGCTGCTTCCTCTATCTCTTCTACAACAGAACAAGCCGATATTCAAAACCATGCTTCTTCTACACTGGCAATATACGGAGATTTGCAAACACGTACTATCTTGGCTATTTTTAAAACTCCCAGACAGAGACAGAGCGCAAAAAGAAAACAAAATTGGAGCTGCGACCACACCGTAAAGTGGTTCGAGTCGCGGACTTCTGGCCGATCGTTCGAGTAGGCGGCGGGTTCGATTCCGGGAGTAGTAATGGGTGTTTTTTTTGTACTTCGACGCTGATGCCCCCATTCGCTGGACATAATGGACATAGGAATGGAAACCTCCTGAGATCCTCTTCTTTTCGAGATTTTACCACCACACTGAGCAACTCTGAGGATTATAGGGATACTTCAGCATCTAACTTAGAGTCACTAGTTCCCTGATGGAAGCAGCGCCAATGGACAAATGCACCGCCCATGTTTCATCCGGGACACGGACACGGGCCCATCTCTAATTTAGAGCCACTGCTTCCAGTGAAGAGACCGAGCTAGTGACGCACGCCAAACATTACATCCTTGCTTACCGGATTCAAACCTCACTTCGATTGATCATCTACACGCTTTCATGGCCTATTCGCATCCTGCGATCGATGGTCTGTTCCAGAAGAACAATGCGCCCGCAACCACCCTGGCATGGCTCGAAGCAGATTCACATGAGTTAGGAACTACCAAGTGACCCCCCCCCTAAGATACCCGGATTTAAACGCTGTGGGAGCTCTCTGAGATGCCATGGAGCGAACTTGAAATCAATGTATCCTGTACCGACGTCTCGTGTGTTGAAGTGGACAATGTTGCAAAAGGCATGGCTGGCATTGGGGTCTTCCCGCTGTGCTTTTCCCCTGTATGCTTTTTCCCGTTATGCCTTATATTGGGTTCATTAGCGGTTGTAAAATGGAGAGAAGAAATTTCAGACGCAGAGGAAGTTCCGTTTCGCGTTTTCCCGAAAAGGGAGGAAACTTTACCTGCTAGAAAGAAGAAATATACCTTATAACGTAACCCCGTTTACCTTATGCGAGATTTGGTGTTATGCTGAGTTCCAAATGTCCGGCTGAAGAAATGTTGAACTAAGTGTAAATGGGATGCATTAATTGCACCTAATAGCTCATTTTAAATTCACATAAGACTTTTTAAGGCACAGTGAAACATAGATGGAAAACTGAATCATTTATGTAAACTTTTCGTTTATTGGACCGGCACAGCACTTTTACTTGAAGTAACTTGAGATCACACCACTGCGACGTTTATTTACGAAATCGCATAACTTTATGCAGTGGGATATTAGGACATCCAACAGATATCACAGCGAGTTTCACCCGCACAACCCACACACACATATGCTGTTTAGGCATTATATACACTGTATTGATAAAAGTCACCGGACACCTAGAAGAGAAACACAGCATAGCATTCATTGGCATACATTAGTACGGTGTCGGTCCACCTTTGGCCTTAATGCAGGCACTGGCCCTTCGAGACATGCTTTCGACAAGGTTTTGGAACATAGCGATAGGTATTCGCTTCCATTCAGTACGTAAGGCTGCCGCTAACTGCTGCTTAGTAGTAGGCCTTGGTTCCAAACTTCTTATGCGGCGCTTTAATTCATCCAATAGGTGCTCTATGTGATTAGGATCAGGGCTTTGTGCTGGCCAGTCCACACACGATACGAAATTATCGTCAAACCACGGCGTAACAGTCCTTGCTTTATGGCTCGGTACATTATCCGACTGGTACCAATAAGGTTCGGTTCCATAGTATTGCCACACAGTTGGTAGGGCGTAATTGTCCAGAATATCGAGATAGACGGTTAACAGGTTTGTCCACGATAACCAATGGGCCGAGACCATACCACGAAAAACACCCCCACACGAGTACACTGCCATCTCTACACCTTACCGTCGGCACAGTACACTGTGATAAATAGGGTTCTCCCGGCTGCCGCCATACCCACACACGGCCATCAGACTGAAGGGTCGTGTATCTGGATTCATCAGTCCATAGGACCCGTTTCCATTGATCTACGGTCCAAGATAAATGTTCTTTGCAGCATGCTAAACGACGAGTAACATTCCGAATGGAGATAAATGGCTTATGAACAACCGCACGACCACGGTAACCCATGGAATGAAGTTCTCTACGAATGGTATGTGTACATACCGAGGTTCCAGGATGTTTACTCACCAGTGCACTGGGTTCTTGTGCAGTACTCCGTCGATTAGCTGAAACGACACTCCTGAGGCATCGACGTCCTCTATCACTGATTTTCTTTGGTCCCGGTACATTTTGCTGCTTCAGGCACACCATGCGTCTTCCACTTATTCAATACATCCAAAACAGTTGACTTGGGTACGTTTAAACGCCTCTGGTTTTCTCTTATAGACAACCCACAAATATAACACCCAACAATTTTTCCTTTCTCAAAGTCAGTTCTCTCCAGCCGCGACATTTTCACTCTACCTCACAGTGCGATATGATAGCGGTCAGCTGCAGGCTTGTTTTTACACGGTGTGTAGCTGTACCGCGCATCTTAACCACGCAGCGGATCCATTCATTTGCTTTTGAAGGTGTCTCCATTAACTTTTCTCGATATAGTGTACCTCTCGTTTTGTTATTATCACCACAAGTATACGTCACTCTCACAGACCTCAAGCGTTGCCAACCGTATTCATGTGAGAGAGAAGATATCACATTAAGAAAGGTGCTAAAGAGAACGAACTGAAATTTACGTAGAAAAAGGAACTAAAAATGAAAGTTAAATTGGAATATACGTCACAATCTTTTAACTGGAATCCTCACCTGGTTTCTTTGATAGCAGTTAGCGTCGTGGAAATCTGTGTTAGAGGATTGAACCCGTTCATGCGCTTTGAGTATTAATCCGATTTCAGCCATTTTCAACACATTCCTTCGATACGGACTATTTTTCCCATCGAGTTTTGAATTACACTTGTTGTCCCACCGGGTGCCTAACAACAAACTAAAATTTCCATGGAAATGAAAGTTTTTTTATGCGTATTATCAACCGGAAGTTTGGATGAACGTGCCTGACACCAGATGAAAATTAACGGAAGAAAACGACAAATTTCCGGCAAAAGCGCGCTATCCAAAACGCGTTTCAAAGCAATCCAAGCATTGGGTTTTCTTAGTTTTCAAAATAGTTAGACATATACAACGTTCGTTCAAAAAGTTTCTGAATTGGCTGCAACTGCCGTTAGGACAAAAATATTTCCATAATGTGCTGTTATATTTGAATCTATAAATGAACGTTACCCTCAAGAAACTGATTGGATAATATTCTATTCTGGAATATATACACTGCTGGAATGTGGAAAAAGAACACCCAGATTAAATGACGGTAGGAACGTCATATTATAATATGTTAATTGTTAAGGGCAGCAGAAACTGTGACCCAAGTTAGAATGTCATTGGATGAAATAATGACGTCACTGCGGTCGACAACATGCAAATGTAAGCAGCGCATGCGGAAAGAAGTCATTCGTCTATTGTCGTGTTGTTCAGTACTCGTTGAAGAAGCTACCATACCTGGACGACGCAGGTGCGCTACATTTGTTCAGTTATCGGAGTTCGAGCGAGGTCGTATAATGGGTCTGCGCGAAGGAGGTCCGTCGTCCTTTCGTCAAATTGCAGACCGAATGTGACGAGAGATATTGGCCGTGGTAAGATAATCGCGTCGGTGGTTAGAGGAGCATTCGCGCACTCGCAGACTTGGCTCCGGGAAACACAGAGTTACGGACGCAGGAGAGGATCGCCGTATAAGGAGGGTGGCATTGGCAGAGCTAAAGGTTACAGCGTCACAAATTCGAACCTCTGTCATAACAAGGGTGTCTCTCTAGAACGATACGGAATCGTTTGCTGGAAGCAGGACAATGGGCACGCGTGCCACTGACACGATTACCACTGAACCCTGGTCACCGTCGATAACGTTTGTGGTGGTGTCAAGAACGAGTTCATTAGATGGAAGAATGGCAGTCAGTGGTCTTCAGTGATGATAGCTGATTCTGCTTGGGAGCATCTGACGGTCGTGAACGCGTCCGAAGGCGACAAGGTGAGCGGCTTCTACCATCGTGCATCAGCAGACGACACACAGGCCCCACGCCGGGATCATGGTGTGGGGAGCGATTAGCTATCACCCTCGCACAAGTCTGGTGTTTGTACGAGGTACACCGAACAGCCGTATGTACGTCAGCGACCTCGTGCAGCCGGTCGTCCTGTTATTTTTGAGTGCGATACTCGATGCAATGTTTCAGCAAGATAATGCCCGCCCACTCTCCGCCCGGGCAACTCAATATCCTCGTCAGGCTGTGCATCAACTACCATGGCCAGCACGCTCTCCGGACTTGTCTCGAATCGAGAGTGTGTGGGACTTGTTCGGACTAAGACTCTTCCGCGGACTGCGCAGTGACCATCTCTATATTACACATCCAATTTGAAAGCCCATGGACTGCTATTTCCCAGCGTGATATCCATAATTATAACGTAATTTCTCTTCCCTCTGTAACTTAGTCCTTACGTCAGTAATTATGTTATGTGTGCTAAAGTCAATGTAGTATTAGCAGGTACCCATACGCATTACAAGAAAGAGGTCAATTGTAGTACTTACAAATACGTTTATTTTGCTTCCATGTATTTTGTACTCTACACTCACCTTCGGTTTCTTGGCGTACTCAATACAGTGTCCGTGATTTAACATCCAATCGCAGTATAACAGCACGTCTATCATCAATAACATCAATCTCCGTAAACAACCGCTGCATTGCCTTTTTATCTATCGTTCTCATCCGGCCACACATGCGTCATTCTTGTTCCGACCTCAGTATGTTGCCAACATCATTCTCGTTTGAGGGAAAAGCCGTTAAGGTTTGAAAATGTCTAAGAGAACGAACTGAGGTTTACAGAGAAAGAGAAACTCAAAACGAAAGTTAAAATAGAATATACGTTACAGGATTTGTACGACCGACTGCATGCCGGATTGGCTTGTGTTGCTGCTGCAGGATGCGCAACACCTTATTGAAATGTGTCTTCTGTACACAGTAATACGCATTAAAAGGTAAAACAAACATTGAAACATTTCACACGTGTGATCACTCTTCTTTTTTAACGAGTTGTTGCGTTGCTACTTCATAAATTTCATAGGTACAGCTGTATTTTTAATGGGGTTCTTTTTCCACTTTGCGGCAGTGTATATATATATATATAGACAAAAGTCACCAGACATCTCTTCAAAATCAAATGAACGGATTAGCTGCGTTGTTAAGACGCGCGGTACAGCTGCAAACGGTATAAAAGCAAGCCTACAGTTGACCGCAATCCTATCGCACTGTGATGTTGAGTGGAAATGCCGCGGCGGGAGAGAACTGGCTTTGACAAAGGTAATATTGTTGGGTGTTATATTAGTGGTTTGTCCATAAGAGAAACCAAGAGGCATTTAAACATACCAAAGTCAACTATTTTGGATGTAGTGAATAAGTGGAAGACATATGGCGTGCCTGAAACAGGAAAACGTACCGGCAGAGACCAAAGCAAATCAGTGATATAAGACGCCGAAGCCTTAGGAGAGTCGTTACAGCTAATCGACGGAGTTCTGCACAATATCTTAGTGTACAGGTGAGTAAAAATGCTGGAACTTCGGTATGTACTGGTACCACTCGTAGAGAACTTCATTCCATGCGTTACCGTGGTCGTTCGGCTGCTCATAAGCCTTTCATCTCCATTCGTCGTTTAGCATGGTATAAAGAACCTTTATCGTGAACCGTAGATCAATGGAAACGGATCCTGTGGACTGATGAATCCAGATATACGATCCATCCGTCGGATGGCCGTGTGTGGTTATGGTGGCAGCCATGGAAACGCTTTTTACCACAGTGTACTGTTCCTTCGGTCTAGTTGGAGCTGGCAGTGTACTCGTGTGGGGTTGATTTTTGTGGTATGGTCCCGGCCCATTGGTTATCGTGGACAAACCTTTTAACCATGACGTCCCTCTTGATATTCTGAACAATTATGCCCTACCAACTCGGTGGCAATACTATGGAACCGAGCCTTGTTGGTACCAGCAGGATAATGCACTGAGCCATAAATCAAGGACTGTTACGGCGTGGTTTGACGATAATTCCGTATCGTGTGTTGACTTCCAGCACAGAGCGCTGATCTTAACCTCATAGAGCACCTGTTGGATGAATCAGAGCCCCGCATAAGAAGTTTGGAGCCAAGGTCTACTGCTAAGCAACAGTTAGCGGCAGCGTTATGTACTGAATGGAAGCACATACCTATCGCTGTGTTCCAACATTTTGTCAAAAGCCCGTTCTCGAAGGGTTTGTGCGTGCATTAAGGTCAAAGGTTGATCGACACCGTACTAATGTATGTCAATAAATGCTATGTTCTGTTTCTTTTCTAGGTGTCCGGTGACTTTTGTCAATATCATCATCATCATCATTGTCAACCATTATCAATCCACTGCTGGACGAAGGTCTCCCCAAGTTTCCTCCACAACGGTCTGTCTTGTGCCAGTC
This sequence comes from Macrothele yani, assembly GCA_039090855.1. Lineage (NCBI taxonomy): Eukaryota > Metazoa > Arthropoda > Arachnida > Araneae > Macrothelidae > Macrothele > Macrothele yani. Next base: position 27,866,184 of record CM077001.1, read on the forward strand.
TCCTCCATGTCACTCCCGCATACTTTCGAATTTCATCCACCCATCTTCCATGTGGTCTTCTTCTGGGTCTTTTCCTGTCCCTTGGAATCCAATCTAAAATTTCGGCTGTCCATCGATGGTCTGTTCTTCTGGCAGTATGTCCAGCCCATTGCTCGTTCGTGATAGACGTAGTGTTGGTGGCTCCAATATTTTATGCGTTTTAGTGTGGAATACCTTGTCCCTCACTCACCTGTTGCATGGCCCGGCTGTCTAAAGGTACTGTGTACGTTTTGAGCTACTTTTCTAGCGTTCTCATCCTCATATTAGTTCATATTCATCCGTTTTCTTATCGTTTGCTCGTTTGTTTACGTTTGGAAGCTGCCAACATGGCGGCTTCCGGTATTTCGTTATCATCTATGGGCGTGGCGGATGCACGTCACGTCACACTTCCCACGTCCATGGAAGTTAACATACTCTTGTCCTCAGATGTGTCTGCTCAGATGCCTTCCCAGCTTTCTAGTACTCCTGCACCGATGCCTTCCCTGGACTTGGCTGCGCTTTCTTCAGCTCCTGCATCTGTCTCGGCGCCCTCCCTGGGTACTACTGATTCTACTGCCTTGCCTTCGGCCTGTGCTTCTCTTCCCTCACAGCCTTCTGTGCTTGCCGGATCCGAACAGACTTCTCTTCCGAGGATGTCATTTGCCTCTAAAGTGCAACGAGGCGCTACTTCTACGTCCGATTCCTCTCAACCAGATGGTCTTTTGCAAGCAACACCTATTATTCAGGTGTCCAACCACAAGGTGAAGGTAACGATTGATGACAATTCGCAGATTGGCCGTGAGTTCCATAACCTCCTGGATAGAGGTGTGCTCTTTCATGCTTTACCAAATACTCCATTGCCACGCTACATGGAAGCCCTCTCTGTACATGTGTCGTCTGCGTCCATTACAGGAATTTCCCGTACTCCTCGGGGTATTTCGGTACAGTTCAATTACAAGGAGGATGCTGACTTTTTTCTAGCTAACGGACTTTCGATTGGGACAAACCATCTCATCCCGTCGCCTCTTTCCAAGAGACCGGTGAACATCACGTTCTATCCTGTTCCACAGGAACTGCCGGATACTGCACTTCCTCTCCTTGTCAGTCATGTTTGTAAAATTGTTGGCAAGGTCCGTCGCCTTTCTGACGCTCCCCGCGGAACTCGATTTGCACATGCTACAGGACCTCGCCGTCAGTTATTGGTCGTCTTTCCCACCGAGAAAGCCTTGGCGGATTGCCCTACAGAAGCTACTGTTGAAATTGGCGCACGAACGTACAGTTTCAAGATTTTCAATGCTCAGTATTGTACACACTGTTTAACACAAAATCACACCACTGCCTCCTGTGACCGCGTTCGACGTGGACGTTCATCAAGTTCGCATCCCACTGCTGACCACATTGGTCTTTCTACTATCCCCACTACCGGTAGTTTGCCGGACGCGAATTCTTCGTTTCTCCGTCAGTCGAACATTTCCGTCACGGACAATGCTGCCTTTCCTCCTCTCCCGACCCGTACGATTGTGCATCCACCTTCAAGATTGACAGAGTTGTCTTCGACTACAGATGTGTCTCCAGCGGAGTGTTCCGATCCGGGTGTGTTGAGTGGTGGTTTGGCGGATCGGCCGTCTGGCTCTTCTCCTAGCCTCTCGGATATCGGATCTCCATTTACAACCTTGTCTACCATACCCTTGTTGCAACATCTTCCTGAAGCCTCGGCTGTTGTACCAGTCTCCACTAAGGCAGCTCAGCTACGTACTGCTTCTTCGGCGACGTTCGTTTCCTCGTCTCCTGACTTGGGAGGTAAGCCTGATCCACTAATGGATACATCCGCCTCAGCTTCTTCTTCGAAGCGGATTGGAACTTCCAAAGGCGCTGTAAAACAGAAAAAGTTAAAACAACTTTCTGTGCCACATTCTGAGGATTCATCTAGTAATCCCGAGGTTTCCGGTTCCGGTGTTTCTCCACCTGATGTTTCTTCAAACAGTATGCTTCTCCGCTCAGGTCCTGTCAATCCTTTATCTGATGCTGAGGTTCTACAGGCAGTTGATACGTTTCCTCCAGTTCCTGGCCCACTGTCCAGACAGCAAATTTTACGTCTTTTTCAACCTGCACGTACGATTGTTGGTTCTGAAGAATTCCTTCACTCACCTGATCTGGACCTGTATGCAGCGGTAACGCAATTCGAAGCTTATGTGTCACTTTTTAAATCTCTGTGTGCCACCGATCCTCGGTATCAGCCTTTTCTGAGACGTTACACGCGCCGTCTCGCCTCCTTGAAGGAGCTCGTTGAGAAGCATATATGTGATACCTTCTATCCTTTTACCGATGACCTTTAGTTTAGCTCTCTTCCTCACACCGATTACTTTTTGTTCTCTCAATGCTAGAGGATTTGCGAACCCGTTCGCAGATTCCCTGGTTTTGCAGACTTAGTGCATGTTGATTCTGATGTTTTCCATGTGTGTTTTTACTGTGATTCACGAGTCATGTATTGTAAATTTGCTTTATTTGTGTGTTTGGCTGTGTTTCACAAGTAATGTATTTTAAATTTGCGATAATTGCGTGTTTTTGCTGTGTTTTCACAACTACTCGGTCTCGTTACTTGTGTGATCTCCTCATTATCTCATCATTATCTTATCTGTTGTTTCCTGAATTTGTGCCTGTTTTTAAATTGCCTATAATTGTGAGTGTTTGCTGTGTTAGTGCTTTCCTCTATCGCGGATTATTATAGTGGTACGTTTGTTACCTTTGTTATTTTTATATAGTTGCTGAGGTACTCAATGTTGTTTTGCGCTCTAACCACATTTCCCTTCCGTTGGGTTGATTTATGATAGCATAGTACATTTCATGCATTTGTGCACATGTGTTATAGTGTTTGACATGCCGTTCGGTCTTTCATTGTTCGTGTGCATATTCATTTCCTTTCTGTGTAACGTTGTGCTGCATCGTGGATATCCTGACTTTCCGCACTGTTGTTTTCTGTACTGCAGCTTTTAATAAATCTCCTATGTCTGTATTTCGTTATAGCAATAAACTGGGTACCACTATAGAACCCACAGTTACCAATACCAATACCATTGCCATTTCAGGGATTTAACTCTGATCATGATGTCTTCCACTCTTGTCATTTTTCGGATCCACGTGTTCCTCTTCTTATCTCTCCTGGTTACACCAAGCATGCACCTCTCCATGCTGCTTTGAGTTGTCTGCAGCCTTTGTATGTCTCTTTTAGCTAAGGTCTACGTCTCTGCACCATACGTAAGCACTGGAAAGATGCATTGATCAAACATTTTTCTTTTAAGACATAATGGCATATTGCTCTTGAAAATTATGCTGTTTCTTCCAAAAGCTCTCCAGGCAAGTTTTGTACGCCGATTAATTTCTTCACCAATGTGACCCTCACTTGATATCTGCTATCCAAGATAAATGTACGTGTCTGTTATCTCCAGCTTTTCCCCATCAATCGATAAATCTTCATTTCTTGTAAAAGCATTGTACATCACTTTTGTCTTCTGAAAGTTCATTTTTAATCCCACTTCTTTACTCTTGTCAGCAAGTTCCTGGATCATACTCTGTAGCTCTGATGGGGTAGTTGCAAAAATGACTATGTCATCAGCAAAACGAAGGTGGGTTAGATAATCTCCATTAAGGACTGTTACGGCGTGGTTTGACGCCGTAACAGTCCTTGATTTATGGTAGGTAGGTCTAACTACCTACCTACCTGGTGTTAGGTAGGTAGTTAGGTATATTCTGTCCATTGAGTTTATATTTGTGGAAAATATATGTCGCTTCATTTCTTGTTGATTAGAAAGAGTTGTTTGCCATTTTATTAATATATCAATCTCCTTTTAGAACTGCGATTCATGAAAAGCTTACGGATTTGTTATTAAACATATTTTGTCTTCAGTTGCGGTTTATAAAATATGTTCTGCATGATCTGCATATTTATTTATAGAAATGAGCATTTAGTAGTTCCATTTCAGAAGTTCAAGATGATATGGAACATTTTGCTGAAGCGATCATTGGAATACATGATACCTATTAATTAATACATGTCTTTATTCAAAACAGTTGATTCCGGCCACAGAAAAGTTAAAACTGGAAAATCATGAGGCTGCCATTTCCGCGGTTAAGGGGTAGAGAGTGCTTATGAGTGGGGGTAGGGGGAGGATAATAAATGTGCGGTTGATACTTCATATTCTACCCCCCACGTTACGAAGCTACTCCCGAGAAAGACGTAAAACTGCTTGCCTTTTGACCCTACGGCGTCACGCAAAGTCTGCTGAGAAGAGGGTGACTCGGAGAAGACTCTGAGGAAGGTAATTATGAAACAGTCACCTGCACCGTGGAATTAATGACCAACGTTCCGGGTCCGTGGCCCCGGTCGGAGAGTCGTCTGTCAAACTGACGACCCCTGTCAACCGGTGCGTCCCTTGATCGACGAACTTCCTAATTCATTCCGAAGTGTGGACTCTTTTCGCTTCGAACTGTAAGTACACTAAAACGGACGTTTAGTGATGATGATGTTGTTATCTCCTAGTTCTGGACACTGATCTCTTTACTTTTCTAACCAGATATTCGCGACATTAGCCACTGCGGAACTTATGCATATTTCAAAGAATGTTTCCCCTTCATCCCACAAGCGACGTGCTCGGAGGCCCCTGAGAAGGCAGGTGAATCTAACTTTCTGCCAATTTTCCTTATCATTTCGGTAAAGTTCCAAATTACAAATACAGGGATAAATAAAAGTTTATGTTTCGTTTGAAGTACCGCGACATTTTACAATGAGATTTTGCGAAAGTTTCATCTTTCGCGCTGTCCGGTAGGAGTTGCATGAAGAAAATATGCCAAAACTCGGTTATGGCGTCATCCAAGGGATCGGGATGTCTATGACGTTATAGCGAGTGTTGGTTTAACTGAGACTAACTTAACTAGTGATAAATAAAGGTTTCTGTTTCATTTGAAGTAACCCGGCGATATTTCCTAGTGACATTTTTCATATTTCTCACATCCTGATAGAAGTTTTATAAAGAAAATATACCAGAACTATGTTATAACATCATCCAAAAACGGGAATATCTATAACGTCATATACGAGCGATATTTTAACTGAAGCTAACTTAGGCAAATAAAGGTTTTTGTTTCATTTGAAGAATCCGAAGGTATTTCCAAGTGTGATTTGCGGCACTTTCAGATTTCTCCCTGCCTGTCAGAGGCTTTATGAAGAAAATATACACGAAGTTAGTTATAACGTTATCTAAAGACCTCAGGTATCTGTGACGTCATATCCGAGTGTTAATTTTGACTGAGACTAACGTAGATATGGATAAGTAAAGGTTTTCGCTTAATTTGAAGTAACTGGACTACATTTCCCAGTAAGATTTGCAGATATTTTCAGATTTCGTTCGAAATGGTAGTCGTTTTATGAAGAACATACACAAGAACTCCGTCGAAACGTCATTTAAAAAGCAAAGACATCTATGAGGTCATAACCATTTGTTGTTTTAACTAAGTCTAACTTAGATAGGAGTAATCAAAGCTTTCTGCTACAAGTAACCAGACAATATTTCCCAGTGAGATTTTGTGACATTTTCAAATTTCTGTCGGTCTGATAGAAGCTCTGTGAAGACATTATACACGAATTCGGTTATAGCATCATCCAAAGGACTGATACATCTGTGACTTCATATCCGAGTGTTGTTTTAAGTGAGGCTAATAAAGATAAATTAGGGTTTCTGTTCAATTTGAAGCAATCCGACGATATTTCCCAATACGATTTTGCGAAATTTTTATATTTCGCCTTGTCTGGTAGAAGTTTTATGTTTTATGAAGAAAATATTCCAGAACTTGGTTATAACGTCACAAAAGGAACAGATGCACACACACACACACACACACACACACACACACACACACACACACACACACACACACACACACACACACACACATCATCATCATCATCATCATTGTCAACCATTATCAATCCATTGCTGGATGAAGGTCTCCCCAAGTTTCTTCTACAAAGGTCTGTCTTGTGCCAGTCTCATCCATGTTACTCATGCATACTTTCGAATTTTATCCACCCATCTCCCATGTGGTCTTCTTCTGGGTATTGTCCTGTCCTTTGAAAAGCAATCTAAATTTCGGCTGCCCATCGACGATCTGTCCTTCTGGCAACATGTCCAGCACATTGCCATTTCAGGGAGTTTACTCTGATAATGATGTCTTCCACTCTTGTCATTTTTCTGAGCCACGAGTTCCTCTTCTCATCTCTCCTGGTTACACCAACCATGCACCTCTCCATGTTTCTTTCAGTTGTCTTCAGTCTTTGTATGTCTTTTTTTAGTTAAGGTCCACGTCTCTGAACCATACCTAAGCACTGGAAGGATGCACTGATCAAACACTTTTCTTTTAAGACAAAATGGCATATTGCTCTTGAAAATTATACTGTTTCTTCCGAAGGCTCTCCATCCAAGTTTTATACGCCGCTTAATTTATTCATTAATGTGTCCCACACTGACATCAGCTGTCCAGGATAAACGTAGCTATCAGTTATCTCCAGCTTTTCTCCCTCAATCGATAATTTTTCTTTTCTTGTAAAAGCATTGTGCATCACTTTTATCTTCTGGAAGTTCATTTTTAATACCACTTCTTTACTCTTGTCAGCAAGTTTCTGGATCATACTTTGCAGCTCTGATGGGGTAGTTGCAAAAATGATTATGCCATGAGCAAAACGAAGGTGGGTTAGATAATCTCCATTAATCTTTATCCCTTTGTTTTCTCAGTTTAGTGATTGAAGGACATTTTCCAAAGTGGCATTAAAGAGTTTGGGAGATATAGTGTTGCCTTGTCTCACTCCTTTTCCAATTTTTATGGGTGCTGTATTGTCAAATAGCCGAATCTTTGCATTTGCATTTTCATAGATGTTATAAATAATAATATGTATGCATCTTCAATAAAGCAGGTTTTCAAACTTTTGTAACTGCTGATGGTTTCACCGAATCAAAGACCTTTTCATAATCGATAAAAGCCATGCATAACGGAAGTTCATATTCCCCCTTCCTTTCAATTAGTTCTCTCAGTACGTGGATATGATCTATAGTGCTGTAGCCACCCAGCTTGTTCTCTCGGTTGAGCCATGTCCAGTGTCACCTTCAAGCGGTGTGATAGAACTTTAGTGAAGATTTTATAAACCACTGATAAGAGGCTGATAGGTCTGTAGTTCCTGAGATCCTCAATGTCCCCTTTTTTATGTAGCAGGATCATTGCAGCATTGTTCCAATCCTCAGGAATCTTTTCTTCATTAAGGCACTGAGTGAAAACTTGGGCGAGTACTGTTTCAATTTCTCCACTTGCTTTTTGTTTGATGTCTACGGTTATTCCATCTTTTCCTAGAGCTTTTCCCCGTTTTATGTTCTTGATTGCTTGCGCAGCTTCAGCTGGGGGACTGGAAGAACTCTGGTACTGGTACCTTTCGTAATGTCTGAAGTACATGTACAATCCCTTTCAAATAGTTTTGAGTAGAAATCTTTTACTCTTGTCAAACTTTCGCCTCTATTTCTTGTTACAGAACCATCTTCTTTTCTCAGAGCCATAATCTGTTTTCTTCCCTTACTCAGATATCCCTTTGCTCTTTAGGCTTTTATTGTTTTCAGTTGCTTTCCTCATTAGTTCACAGTTCAATTTCCTGTTTATGTATATTTATATCGCCAAAATTTTTCAGAATCCCTTGACTTCTAAAACGCTCTGATATGACGTCATAATACACTACTGTTTGTGAAAATTGCAACATCAGGAAAGAGAATCGCGCTATTCAAATGTAATTTATATCACAGATATTTCATGTTACAGGAAATAGCTGATTACATTTGTAGAGCTATACAGGTTTCAAACCTCAGTATCGTGTGAAACCACCTCGAGCAAAAGTAACAGCCTCTACATGGCGTGACATTGAATGGAAGAGCCTTTTGATATCTTGCTAAAGAATTGCCTGCCAGGCTGCTTTTACGCGAGACCACAGTTTGTTTGTTGTGACTGGCGACGACGTTTGACGTGCGAGTGGCTTAACTACCATGTCCCAGACATGTTCGATCGAGAACATATCTGGCGAACGTGCAGGTCTGGGAAGAAACGGTGTCTGCCGTGCATGGAAGAGTTCTTGGACATCCCAGACCACGTGTAGCCGAGCACTGTCCTGGAACATAGGGCTAGGACAACTCTGAAGGAAGGGTATTACTTCTGCCTCTAAAATATCGCTGATGTATCGCTGGCAGTTGAGTGTTCCCTCAATTCGGAACAGGCGAGATCGCGAGTTTAACCCAATGTCGTCCCAAACCATGATGCTTGGCGTCGGGCCAGTATATCGCTGCAAAATGTACACTGTAAGATGCCACCCACTACGGTATCTTCGAATACGTATGCAACCATCATGGTGCATCAAGTTGAATCGCAACTCGACAGAAAACTGTAACTTTTGCCAATCTGTATTCGAGACGGCATTATAGCCAGAAGCGTCTGTGCTTGAGAGTCAAAGGAATGCGCAGTAATGGGCTGCTAGCGACCCGACCTCTCCTAAACAGACGACTGCCTAACCTGAGACAGTGCTCTACTGCTACCCTAACACCGTGGATGTCACTGTGCGATCGGTCACTCTCATGTGGTAGAGCTTATTATAATCAGGGCAATAGTGTGATTTTGCGGTCCGTTTTCAAGATATCTGTACGTCCGAGCTTCTAACGCCACAGTACTGGCGTTTATTTTTATTTTTTATTGGGGGTTTAGTGACCATCGTGAGCAACTCAAAGGGCTACAAGTAGTCGCCCGATCCTAATTTAAGGCCATTTGTTCCAGGGAAGAGAGAGAGAGCCAGTGCAGTTAGAAAAACACAACATCCATGCGTCACTGGGATTCGAACCCGTACCCATTTCGGACGAGTGATCAGAAGCCATCGCTTAGACCACTGCGCCACCGGCCACTGGTTCCAGGGAAGGGAGAGAGCCAGTGCCGTAAGACAAACACAACATCCGTGCATCACCGGGATTCAAACCCAGCTCCCATTTCGGACGAGTGATCAGAAGCCATCGCTTAGACCACTGCGCCACCGGCCACTGGCTTCAGTGAAGGGAGAGAGCCAGTGCCGTAAGACAAACACATCATCCATGCCTCACCGGGAGTCAAACCCTGACCCATTTTGGAGGAGTGATCAGAAGCCATCGCTTAGACCACTGCGCCACCTGCCATTGGTTCCAGAGAAGGGAGAGGGCCAATGCCGTAAGACAAACACAACATCTATGTCCTCACCAGGGTACAAACCCGGACCCATCTCGGACGAATGATAAGAAGCCATCGCTTAGGCCACTGCGCCACCGGCCACTGGTTCCAGGGATGGGAGAGCCAGTGCCGTAAGACAAACACAACATCCGTGCATCACCGAGATTCGAACCCGGACCCTGCTCGGACGAATGATCAGAAGCCAACGCTTAGACCACTGCGCCACAGGGGCGGCTACTGGCGTTTCATCCCCTACGACTGGAAATTTCGCCGTAGGAAAATCCAGCTTCTCACATCCCAACAATATTTCCTGCCTCAAAGATAGTCAGATGTTCATAATGCAATCTTCTTCTGCGATGGAGCATAGTGAGACACAAGAAACCCCCTTTCGACTCAATGACGGCTCTTCACTGAATGGAACGCCTCCTTTGAGCCAGATCTTGATACCAAAACCTCTACAGTTCAGCACGCACTGCTCTGAGACCACATGCGCATTTTCACTGGCATTTGGATCATTTGGCTTTTGTAGATACGCTGTGAGTTTCAAGCTAATATAACTGTGTAAATTGTAGTCTGACTCACAACCACCAAGAACATCGTTGGTATAGATGTTCTTGGTGTGGCTTTTTGGATGAGGTGTGATGAGATCATCATGATAACATCGGAGAGTGTTGCGTCTTTATCCCGTGCAGATTTGCATCAGCTTAATATCATACTCGTCTTTGGTATAGATGTTCTTGGTGTGGCTTTTTGGATGAGGTGTGATGAGATCATCGTGATAACATCGGAGAGTGTAGCGTCTTTATCCCGTGCAGATTTGCATCAGCTTAACATCATACTGGTCTTTGGTATAGATGTTCTTGGTGTGGCTTTTTGGATGAGGTGTGATGAGATCATCGTGATAACATAGGAGAGTGTTGCGTCTTTATCCCGTGCAGATTTGCATTAGCTTAACATCATACTGGTCTTTGGTATAGATGTTCTTGGTATGGCTCTTTGGATGAGGTGTGATGAGATCATCATGATAACATCGGAGAGTGTAGCGTCTTTATCCCGTGCAGATTTACATGAGCTTAACATCTTACTGGTCATTGGAATAGATTTTCTTGGTATGGTTTTTCGGATGAAGTGTGATGATAATCATGATAACATCGGAGAGTACTGCACCTTTATCCCGTGAAGAGTTGCATGCACTTAACATCTTACTTGTCGTTGACACGGATGTTCTTGGTATGGCGTTTTGGATAAGGTGTTTTGAGAGTATCATCATGACATCCGAGAGGTATATGTGATTTTTAAAGGTACATATCTTGGCATGAGCACTGCGGCGTTATGTACAGGGACATGTCATTTTAAACGAAAATGTACAGCTACAGTATTCACCGGATATGAACCCTTGTGATTTCGACTACCTTGCCCATTTGAAAAGGAACTGTCTGGTACTCGCTACAACAACAAACAGGAATTCGATCTCCGAATCACAGACATTTTCCACAGACTTATTAATGATACCGTATAACGTAAATGTCTTTTCGTACTGAGCTTTTATTGCTCTTCTTACGTTATTTTAAGAACATCACCATACGATGAAAGAATTCCTAAATTAAACCTTAACGGCCAGACGAAACATTTAAAACAGAAGTCAAACTTACGGAAATCGGCTTTATTTCTCCAGCACAGATTATAGCACTTCAGGATAGTATAGAAATCACATAACACATCTGTAACACAAATCAACACTCCACACTAGCAACTGTTGTCTCGTAGTCTATACCTCTGGCTCTTATCTCATAACAGGCATACGTCACGTTCATTCTACCTCAATTGTGTTGCCAACAGTATTCGTTTGAGAGAGAAGATATCACGTTAAGTGTGAAGTATAACTGAGAACAAAATCAAGATTTACATAGGGAAAGAAACTAAAAAGGAAAATTAATTTAATATATACGTAACAACCGGTACGTGAACTTAACATAGTTTTTTCACGTACAGTAAAACACAGTTTGTACACACATGCTCGTGAACTTCCCACAGTTTGTGAATGAATTATTAGTAATGGGGGGAAATTCTAATAATTGCCCTCAAATTTTGTAGTCATTGCTTTACGATTACAAAAATTACGGTAATCCGAAAGAATTCACAGCAAATGAATATTGAACAACACGTCTAAATTATGAGAAACTGGAATGATTAATCTCACGCAGTTTCATGTTTTCGGAAGTCCCACAGGACTCGTACTTTAGATTTTGGCAAGTTTTGCTGAATCAGTGCTGTAGAACATCTTTATTCGACGGCGTCAAGATAAGCGCCTTCAAGGTTTTTCATGAGGATGCATTAAAATATTTCATTTCAAGATTTCCTTCTTATTTAACTTCGTTCCGTTGTAAAAAAACTAAAGTACAAAAAGGATTTTAACGCTGGCGTCAGGGTTCAAAATACTAAATGCACATAATACAAACAAAGCGTTTCATTAATGCACGTATGAAAGTATTTTTCTCATTTGCCTCGCTCTTCTTTCGGAGAACATTATTTTTGAAGCAGAGATAGTCCGCTTTTCATCGGGAAGGATATTTTCTTTTAATTTAGAAGGCATAAAATGGTTTTATGTTTGCTTTTATTGCAAAAACAGAATGCCCTTAAGGAAGTTGTCTGAAAGTACGAAGAAAAAGCAGGAACTTTTAATATACACTTTACAACGCTGATGTTTACAGAGTAGAGGTTTCCATCTTCTTTTGAGCTTTATAATTTTCTTTTTCTACATATCTTATTATACCCTTTATCTTGCTTTTTCTTTTGATACTGAAATATTTTTCTTCCCCACTTCCAAGTGTGTGTGAGCTCACTTCTTCATCTGTTAACTCAGAATGGAAACCACAACAAAACTAAAAGAACACTCTTTGTCGAGTACTTTGGTAGTGAAGTAAGAACAAAACAGCAGAAACTGTGCAAAAAAAAAGCACACTCTGGGTTTTGTAACTGATCATTTGTACTTCTCAAAACTCAATTAATTTCTTTCTGACATAAGTGCTTTTTTTCTCTTCCTACTGCTCTTTTCCACTTTTTTCTCTCTCTCCTTAGATCTGGTTCAGCTAAGAGGGGATCAATACCTCCTTCATTCAGCTAACAGGTTGTTCCAGACAGAGCAACAAAATCATAAAAATAAAAAGCCATGACTATCAAGGCTATACTCTAGAGGCCCCAACAGTGTGACTTCTTTAATTCCAACCGCCTCATTAGAAAAAAAGAAAGAAAGAAAATAAACAACTTCGGCGGAACTTTTTGGGGGATGCGTTCTTCAGATAAGAAATTCTGCACTTGTTTTATGTGCTTCACAAACAAAATAACTAAATGTGTTTTGTGATGTTCTTCTCTTTTGAAATCTCTTAAGAGTCACTTGGAGAGTAAAAACTTTATGTCACATTCAAAAGGCTATTCAAAAGAAAAGGAACATTCCTGGTGCTTAAGAGCTCTGATTTGTTTGGGTTGGTGAAAGAGGTAAGTGCAATTACCTATTTAAGTGAGTTATTGTAATAGGCGTTTCAGCTGACATAGTATCCAGAAATTAAAGACGTCTGTTGGTGATTAATTTAAATACCTCCTGGAAGAAATGCATGCCTATTACAGACGAAAGTGCACCAAAAAGGAACTCTTAAGATAGAATCGATGATAATTAGAGTCAGATGAAGGTTTGTATAGCATAAACCAAACCAACAGTATGGAACAAATGTTTAAATGCAATTTTTTTTATCGATTTCAAAGATTCATTTATGACGTGAACTGTCTGACGCTAAATAAGTAGTTCAGAGTTAATGTTTTCTCGGGAGAATTCATTTCATCATTTAAAATTATTTCTACTTAGAGTAAGCCCTTCCCTAATTAACGATAGTGAGAATTTTCTAAAGTGATGGTAAAACGAGGAAAACGCCCCCGGTGGCGCGGTGATCTAAGAGATGACCTCGAATCATTCATTCAAAATGGCTATTGTGTTTGTCGTACGGTTCTGGCTCTCGCCCTCCCATGGAATCAATGACCTAAACTCAAGGACGGACGGCTGCATTGAGTTGCTCACCGTGATTGTTAAACCTCCAATCAGATGTTTTCTGGGACACTTCAGGCCCTATTATCCTAATAGCACAATCCTTCACAGCTGTCAGGTATCTGAACATCATTGCGGACCAAGTTCCCCCATTCATAGCATTTGTGTTCCCTGCTGGTGATGCCACACTGCCAGAAAACTCAAGGAGTGGTTCGAGGAACATGCTGATGACTTTCTTAATGTTCTGGCCTCCAAATTCACCTGACATGAACCCAATCGAAGATTTGAGTTTTGACTTGGAAAAGCGAGTTCGCGCTAAATCACCACCACCATCCCGAAATGTAAGGGGACTGGAGGACCTGCTGCTGACATTATGGTACCAGATACCCCGGGATATCCATCGCCACCTCGTCGAATCGATGCTCCGCCGAGTGGCCGCTGTTTCGCTGGCAAAAGGGGGTCCTACAGTTTATTAGGTAGGTGGTCAAAATGTAATGCCTCATCGATGTATAGTTACGAATCAGATTAGAAGAAAAACGCATTCGTATCATCGCGTTACCTACAAAAATACAAACCACAAACGTCAGTAGTCGCTTGAAGAGAAAAGCTCTGTCGTGACGCGAACGCCATCGACTGCATGATGAGAGAAATGTTCACACGAAGCACGCGGGAGCAAAGGGCAGACTGCCGCCCCGGTGGCGCAGTGGTCTAAGCGATGGACTCTGATCATTCGTTCGTAAGGGGTCCGGGTTCGAATCCCGGTGAGGCATGGATGTTGTGTTTGTCTTACGGCACTAGCTCTCTCCCTTCCCTGGAGCCAGTGACCCTAAATTAGGGACGGGCGACTGCTTATAGCCCATTGAGTTGCTCACGGTGGTCGTTAAACCTCCAATCGAGATCGAGAAAGGGCAGACTGGGCGAAGGACAAAGTAGCACCAATCCTTATCGGAACTGATAACAGATCGTTAAAAAGATTCTAAAAGTCAGATAGAGCGGTTGGTTGGTTGGTTGATTGGAGGTTTAACGACCCACCGTGAGCAACTCAATGGGCTATAAGCAGTCGCCCGTCCCTAATTTAGGGCCACTGGCTCCAGGGAAGGGTAAGAGCCAGTGCCCAGATAGAGCGGAGGTGGTGGCCCAAGGGTCATTTCCAAATGAACGGTGCTCTTTATGTGCGAATCGTGAGGGAAATGCTCACAGCATGACCAACCACTTGTTAAAGGAAGCTTGAAAATATCAAATCAATGTGTATTCGCATATGTTTATGAAGCTAACAAGAAATTCGTTTTGCTTGTTTGGGAGTTTAACGACCAACGTGTGCAACTCAACGGGCTATAAGCAGTAGCTCGTCCCTAATTTAGCGCCGCTGGTACCAGTGAAGGGAAAGAGCCAGTGTCGTAGGAAAATCACACCATCCATGCCGCACCCAGGATTCGAAACTGGACTCATCTCGGACGAAAGACTGAAAGCCAACGCTTCTTCGGTGCAAAATCTGTTTCCCCACAAAGATCTGTCTGGATAGAAGAACTTAATGCAGACAACAAACCACTCATCTGAAACTAAGACCGAAATGTGTGGTTAGAAAAAGAGCCAATTTTAAAACACAAATTTCTACACATTTGCGCAAATCCGGCATACGGCAAGATTATATTTATCGATTGACGTTTTTACCAGTTCAATAATTGGAGTAACTCTCATAATGCCATGTCTTACAAAGATTAATAATAAAGTAGACCTTGCACATGATCTCTTGTGTTAAGAGCAATCAGCTCAGTAAATGTCGTGCTCTAATTTATTGCGAAATGTGATGGTTTTTATTATGGGGTGTAGCTCTTTAACCGGAGGGAACGGTTGAAGAGCTAGACCCCATAACAAAACAATGAAAAAATACCACAAACATGGATTAGAAAAATACGTTCAATGATCTCAATCGAGTTTATTCGCTGCGTGCAAAGTGGGCCGAACGCGGCAGGTGTGAGGAAACCTGTGCGTTGGTTTTTCTCTAACTTTGTTAGTATTTAAAGCGGCCACTTAGAGGACCATGGATGTTAATCCTTGATGATTAAATAGACTGAATACCTATTGAAAGGGCTACAACAATGGAGACGAACCTAAGAAAGGAGAAAAAGGCGTTTAAATTACTTGTTTCTACCCAGTGTCATAATGTCTTCGTCAGAAGGACTAGCCTTTTACCCTTCATGTCCTGAGTAATTTTATTTTTTTTGATTCAAGGTTTAACGACCACCGTGAGCAACTCAATGGGCTATAAGCAGTCGCCCGTCCCTAAGTTAGGGTCACTGGTTCCAGGGAAGGGAGAGAACCAATGCCGTAAGACAAACACAACATCCATGCCTCACCGGGATTCGAACCCGGACCCCTTTCAGACGAATGATCAGAGGCCATCGCTTAGACCACTGCGCCAGTGGAGCGGCCCTGAGTAATAGAGCAGAGAATAAAGGACCAGAAAGGAGCTCTTATTGCCTTCTACAGGTTTATAGTTGGCACTGCTGAGGTGGGGGAGACAGCGGTTTTCCCGAAGATTTTGTAAAACCCGGCTGTTATACGAACATTTCTCTTTGGGGAAAGTTGAAAATTTGGGCATCATTTGCTTCAGGTACGTTGACCGCTTAAAGACCACCAGGCGGAATTATGGACTATAAGTGGATGCTTGTCGTAAATTTGCGGCTTCTGGTAGCAGGGAAGAGAGTAATCCAACACTGTGAGACGAACACACCAACCATGTCTCATCTAAGGCACATACTTGGACTATCCAAAGCAAGACTCGTACCTGAATCATCCAGTCCAAGACTCGTACCTGGACCATCCAATCCAAGACTCATACCTGGACCATCCAATCCAAGACTCGTGCCTAGACCATCCAATCCAAGATTCGTACCTGCATCATCTAATCCAAGACTCGTACCTGGACCATCCAGTCCAAGACTCATACCTGGACCATTCAATACAAGACTCGTACCTGCATCATCTAATCCAAGACTCATACCTGGACCATCCAATCCAAGACTCGTACCTGAATCATCCAGTCCAAGACTCGTATCTGGATCATCCAATCCAAGACTTGTTCCTGGACCATCCAGTCGAAGACTCGGACCTGGATCATCCAATCCAAGACTTGTTACTGGATCACCCAATCCAGGACTATCCAATCAAAGACTCGTACTTGGACCATCCAATCCAAGACTCGTTCCTGGACCATCCAGTCGGAAATTCGGACCTGGATCATCCAATCTAAGACTCGTTCCTGGATCACCCAATCCAAACCATCCAATCTAAGACTCGTTCCTGGATCACCCAATCCAAACCATCCAATCAAAGACTCGTACTTGGACCATCCAATCCAAGACTCGTACCCAGAGCATCCAATCCAAGATTCGTACCTACATCATCTAATCGAAGACTCGTACCTGGACCATCCTATCCAAGGCTCGTTCATGGACCATCCGGCCAAAATCTCGGACCTGGATCATCCAATACAGGACTCGTTACTGGATCACCCAATCCAATACCATTCAATCAAAGTCTCGTACTTGGATCACTCAATCAAAGACTCGTACTTGGACCATCCAATCCAAGACTCGTTCCTGGACCATCCAGTCGAAGACTCGTTCCTGGATCACCCAATCCAAGACCATCCAATCAAAGACTCGTACTTGGATCATCCAATTCAAGACTCGTACCTAGAGCATCCAATCCAAGACTCGTACCTGCATTATCTAATCGAAGACTCGTACCTGGACCATGCAGTGGAAGACTCGTACCTGGATCATCCAATCCAAGACTCCTACATGGACCATCAAATCCAAAACTCCTACATGGATCATCCAATCAAAGGCTCGTACTTGAACCATCCAATCCAAGACTCGTACCTAGGCAATCCATACAAGACTCGCAACAGGACCATCCAATCCAAGACTCGTTCCTGGATCATCCAATCCAAGACTCGTACTTGGACCATCCAGTCCAAGTACGAACCTGGATTCCAATCCAAGGATCATATCTGGGACAAATTCAGAGTATCATCCATAAACGACTGCTCTGACTACTCGGCCAGCGATACGATTTGCGAAAACTGATGGTGTAAATAGATGCCCTATTGGCATCCCACTAATAGATAATCTAAGTACACTGCCGGACAATTGCTAAGGACGGATGACAATAGCAACGATAGCAACCATAAAATGGAAGGCAGGAAAATGTGGAAATTAGCATAAGGGCGGGATACAGTAAGACGTGTTGTGCGTATGCAAATTTTGGATTGCCGAACTTGTTCGTGACGTCATAGCGCTGATAAGAGATATAAAGGATTTGACGCGTATTGACCGTTGTTGTTCAAACGCAAAGTTGAAAGACAAAGAATCAATTGACGAACTTGCAATTTTTAGTATGTCTTCCCGACATCGCCTAAATGATTTTACGCGTGGCCGTATTATTGGCAAGATTGAAGAAGGGCGAAAAATAACAGATGTTGCCAGGGAGTTCAACGTCAGCCACAGTGTTGTTTCAAGGCTTTGGAAATCATTTCAAACAAATGGAGAGTGTAGCAAACGTCACGGGGGAGGTCGTGTTCGCAGTATGACACCTGCAGAAGATCGGCACATAGTGCTTTCAACAAAAAGACACCGGCGCAGTACAGCTAGTGAGGTAGCAAATCAGTCTACTGGCAAGCGGTTCTCCCGAAAACTTGTCGCCAGACGTTTGCATGATCGAGGACTATAAGCCCGCCGTCCTGTTGTGTGCATCCCATTGTCCAGACGTCACCGTACCGCCCGTTTGCAATGGTGCCATCAACATCGCAATTGGACTGATAACGACTGGTCTGCTGTCCTCTTCTCAGATGAGAGTAGATACAGTCTATCGTCTGATTGTCGACGACAACTGATCTGGCGTGATAGTGGTACTGCATATTGTCCAGCAAACATACAGGAAAGGGACCGATATCCGACATGTAGTGTCATGGTATGGGCTGGCATCGTGATCAATGGCCGCACGTCCCTCTATGTGCTTCCAACTGGGACTATGACTGGCCAACGATACATTAATGATGTTCTGCTACCTCATGTTCGCATGTTTCGTGGTGCTGTCGGTGATAGATTCATTTTCATGGACGACAACGCAACATGTCATCGAACAGTCGCTGTCCAGGAGTGTCTTGAGAGCGAGGATATTTAACACCTCGTATGGCCAGCACGTTCTCCAGTTCTGAATCCCATTGAAAATGTGTGGGATGCTTCGGGGAGGAGTCTTGCTGGTCGCCAATGCCCTCCAATAAACAAGGACACCCTTATCCGTGCACTGACAGAGGAATGGGATAAATTACCCCAACAGCTGCTTGATAATGTTGTGCAAAGCATGACACGACGTGTGGAATCTTGCATCGCTCTCCATGGTGGCCATATCCCGTATTGACATCTTACGCCGGAACGCCTGCAGACGGTAATTGCATTTTTTTCACGTTTACGTATTCTGCACAAAATGGCCTGTTTGTCGCTTGAACATGTTCCAAATCCTTCTGGATTTCAGAGCACAATAAATTGTCTTTCTTGTAATGTCCTGGCATTCTGACATTATTTTATTTCACTTGGCATCCAACCACACTTGCTTTTTTATGCGCTATATAGCCGTTTATGATCCGTCCTTAGCAATTGTCCAGCAGTGTATATACTGTATATCCCAACCACCGCTTGAGAAGGTCAGAAATGTAAAAAGACACAATGCTGCTATCTCTTACGGAATTCAGTCACATGAATAATGGTACACCGTGTAAGCCTTGCAACGAAGGTGATTGATTTTTGCGAACTGCCCGTAACTTAGGTAGATGTATTCTTTATAGCGAACCATTAATTTGAGCCGATTTAAATGTCTGACTGCCACATCACACGAACTTTGCAATCAGGGGCGGATGGGAAGCCAAACCAGTCAGAGAATTTTAGTCTTGCGGTCCATTACAGACACACGCCTGCAGGGGAACATCTCGTAAATGTCCTCATAAAACGTTCAATTTGATCCCGGATGAAAGGGAACAACCGAAACATACATTTCAAAGCGAATTCAGTCGTGAACAAATGTTAACAACAATTTTACGGCAAATTAATTTTCTAAATCCGCTCACGATCGAAATTAGCATCAAGCCACGTTCAAAATGAGATGACCTGCCGCCCCGATGGCGCAGTGGTCTAAGGCGCTGGCCTATGATCATTCGTCCGTAAGGGGTCCTGGTTCGAATCCCGGTCAGGCATGGATGTTGTGTTTTGTCTTACGGCACTGGCTCTCTCCCTTCCCTGGAACCAGTGACCCTAAATTACGGACGGGCGACTGCTTATAGCCCATTGAGTTGCTCACGGTGGTCGTTAAACCTCCAATCCATCCATACATATGAGATGTTGTACCAGATGACTTTTTTCTTGATTTTGACAAAATCAGTTGTCTTTTGAAGACCCTGGTTGCAACTTAATCACCACGAAGTTTATTCTGAGAGTTGAAATGTGCACATGACAGTTAGCAATTTTCCTACGTAATTAAGTTTTGAATTTATGATCTCCTACTGCGTGACCAGTAACCAAATAAATACGTCTTGGTACCTCTATTTAGAGTGTTGGTACCTTCTCCTTCAGTAGACCCATTAGTTTGTCACTTATGAACCAGTTCTGTGGTAAAACTTTGTTGATTTCAAGACAAATGCGGAGAAACGCTTTCTCTATATATGGAGAAGGGTATGGAGATGATGGGCCATCACAATGGGTATTAGTGTCTCCGTCAAAATTACAAAAGAATGGTAGGACAAACCAATTATGCTGGACTCCAAGTTCAACGACCTGGGTCGAATTGTAGTTAGCTTTTACTTAATTAATTTACAACAGTGTACTTGGTCCAGCTCCACTTTTTTGGCATAAGTGCGAAGAATTGTGTTATGTCTTTCAGAGCAACCGCTCAAATTATAGATAGGAGGAAAAGCTTTATATCTTAAGGAGACAACATTTCAGATAGATACAAAGTACAAATTAAGTTACCGATTGTTATTCATAAGTAATAAAATAATTATTCGTTCTTTACAAAAAATTCACAATAAAACTTTGCGCGAAAATGTGCCTTTTCTCGACTGAGCCACTGGGAAATGTCGCGGTTTACCGGCGGGCCATTTCTCCCTTCTTCCAGTCTAATAATAACCTCCAGTGGAGAACGAAAGTTTGGAGATATTTGTATATACTGTTTTACGCCAGTAAAATAACGCATTTATACTATGCTGAAAGCTGTTTAATCTTCCATAGCCTAGGGCATACTCTTAACAGATACAACAGTAACATATCTTAGAGGAAAACAAATATAGAATGTTACGGCTCAGTTGTTATCTGAAAATTACTGAAATTTCCTATGTCGCTAAATGATGGGACAAGGTAAGCATTGCAGATACGTCACGACAGCATTCCTGTTTGATATCACTCCATGCTACGCAGTGACTGATTGCGCTGCACAGCATGGCGGTCGCTTAAGGAATTGACAGAGGGCACATGGTCGTTTCGTGTTGGCTGTGGAACTGGCTTGCTGCGTTATTAGTTAACTCATATATTATCTATTTCATGTTTTATGACTTTATTGGTTTTAGGTTCATTTGGCTCATTATTTCTGGGCGAGGCAGTTTGAACGCCGAGAATCTAGTGTTTGGTTTTCCGAGCTTAGTCGCCACTCATCTTCTAGCGCTGTGACTGGTTTAAACCCTTTAAGCAACCAATGTAATTTAACTAAATAGTATAGTGTGTGCCTGCGCTTTCCAAAATGAAATGTTCACATAGCGCTGGGTTACATGAAAGTTATAGAAAAACAATGCCTTTCCTCATAACACCTCAGCAGTACCGGCCATAAACCTATCATTGGTGATAACTGCTTCCTGCGTCAATAAAACCTTTTCGCTTCCTAGGTCAATAATGTTCGGTAATACTTCTCACATAATAAACCTTCTAGTTTATTAAAGTTCTAGGCTTTTATTCGCTACTGCTTGACTCAATCGTATAATGGGGAAGGGCTAGCTTCCTGACACAGGCATCACACTACTGAATAGAAACAAGTGACTCAAACGTCTTCTCTCTCCTTTCGTAGCCTTGCCACCACTGTTGTACGCCTTTTAGCAGGTAATCAGTCAGAAAGGATTATTGTTTATCTTCCCCTTAAACGGCCACTTGGAATAACAAAGCTAAAAGGAAAACATCATGCTTTCTGATGTGTAGGTTCCCTCCTTTTATTCGCATTCGACCCACTTCTCAGACAGCAAGTGTATTCGTTCGAGCTGATTTCAGCCCAATTTTTTAACCACGAGTTAATTCGTTCAAGCCAGTTTAAGGGTTAAAGCGCTAGAGGCGTTCAAGGTTTCCTTTACCTAGAGGTGTTCAAGGTTTCCTTTATCTAGAGGCGTTCAATGTTTCCTTTAACTAGATGCGTTCAAGGTTTCCTTTAACTAGAGGCGTTCAGGGTTTCCTTTATGTAGAGGCGTTCAAGGTTTCCTTTATCTAGAGGAGTTCAAGGATTCCTTTAACTAGAGGCATTCAAGGTTTCCTTTAAATAGAGGCGTTCAAGGTTTTCTTTAACTAGATGCGTTCAGGGTTTCCTTTAACTAGAGGCGTTCAGGGTTTCCTTTATCTAGAGGCGTTCAAGGTTTCCTTTTACAGCTTGTACGCGGATGAACCGTTCAGTCTCCATTGCTCCGAGTCGATGGTATTTTATCAAGATTACGATAAGAAAGTCCCTTCTCCGATTTTTACATCTGGACCGTAAACTCTTTATTGTCGACAAATTTTGAAAGCATGTCCTTGGTAAAATGAGACACAGAGTTTTTGCTTTTGGTTGGAGAATTAACCACCACTGTGAGCACCTCAATTGACTATAAGCAGTCGCCCGTCCCTAATTTAGGGCCACTGGTTCCAGGGAAGGAAGAGAGCCAGTGTCGTTAGACAAACACAACAGCCATGTCACTCCGGGATTCGAAACCTTCTCAAACCAGTGGTCACAAGTCAGCGCTTAGAAAACTGCGCCACCAAATGTCGATTTGGATACAGTACCTGAAATTCGTATTCTCTAATCAAAAAGCGATGTGAAAATCATGGAAATATCATTTCCAAATGCAAATAAACAGTTTTATTAATAACAGAGAGAAAATCGTCAAGAATTACTTTTAACAGAAAACAGAAACTGAACGAACACCAAAGAAGACAATTGTACTATTATTTCAAAAGTAAGGACTTTGGTCTTAAGAAAAACCCCACCGACTTAAAGGGCAATCGCTAAGTCGATGAAAATCATTGTATCAACTGTAAACAAGGTAATGAACAAAGATTTGAATCTGAAAAAAAAATGAACTTTTCGCTAGAAACGTGGCTGAAGGCAGAACACGGTGGAGACTTCTTTGTGAAAATCGCGTAGCTAAAGACAGATGGAAATTTATTTTGTGACTGTTCATGAAGTATGGATCTACCTAAACGACTGAAACAAACAAAGGTCGATTTCCTATCGCAAAATAGCAAAATGACTTCGAAACTTCTTTCCGAGAATTTAAAGAAAGTTTCAGCAAAATTCATGATTATTGTTAGTATCTCGTACAGTAGAAAATTGAAGTTAAGAAAAGTTAAAAAGACAGTTAAAATAAATTCTACGTAAGAGGTCCGACCAAAACTTTCCGAGACTAGGCCGATATACAACAAAGTGCTTACGTTACCTAAGTCTGGCTATGATCTCCCTCAAAAAGGCGTTGGCCTCTGATCATTCGTCCGAAGGGGTCCGGGTTCGAATCCCGGTGAGGCATGGATGTTGTGTTTGTCTTACGGCACTGGCTCTCTCCCTTCCCTGGAACCAGTGACTCTAAATTAGGGACGGGCGACTGCTTATAGCCCATTGAGTTGCTCACGGTGGTCGTTAAACCTAAAAAAAAAAAAAAAAAAAAAAAAAAATCTCCCTCAAAGTAGTCTCCTTGGGCAGCGATACACCGTTGCCAGCGTTTTTGCCGCTGTTGGAATATTCGCTGGAAGTCCTGTTCGCAAATTGTGTCAAGCACCGCCTGCGATTCGCGGTGAATCTCGTCCACGGTTTCAAAACGGCGACCCTTAAGCTTCAGCTTCATCTTCGGGAAGAGAAAGAAGTCCCAGGGGCCAAACTGGCGAGTAAAACGGGTGAGGAAAGGTAGTTACCGGGGCCAAACCGGCGAGTTGAACGGGTGAGGAAAGGTAGTCACAGGGTCAAACCGGAGAGTAAAACGGGTGAGGAAAGGTAGTCACAGGGGACAAACCGGCGAGTAAAACGGGTGAGGAAAGGTAGTCACAGGAGCCAAACCGCGAGTACACGGGTGAGGATATGTAGTCACAGGGGCCAAACCGGCGAATACACGGGTGAGGAAAGGTAGTCACATGGGCCAAACCGGCGAGTAAAACAGGTGATGAAAGTTAGTCACAAGGGCCAAACTGGCGAGTACAACGGGTGAGGAAAGGTAGTCACAGGGGCCAAACCGGCGAGTAAAACAGGTGATGAAAGGTAGTCACAAGGGCCAAACTGGCGAGTAAAACGGGTGAGGAAAGGTAGTCACAGGAGCCAAACCGCGAGTACACGGGTGAGGATATGTAGTCACAGGGGCCAAACCGGCGAATACACGGGTGAGGAAAGGTAGTCACATGGGCCAAACCGGCGAGTAAAACAGGTGATGAAAGGTAGTCACAAGGGCCAAACTGGCGAGTACAACGGGTGAGAAAGGTAGTCACAGAGGTCAAACCGGCGAGTAAAATGGGTGAGGAAAGGTAGTCACAGGGGCCAAACTGGCGAGTACAACGGGTGAGAAAAGGTAGTCATGCTGTTGCGGCCGCAAAACTGGCCTCTTGCTAACGCTCTGTGAGCTGCTACATTTTCGTGATGGAGCAGGAAATCGCCCCTGCGCCACATTTCAGGTCGTTTGCAGCGAATGTCCTACGTAAGACGCCGCAGATCATCGCAGTAAGAAAGTGCGGTGACGGTCTGGCCCTGGGGGACGAATTCACGGTGCACAACCCCACGAATGTCAAAGAACACGATGAGAAAGCTTTTGGTTGCGCTCCGGACCTGTCGGGCCTTCTTCGGTCGTGCAGATGCCGGGCTCTTCCACTGCGATGACTGTTGTTTGGTCTCCCGGTCGTAACCGTAGACCCAAGTCTCGTCCCCAACGATGATCCGAGACAGAAACGTTAGTCCCTTCACCACGTGCTGAAGAATATCTTGATAGAGTTCGACGAGGAGCGCCTTATGCTCTGGGTTTAGAATCTTTGGCACAAACTTTGCAGCAATGCTGTGCCTGTTCATAACCGACATCAGAATTTCTTGCACTGTTACATATGACACATTTATGACTGTAGCAATGTCTTGAATGGTTCTCCGACGGTCTTCATGCACCAGTTCCTTACTTTTGCCCACATGTTTGGGGGTTTTGCTCGTGGACGGTCGCCCTTACTTCTCATCGTCTTCGAGTCCGGTTATGCAGTTCTTGAACTGCGAGTGCCACTCAAAACAGTTCGCACGACTCATCGCTTCATTTCCATAAGCCTGCCACAATATTGGATGCCTCTCCGTTCTCGATTTGCCGAGTTTAGCTCAGAATTTGGTGTTCGCTCGCTGCTCTAGTTTGCAGTCCATACCGAAATCGCAGCTGTGTTCTGCACGTGGTCACCAAATATAGTGTAGCATAGCTCCCGATGTTCACAGAACGACGCCGCTTGGCACAATGACTCATAAAGGTCATTGCCCTCGACAGCTGCGCTCGCATCCGCGTACTACCATCTGTATGCGCGCTACGTACCTAGTCTAGGAAATTTTTGATCGCACTACGTGTTATTAAAATAATGTTTTAACTCCTATGTTTAAAGAAAAGATACCATTTCTTTGTCCACAGAGGTTTTAAAGAGTAGAGTTCCATGAAGATAAGGCTACTAGTCATACAACCAAATTTGCTACTCTATTTCTTGAAAAAAAGAAAAAAAAAAGAAACGGTTATCAAGTCTTTACCTTTTGCTGATATTCCTTCAAAGTCCCCTGATGTGTCACCAATGGACTACTGTGCCTTCGGACTGAAAAAAATAGCGCTTTCTAAACACAGACCTAAAACATTTATTGGACTGTGGAAAGTAGTGTAAGAGGAGTGGGATAAAATACAACTACCAATTTTATGAAATGCTCTGCTATCTTGAAAATCTAGATGTATGTTCATAGTTCAGAGGAAAGGCTTTCAGATAGATCTTTTGTGAAACACGTAATTTTATTTTAAACATTAATTATATTGCTCGAAAATCGTTCTAAAAATTTGTGAGTATCCTCTGTATATGAGAAAAACAATTATCTTTGTTTTCCCATATCATCTTTCAGAAGTACTATACATTTGAAAAATCTCAGTGTAACTAAATTATGCAAATCGTGTTAAAGGTTTGTAAAAAGTGAAGAGCATAGTTTTTATTGCACATAGATCAACATGCGTGAATGCTTCGATCAGAACTATTAAAGTGTGCAACATATTTCTTTTTGGTGAAGATAATGACCACTACTATTATTGAAGGAGTAAATAACATTATTTACATAATTTAAGATTGCACACTTGAGATGTTGCGATAGAATAAATTATCAACGTGTATTCACAATTAAATACTTTATTAACATCGACTATAGTTTCGCAAAGCATTTATTCCTATTTTTCGTCCTCGTGTTGCTAAGCTAAACGCTCTGTGAAACTACAGTCGATGTTAATAAAACATTTAATTGTGAATAAACATTAAAATATTATTTATGACCGTTGGGTTTCGTAATCACATCGACATTAAGTACAAAAGTGTTTCTTCGATTTCTGATGCATCGAGCCGTGTAATACCGCTATTCTGTATTGTTTCCACGTGTCGTAAAGTGCCCAAACACGCACATTCTTGAGTGTGACTCCAGGGTGGGGAGATTAACCGTTGACCAGCAGGGGGTCTCTGTTTTGGGCACAGACAGTTGTCACTCTTAAGTGACGTTTCTGTGGAACACGTCTCATTTGCATATCCTTTAAAGAGTGAATATACCTTATTACTCATAAAAAAAGGGAAAAGTTTTGTCTATGACTATTTTATGAAAAGCTGAAAACAGATGGAAAAGCGATCAAAACCGCAGTTGTGTCCCTCTCAATGTCAAGATTTTAGGCAGGAACTGGAGAGCTTCGCTTCACGCCACACTTCACTTCGGGCACTAAACCTCCCCCAGTTTCTGGTGTGACGTTCAAACTTGACACTCAGTGTGTGCGTGTTTATGTGTGTGCGTGTTTATGTGTGTGCATGTGTATGTGTGTGCATGTGTATGTGTGTGCATGAGTATGTGTGTGCATGTGTATGTGTGTGCGTGTGCGCCTTTAGAGCACCGCCGTGCTCTACAAAGCGTCAAATGACACTGCTCACATTTGACTCCATCAGGCGCAACTCACCTGACTATGTACTGGGTGAAACGATTTGCACGAGTGGAACGCGTTCATTGTTGCTCTGAAGATTAACGTCTTGAACGCGCCAAGAACTTTTCAGCTTCAGGCACAACATGACTTCCCTGGCGAACGCATATGGGAACTTCCTGTATAACAAGAACGAGTACACTGCGTTTAACCGCCCATTAAATCTATCTGTACATGCCTCTTGACCCTCTTGAACTAATCGAGGATGTTTTATACAGCCGTGCTTGGAGTCGAAAAGTCAAGTAATAAAGAGAATCATATTGCTCCTGATCGTTTTTCGGAGCCTAGGGATTCTCTTTCCGGTAACATTTCCCACAGGATCCACCTTTTCGTCACGCAATCAGATTTTCTTGCGCTGCTGTTTGGTCAGAAATTCTTTGTCGCTTAAGTTCTAGTAGTGAGATTTCAGAAACTCATCCCTAATTCTTCGACAACTTCTTCATAACAAATAAACTGGAAAATATCAACAGATACTTGTATTGATAACTTCGTTTTCCATTGCATATATTTTGCTATTTGCCACATCAAGCCATGGTTTATTTTTTGGCTTGTTTCTAACGTGGTATAAAATGAGTTTATTCCAATCATGGAGAATTGAACTTAAAACTGCCCAGAATACCATAACACCCAAAACAGTCTGTCTCGACTTTTCGAATTTCCGACCCTTCCTTTTTCAGATTAGCAAAAGAAAGATTTGCGTTAGTCATCATAGAAACTTCTGATAAGTAACCTTGTTACGCATTAACATTTAGCCGTTCAGCATGGGCAATCACTGCATTCTTACCCAAAGAGATGCGATGTGATGAGGGTGAATGATATTATCCGAGGAGAAACGAAATCCTGACTCACTTCTTTATTTAGTGACGACAATGCTGATTAAAAGCGACTTCTGCTAATCCCGAATAGGTCATGCAAATTCAAATAGCAGGTAGAGGAAAGAAAAGCTACTCACTTTAGTTTGACGATTCGGTCGGCCGTGGTCGTCTGCATGTACCGGCGTTTTGGGCAGTATGGTCGTTAAGTGGTTAAAATGTAAGTGCGCCTGAAATCTTCGATGCGAAATTTATCTGTATTACAGTCCCTGACATTCCCAAGAAAGGTTCAACACAGGCTTTAAAAATACTAATCTTCTTTACTTTAGCCCCATAGTGTTCATGTTTTGATGCATTCCTCTGGTTTTCATGACTTTATGAGTACTTCATAAAGGACTTGGTACGCACTACGTTCAAGAATTACCATGAGCCTATATTGTGAGATCCTGAATTTCAGATTGTGTACGTTTTTTAATGGAAATCCAAATGCAACAGGCTAAATCATTTTTGAGGATACATTTCTTCGATATTATACTCTTGCTTGCTAGCGGAAAACGGTGCTACAACCACGAGATGGAATAAAGTTATTTAAAAATTGTGACATTAGCTAATGAGGCTTTGATTGTCATATTTTTAGATCATGTAACCCGTGATAATTATTCTAGCCTTTTAGCCGTCTTAATTAAATTCCCCCCCCAAAAAATGTCATATCATTTCGTTCTGAATCAAGTATTGGATTGGAAAGATAGTAATGTCTTCAAATGACAGAAAAGAGCTAATTACCGTACATACAAGCACAAATCAGTTCAAAATGTAGTCGTTATCGTCTGCACGAGGTGTTTTTTTTTATTGGAGGTTTAACGGCCACCATGAGCAACTCAATAGGCATAAGCAGTCGCTCGTCCCTTATTTAGGATCACTGGTTCCAGGGAAGGGGCAGAGCCACGAGGTTTTCCCATTGTCTAGGCAGCTTTTGGATACCGTCCCTGTAGAAATGGGGCGGCTTGGACCCACAAAAGGGGGCAAGTGCGTGTTTGGCGTTCGATATTGTCCCAGTTGGAGAACCGCTGTCCGTCCAGGAAATGTTGCAATGACCAGAAAATGCATTAATAGCTTGAGGCATTGTTCGGGGAATAGAGTGGGTGTGGCAGCAACTTTCAGCCCAGGTCTCTTATCTTGTGACAGGACACCTGTGCTTTGTGAGGTCTCGCTCCATGCTGCTGTAGGGGGACACCCTTGCGGTTCGGCAGTGCTGGTCGTTTCGACACAAGCCATGCGTGCTGATCGTCAAGCTGAGGGCAGTACACACCAGCGGAGATAGTGGTATTGTCCAGCAGCAACTCAAAAGGCACCTCACTCTGCATATCCCACCAAACAGACAGTAGGACCACACGTGCGTGTAAGCCGGCATTAAAAGTCGGCATGGGCTTCTCTTTTGGGTCCAACCACTGTTTCCTGGCACTAAAATTGTCATACAGGACCCATTTCTCGTCACTTGTCACAATGCGATCCAAGAATAGTGCAACTTGGCCACGTGCAAGCAGAGAAACGTATGTACTCGTGTTATTTGCTTTCTACTCAACTGTGAGTTGATGGGGGTACTCAAACTACCCTTTTGTGCACCTTCCAAAGTTGTCGCAAGTAAGTAATAATGCCCGCGTGAAAGTCTTCAGCTATTCCGCCAACTCCCGCATCGTCACACGTGGGTCGGTATCCAAAAAGGACTTCAGCATGTCCATATCCAAGGTTGCGGGCCTTTCAGCATTGTGATGGTCTGAGAGGTCAAATTTGCCGCTCGAAACCGTGCGAACCAACGAAAGCACTGACTATGTGATATAGTATTGGTGTACACACTGGCTATGTGATATAGTATTGGGGTTCGACGACTTCGGGTACTTCGTCATCGGACATCACTTTCTTTCCAATATTTTGATCCTAACTTCTAATTGATCTTCATCTAGGTCTTATGTCTTAAGCTGTCAATTGTGTGTTCGTCCGGACTCACGCAAATTAATTTTAATTCAGGCCTTCTTTACAATTTTTTCTCAGTTATGTCTGTACTATATGTCTTATAACGAAGCAAATTTCTCCGTCATTTCTGTCCACACCAGGATTCGAACCCGGATCCCCTCATTCCGGAATAAGTCACTCTACCAATTTAGCTACGCGGACGTTTGTTATCACTGCTATCTGCCTTTATGTCGTGTGCGGCCTGCTGGCAGGTACGTCACATCGCCCCCCCGAAACAGGGCCGGGGGCATGGCCCACGGGTCAGCCGTGACCATGAATCGTTGCAGCAGCCATCCGCTGTAGAACGTGCGCTCGAGAACTCCCAGTCAATCTAGTGTGTGGAATGCAACATCACATAGTTTTTATTTTTCGAAGCGCTGGAGAAGGGATTCTCTGATTTTTCCTATCTCGCGGTGTGGAAAGAACATCACACCATAGCGAGATTTTGAACGGCCGGGTCAACCGTAAAGTTCGGGCGGCATTATACCGAAGGGAATTTCTCCGTCATTTCTGTCCACGCCAGGATTCGAACCCGGATCCCCTCATTCCGGAATAAGTCACTCTACTAATTGAGCTACGCGGACGTTTGTTCTGACTGCTATCTGCCTTTATATCGTGTGCGTCCTGCTAGCAGGTACGTCACAGTCTTTCTGATTCGGTATAGGTTATATCTTCATTCCACTACATCCTAACCTTTTTTTGATCCAGTGTTTCTGAAGGAGTTTGTGTTAATGGAGAAAGAATAAAGTCCATTAAGTTTGCTGATGACCAGGCAATTGTTTCAGGATCAGCCAAATCTTTACAGCGCACGATGTCAAAAATACACAAAAATGTGGTTGTCTATGGAATGAAGATAAATAAAAATGAGACAAAACTAATGGTAATAGCGAAGGATCCAAAACAGGCTTACTCTAAAATTGAAGGACAATACATCGAACAAATCAAATCATTTAGCTATTTAGGTCAAATTATTACCGAAGATGCGAGATGTGAAAAATAAATTAGAATGAGACTGGGGATGGCAAAAACGGCTTTTAGAGAGAATTAAAGATTACTGACAGCCACAAATATAGATCTAAAACTGAGGAAGATAATTTTAAAGGCATATGTTGGGCCAGTAGCTCTCTACGGTTCTGAGACATGGACATTGACCAAGAGGGAAGTGAAAAGGCTGGAGGCATTTGAGATGTGGAGATATAGAAGAATGGAGAGAATAAGCTGGCTCGATGGAAAGACTCATGAGGAGGTCCTGGAGAGAGTGGGAGAACCCAGGAATCTGATCAACATGTTAAAAAGAAGAAGAATGTTATGGATGGAACACACATGGCGTCATGGGGGCCTGATTCTGAAAGTTTTGGAAGGGAAAATTCAAGGCAAGAGAGGAAGAGGACGGCCAAGGAATAGGTTTGTGGCACAATTACTCCAAGACACCAAAACTAGGACATACTATGACTTGAAGAGAATGGCGGAGAATATATACGAATGGAGAGACAGAGTACATCTACTGAACAACCAACTTGGTAACCAAGAAGAAGAAGAAGAAGTTTCTTCTTAACTCAGCTTCATGTCCGTTTGTATCCTATTTCCCATATACTCGTGCTCATTTGAGTCTTCATCCAAATTTTTCCTAATTCGTCTTCAGTTAGGTCTTTAGACTAACACTTTGTAACTCATTTTGAATGTGAACTTCATCTTTATTCATTCTAGTTCATTTTTAACTTATACCTTCTTTTTGTTTGAAGGTTTAACGACCACTGTGTCTGATTTGGTGAGGTAAAGGCCGTCACCTGTCCCTAATTTAAGGTCACTAGTTCCTGGAAGAGTGAGAGCTAGTAGCGTAAGAGAGACACAATATCCATGACTGACTGGAATCCGAATCTGGACCAATTTCGGACGAATGGTAAGAACCCAACGCTTAGACATTTACGCCATGGGGACGGCTCAACAAATATTTCACCTGAACAGTCCTTCACCTAGAAATATTTCACCTGGAAACTTACTTTCAGTGAGGTCTTCATTTCAACACGTCTTAATTCATTTTCCGTTGTATCTTCCTCCTTAATTTTCCTAACTCTGATACATTTGCATCCCAGCTTCCATAAACTCATTTTAGGTTAGGTCGTTACATAACTCACGCAAAAATGTATCTTGATTATTACTTTTATTAGATCTTTATCCTGATTCTCGCTAACTCAGTTTCCTTTACCTACTCATATTAGTTCATCCTAACTTGATTTTAATAAAGGTTTAAACTTAAATTGTCTTAAGTCAGTTTGTAAACTCTTCACGCGAACTAATCCAAACCAGTTTTCAGTTAGGTATTGAACCTAAACTGTTTTATATGCTTTTAAGTTACATCTTCTTAAAGATTTTCTACAAGAGTAAGAAACATCAAAATACAAAGAGAGTGGTGCGCCATTGCTGCAATAGCATACCACACCAGCACGAAAATATCTGTTTTGCATTAGCTGATCATGAGCTTAGTTATATCTGTCCATTTCTTTTAGGTATAAATAAACTGTATCTTATTTACTTATTACACTATCCATCGCTAATGCCTGAATCAGTATAGTAAGTTTGTGGTGGACACGAAAAGCAAAGAGATGGGGAACACTTGGTCATCATATTTTGATAGAGGAAACGATGGTTAAGGTTTCCTCCTCAAGATCTATCAGATAGATCTGACCAGGAACCAAATGTCAATTTCAATAACCTCTTTGTACTTGCGCAGTCTAAATCCTTTACAGTTTTGTCTTCTGACTCTTCATAACTTCTGTTCAAATCTATCTTCATCTTAATTCATTTTCTTCCAATGATTATTCCATGAAGTGTCACATTATATTGTTTTTGTAATTCAATTTACCACGTATGAGGCAACCTCTCTTCATTTCCACCGGTGCAGCCGATCAAGCTTCGTAGTTCCATTGACACTTTTAATGACCACATGATCAATTCAAATTGCTACAAGGTGTCGACTGTTCAAAATTTAAGGCCACTGGTTCCAGGAAAGAGAGAGAGAAAGCCAGTAGAGTTAGATTGGGTTCAAACCATGGTTCTCTTTGTGCGACTTGCCTCTGGCCATTACGCTATCAGGGCATCCCGCTGAAATCACGGGCTTCTTTTGCGTTAAAGTAATTCATGTCCCTAACTACAAGAGTAGTTCTCTCGCACGGTATTGTAAATACCCAATTATGAACTTAAGAATGAATTCTGTTGGCATTTTTCTCATCCACGCCTTTGTTAACATTTTTACTTGCAGTCGTGTACCTAAACATTTTCAACATTTATCATAGTTGCATGCATAAAATCACTCCGACGTTCACTTTTTATTTTTCTCCGAATGCATTAATTTGCAGGTGTTAAAATACAACATACTAAAAGCGGGAACTAAGATTGCTGGACAGTAAATGCTAATTAAATTCATGGACAGAACGACAGTGTGAATTCCTTAGCACCTCCAGAAGTGGAGATCGAAATCTGACGGAGTAAGTGATTATACATACATTGTAAGCTAAATCACAAATTTTTACCACTTATACCTCTCACTTTCTCAAGTCCGTTGAAACGTGAACATTACTCAAATGTATACGTGCTAAATCTAATCACATTCAGCTTTTCTCTAATTACCGTTTTCCTGCCCACGTTTCTTTAAAATATTCATGTCTTTTCAAGACACAGTGATCGTTCCTTTTGGCCAGCACGCAAATGAAATTTTAAGATCATATTGCAAAATATTGCATCTGTCTTTGTATATGTTGTTTGTAGTACGCGTTTAGAGAAAAGCCCTTAGGGATATCTCTGGGCTTTCGAAGTACAAGATAAAGAAAAAAAAAGACAGATATTTTTTTCTTTTTCTTCAAAGTTCGATTTTATCTCTCTACGGTTTGAAGGTCAATGTTCAGTGTCGCGCAATAGAAGTTAGTGCTCTCTACGGAAGAATAAAGATTCCCAAATGGAGGTATTCAGAAATCGTCCGAAAAGGAAACACCGGTCTATCTGGCTACGTTCCTTGAAACAGCGCCGACCATATTGAGTTCTGTTTCGCAAAAAAACAAAAAAAAACAAAGCATGATATAAAGAGTAAAAAGGTGTGTGTAACCAAATGAAAACTGGGAGAAAATAATATGTATTCTTTTCGTTAAGTATCAAACAGTAGTCATCGCTCTTTCCACGTTCATAAGTGAGTCACGGAAAACTTCTCATCGGCCGCCACCGGAAATTGAACCCAGGGTCTTCCAGTTACGCGCCGGACACTCTATCACTGTACCACAGCGGCCTAAAATTACCCAGACTCATATATGACTAATTGCCAAACCACTTGGCAGGTCGCTTCTTGGAGCCTAGCACAATGCTAGGGATTCACCAAAGATGATAAGCAGCGACTGAACAAATAACTAGGAGGCGAATGAATAATTAATACACACAATTGACGTGGATTAGGAATATCAAACAGAAGTCATGCCTCTTTCCACATTTTTATAAGTGATTCACAGATATTTTTCGTGAATGAAAGTTTCACGGAAACTATAAGTGAGTCATGGAAACTTTCCGTGACTCACTTATAAAAACTTGAAAAGAGCGATGACTTCAGTGAATCACGGAAACTTTCCGTGAATGAAAATTTCACGGAAACTGTAAGTGAGACACGGAAACTTTCCGTGACTCACTTATAAAAACGTGGAAAGAGCGATGACTTCAGTGATTCACAGAAACTTTCCGTGAATGAAAGTTTTACGTAAACTATGTATAAGTGAGACACGGAAACTTACTCACTTATACAAACGTGGATAGAGCGATGGCTTTTGTTTTATATTCCTAATACACGTCAATTGTATGTATAATTTAATCAGTTAGCGTGATGTGTAATATTTTCATTGACAGCTGCATCATCTTATACACTGAGTGATTACTTAATTATGACCAGCTATCTAATAATTAGTAGGTCTCCCTTTCGCCTCCAGTGTTTTTCTACACAAAAATATCCGACGTGGCATCGATTTAATAAAATGCCTGAAGCAGTAGGGAGCTATGTGTAATGCCACCTTCAGTGTACGTATAAAGGTGATTGGTATATCCTGTCGCCTGATATGCGGTTCCATAGTGTCCCACAAGTGCTTTATGGGATTGATATTGAGGGAGTTCAGAAACCAATCGGCCGCCCCGGTGGCGCAGTGGTCTAAGGCGTTGGCCTCTGATCATTCGTCCGTAAGGGGTCCGGGTTCGAATCCCGGTGAGGCATGGATGTTGTGTTTGTCTTACGGCACTGGCTCTCTCCCTTCCCTGGAACCAGTGACCCTAAATTAGGGACGGGCGACTGCTTATAGCCCATTGAGTTGCTCACGGTGGTCGTTAAACCTCCAATCAAAAAAAAAAAAAAGAAACCAATCGATGTGCTAGAAGTTTGAACTGTTTCTTCTCAAACCGTTCTTGCACAATATTGAACTTTTGGTTCGGAATATTGATATCGTGGAAGACATCGTCGCCATTCGGGAAGAAGCGCAGCACCACTGGTTGTACAAAGTCAGCAAGTTGTTTCACATGTACCAGAGGTCCAAGTTCCTGCCAGGTAAATATGCCTCACACCATACAACCGCATCCACCTTCTTGCACTGTGGAGACCATGCAGGATGGACAGTGCGCCTCATATCGTTTGCGCCAAATACGTTCACGACCATTCACGGTGTTAAGCGAAAAGCGCGTTTCCCATACTTTTTCCAGTCATCCGAAATTCAGCTTGCATGATCTTTGCACTAAGCGAGTCTTTTGCACCGATGATGTTACGAGATGATGTCGTCGGGGGCGTCTGACCGCCCATACGTGCTAACGTGCAACGCATGGTTACGACAGATACTGTTTCAGGTTGATCTTTGTTGTATTGAGCGTAGCGTTTGTGTGTAGCTGACTAACTAAAACACTACATAGATCAAAAACGTCACCTACAGTGAAATGCGAATCCCCATTTCTTTACATGAGGCCCAATGATAGACAGCGCATGGCCAATTCTGTCGTTTTTTATTTGGAGAAAATTACTATTAAGTTGATTCCTCGTCCAGAATTTTCACCATGAGATATCTGGTTGTTTCCCAGTTAAAAAAAAGACATTACGATAATTTGAGACCGAACAACAACTTATTACAGCTGCGCAGGAGGGCTGTGACGTACTATACAGGTGAAATCATGTGTCAAGACGACGAATCTGCAGCGATACATTCTGTAGCTCAGTTGAGAGAGCGACTTACTCCGGAGTGAGGAGAGACGCGTTCTATGCACGTCGTGAACAAACTTGTGTTTTCACAGTGCGTCAACAGCATTTCAGAAGACATTATAAAAATTGGGATGAACGTTGAGACACCTGTATTAGATACAGTGGACAGTAAGGAAAGCATATTTTTTTTGTAAAAACATTCTTAGTTGTTTTGGGATAACTCTTGTATCTTGAGGACATACAGTGCTTGACTATTTGTTTTTATTGGAGGTTTAACGACCACCGTGAGCAACTCAATGGACTATGAGCAGTCTCCCGTCCCTAATTTAGAGCCACTGGCTCTAGGGAAGGCAGAAAACCAGCGCCGTGAGACAAACACGACATCCATTCCTCACAGGTATTCGAACCCGGATCCCTTTCGAACAAATGATCAGAAGCCACCACTTAGACCACTGCGGCCATGCACATCTGTCAAGCAGAAATTCTGCTGCATACCTTGACTCCTTTTGTTTTATGATTTATTTAGAGGGAAATGTGAGAGCATATGATTCATTGCTGTATTTGCTACCCTTTTTCACCTCAATGGTTATGAGCAGTCGCCCGTCCCTGATTTAAGGCCGCTGGTTCCAGGGAAAGCAGAGAGCTAGTGTAGTAAGACAAACACAACATCCATGCCTCACCGGGATTCGAACCCGGACCCATTTCTTACGAAGGATTGAAGCCAGCGCGTAGATCATTGCGCCATCGGAGCCGCTTTGCTATTTTATTCAAAAATATTACTTTTTTAGGGTTTAATGACCGACTAAGGGATATAAGCTGTCGTCTTTCCAAATGTAGTGACATTGGTTGCAGGGAAGGGCGAGAGCCAGATGTTAGGAGTACCACAGCTCCTAAACCTTATTTGCGCCTTGAACGCTGAGCCAACTCGAAGAACTAATCAGAAATCTATGCCTCTGACCAACCGGCCTCCAAGTCGAGAGAAAGTTATTTGACGTGTATCGCTAAAAATTGTACTTTCACAGTCCATTATAATATTTTTGTTCTCCCTGAAGCCAATGAATTTCGATAACGCCATTTTGCGCGTTGATAATTTTTCTTTATTAAAAGCAGAGCAACGTCTTCGTTCAATATCTTGTGACGTACTGCAGAGATGATGCTCATGTCAATACGGGGGTAAATTATGTCGGTGTAGCTTAATTGGGAAAGCATTCCTCTCCGGAGCAGAAGGATGCACATTCGACTTCTGTCACCAGCAAATTCGTTTCATACTAGCCTCGGATTTGGGAAATGGATCTGCTGGTCGTTTGGTTTTTCGAGAAATGTGTGATGTTCTTTCCACACATGGTCTCAAATTCATAGGAATTATTACTTCTTCAGAGAGCTTACCTAGGAATTAATCGGAATTCTTTCTTCTTCATAGAGCTTATCTAGGAATTAATCGGAATTCTTTCTTCTTCAGAGAGCTTATCTAAGAATTAATCCGAATTCTATCTTCTTCAGAGAGCTTATCTGGGAATTAATCGGAATTATTTCTTCTTCAGAGAGCTTATCTGAGAGTTAATCCGAATTATTTCTTCTTTAGAGAGCTTATCTAGGAATTAATCCGAAATCTTTATACTTCAGAGAGCTTATCTGGGAATTAATCCGAATTATCTTAATACTTCAGAGAGCTTATCTGGGAATTAATCCGAATTATTTCTTCTTCAGAGAGCTTATCTAGGAATTAATCGGAATTCTTTCTTCTTCAGAGAGGTACTTCAAGCATGGTTTTCCGGCTGACTTGGAAACCTATCATTTCGTCCCAGCCCTTTCTCAAAGATAAGGGATATATGTGGCATATTACAAACATGAAGCACACGACAAGGTGGCAAAGTTGAAGCGATAAATTCTGTCGGTGTAGCTTAATGGGGAAAGCATTCTGCTCCGGAACAGAAGTATTCGGATTCGATATGGTCACTTGCAAATTTGTGTTTTTACGAACATTTCGTTATTGATGTAGCACTTATGAATGTTGCTTAATGCGTCCCAAAAATGTATCATATTATGATGCTTCGCTTCGAATTTTTCAAATATGCTTCAACAAAGGCTGATTAAATTCCTGTGCAATGACCCAATGAAATTCTGCCGTAGAACAACTGTCTTTTTTTTTTGTTTAACGACCACCATGAGCAACGGGATATAAGCGGTCGCCAGTCCCTAATTTAGGTCCACTAGTTCCAGGGAAGGGAGAGAGCCAGTGCCATAAAACAAACACAACATCAATGCCTCACCGGTATTCGAACCAGGACCGATCTCGGACGAATGAACAGAAGCCATCGCTTAGACCACTGCCCACCGGTGTGGCAGAACAACTGTTAGTAACACCATTTTGGGTATAAGCGTTTCAATTAATAAATAGTTTTAAAAGTGCATAATAAAATGCTGATGCCTATGACGTTGCGGCATAATAATTTGTGTCAAATTAGAAATGTAAATATTTGTAAATGGTTCGAAGTATCACAAACGCCGTTTCGGTATAAGAATTGCTGTGAATAAAAACACTTAAAAATTTGGAAAAAATTCCACGCAGGAAAGATTACAATACTCCACTGGTGATTACGGAGTTTACATATCAAACATTCAAAATACTTTGTTGAGGCGTGCAGAGAAAGTGCTTGTGAGTCATTAAAACACGTCAATAAAAGTCAGAACTAAAATGGTCAAAATCTACTTTATTTTTTTCTTTCCATGGCATATACTGTAAACGTAGCAGATAAAAGCTGCATAGGAAGAATATCTTACTGTACTAATTCTCTTAGTAAGATTAACTCTCAAAAATTACATTTCGCACCAACTTCCAAAGGCTTTTGATGATGCATGTTTCAGATGGAAATAACAATAGTTTATTCTTCTTTCCTCTTTAATAAACGCAAATACTGAGTATGCCAATTGAACTTGACATTATCTACCAACAATTATTGAAGGCTGGACGGACGAAATTAATCGACTGTACGAGATACTTCCTTTATCGAATATCAGAATTTCAAAGCAGTGATTCGATTCTGACCCTACAAATTTTTTTCTGGGTGCCACTTTGCCATTGCAGTTGTTACAACGATAATGGGCTTCCAAATAATGTAATAATACAATAAATATATGACTGGCAAAATAAATATTCGGAATAAAGGGAAGAATTTGATGTTTTGAAATATTTCAAAATTTATACATACATTTGTTTAATTAAAAGTTTTTAAATATATATATATATATATATATATGGCACACTTTAAATTTTTATTTTGGCGTCCTGTTAATGAAATATTTGCTTGATCAAAATATCGGATGATCCTAAAAGTTGTTCTTGTGTTATGCGGGAGAATGTTATTATCAATGCATTTAAGAAGAAATTTTCTTTTCTGCAGACATGAAAAATAGCTTTCCTTTCCGCAGGCATTAAAAATAGCTATTCTCTCCGCATTTCGATAAGCAGATGAGTTT
This sequence comes from Macrothele yani, assembly GCA_039090855.1. Taxonomy (NCBI): domain Eukaryota; kingdom Metazoa; phylum Arthropoda; class Arachnida; order Araneae; family Macrothelidae; genus Macrothele; species Macrothele yani. The sequence continues at coordinate 27,905,495 of CM077001.1, forward strand.
TTCAAATAACAATAAATTACAGTTCAGTTGCGGTTGTTTAGTAAATGAAAGTGTCAAATATCAGTCTAAAATTTCAGATGGCTTCCGCTTTCCCAAAAGTGATCAATATTTAGGTAAATCAAGAAATTTTTTTTAAGGAAGAGAATCTGCAGCTTCGATTTTCTTACACCCGCCCAGCCTTCATTTTAAATTGTCATTTATTTTCAATCATATACATTGATTCGAGCAAAAAGTATTTTAATGCAAAAGAGCGAACTATAATTGTACAAAAAGCTATCTAAATGCCTTGTGAGGTATGACGCAAGGTTTGACTAATGAATAAAAAATATATTAACAAATTTGTATTTACAGGCGTGAGATGGCACAGTGAAATCTCAGAAGGCTAAGACTCTGGATTCTAGATGCTACGAGGTTTTATATTTACAAAGTGTGTGGTTCTTTGAGCATCATATACCATTCCAACTTCCTTCCATTATACATTTCTACGTAAGAAAGACATATTTGGTAGGCTGCTTGTCATTAAAACTCGTTTAACAGAAACTAGGTTTCAAAATTTAATGAATTAGATAGCACTGAGTTTTTCATCATCAAGTTTTTAAGCGTTTGAAATACTCTTAAAGAACGTATATTTGAAGAAACTTTCACGCTAGAAACTAACGGAAACTTTAGTGAACGTGAGTCACAATACCTTTTTGCATTTAGCAAATTGCATAAATAAGTTCAAATAATGCTCCTTCTTGAAGTTAGAACACTCAGACGGTTACGGTTTCTATATTTTAAGTCATTATTTTATTATATTAAATGAATAAAAAATTAAATAATATTTCATGGCCCCTCGAATATTTTTTTTGGTGGCCATAGGTACATGATACTCTCCGAACTCATTTTTATAGACGTCTAAAACGTTTTTCTATGAAGAAGGAAATTCTTTTGTAAGGTGCTGGCAAACTTTTCTTTGCAAATCGTTATCTTTATTCTTCATTCTCTTATATTTCAGGCATTTTATGAAAGAAGTTCGCAAAAATTGTTTCACTTGAATTTTTTCTCTAAATTTTGCTGACAGTTACAAAATTCGTACCTCATTTCAGTAGTTGATATTTTTGGATTACGATTAAAAAGAAATACTTCTTTTGAATATATTTAAGTTAATTTCTAAACTGGACATCTTCTTTTTCATTGCTTTCATTCCATAATGACATTTCTTATCAGAAAAGAATTGCTAGATCGGAATTCCATGAAGGGTGGATGACAACATAGAAAAAAATGTACCTTAAAATTATTTACTTCGGAATAACATTAATTTCTAATTTAATGTATTGGTTTAGGGATTATGTTACAGTAACTTAGGTGATTATTTTATTTTTAATATTCTTACATTACTTAAACATTATATTCCAAATATAATTGAGCAATATTCGTAACTTAACTAAAATTAAAAAACAAATTCCAGAGTTTTTTAAAATAAGAATCCCATTTACGAAGAACTGTCAATGAACCTTATTCATGCGAAGTCAGAAGTGGATTTCTGCTCACCAACATGGATGCTGGTTCAATGTTGTCTCTATTAAATTACCTCTTACTCTTGGCCATTTTTTGTTTTAATTCTAACGTCTTGGAGTATGCGAACGCGAATTAATCGAGCTAGAGGGCGAAGTGGGAAAATGAACTTCTTAAAAGAACGAATCAAGGCTGCTAATATTAAGACAATTTTGTGTTCTATGTTTATTTCAAAGAGATGCGGGAAAACATCGCCGTTAGTCGTGGTAAAACCTTCAAAGAAGCATTTCTCATACATGGTATATTAAATTTTCACGTTCTTAATATCAGATATTGGCGAAACATCTGAAAATGGGCAGAATGTATTCGGCACCGCACATTGGGATGGAAATCATCCCGTTTAATTTTATTCAGGTATTTCTTTAACAGTTTCGGCCTTTTCAGAGGACACTTATGAAAAACTGTATGAAACTTATAAAAAGTTCTATGCATTTTAATTGACAAGCTTTGTTAGCACAAATACACGACGAGAAAAAGTTAGGCATGCCCTTAAGGCTGTCTTTGAATGAATGTTAGGGTTCATCTTCTACCCTATATCTGCAAGTAAATTCTTTTGTACACATTTTCTCGAAAACTATTACTTTGTAGCGTTCGAAATTTTGAGCACAAATAAAAACGACCCATAGCTAATATATGCTACACCTATTATTCCAAAAAAATTGTTAGAATGTTTCTTAAATTAAATTTATCTGACTCGAAAGCATTCCAATTTGGCGCTAGATGGCGCGATAAGTTAGCACAGCAGTGTTTCTGTCTGGAAGCAACGAAATCGCTTATTTTTGCCTGATTTTTCTAATTATATGACTCAAATAGAAATCAATGAATAGGGGCAAAAGTGAGATTGGAATCTTGTCTTCTATAGATCAGCTTATATCCTTCTGTACGTTGATATTTTGAAGAGAAAATCTGTACATTAGCAGAGTACCCCTGAATTTGAGTTATAGAAACTCCGCCTACTTACTAAGCTCCACCTACTTACTGAGCTCTACCACCAAATAACGTCATTGCTTAAAACGTAACAGAACGTGTTTTGGATTTTCATTGTGCAGCCAACGAGAGACCGCTTCCATTCTGAATACGGTGAGGTCTCCAGGGATTTGCTGACGCTAACTTCTGGACAGTCACTAAAGTTGTAAAAGCCACGCCCAAGGAGGGATTTTTTTGCGCCATCTATCGCAGAAGATGCACTCTAACACTCATTCAAAGACATCCTTAATAAATGTATGAAACATTGCGATTTTCCTGAACCTCTGCAGCGTACTCCTTGTTAAGCAATGAGAAAACAGATGTAAACAAACCATTGTTGGTGCGCAACCACCGAACATATGTCCCATAATGCAATGCAAGGTGAATAAGGTCCATACTGCACTTCTTCTGAAAAGATATTTTAACTTTCAGTCGTTTTAGCAGATACTATATAATCTCGTACTAGTGGGGTCTCTATTCCTAAATGTTGTCAGATGCTAATCGAACGTTGTCATACATAGAAGATACAGCGCTTTCTGTTGGTGAATTAAAATTAAAGATATCATATCTGGCATCAATATTTAAGGAATTAATGATTCATTCCTTAGAGATTAAATTGTAAACAATTTTTTTCTTCAATACTAAATTTAAGAAAAAGCTTGACCCGTCAATCCTAGATCTACGAGTATAATACAGTTTTTTTAAAGAAAATTACTGTGCTATGCTTACAAAATCGTTTGTCAATTATATCAAATTGCATATGATGAAGTTGCATTCATATTTAAATACAATTTATTTAATATAAAATATTTATATTTCTTGATTTTAAATATATTCAAAGGGAAAATGCAACAGAATCATAGAATTCTTTTCAGATGCAAATGATTTCAATTCTGTAAATGTCAGCAGAAGTAGCTAAAGCAAAATAAAAATGATAAATGTGAAACTCCTTTATTCGTTTTCCTTTTTAGAGATTTTGGTTCAATATTACATGCTATCAAATCTACAGCAAGCCTCCTAATAACTACGGTTTGCAAATATACAAATGCACTCGTTTTCTCTTCTACATGCCTGTACAAAATTACATTACAACTCCGTGCACATAGAACAATCTCTGTTACTGGTGCACATCGTATTATTGCTTGTGATACACTTATTGCTTTATTATTTTCATTATTGCTAGTCGTGCTATTTACCATCTCGAATGTTGGCATAACTTCTTCGATGCATACATTTGACAAAACATTTTCGATGCATATAATTTGTTACAAATCACTCTCCATGAAATCAATTTATTGCTTTTGCGAAGGAACTACTGCTCCAAATGTTGATATCACAAAACACATGTTTCTGCAACTTATGGCTGGCAATGGCACCTATTATGGATGAACTTTTTTGCAATATTGATCAATCTGACTACGTAACGTGTACACCATAAAACAATAGGAAGGTAAACTTAGACTATTGATACAAATGTCAGCTTTCACCTCTACTGGGAGGCTTCCTTAAGGCTGAAGATGCCCGAACTTTCAATTATCAAAACTTAGACTATTGATAAAAACGCCACCTTTTCCTCTACTAGGAGGCTTCCTTAAGGCTGAAGATGCCAGAACGTAATGACTAAATAGAAATTCAAATAATCGTCCGACACAGTTGCTACTTTTGTTAATAATGCATGTATTGAACAAAACCAAAACAAAATAAAACGGGATCTCGTACCAATAGTTTAGGTACGCTCTTGCAAGCTCATTGGCTTATGTTTGTCAAGAACTTTTGCTAAGCTGAGGATATATCCAGGGAAAAGTTTTTATAGCCATGGTTGCAATGTGTTGGTATTTTTACGGTCTCTCTAACCCCTTTGCCGGTAAAATCTGTGTAAGGTGCGAGCCTTTTTATATCAGACTAGATTGGTATGGCTGAGTTTCGTGTTTCTTCTCTAGATAGGGTGGTCGTGGCTCTTCCTTCCTTAACATCCTTGCTGTGTTCTTTGCATCTAGCTATAAAGGATCTCTTGGTCATTCCCTATATATGCGTTTCTGAACCCTCTGGATATGACAAAAGGATTTTGTACACTTCTAAATTGGCCGCATGGTCTTGTCTTTTATTGGGGTTCGTTATAACTTTTCTTATAAGTCTGGAGGATTTTATGCCTACTTTAATGTTATATACCTCTTCGTGAAGTTGGAGAAAGCTCGTAGTTTGTATCCTATATTAATTGTACGCCATTCAAAACTGATTTAAGACTGAAGTAGTCTAAGTTTACCTTCGTATTTATCAATCTGATTAAGATTCTAAACAATGAAAAAGGATCCGTTAGACACGAAACAAGCGACATCAAAATAATAAATGACACAACAATACAAGCATTATACACATATAACACAAATAATTATTTCTAAGGCTCACCACATTCTCGTCAAGAAATCAAACTGGTGTGCTGCATAAAATCATCGTGAGTGACTGCGACGGCACAATAAAATCACGCGAGTTTTCTTTAATGACTGTTGTAAGAGAAGAAAATTCCTGAATAAATTTATATACACTATGAAAGGTTTTTGTTGACAGTTCTAATCGCTTTTCTGCGTTAAACTTCCTCCTACTTTCTGTTAGTTTTTGTATTAAATATCCCCAAGTGATGTACTCTGTAAGATATGATGATTTTACGAAGTCATACACTCGGTAAGATTGATTACGTACCGGTTTATATTTATAGAATAAAGTTCATACCGTCTAGGCACGTTAGAAATACTTTATTTCCGCTGAAACTTTGATAATAATTTTTTTTATTTGAGAATCCTTTTCAAATTGACGCTATTTGCACAACTCGGTATCACTTACGAAATTTTAAGTTGGGAACAAGAAGAAAACTAAATTTGTTCCGCGGCTTAAAAAGCAGTTCTTTAGTTCTTATAAAACTGAACGATTCATTACAGCAATGTTCATTTCCTACTTTACATATCGTAGCATTTTATTATTTTTTGAGCAAACATTAGTTATCCTGCACTTCCTTATTGGAAACAATGAATAAACTAAGACTAGAAAATAAACGAATGACTGAAGAAAATAAATCAACTGGAACTGAATTAGGAGGAAGTTTATTTGGAAAGCCTTAACACTGTGATTCTGGAAAAACTACCGGAAACAAAAGCGAAACAAAGCCCAACGGAATTACAGAAATTGGATACTATAAATAGATTTTTGTTAAAGGAAATGAACATATAATTTTATGATTCTTGATTAAGTGAAATTAAAATCATCCATAATAAAAATTATTGATCCAAAAGCAAATGTACTCTTACAAGTTGCGTGATTTGTATTTCTTCATATATTGCTCTTGCGTACCTTGGGATAAAAGCTCATTGAAAACAAAGCAGATGAGATTTTGTGCTATGACGAAAAAAATTAAAATACCCTTTTATTCAGCGCCTTTGAAATCAGAATATAAAAAGGAAATATTTACGAAGAAAACTAGGCCCTTATGTCCAAAGCACTACATATCATTTCTTAAAAGAAAAGCGACATTGTGTGCGGCATCTGAAAACATAAATACAAATAAAAAGCTTAAAGACAATAACGAATAGATAGTCGAAGTAAATACCATTACAAGATAAATTTCTGAATGAAAAATAGGAAACTAGAAATGAACAGATGTTTTATGCATTTACTCGGCTTCTTAAAGTTCTTAATAAATTTCAGGCAATACCTCAAATTTAACACCAGTACGGCATTTCGGCAAATTTATTTTAAAACAAAAATTATCCTTATAATATTTTGTTAGGGCTAATCAGCAGGACTGCTTTTCTTCATGAAAAAAACCTCTCACAGGAGAATGGGAGATGTAACAGCTGACAATTCCTTAAAATAATGGAACGAACCAAGGTATCAGCCAAAAGATGGGTTAACGCACATTTAAAATGAAATGAACTAAGGTATTAGCCAAGTTACTTAACGATTGTAAGAAAAAAAAAAGATAAGTTTAATACTCTTCATTTGCCCTTTGCAGTGAAGATAAATGCCTTTGTTCTATGCAAAAGTGCTGAATAGATGTCATAGTGATCTGTACTGTGCTGTGCAAACAAACTACAGCTGCAGATGTAACGTTTTTGGGAGATTTTCTGTTGTTCAAAACATGACAACTATTGCGTTAGGTTTTTCTTTTCTTTCCGGATTTTGCGACAACCCTGGGCAATTCTAATGACAATAAAGAGTCATCCGTCCCTGATTTAAGACCACTGGTTCCAAGAAAGGGACCGAACCAGCCCTATCAGACAAACACAATATCCATACCTTATCAGGGACCCGAAACCAATCCCTTCTGGGACGAATGGTCAGAATCCAACACTGGAAGGAAACCACTCGGTTACAATTTTTTTTATTGCAGTTTTAACGACCACCGTGAGCAACTCAATGGGCTATATATAAGCAGTCGCCCATCCCTAATTTAGGGTCACTGGTTCCAGGGAAAGGGAGAGAGCCAGTGCCGTAAGACAAACAAAACATCCATGCCTGACCGGGATTCGAACCCGGACCCCTTACGGACGAACCAAGGTATCAGCCAAAAGATCATAGGCTAGCGCCTTAGACCACTGCGCCACCGGGGCGGCTAAATTACAATTGCATATGAATCATTTTTAGGTAAATTTCTGTTGTTTGAAGGGCAGTTACTTCAGATGTGTTTTCTAGCATTAAACTTTTAAAGCTGTAACAATAAATATCGACAATCAAGCTTAATGCATTAGAAGCTTTCCACATATACCGGAAATCTTCACGGCTTGTCAACGACATGACGTCGATTCTACTTCTTTTAAGCGCGTGGAAACATCTCACGAAAAACCGTGACCGTCAGAGCTCTTATGATGTCACAATGATTTGAATGTTTACGCTCCATTCGTCCTGATGATGCCGAGCCCAAAAGCTCTGCGAAACTATAGTCGATGTATAATAAACCTTTTATTGTGGTAAACGTTGGTATTTTCATTTTAATAAATAATTTAATCAGGTTCAAAGCTAATTCATTTACCACCGTATCATCTGCAAGTACCTTTAACACACTAGTTTTACTGTGTATACTAAAATTACCAAACTAAATGTCATCCAAAATTCTAAACAATGATCAAAGATCATGAGTGAAATCTAAATGAAGGTTCATATTTACACACTTTAAATTGATAATTATTAATATTAGTCTGAGATTTAATATATTTACACTGATACTGAGGGTTAATATTTATAAATTCGTATCCTTACGCTAATATTGTAAGAGGCAATTAAACAACGAGAAAGATTAGGAAGGCTTAGCTCGGGTTGTACTGAGTAGAAAGGATAAACTCATTAAGTGTAGGGAGATTTGAACAAAGAGAAATATAGACTAAACCATAAAATTACACAAAAATATCAAGGTCAATGAAAAAGAAATTTCAGCAAAGGAATGTAAAGCAAAATCTAATTCTGTAGAGAGACTTTTTTCAAAATATCGCTTTAGAATAAAATTCTAATATCTTGAAGAAGTTGAATCAGAAACGAAAGAGTTCTTGAAATGACAGCATTAGAAAATTCACTTATAATAAGAACCAAAGTAAAATAAACAGAATATTTTGAATACATAAGATTCTAGAAACTTCAAGATTTCTAAGAAGAGAAAATAGAGCGGAAGCGAACAAGAGGAAGAGAGACGAAGCCCAGATTTGAATGGCCAATGTTCACATACGAAGAGCACAGAAAAAAACCCAGCACATATCAATGAAAATTTTAAAGCCACAGAAATCAACTTCCTAGAAGAACACTAAAGATCAACTGATTTTTCTTTTTCTTGTTTTGCAAACAATCATCTATTCTTTCCATCTTTCGTTTTCTGGTCCATTTAAAAGTAATTATTTCCTGTTTTGGCCTATGCAGGAGAGCAGAAGGAAAACCCATCTAAATAAATGAATAAGTGTTTTGAGATGTTATTGTATGAAGTCAGAATTAACTTTAAATAACTCCGTTAATATCACTGAGCACCAAACTCGAGGTGCCTTGAAAAACATTTGTTTTTTGTAAAACGTGCATTCATGACAGCTTTTGAGTAATTTATTTTGAATTCCACATGAGAGATCCAAAAACCACCAGAATGGCTCTTCTCAAAAATATAGAAAAAAATAGATATGAATCTCATCTGCTTTGCGTTAGAAAACCTAAATGATGCATGACAATGACTCACAGATTTGTTGAAGCTTACTTCTTTGCGTTTCCCATTTGAATGATTTCATGACAGTACCATTCTACTTCGTAAAAAATTCAAATTGAGCATAATATTTGCAACATGCGGGCTAAATTTCATTCCAGTTGTTCTAGTGATAATACTTCTTTTAAAATTAATTTGCAAATAATTACAGTAATATACAAATGAATTTACAAAATTTGTTCCTTGTAGATTGTCCATACAACACATTATTGCTTGTACACTCTTCAACATTTCCGTCGCGTAGTAGAAAAGACAAATATTTCATTTCAGGTGGCATCTTTGCATACAATAGAGAATGAAATGACAAAATTATTGCTGGATGAAAATGGACGATTATCGTCTTCTACATTGTAAATAATCAATTTATACAAAGATTGTTTTGGATAAAGTACAGTAGTTATTGCATTCAGTACCCGGCAGAAGTTCGCACAAAAAATATACACGTATTAAATACTACACACTACAAAACGTTTGGCATATTTACACTTGACAACATTACACTGCAATTCTGATCATTATAAAAAAAATAAGGATTGATTAAAGTAATATACAGGAATAAAATATTAATCTGCGGCACGCTATTTCTTTCATGGCCTGAAGTGCACACGTTGTCCTCGTGCCCAGAAAATACACTGTGCTATTCAGATTCAAATATATTATCAAACACTTTTAGAGTTCGCGCTATGTAGAAGCTGAGTTTCTGAATTCTTCATCATTACCAGTTTTGATAAGCTGAATGGTTTAAAAGTGACACATTAAATTAGAAGGTCAAAATAAACATAGAATGAAAAATACAGAAAGCGTCAAACGGTTCAAATGAAACACCCAATTTTTTAAAATCTTATATTAAATGATGCCACATATACATTTTAAAAACGAACTAAGTTTATTTTAAGAAACGTTAAATGCAGAATGACTGATTTCTCAAGAAAGTTCGAAATCTATCTCATTTTTTAGCTGCAGTAAAAACGCTCTTGACATCAGAACATAAAAATATTTTTTTCGTTTTAAATGAACAAGAGGCAACCTAAACTAATTCTGAATGTGACAATTTTCAAGCAAAACCTTGCTAACTGATCGTCTTTTATTGAAAGAAAATAGACCGAAAAGCTCTTAATAATCAAACATTTCACGAGTAAAAGAACTATTACTCATACGTGAGTTTTCACATCTGTACATATACTACATCTAAAACAATTTACAAAGGGTTTGTAGTGCACTAGAGTTTCTTACAAATGATGGCAGCCATGTCAAAATCTTGCATACTATATACTATATCAGCAGTCCCGGTGGCGCAGTGGTCTAAGCGATGGCTTGTGATCATGCGTCCGAGATGGGTCCGGGTTCGAATCCCGCTGAGGCATGGATGTTGTGTTTGTCTTACGGCACTGGCTCTGTCTCTTCCCTGGAACCAGTGGCCTGTGGCGCTGTGGTCTAAGCGACGGCTTCTGATCACTCGTCCATGATGGGTCCGGGTTCGAATCCCGGTGAAGCATGGATATTGTGTTTATCTTACGGCACTGGCTATCTCCCTTCCCTGGAGCCAGTGATCCTAACTTTTTTCTTTTTTTTTGGTTGGAGGTTTAACGACCACCGTGATAAACTCAATGGGCTATAAGCAGTCGCCCGTACCTAATTTAGGGTCACTGGTTACAGGGAAGGGAGAGAGCTAGTGCCGTATGACAAACACAGCATTCTTACTTCACCGGGATTAGAACCCGGACCCCTTTCGGACGAATATTTTTTTTATTTTTTTATTTGAGGTTTAAAGACCACCGTGAGCAACTCAATGGGCTATAAGCAGTCGCCCGTCCCTAATTTAGGGCCACTGGTTTTAGGGAAGGGAGAGAGCCAGTGCCGTAAGACAAACACAACATCCATGCCTAACGGGATTTGAACCCGGACCCCTTTCGGACGAATGATCAGAGACCATCGCTTAGACCACTGCGCCACCGGGGTGGCATCCTAAATTAGGGGCGAGCCGTTGCTTATAGCCCATTGAGTTGCTCACGTTGGTCGTCAGACCTCCAATCAATCAATATACTACAACGTTCAAAAAAGGAAGTTCGTACAAACAATTGCTGTTGTTTTTTTTTCTTTTTTTATTGAAGGTTAAACGACCACCGTGAGCAACTCAATGGGCTATAAGCCGTCGCCCGTCCCTAATTTAGGGCCACTGGTTCCAGGGAAGGGAGAGAGACTGACACAACATCCATGCCTCACCGGGATTCAAACTCGGACCTCTTTCAGACGGATGATCCGAAGCCATCGCTTAGACCACTGCGCCCCCGGGGCGGCATTTTGAAATCAATGCCCAAAGGATCAGGTAAGAATTATAATTACCGTCAGCTTTTCGGAAAAATAGAAATCTGAATTTGCCATTAGCGTGAGTATAAAATAATTCCTACTCTTTGTATTTTCGCAAACTGAAGAACAAGTAGACGCAAACATTTTAAACCTACGCTCGTAATTAATATGAAATCATTATGGTTTCTCATCGCTTTTTCTTACAAAACCACTAATCGAAAGATATTATTTTTTTTAATTATTTTATGTCCCGACATTCCCTGCTCAGATTAAATATATATTATAATACCAGTTCTCTTATCAAAAAGTAAAAGCGAGATGAAAAACCATAAGTTCAATTTTCTGAGAAACTTAGTTCTTCAACATAAGTGTCCGTAACTAGGTTAAAAAATTCTTTGAAACGGGCTCGTTTTAATAATTTTTCAAAACGAACTGCATCTATTTCGAAATTCTGTAGGCGCAGGAAAACAATATTAGTAGTTTCATATTGACCTCCTATGAGCAACGGAAAAATATAGGTAGAACTCTTTCCAATGATAAATTATTTATGAGATAAAGACTTTAGCAGGCATTTTGGATTTCAAAATCATTGAATTTGGTCTTTAAACGTTCTCTCAAATCGTTGCCCACAAATAATAATTCTTAGTTTGAAAGCTGTGAATAAAAATTTTACGAATTATATATACTTATTTCTATTGTATAAGTATCTGCTAATCGAATAAGTAATGCGAACTGTACTGAAATAAAGCGGCCAACCTGTCTCTTCCAGCTTGAAGTATGATGGCACTGGTTTAAAAATTATGATATTGGGAACGTCTAACAGGAGTTTTGGGTTTTTTTTCTTTTCCTTTATTATTATCAGCATTAATTAAAATGTTGTAAAATTCAATAACTCAGCTTCTTTTCAGTACGTAGAACCTATGCATTATTTGTTTAAATATTTGCATGCTGCATTAAAACTAGAAAATAACAAATAATAAAAACAAGTTATTAGATGAAACAAAATACAACTCACTTATCACAGCATGTATAGAGGACATCTGGATAAATTTAAAACATGAAATGACTGTGTGTTCACACAAAGGAAATCAATATGTTAAATGTTACAGAACCAACGAAATTGAAACACATACCGTAGGGGCGGTCATGTAATGCTTTTATATACACATAGTATACAATGTACCAATATTTCCTGCCTTGGAAAATCCCGTCTTAAAAATAAAGGCTTATTCCGCTGACATAGAAGGGGATAAAACTGCGAAATTTGCTGTCCACTTCACTAGCGTGTCAGTTCAGTTTTATAAAGTACCGCGGATTTCAAATATCTCTTGTCCTTTTATTGGTTTTTCGCGTCTTCGTAGCTCTGTGGTTTAGCAATGTTTTTACATTTGCATTCCACCTTGCAGAATTTGCTGGAGATATTGAGATGCTGTGAAAAATAAATTATTGCATACATACATCGCACTACAAAGATACCATTTATACACTGTATTATAACAAGTTCCAGACGTATTGTAAATCATCACAGTAAACTACTTGCACATAGCCATTGTGATAAAATTTGTTTTATGTTCGATGAGGTTCTCAAATTTGCACTAAATTCTGTCAAGATTAGACTCAAACTCAGAACGCTATATGAAATTGGAAAAATATTGCTACCAAAATTTAGAAAATGAAAATGGTGGGATTAGAAATATCCCTGAACACACACTGCTTTCGGTAAATTTTATTAAATTATACGCGAAGCGTTTAATAAATTGAAATCTAGCATTTATGTCCCTTGTATTCTGGAAATATTCTGCCTTGTGTTTTTAGCACGGTTCTTTCTTTGAAAAACGATTTTAACGATATTTAGAAAATGAAAATGGTGGAGTTAGAAATAGCCATGAACACAGACACACACACACACACACACACACACACACACACACAATACATGTCTTCTGTGAACTTCATTAAGTCATACCGGAAGTGTTCAATAAATTGACAGCTAGCGTGTCTGTTTGGTTCTTCTATTCTAAAATTATTCTGCAGTTTGAGTTTTACACAATTCCCACTAGCATCAGAGCACTCATTATATCTTCGTTCCTAATGCGCGACATTTCTACAATACTGTGTAAAATTATTTAGAGTCTTACAATAAAAGCTTTTAACCCTTCAACCGGTTGGAACGAATTAACTCCGGCTTAGCAAAATGGGCTGAAATCAGCTCGAACGAATACATTCCCTGTCGGAGAAGTGCGGTGAACGCGGCTGGAACGAGTGCTAACCCCTGCGCATCAGAAAGTGTTGCTTTCCAGTTAGTTTTGTAATTCCTTGTGGTTTTTTCGGGGATGATTGACACTAATCCTTTTTGACTGACTACCTGCTAAAAGAGCTATAACAATGATGACAAACCTAATAAAAAAAGAGAAGATGTTCGAGTCGCTAGTTTCTACGCAGTGGCATGATGTTCGTGTCAGGAGCACAAGCCCTTCCCCCATCATTCCTTGGTGTCAGGGGAATTAGCCCATCCCCATGTTTCTGTGGTTTAGAAGTGTTGCGCAGCAAAGAATGCCTTATCGTAAGTGACAGGTCTATGGCCAGTACTGCTGAGATGAGAAAGTGAAGAAATCTTTGGAAGTAGCTTTCGTAAAACCCGGCCGCTATGTGAAAATTTCTGTTTGAGGAGCGCAGAAAAATTTGGGTGTTACTTAGTTCAGGTACATCGGCCGCTTAAAGGATTAAGCGTGTGCGTGAAAATTTCTTTGTAATATGCCTTGAATTTCTCCGTGGTCGTTATTTGTAACCATATCGAAAATTGTTCGTTATCCAGCAGACATTTTTTTATTTCTCCAGAAGTGTAGAATGCCTCATTGGAAAGTGACAGTTCAGTATCTGGTCCAGAAAAGGCTAACGAGATGAGGATTTTGTGTTGAAGTTAAAAAAAAAAAATTAAATGCATACACTGAGTGGCCACTACATTATAACCACCCCTTCAGTACTTCGTTGGGCCTTTAATACTGCGTCGATTCTTCGTGGCATGGACTCCACGAGATGTTTATAGGTGGTTTGTGGAATCTGAGACCATGTTTGATGAATAGCACTTTCCAGGAGTGTAAGATTGCAGGGTTGTGGATCCAGCTGTCTGATGGCTCGTTCAACTTCATCCCACAAATTCTTAATGGGGTTGAGATCTGGAGATTGTGGTGGCCACCTAAGCAAAGTAAACTCACCGGCATGTTCCTGAAACCAATGCTGTACAATACGAGCACTATGGCAGGACGCATTATCTTGTTGAAAGTAGCCATCTCCATTGGGATAAACCATCCACATGACAGGAAGCACTTGGTCCGCAACGATGTTTAGATATGATGTGTCAGTCAGACACGAAATAAAGAGCCCAAAGCATGCCAGAAAAACATTCCCCAAACCATAACGTTGCCTCCACCAGCTTGAAGGGTTGTAGCAATGCATTCGGGGTATATGCTTTCGTGCTGTTTCTGGCCATCGGCATGGTGCAACTGAAAACGTGATTCATCGGACCACATAATTTGTTTCCAATTATCGACTGTCCAATCCTTGTGCTCCTCTGAGAACTGGAGCCGTTTTCTTTTGTTAACTGCAGACAACAAAGGTGTTCGAACAGGCTTTCGGTTGCCATATCCCATCCGATGCAGTCTACGGCTAACAGTGCGTGCAGCGATCATTTGAGGGAATTCTTGATTAAGATGGTCTGTAATTTGCTGCACTGTTGCCTTTCTGTTGTCTATTAGCAGTCTGCACACTCTCCGTTCCGCCCGAGCAGTCACTAGTCGATGACGACTACACGTTGCACGTAGAGATCCAGTTTTTTGGCTGACAGTCCAGTATTTAAACACTTTAAGAACAGTTGGACTGGAACATTTCACGAATGCGGCGGTTTCGGTGATACTCGCTCCATGGCTGCGAGCAGCTACAATCATCCCACGTTGAAAGTCCGTCAAATCGCATTTTTTACCCATGTCGTCACCCAAAAATCAGTTCTACTACTGTCGCAAGCACTAAGCTTTCCCTTTTTATACTAGTCTCGCCCTCTGGCGGCATCAGCGTGCAGCCATAGCTCATTTGCTTAAAACTGTCAGGTGGTCATAATAAAGTGGCTACTCAGTGTATATAGA
This sequence comes from Macrothele yani, assembly GCA_039090855.1. Taxonomy (NCBI): domain Eukaryota; kingdom Metazoa; phylum Arthropoda; class Arachnida; order Araneae; family Macrothelidae; genus Macrothele; species Macrothele yani. The sequence goes on from CM077001.1 coordinate 27,920,687, forward strand.
TATCGCATTTCCACATTGAAAATACATTATTTTACAAAACCTTGATTCGTTCCACTTCATTTAATCATCTGCTGTCCTATCAACTATAATACTGCGAAGTTACACTGAGATTTTGTGACTGGTCTTGTTGCCTGTGTCACAACCGTCTGCTTCGTCCGTTTTAAATCCTTATGTTGTATTGTGATATAAAAAGGCCGCTTAATCCAGAAAGAAATTAAAAGTTACTAAACAATTTTGAAAAATTTCTATACCTATGTTAATTACGAAGCATAATACATTTTGAGGTCTGCATTTTTCAACAACGTAATTCGCATCACTCAATGGTAGTCTAATTTTTGTTCTATCCGTGGGTGAATGTTTGAAGCAAATATTGATTTCAAAATATATCTTAAATACAGCATGTTCGGTAAAGAACATTCTCAAAAGAAATTATTAAAACCAAATTAATATGTATACACGCATTCTGCTCAAAATTCAACTATTACTTTCAATTTCATTGGCACTATTTTGCATGTGAGTGAGTATTTTAGGGGATTAGGAAACTTCGAATTCGTGCAGAAATAGTCAAAAGTAATAGAGGTAGTTGCCTTCAATGCACGATCCTGATAAGTAGTCACTCGCAATGAAAATTTAAATTCCTTGGCTGAATTTAAAAATTTTATTGTATATTCAAATATTAGAACTTTCAGGTTTCCCTAGAACCCATCATCAGATACAGAAGAAGGAATAAGTTTAAATAGAATGTTACGTGCCATGATATATACATCAGATATTAATATGACATAATGTCACGTGGCATCAAATTGTCAAACAACTTGGTATGTATCATGAAATAAAGAAAATAAAGGAAATGGAATGCAGGTATACATACAATACTGCATTGTAAAAATAAAGGAAAGTTAATAGATAACTAAATTAATTGTGTTCTCCTCATCTAAGGATACAACAAGGAGCACTATAGCAGAAATCCATATTAAGTGATTTCGTCCTCAGTTTGTCTCGTATTCGGACCTGTAAATAGTTTCCAGATTGTCGGTATAGATATTGGAGCATTGTGACTGCAGCATAAATGTCTCTGAGTTGAAATTACAAAGCTCTCCGTGAACATTAATGAAGAGACAGCACTATGTGTTACAATGATTGAAAGGGTCAAGACAAAGCAGAAAGTTTAAGTCCATTCTTTACGGCGTATTTATGTTCATTTAGTCTTGTTGCTAGTGTACGTTTCGTAGATCCTATACATTTACTATCGGGAGTGTCATCATCAATACTTTTTAAGGGGATGCTGTAAACGCCAAATTTGTTTGGCTTTGTTACCTGGTCTCGATCTTTTTTAATTAACTGGAAAATGTTTGTAGTACGCATTACAAAATCCAGGTGAAATTTTCTGCAAATGGCTTTGAGAACAGGTGTTATGGTTGAATAGTAATCTATGGTACCGACATATCTACGAAGAGACATTTATGCTGTAATGACAATGATCCAGTATCTATACCGACAATCTGGAAACTATTTACATGTCCGAATACGAGGCAAACTGAGGACGAAATCACTTAATATTGATTTCTGCTATAGTGCTCATTGTTGTATCTCCAGATGAGAACAACACAATTAATTTAGTTATCTATTAACTTTCCTTTATTTTTACAATGCAGTATTGTATGTATACCTGCATTCCATTTTCTTTATTTTCTTTATTTCATGATACATACCATGTTGTTTGACAATTTGATGCCACGTGGCATTATGTCATATTAATATCTGATGTCTATATCATGTCACGTAACACTCTATTTAAACTTATTCCTTCTTCTGTATCTGATGATGGATTCTAGGGAAATCTGAATGTTTTAATACTTGTATATACAATAAAAATTTTAAATTTAGCCAACGAATTTAAATTTTATAGAATGTCCATTTTCTGATACTACTAGAAAAAAATTCACGTATTTTTAAACGAGGACCTGCAAAAAGCTAATTGTAGAATATTGAATGTATGAAACAAAGTTATTTTTATAAAATCCTTTGACTTAAATAAATGATCGAGAAAAATAGACGCTTGATTATAATCCCAGAATTCTTTATCAACAACTGAAAAGCCATTTTTTTCTCTTTAATTGAAGTCTTTTTTTTTTCTCTTTAAACAATTGAAAAGTCTTATTTTTTCTCTTTAACAATTTAAAAGCCATTTTTTTCTCTTTATTAAAAAACTATAAAATACCGTATTTCCGGCCGTCGTGGAAGCTATTTTTTTCTGAAATAAGCCTCAAAAATTTAGCATGCGTCCTGGAGACCAAAGGTTAGGCTTTTTGTAGGTCCATCCTAACCCTAGATGAAGGTTATCTATGCTAAAATGTTTACTGGTAAACCTTATTAATAACAAGTCTTTCTTCGTCGTGAAACACCATGGGATGTTTTTTTTTTAGAGTTCGCTTTTGCTTGGATGCATTTACGATTCAGCACGTGGTATATACTACGAGACCGCCACACACATATGGATTTGTAGATCAAAAGAGCCGCTCTAATGGTTTTTTGCACAAACGATTAAACAATTCTAACTCGCCTGTTAGAAAAGCTTTTCCCACAGTCGTAGCTGAAAAACAGGTGGTATCTTCGCTTGGCAATTCGTAGGAAAACCACTTAATAAGAAAAAATGACTTTTCGTTCTTAACAAGAACAAGCCGATAATTAGCCGTCGTTGGGGTATTACCGTAGTAAGATTTTTTTTGTTGTTGAAGATTTAACGACCACCGGGAGCAACTCAATAGACTATAAGCAGTGACCCGTCCCTAATTTAAGGCCACTAGTTCCAGGGAAGGGAGAGAGCCAGTGCCGTAAGACAAACTCAACATCCATGCCTCACTCGGATTCAAACCCCGACTCTTCACGAGCGAATGGTCATAAGCCAGCGCTTAGACCACTGCGCCTCCGGGCCATAGTAAGATTTCTCCTTTCTCCTTGTTTCTCTCTCAGTTCTTAATTCATTCCTTTCATGATGTCATTTTTGACTCATGTGACTCCAGTGCGGTGTTGCTGACCTCATATATAGAAGAAAAATTTGTATTGCTTTTTTTATTGGAATTTTAACGACCACCGAAACAACTCAATGGGCTATAAGCAGTCGCCCGCTCTTAATTTTGGGTCACTGGTTCCAGGTAAGGGAGAGAGCCAGTGCCGTAAGACAAATACAACATTTGTATTGCTTTTAATCTTTACAAAAGTGCTGAGACCTTATTTTTATGTCTATTCTTGTTTCTCAAAATTTTGCATTTTAAAATTGGGATGCGTCCTTGACGTTGGAGCGTCCATGACACCAGAAAATACGGTACATCTTATCTAATATTAAATGCATGTCAGTGGCTCGAAAAATAATACTTGCAGTGCAGCCGTTCACAAAAGTTCCTTTTTGCATTTTTTCTTACAAGAAACTGCTTTTACTCTTTTAAAAATTAATTTGATGAGAAAGCAACAATCACTTGCATATATGCTATCAAAACATTCCTTAGAAAGAAAATTCTAGTCTCATCTCAAAGAAAAATACTTGTACTGTTCCAATCTAACCACCCAACAATGAAATCTTAAAACTGTGGGATCAAAAATATAAATATAAAATATATTTAATTTCCTTTTCGATAGCAATATCATTTCCAGTTTCTAGAGCACTTTTCTTACATGTCAAACACTAATTAACTTCAGTTTCACTTGAAGCACTCATGGAGTGATAGACATTCCTATCTCCATGATATCAGTGGAGTTTTCGTCGTGGTGGATCCGATGATCGCTGGGATAAATCTCCTCGTGGCTGCCGTCGTCAATATCCTGTGGTGCCCCTCCGTCCTTGAAACACGAGGACTCGTAGTGCTTGTTCAGGTAGGACTTGAGTGCGAATGACTTATTGCAGCGTTGACATCGGAAGTGCTTGAAGGCGGAATGTGTCTGCATATGGGCGCGGAGGTTAGAGCGATCTGCGAAAGCCTTCCCGCAGTGGGCGCAGCCGAAAGGTTTCTCGCCCGTATGTGAACGCATATGTCCCTGTAGAAGCCACGGTCGAGAGAACGCCTTACCACACACGTTGCATTTATGGCTCAGATTGTGAGTTAGCACATGCATGGCGAGTGCAGGCATGCTGACGTAGATCTTGCCACAGGTAGGGCACTTTTTAGCCTGCGTCGAGTCCGGACTCCTGTGGGTCTGCTTGTGCCGGGAGAGATTGGACGATGTGGCGTAGTGCTTTCCGCACTCGGAACACTTATAGCGCGGCCGTTCATTACTAGTGACTACCGCACCTGCAGGAGCTTCTTTTCTTCTTCTTGAACGGCCATCTGTTATGAAAAATGCCTCGTAAGTGTAACCCACAGTCACCCCTGATGACGGAGGCACATCCTCTGATAGTCTGTGATGGTCGTAAAGAAAGCGTGGGCTACCTTCCCCACTGCTCGTACTGCCATGGTTACTGCCCGCGTCACTGATACTGCCGGATGGACTGGGGCCGTTTCTCTCTAAGGAAACAGGATCCACATGTTCAGCGTCAGTTCTCGCAGTCAGAGACACTTGGTCTCCAACATCTACTTTGTTCAGGTAGACATAGTCCCTTGATGCGTCCGGCGACGACAGGTCATATATATACCCTGAAAGGAAGATATAAATTATTAACAAAACATCAAATTTTAGAAAACTAACGTATAATACTACCAAGAATACATAGGTCATCTGAAATTGTGCTAGGAAAGTGATACCACACAGTAAGACTTACAGGATTGGGAAAGAACAATGTGATCACCACGCTCAGAGACTTGACTTTTATTGCAGCAGCGTATGTCGCAGTAAGCAAAGGTATCCATCCACCACTCATGAGTGAAATACTGGGTTACACCATAAATACAAATTTTGATGATGACAATCCGTTTTTTGGTGTAAATATGACAAGTATGGTAAGTCAGATGATTATATTCAAATTAATCGGAAGCTTAAGAGTTGGCCTTTCTGGGTGGTGTAGTGGTTGGCATACCCTAGCGCTATCTGGGAGACGCAGGTTCGTTTCCCGCTTCAGGACGACGAAATTTTCAAGTTTTCGGATATTATCTGACTTACCATCCATGTCATATTTGCACCAAAAAACGGATTGTCATCATCAAAATTTGTATCCACCACTTTTTGGTTGTAATAGCTCTGTTTTGAACCTCAAGGTCCTGTTAACCCTCCAAATGGAAGGAGTTTTAGAAGATGCCATGCGAACTTTTTTTCACATGAATAACAGACCGGAAGCGTCTTGTCTTTCTGTAGTATTCTTCGTCGTTTAGATGTCCATATATGCGTTCTCGCCGCTTTTGAACCGATTTCCGATGGACACATTGCGTCGTCGTCGCTTTGGGCACAGAAATCTACGACCGTATATATACGTGCTGGCCACCCGGGTGGTTGAGAGTATATTTAAACTGTCTTGTTGCAAAATGTCTTTCAGGATGACGACGAAATAAGCAACTTAACAAACTTCGAAAGAGGGATAATTCTTGATGGCCGGCTAGTTGTTGCCTCTGTGACAACAGTCGCCAGGGTATCGAGAGCTATTGTATCTATCGCGAAGACAGCATACCGTTTTCGTGGCAAAACCTCTTCTGCTAAACAAAAGAGCTGCCGGAAAACGACCCTGACTGACATAGATAGGAGAGCATTAAGAATTGTTACCCGTAATAAAAAAGACCACGGCGCTGAAAATTAGTGAGGATCTCAATCTGAATCTCCAGATACCAGTATCAACGGAAACAGCGCGCAGGGAACTGCATAAACAAGATATTCATAGCAGAGCTGCTATTTTAAAACGTCTGGTGACCAGGGTGAATGCACAATGGCGACGACGGTAGTGCCAGGAGCATACAATATGGGCTGCCGATGCATGGAGGCATCTAATGTGGTCGGATCAATCCACATTCACATTATTTCCCAGCGCAGGACGTGTTTAGGTGTGGAGAACACCGTCAGAAGCGTACAACCCAGACTGTCTGCTCCCAACAGAGCAGCGCGCTGGTGATTCTGTGACTGGCAGGGCGTATGAAGCCATTTTGGCTGGCCAAGTCCATCCAATGGCTCAGGCACTGTTTCCTGCAGGGAATGCCATCTATCAGGGTGATAACGCCCCAATTCACAGAGCTCGGAATGTCCAATCGTGATTTGAGTAACTGAACTTTCACACCTTCCTTGGCCTCCCTAATCACCAGACTTAAACATCGTTCAGCACTGTGTGTTGGAAAACATAGTAAAATCCCACTATCGTCCTCCTGCATCTCTCAAGGACCTGAAGCATCTTCTGCATGGAGAATGGTGTAACATCCCACTAGCCACCATCTAGGATTTGTATGCGTCTATTCCAGGGAGCATTATGGAGGTTTTGAATGGTAAAGGTAGCCCCATACTCTATTAGGCACGCAAAACCTTCTTTTCCAAGGTTGTCCCATTATTCTATCCAGCCTCTGTGTGTAAGCTTGCTGTTGCAGGCGATAATTCTTATTTCCGTTCGAGTTCTATAATTAAACCTAATTGCAGCTCGTTGCGGTAGTTGCGAAAGGAACTGTATCTCACAGAATGTATTAAAAGCAGTTACGTTATTCAATGTGTTCTTCATTACTATCTAATGCTCGTAACTGGTTTGTCCTGGAATTATTTTTGCTGTTGAATTAATTATGATTACTATATTTTCTTTTGTCATCTGCACGTTCTACTTTAGTTTTCTTTCGTTTCATTTTCCTATCACTCATGCGTCCCATCTCAGGAGTCATTTTCTCTCACGGATTCCCCAATTCTCTCTACGATTTCGTTTCCCTTCAAAATATTTCTCCTTTCTCGACATGACCTCAATCTCGTCCGGCCCTCTCTCCCTCCAATCTTCGTACTTTCGCTATTATTTTCCGTGTTTTTCTGACGCTTCGAACATTAATAAGTTTATTTAGCCGTTTTGATCCCCTTTCGGTTCACTATGTACCATAACATGATCGCTTTGAAGGCCAATAAAACCATATAACAATTAAATATTTCACCAACGTGCTAACACCTACTAATCACCATTCCAGATCTGGCAGAAAACATCTTAAAAGCGATTTTCTACTCTGACGATGAAAAGACCTATTATTGAATATTTCCTACTTGGAAATGCTAAAATCTTTGAAACTCCTTTAACACTTGCAAAGTGGCAATTAAGAAGAAGAATTACTTTTGGGGCAAACTTCAGAAATCTGAGTTGAAGCAACTTAAATTTGTATCAGTCAAGTATATACGAGCATATACATATATTGCTGGAGCAGGATTGAACATCCGTTTTTAAATAAATGTGAGAGAACACAATCAACATTAATGTTTTACTTCAGCGAAATACCTCGGTCAGTTGTAATAATTGAAGCGCCGTTCAAGAGAAAATATTTTTTATGTAGTTAAGTGTTTCAAAAACGAAGGTGCTTGAATAATACGATCGAACCATGTGTGAATTTCACACTAATAATGTATAAGAGCCAAATGGGTTTTTGGAGTTCCACATAGAGATAAAAATGTGTCGGAACTATATTGGGCAGCTAATTTAAAATTGGCATATGGTTTGTGAAATGTATATACGCATTACTATAAATGTCATAGATGCATATATAGGATGTTCAGGATATACAATGTTGTTTATAAAATTACATAATTCGTCATTTAGCCCTTGTTTAGGCAACGCTTTCCGCGGAAAATGATGTTCACGTATTAAAATAGCTGGTACCGTTCATTTGAAAGAATTCGTTTTTCACACAGGGTTAGGAAGTTCTGCATATTGGCATTTCTGTTCGCGTTGGAATCATTTCAAAAATTGGATTTTCTGAAAGTCCATGCAGTAACTTAAATAAGGATAAAAGTTAAGAAATGTGATATAAAATATAATATTTTTTTAAAAAATAATTTTACCAACAGAATTCAAACTGTAGTGTTTTATTTCCATTACTGAAGTGTAACTACAAATATTGCTTTGTGCTTTTCTCTCAAAGAAACACACTATTACAGCACGAGTAAATAAGAACAAAAGTTAAGAAATGAGGATAAATGTATCAAGAAATATATGAGGACAAAAGTTATAAAAAATAAAAAGTCAAGTATATGAAGACAAAAGCTATAGGAAGTTACGTACATGAGAACAAAAGTTATATGACATGAGAACAAAAGTTATATGACATGAGAACAAAAGTTATAAGGAATAAGAAGTTATAGGAAATGAGAACAAAAGTTATAAAAAATAAGAACAAAAGTTATAAGAAATGAGAACAAAAACTATAAGAAATGAGAACAAAATCTTTAAGAAATAATATTATGAAGTTATGATAGTTACAAGTTATAATAAGTAATGATAGAATAAGTTATAATAGTTACAAGTTATAATAAGTTATAATACTTATAAGTTACAATGTTAAAGGTTTACAAGTTATAATAGTTATAAGTTTACGAGTTACAATATTTATAAGTTTAAAAGTTAAAATAGTTATAATAGCTATAAGTTATAATAGTTACAATAGTATATAAGTTATAATGGGTTATAAAGTTATAATAGTTATATATGTTGTAATAGTAATAACTTGGTTTATAGTAATAGTTACGAAGTCATAGCAGAAGTTATAAGAAATTATATTATGAGAACAAAAGTTATAAGAAATTATATTATGAGAACAAAAGTTATAAGAAATTATATTAGGAGAACAAAAGTTATAAGAAATTATATTATGAGAACAAAAGTTATAAGAAATTATATTATGAGAACAAAAGTTATAAGAAATTATATTAGGAGAACAAAAGTTATAAGAAATAAGAAGCTACATAAGTATAGGAATACAAAAGTAATAAGAAATAAGAAGTCAAGTATATGAGAACAAAAGTTAAGAAGTATGGATAAAAGTTAAGATAAGGACAAAAGTGAACCTACATAAGGACAAAAGTTAAGAAATGTGATGTAAAAATAATATATTTTAAAATAATTTTACCAACATAATTAAAGCTGAAGTGTTTTATTTCCATTCCTAAAGTGTAACTGTAAATATTGCTTTGTGCTTTGCTCTCCTGAAAACACCCTATTACTGCACGACTTTTCAAGGTGAAGTGGAACAATTTAGAAAAGAGCCTTGATTTAGGGTAAAACAAAGAGAGGAAGAAAGGCGCCGAGAGGAAACTTTGATTGTTGAGAAAAGTCTGACTTTAAACTAACGATAGATCACAGAAGCTTTTAAAGTTCGATTGAAAGTGGGCTTGTTCGTAGAACACGTATCTGTGCTTTGCGAGGAAGTTGCGCTCAATCCTTGGATATTCTCTCTGTTTCCCTGCTGTCCACACCCGGGCGAATGAAGAGCAAAAGCGAATGCCAGTACCAGAGAAAGAGAGAAGAAGCCAGGGTGAAAGGACGTGTAAACATAAGCTCTTTACTCTTCCGAGAACACTAAGAACACTTTCAACTTCACCTGACACGTCTGCTTAGAATCACTTTTTCACCTGTGCTGGCTCATCATCACCTCAAACGAAAACAACTCACACAGAAAGAAAATGCGCTGCAACAAACTTAATTTTTAAGTGACACTGCTGCAAGGAAGCACTTAGGATTGAGCTGTCTCTGTTTTCTTTGGCAGGCTGTTGAACTTCGCTTGCTGATTAATAATACCGACAGCATGAAACATGATATACTTCCTCAAGAAAAATACTCAACAACGCATTGAAACTGAACGCGTGAAAAAAAGATCTTAAAAGCGGTGAGGGTTTAGGAAAACATACTGCAATACCTGCAATGCTTTATGGCTTTTTCTTACTGATTCAAAATACTAACAGCACTGAAATTACACAATGCAGCACAAAATATTCTAAAATTCCATGAAATTGAAGCTCTGAGAAATTCATTATGAAAAAGAAGTTTAGGAAAACATGTAATTTTCTTAGTGTATTTAAAACCAAAGTTATGGTTTTTGAGCTGTTAGCACTGAATGTGATATAAGTCTAAATGGCATAGTGATTGACAAGGTGAATGCGTTTGTGTATATAGGAAGCATGTTTGATAGAGAGAACACATTGTATGGTGAAATTAGTAGGCGAGTTTGTTCGTCATTGAAAGTCATGGCCGCTCTGAGAGGTTTTCACAGGAATAATGGATTCTCAAAAGAGCCCCGCATGGCTGTGTATGAAAGTGTAATGTTTCCTACTCTGATGTATGGCAGTGAAACCTGGCTACTACAGAAGAAACGTAGGATGGTTTGTGTGCTGGAGAAATGCGTTACTTACGGGAGGTTTGGGGAAGACACGTTCTGATCATGTGATGGGTTGCAGTTGTGTAATGTGAAGTAAAATGTTGTTAGCAAGGTGGAGACTAATATGATTTGGCAGTTTAAAACAATGAATGATGAGATGCTTACTAAGAAAATTCTTTTAACCCAAGTGGCAGGAAGGAAAGGCAGAGGAAGGCCAAGTAAGTCACGGGAGGATCACATTCAGGAGTGTCTGCATGAGAAAAAAATTATGAGTGTGAAGTATAGAAAGTCTTGTGAACGTCGTGTGATGGATATCATTGAAGCCAAAGTTGTGTATTAAGATCACTGTAAATGGAGAAGTTTGATATGGCAAGAGTAAGTAAATAATCAGTTAAAATGTATTTGGTAGTTTGTATTTCTTTGTGACGCTAACCTATTAATCTCAGAGAACAGCTTCGTGATATACGTATATATGCAGATATCAGCTAAATGTATATCTATCACCAAAACACTAGCATTACTTAAATATCAATACTCTTGCAGTGTTGCAGCGTAGCGTTATGTTGTGCCCCTGATAGCTTAATCAACATATACTGGGTGATCACTGAATCATGAGTACCTACCTAATACTCCGTAGGTCCTACTTTCGCCCTCGATACAGCTGCTATCCGACGTGGCATCGATTCAATAAGGTGCCAAAGTAGTTGGGAGGTATGACCAACCGAGATGCGTGTAATGCTACCTTCAATGCAGGTGTTTGGTGTATCGAGAAACCTAACAGGCCGTTCCATAGTGTCCCGCTAGTGCTCTAAGGAATTGATATCGGGGCAGTTCTGAGGCCAGCCGATATACTGGGAGTCTTAACTACGACCCTCAAACCATTTCTGCATAACGATGGACATGTGGCTCCGCGCAGTATCATCTTCAGAGACACTGCCACCATACGGAAAGAAGTGCAAAATTTCTTGGTGTACAGAGTCAGTAAGTGATTCACAATAGTGAGCACCAGTCATACCTTGTTCCATATGCACCAGGGAAACCAAGGTCCTGCAAGGTAAGCATGCCCTACACCATACAACCGCATCCACCGCCTTGCGCTGTGGAGACCATGCTGGATGGATCGAGTATATCATGTTGTGCACTGTGGAGACCATGCTGGATGGATCGAGCATATCATGTTGTGCACTGTGGAGACCATGCTGGATGGATCGAGCATATCATGTTGTGCACTGTGGAGACCATGCTGGATGGATCGAGCATATCATGTTGTGCACTGTGGAGACCATGCTGGATGGATCGAGCATATCATGTTGTGCACTGTGGAGACCATGCTGGATGGATCGAGCATATCATGTTGTGCACTGTGGAGACCATGCTGGATGGATCGAGCCTATCTTGTTGTGCACTGTGGAGACCATGCTGGATGGATCGAGCATATCATGTTGTGCACTGTGGAGACCATGCTGGATGGATCGAGCATATCATGTTGTGCACTGTGGAGACCATGCTGGATGGATCGAGTATATCATGTTGTTTGCACCAAACACGTATACGACCATTCACGGAGTGGAATAAAAACACGACTCGTCAGACCAGCACACTTTTTTCCCAGTCATCCAAGGTCCAACTTGTATGAATATTGCACCAGGCGAGGCTTTTGCGCCGATGAACCATGGTTCGAAAGGGATGTCTTCGGGGTCGTGTGCTTTTATCGCCCATACATGCGAGCATGCAACGTATGATCATTCCAGATATTGTTCCGGGGTAATCTATGTTGTATTGGGTAGTCATCTCTTGAAAGTTGCTGCGTCTTGCGACCCGTGCGTGTCGTTGGACCAGATACTCACTTCTCACATCAACCTTTCGGTGTCCTGTGCAGTATTTGTCCTTGTAACTTTTTTCACCGCTTTCACGCCAATCCTGATATTTTATAACTACGGCGGCTCGCGAAGAACCCACCATGGCAGCCGTTTGGAAAATCGAGGCAGCCGTTCTCTGAGCTCCTACCATCGGTCTTTTCTCAAAGAGCCATAAATCCTTGTGTTTACCTATCAAGCTGCGAACTTTACTACCTACTGCTCTACTCACACCTTAAACATGCTGCATCGATTGACTAATCGCCCCCTCTTGGAAAAAAGCATACCAAATAAAAGCAGATATGAATTTTTATATAATGAAAATACAGCTACAGATAACATACAGATACTAGTACAGATAACATACAGATATTAGTACAAATAACATACATACTGATAATCATCTGTAATGAAAACAGATGATTATCATCATAATCATTATGATAAAGATTACGATCATAATAATTATAATATCATCACAAATCAAAATTACTATAACAATCCATCAGGGATCAGTATATGAAATATATATAGACCCAGCTACAATATATGTCATTTGTTTTCATGTATGTATGTATGTATGTATGTATGTATGTATGTATGTATGTATACATACGTATGCATGCATGTATGTATACATACGTATGCATGCATGTATGTATACATACGTATGCACGTATGTATGTATACATATGCATGCATGTATGAATGTATACATATGTATGCATGTATGTATATATATATATATATAAATATGTATGTATATACTGTATATAGGAGTGGCTACAGCACTATAGATCATATCTATGTACTGATAGAACTAATTGAAAGAGCAAGGTAATATAAACTTACATTATGCATGGCTTTTATCGGTTATAAAACGGCCTTTCATTCGGTAAAACCATTAGCAGTTACAATGGCTTTGAAATCCTGTGGTATTCAAGATTCATACATTAACATTATTTATAACATCTATGAAAATAGAAGCGCAAAGATTTGGCAATTTCAGAATACAGCACCCATAAAAATTGGAAAGGGAATGAGACAAGGTTACACTATATCTCCCAAACTCTTTAATGCCACTTTGGAAAATGTCTTTCAATCACTGAACTGGGAAAACAAAGGGATAAGGATTAATGGAGATTATCTAACTCACCTTCGTTTTGCTGATGACGTAGACATTTTTGCAACTACCCCATCAGAGCTGCAGAGTATGATCCAGGAACTTGCTAACAAGAGTAAAAAAGTGGGAATAAAAATGAACTTTCAGAGGACATATGTGATGTGCAATGCTGCTTTTACAAGAAACAAAGATTTATCGATTGATGGGGAAAAGCAGGAGATAACCAATACCTACATTTATCTTGGACAGCAGATATCAAGTGAAAAATTAATCGGCGAATAAAACTTGCCTGGAGAGTTTTTCGAAGAAACGGTATAATTTTCTAGAGCAATATGCCATTATGTCTCGAAGGAAAAGTGTTTGATCAATGAATCCTTCCAGTGCTTACGTATGGTGCAGAGACGTGGACCTTAACTAAAAGAAACAAACAAAGACTGCAGACAACTGAAAGAAGCATGGAGAGGTGCATTTAGTGTAACCAGGAGAGATAAGAAGAGGAACTCGTGGATCAGAAAAATGACAAGAGTGGTAAACATCATGATCAGAGTAAAATCCCTGAAATGGCAATGGGCTGGATATATTGCCAGAAGGACAGACCATCGATGGACAGCTGAAATTTTAGACTGTGTTCCAAGGGACAGGAAAAGATCCAGAAAAAGACCACATGGGAGATGGGTGGATAAATTTCGAAAGTATGCGGGATAAACAAGGAGGAGACTGGCACAAGACAGACCGTTGTGGGAGACACTTGGGGAGACCTTCGTCCAGCAGTGGATTGATAATGGTTGACAATGATGATGATGATGCATATAAGATACCCCTTTCAGCAAACTCAAACTCGAAAACTCAAAAACGAACCAAAGTTCGGAACGAAGCACCGAAGATACACCCAACGCGAAAAACAGCAAAGGTTCAAACCAAATCACAAAACAAATGAACCTGTAGACCAGCTGAAGTAACATCCAGCAAAGATTTAATTCAGGCACCTTTACAAACAACTAAAAACAGGGTAAACCCGAAAAAATTCAAATGCCCACCCAAACTTCACAGAACAAAGCAAAATCTTCTTAAAATAAAATATACCTAAAAAAGTTGAAACTTACCAGAACAGGAATAAAAAACCAGCGTGTCATACTCTTCTGGGGAACGCAGCCATGTATCTATATATACATATGTATGTATGTATGTATGTATGTATGTATGTATGTATGTGTGTGTGTATACATACATATGTATGTATGTACGTATGTACCTATGTATGTATGTGTGTATACATACATATGTATGTATGTATTTATGTATGTGTGTATACATACATATGTAGTATGCATATATGCATACATACATACATACATTAGTATGTATACATATGTATGAATGTATATATGTCATATGCATGCATGATTTCCATGTCATATAAATGAAAGTTTATAGCATTATACAGTATACATTATAATATAAATTTTATTCACTGCTCAGACATCGATTTTTCCGATATATATATATAACAATATATATATATTGTTATATATATATCGGAGATTATATATATATGAAGATTTATCGATTGATGGAGAAAAGCTGGAGATAACAGACACGTACGTTTATCTTGGACAGCAGATATCAAGTGAGGGTCACATTGATGAAGAAATTAATCGGCGTACAAAACTTGCCTGGAGAGCTTTTGGAAGAAACAGCATAATTTTCAAGAGCAATATGCCATTATGTCTTAAAAGAAAAGTGTTTGATCAATGCATCCTTCCAGTGCTTACGTATGGTGCAGAGACGTGGACCTTAACTAAAAGAGACATACAAAGGCTGCAGACAACTCAAAGAAACATGGAGAGGTGCATACTTGGTGTAACCAGGAGAGATAAGAAGAGGAACTCGTGGATCCGAAAAATGACAAGAGTGGAAGACATCATGATCAGAGTTAAATCCCTGAAATGGCAATGGGCTGGACATACTGCCAGAAGGACAGATCACCGATGGACAGCCGAAATTTTAGATTGGATTCCAAGGGACAGGAAAAGACCCAGAAGAAGACCACATGGGAGATGGGTGGATGAAATTCGAAAGTATGCAGGGGTGACATGGAGGAGACTGGCACAAGACAGACCGTTGTGGAGGAAACTTGGGGAGACCTTCGTCCAGCAGTGGATTGATAATGGTTGACAATGATGATATATACACTGAAGTGCCAGAAAAACTTGTACACCAGCCTAAGACTTGGTAGGTCCCCCACGGGAGCGCAGGACTGTAGAAATACGACGGGGCATGGAAGACACCTAGCTTCTGGAAATATGATGTAGGTAATGCTTACCATAATTCCTGCAGAGCATTCCACAAGTCGAGTGTATTCCGAGGTTTTGGATTCCTGTGTTCGATAGCGCGTTCCATGGCATCCCAAATGTGTTCTATGACTTTCAGATCTGGGGACTTGGGTGGGAATAGCAACACCCCAAACTCAGATGAATGCTCCTCTAACCATAATGTGGCATCCCGGCAATTGTTTGGAGGTGCATTGTGCTGTTGGAACAGGCCCAACCCATCAGCATGAATGCAGGACATGAACGGGTGTACTCGTCAGAAAGGATGCGCACATAGCGTTGGCCGGTCACAGACGTTTGTAGGCGTACCAGGGGTCCCAATGAAGCCCAGCTAAACACACCCCATACCATTACGAACCCTCACCAGCCGGTACAGTTTCCTGTTGACAGGCGGGATCCATGGCTTCATGGAGTTTGCGCCACACACGAATCCTCCCATCTGCTCGATACATTTGGAAACACGGCTTGTCAGACCAGGCTACTTGTTTCTAGTCATCAAGTGTCCAGTGGCGGTGTTGCCATGCACAAGCGTGGTGCATAGCTCTGCGTCGTGCACCCATCAAGGGGTTGTTTGTTGGTTGGTTGTTTGATTTTTATGGCGCAAGGGCCATGGTTGGCCAAAGAGCGCCAGAAACAAGACAAACAAATAGTATTAAAAGTGTGGTAAAAAGCTTAAAATCTGACTGATCATGTAAAACTGAAAAATGAGAACGATGGAAGGGCTGAAAAAGATAATGGAACAAACAGTATTAAAAACATGATACAATGATTAAAATCTAGCTGATTCAGTAAAACTGAGAAATGAGGATGATGATAAGGCTAAAATCTAGATACGTTTAAAATAGTCAATTTCTTTAAAAAATGAAAACACGGCAACAGAGTCACAGTGGTCATTGAGGAGCCGCTGCAGTGTAGCTGCGTCCTCGGTCAACAAATGAGAATGAAAGAAATGAAAACGTACATCACGAAAGCGAACACAGGTACACAGAAGATGAGTGACGGTGAGTCGGCAATTGCACGTCTCACACATCGGCGCAGTGTCCCATCAAGGGGACTCGAGTTGGGCGTCGGCTCCCAAAGCCCATATCATGCAAGGTACGTTGCACAGTTCGGACGCTGATGCTTGTTGAGGCTCTAGCATTGAATTCCGATGATACCTGCGAGAGTGTTGCACGCTTATCGTGTGAAACGATTCTTGGCAGCCGACGATGGTCACGTTCACCCAATTTCTTTTTACGGCCACACTGGTATCATAGGTAAGGAGGTTTAGCCGAAATTCTTGTAGTCACGGTACAATAGTCGTCCGTGAAAATCCGAACTTCGTTTCTGCCTCCGAAATACTATGGCCCATCTCACGAGCGCCAACTATGATACCGCGTTGAAAATTTCTTAAATCGTTATTACTTTTCATTCTCATGCAGAAAATAGTTCCGACAGCTGGCAAGGATGTCTATTATTTGATAAACGCACTGGCGGACGCAATCGAGTTCCCGCATAGGTGACGTTGCTATGTATTTTGCATAAGCTCGTCTGTACCAGTTTTTCTGGCACTTCATTGTATATATATATAATGATTATGATTACCATCATAATCTTTCAGATGATTATCACATCTGCATGTATCTGGTAACATACAGATATTAGTACAGATAACATACCAGATACGAGTGTTGAGTACTTGGCTTCAGACGCATGTACTCAACACGCATGCAAGGAGGGTGGGCAGGTGTGTTGAGTCGTCTGGCAGTGATCTCCTACACATTTTCTGTTGGGGAATTCAACATGTTCTCTGTCGCTGTTTTTTCCAAAAGCTACTACCTAAAGCTATTCAATATAGTTCACTTATAATATATTTTACTACCTACGTCTCCACTCACACCTCATACATGCTACATTGATTGACTAAACGTGCCCTCTTGGGAAAAAGTTTGTAAATTTTAAGTTTTTTCTCTTTTATCGTTTGAACCTTAACGTTGTATTTTCTCACTCACTGAATGTTATGTTAGCAGCAGTCTTGAGGTCAAGACTGAATGACGTGTACACGTTTGCCAAGCTATGAACGAGATAGTATAATGTATGGAGCTATGACAGACGATGTGTGGTGTAGTATTCGTAGAAACTGTCTTACTCTGAAGCGGTCTGTGCTTGAAGTTTGTGTGTTCCGAGTGATATTCTGAATTCCGTGTTAGAGTTCGTTCATCTACTATTGTGTTTACGAACTCAAGTTAATAAGCTGTTGTAGTAACTATTGCAGTTGCTGAAATACGTACCTAAAAGTTCTTCAATAGTGAAGTGCCTAGAGTGTTTCGGCGGAATAAAAAACGAACCATAAGTAACTCTTTCTTGAACTTTATTTGAGTGACTCCTGTTTCACTTAAAGTGAGCAAATAAGAATAAACTTTACATAGTGTCCCATAAGCTGCACAGGGCCGGATTAAGGGGGAATCTTTAGAGGCTATAGCCTTGGGGCCTACCATGAACAAGGGTTCAAAGTAATACAGAGAAAGAGTGAAAGAGATAAGTTTATGAAATTGTTTTACTTTTGTCTCGTATGATTTTCCCTTGGTAAGAAACAGAGGTTGGAAGACGAACACATTTCAAGACAGTGATTCGCCACGGGTAAAGGTTTCATGTCTTCTTATTTCAAGGCAGTGACTCACCAAGGGTAAAGGTTTCATGTCTTCTTATTTCAAGGCAGTGATTCACCAAAAGTAAAGGTTTCATGTCTTCTTATTTCAAGGCAGTGATCACCAAAGGTAAAGGTTTCATGTCTTCTTATTTCAAGGCAGTGATCACCAAGGGTGAAGTTTTCATGTCTTCTTATATCACGGCAGTGACTCACCAAAGGCAAATATTTCATGTCTTCTTATTTCTAGGCAGTGACTCACCAAGGGTAAACGTTTCATGTCTTCTTATTTCAAGGCAGTGACTCACCAAGGGTAAAGGTTTCATTCTTCTTATTTCAAGGCAGTGACTCACCAAGGGTAAAGGTTTCATGTCTTCTTATATCAAGGCAGTGACTCACCAAAGGCAAATGTTTCATGTCTTCTTATTTCAAGGCAGTGACTCACCAAGGGTAAACGTTTCATTTTCATGTCTTCTTATTTCAAGGCAGTAACTCACCAAGGGTAAAGTTTTCATGTCTTCTTATATCAAGGCAGTGACTCACCAAAGGCAAATGTTTCATGTCTTCTTATTTCAAGGCAGTGACTCACCAAGGGTAAAGGTTTC
Source organism: Macrothele yani (assembly GCA_039090855.1). Lineage (NCBI taxonomy): Eukaryota > Metazoa > Arthropoda > Arachnida > Araneae > Macrothelidae > Macrothele > Macrothele yani. Next base: position 27,939,462 of record CM077001.1, read on the forward strand.
ATGTCTTCTTATTTCAAGGCAGTGACTCACCAAGGGTAAAGGTTTCATGTCTTCTTATTTCAAGGCAGTGACTCACCAAGGGTAAAGGTTTCATGTCTTCTTATATCAAGGCAGTGACTCACCAAAGGCAAAGGTTTCATGTCTTCTTATTTCAAGGCAGTGACTCACTAAGGGTAAAGTTTTCATGTCTTCTTATATCAAGGCAGTGACTCACCAAAGGCAAATGTTTCATGTCTTCTTATTTCAAGGCAGTGACTCACCTAGGGTAAACGTTTTATGTCTTCTTATTTCAAGGCAGTGACTCACCAAGGGTAAAGGTTTCATGTCGCTCTGCACAGCGGAGTCGGCGAGACAGTTTCAGCTTCTTTCACTACCATCCACCCACACCTCCAAATTTGTACTTGGAACCGTTAGTTGTCGAAGTCAGTTTTTTGGCTTCACATTGTATTTAACAAAAAAAAAAAAAGATGAACTAAGAAAGATATACAATGGTAAATCAATAGAAACTCCAAAACAAAATCTAGGAGTTTTAAGCTTTTAACTCATGTTCTTCTGAGGACAATGAAAATTTCAGTGACTTATTATGAAAATTCTCCAGATAATTTAGTAGTTAAAGTTTTATGTTTTTTTAACTTCATAATAGTTTTCCGTTACAAGTTCTTTGGGGGCCCACTCAGATGTCTTAGCCTTGGGGCCCACTAAGGCCTTAATCCGTCGCTGATGCTACATATACACGTTCTAAACATTGATGCACAGTACAAGGGTGGTCACAATTTAGTGATTACTCGGTGTATATACGGGGTGGAAAAAAACGACCGCATAAACACCCCAGGGGGATTTGGATGAGAATTTGGATCCTTGGGGCATTTCAAGCATACCATGTTCTCTGACATGTTTGGATTTATTGCTTAGTTTTCCAGGTATAAGTCCGCAAAGGTGCGTGACGTCACGTCCGGAATCGCCTGTTTTTGAGGCTTCAAGCACAACCCGCGTGTCATGCAGGAAAGCTCGTGGCGGATGCCTGATTCTGCAAGCTTGGAAGTCAGTACGACTGATATACATATCGCAGTTATGACGTGCCTGCACCGCAGGCTGCACATGCGATAAAGGCAAATAGCAGCGAGAGCATACGTCCGGTTAGCTCAGTTGGGAGAGCGATTTATTCCGGAATGAGGGGACCCGGATTCGATGCACTTTAATATTTAAACACTTACTTCTTAATACAGTGCTATCCAAAGCCGTATGTCACGCAACAGGGCGACTAATTCCGTTCGTCTCGATAATTGCGGACGTAACACGACTCCAGAAACATGGTGGATGACTGTTGTACTGCGATTGCAGAATTAGGCATCCGCCACGGGTTTCCCTGCATGACATTCGGGTTGTGCTTGAAGCCACAGAAACAGGCGATTCCGGACGTAATGTCACGCACCTTTGGAGTCTTACATCTGGAAAACTGAGCCCTAAATCTAAAAATGTCGGAGAAAATTGTATGCTTGAATTGACCCAAGGAATCACCTCCTGGGGTGTTTATGCCGTCGTTTCTTTCCACCCTTTATAACACTTAATGGCTTTAACGGCCAGGGAAATCCAAGCACTTTATTATTTTAACACTTGTAACGTATGTTCTATTTTAACTTTCCTTTTCAGTTTCTTTTTCTATGTAAATTTGAATTCGTTCGCTTAGATATCTTCAAACTTTAATATGATCTTTTTTTTTCTCAAACGAGAATGACGTTGGCAACAATCTGAGGTCGGAACAAGAGTGGCGTATGTATATGATAAGACAGTCAGATAATAAAAATACGATGGAACAGTTGCTTAGTGGGTGGAGATGTTCGATCGTTGCTAAGCTTGATTGTACGACAGATAATTAAAGGTATGTGAAGTGTATGTACCACGCCGAACTATGTTTCGGATTTTGTTTAATGTTGCTAGACCAAGAAAGCGTTGACGTAAGTTGGACTTCTGTTTATGTTTCGTCTGGCTTTTGTAAAAGCCTTACTCTAACGTGAGCTATCTGGCACCGTTAGTTGCATCGCATTTACCCTTTGTTTAACATCTATTCAGCCGGACGTTTGATGTTACATTATACACTTCATTGATCTCTATACACTGAACAGCAATTGAATTAGAGACAGCTGGCGTTATGCAAATGTAGCGCTGTGGGCGGCCCTGTAAACGTAAACGGCATGACGTATGCAGCGATCCGACAATATAAGGAGTGATGCGACGCTCCCGTGTCACTTTCCTATCGGGCACTCTAGCCCAAATCTCCTAGTTTCCTATTTCTAAGGGTTGTTTAAGACCTGAGGTCAGACCCTCCCTTCCTTAAAACCTCTACATACGATCATTTGATCATTTAAATTGTCTTGTTGCAAAATTTCTCTTAGGAAAAAAATCAGAAACTTAACGGACCTCGAAAGAGGGCTAATTGTTGGTGGGCGGCAAGTTGGTACCTTCCGTGACAAATCGCCTGGGTAGTGAGGTATCGACAGCTACTGTGTCTAGCGCCATTACAGCATACCGTGTTCCTGGGAAAACCTCGTCTGCGAAACACAAGAGCGGCCACAAAACGACCCTAACTGAGAGAGAAAGGGGAGCATTAAAGAGGATTGGTACTCGTAATAAGAAGACCACGGGGCCGAAAATTAGTTCGGAGCTCAATCTGAATTTCCAGACCCCAGTATCAACGAAAACAGTGCGCAGAGAACTGTGTAAACAAGATATTCGTAGCAAAGCTGCTATTGCAAATACTTCTGGCAACCCGAGTGAATGCCCAACGGCTACGGCAGTGGTGCCAGGAGCATACAACGTGAACTGTCCAAGCATGGAAGCATGTAATGTGGTCGGATGAGTCCACATTCGCACTATTCACCAGCGCAGAACGTGTTTACATGTGGATAACACCGTCCAAGGCGTACAACCCAGACTGTCTGCTCCCAACAGTGCAGCACGCTGGCGGTTCTGTCATACTCTGGACTGTCATATCGTGGTTTTCAGCAGGTGGCCCGATTAACTTGAAAGGACTAATGACTGGCAGGGCGTATGAAACCATTTTGGCCGGCCAAGTCCATCCAATGGCTCAAGCATGATTTCCTGCAGGGGATGCCATCTATCCAGATGATAACGCCCCAATTGACAGAGCTCGGAATGTCCAATCATGATTTGAGGAACTGAACTTTCACACCTTCCTTGGCTTCCCCAATCACCAGACTTAAACATCGTCCAGCACTGTGTGTTGGAAAGCATAGTAAAATCCCACTATCGTCCTCCTGCATCTCTCAAGGACCTGAAGCATCTTCTGCATGGAGAATGGTGTAACATCCCACTAGCCATCATCTAGGGTTTGTATGCGTCCATTCCAAGGAGGATTTAGGTGATTTTGAATGCCAAAGTGGTCCCACTCTCTAATAGGTACGTAAAACCTTCTGTTCTTAGATGTTCATATTATTTTGTCCAACCCCTTTATATCACCATCATCGCTATTACTAATCATTATGAATCTACTACTGGGCGAAAGTCTACCCAAGTTTCTTTCACAGCCCTCTGTCTTGTACCAGTCTCCTTTATGTCACTAAGACATGCTTTCGAATTTCATCAACAGGTCTTCCGCACGGTCTTCTCCTGTCTTTTTTGTTCCACAGCCTCCAGTCAAATATTTCAGTTGTCCATCGGTTGTCAGTTCTTCTAGCGACATGTCCAGCCCATTGCCATTTTCATGGATTTTATTTTGTATCATGAGTAAAGATATCGATCCTGACTTAAAGACAGACCACTGAAGAGAGCGTAGAGAAATGCATGCCTGATTCAACTAGGAAATATAAAATAGGAACTCGTGAACGACAACACTAGAAGACGTACATACATACATATCACTAAGCTGTTCTCTGAGATTCAGAGGTTAGCTCCAAAAAGAAATACTAACTACCAGATATTTTTTATACGACAACAATAAGTAAAAATATCTGGTAGTTTGTATTTCTTTTTGGAGCTAAACTCTGAATCTCAGAGAACAGCATGTATGTATGTATGTCTTCCACTGTTGTCGTTCACGAGTTCCTATTTTATATTTCCTAGTTGGATCATGCATGCATTTCTCGACGCTTCTTTCAGTGGTCTGCCTTTAAGTCAGGATCAATATCTTTACTAAACGCTTAAGAACTGCAATGATGCATTGATTAAAACTTTTCTTTTACAGCATAATGGTAAATAGCTCTTGAAAATCGTACCTTTTCTTCCAAATGCTGTCTAGCCAAGTTTTATACATCCGATTACTTTCTTTATCGTCACTTGACATCTGTTGCTCAAGTTAAATGCATGCATCGGTTACCTACAAATTCTATGCGTAAATTTCAATATCTAAGTCAAAAGAAATATTCATCAGTAACTCTCGCGTGCTTCTGTGTGAATCTGAGATTTTTTACATGCTGTGCTAGACATGACGTCGAAGTTTCGAAACCGAAGAACGTAACTGGTCTTTTTCAATGATATTTTTGCGTGTTAAGAAAATGATCTTCGTTACCACAAATTCTATTTTAAACGTTTCCGCTGATGTAAAAACAACTAAATCGCATTTAATTGATTCTCACGGAAACCAAGAGATTCATTCAGCCCTTAACGTCACTTGTCCATTAGCGAACGTAACCAGCGAATACAAGAAAAACTTCAATAAAAAAAAGCAGTCGCACATCAGGGTTTTGAATCTTAACTTATTCTGTTGAGAATTTCTCGCTCTGTTTCTTTAACGTAATTTTAGCGCTTGTTTATTGACGTCTAGTGTTACAATCAAAGTAACTGACAATTGGAAAATGTGATTAACTAAAAACTTGCACACATCTCTGTTTTACCTAATGAAACTGCTATATTAAATCTTGATATATTTATTGTTTGAACGAAGCTGTAATTACACCGTGCGGCAATTAACCCTTTAACAGGCTGGAACAAATTAACTCGGGGTTCACAAAACAGGCAGAAATCAACTCAAACGAATATATTCGCTGTCCAAAATTTGGGCCGAATGAGGATAGACCGAGTAAACCTGCGCATTTGAAACAGTCGTTTCTCCCCCTTAACTTTTTTATTCGAAGCTGTCATTTTGGTGGAGGATTAAAGCTAATGTTTTTGACTGATTACCTGCTAAAAAAACTATAACAATAACGTGGAACTTAAGAAAAGAGAGAGAAGATGTCTGAGTCACTTGTTTCTGCTTAGTGTCACGATGTTCGTGTCAGAGGGACTAGTCCTTCTGTATCATCCCTTAGGCCATTGATCAAAGAATAAAGTAACAGAAGAGAACCTTCTGTTACTTCATTAAAAGGGAGCGCTATATTACCAGTGACAGAGTTATGGTAGGTAGTGCTGATATGATGTGGGGATTGGAATTGTTCTACCGTAGCTTTCGTATAACCCGGCCGCAATGTGTTTGTAGAGCGCAGAAAATTTTGGACACCATTTGGTTCAGCTACAACGGCAGCTTAAAGGGTTAAGTCAGAGGTTCCGAATCTGTGAGTCTCGACGTCCCAGGGCGTCGCCGGTGTTACTTCGGGGAGTCGTGACTATAAAGGAAAACTATAACTTATAATAAATACAGACATTTGACGTGGACCAGGAACATCAAACAGAAGTCATCACTCTTTCCACGTTTATAAGTGAGTCACTGAAAAATTCTCATTGGCCGCCACCAGGAATCCTGGAAGACCCTGGGTTCGATTCCCGTGGCGGCCAATGATAATTTTTCAGTGAATCACTTATAAACGTGGAAAGAGCGATGACTTCTGTTTGATGTATAACTTATAATTTATAGTGAAGCACAACATGCAAACATGCAGATTTTGGATCATCTATCTCAACTCAATGTTCAATTTCGCAAATATTTTCCTCCACAAACAGATGAACACAAGTGGGTAACAAACCCGTTTACAGTAGATCCATCATCAACCTTCACTACTGCCGAGGAAGAAAAGTTAATTAGACATTTGTTCAGACTCCACACTGAAAATGGCATTCCCTTCCGGAACTCTGCCAGAGTTTTGGAACAGTGTCGCAAAGGAGTACCCAGAATTTAGTAAGAAAGCCGTGAAAGTAATTCACCCTTTTTGCCACCTTTGCGAAGCAGGATTTTCAGCCCTGGAAGTAATAAAATTCAGATATAGAAGCAAGGTAAACATTGAGAAGGAGATCCGCGTAGTTGTATCGAACATCGTCCGCAGATTTGATGTCCTGTATGACAAAAAACAAGCTCTCCCATCCCACAAAGACGCAAATGCCTCTGTTAGGTAGTTTCTAAAATTACTGTAAAAATGTGAAAGTCAAATGAAGAGTATTAACATTGTTAAAAGTATGCCTATAATCAATTTCTTTTTATTCATTTCCATAATTTTATTCTATGTTTGTATTTTTACATTTAAAAAATGCGAGATAGTAATGTAAATTAGTATTTCCCTTAAAAACAAATACTACAAATTCGAATTTGAGCTTTTTATTTTTTTTGTACAGGGGCGTCGCACAGAAAATGTGAGCCGCCCCGGTGGCGCAGTGGTCTAAGGCGTTGGCCTCTGATCATTCGTCCGTAAGGGGTCCGGGTTCGAATCCCGGTGAGGCATGTATGTTGTGTTTGTCTTACGGCACTGACTCTCTCTCCCTTCCCTGGAACCAGTGACCCTAAATTAGGGACGGGCGACTGCTTATAGCCCATTGAGTTGTTCACGGTGGTCGTTAAACCTCCAATAAAAAAAAAAAAAAAGGTGACGTGTGAAGGGCGGTGCGGTCTCAAAAGGTTTGGGAACCCCTGGGTTAAGTAATGAGATTGAGTTTTTTTTTTTTTTTAATGGAAAAGCAGAAAAACTTACGTGGATATATTTCATTCGAAGTATATACTTCCTGCGTTAATACAAGAAGTGGTACAATCAGCCAACGAAAGGAAAGACCTGCAGTGTTCATCATTTGATATGGAGTGAAAAGCTGATGTCAGAGATCTTTATATGTCTTCAATGTCTTGTAAAACTTTTCTGGAGAATAGGAAGGATGGTTGATCACACATACTTGTTTTCGTGACACAAACTTCTCTGTGTTTGGTGTGTTATTGTGAAAAATGAACCATTGCCCATTGTTGTGTACTCAGGTCTGACACGATCAATCCTCTTCCACATTCGTTTCAAAATAGATGTGGAAGCGTTGCCAGTGGCTGTTGTACCTTCAGGAATGGACAAGTGATGCAGAATTACCTTAATGTCGTAAAAGCACGCAAGCATTGTCTTGAATTTGGACTTCTGTAACCTGATCTTCTTTCCTTTGGGTGACCGTCGAGAATTCCACTGGGCACTCGGACACAACGAAAACACAGTGTCTGGTCATTTACCACAACGCTATGGAGAAACTTTTGCGTTGTATCTGCAGTCTCCACGATGTCTTTTGCGTACTACACTCGTGCAAGGTTCTGGTTGCCTGACAAAGTATGCAGAACAAAACGAGCACGACTCCTCCTTCCTCCAAAATCTTCCATTAAATTTCGACGAATCGTCTCCTTATTAACACCGAGATCACATTACAGCATCCTCAAATATATATAATGTTTGAAAAGCAGCAGTATGTGGAGATGCTGGACCTTATCATACTAATTTTGAAAGAGGCATTTGTTAAATTGAAGTTTGAGTTATTTAACCCTTTAACGACCATCACCCAAAAACTCTTTTACCACTCCAAATACCATAACACCCGGAACTGTCTGTTAACTCACTTCTTTGTTTAGTAACAATAATAGTGACTGAGGGTGACCCTTTGCTGATCCCTCATTGGTCGTGCAAATTTGAAGAGCAGGTAAGAGTAGGAAATCTGACTCACTCTAGAGAGGCGTTTCGGGCGTCTATGTTCCTTAGTATGTAGATCGTTTTGGGCGTTATGGTCGTTAAAGGGTTAAATGCTCCGTGATCTACTTTAGGGTTGGTGTTGTTCTCTTAGCCAAGTGTTGTTGTTATTAAACGGTCGAGTCACATTATTTTGTCACCAGCTAATATCCAGAGTAACCGCCGTATGCAGCGCGGACAGCAGCTAGACGGGCTGGGAGTGACACAATAAGGTGCTGGAGAGTGTTCACATGTATGTGGTTGAGTCATGCTGACTGCAGTGCATCTGACAGCTGCTGGAGGGTGCGTGGTGGAGGATCCATAGAGAGAACAACACGATCGAAGTGGTCACAGATGCTCGACTGTGTTCAAGTCTAGAGAATTAGGGAGCCAGGGAAGTACTTTGGAGTCTTCATTGTGCTCTTCCAACCACTCTCACACACTTCTAGCTGTGTGATACGTCACATTGTCGTTCTGAAGATCCCATCCGCCCCAGGGAAGACAATTCGCAAGTATGGGTGTACGTGGTCCGCAATGATGTATTCATAACGAATTCTGTCCATAGTGCCTTCCACAGGTATGAGTGGTCACCGGGAAATGCCAAGAAAGCATTCCCTAGATCATAACGCTGTCTCCACCAGCTTGTGCTCTTCCAATAATGGTTTAATAGTGTTTGTTCTCCGATGTTTCTCGCCTTATACGCCAACGTCCATCAATTCGATGAAGCAGAAAACGTGAGTCATCGGAGAAGGCAATCCTTTACCAGTCAGCGGATGTCTAAGCGCGTTACTGCTGTGCAAATGTAAGCCTTTTCTGCCGCTGCATCTTCGTTAGCATAGATGCAGTGACCATCCGTCTGCATCGGAGCCCCATACGCAGCAGATTTCGCTGAACTCTCATTTTAGACCCATTTCCGATAGACCCCCTGGCTCATTCGGCCAGTGAGTTGCTCCACTGTAGCGTGTCGATCGGCCCTCACGCACCTTCAAAGCCGACGTTCACCTCTCACATCAATGGCACGTGGTTCTCGACAGTTTCCACGTCGCTTATTCGCAATGGTGCCATTTCTCCAATCACGATAGTTTATCCACAGCAGCACGCGAACAGTTCACAATCTGCGCTGTTTTAGAAATACTGCCACCCTTGTCCCGAAAGCCGATAATTATCCCTTTTTGCAAATCTGATAAATCGCTCCTTTTATCCATGACAGCAACGAGTGATATGTTTTCAGAATGCCTACAGAACACCTTATATACCCTCCAAGCCAGCTCACGACACGGGCTTTCTTTCATTGGCTACCAGCTGTTGGCGTCAAAAGTACGAGGTGATCACAGTAATGTGACTCGACTGTGAATTAACTCACGTTCGTTTGCTTATACCTTGTGGAAGCCCCAAAGTTTTTGTGGCTGAATAAAGACTAGTAAGTAATTTATTCTCGACGTTTACTTGAATGACTCCTGTTTCACTGTTTGTAAAGTTTTTATGTACACTGTAAAAAGTAAGTGGTGTAAATTCACGGAAAAGTTCTGAAAATAAAGTGCAGAAAAGTTGCCGGTCGGGGTGTCTGCCTTTTTCAGAAATTTCCGTTTTTAAAAGTGCCCGTTTATTTTAACTTGCGTATTTTCACAGATTTTCGGGAGTCAAAAATTCCGTTTATTTCCGGAAAAAAACAAAACTATTTTAAGTTTTTCCATATTTAAATTGAAATTCCGCAAAATCGGTGATCCTGCATTTCTCAGCCCAGATAACAATTCCATTGCCTCAAGATCGAACCCCGTCGTTGCTTGGGTTGGTTTAGCAGGTAACCCATGGATTTAACCACTTCGCCAAACACACACTCGGTAACCTGAATCACGTAGGCTACAGCATAAACAAATGAGGTGACGTTGATTTTTTTTCTTCATTAATGCAAGTGATTTAGTCGTTTTATTTTCTGTTGGAGCTTATTAATTTTCTCAATAGATTTGTAAAAATTTTTCTCTATAGGCGGACTTTTTACAAATTAAACATTTTTCATCGTGATTTTTCGAAACAAACCATGCTTTGCAACTTTATTTTTTTAAATTAACAGTGGCTTACAGTTATCTTTTAAAAAGCTGAAATATACTCTTTTATGGTATTAGGACCACTGGTGGCCTAGTGGTCAACGTTCCTGACTGCCACGGAGAAAGCTCATGTTTGATCCCAGGCAGGTACGAACGCTCGAACCAATAAATACCCGCCGTGCGTCGGATGGACACTGTAAAGCCGCGGGTGGCCTAGTGGTCAGCGTTCGTGACTGCCTTGGTGATAACCTCAGGTTCGATCCTGGACAGGTACGAACGTTCGAACCACTAAATACCCGCCGTGCGTTGGATGGGCACGTTAAGCCTTCGGACCCCGGGTACTCCACCCCCCCCCCGGTAATAAATAAGGGCGTCTTCCTCCTCCTTTCTACCTCGCTTCCGTGTCAGTTTCCTATCGGACACTCTAGCCCAAATCTCCTAGCTTCCTATTTCTAAAGGTTGTTTAACCCTTTAACGACCATAACGCCCAAAACACCCGTACATGCAAACAACAATAGCCGGCCGAACCGCGTCTCTAGAGTGGTCAGATTTCCTACCTTTACCTTTTATTTAAATTTGAGAGATCATCAAGGGTCGCATTCAGTCATCATTATCGTTACTAAACAAAGAAGCGAAACAATTTTGGGCGTTATGGTATTTAGCGTGATACAAATTTTGTGTCATGGTCGTTAAAGGGTTAAGACCTTTGGTCAGACACTCTCTACCTAAAATCATCTGCATATGATATTTTGAGATATTATTACACAAAAAAAAAACCTCCTAAATATAAAATTTACTCTTGATACCTATAATAGCTTATATCTCAAGTTGTCCAAAGACTGATACATAGACATTGTAGAGTCATCTGTACAATAAGTTCAGTTCCTGGTTTCTTATTGTAACGCAATGTATAATAAATAGCTGGTGCCCAAAATAGGGGAGAGGAGGGAAAATATCCTGTGCCACACAATAAACAAAATTCATTCAATATGCTATCAACAATAGCCGATCTCGCTACGGAACTCCGAAATTCGAGAGATGATTGAAATTTAAAAATTAATCAAACCTCAAGTATTCTCAGAAATCGCTCCTATTATCGGTAATTTCTCATCATGCGGATACGGGAAAAGTGAGAACGGAGTATTCCCGTTAATATACGAAAGGAATTGCGGAAAGGTTTCTGAAAATTCATAATTTTCCGTTAACACATCTCTAAAATGGTACTTTCCCGTCAATATAAGAAAGAAACTGTTAAAATGTTTCTGAAAATTCAAAATTTTCCCGTGGTACGAAAAATTCCATGAAATTCAGATTTCTTTCTGTCATTTCACGGGAAAGGTTGTATCAGAAATATGCTTCGTTAATTCATGAAAGAAATGACAGAAAGTGGCTCGCGACTATCAGAATTTGTTTACAGTATAATGTTCAGTCAACTATACTCAAATGAACGTTGCACCCACAACGATCACTTTTCATCCTTTCGTGAACTTTCTCAATGAGTTCAGACGTGTACACTGAAATCGGGCGTCCTGGTCTTTCGTCGTTTTCCAAATATTCCCGCCCATCCTTGAAACATGAATACCACCGGAATATTCATGTACGAGGTAGTAAATTAGTCATGCGCATCACACAACAATTCAACTGCCTCAGATGCAGTTTTACGGATTTTCAAACAGAACGACATATTTGCAGTTTGCTCCATCGTAGAGCAGTGACAATGTTCTTCCACCAGAGGATGTCATGCACAGCATAATAACCATCTGCCCAAATCCATGTCTTCCCGTCCCAGGTGTTTAACCGGGACTTTTTTTAAAAGAACCAGTCTCATTATTTAATTACCGCGTAGTAAATGTCCATTTGAACTGACGATATTATAACCCGTTTCTTCTTTGTAGGTTAGCATGTAGATAACAATGCCATTTGAAACGCCTTACAAAATGTTGCAAAAATGTTTGTTACTGTGAGTCGCTTCTCGGACTGGCTAGAATTAGACTGACCCTTGTAAACACAGACTTTAGGAAAAGCAGCAAACAGGCCGTATTTTTTGCTTACTGGAAAGAAATAGTTATTTTCATTCCTGCAGTAACACTGGAGGTATAAAGTTTGATTTCACAGAGTTCAGGAATAGAAAGATGAATTCTTTTCTCATCATCTCTCCCCATTTTCACGAACTTTACAACTTTCCAGTTATCCAATTCCTTTCCAATTATCGAATTCCTTCTATCTTAGCTACGAAAGCAGCGAAACAGACGAAAATTCACTAGATATTCTAAAATGCAGCAGTTTTGCGCATTTTCAATATCCGCATTTCGGTGCATGCCCAGCTTCTTTTTTTTACCTTGTAGTATGTCAGCACTACTTTTCAAAGATATTTTCCTCTAAATTATGTGTTTCCCATACAGACGTTTTACACCAGCCTTTCCATTATTTTCTGCTTCTGTTGTGGCCCAAATTGTTAAAATCTCAGTTGGAAGAGAAAAGTAACTAACAGAGCTTGGATGTGGATGACTGAATTATGGAGGAATTTGCGAGAGATTTTGAAGAAACTGTTTCTGTATCCCCTTGCAGAATAAGACATATCCCTTATAACGAAGTAAATTTCTCCGTCATTTTTGGTCTACGCCGGGATTCGAACCCGAGGCCGCTTATTCCGGAACAAGTCGCTCTACCAACTGAACTACGCAGACATTTGTTCTGATTGCTATGTGCCTTTATGTCGTGTACGTCCTGCTGGCAGGTACGTCACACCCTAACATCCGTAGTAAAGGTTCTTGCAGAAACGGTTTCCCCAATTTTTTTCTAATTCACACAATATTCGTGTGCTACATGACAAGGTACGGTCCTATCAATACTACCAAAATCTACAGTCGTGGCCAAACGTCCTGCTGCAGTAGACCTAAAGTTAATTTTTGATGGTTGAAGTCAACTTATACAGCGTAATGATAAAGTCAGGACTACATATTATACAACATTTTAAAGAAATGTTTATGCTGAATTCAAATATTTTTTGCAGAATGTTATTACCACTAATAGAAGAGAAGTTACAAGCAAAAGTACGTACAGCGTCTAGTCATAAAAAGCAACAAATAGTGGAATTTGTGAAATTAGTGTACAATGCGTTTAACGTAAAATCACTGTACAGTACTTTATTGAAACTTGAAAGGCACTTGAAATACCTTCCCAACAAACAAAATACGCTTTAATATTTAATTAGATAACCACGGTTTCTTAGTAACAGAGTGCACCTTCTTGGCATGGAACTAATGAGCTTCTCTAGTTGTCCATTGGTGATAACATGATGCCAAAATTGCTGTAAAATGTGGCTGTGATCATTCCACTGACTGTCTTGCGAACCATTAAATGAGTTACAGAAACCGGATATGTGGGAAACAAACAAAATAACAGGTCGACCAAGGCTGTGTACGGAACGTGATGGGCACATGTTGATTCGTCGTTTCTTAAAATCAAGGTTTAAAACAGCCGCTGATTTAAGCAATGAGTGAGATAATGAAGTAAGCATTATGGCATCTGCACGTACAGTTCGTCGTAGGCTACAAGAAAATGGATTGACTGCACGAAAACCTTTCCTTACTGAACAACAACGGCTCAAAAGAATTGCTTGGGCCAAGGCACACAAGAATTGGACAGCTGATGAACGGGACCATATTATTTTCACTGATGAAACAATTGTTACTATTTCCGCTAATAATGGAAATAATTATGTACGTCGTCTGGCTGGTGAAGACATAAGGCATGCTGCATCCAGACAACAATCAAGCAACCACATTCGGTGATGTTATGGTTCTGTATCTCAGCCAGCAATGTTGGCCGTCTGCACATTGAATGGATCGAAATATGTGGATATTTTGGAGTCCAAACTGCAACCATCTGCACAAAACATGGGTGTACGGAATTTTATCTTTCAGGAAGATAACGCGCCTTGTCATCAGCCACAGTTGGTTTACGTGTGGTGTAATCTAAAAGTTATAAGAAAACTTCAGTGGCCGGCACAGTCTCCGGATCTTAATCCCATCGATAATCTGTGGGTGAGATTAAAGAAAAATATCCGTCAACAAGGGCCGACATCTAAAACAGCATTAATTGAGTCTGTAACGGCCGTATGGCACCGTGTTATCACCAATAGACCACTAGAAAAGCTCATTAGTCATATGCCAAGAAGGTGCACTTTGTTACTAAGAAACCGTCGTTATCCAATTAAATATTAAAGCGTATTTTGCTTGTTGGTAAGGTATTTCAAGGGTCCTGCAAGTTTCAATAATGTACTGTACAGTAATTTTACGTTAAACGCATTGTACACTAATTTCACAAATTCCACTATTTTTTGCTTTTTATGACTAGACGCTGTACCTTTGCTTGTAGCTTCACTTCTATTACTGGTAATAACATTCTGTAAAAATATTTGAATTCAGCATAAAATGTCCTTAAAAATGATGTATAACATGTATTCATGACTTTACCATTACGCTGTATAAGTTGACTTCAAACACCAAAAATTGACTTTCGGTCTACTAGTGAAGGACTTTTGGCCACGACTGTACTTTACATAACTTCCGTTTTTCTTTTGTAGGGAGAAATCTTTATCACACAACCTTTAGCTGAAGGTGATCAAAAGAAACTTTCTGTTCCTTCAACAACCTCTTTCTCTTTTTTCTGAAAGAAAAAGTCAATAAAAATTTACTTGTTTTTATGGAGAAGTGAAAAGTGTAACTTTCCGTTCTAGCTTTTCCATCTCGTGAAATTCAGCTGTCAAATACTTAATTGTCTCATAATTTATCTCTTAGCTACATCAATTTGTTTCCATTTTCAACAAGTATACTAATGTTAATGTTATCTTGAAATGCCCTATATGCTATTCCCGTACTTTTCTTCCCTGCTTAGCTGATCATCTTGAGAAACAAATTACAAACCACCTTTCACATGTCAAAGAGGAGCCTTGCCTTCAGCTTTGCTATCTGTAACATAATCTACTACACCGTGCAAATTAATTGGGACAAGCTATTTTATTCTCAGAATTGTAATGTGATCGTCAGTTGATGTCGGAAACCCACGCAAACCGGTTTTATCAGCTGTGAGGTGGTGTGCCTGTTAGAACTTGATAGTAAGAATGTGGTTTGACCGGTTTTAAACAGAAAATAGGCACTTCAGCTTCAGTTGTGAGCTTTTGTGTGTGACAGGTAGATGTTAGTTTTTGCTCTCTGTGAGTACGTGTTGCTTTCGTGCGTTGAATAATGGATATTTCCGCAAGGAAGCGTGCAAAAATAATTGCTCTGAAGGATAATACTTCTATGACAGTGAGAGATATCGCTTCTGCAGTTGGTGTAGGCAAATCAAGTGTATCAAGACTACTTAAGAGATAAATGCATCTGGATCATCGTCTAAAAAAGACAGGTAAATGTGGAAGGAAACGAAAAACAACTCCACGAACCGATAAATATCTAATCAGAAATAGTAAAATGAATCCAAAAAAAAAAAGCAAAAAAAAAAAACAAGCACCTACCTTCAAAGAGATTTATTGGCTAGTGGTTGTGATGTTAGTGATTCACTGTACGCCGTAGGCTTCTGGAAGTTGGCCGGAAGGTAAGAAGACCAACGAAAAAACAATATTTGAATGCGAAAATGAAGATAAAACGTTTAGCATTGGCCAAACGATATAAATCATGGACTGCTGACGACTAGAAAAAGGTAATTTTCATTGATGAAACTCATTTATTTGTGCAGAGTTACCATGCAAATGTCGTTAGACGAAGCAACTGTGAACCCGTAAAACCTGAGCATGTGAAACAAACTGTAAAACACCCTCTGAAACAGATGTTTTGGGGTTTTTTCACATCAAATGGCACTAGAAGCTTAGTTCCTGTTCAAGGTATGATAAATTCAGCCACTTACGTAGAAATATTACAACGTAGGATTGTTCCATTCTTGCAAACTTTTGAAGGGACATTTCAACATGACTTGGCCCCATGTCACAATTCGAAATTGATCAAGAATTTCATGCTGGAAAATCAAATTCATTTGCTTGATTGGCCTGGAAATTCACCAGACTTAAATCCCATAGAAAGCTTGTGGAATATTTTGAAGAGACGTTTAGATAAAATGGACTGTACAACCAAAGAACTCATGATAACGAATGCTATAAAAGTGTGTTTCCATGATTATGAAGTCAAAAATATGTGCACTCAATTAGTGGAGTCAATGCCAAAACGAATTCAAGAGGTCATTTCTGCTAAAGGAGGACATACTTCATACTAATACAGGTATTAATCAGTGTATATCAAGGCACAGAATGATATAAAGGCATAGATTTGGAAAAAAAAGAGCGATTTTTTTACTTTGTTCCAATTAATTTGCACAGTATAGTACGTGTTTGACTACATTTTTGTCTTTATGTCATCTATTGTAATGAATTTTGGTATAAATTATTACACAAAAAATATAAATTATTACATAAAAAGCTGTGCTATTGTAGAAAAATAAGTTTTAATTATTATTTAGACATGTTCACAGTCCACGAAGGAATTTGGATTCTACATAAAATCTCAAAATCTGCAAGGCGTCTTCGAAGACAGTGGAAAGTTTGAAGTAGTGTAACATTTTGATACTGTTATTTTGTTAACTTACCAGTTCCAATCCCTCCGAGGTGATCCTTAAATTATGAATATGTAGGAAGTGATCTTATTGCATCAACTACCACAGGAACGATTGTTTTTCTTTTTCCCCTAGAATTTCAATTTAGAAATTTTAATAATTTGAAATCTCTTGCTCTTTTTTACAATTGCTTGGTCTCATGGGATGTTAATTTCTATTTCTTTAACGCTTTTTTAACCACAATAATAGCATGAGTATTAAGATCTTGTAATTGTTTATATATATGGTCAGAACAATGTATGTGAGTATGTTGTCAAATATTTGTGATTGTTATGAAATAATAATATTATTATTTTTGCTATAGTTATTATTAGTGGAAATATTTGAGTTCACAGTCCTCACCAGATATTTTTATGTAATTGACTTGTTGTTTGTTCGGTAAGTAATTTGTGTTCTATCCAAAAGAATCGACGTTTCAGCCAAGAATATTTCAAGATGCTGCAAGTTGTAAGAAGTGGCATATTTTTGAATTGCTCTGTTCTTACTCTGTTATTTCCAACATATTCATGATGTATTTTTTTTTAATTGCTCTAATGCAGTAACCAGTAATTGTTGGTCTTTTCTCGCAAATGTTTATAATAATAAGAAGAAGAAGAAGGAGAAGAAGAAGAAAACGAAGAAGAAGAAAAATAAGAAATTGACAAGAAATCCTCAAACCAGTAGCTGAAACGAGGAAAATTATATGGAGAGGCTGTTGGTTTTATGATGGCTGTTCAAGACAAAGTGATTGCAACCAAAATTATACAAAATACATTTTGAAAAAAATCCTGCAAAATGACAAATGTAGATGTTGTTTATGCAGTGAGACTATTGAACACATCTGTGGGTGAAAATCTTCCCAATACGTGGAGACAATGAGAATAGACAAAGTCATCGCTCTTTGCACGTTTTACTACAATTAACCAAAGTAAAGTAAAGTAAACGTGGAAAGAGCGTTAATTAAAGTAAAACGTGGAAAGAGCGTTGACTTTGTCTATTCACATTGCCTCCACGTATTTGGAAGATTTTTCACTATCACTCTCGCCCTTTGGATTTATTAGCTATAATTTAATAGCTTGTACCGTTAAGCCTCACTAAATGGAGACATCTCAGTTGCTGAGCCCATCCCTACGGATTTGTGAAGTCAGCTGCAGACAGGTAAACACACATAGCGCCGTGGATTGTTGGCCACCTTAGCATAAGGCGAACACACTCGGCTAGTTATCGAGAGATCCGGGGTTCGATCCCATCGGTGTCCGTTGTTGTGGGCAGCAGCAATTTTTCGGTTGCTGTGTGTTAATTAAAGAAAAACGTGGAATAAGCGATGACTTTGTCTATTCTCGTCTGTGGGGGAGGTACCACGCTAGCAGTCGTTGATTAAAAGCAGCGACACAACAATTGTATTAAGAGTATTCATCAACATTTAACACCCGATACAGAGTTATCTGTGTTAGAAGTACCATACTATAAATGTCAACCCACTGAGGTGCTAGGTAATAAACAATACAAATTATATTGGGACCGTGAGGTTAAAACATCTCTGCCAATCGTCCAGACATAGTGCTATGTGACAAAAGAGGCAGAAGGAAGCAGTCATTATCAACACATCGGTAGCGTTGGACCGTACTATTCAGAATACCTAATGCAACAAAAATTCAACAAGTATGTGGAACTGGCTGCAGAGATTAAACATATATGGAATCTGAAAACAGTTCTTATACGTATTCTTCGACTTTTCTTGTTGCGCGGATTTTTATAACAATGAGTGTAGATGTACGTATCAAATAAGCGGAAATAAACTAATAAGTGTCTTTTGCGATTGGAAGCAAAATTATCTTGAAAAGGTAAAAACGTGAATTTCAACAATATAATTACTGCTACTACATCGAAATGCGCAAAACGTTATTTACGCGCGTTTTCTTGAGAATGTATGTGTCCCTTTCGGAAACGTGCGCAGAAGAGTCTTATTCGCGGATTTAAAATATATTGATATTCTCTACACTCAGAAACACAAAAATTGGCTTTACGTTCTCTATCAAAATTAAAAAAAAACAATTCTGAACTAATATTAAACAAACTATTAAAAGGATTCCTTTAATTGTGCTGTTATAATTTTTCTGACGTACAAACTAGCTCCGCTTTCGGGGCCTTAATTTTTACACAAATTCACGACTCACTTCTGGTTTTTGCCTAATGTACGTGTCATGAATTTTATCTATTTGCCGCACCGGTTTGCGGTGGTCGAACGACTAGCTAGCGTCCGCTCGTTCCAGAGGTCATGGGTTCGAATCCCCGATGAGGTATTTTTGGTGGTGCATTTTTGCGAGGGCCACATAGCTTTCCCACCACAGAACCAGCGTCTCCAAATTAGGGACAGGCCATGGCTTACAGCCCTATGAGCCACTTACGGTGGTGGTTAACCCCACAATCACTACCACCAAAAAAATCAGTTATTATTCTTAATAGATCACTAGTTATCTTCCCTGCTGATTAACATCTAATCAGTCTTTGAGAGTTAAGAGACAAGGTGGCACGTGAAGTATTTAATTTATTTACATCATTTGGATTTATTCTTTAAATTTCCCTTTAAAATCCCAAAACTTTTATTTGAGAAAACCTAAAAGTACTTTTTATTTGAGAAAACGAATAAGAAAACGTGATTTGCGTGACGCACTATCGTTTGCCTATTATGCTCTTTAGGAACAGTTATTTTATCGACCACCGTGTGCAACTTATTGGGCTACATAAGAAGTCCCCCATCCCTAATTTAGGGATGCCGGTTCCAGAGAAGGGAGAGAGTCAGTGCCATAAGGCAAGCACAACATCTATGCCTCACCGGTATTAGAACTCGGACTCGTCTCGGATAAATGATGATACGCCATTGTTTTGACCACTGCGCCACTGAAACGGCTTGCCTGACACATTACCAGTTAAATGAAGTTGTTAAATATATTTTCAGGTCGCTTTAGGGCATCTGCACATTGTTGTAATATATCTTATAATGATTTAAAAAGCTGTTTTCTTATTCAGGAGACGGAATGAAGCAGAATTTTAGTGTAAATTAATAAATTTAAATCCTTGTGTGACGTACCTACCTCAAAAGTGACCGTTTAACCTTTACTGTGCATAAGCTCGAGAGACGACCCTAAGAAAGCAAAAAAGGTTTTCTCGTGTTTTAGTATTATAAATTATTAGCATTCGATACGGACAATGTAATACACATATATATTTAAAATGAAATTCGTTCTGTTGAGTAATTCTTTGCACATTTATCAAATATGAGGCAGTTGAAACCGTTTACCGAATCGTATTTAGAGAACTGAGTATCACGAAAGTTAAGAGGACTTATACAGTTAATTCTCGAAGTTGCCAATCTGGGTAAAATGCGTCATCTTCAATGCCGTTGTTACTAGATGGCATGAGACAAAACCTAATCGATCACTGCAAGCCTGAAATGCCAGATTGACTTCTGTCATCAGGCCTCCGGGGAAAGTGGCTTTAATTTCTTCACTACCACAGACAAGAAAAATAATTATTCACTGCCTCGTGGGACAAAATACGGTAATAAACCCCTCCTCCAACGGTAGCAACATTATGAAACGTCGACTTATGTATTCATGCAATTGCATTCCCCGAATAACTTTTTTAAATGTAGAATTTTTTTTTTCGTTTCTTAGTTTGCGCTATAATTATTTTGTTACAAATTCCTTTTTCTACGAAGAGAAATAACATAAAACATAATTAACTAGTGAATATAGATGAGTTCTCGAATAATACAAAATCGGTCTATGATTAAATCCTAAAACTGTCGTTCCTTTATCAACAGCATACACATTTTTTGCTTTACTGCGGTTAAGCTACATCATAACTGAATCGGATAATGTACTGGAAGAATAAACAGGAATGGCGGTCTTAAAGGATTTCCCGATTTTCGCAACACAGTCAGACATTGGATGGAGTTGTAAAAATCTATGCACATATGGAATGATATGCAATAGCTCGTTCTAAAGTTTATTTTTTTAACATAGATCACTTATAGACTGTGGTCTTCGTTCATAGTTTGAAATCTGGATAGTTACAATAGTAAAATGAAATCTTAAGTAACTTCACTTTGAAGAAAAAATTCCAACATAACCTGATAAATAATCTTTGTGACCAATTAAATAGTATATTGCCACTTCTCTTCTTCTTCTCCGTCGGTAACAACAGGATGGAACGTGAACTCACTAATTCATGCAAATTCCTTTCTCCTATCGCTTTTTTACGCTTTCCAACCGTAGGCTGAAGAAGCGTGTATGCTCCAGCTTTGTCCGTCCGTCCACCCGATAACTAGCGTAACAATGGTTCGATTTTGATGAAATTTTAGCATGTGGTAGCGAACAAACTGGGAACGAACCCTAATGAAAATGGACGATATGGGGTGAAAGGTCAGGGCATAGGAGCGGGATCCATTCCTTCGCCCTTATGCGTCATAACGTACGTACAAATGCTCCGATTGCGACAAAACTTCATCATGTTGTTCCGGAGATGCACTGAACTGGTTCTATTGAATAACATCGAAATTGGGTCAAAGTTCACGGCACAGGAGCGAGAAGTATTCCACAGCATCATACCTTGACTAAAAATGCTTCTAGTGCGACAAAACTTTAGTATGTTGTTCCGTAGGTATACTGGACCAATTCTATTTAATATAATCGAAATGGGGTCAAAGGTCATGGCACAGGAGAGAGATATATTCCACAACCACTATCCTCATAGCTTGACTAAAAATATTTTATTGCAACTAAACTTTAGTATGTTGTTCCGGAGATATACTGAACCATTTCAGTTTAATATCATCCAAATGGGGTCAAAGGTCAGGGCACAGGAGCGAGATTTATTCCACAGCCGTTATCCTCATTACTTGAGTAATAAGTAAAGTAACCATTCCTGGTATGTTCGAAAGAGTATCTTAATAAATGCATTGCAAGATTTTACTAACTTGTTTTAATATTGAATATTGTTTTCTGTTTCTTAGTGTGTGTTATAATTATTTGTAACAAATTTCTTCTTGTGATAGCAGAAATAATATGAAACATAATTATCTAGTGAATATAGATTACTTATAGAATAATATAAAATGTGTATATGACTGAGTCCAAAAACTAACGTTGCTTTATCAACAGAATTTAATTTATCGGATTATGTTGGGCATGAAGAAATCTACCATTTAATTGGGCATAAAGAGTATTTTTGAGAGCGTCAGATTCCGTCAGGATGCTTCTTCAAAGTGAAGTTACTCGTACTTAAGATTTGTATAGACTTTTAATCACTCCATCCGGTATTCGAATGTTCTGCAAAAATCTGCAAATACTAAGCGACTTAAAAGTACACATCTGCAAATACTAAGCTACTTAAAAGTACACATCTGCAAATACTAAGCGACTTAAAAGTACACATCCGCAAATGCTAAGCGACTTAAAAGCACACATCTGCAAATACTAAGCGACTTAAAAGTACACATCTGCAAATACTAAGCGACATAAAAGTACACATCTGCAAATACTAAGCGACTTAAAAGTACACATCTGCAAATACTAAGCGACTTAAAAGTACACATCTGCAAATACTAAGCGACTTAAAAGTACACATCTGCAAATACTAAGCGACTTAAAAGTACACATCTGCAAATACTAAGCGACTGAAAAGTACACATCTGCAAATACTAAGCGACTTAAAAGTACACATCTGCAAATACTAAGCGACTGAAAAGTACACATCTGCAAATGCTAAGCGACTTAAAAGCACACATCTGCAAATACTAAGCGACTTAAAAGTACACATCTGCAAATACTAAGCGACTTAAAAGTACACATCTGCAAATACTAAGCTACTTAAAAGTACACATCTGCAAATACTAAGCGACTTAAAAGTACACATCTGCAAATACTAAGCGACTTAAAAGTACACATCTGCAAATACTAAGCGACTTAAAAGTACACATCTGCAAATACTAAGCGACTGAAAAGTACACATCTGCAAATACTAAGCTACTGAAAAGTACACATCTGCAAATACTAAGCGACTTAAAAGTACACATCTGCAAATACTAAGCGACTTAAAAGTACACATCTGCAAATACTAAGCTACTTAAAAGTACACATCTGCAAATACTAAGCGACTGAAAAGTACACATCTGCAAATACTAAGCGACTTAAAAGTACACATCTGCAAATACTAAGCGACTTAAAAGTACACATCTGCAAATACTAAGCGACTTAAAAGTACACATCTGCAAATGCTAAGCGACTTAAAAGTACACATCTGCAAATACTAAGCGACTTAAAAGTACACATCTGCAAATACTAAGCGACTGAAAAGTACACATCTGCAAATACTAAGCTACTTAAAAGTACACATCTGCAAATACTAAGCGACTTAAAAGTACACATCTGCAAATGCTAAGCGACTTAAATCACACATCTGCAAATACTAAGCGACTTAAAATTACACATCTGCAAATACTAAGCGACTTAAAAGTACACATCTGCAAATACTAAGCGACTTAAAAGTACACATCTGCAAATACTAAGCGACTTAAAAGTACACATCTGCAAATGCTAAGCGACTTAAAAGTACACATCTGCAAATACTAAGTGACTTAAAAGTACACATCTGCAAATACTAAGTGACTTAAAAGTACACATCTGCGAATACTAAGCGACTTAAAAGTACACATCTGCAAATACTAAGCGACTTAAAAGTACACATCTGCTAATACTAAGCGACTTAAAAGTACACATATGCAAATACTAAGCGACTTAAAAGTACACATCTGCAAATACTAAGCGACCTAAAAGTACACATCTGCAAATACCAAGCAAAAATCTGGAAATATTAGGCGACTGCCAAACACCAAGCGACTTAAAAGTACACATGAAGAAATCAAATACAAATACAACTAGGCTAATCATCTAGGCTGCGCGGTTCGCAGCATACCCAGGGGATCAGAGAAATGAAAAAATCACAGAAGTTTTGATAGAATGCTCAAATATGCCCAAATACACAAAGTATAAACGAATTACAAAATGCAATGTTTGAAAATGGCGAGTGGGTCTGATAACAAGAAAGTCTGAAAACCCAGAAATCCTGATAAAATGCTATAGATTCGAAAAATGTACAAATTTGTAAAATACAAGTTGTAAAATGAAAAACGAAAATCAGGTTGTCTTTATCAGGAGGGCATCAACATGGGGGAGTGGCTTTTTAAGTGTCAGTAAACGACAGAGAATACCCCATGTCGATTGACAATGCTCCTGAAGCCACTAAAACCAAACAAACGATGTAAAAATATGCTGAAAGTACGAACTCTGCTAACAAATTAAAAAATATATAAAGCTTGCTTAAAAGTACAAACCATACTGACCAGCAAAAACTTATGGTAAAGGTAAAAACTTATCAGACAATGGCTGGAACACTCATAAGGAAAACCAGTCTGAACAGCACATAAGTTGAAAGCTGTACTCTGAATTAAGTCCAACCGGTGGAAGGACGAAATATATAGCATGGAAATAGTGAGGTTAAGTGAGATAAACAAAATGTACAAGTGACCTAACAGGCGGGAAAAGATGTGCGTAGTACTACGATTGTTTGATTTAAGATTGTGTATGTAAATATCTTCAGCTACTATTAAAAACCTTTAGGTTACACCAAGTAGCACTTGGCGTAACCTAAAGGATTTAAAATTGTAAGGTCCTAGGTTAGTCAAGAGTGTTGATATGTAATTTAGAGCTCTGTGAATTTGAATTAAAATTAAGGATAAGTTGTTTAAGATAACGTCGTAGGAAATGGATTGGAAATCTATTAAACGTGAATTTGTTGATAAGAATTTTGAGGTCCTTAATACTGTTTTTTCTGAGTGGAACAAATTTTAACGATTATGTGAAATTCTGAGATAATATTTTGTATTTTTCTATGGAAACGTTAGATGACCTGGGAATGAAATAGTTGCTTTCAGATTGGAAATCGTGCCTTTTGTTACACAAATCGACCTGAAAACCTATTCTTTTGTTGACTTTGATAACCTCTAGGTCCACTACCCAGGTTGATACCCTCCTGAAGAAAGCAACCTGGTTTTCGTTTTTCACTTTATGACTCATATATTACAAATGTATACATTTTTCAAATGTATAGCATTTTAACAGGATTTCTGGGTTTTCAGACATTCTTGTTATCAGAACCACTTACCATTTTCAAACATTGCATTTTCTAATTCGTTTATACTTTGTGTATTTTGCATATTTGAGCATTCAACCGAAACTTCTGTGTTTTTTCATTTTTCTGTTATCAGCACTTTTTGCTATATGAATATTGGGCTTGTTCTACCAGCTTTTGTGCAAATTGCGATCGGAGTAGTTACGTCACAGATGACGCTGCGAAGGCGAATTTTTGGCCAATAAAGCGTGGAGCCGTAGAGTATAGAGAGGCACGAGGTTTGTCCGAGTAAGTCATTTGTAACGAAAATCACGGACGGTGTAACATGGCATGCGATAAGGATCACATTAGACACTGTTTTCTGTACGAGTTCGATAAAAGCAATACTGCAGCCGCGGCTTGCCGCAACATCTGTCAAGTCTTTGGGGAGAATGCAGTTGATAGCACATGTCGCCGTTGGTTTCGGAAATTCCGGGACGGAGACAGAAGCTGTAAAGATTAACCTCGTCCTGGACGTTCATCCGTGGTTTCTGACGAGGATATGGACCAAGCCATAACAAATGACTCACATCCAACCGTTCAGAAATTAGCGGAAACGCTGTCGGTACACAGAACAACAGTCGAAAGATGGATGCATGCGCTTGAGTTCATCACAAAATTCGATAACTGGATTCCGAACCAGCTTTCTGAAAAGCAAAGAGAGGAGAGAAACTGTACTTGTGTCTCTTCGCTTTCTCGTCACAGAAATGAACGGTTCTTGGGACGATCTGTGACGGGTGATGGGAAATGGGTACTGTACCGTAATGTAAAGCGATGACGGACTGTGTGCCAGTATGCGGAGCCTGCGCCTTCACCTCAAAAGGAGGACTGTGTCCCGGAAAGATTTTGCTGAGTGTTTGGTGGGATGCCCATGGAATAATCCACTGGGAGGTGTTAGCACCTAACCGAACGATAAATGCTGAACTCTACTGCCAACAATTGGTCAGATTGCGAGAACAATTGACACTGAAGCGGCCGGGCACTCCTCAATCGCAAAGGCGTGATCCTTCATCATGATAACGCCAGACCTCATGCTGTTTTTTAATCACTCGGCAAAAATTACCGGACTTTTATTGGGAAGTGTTACCTCACCCGACGTATTCCCCTGACTTGGCACCTACGGACTACCCCTTTTTTTGATCAATACTGAACGCCTTCGCTCTCCAAACCTTCGATGATGTGAAAACGGCATTACGTTACTTTTTTTACTCTAAAACAAAGGAGTTTCTCCTGCGTGCAATTCACCTACTTATATACAGACGGCAAGAAGCCATACAGAATGATGGGAATTATGTGAAATCCTAGGTACGTTATTTGTTGTGTTCTCCTCCTTTCTTTGTATCCTTCAAAAACGGGTAGAACTTATGCACACACTCAGTACTACATAATATGGGATACAATTCCCGTCTGTTTCATTAACGGTGAGTAATAGAGACACTTGATATTTCAAACATGCAATTTCGATGCGTTTGAGATACTAAAACATTTCCTTGTAATAAATGCATTTGACAGCATTAGCAATCATTTTGGAAAAGAAAGAAAAGTCGAGGGAGTACCCTGGTACTCTTTGTCGATAATTTATGCTATGCATCTTTCGCATGCCGAGATCTATGTGGGTGTGAAATAAAACGAGCGATTGAGAGTATATATTTACTTAAGTACAACACATTCCGCATCACTCGCGACCACACGGACCCACAATTCGTTATGTACTAAATGGAATCAAAAACATAAAAACAAACAATAAGGTTTACTAATTCCTGACACTAAGCGGGACTTAGGTAGATGGATTTATGTATGTCATTGTCGTAATACCAGTGAAAGAAGATATATGATAAATCAATGAAGGATGAAATGTTCTTCATAATACATGGAAAATTTACAGAATATTCAAAGCAAACCGAATTTGCTTGTACCACTTGCTGGTCATTCATGTAAAATTTCGCAGAAAACTTTATTTATCTGTGGTGCTGGTGACCTTTGACCTACATCCGTTCGGTTGGGAATCGGGTCAAAGTTCTATGAGGAGGAAGGGACGCTTCGACTAGCAAAAATCTGAAGACTTTCAAATTCCTAAGTCTCAGGACATCTACAGGTTGGTGTTATACATCACTTAAAAGCTCTCGTCAATAGCGGGTAACTTTCCTTTGAGAAAGGGTGTCCAGAGGATTCCAAATTCCGCTATGACGCACCGTTTTGGAGATATTTAAGAAAATGAACCCAATCATGCTTTTTTTTATTGGTGGTTTAACGACCACCGTGAGCAACTCAATGGGCTATAAGCAGTTGCCCGTCCCTAATTTAGGGTCACTGGTCCCAGGGAAGGAAGAGAGCCAGTGCCGTAAGACAAACACAACATCCATGCCTCACCGGGATTCGAACCCGGACCCCTTACGGACGAATGCTCAGAGGCCATCACTTAGACCACTGCGCCACCGGGGCGGCCCAATCATGTTATGCTGGTACATTATGTTAAAGCTCTGGCTAATAGCGGGTAACGACCCCCTCTTTTGGGGGTGTCAAGAGGAAGCCAAATTTTGCTACGACGCATCCATTTTTTGGGATCTTTGGGGAAATCAACTCAGGTGGCCACCCTACTACTTCCGTTACCCTTTTTCGTTACAACGAAATATTTTTACCAGGTATTTACTTTCGGGAAGGATGCGTAATATCAAAAATGCATTTTTGTAATGGCCTTTATCACATTTATTATCATGTTGTCGTAATGTTTGGAGACTGTAATGAGATATTGTAACGTTTATGTAAAACTTCATGAAATAATGTCCGGCGATAGTTTAGTAAAATATATTATTTAGTAACAATGAAATTAGTTATGGTGGAAACACAAGTTTGTCCGCGGCGGGCATCGTAACCGTGTTCCCTCATTCCGGAGTAAGTCCCTCTCCCAACTGAGCTACGCAAACAGAATGTCTCGGTGCAGATTTGTCGACTTTACACGTGTTTTCACCTCTGTAGTACATCACATCACCCCCTTTTAATGTTTTTTACTTCTTTGAAGCGAAGTTGGAATTTTTCATTATTTCCAAACAAGGTGTGGAACAAACATCACACATTTTTCGAAGAACCCAACGGTCAGTGGATCTCTTTTCCACAATCTGGCACCAATGTGAAAACATAAGTTTGTCCCTCACCCCGGAGTAAGTCGCTTTCCCAACTGAGCTACGGAGACAGAATGTCTCGCTAAAGGTTTGTCGTGTTGTACTTAAGTAAATATACCCAGGTAGCAATATTATGTTGGACCAACCGTGGGCTTTCAATGGTCGGCCCAGCGACGAGGCGACAATTGGATATGTGTTGGTTCAACGGTTGGACCCACATTGGAAAACTGTTGCAAACAGTTTTTCAATGTGATCATGTGTTCTTGGACAGCCATGGTTTGTCATGTGTTGTTGGAAAACTATCGGACAACCATCGGACAACCGTTATGTGGTCATTTGTTGATAAATGGTTGATCATGTGTGGTTGGAAAAACCGTTGGCCAATCTTCGATAAACAACGCAACCTTCGCCCAACGCTGCCGACGCAAAAATATCACTGGGCCAACCGTTGGTCAATGTCAGTGTGCTACTTGGGTATACCCTCAATTACTCGTTTTATTTCACACCCACATAGATATTGGCATGCGAAAGGTGCCTACCATAAATTACCTACAAATAATATCAGGGTGCCACCTCAACTTTTCTTTCTTTTTCAAAATGATTGCTAATGCTGTCAAATGCCTTTATCACAAGGCAGTGTTTCAAACGCATCGAAATTTAGTGTTTCAAACGCATCGAAATTGCATGTTTGAAATACCAAATTTCTCTGTTATTCAACGACAATGAATGACACGTGAATTTTAACGCATATTGGGTGTGTGCATACGTTCTACAAATTTCTGTAGGCTACAAAGAAAGGAGGAGAACACAACAAATAACGTACCTACGATTTCACATAATTGCCATCATTCTGTAAGACCTCAATAAGTAGGTGAGTCGCACGCCGGAAAAACTCTTGTGTTTTAGAGTCAAACAAGTGTTATTACATTGTTTCTATGTCACACCCACATAGATCTTGGCATGCGAAAGGTGCATGCCATAAATTACCTACAAATAATACCAGGGTGCCATCTTAACTTTTATTTCTTTTTCAAAATGATTGCTAATGCTGTCAAATGCCTTTATCACAAGGCAGTGTTTCAAACGCATCGAAATTTAGTGTTTCAAACGCATCGAAATTGCATGTTTGAAATACCAAGTTTCTCTATTAACGACAATGAATGACACGGGAATTTTAACGCATGTTATTGGGTGTGTGCATACGTTCTACTCATTTCTGTAGGCTACAAAGAAAGGAGGAGTACACAACAAATAACGTACCTACGATTTCACATAATTGCCATCATTCTGTAATACCTCTATAAGTAGGTGAATTCCACGCCGGAAAAACTCCTGTGTTTTAGAGTCAAACAAGTATTATTACATTGTTTCTATGTCACTTCCGTTACCCATTTCCGTTACATGGAATTTTTTTACTTGGGATGTAATTTACTACTGCCGCAAAAGATACATAGCATAAAAAAACATGGGCAGTTGAAGTTTCGATTCTTAAAATACACGTTTTTTTATATCATTTCTTCAACGGGTATGAAGTATATGTTTCCTAAGGAAAACTGCTTGTCGTTAGATGTGGTTTACTCCTTCCCGAACGACGGCGATGCAGGTAAGTGAGAAGAGAGTGAAGTGTCTGATACCGTGACTTTTGCTCTTATTCATCAATAATCCAGCACTTTGTGTGAATGAACCCCCTCATTGGAAATCCGCTCATTAGCAGGTCTTTGTTTTGATTAATTTTTGTCGGTTCTCAATCTCCTCACGCTGCTCCTGCGTTATGTCGACAATTGTCTCGTCTCATGTACTGCCACGATAAAAGACAATAATTAAAACCGAAGGCGAGGAACAATTAAAATACTTTTAAAAGTCTGTCTTTCGGAGCATTCGATTATAGGCTTAAGTGGCCATCGTTTCAGAGCGGGAAGTCGATCTTTGACTCCATTTCTCTCTTCCTCCGCCGGTACTTTCAAAATACCAACAGAAGTAGCCCCCACCCGTTTACCCTACCCTCCTCCCCTCCGAACGATCTCGCCTTTCAGTATTCTCCTGTAACAATCAGAGTGAAGTCGCGACGATGTCGGCGCACTATTGATCACAGTTCAGGAGCATAAATTAATGAATTCTCCCTTTTCTCTCCCAGTCTTTTGTTACAAACCTTGAAATAATTAACTCTTCGGATAATTGATCGTATAACAATAATCGGGAAAGCCCCTTTTGGATTTAATTGCTCCTCGTCAGATCAATTTAGCTTCTGTCACTGGTAAATTTTATTCACCCACCTTATCAGCCGTAACACACTCATCCGTGAAATTGAAAATTTAAAATGAGCAGTTTGTCAAATAGCTTTGCTGTCTTAAAAGCGGAAGTGAAGAGTACCTTAGATATTTTTTGTGAACGAAAAGCTGTCCAGTTGAAACGAAGGAACAATATTGTATATTTAAAATAATAAAATGTTTAGGGTACTTCGTTAAAAAACAGTACACGAATACAGCTGCTAATTTCCTAAACTATACCGGAGTAAGAATGGGAATCTTGTTAACTGTATGTGAATTATAGCGAAGCTGAGTTAAATATGGGCATGTATACTGCCCATATTTAACTCAGCTTCGTTTTGCTGATGACATATTCATTTTTTAAACTCCTCTTTCAGAGCTGCAGATCATGATCCAGGAACTTTCTCAGAAGAGGGATTGTAAAACTGAACTGAAACAAAAATTATGTAGAATGTTTTTACAAGAAATGAAGATTTATCGATTGATAGCAAAAACTGGAAGTAACCAACTTACATTTCGGGGGAAAATACGTATCAAGTGAGGTCACTTTTGGAACAAACAGAACAATTTTCAAGATCAATATGTTTTTTATTGGAGGTTTAATGACCACCGTGGACAACTCAACGGGCTATAAGCAGTCGCCCGTCCCTAATTTAGGATCACTGGTTCCAGGGAAGGGAGGGAGCCAGTGCTGTAATACAAACACAACAACCATGCCTCATCGGGATTCGAACCCGAACCCCTTTCGGAGGAAAGATCAGAGGCCATTGCTTAGACCACTGCGCCACGGGGGGGGGGGCAGATCAATATGACAAAAGTGTTTAATAAATTCACCATTTCAGTTCTTACGTACGGAGCTGAGACACGGGCTTTAACTAAAAAAAACGTAGAAAGGAAGGAGACAACTAAAGTATTTATATGCTAATGAGCTAGACAAAAGATAAAGCATTGGCAGCTTACAAGATGAAATAAAAGGTGGTACATGAAGACATGTAAAGATAAAACCTTGATTTATATAAGCTGAATGCATTGACCGACTGCTGTGATCAGAATCTGGCAGTTCTGTCATTTTACAAGCAATAACTTATTTCCATTGCACAACAGGAATATGATATACGTGAATAAGGTAACTTAAATGAAAGAAAACATATATTAAAACACATGTGCTGAGTATAAACGTCGCAAAAATAAGTCAGTTGATATAAAAGAACATAATGTGATACTTGATGAAACAATGAAAGAAATTTTTCCAAAACGGTTGCTCTAGAAGTCATATCTGATTCAGAACAAACATATTAAATGAAGCATTACGTAATGATGAAAAGTACTGAAAGTAAGAAGTTCGAGTTTTTAAGACGAATGCGATTGCGATGTACAGACATCCAATCAGTTGAAGTCTTCCACGTTTAATGAAAATTCGAAAGTTGAGCAGTTTTACGTGCCATTGCAAGTTATGCATGCTTGGGGTATACAGGAAAAAAAGACGAAATTTTCTTTTCTGACTGGCAAATATCTAAATAATTAATGCATTTATTTTTGTAAAATTATACTGATAAAATAACTGAAAGTTTTCATAACAAATTTAATTCACTGTAAATTTGGAGATAAAATGTTTTGTCCTAGCTTCAGCAAAAAAAATAAAAAAAAATAAAATAAAATAAAAAAAAGAACAAAAAAAAAAAAAAAAAAAACTAGAGGTTCGGAAACAGAGAACTATGAGAAACGAACGACCAAAAAATTTAAACTGGCAACAGCGCATTAGATGAACACCAAAGAAACATCTGCTGCAGTTAAGTAGCTTCTGCTAAGAAAACGGCGCACGCAATCATGCTGTATATAGAAGGTTAGGATTTTACCTTACGAAGAAAAATATTCGTATTCTGTTGTTAAAGAAACGCTGTGTGAAATCACGAGATTTTTATTTCTAAATGTAAAACAAGCAATATTATTAATAACAGAGGAAAAGATCGCCGAGCATTGCTTTTAACAGGAATATCGAATACCCAAAACAGGTACGTACTTTTACAACTATTTCAAAAGATCTTAAAAGAAAATTCCCCGAAGCTAAGAGAAATCGCAAAACATCTGTGTATCAACTGTAAAACAATGTAATCAACAATGATTTTAACCTGAACCTAAACCCTCTCACAAAAAAAAAAAAAAAAAATGTTCGCCAACTTTTGCCTAGGCGCGTGGTTGAACGCAGAACACGGTGTACATTCATTATGAAAATCACTTAACCATAGACAGATGGAAATGTATTTTGACTATTGATGGAGTATGTATCTACCTAATTGGCTGTAACAAAGAAATGTCGATTTACTATCGCAGAAGAGCAGGAAAAGACTTACAAACTTGGTTCCAAGAATCCAAAGAAAGTTGCAGTAAAGAATGCATGATTATTGCTGGTCCTCGTACAACGGGAAATTAAAGTTAAGAAAAGTTGAAAAGAATGTTACAATGAATTCTATACACTGAAGAGCAATTGAATTAGAGATACCTGTCTAGTAACGTGTAGCACCACATTTAGCCTTGAAGACGGCGGCAATTCGTCTTGGTATGGACTCGATAAGACACCGGAAACGTGGAGAAGCCATACGGAACCACGACCCCTGAAAAAGCTCCCACAGTTCACGAAGATTTGATGAAGGGGGGTCAGAGCCTCGAACATCTCTCTCAATGGCATCCCAGATGTGTGCTCGATGGGATTGAGGTCAGGTGAAGTAGCTGGCGAAGAACGCGAGGTCACGTCAGTGGAGTGTTCATCCAACCATTCGGATACAATTCGGGAGCGATGGCACGGTGCATTGTCTTGTTGCAGGATGAGGTCCCCAGTGGGATGTTGAAAACGCACAAACGGGAGCAAATGGTCGTCCAAGATACCCCGGTGACGTTGACCTGTGTGGGACGATGTCACACGTACCAGGGGTCCCATTTCAGTCCACGTAAACAGTCCCAAGACGAGAATGCCACCCCCACCAGCTTGAAGAGTACCTTGCTGGCAAGAAGGATCCATCACTTCATGTATTTTGCGCCTTACTCGTATCCTGCCATCCGCATGTACCAACGTGAATCTCAACTCATCAGTCCAGGCAACATTTTTTCACATGTCTAGGGTCCAGTGGCGATGTTCCCGCGCCCATGCTAATCTTAGCACCCTGTGATGTGCGGTAAGCAGCGGTACCCTCGTGGGACGATGGCTTCTGTACCCCATAGCGAGGAGATAGTTCTGGATGGTGTGGCTGCTTACACGTTTTTGTGCACCAGCGTTAAACTGCCAAGGGATTTCTTGCACTGTGGCCCGTCTATCCGCTGTTACAATGCGAGCTGGCCAACGATGACCCCGCTCATCCACAAGCTGTTGTCCACGGCAGTTGGCCCTCGCAGGGTTGG
This sequence comes from Macrothele yani, assembly GCA_039090855.1. Lineage (NCBI taxonomy): Eukaryota > Metazoa > Arthropoda > Arachnida > Araneae > Macrothelidae > Macrothele > Macrothele yani. The sequence continues at coordinate 27,973,007 of CM077001.1, forward strand.
TTTTACCGGATTCGATGTACTCACGGTACACCCGTGACACAGTGGCTCATGAAAGTCCCAGGGCTTGCACGACTTCCGAGATGGATTGACCCATTCGTCGGGCTCTGACAATTTGCCCACGATCAAATGCGCTTAGATCCTTCGTCTTACCCATACTGCGTCCGACTCTTACTGATTCCCGTCGTATCACTCCTTATATTGTCGGATCGCTGCATACGTCATGTCGTTGTCGTTTCTGTTTACAGAGCCACATTTGCATAACAGCCAGCTGTCTCTAATTCAATTGCTCTTCAGTGTATATTACCAAAATAATGTTTTAACTCCTATATGTAAAGAGGAAATTCACTTTGTTTATCCACAAGTCTTTCAAATTGTAGAACTAGAACAAGAAAAGGCTACCAGTCATACATTCTAATCTACAACTCTATTTCTTGAAAAACTGAAAAAAGAGAAGGCTATCAAATCTATACGTTTTGCTCGTATTCCTTCAAAGTTCCCTGATGTGTCACCAATGGAATATTGTGCTTTCGGACTGCTAAAAAGAGCACTTTGTAAATGCAAACCTGATAACAATGATTGAACTATGGAAAGCATGGGAAAAGCAGTGTGAATAAAATACTACCAATTTTAATAAATCCTCTGTTATCTGGAATATGATGTACGTTTCATAGTCCAGAGAAAAGGCTATCAGATAAAACATTTAAGAGAGAAACAATTTTTTAAAACATAACTATATTGCTGTAAAATTGTTCTAAAAATGTGAGAACACACTCTGTATTTTTTTCTATTTCAGTTTTGCTGAAATGTATATTTCCTCCAAGGCTGTTTTGTGAACGCATGTACTTAGTCTGCAGTATTTTATTGGTAGGCTACATTTCCCATATGGTCATTGAATATTTCTTTCGTGTGTTCTAATAAAGCGCACATGAAAACTGATGTGACTTATTGCTGCACGCCAAACAAGCTAGGCTAAAGCGATATCATTGTTTTCATCATAAGATGCTCACATGTCGTTAAAAGATAAGCTTTTTAGCAACTGTACTAAGAGATACTGTGTCAGAGGCATTTGTCAGAACGAGACTTGATCACAAGTTGTTGTTATTAGAGATTGCGTATCTTCGATATTTCAGGAGTTTTTCGACGAGGTAATTTTTCTGGTTATGTATCCAATCAAAAATTAAATTTTATATAAAAAAGAAAATTTTCGGTTAGACGAAATTTAAAATTTCTTGGTTCGCGTGTCAAGTGGTGAAGCTCTAGTTAGATAGCATGTCTTATTCTACATTATTTCAAATATGTATCTCAGGAGCAGGGTGATTTATAAGATTTCATTTAAATCACTGAAAGTCTTTCATATTGTCCAATTCAGGAAACTCTTTTGGTTAAAATTCTGGTTGGAGCGTCCATGTCTTAAGATTTGCCTTTCGAGAAATGTTATGTTTTGGAAAATTAAATTCCTGCGGAACAAACTATTTCCTAGATAAAGATAAACAGACAACACCCATCTTCGATGTCAGTAAACGATCATTCTATCAAAAAAATATCTTAAAGGAAAGCTTTTTTAGCAACTATTCTAAAGGTTATCGAGAAAATATACAGATATTAAAGTATATACCATGAAAATAAATCTGCTTGAAAACCGACGAATCTGTCAGGAAATTTATAACTATCGGTAAATTCACTTTTAAGCAGAAAATGTTGAATGACATTTTTCAATTGAGGGCTCATTTTCCGAGATAGCATCCAGAAAGTTTTTGTGACGTTATATGATTTCAGATAGATTTCAAACCAAACCTGAATGTCATACAGTGAAGCTTATTGTGGAATTCTGATGGCTGCAAGCACAGTTGCCACGGCGTTTATCCAAGGAGATTTACACATCATAGTACCATCCAAGACAGCGTGTCATTCAACAGTTTCTTTTCGTTCAAAAGTAATTTTTAAACCCCCAAGCAAATTAACGTATATTTTTTCAGAAGGCAAATTCATGTATTGTGCTTGGACTCATTGAAATAAATTGTTTGTTTGTTAACTGAGAGAACATGCAAATAAGGCAAAGAAGGGACAACGCGGCACTGGAGCTTGTACTCGCAAAGTTAGAAGAATAAGGTGAATAAAAAACAGGAGCTGTTGCTGACGGCGTCATTATTAAGCACTGAATGTGAGTATAATTGTGTTTATTTTCTCGTTGAGTGCCGATAAATGTTTACTCTTTGCAAACCTGAGAGTAAAATCGCACAAAATGAAGAAATATGTGTTTTTCTTTCTCAAAGTATCTTCCCTCCTATGATATGCAACAGACCCATCGTCTCCTTTTCAAAAAATGTGGCGAAGGCATTTTGTGGAAGCAGCATTAGGGGCCCCCTGTACAGCTTGAGTAACGTCAGCATCTGTGTTGAATGTTTCTCCACGGAACTTCTCCTTCATTGTTGGAAACAACACGAAATCGCACGGGGCGAGGTCAGGACTGCATGCAGGCTGTGGCATGGTTACAATACTTCATTCCATACGAAACTGTTGAACACAAGCAGCCACATGTGGGCGGGCGTTATCATGGTGTAGGGTTCATTTGTCCACCACTTCCGGTCGCTTAATCGTTATGTGTAGCTTCAAGACAGAAATGTAATACTCAACATTGACAGTAATTTGTGGAGGAACATCATGCTGGTAGACTACACAGCGCACGAGGAGTTTCCAGACACTCCTCGTGCGCTTCGTGAGGGGGTCGAAATAATAGTGGACCCATGTTTCATCGTATGCTATTATTGTATCTAGAAAGTTTGGATCCTTTGCAATAATATGCTTCCACTCATGACACACCTGAACTCTGGCTAACAATTGTTCTCTCGTCAGGTGATGAGGTACCCATCTGGAAAACAAATAACGCAGCATTAATTTGTCGCGTTAAATGCGGTAGGCCAATGTTTTTGAAATATTAGTTGACGCCGCTATGTCTTCACACGTCATTCGTCGATCTTCTTGTAGGATTGCCCAAACAGTGTTAGCAATACGCTCTGTAACAACACTTTCAGGTCGACCAGGCCTAGGAGCGAGTTCTGACGAGAAACGCCCTTTTTGAAATAATGGTGCCATTTAAAAATCGTTGACTCAGCCAAATATTTAGCTTTGTAAGTTTTATTCATTAAATCTACTGTTTCTGGAGCCGTATTACCCAAACGATAGCACATTTTATCGCACAACACATTTCAGCTCTTAACTCTGAATCCCTCACCTCCATAGCTGTATAGCGAAATGCAGACGTACCTTAAACAACTGCGCAATAACAAAACTAGAAACGTCTTCCACGGCTAATAACTGTTGCCATAGATACTTCCTTATTTCAGTTAGTCATCTGCGAGGTTATTTTCCCCCTTCGCACTGTTGCCAACTCAAAAAAGAATACTCTCAGTTTTTATGAAACAGCCTTTGTATATATGTGATTCTCGATGAATGTAGAGGTAATGTGATTCTCAATTAATGTAGAGGTAATGTGATTTTTGATGAATGTAGAGGCAATATGCTGGACTTTGCTCGCACATACTCCGGACGGTAGCCTATAAGACGGCATCACGACAGTAGTGACATTAGACAGCTGGACCAGCGCATGAGAGAAAACGTTTCTCGGTTATACGTTTTTCACTATTACACGTAATTCTACGTTAATCCCTTTACTGTAGGTTCTATTGATTTTTGTATTCGGTTATCCGTAATTCGTTTAGATGTCTTTTGCGAGTACATCTTAAAATCTGAGTTTCAGATTACCAAAAACACACGGTTCTTTGATCCTTTTATTTATAACTTGGTATGTTACAATTCTGAGAGAATCAAGACAGCCTTACTGAGTTCCTTCTTGGTGCAGCCAAAGTTGAGCCTTGATCTTATCAGAGAAGGGTATGTTGTTTACTTTCGGTCAGCGTTGTTTTGTTCCTTCTTGGTGCAGCCAAAGTTGAACGTTGATCCCATCAGAGAAGGGTATGTTGTTTACTTTCGGTCGGCGTTGTTGTGTTCCTTCTTGGTGCAGCCAAAGTTGAACCATGATCCCATCAGAGAAGGGTATGTTGTTTACTTTGAAGGAATTGAAACAGCGTTGTTGTGTTCCTTCTTGGTGCAACCGAAGCTGAACCTTGATAGCATCAGAGAAGGGTATGTTGTTTACTTTAAGAGATTTGAGACAGCGTTGTTGAGTTCCTTCTTGGTGCACCCAAAGTCGAATCATGATCCCATCAGAGAAGAGTATGGTGCTTACTTTGAGAGAATTGAGACAGCGTTGTTGTGTTCCTTCTTGGTGCAGCCAAAGTTGAACTTTAATCCCATCAGAGAAGGATAGGATTTTTACTTTCGGTTTCGATGAGAAAATAAACTACTCAACTACACTATTGCTTGTGAAACTTGCAACAACATGAAGAACTGCAGGTATTAGTTTGAAACTTACAGGATAGGTACAAAAGTTTGGGTCATGCAAACGATGAAAATGTCAGTGAACATGCGCATGATGTTTCGGGGCAGCGCACTCTGAACTGGCCGATATTAGGTATAAAGAGCTGGCTCAAACGAGATGTTGCAATAACTGAAAAGCCTAATTGAGTCGAAAGGGTGTTTCTTGTGTCACACCGTGTCCTTTCGCCCAATAATGTTGCATCATGAACACCTGACGGAATTTGATCGGGGAAGGACTGTTGTGGATGAGAGAAGCTGGATTTTCCTAATGCGAAATTACCACTCGTACGAGACAAAACGCCAGTACAGTTATGCGTACGTGAAGTCAGCGGACATATGAGGCTCGGGCGTATAGAAATACGGAAAACCGACCGCAAAATTGCACGAGTGCACGAGAAGACAAACACTTCTACAGTGTGGCAGTGACCGATTCCACAGTGACATCGACACTGTTAGTGCAGCGGTGAAGCACTGTCACAAATCGGGCTTTGTCCTCTATCACAGTTCAAGGTCGTCTGCTTAACAGATGACTGGTCGCTAGCAGCCCATTGTAATGCGTTAAAATCATAGGCACCTCAGGCTGCAACGGGGTTTCTCTCGAACACAGACATTGGCAAACGGATCGGCTACAAGTTGTGTTTTATGATGAGACACGATTCAACTTGATGTAACATGATGGTCTCTTATGTGTTCGAGATATGGTGGTGAACAGCAACGTTCGTTTTGCAGCAACATACCCTGACAGACCGCCAAGCGTCATTGTTTGGAGTGCCGTTAGGTTCAATTCGCGATCGCGGCTGATAGGGATTGAGGGAACCCTCAACAGACAGCGATTCATAAGTTACGTTTTTGAAGAAGAGGTGATACCCTTCTTTCAGAGTTGTCCTGGCGGTACATTACAGCAGGACAATGCTCGGCCACATGTGACATGGAACGTCTAAGACCTCTTTTATTCACGACAAATGCATCTCCTTCTCTGTCCTGCACGTCCTCTGCATATGTCACTGATGGAACATGTCTGGGACATGGTAGATAAGTCACCACAAACGAACTCTGAACTCGAATAGAACCCTGGCAGGCTATTTCATAAGAAGATATCAAAAATGTCTTTCATTCAATGCCAAGCTGTGTAGAAGTTGTTAAGGTGGTTCCACTCGATATTGAGTTTTGTAGTGAAAAACGGTTGTATAGCTCTACAAATGCAACCAGTTATCTTCTGTAACATGAGAAGTCTGTGATTTAAATTTCATTTGGATAGCTCGATTTTTTTAATGTTTTAATTTCCACAAGCAGTAGTGTGTATTGCAACCTGGACGTAGACTGATAGATTTGTTGTTTGCGAACCACTTATTGTGCACCCTACACACACAGTCGAGGAAGTTTGCCGTTTCTGAGATGTTTGCAACTGCCTACCTGCCGCATACTACTCAGTCGAATCACATTATTGTGACCTCCTCCTACTTATGACGTCAACAGCGCGTAGCCAATGAAAGAAGGCACGTGTCGTGAGCTGACTTGGAGAGTATATAAGGTGTCCCGCAGGCATTCTGAAAACATATCACTCGTCATGGATAAAAGGAGCGATTTATCAGATTTGCAAAAAGGGATGATAATCGGCTTTCGGGACAAGGATGGAAGTGTTTCTGAAATAGCGCAGATTGTGAAGTGTTCGCGTGCTGCTGTGGTTAAAGTTTACCTTGATTGTAGAAATGGCACCATTGCGAATAAGCATCTGTAGAAACCACCCAATTGAGCATCTGTAGAAACTGCGGAGCACCACGTGCCATTGATATGAGAGGTGAACGTCAGCTGCGAAGGTGCGTGAGGGCCGATCGACACGCTACAGTGGAGCAACGCACTCGCCGAATGAACCAGGGGGGCTACAGAAAGTGTGTTAAAAACGACAGTTCAGTCAACGCTGCTGCGTATGGGGCTCCGATGCAGATGGATGGTCGCTACACCTATGCTAACGAAGGTGCGTCGGCAGAAAAGGCTTACGCACGGCAGTACCTGAATTGGATCTCCACTGATTGGCAAAGGATTGCTTCTCCGATGAGTCACGTTTCCTGCTTCATCGAATGGATGGACGTTGGCGTATAAGGCAAGAAACATCGGAGAACAAACTCTCTTCAACCATTTCTGGAAGAACAGAAGCTAGTGGGGGCAGTGTTATGGTCTGGGTATTGTTTCCGTGGCATTCCCTAGGTCCACTCATACCTCTGGAAAGCACTATCGACCGAATTCGTTATGAATCCATCATCACCGACAACGTGCACTCATCCATTCTGATTGTCTTCCTTGGGGAGGATTGGATCTTCCAGCACGACAATGCGGCCTGTCACACAGCTAGAAATGTCCGATAGTGGTTAGAAGAGCACGATGAAGACTTCAAAGTACTTCCGTGGCCCCCTAATTTCCCAGACTTAAACCCAATTGAGCATCTGTAGGATCACCTGGAACGAGTTGTTCGCTGTATGGATCCTACACCACGTACCCTCCAGCAGCTGTCAGATGCACTGTAGTCAGCATGGCTCCACATACCTGTGAACACCTTCCAGCACCTTATTGAGTCACTCCCAGCACGTCTAGCTGCTGCCCGCACTGCACACGGCGGTTACTCTGGATATTAGCTGGTGGTCACAATAATGCGACTGAACTGTGTATAATGCTTATTTGAAAGTCACTTAAATCTCATGTCTTTTCCATACTTCCTCAATCTACGCTTCTTTCATATCTGCTTCATTTGCTGTGAGCTTTATATGAAGCTATCTCAACGTCATAGTTGCGCACGTGAAAATGGCATTTGTATGGCAGATGTTGAGTGTTCTTGACAATAGTTTGAGTGTTCCTAACAATTTGAATGTACTAGTATCTTGTGATTACTTCCGGCATGTCGGTAGCCATACCTGCACCGGTATTTACCAGTCTGCATGATTACTTACATCATGTCCTTTAGCCCACTCCCATCAGTATTTGTTTGACGAATTCAACCTATTTGTGCCTAATTAAAGTTGCAGCCCTATTATCTGGAGGGTCTCTCACTTATGTCTTGAATTTTGAGCCTATCATTGAACTTCCATATAAAATTTCCAACAGTACTGATCTGATGTCATCATATGTTTAAGACGATTCTTAAGATTTATTGTCATGATATGCTCCAGTTTAGCCTTGCAAGATGCATCATTCACCTGGCGACAGTTTAACACCTTTTACGTAGAAATTTAGTGATGTGAAAAATGTTTTAGCATGCTTTCTGATTGTTGGGTCCTTTTAGCACGTCTTTTGTAAAAAAAAAGATCGTGCGTAAATAATCGGGTTGTCCGTCCGTCCGTCCTTCTACCCTTGGACGCCATATCTCTGCAACTATTAGTCCGATTTTAAAAATTCTTTCTGCATTGGAAAGCTCGAAATATGTGAATCATGATCCTATATTTCGATTCTTTTTTACGATGTACAATTTCGCCGCTAGAGAACGTAAGTGCACATGATATCGGATCCAAAATACATTTCATTCTATATATTTTCCTTCTGAGCATCCTATTGAAAAAATAATTTTACCTTCGATTCCATTTATGTCGAGGATTATTTTAAGGTATAGTCACTTTTTCGAATTACGGCGAATTACGCATAGATTTTCCGTTAGGGGGCGTAAACATAAATTGCGTTTCCCCCGATATCTCTACTTGTAAAACTCCAATTTGAAAAATGTTTCCTTCAGCTGATACAACTCCTGATGGGGAATCTTCCGCATGTAATTTCTAATTTATGGTAAAGAATGGTTTCGCCAACAGAGGACGTTAAGTGTTAATTTCCATTTCTAATGTATTTGCAGCAAATTCCGAGCTTCTAAAATCTCGATTTAGAAGAATTCGTTTCTGGATCGATACTACTTACGCCGATAAACCTTTTCGAAATATGTTGTTCTTAAAATACTGTATGGTTTCTCTGCCATGAAGCTTAGATGTATACCTTATTTTTGTCTATATCTCTACTTCTTTTTGTCTATATCTCTACTTCTAAATGTCCGATTTGAAAAATTCCTTCTTTGTTGGGTAGCGAGCGTTTCCGGAGCGAAATGTTTTTCATATGATTTGAAAAATTTCAAACAATTCATACACTTTTCTCTAGGGGGCGTTAAGGTAAATTGCGTATCCCCCAATATTTCTGCTTCTAAAACTCCGATTTGGAAAATTTCTTCCTGTATGGCATACAGCTCCCGATGGGAAATGTTGTTCATATAATTTCTAATATTTGGTAAAAAATGGTTTGGCTATCAGGGGGCATAAGTGTTAATTTCTGCTTCTGATGTGTTTGCAGCAAAATCTAGGATCCTGAAAACTCGACTGAAAAAATTATTTCCTGGACAGACACCGCTCTCATCGAAATCCTTTCAAGAATAATTTCTTCTTAAAATAATGCATGTTTTTTCCCGCTAGGAGCGTAGATGTATATCTGATATTTGTCAATATCTCTACCTTCAAGATCCGATTTGAAAACTTTCTTCTTTGTTGGAGAGCATTCCCGCTGGAAAATGTTTTTCATATAATTTCAAATTTATCTTAACGTACAAGTCTGCAACCAGAGGGCGTAAGTTCATGATTCCATTTACAGCAATATCTGTGGAATTAAAAACCTATTAAAAAACTCCTTTCTTCAGTCAGATACTACTGTTTTCCATACCGGTTCCATTGACTTTGAATAGCTTTGATTAATTTAATTCGCATCAGAAAGGATTCAAAAGGCGTGCTCATTACAGTCGAAAATTTGGTGTCATCTTTCTTGTTTTATTTCTATCTTTGTACACTGTACCTTTTCGGAAAGTCTAAAGTTTTATTGTTCTTGCGAGAGATTTTCAGTTATTTTGTTCTTTTGCCCCATCCTTTGAGTACCATGTGACAGACTCGGTACATTACTTTCGTCTCGAGATTCTGGTTCAGCTAGGCGCCTAACTCTCACTAGTAATAAATCTCTTCTTTTCTTCTTTATTTTGTTCCTCTAAACTAGTGTCTCCTTTTTTCCCCTGCCTTATTCTCACATTGTGAGTTTGTGTGTCTTGGGCTTTGTGCAACCGGTAGAGACTAAGATGAGATAGAAGAGAAGATAGAAAAAAGACGAAAGAGAAATGAAGAGGGGGAAAGAGAGAATTTAATGGAATCATAGCGAACTTATTGATTGGCCCCCTTCGGCCAAGATGCTGGGGACTTTTTGAATCCCCATTCTAACGAGACAAGGGATCACTGCAGGCGATAGATCACGACGCCTTCTTATTGCAAATTTTTATTGCAAATGTAGAAGTCTAAAGAGAGTTTTGGGAAGCGTGCAGGAAGGGAGGAATGATGTCAGAGTGAAAGTTTGGTGTATCGGTTTGGTAATCCCAGCGTCGTTAAAATCCGAATTTGTGAATGCTGCGTAAGGCGTATTGAATCTTCGCATCAGATGAAGTTTATTTCACCTGTATGTGGTTGAAACCCGAAATATTTTTCCTAAAATCTTTTCGATACTTTCATTATTCAATATACTTTATTACCGGAAATAATGAATTCGTGTATTTTGGGGGAAAACAGTAACAAATTAACTAGTAACCATCACATTTTCCACCATAACCGGCAATAATGACACATTTTGCATACGTTCTTGAGACAATGGCTTTCTTCGTTGCTTCGAACATGACTACAATTAGTCTTCAAACATTCAAGAGAAGGTTATTGCAAAGAAAGAAAGAGGATCGTTATGACAAGTAGAATGTTGACGTAGGACTACGTTTAACTCCGCGGATAGTATGGGGCGACTTACGGCCGACAGCCTGTGACAAAAATAGGTCGTAATTAAAGTCATTATAGAGTTAAAAATACGTGACGCACACTAAGCATGTTAGCATATTCGTAAACAGCATGGAGTTTAATTCGGCGGGGAGATGATGCAATATTTCTAGGTGTGCCACCGCGTTTGACTCAGTCTATCTAAGCAACCGTGAGCGCAAAACTACTGTGCGCGATATTGTTCTAAAGCTTCCGACGAGATCTATTCAAATATACGAAGAATATTTCGCAGTGGTTTGAACTGAACATTTAAAAAATTGTGAACCAGTGAAAACTTTTGGCAATATAGCGCTTTATTTGGACAACAGTGAGTGTAAAACGACTGTACCTGGTATCGCTTTAAAGCTCTCAACGTGCTATAGCACAGAATACATCGAATCCTGCTAAAAATGGGGCTGCGCGGGGTAACCACAGTCCTCTCCGAGTGCCAATTTTAACCTTGATTCACCGTCGAAAGCGCCTAAAATGGGCACATGAGCATCAAAACTGAACCTTATATGATTGGAAAAAGGCCGCCTGGTCCGATGAATCTTGTTTTCTGTTGCATCATGGTGAACGGCTGGACTCGTGTGCGTCATTTACCTGAGGAACTGTTTTCGCCAGGACGCACCATGGAACGAAAACCAGCCAGCGGAGTAATATATAAAGAACATATCGCAATGGCTTAAACTAAAATTGTTAATTATTGTTTTCCTGTGAACGGGTTAACATTTTCGACAATGTCGTGTAATTCGCAGAATGAAGGCAAGCAAAAGTGGAGAAAATCAAATCCATAGGCGAGAGCAAGTGGTGAGGAATGTAAGAAGCCCAAGAAGACTGCAGCGCAACGAACTAGAGAGTATCGAGAACGACTGAAAGTAGCCTCCGCCAAACAAAAATCCAACACACCGATCGAATCCGTACCCGGCCTATCTCGAACTCGCTCATTTCACAACTCTCCGATCTGCAAATCGTTACCCTACCTTCCAAATTGACGGCTCAATAAGAACTGGGCTTACCTATTTTCTTTTGGGAGATCCTGATATTTGATGTACCAAACCTGGAAATTGTGGGACGTATACGAGGTGGGATCAAAAGGTATCCACACCGGTGGCATAAGTTCGGAATCGCGCAACACAGCAGGAAGAGGTTTGACTCAGGCTGAATTTGGAACCTACTGCGCATGTGCCGTGAGTCCCGTCTCTCGTGCACTTCCGGTTTTCTTCACAGTAGTGCTTTGTTCTTACGTGCGTGCGGCGGTTCGTCGCATTTGTTATGTCGGAAAAGTTGATCAACGAATTTGCATTAGATTTTGTCAAAACACTGGCGAAACTTGCAAAGACGTACTTAAAGATACAGGAAGTCTATGGGGAAGATTTTATGAGTACTTCCCAAGATTATGAGTGGTACATTCGTTTTAAATATGGTTGAGAAAGCATTGAGACTGATGTGTGACGTACTACCGAGGTAAAGCACGTGTCAAGACGATAAATCTGAAGCGATACATTCCGTCAGTGTAGCTTAGTTGGGAAGAGCATCTTACTCCAGAGTGAGGGGTCGAATCCTCGCATCCGTCACGGACAAACTTGTGCAACGGTCTGGGTTGCCCGCGACCAGCAAAATTTAAAAATATTTCGAACTTGTGCGCACAAATGTGGGGAAATCACCGAATCATTATTTGTGAGTTCAACATTAGTTTACAATTTACTATTTCACTATTTATAGCCCAGGAGTACTGAAGCTACCGTTCGCCGCATAGGGGCTTCAGACGATACTTTCTTGCAACTTTCATCGCGAATATATCCGCGAGTTTTACAAGCAACAGAACGGGGTTTTATTTTTTAGACTAATTAGGACATTGCGTAACAATTTTTAATTAGACTTCTTTACTTGCGAAGGCTGTTTTTCTTGAGAAATTATTTTCTTTAATTTTTATGCAAATCCCACCCACAAGGATGCACTGCCATGTCGTAAGTCTTAACGATATTTTTTGTATTTTTCTAATTGAAAGTGCACTATATTGACAAAAGCAGATGAATGGATCCGCTGCGTTGTTAAAATGCGCGGTACAGCTGTAAACTGTATGAAAATAAGACTGTAGCTGACGGCAATCATATCGCACTGTCAGGTTGAGTGAAAATGTCGCGGCGGGAGAGAACTGACTTTGAGAAAGGAAAGATTGTTGGGTGTTATATTAGTGGGTTGTCCATAAGAGAAACCGAGGGGCGTTTAAACATACCCAAGTCAACTGTTTTAGATATACTGAATACGTGGAAGACACATGGCGTGCCTGAATCAGCAAAACCTACTGGCAGACCAAAGAAAATCAGTGATAGAGGACCAAAGCCTCAGGAGAGTCGTTACAGCAAATCGACGGAGTACTGTACAAGACCTCAGTGTACAAGTGAGTAAAAATGCTTGAACCTCGATATGTACACGTACCATTCGCAGAGAACTCCATTCCATGGGTTACCGTGGTCGTGCGGCTGCTCATAAGCCTTTCATGTCTACTCGGAATGCTACTCGTCGTTTACCATGGTGTAAAGAACATTTATCGTGGATAGTAGATCAATGGAAACGGATCCTATGGACTGATGAATCCAGATACACGATCCATCAGTCTGATGGCCATGTGTGTGCATGGCGGCTGTCGGGGGAGCGCTATTTACTGCAGTGTACTGTTCCTACGGTCATGTTTGGAGCTAGCAGTGTAATCGTGTGGGGGTGTTTTGAGTGGTATGGTCCCGTCCCATTGGGTATCGTGAACGAACCTGTTAACCACCACGTCTACCTCAATATTCTGGACAATTATGTCCTACCAACTCTGGGGCAATACTATGAAACCGAGCCTTGTTGATACCAGCAAGATAATGCACCGAACCACAAAGCAATGACTGTTACGGCGTGGTTTGATTATAATTCCGTATTATGTGTGGACAGGACAGCACAGAGTCTTGACCTTAATCCCATAGAGCACCTATGGGATGAATTAGAGCGCCGTATAAGAAGTTTGGAACCAAGGCCTACTACTCTACTACTAAGTAACAGTTTGCGGCAGCATTTTGTACTTAATGGAAGCGCATACCTATTGCTGTGTTCTAAAACCTTGTCGAAAGCATGTTTCGAAGGGTCAGTACATGCATTAAGGCCAAAGGTGGACTGACACCATACTAATGTAGGTGAATAAATGCTATGCTCTGTTTCTGTTCTAGGTGTCCGGTGATTTTCGTCAATATAGTGTATGTATTTTCGATACACTGTTGAAAATGTAAAAACTTGTTTCAATCTTTTTTAAGTCACCCCGTAGCTCTGGGCTCTGGCTAAGTTAAATGGGTTCCTACCCGTCTTTTTCTTTTTTTTTTTTTTTTTTTTTGTAACCGGATGCTTGGTAATTACTAGTTCCAGTTTCCTATAAAGCAGAAATAAAATATCGAACCATCATAATACGATTTCATTACGCAAAAGACAAGATCATATCCGATCCTCAGAAGTGAAGGCACAGAAATCATGAATACACAATACAATAAAGCCTCACACACCGCTTCTCGCTAACTGCGAGCACACCGAAGGTTACGTATTGTCCAGATAGCCTAGACATGTACGCGCATCCAAAAGTGCGAAACAAATATTTTTACTGCATAAAAAAAAAAAAAGAAACCTTTTTTCTCGTGATGCATTAGAAACTTAAATCGCTACCGAAAATTATACTGCGGAAATACAAGCAAACAAGACAGACATGAAAAATGAAATTTATACAATCCGTATGTATCAACAAGACAGCTTCTTCTTTGTAATAGTCTGCGAAGAATATTTAACTCTCAAATATGTAATGTGACCTACGTCCAGAAAGTTCCGGGACTAACCGCATAATTAAGGTAACAATAGTGGAATAAAATTATCACGTGTATGCCAGGAAACAGCAGTCCTTGGCCAATCAGCGAACAGCTGGAAACCGGTTTGTACTAGTATTGGCAGGCAGCAGATGAGCATTAACGGAGTCATAGCAAGCGTCGTTCTTGTCCTATTTCATTTTAGTCATGGAAGAACAGAGAGTAGACATCCGTTTTTGTTGGAAACTTGGTAAATCAGCTACTGAAACTTATATACCGCTGTATTTATTGGCAGAATTCCATTGTCATGTACATAGAAATGTTATTTTACTGAAGAATAAAGGCAATTTTGAAATATAGAATGTTAAAAGGAGCGTATGGAGACAGAGACTACGCCGCAGCAGATTTTTCAAATGGTATGCACGGTTTAGGGAAAGTCGGGAATCCTTTGATTATGATTCGAGATCTGGGTGACCCTCCAGTGAGCAGACAGCAGAAAAATGAAAGAAGTGCGGAATCAGTTAAAGAAAGATAACCGAATTACAATGCAACTTTTGGCTGAGTCCGTGGGCATCAGTAAGTCTATTTGTCAGGAGATTCTACGCGATTATTCTGGAAAACGAAAAACTTAATGCCGGATTGCTACCCCATATTCTCAATCATGACCAAAATGGGGCTCGCTCGCCGATCCGTTCCGATCTGCTGTACAGTGTAGCTGAGGATCTTGAATTCGGCTCCAGAATTATTGCAGAAGATGAAACACGGTGCCTGTAGCATGATTTACAAACCTGGGGTCTGTTCTCTTTGATAAAACCAGCACTAAAAGGACAGGAGCATGCAGACATTACAACTATCCAAGCAACCGTGACAAAACAACTTGTGGACATAACAGGAAGTGCAATCCAGAACTGTTTTAAGGATCTTCCGAAAAGCTGAAAACTGTGCTTTGATTCTAAACGGCGTTATTTTGAAGGTGACGAGCATTAATTGGGGGTATGGTACTTTTTACGCTTTCCAACCGTAGGTTGAAGAAACGTATATGCTCCAGCTTTGTCCGTCTCTCCCTCCGTCCGTCTGCACCTTCGCACGATAACTCGAGTAAAAATGGTTCGATTTTGATGAAATTTTAGTATGTGGTAGAGGACCACTTGGGGACGAACCTTACAGAAAATGGGCGAAATGGGGTCAAAGACCAGGATATAAGAGCGGGATGCATTCCACTGAACTTCTGTGTCATAACTTGCGTAAAAATGGTTGGATTTCGATGCAATTTTAGTATGTGGTATGGGGCCTGCCTGGGGACAAACCCTCTTGAAAATGGGTTAAATAATTTCAAACGTCAGGACATTGCAGCGGGATGCATTCCACTGCCCTTATGCGTCATAACTTGCATAAACATGGTTCGATTACGATGAAATTTTAGTATGTGGTAAAGGATCACCTGGGGACGAACCCTATTGAAAATGGGCAAACGGGGGTGAAAGGTCAGGACAAAGTAGCGGGATCCATTCAATCGCCCTTATGCGTTATAACTTACGTAAAAATGCTTCGATTGAGACAAGACTTTATCATTTTGTTCCGGAAGTATACTTTACCGGTTCTGTTGAATATCATCAAAATGGGCTCAAAGGTCAGGTCATAGGAGCGAGATTTATTCCACAGCCATTATCCTCATAACTTGAGTAATGATTTCTGTTATGTTGGAAAGCATATCATTATCAATGCATTGCATAATTTTACTAACTTGTTTATATTATTTATTGCGTCTGTCCTGGAATTTTTCGGACCTAGGATGGATTTCAGAAAATAATATGCGAACGGAAGAAGATGACATAAAACATTTAATGGCAATAATACCTTTCAACTGATATTTCTTTTCTTTTTTTCTCTCTTCGACTCTGCTTGATGAGAATTACATTAAAATTTTGAGAGTTATTACCTTAAAAAGGAAAGAATACTTCCTCCTACAGAATCCCCGAGTAACTCAGTTTCACCTGAAAATCCTGAATTAATTGATGGAATAAATCTATGATCAGCAATTTTTTCTTCCGTTGCATGTAACTGTTTCAGGAGTGGGCTGAACAAAAATGTAAGAATTAAAGCAGGATAAATGTTTCAATATTGCACTGCGCAGTTTTCATTCTGGGATATCATATTAAGCAGCGTAGTATTATCTAGAGCAGGGGTCGTCAAACTACGGCCCGACGCCTATCTTTTTACGGCCCGCGAGCTTTATGAGTTGATTTTACATTTTCAAATCCTTCAAAATTTCAAAGTCTTTAAAATGTCAAAGTACGTATTATAACGTTTAAGGCCGACTGCCGAGTTGAGGAGTTGCGAGATACGATCGTATGTAGCCCTCCTATAGCCTCGCATTCGGTGGCTTCAGCTGTGACGACACGCAGTAATAATTCGGCATCGTTTCTAGTGCCACATGTATCGCTGTTCGGCGACATTTTGTTTTCATTTGATTACCTTGCATATCCATCATGTCACTGTCAAAACCAGAAAAGACGAGAAAAGTGGAATTCGATTGTCGTGTTTTTGAGACAGAGTGAAGTGTGAATTATTTTTTTTTTCAGAATTAGATGACAAATTTTAATACAGGTGAGTATTAACAGATGAACATTTGCAATCAATTTTGATGATAAGGAGTACTAACGTTGAACCCCAGTTCCATTTTTCTCATAAGTAGAGCTGTATTTCAAACAGTTGTAGTCTTTTTTTAATCTACTTATTATTTATTATTATTACTACGTTATGTTTTTATTCTATTATTACGCCTTTTTTTAGTCTACTTATTTTATTATTATTTCTCATTACTACCTACTTAAATAACAAGAAAAAATAAATAAATACTTACATAAAATCCTCGAATTTGCCTCCTGGCCAGCAGAACCTAAAATATTTACTATTTGGCCCCTTGCAAAAAATGTTTGCCGACCCCTGATCTAGAGCAAGAAACCGATACGCACAGTTACTTTTGCTCTCTTTCTCCGGTTAAATACGACGGGCGTTCAGAAAGTTTTAAGCCTGACCTTCAAAGTAATGGTTGAATGCCGTATTTCCTCAAAAATTCGGGTTTTTCAGGCTTTTCCCCCACGCGTTGGATATGTAAGATGTGTTATCTGTCACAAAAGCGTTTATTTCGCAAAAGGTATTTCATGCTTATTAACGGACTGAATTATTGCCTCGGATTCCAAAGTGATGGCATTCGAGGAATATTGCATTCAAAGAAATTTCAGCATAACAACTTTCAACATTCGTTTCAGCTGATGGCAGTGGCTACCCCAGGTATGGACATACCGGGTAACCGCCCAGGGACCCCGCGCAAAGAGAGGCCCCGCACCGCTATCATTTAATAAAATGGAACCGCATGCCTATCGCTGTGTTCCAAAACCTTGTCGAAAGCATGTCTCGAAGGGTCAGTGCTTGTATTGAGGCCAAAGGTGGACCGACACCGTACTAATGTATATGAATAAATGTTATGTTGTGTTTTTCTTCTAGGTGTTCGGTGACTTTTGCCAATATAGTGTATTCAGGGGTAGATACACTGAAGAGCAATTGAATTAGAGATACCTGTCTAGTAACGTGTAGCACCACCTTTCGCCCTGATGATGGCGGCGATTTGTCTCGGCATGGACTCCACAAGACACCGGAAGCGTTGGGAAGCCATACGGATCCACGACCCCTGAACAAGCTTCCACAGTTCACGAAGATGTGATGGAGGGGGTCAGAGCCTCGAATATCTCTCTCGATAGCATCCCAGTTGTGCTCGATGGGATTGAGGTCAGGTGACCTAGCTGGCCAAATAAGCGAGGTCACGTCTGTGGAGTGTTCGTCCAATCATTTGAATACAATTCGGGAGCGATGGCACGGTGCATTATCTTCTTGCAGGATGAGGTCAACAGTGGGATGTTGAAGACGCACAAACGGGAGCAAATGGTCGTCCAGGATATCCCGGTAACGTTGACCTGTGAGGGACAATGTCACACGTACCAGGGGTCCCATTTCAGTCCACGTAAACAGTCCCCAGACGAGAATGCCACCACCATCAGCTTGAAGAGTACCCTGCTGGCATGAAGGATCCATCGCTTCATGTGGTTTGCGCTCTAATGGTATCCTGCCATCCGCATGTACCAACGTGAATCCCGACTCATCAGTCCAGGCAACATTTTTCCACATGTCTAGGTTCAAGTGGCGATGTTCCCACGCCTATGCTAATCTTTGCACCCTGTGACGTGCGGTCAGCAGCAGTACCCTCGTGGGACGATGGCTTCTGTACCACATAGCGAGGAGATGGTTCTGGATGGTGTGGCTGCTTACACGTTTTTGTGCACCAGCGTTAAATTGCCGAGTGATTTCTTGCACTGTGGCCCGTCTATCCGCTGTTACAATGCGAGCTAGCAGACGGCGACCCCGATCATCCACACGCTGTTGTCCACGGTAGCTGGCCCTTGCAGAGATGATTTTACCGGATTATATGTACTCATGGTGCACACGTGACACAGTGGCTCGTGAAAATCTCAGTGCCTGCACGACTTCCGGGATGGAGTGACCCATTCCTCGGGCTTCGACAATTTGCCCACGATCAAATGCACTTAGATCCTTCGTCGTACCCATTTTTCGTCTGACCCTTACTGATTCCCGTCACACCAGTCCTTATATTGTTGAATCGTTGCATACGTCATGTCGTTTCCGTTTATAAAGCCGCCGACAGCGCCACATTTGCATAACGCCAGCTGTCTCTAATTCAATTGCTCTTCAGTGTATATCCGCAAGCTCAAGTAGTAACACTTGCAGTTCAGATGGCAGCTTATCGAGAGTTAAGCGATTTAGAACGTAGTATGGTTTCGCGGCGCCGCGGAGATAGGTCACTCCATCTTGGAAATTTCCAAGAAATTTGGAGTTACACGGCCAACAATTTGAAGGATATTCCTGGATTGCACAAACGCGGGGAAGACATCCAGAGTGCGAGACCGGTTGAAAATCCCTGGGCGATCGTGAGTAGCGGCGTCTGGCACGTATCGTAACATGCGGCCGGCGTACAACATTGTCCCGAATCGCAGCCCAAGTGAATGCTGTGGCCAGTAGTAGTATCCTCAGTGTTCCTAAAGTGTAAACGTTTCTCGTGTTCTATGGAATTCCGAAGCCAACGGCCCACCCGGATGCCACTCTTGACCCCACGATATAAGGCTGAAATCCTCGCCCAGGGACCGGATCACGACCAATTGGACGCCAGATGACTGGAAACGTGTTTCCGTTCTGACGAATCGCGGTACCAACTCTTTCGGGCAGATGGCTTATTCTGGCTGTGGAGTGCAAGAAAATGACTCTCCCTCGAAAAACGCAGCCAATCAAAGATTTTTTTAAGTCATTTTTCTGATAGTGTGACAGCGCTCGTGACTCGCGGCTGCACATTTAGGTGGAACATCCATTCCCGAGTTTATTTATTTATTTATTTAACTATTTCTTTCTTTATTTATGTATTGATTTTTATGAATTCGTGTAATTTTTGAGGAAAGAGTACGTTTTATTTACTTTTTATTTTATTTTCCCATTAGCCCCACTTTCCGGTGATTTTTCTTTTTTTTTTCTTCCTCCCCCTATCCCATGAGTACTTAGGTAAGCGCCAGTGGGACCGCACAAGGCGTCGCATAGCGTCAGACTAGATAGACAGCGTTGTCGCCCCCATTGACGGAGCGACATTTTATGGAGTGTTTTATGGGGCAATAGAGTGTCCTCCTGGTCTAGCATCCACAATGCGTGTTGGGTAGACCGTAGATTTTTTGGAACCGAAACTAACAGTTTTATTGGGTTAGGATTTATGGCCCGGTGATTATATCACTCGGCTAACGTAACTTGAAGGGCTGTTCTCAGAATTTTCACGGGAACGGGTAGCAATTTTGACCCCCTAACGAATGGATGAACAAAATGTTAATCTCTGACCAGTAGGATTTAGACTTGGGAATTTAATTCAGGGAGGCTTGCGTTTGCCAGCTAGTGATTGGATGATGGGATATTTTGAGGTAATGTGAGTCTTCTTGGGGGGTTATCGAAACTTTTCCAAGGGAAGAGAAGAACTTCGTCACTTTTACTTTTTCCACGGCGTGCATCACTTTCACTTTTTTATTCCTTGTGACTTGTTACTTGGTATTTTGCCGTGAATGTGGGTGACTCTTCTTCTTGACTGTCACCTAGGAGCTGCTATGTAAAGCTTTGCTTTTTGCCTGCATCTCGTTTTATTCCTGCGTGGCCCAAAACTTGGTCACCGCTATGATTTTTCAGAGACTGGCTACCTATAGTCATTGCAAAATATCACGGCAAGACTGGAGCTAACGTAAACTTCATACAGTTATCCAAGCATGGATGGAGGATCTCAACCGAGGTGACGATGAGGACGATGAGGTCCCACACCAATTATGACGGACCGGGACATCCACCGCAGACCAGTACCCTTGGTGGAGGAACAGCGATAGTAGTGTTTTACGGACGATAAGTAATGACAAGAAAACTGGACTTTCATGTGGTTACATTTCTTTCGTGTGGTATGGAAGTCAACATCTAAAAAGATTGGAAATTTAAGGTCGGAAATCCATCCTATTCTTTCTTTTGGTGTCCCCTCATAATATGTTTATCGATCAGTGCATACGAAAGTCTTCCGTTAGAATTAATGTTTTTTACGCTTTCCAACCGTAGGTGGAAGAAGCGTATATTCTCCAGTGTTGTCCGTCCGTCCTCACGATAACTGGCGTAAAAATGGTTCGATTTCGATGAAGTTTTAGTATGTGGTAGGGAACCACCTGGGGACAAACCCTATTGAAAATGGAACAATTGGCGTCAAAGGTAATGACGTAGGAGCGGGATCATTCCATTGCCCTTATGCGTCATAACTTGCGTAAATATGGTTCGATTTCAATGAAATTTTACTATGTGGTAGGAGACCGCCTGGGGACGAACCCTGTTCAAAATGGGTAAAGTGGGGTCAAAGGTCAGAACATAATATCGGGATGCATTGCATTGCCCTTATGCGTCATAACGTGCGTACAAATGGTTCGGTTTCAATGAAATTTCAGTATGTAGTAGGGGAATACCTGGGGACAAACCCTATTGAAAATGGACGAAATGTAGCTAAAGGTCAGGACATAGGATTGCGATCCATTCCATCGCTCTTATCCCATACTACTGTATTAAGGTGGACGTCAAGTAATTTTGCTTCCTATATTTCCAATGGAAAAACGTTTGTACACATTTCCTTCACAATTAATGTGTTCCAAGGGATGAAAATTTGAACATCGATTAAAATAACTTCATATTATAACTTGAAAAACTTAATATTTTCTAAAACATAACCATAATTATATTAAAAATCAATAATTTTTCCTTTGCTGGTGTTGAAACCAGAGAAAAGATGGCGCGACCTGTACTTTGATGACGTCAGTGGACAAATAAATGTTGAATTGCATAATTACGGTTATGGTTTAGAAAATATTAAGTATTCCAAGTTATGAAATGAAGCTATTTTAATCGATGTTCAAATTTTCATCCTTGGGAACGCATTAATTGTGAAGAAAATGTGTACAGAAGTTTTTCCATTGGAAGTATAGGAAGCAAAATTACTTCACGTCCACCTTAAAGTAGCAATTCTTGTATGTATGTATATACATTTTATTTTGAAAACGGCTCTAAAAATTTTGATGAAAGTCGTTAACCTACCGTTTTCTGGTACTCGAAATCCATTTAGCTTGATCTCGACTCTATGAGAATTCGTTTAGTGGGTTAAATAACCACCCCGAATTATAACGTTCTCAGTGTCATGGCGTTATTCCATTAATGTTACCAATGCTTAGAAATCTTATGACGTCACAATCTCGCGTTTGAGAATGTTAGCACGCGGTCACACCATCTGTCTCATTACGTCACGCGTTGTGTGCGTATGCCCGTCCGCACGATAACTCGCGTAACAATCGTTCGATTTCGATGAAGTTTTGGTATCTGGTAGGGGATCACCTGGGAAGGAACTCTATTTAAAGTGAGCAAAATGGGGTCAAAGGTCTGTACATAGGAGCTGAATCCATTCCCCTGCTGTTATGCGTCATAACTAACGTAAAAAAGGTTCGATTTCGATGAAATTTTAGTATGTGCTAGGGGACCACCTGGCGACAAACACTATTGAAAATGGGCGAAATGGGGTCAAAGCTTAGGACACAGGAGCGGGATCTATTCCACAGCCCTTATTTATTTTTTATTTTTTTTTTGATTGGAGGTTTAACGACCACCGTGAGCAACTCAATGGGCTATAAGCAGTCGCCCGTCCCTAATTTAAGGTTACTGGTTCCAGGGAAGGGAGAGAGCCAGTGCCGAAAGACAAACACAACACCCATGCCTCACCGGGATTCGAACCCGGACCCTTTCGGACGAATGATCGGAAGCCATCGCTTAGACCACTGCGCCACTGGGGCGGCCCATAGCTCTTATGCATCATAACTTACGTAAAAATGTTTCGATTACGACTAAACTTTATGATATTATTTCGGACGTATACCGAACCGGTTCTGTTGAATATCATCGAAATGGAATCAAAGGTCAGGGCACAGAACCGAGATTTATTCCACAGCCATTATTCTCATAACTTGAGTGATAACTTGAGTAATGATTTCTGGTATGTTGGAAAGCCTATTATAATCAATGCATTGCATGATTTCACAAACTTGTTATAAGCGAATAGTTAATGAGCACAAGTTCCTGTCAGAAAGTCGGTATCATTTTTGCTAGTATCGTGTGTTATTTTAGCGAAGTGTTTATATAAATATAAATGGTTAAAAGGTGACTGCAAATTTAACACCTACATATACAACTTACATACTTGAAGTAATGAACACAGGGTCCTAATCTTTTGTGTGTGTATCTTTATTATTATGCCAAAACATAATTAATAAATTGTTTTATTTGTTAATTTGCCTACGTACAATCATGAATGATTCTTTAGATGCAAATTATGTGCTCAACCCTGGATATTTGGAGAATGTGTATATTTTACGGCAGGGACACAGAAATTCGTTCACTTATGCTTTTTAAAATTCTGGACGTTCACGAAAACATTGCGGCACACAGCAGACCCTTTGACATTCAAAGAAAAATCTGCTGTGTGAATCACAACGCCCCGTCAGTGGATCCTGAAGCTGCGTCAGCCCTAAATCAGTGAATCGCAGAATCACAATCCACTTGACACCCCCTTGGTTCCCAATATTACGCCGGGTGAACCCAATACGGCACCTGCCCGATAATAATAGCATCACAATTTACATACGAAACAGCTGTTTACACTTCCCAAAAGCTCCGAAGGTCAAAAACTGTTTGGTGTTACGATTCACATAGCTTAGTAACACCTTGAAATACCTTTATCGCAGTAAGTGTGCGAATTTTATTAAACATTTTGTTCATTTCACTCAAGGATTTCTGGTAATCACATATTTAGTCGTACCTTTCTTGTTTTTTTATAGTTATATACATGGTCGAGTCACATTATTGTGACCACCAGCTAATATCCAGAGTAATCGCCGTGTGCAGCGCGGGCGCAGCTAGACGGGCTGGAAGTGACTCAATAAGGTGCTGGAAGGTGTTCACAGGTATGTGGAGCCATGCTGACTGCAATGCATCTGACAGCTGCTGGAGGGTGCGTGGTGGAGGATCCATAGAGCGAACAATGCGATCGAGGTGTTCCCACAGATGCTCAATGAGATTTACATCTGATAAATTATGGGGCCAGGGAAGTCTTTCAAGCTCTTCCAACCATTCTCGGACATTTCTAGCTGTGTGACACGTCGCATTATTGTTCTGGAAGATCCCGTGCGCCCCAGGGAAGACAATCAGCGTCTGTGGGTGTATGTGGTCTGCAAGGATGGATTCATAACGAATTCAGTCCATAGTGCCTTCCATAGGTATGTTTGGACCCAGGGAATGCCACGAAAACATTCCCCAGACCATAACGCTACCACCACCAGCATGCGTTCTACCAGCAATGTTTGAAGAGTGTTTGTTCCGATGTTTCTCGCCTTATACGCCAACGTCTATCCCCTTCGATGAAGCAGCAAACGTGACTCATTGGAGAAGGCAATCCTTTGCCAATCAGCGGTCACAATACCGACACTGCCGTGCAACAGTAAGCCTTTTCTGCCGATGCAGCTTCCTTAGCATAGGTGCAGTAACCATCCATTTGCATTGGAGCACCATACGCTGCAGGGTCCGCTGACTGCCGTTTTAGACACACTTCCAGTAGACCCCTGGTTTATTCGTCCAGTGAGTTGCCCCACTGTAGGTGTCGATCGGCCCTCACGCACCTTCGCAGCCGACATTCACCTCTCGCTTCAGTGGCATGTGGTGCTCTGTAGTTTCCACATCGCTAATTCGCAATGGTGCCATTTCTCCAATCAGGATACACTTTAACTACAACAGCACGCGAACAGTTCACAAATTGCGTTGTTTCAGAAATACTGCCACCCTTGGTTGGAAAGCCGATACTCATCCCTTTTTGCAAATCTGATGAATCGCTTCTTTTATCCATGACAGCAACGAGTGATATGTTTTCAGAATGCCTAGAGGACACCTTATATACCCTCCTAGCCAGCTCACGCCACATGCCTTCTTTCATAGGCTACGCCCTGTTGACGTCAAAAGTAGGAGCTGGACACAATAATGTGACTCGACTGTGTAATATACATATTTACCAAATCTTGGCAAACTGCACATATCCATATGTACACCACAAACCATGAATTATCTGCTTAAAGTGTTTCTGGTATTTCTCAACCATAGAGTTTTCCCATACCAATACTCTGCCTTTTTATACATTATTGGTGTGAAATTTCAAAAATTTGGACTCTCAAATTGTCACTATTCCCAGGTCCACACTATTGTATTTCCAATTTTATTTCATTCCAACACTTTTTACAAAATTTAATTTAAATGTAATTAAAGTTCATTTTTTATATACGCAAATTCCCCAATATTGTTTTCACTTGTTCGAAAAGTTTCGTTCGATGAACTATTTAATTAATTCACCCAAGAACATGTCAAGTTCTATGCACTTGTAAAAAAAAAAATCTTTAGAATTCCGTTCTTAAGAAATGTTCGGAAAATCCAACCTTCATTATTTCCAATTCCAGCTGTCAAAACTTTCAAAAAACATCCTATGTTGTAAGCTGAGTAAAATTTGAAATACAATATTGTGAAACTTATAATAGTGACATTTTGAGAGTCCAAAGTTGTGAAATTTCACACCAATAGTGTGTAAAAATAGGCAGAGTGTTGATATGGGAAATCTCTGCGGTAGCGAAATGCCAGAAACACTTTAAGCAGATAATTCATGATATTTCTTGTTTATCAATATTTGAACGAATTTTATCCAATTGAATAAACTTGTTTCGTACTAGTTTTCTCGTAATAAAGTACAAAAAGATATTTCACATAAGGTAAATAAGGAACACATAGAAAAAATAAAGATCAAAATAAAATCATAATAAATCCAAGAAAGTTAAGTGCTCGTGTTTCGAATGTTGGGAGAAAAATGTTTCTGTATCCTACAGCTTTGAGGATTTTTACTGAAATCGCTGAGTGAGAATCCTAGAAGCAAGAAAACGGAATGGCGGGGAGAGGGAGGAAGATGACACAAAGCAAGAAAAAGAGGGGAAATTCCTGTCATGCTACCATCATCATCATTTTATCGTACTCAGTGCTCGGAGCAAAGCACGTGTCATTTCGCGAGTAAATTGAAACTAAGAAAGCATGCGATAGACAAAGAACTCACCGAAAGAACGAATTTCCTGCATGCCCTTATCACAGTAAGGTATCAGCGGTATCTGTACTTTGCCACGTAATTTTCACCGGCCTAAGCAAAATTCAATTGTGATTCAGCTTCATTTCATCGAAGTCAGAAGACCGTTTTAGTTACATCTTACGCCACAGAACATTCAAAATCACCAATGGAAAGGGAGAAAACGACATACTCTCATCTCCATTGCCTAAGGCCAAAAATCCAGTCCCGGGCGGAAGCTTATTCTGATTGCAAAATCTGCTTAAAGACCCTTTGGTAATTTTCTTTCACTAATAGGGGCGGAAGACAGAAGAAAAGATTGGAAAGAAACCATGCATTGCGTCTCGGTATAATTAAAATCTGCAGTACCTGTCAAAATAGCTTTGCGTACGTGACTCTACGAAAAACATTCAACAACATAGCTTATTGAATTGCCTTTGGTTTCGAGAATAAATGAAAAACATCGGCATTCATTCGATGAACATGACGTAAAATTTTTGTGTGAAAGCAAAGAAAGGCTTAAGATAAGAAATCTAACAAACGGCCATGACTATCACCTTTATGGGAGACAATCCTAGATTTATAATGCGATGATTTAGATCCAGTTTACTTTATCAAACTCTATATCGAAGATTTTGATCATTTATTAAAAACGCGGTTGCAAATCGTTATAACCGAGTTGATAAATATTGCTATAGCATTATGAATAAGTTAGTAAAATCATGCAATGCATTGATTATGATTCGCTTTCCAACATACTAAAAATCATAAAATGGCTGTGGAATAAATCTCACTCCTATATACGCCCTGACCTTTGATCCCATTTCGATGATATTCAACAGAACTGGTTCAGTATACCTCCGAAATAACATGATAAAGTTTTGAGGCAATCGAAGCAATTTTACGTACGTTATGATGTATAAGGGCTATGGAATAGACCCCGCTTCTGTGTCCTAACCTTTGACCCATTTCGCCCATTTTCAAAAGGATTTGTCCCCAGGCAGGCCCCTACAACATACTAACATTTCATTCAAATCGAAATATTTTTACGTAAGTTATGACGCATAATGGCGATGGAAGTGATTCCGCTCCTATGTCCTGACCTTTGACCCTCAGTTTGCCAATTTTCAATAGGGTTTGTCCCTAGGTGATCCCCTACTACATACTAATATTTAATCGAAATCGAACCTTTTTTAAGTTAGTTATGACGCATAAGAACAGTGGAATGGATCCCGCTCCTATGTCCTGACCTTTGACCCCATTTCGTTCACTTTCAATAGGGTTCCTTCCCAGGTGATTCCCTTCCACATACTAAAATTTCATCGAAATCGAACGATTTTTACGCGAGTTATCGTGCAGACGAACATACGCACACAAGGCGTGACGTAATGAGGCAGATGGGAATCGCGGCCATCTGCTAGCAAAAGTGTGACGTAATAAAACTTTAATAGGATCCACACATTTGTTTGACTGCTGAGGTCATGAAAATAGAGGTCGCGCCATCTTTTTCTTCCCAATTAATGCGTTCCCAAGGATGAAAATTTGAACATCGATTAAAATCGCTTCATTTTATAACTTGGAATACCTAATATTTTCTCAAACATAACCATAATTATGCAATCCAACATTTGTTTGTCTACTGACGTCATCAAAGTACAGGTCGCGCCATTCTTTTTCTGGTTACAACACCACCAAAGGAAAAGTTATTGATTTTTAATATAATTATGGTTATGTTTTAGAAAATATTAAGTATTCCAAATTATAATAGGAAGTTATTTTAATCGATGTTCAAATTTTCATATTTGGGAACACATTAATTGTGAAGGAAATGTGTACAAAAGTTTTTCCATTCGAAGAATAGGAAGCAAAATTACTTGACGTCCACCTTAATAATATGGGATAAGGGCGATGGAATGGATCGCAATCCTATGTCCTGACCTTTGACCCCATTTCGTCCATTTTCAATAGGGTTCGTCACCAGGTGGTCCCCTACCACATACTAATATTTAATCGAAATCGAACCTTTTTTAAGTTAGTTATGACGCATCCCAGCAAAAACACAAGTGCTGGGAAACTGCTGGCCACCAACTGGCAGTGATGGGTCACTGCTGGCTGAAATCTGCCGCTCACGGCCCGGTAGTGGTCCGTTGGTGGCAGCGCTATCAGTTGGCGAGCCATTGATGGCTCGCCAACTGATAGCGCTGCCACCAATGTGCCACTGATGGCGCTGCCACCAATGTGCCACTGATAGCGCTGCCACCAATGTGCCACCAATTGTGGGCCTCCAAGCAAGTGCCACTAGTGGCCCGTTGCTGGCAACCAATGCAACCCCCAACAGCAGGTGGAAGCATCGGGACTGCGCATGCGCAGAAGCAACACTTGCTGTGTCTCTCAAGGTACCAGTTAGTTGAAGACGACGCTATCGCCATCATGTTATTTTAGTGGATGTTAAGAAAAAAATCCATATGTGGAGAGGCGAATTAATTTCCTAATGAAATTTTACGTCGACGAAGGTATCAGATTAAGCCGTGAAATACTAGATACACCCACTCCATTCCCATGAATAACAATTCATGGAATGGAGTGGATGAATAACAAGAAAAAATTTGAAACCGCTTGAAACACATATCCTGGAAAACCATTAAAATAGCGTTTGTTGGGGAAAAAAGATTATACGCGTACAAAATTTATTAATTATTTGAAAGAAAAAAAAGCAACGCTATGTGGTGTACTCATCCATGGGTTGAATACACAAGACAGGGAGGAATTCGCTTCTAAAAATAACGAGAAGTAAAATAAAATATCTTTTACTCTTTAAAACAAATGTAGCTTCGGACAACGGAAAGGAAAGGAACAACGTTAAAAATGTAACAGAGTGTGACATGAACCCGGGTAAATATATATTTATTCAACAATCTCTTTTCAAGACGGCAAGGACAGTACAAAACTTTGGAAAGCGACTCTTAATTATGTACACGCCTTGAAAATGAGCGAAGTTCCCTTAAGGTAAAAAAAAAAACTATCGTTACGTTGAAAAAATTAATTTATCAATTATATGAAACTGACTTTTATGAAAAATACCTCACAATATTGTAAAATGAAAGAGGGAAGCATTCGATTACAAATTGCATACCAAACAGATAGCTTCCAGCACGTACCCGAGCGTTGTGAATTAGTCCGGTCGGTAGCTAGCGCGGCTTCCACGTAAATGGCCCAGGATCGAATCTAGTCAGATGCAAACGGTGGTTTTCCGGTCTGTCGAGAAAATTTCCCCAGCAAAATGAGTTAATTCACAAGCTTCGTAAGGCTAAAAAAAAAAAATTGGAGCATTAGGAAACTGTGGTTATCCTTGCTTTTTATTATTGCTACTACTAGGAAATTGGCGGACAAGATTCGGCAAGCCACCAGTTACGTCACGTGGTTGCTGGCTGCCACTAGCGGACCACATTAGGCTAGCCATCATTTCTGGCAAGTACTTGCAGGGCCACTTGTGGCAGTTACTGCCTGTGATGGACCACTGATGGCCCTGTTGTGGCATATGACAACTGATGGGGTGCCAGCTGTTGGCCTGAACTGCTGGCCCTTCTGTTGGCCGCCCGGACATTTTATTGACGGTTCGGCAGCGGCAACATAGTGCTGGGCCATTGCTGGCAGTGATGGCTGCCAGCAATGCCCCACTGCTGGCCCAGCAATACTGTTTTTGCTGGGATAAGAACAGTGGAATGGGTCCTGCTCCTACGTCGTGACCTTTGACCCCATTTGTCCCATTTTCAATAGGGTTCGTCCCCAAGTGGTCCCCTACCACATACTCAAATTTCATCGAAATCGAACCATTTTTACGCCAGTTATCGTGCGGACGGACGGACAAAGCTGGAGCATATACGCTTCTTCAACCTACGGTTGGAAAGCGTAAAAAAGGAATGCAGCACCGAGCGCATGTTTATACATGGTATAATTCAGTAAGAAAGTGGCACCATTTTTTTCGTCATAATTATTAATGATGGCCATGCGCCAGAACGAACGGACTAAAGAAAGTGCGGAACATATAATCAAATTTAACTTTCTGTTTTGGCGTGTATCTTTTCTCTCTTACATTTTTCGAACTTAACGCTACATCTGAGCTCTATTCATGTGGAAAAACTGGTAGGAGCTTTTTTTTCTATTACTGAGGCTTTAACGACCACCGCGAGCAATTCAATGGGATACAAGCAGTCGCCCATCCCTAAGTTATGGCCATCGACTCCAGGAAAGGGAGAGAACCAGTGCCGTAAGACAAACACAACATCCATGCCTCACCGTGATTCGAACCCGGACCCATCTTGACCGAGTGATCAGAAGCCATCGCTTAGACCACTGCACCACCGGGGAGACGACAGGAGTTCGAAGATGGAGCAGATATAAAAACGACGAAACTCTGTATGTGAAATGTGAGAACTGACGAGATATTCTCATAGTGAAACTTAACATGTTTCTTCGATGATATATATATATATGTTGTACTTTTTGGTAGTTATAAAAATAATGATCAGGACCTTTTTTTCTACTGGGGGTCTGACGAATACCGTGAGATACTCTATGGGCTATAAGAAGTCGCCCATCCCTAATTTTGGGCCACTGGTTCGAGGGAACGGAGTGGATTTTTTTTTTTTTTGGATTGGAGGTTTAACGACCACCGTGAGCAACTCAATGGGCTATAAGCAGTCGCCCGTCCCTAATTTAGGGTCACTGGTTCCAGGGAAGGGAGAGAGCCAGTGCCGTAAGACAAACACAACATCCATGCCTCACCGGGATTCGAACCCAGACCCCTTACGGACGAATGATCAGAGGCCAACGCCTTAGACCACTGCGCCACCGGGGCGGCGGAACGGAGTGATCCAGTGCAGTACTGTCTTTTAGAATTGTATTAATGAATCTGTGTGTTTGTATGTATGTGTGTGCGTGTGCATAATCATGGGTGCCGCCCCGGTGGCGCAATGGTCTAAGCGATAGCCTCTGATCATTTGTCCGAAAGGGGTCCGGGTTCGAATCCCGGTGAGGCATGGATGCTGTGTTTGTCTTACGGCACTGGCTCTCTCCCTTCCCTGGAACCAGTGGCCTTATATTAGTGACGGGCGACTGCTTATAGCCCATTGAGTTGTTCACGATGGTCGTTAAACCTTCAATCAAAAAAAATATATATATCATGGGTGAGCGCGCGAGCGCTTGTTTGCATGTTCATGTGGGTGTTTTTTTTTTTTTTTTTTTTTTTTGATTGGAGGTTTAACGACCACCGTGAGCAACTCAATGGGCTATAAGCAGTCGCCCGTCCCTAATTTAGGGTCACTGGTTTCAGTGAAGGGAGAGAGCCAGTGCCGTAAGACAAACACAACATCCATGCCTGACCGGGATTCGAACCCGGACCCCTTACGGACGAATGATCAGAGGCCAACGCCTTAGACCACTGCGCCACCGGGGCGGCCATGTGGGTGTTGCATCAGAGAAACATCGTATTTCAGTCACTTGTGTGTACTCGTGCTTGTTCGATGATTTTATTTATGCCCTACTTGTTAGTTTTACAAATAATAGTCAGAGACTTATTGAATTATAACAGTGGCAAGCATGCGTATGTGCGCGTGTGTGTGTCTCATCAACAAAACTATAAGTTAGTATGTAATGTGTTAGATGTATATAACCGTTTTCATGCTATCGTCTTCAAAGTCTGTGACCTTAAAACATTACTTCTCGTGCATGTGTGATATTTGTGACACTAGGGCTTCTTAACGTCACGCTCCGGAAAACTGGCACAATATCCTTAATTAAACAATGGGCAATATCAGGCTTTCTGATGGCCAGAAGAGAGTAGTCTACTAACAGAAACAGAAAGCGTATTTATTGGTATCTCAAGCATATCACTCGAACAGCTCATCAGTGTTAATAATCAGTCATCAATAGGTTAACTTTGGAACAACAGCATGAACCTCTGTAACATGAAGCCCCAAATATTCATCTATCTATACAGGGTGTTTGTAAATTGTTTTGACAAAAGAAGAGGTGTGATAATACCCATCAAGATGAACTATATTTACAATGGAATCTAGGATCGCATTCCATTCTAAGTGTCAGAAAAGAGTAACTTCGAAATATGCCCAACAAGCACGAGTCGTCAACTCAGACGTCATTTATTTCGTGCCCGGAGAAGTAGCCCATCGCCAGAACATCACCGTCAAGCATTTACCGTATGCAAATTGCCAGAGAAAAGACGCAGCATCGACAGTTGCAGCTGATTGGCTTATCAAGGTGCAGTAGACACTTCCTGAATGCCACATATCCCGCACGATGGATTGGACGTGGCGGACCTGTGGCATGGTCTCCACGCTCACCGGACTTAAACCCACTTGACTTCTTCTTCTGGGGCACATGAAATCATTGGTGTACGAGACGTCTGTGGACTCCGTGGAACATCTCGTCGCGAGAATCGTTGTTGCGGCGGACAGGATAAACACGACACCAGGAGTCTTCGAGAGGGTGTGCCAGTCTTTCATTCGCCGGTGTGAATTGTGCAACGGCACCCGTGGCCGCCACTTTGAGCATCTACTTTGAGTCTGTTCCTGATCTCCATAAATGGGATTGCGCAACTTATGAGGTCGTTAATTCTCTTTCTTTGAACTGTTCAAAGTTCAATATATATATGGATTTAATGCCTCCACTGACACTTCGAGACATGTTTTTGTAACACGGCAATAGGTATGCGCTTCCATTCAGTACATAATGATTCCATTAACTGATGTTTAGTAGTAGGCCTTGGTTCTAATCTTCTTATGTGCGGCTCTAATTCATCCCATAGGTGCTCTATGGTGTTAAGAGCAGGGCTCTGTGCTGGCCAGGCCACACACAATACGGAATTATCGTCAAACCACGCAATAACAGTCCTTGCTTTATGGCTTGGTGCATTATCCTGCTGGTACCAACAAGGCTCGATTCTATAATATTGCTACAGAGTTAGTAAGGCATACTTTTCCAGAATATCAAGGTGGACGTGCTGGTTAACATGTTTGTCTACGATAACCAATTGGCCAGGACAATACTACGAAAAACATCCTCAAACGAGTACACTGCCTGATCCAAACTTGACCGCAGGAATAGTACACTGTAGTAAATAGTGTTCCCCCGGCTGCCGCTATACCCACACATGGCCATTAGACTGATGGATCGTGTATCTGTATTCATCAGTCCATAGGACCCGTTTCCATTGATCTACGATCTACTATAAATGTTCTTTACACCAGGCTAAACGACCAGTATAGCATTCCAAGTGGAAATGAAAGGCTTATGAGCAGCCGCACGACCACGGTAACCCATGGAAGGAAGTACTCTGCAAGTGGTACGTGTACATATCAAGGTTCCAGCACTTTTACTCACCTGTACATTGAGGTATTGTGCAGTATTCTGTCGATTAGCTGCAACGACTCTCCTGAGGTTTCGACGTCCTCTATCACTGATTTTCTTTGGTCTGCCGGTACGTTTAGCTGCTTCAGGCACGCCATGTGCCTTCCACTTATTTACTACATCCAAAACAGTTGACTTGGGTATGTTTAAACGCCTCTCGGTTTCTCTTATGGGCACCCCACTAATATAACACCAATCTTTCCTTTCTCAAAGTCAGTTCTCTCCCACCCCGACATTTTCACTCAACCTCACAGTGCGATATGATCGCGGACAGCTGCGGGCTTGTTTTTATTACGTTTGCAGCTGTATCGCACATCTTAACAACGCAGCGGATCCATTCATTTGCTTTTTAAGGGGTGTCCGATTACTTTTCTCAATATAAGGTATATTCAATTTGAAGAGATAGAATGGAGAATTGGGAGTGATAGATTAAACATGAATTTTAGTTTTGCAGCAATCCGTGTAAAGCTTTTCACTTCGGAATTTGTTTTCTTTTGTTTAGGGTAATGAGATTGCTATTAATTTGAGACGGAATATGCATTCTGGTTGTACAGATTCTAATGATTGTCCAACTTTCTATTTCATGAAAGTTCGTGTTGGAAGGGGGACTCTGTTCTAGTCTGTGACCCAAATTTTGGGTTCAGGTCCAGCTAAATCACTAATGATTAGCCGAGGTTCAAAAATCTCATTAATCCGTTTGTCCCGGGGTACAGATTCTTTGTTATAAATAAGTATAACCCCAGTCCTCTGTGTAGCATAAGTATTGTCCGCTGGATCCACAAACCAACCGACTGAAACCGACCGCCATCGTTTCTAACATATGGTGCAATAGTATTCCTCGGAAATATCAATTATATTTTCACGCAAAAGTGTTTTTCCTCCATGGATTTTTTTTACTATTTCAATTTTGGGGATTTTCTGGCGAAGGTATTTTTTGCGGACGATTTTTAGTTAAATATGAGCATACCGGCACTTCAAAATTTTCATTTCGAGCACTGATTATGCTGCTAATAACTCTGCCTTATTATCTATCTCTACATGGTCAAGCAATGCTTAAAGTATATGCTACTATGACACACTGTCATTGATGTTAAATTACAAGAGCTCTTCAGGGAAGTAATGCATCGTTCAATGAGAAAACATTTAACAATAAGAAACTAAAAGAAAACAGTAACTCAAGAAGAAGGTTATTAAGAGGTGAAAGTTATATGTTCAAGCAAGTCCCGGGTTCTTACCCCTACGAGTCATGGTTGATGTACTTTTCTTACGGCAGTGACACTCGCCCTTACTTTGAACTACTCGCCCTTACCTTGAACTACTCGCCCTTACCTTGAACTACTCGCCCTTACCCTGAACCACTCGCCCTTACCTTGAACCACTCGCCCTTACCTTGAACTACTCGCCCTTACCTTGAACTACTCGCCCTTACCTTGAACTACTCGCCCTTACCTTGAACTACTCGCCCTTACCTTGAACCACCCGCCCTTACCTTGAACCACTCGCCCTTACCTTGAACCACTCGCCCCAAGTTAGGGAGGGACGACTGTTTATACCCGTAAGACATGTTCATAGCAGTCGCTAAACCCCGAAACAAAAAAGCTTCAAGAAACAAAAGAACAAGAAAACTTACAGAGCGCTATCACCAAACTATTAATCGCAAACTGCTTGAGAATCGTGCAAATAACTTCAGAATCAAGCTTACAATGGCCGTTCCATAAAAACTCAGAGTAATATTACACAAAATAAAGAATATAGGTACAGCAAAATATATGTTATTCCTTCTCACAGTATCTTCCCTCGGATGACATGCAACAGTTCCATCGTTCAGTCCACTTTTCAAAGCATGTGGCGAAGGCATTTTGTGGAATCTGCTTTAGCTACCCTGTACAGCTTGAACATAACGTCAGCATCTGTGTTGAATGTTGCGGCACTGAACTTTTCTTCATTATTGGAAACAACCAGAAATCACAAGATGTGAAGTCAGGAATGTACGCAGGTTGAGGGCATGATTTCAATACTTCATTTCATGAGAAAATAATGAACACAAGCACTCAGGCTTGTGCTAGCGCTATCATGTTGTAGAGTCCACTTGCCCATCAGTTCCAGTCGTTTAATCGATATGTGTCGTCACAGAAGCTTCAAGAATGAAATGTAATACTTAGCATTAAATAGTAATTTGTGGAGGAACGGCATGCTAGTACACTGCACCTGCACCTTTATGATCAAAGAAAATGATGATCTTCACCTTCTCTGCTGATTTAGTTTGGGACATTTTTCGGAGGAGGCGAGCCTGTGTGTTTCCAGATACTCATTGCACGCTTCGCGAGGGGGTCGAAATAGTGGACCCATGTTTCATCGGCAGTTATTACTGTGTTTAGAAAGTTTGCATCCTTTGCATTCATTTGTTTCCACTCATGACACACCTGAACTCTGACTAACAATTGTTCTCGAGTCAGGTGATGAGGTACATATTTGGAACGGAGCAGCAATTTGTCGCATAGAGTGCGTAATGATGACGTTTTTGAAATATCAGTTGACGCCGCTATGTCTTCACACGTCATTCGTCGATCTTCTAGGATAATTTCTCAAACAGTGTTAACAATACGCTCCGTGACAACACTTTCAGGTCCACCAGGTCTAGGAGCGAATTATGCCGACAAACGCCCTTTTCTGAAATAATGGTGCCATCTAAGAATCGTTGATTCAGCTAAACATTTATCTTTGTAAGCTTTTTTTTCATTAAATCAACTGTTTCCGGAGCCGTTTTGCCCCAACGATAGCAAAATTTTATCGCGCAACGCATTTCACTTCCTAACTCTGAATCACTCACCTCCATAGTTGTATGGCGAAATGCAGACGTACCTTAAACAACTACACAATAACAAAACCAGAATCGCCTGCCACGGCTAATAACTGTTGCCTTGGATACTTCCCTAATTCAGTTAATCGTCTGCGGGGTTATCCCCCCCCTTCTCACTGTTGCAACTCAAAACAAGCACTCTCACTTTTTATGGAACGGGATTTGTAGATGCGAAAATTATCACCTCCAAACACACTTTTGCAAGGCAGATGAGACATTACGGTATTTTTTAAACCTATCGTGTTTCTGTAAATCTATTTTACGTAGTGAGTGATGCAGCGCTTTTGCCCCCTCTAAAATGCTTTGAAAGCGTTTATTTAAACTGCTAGATTATTGCGCGAAACAATCAGCGCTGCGTGTTAACTCAATGCACAGTTGTCCTGAAGTGGCCCGATCAGTGTTCTAGTGAAGTTATAATTTCAATATTTTTGTATCATGGCTTAAAGATCCCTATGAACATAAAATCCAAGGCGATCAGGAATTATTCGTCCCTGACTTAGGGCCACTGGTCCAAGGGAAGACATAGACGAGCCCCGTAGTGCACCAAAAGACGGAACTCCGTAGCAGGCCGAACTCGAAGCACTAGCCAGAAGCTCGTGCCTCTCGCCACTTGTCTAAACAGCTTAATTTGTATCTCAGGTTTCGGGGTTGACCGACCCCAGCCAGCATATATTGGCATAAAAACTCTCCTGTCCTAAATTTAGGATCACGGGTTCCAAGGACAAGACAGAGCCATTACCGAAAGGCAAACATTCCATCCATAGCTGCAAGGTATAATGACCGGGAAAGCAATGTACCTAAATGAAAATCGATAAAGTTTTCAAGTAAATCATTCAAAATTTTATTGAGTTTGCTATTTTAAATTACCAGCTATTATATTTTTTGAAAAACCTCAGAAATGTCTCTCAGAAAAGAAAAGAAAAGAGAAAAACGATGTCTGTATTTTTCTTTGCCAGAAGGTAGCTCAGAACATGAGCTACATTTGTAATTTGCAAGATTCCATCTCAGCCAAAAGCTATATGGAGTCTTTGGTCCCTAATTTAGAGCCAGTGGTTTCCAAGAAAAAAATGCTGTAGGACAAATACCACACCCATGACTCATTCAGGACTAAAACCCCGATTCATTGTAAAGGAATACACATAAGCCAGTGCTTCTGATAACTCGGGAAGAAATTTTAATCATCATAACCAATATATCTTGCTTTGTGTGAACGTTTGTCCCATTTTGGTGGCGCTGTGGAAGGAATCAACAAAATAGCAACAACCGAGAAAGAAATATTTGAAACGCCAGGTTTAGGTTTTCTTGTTTTCGTGCAGGTGTTCAGCGAATGGAGACTGCTTTCTGGATTAAACTATGAGACGTCATCCCTTTAGCAAAAGCAACTGAGAAAGAAATATTTGTGACGTCCCGCTTAGCTTTTCGTGTTTTGGGGCAGGCGTGCACTGAATGGTATCTGCTTCCGGGATATAATTATGTGACGTCATCACCATAGCAACAACTGATAAACAAATATTTGTGACATCCAGCTTAGGTTTTCGTGTTTTCGGGCAGGTGTTTACTGAGTGAAATCTGCTTCCGGGATATAATAATGTGACGTCATCACCTTAGCAACAACTAAGAAAGAAATATTTGTGACGTCACGCTTAGCTTTTCGAGTTTTCGGGCATGTGTTCCGTGAATGGAAACTGCGAGTCATGTCAGCGTGTGATGTAACAACTATATGACGTAGTACTTTTTTATTGTTGTAATATTTATGAAACATACACTACTGTTTGTAAAAATTGCAACACCAAGAAGGAACCATGCGATTCAAAGGAAATTTATACCACTCATTACTGATATGACTGTACATAAGCGATTTAATTTTCAGAACAATACAATAATTTTTACCTTGCAATAATCAGTATCTTGTGAAACCTCTGCGAGCTGCAATAAGAGCTTCTAGACAGCGTGGCATTGAATCGAAAGGGTGTTGGATGGTGTCATGTATAATTGCTTGCCAGGAGGCATGTATGCGAGTCCACAGATCATTGGTACTGATCGATGTAGGTCTTTGATGGGCCAGTTGCCGAGTGATCATATTCCAGACATGTTCAGTAGGCGACATGTCTGGCTAACGAGCAGGCCAGGGAAGAAGGGGTATCTGCTATGCTGCGCTGACGGCTTGAACATTCTTGGCAACATTTGGTCGGGAATTATCCTGCTGGAATATAGCGCCAGGAGTATTCTGAAGGAAGAGTATGACTTCTTCCTGTACAACTTCTCTGATGTAGCAGTCACTGATGAGATTGCCCTCAATTCGTAGCAGCCAAGATTGCGAATGGTACCCAAAGTAACTCCACACCATCACACTTGGCGTTAGGTCCGTATGACGCTCTACAATGCAAGCTGGAAGAAGTCTCTCACCACAATACCGTCTAATTCGTATGCGGCCATCGTGGTAGTCTAAGTTGAATCGGGACTCGTCCGAAAACACGACATGTTGCCAATCAGAACGCCATTTTCCGTATTGAAAATCCAATGTGAGCCTCAGGATATCAAAAATCCTAAGGCTCAAATCATTTGTATTGAAAATCCCAATTGAGCCTCAGGATATTAAAAGACCTGAGGCTCAATTAGAATTTTCAATACGAAAAATCCATGTTACAGGGTCAAGGGAATAAGCCTCAAAGGATGCGTGAAACCAGTCCCCTGTGTAGCAGACGGCGTCGAACTGTGGAGGCAGAAAATGCCAAACCTGTTGCAGTCCTACACTGTTGTGCTCACACTTGTGAAGATGTGGAACGGTTCGACACTGCTATGCGGATAAGGTGTCGGTCATCCCGCGGTGTCGTCACATTTTTCAATCCACTGCAGGATTGTCGATGCAATTGGTTCTCCTCTGTCCACTGCCGCCACACGCGCATCACTGTCGTGTCGTTATTTCCTTTCCGAGCCGCAATGTCGTGGTAGGCAAAAGCACATCCACTCAGACCAATCATTCGTCCCTGTTTAAACACTGTCGTATGGTGATATCGTGCCCTTCGTCTTCGCCAAGACAATATTGAATCCTGGAGACCCTTTTACAACTCGCTGTCACCGATGCGCAACTGTCGTATATCCTAATCAGCCCTCTCTTTATACCCCTCACTAGACTGTTCAGAGGGCGCTACCGGGCCCAGACATGCGCAATGTCTCTGCACTTCTGATCCTTTGCATGCCCTATCTGCTCTGGATATCCTGTAAGCTTCACGTGATTACCATCATTCCTTCACGGTGTTGCAATTTTTACAAACAGTAGTTTACTTTCACATTTGGATATCCCAAACAAAAAAAAAACCTGGTTATTAAAAAATTACTCTACATATCTTATTTTCCCCCATCATAATTGAAAACCTGGTTATTAAAAAATTACTCTACATATCTTATTTTCCCCCATCATAATTGAAAACCTGGTTATTAAAAAATTACTCTACATTACTTTACATACCTTATTTATCCCTATCATAATTGAAAACCTGGTTATTAAAAAATTACTCTACATATCTTATTTTCCCCCATCATAATTGAAAACCTGGTTATTAAAAAATTACTCTACATTACTTTACATACCTTATTTATCCCTATCATAATTGAAAACCTGGTTATTAAAAATTACTCTACATTACTCTACATATCTTATTTTTCCCCATCATAATTGAAAACCTGGTTATTAAAATTACTCTACATTATTTACATATCTTATTTTTCCCCATCATAATTCAAAACCTGGTTATTAATAATTACTCTACATTACTCTACATATCTTATTTTTCCCCATCATAATTGAAAACCTGGTTATAAAAAAATTACTCTACATATCTAGAAAACCTGGTTATTGAAAATTACTCTACATTACTCTGCATATCTTATTTTTCCCCATCATAATTGAAAACCTAGTTATTAAAAAATTACTCTACGTATCTTATTTTTCCCCATCAAAGTTGACAGACTTTCACCTAATATTTCCATATTTTTCTAGATTCAATGACCTGAGTGAGAACTCAAAGAAAAGGCAACAGTCCGTGCCAAAATTGGGGCATGTGGCTTCAGGAAATGCCACAACTAGTACCTTAGGGCAAAAACCTTACTCATTCGTTATCTGAGACTCGAGATCGGGATCCATCAAATAAATAGCCAGAAGCTCACACCTCTGGCTACTGTGCCCACGGTGAAAGCTACAGTCAATGTCAAATGATCTTATACCTCCATTTGTAAAAGTTATTAACTTTGTAATACAAAATATGTGAATGTAGTAACTGTGGCTATTACTGAGCGATGTAAAATGGAATCATTGGTTTCGTAAAGGTATTGGTGCCTTCTCAAAATCAGAGATTAAAGAACAAAACGAAACGAAAAAAAATCGAGTGTAACACGGAAAATAAATAAAGAAAACAACAAAAATAGAAGTTAGAGAAGGGAAAAAAAGAAATTCA
Organism: Macrothele yani; assembly: GCA_039090855.1. NCBI lineage: Eukaryota > Metazoa > Arthropoda > Arachnida > Araneae > Macrothelidae > Macrothele > Macrothele yani. The sequence continues at coordinate 28,013,623 of CM077001.1, forward strand.
GGTACCAGAAACAACTTTCTGATGTTGTGAGTTTCCTGGGTTCTAATGACTCTTCTACAACTGACTAGGATGGTGAGGCTGACAGAATTCGATGACCCCAGCATTCGTCGATTGCTTTCGATCAGCCCCAAAGTTTACCCACTTGTTGATCGTTACGCATGGCTTTTCTCCGTGCCTAGTTTGCCTCCGCAGAGAAAAGAACAAAAAAAGGGGAAGCAGAATAAAAAAAGGGCTCAGTGGAGAGAAAGAGAAGAGTACTGTAGGAGGATGGAGAGGAGAACGGAAGAAGAGAGGGATGAGAGGGCGAGTGAGTGATGGTGAAGGGAGGAGCAATGGCTTACTGAGCATTAGGGTGATTTGTTTCTCAATAGTTGGCTAATGATTCTCTTACCAGAGAAATAGCTCTATCTCTGCAGAGTTTTGTGTGTGCACAAGTAAAGGAAAGAAACAAGAAGTTGAGAGAAACATGAAGGAAAGACATGAAAAGAGGCCGAAAAGAAAGATGTGCTCACAAAAGTGGTGGACCTAAGAGCCAGGTGTTCCCAATCAGGGAAGAAACATAGGAATTAGAGCGATTAGATTTTAGCTAGTCTCTCCTAAGAGAGAAAGTCTGTTTCGCTTCGAAGATGTTGCTTTTTCTAAGCGACAGATTCTACTAGCTTTGAAATTAACCGAACTGATGTTACATTGGAGATTTTGTTTTCGGAAAACATGGTTTTTACTCAGGTATTGGAGCAATAAGTATCAGTAGGCATTTCTATGGATAATTTTTATATCACCTTGCTTTGGTCGCCCGAAAAAATATGCGTGTAATCAGTAATGACTAATAAACAAAATCCAAATTTTTCTGAACGATAAACCCTTCTCAGTTTTTTAAGTAGCTCACTTTTATTATGAAAGTGATTCGCTTAAATTTAAATTTGCAGCACAGAAAAACGGTCATCTATGAGGGGAATAGAATATTCAAAGCAAACAGAAAATAAGTTCTGAATTTGCTTGTAACTCTTCCTGGTCATCCATGTAACATCTCTCAGAAAATTTGAAGTTTTCTAAGAGGTGTTACATGGATGACCAGTGGGTGTTACAAGCAAATTCAGAATTTATATTCTGTTTGCTTTGAATATTCTATCGATTTCCCATGTGTTATGAGGAATATTTCTTCCTTCATTGATGTATCAGTGGTACTGGATAATCAATGAAAGAAGAAATATTCCTCATAATAACTTCAAGTCTCTCAGAAAATTTGAAAGTTTCTGAAAGGTGTTACCTGGATGACCAGTAAGTTTTACAAGCAAATTCAGATTTTATATTCTGTTTGCTTTGAATATTCTATCGATTTCTCACGTGTTATGAGGAACATTTCTTCCTTCATTGATGTATATGTCGTACTGGTGACTACACACCAATACCACACATACACTATATTGATTTATCTGTGAGGGGAATATTGAATACCAAAACGATCTGTTTCTTTGTAAAGAAGCAGCCGATTTCAGTTGGACGTTTCAACTTTGAGCATACAAAAGTTACTTTTCCCGTTGTTTTAGTTCGAGGAAAAACGTAATTTGCTGTCAGTCTTCCTGAATCGATCTATTTTGGAAACGAGGAAAATAAAATCATTTTCAAAAGTACTAAGTGTTTTACGAGAAATGCGTTCCTGACTTTGTAACGTACCAGGAGATGTGACGTACCTGCCAGAAGGACGCACACGACATAAAGGCAGATAGCAATTAGAATCAATGTCCGCGTAGCTTAATTGGTAGAGCAACTTATTCCGGAATGAGTGGACCCGGGTTCGAACCCCGGCGCGGATAAAAATGACGGAGAAATTCACTTCGTTATAATGGCGCCCGAACTATCCGGATGACCCGACCGTTCAAAATCTCGCATTGGTGTGATGTTATTTCCACACCGCGAGATAGGAAAAATATGAGCAGCACTTCGAAAGAAAGAAAAATAAGGAGGAGATGATGTAACGTACCAGGAGATGTGACGTACCTGCCAGAAGGACGCACACGACATAAAGGCAGATAGCAATTAGAATCAATGCCCGCGTAGCTTAATTGGTAGAGCAACTTATTCCGGAGTGAGTGGACCCGGGTTCGAACCCCGGCGCGGATAAAAATGACGGAGAAATTCACTTCGTTATAACTTTTGATTTTAAAAAGTTTCTTTCTAACAAAATTTACGCTATAAAATATTATTACGACTATTTCTGAGTGAAAGATTTTGAAACCCAAATGCTTTGATCTTTTGCAAAGAAGCGAAGTTTTCATCTAAGATCAATGGAAACTTCTCACTTACAAGCAAACAAAACTTACAATTTTTACGATTTCTTACACAGAACAACTTTGCTACGGAAATTCCTGAATTGAAGTGTTTTGCACTAAAAGAAACTTCAGTGCCTTACCTAATTAGCAATATCTTTATATTTTTAATAACTAAAAGGGTCTTCGATTTTTTTGGATCATGGGTCACCAAACTACTACCCGCAGGCCAAATTCGGCCTGCGGAGAGCCGTGATGCGGCCCGCGGTAAATTTGCATTTCTTAAAATTAATTTTACATATTTTAACTTTTTTTCCTTTTTTTTTATGAATGGAAGTGTTTTCTCCAAAATTAAATATGTAAAACCAAAGCTTCGTTGCCGCCCGGTGTCTCAGTGATCTAAGCGATGGCTTCCGGTCATTCGTCCGATAAGGGGTCCGGGTTCGAATCCCGTGAGGCATGGATGTTGTGTTTTTCTTACCGCACTGGCTCTCTCCCTTCCCCGGAACCAGTGGCCCTAAATTAGGAACTGGCGACTGCTTATAGCTCATCGAGTTGCTCACGGTGGTCGTTAAACCTTCAATAAAAAAAAATAGTTAAAGCTTAGTTCACAATTGACCAACATTGTCAGAATTTTTTTATATTGGGTTGTCCAAACTGAAACCAATTACCGAAAATGTAGCTAAATCATTCCAGAAAAAGCGATATCATTCTTATTAATTTTTTTCAGTTTTCGATATCCTGAAATCAATTTGTTTATGTCATGAAATCAACTTACTGAAAACTAAACGATAGTCTTTAGGAAGTTTAGTTTCGTATTTAGTTTAGATATGTGTAAATATTGTTAAATATTTATTCGAAAACTTTCATGTTAAATTACAGATATATAAAATTAGCTAGACTTTGACAAATACTAGTTCAATGAAAATTCACAATACTTGCAGTAATTGACCTTCTGTTTCCCATTTTTTTTAATTCGGTCTCCCGAGCTTTAGCCAATTTCCCATTTGGTCCTTATCAACAAAAGTTTGGTAATCTCTGCTTAAGATGAATACAAGATAGATCACTTTCGGGATAAAATAAGTCTTCTTTTATTAAACGTACACTATAGAAAACATACATTACTACCATCACTCGTAGGTGAAACTTTTACAGTATTAGAAAACTGACTTTATACTGATATAAAAAAGCATAAACTTCCAGTCGTTTTTAATTGGACATTTTAATTTTGACGCGTTGTTTTAGTTTGAGCAAAAACGTTTACAGCAATTTTCTTCTATTTTGTAATAAAGAACTATCACTACCTCACTTATTAGGAATATCTGAATTTGTTGAGCAAAGAATTATTTAAAGTTTTTCGGCCACTGCTGGTTTAAAGATTGTTACGTTAAAGTTTTAATGCTAATGAAATTTATCTGTGAAAAAGATAGCAACAATCGTATACGAGTGCAGCAATTTTCTGCAAAAATGTTCGCCCTCATTAATAACGAGGAACTTTACATCAACTATATAATATATAAAATAGTAAAACTATACTAGTAATCCGAGTTTATTGACGGAATACAGAATTAAGAACTTCGAAACTATTGCACATCAAACAGATGGCTTTTTAAAGGAAGGTACACATTCCTTGAAAAAGCCTTCTGGTGAATGTTCGAAAAGTTTGAAAACTTTGAATTCTGTTTTACACCACCAATTCAGATAAATAGTATAGTTTTAATGTTTTAAGTATATTATTCATGTTCATACAAGGGCAAAATCTTTCATTCTATTTCACTAAAATGCTTAATTTCGAGCAAAAATAAGTTCCAATTTTGTGTGCTATTTCAGTCTGAAGAGAAAGGTATTCCTTCTCAGTCTTTTAGAATTGAACTGTTTTTTAACACAAAAAATGTTTCGCTATATGCTACTTTCGGGTTATAAGTTTTTCCTCTGATGGTTTGAGGGTTTTCATGTGCATTTCATAAGTTACGTTACTGAATTTCTGTCCTCAAAAAAATTTCACTTCGTCTTTCCTTCATGAATATTTAAAATATTAAAGTGATTGACCTTATTTTGAAGAAACTGTGTTCGCCGGCATATACGAACAAATATTTCGAAGATTCCTCTAAACAATTCTTTATTAAAATGTGAATACCAAAATTCCTTGAATTCATTTGGTATTTTTAATTGGCCGCACCGGTGGCGCAGTGGTCTGTCGCTAGTAGTAGGCCTTAGTTAAAAAATTCTTATGTGACGCTCTAATTCATCCCATAGGTGCTCTATGGGATTAAGATCCGGGCTCTGTGCTGGCCAGTCCACACACGATACGGAATTATCGTCAAACCACACCGTAACAGTCCTTGCTTCATGGCTCGGTGTATTATCCTTCTGATACCAACAAGACTCGGTTCCATAGTATTGCCACAGAGTTGGTAGGGCATAATTGTCCAGAATATCGAGGTAGATGTGCTGGTTAACAGGTTTGTCTGAGATAACCAATGGGCCGGGACCATACAACGAAAAACACCCCCACACGAGTACACTGCCAGCTCTAAACTTGACCGTTGGAACAGTCTTGTTGCAGGATGAGGTCCCCAGTGGGATGTTGAAGACGCAGAAACAGGAGCAAATGGTCGTCCAGAATTTCCCGGCAACGTTGACGTGTGAAGGACGATGTCACACGTACCAGAGGTGCTATTTCAGTCCACGTAAACAGTCCCCAGACGAGAATACCACCCCCACCAGCTTGAAGAGTACCCTGATGGCAAGAAGGATCTATCACTTCATGTGGTTTGCGCCGTACTCGTATCCTGCCATCAGCATGCACCAACGTGAATCGCGACTCATCTGTCCAGGCGACATCTTTTCACATGTCTAGGGTCCATCCGATGTTCCGCGCCCATGCTAATCTTTGCACCCTGTGATGTGCGGTCAGCAGGGTTATCCTCGTGGAACGATGGCTTCTGTACCCCATAGCGAGGAGATGGTTCTGGATGGTGTGGCTGCTTACACGTTTTTGTGCACCAGCGTTAAATTGCCGAGTGATTTCTTGCACTGTGGCCCGTCTATCCTCTGTTACAATGCGAGTTAGCCGATGATGACCAAGTTCATCCACAAGCTGTTGTCCACGGCAGTTGGCCTTTGCAGGGATGGTTTTACCGGATTCGATGTACTCACGGTGCACCCGTGACGCAGTGGCTCGTGAAAATCCCACTGCCTGCACGACTTCCGAGATAGAGTGATCCATTCGTCGGGCCCCGACAATTTGCCCACGATCAAATGCGCTTAGATCCTTCGTCTTACCCATACTGCGTCCGACTCTTACTGATTCCCGTCGCATCACTCCTTATATTGTCGGATTGCTGCCTACGCTTGTCGGTTCCGTTTACAGGGCCACCCGCAGCGCTACATTTGCATAGCGCCAGCTGTCTCTAATTCAATTGCTTATGAGTGTATACTGAAGCCCGAAATTGCCCACCATTTAGAGGTTTCACTGTAATTCGTTCAATTGTTTAGCAATTAGTGTGACCTTTGAATATTAGCTCTCAATTCTATGTGAACTGCTTCACATTTCAACAGTAAATTGTTTTTTTCTTAATTCTATAAACCATTTCATTTATTGTATTAAAAGGGTGACTTAGTTTTGTGTCTCACCAATTATATTCCTTAGATTGTGTTTCTTTTTACTACTATTTTATTAGCCAGTTGTTTATACTGTTGTCAATATTAAATTAATTAGTTGTTTTATCTGTGGTCAATATTCGAGAGGTTGACTTCTGAGCATATTTGGGCTCAGAAGTGAACCGCTTGAATAGCGGACAAATATACTGACGTTCCAAAATGTCCGCCATTTAGAAGTTTCACGTAATTGTTTAGCAGTTAGTTTGACCTATGAATATTAGCTCTCAGTTCTATGTAAACTGCTTCACAATTCAACAGTAAATTGCCTTTTTTCTTAACTCATAAGCCATTTCACTTATTGTATTGAAAGGGTGACTTAGTTTTGTGTCTCACCAGTTTTATTCTTTAGGTTGTGCTTCTTTTACTATTATTTCATTAGCCAGTTGTTTGCTCGTATTTAATCTTCTAAAACCCAACAATGGCAGAAAGACGCCGAAATCAAAGTATTAGATTTCACTTCTGCTTGAGACATATGTATGCGGTGTAGAAACATTGTTCCACTTACAAGAATGTGAAAGGGACTATTTGTACACAAGTCTTCATCAAAAAACAAATTCATCCGCTTAGATGTAACAGAAACAGACATCTATCTATCCCGCAATTATACATTAAAGAAAACTTTTCCTGTTTAGAAGAATATTTCCTAGTTGGAAAATATTTCCGAGCAAAATCCGTTTGAAATTAGCCTTGAAATATCAAAAAGACCATTAAGAACTATTACGTTCCCCTAAACACAACTCACTGAATATTGTAGTGCGCAACAGGTTTTATAGTTATCCTCAGTAAGATTTCTATGAGATTAGAAATAATAATACGAAGAATAATATTTAAAAAATCAGCATGCGTGATGATGTGCTATTCGTACTTCCCTCCGGATTGCATTAAAGCGTTCCCCCAAAACAAAAGAACGTTTTCCCCAGGGTTACACTTTTGCTATTCCTCCACCCCATCGATTTTCATATCACCATTTTCCCATTTTCTTCTTCTTGGCAGTCTTAGTCTCGTAAGTCCGCCTATAGGACAAGTCTTGAATGGGAAGCGCATCTCCGGAAGAATGCATGCATATAATAACCGTACGCTTCACTGGTCCAGCAGTGTAACAAAACATTAAACATTATGGTGGTTATAAAGTAACCCTTTTTTCGTGTGCGAGATTGGTGTTACGCTATGTCTAAAACCATGACTAAGAAAATGTTAAACAAAATGAGAATATGATGCAATAGTTCCAAATTAAGCTTTTACGGCCAGACGAAATATATACAGAAGTCAGACTTACGATAACCTTTTATTTGTCCAGCACGAATGATGACATCCACAATATAGCACTGCCATTACTACAATTCACGTATTTCTTAACAGCGATCGATCGAAAATCTCCACACACACACGCACACACACACACACACGCACACACACATACACACTAAGCAACTGCTGTATCTTCCTTTTTATCTAACGTACTTATCACATTCATACGTCACTCTCTCTGACCTCAAGAGTGTTGCCAAGCTCATTCTTGTGAGAGAGAAGATTTCACTTTAAGTTTGGAAAGTGTAAAAGAGAACAAACTCAAATTTACATAGGAAGAGGAACTAAAAATGAAAGTTATTTAAGAATATACGTCGCATGGTGTGCGTGATTTTTTTCATGGGAGACTTCAGAAAAATCAACTGTTGTTTTCATTTATTATTATTCTCCGTATTTATTAAATTTTTTGATTGAAATCCAAACATCTTTTGGTTTCTGATTTCAGTCAGACTTTCTGAGAATGCAGCGAGCAATAACTCACACTGAAAGCGTCACTCTGTTTTACCAAAGTTGTGTGACTTTTTTTTTCGCTTTCGCGTGGCGGCTGCTCCGATTGGTCGGCCGGAGGGCAAGTATACGGTAATGTCATTTGGGAGGGGGGAGAGATTCGAGGTTTAACGACCACCGTGAGCAACTCTATGGGATATAAGCAGTCGCCCCTCCCTAATTTAGGGTCCCTGGTTTCAGGGAAGAGAGAGAGCCAGTGCCGTAAGACAAACACAACATCCATGCCTCACCGGGATTCGAACATGGACCCCTTCTGGATGAATGATCAGAGACCATCACTTTGACCACTGCACCACTGGGGCGGCTAATATCAGTTCATAAGAAAAAGAACTTACGAAATGCAAATTCTCTTCCCGTAAAAAGAAAAATGCCGAAGTTTCTTCAGTTTCTCTTCCCTTTATTGTTTATTGAAACAATGCAAATATAATCATAACATTTTTGAACATAAATGTATTTGTTCTAGTTTCGCCTTATACTCAGGTTCGGCTTATTTATCAATGAAGATAGGAAAATTGTGAAATTCAACCCATTCGACTTACACTCTATACCGATTTATAAGCCAAAAGTACGAGTATTTTTTCCTCTTGAGTCATTTCTACATGACGTGAATTTATTCGTAGAGTTCCGGCTTCAAGTTTTCTCTTTACAAATTCTTTTTGAAACTTCTAGACTGTCTCTTTCTTTTCTTGCGAATTTCTTCACTTTCTCTTCCCTTTAATGTTTACTGAAACAATGAAAATTTGATTACAGAATTTCCGAACATTAAATATATTTGTTCTAGTTTCGCCTTATACTCAGGATCGACTTATTTATCAATGAACATAGGAAAATTGTGAAATTCAGCCCATTCGACTTACACTCTATACCGATTTATAAGCCAAACTTACGAGTATTTTTCCCTCTTGAGCTCAGTCCAGACATTTCTACATGTCGTGGTTTTATTTCTAAGGCACCGGCTGCAAGTTTTCTGTTTACAACCTTTTTTTCGGAACTTCTGGACTGTTTCTTTCGCTTCATGCGAATTACAGTTTTCCGTCTCTTGCACCGAGCATTAGACCCTATGTAACTCCTCCTGCGTCTCGTAGGTCTTTTTTTCTTGCTTCTTTTGGCGAAATTTAGCTAGTATCCGAGTACTCTCTCGGCGGCTTCTGGAAAGAGTGTTAATTATTCTCTTAAGATTTCTGGATCGCAATATTTCTGTCCTTGGATACTTTACTTTCAAATTCAAGTCCTGTTAGAATCTCTTCTTTTTTTCAGCGTCTCTTAGATACTAAAGAAACGCAGTACGAGGGCGGCGCACTGAAACTTTGTCTTCATGCCAATTGATCAGTGATTTCAAAAATGGTGAAGCCAGTGAGTTTGCAGCGAATCATTTGCTCTTAAATAACACATAAACGATTCATTTCATTCTATTCAGTTAAAGAAATCCAATTCATTCGTTCCGTGCTCTAGAAGAATAAATATAGTCTAACACATCGGAAATAGAGAAAACCAAGGTCCCACGAGGGAATAATAGTAAGTAACTTCCGACCTATGGCGAAAGATAAGTCGGTGTCACCTAAAGTCATTACACTCTTTTGGTTGTAGCTCTTTGTTGGTCACAGGAATTTGAATGGAAGGAAAAGGTTCTAGAAAACATATTCAAGTGAAAATGAGAAGCGGCTGAAAATATGGTCTCACTCAGCGGTACGCGTGGTGATTAGGTTGGACTGTGCGACGCTTTGTACCGAAAGAAACATTTGCACTAGCAGCAATCTAACGAAAAATCTCCGGTCTGTCTTGTGGTATCAGGACCTCCATACCTGCCCCGTCGCTATCAACTGTTGAAACACACGCCTCGTCACTATCAACCGTCGCTACCAACTGTTGAAACACTGCGTTTCCCACTGTTGAATACCATTTAGAACAATCGGTACGTTCGTGACTTAAGGCCTATAGAATGTTTCCAGTTGGTGATGTATCTCTGTTGCCAGAGCTTACCGTAATTACAACGTGTATCTCTTAGTAAAAGCATGTTTGCTGACGAACTGCCGGTTTTAAATGAGTGTGTTCTTCTGCACGTTGACTTTTTATTCAAACTATTGGGCCAAACAACGCCCTTCACAAGAGTGTATTGACATTAGAAAACACCCAAAAAACGGAGTACCATGAAATCGATAATGGAATACAATAATGGAGAAAGAACGAAAGGAAACCCAATAGGAATCGTGATTGAAATGGAGGTACTAAGAACTGGAAGATTAAAAAGACCAAAAAAGAACATTAGGGGAAAAGGAAGTACGTGAAGAAGGTCAGTATGAGAGCATGCGCAGACGACGTAAAAGTTACAAATGACTTGCTTGAGTGATCGACCTCAGCGCTGTCTAAGACTGAACCTGACAAAATAACAGAAATTAAAGAATGTACTTATTTTACTGTCTCTTTCCTGATACATTAAAACAAGTATGCTCTTAAACTTGTGTTCTTCAGCACGTTGACTGTTCATTCAAACTCTTGTGCGAAACAACGTCTTGCAGTCAAGGAAGTGTAATGACTCCAAAAACGGAGTACGAAGAAAATGATAATGGAATACAATAATGGAAGAAGGAAGGAAGAAAACCCAGCAAGAATCGTAGTTATAATAGGAGTACAATGGATCGGAAGAGTAGGAAGACCAGATAGGGGCATTGAGCGAAAAGAGTAGGACATAAAGATAGTTCAGATGGGTGGAAGGCCAGCCCGGGGTAAAATTTACAAAAAGCGTGTTCAAGTTGCAGACCTCAGAATTGACTAGGACTAAGCCTGACAAAAGAGAAGAAATAAAGAACATGCTTGTTTTACTGTTCCTTTCCTGAATATGGGAAGGAGATATTTATAAATATGCTAAATAAAATTAGTGGAAAATTGCGAAGACAAGAAAGGTATCAGAAGTAGACATGAGTATTGTTTAGGACTAAGCCTGATAAAAGAGAAAAATTTAAAGAACATACTTGTTTTACTGTTCCTTTTCTGAATATAGGAAGGAGATATTAATATAGATTCTAAATAAAATTAGCCAGTCTTAACAGATGCAACTAAATATCAGCCAAGTTCGAACTACCGTGATTTCTCTAATATTCATTTACTTGACACTGTTCTCAATGCCTGCAAACTTATTCATTTGGGATTTAATACAGTTAATGCCCAATCTAAAAGGACCCGTGCAAATTCGATCAACATTTAGTTATTTTCATAGCTTTTAGAAGATTCTCGTCTAAAATTGCAACACATTTGCGAACACTGAACATTTTATTTATTTTATTTTGTGTCGAAACACGGAGGCGAAATTCCGCTGTGCAGATCACCATTACAATGGGAGTGCAAATGATAACGAAAAAAAAAAAAAAAGCGCGGAAGTTTAATCTACCCGAAAGCTAATACTACGAATATATCGTTTCCATCGCAGCTCTAAGAGGTAGAACAGCTCTTTCTATCTTTCTTTTTATTTTGTTCCTCTACTTTTCTTCTAAACTTTCCTTTAATGCCAGGCTTTTGCAAATACTTTTATTCAGTTTCAAGTAAATGACGCTCGTGAAACAGGTTTGCTCCGAATTTAAAGCCTTTTAGCTGATATTGTGTTTTCTCCACAAAGCAACCCGTTAGAGAGATATCAAATTCCGGTATATATATTTTGGTGATAGGCAACAGGGAGCTTTTCTGTTTCTTTTCTTCTTTTCTGTTTTTTATTGGCTTTCTTTTTCTTCTCTGTTTCGTTCCTGTTAACGGTGGCATAAAAATTGACTCTTACTTCAATTTGTCACGAGCTGCTACTTCACACTGCGCAACAAATTTGGAGGAACATCTTATTCTGAAACGCGTTGAAACTTTTCAATGATTTCGTGAAGATTTTCATTTATCATTTATTTACATACGCAAAAACAATTGTTCCACATTATAAGAACGCTTATATTTGTTCGTATATATTGGGTGCCTTTATTCAAAATGTGATTATAAATAAGCTCTTTAGCAACATTAAAACATTTTTTTTATCTTATAAGAAAGTTTAAACTTGTTCATATCTATTACGCGCTCTAATTTGGAATGTTCTTTTACGCTCATTAGCAACATCAGAAACAATTATCACACCTTATTAGAACGTTTAAACTCGCTGACATCTATTGCGTGCCCCAATTAACAATGCGCTTATATGCCCTTTAGAAACATCAAAAACCTTTTCTCCGCGTTAGGAGAACGCTTAAACTTGTTCTTATCTATTATGCTCCCTAATTTAGAATGGGCTTATACGTTTTTCAGCAACATCCACAACAATTTTTCCACCTTATAGGAATGCTTAAACTTGTCCATATATATTGCGTGCCACAATTTACAATGCCCTTTAGCAACATCATAAACACCATTTACACCATATAAGAACGTTTAACCTTTTAACGACTACACTAAAGAGCAATTGAATTAGACAGCTGGCGTTACGCAAATGTGGCCCTGTAAACGGAAACGACATGACGTATACAGCGATCCGACAATATAAGGAATGATGCGACGGGAATCAGTAAGAGTTGGACGCAGTATGGGTAAGACGAAGGATCTAAGCGCATTTGATCGTGGGCAAATTGTCGGGGCCCGACGAATGGATCACTCTATCTCGGAAGTCGTGCAGGCACTGGGATTTTCACGAGCCACTGCGTCACGGGTGCACCGTGAGTACATCGAATCCGGTAAAACCTTCCCTGAAACGGCCAACTGCCGTGAAGAACAGCGTGTGGATGAGCAGGGTCATCGTCGGCTAGCTCGCATTGTAACAGCGGATAGACGTGCCACAGTGCAAGAAATCACTCGGCAATTTCACCCTGGTGCAAAAAAACGTGTAAGTAGCCACAACATCCATAACCATCTCCTCGCTATGGGATACAGAAGCCATCGTCCCACGAGTGTACCGCTGCTGACCGCACATCACAGGGTGCAAAGATAAGCATGGGCGTGGGAACATCGCCACTTGAACCTACACATGTGGAAAAATGTTGCCTGGACGGTTGAGTCGAGATTCACGTTGATACATGCGGATGGCAGGATACGAGTACCGCGCAAACCACATGAAGCGATGGTTCCTTCTTGCCAGCAGGGTACTCTTCAAGCTTGTGGGGGTGGCACTCTCTTCTGGGGACTGTTTACGTGGACTGAAATGGGGCCCCTGGTACGTGTGACATCGTCCCTCACAGGTCAACGTTACCGGGATATCCTGGACGGCCATTTGCATCCGTTTGTGCGTCTTCAACATCCCACTGGGGAGCTCATCCTGCAACAAGACAGTGCAGCTCACGAACTGTATCCGAATGGTTGGATGAACACTCCACCGACGTGACCTCGCTTCCTTGGCCAGCCAGGTCACCTGACCTCAATCCCATCGAGCTCACCTGGGATGCTATCGAGAGAAATGTTTGAGGCTCTGACCCCACTCCATCAAATCTTCGTGAAGTGCGGGAGCTTGTTCAGGGGTTGTGCATCCGTATGGCTTCCCAACGCTTCCGGGGTCGTGTCGAGTCCATGCGGAGAAGGATCGCCGCCGTCGTCAGGGCGAAAGGTGGTGCAACACGTTACTAGACATGTATCTCTAATTCATTTACTCCTCAGTGTATAACGCCCAAAACTCCCGAACATACAAACGGCCACAGCCGCCCGAAACGCCGATCTAAAGTGAGTCAGATTTCCTACCCTTGCCTGTTCTTTAAAGTTTTCCGACCTATGCGGGATCAGCAGGATTCACTTTTAGTCATTATTGTTATTATTAAACAAAGAAGTGAACCAACAGACAGTTTCGGGTGTTAGGTATTTAGAGTGATAAAATATTTTTGGGTCATGGTCGTTAAAGAGTTAAACTTGCTCATATCCATTGCGCACCCCAATTTAGAATTCGCCTAAAAGCTCTTTAGCAAAATCAAAAACCAATTTTCCACCCTATCAGAACGCTTAAACTTGTTCATATCTATTGCGCTCCCCAATTTAGAATGCGCGTATAAGTTATTTAGCAACACCAGCAGTAAATAAATTTAATTCAAACAATTCCTCAACTGTAAAAGTCATCCGAAATAAAAAATAAGAAAACTTTTAAATATCCTTTTAATTTGTTTAGCTAAGTGGTTCTAAATATTTTATCACATTTTATATTGAATTTAGCCACTGTGTCTTCCTTCTCCGGAGTCGGATATTCTACCAATTGCAATACGCCGACAAAGTCTTATCGCTGCAACTGGCTATTTTGACATGTGCTTCACCTCTGAGGTAGGAACGTGGCAGTGTTTTGAAAAAAAAAGACGTGCTTCCGTTATTACTATATTCGTGAATCCGTTTCTGTTTGACACTGTATGTCTGGGCCTGTCCATCCTTGATGGTAGAGACAGTGCAACGGTGTGGACGATGTTTTCATGAGATCCGTTTAAACCTTGATTCAAGTGGATCCGTATCTGAAAAGACCCGTTTGAAGACCACGTGAGCAATGTGTGGATGAACTTCTTAAGTATGCTGAAGTAATTTCAAAGAGACTGTCTCAAGATAGAACGCTGAGTAAGAGTCTTTGCGTCGGAAATGGGTGAAGACGCGAAACATGTGTGATAGACAGCCATGGACAAACAATAGTGAAGCAAATAAAGAAGGATTTGACTCAAGAGCCACATCAAACAGTATTCCGGCGCACGCTATGCCGTATATTGTGTACTCTGTAATGCACGAAGGATAACTTGTTCACTGCATGATGACGTACGAACAGTTCTTCCAACAACACAGAAGACCTGTTTATACATAATTGCTGTCTCCAAATAACAGTACAAAACGTCTTAAGTGAGCTTGGTAGCACCAGGGGTAAACTTTAAATTATTGAAAAAGAGGATTTTATCTCACGAATAGCGTTCATAACTGAAACATGGCAATTGGAGAGCAAGACTTTGCTGGTAAGAGCATTAAACTCTAGATCTGTCTAGCATGGTCATGTCTACCCTGAACTGTAGAGATAGTACAAAAGTGAAGGCGATGTTTCCATGAGATACGTTTGAACCTTGGTTCAAATAGATCTGCACCCGAACTCCGAGTCTTGTTTAAACTTACCTGGTGATCAAGTTCACATAATCGTTATCATTCCCTATTCCTACCCCGCCCGTAATGATTGCTGGTTCTTGCAGGACAAAATTCCATGCCACAAGGCCGACATTGTCTCGTACTAATTTCAGAAACGGGGTGGAGACTCAATCTTACTTCACACACATACACTGTCCACCTAAATTACCAGTGCTCATCTCCATTGAGCAATTGTGGGATTAAATAAAATAGTATATTAGGCGCGTGGATCAAATGGTACAAGTACTGAATGAAGGGGGTAAAATATATGGACTAAAAATGAACATAGGAACTACAAAAACAATGGTATTTAGCGTAAATGAGATCAGTGTGACGTGCCTGCACAGCAGGACGCACATGAGATAAAAGCAGATAGCAGAGAGAGCATACGTCCGCGTATCTCAGTTGGGAGATCTACTTATTCCGGAGTGAGGGGACCCTGGCTTCGATGACCCGCGTGGACATAAATCAAGAAGAAATTTACTTCGTTATATCAGGGAAAAGATCATTCAGGAAGACAAACAACCTGAAAGTGTGGAAGAATTCACTTATCTCGGAAGCTGTATAACATATGACGTAAACAGCAAATGAAGAAATATTAATTAGAATTACAAAGGCTATAACACTGTTGAAAGTCACGGATAAAATTTGGAAGAGAAGAGTATTCGCCTCAAAATTAAGTTAAGCGTTCTCGAGACTTACATCTTCAGCAGCATGCTATATGGATGCGAGACTTGGACATTGACAAAGGAATCAGAGAGAAGGATACTTGCTTTTGAAAGAAAGTGCTGTGGTAAAATCTTACGAATCGGATGGGCTCAAAGGATAAGAAATGAAGAAGTGTACTGAAGAATACAACTAAAACAGACCCTGTTCCAAAAAATCATACAGAGAAAACTAAGACTCTTTGGACACATCTGCAGAATAAAGACGATAGGATGATAAAGACATTGGTGTTTGGCTTAATGAACGGAAGGAACGCAAGAGGCTGCCTTCACCGTGTGTGGGCTGACACTATTTAAGACTGGTGCGGTGAAACTCTTCAATAACTGAGCCATTCTGCAATGAACAGACTTCAATGGGACAATGTAGTTAAAATGTCAACATACACCTAGGGAAATTGTACACACAGTTGATGATAATGATGATGATCAAACACATTGGAGGAGTATAGACTGGCAAAAAGCATACTAATTTCAGCATGCATTGAAAGCCGGGATTTTAGGGAGTAAGTAGTGTGTTGACGTGTTTGCGCGAGTATTTCCGTTCTAAATCTTTAAGATTTTGATATTAATAACATAAACACCCAGATCCGTCTCTCCGGAACGCTTGACGTCGCACCAACGTCTGCATTGTTGCGTCATCAAAATGATTGCCTGCTATATAATAGCACGAGAACACTTTCAGATGTCAAGGTGATCGCGTGCTAATTTAAAAACATTGGATAATTAATTGGCTCGAGTATTGTTATCCCGATCCACAAAATTCGAATCGAATTCTTAATATTACAGCAAATTGAGTTTGCATGCGATCACATTGAGATGTCAAGGCGATCGTGTGCTAATTTAAAAACATTGGTTTATCAATGACTCGAGTTTTATTTATCCAATCGACAAAATTCTATTTAAAATCTTAATATCGCGGCAAGTTGCTCTTGTATATGAATTTAATTTAATTTAGCACAATTCGAATATTAATTTGTACGCTTTCATTATTTTTTTCTTTTTTAATTTAACTAACTTTCCGAGTTTAGTGCTGATTTTACCGTACATTTTGAAAAATATCAGTTTATCTAAACGCTCTGACCTACAATAAAAACTGAAATTTTGAGATGTCAAAGTGAGAAGGCATAGACTGACTAGCATAGACTGGCAAACGTAATCAGAACCTCTAGCATTATATTTGCCAGTCTATGCAATCGAATGTATTTGGTTTGGTTTCATTACCATTTAGTGTTTGAACTGTGAAACGCTATCTCACATGCGTACGCATAAATTTTATTGGAATTTTGCAAAAACGTGGTCGCATTAAATCATGGTGAATCGCTGTTGTTCGGAAAGTCAAAGATGTTCCAATACAATGGGTAGATGGTTACATTAAATACGCCAATCAGTCTATACAACAAATTATTGGAACACTGCACCCAATCGGCTCACAACCGAGGTATGGCTGTAAGCCGACTGGTTCCATTGTTCTTAAATAATCACATAAAGTCCCCTTTATAGCGTTAAAGCCCAAACTTGCCGGAGATGGTATTAGTTCCCATATTTTCCTCTTCCGGAGTCGGATATTCTACCTCTTGAACTACACCGACGAAGGCTTATGGTGCAACTTGTCGGTTTCAGATGTACATCACGTCTGAGCTTGGCACTTCACACATCCCCCCTTTCCCCCCATTTTAGAAAGGGATTTGCAGAAACGTAGGTTTTCGGGTCAGACGTCTGACCATGCTTGAATGAGCTTTCTGTAGGAAGAATTCTCATTAATTCCAGACGTGTGTAAGAAGCAGCACACACATCTTCCTCGAACCTTGCGGCCAGGAGATTCATTCTAGTTTGGGCGCCAATATAGCGAACAATCCCAACCTTGCCGGTAATGGAACTCGAACACACACCTTCCTTCTCCGGAGTCGTATCCCTTTGAATTACACTAACGAAGGCTTATCGCTGCAACTTTGCCGTCTTGACATGTACGTCACCTCTGAGTTCGGTACGTCACATTTTTCACTTGTTTTTTTTCGCACTCATATGTTTTGTAGTTGTCTGCAACAAATAACAAGAAAGTTGACACTGAATTTTTGGGTGTAATAAGCACGTCTTTTGAATCCGTTCTGACGCAAATTAAATTTATCAAAGCTATTCAAAGGCAATGGAACCGGTATGGAAAACAATAGGTCTGACCAAAGAAAGAAGATTTTCAATCGGGTTTTTAATCCTTCAGATATTGCTGTAAACGGAATCGCGAGATTACGAACTCTTAGAAACAGAGATACCGGCAAAAATGAGATGTGACTTTACGTCCACTGGTGGGAAAACCATGCATTATTTTAGGAAGAAAGTATTATCAAAAGGTTTATTCGTATAATAAACCTTTTGATAATAATCGGTCGAAGAAAAAGAAAATTGGTCGAGTTTTCAGGAGCCCAGATTTTGCAACAAATACTTCAGAAGCAGAAATTAACACATATGACCCCAGGTGGCTAAACCATTCTTTACCAAACATTAGAAATTATGTGAAAAATATTTTCCATCAGGTCTTGTATGCGATACAGGAAGAATTTTTCAAATCAGAGCTTTAGGAGCAGACATAACGCAGAAAACGCAATTTACCTTTGTGCCCCCTAGCGGAAAGTATATGATTTACTTGAAAATTTTTGAATTTATAGGAAAAACATTTCGCATCAGAAACACTATCCAACAAAGAAGGAATTTTTCAAATCGTACTCTTAAAAGCAGAGATATTGACAAAAATTAGATATACATCTACGCCCACTGCCGTAGAAACCATGCATTTTTTCAAGAAGAAAATTTTCCTAAAAGGTTTGTCGACATGAGTAATATAGGTCAACAAACGACGTTTTTTTCAATCGAAAATTTAGAAGCTCATATTTTGCTGCAAATACAACAGAAGCGGAAATTAAGATTTACGCCCCTTGGTGACCAAACTATTTTTTGTACAAAAATTAGAAATTATGTGCAAACGATTTCTCATCAGAAGCTGTATCCGGCGCAGAAAGGATTTTTCTAATCGGAGATATAGAAACAGAGATAGAGGAGAAACGCAATTTCCCGCTACGCCCCTAGCGGAAAGTCTATGAACTACTTAAAAATTTTGAAATTATATGAAAAACATATCACACGGAAAACACTATCCAACAAAGAAGGAATTTTTCAAATTGGACTCCTAGAAGTAGAGATATTGACAAAAATAAGATGTACATCTGCGCCCCCTGGCGTAGAAATCATGCACTATTTTAAGAAGAAAATGTTTCTAAAAGGTTTGTAGGCATGAGTAGTATCGGTCAACAAACGACATTTATTTCAATCGAGAATTTAGAAGCTCATGTTTTGCTGCAAATACAACAGAAGCGGAAATTAAGATTTACGCCCCCTGGTGGCCAAACTATTTTTTTACAAAAATGAGAAATTATGTGCAAACGATTTCCCATCAGGATCTGTATCCGGTACAGAAATAATGTTTCAAATCGGAGATTTAGAAGCAGAGATATAAGGGGAAACGCAATTTACCGCTACGCCCCTAGCGGAAAGTCTATGAATTTCTTGAAAATTTTGAAATTATATAAACAACATGTCACACGGAAAACACTATCCAACAAAGAAGGAATTTTTCAAATCGGACTCCTGGAAGTAGAGATATTGACAAAAATAAGATGTACATCTACGCCCCCTGGTGGAGAAACTGTGGAATATTTTAAGAAGAAAATATTCCGAAAAGGTTTATCGATGTGAGTGGCATTAGTCCACGAAATAATTTTTCAATCGATATTTTAGAAGCTACAATTTTATGGCAAAAAGCATCAGAAGCAAAAATTAACACTTACGGCCCCTGGTGGCCAAAGTATTCTTTACCAAAAATTTGAAATTATGTGTAAAAGATTTTCCACTGGGAGATGTATCCGCTGAAGAAATAAATTTTCAAATCGGAGTTTTAGAAGAAGAGTTATCGGGGAAAATGTAATTTACTTTTACGACCCCTAGCGGAAAATCTATGAGTAATTTGAAAAAGTAACTATATCTAAATAACTCTTCGACATAAATAGAATCGAAAGATATAATTTTTTTTTTAATCAGATGTGTAGAAGCAAATACGTGGAATAAAACGTATTTTTGAATTCGACATCATCTGCATTTACTCCCTCTACCGGCAAAATTGTACATCGTAAAAAAAATCGAAGTAAAGGATCATCATTTTCATATTTCAAGCTTCCCAATGCAAAAAGAATTTTTCAAATCGGACTAATAGTTGCAGAGATATCGTGGGTACAGACGGACGGACAAACCAAAGAAGCAAGATCTTTTTTTACAGAAGACGTGCTAAAAAGTTTGGGCGATGTCATAATTCACAAAAATTTTGAAACCCGTGCCTAAGCCAAAGGTCATCTCAATTATTAATCATAGCTTATGGAAACATCGGTCCAGTGCAAAAAAATTACATTGCTGTTTCAAGTTTAGAGCAACATTCAGATCAGGAACATAATATCTTGTCCAAGTGAAATTTTAGCTTAGTTTAAAAAAGGAAAGGTTTTGTTTCGATTTCGCTTTATAGGAGTGAAAGAAAAAAAATGTCTTTACTCCCGCACTTGTAAGCCTCAAACACAGTAGTTCAAGCAGAAGGTGCAATTATTTCTCAACTCATGATGTTCTTAGGTAAATAAGCCAGTGGAAAAAATGCAAATGAGAAATGTTTTTTGTTAGAAACATTGAACCGTAATAACTAAACCCAAGAGTGGTCTGTTATTTGAAAGAAATGGAGAGTAGGTGATGAGACTGGTTTTTCATTAAATCAGCATTAGTAAAAAAACCGTCAGGGCATGTTCCTTTAGCTTCTTGCAAAACGGAAGTTAGCGAACAAGGGCCACAAAGTGGAAACAATGGCATATGAATAAAATGTCATGAAGCACTTAGGTGAGAGGCTTAATCAAGTGCTTTAAAAACATAAGAACCTTGAGGTGAATGTTGAAGCAAAGGTTTCGCAAATCGTCTTCATTTTCGTAAAAAAAAAAAAAAAAAGCTTAAGTCTTTGGGTGTGTGTGTGGTACTGAAAGTAGCACACATACACCCAAAGACTTAAGCAGTTGATAATATGCGTTTTGAACTTGTTGTCAACACTGTGATGATTTACTAGAACGGAATGGGGACCATATTTACAGAAAATTCGTCGAAATGTAAAACCAAAAATTTGTCCATGGCGGGAATCGAACACGCACCCCCTTACCCGTCACTGCGGAGTAAGCTGCTCTCCCAACTAAGCTGCACGGACGGAATCATTCGCTGTAAATTTGTCACCTTGACACACATGCTTTACCTTTGTAGTGCGTCACATCATCTCCCCCCCCCCTTTTTTTTTGAAGCGAAAAACGAATTTTCATTAACTCTAAACGATGTGTGGAGCAACCATCATACATTTTTCGAAGAACCTACTACATCCAATTTTTACTTTCGGGCTCCAATGTGAAAAGACCAAATTTGTCCGTGACGGGAATGGACCCAGCACACCCTCACTACGGTGTACGTTGCTCTTCTAACTAAGCTACACGGACGGAATGTATCGCTCCAGATTTGTCGTCTTGACACGTGCTTTACCTCTGTAGTACGTCACAGAAAAAAGGCGTGGACCATTGTGAAATGTTTAATGAGTTACACGAACTCATTAAACGTTTAACATGAGTTACATGAGTTACAAAAATGTTTAATGAGTTATATGAGTTACAAAAACGTTTAATGAGTTCAAAAATGTTTAATGAGTTACATGAGTTACAAAAATGTTTAATGAGTTATATGAGTTACAAAAACGTTTAATGAGTTACATGAGTTACACGAGTTAACATGTGTACCATGAGTTACACGAAGATACGTACAGTATACATTTTCGTAACATTTTTATGAAGGTAAAGGCTACAGTGTCGCACGATTGGTTGAATAACGATTGGTCGACATAACGATTGGTCTACAGTAACGATTGGTCGGCAGCACGATTGGTCGACATAACGATCAGTCGACCGTAACGACTGGTTGACAGCACGATTGGTCGAGATAACCATTGGTTCAGAGGATTACGGTTTACATTCGCAGCGGTACCTCTCAGAACGTACTGATCCTCTCAAAACGTAACGTTCCTTTTTGGAAATAATATCTTTTAGAATGTAGTCCTCAGAGCGTACAGCATTATAACATATTATTTCCAAATAGGCCCCCGTGTCATCTTTTTTACTCTTAGTGAAATCTATATAGAGGGCCTTCTGAACGATGTTATTTCCGAAAGGGTCCCGGGGCACTTTAGGTATAGGCACCTTGGGGAAACTGCCACACATAATTCGGAAACTCGGAAAATTGCCCCACCGGAAAATTTCCACACATTCAAAGCGTTTCTCGGACGAACGGCGATTTGTGCTCGTCCCCTTAATGAAAACCATGCGGCAATTTTACGGTGGGGCAATTTTCTGGTGGGGCAATTTACCGCCAAACTGTTTGCACGTATTCAAATTTTGCTTCTTTTTCCAAGTTCCGTTGACCATTTTATGTCGACCAATGTCGACTAATCGTTATATCGACCAGTCGTTACTGTCGACCAATCGTTAAGTCGATCAAACGTGCTGTCGACCAATCGTTAAGTCGATCAAACGTGCTGTCGACCAATCGTTACTGTTCGCTAATCATTACTGTCGACCAATCGTTACTGTTCGCTAATCATTAGTGTCGACCAATCGTTACTGTCAACTAATCATTACTGTCGACCAATCGTTACTATCGACTAATCATTTCTGTCGAACAATCGTTATGCCGACCAATCGTTATGTCGACCAATCGTTACTGTCGGCCAATCGTTACTGTCGACTAATCATTACTGTCGACCAATTGTTTTGTCGTCTAATCATTTCTGTCGAACAATCGTTATGCCGACCAATCGTTATGTCGACCAATCGTTACTGTTGGCCAATCGTTACTGTCGACTAATTATTACTGTCGACCAACTGTTTTGTCGACTAATCATTTCTGTCGAACAATCGTTATGTCGACCAATCGTTACATACCCAAAGGCTAGAGAAGTTGCGGAATCTAATGAAAAACCGATCAATTTAGCATATTCAATAATAAATTCTGAAAGGGAGGAAAATAGTTTAAATGTTATGAAATAATAGCTGACTACTTTTGTGTCAGCATAAGAGAAACGATGAAAATAAGTAGAGAAATAGTTAATATTATTTAGATTAAAAAATACTAAACTCGAAGGATGAAAGACCCTACTGTCCCTACTACCAAACTCATCATCCCAATTACCCACCCCACAACACCTCACGCCATCCTTATCAATATTAAAGGATCTAATTTCTGAAAAGTCTTCAGAATAAAATGCACCCCCCATGCCAATCCTTTCAGGTTAAAAATGTGAAGCGTCTAAATGAAGACAAATATAGCCTCAGCACTAAACATTTGGAACAGAAGTTACCAGCTAAAGAACAGGTAATTAGCAGCAATTGGACATCCTAATTTGTTTATTTTTCATAACTGTTCTGTACCTGACTTTTTTAACTTGTCTATTGTAATTTTCTTGACTTGTTTTATGTTTCATAACTCTTCGGGATATGAGACATACGCTTCCTGATTTTGATTCACTTTTTCCCAGTAGGTGTGCGTACTCTTCTTAAATTTTCCCAAATTATGACGTACTTCTTTTAACTCTTCTCTGTTCTTTACATTCCATTTTATACTCTTCATAACTTTTAACGTATTTTTCTAACCTTCAAACTTGTAAATCCCTTTTTTTAATTAATACTAACACGTACAAAATTGTTACCAACTCGCAAGGCATCATTTTTAGTGATTCTCAACTCGTAGCATAACCTTCTTAGCACCTACGAACTTGTTTCATACTGTAGTGTTCTATGTTCCTTTAGATTCACGATTACCTTTCTTAGCACTTTAAAATTCTTAGCATTCTCTTCTAAAACTGTTGTAAAGTTTTCCTTTTATCTGTTTCAGTTTTGCGACATTAAAACTTCTCCGCTGCCAACATGCTCTTTTCAAGACTTCAAGCCATCATTTTAATTCTTCCTCACCTATAAGGCTCTTTTCTTACTTATTCCTAACATCTAAGAATATTTTCTTAATTATTTCCAGCTGGTTCCTAACTCTTCCTACATCCTAAAGAGAGAGAGTACACAGAGAAAGAATAAGTCTTCTTAATTTTTTCTAACACATTAAAATTCTTAGCATTCTCTTCTAAAACTGTTGTAAAGTTTTCCTTTTATCTGTTTCAGTTTTGCGACATTAAAACTTCTCCGCTGCCAACATGCTCTTTTCAAGACTTCAAGCCATCATTTTAATTCTTCCTCACCTATAAGGCTCTTTTCTTACTTATTCCTAACATCTAAGAATATTTTCTTAATTATTTCCAGCTGGTTCCTAACTCTTCCTACATCCTAAAGAGAGAGAGAGTACACAGAGAAAGAATAAGTCTTCTTAATTTTTTCTAACACATAAGACACTTCCCAACTCGTAAACTCTGCATCTTAGCCTTTCTGATCTCATGAAATGTTCTCCTTAAATCTTCACAACTCGTCTGTTTAAAACTTCCAATTTTGTATAATACTTTTCTTAATGCTTTTCAATTTGTAATGCATGCAAATTGAAAAGCATTAAGAAAAGTATTATACAAAATTAGAAGTGTTAAATAGAGTAGGCCCCCATCGCAATTGGATACTTGAAGAGTGTGGCGTATGCACTCTTAATAGATGGAGCAAGATATTCGCTAACAAATGATTATTTATTGCCGCGAGCAGGCTCTTTGAGCGGTCTCCCTTCTCTAATTTAGAGCCACTGGTTTAGAGGAAAGAACCGAGCTAGCTCTATCATTCAAGACCCCGAGACCATCTTGAACAAATGTTCAAAGGTAAGAATCACAGACAGCTCGGGCACAGAGGCATTATACTTCTGTGTATGACAGAATTTACAAT
This sequence comes from Macrothele yani, assembly GCA_039090855.1. NCBI lineage: Eukaryota > Metazoa > Arthropoda > Arachnida > Araneae > Macrothelidae > Macrothele > Macrothele yani. The sequence continues at coordinate 28,038,145 of CM077001.1, forward strand.
GAATAAGGAAAAATCAATCTATATCAGAATTTATCAATAGCGGAGAAACAAATGAGATTATGTAATTAATAAAATAACTAATAACAGCCAATGACAGCTGTACTAAAACCGACTTCACTATAAATATCCATTATGAATACATTATTAATCGAAAACTTGGTATATATTTTTCATGAGGTTTAGATATCTGGAAAGAAATGCTGGTCTTATAATTTTGTAAACTTAAAAGTGTTAGAATGAAACGTTTTTCAAATTTATCTAAGTGCGACAATAGCATTTCCAGTTTCTACTTGACTGGACGGAATTCATACGATAAATGTTTGTGTAATAAAAGAAGGATGTCCAAAGGATTTCTTGATTCTGTTTGGCAACGTAGATATCGGGAAAAAAATGGAATTATTAATAACGTTTTAGTGGTAACAATAGCCAAAATGACTTTTCTAGAATGATAACCATATTTAAGATAACAAGTGCAGACGCAAAACGTGAATTACTTTCCTTTCACTACTCCCTGAAATAGGAAACCCGGAACACACTGTGAAAACTATGGGACCTATAAGGATTAATGCGTTCACTGAGAAGGTGTAGCAAAGATTTTTATCAGTTCCTATTGAAAATAAGGTTGCAATGACGAAACACCAGTTACTAGTTAGAGTTTTCTAAAACTCGTCAACGCGTGTGAATTGAAAGAAAGCATAAAACTAGGGAAATAGCTCATATATTCAGGTGACATGCGCAACAAGGCTTTTCTGAATGCTTGTCTTCTGGTAAATAACTAAAAGCTGAACTATGTCAGTTAAAACGGTAGAGGAGTTTATAACTTTTGCAAAGTTAAATAAAACTTATTATAAGATGCTTTATTCCGATTTATTTCTTGCAGAATGGCGGCCATTGAAGAATTTTAAGCGATGGCTTGTGACCATTCGTCCGTGATGGGTGCGAGTTCGAATTACGGTGAGGTATGGATGTTGTGTTTGTCTTACCGCACTGGCTTTCTCCCTTCCCTGGAACCAGTGGTCCTAAATTAGGAAGGCGCGGCTGCTTATTCTCCATAGAGTTGCTCACGGTGGTCCTTAAACTTTCAACCTACAAAAAAAAGACTTTTAAAGGTAATGTTCGGTTCTCCAATTCAGTGATTTCCAAATCTGTTAGAAAAAGTTTCGCGAAAGTACTGAATTTCTGTAAAAATCCACTACGACACTTACTACACGTTCTTGGTATACCCAGTATGCCACTCTCATTCACCTGGAGGAAGTAGCATAGGGGTCTAAGAGCCGCGCTGGCTTCTGACCACTAATGATGCGAGTGTGTCGAGGGCCCAAGCCCTAAGCAGTGTTTGAAGGACCAAGCTGACGTGCCTGTTTTACGGTACTAGGTCTTTCCGTTGCCGTGAACCAGTGGCCCTAAATTAAGAAAAGGGATCATATTACACTATATACCGTACTGAGCTGGTCGTGGCTATCATTAAATCCAGAAACAGAAGTAAACTAGTTCTATTTTGTTGCTAATAAGGACGGTGTTCTCTTCAAAATGCTTTATTAAAGTTTCTCGCAATATCATTCTTTAAACTGGCTTCGTCACTTATATACATATATAATCAGAAATATATGTAAATATGCTGTTTCTTCCAAAAGCTCTCCAGGCATAATTTTCAAGAGCAATATGCCATTATGTCTTAAAAGAAAAGTGTTTGATCAATTCATTCTTCCAGTGCTTACGTATGGTGCAGAGACGTAGACTTTAACTAAAAGAGACATACAAAGACTGCAGGCAACTCAAAGAAGCATGGAGAGGTGCATGCTTGGTGTAACCAGGAGAGATAAGAAGAGGAACTCGTGGATCCGAAAAATGACAAGACTGGAAGACATCATCATCAGAGTTAAATCCCTGAAATGGCAATGGGCTGGACATACTGCCAGAAGAACAGACCATCGATGGACAGCCGAAATTTTAGACTGGGTACCAAGGGACAGGAAAAGACCCAGAAGATGACCACATGGGAGATGGGTAGATGAAATTCGAAAGTATGCGGGAGTAACATGGAGAAGACTGGCACAAGACAGACTGTTGTGGAAAAAACTTGGGGAGACCTTAGTCCAGCAGTGGATTGGTAATGGTTGACAATGATGATGATGATGATGATATGTAAATATGTATGTGCAGTCTGTCCTGTCCCAATGATGCACTACATTGCAAAAATTACAGACAGAGCATATAAATATGGTTCAGTCCATTCAAGATATACCGTATACCTCCTCATGAACACAAACAAAGACATCATAAACGAAAAAACATCAATAAATGTTTTGGATTTCAATAGCCGGGAACCACTCTTTAGGGAAAGACATCCCCGACCACTGATCACATCCTCAATTTTCAGGTTTCATGTGGGTGCACGTTAAGTCTGAAGGGCCGAAAAGTGACGTCCTTAACAATCTAGAAATTTTGGCACACAGTGTTTCCTACTTGAAAGAAAATAAAATCATAGCGTTCCAAAAATTATTATATAATAAAACAACAACCATGATGTTATGAACTTGGACTGGCATGGACTTAATATCAAGGTGGATGTTTTATGATTTAATAGTTTTTTTGGAATGCTATTGGTTGTTTTCTTTTCAGGAAGGGAAGACTGGGTGCCCAAATTTCCAAATTGCTGAATTTTCAAGGAAGTCATTTTGCGGCCGTTCAGTCTTCGTTTGCACCCACATGAAACCGGAAAATTGAGAGTGTGGTCAGAGGTAGGGGATGTTTTTTCTTGAAGAGCGGTTCCAACAAGTAGTCAATTGGACGGCGCTCTTTATAAGAGCCTCTTCTCTCTCCTGCGCATGCGGGCACCCGCGCATGCTCCGATCCACGCCGGCGACTCCAATCGCATCCCTAGATGTGTCGCTACGTTCTCCCATAGCGGCATAGGCAAATATGTTAACGGTTACGTTCTTATGACGTTTCGTACCTTTTCATTTGAACACCCCTAGTATATACCTTAAGAGTGGGGATCTGTGCTTGCCAGTCCACACATGATATGGAATTATCGTCAAACCACGCCGGTACAGTCCTTGCTTTATGTCTCGGTGCATTATCCTACTGGTACCAACAAGGCTCGGTTCCATAGTATTGCCACAGAGCTGGTAGGGCATAATTTTCAAGATCAAGGTAGACGTGCTGGTTAATAGGTTTGTCCACGATAACCAATAAGCCGGGACCATACCACGAAAAACACCCCCACACGAGTACAATGCCAGCTCCAAACGTGACAGTAGGAACAATACACTGTGGTAAATAGCGTTCTCCCAGCTGCCGTTATACCCGAACACGGTCATCAGACTGATGGATCGTGTATATGGATTCATCAGACTGATGGATCGTGTATATGGATTCATCAGACTGATGCATCGTGTACATGGATTCATCAGTCCATAGGACCCGTTTCCATTGATCTACGATCCACGATAAATGTTCTTTACACCATGCTAAACGACGAGTAGCATTCCGAGTGGAGATGAAAGGCTTATGAGCAACCGCACGACCACGGTAACCCATGCAATAAAGTTATCTGCGAATAGTACGTGTAGATATCGAGGTGTCAGCATGTTTACTCACTTGAACACTGGGGTCATGTGCAGTACTCTGTCGATTATTTAGCTATAACGACTCCCCTGAGACTTCGACGTCCTCTGTCACTGACTTTCTTTGGTCTCCCGGTACGTTTTGCTACTTCAGTCACGCCATGTGTCTTCCACTTATTCAGTCCATCCAAAACGTTTGACTTGGGTATGTTTACACGCATCTCGGTTTCTTTTATGGACAACCCACTAATATAACACCCAACAATATTTCCTTTCTAAAAGTCAGTTCTCTTCCGCAGCGACATTTTCACTCAATCTCACAGGAGCGATATGATCGCGGTCAGCTGCAGGCTTATTTTTATACCGTTTGCAGCTATACCGCGCATCTCAACAACGCAGCGGATCCGTTAATTTGCTTTTGAAGGAGTGTCCAGTGACTTTTGTCAATATAGTGTATGTGCTATCTGTCGTATATTTCTGTTGTTTCCAAAAGAAATGACCAATTCGAAAGAACATTGCAAATGGAAATGGCGAACTTGAGTGAAACAAAGAATCCTCTGGTATCTTTTTAAAGATCATATTTTTCTTAACATAGAGATAATGAGTAAAGGACCCAACTAAAATTGGCAACTTTGTTTGGTAGCACTGATTTGTGGTGGGTAAACTTGTGCCGTTGAAAATGTTGAGCACGTTACTCTAAATTTCAGGTGGTAATAAATTATAGTTCGAAAGGTAAAGACTTGCAGACTCTTTCCTCGTAAAACAAATCGCAATGTAGAATCCTGTACTTCATGTCCCGAATGGCATCTAAACCTGTTCAAATAAATTTCTTTTCCGGATGCTTGTACATCAGCTATAAACATAATACTGTCCTACGTCCTATTCGTTATTTTGCTGCCCGATCAACGAGAAACTCAGAGTTTTTTCTCTCCACGCAGGAACATCGAATTCGTGCAGCTGCTAATTTCTTACTTTTTGCTTAACTTCAAATCACACACTCCAGAATGTAATCACTTATTTCAGTTTGAAGAAATCACTTTAATGATTCATCAGAGGCTATCTATATAAGTTCACAAATATCATCGTTGTTAAATGGACAATATCATTAACTTCGCCATCAATCTCGGTAATGATTCACGATTAATTTAGACATCTCTATGCTGAGCTGTGTTGCACATTTGAACATCTCTACACTGAGATCTCTAATATATGTAATTGTTGAAAATCAGAGAAAGCATAGCTGCCGAACTGGAATAAATTTAGAGGTACCACTGCAACAATACACAGGGGAAATTTCTATATAGACAGTTGTTCGGCTATACGGAAATTAAATGTAATCACTTCATGTGTAGCATAGAGATGCAAGAATTACTTTTCTCTTACACGTGGCCAACTCGTAATAAAACTTTAAGACGTCACTGTTTTAGTAGAAACAACTTTGAGTGTCCTTGAAGAGTTGCGTTTGGTGTGGACTGTAAATCTGAATTCCCATTTTTGTTTACTTTTCTCTTATGTACATTTTGACTGCTCTTCCTTATATTTTCCGCAGTGAACTACGTCACGTCTGAACTTCCAGGAGTTTTTCTTTTGTGGGGTATAACTAGCAGTGAGTCAAGTTATTATAATGGTATAAGTAAGGTATCACTGAACCTGATAGGTCTATACTAATTACAAACTTCCCTCATGCTAATGTTTGCACCGTCTATGAGTGTCTTCTATTATATATTGTATAGTCGATACGTAATAAACCCTCTGATTTGCCGCCCCGGTGGTGCAGTGGTCTAAGCGATGGCTTCTGATCATTCGTCCGAAAGGGGTCCGGGTTCGAATCCCGGTGAGGCATGGATGTTGTGTTTGTCTTACGGCACTGGCTCTCTCCCTTCACTGGAACCAGTGACCCTAAAATTAGGGACGGGCGACTGCTTATAGCCCGATGAGTTGCTCACGGTGATCGTTAAATCTCCAATAAAGAAAAAAACCCTCTGATTCACTACGAGTTTGTTGTTGCGTTAGATTTTCTTCGCCACGAATTTGTAGTGTGTGTTAGACCTTCTTTACTAGGAGTTTGTAATAGTGTTAAGTCATATACTTCAGTGCTAGTTGCAGTTGTGTTAAACCTTATACACTGATGGACAATTGCTAAGGACGGATCATAAACAGCTATATAGCGCATAAAAAAAGTAAGTGTGGTTGGATGCCAAGTGAAATAAAATAATGTCAGAATGCCAGGACATTACAAGAAAGACAATTTATTGTGCTCTGAAACCCAGAAGGCTTTGGAACGTGTTCAAGGGACAAACAGGCCATTTTGTGCAGAATACGTAAACGTGAAAAAAATGCAATTGCCGTCCGCAGGCGTTCCGGCGTAAGATGTCAATACGGGATATGGCCACCATGGAGGGCGATGCCAGATTCCACACGTCGTGTCATGCTTTGCACAACATTATCAAGCAGCTGTTGGGGTAATTTATCCCATTCCTCTGTCAGTGCACGGATTAGGGTACCCTGGTTTATTGGAGTGCATTTGCGACCAGCAAGACTCCTCCCCAAAGCATCCACACATTTTCAATGGGATTCAGATCTGGAGAACGTGCTGGCCATACGAGGCGTTGAATATCCTCGCTCTCAAGACACTCCTGGATAGCGACTGTTCGATGACATGTTGCGTTGTCGTCCATGAAAATGAATTTATCACCGACAGCACCACGGAACATGCGAACATGAGGTAGCAGAACATCATTAATGTATCGTTGGCCAGTCATAGTCCCAGTTGGAAGCACATAGAGGGACGTACGGCCATTGATCATGATGCCAGCCCATACCATGACACTGCATGTCGGATATCGGTCCCTTTCCTGTATGTTTGCTGGACAATATGCAGTACCACTATCACGCCAGATCAGTTGTCGTCGACAATCAGACGATAGACTGTATCTACTCTCATCTGAGAAGAGGACAACAGACCAGTCGTTATCAGTCCAATTGCGATGTTGATGGCACCATTGCAAACGGGCGGTACGGTGACGTCTGGACAATGGGATGCACACAACAGGACGGCGGGCGTATAGCCCTCCTTCATGCAAACGTCTGGCGACAGTTTTTCGGGAGATCCGCTTGCCATTAGCAGCCATAAACTGATTTGCTCCCTCACTAGCTGTGCTGCGCCGGTGTCTTTTTGTTGATAGCACTATGTACCGATCTTCTGCAGGTGTCGTACTGCGAACACGACCTCCCCGTGACGTTTGCTACACGCTCCATTTGTTTGAAATGATTTCCAAAGCCTTGAAACAACACTGTGGCTGACGTCGAACTCCCTGGCAACATCTGTTATTTTTCGCCCTTCTTCAATCTTGCCAATAATACGGCCACGCGTAAAATCATCTAGGTGATGTCAGGAAGACATACTGAAAATTGCAAGTTCGTCAATTGATTCTTTCCCTTTCAACTTTGCGTTTGAACAACAACGGTCAATACGCGTCAAATCCTTTATATCTCTTATCAGCGCTATGACGTCACGAACAAGTTCGGCAATCCAAAATTTGCATACGCACAACACGTCTTACTGTATCCCGCACTTATGCTAATTTCCACATTTTCCTGCCTTCCATTTTATGGCTGCTATCGTTGCTATTGTCATCCGTCCTTAGCAATTGTCCGGCAGTGTATTTTATTGCGAGCTTGTAGTGGTTTAAACTCGTCTAATTTATTATGAGTTTGTAGTAGTGTTAAATCTACTTAACTAAGACGTACAGTAATTGTGGTGTTAAATCTTCTTTACTACTAGTTTGTAGTGTGTTAATCTTCTATTTTACTATGAGTCTACTTAACTAAGACGTTATAGTGGTATTAAATCTTCTTTACTACGAGTTTGTAGTGGTGTTAAATCTTTTACTTTACTGCGAGTCAGTAGTGGTGTTAAAACTTATACTTTGCTACAAGTCAAGTGTGTAGTGATGAAGGATCTCGTTTTCACTACGAGTTTGTTAGTGGTGTTAAATCTTATAATTTGCTACAGGTTTGTAGTAGTGTTAGTTCTACTTTTTCACAAGTTTGTATTGATGTTAACAGGATCGGCGTAAGGAAGGTAAGAGTAGTGCTGTCCCACCGGTGTCAAGTTCAAGGGGAGCCTTTCTGATGTGTCTGTTGTGTGTGTGCGCGTGCGCGTGTGTGTGTGAAACGGTAGAGTATACAAAAAGAAAAAAATTCCCTGCGAGTATTGTAACCCGAGACGATGAGCAATGATGATTGAAGGCGAGACAGGTTTCGCTGTCACTGGAATATTCCAAATCATCACAACACAGTATTGTTAAAATTAAACGCAATAAGTTTTGTTTTTGGTGTTGATCTTGAGATTAACGCAAGTGACTATTAATTTATCCTAATATATAATTTTCTAGAGCCCTCCTCCTCCTCCTCCGTGCCACTTTCTAAGTCGTCATAGCAATAACCGAGAAGCAAATGTTTGTGACGTCACGCTCAGCTTTTCGTGTAGGTGACGTCATCACCTATACGCGCACAGTCCACGCGTATACCACTTTGTTTCCTTGTCATAGCATCAAAGAACACAGCTGCTGCTGTGACGTCATCTAATACAAATCATTCTCACATGACGTCAGACGTCAGAAATACGTTACGTCACACGGTCAACTCTAGAGATACGAAAACGTGTTTTTTTTTTTGGTTGGAGGTTTGACGATCACCGTGAGTAACTCAGTGGGCTAAAAGCAGTCGCCCGTCCCTAATTTAGGGTCACTGGTTCCAGGGAAGGGAGAGAGCCAGTGCCGTAAGACAAACACAACATCCATGCCTCACCGGGATTCGAACCCGGACCTCTTTCGGAACAATGATCAGAAGCCATTGCTTAGACCACTGCGCCACCTGGGCGGCTACGAAAAACTTTACACCACGAATTTTGATTAACTACCTGAACCGGTGTTTAGCCATCTGTATGTGGCAATGTCAAGAGTACGACGATCTGACGACGTCAAGATAAAAATAGTTCACGGAAAAGAACAGGGGAAATTGATACAGGGTTCGCAGTCAGTGTATACGAAAAATTTTGTGTATAAGGAAATGTTGACGAAATAGGGACTAAAGGTTTTGCAAAACACATAACAAATAGACAGCCCGTCGTATCAAATTCCATAACAGACTGCTAGGGAAATTTTCAGAAAGCTGTAAGCCAACGTCGCCATCTATTGACGTGGAACTCAAAAACTCAATAAATAAATGTCAATAATTTCTGTCTCATAATTTTTATTTTTCCCCGTCATTATTTACGGGCTTTCATCTAATATTGTATATTTTTCATATATGACTGAAAAACCACACAATCTGGCGCACACATGCACACACACACACACACACACACACACACGCACACACACAATAGCTTGTGTGGGCGTCAACAGATATTGTCACACTAGGGACAACGAGCACTAAACCTGGCCCTATGTGTTAAATCTTCTATTTTGCTACGAGTTGGAAGTGGTGATAAATCATCTACTTTACAAGCTCTATTTACTTCAGTAATAAACTAGTAACTCCGATGACCTAGTTACAAGTAAACGTAATATGTTGTGCCTTTAAAAGAGTACTTCTTAACCATTAATCATCTTATTTGCTAAAGTTAGCTCCCATATCTCTTTGCTTCAAAGCAGTGAATTCATGTGCTTTCTGTAAGAATTAGAAATCATTCATGCATTTCTTTCTGCGTTTTTAAAATCACTGCCTTTTAAAAATTTGTACGATCCCTTCTCTGCTCTTCCAAGGTTGCCCTGCGGAAGTAAAAATTTTAAATATGAAAACAACTTGTGTTTCACACTGTCAACAATGGTGATTTTAGTTCAATCAAATTTTGGGGTGGACATATGCTGATGAATTGAAAGACAACTAAGTCAGTAAGTTTAATTAGGAATTTCTAATCTTACTATAAGTTCATATGTTTGGGAAACAGTTTTTTTTTTCTTTTTTTTTTTTTTGTACTACAGCAAAGAAAAGTTCTGATTTGAAATTTTCTTTAAAGCTGTCTTCGAATGAATGTTACGGTTCCTCTTCTCCGATAGATGGCGCTCCTTGGGCGTGGCTTTTACGTCTTGAGGGACTGTCCAGAAGTTGGCGCCACCGAATCACTGCAGACCTCGCCATATTCAGAATAGAAGCGGTCTCTCGTTGGCTCCATAATGAAAAGATAAAAGGCGCGCTCTCACCTTTTAACCAACAGCGTTGTTTGGGGTGGAACTTAGTAGGTAGGGGAGTTTCTATAGCTCAAATTCAGGTGTTCTCTGCTAGCGTACACATTTTTTTTTCAAAAAATGAACGCACAGTAGGATTTCAGATTATTTATGGGAGACAGGATTCCAGTCTCACTTTTTGCCCCATTCAATAATCTCTATTTGGCCTAGATAATTCAAAAACATCTGACAGAAATGAGAGATTTCGTTTCTTTCAGATAGAAACATTGCTAAGCTAACTTATCGCGCCATCTAGCGCCCAAATTAGAATACGTTTGAGTCAGATAAATTGAATTTAAAAAACAAAAATCTGACAATTTTTCCAGACAAATAACTGCGGCACATATTAGCCATAGGTCGTTTTTATTTGTGCTCAACATTTCAAACACTACGAAGTAATTGTCTTCGAGAAAATGCGTACAACAGAATTTGCATTGCAGATGTAGGATAGAATTTCTCTTAGACGCATTCAAAGACAGCTTTAAGGCGAATGTGACTCCGAAATCAAGAACTTTTGTTACAACTGTCACTAAGTCAAAAGTGAAACAAAAATTTCTGCTTTGCATTAGAACTGTAAACAAATATCCAAAATTACTAGATTTTCAGTTTGGAGAAAAAATTTGGAAGTACGTTTATCTTCGTAAATGGATGAAACATGTTTCTTTTTTTTTCAATACGTTTTGTTCTATGCGCATTCGAAAAAAGTGTGTAAAAACGTTCATTCGATAGCGAAGATCGATCGGCGTAAGTTATTTTCATAAACTATAACGTAACACTTTTTACGTTATGTAAGATTTTTTATGTTAAGTTCCAAAAGTCCGGGTGAATAGATGTTAAACGAAGGATAAATGTGATGCAACTAATTGTGCCGGATAGCTCACTTTAAATTAAGAAAGTCAGATCACTTACCTAGACTTTTTATTGGTCCAGCGACTTTAGACGAAATCCAAAACATAACTCGGTGAGGTACAAACACAACTTCACATACCATAATTAGCTCTCGAACAATCAAATTCAGCAACGATCTAACATCTCCACTCACAAAACAACTGCTGCATCGTGTTTTTATCTAACGTTCTTATCACCAGTGACCAGTTATACTTTCATGAAAAAATTCGAACACGCACAATAATTAACCCAAAGATTCATATTTTGTTTTGGGATATACAGTGTAACTTCGATAATTCGAAGCTGAAGGGATCACAAAAATAATTCAAATTATCGACAAATTCGAATTAGGCAAGTTTGAATATGGGCACATTCAAGTTCTGTAAAAAACATATTTATTCATAACATACAAAAAAATACAGTACGGTAAATTTACATATTTGTTTGTAAAAAAAAATGAAATTTTGGCTTGCTTCTTAGAATTTATGTTACGGCTAAGTGTAAATTCCTCAAGTTTATCGAGTGAATGAAATAGAGAGTCACTTACTTTCTGCTGTCTCTCAACAAACTTCCTTAACTGCTGGAGATGAACTAAGGCCTCTACTAAATTTGGAAGGCGCTCTTCAGGAAGAAGAGCAGCCAGTTCTTCAGATACTGGCCATTCCAGTTCTTCATCTGAAGATACACAGCAGGTCTTCTTATTCATAACATCAGCCAAGATCTCATCATCTGTGAGCTCACCACAAACAGCTAAATTGTCATTAACTCTCACAAAAGCTTCATACGGTACATCACGCCCTACGTCTTTCCAATACTCCACAGTGGGTATGATCTTCTCGCTACCATTACGTTGATGTACTTGAGACTCACCATCGGAGTGCCGGAAGCCTGCTTTTCAGAAGCAGTTGGCTATAGTTTCAGGTTTAACTTGTTGCTTCATCCAGAACAGTATGTACCCATTTTAAAAGATAGTTGTTGAAAATACGAGAATACGAAAATGGGGTTTTCTTCGAATTAAACAAAAAAAAAAAGCTCAAATTAAAGGGATTTTTTTAACATTATTTATATAGAAAATTCAAGTGACCAAACGAAAAATTCTAATTAACCAAGAATTCGACAAGTTACACTGTATTTAGCTTTGCCTGAATAAAATGCCTAGTTTCACTTTTAAGACACAGAATGTCCTGCAGATTGAAAGTGTTCGGCTCTTTGGCTTGGGGTTGTAATACGATTGCTCTGCAATGAGTTGTAAATAATACGACCGCTCTCCAATCGCCCTCTCTCTGAGCTGCTGAGGAAAAGCGCGAGGCAACAGTGGGATTCTCAGTGGAGGATGTGGGAAAATAGTCAGTTACCTAGGATTATGTGCACGACAGGCGTCAGCTTTTATTCACAGCAGCCGCAGATCTGCAATGTGTAAGAGGGTGATTTCTTCAAGTGATTTATTTTAGTTTTGGGCAAAGCATTTACAAGTATTGTCTAATCTATTACTTAAAAAGTTAAAACTACAGGGTTCTAGGTGCCACCATTACTTTTGCAGACACTCTCCCTGACTTATTAATCCAACCAACCAACCACCACACACACACACACACACACACACACACACACCGCGAAAAATGCATCCTCCCTCGTGTTCGAAATCCTGGGAAAATTACTGTGGTTAGGGGTGCTGAAGTAAATCCTGTATTGGGAGGGGGACACGTCGTGCTAGTTACGCCACTGCTTATTACATACATACGTCAATCTCCTTCCGACCTCAGATTGTTGCCAACGTTATTATCGTTTGAGGGAAAAGACATAACGTTAAGGTTTGATAGTGTCTAAGAGAACGAACTCAAATTTAGATGGAAAAATAAACTCAAAAGGAAAGTTAAAATAGAATATACGTTACAAAACTGATGATATTTAGGACGATCTTATTTCGAAACTGAGAGGTTTTGGTAAGGCATATGTAATATATGCGCAGAAGTGCAAACTCTGTACATAGGTTTTACGAGATGAACATTTTCTCATTTTCTACGTTACTGATTATCAGAGTTCAGGACCTTTTCCGATTTTTGAATACATGCTCTAAAACAGACCTTGCTCAGAAAAGGGTTAAAAGTAACGAAAGGCTAGATTAGATGTCTGTTTGTCTTAATCTTTAAATTTTGAACCACATTGTAGTTTAAAAGGCGAAGAAAATTACAAAGTAGGTGCATTTAATGCAGTGCTTCGTAATTTTTTTGTCATTTAAATCTGGTTGCAAAGGTATCAGAAAAGTTGCTGCACAAACAACTTTTCGAATACCAGTTGCACACTATAGTGCATCCAGTGACTTTTATTGTTTTCGGTTATTAAAAGTTGATATTGAATTAATTAGTATCATTACTTAAATGTATTTCAAAATAGAATACACTAAATAACTAAGTTGAAATAAACGTCCAGGGTTAGATATTCAGCACTTACGTAACTTTAACTGGATAAGTTTTATTCACGAAGTGGTAACGCAAAGTAAGGTTTGGTTACTACACAGTAGTTGACAATTCCCACTTGGTAATTCATTAGATGAGTCTAGGCCGTAATCGTATACATAAACATAGAAACCTCCAACACAGCTACAACACGTTAGTCTATGGCAACAAAATACTTACTATTTGTTACTGAACGGCAACAGCTTGTACGTTTAGTCAGCGCTGATGGGAACGCGCAAGATGCTCCGGGAAGTAAAATGCCATTCACTAGAAAACTCACGTAAGAAAACAGAAACTCAAATGGTAGGTTAAATTATAGTTACACATTATAAAAAAATAAAATGCCGTGGGAGCAGTAAGAAAATGGATATTTAGTAAACCTTAAGATTTCGCGTTCGGTTAACTCGAATGTAGAAAATTTAATAACATATTTCTAAACAGGCAGATTAAACGTAAGTAAAATACACTTAGTTTGCTCACATACTGTGAAAACACAAGTTTGTCCGCGACGGGCATCGAACCTGTTTCCCCTCACGCCGGAATAAGTCGCCACGCAACTGAGCTACGCGGACAGAATGTCGCGCAGCAGATTTGTCGTCTTGACACATGTCTTCAACTCTATCCCAGGTAGCAATATTATGTTGGACCAACCGAGGGCTTTCAACGGTCAGCTCAGCGACTCGGCGGCCGACAATTGGATATGTGTTGGTTCAACGGTTAGACCCACATTGAAAAACTGTTGCAAACAGTTTTCCAATGTAATCATGTGTTGTTGGACAACCATCGGACAACCATCCGACAATCGTTAAGTGGTCATTTGTTGATAAATGGTTGGTTATGTGTGGTTGGAAAAATCGTTGGCCAATCTTCGATAAACAACGCAACCTTCGCCCAACGCTGCCGACGCAAAAATATCATTGGGCCAACCGTTGGCCAATGTCAATGTGCTACTTGGGATAGTACTTCACAATATTTATATTCTTATGAAAATATCTTCCTTTATATTTAAGATTTAAGTAAAATCATTTTTGTTTGAATTTCATTTCACCTTAGTATCACCAAGAAGTTTTAGAAAATATAATGTCTGTCAGAGATATCACTAATAAAATATTTCAGGTCAGGTCATTACGAAAGCTGTTTCGAAAAAAACCCTTTGAACTCTAGTTTCGGAATAACCGCAGTGTAAAAAATACTCGTCATGTTTTTTACAAGAATAAAGAGATCTGGGAATTTCCTTAAGAGAAATATACGTACTGTAGAAAAGAGGTGCACTTTACGTGTGTCATTCGAAAATCAATAACAATGTTGCCGAGTTTTCGGAATGCTATTTGTTATGTGAGTACATTTCATTTGTCTGATCATTTGGGAAAGAATACATGAATTTTATATGCTTTCTTTGCGACCACAAAATGAAAGGAAAACTTTGCGAATATCGTGTACCACTAAGAATGTCTTCTCCCTCGGTTTCATATTTGTTAGTTTAAATGTTCCAATGGACAAATTAAAATAGAATAATGCACTTCATTTCTGTTTCTTCGAATATATCAAAGGCCTGTTAGTTACGGTGAGGTATATTGCATTTATAATCGTCCGTTTTCATTGACCTTTCACTTATGCAAATTTTGATTGCTTCGTGTTAATTTTTTCCTGTACTAAAAGTCATGTCTGAACTCCCATGATGTTTTCCCTTGGGTTGTGATTGGCAGTCTGTTAAGTCATGTAAATTAATATACACAAAAGGACAAGGCAACTGGACTATCTATATTGATTTGGGATTTTGCTTAAAATAATGTTTAATAAGTCTGTAGACGAACACTCTTATGTGCTACGTATATGCTGGCGACTTAATGTGATGTGTTACTACAAGAAGTATACCACTGACTTCGAATACTTGGGAGCAAGTTAGTTTACTTATTTTCTGTCTCCTTAGTGTATTGTCTCTCGGTATTTTTTATTGGTGGTTTAACGACCTCTGTGAGCAACTCAGTGGGTAATAAGCAGTCTCCCGTCCCTAATTTAGGGCCACTGGTTCCAGGAAAGGGAGGGAACAAGTACCGCAAGGCAAGCACAATATCCTTGCCTCACCGGGATTCGAACCCGAACTACTCTCGGACGAACGGTCAGAAGCCAGCACTAAGACCACTGCACCACTTGGGCATGTCTCTCGGTCTCACTTCGTCTGAATGTTCTAAAGAGAATTACAGAATAATAGTTAATTTATGTATGCTTGTGGTAGCAAATATTAATAAAAGTTGAGCTTGTTCTCGTGTAAAACACTAAGCCCTGCGTTAGTTAAGTTTACGCTAATTTCAGCTGTAAGTTGCTCTGTAATACTCTTACGGCTTATTGATTTATTTGGACGACTTAGAGCTTTCTCCTTGTTGCTCCCGAATATTTCAATGATAACTGAAAGTCTTAACTAGTCACGAAAGTGTTAATTAGACACGTAATAATAATATCGTTCAGGTGGTATCATAAGACAGTACTTACAAGGTACGCATTTTTTTTCACTCCAGTCAAGCAGCATGTAACTTTTTAGACACGTCCCACAATCAATATGACGTGGTCGCAACAAATTCGGAAGTAGCAGAATCCTTTCTACAATTTGCACTGTTCAGCTCTGATTTAGCACGTCAACAATCGTAAGTAGGAAAGCATTCATCATGATAGCATTTCAAACTCCAAAAACACGTATAATCGAAAACATCATCCAGAGCATAATGAATCCCAAAACATCGTAAAGCTGAAACATTCCAAACAGCAGTTCTTATTTCTAACTTCAGTATACGTCATTGACTTCTGAGTCGTTGTCATATTTTCCAAACTCAAATTCGTCCAGAGTGAAAATGTGGCGATAACATTGGAAAAGTGTTTAACGAGAATACATCAAATTTACATGAGAAAACAGGTTTTACAAAAGGAATGTGGTAAATTAGAGAATACGTCAAAGAACGATTGTGTTTTTTATAATACGAAGTGAATAATAATAAAAAAGTATTTTACTAATTTAATAACAAGGAACTGTACACCAACTATACTTAAATAGTATAACTATTACTAGTAATCCAAATTTCTTGGCGTAGAAAGGAAATAAAAGTTTCCAAGCTTTCGCACATCAACCAAATGGCTTTTTCAAGGAAGGTAGACAGCAAACTGCAAACTGAATAATAGAACGCTTCAACAATTTAAACACGGAGACTTGACTTGACAATACACGAACCGGATTGTAATTGTCAAGCAAAGTGTTTTGAATGCCTAATTACGTACGTTCACACCTCTTCGTGTATTGTCAAGTCAAGTCTTCGCGTTTAAATTGATGAAGTGCTCTATTATTCAGATCGCAGTTTTTTTTTTTTTTTTTTGTTTTTTTTATTATTGGAGGTTTAACGACCACCGTGAGCAACTTAATGGGCTATTAGCAGTCGCCCTAATTTAGGGTCACTGGTTCCAGGGAAGGGAGAGAGCCAATGCCGTAAGACAAACACAACATCTATGCCTCAACGTGATTCGAACCCGGACCCCTTTCGGACGAATGATCAGAGGCCATCGCTTAGACCACTGCGCCTCCGGGACGGTAGTTTGCAGTTTGCTGTCTACCTTCCTAGAAAAAGCCAAGTGGTTGATCTGCGAAAGCTTGGAAACTTTGATTTCCTTTCTACGCTAAGAAATTTGGATCACTAGTGATAGTTATACTTTTTAATTATTTTACTGGTATTAAGCGATTTGTCCGTTCTCACTAAGAGTCGCTAGATTTATCTGCTGCTTGGTACACTTCTGTTTGTGAAAATTGCAACACCAAGAAAGAATCGCGTAATTCAAATGAAATTTATTCCACAGATTCCTCATGTTACAGGAGATATCTCATTACATTTGCAGAGCTATACAAGATTTGTTCGTTTCGAAACTCAGTATCGTCTGAAGCCCCCTTGAGCAACAATAACAGGCTCTACATGACATGGCAGTGAAGTGAAGAGGTTTTGGATGTTGTCCTGAGGCTTCTTCTATGCGAGATCAAAGTCTCTTTGTGATGATTGACGGAGACGCTTGACGGACCAGTCGCTTAGCTACCATGTCCCAGACATGTTTGATCGGGTGCATATCCGCGAATACACATGCCAGGCAAGAAGCGGGTTCTGCCGTGCATGGAAAAGGTCGTGGCCATTCCAGGCTACATGTGTCCGAGCACCTGTCCTGCTGTAATATGGCGCTAGGACAACTGTGAAGGAAGGGTATCACCTCTACCTCTAAAATATTCCTGGTGTATCGCTGGCTGTTGACGTTTCCCTCAATTCCTATCAGATGAGATCACGAATTGAACCCAGTGGCTCTCCGAACCATGTCTATCGGCGTTGGGCTGATATGCGGCTGCAAAATGCAGGCTGCAAGGTGCTGTTCTCCACGATGTCTTCGAACACGTATGCGACCATCATAGTTGCATACGTGTTTCTTCTGTGGAACACTTCGAATCAAGTTGAATCATGACTCATCAGAAAACACGATCTAGTACCAATCAGTACGCCAGTGTCTGCGTTCGAGACCCCATTATAGCCTGAGGCGCCTGCGGTTGAGGGTCAAAGGAATACGAGAAAATAGCCCAGGTAGCACAGGCTTGCAATTTAACGTAGGCCCAACACGGAGCCACTGTCTTTTACAAATAGAAGACGGTGGTTCAGTGTTGGGCCTACGTTAAATTGCAAGGCTGTGCTGCCTGGAAGGTTGCTAGTGACGAGTCCCCTTTTAAGCCAATGACGTCGAACAGTTCTGGAGCCGCCACCGGTGGCGTAGTGGTCTAAGCGATGGCTTCTGATCATTCGTCCGAGATTAGTCCGGGTTCGAATCCCGGTGAGGCATGGATGTTGTGTTTGTCTTACGCTCCTGGCTCTCTTCCTTCCCTGGAACCAGTGGCCGGTGGCGCAGTGGTCTAAGCGATGGCTTCTGATCACTCGTCTGAGATGGGTCCGGATTCGAATCCTGGTGAGACATGGATATTGTGTGCTTATCTTACGGCCCTGGCTTTCTCCCTTCCCTGCAGTCAGTGGTCCTAAATTAGGAAAGGTCGATTGCTTATAGCCCATTGAGTTGCTCACGGTGGTCCTTAAGACTCCAATAAGAGCAAACAGTGCTAGAGGATAAAGATTGATCTGTGACAGTGATCCACTGCTTCGATAACACCGTGGATGTCTGTGTGCGATCGGTCACTGCCATGCGATAGAGGTTTCTGTCATAGAGTGCAGTCGTGCGATTTTGCGGTCTATTTTCCAGATATCTGTGCGTCCGAGCCTCATTTGTCCAATGACACTTCGTTCGCACCACTGCACTGGCGTTTCTTTCCGTACGAGTGGCAATTTCGGAGTAGGGAAATCCAGCTTCTCTCATCCCAACAATCCAGCTTCTCTCATCCCAACAATCCTTTCTCTCATCCCAACAATCCTTTCTCTCTCAAAAGTCCGTCACGTGTTTTTAATGCGACCTTCTTCTGCGACGGGGCATAGTGAGACTCAGGAATCACCCTCTCGAATGTTGGCTGTTCAATGTTTGAACCATCTCGTTTGAGCTAGCTCTTTATAATCAAAATCGTACAGTTCAGAGGACGTTACTCCGAAGTAGCATGAGCATTTTCACAGACATTGTAGCCATTTGCATATCCAAAATTGTTGTACATATCCTGTAAGTTTCAAGCTAATACGAGTAATTCTTCATGGTGCTGGAATTTTTAGAGCCAGTATACTTCAGCTCTCTGTTTTTCATTCGTTTTTCTCAGTGGTCCTTTTCGTAGGTATCGGGCATTCCTATCAAATGGCAAAAATAAATATAAAAAGGGGATGAAAACGGGAGTTAAATATAAACGCAACCCACAGTATTTCGACGTATCGATGACCATATTTTCTAATGATATTATAGAATTTTAAAGCCTCATACAGGATGTTAAAGGCGAGTTAAAGTGAAAGTTAAATACAAATTTTACATTAAAAAAAACATTACTCATTCTGTTTCTATTTACTTCCCTTATTTTCCTCTTGTCTCGATCTCCCAAATGCAGTTTTGAATACGTTTACTCTATTGAATAAACAAACCTTTCAGGAAACGGCAAAAGTGTTCATACAGAAGATTGATAGAATGGAATTTTCGAATTGAATGAGCACGTCTTTTGAACCAAAGGAAATGTGACAATGTGAAGTGTAGAAATAATCAAAAATTTCTTAGCATCTGAGATCAAATATTAATAGTAAATAATGAATAATGAAATCAATAGGAAATCAAATAGTAAAGGGTTTATTGTTTCTCCCGAAATTTGTTTGTCATAAAAATTTACTTCCGCTATAGTGTAAAATGTGGGCAAATGTTTCGTCGTACTTAATCGTATTTGATACAGAATAGAATTTTTGCTGTAGATTAACAATTATCAGACTTATTTTCTGTACCAACGTTTACCACAATCAAAGGTTTATTATATATCGACTATAGTTACGCAGAGCTATAGGCTTGGCATCATCAGGACGAATGGAGCGTAAACATTCAAATCATTGTAACATCATCAGAGTTCTGACGGTCACGGTTTTGGGTGAGTTGCTTCCACGCGCTTGAAAGAACTGGAGACGACGACAGGTCGTTGACTCCATTTTTTTATGTACTCCATTTTTTAAATGGAGTCATGTCGTAGACTGCATTTTTTCATATATAGGACAGACTCCTAGGGCTTTAAATTTCCGTCTGAAGGAACACAAGAACTACGTACGGAACTGTGAACTAAAGAAGTCGTCTATAGCCAACATTGTCACGAAAATAACCATAAATTTTTGTTTGAAAACGCTTCTCTCATTGATAAACCTGATTCGACTATCAAACTTAATGTTTTAGAAGCTTAACACATTACCGGAACTCTTCACAGCTTGTCAATGACATGACATCGACTCCATTTCTTTTAAGCGCGGGGAAACCGCTCACCAAAAACCGTGACCGTCAGAACTCTGATGATGTCACAATGATTTGAATGTTTACGTTCCATTTGTTATGATGATGCCAAGCCAATAGCTCTGCGAAACTATAGTCGATGTATAATAGACCTTTGATAGTGGTAAACTTTGGTATTTTTATTTTATCTCATCACCAAAAGTTATATTAGGTGTGCAACTTAATTCTCGGCCAAATTATAGCAAATAGACGACGTATGTAATCAGGGAAATAATCCCTGTCTTGTGGGATACATTTGAGCCATCGGTCAAGCAGCTGCCGAATGCCACTGCGGAAAAAATAAGGCTGTTTCGAGTTGATAAAGTCATCAATACTTGTGTGGACCTCCTCGACAAAAGTGAAGTGCGTATCACTCAGGCGATGTTGCAGGGAACGAAGGAGGTGATAATCCGAAGATGCGAACTCTGGAGAATACGCTGGGTGGGACAAAATCTCCCATCCTAGGTCGGTGATCGTGTTTAAAGTCGTTTTTGCGGTGTGAGGAAGCGCGTTATCCGTGAAGCAACAGGACCGACCTTCTGCCCTTACCGGTATATGGTCTTTTCGCCTCCATTGCGTCACTCACACGAATGAGTTGCTGACAAGAACGCTCAGCATTGACCGTTTCACCAGGTTTGAGCAACTAATAGTGTACGACACCACGCTGATCCCACCATATGCACAGCAGTAACTTCCTTGCATGGATATTCGGTTTGGCGGTACTTATGGTAGGTTGACCTGCATAAACCCACGAGTTGTGCCGCTTAGGATTATCGTAAAGGATCCACTTCTCATCACAGGTCAAAATCTTATGGAGGAAATCCTTCTTGAATCTGGAGAGCAGAGGAATCGCAACATCGTAGGCCCTGGACTTGTTCGCAGCTGAGAGTTGGTGGGAACCCCCAACGGTCCTCCTTGTGAATTCGTCCAAGCTTGTGCAGTCACTTTGCGATGGCTTGCTGTGTTACTGCGAGTTCCTGGGCGAGCTCTGACTGCATGCGACAGGGATCCGCGTCCAACAGTTGTTCCAGTTCCTCATCGTCAGCTTTCTGTGTCTGTCCCGGACGTTAAGCATCACGGAGATCAAAATATCCCTGCTTAAACCGCTGCAACCACTTCTATACGTACTGTAGGATACATCAGCCTCACCCAAAGCAGCACAGATCATTTGCTGGGCGTGCTTGACACTTTGTTTCAGCTTAAACGCGAACAGGAGGCAATGCCTTAAATATTGCTTCTCGAACAACATTGCTTTCACCGTCAACTTTCGTCCCTTCTGTCACTACAGCTGAGAGCGGTTACGGTTGCCTGGAAAGCTGTTGGATGGCGCTGCAATCAGCCATTATCTCACAGAGCTATTTGTGTTGGCCGACGATCTATGATCGCTTGCGGTTAGGGGCCGAGAATTAAGTTGCACACCTGAGATATTATTTTCTGTAATTTACGGAAAAAGTATAGAAACGCAAGCACATGGCGAATATTACTCGTACTTTGCAGTAGGACTGCTGAAACTGTTTCCAACAAAAATCCAATGATGTAGAGCGGACATCTTTCTCAGTGAATTGCAAAACTGATTTTGTCTTAAACTCCCAATGCGTGCATCTTTTCAGTGCAGTTGCAATCCGGTTTCTTCACGTTTCAGACCGCGGCGCTACTTGTGTTACTACTCGCTATAAATAGTTCCACTATTTTAAAGATATGGTAACGCGATTCTGTTAGATAGGAAATATTTTTCAATGAAATACAAATAGAGTACAAAAAATGCAAAGTGAAAAAAAAATGTGAATTTTTTTCATTACTTATCTCCAAATCTAAACATTTTTACTCTCCCGTTTGCACATTCTTACTCTCCCATTTACACATTTTTACTGTCCAATTTGCGCATTTTCCCACCTCATCTTGCCGGTTTAATTTAATCTTGACGTAGTCGGGATCCACCTATCAGGTAACTACAAAAGTATTAACCGTTTTCGGACGCAGATACAAAGCATCCACGTAGTAGAAAAGCAATTTAATCATCAAAATAATTACCATGGGCATCAACAACGTTCTGCCAACGTGTTAACTACTTATACACACTATATTGACAAATGTCACCAGATACCTAGGAGAGAAACACAGCATAGCATTTATTGACATACATTAGTACAGTGTCGGTCCGCCTTTGGCCTTAATGAATGCACTGACCCTTCAAAACATGCTTTCGACAAGGATTTGGAACACAGCAATAGGTATGCGCTTCCATTCAGTACATAATGCTGCCGCTAACTGTTGCTTAGTAGTAGGCCTCGGTTACAAACTTCTTACGCAGTGCTCTACTTCCTCCCATAGGTGCCTTATGGGATTAAGATCGGGCTGTGTGCTAGCCAGTCCACACACGATACGGAATTATAGTCAAACCACGCCGTAACAGTCCTTGCTTAATGGCTCGGTTCATTATCCTGCTGGTACCAACAAGGCTCGGTTCCATAGTATTGCCACAGAGTTGGTAGGGCATAATTGTCCAGAATATCGAGGTAGACGTGCTGGTTAAACGATTTGTCCACTATAACCAATGAGCCGGGACCATACCACGAAAAACGCTCCCACACGAGTACACTGCCAGCTCCAAACTTGGCCGTAGGAACAGTACACTGTGGTACACAGCGCTCCTCCGGCTGTCACCATACCCACACACGGCTATCAGACTGGTGGACCGTGTATCTGTATTCATCAGTCCATAGGAACCGTTTCCATTGATCTAAGGTCCACGATAAATGTTCTTTACACCATGCTGAACGACGAGTAGCATTCCGAGTGCAGATGAAAGGCTTATGAGCAGCCGCACGACCACGGTAACCCATGGAATGAAGTTCACAGCGAATGGTACGTGTACATACCGAGGTTAAAGCATTTTTACTCACCTGTATACTGAGGTCTTGGGCAGTAAGTACACCGTTGATTAGCTGTAACGACTCTCCTGAGGCTTAGACGTCTGCTATCACAGATTTTCTTTGGTCTGCCGGTGCGTTTTGCTGCTTCAGGCACACCATGTGCCTTCGAGTTATTCAGTACATCCGAAACAGTTGACTTGGGTATGTTTAAACGCCTCTCGTTTTCTCTTATGGACAACCCACTGAAATAACAGCCAACAATCTTATCTTTCTCAAAGTCAGTTTTCTCCCGCCGCGACATTTTCACTCAACCTCGCAGTTTGATATGATCGCGGTCAGCTGCAGGCTGGCTTTCATACCGTTTGCAGCTGTACCGCGCATCTTAGCAACGCAGCGGATTCGTTCATTGCCTTTTGAAGATTGTTCGGTGACTTTTGTCAATATAGTGTATACCCCTGCGATAAAATGCTGGGTCATGGTAAGAGAAAAAAGTTTTGGACGGCAGCATGTAACTCATCAAAGTTGAAAAGTCGTTTCCACGCAAATGATTGTCGAGCGAAAGAAACAAGTGAGAGTCTGAAGGAGAGATATCTGGTGAGTAAGCTGGATGACATAAAAGCCCCCACGGAAGTTCTTTGATAGGGTTTCTGGTTAATGCAGCAGAGTGGGCACGAGCCTTATCTTAAAGGAACAGAACTCCCTTTCTGGTGACCAGTGCTACTTCCTCCTTTTCCAAGTCCTCATGTGCACGTTGCAGTTGTTCATAGTACACTGCAGTGGCGATCGTTTGGCAGCGTTGCAGGAGTTCAAGATAAGCACCACCACAGGCTATCCACAATACACACTGCATAATTTACGTGGATGCAGTGTATGAGGAATTGAGTCACTGGTAGACAACCAATGTCTGGGACGTTTTGTGGTGCTGTGCTGGACCCACTTCTCATCACATGTGAGCACCCTATGCAAAAATCATCCCTTGTCATAGAGAGGCAGCAATGCAAGACAAGCTGAGACACGTTCCTATTTGTTCACTGCAGACAATTAGTGCGGTACCCACTTGGACAATTTGTGTGCCTCACCTATTACATGCAGATTTCGTTGGACGATTTCATCACTAACACCAAATGACTGGGTTTGTTCCCGGCACATTTGGTTACTGTCCTGCTCAACAGCAACTTTCAGGGCTTCAGTTTCAAGGATGACAAGCAGAACACTTCGGGCATTTTCTTGAAGGGATTTATCTCTGTCTCTGAACTTGCAAAGCTACAGTATTTCCAAATTGTGCATTTCTTCCCAGCATCTGTCCCGAATATTAAGCTAATGCAACGACTTGTTTGTGCAGTAGTTGAGCCGA
This sequence comes from Macrothele yani, assembly GCA_039090855.1. NCBI lineage: Eukaryota > Metazoa > Arthropoda > Arachnida > Araneae > Macrothelidae > Macrothele > Macrothele yani. The sequence continues at coordinate 28,062,469 of CM077001.1, forward strand.
GCTAAATTCGTATAGCAAACACCCATGGATAATCTCTACTGATATCACCATTGTACTCGCACGTCTTTCCACTATTAACCCTTTAACGACCATGACCCAAAAATATTTTATTATTCGAAACACCATAATGCCTTAACCCTTTAACGACCATAACGCCCAGAACGCCCGTACGTGTAAACGACCATAGCCACTCGAAACGCCTGTCTAGAGTGAGTCAGATTTCCTACCCATACTTGTTCTTCAGATGATTTTTTTGTCCTATCAGGAGCCAGTAGGAGTCACCCTCAGTCAATATAATTGTTATTAAACAAACAAGTAAACCAACAAACAGTTTCTGGCGTTGTTGGTATTTAGAGTGATACAAGATTTTGGGGTCATGGTCGTTAAAGGATTAAACTGTCTGTTGGTTCACTTCTTTGTTTAATAACAGCAATAATGACAACAGGTGACTCCTGCTGATCCCTCATAGGTGAGAAAATTTGAAGAACAGTAGGAAATCTGAGTCACTCTATGCAGGCGTTTTGGTAGGAAATCTGAGTCACTCTATGCAGGCGTTTTGGGCGTCATGGTCGTTAATGGGTTAAACTACTTACTCATCTGATTCATATGCGCAGGGCATCTTGTGATTTCAGCTGACGATATACCGCGGACGAAACGCCATCTATCCGCAGATTCAGTCACTACAAGGTGTTTCTTTTGCTGCGTCGATAAACGGCAAATGCTTTTATGGTTATCTGATACAATTTGCGATGGAAGAAGACTGACTGTCAAGAAACACATGTAAAATGTCATGGAAGGCACCATCATGCTTCACATGATGCAGAAAACTATGTTGTTGTTTTTTATTTCAAGCATTCCAACCGTCCTCTCTGACCTTCCACTTTAGTTTAAACGCCTACATTTTTCTGTTGCTCTCAGTTTTGTCATGAATATCAACAAGACACAGGTTCAATCGTTAAAAGTCGTTGGACTCAACCTGAAATATTCATGTTTCAGCGACGGGGGTTGCTCCACCTATGTTGGTTGCACCCGAGTTGATAAAAATAAAAACCTCTTCATCTTGGTTTCAAATAAAAGAATACACAATGTCGCTGACCTCAATCAAGCGCCTCGGAATAATTGCACAATATAGAAAGAAAAATGCAGATGTTTCAGACAGCACAAGTACAGGTTTTTTTCGTTTTTCTAAATCCTTTTCTTTTCATTACCGGAACGCATTTCAGGTAAATGTTAACGTGCAATATATTCCATTCATAAATTCAGGAAAACTAGGAAAACGCTTTTCTTGAAGTTGATCCGTGTATTGTTGTTGTTATTATTATTATTATTATTATTAGAGATTACACCTCTTCCTGTAGTTTTTCTTCTCTTTCTTCCGGAACGGGTACGACATACGAAGTCTGGAAAGTCGTATTTCTTTCTCTCAGTTGTCCAGGAAACGTCCTTACTATCTTGCAAGTGTTCAGGATAGCTGCCTTCTGTAGTTCCATGCCGGTGTTAGATTTAAGGTCTAACTATTATTATTTTTATTATTATTATTTTTGTTCTTTTTAAATCCCGGCAACGACAGGTACTTCCTCTAGTACTTTATATATTTAATTACTACGTACTTGGTCGATGAAATTTATGAAAATCACGTGTCTTTTCAATTAAATGTATAAATAAATATAAGGACCAGCTGCATTTTACTATTTAAATTAAGTACTTGTGTGGTATGTCCACTCTTTGACAAAAATATCCAAACATCCATATAGACCATACGTGATTTATTTATATAACTGTTAATTAATTAAATGCCTAATGACAAGGTATATATTTGATTAAATATATAACAACTAGTATATAGCCCGTCGAAGGACGGTTGCTTTTTTAAGCTTTGAGTTAGTATTAACATATAGGGGATGTTGCCCGTCTTAATACGGTGAAATCTTTAATCGGTGAAATTTTTAATTGGAACAGATTGAAAACAAATCAAATAGACGCCGGCTCTTTTGCAAGGAAATATAGTAAACATATATATATAACCAGAACTCATTCATGTTAGAATTAAAAATTATATGCTATTTATATCCGTTTTTCAAAAGACCTAGCGATAAATAAACATTATGTGGAAAATAATTGTTGTTTAACAATTTTCCTTGTAGTCCAGTTTTTTTTTTTTTCGTGTAAACTTACCTTAATAACTTTTGCCTTGATTTTTCGTGTTAAATTACTTTTTCTTCGACACACACGTTATTCGGTTCACGACTTGTTTTGGACTGTCCTGTTCGGATGTTAGTTTGAAACTTCATATCGAAGCCTCTTCTACAAAATAATGCAACATCTGACATTACAAATCGGAAGTATGTAAATTATCCACAATGCACTGTTGGGGGCGACATCTGTTTTTAAATGCAATTTTTCTCACTTCGACGTCGCAAGATTTCAGTTTCTATTGTAGGTTAGTGCGTTTAGATTGATCGAAATTTTGCGAAATGTTTAATACAATCAGCACTAAACGCAGAAAATTAGTTAAATTAAGAAAGTGAAAACTAATTAAAGCGAACACATTAATATTTGAATTGTGCTAAATTAATTTAATATGCAAATGTAACTTGCCGTGATATAAATAATTCAATTCGAATTTTGTAGATCGGATGAATAGTACTCGAGTCATTGATAATTCAGTGTTTTTAAATTAACACGCGATCACCTTGACATCTCAATGTGATCGCGCGCAAACTCAACTTGCTGTGTTATTAAGAATTCAATTCGAATTTTGTAGATCGGAAAAACAGAAATCCAGTCATTAGTAATCCAATGTTTTTAAAGTAGCACGTGACCACCTTGACATCTGAAAATGATCTCGTGCTATTATATAGCATGCAGTAATTTTGACATCGCGAGAGCACACACGAATTGATTGATAAGTAATGACGCAACAGTGCAGACGTTGGTGTAACGTCAAGCGTTCCAGAGAGACGGATCTGGGTGTTTATATTATTAATTAGGTTCAGGTTTAACTATCTATAAAACAGCAAGTGCTTCTTTGATTAATTTCTCATTATTGTCAGCTATGCATTTGACAAAAAATGTACTTGTTACTTATTCACTACACGAAAAATGTGTTTATTAGATATTGTTTGATTAAATATGATATTATTGGGTATTTTTATGACGTGCGTATTTTCTGACAGAGAACGCCTTGAATTCCTATACTACGTTCCGCCACGGTGGCCGAGTGGTAAGAGGCGCGGTCTTCTGGATAGGCGTCAGGGTTAGTCCCAGTTTCGAGTACGCTTGTCTTAAGGCTCAGACTTTTATCATTTCTTGGAACCAGTAGTTTTAAATTAGGAATGGGGTGACGACTACTTATAGCCCTCAAAATGGCTCAGAGTGGTCGTTTTATTCTTTCTCCTCATAAAAAGCACACAGTACTATTTTATCAAATGTAGAGCTATCAACTGCTTATTTGATAGAAATATGTCCCATGAAGAAATTATTTGGCTGAATTCATCATTATTACACTCGTTGAATTCAATAATAAGAAACAGAGGGTGTTCGAACATTTTAGAACGATTTTCCAAGAATATCATTAACGTTTAAAATAAAATAATTCTTTCTTAAATGTCGCATCTGATAGCCCTTTTTATGGACTGTGAACCTACGTCTATATTTCCAAGTGCATTTCTTAAAATTGAAAGTGGCATTTTATTCCACTTCTTTTCCACTACTTTCCATAGTGTCATCGTTTTTCGTCTGCGTTTAAAAAGTGCTCTTGTTAGCAATCCGGAGGAAGGCACAAAAGTCCATTCGTGACACAACAGGAGACTGAAGGAATGTGAGCAAGATATGTCTTTTTTTATCTCTTGAAGTCTCTTTTTTCCTTTTTTCAAGAAATCGCGTGGTAGATTTTGGATGTATGGCTGGTAGCCTTATCCTGATTGAGTTCTACTCTTTGAAGGTTCTGTGGACAAAGGAATGGTATTTCTTCTTTAAGTACATGACTTAAAACATTATTTCGGAAATGTGTAGAATTGATTTTAACATTCTTTTCAACTTTTCTTAACTTTAATTTCCCAATCTACGATATACCAGTAATAATCATGAATCATTTACCGAATCTTTCTTTGTATTCTTTAAACCAAATTTGTAAGTCTTTTTCTACTCTCTTGCGATAGTAAATAGACATTTAGAACGTAACCCTTTTCGTGTGCGAGATTGGTGTTACGCTATGTCTAAAACCATGACTAAGGAAATGTTGAACTAATTGAGAATACGATGCAATAGTTGCACGGGATAGTTCCAATTAAGTTTTTACGGCCAGACGAAACATACACAGAAGTCAAACTTATGATAACCTTTTATTGGTCCAGCAGGATTGATGAAATCCACAATATAACACTGCTTGTTTTATACTTCACATATACACTAAAGAGCAATTGAATTAGAGACAGCTGGCGTTATGCAAATGTGGCGCTGTGGGCGGCCCTGTGAACGGAAACGACATGACGTATGCAGCGATCCGACAATATAAGGAGTGATGCGACGGGAATCAGTAAGAGTCGGACGCAGGATGGGTAAGACGAAGGATCTAAGCGCATTTGTTCGTGGGCAAATTGTCGGGGCCCGACGACTGCGTCACTCCATCTCGGAAGTTGGGCAGGCATTGGGATTTTTCACGAGCCACTGTGTCGCGGGTGCAAGAATCCGGTATAACCATTCCTGCAAGGGCAAATTGCCGTCGACAACAGCGTGTGGATGAGCGGGGTCAGCGTCCGCTAGCTCTCATTGTAACAGCGGATAGACGGGCCGCAGTGCAAGAAATCACTCGGCAATTTAACGCTGGTGCACAAAAACGTGTAAGCAGCCACACCATCCAGAACCATCTTCTCATTATGGGGTAGAGAAGCCATCGTCCCACGAGGGAACCGCTGCTGACCGCACATCACAAGGTGCAAAGATTAGCATGGGCGCGGGAACATCGCCACTGAACTCTAGACATGTGGGAAAATGTTTCTTGTACTGATGACTCGAGATTCACGTTGGTACATACGGATGGCAGGATACGAGTGCAGCGCAAACCACATAAAGCGATTTAAATCTGTGATTGACACATCATTATAGCATAAAGTTGACTATACTTCACTTCACAACGATTAAGGCTGTATAACGAAGTAAATTTCTCCGTAATTTTTATCCATGCCGGGGCTCGAACCCGGGTCCCCTCATTCCGGAATAAGTCACTCTACCAATTGAGCTACGCGGACCTTCGCTCTGACTGCTATCTGCCTTTATGTCGTGTGCGTCCTGCTGGGCAGGCACTGGGAGCAACATACACTTCAAACTGCTAAGTCGTTATCTTGAAAGCTTACGATATCAAGGCCTCATATGAATTCAGTTCTACAAAACTTTAACTTAAAAGACACTAAGTCGTTATCATTATCACTAAGTCGTTATCACTATCTCCTGGGGCTTATTTGTTTACACTGTGTTTTTACTCTTCAAATATCAAGATTTCAGCTACTTGTTGATTTAAGGTTCGGTTTATCTTGTTGCTAGTAGTAGCTGAAGACTAAACTAAGCTTTTGTAAATATCTCTAAAAAAATCCTTGGATATATTTAGATTAAGCGATCTATAGTCAGTGTGTCAATAGTGGTACCTAAATTTCTATGTCCCTTTTTAATCTCTGATTGACACATCAATATGGCAAAACGTTGACTGTAATGCATTTCACAACGATTAAGGCTGGTATCAATATGCACTTCAAACTACTAAGTCGTTATCTTGAAAACATACGATATCAAGTCCTCATATTAATTCAGTTCAACAAAACTTTACCTCAAAAGACACTGCCGTTTAACAATACCTCAGCTCTAAAGAACTTCTCTTGTGTTTAACCAATGAATCTACGTTACAAATAGTTCTCCCATCAAGTACTGTCCTATACTTCCCTTCGCTATCCACTCACTTAAACTATATATAAGCATGTTATTATATTGATCTTTGATTCGCCACCAGTATTGCCAACTTCGGAAACACTTCGGGAGAAACATTACGTCGTTTACCCAAAAAAACGTTTAAAGAGAACAAACCAAATTTACACAACAATGCCGAAACTTAAAAGGAAGACTAAATTACAAGCATAAGCCGAAACTAATAATATTTTGACTAAATATCTGATTACTGATACTTATTTGATTAAATATATAATTACTAATACTTGACGGATTAAATAAAGATTGCCAAGACGTGTTTTACTAAATCATCATCATCATCATTGTCAACCATTATCAATCCACTGCTGGACGAAAGTCTCCATAAGTTTCCTCCACAACGGTCTCTCTTGTGCCAGTCTCCTCCATGTCCCCCCTGCATACTTTCGAATTTCATCCATCCATTTCCCATGTGGTCTTCTTCTGGGTCTTTTCCTTTCTCTTGGAAATCAATCTAAAATTTCGGCTGTCCATCGATGATCTGTCCTTCTGGCAGTATGTCCAGCCCATTGCCATTTCAGAGATTTAACTCTGATCATGATGTCTTCCACTCTTGTCATTTTTCGGATCCACGAGTTCCTCTTCTTATCTCCCTGGTTACACCAAGCATGCACCTCTCCATGCCGCTTTGAGTTGTCTGCAGCCTTTGTATGTCTCTTTTAGTTAAGGTCCACGTCTCTGCACCATACGTAAGCACTGGAAGGATGCATTGATCAAACACTTTTCTTTTCAGACATAATGGCATATTGCTCTTGAAAATTATGCTGTTTCTTCCAAAAGCTCTCCAGGCAAGTTTTGTACGCCGATTAATTTCTTCATCAATGTGACCCTCACTTGATATCTGCTGTCCAAGATAAACGTACGTGCCTGTTATCTCCAGCTTTTCTCCATCAATCGATAAATCTTCATTTCTTGTAAAAGCATTGGACAACACTTCTGTCTTCCGAAAGTTCATTTTTAATCCCACTTCTTTACTCTTGTCAGCAAGTTCCTGGATCATACTCTGCAGCTCTGATGGGGTAGTTGCAAAAATGACTACGTCATCAGCAAAACGAAGGTGGGTTAGATAATCTCCATTAATCTTTATCACCTTGTTTTCCCAGCTCAGCGACCGAAAGACACCCTCCAATGTGGCATTAAAGAGCTTTGGAGATATGGTGTCACCTTGTCTCACTCCCTTTACAATATATGATAATTATTACTTCCGTTTAAATATGCAACTGTTAGGTCCTTTTTCGACATATACACTTTATTCCTTAAACCAAATTTTTGTCTGTCATGTGGGAGACATAACTCAAGGTATTTGAAAATTTGATTACCTAGACGAGTATATTACCATTGAAAGTTCTACATGTCTGGAGGACTTGTGTCTTCTCCGAATTTACTTTAAAATCTCAGAGTATTTTTTTACAGTGTAATGTTGAAGTTTCTTCATTTTCAATAATAAGCCTTCAAAGAGAAAAAAATCGCAAAGTGGGCATTTCCGAAACAATATTAACAGCTTAATAAACATCAGTTTTCCTACTTTTGATTATATATTTGCTGTTTTACAATTTAAATAATAGAACATTTGTTATAAAAGGAGAATTTTCCCTACAGATACTGTTACCAGTAAACAAATGTTCGTTCCTTCAGATCTTTATCAGAAGTGTACGCTCTCTCTCTCTCTCGCTCTGTCTATCGCAATAAGAATGAAGCAGGATCGTAAACGATGTTTTTTCTTCCAAAGAGAAAGCCACCTAAAAGAAATTGGAAGAAAAACTGCTCAGTGCAACAAGACCTCTGGGCATTACTTCATATCAATAAAATGGGTGCCATTTTCCGTTTGTACTCTCAGAAGTAGAGGATTAAGACGTGAAGCTGGACTTAGGTAAGACCAGCTGTGATTCGGGTAGGAATTCTTTAGCATCAGCGATAAAGACTTTGGAATGACCAGAGCTGTTTTTCTATGGGCCCCTTTATTTGTGTTTAAAAGGAACTAGATTATGTTCAGGTTTGCTTCCCTCGGGGCATAAAACTGGGAACTCTAAAGGCGAAGTTGAAACGGAGGATGAACATTTTGCATTAAAATCGAATGAGCTGGTTCCTGCAACAGAACAGAACGAACCCGGTTTTATGGCTTTTCTCTTTCCTTATACCACAGGAATTACGAGTCTGTATCGATTAAGTAATTTGGTCCATGTTTATAATTTGAACGATGATGTTACTCGAACTTTTAAAAATGTAAATATGCACATACATTAATTTTAATCGCACTACGTTGGTTTAGAATGCAGGACATAAACATTTCCTTTACATGGGCGCAATAAAACAACTTAAGGATAAGTACACAGGAAAGAGAAGAATTCTGTGTTGCAAAACATTGGTGTTAGAAATTTTTGCTCTTTCAGTTCGTCTCTACTAGTTTAAAGTACTTTCGTTTGTTTAAAACTAATGCACGTCTCACAAAGGAGAAAGCCCATAACGTCTTTCAGAATGCTGCCTAACATTTTACAGCCATCTCTTTTACGTTAATAATAATATATCTATTACGAATATTTTTTAGGTCTACTCTCACTGGCTGTTTAATTGTGACTCCCAATATATTGCTTGAATACAGATTACTCAAACCAATTAAAAATAGCACCAAATTTTGAAGAGATGAATCCGTTTTGGATGTAAACATGACAAGTATGTTAAGTCAGATAATATCCGAAAATTTTAAAATTTCGTCGCTCTGGAGCGGGAACCGAACCCGCGTCTCCCGGATAGTACTCGAGGATGTTAACCACTACACCACCCAGAACAAAAAATCTGAAGTTACCGATTAATAATTATAAATAAAATTAATTACCAAGTCTCAAGTTTCTGACATACCATCCTTGGCATATTTACACTAAAAAAACGGATTCTCATCTTCAAAGTTTGTATTGTATGGTGTAATCCCGTATTCCACTCATAAAAATAGCACCACTCAGAATTTGATTTTACAGATGAGGAGAGCTTTATAAAGAAATATAGGCATGTTTATATAATAGGGATTTTTGAATAGGAATTACTCCTCGTAACCACACAGAGAGTTGGTATTTAGCCAGTATAAGAGCCATTATTTTTACGTCCAAGGAGAAAAGGGCAAAATCAAACTATATACACAAAACACGCTGTCTAAGCACGATTAAAAAACTTAAAAATGCTGCGGAATAAAAGCTCACATTTATTTACACGCTACAGTCACAGTGAAATTTAAAAACAACAGATGGAAAGATCTTTAAGGGTTCACGGTGGCCCCATCTTCAGGACGAATGCACCTTAAATATCTAAATATATCTCACCACGATGGGGTCACAGTGAACCCCGAAAGATCTTTTTCAACTTAACTGTGTTTTTGTGTTTTTAGCGGGTAAATAAATGTCAGCTTTTATCCCGCAACACTTTTAAGTTTTTCAACCCTTTAACGACCATTACCCTAAAATCTGGTATCACTCTAAATACCATAACGCCCGAAATTGTCTTTTGTATCACTTCTTTGTTTAGTAATAGCAATGGTGACTTACGGTAACTCCTGCTGATCCCTCATAGGTCATGCAAATTTAAAGAACAGTTAAGGTTAGGAAATCTAACTCATTCTAGACAGGCGTTTCGGGCGGCCTTGGTCGTTTTTATGTACGAGCGTGTTGGGCGTTATGGTCGTTAAAGGTTTGAATCGTGCTTAGACAGCGTGGTTTGCATATATAGTGATACATTCAGCGCGAATTTTTATCTCATATTTAGCAAAATCAAAATGTCGTAAAAGACCAAAGACAAGCGATAAAGGGAGATACGTTCCCTGCGTATATTATCCGAAAATCAAAGCAAATTCGCAGTAAAGCAATGCAACGGACACCTCATAAGCGACATTGTCTGGTGCGTGTTTGTACACTTTAAATATAAAAGCATTGTAACGAAATCTTTACCTCTGCGTATTAAAATCTCGAAAATTTCTGTACTTTTAGTACAGAATATGAAACAAGAAAAGAGATACTAAGCTCCCATCTACCTTGTATAAGTTCTGAGATCTTACTGTTTTTCGTTAAGACAGTGATTTGAACATGGGATAAATTTAAGTCCGATGATGAAATGTCGAAAATTCTAGATTTCAGCCCATCCCTGTAATGGAAACGAAACCTTTGTATAGAGTAATTGAGGTGTTTACCTGAGAAATCACATCTGTGACCTGCCTACCTTAGAGGTAACACACATATCAAAACGGCAAATTTGCAGTAATAAGCTTGGTCGGTGTATTTTGGTAAATGTATTTGCCATACACATCTTACGGCTACACATCTTACGTGAAGAGCATTCCCTACTTTATTGCTTAAATTTACATTTTGTGTTAAATACGAGAAATTTATTTTCATGAAAAGATGAAAGCAGCACCCCGAATGGATTTTTTAAAAGCAACATGAATAATTCGGCGGTCATGGGCCATGCCTATCTGTATATAATCAATGAACTCTATAAAACTTTGCAGGATGTTACTGAAATATTTATTTTCAGTTGAAAGTATTTCTTTTTTCGTTACAGCTGTGCTACAGTTTGTGTTTGGCTTTACATAAATGCACAGTTTAGAAACTAGGAATTGCATTCATTCGAACAGATGCGTCCTTGATAGTAACCTGTTCTCCCATTTTAACGGCCTATTGATTTCATTATGGTCTAAAAGGAGCGAGTTGATCCCCTCTCACAGAAGTTTATATGATTACATCTTAGAGTTTTAAATTTTTACACTTTTGATGGAAAATTTTTAGTAAATGTAGAAACGGTGGTAAATTCATTACTACAGAAAAACAGAGATTCTGCGATGCATGGAGTTTTTCAAATGGATACTCCTGCAGCTACAATGTGAAAGGGATGACATATTCATTCTGGATTTGCAGCACGTTCTATTCAAAACACGCTTAAGTAACAACACGAAATATGCAATGCCTTGTAACTGATTTTGTAACACGTTTTGTTCAAGTTGCAACATGAAATACCGACAAGTGAAAATATCGAAGCTGAAATCCCGACTAACCAAAATCCCGACAGCCGAAATCCCGACTAACCAAAATCCCGACAGCCTAAATCCCGACTACCCAAAATCCGACACATCCAATATCCCGACACTACCAAAAATCCCGACAAACTAAAAACCCGAAAGTGAAACACCTGATGAGCTCATGCTTAATTAAACGTTACATTTGGAATCCCAGAGATAATCTTTCAAATTCTCTTTGACTTGAATGTCTTTTTTTTTTTTTTTTTTTTTGATTGGAGGTTTAACGACCACCGTGAGCAACTCAATAGGCTATAAGCAGTCGCCCGTCCCTAATTCAGGGTCACTGGTTCCAGGGAAGGGAAAGAGCCAGTGCCGTAAGACAAACACAACATCCACGCCTCACCCGGATTCGAACCCGGACCCCTTTCGGACGAATGATTAGAGGCCATCGCTTAGACCACTGCGCCACCGGGGCGGCGAATTTTATTTTTAGCTAACAGCATTATTTTATTTTTAAGCTAAAAGCATTATTTGATCAATATTTATAAAATAATATTTGATCAATTATTTAATTTATTATAATAGGAAATACTGAAATTTGGAATTTGGGTTGTAGGGATTTTGACTTGTCGGGAAAGCGACTGTCGAAATTATATCCGGATCCGTTTCGTGTTCAGTGGTCGCGGGAGAACCAAATCTAAAATTTGGGGACTGAAAAATGTCGCCTGTCCGATTAATGACGTTTTCAATTAATACACGCCGACTGACGTGCAAGAAAATGGCGTCAATAGCACAAATTGATGGATCCCAAGCTTCAAAGATTCAATTACACAAGCTGGCGGAGACGGTGTGATGGTGTGGGGTATTTTTTCAAGGCGGACATTAGATTCCCGAATACACCTGGATTAGCATTTGAATGCCATGAGGTTTCTTGTCAACACTACGGACCGGGCACATTCATATATGGAAGCCATGAGGTTTCCTATCATCACTGTCGGCCGGACGCACCTGTATATGTGAATAGTGTTTCCCGATAAAGCGTGACTTCCAGCAGGAAAATGCGCAATGACACAAGCTTCAGATCCTGACACAGTGGATTCACGAGCACGACACCCTCTTCAGAGTGCTACAAAGACCTTTTCAGTCCCCAGAACTTAAGCTTATTGATCTCCCGTGGAATGAGATTGAAAGAGCCATTCGTCACAATCCTCCAGCAAACATTCGATTTAACGGAAGACATCACATCCTCTTGGCTGAACATACCTGCAGAATGATAGCATCTCATTAAATCCATGCCACATGAAACCGGGGCCAGTTTGAAGGCAAAGGGCGGCCTAACACTTTATTAGGTAAGTGTTCCTAATAATTTGTCACTTTGTGTACAGTATTTCTCTAGACTTCCTTTTCAATGTCTACGTCTCAGGGTTGCATAGCCTTGCTGCGCTGACAACAGATTTAAAAACCAGACTTTCTACACTTAAAGATTTTCTCCAAATGCTTGATTGTACTCTTCTACTCACTTCTCACCTCAAGTCTTCAGCTTCCTCCAAGTTCTACCCCAGGCATCTGGCACTTGCTATTTCGATCACTCCTTTCTGGACATTAGTGACGTGAGTTCGAGTTTACCTTTCTTCACTCTTGTATGCGAGCTCCGTTTCTTGGTTCTACTTGCCTTCATCTCCCTCTATTCTAACGATGTCCTCATACTTTCCAGCTTTTCTTTTGCACGTGACACCAATCTGCAAGATACTTCCCGCATTGCTACTTTCCTCATACCGACTTTTTTCTGGGGTTGGTATAACGACCACCGTGTGCAGTTCAAGGGACTATAAACAGTCACCCGTCTCTAATTTGAGGCCATTGATTCCAGGTAAGGGAAAGAGACAGTGCCGTAAGAGAAGCGCACCATCCATATCTTGCCAGTAACTCAAACCCTGGTCAACTCGGACGAACGGTGAGAAGTCAGCATTTACACTACTCCTCCATCAAGGAGGGCAACGACTTTCGCTTCATCAAAGGCAATGTCATGTAAGAATGGGATTCATGCTGATCTTGCAGCTCCTGTGGATTAGTGGTACGAAGCGTTGGCGTCTAATCAGGCCTTCGATATTGGTCCGGGTTCGAATCCCGTGAGACATGCATGGTGCCTTATATCACTGGGCCTCTCCACCTTGTAGCCCATTGAGTTGCTCACGGTGGTCGTTAAACCCCCAAACTAAAAAAAAACTCCATCTCTTATGTCAAATATATCTGTTTGCCCTACGCATCTCCGTACACACATACTGGAAATTCAGTACATTTCCTTACATGTTGATATGACGCGAAACGTTTTTATTGACTTCCATGTTCTGCTCAAGACACGATACGTTAAAAGAGGGGAACATTATTAGTTACAGATATTACATCTCCAGTAGAACTCTTATTCGAGGAAGAAGTCTATAGAAGTGCGTTATATGCAAATCATATTCTTTTATTTTTTTGTTTTTGGGTTAAAGAACACCGTCATTATTGACCGTCTTCCACCTAGTATATTATTATTACCGTCTTCACTTATTGACCGTCTTCCACCTAGCGTACGGGCATGATGTTTAACAGCATTGGTGCATTGGGCCTGTGACAATGGAACAGACTTTCATTTACCATTAGATCTGAGATCCGATACCCTGTTTTCAGGAGACTGTTGAGTTTTTTGAAACCAACATACCAGAAATCATTACTCAAGTTATGAGGATAATGGCTGTGAAATAAATCTCAGTCGTATGCTTTGACCTTTGATCCCATTTCGATTATATTTAACAGAACCTGTTGAGTATACCTCCGAAATAACATGCAAAAGTTTTGTCGCAATGGAAGCATTTTTACGTACGTTATGATGCATAAGGGCTACGGAATAGATTGCGCTCCTGTGTCCTAAGCTTTCACCCAATTTTGCCCATTTTCAATAGGATTCGTCCCCAGACAGGCCCCTACAACATACTAACATTTCCTCCAAATCGAAGAATTTCTACGTAAGTTATGACGCATAATGGCGATGGAAGTGATTCCGCTTCTATGTCCTGACCTTTGACCCCATTTCGCCCATTTTCCAATAGGGTTTGTCTTCAAGTGGTAGGGGACAATACAATTTGTCCCCTACCACATACTAAAATTTAATCGAAATCGAACCTTTTTTACGTTAGTTATGACGCATAAGAACAGTTGAATGGATCCCGCTTGTATGTCCTGACCTTTGACCCCATTTCGTTCACTTTCAATAGGATTACTTGCCAGGTGATCCCCTTAAACATACTAAAAGTTAATCGAAATCGAACGATTTTTACGCGAGTTATCGTGCGGACGGTCATACGCACACAACGCGTGACGTAATAAGTCAGATGGGAATCGCGACCATCTGCTCGTAAGAGTATGTCGTCATAAAACTTTAATAGGATCCACACACAATGCGTGACGTAATGAGACAGATGATGTGACTGCGCGCCAACATCTCAAGGGCAAGTTGTGACGTCATAAGATCGTCCTCAGGTGGTCCCCTATCACATATAAAATTTCATCGAAATCGAACTATTTTTACGCACGTTATGACGCATAAAGGCAATGGAATGCATTCCGCTCCTATGTCCTGACCTTTGACCCTACTTCACAGATTTTCAATAGGGTTCATTCCCAGATGGTCCCCTGTAATATACTAAAATTTCATCGACATCGAACGATATTTACGCAAGTTATTACGCATATGGGCAATGGAATGAATCCCACTCCTATGCCGTGACCTTTGACCCCACTTCACCCATTTTCAATAGGGTTCATCCCCACGTGGTCTCTTACAATATACTGAAATTTCATCGACATCGAACCATATTTACGCAAGTTATGACGCATAAGGGCAATGGAATGGATCCCGGTACTCTGCCGTTACCTTTGACCTCATTTCGTCCATTTTCAATAGGGTTCGTCCCCAGGTGGTCCCCTACCACGTACTATAATTTCATCGAAATCGAACCATTTTTACGCGAGTTATCGTGACGACAGACGGACGGACAAAGCTGGAGCATATACGCTTCTTCAACCTGCGGTTGGAAATCGTAAAAAAGGGGAGGGAAGGTGGAGGGCAAGAGTTTTATTGTCTTGGGCTTTCTGAATGTTATTTAGTGCACACTTTAATATCATATTCGTTGTCTCGACTGGACTTAAAAAAGAAAACTTTGAAAATTTCAGAGTAGATCAGGGGCTTGTCATCCTAAACATTTAGCCTTTTTCCCTGGCTCCTTGTTGTACATTTTAAATTGACATTGGAGGTGTTTTAGTCATATTGACAACATTTGAGAGTGAATTTGTTCCTGTATTTTATATTGCAAAGTATTTATCTTCGTGACATGGGAATCATATTGTTAAAAAGTGGAAAATTGTCTTACTTATATTGGCTTCATTGGTGTATTATATATTCTTGTTATTATTAACCTTAGATTATGTGATGCATTGTTCGTCCTTTTGGATGTTGCATTGTGATATTGTACAGCAAAAGAGTTCTAATAAATAAATAAATAATTATTAAATATAATGTAAACGTATATGCATATATTCTTCGTGGTGGATTTCTTAGTCCAAGCCGGATTTTGCGAGCGCCCGTGTTTAACAAGGACTTTCGTGAGTCCCTAGCTCCTCTTCAGTAGAGGGTTCTATTGTACATGGTTTCAGTAATTTTTTTTTTTTTTTGATTGGAGGTTTTACGACCACCGTGAGCAACTCAATGGGCTATAAGCAGTCGCCCGTCCCTAATTCAGGGTCACTGGTTCCAGGGAAGGGAAAGAGCCAGTGCCGTAAGACAAACACAACATCCATGCCTCGCCGGGATTCGAACCCGGACCCTTTCCGGACAAATGATCAGAGGCCATCGCTTAGACCACTGCGCCACCGGGGCGGCTTCAGTAATTTGACATCATATTTATTTACTCGTCATATCCATATAACAATATGAAGGTTTTAGTTCTGAAATTTTGAAGTTCTGATTTGTTTACTAGAAAAACATTACCGTAATGTATATGTTTGTAAGAATTTTATGTGATCGCTTCAAATGTGTGATATGAAAGGAAATAAAACGAATATTTTATTTTTGGTTTAAGAAAGAATGCCTCATTTACAGTAGTTACACCTTCAAGATTTTTTTATTATCGAAAAAAAAGTTAATCAGATTTTACGAAAGTTTTCAAATACCATCTTATAGAACTAAAAGGATGAAATCAAACTTTCTGAGTTAGAAAAATGTTAGTCATTCCTAAGGAAGGAACCCTCAGATAATTCGATAAGTTATTGCGTAATATCTATCACAACCTTATCCATTAGTATGAGCTGCTTTCTGCGACAGTTTCATCGATACCGAAATGTTATTAAGAAAAATTCGTGATGATCGCCTTAACAATGAGGAACGTCTGGAATTCCCCATAGGTGGGATATATGGACGCGTCGCAACAGTCCGCAGAGCAGTTACCGCATACAAATGCTTCTACTTCCCCCGAAGGAACTCAGCTTCACATTACCCACTAAAACCTGACGGGAGAACTATGTCTTTTCGCAAAATATAAGTTGAAATTTCTGATTTAAAAAGTTTCATATTTTGCTTTTTTCCTCAGGAAGTGCTTTTGTTTCTTTTATTTAGTGTAATACACAAATAAAATACGTTTAAGGTTTTTATATACTAGGCTCCAAAATCAGAGTCTGGAAAACATGCCCAGGGATAAAAAGGAAAACACGTAACAGCAAATAAAGTTGTTTGGCATACAAAGACACAATCATAAAGAAAATAAAGTTTTCATAACAGAGATTTCTTCGTATACAAGGTCACATCCGCAAATGTCACTAAGGTGATACAACATAAAAAAATGTATTAATCAAGATGTGATCACCTCATACGATGAAACAACTCTCACAACGATGATACTTATTCATCACCAGGTTGTTGATGAATTCTGGAGCCAAAGAATTCCATTTCGTGATGAAGGCGGTGCATAGCTCGGGTAAGGTTCTGGAAGAGGGTTGAAGAGGTGTTACATGTCGTCTCAAAGCATCCCAGACATGCTATGTAGGGTTCAGCTCGTAGATCTGACTGGCAAGTCCATATGCCGAATATTCTCGCTCTGAAAGAAACCATTGGCAAGCTCAGCCCTGTGAAGGCGGGCGTTATCATTCATTAAAAGAAACTGAGGCGTAACAGTTGCTTTGGGTTCTCTCGATAAAAAGTGTTCAAGGATCAGTTGGGTTCGTTTCTTGTATCACGAAAGAAAATCCTCAGCACCAATTTGGGTTCTTTTCTTGTACGATGTTAAAAAGTCTTCAAGGCGCATTTGAGTGCCCTACTTGTAACACATTATAAAGTCTTTATTACTCATTTATGTTCCCTTCTTGTAACACCTTTAAAAGTCTGCAAGACTCACTTGGGTGTCCTTCTTGTAACCCGTTAAAAGGTGTTTAAGTCTCACTTGGGTGTCCTTCTTGTAACATATTAAAAAGTCTTGAACACTCATTTATGTGTCTTCCGTTTAAGATGAAAAAAGACTTGAAGGTTCATTTGGGTTCCCTTCTTGTAACACCTTAAATATTCTTCAGGACTCATTTGTGTTTCCTTTTTCTAACACGTTAAAATGACTTCATGACTTACTTGGGTTCCCTTCCTGTAACACGTAAGAAAATCCTCAGGACTGATTTAGGTTATTTTCTTGTAATATGTTAAAAGGTCTTCAAGGCTCATCTGAGTATCCTTCTTGTAACAAGTTAAAATATGTTCAAGTCTAATTTGGGTGCCCTTTTTGTAATATACTAAAACGTCTTCAAGGCTCATCTGAGTGTCCTTCTTGTAACAAGTTAAAGGATGTTCAAGTCTAACTTGGGTGCCCTTTTTGTAAGATGTTAAAACGTCTTCAAGGCTCATCCAAGTGTCCTTCTTGTAACAAGTTAAAAGGTGTTCAAGTCTAACTTGGGTGCCCTTTTTGTAAGATGTTAAAACGTCTTCAAGACTCATCTGAGTGTCCTTCTTGTAACAAGTTAAAAGGTGTTCAAGTCTAACTTAGGTGCCCTTTTTGTAAGATGTTAAAACGTCTTCAAGGCTCATCTGAGTGTCCTTCTTGTAACAAGTTAAAGGATGTTCAAGTCTAACTTGGGTGCCCTTTTTGTAAGATGTTAAAACGTCTTCAAGGCTCATCCGAGTGTCCTTTCTTGTAACAAGTTAAAAGGTGTTCAAGTCTAACTTGGGTGCCCTTTTTGTAAGATGTTAAAACGTCTTCAAGGCTCATCCGAGTGTCCTTCTTGTAACAAGTTAAAAGGTGTTCAAGTCTAACTTGGGTGCCTTTTTTGTAAGATGTTAAAACGTCTTCAAGGCTCATCTGAGTGTGCTTCCTGTAACAAGTTAAAAGGTGTTCAAGTCTAACTTGGGTGCCCTTTTTGTAAGATGTTAAAACGTCTTCAAGGCTCATCTGAGTGTCCTTCTTGTAACAAGTTAAAAGGTGTTCAAGTCTAACTTGGGTGCCCTTTTTGTAAGATGTTAAAAAGTCTTAACACTCATTTGAGTGTCATTCTTTGAGCATGAAAAAAGTCTTGAAGGCTCATTTAGGTTCCTGTCTTGTAATTATAACGTAATCGTCTCTCCGCTGCAAGTTAGTTCTTGCGTCAGTAATTACGTTATGTGTGCTAAAGTCAATGCAATATTAGAAGGTACTCATACGCATTACAAGAAAGAGGCCAATTGTAGTACTTACAAATACGTTTATTTTGCTTGCATGGTTTGTAATCCACATTCACATCCGGTTTATTGGCGTACTCCATACAGTATCCGTGATTTAACATCCAATCGCGGTATAACAGCACGTCTATCATCAATAACATCAATCCCCCAAAACAACCGCTTCATTGCCTTTTAATCTATTGTTCTTATCCGGCCATACATACGTCACTCTTGTTCCGACCTTAGTGTGTTGCCAACATCATTCTCGTTTAAGGGAAATCACATAAAGTTAAGGTTTGAAAATGTCTAAGAGAACGAACTCAAATTTACATTGAAAAAGAAACTCAAAAGGAAAGTTAAAATAGAATATACGTTACATAATATCTTAAATAGTCTTCAGGACTCATTTCGGTTTCCTTCTTGTAACACGTTAAAATGACTTCATGACTCATTTAAGTTCCATTCTTGTAACACGTAAGAAAATCCTCAGGACTCATTTGGGTTCTTTTCTTGCAAGAAGTTAAAAAGTCTTCGAGGCTCATTTGAGTGCCCTTCTGTTAACACCTTATAAAATCTTCACTACCCACTTATGTTCCCTTCTTTTTAACACTTTTAAAAGTCTGCAAGACTCATTTGGGTGTCCTTTTTGCAACACATTAAAAGGTGTTCAAGTCTCACTTGGGTGCCCTTCTTGTAACCTGTTAAAAAAGCTTCGGGACCCATTTGAGTGTCCCTCTGGCAAAACGTTAAAATCTTCAGGACTCGTTTGGTTGCTCTTCTTGTAAAACATTAAAATGTCTTCAACACACATTTGGGTGTTCTTGTAATGCGATAAAGTGTTCATGACCCATTTTGGTGCTCTTTAGTAACATGTTAAAAAGTCTTCAGGACTGTATAAGCTCACGCTTACGTTAAGTAAAAAGGCACTCAGCTAAAATACTTCTGAGGTACAAAGAAATAAAATAAAACCATTTGGAGCAAAATTGTGATGTGCGAAACTGGGATATATATACCATGACACGGTTCACTCAAACCAAGAATTAATTGGGAAAACGTTACCTGGAAAAATATCAACGAGAACATTTCAACCACCTAACGTCTCCACGGAAAACGCAACAAGACGCGACGTTACGATGGAGATATATTAGCATATCCACCGCAAGTAATTATTTAAACCGTGAGAATTATCCACGTAATAATTTCTTATAATGCACTCTTATCTGCAGCACTGAGAACTAGATTAGGTGAAATGAAGAACTGCTACTGGTATTCAAGTTTAAAGAAATAAGGGTCACAACAAATCGTCTTAAGTGAGGAAAATAAGCGAAATCTCTACTTTTCGCTCCAAAAGAAATTATAGACCCAATGACACAAAGAAATATCAGTGCAACTATGATAACAAACATTTCTCATAAATATTTCATGAAACTCTATTCAGTAATCGCTTCCTCTTCTTTGCCAAACTTTTCAGCAATCGCATTTAATGAAAACAAAAATATAACAGAATAATTAGTCACCTTATAATAGATTTTCCCGAAGACGCTACTAGAGATTAATAATGAACTTGGAATCATTTTTGTAAGGAAGCGTATTTATTAATTAATTACTCTTTGTACATTACCATTAATAAGATATACATCAGGGTTACGGTGGCGCAGTGGTCTAAGGCGTTGGTCTCTGATCATTCGTCGGAAGGGGTCCGGGTTCGAATCCCGGTGAGGCATGGGTGTTGTGTTTGTCTTACGGCACTGGTTCTCTCCCTTCCCTGTAACCAGTGACTCTAAATTAGGGACGGGCGACTGCTTATAGCCCATTGAGTTGCTCACGGTGGTCGTTAAACCTCAAAAAAAAAAAAAAAAAAAAAAAACATCAGGGTTATGGAGCAATAGTTTTCAAAATTAGATGAGTCATTTTCCTGCGGGACTGTTTTCTAAAATCCGAAATATGTATTGTTTTTCGTGGAGGAATGAAACATTAGATAGAAAAGCACTGCTTATAAAAACAGGAGACATATATAAATTGGTTTTTAGTAGGTGCCACATGATTTCAGAACTTCGAAATGATTATCATACAACCAAGGGATATTTAATTTAAAAAGGTAGAAGTATCCCCAAGTTTCTTATGGTTCCAAGCAACTAAAACTGTGGATGAAGAAGTAACTGGAACCACAGAAAATAACTGTATTAGTGTATTCAAAGTAGATGTTAATGTAAAATGTAACACAATGTGGGTCAGCTTTCGCATTAGCCGTATTTAGTGAGCCGTAAAGACAGGAGGTGAAGAACAAAAATTAGGACTAGCCGTTTTGGCAACAGATCAAACTGGACAAAGAGCATTTTCGTGAAGGGAAGCGCTATTCTTACTTTAACTAATCAAAGTTTTTTTTCTCACTAGCTTTTCGTGGTCAAGCACCTGCTTGCTTTCATTGCATGCTATAACAAAGACATATCTGTATTCAAATCGTTAATGAAATTTCAGATTGTAAAACCTTTTTTTTTCTGAAAGTCACAGCACGAAAA
The DNA here is from genome assembly GCA_039090855.1 of Macrothele yani. Classification (NCBI taxonomy): domain Eukaryota; kingdom Metazoa; phylum Arthropoda; class Arachnida; order Araneae; family Macrothelidae; genus Macrothele; species Macrothele yani. The sequence goes on from CM077001.1 coordinate 28,083,671, forward strand.
TATAATTTATTGAACAGAAGTTTGCTCTGCGCCTTGTCGAGGAACGAAGCGAAGGTCACCATTTTGCTAACGAATGTCAAGATTACTAATTGTGACTACATAATAACAGATCACACTAAAAAGTAGAATGTCAGAAAATGAAATAGTGGAAAATGTTTTCAGGATTATGGGACTGATGTATAATGTATCGATTTGTTCTGGATAACAGGATAACATTTAAGTTCAATTTGTGGTGTCGCAAATATAATGACCGAATAGTAAAATAAATTTGAAAGTGAAGAACCTGACTGGTAGGAATTTGGTTACTGGTAAACTTATGAAAAGCATGACGTTTGTAGTTGCATCCAACATCTCATAACACCTGAGAGTCCGCCAGTTGAAATAAATTGCCGCATAGGACGAAGGAATGAAAGATTTGCAAATACACTGAGCTGACAGAAGTACATTGAAACCTCTGAATAACGGTCAGGAAGAAGGAATGAAAGATTTGTACGCACACTGAGTAAATAGAAGTACATTGAAACATCTGAATAACGGGCAGGACAAAGGAATGAAAGATTTGTATACACACTGAGTGGACAGTAATACATTGAAACCTGTGAATAACGGTCAGGACGAAGGAATGAAAGATTTGCACACACACTGAGTGGACAGAAGTACATTGAAACCTCTGAATAACGGTCAGGATGAAGGAATGAAAGATTTGTGCATACACTGAGCGGTTAGAAGTACGTTGGAACCTCTGAATATCATGCACCCACAGGAAATGGATAATGGTCAGGACGAAGGAAAGAAGGATTTGTGCATACACTGATTTTACAGAATTATAGTGAAACCTCCGAAAAACGGTCAGGTTTGAGGAACGAAGGCTTTGTACATACTGTATACTGAGCCGACAGAAGTACAGTGAAACCTCCGAATAACTGTCAGGACAAACGAATGAATGATTTGTAAATACATTGAGCGGACAGATATACGTTGGAACCTCTGAATAACGGTCAGGAAGAAGGAATGAAAGATTTGTACGCACACTGAGTAAATAAAAGTACATTGAAACATCTGAATAACGGGCAGGACAAAGGAATGAAAAATTTGTATACACACTGAGTGGACAGAAGTACATTGAAACCTCTTCTGAATAACGGTCAGGATGAAGGAATGAAAGATTTGCACACACACTGAGTGGACAGAAGTACATTGAAACCTCTGAATAACGGTCAGGATGTAGGAATGAAAGATTTGTACGCACACTGAGTAAACAGAAGTACATTGAAACATCTGAATAACGGGCAGGACAAAGGAATGAAAGATTTGTATACACACTGAGTGGACAGAAGTACATTAAAACCTCTGAATAACGGTCAGGATGAAGGAATGAAAGATTTGCACACACACTGAGTGGACAGAAGTACATTGAAACCTCTGAATAACGGTCAGGATGAAGGAATGAAAGATTTGTACGCACACTGAGTAAATAGAAGTACATTGAAACATCTGAATAACGGGCAGGACAAAGGAATGAAAGATTTTTATACACACTGAGTGGACAGTAATACATTGAAACCTCTGAATAACGGTCAGGACGAAGGAATGAAAGATTTGCACACACACTGAGTGGACAGAAGTACATTAAAACCTCTGAATAACGGTCAGGATGAAGGAATGAAAGATTTGTACGCACACTGAGTAAATAGAAGTACATTGAAACATCTGAATAACGGGCAGGACAAAGGAATGAAAGATTTGTATACACACTGAGTGGACAGTAATACATTGAAACCTGTGAATAACGGTCAGGACGAAGGAATGAAAGATTTGCACACACACTGAGTGGACAGAAGTACATTGAAACCTCTGAATAACGGTCAGGATGAAGGAATGAAAGATTTGTACGCACACTGAGTAAATAGAAGTACATTGAAACATCTGAATAACGGGCAGGACAAAGGAATGAAAGATTTGTATACACACTGAGTGGACAGTAATACATTGAAACCTCTGAATAACGGTCAGGATGAAGGAATGAAAGATTTGTGCATACACTGAGCGGTAAGAAGTACGTTGGAACCTCTGAATATCATGCACCCACAGGAAATGGATAATGGTCAGGACGAAGGAATGAAGGATTTGTGCATACACTGATTTTACAGAATTATAGTGAAACCTCCGAAAAACGGTCAGGTTTGAGGAACGAAGGGTTTGTACATACTGTATACTGAGCCGACAGAAGTACAGTGAAACCTCCGAATAACTGTCAGGACAAACGAATGAATGATTTGTACATACATTGAGCAGACAGAAGTACGTTGGAACCTCTGAATAACGGTCGGGACGAAGGAATGAAAGATTTGTACACACACTGAGCGGACAAAAGTACATGGAAACCTCTGAATAACGGTCAGAACGGAGTTATGAGATATTTGTACTACACGGAGCGGGCAGAAGTACATTGGAACCTTTGAATAACTTTCAGGACGAACGAATGAAAGATTTGTACATGCACTGAGTGGACTGAAATCATGGGATACCTGGTTCGTGTGTATCGCGACACTGTAACCGCTCTCGCTTGCAGGTATTTAGGTAGATGGACATCAGGGCATAGACATAGAAGGTAATTTGATTTCAGTATGAATAAACGTTGTGAGTTAACACAATTAGAAAAATGAATGATAGTTGGTGCCCAACGCATGTGTCACTCTATCGCGGAGGTGGCAGAGGTACTGCATCATCCCCGTTCGACAGGATGAAGAGTGTATCGGTAATGCGCCTGTTCCGGAATAACATCACATCGTGAACAGGGTTCTGGGAGGAAAAAGGAGGTGGATGAACGTGGCCGTGGATGTCTGTCTCTCATAGATGCAACCAACTGGAGAACAACAGTCGCACATATCACCACCGACTTCAACTAGGAACGTGTAAGAAGCGTCTCCACTAAGACCATCTGCCGATCACGTGCGGTTATGGAAGCCGCCAGACCACCAGATTCCCGTTCCTATAGCTACATACCCGACCTGTACGCTTCAGTTGCGCAAAAGAACATCAGTAATGGATCTTCGATAATTGGAGACAGTTCTCCTACTCCGATGATTCCCATATCCAGTTATTTCAGAAAAAGGGGGAAAGTTCGGATCTGGCGGAATGGACCTGGCTAAACAACAAAAGGCTATTCAGACTTGCTGAAGCTCCGTTGTGTTTTGGGTAGTGTTGAACTGGTACACGTTTGAACCTCTGATACATCTAGGTGCATTTCTGATCGAACCACGCTACATGTCCATCCTTGCACACCATCTGTATCCGCAGGACTACGTGCACGTGTGCCTCTGGCATGTGTACCTCTGACTCCAGCCCACCGTCAGAAACGGCTGCAGTGGTGTCGCCAACGTCTGCACTGGAGAACACAATGGCGATCTGTCGTGTTCAGCGATGAAAGCAGATTCTGCTTGGGAGCCACCGTTGGCCGTATGCTTGTTCGCAAACGCACAGGGAAGCGTCTCCACCCTTCTTGCATCCGCCAGCAACACACAGGGCATACACCTGGTCTCCTGGTGTGGGGAGCGATCAGCTATCACTCCCGTACACAACTAGTGTTTGTACCGGGTACGTTAAACAGCACCTCCTACATCAACAATATCATTCAGCCCGTCGTTGTGCCATTTGTAAGGTCGGTCCATCGTGGTGTTTTCCAGCCAGATAACGCACGCCCACACACGGCACGTGCAACGCAACATGCACTTCAGGGTGTGAGACAACTTCCATGGCCTGCACGTTCACCGGATTTGTCCCCCATTGAGCACGTGTGGGATTTTATGGGACAACGACTTATCCGGTCTCCACGGCCAGCCACGACCATCCCCGATTTACGCGTCCAGGTTGAGGATGCTTGGAACTCAATACCCCAAACTTACATCCAACATCTGTACGACAGACTGCATGCCAGAATTGCACAGTGTGACGCAGTTCATGGCGGTTCAACCTCGTACTAACCATGTTACATGGAAATGTTATTTTTCAGTTTACCAGCAAATACAGCTGTATTTTGCCATAATGTTTTGATCACGTCATACTCTGTATTCCGTTATTATGCTGTATAAATTTCGTTGATATCAGACGTCTCCTTCTTGGTGTTCTTTTTTCACTTTCTGCCAGTGTAGTACAGTCTTGGAATTATCGTAGAAACAAGTTAACATGCCAGCATACACTGCGTGATCCCTGAATTATGAACACTTACCTAATACTTCGTAAGATCCCCCTTTTGCCCTCAATCCAGCAGCTATCCGACGTAACATCGATTCAGTAAGGTGTCAGTAAACACGTGTTGCTTGTGTTCGGGAAAGAAGCAGAGGCAGTCTTAGGGCCACTGTTTATAATGTGGAACAAGTGAGAGAGAGAGAGAGATTCACAAGGAAGCCTACTAAATCAGTGTGGCATGCATCACGTGAGCTGAAAATGGCAGTCACGACACTGTGGACGGTTCGTAAAAAACTTTCTGGGAAGCCGTATAGATTGAAGTTGATGCATGTGTTAAAAGAAGACTATAAAGAGAGGCGTTTCCAATTTTGTTGGGAACTGCAAGTACTGACAGAAGAACTTGACGGTTTCTTGAATCGCGTAGTGTTTAGCGATGAGACCACATTTCGCACCAGTGTGAAGGACACAGTTGCCGAATCTGAGGGCACCCAGGAACTTCCCTGAACATGAAGGCAATGTTTTCTGTGCTTTGTCACGCCGAAATCTGCACGGACCTTTCTTGTTTACCGGGGGCGATATAACTGGGCATTCCCACTCGATATAATGCAGCAATGGTTCATGCCTCAAGTTCAGGAAGATTGTGATGACTTTATTTACCAGCAAGATCAGGTTCCTCTCACTTCCATAATGACGTTTGGTGCTACGTAGTTTAACAGCAAGCTACATAAGCGCTGGATCGGACGTGCTGGAAAAAGGGACCAATGTTTTTTAAATGGCCGATGCGATCACTGGACTTAACTTTATGTGATTTCTTCTTGTGGGGCTACATAAAGGATCGTGTTTATGTACCACCTTTGCCACGTGACGTCGAGGAATTAAAGCAGAGATTTGAAGAAGCTACCAGCACGGTCAAACAGAATAAGCTAGACAGAGTATGGCAAGAATTCGATTACCGTGTGGACATTTGCCGTGTCACACGTGCTTCCTACGTTGTCGTTGTGACGTGCCTGCCTCAAAGGACGCACACGACATAAAGGCAGATAGCAGCGAGAACGAACGTCTGCGTAGCTCAGTTGGTAGAGCGACTTGTTCCGGAATAAGTGGACTCGGGTTCGATCCGCGGCGTGGACCAAAAATGACGGAGAAATTTACTTCGTTATAATGGCACCCGAACTTCTCGGATGACCCGGACGTTCAAGATTTCGCAATGGTGGGATGTTCTTTCCACACCGCGAGATAGGAAAAATAAGAGAATCTCTTCTTCAGCGCTTTGAAAAATAAATGTGTGTGACGTTGCATTCCACACACCAGATTGACTGGGAGTTCTCAAGTGCAAGTTCTACAGCGGATGCCTGCCTGCAACGATTCATGGTCACGGCTGACCCGTGGGCCATTCCCCCATACCTCTTTCGGGTGGGGGGAGATGTGACGTGCCTTACCCCCAGGACGCACACGGCATAAAGGCAGATAGCAGCGAGAACGAACGTCTGCGTAGCTCAGTTGGTAAAGCGACTTGTTCCAGAATAAGTGGACTCGGGTTCGATCCCTGCGTGGACCAAAAATGACGGAGAAATTTACTTCGTTATACGTTGTGAAGTGATGTGATGTAAAAAAAAACTTGGACATTTTCTTTTTCACAGGTTATGTATGTGACACAGATATCTGTTCTAGTCTTTGTGCAATAAATCACTGAATGTGGCCCCACCATTTTTAAATGACATGTATTGGATGCAAATAATTGGCCAAAAATTGCAAATGGAAATATTATACATGGTGAAGAAAAATTAAGAAGCTATTTAATAGGTTGCAGTTCAGTACAAGAGACTTGCTCCGCTGTTTTAAAGAATACTTAAAACTTCAAGGTAAAGAAATACCGAAGCTAAAGCGAAATTTGCAAAATGTAGCTGCATCTTCTGACGAGCATTAAAGGCGATTTTCTCAGATTAATTTGATAATAAACCAGTTATATATTTTAATCAAAACAATAACCTCATTATTTTATATAACAATTATTGTGCTTCTACTAATCCAGTCTGATTCCGTAAAATACGTTGTATCGTGGAATCTTCGGGGCCACCATTCGTCATTTGATACGAAAAGAAAAGTGCGCAGGACACCGGGGGAAAAATTTTAATATTCAAACTTTGGACTATATTTTAGGACCAAAATGCAATTTCCTTCGGTTCCTCAGTGTAGTGTAATTCTTAGGGTAAATCTATCTCTCATTTATGGGTAACCTTGAGGCAGAAACTTTAGTTTGAGCATTTTGTATATGCATGAAACGTTTTTCTAGGATATACGTTTTTCTAGAAGATGGCCTTAAAAATCTTATAAATGAAAAGAAAAACGTATAAGAAATTTTAAAATTTAAAATTTTAAGCATTCTTGAAAAACTTGTGAATGCCTTTAAAAAGAAAAAAAAAAAGAGTGGGTGAGTCGTAATTTTAAATTACCCTAATTTATAGACGCACATACGTACACGAATACGTACTTTGGTTGCTACCTTAATCCTATGTCTACTTTGATTTTTGCATTAATTATCGTTTTCCAATTTCATCATAACAACGAGATTAAGGTATTCTGTAGGATTTCATGTTTTCAGCATATGAAAAGTAAAAATCTTTACCTTTGAAGTACTGCGTAGTAAATCCAAATGCCATTTTGTTGCATATTCAATACCCTTATTAGACATTATTTACTTATAATCATCACTTTTTTCAAAACAACTTGTCTACAAGTTGATTTAGCATTATCGCCAAGTAAAATATTAACGAATCTTTGCTTGTTTTAAATTTCTTGAATTCAGAGAAAAAAAGGGAACTGTGTGAGAGCGTTATTTAGCAAATGGTTTTGCATCGTCTGCTTCGTGGCTGCCAGAAACTATGTCTCAGTGCTCTCAAATTCGTAACATACCAGGTTACTATAAAAGGATCAAAGAACCGTGAATTATTGGTAATCTGAAATCCACAATTTGACGCATAATCGCAAAAAACGTATAAATTAATTATAAATGGTTGAATTACGTATAACAGAATTGAAAAAAATAATAATATTAATCCCTACAAATGAATATATATAAGTGAATTACGTGTAACGAAATTGATATAAATGAATAACTATAAAAAATAGTAATTTCTCTTAATAGGATTTTCTGATAATCCTTATTTCAAAAAGCAATATAAACTACTCTAAAATATTCAGGACTAGCGTTGAATCACATATAAAAGTGAATAACTGGGAAATATGCAGCCGAGGTTCCACGGTGTTATGAAACTGTTACGGAACACAAATCATTTTAGTGCAATAATTTAATAAAATATGAGCGTGTAAATTATGTTTTTACATTTTATCCGATGCAACTATAATGAGACTTATAGGAAAACGTTCAAATAATTTATTAGCTTTGTATTAAGTCAATCCCACTGTTTTGAAAATCATTGTTATCCGGAAAAAAAGCACCGCATGCATACGTTCCGAGAAATAGGATGAAATATTTTTTAAAACATTCCTTTACCATTTCTTTCCATCAGCTGTATTACCGCACTAAATTATTACTCCATCACCAGAATTCTAAAATGTCAAGCTTCATTTTAGAAAATTTTGAATCATTTCTGAAACAATTACATTAGCCAAAACTGCTAGGCACCCTTGGAAATGCTTATCATTCGAAATAGAAACTAGAAAGCACTAAAAAAAGGAAATGCATGATTCCGAAATACCATTTTTCAAATATTACCTACAAATTATATTACGAAGCATTTTGTTTGCGGTCTATTCGATGCCTTAATGAAATTCAACGGCTTATTAGGTCAGAGATGGAACTTTCATCATGTTTGATTTATGATGCTTCTGCGTATTGCAGTTACTGATACTTTTTTGATGAATACAAATGACGCGCATCGTTTCCGGATAATCCACAACAGTCCTGCTTCGCAAAAATCTATTTACTGAGTAGAGCAATTTCTTTTTCTAATAACGTCTCATCACCTTCGTGTTTTGCGGATAAAAGCTATGGGAACTAGAAACTGCAGTCATTATTTAGAAAATTAACGCAATGTACAAAACTCGTAACGACTAAAGCATTTGAATACATATCTCTGATCCTCTCCATGCACAGATTTCCGCCCTATTTTCCGTAAACTAAGATGGAAAATTTTCGTTTGAAGATAGCTCCGTTTCCTTTTCTCTAGCTCATCTGTAAAGATCAAATCGTGCACTGGGTTTGTTCACTAATGACATATAAGATTTTGTCGGAGATAAAATTCAAAACTATATCTTCCTAGTTTTGAATTCCACCTAGATGTTCCTTGAATTCAAAACCAGATCTTCCTAGTTTTGAATTCCACCTAGATGTTCCTTGAATTCAAAACCAGATCTTCCTAGTTTTGAATTCCACCTAGATGTTCCTTGAATTCAAAACGAGATCTTCCTAGTTTTGAATTCCACCTAGATCTTCCTTGAATTCAAAACTAGATCTTCTTAGTTTTGAAATCCACCTAGATCTTCTTTGAATTCAAAACTAGATCTTCCTAGTTTTGAATTCCCCTTAGATTTTCCTTGAATTCAAAACTAGATCTTCCTTGAATTCAAAACTAGATCTTTCTTGAATTCAAAACTAGATCTTCCTTGAATTCAAAACTAGATCTTCCTTGAATTCAAAACTAGATCTTCCTTGAATTCAAAACTAGATCTTCCTTGAATTCAAAACTAGTTCTTCCTTGAATTCAAAGCTAGATCTTTCTAGTTTTTAATTACACCTCGATCTTTCTTGAATTCAAAACTAGGTCTTCCTAGTTTTGAATTCCACCACCGACAAAATCTGTGCGGATCTCTAAGGTTGTTCTTAGAGATCCGCATGGGCTGGATAGGGATTTTTATAGTTAAAAGAAGAAATCAACGGGCCAGCCCGGGCTTTTTCTCAGACCAGAGATGGAGACGGGTCAACATTTTTTACGGGTTAAACGGGTCGGGTCCAGGTGTTAAAGACCCGATTTCAACCCGGCTTTATTTTCGTTTTAATTTTGAAAGGAAAAAAAATATTTCGAAGAAAAATGCCTTCGTTGGAATTTCTGTGTCCGATACTGCTTCCAGCGAAGTGAAAAATGATCTGTAATACAAAAATATTACCGCCTTTTTCTTAAAGCAAAAGAAGATTTTCACCGGTCAACGATATGGTACAGAAGTTAGACTCACCGATACCATATCCTAAACCGATACCTCCTTTGCGTTTGTTTTCAGTGCGATTGTCCGGAGCAAGGTACAGGCAAATGCCTGTCACCTGCTTCTCTGGTGATTCACTCTCTCACACCCCGCGTGTCACATTGTAAAACTGAGAGTTTCTTTTCACATCACATGTTTTGCATTGAGCAGTCGGAGGTTTTCGTTTGACGTGATAACACCACTTTCGATTTCATGCGTGCCAGAATTAATACCTTATTTGTTAATATGGATGAATTTAACATTAAGGAGATTGAAAAAGGCGACGAGGCCTACAAATACCTGCCCGTTGAAAACAAAAAGAGGAAGTGTGAATGCCGGAAGTTGTTTCGTCCCATTTAGAATATGTTTCACAGTAACACCAATTTTCACAAGCTTGTGATGAATTGAAAGTTTCCAAAATGTGAATGTTGATTTCATTCGTGTTCCTTCCTTCTGGTGGGCAATGTTACAATCAACATCCAGATTTCGGAAACTTTCAACTCCTCAGAATCTGGTGAAAACTGGCGTTGCTGTGAAACATATTCTAAAGCTTGATACGTTATAAAAAAATAACAAAAATTAAAATTAAACATAGAACAAGTTACTTAATTCACAAATTTTCACTGTGGCACCATTAATATTAAGTGGAATAGCCTGCATATTACTGCAGGCTATTCCATATTACTGGAGTTGAAAGTTTCCGAAATCTACTGCGGCGGGAGTTTTTGACTCTCGCAGATGTGTTTGAAAACATGTGTAAAACAATTAGGTTATGTGAACAACGACAGTTTCAACACTTTCTGTAATTAAGTAAGTAAATCATATGCTTCCGTAATACATTCATATGATTTCCATGTAATCTACGAAACCCACTGCAGAGAGACTTCTTGAACGCCCTGTGCAATATATACAGTATATATATATGCACTGCGTGGCCACTTTTTTATGACTACCACCTCAGTACTTCGTTGGGCCACCTTTTGCCTTTAATACTGCGTCGATTCTTCGTGGCATGGACTCCACGACATGTTGATAGGTGGTTTGTGGAATCTGAGACCATGCTTGATGAATAGCACTTTCCAGGAGTGTGATATTGCAGGGTTGTGGATCCAGCTGTTTGATGGCTCGTTCAACTTCATCCCACAAATTCTCAATGGGGTTGAAATCTGGAGATTGTAGGGGCCACCTAAGCAAAGTAAACTCACCGGCATGTTCCTAAAACCAATCCTAAAACGAGCACTATGACAGGACGCATTGTCTTGTTGAAAGTAGCCATCGCCATTGGGATAAACCATCCACATGACAGGATGCACTTGGTCCGCAACGATGTTTAGATATGATGCGCCAGTCAGACGTTGATCAACACGAATTAAAAGGGCCAAAGCATGCCAGGAAAACATTCCCCAAACCATAACGTTGCCTCCATAAGCTTGAAGGGTTGTAGCAAAGCATTTGGGGTCCATGCTTTCGTGCTGTTTCCGCCAAATTCTCACTCGGCCATTGGCATGGTGCAACTGAAAACGTGGTTCATCAGACCACATAATTTATTTCCAATTATTGACTGTCCAATCCTTGTGCTCCTGTACGAACTGGAGACGTTTTCTCTTGTTAACTGCAAACAGCAACGGAATTGTTGCTCCTGTGTGAACTGGAGACGTTTTCTCTTGTTAACTGCAAACAGCAACGGAATTGTTCGAACAGGCCTTCGGCTGCCATATCCAATCCGACGCAGTGTACGGCGAACACTGACTGCAGAGATCATTTAAGGGGAATCCTTGATTGACATGCTCTGTAAATTGCTGCATTGTTGCCCTTCTGTTGTCTGTTACCAGTCTGGACACTCTCCGTTCAGCCCAGTCGATGACGACCACACTTTGCACGTAAGACCCAGTTTTTTTGGCTGACACTCCAGTCTTTAAACACTTTAACAACATCTACTCTGGAACTTTTCACGAATGCGGCGGTTTCGGTAATACTCGCTCCATGAATCCGAGCTCTTACAATCATCCCACGTTGAAAGTCCGTCAAATCACATTTTTTACCCATCTCGTTACCCAAACAGCACGGCTACTACTGTCACAAGCACTATGCTTTCCGTTTTTATACTAGCCTCGCCCTCTGGCGGCAACAGCGTGCAGCCATAGCTCATTTGCTTAACACTGTCAAGTGGTCATAATAAAGTGGCCACTCAGTGTATATACAGGGTGATTCAGCTAAGCGTGTACAAACTTCTGGGAGGGGCAGGTTACACAAAGACAAATAGGAATCATATAGCAACGCAGGGTCGGAAACGCCATCTTCATGCGGTAGATGGCGCTGTTCGGCCGCGAGACTGCTCATACGTTCTTTCAGGTTACCGTCATTTGTAAACCGCCCGCAGAAGTAGTAGGATGGCTGAGTTCACGAACTCGGAAATGGCTGATATGCACCTCGTATACGGAGCCGCGGACTGCAACCGACGAGTCGCCGTGCGACTGTACCAGGAATAGTACCCGATGAGACGAGTGGCAAACCACCAAGTGTTTGCACGGCTGCATCAGAGGTTATGCGACACTGGTTCTTTCCAGGGGCCTGCCAGGTGTTGGGAACGTTGGGTACGCACTCCAGCCATCGAAGAGAATGTGTTAAGTCATGCAGCAGACACTCCACATGCCAGCACACGAGCAATCGCCCATCGGCTCGGTCTGTCCCAATCCACCGTTTAGCACGAAGACCAATTGCATCCATATCATGTGCAGCACGTTCAGACACTAAGCCCTAATGATTATCCTCAGCGCATTGCATTTGCTCAATGGTACCTTCAGAAGAGTGAGGGAGAATCCCAATTTCCTGCTTCTGTGCTTTACACGGGACGGTCGCTTCAATGTACATCACGCGCATATATGGGCGGTGGAGAACCCTCATGCTGTACGAACACGTGCAGCACAAAACCGTTTTGCTGTTAATGTTTGGGCAAACATTGTCGGGGTCCTCTTAATTGGCCCATACCTTCTCTTCTGGACGGAAGGAGTTACCGGATATTTCTGGAGGACGTCTTGCCAGAACTATTGAATGAACAGCAGGTCCCTCAGTAGCCACTCCGTGCAATGTGGTTCCAGCACAATGGGGCCTCCGCCCATTTCAGCAATGACGTTCTTCATCCCTTAAACATGACATTTGGACATCAGTGGATCGGCCGTGTGATCCCGTTCATTGGCCTGCAAGATCGCCGGACTTAACATGCCTTGATTACTTCTTCGGAGGTTACATCAAAGGACTGCTGTTTGACACCCCCGTTGAAAGTGAGGAGGATCTTGTAGCTCGCATCTATGTAGCTGCTTCGGAAGTCCGAGACACAGCAGGAGGAATTTTCCAAAATGTATGTGATTCCATGCGCCGACAATGTCAAGCTTCTGTTACAGCTCATGGTGACAACTTTGAACACCTTCTGTAACCTCAATACATTTCGAAAATGTCTTGTGAGTAATAAAAAGCATTTTGTTCTCTTACGTACTGCTCTTTCATTTCGCATCCTCTCTGTACGCTAGCACATGAAAATGGCGTTTCCGTCCCTGCATCGCTATGTGATTCTGATTTGTCTTTGTGCAACCTACCCCTCCCATAAGTGTGTACACTCTTAGCTGAATCACCCTGTCTATATAAAGGAAAGTGAAGGAGGTCGGGAAAATCTTGGTTAACTTGAAACATAATTTGAATAGATATATAAATGTAGTTAAACCTATTCATAGAGGTATATTCAGAGATATTTCAGAGCTTCGCAAATCCTACATAATCACTTTTGTTGACAAGGAAAAAACAACTTTGCGGTGATTTGCAAGCGACTTTATCACCAACTGATTGAGGAAGATATTTCAGAAGTAAATGAAACATAAACGTGAAAAAGGACACGTAAAAGGTTCTTATCAACATATGAAAATAAACTATTGATATTTGTTCCTCAAGACTTCTGTTTTGATTTTTTTTCTTTTATTTTTTATAAATTTTATAGCATCAATAAACCATCTAGAGTTTCTTCTCAAGTTGTGAATTAAGTCGTAAGACTTCAAAGTATTCAACTGATGCCATTTCTACACTTTGCAAAATATTTTGACCACAATACCTAGGATAATACAAAACTCTTTTCAAAACTTTGTATAGACATCTCGTTACGATAACGCGTGAATATCAGTCTTTTGTTTTTTGACCATATATGGATACAAGGATAAGTTTCGAATTAGAGTTAAACAATAAGACGTGCACAAATTACAACACGACATCCTGCAATGCTATTGTACATGATTAAAAATCCATAATATTCATCTGCTGTTTAATTATGCTTAATGTTCCTGTTTTACAAATTTCCAGCAAAGCAGGAACACTTAGGTTGCAGTTCTTGATACTAACAAATATGGAGCCCTTCTTCAGGCATAACATAAATTTATTGGTATTAAGTTCTTGCTTGTGATAATGGGATTCAAACTTCATGAGTATCATCAAGAAGACAGACATTCCTCTTTCACCAAAATAAATAAATAAATACCTTTTCCATTCGCAATGATACATCAAGGTTACTTTTCAGTTAACTAACAGCATTTATTTTTGCATTAGAGCCACCATGATTTCAGGATGCCTCAGTGTTCATACATTTAATTCAGGTAATCATGTTTTCACGTTTCTGGCATTGCACAAGTGGGTACGAAATTTTGACAACTCCACTTCAAATAACCCGAATTGACATTGGTGCGACGCCCCGGTGGTGCAGTGGCCTAAGAACTGGCTTCTAACCATTCGTCCGAGATAGGTCTGTGTTCGAATCCCGGTAAGGCATGGATGTTGTGTTTCTCTTACGGCAATAGCTCTCTCTCCTTTCCCGAGAGCCAGTAATCCTAAATTGGGGACGGGTTATTGCTTATAGCCCATTGAGTTGCTCATGGTGTTTATTAAACGCTCATTCAAATAGAAAAAAGATAGTGGTGCTCGAGATTTAATGTCTTCTGTGAGCCTTAAGGATCGTCATATGTAAGAAAGAAAATACACTGACGGGAAAAATATCCCAACACCACGAAAAAATAGTTGTAGAGGAATGAAATGGCGGCAATACATTTGTATAGGTAACATATTTAATCGATTAAGGTTTCAAGATCACAGCTTATTGTAAGCGCGAGAAGAGCCATTTTAAATGTGAAATTCTGGTACATTAATATCTGGTGTAACCGCCAGAATGTTAAATGCAAGCACGCAAACGTTCATGCATTGTGTCGTACAGGTGCTGGATGTCAGTTTGAGGGATGGAGTCCCATGCCTGTTGCACTTGGTCGGTCAATACAGCGACGGTTAATGCTGGTTGGGGTGACGCTGGAGTTGTCGTCCAATGATGTCCCATACGTGCTCGATTGGTGAAAGATCTGGTGATCTAGCAGGCCACGACAACATGTCGACACTCTGTAGAGCATGTTGGGTTACAACAGCGGTATGCGCGCGAGCGTTATCCTGTTGGAAAACACCCCTGGAATGCTGTTCATGAATGGCAGCATAACAGGTAGAATCATCAGACCGACGTACAACTGTGCCGTCAGGGTGCGTGGGATAACCACGAGAGTGCTCCTACTGTCATAGGAAATTGCTCCCCAGACCATAACTCCATGTGTAGGTCCAGTGTGTCGCGGCCGCAGACAGGTTGGTTGCAGGTGCTCACCTGGCCTCCTTCTAACCAACACACGGCCATCACTGGCACCCAGGCAGAACCGGCATTCATCAGAAAACACAACAGATCTCCACTCCGTCCTCCAATGAGCTCTAGCTTGACACCACTGATGTCGCAAACGGCAGTGGTTTGGAGTAAGTGGAATGCACGCTACAGGGCGTCTGGCTCGGAGCTGTCCTTCAAGTAACCGATTTGTAACAGTTTGTTGTGTCACTGTGGTGGCAACTGCAGCTCGAATTGCTGCCGCAGACGCGGTGCGATGCCCCACGGCCATACGCCGTACACGGCGGTCTTCCCTCTCAGTAGTGCCACGTGGCCGGCCGGAACCCGGTTTTATTGAGGCAGTACCTTCCCTTGAACACCGCTGCCAACAATCATGCACAGTGGCTACATTCCTGCCAAGTCTTTCTGCAATATTGAGGAAGGAAAATCCACCTTCTCGTAGCCCTATTACACGACCTCGTTCAAACTCCGTGAGCTGTTGATAATGGTTTCTTCGTCTTCTTAAAGGCATTCTTGACTAACATCAACACCCTACGTCGAATCTCAACGATAACTAACGCTCACGAACGTTACAGCGCGTATTTACAGCAAACCTGCTTTGCATGTTCCGAGGGGCGCTACTAGCGCCACAGGTATGCGCCGAGCGAAAATTTGCATAGACGTCATCTTACAGATGTAATCTCACCGACTACCAACTGTCGTTTATCTAACACAACCCCTTCTTGGTGTTGGGATTTTTTTTTCCGTCAGTGTATGTTGAGGCAAGTTTACCATTTTCATGGTCGTTTGTTTTCTTAATTGGCGAGATTTAGACTCACATTTAGTACGATTATTCGGAAATCATGTAGTTTTGCTCAGGGAATAGCGTACTTTACTGCTTAATTTGGTTTTGGCAACAAAAACTGATTTTCCTTTTGAAGGAAAAGAATCTGTGAATTTCTGCTAATTCAAAATTACTGAAGTTTTTATGCTTAAAACACCTACACACTGTATCTCGGAAAATGTGTTTCAAGTTTCTTATCTATGGTTACAAGTCTTTAATTATGGAACAGCCTGTTAATTGTCCTACGAAAAATATTATAATACTCATATCGATATTATCAAAAAGTTTCGGCAAAATGATAAAGCTGAAGCGTGACTGAAATTCGCTGCATTTTACAAAGTGTTAGGCTTAAGCCATGGTTCAACGCAAAATTCATGGAAAGAGAACCGTGGATAAATCCTTTTTCAATATTTTTTTCAAAGAAAAATGCATTATAATTTATTTCTTCACACTTATCTCTGCTACGATTAACATATTTAATTCCCAGGAAGAAAAACAAAACAAAAAGTGTCACCACATTAGAACTCTCACATCCACCAATCATTATTATATCGTGATATGCATGGTAATTCAACAATTAACTGTTGTAGGTTTCAAACTAACGGAAAGCGTGTGCGATAGATGCATTCACATAAAACTATTTGAGTTGTGATAAAAGAAATTCTTAGAAGATGGTTTTGAAAATGTTTATATAGATTCTGCCCGTCTCGCTTAGGTATGGCAGATTATAAATACATATCACAATTGGCATTCAGTAATAACTTGTACTACACAGATGAAAAAGATCATTACAGTTTCCATTCGCAATATACTGTATCTGGTTTCCTCAAGCATTTCGCAATGAGCCTAATATACCGATCATAATAAATCCCGATGTCAAATCCCCGAGATTTTAACCAATACCCTAAAGAGGAACGAGATGAGAGATATCTCAGCCTTGAGCTATTACGCAAATCATTACCCAAATTGCCCTGTCATAAGTAGGGATTTTCTGTGAAATATCCCATTCTGACAGCGATGAACTCCATCTTTTGAAACTTGTAGGTGTATTAAAGTTCTGTTTCGAAAGATCTTAGGGACTTAACATTCACTTCCACAGTTTCTCCTGGTAGGGAGGAACTTGTACTTGATAATACAGATCATTAGTAATAACTCGTAAGCTCTGTTTTCAAACCAAATTACGCCCAGTAGGCATCACACAATTACAAACTAAAGGCTGTAAATCACTTCATTGCGCCCACATGTGAAGATGCTGGTTTGCTTATACCTGAAGCAGAATTGGTTCTGGGATATGATTGTATATATATATAAATGGGACATAAATGTAAAATTAGTCACTTACTCAACAGTTGGTATTGTGTTTAACACCAGGGTCTGTGTAGTTATCAGAAATACGTTAACAAAGAACCTGATTACTCAATACTGAAAAGTATGTAAGAATCGTAATCTTATTTGAAGAAGATGAATACTGAATGAAAAACTTCTGGAATATTATTGTCGATGGGAAAAGGTATTTCCTGAATTTTAGCAGCTTCTAGAGGAGGTCTAACATTGGCTTCATTTCATGCGAAAATTCCGATATACCTTCAGAGGCTTCAACCTTGCTCCAGTAAAAAGATGGATCACGATGTGTTTCTCAGAAAATAGTAGGTCCAGTGACCTACCGCAAGGAAGAAATAATAGGAAGGGAGGGAAATGTACACCTGGACTCCAGCCAATGGGAGCTCCGATAAGACTGGAACAATGCTGCTGATAACGTTAAAAGTACTCCACGGAGAGAAAAGAAACATCAGGTTTTTGGAGATATGCATCTCTTCCGATAGTGGTAAAATAAGTCCCATGCCCAAAATTTCGATGTTACAGAAATGGGTAAAGGAAGTAGTCAAGCCCTTTGTTGAAATCTAATCTTTGAATGTTGTTCCATGAAGTCATGCAACAATGGTTAATTTTATTCTCACTCAACTATAAATGTTTTACTAAGATATCGCTAAGCACGTTTTACATAAACACTGGGACAAGCCGCCAACGGTAACCGATAACTTTTGAGCAAAGCCACTGCAAAATCGGAAGGTGTCAAAACCTGAACATGGACGATGTCCAATCGCATGCCAAAAATCACGGTGATCTGATGTGTCATGTCGTAGCAATGCCCGAATAACTAATTATACCTTATCTCGTACAGAGAGCGGATTTTTTCAATTACATGTATTATTAAAATTGGTCAGCTTATTAATGGTCATTATTTTTACAGGACACTACCAATCACCATGATATCAACCCCATGTCACTCACTATTTTCTTCCCTTCCCCTGAGGCAAGTGTCACCGCGATCGGCTGAAGATCTTTGGAGGAGATAGGTAACAAAGGGCCCCTTCTCAAAACCCGGAAAAAATCCTAAAAATGCAAGTTTTTGGACGATTATTCCTCAATGACACGTAATTTCGGGAATGGGAAGGCGTCAAAACCTGACCATGGACGATGTCCAATCGCATGCAAAAAATCACGGCGATCGGATGAGTCATCTCGTACCTATGCCCGAACAGCTAATTGTCTCGAGTCTCGTAAAGAGAGCTCCGCCTGGCCTTCGGCCTTGCTTCGCTTAATAATGAATATTGTTTCTAAAAAACTAAGAAGTCGAAATACTTACTATTGCCGCCGTCATAGTTTAATAAACCTTTATTTGTTGACTCACATATCGTCTTTCATTGGTATTACAACAATAACATTCATTAATTCACCTACATAAGTACAGCTCAATATCAGGAATTAGTAAACCTCATTGTTTCTTGTTATGACTTAATTCCAGTTAATATGAAAACTGAGAAAAATGTTTTGTTAATTCAGCAAAACTATTGTTGAATCAACCAATACATTTTGTCGATATGCAGTCAACAATTCACAAATGTATTTTGTAAATTGGTGACTGCATATGTATTTTGTAATTGTTGACTGTATTTTGCTGAAAATTATTGTTGATTCAACAAAATTTGTTGTTATCATGACAAAACGTTTTGTTCATTTAACAAAATGCCTAGGTCAATTTTTGGGAATTCGAGAATGTATTGTATCGTGATAAAACCTTTAGTTGAATTAACAAAATATTGCCAACGAAATAATTTTGTGTTGCCAACAAAACAATTCTTATGGAGTTTGGCTAAAGCAACAAAATAAATCGACAAAACAGCTCGACAAAACTATTTTGTTGTTTCAAACAAACTTTTTTATCAGTGATACAAGACTCTTTCTCGGTGTGGTCTTGAGTGACGCGAATAAATGTAATGTGTCATACGTAAATAAACTTATACTCTCGAATCACTTGCTTTATTTCACACCGGCAAAGATCTTGGCACGCGAAAGATGCAAAATCTACTAAGAATACCAGGGTAATCTTTCGTTTTTTTTTTGGGGGGGGGGGGGCAACTGAATGTCCACTCTTAACGTTTTGAATGTTGTTTCAGAGCAATACGAATTTATCAGATCACTTCTAATTTAAATTGCGTTTTGCGAATTTCTTGAATAGCCGTGGAAATGGCCAAGTGGAAAATTTGGTAAAGCTCGAAGGAAGGGGGGCGGGAAATTAAAGCGAAACATTAGTAAACTGAACACAAATCAAAGCAGATACAGATATTGTGAATTTTCAGTGAAATAATATTTGTCAAGGTCTAATAAATTTTATATGGTCTGTAATTTAGCATGAAAATTTTCACGTAAATATTCAAAGATATTTATACACATCTAAAGCAAATACCAACAAACTAAACTTACTAAAGACTAAAGTTTAATTTTTACTAAGTTGACTTCATGACGCAAGTAAATTGACTTGATGACATCTAAAACCGGGAAAAAAAGGAATGAGAAGAATGATATTGTTTCTGGAATGATTTAGCTATATTTTTTGGTATTTGGTTCCAGGTTGGACAACCCAATTTTTAAAAGGTCTTACCAGTAGTAGCCGGTCAGTCGTGAAACGAAGCTTTGATTTCATATATTTTATTTTGGAAGAAGCTTCTTCTCTCTCACATACATTTGTGCTACGAAACGCTGAAAGCATTTTCTTGGCAAAACGTTTCAAATTTGTAAAACTATTTCAAGGCAAAAGATAGTAAAAGGTTATCAAACGTTCACTGTTATACACTGGTGTGCAAAAATTAAGGACGAGACGGTTTTCTGAATGTAACGTCGTGCAGAAGTGCTCCGCATCGACTCAAATCATACCATAAGATCCCCAAGACGTAAAAATATGGGACAAGTGAGCAAAACCGTTAAAACAAGGAATCCAAAGGATACAAAGGCACTTTATTGAAACGGTAGCTTCGAGCACAACTGGACAGAAGACAGAAACGTCCATGTGACAGGCGGCTGCCAAGAAAAATCCAGTCTTTAGTAGAGGGTATGATCACACCTGACTACGTTGCAGGATTTACAACGTCTGTCAATGATGAGGACGAGATTGTCAAGGAGCTGTTGAGGCATCGCGGCCCATTCCTCTTGTAGCGCCAATCGCAGCTGCGGAATCGTTGCTGACGGCTGGTGACGTGCTGCCAAGCGTCTCCCGAGAAGGTCCCACACGTGTTCGATTGGATTGTGGTCCGGGGACCTTGCGGGCCAATCCATGCATTGAATATCTTTACTCTCCAACAGCTCTGCGACAGCCACTGCATGATGAGGTGTAGCGTTGTCGTCCATGAAGAGGAACTCAGGACCCATAGCACCTCTAAACAGACGCACGTGAGCCAGGAGAACCTCGGTACAATAGCGGACACCAGTGACTGAACCTCCTTGGAAGATGTGGAGGTCAGTACGGCTACCAAGCATGATACCGCCCCACACGGGAACTGCGCCACCTCCAAACCGGTCCCTTTCGATAGTGTTGGAGGTGTGATTGCGTGTTCCCTGCTCTCTCCAGATAAGTATACGTCCAGAATCGCTCGTCAAACTAAATCGGCTCTCATCCGCAAAGAGAACTCGACCCCATTGCTGATGTGTCCAGTTCTTGTGTTCCTGGAACCACAAAAACCGCCGTCTCCGATGAGCAGGCTTTTATGGCACACACCGTACGGGTCGTCGTGCAAATAGACTACCTTTGTGCAGCCGCCTGGCCAGGGTAAAACTCGATAATGGACGTCCAGTTGTCTGTTGCATGTGCCTTGCGATTTCTTCCGCTGTCTGCCGTTTGTCTCTTCTTGCCTGTAGGTCAATATACCGGTCGTCCGCCGCCGTGTTTGCTGATGGACTACAATGCTCTCCAAGCTCGTGAAACGATGCTGTGAGCGATCCCGAATTCCTCGGCCACACTAATCACACTTCGACCTTCTTCCAACGTCCCAATGACGCAACCTTGGGTAAAGTCATCCAGATGTCGTCAACTGGATTGCCTGTTGGACATATCACACGGTGGCAGCAACTCGACATCGTTCAAACCGATGTACACCGTGGAATTGCTGAGCGTACACCGCCCGTGTGTTTTATAACCTTCCGACACCCACCCCCTCCCCCTACGTCATGCTGCATATATGCGCATGCCCTACCGTACCGGACCCTAGTCTATCTCCTGAGTGGTATTTCGGTCTGTTTTGCCTGCTCGTTCCGCTGTTATGCTAATTTTTCCTCTTCGTCCTTAATTTTTGCACGCCAGTGTACAATGACTTCAAATTATTATTAGACTGCAAATCCTATAGTTTTAGCTACAAATTCTTCTTGCCATCACCAAACGTAAAACTGAATGGGTCCTGCAATGGCTGTAATGGTTTTCCGTTCACCAAAACGTGTTTCAAACTCAGCTTTCAATGAATTAATACCTGGGACATAGTGCTCAACATCAAAACCAAACTTATCAGACATATTCTGCATATACATTATTTACATGATGGAAAGCGCAAAAATTAAAATGACAAAAAAAAAAAATAAAAAAAAAATTACTGCGGTCCGGATCACGGCTTCCCGCGGCGGGCCATGCTTGTAATTGCGTTGGAGAGATGTTTAGAGAGATTAGCTTACTGATTAATGATAATTTCTTTCACGTTGAATATTGCGCCTCGTTGGTGACGGTGAAATCCGTTGCTTTTTGAAGATTTCATAAGTCTTCAGAAGTATTCTGTATTACCGAGAGTCTGTTGCACTTCCCTGTAAAAGTACTAGATGATTAGATACATGCGAAGTGTCTTGATGTGCTGACTTGAATACCCATCGAGACCAATAAAAACGTTAATTTGTAAATACAAGACTTATTATTTATATGTGGTAGTTATATACTTTAGGGCCTAAGCTTTCCATAAGTGCTTAGTTAAGCTTTCCATAAGTGCTTAGTTAAGCTTTCCATAAGTGCTTAGTTAAGCTTTCCATAAGTGCTTAGTTAAGCTTTCCATAAGTGCTTAGTTAAGCTTTCCATAAGTGCTTAGTTAAGCTATCCGGAACATGACTTAACGGTACGGAACATTCCAGTGTGAAGAGTATTCACATTTAAATAACGTTTATGTTTTAGTAAGACTATTTAACATGTGATCTTCCATTGTGTTTAAAAATAAAAATCTTCAATGCATGTATTAACCCCGTATTTACGTGGGAGATGTGAAACGTGGAATATCACAGAAAGACAATGTGAAAAAATAAGAGTATCGGTAAGAAAGTTAGAGAGAAGAATGTTTCGAATAACAAGAAGAGACAGAGTTAGAAATGAACTTATAAGAGAAAGAACAAGAATAATAGATATCATAAAAATAATAAAATAATCAGAATGAAGATGGGCTGAACATGTTGGAAGGCTGAAAGATGAAAGGTGGACACGATTAATAGCAGAATGGCAACCTAGAGATGGAAAGAGAGGAATGGGGCGCAGAGAACAAGAGGGATCATCTTCAGAAATTTAGAGGTGCTAAATGGTGGACTGTGCTAAGAATCGAGGAAGCTGGTAAAGACTGAGAAAGGCCTATACCCTTCAGTGGGTGCCAACAGTCTAAGAAGAGGTGTTGTGGTGTAACATAGATTTTGACTGCAACCCAAATACGCTTAAAGCATAACAGAGTTGCTGACCACATAACGAATTAAGATAGAAACGGAGGACCACATGAAAAAGAAGAGCAAAAATTCATGTGTGTATTATGAACATCTATTACATCAGAGAGATTGGTTTTGAATCCTAAAACTCAGCCTTCGGATAAAGAAGACATGTATTTAACTTTATACTTTGTCCAAAGTAATTACCTGATGTGCCTACATTCTGAACACTCCAAACATTTCCGATCTACATATTCCAAAATAGTCTATTGCAGATTTGGAGATTTAAAGAGAATGGACCCAAAGTATCTATCAAAATAACCGTCTTTAAAGTTCAACAGGTGTGTAAAGTAGTTACTATCAAATCTAGGTCATGTTAATGAAATAATACGTATAAAGATATAGGATTCACTAATAAAAGTGTAATCCGAATTAATGTGAAATAAAAAAACTACCTGAAAATGAAATGAATGAAAAATTAACATTTTTTCTTAATTTTTTAAACATCTTTTCCAATTTAGAAATTGTTATGTAGAAAGCATCTCATGGGCCACTGAAAAACAGCTCCGGCGGCTCCTAATGTCCCACGGAACAGGGTTTCCAGACCATTTGTAGCGCTTTAGCTTTTAATTAGTTGTACTTCACATTATTAAATAAGTATCTAGCAGGCAAATGCCCTTAGAGAGTTTTGTTTAACATATTATGGCCTACCTACATCAGAGGTGATACACATAACAAAACTATAAGATGCAGAGATAAGATTCGTCGGTATAGAACAGTCGATTTCGGAGTGGGCATTTGTGCATTCGACTCCCATCACCGCACCGGCAAAATAGAAGCTTTACTTTGGCAATAAATAGATTAACACTTCTTGAAAGCCTACGTACATACTACGGGCAGGTAGAAAGAATAAGCCAAATGAGTTACCGGAACGTCTTCATTTATTCTTACCTCACGCGAAGTTCAAATGAGTGTCCGAATATCTTTCTCCGGCATCAACACAGATCTCAATAGTATTACGACAGTAATACTTATTTGTCGATCACACACATATCAAACAGCCTTTGATTCTTTCACAACATCAACGCTTTGTAATCTACCCGCAATCTCTATCCATATCCACTAAACAGATCCCTACCCTATAAATCTACATTTCTCTCCACCATTCAGTGCCGCATTTTTTATGTTGCTCTTTGCACTGTCAGTGTTGCCAAAATAAACAAGCTATTCGGAAAAGTAATGTGCCATTCAGTTCGAAAATGTTTACCCAAGAAGGAACGTAATTCACATGAGAGAACAGAAGCTCAAAAGGAAGGTTATTTAGTTGTTTACGTCACACCCTGCTCTATCCCAAGACAGACACGGATGTCCATCATGCCACGGAACAAATATAAAATATCGTTTATGTTATTTTTTTTTAATGGGCGCAAATTTGTCTTGGGCGGAAGTTACTTTCGCCAAGTGTCTGACTAGATCTTTGTATTAAAATAACTGATCTCCTCTTCAACATCGCAGCTTTGGAGCCTATAATGCACATTACTAGCTGTAGACTGATTGAACTGGTGTCAGACAACGATTGGTTTGGGTAGAACTTAACTTTCCATCCTAGGTTTCCGTTTCTGCCAATAGGACACCATTTTTTGTAGATAAATGTAAGCATGAGAACTTTTCCTGACATTGTCCAATTTCCGTCCTTCCTGCAGAAGACAGAGTTGGAAACGGGTCAAAAATTTCGGACCGGACATCCCATAACTGATCCGGACCAGTAACTGACCCCGACAAATCTGTTTTGAACTATAAATTCGAAACTCAATTTATATTATAACGAAGTAAATTTCTCCGTCATTTTTGGTCTACGCCGGGATTCGAACCCGGGTCCACTCATTCCGGAATAAGTTGCTCTACCAATTAAGCTACGCGGACATGTATTCAGATTCCTATCTGCCTTTATGTCATGTGCGTCCTGCTGGCAGGTACGTCACATCTCCTGGTACGTTACATCATCTCCCCCTTATTTTTTTTTTTTTCGAAGTGCTGGAGAAAGGATTCTCTTATTTTTCCTATCTCGCGGTGTGGAAATAACATCACACCAATGCGAGATTTTGAACGGTCGGGTCATCCGGATAGTTCGGGCGCCATTATAACGAAGTAAATTTCTCCGTCATTTTTGGTCTACGCCGGGATCACTCATTCCGGAATAAGTTGCTCTACCAATTAAGCTACGCGGACATGTATTCTGATTCCTATCTGCCTTTATGTCATGTGCGTCCTGCTGGCAGGTACGTCACATCTCCTAGTACGTTACAATATATATGTACATATAAACGTAATATGTATATTCATCCCAATAACTGCTTGACATTTAATAACTGATTTCCTTTTTTAATAATAAAATTTGGTTACTTGCTCAATTTTAGTGCCATTTTTAGTGCCACTATTTTGCGTAATCCAGAAGTAATGGCTGACTATTACCGTGACCATGAAGTATATTACAAATGGGAATCATTATTAACGATTACACAAATGCATTTTTAATGTGTTTAGATTGTTCACTCCTTCCACGCTTTGATGAAGGTGCGCATACTTTCATATGGCCCGTTAGATTTTTGGTTCTATAATCTTTTATTACACCATCGACATCTTTCTTTGTAATTATACACTTTTCACATTTTGAAAAACAAGCAAGACCAAACACAGAATTATTCACCGGTTCCTTAATGAGACGAAACAATTTCCAGCATTCACTCTTCTCCTTGTGGTTTTCAACAAGAACGTATTTGTTGGCCCCGACGCCTTTCTCAACCTCCTTAATATTAAATCCATCCATATCAACAAATAAGGAGTTAATTTCGACATGACATGTCATGGGAACGGGATGTTAGCACATCAATCGAAAACCTCTGAATGCTCAATGTAAAAGATGTGATGTAAAAAGTAACTCTTAGTCATACAGTGAACTTCGCACGGAGAGAGTGAATCAGCTGAGAAGCAGGCGAATGGCGTTTGCCTGTACCTTGCCCTGGATAATCTCATTGTAAAAGAACGCAAAGGAAGAATCTTTTTACGGTATGGAGTCGGTGTGTTGTCTGACGTTGTTCGGTGAAAATCTTCGCTGCTTTAAGAAAGAGACGACAATATGTTTGCATGGAAAATCATTATTCACTCCGTGGCCACCAGTATCGACTACAGGATTCCAGGAAGCGCATTTTTCTTTGAAATATATTTTTCTCTTTTCCAAAATAAAACGGGAATAAAATCGGGTCAAAATCGGGTCAAAATCGGGTCAGAAACTCCTTGAACCGACCCGTTGTTCCCGCAAGAAATTGTCGACCGGTTGACCCATGGCCCGTTTCCATCTCTGGCAGCAGTCCATCGCAGAGACTCATCCAAATATCGATACAATTCCACTGATGAAAAGGAACCAATGGTTTCGTGGAAGAAATCGGTTGTACGGTGTCAACTGCCACCCATCACATCATTTTGATGCCGGTATGTTTAATACGCTTCATAATGCATACAGTATTCTGCATATCTCTCATACCACAGTTTTGTGATCGCTATTGTATGAATGGTGTACTACAAATATTTTGCTTCTGCTTCTCCGTCTTCAAACTTTAGCCAAGCAACTGCTTGTTAGCTCTATTTTTGGAACCAAGCATGCAGTACTCGTATGCAGATACTTTCTTACAGCCAAATTTGGGAAAAATCGATTTTTGAGAGGTATCTGGTAAGAGAGAAATACCTTCCAGAAATTTTAAGGAGATGTGAGGAAAACAAGAGCAAATAAAAAACATGAAAAAGTTGGTATCTTCCCAACGAAATGTATCATTCACGCATCTGAAGTCGCCATTCTGTTAAGTCAGAAGGATATTTGAGAAAATACAGTTTTTAATAATTGAACAACCTTCTATGACAACACAATTGTGCCACTAAGGCCAATGAAATGTTTTAAAGGAAAATTTGTGTTTTTTGAGTGCTATCACACTGAGAATTATTGCAAATGAACGAAGTCTTAATTGTATACTGTATATTATTAGGAAGCAACTTTCTATTTATTTCTCTTTTCAAAACAGCGCTTATTTTTGCTTGGGTTTTAAAGACCACCGTGAGCAACTCAATATGTTATAAGGAGGCGCCCGTCCTTAATTTAAGGCCACTGGTTCCAAGGAATGCGGAGAGCCAGTGCCGTAAGTGAAACAGAACATCCATGACTCACCAGAATTTCGACCCGGATCCTTCTCAGATGAATAGTCAGAAGCCAGCGTTTAGATTATTCTGTCTTCGCGCCGGCGAAATCGTTTCATTTCAAACAAGCTGTTTTCGCCGAAAGCGAGGTGGTTTTTACAGCTGCTGACCTTAAAAAAAGTACAACAGCACATGTCTATGAAAAGTTGTATGCAGCCGTGGATACAGCATAAAATTAAAACAATGCATAAACCTCTGTTTCATATCGCTCAAATACGCTGAGACATTTTATGTTATATACAAGATGATATAGCTAAGCTGTGATTCACTTATGAAATGTTATCAGGCTCTTATTATAAAGTTTCAGCAATGATCTGCCTATCTTAGAAATCCTGTTTTCTTGATATGAACTATATAACTGTCATCGTAATTTAAATTTGGAACTGGTACCCTCGGTTAGAATCATCTATATACTTTCAAAATAACTTCTTGATTGTCGAGAAATCTTGTGACTGTACAAATCCTGGATAGGATATTTGTTTGTTCTTACCACTTTGATTCTCACTCTTTGTTTCTTGAAATCGGCGCCTCTAAGTTAGGATTAAACGAATGATTCATCGTGGAAGCATTTAAAACTCGAAGCATGTAATGTAAGAATAAATTAAAATGTAGATAAAGTTTTAAACCTAGAGTGTAGGAAAAATTAATATCAACTCATTAGATTTCGGCTCTTTCTCTCGGCTTTTGCTCAGAACGTCTGTGTTATTTTATATTTCTTAACCAAAAGCTGTATGCACAAAACGCTGATATTATTAAAATGCTATTCAATTTAAACCTAGTGGTTGTTAGAGAACGCTGAAATATTTATTGATACAACTGATTAGCATTTGTTGTTAGCAAACCCCTTTTCCGTCCTCCAAGTTTTCCACACGATTTATTCTACCCTTTCATCCCAGAGGGTGGTGGTTTTGGTAGGATACTTACATTCCACTACATAATAATCTGCATCTATTGCAGTGTGAATGGTGTAAGATCAATTGTACTGAAAGTGATTGAAGAAAGGTTATAATTTTCAGAATAGTCCCGAAACTTCGTGGAATTCTGATTTTGGGTTAGTAAAAGTTTTTGGAGATGTAAGAAATGTAGATATATTCCCCTGAATGGCCACTAAAATGAACACAGAGGAATGCGAGAAGACAAACACTAAACTTACACGAATTGTCGGTGAACACAGATCAACAGTTGGACGTCAGTTAAAACCCTTTAAGCGGCTGATGTACCAGAAACAATTGATGCCCCACATTTTCTTAGCTTCCCGAAGAGTAATGTTCATACAGCGGCTGAGTTTCAGTTTTCAAAATCGCTTTATTGTTAACAAAAGAGGTAAGAGACGAACAGTATATGGACGTTTCAAATAAAATCATACAGACTGCTAAAACACAATGATATGATATTTACACTGAGGTGAATAATGTTGGAAAGCTATGGCAAAACAATTTGTTTCCCCCTCCCGTCTCAACAGTACCGACCATAAACCTGTCAAAGCCACACATCAACACTGCCCACCATAACTCTGGTGCTACGAGCTCACTTCTAGTCTTTTGTTCTCTGCTCCATAACTCTAGGCATGATGGAAAAGGGCAAGTACCTCTGTCACGAGCATCATGGCACTGAGTCGGAACAAGTGACTTAAACATCTTCTCTCTTCTTTCCTAGGATCGTAGCCATTATTACAGCCTTTTCAGCAGGTTATCACTCCGAAAGGATTAGTGTTAATCATCCCTATAAATGACCACTTTGAATAAGAAAGCTAAGGGAAAAGCAAAGCTTTGTGATGCCCAAGTTTACTTCCAACTGCGTGCGGCCCACTTATTAGACAGCAAATGTATTCGCTCGAGCTAGTTTCAGCCCATTTTGCTAATCCCGAGTTAACTCGTTCCAGCCGTTAAAGGGTTAAGGAAACTGGAAAAATTGGGAGAAACTCGAAGTGGAGAAACTGGCAAATGCAGAAAAAAAGCATATCAGAGGAAAGGTTTAATACTAATCGCCTTCTTCGTAAATGTTTTTCCAGAAGGGACTTTCCTTCTCTGAAAACTTACTAAACCAGTTCAAGGACACATCTAGCACAGATACCACTGGTAGAACTGTGCAAGACTTGCTTGCTCAGCTGTAGCGTGTGGGGGTACGAGCTTGCAACTTTAGGAAACTTAAATGCTAGGCCAATCCTAAGATGGGACGGCAAGTATCAGTGAATGGTTTAATGGAGTAAATACGAAATTCAAACAGGAAAAGCCAAGAACTTTATACACACACACACACACTGGTAGTATTTAAAAGAATTTGTAGAAAGAAAGAGGCTTTATTTTCAGAAAACTTAGCGTCCTATCAAAAATACGTTGGTATATTGTTTATCGTTCGTCATCAGCAGTGATTGAAGAGCAACGCACAATAAAAGATGTTTGTTTTGCGCTTAAAGGACTCAAATTTTACGACGTTTATGGAGAATCTGGTTACAAGAATGACTTCACCCGAAAGGAAAACATCAAATTGACAAAGACTATACACCAATTATGTATAAAAAAGTTAAACTATACAAATAATCCGATTTCTTGGTGATGATTCCAAGCTTTCCCATATCAACCAGATGGCTTTTTCAAGGAAGTTAAACACAAACTGCAATCTGAATAGAAACTTCAACCTATTTATCGTCAAGTCAGGTCACCGCGTTCAAATTGTTAAAGCGTTCTACTATACAGATTACAGTTTCTGTCAAACTTCCTTGAAACAAAACATCTGGTTGATGTGCGAAAGCTTGGAAACGTTCGCCAATAAATCGGATTATTAGTATAGTTTTACTGTTTTCTAGGAAAACATCAGTTCACAGTTATTCGTGACCCCTTGAAAGGGAAAGATTAGTTTACATTTATTCGAGCTCCTCAAGAAATACGTTGGTTTTCATTTATTCGACCCCCCCCGCCCCCCAAAAAATACAACTTCTAGGTCACGCTACGCCTATGGCTGCTTGAAATGGTCATCAAATCATGTCATCTAATTTAGAAGACAATGCTGACACCCAAACAGCGAAAAGCACCTGTTACATGAGTCAAACAGTGTCAGTACAGGTCTAAAGAAAATTGGAAAAAAGATTTCATTAGTGACGAAACATACGTTAATCTAAGTTATAGTAATTATCATCGAGTTTTTCGAAGTTCCGTTGAATCCCTTCTTGTTTACAGTATTATTATGACGGTCACGTTTCCAACAAGTTTGATGGTCTGGATATATTCTTAACCAAATTGCATTCACAGGTTTTGAATGCCAAAGTTTACCAATAGGTTGTTCAAAATGTTGCTTTCTGGAAAGGAGCTACTCAACAACAGATAATTTATCTTTCATGGTGACTCTTTCTTGTCGTAGAACAATGTTCGTTAAAGCATGTTTGCCACAATAACGAAGTAAATTTTTCCGTCATTTTTGTCCACGCCGAGGCTCGAACCCTGGTCCCCTCATTCCGGAATAAGTAGCTCTACCAATTGAACTACGCGGACGTTCGTTCTGACTTCTATCTGCCTTTACGTCGTGTGCGTCCTGCTGGGCAGGCACGTCACACACACACACACACACACACACACACACACACACACCGAAAGAGGGACGGGGGCATGGCCCACGGGTCAGCCGTGACCATGAATCGTTGCAGGCAGCCATCCGCTGTAGAACGTGCACTTGAGAACTCCCAGTCAATCTGGTGTGTGGAATGCAACGTCACACACATTTATTTTTCGAAGCGCTGGAGAAGGTATTCTCTTATTTTTCTTATCTTGCAGTCTGGAAAGAACATCACACCATTGCAAAATATTGAACGGCTGGGTCATCCGGAAAGTTCGGGTGCCATTATAACGAAGTAAATTTCTCCGTCATTTTTGTCCACGCCGGGGCTCGAACCCGGTTCCCCTCATTCCGGAATAAGTCGCTCTACCAATTGAGCTACGCGGACACTCGTTCTGACTGCTATCTGCCTTTATGTCGTGTGCATCCTGCTGGGCAGGCATGTCACACCACGAAATTCACCGTTTTATAAACCGTATAGAAGACATGTGGATGCAATTGAAAAAAAGAACCTCAAGTAAAAAATCCTCACACAATCACGAAAAAAAAAACGGAAATGGTGTGGGCAGTGATTATAGTGTGACGTCACAAAATACCAGAAGAAATATTAAAAAATCTTGTGTTCTCCATACCAAAACTTTGCGAAGCTGTTATTTCTTCACTGTGAGATAAACATAAAATGCTAAATAAAAGTTTAGGTAAGAAGAAAGCTAGATTTTTTTAATTTGCCATTAGATGCTATTATTTTGTTCTTTAGTACCGTATATTCGAATATTTTAATTTTTTCTAACAACTATCCTAGGTAGTACAGCCTTGTAATTTACCGTAGCCTCAACACTGAGCCATCGCCTTGTAGGAATAGAAGACTGTGGCTCATTGTTCGGCCTACATTAGTTTTTATTTATCGGGGGTTCAAACTACCGCATTGAGCAACTCAGTGGGATATAAGCAGTCGTCTGTCCTTAATTTAGGGCCACTGGTTCTAGGGAAGGGAGAGAGTCAGTGGCGTAAGAAGCCATTGCCTAGACCACTGTACCACTGGGCAGCTATGTTAAATTGCAAGGTTGTGTGCTACCTGGAATTACTTTTAAATCTATAAGAAACTAGTAGTTTCAATCCCTTATTTATTAGTGTAAATATCAACGCAATGGGCGCATGCTTTACATCACATGAGTGCTTCCGAAACAATAAATACGTAAAGGAATTTCTGTTCTGTTTATTCTGAGTTTTATATCGTGTCTAATAACGTTCATACCCTTGAAAAAGCCGTCCGGTAGACGCGAAAGCTTGGTGTTATGTAAATATGTTTTTCTACACAAATAAATAATGGATTGAAACTACTAGTTTCTTATAGATTTAGGTACAGGTGTATTTTCTCTTTTGAGCTATTAATTTTAAATTGAATAACGCCCTAATAATACCAGCTTCTTTGTACACATAACTTCTGGTTACGAAATATAAGTTTGTTTACTTGGGATTTCTAGGCAAAAATGTCACAGTCCGACGAGTTGTTACTAGTTTATCCAAATCATTTCAAGTCAGGATAAACAATATAATGTTTTGTTGGTATAGATGGTATTACGTGTAATGAAGTTCTTTATTTGTGGATGGACTATTTTTATTATTGAATGCGATATATTTTAACACTGAAAAGGCATTTCTTCAAAACCGTTTTGAATAGTATAAACTCTTTTGAATTTTTAAGATATTTAAAAATGTTTGGGAATCTTTAAAAGAATTTTCACAAAGTAGTTTTGTTGAAATGAGTTTTATTAACTCCTATGATTCTTGTTTATAATTATAATTATAAAATGCGTGACAATTCATATAGCATATTGGATTTTTAACCTTTCACAACACTTTTTATCTCCAAAAAACGGTTAAGTGCTTTTAATTTCTTAACCTAATATCTAACCTAAAAAGTGTAAATTATTTTTTATTCATAATTTAAATTGCACGTCGGCGATTTATTAAATTTTATTAAATTATTGTAAATAAATTCAAGACTTCGGGTAATCCTGTAACAGAAAAAACCCATCATAAATCGGTATTTTAAAAAATACGGTAAATCGGATTTTATTCATCCTCTTTTACAGAACCATCAATACATATCCCTAAAATTCTTAGGCAAATAAATTTTGCTCATTGATTCGCCTTCCGCAAATCTTTGATCTTTTCATTTCTTTTATTAAACAGTGCACTACGAATAAAATGAATGTTATTCTTAATATGAAGGAAAATAAACTATTTTGAAAGAAAAAGTTTGATTCATATGCTTGACCATCAAATGGAAACTGCAAAAATGGTCCTCTGAATTACGTCAATTATTCCTTGGATATAACTCCATTTACTTATAAGTTTCGAAAAGCTTGACCTGCGATGAATTCGCTTTTCGATGATTTCATTTTTCGATTACTTCGCTTTCGATATGTTCGATGAATGCTCCTGGAGCCCTTAAAGCTGGTAAATGCAGTAAAGATGATATGCAAAAAACTCGACTTATAGTGAATCTCCAAACAATGGTTTCATTTACGTTCAGACGACTTGCACGCCAGAAAGACAAAAGAAAACTACTTACACGTTGTGAAATAATCGAACTAGCTTAAAATCACGAAACAAGGTTTCTTTTATGATGAACATATAACAATTAACTAACGTTGATTTGACAGAAGCTCACGCGAGGAGAAAATATCTCTCACAGCGATTGACACCAGATAACAGAAAAATGCGACACCTGAAGTAATACGCGTAGTATGTGGCACAGCAGTCATTGAATATTAAGGGTTCCCCTTGTCTTTTGATGAGGTCAAAATTATGTATTAGCTTTTTAACATTCACATATTTAAACATCAACTTCACTATTCCTAAAGAATAAGTAGAAGGCATCCTGCGTGTTTTAAGGACGACGAAGCAGCTTAAACACTTCCATCTGCTTCCCTCTCCCCACACACACTTCGGTTTAGTTTCCTAGATCTGTGCAAAGCTAAAAGAGAGGCATTACAGTTTTCAAGAACAATTTGCCATTATGTCTTAAGAAAAATTATTTAATCAATGCATGCTGCATGTCCTTACTTAGGGATAAGAGATATGGATCTTAACTTAAAAAGACATACTGTGCCTGTAGGCAACACATCAAAGAAACATGGATATATACGTTTTTGGAATAACAAAAAGAAGGTAAGAAAAAAACCTAACGGATCAGGAAAATGACAAGAGAGGGCGGTATCATGATCAAAGTAAAGGCCCTCAAGTGGCTATGGGATTGCAGTTATTAATCGTCTGTGAATTGCCTTCATCCCACTCGTTGTGAACAGACGAAGCTGATTTTAGTTACATTGCTCTTAACGCCCGTAATTGCCAAACATGGGCACAGCATAATACACATGCCTACAGCCTCTGCCTCTGTCATAATCCACATGCCTACAGCCATGCCTCTGTCGGTGAACCTTTGAATTCACCACAAGTTGCGATGCTGTGTGGATTCACTGAATACGTCATTTTTGGGCCTTTTTTATTTGAGAAACCGTTCCCCAGAAACGACTCGAAGACTTACCCAGTAAATAACGAAGGCTACTTGAATCAGCTGCTTAAAAAACGTGATGCCATGTTTGCAAGAACAAATCTTTTGTACACAGTCACGTTTATAAAGAATATTGAGCCGGATCATGTCGCATCTCTAGTGAAGAATTTTCTTGTCACCACGTATAGTACAGAAATATTAATTAGCAAGCACTGCAACATCTCGTGGACACCTCGGTCTTCAGATCTTATATATTGTGGTGCTCTTTAAAGTCTAGAGTTTACCAGACGAGACCTAAAGGAAACAACTCGCCGGTAAGTCTGTTGCATTCACCCAGACATGCTATGTATATTCAGCTGTCATTGGAGTTGGTACACACTTTAATGCTTGTGGTGGAGGACATGTTGAAAATTGCTGTTGTGAGAGTGTCCCCAAATTTATGCAACGAATTTATTTTCATTAGTTTTCTCTGCATTTACAAACTGTTTAGACGTTATGGCTCTCTGTCGGTGAATATTTGAACCAATACGTTTTCCGTTGAGAAACAAAATCCCCCTGATAGCTGATGCTTTTTTTATGCCAACCGCACTGTAATACACGGATTTGATGCTTATTTATTCTTTTGTATAATATCTGCAACAATCGGATACAAGTTTTGGCTTGCATTTCGTCTTTATCAGTTCCACGTGGTATGTCCGCCGGTAGTCCAGAATGATTTGTTAAAATAAATTTTGTTTTGTGTCTTTCATTCGCGGTTTTTATTAACACCCTGTATATGCAAGTTATTCTAGAAGACTTTAGACTAACTCTACATGCTTTAACCTTACGTTTTTTAAGAGGTAGGTGTCCTAATTCACGCTTCCGCGTCCAGCTCCAAAACCTAAATTTATGCTACTGTACTGCATAACTAACACCTAACACTTTAGATATATTGCATGCTGTTTTTATTCTTTGGCTGGCCTTTGATTGACTAGCATTGTTCCCACAGAAACATACAAACGTAGAAGTTGAGACGTTCTGGAAGTACAATGGAAGATAGCTAAGATTTACATAAGAGTCAGTAAACAAAAATGGAAATGTTAAAACAGATATTATACAGTACTTTACAATTTTTAGCTCATTGTTTTCAATTTCAGATGTCTTCGCCTTTACATTTTTAGAAAGAACTGAAATCTGCAACATGCGGTGCATTGAATGCAGCAATAAAATAATTTCCACATATTTCTTAACTCGTAAGACCAGAAGAGTAACTTCTTTTAATTTTTGAACACATGTCAACTAATCATTTGTTTGAAGTATTTGAAATCCAATCCAATTCGTTTCGTCATTTCGATATAATTTTCCATCAAACTTAATTTTATATGAGTCAGAATTCTGCGAAATACTTGAATTCAGAAACAGAACTCTTCTACTAGTGGTAGATCATATTTTATTAACTGCTGCATTTAATCTTTGGTTTTGGAAAGGTTTTACATGACACGCTGGTGTAACACCCCCTAAGTGCAATATTAAAAATATTCAAGACATCTTATTACGTTTCTATCGTGGCGTGTAAAGGATGTTGTTTTTTTACCTTTTTTATTCTGTCCATACGGTTTGAAAAATGAATCACAAACCCTCTTAACCATTAGAACATTTATTAAATCTCACTATGCTTTCTGCTTTTATCAAGACTATTTAAATTGTCTTCTGTTATTAGGGTTACATTCAGATAGGTATTTCACAGGTCACCTATAAATTATTTCCAATGTGTCATCTTGCTTCCCTGAAAGCCTTTAATTAATTAAAAGAAATAATCTTTGAAAACAGTTTACTGATTGCAAAACATTCATCTAAATTCGGAAAACTGAACATTATTTAGGAATCAAAAGAGCAACAATTATAGATAAGTAGAATTATACAAATTTTGAACATGAGAATCCGCATTGTTGTAAATATGACATGGATGTTAAGTCAGATAGTATCCGAAAACTTGAAACTTTCGTCGTTCTGGAGCGGGAATCGAATCCGCGTCTCCCGGATAGCACCCGAGTATGATAACCACTACACCACCCAGAAAGACTAAGTCTCACGTTTCCTATTAATTTGAATATAACCATCACAGGATTCGCTAGTCGAAGCAACCGGCATTCATGTTTAGCGAATCTGAATGTTAAGAATCCAATTCCGTAATTGCCCGGAGGAGCAGATAAATCATGAATGAAATTCATGATTTATCTGAATTATTCAAGTAAAAATATTTTATAAGAAACACTATGCGCATTAATATTTATATGCAAGACTAACAAATCAAATAATAGTAAAAGAAAATGTATACATAGGTAGACATAATATTATTTTTTTCTGCAGGCTGAAAAAAGCGAAATTTCTTTCTAAATTGCGTTTGTTTAGCGAAACATCATTGCCCTGAGAAAAGTGCCAAACATGCAAATGAAAGAACGTAATAAAACCCTTAGAACTTATTTTTACAAAACGAGCTGCAGTATTTATACCAAAAGTTGAAAATAGCACGTCTGGACTACACGAAATATAAACAGGACATCTGTCCTTCCAAAGTAATGCGAAATAAAGCAATAAATAATCCCTTAGCATGATGACGAGTTTTACTTTTCCTAGATGTAATTTCTGTTTCCTAAAGAAACCTTTAGATAAAAGATTTCAGTAAACTCTAACCAATTTCCAAATGTACTTGTAGTACAGAAAAGCTGAAGTGTCCGTACCCAAAAACACTGCATCAGGAAATTGCTTGGCACAAATCCATGGAACCAAAGTAAAAGCAGAAATCGCATTGAAAAAGCGTTAGGTACAAGTTTGTATCGCGATTCATCAATACAATTTTGCTAACAAATGCCATAATAACAATGCTATTTATTTTAGCACGATTAAATTATTTTGTGAGAGTAGATTATTTTAGTAGAAGTAAATAATATTTTTCTAGCGATATATCATTGTTAAAGAGCATGTATTACTTTTAAAATAATTTATAAAACATATGAAACTTAAATACACGCGTACATGCAAATATTTTTCTTTCAAGGCATTAACCTATCTTCTGTATGAAGAAACATGATTATTTTTAACTTTATATCGAATTAGTCAAATTCAATATTAAAACAGTCAAATTCAATATTTTGCTAATAAGGGCCTTTATAATTACAGTATAAATTAGAGTACATATGACAGTATCACCACGCAATAAATAAAATAGATGCCAAAAACCAGCTTTGTTTCAGTAGAAATAATAATATAAATGTCCATGTATTAAAAACACTTATATAAGCGCACTTACTCAATATTTAATATGATCTAACCCGTCAGCAAAAGAGGGATACGCTATTTTTTTGTCATGCAGAAATACTATACTGTGCAATTTAATTGGGACAAAGTAAAAAATCACTCTTTTTTCCAAAACTATGCCTCTATACCATTCTATGCCTTGATATAAACTGATAAATACCTGTATAGTATGAAGTATGTCCTCCTTTAGCAGAAATGGCCTCTTGAATTCGTTTTGGCATTGACTCCACTAATTGAGTGCACATATTTTTGACTTCATAATCGTGGAACCACACTTTTATAGCATTCGTTATCATGCGTTCTTTGGTTGTACAGTCCATTTCACCTAAACGTCTCTTCAAAATATTCCACAAGTTTTCTATGGGATTTAAGTCTGGTGAATTTCCAGGCCAATCAAGCAAATGAATTTGATTTTCCAGCATGAAATTCTTGAACAATTTCGAATTGTGACATGGGGGAAATGTCCCGTCAAAAAGTTTCAAGAATGGAACAATCCTACGTTGTAATATTTCTACGTACTTGGCTGAATTCAACATATCTTGAACAGGAACTAAGCTTCCAGTGTCATTTGATGTGAAAATCCCCCAAAACATCTGTTACAGAGGGTGTTTTACAGTTTGTTTGACATGCTCAGGTCTTAAGGGTTCACAGTTGCTTCGTCTAACGACATTTACTTGGTAACCCTGCACAAATAAATGAGTTTCATCACTGAAAATTACCTTTTTCTAGTCGTCAGCAGTCCATGATTTATATCTTTTGGCCCATGCTAAATGTTTTACCTTCATTTTCGCATTCAAATATTGTTTTTTCGTTGGTCTTCTTGCCTTCCGGCCAACTTCCAGAAGCCTACGGCGTACAGTTGAATCACTAACATCACAACCACTAGCCAATAAATCTCTTTGAAGCTCGGTGCTTGTTTTTGTTTTTTTAGGATTCATTTTACTAATTCTGATTAGATATTTATCGGTTCGTGGAGTCGTTTTTCGTTTTCTTCCACATTTACTTCTCCTTTTTGGAGACGATGCTCCAGATGCATTGTATCGCGTAAGCAGTCTTGATACACTTGACTTGCCTACACCAACTACAGAAGCGATATCTCGCACTGTCATGGAAGTGTGATCCTTCAGAGCAATTATGTTTTCACGCTTCCTTGGGTAAATATCAATTTTTCAGTACACGAAAGCAACACGTACTCACAGAGAGCAAAAACTAACATCCACCTGTCACACACGAAAGCTCACAACTGAAGCGCCTATTTCCTGTTTAAAACCGGTCAAACCATATTCTTACTATCAAGTTCAAACAGTCACACCACCTCACAGCTGATAAAACCGGTTTACGTGGGTTTCCGACATCAACTGGCGATCACATTACAATTCTGAGAATAAAATAGCTTGTCCCAATTAATTTGCACGGTATAGTAACATACATTTTATAATAATTCTATGGAATTTATGGATCCAAAATCCTTTGTTAGACTTGAATGGAAAAAATTAAATACAGTGCATTAGGTAAATGAATTAACTTGATACACTTGGGAAACCAAATGAAGGGCATTTTGTTACCTGAATATGGTGCACATAATAATTCTTTCTCTCTCACTTTTTTTTGCGGGGGGGGGGAGGTTGTCGACATTAATCACTTTTTTTGCGGGGGGGGGGTTGTCGACATTAATCACTTTTTTTGCGGGGGGGGAGGTTGTCGACATTATTGTTTTACTCCTATTTATATTTTCGTCATCATTCTTATCTGATGACGAAAATATAAATAGGAGTAAAACAATATGCTGCATTTTTTCCTTATTCACATAGAGAAATATTGCGCAAATATTCCAACCTGGGCCGATCCCGGAACAATCATGAATAATGATAAGACGGGCCGGGCCGGGGCCTCAGAAAGGAACCTTTCTTCTTTTATAGTTGATAATGCTATCCATCTACGAGGCTGTTATAGTTGCTCAAAACGGAATTGTGTTTGTGTCTAAACTACTTTGCTTTTCTGTAAGGTGGAGTTGTAAATTAACAAATCGCTGACATTTTTTTATTTGTTTATTTTTTTCGTTTGGACTTTTAACTACTGCCCTGAGTAACTCAATGAGCTATAAGCAGTCATCTGTCCGTAATTTAGGGCATCCGGTTTCAGGGAAAGGAGAGAGCCAGTGCTGTATTACAAACACAACATCCATGCCTCACCAGGATTCGAACTCAGACCCATCTCGGACGAATGATCAGAAGCTAGCGCTTAGACCACTGTGTCTCTGGGGCTGCAGGTCCTACTGAACAAAAGCGGTTTTTTGGATATTATATGTTTCATTTCTTGCTATATCTATCCTTGTGACTGTTACATGTTATTTATGTGTTACTGTTAAGCATTCCGTATTAAAGTGATTGGTGTTGCAGCAAACAGTCTGTTAACACAAAGTTGAAACCTTAACAACATTTTAACTTTGAAGAACAATTTACCATTACATGTCTTTAAGGAAACGTGTTTGATTAATGCACCCTCCCAGTTCTTTCTTATGGATCAGGGACATGGACGTTAACTAAAACTGACATTCAGACAATTCAAAGGAGCATGAAGAACTTCGAGTAACCAATAAAAGCTGGAGAAGGAATTCATGGAACAGGAAAAGAACAAGAGTTGATGACATCTTAATCAAAGTAAAGAAAGACAATCTAGCGATCGTCTATCCTACGCCGTGACCCTGACCCCTCTCCCGGAACCAGGAGGGCCTGAATTAGCGGTGGAAAAATCTCTATATATTTTAATGCTCATAGAATTCGTTAATCCTTCTCCCATTAAGAAAAAGAAAAGCAAAAAAGGTTGATCTTCTTCCCTTGAGTGTCGTGCGTCGTGCAATACTGCTGTTAGCTTAGCTGAAAATTTCATTTCACGTATGGGTATAGAATAAAAGTGGGGAATTAGATCACGCTGAACCCCGAGATACTGCACATATCGAAAGTTTCTTTCTAATACTTGCATATAATCAAACGCATTTCCAACTAGTTTGCTGTCTGCTAGTTTTACCAAAAACAAAAGTCGCCCACGTACATTCATTTGTAATATTTAAAGGTCCTGAAGAGTCAAATTAATCTACACCTCTTAACTCTTGAACGACTGTAACGTTCTTACATCCAAACTACCACGACCGACCGAAAATGCCTCTCTAGAGTGAGTAGGATTTCCTACCACCACCTGTTTTTTTGATTTTACACGGCCTCTACGAGATTAGCAGAGATTACCGTCAATCACGATTGTTGCCGTTGAGGTGGTTCCACCTAAAATTTCTGCCTTGTGTTTCTAATTGTAAAACTTCTTTACATATTTTTTTCGCAACTGATGTATTCTAAAGGATGAAAATTTGCACATCGATAAAACTAACTTTATATTATAGCATGAGATGCTTAATACTTGCTAAAATATAGCCATAATTGTATTAAAATCAATAAATTTTCTTTGAGTGATGTTCAGACCTGTTAATAGATGGCGCGACCTGTACATTGATGATGTAAGTAGACAAGGAAATGTTGGATTGCTTAATTATATTTATGTTTAAGCAAGTATTAAGTATCCCATGCTGTAACTTAAAGTTAGTTTAATTTATCGATGTGAAAAATTCATCCTTGGAAAGAAAAGAGGTAAAGAAGTTTTACAATTGGAAACATAAGCCAGAGATTTTAGGTGGAACCACCTTAAACAAATAAGTAAAGCAGGTATTGGTGTCTCCATCGCATGCCTTCTCCGTTTAAGAATGAACTGATCGCCCCCGAGAAACGTCGGAAAGTCAGTGCAGATTAAGATTTTTTTTTTTGAGTGGAGATTAAATGACCACCGTGAGCAACTAAATGGGCTATATGCAAATGGCCCGTCCCTAATTTAGGGTCACTGGTTCCAGGGAAGGGAGATAGCCAGTGCCGTAAGACAAATACTACACCTATGCATCACCGGGATTCGAACCCGGATACCTTTTGGACAAATGATCAGAAGCCATCCCTTGGACCACTGCGTTACCGTTGCGGCCATCAAGATTACAGATCGGAAGTTTCGTGTGGTGATCGGGTACTAATCCTTCTTTTGTTAACTTGCAGAGGGGAAGGGCGAAATTCTGAAAGGAGCGACAGATAGTTTCAGGTGTTATGCTATTCTGAACGAGACAAGATTTCAAGCCCTTGATCGTTAAATGGTTATATAATCCAACGCCTAATCCATAATTCCATAAGAGAAATTATTTTTTAACTGATGTCAAAAATACATGGATGCCAGTTTTGTCGATGCTGTGGATCAAGAGAAATTTTCAGTAATGCTCTGGGTAATATTTGCAAGACCGAAAATGGGTTGTTCGGGTTCTAATCCTCTGTCCAGGAGATTGTTTCTAAAAAGAGGTTTCGTCCCTTGAACATCAACTAAATATAATTTCGGAAATAGTTGTCATGGTTTGGAGATGTGTAACCCGAACCTGGGATTTTAGTTGCTTTATAACTAATGTAACATATTGTTAAAGATATATGTTTTCAGAGAATTTTTCTTCAGGGAATCTAGCAGGGAGTTTTGTTTCATAATTGCACATGAAAGAGAAAGATTTTCCTTCTATTTAAGATAATTAAATTCAAAATTTTGATTATGACATGACCTATTGTGCGCCGCACACTTTGACCTATTCACATGGTTGTAGGGAGCATTTGCGACTACGCTCCAAAGTTTCTGGCATTTTAATCTTGGATTTATCACTTAAGTGGCAAAAGTCTTTCTAAATTCAAATCTTCCAAAAATATACGTTTTTGTTCTAAGCAATAAAATATCATTATATTCATTTTCTCATGAAACATTACCTC
Source organism: Macrothele yani (assembly GCA_039090855.1). Taxonomy (NCBI): domain Eukaryota; kingdom Metazoa; phylum Arthropoda; class Arachnida; order Araneae; family Macrothelidae; genus Macrothele; species Macrothele yani. The sequence goes on from CM077001.1 coordinate 28,126,003, forward strand.
TTAAAAATCGCAGTTTATGTTCAATATATAGTGTAACCTAATATCGTGGTGATCAAATTCTAAAGTTTCCTTCTTAACTATTTGACTCTTTAAATTACAAGCACAATAATTTTTCTCTCCAATCTGACCTCCACTTTCTCCTCTTTTTTTTTTTTTTTTTTTTGATTGGAGGTTTAACGACCACCGTGAGCAACTAAATGAGCTAATGGGCTATAAGCAGTCGCCCGTCCCTAATTTAGGGTCACTGGTTCCAGGGAAGGGGGAGAGCCAGTGCCGTAAGACAAACACAACATCCATGCCTTACCGGGATTCGAACCCGGACCCCGTTCGGACGAATGATCAGAGGCCATCGCTTAGACCACTGCGCCACCAGGGTGGCCTTTCTCCTTTCAGTGGAGGATTTGTAGGATTTTTAAGTCTTTTTAAATATTGTTGTACTAACTTCTACGTTGTCTTTCTTTAGGTTGTTTTATAACTAGTGTCGTTTTAAGTTTCTTTCTACACATAATTTCGTCGCAGACACTTTTCATGTATCAACGCCATAGCAATCTGTACAATTTAATTTCTTCGGTTACCAACGAGGATTTATCTGCACATAGGATAAATTTCATCACTGTATTTCCTCTACCCTTCGATTTTTTGCACATTACGTTTGAAGAATTCGTCCAGCAATTCTCTATTTAAAACTCGAAAATATTCCATTCATGAACTCCATATATCACAATGTCTCGGCTAATTGTTTACGGGCTGCTTGAAACAGTTTCAGTTCGTAAGAAATGTAAAAATTCATTAGTAAACTGCTTTAATTTTAGATAGATCCTCTGACCAAAATTTTGTTTTCTAATGACATCATTTTTCGAAACAAAAAGGAAGTAACTTTCGGTAACGTTTTTAAAATTAATTATTCTGGATACATACATACATTAGAGCAGCTGTTTATCTCTTGCCCATGAAACTTAACTACATTCACTATTTTCTTTTACAGGGTATAATGACTATTTTAAACAGTATGTTTGATAAAAGTTTGGCAATACGTATTTAGCAGATAAACTCTGCTGAAACTTCACTGCATTTTTTATTGAAGGTTTAACGACCATCGTGAGCAACTCAATGGACTACAAGCAGTCGCCCGTCCCTAATTTAGGGGCACTGGTTCCAGAGAAGGGAGAGAGCCAGTGCTGTAAGACAAACACAACATTCATGCTTTCACCGGGATTCGAACTCGGACCCCTCCCGGACGAATGGTCATAAGCCATCGTTTAGATCACTGCGCCACCGGGTTGACTGTATTCGAACTTTTTATTTACGTAAACTCTGAAAGAATAAATGAAATTTGCCTTTTATAAATGAAATTTATCTTTCTGAAGAAACAGCATTTTTTTTACCTATTAGTTTATGATTACGTATAAATCCACAATTGAACCGTCCTGTAAATGCTGTTTTCAGATTTCGATTAATGCATCAAAATTCAATTTATCATTCATCGTAAACAGAAGAAAGAAAAAGCTCATCTACTTATGAAACTTGCCACCATTACTTCAATTATTTTTCATAGTTCAGTTATAAATGATATATTGGGCACTGCGTCGGCAAATCTTAGCTCTTTCCTTTCCACTTCTTTCTTTCATAGTGTAAAAAGAGATATAACTATACAGTGGGTTCTTATTGTGTCTCTCTAAGTAACTTTATTATGGACCCTTTCATCAAGTTATTCATTCCTGTTGTACCAAAATCGGAGAGTTCAGCATCGCGTAGAACTTTTTATACCTGCTAAATTCCTAACCGAGTCCTACCGCAAATGAGATACTTTGGAACATTTAAACACTTCAGAAAAGCTTAGTTATTGAGCTGTGTGTGCGTTGTATCATTTCATCAGTATCAGTAACAAGACATCTTAATCATTTGCTCTTTATGTGCCGTTTTCTTTTTAAAAGGTTATTACGATTAACGCAAGTAAAAATGAAGCTTTTATCAGCTTTATTCAGTTGTTTTAAGAAAACTCTTCTTGCAAATTCTCATTTAACCCTAAAACACGGCATAAGAAATAAGTATACAATTTTAAGGTATTACTTTTACATGAAATGTACCATTATTTACAGCAAACGTAAAATCCATAATTAAGAGATCTATTCAGATTTTAGGAAAACTTATAATAGAAGCCCGAATCGGAAACATATATTGTCGGATACATTCTGAAGCGCTCGGAATTTATTTTATTTATTTTAAAATATGTGAATGTGAACGAACCCACTGATATGAAGCCAGGTGTTAATAAGTTTTGTACAGAGGAATATCAAACTGACTTTCACCTAGACAAGATTATCACTTTAGTGTCACCTGATTTCATGAAAGCAAATATTATTATGAATAAACCTCTTTGTCGGAAGATCAAGAAACACTTTCATAATTTGTATCCTATCCAGTATAAGTAAAATTGCATTTAATACGGCATGGGACTTAATGATCCCGTCATTTGGCTTTACTCTGACTGTTCTAAATAAATAAATTATGTAAAAATACAAGTACAGCACTGAATGACTGATAGTGCAATTTACAGTTGTTTGTATTATGTATGTATAATTCTGGATGTGCTTGTTTCCTCAATGTAAGATATATATAGTTAGCAAGTGTAATTATTTAGCGCAATCAGAGCCCACATTATTTTCTGTTTTCAAACATAATTATAATTAAGGAAAGAGTCTGGCTTGATGGGCTTAGTTTGTAATCCTTACACCTTACCAGGATTGGGCAATGCTTATGCTACAATATCAGTTTTCATCGTATCTAAGAAAACAATATATAAATAAAACACTCTCAAACGATTTTGAATTACGAAACGCATTCAGTAAACAATAACTAAGAATTTTAGGCCAAGAACGAAAGAGAGACTCTAGCCTAACCATTCACTTGTGCGTATCCCATTGCGTCAGTTAATTCAGTTATCAGTGTTAAATAAAATTAATTAAAGACGTGAAAGGGAAAATTAACCAGGGTGTAGTCAAAGATTTGATGTAAGAGCCCGCCCGAGCTTGTGGCGTGCCGAATCTGCTTTCAGGCTTTTTATCATAGCCTGGGTCCGAACTCATCTCTATTATCGAGCTCTTACATAACCCTTTAAATTGTATTCAGAGTATAGATTATCCAGATAACATCACGAAATATTTAGTCTCACATTCGTACACACCACCATGCACTGGACTTGGCTTTTTATCTTTTTTTACCTCTGACTCACTATCAGCCGTAACCGAAAAGTATGAATAAATTCGAAGTTCAAAATGTGCCGTTCAAACATGAAATACAACTAAGATGTAACACGATGTACGCAAGAACAGAAACTCCAAAAGGAATGTTAATTAAGAGATATAAGGCACAATCTGTGTATTTTACATTTTGTCGTCTGGAGCAGTGTAAATAGGATCCACATTGGTTGCCATTGTGCATTGATCAAGGAAGTAGCTTGCATTTTATCTACTGTCTGAATTACATTAAATAGGTAATTCCATTAAAAATTCAGTCACAAAATTTTCCAGCCACCCCGATGGCGCAGTGGTCTAAGCGATGGCTTCTGATCATTCGTCCGCAAGGGGTCCGGGTTCAAATCCGGGTGAGGCATGGATGTTATGTTTGTCTTCGGCTTTGGCTCTTTCCCTTCTCTGGAACCAGTGGCCCTAAATTAGGGACGGGCGACAGCTTATAGCCCACTAAGTTGCTCACGGTAGTCGTTAAACCTCCAATCAGAAAAAATCCAACAATAGTTGCAGTTGCTAAATATCGTTTTATCACTATTTAAGGCATATAGACCTCTTTGACACATTGCATAAATATAGCGCATATGAACCTTCTCATTACTAAACAAGAAAAGGTTCTTTAACTGCAACATCTACGAGGTAGCTAAAGGTAATCCATTTGAGGTGGAGGAAGAGTGAATGATGGAGAGTGGATTGCCTTGGTGGAATGTGTAGCGAATTAAAATATGTACTATTATCCAGAGATCGGAAATAACACTGCTACTGTAGCACGCTTCATTTACGTGTAGTATCGCTACAAATAGAAAAATATAGTTGCAGCAGTAGTATGCTGCGAAATAAAGTGCCGCCCCGGTGGCGCAGTGGTTTAAGCGATGGCCTCTGATCATTCGTCCGAACGGGGTCCGGGTTCGAATCCCTGTGAGGCATGGATGTTTTGTTTCTCTTACGGCATTGGATCTCTCCCTTCCCTGGAACCAGTGGCCCTAAATTAGGGAAGGGCGACTGCTTATAGCCCATTGAGTTGCTCACGGTGGTCGTTAAACCTCCAATAAAAAAAAATAAATAAATAAAGTAGTTCGTAGCGAAAAATTACGCTACAAATCGTGTTACCTTAATTTCGTCAAATCACCTGACGCTTCCAGATTTCTCGAGGTGACATTGGTTGGAACAAGGGTGTTCGGGGCCGATTGTGCCCTGCCCACTATCACGTACCTGACTTGACTTGCATTGTGCAAATTAGCCTAACTGTTAACCATAAAGTATTATCTTCCTTAATTTATGCTGTTTGCAGGGACGTATCTTTAATCAGCTTGAGAAAACAGCGCACATGACCTGACGGAGCTAGAAATTTTATTGATGACAGTTAGTAGAGAGAATCGATTCCTTTAGTAAAGAAAATGTATTCGTAGATCCTTGTTGATAGTATTCTGATTTGAAATCCCCGGAAATATCATCTAACCCGGAACATAAGCCGCTGAGTGATGAGATATGTTACATAAGATGACCAGAGCTGAGGACTTTGCTGAGAGAAATTACTTGTGTAATTTACCTTCGTTACTCAGCTCTGAATGCTGTGTGTATGAATTACATATAAAGTTAATCTTCAGATTTTTTTTTTATTTTAAGGTTTACCGACCACCGTGAGCAACTCAATGGGCTAGAAGCAGTCGCCTGTCCCTAATTTAGGGCCACTGATTCCAGGAAAAGAAGAGGTCCTGTGTCGTAACACAAACACAAACATCCATACCTCACCGGGATTCAAACCCGGCTTCTTCACGGACGAATGGTTTTAAGCCAGCGCTTAGACCAGTGCGCCATCGAGGCGGCCTTCAGAATTTCCACTTTTATCTAAAGACTGAATGTAGAAAAAATAATTAAAAAATAGCGAAAGTATCTCCTTTTTAGAAAAAGTAATGTGCTTTTCGGAAAAAATAGTTGTAGATGTAGCAAGCTACTTTTCGAGGAATGTAGTTGTAGCAGTAGTTAACTACTTTTGAAAAGTAGTTTTCGAATCAAAATATTATAAGATTTCTAGTGTAACGTGTTTACGCAAATAAATTCAAACCAATGAACTGGCGCGAAAGTAATATCGAATAAAATCTGAGAGAAACTTCTTTGGCGAACTGAAAGCAATTATTTAGGTCTACATATATTGTCGCCTCAAACAGAGATGTTTAACATAGAAAAAACAAAATAAAACACTGCTTCCTGATATTTTTTATTTAAAAGGCATTTTTGTATGTGCTGTAAATTTGGAAATAAATCTAAAACGCTAGCAATCACCGTAATTATTCTAAACTCTTTCCTTTGGTTGCATTTTGAAATTTAGAAATCAAGATCTAGAAAAAAATCGCTGTAAATATTTGGTGCAACCTCATTACTCAAAAAGACTACCAATATTTCAAACTTTATTATCTACAAATTTTCAAATTTCGAATTTATGTCAATCAAACAGAATAATATTTTCAAGAGCAAGTCAATTAAGAAAAGCGAATAAATTCCCCCTTTTCTCCTTTCGTTTATTATTTTGTATCTGACGTGACAATACAACATCCTCTGAACAGAGAAGATAAATTACGACACAACACGAAATATCTTATTATTAAAAACCATAGACCGTATGCATATGACGTCACAGCGAGGTAAACCGTCCTAGCAGACGTCCTGGTGATCAACTGGTGTACAAGCACTGCTTGGATTTGCATTGTGGAGCGTTAAGGAAGATGGTGTTATGTGCTATTTTCGGCTGCAGTAACCGAAGTGGGAGAGATAATGATGTGTCCTATTATAGATTACCGTCTGAATGAATGAAGTGGGATCAGAAATATAAAAATTTAATTCAGAAGCGCCAAAAGTTGTGATTATCACGTATGTTGCCATTGATGACCGGAAACGAAGGAACATTGGAATGTGCAGTTTATATTTTGTAACAGGTATGTTCATAAATTTACTGATGCATTATCTAAAAAACTCTATGAAGATCTTTAGACTAGAATTGGGCTTTCTTATGGGTAAGATTATGGTTTCCTTTATCGTGAATGTATCCACTGCTATAGGAGAGTGAATATCTTGTGGAACCTTCATATGTTGGGTTCTCAGGCCGATTTTGGAAAAATGATCTCATGAGAACATTCACCAGTTTATTATTGTCATTATTACATACAAGGTATAGAGACTAGTGCTACTTGCCAGAATTATTATTATTATTATTATTATTATTATTATAGCCTTAAATGTGTAAAGCTGATAATTTTTACCTTAGCTTAAGTTTCAGGTTGGGGATTATCTAAATTATTGAAAGGTAAACTTTTAAATAAATAATTAGCCAAAGATGACAAGACGTTTTTATCTTAATTAACTGTGTGAATATGCTGTTAGCACAGAAGCTAGTGGCTGTGCGGGAATGCAGATTTTCGAGTTCCTTTCAAGCCAAAACATTCCCATTCCTACAATATTGTTAAGGAAAAGTGAGTATGGAATTTCATATGGGTCACCACAATTGCCCAATAACTTTAATTTATCAGAATAAAGCTATTTTTTATCACCAGATAACCCATTTGCGTAGCCCATGTAATGCATCTGTGATCCCACTTGTACACCAGTTTTTCTGCAAGAAAGCAGCAGACAAAAAGTGACGCGAACCGCGGTTTCGTGACGTCAATGCATACGGTCTATAGTGTTCTTCGTGGAACATACTTTCAAAAAGAAAAGGAAGTACGAATTATTTTTGAAAAGAAACAATTTCTGAAAAACCTGCCTACTAAATGCCTAAAACAAAATCAGGAAAATACTTGGGATACAGTTAGAACACTAAAGTCAGTCTATATATAAGTTCCTTTTTTTCTTGGAAATCGAAATGTTCTTTCATGGGCACAAAAGTTAGGAGTAGACGCGCTTAAGCTTTGGATAAAAGAAGCAAAGCAGATGTTTGAATTTGGGCAACTTATGGTTTTAACCTCTAAGTTTTAAATTTAAAACTCTTAGGTTGCTTCTTAAAGCAGAATGAAATAAAATCAGTATTCAATTCAACAGAATAAAATTGAAATACGCTTTTACTTAATATATGCTCACTACCATTGAAGCTACTTTTAAGAAAATAAAATTTAGGGTTCGTAAGACCAACAGAATAACCTCTATATTCTTTGAAAGAATTCCCTTCAGGAAAACCAGGTTTTTTTTTCTTGGTTGACTAGGATCCCAGATTGTAATAAAAAATATCACAGAATACCTTAAATTATTTTTGGAACTAAATAAAGTACGGAACAGGGTTTAACAGATTTAGCAATTTTGCTCCGAATTGGTGCATATGCAAGTAGAATCATGTACATATATACAATTCTGAATTATGCTAAAATTGGAGTTTATTTTTCAAGTCATCATAATCGGACCACTGATAATTGAAAATGAAAACATCATATTTATTCCCGAAACTTCAGTAAAAAAAAATGTTATAACCATGACAAAATACATTCAGAAGGTCATGTGTTCTACGCGTAAAATTAAATCTCCATGTATAAATAAAATACGAAAGAGCAATTCAGTAATAAGTTATCGTCAAATAACCTATTTTTTCCGAACTTTAGTGAAAACATTATGAATACATCTTATTGAGATAAGTCGTATTTAGAAACTGATTGCATTTCTACATTTATAAGTCAGAACTACACTTAAAGTGACTTGAAGTGAACTTGACTTTTGACACCAGTTACTTTGTCATTCTAAAAAAGTTGAAAACCTAAGGTTTTTGACACCAGTTCCTTTGTCACCCTAAAAGAAGTTGAAAACCTGAGGTTGCGAAACTTCTTAATTTTGGCTTCCGTATCGCTACATTTTAATTTACTTTGGTAAAAAAAATGGTTGATTATACTGTATAAAACATTTCTTATAAAGAGAAAAAACTTACAGCTTCAGGGTATTCACTAAATATTCAGGAATTAAAGCAAGATGGCTTGCTTCTGTTCCTAAATCCACTTAGAAATCTTTGGTTAGCTGGTACTGAATATGATGTTTTATATTTCATTCTGATATAATCTCATCGTTGTGTTTACATGAAATTTCTACCTAGAAGTTATTGGCTCATCCCTGTCTTACTATAGATATATACAGTAGTTTCTTTCTTTCTTTTTCTTCATTTTTGGTAATTTCCATAAGTGTTGTTAGTTATAGTGCTTCATTATTTACGAAAATGCCATTTACAACATATTATGTTTTGTATATCATTGCTTTTAAGCAAGTGTACAAATGTGAACAAGTGCATAATTTTTTTGTTCATATGTGAAGCTGAATGCAGATGAAGAATAATTTTTATGTTGATTATATACGACTCAAATAACAATGAGAATTAAATACTTCTTATGTTGATTGCATATAACTCAAATTGCACATAAAACCAAAGGATAATATCAAGAATTATTATAAAGTAAATAAAAATTCTTACGTTGATTTTACAACATTTTACCCTTAAAATGTTTCGATCCCGAAGCCTCATTAAATTCACGTTCAAATTGCATAAAATGTATCACAGAACATTTCATTGCAGTTTCAGTGATCTCAAAATATATCTTGAAATAGTTTTTCTAGAAAAGTACTATGAATAATTTTCTGTTTTAAACATGAAAATAATTCCACTGACATTTGAATGCTATTTAAAGTAAACATTTATTTTCTGTTCCTTAAATTTTATTTATCTAGCAGGCATTTTTAAAGAATGTGACAAACGCACCTAAATGTAGCTGTCGTAAGAAACAAATTTTAAGAAAAAGGAACTAAACGTACATAATTGCTGTTCTCTTTTGTTCAGGTAGCAACCGTAATGCTGTTCTAAATGACCTATTTTGTCCATTTTTTTAAATTACCATATTTCATGGAAATTTTAGTTACATTTGGGTTTACCATGCATTTTATTTTAAATCAAAATTTGAATCTGTAAATTTATAAGCAATTTAAAATTTTTGTCAAATAAATTTTTAAATAGTTGTTTTGAATTTATTACGTTTCGAACTGGTATTTTAGATCATGATTGTTCTTTTGATATCGTTTGATATTCATTTTATCATTATGCGTTAATTTTCCATTGTCTCTACGTGTCTGCTGTGTTTACGTTTCAACTCCCATGCCAATTTATTCGACCGTTTTAAAGTAAAGTCAATATTACATATGTAGACATTTGGTTTGTCATATTCTGCAGCACGTTCTCAAAGGATTAACACATTATCATTTTATTGCTGCAATATACTTATATTTCTAAGAATCATTTTCTTTGAAAGTGTAATAAGCGAAAATTATAGAAATTCTAAGAACATATACAGATGGCATAAACTTTTTTTTCAAGATATCGAAAGCATGAAAACAGAAACGGAATATCTCCTAATAAAAGAACTTTTCCACTGAAATTGTTCAGATGCAATTCTGTAATTAATAATAAGAAACTGTACACCAACTATACTCAAAATAGTATAACTATATTGGTGCAGAATAAAAATCAAAGTTTTCAAGCTTTCGCACATCAACCAGATGGCTTTTTCAAGGAAAGTAGACACCTAACTGCAAACTGAGTGATAGTGCTTCCTTTTGAGCTTACGATATCATGGAAAGGTTTCCCCGTGCATTCATCGCGCAATGTTCTGCTGAAATTTTCAAATTTTCACTGAAAATGGATTCCATACTTTATTAGCTTTCAATACGTCAAGTATAATATCTTGAATACCAACAAAATAAGTGCCAATACTTTTCTTACAATTAATGGAAAACACATAACTTTTCTGGATTTAAAAGAAGTTTGGATTTTTTTAAATTCAACTAACTATAGTTCAGTCGTTTTTATCCTATATGTCATTACCTGCTTCATCTAAAGCCTATTTTCAGCACAACACATCTTTTTTTAAAACCCTTTAACCCTTTAACGACCATGACCTAAAAATCTTGCATCACTCTAAACAACATAACGCACGAAACTGTCTGCTGTTTCACTTCTTTTTTTAATAACAACAATAGTGACTGAGGATGACTCCTGCTGATCTCCCATAGGTCGAGAAAATTTGAACAATCACTCTAGACATTCGTTTCGGGCGGCTAAGGTCGTTTGTACATACATGTGTTTTGGGCGTTATTGTCGTTAAAGGGTTAAACAGCCATGTACCTGAACCAAATCATGCCCTAAATTTTCTTCGTTGCCCAGCTGTTTTCACACAGCTGCCGTGTTTTACGAAATCTACTGCAGAACCATTCCTTTTCCCCTCTCGTTTCAGCAGTATGGACCATAAACCTGTTGCATGTGGTAAGAGTTCGTTTCTAGTCCTCTATTCTCTAATCCGTGACCCCAGGATTTATGGGGAAGGGTCAACATCCCTCACACGGACATCGTGACACTTGGCAGAAACAAGTAACGCAAACGTCTCTCTTGTTTCTATGGTTCGCCCATATTGTTATAACTCTTTTAACAGGTGATCCGTCAGAAAGAATAAGTACCAGCAACCCTCTAAATGATTATTTTGAATAACAAAGGTAAGGAAAAGCAACCCTTTCTTACGCTCAGGTTCACTCGTTCCAGTTGCGCTTGAACCACTACATAGACAGACACTGTATTCCTCTATATGATTTGAGCCATTTTGCAAATCCCGAGTTAATTCATTCCTACCAGTTAAAGTGTTATATTTTCTTTAGAATTAAGAGAAACAATGCAAACATTTTTTCCTTTTTCGTCTTAATTTTTCTTTCCAGTTTTGTATAAGTTCAGTCATTTCAGATCAAAACGCAAGCGGGTGTCAGAAAATGCATAAAGGAACAACGTAAAAAACTCAGATTTCCCTGGCTTTTTTGGTGGCGGTAAAACGTGTGCTAAAATTCAGGCTGGATAGCCCTCCATGAATAATATCAAAATCAGTTATCACCCCATGAAAGAATATTATGAAGCGTCGCACTACAGTTATTTTGAAGTTTCATACCAGTCTTCAGTTGTTCAAATACAATTTTATGATGAAGTAGGTTCATTAGAAAGCTTTTAAAATGTCCCATATCCTTAAAAGCTTATAACTTACTTATTTTTGCATGAAATCTTTAGCAAAATCTTATAATGGAAATTCTATAACTAGAATTTTCTCTTTGATGAAATGTAATTTGTCTTAATTACTCCTAACAATAATTCATTAGTGGAAAAGTGAATAGCGGTGAAATGATATTAATTCTACAGTTTATGCAAAATGGTTATCGCAAAATGTTTATTCAAAATCATGAAAAACAAAGAGGGTAAGTGAATGGATGACAGTGGACAAATGATACCAAGAAAAAAATTACATTACTTTTGTCTAAGTTAAATACCTAATTTTAAGGGGGTATCAGAAATAAAATCACAATGTTGATTCACGTGACTAAGACTGCAATTTCGAATAGAGTTTGGCAAATGTATTTAATAATCACACTTGCAGTGCTTTTATTTTTCACTACTATTTTATAAAAATACCAAAATGCCGGTTTCTTCGATAGAAGAATTGACATAAAGATCGAACTCTTTCTTTTTATTTGAAATTTGAAAAAGAGTTCCAAACATAATTTATAAGCATTTTCGGGAATTCTCTATTTCTCTATGAAAAGAAAATTCAGAAAAAAATATTCTGATCTTAGTAGAGGCCTCAAAAATATGTTTGAATTAGTAAATCCCCGGAAGCACAACATCATTTTTAAGCAATATATCCGCACAAACTAAATTACAGAAAGCTGAGGGAAAATACCAAAGATTTTATCAAAAGTAACTAAATTTTCCGTTCACTAACAGTAAACTTTAATACTTAAACATTTGGAATTATTTCTCCAAGTGAAGAATTTTTCTTAATGCAAAATAAAAAGAATATGAACCTACTATTTGCTTGGTTAGCATCTAATTTGCGGACTTTTTGTTTATTTCAATTTTTAGTTTTCGTTCAGTAGTTTTATTGAGATTTTGTATTTTATGACTCCATATTGTGGAACATGTTTTAAAAAGGAAAGAATAATGAATAAAATATTACCGAATGTGAGTGTATCAGTTTTTTTAATCATACATTTCTTCAGCCCTGCGTGTAATGAAAGTATTGTTCTCTGATATGTTGCATTTTTAATTTAGATACTTATATATTGCTGTTATCTCTTTCATAAACAAACAACAGCAGTATTGAATTTTACTGATTTAAAGTAGTGGATAAAACACAGCATAATTAACTAGAGTGACTACTGACTACTGTTTTTAAGTAGTCCTTTTTTTTTTTTTTTTTTTTAACTGAATGAAATTTATTTTTTAGATATTTTAAACATACACACTAATAAAAAATGAAATAAAAGTAAAAAATATTTGTAGCGCATAGAACATGTATTGTAGCAATGATTTATCTGTAGATTTTACTTCACGTTTCCTATGAGAATTTTGTAGGCGTTTTCGTTTAAATAATAATTTTTATGTCCAAAAATGAGTACATATATAGGGAAAAGTGTATACATTTTCATCTAATTTCATCGCCAGAAAAAAGAAAATCAGTATGTTCTTTAAAAAACGATATTTAAACTTTGTTTTCGTAACCTGCAAAAGTGTTGCTAAATATCAACGCTGATATGTCGCGGTATTTTTCACGCAAGTAATTTCATCACATTAAAAATAAAAATAATCGCACAGTTACATGAATGTACCATACAAGCTCAAAAGTGCATAGGATGTTAATGCTCTCATAGAATGCTTACGAAAGTAAATCCTAAAACAAAATCAGTTTAAATATGGGAAACCATTTGCATTGATATATGTAACAGTGTCACATGTACGCAAAAGGTTACACATATAATCTTGATTGAGATGATTTGGCAAATGCCGAAAATATCAACGTTACTGATTGCACATAAATAATTAGTTTTATTCTACCAAGTAAGAGATTTTTCACAAAATGACATAGCACGATTTCCGGATTATGGATTATCAGATAACAGAAACGTATTAAAACGTTATTTCAATTTCTGAAGATACACCCGTCATATTTATAAATCTTGAACATGACTTTTGTTCTTACATCAAATGCGATTGAACCTCCTCGTGAAATCTAAGATTTTCCCATCAAAACTACTTTTCTTACACTCTCATTAATGTGTAACTTATGGAATTTCCCTTGGGAATACCGAGAAGTAGTCACATAGTTTTATTTTTATGTTATATCCCTGTACATTACAAGAGATGAAGTAGGTGTCAACACTATGATTTTGAGAATTCCTCTACGTTATTTGCACATCAGAAGGAATGGACTTTTCTCATCTTTTGTCCACTGCTTCAATTTTTTAACAAAAACACAACAAACCTTATGTAGTCAAAAATAATTGTCCCTAAGTTTCACTCCAAAGTATGCATAGCAAGCTTTTTTTACGAATTCTGTGATTTCCCTCTGTCGTTTTTTAATGACAGACTCCCCACAGAAGTAACAGGAACTGTCCGGATAGCTAACACACCCTTGTGCAACCATACAAGTGTCATAAAAATTAGCATTCATTACATTAAATCCAAACAAAAATACAATAGACAACAAATACAACTGACTAGTGCAGAGACACAACTCCAATCAGTGGAAGATCTCTGCCCAGGAGCAGAAAAAGCTCACTTGGACCCTCAAAGGAAAAAAACAGAAAATTAGATTTATTTTTACCGTTTTATTAATTTATAAGAAAATATAAAATACTAATAAGGGTAGTTCTTAGTACATAATATTTTCTCGCACTATGAGCGGAACTGCATCCAACGTCCAGTGCGCATTATTAATATTGCACCGACACCTTGATCAAAGCTCAACTGGATTTAAGTATAAATGTTAAACCAAAGCTGGTGAAAAAATATCCCTGTAAGAAAGTGTTCCCTCTTGCAGGCACTCGCCAAATCCTCGAAAATAAAAACGCTTTGAAAGAAAACCATCTCAGTTTTTAACAATACCTGTTTCTAACACTAGCGGTAGAAGTTCAATTTCCTTACTTAAACGGGTTAAAAACTATTTAAACAATTAAGCGATTTATTTCTTATGTTTATAGAAAACGAAGCTAAAACCATGGATTATGAATCTAATCCTGATAAATTCGCTAAATTTAAAGCGCAAAAAGTTCCATTTTGATATATTTTTCTTTGTAAATGTGTACCAAGACATTTCACATATTTCTGTTCAAAACTAGAAACTGGTTGGTTTTATGTAGGTTTTTATTACTTTCTATTTAATGATATTAAATGGGGTGCACAGTGCGAATTTTTTTCTACTACATTATGATGTCTTATACCTATGCGATTTTGCTTAATTAAAACAATATTTTTTTTTTCAATTCATGTATTTTATAGTGACATCTTTAAAAAGATTATTTCAAATTTCAGATGGAGGGGGATAAAATCCGATTGAGGTTGAGGCTTCCAAATGCTTAATTACCCACTGATTCCAATTGCAAATTTACAGAGATGTGGAGATGATATCAAGTGCAATTTCAAATATGCTTGAAACCTTTTTAACATTTCGCTGCACTGGCACCCCATCTCCTCTCGCAGTACTTCTTCCTCCTCCCAAAGTGTAACAATATTCATGTTCAGACCTGTTACACAAGAAGTGTAAGTAGCAACAGTATTATGTAAACGATCGGATAGAATCCGTAAGTTATAAAACCTTTAGCTTCTATTTAGCTTAAAAATTCCATTTTGTGGAAAAACTGTGCATGACTGATACATTTCAGCATTATCGTTAAAATAGAAACATCAAAATTAATAAGAAACAAACAACAAATCTAAGATCTAAAACATTTGTACCACCGTGTATTTTCTCTAAAATTATTGTTTGAAATTCGAAACTTTTCTGTAATTAGTGAGCGCTAAAATTTAGATCCCCAGGTAAATTTTCGCAACATTGGTTAAAAGAATTAAAATATTACAGCCTTTAATTTACAGATTTCAGGACTGTGAAATGTCTGAGATTTCTCATTGCCTTTCCGTTTTATTAATAAGAAACAAAGTACAAATCTACAATCTAAGTATTTTGTACGACCGTGTATTTTGTTCTAAAATTACTGTTTGAAATTTGAAACTTTTCTATAATTAGTGAGTGATAACATTTAGATCCCCAAGTAATTTTTCTCAACATTGGTAAAAAGAATTAAAATATTACTGCCTTTATTCTAAAATTTCCAAAATTGAGTAATTTCAGAGTTTTCTCATTTTTTTAAATAAAATTATTTATGAAATATTGATTTCCGGTAAGCCAGTGAGTTTAGTATTTTCAGAAGGAATGGCCTGAAATCAAAGATTTAAAGAAATTCTGGAATTAATTGGAGAATTCATTTATTAATTCGCTTGAAAGAAATAACTGAAATTTCAAGAATAAATTACTTTACTTCTGACTCATCTTGTAAATACACAATGAAAAATTATCTTCCTTTGATAACGTAAGGAGCTTAAACATTTGCATACATTTGTCTGAAGGTGAAAGAGCTACTGAATCAGGTATATATATATATATATATATATATATATAAGATTTATCGATTGATGAAGAAAAGCTGGAAATAACAGACACGTACGTTTATCATGGACAGCAGATATCAAGTGAGGGTCACATTGATGAAGAAAATAATCGGCGTATAAAACTTGCCTGGAGAGCTTTTGGAAGAAACAGCATAATTTTCAAGAGCAATATGCCATTATGTCTTAAAAGAAAAGTGTTTGATCAATGCATCCTTCCAGTGCTTACGTATGGTGCAGAGACGTGGACCTTAACTAAAAGAGACATACAAAGGCTGCAGACAACTCAAAGCAACATGGAGAGATGCATGCTTGGTGTAACCAGGAGAGATAAGAAGAGTAACTCGTGGATCCGAAAAAGGACAAGAGTGGAAGACATCATGATCAGAGTTAAATTCCTGAAATGGCAATGGGCTGGACATACTGCCAGAAAGACAGACCATCGATGGACAGCCGAAATTTTAGATTGGATTCCAAGGGACAGGAAAAGACCCAGAAGAAGACCACATGGAAGATGGGTGGATGAAATTCGAAAGTATGCGGGAGTGACATGGAGGAGGCTGGCACAAGACAGACCGTTGTGGATGGAGGAAACTTGGGGAGACCTTCGTCCAGCAGTGGTTTGATAATGGTTGACAATGATGATGATGATGATATATATAAAACTCCATATTCTTTCGAAACATTAAACTTAAAAAAAATGCCGGTTTATTTCGACACATTCAATTTTTAAAAAATGTCAGTTTGTTTAAAGAAACAGTGTGAGCCTTTTGCACTGATATTTTAAAACAATATGGTAGAAAAATTCGTTTCTATGTTGCACATACGTTTATGCATATGCAAAATTTTCTTTTCTTTTCTTTCATAATGTAAAAATTGTACCCTTCACTTAACGTTCCATGTGTTGTATGAATATTTCCACAAAGCTGTAAACTTTTATTGAATATCATTGGTAAGTTGTACACCAAACTTGTAATCATTGGTCCACTAAAATGCTAAGTTTCAATTGTCTTTCCTTCTCTGAAAAATTGGAGACATATTTTGTTATTAATTTTTAGGTGTGATTCAAATCTGTATAATATGTGGAGTAGTACATACTATAGAAGAAAATGTTGTTTACTTTGTTATTTTGAGGGTGATTAACTAAGGGGAATAATGTTGCCACAATGCCACACATACTCAGGGAACCGCCTTGCTAAAAATATAAACCTACAACTGCCACGTGGAAAAAATCAGCTGTTGCAGAACTCCCTGTTGCATCCATTTTAGTGCTAATACTGAGAGGTTCGGATCCACTAAAATCATTATTCGTATCGTAGAATACAAAAATTTCAGCACGGTTATGGCTTTGCGCAATCTGCAATGACCTTGTGAAGAAGATCCTTCTCTAGAGAGTGAAATAGGCCTCTTGCAACTTTTCACTGAAGCAATGCTAGACATCAAAATAAAGCACAAGATGAAGAAGGGATTTTTATGTTTCCAGTAATACAAGAAGATAAAAAAACGTGTACTACATAGCATTCCGTCTCCAAAAGAGGATGACATTGATTTCGAGATAACCTAGTTATAATTTGGAAAAAAAGGTTCAAGAAACGCATAACAGTTTAGTAAAATTATGCCAAATTAACATAAAAATTAATATCGAAAAATCCAGCCTCGGTAAAAAGAATGTATGCGTATTTGAGAAAAATATTGATATATACTGATGCGAATATTTATTTTTGTGAGAAAATAGAACGATCAACGTAGAATGTTTAGAACTCGGGAACTATTAAAACAGATAATTTTTTTAAATATCTCTCTTTATTTTAAGTACAAACATTTAGAGTTCTGGTACAGTGCGGTTGGACACATTATGGGTGACGTGTTACCGATATTTTTTCTCTGTAATTCTATTGGATTGAAAAGAGAGAAAACAAATGTGCTTATATAATGAAAAAAATGTATCTCTTCAGTGTGCAACTGCATGACCCCTTTCTTTCCACGTTGGAAGCGAAATAACCTCACTCTCCGAGGATTGCAGGACTTTTTCCTGCTTAAAGAAATATTGATGGATTGAGAAGAAAGAAAGAAATATATCAGTATGGAAAAATATATAATTTACACTGACTGCTATGATATGACACGACTTTTTCCCCCTGTTTTAGAAGCAAAAGAGCTTACTCACCGCTGGAATACCCTACAGTGAGGCAGTGCGATGGTGATGGGGGACAAGGAGCTGGTGCAGCTTCCGTTGGACTAGAAGGCTCCCTGTAGGGCCATCGGGTTGGATGCTCTACGGGATACTTGGCTTTCTTGACCAAGAAAGACCTTGGCATGGTCGGGACTGTCCTTTACGTAACACTTACGTGGCAGCAAAACGCACCCACATGAGAACCAGATCTCTTCACAGAACGCCCCCAATTCCTAGGGGTAGAGACGGTGCCTGTTCATGATAACAATGCACACCGACACTTGTTACGGCTTCTGAAGCGACGGCGGCGGCAGTTCCGACGGTGTGGGTTTCACATGCTTCCCGGAGATCGGCTTTAGGAATCCCGGGAGCTGACTTTTCCTCTCCTCCCGCGTGTTGGTACCGTACTTTGGTGGCGTGGCTTCGGCCGGGAGAGCTGCGGTCCTTTTATAGGCTCGGTTGCCGCTAGGGTTGGCTTCTCCTCCCCAGCTCAGCTTATCCCTTTGCTGACTGCTCTTGCTGCTCCGTTCGCGACGCAGGGATTAGTGTCGCCGCCGGGGGACCCATCGCTGCGGCTATCAACGACCCTGGTGTTCAACCCCGTCGCCGTTCGTTATTGGTGCGTAATCGAATCTTAAATTAGGGGACTTGAATAATAGAGCGATACGAAGCCGTATCATACAGGAGACTGTTTGAAATGGGTGCTCTGCATGGTGGCGCCACCTAAAGTAGGTTTTCCCCCTCTCTCATGATGATTTTTCTGATTTCTGTGAAAGTAGAGCAGCACTTGTTGTTTTTTTACGGCGACGAACTAATGCTTTAAAATGCTCCCTGAATATTTTGTTGCTTCGTGGAATTGTAGTTTACTCAAGGTACTGCACCTCCTGCGGTATTTCTTCACCCAAACCGAAATTTATAAATTTACGCAAAAAATCCTGGCACTACTTTATCCTATTGTTATTACTAAGTTCTACGAAGAACTTCTGTTTTGGTTACACTCTCTTCCGATCGCTGTGATTTCCCCCTTTTGTTTGAGCATTAATGTGCTCTAACAAAAGGGCATGGTTCAGAAATCACTGCCTCTGTATTTCGGGCTCAGTCTTTTCCTTTCTGTATTTCTTTTCGGCAAATATTTCTGTTTCCATCGAAACACAAAAATCCCTTTCTTTTCATAAAAATTCTTGCAATTCACTTTGTACTCAGAATTAGGTCAATATATCCCTGGATTTATAGATCTTTGACTTCATATTCCCAAATTGCTATCGGATTTTCTACTTCTTTTAATAATTTATTTTAGCAAATAATTCCATTCTTAGTAAAATACTATTTTTCCAAATGCATAGAGCACTATTATTACTCATGCTTCAAAAATCACCAAGTTAGTACTCCAAGCTTGATCTTTTCTTTATATTTCCTGTATTTTCAGAAGAAACAAATTTTAGCTAAAAGAGAAATCCGTCTCTATCTAGCAAAAACTATCATTAGCTGTCTGTGTTTGCACCGTTTCGACATTAATATCTCCCATGTTCAAAGCATCACTTACTTGTTGATATTCCCAACTGGTAGTCGAATTTTTCTTTTCCTTCCAATTCTTCTCTTTAGCAGAACATAACTATTTAAAAAAAAACACAAAATTCTTTGAAGTGTTGTAATTCCATGCTCTTCGTTGGGTGTTGAAACCTCGTACTGTTTTACGGATATATTAACCAATATTTGAAACTGGCTGTCCGTCTTTCTTTCTGTTCAAATACTTCCTTTCATCTAAAAATGTTTTTAGCAAAAGAAGATAACCTTCAATTTATGGCAAGTTTGGGCTGAGTGTAAGTTATTAACTTTAATCATTCTTCTCAGATAAGCAGTTATATATGATCAACTGGTTGTCTCTTTCCTCTTTCCCAGTAATATTTTGGCAAAGGTTCTTGGTTCTTAGAAAAAGATGGCATTTATGCAATTCCTGCGATTTCCTTTTGCTCTGCATTTCCCATTATTAACTCAAATGTTCCAAAGATTACACAATTTGATATTTCTAAGTAGCTACTCGGCTGTTTCTTTCTTGCTAGTATGTTTTAGCAAAGCTATATTCATAAAACCAAAAATTCAAAATTTGTTTCCTCATGCAGGGAAGAACTTTATGTCTCCCAGTTTTTTCTAGTCGTTTCTCTTTCACTCAAGAAAAAGAAATCACATCATTCTACGCAACACAGTTAACTGTTTTAACTTTTATTCTACACTTCCTCAAAGATCCGGAAGTAGCATCTGGAGACACTTACACTACCTTTATATCAGGTACATCCCTACAGATGCATTATGTTCACGAAGACATCGGTGTAACATTTTAAATAGCAGTTTCTGCAAAAACTGTTGTTTAAGATAATTGAGCTTCATATAACCAAAGTAAAGCACGAATATTCGGCGTAGGCTCTTCACTAAATTCCAACGTTATGGTAGCTCAAACTTTCGAGGCTTGTTTCTCCAGGATAGAGAATTTTGTTTTCCTCATTTCTGTTGTAACTTGAAGGACAAAAATGTACATATCAATCCTGGCACTTGTATAAAACTCATGCAGACAATGCGTGTGCAGCATTTCCACATTTTAATAAAATTTAGAAACATAATTTTAGATACAACAAACATATTTAGCGTAGCTGCTTCCATATTCTTGAAATGTAATCAATATTTTCTTAAAATTAAAAACAGTATAAAAGAAAGAATATGCAACCGTTGTTAGTGGTATTTTATTTTTTACTTAGTTGAGCAAGCATACAAAATGTAAACAGGCTTATCGGGTTTGACATGAGGATTTAGACAACATATAGCTGCATCTAAAGAAACTAGTGTGGTTACTAGGGAGAAACCAATATTACCTCATTTCAAGTTCAGCGGAATCATCAACATATGTTAAGTCTATGTGTAAGGTCTTAGTCGGCAATCTAGTGTTATACTAAGAAACTAATGACGCTTTTCTCGGTTCATAACAAATAGAGTAATGTACGTGAGCTTTCAGAACTTGAACGCTTAGGTTAGCAGTGGTGATTCTGCTTCTTTTTTTATTTTTTTTTATTTGAGGGTTTGATGAACACCTCGTAGGGCTGTAAGTGATCTCCCGTCTCTAATTCAGGTTCCTTTGTTCCAGAAGGGAAAAGATCCAATACCGTAACACAAGCGCACCATTCATACTTCAGCAGGGATTATAACTTGAACCAAACTCAGACGAATAATTAGAAAATATTGCCTCGTGCCAATCAGCCACCAAGAAAATAAGTTAATTTTGTTGCAGTGTGTAATTGTGATGGTTTCCATTTTAAATAAGATCAAGATATTGCGAAGAGCTTCTGCAATGCTAGTGTGAATTGCTTCAGAACTTCTGAAGTTCCTTAAGAAAAGGGGAAAAACAAGAATTGGCAGTTAAGTATCATGCAAAGCCGTTTCCGCCCTAAGTGTTAATTGTTTAATGGAAAGAGGCACCATGTTGCACTTTTGCTTTAACATTTCAAAACGCAGTCCAACGCACGAAATAATTTATTATTATTTTATTTAATTAGTTTATGGCAGTAATTAATTTCTGACCAAAGTGAAACCTGGCAAGAAATTAAAGTTTCCTTTCTGTTTTAGTTTGAATTAATAAATTGACAAAGCGTTTATGTCTGAACTTATTCAACACGACACAAGTACGGTTCGGTGTCGGTTTATCTTGTAGCATAACAGAAAACTTCAAAGAGTTGAAACAACAGAAAACTGCATATAAGATATGAGGTGGGACAATTTTGTCGAGTGATGCTCATGACAACACAGGATAAAAAGATACAGCGAATTCCCAATCTCCACCAGTATGGAAATTATTCCAGTGATTAAGCAAGTGCTAGGTCGTAAATTAGAAGAAATACTCTTTTCTGTACAAAGATAAAGAGCTTTAGATTTGCCGGCATTACTTCAAATGTGAGCACAGCATTACCGCATAGTAGCGATATATACGATCAGCCGGCATGGAGTAAAATTCACAAAACCGTGGGCAACCAATTTTTAAATCATTACATGTACACAGTAATGTGCGTAGAAAGATTCGCTTTCCTTATGTTTTGATTTTTATAAGAAAGATACTCGTTGATACGCCTGCAATCAGGTAGACTTATTTAACACTATATTTATGGATTCTCGCAAAAGGTTCTGCCAGCCATCGAATTTCAGAATTCTAGTTTAGACCAAAGACTATGTTAGTATCATTATATATTCGTGCAGACGTGAATTCGAATATGATAGGGCAGCCAATACACATAGCACGATGTATCATGGGTATTGGTTGCCTTATCCTCTTCGAATTCAAACAAAGACTATTTTCTGTGCAACATTAAAAAAAAAATTCTTTTTGAATGAAGGTTTAACGACCAACGTGAGCAACTCAATGGGCTATAAGCAGTCCCCCGTCCCTTATTTAGGGTCACTGGTTCCAGGAAAGGGAGAGAGCTAGTGCTGTAAGACAAACACAGCATCCATGCCTCACCGGGATTCGAACCCGGACCCCTTTCAGACGAATGATCAGAGGCCATCGCTTAAACCACTGCGCCACCGGGTGGCTTAAAAAGCTTCATGAATTTAATACGGGATTACACTATACAATACAAATTTTGAAGATGAGAATCCGTTTTTTGGTGTAAATATCACAAATTTTCAAGTTTTCAGATATGATCTGACTTACCATTCTTGTCATATGTACACCAAAAAACGGATTCTCATGTTCAAAATCTGTATTGTTAGGTGTAATTCCGTATTCCCATTCCTGAGTTATCTGCTCATTAGGGCAATTACGGGATAGGATTCTTAACATCCAGATTTGCTAAACATGAATACGGGTTGCTTCGACTAGCAAATCCTGTGATCGTTATTATCAAATTAATCGGAAACTTGAGACTTGGTCGTTCTGAGTGGTGTAGTGGTTAGAATACCGGGGCGCTATCTGCGAGACGCGGATTCGATTCCCGCCCCAGGGCGATGAAATTTCCAAGCTTTCGGATACTATTTGACGTACCGCTCTTGTAATAATTTACACAAAAAAAAAACCAAAAAAAAAAAAAAACCTGATTCTCGTCTTCAAAGTTTGTATTAAGAAGCTTTGTTTGTTTCAATTCAATTTGATTTTAAAAAAATCACTTTCGTAACAATATTTATGAAATGAAGGAATTCTTTAAGACAATGCTCGTGATAATCGACCCGTCGTCTTGATATAATTATACTGAACTCTTTAAATTTGCAAAATATTCATGAATTCACATTTGTATCATAGTGAGGAGCAGAATCATAACAGAAAGTTTAATACTACCCACTTTCTTCACTCGGATTTTAACGCTCAGATCTGAAAATTAGTATTTATGAAAACAGAAAATAATATGCTAAGTCTTAAGGTATCACATTTTCTGTTAATGCGAGATATTTAACATATTTTGTAAGTACCGTTCTGAGTGCTTTTTGTTTTTATAAGATTCAAATCCGCAGAGAAAGTATATACGAGACACCAACAGCTCTTTGCTTGATGGATTTGGAACGCCAGCAGGTGACACTGTTTGCGCGTTTCCCTGGAGAGCACGCCGCATGCAGAGAAAACACATTTCCAGTTAAAAATGAAGCACCAACCGTTGTTCCTGTTATGTTTAATACTTTGTACCAGTGGTGTATATTCGAGGCTGTCTAAGCTAGCTGCGAAGCCCAGAGAATCAACAAATAAAACTGAATTAAATATACACCAATAAAAGTCAATTATCAACAGTATTAAAACATGTGGATGCCTTCGCTGCAAAAAAAAAGAAAAAAAAAAAAAACGCGTGCAGATTTGCTTCTTTGACTCAGTCTGGCGAGCGAAAACCAACGACATAACGCTAGCAGCTCTTCCCGAGTCTTTGCCTGTTCTGATGCGAAAATCTTCCGTACCATCGCCTGTAGAGTTTCCGTGACAACATGAATTAGCTGGTAGAGGGGAATGGGCCATTGCTTTGGGAAACGGTTCGCTGAGAATAGAGAAGACTTAGACTATCTCAGGCACTCGCACACTCCCGTCCATAAGAGTGTTTCGCGAGAGTTGTTTCAGTTTTCGTGAAGTGTCAATGAATTAAAATCAGATACATTATATCTTAAATTAGTGGCTTTGTTGGATTCGAACTGTTTTGATAATTTTTGTGAAAGCTTCCCTGAACATCTACTGTCAGAACTTAAAGAAGTCTATGATTCAAATTTTGATACAGCTCGACTGAAAAATGAACTGAAGGTGTTTTATTCCCTTGATGAATACAAAAACAAATCAGTAAGAGACATTACGTGTTACATAAAGTTGAATAAATTTGACATAGTGTTTAGTGAGGTGTACAAATCAGCAGACCTCATATTAAGCTTTCCATCAACAACTGCAACTGCCGAAAGAAGTTTTTCTGCATTAAAAAGAATCAAGATGTATCTTAGAGCCACAGAAAGACATGCACATTCGAAAAACTTGGCTGATTTATCAATAGAGAAAACATTCTTTTTAAATATGAAAAAGTACTCGGAAGAGACATTTTATGAAAACGTAACACTCAAGTTCACACAAAAGGAAAGAAGAATGGAGTTCATGTACAAAGAAAGTATTCAGAAAAAGAATGGCGTTCATGTAAAAATAAATGTTCAAATCCTAATCGTCTTGGTTATTTTGGGTCATGTTAGCAATGGCATGTACCTAAAATTAAAAAAAAAGTTACTTCTGTTACTTAACAATTAAAAATTAAACTTCGCAACTAAAAAAAAAAGTACTGGAGTGAGGGGGGAAATAGCCCAGGTCTCGGATCCAAGATATGCCCCTGTTCTGTTCCTACACACTACACAGCTACGCATTTATCAATATTTATGTGTGTGTATCCGAGTAAATAGCCTTTCTATAACTTGACTTGCCTTAAACAAAGTACAATCCTATAAACACAAGTTCCACTGATTTCATATCATACTTAGAAGGTAACAGTGCAGTAAAACATTGCACGCGTTCAAGCAGGGGACCCTGTTTGTGCGTTTCTTTGAAGAGCACAATAGATGCAGAGAAAACACATTTCCAGTTTAAAATGAAGCACCAGCCGTTGTTCCTGCTATTTTAAATATTCTGTACCCGTACACTACACATTTATCAATATCTATGTGTGTGTATCTGAGTAAATAGCCTTTCTATAACTTGACTTGCCTTAAACAAAGCACAATCCTATAAACACAAGTGCCACTAATTTCATATCATACTTAGAAGGTAACAGTGCAATAAAACATTCCACGCGTTCAAGCAGGTGACCCTGTTTGCGCGTTTCTTTGGAAATGACAATAGATGCAGAGAAAACACATTTCCGGTTTAAAATGAAGAACCGGCCGTTGTTCCTGTTATTTTAAATATTCTGTACCCGTACACTACACAGCTACACATTTATCAATATCTATGTGTGTGTATCCGAGTAAATAGCCTTTCTAAACTTGACTTGCCTTAAACAAAGCACAATCCTATAAACACAAGTTCCACTAATTTCATATCATACTTAGAAGGTAACAGTGCAGTAAAACATTCCACGCGTTCAAGCAGGTGACTCTGTTTGCACGTTTCTCTGGAGAGCACAATAGATGCAGAGAAAACACATTTCCGGTTTAAAATGAAGAACCGGCCGTTGTTCCTGCTATTTTAAATATTCTGTACCCGTACACTACACATTTATCAATATCTATGTGTGTGTATCTGAGTAAATAGCCTTTCTATAACTTGACTTGCCTTAAACAAAGCACAATCCTATAAACACAAGTGCCACTAATTTCATATCATACTTAGAAAGTAACAGTGCAATAAAACATTCCACGCGTCCAAGCAGGTGACCCTGTTTGCGCGTTTCTTTGGAGAGGACAATAGATGCAGAGAAAACACATTTCCAGTTTAAAATGAAGCACCAGCCGTTGTTCCTGCTATTTTAAATATTCTGTATCCGTACATTACACATTTATCAATATCTATGTGTGTGTATCTGAGTAAATAGCTTTTCTATAACTTGACTTGCCTTAAACAAAGCATAATCCAATAAACACAAGTACCAGTAATTTCATATTATTCTTAGAAGGTAACAGTGCAGTAAAACCTTCATAACGGTCTCTTCCAAATAGAGGACACCTCCATTTAGCGGACAGTTTTGTGATCGCCAGCCCCTAAATATATACGATTTTGTATATTTACCTCCAAAGAGCGGATCTCCGAATAATGGACTGTGATCTTTGTCATAAGATAATTAGAAACGCAGACGTTCAACGGAAGATAATCGAAAAAAGTTTTGCGGCGAAGATTTTCTTTCTTTCTCTTGTTTCTTTGAACGGATGGAGGGTGACTTATTGTCCACGAGATAACTTTTACAAATCTAGCTGTCGTTGGTTTCAATATGGTAGATCTATTTTTTGAGAAGTGGATCTGTGCATCCAGGAAGCAACGAGCGATTTTTTACAATGTGTGGGAAGCATTTTCTAACAAAAGGGATACGGAAAAATTAGCACTATGAAGAATGTTTAAAAATATGTATTGAAAATCAGGCTGCGAATTACAAAAGGGAAAAACAAAAGCTTTTATCAGATTTTTGCTATCAGAAATGGCTGACTGATTTAATTAAATAATGAGCGGTAAATTCGTGCATTTTGAAATTCAAGGTGCAACATATTTAACTGTTGCGTACGTATATTGCAATATATACCTTAAAATACACACATTGTATGTTCTGTATATATCAACATATATCACGCATTGTACCCTATTCCACTGTAAATCAATAGAAAACATAATATAATTAGTAAAATAACTAAATATATGTACATACGAGTACCATATCACCATCATCGTCAACCATTAGCAATCCACTGCTGGGTTAATGTCTCCCTACGTTTCTTCAATTCAATTCAATTCATTTATTTTGCTGAGATAAAAAACAAATGTTACAAAATATCATTGAAACAATGCACAGCAAGGAAGCACGGGGAAAAGGCCAGCCAGGCCTGACAGGGTCCCATGCTCCTTAGGCTAATTTTATAATGAGGTCAGTAGTTGTAATTACAAACAAGAGTTTCATAGTGACAAAAAAAAAAAAGAAAAAAAGTAAAAAAAAAAAGGAAAAAGGTAATGATGTATGAGAAGATAATAAACATTCCAGATAATACCATTGATAAAGCAGTTTACATCACGATATACACGTCGTAGTATTAGTTATAGTTCCCATCCACTGTAATCATTAATTTGAGGAGCTGCAATTCATTATGAAGTTTTTTAGTTCATTTTTAAAAAAGATAAAAATTATTTAAAGAAGTCAGTTCCGTCGGTAATGAGTTCCAGTAGTGTGGGCCAATGTAATTTATACTTTGTTTCATAGTCTCCGTTTTTGGATGAATAGGCCGAATATGTAATTTAGTGCGTGTGTCATGTGTGTGCATCTGGGGTATAATTTGTATGATGTTGTGTAAATCATTCTTAATGCGTTTCAACATAATTTTCCCGATATTGCAGTAATATATTTGGTTAATTGTAAGAATGTTGTATTTGGTTGGGAAAACTCTTGTGTTATTATATAATGTTAGTTGTGTATTTCTATCACATTTTAGGCCAATTAATCTTGTATATTTGTTTTGAAGAATTTGAAGTTTGCAAACGTTCTTTTCCACAACATTCTGCCTTGTGCCAGCATCCTCCATGTCCCTCCGGCATGCTTTCTAATGTCATTAACCCATTTCTCATGTAGCCTTCTTCTGGGTCTTTTCCTGTCTCTTGGAATCCAGTCTAAACTTTCGGTAGTTGTCCATAGGTGGTCCGTCCTTCTGGGAATATGTCCAGTCCATTGCCATTTCAGGGATTTTACTCTGATCATGATGCCTTCCACTTTTGTCATTTTCCTTATCCACGAGTTCCTCTTCCTTTCTTTTATGGTTACACCACGCATGCATCTCTCCATGATTCTTTCAATTGTCGGCAGTCTTTGTATGTCTTTTGTAGTTAAAATCCATGTATCCGCTACATATGTAGCAACTAGAAGGGTGCAGCGATTAAACACTTTTCTTTTAAGGCATAATGGCATATTGCTCTTAAACATTTTACCGTTTCTTCCAAAAGCTCTCCAACCAAGTTTTACACGCCGATTAATTTCTTCCTCAATGTGACCCTCGCTTGATATCTGCTGTCCAAAGTAAACGTATTTATCAGTTATTAAAAGCAGTGTTCTGTATTTTAAGCTTAGGTGGGATGAGAAATCACCCTCACAAATAGCGGACACCTCTCGTTAGCGGACAAAGGTTGAAGTCCCAGGGAGTCAGCCATTGAGAGCTTCTACTGTACATAATAAAGGTTAGACGTAATTTTTATCAGAGAGAACCAATTAAGTGATATTTTCATCGAACTACAAAAAAAAAAAAAACCCATGAAATTCTTGAGTTCTGCTGTCCGAAAAGACCTTTTGGATAAAAAAGCAATTTTTAATTACGGGGAAAATAGGTCAACGAAAAAACGAATTACTGAAATCGTTTATGAAAAAGATTTCAAATAATAAATCTGTGGGAAAAGAGCTTTTAGAAGACAAGATCACGCGTGTTTAAGTACCTCTGTTTCTTAGGCTTCGGAAAATCGACTTTCTTGAGTGTAAATTATAATATTAACTTTAAAATTTCCCCAATATAAATATGATTTGAATTCGAAGGACGATATGGAATTCAGAAATTCTTCAATGAAAAGTTGGCAACAAGAGTCTTCAGCATGCATGTGAATTTCCACTATGGTTTCATGCTCTCTGCGGACCCTGGCCGATAAGCTTACATGAAACTAAATCATGAGAACAGGTTAAATAATTTTTATGTATTATTTTATTGAAGCATGGACAAGTGTTCGTCACTTCTTGTTCTCTGTCTGTCAATCACTAGGACGTTCAGTAAAGCTAATGTGTTTGTCCACTAATTATTCTTAACGCAATGGGGGATTAGACAAAGACAGAGCAACTCCCGAACGAATATTGCCAAGGAAGAAGGTATTGCAGAGAATACAGTAATACCATTTGGTTAAGCATACATGTGAGAACAAGGGTTCTTCACACACTTCGAAAGGGTAAGTACCGTTTTCGACCGCAGGCGTGACGAGGGAGGTTGGAACAGTTGCTTCCGCGCGCCAGTCCGTGGAACGCCGAAGAGGTTGGAATGGTGTTGTAAAGCTTAAAACGCACCACAGCAAGAAATTTTATAGTATAGAATCATACACTTTTCACATGAAAAATACTTTCTTGCAATTGAATGTTCACCACTTTTTTTTCAGTGTTTAACGATCCCTATGAGCAACTCTGAGCTTTTCGAGCAATCGTATGCCCCTAATTCAGGGCAACTGGTTTCAAGGAACAGAAAGAGTCGGTGCCATTAGACAAATACGCTCCTCATTCATCACCTGGGACGTGAACCCAGGCAAATCTCGAACGAATGGTCAGAAACCTTTTTCCCAGACCCCCTCAATCACCAAAGTGCCGATAAATTTTCTATTTCTATTTTAATTCTCTTTAGGTGATGTGATTTTTTGGTACTTCTCGATTCTTATCAGTACGGGTTGGTAACGTATACACGTTTTCCGCTGCCTAATCTTATTTAAAGTTAAAGCTAAACCGCATATTCTGATATAAAATCAAATTTGCTTTGAATGATCTCTCAGAATATTTTCAATATCGTAGAAACATTTCCTCGGACACGTGCTTACCGGTACCCAAGACACGTCCCGAAACCGTTTTTTCAGTTGTGTGTGTTTTTGTTTCCCAAGGGGCACAAATTATATACCTTGGCCCAGGGCGGCAGTCGCCTTCTCTACGCTACTTATTTTAACTGAATAAAGAACACTGACATACTTTACAGTCTGTGAGTGTTCTTCACTTGTTGTTCTTATTTTGTTCTTGTTGTTCGTATTTTGTTTATTCCTTTTTTCACTTTGTTCTTTTATTGTCGTTCTTATCTTATTCTTTACTCGTTGTTCTTATTTTTCTCTTTACTTGTTGTGCTTATTCTACTCTTTACTTGCTTTTCTTATTTTGTTCTTTACTTGTTCTTAGTTTATTCTTGTTGTTCGTATTTTGTTCATTACTTTTTCTTTGTTTGTTCTTTACTTGTTGTTCTTATTTTGCTCTTTACTTGTTTTTCTTATTTCGTTCTATACTTGTTGTTCATAGTTTATTCTTGTTGTTCGTATTTTGCTCTTCACTTCTTTTTCTTATTTTGTTCTTTACTTCTTGTTCTTAGTTCATTCTTGTTGTTCGTATTTTGTTCATTACTTTTTCTTATTTTGTTCTTTATTTGTTCTTCTTAGTTTATTCTTGTTGTTCGTATTTTGTTCATTAATTTTTCTTAGTTTGCTCTTTACTTGCTGTTCTTATTTTGTTCTTTACTTGTTGTTCTTAGTTTATCCTTGTTGTTCGTATTTTGTTCTTTACTTGTTCTTAGTTTATTCTTGTTGTTCGTATTTTGTTCATTACTTTTTCTTTGTTTGTTCTTTACTTGTTGTTCTTATTTTGCTCTTTACTTGTTTTTCTTATTTCGTTCTATACTTGTTGTTCATAGTTTATTCTTGTTGTTCGTATTTTGCTCTTCACTTCTTTTTCTTATTTTGTTCTTTACTTCTTGTTCTTAGTTCATTCTTGTTGTTCGTATTTTGTTCATTACTTTTTCTTATTTTGTTCTTTATTTGTTCTTCTTAGTTTATTCTTGTTGTTCGTATTTTGTTCATTAATTTTTCTTAGTTTGCTCTTTACTTGCTGTTCTTATTTTGTTCTTTACTTGTTGTTCTTAGTTTATCCTTGTTGTTCGTATTTTGTTCATTACTTTTCTTAGTTGTTCTTTACTTGTTGTTCTTCTTTTTACTTGTCGTTCTTATTTTGTTCTTTACTTTTTGAAATGTTCATTCAGAAATCAGTTAAAAAAAATTTAGGAATTCCACTAAGTAGTAGGAAGAACAACAAAAACAGCCACATTTCCCCATTACTACGAGAGTCGATCAGAAAAAAGGTTATATGCTCGAGTAGGAGAAAGGAAAGACTCACCAATCAAGAAGTGTTTGTGCGATGTGTCGAAGGATATAAAGCACTATTTTTCGACGAAATCACCGTGACGATTCAAACATTTGTCTGACCGCACGACCAGCTTGTCAATCCTGGACCGAAAAAAATCATATCCCTGCTGATGTAGCCAGTTTGTTGCAGCTGTTTTCACGTCATCGCCACACGTGAAAGGAATACCAGACAGGCGCTGTTTCAGGGCAGGAAAGAGGCGTAAGTCACTAGAAGCCATGCCCGGGCTGTGGGCCTAGTGTTTCCACACCTCCAACCGAAATTTGTAGAGCAAGTCCTGCGGCGTGTGACCTCGCGTTATTGTGAAGGAGAGCGATACCATTGCCCAGTAAAACTGGTCGTTTTCGTCGGATGCTGTCGTGCAATTTCTTCAGTATGGCAATGTGCCGATCAGCGTTGATGGTGCGTCCATGCTCTAAGAAGTACATCAAAAGCACACTAGAGGAATCCCAGAAAACTGATGCCATGAATTTTTCAGAACACGGTGAAACTTTAAATTGGCGGTGAAGCAGAGTGTTTCCATTGCTCTCTTGCTAGTGGGAGCGAAGGTATGGAGCTATATCTCGTCCCCAGTCACAATACGATCAAAACTTTCTCTTCGTATGCAGCGTAATGATGTAAGAACGTCAAATATGCCATCATTCGTGCTGCTTTGTGATCGACGGATAATGTACGTGGCACCCATCTGGCACAAACTTTGGATTACTCCAAAACATCCACAACGAGATGCTGAACAACGTCATAGCTCAATCTCAACTCGGACGCAATATGGCGCAAAGTTACCCCTTCAGTCGTTTTTAATGATTTCGTCCACACGTGCGGTGTTGATCTCCGTCGTCGACGAACTTGGACGTCCACTGTTTGTGAGATATTGGTTCCCCACATCATCCCTGCCGGATGAAAACAACCAGCACCATTTCCTCACGTATTGTCGAGACATCACTTTATCACCATAAACTTCGACAAGCTGCCGATGAATTTCAGCTGAGGGCACGTTCTTGGCCCATAAAAACGACATCACTGCTTTCACTTCGACCTGAGACCATGTTTCTAACCGCGTCGCCATTGCGAAATGTCA
Organism: Macrothele yani; assembly: GCA_039090855.1. Classification (NCBI taxonomy): domain Eukaryota; kingdom Metazoa; phylum Arthropoda; class Arachnida; order Araneae; family Macrothelidae; genus Macrothele; species Macrothele yani. Next base: position 28,158,077 of record CM077001.1, read on the forward strand.
CTGCGAATCTCACGTTGGGCATAGGAGTTTATACAGGTGCTTGGAGCACTAGCGCCATCTCTCGAACGAATGTACATGTCATCTATACCGCTTGTACGACATCCGGAATTTGCTTTACAGCACGTGTAACCTTTTTTCTGATCGAACATGTATATTCCTTTCGCACGGTTTGGTGTTTTTATCATTTTCTATTCTTCCGCATTTTTATGTTTTCCTTCAGCATATTTTCTCGGTCTATGTTTGTTTTTTTCATTATATATTTTCTACCACGATTTCACATTCTTTAATTTGCGTTAATTTTTTATCTAGTTTTTAAAACAATTTGTCGCCTTATATAGAAATTTGGGTTGTCTCATCCATTTTCTTTCATTCGCTCACATTCTTTACATTATAAGCTTGTATCCCACTTCAAAATAAAATTCAAATGATACTTCACACAGGTGGTAAAATGTTGCCAATTATAATAAAATAATACAGTGTTGCATTATGTATCATGCAACAATATAATTTATATGCTTAAATTATATTAAATTATTGATTTAAAGAACAGCTTTACAGAACACTTTTGTAACACAAAGCAAATACAGAATTTAAAATCGTTTCATTTTATCCACTAATGAGAGTTTTATCTTCATTAAAGTACACTGAAGAAGAAAAGGGAACTTCATTTTGATCATATAATGTAGTCCGAATATTGTTCACCTCACGCTATTTCTACCATTCTCACTAGCTCCTTGCTTTTCACATCCATTGCCGAATTATGTCCTCGAAGGAGCCATGATCGGAAGTATTTCGTAGGATCAAACTGAGTTAAGGGGTGCCAACAGGTTTTATGAACAATAAACAAGTTATGGCTGAGACAAAAAGCGAAGCCCAAAATGGGCAGATTATCAACTTCGTGAGAAAAATAAATCTTCTTTAAGATTTGCTAGAACATGCAGTACTGATTTGCAAAGTTTACCTCAGCTATAAAGCTTTTTTAGGTATTTATTTTCCTTGAAGTTGTAGGTGTTCTTTATTCCTTTAACGGGCCAATGCATCTGAACTAAATGGTGTCCAAAATTTTCGTTGCTCCCCAAGTAGAAACGCTCATATAGAGGCCGGGTTTTACGAAAGCCTTATAACGTAACCCTTTTTCGTGTGCGAGATTGGCTTTACGTTATGTCTAAAACCATGGCTAGGGAAATGTTGAAATAAATGAGAATACGATGCAATAGTTGCACGGAATATCTCTAATTAAGTTTTTACGGCCAGACGAACCATATACAGAAGTCAAATTTAAGATAACCTGTTATTGGTCCAGCAATATTTGATGAAATCCACAACATAGCACCGCAGGACGTACATGAGATAAAGGCAGATAGCAGTGAGAGCACATGTAGCTCAGTTGGGAGAGCCACTTACTCCGGAGTGAGGGGACCCGAAATCGATGCCCGGCGCGGATAAACGTGTACGTAATAGCTTCGAAAAACCGATTAATTCCTTCCCTCTCACCACAGCAGTACGGCTGGTAGGCGTTCCCTTCTGGGCTTTCATCTTCTACTCCATACCCCAAGGCATGACCGAGAAGGGCTAGTCCCCAGCATATGTCCATCATGCCACTGGGTAGAATCAAGTTTGAAACACCTGGTCTCTCTCTCTCCCTCGTTTCGAAGGCTTGCTGCTATCGTTACAGCTCGTTAAACAGGAAATTGTGCATAAACGATTGGTGGCATTTATAGCCCGAAATGAAACGTGTGAATAATAAAACAATGGGGTTAGCAACGCTTTCTGATGCGCAGATTCATTCGTTCTAGCTGCATTTGTCTCATTTCTTAGACAGCAGAACCCCGAGTTAACTAGTTCCAGCAGGTTAAAGGGTTAAAACGATGAAATATGACTCTTCCATTGAGTTGAAACGTGTTAGATAATTTCCTGATTTCTTGCTCATATTGCAGTATATTTCCCTTTATATATAATGTATCGTTGTACAAAGTTTGCCCAGCGATAAGTCTGGTACAGGAAAGAAACTTTTCCCTGTACCTTGAAAACTAAATTCAAACTCAAGAGGTTAAGGTGGTTCCACCTAAAATCTCTGCCTTATGTTTCCAATGGCAAAATTTCTTTACATATTTTCTTGGCAATTAATGTATTTCCAAGGATGAAAATTTGCAGATCGATAAAACGAACTTTACGTTATAGCATGAGATACTTAATACTTGCTAAAACATAACCATAATTATATTAAAAATCAATCATTTTTCTTTGAGTAATGTTCAAGCATGTTAATAGATGGCGCTACCTGTACATTCATGACGTCAGTAGACAAACATATGCTGGATTTCTCAATTATGGTTATGAATTAGCAAGTATTAAGTATCCCATGCTATAACTGAAAGTTAGTTTTATCGTTGTGCAAATTTTCATCCTTGGGAATACATTAATTACGAAGTAAATATGTCAAGATGTTTTACCGTTGGAAACATGAGGCAAAGAGTTTAGGTGGCAACACCTTAAATCTTGCCATCTTTATTAATTATTACATTATTTAATTAAATATTTACACATTTTCACATGCTACAATTATTACGGTATTTTTATCACATAATTCTTTGAAAACTTTAAACCAGAAATTTTCATTTTAAGAAAAGGTGCCAGATTGCCATTGCAGTGCGTCTTGAGAGAGAACTCAGCTCTTGTAAAAGAAAGAGTAGTATGATAAAAGAAAACAAAGGACAGCTGTAAAAGATCTGGTTTCCTAGCGCATGCAGGAAAACTGTGATCTGTTTTTTTTTTATTCTACTATATAGCCCCCAGCCTCTGTACCCCACTTCTCTCACCAGTGCGCTAGTGCCTTGATCCCGGTGGAAAACAAATTACTATTACCTTTCCCCGTTGATTTATAACAAAAGGAAAAGAATAAAGAACAACAACGGGCGCTACCAGAGCTACCACACCACCAATGTTTCTTGAAATAGCCCGCAAAATTGTATAAGCAAACAAAAAAATACCATTCAAGCTGAATGTGCAAAGACGCGACTAAATGATTAAAACGAATAAAATTTTCTGAAGGTATGAACTAATAAGAGTAAGGAAGGGGCTATAATCATCCATTTGGCAGTTTCTACTACTCAAGAATCGGAGGCATACCACTTCCTGCAGAGCCTTTCTTCAATTCGGAGAACAAGTCTTCATCAGTCTCACCTTGACCATTGCGTTCTAGCATGGGGGCAAACTATATTAATGAATATTTTCAGACTCCAGTTTCGGAATGAATTTTTCAGATAATTGGAATTAAAAAATAATTGTACTCAATAAATGAAGCACTATTTAGTTTTCGATATTTTTTCAAAGTACACCATGTGAAATATATATTTTTTAAACTATTAGCCAGTTATATAACTTTAATTTAGGTAAGATAATGCATAAAAGTATTAAAAATAATATTAGTAATGAATTTATACTAATTTCTAAATCTGTTCACAGCTACAATACCAGGGATCAAGATTTACTGAAACCAGTCTTTCCCAGAGCTAATTATATAATGCAAAGTATAAACTACATGGGACCACAATATTGGAACTCGCTACCACATGAGATTACTGATTTGAATAACCTTAATATTTTAAAGAGGAAATTAAAACTTTATCTGTTACATAAAAATTAGAAATGGGGGGAGAGGGGATATTAATATGAGAAAGTAGGGAAAATGTAAGCGATGTAATAAACATAATGGGCGATTTGGGGAGAAAGATCTTTGCACTTACATCTCTTTTTTTCTTAATTACCTTTTTTTTTCTTTTTTTCCCTAATTATTATCACCTTTTCTTTCCTTTTGAATAAATTAACATGTTTACTAGCTTACACTAATAATTCGGATTGCTGTCTCTGTAGTGCTTGACTGGATATGTGTACGTATAGAGACTGGGACAATGTCAGGTCTTTGTTTGGCCTTTTCCCCTCTCTTCCTAGCTGTTTTGTATTAATAAACAAAATAATGTCAATTATTTTACACGTATTTCTATTAAAACAGCTGAAATAAAAATAAATAAATAAATAAAAGTTGAAGGCACAAAGATCAAATTCTAAAGAATGGAATGAGACCTGCGTTCGTGCTGCGGTCGTAGTGATGTAGGAACGGTGACTCGATGCATTGTCTTGAAGAAGAGACACACCTCTTCGCACACCTCATTTTCTTTATGGGCAGACGAAGTTGGATTATTACTGTTGCCTTAGAATGCGCGAGTGACAGTAGCGCGCTTTTCCAGGTAGTGAAACATGATTATACGTTCTGTATCCCAAAAAACTGACGTCATCATCTTGCAGGGCTACTGAATAACGCCGTACATCTTGGAACGCTGGGAAGATGCATGTTTCCGCATTTGACTTTGTGGTTTAATCTCTGGCTCAAAGTAATGAATCATCCATTGTAACGATCCTGGACGAAGCATTTACTGGACATGCACGAGGCATGATTAAATTGGTGAAGCACAATCATTAGAGGCATGGTTTTTCCTCATCTGTCGAGATTTGTGGACCCATTGTAGATTGACCTTTCTCTTTACAAATAATTCGGCAGGGTTGAATCGCCACTCCAATTGCGGACAAACTCAGATATACACCGATACTCGTTCACCTGTCTTGCATCTTGAGGTCTTTCATGTAGTTGATGTTTTCTTCAGAGGTGGATCCCAGGGTCGTTCAGTGGCGGCCCGTAATGTGAAGTGAGTAAAGTGCGACTTCACCTAAAATTTACAAAAAAATAGGTTCGAATGATTTATCGGATTCTTAAAACTACTCACTTTTTCGTTTATAAGAATGATTTCTGGAAAATACTGTGGCTTTGAAACAAAAGTTGTTCCGTCTCTAAAAGCATGCTTAAAGTCTGAGCACGTGGTTTCAAATGGCACTACGAACTAGTTAACAGAAGACCTTGCAATTGCGCGCTTAGGCCTTGCGAAGAGATAAGAGCTGGAATTCTAAATCACTTCACACCGGAACCGCGAAATGTGCCGATGTAGGAACTAGGCATCTGAATAAGGGTGTTGCTACAGAAACAATGACGTCAATGAACGTGGTGAAGCGATTGTGCACACCACTACCCCGCAGTGCGATTTCGAGTTCAGACGGTTCTCCTGCTTCGTTTTCTGTGTTTGTACAAGAACTGCGTACCCTGGTGGTGAAGTGGTCCAAGCGATGGCCTCTGATCATTCGTCCAAAAGGGATCCGGATTCAAATCCCGGTGAAGCACGGATGTTGTGTTTGTCTTACGGCAATGGCTCTCTCCCTTCCTTGGAACCAGTCACCCTAAATTAGGGAAGGGAGATTGCTTATAGCCCATTGAGTTGCTCACGCTGGTCGTTAAACCTCCAATCAAAAACAAAATTACTGCTTGTGTGTACTTCTCTTTCAGTGCTGCTTCTTTTTTATTCTCCGTGTGTTCTGGATCCATGCTTTTGTTAAAAAAATGAATCCTGAATGATACAGTGTGCATGATGTTGCAGACATATATTAAGCATCCAAGAAGGGCATAAATCGTTTCCCATAGTTCTTACTTAACCCACAAACACTGTGCCAGTAGAAAGAATTTTTTCCTGTTTGAAACGAATAAAAACGTACTTAAGGAACACTGTTTCACAGCAAAAACTAAATATCGTTATCTTATATTGCGACACAAGAAGAACTTCTCCATCCGAACTTGTAGTTAAACAGACGTTTTACGATGACATTATTAGCAGCTATGCTTCCTTGAAAGATAGTAGAATTGACCTTCTTTATAGTAAATAGTTGCATTTTTTTATGGTTTCTCATTTTGTAATGCTTTCCCTGTTTCTTTGGTCTCGCCGCGCCGGCCCTCGGGTCTTTTGGAACGATATGCGTCATAGGAAGATTTATAGAGTTTAAAGCTAGATGTTAACAGTTATTTAAATTTCTGATAGTTGTAGTTCAACTCAGTTCTTAGCTAAATGTTCTTACAGAACTTTTTAGAACGTGTATTCAAACTCTTTATAGTATTAAGTAACTACAAACGACCGTTACCAGAGAAAAGAATCAGCATAGGAGATGAGGGACTTACATAACAAATCCGGAGCTTTATCCCTTCACTCACTGAAAGGTCAAATCCACTGAAACAACGTGACTCTCGGGTTCTGACACAGAATTTAATCCAATGACAATAATTGATCACATACTTGTATATCTGAACAAGATTTATATCAAGATTTTACAATCTACTCGTAATTTCTACATCACCATCTACACACACCGGCTACTTAATTAGAAACTTTTACCCAATACCGGGTTGGTTGGACTTCCTTCAGCCCGAAGTACAATGCGTATACTGCTTGACATACAGGGGTTGTCCAAAATAAGGCAAACACATTGAAACAATTAGGTGTTACGCACCTAACATGGTGTTGGAGCACCCTTGGCATTTGAAACTGCTTGAATCCTCCTTGAAATGAACGCATACAAGTCCTGGATGGTGGTAAGGGGTATTCTTCCTGCAGAAACTGCTCCAATTTCTTGAGAGACGCCGGAGTAGGATAACGGGATCGCACTCTGTTTTCCAACACAAACCATGGGCTCAATGATGTTTAAGTCCGGTGATTGTACATCCCAAGGAGGGTGTGCAACTTCATCATCTTGTACCTCAAACCATGATTAAACATTTCGACTTCTGTGAATCGGGGCATTATCATCTTGAAAGGTGCAATCCCCTGACGGAAACAATGTCTGCGCCATTGTATGCACAATGGCGCAGACATTTTACGTACAGTTTCCATTTTTACCTATAGTTTCCATTTCCCTCCATAGCCGCGAGGTTATGTATGGAAATATGTCTGAACTCTAAGAGCCAGTCCATACGTTTCGTCATTAAAAATTACCTTTTGCAGTCAAAAGCCTAAAATTCGAGAACAAAAATTCATAGGTTTCGTCATATTTTCATACATAACCTCGCGGCTATGAGGGGAAAATGCAATGCTATTAAATTCAGAAATAGTTCAAAAAAAAACAACAAAAAAACAATTGGAGTGGTTTACTTAGCTTTACAGTTCATTTCCAGATGAAAGGAATTTTACGTATAGTTTCCATTTGAATTAATGCATCGTGTCAACGCTAAGTGGAGTAAATGTACGAAGTACGATGTATTTTTCTCGAAATATCTGCTTCTCAAAATTGGATTTTAAAAATTATTTTTTCTGTAGACACAGGTCACGACGGTGAATTCGCTGTATGCTTTTTTCAAAACTTGGTGAAAAAACGCTTAGGCATTTGGGTCATACGTGCATATTTCAGTTTTTATTGTGCTTGCAATGGAATCTTTTGTTTGTTTAAAAATGTAACTGGGAAAATTCCTTTTTAACCAGACGCCAATCAAAAAGGAAAAAATGTACGCGAAAATTTTTTCTCAGTAGTGTTTACTTTTCCCACTAGAGAGCGCTAATGTAGATCTCTGTAATAATGAAGTATCTGCTTCTAAAAGTCAGATTTTAAAAAGTATCTTTGCTATTGATAGTTTTGTTTAGGATTCATATTTTTCATATACAGAGGATGTCTAGACATTGCTAGAACATTTTTGATAAGAAATTACAGAAAATAGGAGTTCAAAAATTGAAACTGGCAACATCGTGTTAGATGAACACAGAAAAAACATCTTCTGCAATTAAATATCGTCTGCTAAGAAAATGGCGCACGTAAACGAGCTGTGGAGAGAAGGTTATGTTTCCACTCTTTACTAAGAGAAATATTCATAATATTCAATTAAAAACATTGTGAAAATCATGGGATTAGCATTTCTAAACGGAAAATAAGCAATTATTAATAATTATAGAGGGGGAAAATGTCAAGCATTGCTTTTAACAGAAAAAAACACCAAACGGATATCCAAAGAAGGTACGTACTCTTACGACTATTTCAAAAGTGAGGTCTCAGATCCCAAAAGAAAATCCACCGACCCAAAGTCGTTGAAAATCATTGTTACTCTAAACAAAAAAAAATGATAAAAAAACAAAAACGTAATGTTCACCGCCTTTGTCTTAGGCATGTGTTGGGCGCAGTAAACGGTGTATACTTCTTAATGAAATCACTTTGTCGGAGGCGGATGAAAATTTATATAAATAACACATTAATGTGTTATATCGTATTATTGAAAATTTTTGTGATTATTGTTGGTCCATGGATCTACCTAAAGGACAGTAACAAGAAAGGTCAATTTACTATCGTAAAAGTGCAGAAAATTGCAAACAAACTTGAGGTTCCAAAAATCCAAAGAAAGTTTCAGAAAAAAAAATCATTATTATTGCTGGTTTCTAGTAAAATGGGAAAATAAATTAAGAAAAGTTGAAAAGAATGTTAAAAACAATTCTACATATTATCAAAATAATGTTTTGTTTCCTATACTGAAATAGGAAATACTATTCCTTCACCCGCTGAGCCTTCAAATAGTAGAACTCCGTGACGATAAAGTTACTAGTCATACATCCATATCTACCACTGTATTTCTTGAAAAAATTATTTAAGTGACGGGTGTCAAGTCTATAAAAGTTTTCGGCCGCGGGTGGCCTAGTGGGCAACGTTCGTGACTGATATGGAAAGGGCCTCAGGTTCGATCCTCCAGGCAGGTACGAACGCTCGATCCACTAAATATCCGCCGTACGTCGGATGGGCACGTTAAGCCGTCGGACCTGGGTTACTGCCCCCCCCCGGTAGTAAATAAGGGCGTCTTCCTCCCCCTTTCTACCTCGCTTCCGTGCCACTTTCCTATCGGGCATTCTAGCCCAAATCTCCTAGCTTCCTATTTCTAAGGGTTGTTTAAGACCTGGGGTCAGACACTGCCTTCCTAAAATCCTCTAAATATGATCTGATCTGATATATATGTTTTCGGGTCGCAGGTGGCCTAGTGGTCAACGTTCGTGACTGCCACGGAGATAACCTTGGATTCGATCCTAGGCAGGTACGAACGCTCGAACCACTAAATATCCGCCGTGGGTCGGATGGGCACGTTAAGCCGTCGGACCCCGGGTACTCCCATCCCCCGCTAATAAATAAGGGCGTTTTTCTCCCCCTTTCTACCTGGCTTCCGTGTGACTTTCTTATGGGGCACACTGGCCCAAATCTCCTATCTTTGTGTTTCTAAGGATTGTTTAAGACCTGGGGTCACACATTTCCTTCCTAAAATCCTCTGCTGATGATCTTATCTGATCTATACCGTTTGCTCATATTCCTTCAAAGTCTCCTGATGTGTCACCAACGGACTATTTGCCTTCGGAATGATAAAAAGAGCGCTTCCTAAACGCAGACCTAAAACAATGATTGGACTATGAAAATCAGTAGAAGAGGAGTGCAATAAATATCTCTACCAATTTTAAGAAATGCCCTGTTATCTTGGAAATCTAGATGTAGATTCAGAGTACAGAGAACGTGCTATCAGATAGAGCACTTATAAAAAAGAAATAATATTTATTTTAAACATTAATTACGTTCTTGGAAAGTCGTTCTGAAAATGTGTGAACATCCTTTGCATACGTTGCTAGAAAGTCGTTCTAAAAATGTGTGAATATCCTCTGTATTTTCCGAATTTTGTGTCACACAGTTTTTTCACTAAGAGGCGTAAGTCTTTATTTCTATTCGTACCATACTTGGAATCATGGCTGTGTTCATACGAAACCTAATTGAAAAACTCCTTTTGCCTCGGATATCTCCCATTATGAGAAATGTTTTGTGCACGATTTGGGATTTTTCGTAGCACACGTTACTGTCGCTAATGGCCGAAAATAAAAATTTCTATATGTGGATGTTATACGGATTGCGTAGAAATCCGGTTGATACTTTTTTATGCTGTGCGTCTTCCGCGACAGTAGTAAAATAAATAACAAGAAAAAATGTCGATATAACAAAAATGAAAAACGCTGCATCATTGTTAAAACCATTGTTAAAATCCGATCATGCCGCATGCTGTCCCATGAAGTAACGCTACAATGTTTAATTGCATTATTACTCAGCAATATATTTTACTAAACTGTCGCTGAACCTTATCTTATTTCATCATATTTTGCATAAACGTAACAGTATTTCATTGCAATCTGCGTAAATTACGAGAAGCCATGCTAAATTTGATAAATGCCATTACAAAAATGCATTTTGATGCTGTAGTCGGTAAGCCATCCAGATTGATTTTCTCAAATATCTCGAAAACAGTGTGTTGTAGCGAAATTTAGCCTCCTTTCCAAATCCCAGAGGAGGGGTAGGGGTGTTACGTGATACTGACAAGAGCTATAAAACCATATATAACACGACGGGGTGTAACTTGTAGATATCCTTGACCAAAAATTACCAGTCCCCGTCACTAACATACTTGCGATCAGATTTTCTTTTTATCTCGAGGGCAGATTTCGTCTTGCGCATGGGCAGATGAAATTTCGTAAAAAAATCACATTTCATCAATGCTAGGGTAATTTCTTACGTTTGTCTAAATCAGAATAATATATAACAATAATATTAATAAATATTATTTTTGAAAAACTAAACAGTCGAAGTAATTAATAATAAGGCGGTAATGATGGCCTCCCTTGTATTATTCCAAACCCTTGGAAAGAGCTCTTCAAAAAAGACTCATGATTAATTGAGTTTAAGACTATTGCTTACGTTTATGTTTGTTACCTCATTATAATATCACCTATATGCGCATGTCTGTACTACGCATGCGTGCGTCACATCCATACCCAGTGTATTTAACTACAATATTCGCATGCTACTAAACACATATGAGGAAAGGTCCGGTGCAGACCTGAAAGGTCTTATGTGCTTTTAATCTGTATATGATTTTAACTAAAGTTTTTTTTTATATTAAATATATTATACTTCAAGATCGTGCTAAGACGGCAGTTGTCCTTTAACTTTAACTAATAACAAGGAACTGCACACCAACAATACTAGTAATCCGAATTTCTTGGAGTAGAATAGAAATCAAGATATCAGAGCTTTCGCACATCAACCAGCTGGCTTTTTCAAGGAAGGTAGACAGCAGTTCAATCTACCTTCCTTGAGATATCACACTACGTTTGAGGCACTTTTAAAAAAAAATGCCAGGATGGGGGCTTTTTTTAAAAAGGCTAACACACAAGAAACACATAAACGTTAAAAAAAATTATATCAATATAAAATTTCCAGAAAGTGGGAAATTTGTGAAAGAATTTAAGGAAATATGTCGTTTACGTAAACGCTATAAATAAAAAAGTTGCAGATATATGATGGCATTTTTTGCATCAGTATATGCGCATGACTATTATCTATACAGTGAACTAAAAGGTAAGTGATGTTCCTAAACACTGCTTAGATACACTCACTCCTACATGCGTTAGTGTGATGAATTTTCGACAAATTTCTTCACTATGTTGAATATAAATAGCTATAAACTAACTTTGAACTGACAAACAGTAATACTTTTAGTTCCTTGCATGCACAACATAGTAAGAAAGATGTATACCAAGTTTCATCAATTTATTTACATATCTTTTGCAGTTATCAGGTTTTCCGTAAAGAGTTCGGGACGAAAATCTCATCCTGCAAAAAATACGTTTCAAGTGTCACTTCCCGTACGTTTGACACGTGAGTTTAGATATCTCGATTGCTATAATTCTGTATCTATTCATCATAAACAAGAAACAAAGGTAGTTTTGGAATCCTAAAGAATGGGGCTTTTAAATGAACGCATTTTTACAAAATCTGAAATTTGGCCCAAAACGACCTTTTCAACGTAGATTTCGAGTATCTAGATGAAGATGCCTAGTTGATGTGCGAAATCTTACAACCCTTGATTTCTATTCTACGACGAAAGATTCCGATAACTAATACAGTCGAAATACTTGCTATTGCTGCCCCCATAATTCACGAATCCAACTACCTAAGTACCGTTCAATGTCAGGAATTAGTAAACCTTATTGTTTGTTGTTATGATTTAATTCAACTTAGTATGTACCGGACTGCGGCTCGGTGTGGTCGTGAGTGAGGCGAATGTGTTGTTATTGTTTGTTGTTATGATTTAATTCCACTTCGTACCGGACTGTGGCTCGGTGTGGTCGTGAGTGAGGCGAATGTGTCGTTATTGATTGTTGTTATGATTTAATTCCACTCAGTATGTACCTGTCTGCGGCTTGGCGTGGTCGTGACTGAGGCGAACGTGTTGTTATTGTTTGTTTTTATGATTTAATTCCACTTAGTGTGTACCGGACTGTGGCTCGGTGTGGTCGTGAGTGAGGCGAATGTGTTGTTATTGTTTGTTGTTATGATTTAATTCCACTCAGTATGCACCAGTCTGCGGCTCTGTGTGGTCGTGAGTGAGGCTAATGCGTTGTTATTGTTTGCTGTTATGATTTAATTCCACTCAGTATGTACTGGACTGTGGCTGAGTGTGGTCGTGATTGAGGCAAATGTGTTGTTATTGTTTGTTGTTATGACTTAATTCCACTTAGTGTGTACTGGACTGTGGCTCGGTGTGGTCGTGAGTGAGGCGAATGCGTTGTTATTGTTTATTGCTATGATTTAATTAAACTTGGTATGTCCGGACTGTGGCTCGGTGTGGTCGTGAATGACGCGAATAAATGCAATGTGTTGTACTTTAATAAATATATGCTCTCGAATCCCTCGCTTGATTTCATACCCGCAAAGATGCGAAAGAGGCATAGAGTACATTATCTACAAAGCGTACATATCGATTTTTTTTCGCTGAATTTGTTGTCTTAAAAATTATCTTTGAAATGTTTTTCCGTCTGAAAGGATTCAAAAAGCTTACTCATTACACCTGATAAATCGGTATCATTTTTTAAGTACTCTGTTTCAGAGCAAATTGCGTTTCATTACATCATGTGGCACATACGCCACCATATTCAACGAAGGGAGTTCTCTTGGCTTTATTTAGAGAGACGACAGAAATGTGAGACGGGAAGCTCTTTGTCGGACATCATTGTCTGGGCATTTATTGATTTCTTCTGAGCCTAATTCTTACAAGTGCTTGGCTCAGTGTCGCAGGTGTCCTCACCACCTGTTCCTCCTCTCCTGTTAGGAGTCTCCTGATGTACGCAGACATCAATAGGAGAGAGCGATTCTTCGATTGACGCAGTCATCTTCAACAGCTGCCGAGAGGGACGCTCCAAAGAGAGGACGACACCAGTATGAAAAACATAGTGATTGCCTCTGGCCCAGGATTACCCCGTCCGTTTTGGCATTACTGGTCTATGGAGGAGCATCGCAAGTAAGTCCATGTCTACCGAACACCTGTCCCTCATTCACGCTGTCCAGATTAGGTGTAATCGAAACCTGCAACGTATTCAGCACACGTACTCACATAAATTTCCAGCGGCCAAACTGCAACTTTAGGTTGTTCAGCACATTTCGAATTTTGAATGACAGATAAAATTTACTTTTATTAGCAGTCTAGCATAAAATATTAGATTTTGTTTTGTTTTAGGGGTTAACAACCACCGTGAGCAATTCAGTGGCATATAACCTGTCCCTTATTTAGGAATGCTTGTTTCAGGGAGACGATATAGCCATCCCTGTAAAAAATAAGGGTGCGAATTCACAGAAAATCTTACAAGTAACGTGCAGCAAACTGGCTGGTAGGTCAAAATGGCTAGTAAGCCAATGTGCTCGGTAAGTTAAAATATGCACCGAATGAGTCCAAATAGTGGGATTAAAATACCGTCTGGAACGTTAAAAATTTATTCATATAAGTACACAAGCGCTTTTGAAATCATCAAGAGATTTCATCATCAGGTGTAATACTTAAAAAGGTAAAAAGGCACTTCACATAACTCCATGGTGGCTGGATAACCAGCGAGACACACGCTTGACCTAGATACTAAATGAGGTCTTGAGTTCAGATATGCTACATCGTAGATGACACAGATCAGCTGTTGCCACATAACAAGTCACATAGAGTAAGTAACTGAATTCAGTTACAAATAAGTTAAAGATGCTCTGGAAGGTGACTTCAAAGGGAAATGCTGAAGGTGGTTGATGAAAGTTAGTTTCTGCCTTGATACGAAACCTCCAAGGGTGAGATAGTGCAATAGGCTGTTCGTCGTTACAACAGGTATTCAGGTGCATATACACAGTAACGTTTTGAGATCAACAGCGCGTAGCCAATGAAAAAAGGTACGTGTCGTGAGCTGGCTTAGAGGGTACATAAGGTGTCCTGTAGGCATTCTGAAAACATATCTCTCATCGCTGTCATGGATAAAAAGAGTCATTTCTCAGATTTGCATAAAGGGATGATTGTCGGCTTTCTGGCCAAAGGTGGCAGTATTTCTGAAACAACGCAGTTTGTGAACTGTTCGCGTGCTGCTGTGGTTAAAGTGTATCGTGATTGGAGAATTGGCACCCTTGCGAATAAGTGATGTGGAAACTGAGGAGCACCACGTGTCATTGATGTGAGAGGTGAACGTCGGCTTCGAAGGTGCGTGAGGGCCGATCGACACGCTACAGTGGAGCAACTCACTGGCCGAATGAACCAGGGGTATACCGGAAATGTGTCTAAAATTATAGTTCAGTAACCGCTGTACCGTATGGGGCCCCGATGCAGTAAGATGCTCACTGCACCTATGCTAGCGAAGGCGCACCGGCAGAAAAGACTTACATTTGCATGGCAGTATCGGAATTGGACCTCCGCTGATTGGCAAGGTATTGCCTTTTCCGATTAGTCACGTTTTCTACTTCATCGAGCGAATGGACGAGAATCATTGGAGGGCAAACGCTCTTCAACCATTGCTGGAAGAACACAAGCTGGTGGGGGAGCGTTATGGTCTGGGGAATGTTTTCGTGGCATTCCCTGTGTCAGCTCATACCTGTGGAAGACACTATGGACCGAATTCGTTATGAATCCATCCATGCAGACCACGTACACCCATACATGCTGATTACCTTCGCTGGGGCGGTTGGGATCTTCCAGCACGACAGTGCGATATGCCACACAGTTAGAAATTTCCGAGAGTGGTAGAAGAGCACGATGAAGATTTCAAAGTCTTCACTGGCCCCTTAATTCCCCAGACCTAAACCGAATTGTGCCTCTGTGGGACCACCTCGATCGTGTTGTTCGCTCTATGGATCCTCCACCATGCACCCTTCAGCATCTGTCAGATGCACTGCAGTCAGCATGGCTCCACATACCTGTGAACACCTTCCAGCACTTTACTGAGTCACTCCCAGCCCGTCTAGATGCTGTCGGCGCTGCACACGACGGTTACCCTGGATATTAGCTGGTGGTCACAATAATGTGACTCAACCGTGTATATAACAACTGCGTCACCATATCTGAGGTGCCATTCACTAGTAGAATAACCTGTTTTTAGGGTTATCTTATCCCAGAGTGGTGTGAATTGGTCACTCAAGCAGGTTATGGCAAGATATTTCATCATCAGGTCTTAAGACCTGATGATGAAATCTCTTGATGATTTCGAAAGTGCTTGCGTATTTATATGAATAAATTTTAACGTGCCCAGAGGGTATTTTAATCCCACTATTTGTCTGGTAAGTGTCCTACTTTTAACGAAATTTTTAAAAGTTTCCTTCTTTTCTAATTTCCGTATATCGAGAGATTTACCGTAGTCAGTAATTCCGTTTATTTTAGAAAAGTCCGTTTTAGATTTTTCCGTATTTATACAAAAACTTCAGTTTTGACTTTTTCAGACCTTCTGCCAGAGATTTTTCTTTCCTGGCGTAAGAAGTTGACGAGACCTTTTACTTTTGCGTTTGGAACCAGCGACCTTTTCGACGGCAGCCACGCGTACTACTACTCAGCCAAAAAGCCACGCAAAGCACAGTCATTTATAAAGTAGAACTCTAATCGCGCAATGATAATTTTTTTTATTAATGTGGATTAATTAGTTACTTTATTTTCTGTCGAAGCTCATTTTTCTCAATAGATTTCTATTAATTTCATTTTTCCTAAAGGAAGATTTATTACAAAATACGTATTTATTTTCATCGTTATCTCTTGAAGTAACGTAGTCAGTATTCATTTTTCGTTTTGGAACTCGAGATCTTTTAACTAACAATGAATGGCTTTCAATTATACACGGTGATTGTAAACTTCTTCAACAAAACAAGAGGGTTGATAGTACACATCACGACGAACAATATTTGCAATGGAACCTAGGTACGCATTCCACTCCTTATGCCAGAAAAGAGTTCGTTCGAAAAACGTCCAGCAGGCAAACGGAGTTCCAACTAGTGAATGAGAAGCGCAAGATCCAAATCAGGGGCTCTGAACACGTGCGTAGACGATGAGGAGCAAACATTTAAAAACGCAGCCGAATCTGTTCAGCGATATTACCGTGCCAACATCACATGAGAATTGACGTATACGTCCAACCTGCGCAGCGTACCGTGTGTTCCTGGAGCGAGTGCTTCCCAGTCTGTTGCAGGATTTTCGGCTCACCTCACGGAGGGACATGTGGTTTATACATGATGGGGCCCCAGCACACTTTGCCACTGAGGTTCGATACTTCCTAAATGCGACATATCCCGGGAAGTGGATTGGACGCGGTGGACCTAAGGCTTGGCCTCCACGCTCCTCGGACCTTAATCCCCTGGACTTCTTCTTCTGGGGACACATGAAAACATTGGTGTACGAGACACCTGTGGACTCCCTGGAAGATCTCGTCGCGCGAATCGCTGACAAAATCAACACCACACCGAGAGTCTACGAGAGGGTGCGACAGTCCTTCATTCGCCGCTGTAGGCTGTGCAACGACGCCCTTAGACGCCAGTTTGAGCAGCTCCTTTGAGCCTTTCTCTGATGTAACTGGGAATTGTGCAACTCATAAATTAGGCATGTCTCTTTGTTTTCACTCTTGAAGGTTCAACGTGGATATGTAACTTCATTCTTTTCTGGCACTAGGAATAGAATGCTGCCCTAGGTTCCATTGCAAATATTCTTCGTCTTGATGAGCACTATCGAACCTCTTGTTTTGTTGAAGGAGTTTACAATCACTCTGTATATAAGAAAGGTAAAATGTGTTGCTTTATAATATTATTTCACAAATCTCCTAAATATAATTTTTTTTTCTTGAAAGCTACACAGCTGACCACCCAAAATGCAACACCGAGAAGGAAGCATCCGATTGGCCTGAAATTCGCAGCATGCGTCGCCCGCGAGAGGACATGCAAACGATTAGCATTGCAGGGCATATGCAAATCATGTGAGCGCGGTACGCCACCGAGAAAGCACTATAAGAAGGGTGCACAGAAGACGGGGTGTAAGTAGTGGAAGTGTGTTGTGCTGCCGGACTTGTGCGTGGGAAGCTTCCTGATGCCTCGTCGCAGAATGCGTCAGTCACTCCAGCACGTTTCGGAGTTCGACAGATGACTAATAGTGGCTTATCGCGACAGCGGTTTATCGTACCATGTGGAAAGACATCCAGCCACAGTGAGGTGAGTATGGATTCGGTGGGTGCAGGAGGGATGGACGGACAGACGTGAACGATTGCCGCAGCCGCGGCACACCACCCAAAGAAAGGACAGGCATGCTGTGCGGCGGGCATTGACAGCTCGCACCGTCACATCACGAACGTTAGCGCAGGAATTACGGTGTGTTGCGCAACAACCTGTGTAATTGCGTACCGTTAGACGTCGTCTTTAGGAGCAGGGACTTGCCGCACGGCGCCCATTGCTCCGATTACCATTGACGTTACACCACTGGCGAATGCGGCGACAGTGGGACGTTGAACGCCGCGCCTGTACTAGAGAATGGCACGACATTGTCTTCTCCGACGAATCCCGCTTCTGCCTACAACACCACGATGGTCGGATCCGCATGTGGCGGCACCGCTGCGAGAGACTGTATGACGCCTGCATTATGCATCGCCATACCGGTCCGTTGCCTGGCGTTATGGTTTGGGGCGCAATTGGATATGAAACCCGCACCCCTCTGGTATACATCGCCGGTACACTCACTCAACAACTACCGCTACATTTCCGACGTTTTGGAGCCTGTAGTCCTCCTTTACCTGCAGGACCTGCCAACGGCCACGTTTCAACAGGAAAATGCGCGCCCGCACGTGGCACGCATCACACAACAATTCTTCACGACCCACCAGGGGTCACTGCCGCCGTGGTCCACCTGTTCTCCCGATATCCACCTGTTTCTCCCGAACACGTCTGGGGGCGTGTCCACCTGTTTCTCCCGAACACGTCTGGTCGCTGATCGGCAACCGAGTGGCCCGGCAAGCACCGCCCGCGGCTACGCCTGATGAACTGTGGCAACGTGTGGAAGCAGCCTGGATCGACATACCCCATAGCCATATCCAAAGCCTCTTTCGTTCGATGCCGCGGCGTGTAACGGCCGTTATTGCCAGCCATGGGGGCCTCACGAACTATTGGTAGCTGCGTGTTCCGCAAGTAGCACGGGCCTGTAAGCTCAATCGTTTCATCTTTGTATCTGTTGTTATGTGTCCAGTAAATCTGGCTTTGCTATCTCGTGTCCTTCTTGGTGTTGCATTTTGGGTGGCCAGCAGTGTATTGTACCTTTTGTCTGAAGGGGTCCAACACCTGATACATATACTCTGAAGAGCAATTGAATTAGAGCGAACTGCAGAGTAATGTGTAGCACTGCCTTTCGCCCTGATGACAGAGGCGATTCGTCTCGGCAAGGACTCGACACGACACCGGAAGAATTGGGAAGCCATACGGTTCCACGACCCCTAAACAAGCTCCCACAGTTCACGAAGATTTGATAGAGGGAGTCAGAGCCTCGAACATCTCTCTCGATGTCATCCCAGATGTGATCGATGGGATTGAGGTCAGGTGACCTGGCTGGCCAAGGAAGCGAGGTCACGTCGGTGGAGTGTTCATCCAACCATTCGAATACAATTCGGGAGCGACGGCACGGTGCATTGTCTTGTTGCAGGATGAGGTCCCCATTTTGATGTTGAAGACGCACAAACGGGAGCAAATGGTCGTCCAAGATATTTCCCGATAACGTTGGCCTGTGAGGAACGATGTCACACGTACCAGGGGTCCCATTTCAGTTCACGTAAACAGTCCCCAGACAAGAATGCCAATCCCACCAGCTTGAAGAGTACCCTGCTGGCAACAAGGATCCACCGCTTCATGTGGTTTGCGCCGTACTCGCATCCTGTCATCCGCATGTACGAACGTGAATCTCGACTCATCAGTCCAGGCAACATTTTCCCACATGTCTACGGTCCAGTGGCGATGTTCCCGCGCCCATGCTAATCTCTATACCCTGTGATGTGCGGTCAGCAGAGATGCCCTCGTGGGACGGTGGCTTCAGTACCCCATAGCTAGGAGATGGTACTGGATGGTGTGGCTGCTTACACGTTTGTGTGCACCAGCGTTAAATTGCCGAGTGATTTCTTGCACTGATGGCCCGTCTATCCGCTGTTACAATGCGAGCTAGCCGACGATGACCCCGCTCATTCACACGCTGTTGTCCATGGCAGTTGGCCCTTGAAGGGATGGTTTTACCAGATTCGATGTACTCGCGGTGCACCCGTGACACAGTGGATCGTGAAAATCCCAGAGCATGCACGACTTCCGAGATGGAGTGACCCATTCGTCGGACCCCGACAAATCGCCCACGATCAGATTCGCTTAGATCCTTCGTCTTACCCATACTGCGCCCGATTCTTACTGATTCAACGTCGCATCATTCCTTATATTGTTGGATCGCTGCATACGTCATGTCGTTTCCATTTACAGGGCTTCCCACAGCGCCGCAGTCGCATAACGCCACCTCTCTCTAATTCAATTGCTCTTCAGTTGACATCATACAATCACCCGTGAAATAGCTAAAGTACCCGATTTATTGCAGTAACACAATTTACAATAGCTGATGAACAAAATGCGGGAGAGTGGTAGGAACATCCGGTGCCATAATAACAAAAAATTCCATGCAGTATGCTATCCACAATATCCGATCTCGCTGTTGAGCTTCAAAATCAGTTCCTGTGACAGATTATTGAAATTTAATAGTTATTCAAACCCCAAGTATTCTCAAGAATTGCTCGTTTTACCCAAGATTTGGGTCATATGGTAGCGGGAAAGTGAGAACAAAATTATTCGTTAACATACGAATTAATTGCGTAAAGGTTTCTGAAAACTGAATTTTTCGTTAACCCAATTCTTAAGAACGGCAATTAACTGTTAATATACAAAAGTAGCTGAGGAAGGGTTTCTAAAAATTTAATTTATTTCTGGTGTACGAAGAATCCTTGAAATTCAGGTCTTTGCCCGTCATTTTACAAACAAGGCTGTATTAGGAATATGCTTCGCTAATTCATAAAAAGGAGCACATAAAATGGCTCGTCAATTTCAATAATTCTTTTTCGACGTAGTGCCGTAAGACAAGTCTATCATTCATGCTTTACACTGGATTCAAACCCGGACTCTTCTCGGAAAACGAATGAGGGCCTGAGCTGCGTTCCACTTGGCCACCGTATCGGCAAAATACAAGCTTCAGCCAAAAATGTTCTGGTATTTGAAATTCAAATATAAATTTCAAAAAATTGAGATGCAGCAAATAGCAAATGGCAAATGAGTGGCATTTAGAGTGAAAGGCTGTTTTTATTAAAGATCTGAGCTAGAAATTTCAACAGGGATATTATTCTTGAACGACACCGTAAACCGGGTACTGGGGAACGTGCAGGTTTGGAAAAGTAATTGATTTCTTCAGACTGCATGGAAACGATTCGCAAATAGAATCGATGATCTGCTTAGAAGTTTCTTAACGTTCCGCATACCCGCTGTCCAAAATTTTTTTCTAATTACAGGAAACTTTACCAAAGACAGAAACAAAGACTGGGCGAATTTAAACATCTGTACAACATGGTGAGCTATGGCTAAACTTTTCACAAATAACTACTAAACCAGATGACATTATTATCAATGTAAAAGGATAGATATATCGGTACAATAACTCGCCACTTTTGGACAAATAAAATACTTGACTGGCCTTCAAAAGGGTGCCGCCCAGGTGGCGCAGTGGTCTAAGCCCTGGCTTCTGACCATTTGTCCGAGATAGGTTCGGGTTCGAATTCCGTTGATACATGGATGTTTTATTTTTGTCTTACGGAGGTGACTCTCTCTCTCTCTCTCTCTCTCTCTCTCTCTTCCCTAGAGCTAGTGGCCCTAAATTAGGGACCGTCGGTTTGTTATAGTCCATCGAGTTGCTCACGGTGCTCTTTAAACTACCAAACAAAAAAATTTCAAGGGACAGGAAAAGACCCAAAAGAAGACCATATCGATAAAATTCGGAATCATATCGGAATGATATGAAAGACACTGGCTCAACACAAAAAGGTGCGATAAAAAAGTTGGAGGAAACCTTCGTGCAGCAGTAGATAGATAACGGACGATTATACCAATGTTCGGAAGTATTTCTCTTCACGGCGTAAGTCGAACTTTGAGATGCTGACTGATATTTTTTTTTCGATTGGTTTCTGAAAAATGTGAATGAATATTCAATATTGTAATATTGACTGACTCACTGATTTATTTCCTAACTTTTAAACTACGAAAGCGTGAAATTTAACCTGTAGAGAAACCACTGTGACGTACTACAGAGTTGAAAACATGTGTCAGGACGACAAATCTGCAGCGAGACATTCTGCCAGCGTAACTCAGTTGGGAGAGCGACTTACTCCGAAATGAGGGGACACGGACAAACTTGTGTTTTCACATTGGCGCCCGATTGTGGAAAATGGATCCACTGGCCTGAGGGTTCTTCGAAAAATGTGTGGTGTTTGTTCCACACATTGTGTGGAATTAATGGAAAATTCCTACTTCGCTTCAAACAAGAAAAAATTAAGAGGGGGATGATGTATCGTACTACAGAGGTGGAAACATGTGTCAAGACGACAGATCTGCAGCGAGATATTCTGTCCGCGCAGTTCGGTTGGGAGAGCGACTTACTTCAGAGTGAGGGAACACGGATTCGATGCTCGTCGCAGATAGGCTTGTGTTTTCACACCACCTAAAGAAGATAATAATTAATGAAACAATAAAAAGGAACCGAATTTTTGGTTGTAATGAGCACTTCTTTTGAATCCTTTGCGACGCAAAATTTATATTTCAAAGCAAATTTTTAAGAAATCTAAAAACCCAGCAAAAAAGAAAATGCACTCACAGCACCAAGCCAAGAACTGAGCATAGTTTAAAATGCGTAATAAAATCAGCATTATTCATAACAAATGAAACCGGTTGAAAAAATCTCAACCGAATTTATGATGTCGATAACATTTCCAGAAATAGAAGAAGCTACTTATGCACACCGGTTAAAAACAATTTCAACCGCTTTTCGGATACCAATACAATTTCCAGAAATAGAAAGCGCTTCTTATGCACACCGGTTGAAAACAATTTCAACCGCTTTTCTGATATCGATAAAATATCCAGAAATAGAAAATGCTATTTATGGACACCGGTTAAAAACAATTTCAACCGGTTTTTGATATTGGTAAAATATCCAGAAATAGAAAAAGGTACTTATGCACACTGGTTAAAAACAATTTCAATCGGTTTTCTGATACCGATACAATTTCCAGAAATTGAAAGAGCTACTTACGCACTGGGCTGAAAAGTGTGTTACGAAAGTTGACAAATTGTTCACAAAAAGTTTCTAGTTACGAATGTTCAGGGAAAGTTACCAGAGACAAAAGGGTTTTTAAATCGGACAGTTAGAAAAAGAAATACAGAGAAAAACATAACATAACTTTATGGCCCCAAGCTGAAAACCTTTGGGTTATTTAAAGAAGAAAACGGGTTCAAAACACTCTTCATTATGAAGAGTGTCGTACCAGAAACATACTTTTCT
Organism: Macrothele yani; assembly: GCA_039090855.1. NCBI lineage: Eukaryota > Metazoa > Arthropoda > Arachnida > Araneae > Macrothelidae > Macrothele > Macrothele yani. The sequence continues at coordinate 28,180,890 of CM077001.1, forward strand.
AAGGCACTCTTAGAATCAAATAAACTCTTGCAATTAAAAATAAACACTGGCTCTACCTGGTGGCAGAATTTTCAAGAATGAAATAGTAGAAAATGTGCGGTAAGTATTCTTCATAACAAAAGCTATGATAAGGAAAAATAACTTTTTTAAACGCGTGTCTTAGAAGCAGAAGAGAAAGAAAGCCGTTCTGACACTCACACTCCTAGCGGGAAAACTGTGAATTACTTAAAGAGGATAATGTTCCCCATCTTTACTATAACGAATGGCATATAGTACAAAAAGGCATTTTTCGATAGGATTCTTAAATGTGGAGATTCCGTTGGAAACGTAAATATGCGTACACTAACGCCACATAGCGCCAGAACTGAGAGCTAAAATCCCATGAGTGCAAGCAAAGTGTTCCATGTAGTTAATGGTATACAGCGTTAAATAATTTTTGAAATCGGACTTTTAGAAGCAGAGATGTCAAGAAAAACAGATTAAACTTTTGCATTCCCTAGCAAAAAAATTTTACTCTATTTGGACACAAAATGTGCACAAAAAAGTTTCGTAGTTAGCAGTATCCAACCGAAAAATGATATTTTCAATCGGGATTTTAGACGCTCAGATATTGCTGTAAATATGTTGTAAAAGGATGCATGAATGTATGCCCTCTAGAGGCAAACTTGTGCGTCAAGAAAAATTTGAAATGTTATGGAAAACATTTCCCTTCAGAATCGATCTCCGATAAAGAAAGATTTTTTCAAATCGGACAATAGAAGCACAGATATTGAGAAAATAAGACATACTGATAGGCTCCTAACGGAAAAGCTATGCATCATTTTATGCAGAACGTATTATCAAGAGGTTTTTCTTGGCGAGTTACAAAAATATTTTCAATCGAGTTTTCAGATGCGGAGATATTGCCGTAAATATATCTAAAATATAAATATACACTTACGCCCCCTAGTGGCATAGCCGTTCATCTCAAAAATAAGAAAATATATGCAGAACATCCCACACCAGGAGTTCTATTGGAAACAAAAAGATTTTTCATATTGGAATTCTAGAAGTAGGGATATTGGGAAAATCGCAATTTTAGTTTACAACGCCTAACGGGAAAACTGTGCACAACTTGGTAAATAAACTGCGCCCAAAGTAGTTTTCGTTATAAATGGCATCGAAGGGGGAAAATAATATTTTCGATTGTGTATTTAGAAACAATAATATGGAATAAAATATAAAGTATGCTGAAACCAATGGCATCTGCACTTTCGCCCTCTAGCGGCAAAGTTAAGCATCCGAAGAAAGCCGGAAATAAAGGATCATCGTTCTCACATTTCAAACTTCTTAATGCAAAAAGAGTGTTTCAAATCGGACTAATAGTTGCAGAGATATATGGTGTCAGCAGACGGAGAGACGGACAAAGTGATAACATAACCAGTGTTACATAATATTCATGTAACACTTATTTTCAGTAGGGAATGCCATATCAAATTAGGTACTTCAATTTCTCCTAAATTATCACTGCACTTGAAGATCCCAAAATTTGAGCGCCATAGCGTTTTATTTTCTTGCTTGGCGCAGTCTTAAAAATCCTACATTAAATGTTTTCAAATCTATGTATGTTTTTATTTTGATTGATTGAAAGTTTAACGACCACAATGAGCAACTCAATGGGCTATAAGCAGTCGCCCGTCCCTAGTTTAGGGACACTGGTTTCAGGGAAGAGAGAGAGAGAGCCAGTGCCGTAAGACAGATACAGCAAACATGTCTCACCGGGATTCCAAGCCTGACTCATCATGGACGAATGGTCATATTAAGCCAGCGCTTAGACCACTGCGCCACCTGGGCGGCTATGTATGTTTACAACACTCAAAAGGTGTTAGTGTAGTAATCACTCGGAAAATACAGGAAAGGATGTGGTAAAATTTTCGTTACAGATTAAATGTATGCCCAGCATTACGTGAATAACACATTAAACTTTTTGACTTAAAATGGCAGTCTTAGCATTCAAAACTGCCTTCAAATTAATGGTTATTGGTGTATCTTTATCTTTTGTGTACCAAGTAAAACCAAGACCGTCTAGAAAACACAAGTCCATGACATTAGAGAGATGAGTTCCCTCTTTAAGTGACGTCACGCGGAAACCAAGGTTTTCGATTGGCTTCCAGTGCTGTCGTGTGTGACGTCAAACACGACACCGACGTATCAGACCGTGTATCATGATTGTGATATCACAAACGAAGGGAATTCTCTAATGTCATAGCCTTGTGTTTTCTAGACGGCCTTGGTGAAACTCGAGCGAAGACAACCTCTATCAAGAATAAAGGGATCTTAGTAAATAACAGTAGGAGGCGTCGTCCAGCAGCTCACAGTATTCCCTCTTGTTGGTAATATGGTCATACACGCCGAAGATACGTATGAATGTTATGGTCTCAGGGGAAAATAGCTTAAAACTCCTTTCCAGCTGCCTGCGGATAATGAAATGTTACGATGTTCAAAGGACACACAAATAGATGCAAAAAACATACTGTATGATCGCAGTGAAATTTGCATATCTGTGAGCAAAGTTGTCCAATTTGTAAACTGAGTTACCTATTTAAAGACAAAGGGGAACGGCGGTGGCATTTCTCTTCCATAGCACGTGTAAGAAGCGTTCCGAAAGCTGCAAATGCTTTCCGCATGTCTCATACACGTGCACCCAACCCTAATCGGTGGAGAGCGACAGGATAACTAGAAGCAGATCAGTTTATTCCCAGGCCGCAAGGGTCTTGAATATCCACGCCAGAGTGGTTTCACAGTATTGACAGCAATTAAACAACACCGCTGTATTGACACAAAGGCTTAACTAAGGTCGTCCATGGCGTACGACACCTCGTGAGAAGACGCTGTGACGCTTTAACCGCACAGCGTCATATGTCCTATACAGCGCGGCAATTATCTTTCGAGCTTTCCGCTGCCACTGGGGCTATGGTAGCAAGGCAAACGATATTTCGAAGGCTTAATGCAATTGGCCTTTATGGTAGGAGACCCACAATTTATTACCCCTCTCATAGCATCTCACAGGAGAGATCCCTTGAACTGGTGCAGTAACATAGTTCGAATCCCAGACGAGTGCGCCTGTGTTATTCTTACAGAGAGGTCGTGATTCTTTCTAAGTGCAAACGGATTCTGGACGGCATTTAATCTGGAAAGAGCAGCGAACCCGTTATGATTTTGCAAACATCTACAATCGAGACTCCGGAGGCCGGAGTCTGCTCGGGTGGGTGGCATTATGTTCAACAGCCCCAGATCACTCTATATGTTCGGAGAAGGCAATGTGAATGTTGAACGCCATAGGGACGATGTCCTAAAGACATATATCAAACCCTTTCTTTGAGCTGTAGGCTCTCAGTTACTCTAATAGATGATAACGCTCGCTCGCACACGGATATATCAGACTTTTGCTGGGAGCTTTAGGCCCTTAGTTACTCTTAATGGATGATAACGCTTGCCGACACAAGACTATGTCAGACATTTTCTGGGGGTTGTAAGCCCTCAGTTACTTTTAAGGGATGATAACGCCCTCCACACAGGGTTATATCAAATGTTTTCTGGGAGTTATAGACCTTCAGTTACTCTTAATGGATGATAACGCTCACCTGCACAGGGCTATATCAGACTTTTTCTGAAAGTTGAAGGCCCTCCGTTGCTCTTAATGGATGATAACGCTCGCCCACACACGACTATGTCAGCCTTTTTCTGTGAGTTGTAGGCCCGGAGTTACTGTTAATGGATGATAACGCTTAGCCGCACAGGGATATGTCAGACTTTTTCTGGGAGCTGTAGGGCCTCACTTACTCTTAATGGATGATAAGGCTCACTCACACAGGGCTATGTCATACTTTTTCTGGGAGTTGTAGGCCCGGAGTTACTCTTAATGGCTGATAACGCTCGCCCTCATAGAGCTATATCAGACTTTTTGGGAGTTTTAAGCCCTCAGTTACTCTTAATGAATGATAACGCTCACCCGCACACGGCTCAATTTGTCGATGACTTTCTGAGCGAGGATGTTCGACATATGTACTGGTCTTCCAGGTCTCCGGATGTGAACCCTATAGAACATGTGTGAGATGCCCTGGGACGACACGTATGAGCTCGTCAGCAGCCTCCAAGAACTATTTCTCACCTACGCACCACCCTCATCGAGGAATCAAATTCTTTGGCTCCAGAGTTCATCAACAACCTCGTGATGACTCTAATATTTTCGTTGTGATAGTTGTCTGTACGAAATAGGTGATCACATTGCATATTAAGACCTTTTTAGGTTACATTTTTACATCTTACCTTCACGACATTTGCGGATATGACTCTATATACGCAAAATGTGTACATATTTGTTTGTTGTTATAAAATGTGTATTACCCTTATGATTGTGTGTCTTTATACGCCAAGATAAGACACAAAAGGAAACGTGCGAGACAGTGAACATCTTCTCATCCACCTTGTTGAGCAAATAATTCGGGAACTAAAACCTTGGAAGCATGACATCAGTGAAAGTTTAATTGCAGTTAGAACTTATTTTTGTCAGAATAACCACTAAATTCATGTCCAGTTAGCTTTGAGAAGGAATAAATCAGAGCACGTATTGATGAAAATAATAACATATTGCAGAAATTTAGAAACCTAGAATAGAATTTGAGTCGATTTCCTTAAAACCTTCACTGTATTGTTGCAATGTAGAACCTAGTAAATTTTCATGGGAAGAGATAAATTCACAGTTTATATATTTAGCATTGAAATAGTTTGGCTGTGATTAATGTTTTACGTTCTATTCATTACGCAGTAGGTGAGTATGAACGGAGGTTTCTAATTATGAGGGAAATCCAAACGGACTGCAAAGCAAACTAAATACTGAAACCGTTCAGACTTATTGAGAGTATTACTTGATAACTCAGATACTGTGCAATTTAATTCACTTCCAGCAGATTCAGTATCGATCGAAGCAGGTTAAAAAATAATAAATAATAAAATTGGAACTATTTTATATATATATACATCCTTCAAAGTACTAACTGAAGTTAAATGTAACTTACGTTGTCATTAGTTCACGTAAAAATTGTAAACAGTGTAAGAGTATTTTTCAATATTTAGACCATATTATTGTTTAGTTAATGTCAAATTAAAGTTCATGCTTGATTGTGCAAATGCAATGTGTATATCATTCATAACTTTAAAACTTATTCAGAGTGAATTATAAATGCATTAATATTTGTGACATTTGGGGACCATTAAAAATGAGTGCAGACCACCAGGTCCTAGTACACATTGGTCCCCGGGATCAGTCGAGTTATTTTCAAATAACTTGACTGGCCCCATTGACCAATGTATTTTCAAATAACTTGACTGGCCCCATTGACCAATGTATTTTCAAATAACTTGACTGGCCCCATTGACCAATGTATTTTCAATACCTAGACCAATGCATTTTCAATAACTTCAATGGGATCATGTATTTTCTATCTGTGTTATACATACATGTAATGCACTGCTGTCTACCCAAAATGCAACCCCAAGAAGGACACGTGATAGCAAAACCAGATTTACTGGGCACATAACAACAGATACAAAGATGAAACGATTGAGCTTACAGGCCCGTGCGACTTGCGGAACACGCAGACATCAATAGTTCGTGTGGCCCCCATGGCTGGCAATAACAGCAGCTATACGCCGCAGCATCGAACGAAAGAGGCTTTGGATGTGGGCTTGTGGTATGTCGGTCCAGGCTGCTTCCACACGTTGCCACAGTTCATCAGGCGTAGCCGCGTCTGGTGCTTGCCGGGCCACTCGGTTGCCGAATAGCGACCAGACGTGTTCGATGGGCGACATATCGGGAGAACAGGTGAGCCACGGCAGCAGTAACACCTGGTTGGCCGTGAAGAATTATTGCACGATGCGTGCTACGTGCAGGCGCACATTGTCCTGTTGAGACATGGCCGCTGGCAGGTCCTGCAGGTAAGGGAGGACTACAGGCTCCAAAACTTCGGAGATGGAGCAGTGGCTGTTGAGTGTACCGGCGATGCGTACCAGAGGGGTGCGGGTGTCATATCCAATTTCGCCCCAAACCATAACGCCAGGCGACGGACCGGTAAGGCGATGCATAATGCAGGTGTCATACAGTCTCTCGCCGCGGTGCCACCACACGCGAATACGACCATCGTGGTGTTGCAGGCAGAAGCGCGATTCGTCGGAGAAGACAATGTCGTGCCATTCCGTAGTCCAGGTGCGGCGTTCAACGGCCCACTGACGCCGCACTCGCCGGTGGTGTAACGTCAATGGTAATCGGAGCAATGGGCGCCGTGCGACAAGTGCCCGCTCCTGCAGACGACGTTGAACGGTACGTGCTGACCCAGGTTGTTGCGCAACACACCCTAATTCCTGCGCTAACGTTCGTGATGTGGCGGTGCGAGCCGTCAATGCCCGCCGCACAACATGTCGGTCCTCTCGTTCGGTGGTGTGCCGCGGCTGCGGCAATCGCTCACGTCGGTCCGTCAGTCCCTCCTGCACCCACCGAATCCATACTCACCTCACTGTGGCTGGATGGCGTCCCACATGGGCGACGATGTGTCGGTATGATAATCCGCTGTCGCGATAAGCCACTATTCGTCCTCTGTCGAACTCCGAAACGAGCTGGAATGACTGACATATTCTGCGACGAGGCATCAGGAAGCTTCCCACGCACAGGTCCGGCAGCACAGCACACTTCCACTACTTACACCCCGCCTTCTGTGCACCCTACTTATAGTGCTTCTCGGTGGCTTGCCGGGCTCACATGATTTGCATATGCCCTGCAATGCTAATCGTTTGCATGTCGTCTCGCGGGCGACGCATGCTACGAATTTCAGGCCAATCGGATGCTTCCTTCTTGGTGTTGCATTTTGGGTGGCCAGCGTTGTAATAAAGAAATTTTGAATGGAATTTCAGTAGAAGTTATCCGTCACATGGAGTTCTGTGTCTGGTAACTTTCATGTCTTCCCACCCCAAGGCTCGCGGAGCTGTCATTCCGACCGAAGGTCATTCCTAGGCGCTTGGTCGACGGTGGCAGATGTGTCGATTAATCACCCGTCCGGTTACAATAACAATGATGTTGACGGTTGAACAGAGAGTGATTTTGGTGGAACATGTATTTCGCCAAGAAGACAATTACACGGACGAAGTGCAAAAAAACGTTTGCTAGAAAATTTCGTGATGTAGACGTGCCCCACCGTAATGAGTTACGTCAGCTCAGAGCGAAGTTTCGGAGAACTGGTAGTGTTCTCGATTCCCCCTCCCCGGTAGGCCATCCAAAGCAGACGAGACCGTACAGGATATCCTGCACAGGATACAGGGGAGTTCACACAACTCCGTGAGGTGTCTGTCATAAGCATTCATATCCGAACTCACGGTACAAGAAATCAACGAAGGATGATTCCAGCAAGACAGTGCAACTGCTCATTCCGCTGGTGCATTAATACCGCTTCTGGAGGAATTCTTCGGAAATCGCATCATCTCCCGTGGACTATTGCTTGCCCGGTCTCCGGATTTGACACCCCTGACTTTTTTGTGTGTGTGGAGGGGGAGCACTCAGGGGATGATGTACGCAAGTGATCCGCATACCCTTTAAGAGCCACAGGCTGCAATAATGACCCACCTCCAACAAATCATACCACATACCCTGAGAAAGGTCTTCACCGACATGCAGAAGCTATGACGTATACTCTAGATTCAGTTTCTTTTTGATTTTACTATCTCTTGTTATTTTATTTTCCTATGCAAATTATCTTCCCACTTAACGAGATGTTGTTTCTCCCGCTGAATTATATGTGGCAACGAGTGTAAGTCATGACGTGGTGGTATGCAGTATATATAGGCGCGCTCAAGTATACCAGAGAGCTTCGTTTTATATGTGATAGGTTCTTCCCGATAATTGATATGCGATTTACCTACTTTTCTACGATATTACGAAAGTTCGGGCTGTCAGTTTATAGTTGTGTTATTTTGGAGTGTGTATTTGAGTAATACCAGGAGCTCCCCAATAAAAGGTTAAAAGTGAGTACGTTTACTTGTTTCATTTTATTGTCAGACCTTTGTCTGGCCGTTAAGTCTATTTCATTGAATGTTTACGTTAAGTTCAGGGAATATTGTGTTTACCGCTCTAATAAGGAGCTTTCAAGGTACTAATGTACTAAAGCCGAAGTTATATTACTGATATTCAAGATAATGAGGAACGCTGAGTAAAAGTAAATTCCATATTCTTGGAATTTATTGCACGTGCGTGTCTTACCTAAACAAACTCTAGCACTTTGAAGATTAAGCACACTTTAGCTACGTCAAGTAACCTTTCAATAACCCTAACGTGACTTAACGTGCGTTTTCCTGCACTACACGTCCAGCCGGAGAATTCTATTCATTATAAAGCGTGTGCAGACATGCCTGGACGTCGGTGGGGACCATTTCCAACACTTTCCGTAGGAACCAGTTCGACGTGGTAAGTGTTACTTTCAGTGCGCAATTATTTTTCGGACATCCTGTACTTTCCATTGCTGGTAAAATCGTCCCTGGGATTTGCATACGGAGCATTCCTACCAGGATTCAACACTAGACCACCGTCTTCCATTCCTAAACAGGACTGTTTTACCTGGGTAGCCTGTACTCCAGTCGTAGTCGATGATTCCATTATTTTAATAAACCCCTGTGTTGCCTTGTTTTAAACCTTGAATCAACAAGATTTAAAACAACGATAAAATACAATACCGTGATGTTGGGTCTTCAAAGATTTTTGCCCATGAACACTTCACGTCCGCTCTATTGCAGCTTTCTGGTTTTAAAAATAAGCTATTACTTCTTCAGAATTCTGCAGTAGATAATTATGGTTATTTTAAAGAAGCATGTTTTATGCAGTAACAGTTTGAAAGATGTTCTTCAAGAATATTGATGTGTTTCTCTCATCAAACAAGTGAAATTCTCTCACTCAGTTTCTGACCAAAGAAAAAAATGCGTACACCTTGCGCTAGGAACACACACAAAGTTTATCGCATACCAACGACTACTTCTAAATAGTAATAAGATACCATACATAGAATTGTTTGTCCTTACTTAACATTGGATATTTTAGGCGCTAAACAAAATTTTAATACAGGCAAGCGTTCGTGTCTTTGGAAATGATTCCCCGTTTGATGTTTCACCACCAAAAATACAGTGCTTAACAGAGATACTGCTACACTGAGACGGAAGGAGCGTAGAAAAACGAAAATCACGTGATGCAGTGGGCTGCAACACATATGCAAGTGATCAAAGTTTCTCAGTGATTGGTCTCATGCGCGTCGATTCAGCAGAGTTTAAAGACAGTGCAAGTAACAGAGTTAAGCATCAAAATAGCTCTTGAACTTCCTTGGAATCTGCTTCTCTAAAAAAGGCACAGACAGACATGTAGGCTTAGATGCTTACGAGAGCTGTTAAACCTAGCCGCACACACACGAAAAAATATCACTTTCGATTTTAAATTTTTTTCCAAATTTCGGAAAGAAATACACTGACGGAAAAAAATCCCAACACCAAGAAGGGATTGTGTTAGATAAACAACAGTTGGTAGGCTGTGAGAGTACATCTGTAAGATGACGTCTATGCAAATTTCGCGTTCGACGCATACGTGTTGCGCTAGTAGCGTCCCTCGGAACATGCAAAGCAGATTTGCTGTAAATACGCGCTGTAACGTTCGTGAGCGTTAGTTATCGTTGAGATTCGACGTAGTGAGTTGATGTTAGTCAAGAATGCCTTTAAGAAGACGAAAAAGCCATTCTCAACACCTCACGGAGTTTGAACGAGATCGTGTAATAGGGCTACGAGAAGGTGGATTTTCTTTCCGCAATATTGCAGAACGACTTGGCAGGAATTTAGCCACTGTGCAAGAATGTTGGCAGCGGTGGTCAAGGGAAGATACTGCCTCAAGAAGACCGGGTTCCGGCCAGCCACGTGGCACTACTGAGAGGGAAGACCACCGTGTACGGCGTAAGGCCGTGGCGCATCGCACCGCGTCTGGGACAGCAATTCGAGCTGCAGTTGCCACCACAGTGACACAACGAACTGTTACAAATCGGTTACTTGAAGGACAGCTCCGAGCCAGACGCCCTGTAGCGTGTATTCCACTTACTCCAAACCACTTCCGTTTGCGACGTCAGTGGTGTCAAGTTAGAGCTCATTGGAGGACAGAGTGGAGATCTGTTGTGTTTTCTGATGAAAGCCGGTTCTGCCTGGGTGCCAGTGATGGCCGTGTGTTGGTTAGAGGGAGGCCAGGTGAGCGCCTGCAACCAACCTGTCTGCGGCCGAGACACACTGGACCTACACCTGGAGTTATGGTCTGGGGAGCAATTTCCTACGACAGCAGGAGCACTCTCGTGGTTATCCCACGCACCCTGACGGCACAGTTGTACGTCGGTCTGATGATTCAACCTGTTGTGCTGCCATTCATGAACAGCATTCCAGGGGGTGTTTTCTAACAGGATAACGCTCGTCCGCATACCGCTGTTGTAACCCAACATGCTCTACAGAGTGTCGAAATGTTGCCGTGGCCTGCTAGATCACCAGATCTTTCTACAATCGTGCACGTATGGGACATCATTGGACGACAACTCTGGCGTCACCCCAACCAGCATTAACCGTCGCTGTATTACCGACCAAGTGCAACAGGCTTGGAACTCCATCCTACAAACTGACATCCAGCACCTGTACGACACAATGCATTAACGTTTGCGTGCTTGCATTCAAAATTCTGGCGGTTACACCGGTTATTGATGTACCAGCATTTCACATTTAAAATGGCTCTTCTCGCGCTTACATTATGCTGTGATCTTGAAACCTTAATCGATTAAATATGTTACCTATACAAATGTATTGCCGCCATTTCATTCCTCTACAACTATTTTTTCGTGGTGTTGGGATTTTTTTCCGTCAGTGTATGTGACAAAAAGAAATTATTTAATGTTTACATATTCTGGAATTGAGACAAATGAATGCTGATACATTTTAATGTTTTATGTATGCAGATTTAGTTTGATAGCATATTATAAGCACAGCCCTTGCTTACAACAAAGTTACGGGTTTTGAGCGAGGAACTGTTAGCACTGAATGCAAGATAAGTCCAAATCGCACAGTGACTGACCAGGTGAATGAGTTTGTGTATTTAGGAAGCATGTTTGACAGAAAGAAAAAATTGGATGGTGAAATTAATAGACAAGTGAATTCTTCATTGAAAGTCATAACTGTTTTTTCACAGGAATGGTGGGTTCTCAAGAGGCTGTGTATGAAAGTGTAATTGTTCCTATTCTGATGTATTGCAGTGAAACCTGTGTACAACAGAGGAAATATAGGAGTCGTTTGTATGCTGGAGAAATGCGTTACTTATGGAGGGGTTGTGGCAAGACACGTTATGATCATGTGACGAATGAAAATGGTTTGCAGTTGTGTTATGTTAAGCAACATGTTGTTAGCAAGGTGGAGACTAATATTCTTCGGTGGTTTGGCTATACTGAAAGAGTGAGTGATGAGGTGCTTACTAAGAAATGTTTTTTTATCCGAAGTGGCAAGAAGGAAAGGTGGAGAAAGGCAAAGGAACAAGGAAGTCATGGGAGGATCAGATTCATCAGTGTCGGCACGAGAAAAAGATTATGAATATGAAGTATAGAAGGTCTTTTGTACGTCGTGTGATGTATGTCAGTGAAGCCCGAGTTGTGTGTCAAGATCGCAGCAAATGGAGAAGTTTGATACGGCAACAGTAAGTAAATAAGCAATTAAAATTTTATCTGGTAATTGGTATTTCTTTGTGGAGCTAACCTCTGAATCTCAGATAACAGCTTGGTGATATGATATGATATGATATGATATGATATTGCTTACAAATGCTATTTCAATAAATTCATTTTCCGTGACTGCTTTTTTCTCTCTGTTTGCTTTGTGTGTGTCGGATCTTTTTTTTGTCACTTAATATCCTTTCATGTATTACAACTGACAAAAGGTGGTCAGTCATTCTCCCATTTTCTGTCAATTGATCCTTTTCTGCCTTTATTGATAACACTAAGCAGGGATATATCCACCTTTCTTTGAATTGTTCGCAGGCTCTACGTATCATTTGTAGTTGAGGTTCATGTCTTCGGTCAGTAGGTAAGAAACTGCAAGAGGATACATTGATTAACGACTTTTCCTTTAAGGCTGTCTTTGAATGAGTGTTAGGCTTCATCTTCTGCGATAGATGGCGCAAAATATCCCTCCTTGGGCGTGGCTTTTACGTCTTGAGGGTTTGTTCCAGAAGTTGGCGTCAGTGAATGACTGAAGACCTTACCATATTCAGAATGGGCGCGGTCTCTCGTTGGCTCCACAATGAAAAGACAAAATACGTGCTGTTAGGTTTTAACCAATGACATTGTTTGGGGGTGGAGCTTAGTAGTTAGGCGTAGTTTCTGTCTCAAATTCAAGTGTTTTCTGGTAATGTACGCATTTTCTCTTCAAAGATGAACGTACAGTAGAATTTAAGATGATCTATAGAAGACTAGATTCCAATCTCACTTCAGTGCCCATTCTTTGATTTCTATTTCGCCTAGATAATTAAAAAAATCAGACAGAAATGAGAGATTTCGTTTCTTCCACACAGAAACATTGCCAAGCTAACTTCTGGCGCCATCTTGAGCCAAATTGGAACACTTTCGTGTCAGATAAATTCAATTTTTAAAAAAATTCTAACAAATGTTTCGGAAAAATTACTGTGACACGAATTAGCAATGGGTCGTTTTTATTTGTGCTCAAAATTTCAAACTCTACAAAGCAATAATTTTTGAGAAAATGTGTACAAAAGAATTTGCATTACAGATGTAGGACAGAATATCTGTTACACTCATTCAAAGACAGCCTTAAGACGTAATTGTAAATTGCTCATGGAAATTTTACTGTTTCTTCGAAACGCTCTACAACCAAATGGGGACTGTTAAGTTCTTCTTCCATGTGCTTTTAACTTGATGTCGGTTTTTCAAGGTACATTTTCGCATCTGTTAGTTCAAATTTTTCCCTACACTGTAAAAAAAAATTCTGAAATTCATGAACCACTTTCCGTCAGTTCATTTCTGAATTACTGAAGCATATTTCTGATACAACCCTTTCCGCGAAATGACGTAAAGAAAGAAACCTGAATTTTACAGATTTTTCAAACCACGGGAAAACTTTGAATTTTCAGAAACCTTTCCGCAGTCTCTTTCTTATATTGACGGTAAATTACCGTTTTAGAGATGCATTAACGGAAAATTCTAAAATTTGAGAAACCTTTCCGCAATTCCTTTCGTATATTAACGGAAATCTCCGTTCCCACTTTTTCCGTATCCGTGTGACGAGAAATTAGCGGTAATTGGAGCGATTGGTGAGAATACTTGAGGTTTGATTAACTCTTGAATTTCAATCGTCTGTCGAATTTTAAAGTTCCGGAGCAAGATCGGATAGTGTGGATAGCATATCTCATGGCTTTGTTTAATTATGGCACAGAATAGTTCTTCTCCTCTCCCACATTTTGTGCACCAGCTTTTTGTTATACACTGACGGAAAAAAAGATCCCAACACCATGAAAAAATAGTTGTAGAGGAATGAAATGGCGGCAATACATTTGTATAGGTAACATATTTAATCGATTAAGGTTTCAAGATCACAGCTTATTGTAAGCGCGAGAAGAGCCATTTTAAATGTGAAATGCTGGTAGATCAATAGCCGGTGTAACCGCCAGAATGTTGAATGCAAGCACGCAAACGTTAATGCATTGTGTCGTACAGGTGCTGGATGTCAGTTTGTGGGATGGAGTTCCATGCCTGTTGCACTTGGTCGGTAATACAGCGACGGTTAATGCTGGTTGGGGGTGACGCTAGAGTTGTCGTCCAATGATGTCCCATACGTGCACGATTGTAGAAAGATCTGGTGATCTAGCAGGCCACGCCGACATGTCGACACTCTGTAGAGCACGTTGGGTTACAACAGCGGTATGCGACGAGCGTTATCCTGTTAGAAAACACCCCCTGAAATGCTGTTCATGAATGGCAGCACAACAGGTTGAATCATCAGACCGACGTACAACTGTGCCGTCAGGGTGCGTGGGATAACCACGAGAGTGCTCCTGCTGTCATAGGAAATTGCTCCCCAGACCATAACTCCAAGTGTAGGTCCAGTGTGTCTCGGCCACAGACAGGTTTTTAGCAGGCACTCACCTGGCCTCCTTCTAACCAACACACGGCCATCACTAGCACCCATGCAGAACCGGCTTTCATCAGAAAACACAACAGATCTCCACTCTGTCCTCCAATGAGCTCTAGCTTGACACCACTGACGTCGCAAACGGAAGTGGTGTGGAGTAAGTGGAATGCACGCTACAGGGCGTCTGGCTCGGAGCTGTCCTTCAAGTAACCGATTTGTAACAGTTCGTTGTGTCACTGTGGTGGCAACTGCAGCTCGAATTGCTGCAGCAGACGTGGTACGATGCGCCACGGTCATATGCCGTACACGGTGGTCTTCCCTCTCAGTAGTGCCACGTGGCCGGCCGGAACCCGGTCTTCTTGAGGCAGTACCTTCCCTTGACCACCGCTGCCAACAATCATGTACACTGGCTACATTCCTGCCAAGTCGTTCTGCAATATTGCGGAAAGAAAATCCACCTTCTCGTAGCCCTATTACACGATCTCGTTCAAACTCTGTGAGCTGTTGATAATGGCTTCTTCGTCTTGTTAAAGGCATTCTTGACTAACATCAACACCCTACGTCGAATCTCAACGATAACTAACGCTCACGAACGTTACAGCACGTATTTACAGCTAACCTGCTTTGCATGTTTCGAGGGGCGCTACTAGGGCCGCACGTATGCGCCGAGCGCGAAATTTGCATAGACGTCATCTTACAGATGTACTCTCACCGCCTACCACCTGTCGTTTATCTAACACAACCCCTTCTTGGTGTTGGGATTTTTTTTCCCGTCAGTGTATATTATGCTACTGTAAGAAACCAGGTACGTAACTTATTATGCAGATGATTATACAACGTCTGTCTATCAGTCTTTGGACAACTTAAGACTGTTGATATTATAGCTACCAAGAGTAAAATTTATATTTAGGAGTTGTTGTTTTTGGTGAAATACTAATTCTATAAAACGAGTACATTTCACCTTTTTTCAAAGATAACTGAAAGTCATTGGCAGTACAAAAAAATCAAGTTGCAAAGCATTTTGTTGCTTCGAAAAATCACAATGAAAAATGCTTGATTTGTGAAAAGTCCTACTACAGAAAAAAATATTACAGACCTATTCAGTAAAATAATGAGCTGTAACAGAAAATAAAATGCCTAAAAAACTCGCATTAATGACAAAAAAGAAATACATCGTCGCGCAATTTGTTTTACGATGTTCGTGATTCAGATCTCCGAACGTTTGTGGCTCGGTGGTTTAAAGAAGTGCGTTTACCTGTTGAAACGTTCGATTCTTGCTGCAGCAGAAGAATTACCTGGAGTAAATGCTGAAAAATTGCATGGTCGTTGATTTTGTGTAGTTTCAGTTTAAATAACGAAAAATATGAAACGGACTTTTCTGAAATGAGCGAATTTTCTGACGACGGGAAATCTGTGAAAATACAGAATTTAAATTAAACGGGCACTTTTAAAAACGGAAATATCTGAAAAACACGGATACTAACCGGCAATTTTGCTGCCAGTTATTTTCTGAAATTTTCCGTGAATTCACACCACGTATTTTTTACGTGTATCAACTAAACATTTACTGTTGTAAAAACGGTGTTCACCGGTTTCGTTTTCTGTCATCTTTAGTCCTTCTTTACTCTTGTCAGAAAATTCGTGGACCGCACACCCTTCTGCAGTGAGAGGAGGATACTTGTAAATTGACTGTTTCTTTACATTTATGTCAGAAAATTCGTGTATCACACACCCTTCTGCAGGAGAGGATACTTGTAAAATGACTGTTTCTTTACTTTTATGTCAGACAATTCGTGGATCACCCACCCTTCTGCAGGAGAGGATACTTGTAAAATGACTGTTTCGTTACTTTTATGTCAGAAAATTCGTGTATCACACACCCTTCTGCAGTGAGGGGATACTTGTAAAGTGACTATTTCTTTACTTTTATGTCAGAAAATTCGTGGATCACACACCCTTCTGCAGGAGAGGATACTTGTAAAATGACTGTTTCTTTACTTTTATGTCAGAAAATTCGTGGATCACACACCCTTCTGCAGGAGAGGATACTTTTAAAATGACTGTTTCTTTACTTTTATGTCAGAAAATTCGTGTATCACACACCCTTTTGCAGTGAGGGGATACTTGTAAAGTGACTATTTCTTTACTTTTATGTCAGAATATTCGTGGATCACACACCCTTCTGCAGTGAGAGGATACTTGTAAAGTGACTATTTCTTTACTTTTATGTCAGAAAATTCGTGTATCACACACCCTTCTGCAGTGAGAGGATACTTGCAAAGTGACTATTTCTTTACTTTTATGTCAGAAAATTCGTGGATCACACACCCTTCTGCAGTAAGAAGTTACTTGTAAAGGGACTATTTCTTTACTTTTATGTCAGAAAATTCGTGGATCACACACCCTTCTGCAGTGAGAGGTTACTTGTAAAATGACTATTTCTTTACTTTTATGTCAGAAAATTCGTGGATCACACACCCTTCTGCAGTGAGAGGATACTTTTAAAGTGACTATTTCTTCACCTAAACGAAGATGGGTTGATATCAGTGAATTCACAATAACGTAGCCGTTCAGTAAAAGGTGCCCTTGAGTTTTGCGTATAATGTTACACTATTCCACTAGCGCATGGGGTTTGACTTCAGGCGATAAAACATCCAAGCGGCAAAATTCAGTTACTACTGTTTTTAAATTTTAGTTTTTGGCTTTGCATTTTTGAGTTTCTCTTTTAAGAAAATTCTCCTTAACCTTATTATTTACCGTTAATTTCACTTGTACCGAATGGGCTAACGGTCCAGTGTTGGAGCAGCCCCTGTTCGGGCGCCATTCAAATGCTACAGGGCTTGGTGCTGAGTTCTATTGCAGCGCCCTGTGTGGAGGGTTCGTTTGATGCTTCCTTTGCAGTTAGTTCGGTATCGGGGGTATAATCCGTAATTCTCCCAACTGGAGCAGATAAATACAATACAAAGCATAGAAAAGTGAATCGACTGAGGCTAAATTTTGCAGTGAGGAAAACTTTTATTCAGATGTTACGGGGAATGTCTTTGAGCCTTGTCCTGATCTCCGTTCTTTCTACATATTCTCCCGCTCAGGATCTCTTTTCGGCCATTCAAACCTCTCCCTTCATCCGTTCCGGCAAAACCCCCGAGGTTTTCAGAGCTTCCTAAAAATATTCTGCTCCTCTCTCGACTTTTCGCCACCGATTCCTCCTCTCTGGCCCGGAGAGAGAAACCCTCTCAAAAAACTGTCCCCTCGTCCGACTTATTCCAAGAAAGCGCAGCCACACCTTCACTCTCAAAAACTCATATGTTCTTAATTGCTTTGCAGTCCCCTCTGCTGCGACGCGTGGGAAAGGAAATACTTTGCCTTTCGCTGGAATTCCCATTCAAATGGCTGGAATTGAAAGAAAATGACTACAATTAATTATCTCTAAAGATGGCTACAGAATCTCGCTTCTGATAAAAAATTGGAAGCCCCGGTTACATTACCTATACTCAAGAAACGCATATAGCTTTAAATACGTTTATATTTATGGCGTAATAAGCACAAAGATTCGCCAAGCTTTCTCACTCCACTGGGAGGCTTTTTCAAGGCAATGGTCGACATAAAAAAGCAGGGAATTGGAACACGTAAGAAACAAAGATGATTTTTTTGAAAATAACGTGGGTGACATCACGAGCATATTACATAAAATGTTAGCACACACCTTGTCCCCATCTTTTAATAACACATGCCAAACCATTGGTAGTTCAGTAGAGATTATATCATTGCATGCTGCTTTGCTGGAGAGGATTTCGACAGTTTACCTGATGGCATTCTCTTTAAAGTTCGTGTAAGGGGCAATTCCTCAAATACTATCCCATAGTGGAGCGGCCGGTGAATGCATGACATCTCTGGCGAGTGCTGTATTTTGCATGTCCTGGTTGACACTTCGCACGTGTTCTTTACATCTAGTGTCCAAGGATCGCTTTGTCATTCCGATATATACCTTTTCTGTGTTGTCAGGATATACCAACAGTTTAGCGTATCCACCTATCTTTTCTCTTTCACACTGGCTCTCCTTGCCGCTTGATACTATATGTGATAATGGGATTGGAGACTTCATTGCTATTAATATGATGTATTTCCGTAACAAATTCTTTAACCAATATGCAAAGACATATGTGATGAATCCTGCTCCCAGTGGAGCGCAAAAGCTTGGCGAATCTTTGTGCTTACTACGCCATAAAAATAAACGGATTTAATACGCTATATGCGTTTCTTGAGTATTCACATTGTGGTGTATTAAAAATAACGTTAGGCTACCTATACTTCAGATCTGCTTTGAAGTAAACGCAACACAGCTTTCGGGCTAAAGACACCATTGCTTTCGTCTGAAAGAATTGCGAAACAATTCTTTCCTGAATAGTATTTTCGTTTAGAAAGTTACGACTCCTGTCCACACGTTCTAACGCAAATTGATATTTTTGTTTCCGTTTCTTTATTATGTACATTTGAGCGTTAGATAATCTTCGCTTTATTAACGTTCCACTTACAAACCAGCTAGCCTAGTGTAGTTTAAAAAAAATGGTATTACCTGAGAATGGTTTGCGTTACTAAACAGAATTTGTATGCCTTTGTTCAACAGTATTTTAAGAAAACACTAGTACACAGAAGAATTTTTTTGTAACATAATGCGCCTTTCCAGGATATCGAAGAAATTTCAACTCCAAAAAAAAAAAGTCAATTGAAAAGCCAAATGCATTTATTCAATGTATGAGCAACATATTCAGATGTTTCAAGGAAAGAGTTGCGGAAAGTTGCAGGATTATATCGAATCTGAAAGAAACGCCTGACAATGCAAGCGAAAGGGAACTCCCGTCAGGTATCTGTTATCATATCTTCGGAGCGTGTTGAGAGATATTGAATTCAGATATCAAGTAGACGTACCGAAGAAAGCCAATACGTAAATCCGGTGCTAGTGCGAACACAAGGACAGCCAAATGTTCTTTCGGAGTGTACATAAATTCTACAATTCCTCCTTTCTTGCTGCTTCAAAATTCATATGTCGTAAGAATGAATGAAAAAAAATCATTAATTTAACTTTTACTGAATTTTTATTGTTGTCATGATTAATTCCCAAAATCACAGCAGAATTTCTTTTATCCAGAGTCGCAATAAGGAAACGGCCAGCACAGTTCAAGATAGGGGCGCAGCTAGCAGGGTTCAAAATAGGGACCCAGCCAGCAGGGTTCAAAATAGGGACGCAGCCAGCAGGGTTCAAGATAGGGGCGCAACCAGAGTGCCTTTGAGCTGGAGGCTACAGGTCTTTCGGTTATAACCGAAGCAGAGAAGAAAACAATAGCACATTATTATTTAGAGAAATTCCATGATTTAAACTGGAAGCGAAGGATTAATCTTAAAGATCACGAAATATTTTGTATTTAAGATACACTATATTGACAAAGGGATGCAAGGTCAGGTGATGCGTAACATCACAGCCTCTCCTTGACAAATGTCAACCCCGCCTTCTCGTGGTGCATCCTGTTCCCACTAAAGGGGCTCTGACGACCGCCCATAGCGGTATAACTATAATATCGGGATCAGAGGAAATTCTATCCCACACTCACCAACCCGCTTGGCCAGCGTGGTGAGTTATGGCCAAACCCCTCCAAAATGATTCCACAACTTAAATCTTGGCCCTCAGTCTCCGGCAGCTGGAATGTACCTGGCCAAGGCAGCGGCCAGTGCGACATGAAGGCAGAGGGTGCTAAGAATCCCCGGAGGACCGGACTAGGCTGCCATCTGATGCTGACCTTGGCTACTTACAATGGACGCTCCCTATCTTCTGATTCAAGGCTTCTTGAATTGGAAGATGAACTACAAAGGATCAAGTGGGACATCGTGGGGCTAAGTGAGGTAAGGAGAAAAGGAGAAGATCTCATCGAACTGAAAAGTGGACATCTCTTCTACTATCGTGGGACAGATACTGGCAGAACTAGTGGTGTTGGATTTATAATAAACAAGAAACTGAAGGATAAAGTTGTAGAAGTTGAAAGTTCCTCTGACAGAGCTGCACGACTTGTTATCCAACTCTCGAAAAGATACCAGGCTCAGATCATTCAAACTTATGCACCCACCACAAGTCATCCTGAAGAAGAAATTGAAGAATTTTATGAGGAAATTTGTCATCTAAATAATAAAGGTAAGCAGCACTTGAAAATAATTATGGGAGATTTCAATGCAAAAATAGGGCAACGGCAACAGAATGAAACTTCAGTAGGTAAATTCGGTCATGGCAACAGAAACCAGCGTGGAAATACTCTCGTTGAGTTTGCAGAGGCAGAAGGGTTTTTCATCTTGAACTCCTTCTTCAAGAAAAAGCCACACAGGAAATGGACATGGAGACATCCAAATGGGACGACAAGTGAAATTGATTTTATTATGTGTAACAAAAAATTCGTCATAGAAGACTGCAGTGTGCTAAACAAGTTCAACACAGGTAGTGACCATAGATTGGTGAGATGTAAGATGCACCTCAACACTAAACTTGAACGTGGCAAGCTCATAAGACAAACAAAATCTATTGACATAACCAACCTTAAAAAACACCATAATACCTTCAAGTTAGAACTGAAGAACAGGTTCTCTGCTTTAGAAGGCCTAACATCGGAAGAAGTGGACATCTCTGAAGTTAACAGAAAAGTAACCAAAGCTCTTATGGAAACAGCAACAAAATTAGCTGGGTCTAAGAACAAGTTGCATGTGAACAAATTATCAGGAAAAACCAAAATGTTGATGCAAAAAAGAAGAGAGATGAGGACAACTAAAGAAGATGTGACTTCCAAAGTGGAATATATAGACCTATGCAAGACAGTACGAAAAAGTATCACTGAAGACGTAAGGAAATTCAACTGTGAACTAGTGAGGAAAGCAATTGAAAACAACCAAAGCCTAAAGATAGCAAAGGGACATCTCAGTAAGGGAAGAAAACAGATTATGGCACTGAGAAAAGAAGATGGTTCTGTAACAAGAAATAGAGGCGAAATTTTGACAAGAGTGAAAGATTTCTACTCCAAATTATATGAAAGGGATGATATATGCACTCCAGACATCATGAAAGATACCAGTACCAGAGTTCCTCCAGTCCTTCCAGCAGAAGTTGCACATGCAATCAAGAACATGAAGCGAGGAAAAGCTCCAGGAGAAGATGGAATTACTGTAGACATCATACAAGAAGCAAGTGGAGAAATCGAAACAGTACTCGCCCAAATTTTCACTCGATGCCTTAATGAAGGAAAGATTCCTGAGGATTGGAACACCGCTACAATGATCCTGCTACATAAGAAAGGTGACATTGAGGATCTCGGAAACTACAGACCTATCAGCCTCCTATCAGTAGTTTATAAAATCTTCACTAAAGTTCTTTCACACCGCTTGAAGGTAGCACTAGACATGGCTCAACCGAGAGAACAAGCTGGATTCAGGAGTGGCTACAGCACAATAGATCATATCCACGTGCTGAGAGAACTAATTGAAAGAGCGAGGGAATATGAACTTCCATTGTGCATGGCTTTTATCGATTATGAAAAAGCCTTTGATTCGGTGAAACCATCAGCAGTTACAATGGCTCTGAAAACCTGCGGTATTGAAGATGCATACATTAATATTATTAATAACATCTATGAAAATGCAAATGCAAAGATTAGGCTGTTTGAAAATACAACACACGTAAAAATTGGAAAGGGAGTGAGACAAGGTGACACCATATCTCCGAAGCTCTTTAATGCCACATTGGAGGGTGTTTTTCAGTCACTGAGCTGGGAAAACAAGGGGATAAAGATTAATGGAGATTATCTAACCCACCTTCGCTTTGCTGATGACGTAGTCATTTTTGCAACTACCCCATCAGAGCTGCAGAGTATGATCCAGGAACTTGCTGACAAGAGTAAAGAAGTGGGATTAAAAATGAACTTTCAGAAGACAAAAGTGATGTTCAATGCTTTTACAAGAAATGAAGATTTATCGATTGATGGAGAAAAGCTGGAGATAACAGACACGTACGTTTATCTTGGACAGCAGATATCAAGTGAGGGTCACATTGATGAAGAAATTAATCGGCGTACAAAACTTGCCTGGAGAGCTTTTGGAAGAAACAGCATAATTTTCAAGAGCAATATGCCATTATGTCTTAAAAGAAAAGTGTTTGATCAATGCATCCTTCCAGTGCTTACGTATGGTGCAGAGACGTGGACCTTAACTAAAAGAGACATACAAAGGCTGCAGACAACTCAAAGGGGCATGGAGAGGTGCATGCTTGGTGTAACCAGGAGAGATAAGAAGAGGAACTCGTGGATCCGAAAAATGACAAGAGTGGAAGACATCATGATCAGAGTTAAATCCCTGAAATGGCAATGGGCTGGACATACTGCCAGAAGGACAGATCATCGATGGACAGCCGAAATTTTAGATTGGATTCCAAGGGACAGGAAAAGACCCAGAAGAAGACCACATAGGAGATGGGTGGATGAAATTCGAAAGTATGCAGGGGTGACATGGAGGAGACTGGCACAAGACAGACCGTTGTGGAGGAAACTTGGGGAGACCTTCGTCCAGCAGTGGATTGATAATGGTTGACAATGATGATGATGATGATGATATTGACAAAAGTCACCGGACACCCCTTTAAAAGCTAATGAACGGACCTCTGCGTTGTTAAGATGCGCGATATAGCTGCAAACGGTATAAAAACAAGCCTGCAGCTGACCGCGATCATATCGCACTGTGAGGTTGAGGGAAATTGTTGTGGCGAGAGAGAACTGACTTTGAGAAAAGAAAGATTGTTGGATGTTATATCAGTGTGTTGTACATAAAAGAAATCGAGAGGCGTTTAAACAAACCCAAGTCAAATGCTTTGGATGTACTGAATAAGTGGAAGACACACAGCGTGCCTGAAGCAGCAAAACTTACCGACAGACCGAAGAAAATCAGTGATAGAGGACGTCGAAGCCTTAGGAGTGTCGTTACAGCTCAGTGTACATGCGAGTAAAAATGCTGGAACCTCGGTACGTACACGTACCATTCGCAGAGAAATTCATTCCATGATCGTGCGGCTGCTCATAAGCCTTTTATCTCCACTCGGAATGCTGCTTCTCATTTAGCATGGTGTATAGAACATTTATTGTGGACCGTAGATCAATGGAAACGGGTCCTATGGACTGATGCATCCAGATGCATGATCCATCAGTCTGATGGCCGTGTGTGGGTATGGAGGCAGCCGGGGGAACGCTATTTACCACAGTGTACTGTCTTTACGGTCAAGTTTGAAGCTGGCAGTGTACTCGTGTGGGGGTGTTTTTCGTGGTATGGTCCCGGCCCATTGGTTATCGTGGACAAACCTGTTAACCAGCACGTCTACCTCGATATTCTGGACAATTATGCCCTACCAACTCTGTTGCAATACTATATGAAACAGAGCCTTGTTGGCAAAAGTAAGATAATGCACCGAGCCATAAAGCAAGGACTGTTACGGCGTGGTTTGACGATAATTCCGTTTCGTGTGTGGACTGGCCAGCACAGAGCTCTGATCTTAATCTCATAGAGCACCTATGGGATGAATTCGAGCGCCGCATAGTAAGTTTATAACCAAGGATTACTACTAACCAACAGTTAGCGGCAGCACTATGTACTAAATGTAAGCATATACCTATCTCTGTGTTCCAAAACCTCGTCGAAAGCATGTCTCAAAGAGTCAGTGGATGCATTAAGGCCAAAGGTGGGCCGACACCGAGCTAATGTGTGTCAATAAATGTTATGTTGTGTTTCTCTTCTAGGTGATCGATGACTTTTTTTAATATAGTGTATATTAAACACTATAATATAAAATTTAGTTTTACCCCTATTATGCACTTGTAGCTCAAACATCACGGAGGGCACAAACAGTAAAATATTTTTCTTCTGAGAGTATGGTGAAATTTCGTTTGAGGTTTTTCCATTTTATTGCTCAGGAGGATGCACTGCAAATGAAAAAAATATAGAACTGAAAAAGGAATAGTTTTTTTTTTCCGAACCCAACACGAGAATAGTTTACATCAATCTTATACTTCTCCTTCATGTGCTCTCAGTGTGATTACTAAGTAGGACATCTGTACGAAATAACCAAAACGTCCAAAGTTACCATAAGCTTTTCACTTGTCGGCGCTGATATGTTGATTGTAAAACAATATAATACAAAACATCATTGTACAGCTGCTGATGTAAACTGAAGTACCCTGCAGACGACAAGCAATGTGTTCAATCTTACACTGAATCCTACAGGAGTTTATCAATTTGTTATCTTCAAATGCGGAGGCATTCTGTTCTGCTTTGTAGAATGTCTGCTGGATTTGATAGCTTTCCTTTTACTTTCTCATTCTTACCTTGCCTACGTAAAACAACTGCGCAAAGACAGCACACCAGTAAACACCAATGCTCTTGAGATGAGAGGGGGGGAGGCTGTTTGAAAGAGTATGAACCGTAAACTAGGTAAAAATAAATACTGGTAATTTTTTTAATACATATTTGAGTAAATGCTTGGTTGCTCCACTCGCCGTTAAATTCGATCAGTTTTATGAATGAAAAGGAGCGAAGAATTGTGTTCCTGGAGGGGGATCAAGCCTCTGTGAACACGCGCCTGGCTGTGCCTGGTTTCATGATGCCATTTGATGAGTATCTTATCGAAAATTTCTAATTTTCTCGAATGATACAGTAGCACTGACAGCGCATTATTTCAACAATAGGAAAGTTCGAAATGAAAAAAAAAACGACTCTACTGTTTTGCTTTCTCAAAAAAGACGAAGTTTTAACGCTTTTAGGTTAAACACTATTCTTCTGTCACAAAGAAGCACGTACGTCTCTACAGCAGCGCAACGAACGCTTTCTACCGCAAATTTTCCACACAGCAAAGTGAGCCACAAGACTCAAAACAAAATTCACTCTCTCTGGAGAGAGTGACTGCTCTGCCTGGGAGAATTACATCATTGGGGGAAGACGGGGGGGTAATTTACGACCTCCGTGAGCCACGCAAGGGACTATAAGCAGTCATCCATCCTAATTTTACGACCACTGGTTCCAGGTAAAGTTGAGAGCCAATTCTCTAGAACCAACACACCACCGGACGATGTCATCGCTCTTTCCACGTTATTTTTTTAAACAACGCATAGCGACTGAAAAATTGTATTCCGGCACCGCTGGGAACGAACCCCAGAACTCTCAATAACTAGTCAAGTGCGTTCGAATTTACGCTACGGCGCCAACAATTCTCAGCGCCTTGCGTGATTTATCAGTCAGCATCTGACTACACGAATACGTATTGATGGTCTCAGCAACTGAGATGGCGTCATCTGGTGGCATTTAACGCAACAGCTATTTAATTGTAGCTGATAAATTCAAAGGGCGATAGAAATGGTTAATATATATCAAATACGTGGAGATAATGAAAATAGACGATGTCATCGCTCTTTCCACGTTATTTTTTTAAACAACGCATAGCGACTGAAAAATTGTATTCCAGCACCGCTGGGATACAATTCCAGGGTACTTCAACGTGGAAAGTACGATGACATCGTCCATATCAACACACCACCAATGCCTCATCGGGGAATCGGATACTGGACCGCAAGAACACGAGGCGAGAGGCCAGTGCATTGACAACTGCACCACCAAGACAGCTCATTTATTTGCCAGCACGTAAGATTAAGTTAATTACCAATGCTTGAGCAACACATGTGGCTATTTCCTGGAACGAAGCTTATTTTTTGTTTGTGAATTTAACGATATAACGAAGTAAATTTCTCCGTCATTTTTGGTCCACGCCGGGATCGAACCCGAGTCCACTTATTCCGGAACAAGTTGCTCTACCAACTGAGCTACGCAGACGTTCGTTCTTGCTGCTATCTGCCTTTATGTCGGATGCGTCCTGCGGGGGCAGGCACGTCACAAACGGTTATAAGCAGTCACCCGTCCCAAATTTAGGAAAACTGGTTCCAGGGAATAGATATAGCCAGTGCCGTAAGACAAACACAACGTCCATTCCTCACCAAGATTCGAAACCGGACCCATGTCGGAAGAATGGTCAGCAGCCATCGCTTAGACCAGTGTTTCGCAACCGGTGTGTGCCCACAAAGTGGAAGATGCTACGCGAACTTTTAGCTATTATCTTATTGTAAGAATTTAATTGTCGAGTTTTATTTTTTAATTTTACCCCCAGTTACTATGTTTCATATGCTTGTATTTCATTCTCTCCCGCTGCACTGATTAAATAAGATGATGCTTGTTTTTTCTTTATTACATGCAGCGAATTATTATGTATTCTAAGAAATTAAATGTAAATTGTTTACTCACAGTTGTTGTTATATCATAGTTTTGCTTATTGATATACTTGTATTTCTTGCCTCTACCGCTGCGCTATGCGACTTCTTTGTTACACTTGCCGCATGATCAGTGTACGCTTTTCCCTAAAAGTGAGGGGATTAGCAAAATTTTCCCGTGTCTTTTATTACGTTGTTTTGGCATTTGTCCCTGTTTGTTAGTGCTTCTTCAACTTTATTCCTTTTTACCTTTTCGTTGCGTCACAATTACGCCTCTTAGACAATCTGTCCCTTCTTCCCTTTAAAGAGTAGAGGTCCCGTGTCTTCCAATTATTTCAGTTCTATCACAACTGTGCCCTGAAGTAGTCCAAAAATTGTGATTGCTAATCAGTTTGTTATTTTCTATTGCTATTAAAATACTTTATTTTTTCAAGATGGACAAGTTCCTTGTACGGAGTGTTCCGTCCTAATATTAATAGGTTGATTACATTACGTATTTATATTAATATTGTCATATCATACGTTTTTGAGGGGATCAACATTTTGGTGTGCCGTGATGAGTCACGGAAAATGTATGGTGTGCCGTGATGAGTCACGGAAAATGTATGGTGTGCCGTGATGAGTCACGGAAAATGTATGGTGTGCCGTGATGAGTCACGGAAAATGTATGGTGTGCCGTGATGAGTCACGGAAAATGTATGGTGTGCCGTGATGAGTCACGGAAAATGTATGGTGTGCCGTGATGAGTCACGGAAAATGTATGGTGTGCCGTGATGAGTCACGGAAAATGTATGGTGTGCCGTGATGAGTCACGGAAAATGTATGGTGTGCCGTGATGAGTCATGGAAAATGTATGGTGTGCCGTGATGAGTCACGGAAAATGTATGGTGTGCCGTGATGAGTCATGGAAAATGTGTGGTGTGCCGTGATGAGTCACGGAAAATGTATGGTGTGCCGTGATGAGTCATGGAAAATGTATGGTGTGCCGTGATGAGTCATGGAAAATGTATGGTGTGCCGTGATGAGTCATGGAAAATGTATGGTGTGCCGTGATGAGTCACGGAAAATGTATGGTGTGCCGTGATGAGTCATGAAAAATGTATGGTGTGCCGCGAGTAGGAAACGGTTGCGCAACACTGGCTTATACAACCACGCTGCAGAGCGACGAAGTCTGTTTTTGAGATCCCGCGATCAACAATGCAGTGGTGGCCATAATATTTCTGATCCTTTCTCAATTTCTTGAAATAAATTCCTTTAATCGATGAATAAATCTCCTATACGGGTATCATAGTTTAGCAAAAAAAAAAAAAAACGTTTTGTCCATCCTATTCGAATAAATGTTAGGGGTATGCAAAATTTCCGCTGCCCCCCGCTAGTGGGCGCTGTAGGATTCTAATCAGCCGACGCCCCGTCCTGTCAGTTCTTACATCAAGCCAAGCATGGCATTCGATAAAGTTCATTTGCGGCACTATTAGTTATTCATGTTTAATTCAGGGAAAAGTGCTAGTGAACCGTGAGGTTCAATATGTCAGCCGTATGGCGAAACCGTTATAGGTGAGCGGACGTGTCGAGAATGTTTTGCCAGGTTTCAGAAAGGTGATCTAAGCTTGGAATACAAGCCACGTGCAGGTAGACCGCAGGAACACGCAAACGAGAAGCTGGAATCGCTGTTGCAAGAGGATGCCACACACAATCGACCGCGCAACTGGCGAAACGTTTGAAAGTGGCTCAATCGACGGTGGTACGGCCACTACAGGCCTTGGGAAAAATCCAGAAGATTGGGAAATGGATTCCGCATACTTCAACGGAGCGTAATATGGGACAACGATTAGGCATCTGTATGTCGTTTCTGAAGAGGTTTCAAGGGAAGAATTTCTTGTGGAGGTTTGTCACCGGGGATGAAAAGGGGGTCTACTGCAACAACAAGCGATCCTGGGTAGACCCAGGGCAGCCATCAACATCCACTGCAAAAGAGGATATCCATGGGGAAAAGGTGCTGTTGTGTGTGTGGTGGGATATGCATGGAGTGCTGTACTTCGACCTGTTGAAACATGACGAAACAATTACTGCAGAACGATATAGCGATCAGTTGATGAAACTGAACGCCGCAATCGAGCAAAAACGCCCATGGACAGGTAAAGGACGCCGCCCGGTCATCCTGTTACACGATAATGCCAGACCACATATCGGTGCCACTACGGAATCAACCCTTGAACAGTTCCACTGGGAGGTTTTACCGCACCCGGCTGACTCCCCGGACATTGCGCCCTCGGAGTTTCATCTGTTTCGCTCTATACAACATGCCCTAGCCCAACAGCGGTTAACCGCAGTTCCAGAGGTGGAAAATTTCGTCACTGCGTTCTTCAACTCAAAACCAGAGTCCTACTATAACTGGGGCATTCATTTGTTGCCTGAAAAATGGCAAAACGTCATTGATGCTAACGGCCAATATTTCGTAGAATAAATGTACACTGGTTTCCTGATTTTTCCTGTCTCCTTTCTCCTTAAAACGGTGGAAAATTTTTTCGCATATCCCTAATTACAATACAATGAAACCCAAGAAAGGTTCTAAGCTCTTTGACCTACAATTCGCTAAAACTCTCGGAAAGGAAGAAAATTCGAAGAAATAGATGCCAAAAAGATGATGCCCTGATAAAGAAGCATTAAATGAAAAAGTATGGAAATATTAGAGTATGTAGGAGTATACTGAGGCAGCTGCTTAGTTCACACATTTTTAGAACCATTTTCCAGCAATATAATTAATGTTTTAAATAAATATATTTATTTCTTCAATGTTCTATCTGATAGCCCATTCTTTGGACTATGAACCTACATCTAGATTTCCAAGATAACATAGCATTTCTTTTTGGTACTGGCATTTTAATCCACTCTTCTTCCACTGCTTTCCACAACCCAATCATTGTTTTAGGTCTGCGTTTAGAAAGCGCTCTTTTTAGCAGTCCGAAGGAACAATAGTCCATTGGTGACATATCAGGGGACTTTGAAGCAATATGAGAAAAAGATATAGATTTGACATCAGTCTTTTTACCAGTCTTCTTAGCACTCTGAAGGCACAGTAGTCCATTGGTGACTGACACATCAAGGGACTTTGAAGCAATATGAGCAAAAGGTATAAATTTGATACCAGTCTTTTTAGCAGTCCAAAGGCACAATAGTCTATTGATGACACATTAGGGGACTTTGAAAGAATATGAGCAAAAGGTATAGACTTGATATCAGTCTTTTTACTAGTCTTCTTAGCAGTCCGAAGGCACAGTAGGCCATTGGGTGACTGACGCATCAGGGGACTTTGAAGGAATATAAGCAAAAGGTAAAGACTTTATACCAGTCTTTTTAGCAGTCCGAAGGCACAATAGCCCATTGGTGACCCATCAGGGGACCTTGAAGGAATGTGAGCATAAGGTATCCGAAGGCACCGTAATCTACAGTAGTCCAAATCCTGTGACAGTTATATTCATATTAATCGGAAACGTAAGACTTGGTCGTTCTGCATGGTGTAGTGGTTAGCATACCCGGGCGCTATCTGGGAGTCGCAGATTCGATTCCCGCTCCAGGACGACGAAGTTTTCAAGTTTTCGGATATTATCTGACTTACCATCCTTGTCCTATTTACACCAAGAAAAGGGATTGTCATCTTCAAAATTTGTATTATATGGTGTAATCCCATATTCCATTCATGATCAAAGCAACTGGATGTTTTTTAATTTCATGTTTTTCAATCTTCGGAAAAAAAGCCAGCCACCGTTTTAATATTCAAATTGACTTCTGTGATAATTCAGGAGCCAAAATAATGCCTGCGAATTGAAGAAATTCATCTGAGAGGCAAAGCACTATACGACATGAACCAACAGAGGTACGGAGGATTTAGTTTTGAGTTCTTATAACTGTTGCGGCATCGATATATTCTATATACAGTAGTTCGTATACAGGATTTTCATATCAGGCTTTTTCTGCTTCCTGACATCTGTCACATCTTTGCGACGAAACAATTCCATAACTTTTAAATTGAGCATAATCGAACTTTATAAACTAGAACCGATGTGTGTGCGTGTGCGTGTGCGCATGTGTCTGTGTGCTTGTGCGTGTGTGTGTGTGTGTTCATTATTGCGATTAATTTAATGTTTTCGAAAAGATTTCGAGAAGGTACCGTACTTGTTTCGAACTGTATTTAATGTATAAAATGAATCATAAGATGATTATTACCATGTTCCATTGACTTACGTACGCTAACAGTTTTCGTTAACAAGATTTCGTTATCGTGAAAAGTTTTAGTCTGTAAAATGATAAGGAAAGTAGTGTATATTGTCTTCTTCTCCGTGTGAATAAAATAGATCAGAAAATTTGTCATTGAAGAAAATAAAAAAGTTAAGAGCTAATAATTCTTTTCTGTACCAAAACTAAATCATATCTTCAGATTTTCCATTCAATAAATTAAGTAATAAATTCAACTTTTACTTCAAAAGTTGTCCGACTGGAACAGTTTTAGAGTAGGAATGGCAAATAATTCCTTATGTAAATCAACCTAATCGCAAAAATAAACTTTTAGGATTGCATTATGAAAATACAAATGGAGATCTCCTTCTTGGCCTCTGTTTTGAGTTCTGAGTTTAATTTCAAACATTTTCTTAAACATTGTTCGGTATAAATTCAGGCATAAACGTGTAGTAGGTAACTATCTATATCTCACGTTTACCTTTCAGAGCTGATAAAACGTAAAATTGCAAACCGAATGTTCTGGTACTGAATTTTAAGGATGTAATTCAGATTGTTAGCTTAGTAGTCGTTTTGCGACGTACTACAGAGATAAAGCACGTGTCAAGACGACAAATCTGCAGCAATACATTCCGTCGGTGTAGCTTAGTCGGCTAGAACAACTGGCTCCGGAACGAGGAGACGCATTTAAGTCACCGACAAATTTGTGTTTCACATTGGTGCTCGGACGCAAAAGACGATTTACTGGCCATTGAATTCCACAAAAAATGTGTGATGTTCATTCCATACTTTGTCTGGAATTAATGAAAGGTTCCATCTTTGCCTCAAAATATTGTAAAATACAAAAGAGGTGACACCGAATTTTCGGATGTAATAAGCACGTCTTTTGAATTTCTGGGTGTAATAAGCACGCCTTTTGAATTTTCGGATGTAATAAGCACATCTTTTAAATTTTCGGAGGTAATAAGCACGTCGTATAATGTAAAGATTTCCCGCTAAGAAAGTAAATGTCGAAACTCCTTTTTTTTCGCTATCTCTGCTTCCAGCAGACGTATTTCAAAAGTTATTTTTGCTTAGCATAGCTTTTTCCGTGAAGAATATTTTTCGCCAGTTTTTAACTTTTCTATTATGCAAAATTATTCCGCTAGCAAGCGTAGACCTGTATCATGTTTCCTGCTATATTTATTCTGTAACTCTTCGATTTTAAAATCTTTTTGTCTCTTGATACCTTTCTTGTGCCATGAGAAACATTTTATGCCCATTTGTTAATTTTCGTAATATACTTGTTAGCCGCTGGTGGAATTAAGTACGTGTTTCCATTTCTGGATGTTTTATCGATTGTAGAAACTGGTGTATAGTTTTTCTAACCGGGTCCATTGACTTTGAATAGCTTTGATAAAGTAATTCATCTTAGAACTGATTCAAGAGACGTGCTCATTACAAACGAAAATTCGGGGTCATCTTTCTTGTTTATAGGAGAAACAAGTCAGCAAAATCATGCAATGCATTGATTACGATACGCTTTCCAACATACCAGAAATCATTACTCAAGTTATTACTCAAGTTATGAGGATAATGGCTGTGGAATAAATCTCGCTCCTGTGTCCTGACCTTTGACCCCATTTCGATGATATTCAACAGAACCGGTTCAGTATGCCTCCGGAACAACATACGAAGGTTTTGTCGCGATAGCATCATTTTTAGTTAAGTTATGAGGATAATGGCTGTGGAATAAATCTCGCTCCTGTGCCCTGACATTTGACCATATTTTAATTATATTAAACAGAATTGGTTCAGTAGGCCTCCGGAACAACATACTAAAGTTTTGTCGCAATAGAAGCATTTTTAGTTAAGTTATGACGATAATGGCTATGGAGTAAATCTCGCTCCTGTGCCCTGACATTTGACCATATTTCGATTATATCAAACAGAATTGGTTCAGTATGCCTCCGGAACAACATACTAAAGTTTTGTCGCAATAGAAGCATTTTTAGTTAAGTTATGACGATAATGGCTGTGGAATAAATATCGCTCCTGTGCCCTGACTCCTTTTCGATTATATTAAACAGAACCAGTTCAGTTCATCTCCGGTACAACATACTAAAGTTTTGTCGCAGTAAAAAAAGTTTTAGTCAAGTTATGAGGATAATAGCTGTGGAATAAATCTCTCTCCTGTGCCCTGACATTTGACCATATTTCGATTATATTATACAGAACCAGTTCAGTTTATCTTCGAAACAACATACTAAAGTTTTGTCGCAATAAAAGCATTTTTAGTCAAGTTATGGGGATAATAGCTGTGAAATAAATCTCGCTCCTGTGCCCTGACCTTTTATTTCGATTATATTAAACAGAACCAGTTCAGTATACCTCCGGAACAGCATGATAAAGTTGTGTCGCAATCGAAGCATTTGTACCTCAGTTATGACGCATTAGGGCGATGGAATAGATCCCGCTCCTATGTTCTGACCTTTGATCCAATTTCTCCTACTTTCAATAGGATTCGTCCGCAGGTTGTCTTCTACCACATACTAAAATTTCATCGAAATCGAACCATTTTTACGTGAGTTATAGTGGGTACAGACAGACGGACAAAGCTGGATCATATACGCTTCTTCAATCTGCGGTTGGAAAGCGTGAAAAAGAATGGATGGAAATCAGAAAATCCTGATTTCAGAATGTCTCTGAATGAGCGTAACAGTAGTGAAAAGAAAATCACAGAACGGGAAAGTCTTCAAAGCAACATCAGTCAGAAGATAGTTGAAGAATGAGGAAATTTTCACTCGTTTAATTTTCATAAAATGTTCATTCTTCTCTAGTTAGGAGCATGTGAAGTAAGTGAATTAATTAGAGCGAAGTGTGCGAAAAATAATTTCGAGAAGGAACCTTGTGTGCATAGGCAGTAGTGCGTGCGTTAAGTAAAGTTTGCATTTAAAACTGAATGTATTCCATGCCCAGTTCCGTCTCAAAATTTTATGGGACACACTTGGAGTGCTGACATCATTCGCTGAAACTTTATTAAAGGCTTTTCTACTTTGCCTTTGCATATCTCAGCACTTTTCCTTGGGAAAGCAACAATTCACCTCTCTAATAAGAACCTTAATCAAACTTTATGGCATGAGCATCTGTTGCTACTTTCATTTGTTGTGTAAACCAGAAGTTGTTGTTACTGACAGATGACACCGAAATAAAAGATATAACTTGGTCCTGTAGGGAAAGGTAACTGGAAGTAGTTTTATGAACGATTTCTTTCCATCCTGAACTTCTGCTTCCTAAAGATATTCAATATTTACTCTCCTTCAATCTGTGCACCTTCATTTAACAACAATAAATGACGTTAGTTACCAACAAAACCGCAGTAAATTTTTTTAACAACACCCGTAAACGAAGTTTTAATCCCTTTACTATCGTTGCAACTAATTAGATTGAAACCTTAACCATCCTAAACATATTAGTAAAATCATGCAGTGCATTGATTATGATACGCTTTCCAACATACTAGAAATCATTACTCAAGTTATGAGGAAAATGGCTGTGGAATAAATAAATATCCCTCCTGTGCCCTGACCTTTCACCCCATTTCGATGATATTCAACAGAACCGGTTCAGTATACCTCCGGAATAAGATGATAACGTTTTGTCGCAATCGAAGTTTTTCTACGTAAGTTATGACGCATAAGGGCAATGGAATGGATCCCGCTCCTGTGTCCTGATCTTTGACCTATATGAGTCCATTTTCAAGAGGGTTTGTCCCCAAGTGGTCCCTTACCCCATACTAAAATTTAATCGAAATTGAACAATTTTTACATAAGTTATGACGCGTAAGGGTAATGGAAGGGATCGCGCTCCTATGTCGTGACCTTTGACCCCACTTCGTTCACTTTCAATAAGGTTCGTCTCCAGGTGGTCCTCTACAACACACTAAAATTTCATCGAAATCAAACCATTCTTACGGGAGTTATCGTGCGGGCTGGCAGACAGACAGACGGAGAAAGTTGGATCATATACGCTTCTTCAACCTACGGTTGGAAATCATGGGGAAAAAATGGATTGGAAGACGTGAATCCGTTTATTGGTGTAAATATGACATGGATGTTTAATCAGATGATATCCGAAAACTTGAAATTTTCGTCGTCCTGGGGTGGGAGTCGAACCGACATCTCCCGGATAGCTCCCGAGTATGCTAACCACTAACACTACACCAACTACCTAGCATACTCGGACGCTATCCGGGAGACGTGGGTTAGATCCCCGCTCCAGGACGACGAATTTTTCAAGTTTTCTGGTATTACCTGACTTAACATCCATGTCACACAGTGGTGTGGAAAAATTAAGGACGAAGAGGAGAAATTTGCGTAACAGCGGAACGAGCAGGCAGAACGGACCGAAAGACAACTCAGGAGATAGACTAGGGTCCGGTACGGTAGAGCATGCGCATATATGCAGCATGACGTAGGAGATGGGGAGTGTCGGAAGGGTATAAAGCACACGGGCGGTGTACGCTCAGGAATTCTGTGAAAGCTATTGCACGGTGTACATCGGTTTGAACGACGTCGAGTTGCTGCCACCGTGTGATATGGCCAACAGGCAATCCAGTAGACGACATCTGGATGTCTTTACCCGAGGTCACGTCATTGGGAAGTTGAAAGAAGGTCGAAGTGTGACTAGTGTGGCCGAGGAGTTCGGGATCGCTCACAGCATTGTTTCGCGAACTTGGAGAGCATTTCAAACGACAGGAACATCTGTCCGAGAGTTTAGCAGTGGTTACGAGCAACCACGACGGCGGACGACCAGTATATTGTCCTACAGGCGAAAAGAGACAGACGACAGACAACGGGGGAAATCGCAAGTCACGTGCAACAGACAACTGGACGTCCGTTATCGCGTTTTACCGTGGCCAGGAGGCTGCACAAAGGTGGTCTATTTGCACGACGACCAGTACGGTGTGTGCCATTAACGCCTGCTCATCGGAGACGGCGGTTTCTGTCGTGCCAGGAACACAAGCATCCTGACTGCTACCTCAGCTTGCGATTGCTCTGCTTTCAACTGGACACATCAGCAATGGGGTCGAGTTCTCTTTACGGATGAGAGCCGATTTAGTCTGACGAGAGATTCTGGACGTATACACATCTGGAGAGAGCAGGGAACACGCAATCACACCTCCAACATCATCGAAAGGGACCGGTTTGGAGGTGGCGGAGTTCTCGTTTGGGGCGGTATCAAGCTTGGTAGCCGTACTAACCTTCTTATCTTCCAAGGAGGTTCAGTCACTGGTGTCCGCTATTGTACCGAGGTTCTCCTGGCTCACGTGCGTCTGTTTAGAGGTGTTGTGGGTCCTGACTTCCTCTTCATGGACGACAACGCTACACCTCATCGTACAGTGGCTGTCGCAGAGCTGTTGGAGAGTGGAGATATTCAACGCATGGATTGGTCCGCAAAGTCCCCGGACCTAAATCCAATCGAACACGTGTGGGACCTTCTCGGGAGACGCTTGGCAGCACGTCACCAGCCGCCAGCAACGATTCCGCAGGTGCGATTGGCGCTACAAGAGGAATGGGCCGCGATGCCTGAACAGCTCCATGACAACCTCGTCCTCTGCATGAACAGACGTTGTAAATCCTGCAACGCAGTCAGGGGTGATCATATTCCTACTAAAGACTGGAGTTTTCTTGGCAGCCGCCTGTCACATGGGCGTTTCTGTCTTCTGTTCAGTTGTGCTCGAAGCTACCTTTTCAATAAAGTGCCTTTGTATCCTTTGGATACCTTGTTTGGACGGTTTTGCTCACTTGTCCCATATTCTTACATCTTGGGGATCTTATGGTATGATTTGAGTTGATGTGGAGCACTTCTGCACGACGTTACAT
The DNA here is from genome assembly GCA_039090855.1 of Macrothele yani. NCBI lineage: Eukaryota > Metazoa > Arthropoda > Arachnida > Araneae > Macrothelidae > Macrothele > Macrothele yani. The sequence continues at coordinate 28,217,527 of CM077001.1, forward strand.
TCGAAGAACCGTCTCTTCCTTAATTTTTGCACGCCAGTTTATTTACACCAATAAACGGTTTTACGTCTTCCAAATTTGTATTGTACATTGGTGTAATCCCGTATCTCATGCATTAAATAAACGCTTCTCCAACTGAGTAGCGAGTGGTTGCATATATGTAAAGCAACTTTTTATATCATTCCATGATTTTCAGCTTAGAAAGATCATTCGGATCGATTTGTAATGTCTGAAGTATCTTTCCTTTAAACACATGACGGTACCTGTTTGTCGAAAAATATCTTCTGGGATTATTTTTAAAGACTAAAACTTGATACATCTGAGTGCATTAATTTTCCAGTAACCCTTAAGGGCGCATAGTCATTATTGCGAGACGGGACGCAACCCGCCCTGGGTGGACGAGATAGAGAGAGAGAAAGAGAGAGAGAACCTGATACAAGGACTAGAACCTGATAGAAGGATTAAATCATTTTGTACTAACGCAACGTTAAGGCAGTGAGCCCACCCAGTGACTTGGTGTTTATGGAACGCAGACTCATAACGATTTGTCTCAAATAGGTCCGGACTCGAATTCTTGGTGAGGCATGGATGGTGTGTTTGCCATACGGACCTGGATATCATTCTTTCTTGAGCCGTTGGCACCAAATTAGAGGCGGGTGATTGAATATATTCCATCGAATTGCTCACGGTGGTCGTTAAATCCCCAAATAAAAAAAGCAGATAGTGAGACCAGCTGTTATCAATTCTTTTGATCCTTGCATTAGCGAAGTACCTAAAAGCAACTACACAGGATGGACACAACGAACATGACAGTGTAATATGACAGTGATGCTGATTTAGGGTCGAATGATACAGAATATATTAACAAAGCTCATAGAACTCTGAAACTTCAACATACAACAATTGGACCAACATAATAAGCAAGCTAAATTAGAATATCTCAAGGTGACAAGCCGTCCCAGTTGCGTAGTTGTCTAAGTGCTGACTACTGGCCATTCATCTGAAATGGAGTACGGGTTTGAACCCCGGTGAGGAATGGATGTTGTGTTTGACTTACGGTGCTGGCCCTCTCCCTTCCCTGGAACCAGTGACCATAAATTAGGGACGGGGGACTGCTTATAGCCCAGAGTTGCTCACGTTGGTCGTTAAACATCCAAAGAAAATAAACGTGACAGGAGATATTAATTACCGTAATACAGAATATTTTCAGTAGGCAGTTAAAATTTCGAAGAGATATCAATAGCTAATCATTTAAATTTTGAAAGGGTAAACTACACCGATGTCCAACTTAACATGATAAACAAAAAACCATGAATAACGCAAGATGTTAGGTACATTCAAATGTCGATAACGCAGCAATAGACAACAGAAAACGAATGCCATCACTGCATGAAGAGGAAGCATAGACATGACAGCATGGCTGACGTAAAATGATTCAGCAAGTGGCGCGGATTTCCAGCGGCTGATAGGGAGTATGATTATTCTGACAGCGATGCATCTCACACAATGAACCCTCATGCTGTTTAGAAGGTTATGAATGAGATTTTGTGGCAATACGTGCCAATCCTCCACAAAGGCGTGCCCGAGTCCCGGTATGGCCCTGGGAGGGGACTACCGGGTTGTAATAGCTCTTTGCAGGGTGTCCCAGACATGCACTATCAGGTACGTCCCGGAGATCTCCCTGGCCACTCCAGCCTGTGAATATCCGTATTCGTCGACTAGCCGAGCCCTATGGGGACTGGAATTATCGTCCATAAAAAAGAAACGGAGGCAACGCCTCCGTACAGAGAGGGCTGTAGGGTGTCATCGCTATAGCATGCAGCAGTCAGGATGAATCCTCCTGGTAAGACGTGGAACACTAAGGATACCTCCTGGTAACACGTTCAGCAGTCAGGATGCTTCCTGGTAACAAGTACAACTGTCAGGATGCCTCCTGGTAACACGTGCAGCGACGTGCCTCAATGCATCATGATTCCATCCCAAACCAGGGGTTCTCCTTCACCATAGTGTTCAACTTCCCTAATGTTGGAAGGAAGATTCTGGCTTCCCGCCTCTCCCCAAATGTACACGCGACGAGTTCCGCCATTCATCACTGAAAAGAACACAGTCCCATTGACAACGGGTCCAGGAGTGATTTTGTAAAGCCAATTCAGACTGACCTTTCTATGCAATGCAGAGAGTGGGATACAGATCATTGACGTTCTTGCATGTAGACCTCTCTCGTGAAGTCTTCTGTAAACTGTTTGCCGCGATATCGTCGCGATTCTCGTAACAGAAGAGAGCTCCTCTGATAATTGCCTAGATGTCGACTTTCTAGAGCGGCGAACTGTTAGAGACAAATACCGGTCGTCTCGACTTGTTTTTGTTCATGGGCCTTCTGGTTCTTACTCCGGTGTTTTGGAACCATCTCCAAAGATTGGAGACCACTTGCCTCGACACATTCAGCCATCTTGCTACCTAAGCTTGCGATTGCTCTGATTCCAATCTACCAGTCGCTGTCCACCGTGAAGATTCTTCTAAGCGTTGATGAGGATCCATTCTTCCACTAACAGTCCGAATCAAGCTACAATCGCAGCACCCTCGCTCATAACAACGTTTTGAATGTCTCCTGGAATTCTTCTTCTGAAAAGGTGTTGATGCAACCTTGCGCAAATTATCTTTCCTGTAATGTCTTTTTTTTAACTGGTGAATAACCAGAAGTCAGATGGTGACAGGTTTGGACCACATGCAGGTTGAAGCATCAACTTAATATTAATTTTCTCCATATACGAAACGACAAAACTGGTAATTTGCAGCCTTGCATTGCGCCGCACATGAAAGGAAATGGAGAACCTAAGATGAACAAAGTCGTTTCATGCCCAAATGCTCGGTTAAAATTCTGTGAATTGATGATTTTGAAATGTGAACCATATCTTTGATATCTTTAATTGATATAGGTGTCTGCCTTCCTGTATAATAATATAATGACACCTATTGTATTGATGTTTACCTTTGTAATACTCGTTGGAGGTTTTCCTTCATGCGAGATTAAAGTCGCCAGCTCGGAACCATCGATAAATTGTTTATGCCATATGCAAATTGTTGATTTTCCTAGACATTCATCTTCATAAGCCTCTTGCATAAGATGAAAAGTCCTTCCGACGGACTTCTTAAGTCGACAGCAAAATTTAATGACGCATCTGTGCTCCTCTTTCACGTCCATTTTTTCGAAACATCACAGCGTGAAAACACTTGTTAGGGGTTCACGAAATAACGCCTATTGAGCTGCGCACTACCGACGAAACATGCGGCGATAAACAAGTGTGGCCAGTTGCCATGGTTACTACAACGATCTCCGTTTTTCCGAGACTCGTCCCAAGGTCGAACGCACCTTTACACATTTTTTATGAAAACATTCCCAGTTACTATTTTTTTTATTGCAGATATAACGACCACCGTGAGCAACTCAGTGGGCTATAAGCAGTCGCCCGTCCCTAATTTACGGCCACTAGTTACAGGGAAGGAAAAGATCCAGGGCCGTAAGACAAACACAACATCCATTCCTCACCGGGATTCGAACCCGGACCCATCTCGGACGAATGATCAGAAGCCATCGCTTAGACCACTGCGCCACCAGGGCGGCTCAGTTATTTTAGGACAAGCTATGTAGTTGGCTCTGTAACGAAGGACCAAATTCACTATTAGTAGAGGGGTCCGGATATTTACGGTAGGGGAGAGTATGTCAAAATTAATTCATGTTATTGAAAAATATCTCCAAGAGTTCTGACTACTCTTCAGGTATTCAGAGAACTGCAAATGCACCCCTTACGAATGGCGTAGCAGTGTACAGAAGGGAAGCAGGGAGTTCGCTTTCCTTTATAGCCCCCTCTTTTTTCTTTTTTCTTTTTTTTTTTTTTTGTTACTACATTTCCCCTCATTAGCTACCGGATATTCTCAAACGAGTATTTTGCAACCTCCACCTTGAATATATAATGGCTGCAAAATGTGACATACACCTGAAATATATTTCCCAACGAACGGGGATCTCACACCTAACGTTTGCTTAATTTCCTTCCCCATTTTTCTCCAGAGGAAGTAACCTCATCCAATAAACTGAGTGTGAAACATCGTGTTTCCCTTTGGCAAGTGAAAAAAACCACCCCCTTTTATCCCGTTCAAGAATTTTTAAATACAAATTTAAATTTTTATGTACTATAAAACATGCATGACTGTTTTTTTATCTCCTCAGATATGACGAGAAATCGTTTGTTCGGGGTAATTCATGGTCCATTAGGCCTAAAATTGTGCCCGTGGGGCGACGGGTCTCAATGTCTGTGCAGCACCTGATAGCATTCGCCACGAAGACCCACCCGCCTTGATTGACTGATGTTCCAAAAGTAGGGAACAAGTGGAGAACTGGGCTTAAGGGCAGGATTTCTTTCATCAGGATTTTTGCTTTCGGGAATCAGAAAAGCTTCTTATCCGCCACTTCTGAGATTTTGTTTCTTACCTCAAGAAATTCAAGTTTCTGAAAACGCTTAAGTTTCAAGGAAGTAAAAAAGTTCTGTAAACTGAAGTATTCCGCAAACTGGAGTAAACCACATGTTGAGTATAATTAACGCGAAGGAATATTTGCTAAAAAATTGACACATTAGTTGCGATATTACTTTCACGGTAGAACTGAGTTTTGTTCTATTTTTACTCCTTGTTTTTTACGCTTTCCAACCATAGGTTGAGGAAGCGTGTATGCTCCTGCTTTGTCCGTCTGTCCGTCTCTCTGTCTGCACGATAACTCGCGTAAAAATGGTTCGATTTCGATGAAATTTTAGTTTGTCGTAGGGGACCACTTGGGGATCAACCCTATTGAAGTGGGATTAATGGCCTCAAAGATCGCGACATAAGAGCGGGATCCATTCCATTGCTCTTATGCGTCATAACGTGTGTAAATATGGTTCGATTTCGATGAAATTTAAGTATGTCGTAAGGAACTACCTGGGGATGTACCCTATTGAAAATGGGTGAAGTGGGGTCAAAGGTCAGGACATAAGAGCGGGATGCATTTTATTGCCCTTATGCGTCATAACTTACGTACTAATGGTTCGATTTCTATGAAATTTTAGTATGTGGTAGGGGACTACTTGGGGACAAACCCCATTGAAAATGGGCGAAATGGGGTTAAAGGTCAAGACATAGGAGCGGGATACATTCCATCGTACTTATGCATTATACCTTACGTAAAAATGCTTCGATATCGACAAAACTTTATCATGCTGTTCCGGAAATATACTGAACCGGTTCTGTTGAATATCATCGAAATGGGGTCAAAGGTCAGGACACAGGAGCGAGATTTATTCCGCAGCCATTATCCTCATAACTTGAGTAATGATTTCTGGTATGTTGGAAAGCGTATCATAATCAATGCATTGCATGATTTTACTAACTTGTTTGTTTAGTGTTTAAGGATCACTTCACTTGCCTAAGTGAGGGAGAGTGACAGTTCCATGAAGTAAACACACCATGCATGCCTCATCCCCTATCCGATTTGAAGTCATTTAAGACAAATGATTCCTACCGCCACCTCGGCCATCTGAGCGGATATATACACCGATGAGACATAGCCTTATGACCACCCCCAGCTTTGAGAGATGTGCGCGCCTGGTGGCCGAACGGTGGCGCAAGTTAAGTTCGCAGAATAGTATATTTACAAAAGTAGGGAACAAGTGGAGAACTGGGCTTAAGGGCAGGATTTCTTTCATCAGGATTTTTGCTTTCGGGAATCAGAAAAGCTTCTTATCCGCCACTTCTGAGATTTTGTTTCTTACCTCAAGAAATTCAAGTTTCTGAAAACGCTTAAGTTTCAAGGAAGTAAAAAAGTTCTGTAAACTGAAGTATTCCGCAAACTGGAGTAAACCACATGTTGAGTATAATTAACGCGAAGGAATATTTGCTAAAAAATTGACACATTAGTTGCGATATTACTTTCACGGTAGAACTGAGTTTTGTTCTATTTTTTACTCCTTGTTTTTTACGCTTTCCAACCATAGGTTGAGGAAGCGTGTATGCTCCTGCTTTGTCCGTCTGTCCGTCTCTCTGTCTGCACGATAACTCGCGTAAAAATGGTTCGATTTCGATGAAATTTTAGTTTGTCGTAGGGGACCACTTGGGGATCAACCCTATTGAAGTGGGATTAATGGCCTCAAAGATCGCGACATAAGAGCGGGATCCATTCCATTGCTCTTATGCGTCATAACGTGTGTAAATATGGTTCGATTTCGATGAAATTTAAGTATGTCGTAAGGAACTACCTGGGGATGTACCCTATTGAAAATGGGTGAAGTGGGGTCAAAGGTCAGGACATAAGAGCGGGATGCATTTTATTGCCCTTATGCGTCATAACTTACGTACTAATGGTTCGATTTCTATGAAATTTTAGTATGTGGTAGGGGACTACTTGGGGACAAACCCCATTGAAAATGGGCGAAATGGGGTTAAAGGTCAAGACATAGGAGCGAGATACATTCCATCGTACTTATGCATTATACCTTACGTAAAAATGCTTCGATATCGACAAAACTTTATCATGCTGTTCCGGAAATATACTGAACCGGTTCTGTTGAATATCATCGAAATGGGGTCAAAGGTCAGGACACAGGAGCGAGATTTATTCCGCAGCCATTATCCTCATAACTTGAGTAATGATTTCTGGTATGTTGGAAAGCGTATCATAATCAATGCATTGCATGATTTTACTAACTTGTTTGTTTAGTGTTTAAGGATCACTTCACTTGCCTAAGTGAGGGAGAGTGACAGTTCCATGAAGTAAACACACCATGCATGCCTCATCCCCTATCCGATTTGAAGTCATTTAAGACAAATGATTCCTACCGCCACCTCGGCCATCTGAGCGGATATATACACCGATGAGACATAGCCTTATGACCACCCCCAGCTTTGAGAGATGTGCGCGCCTGGTGGCCGAACGGTGGCGCAAGTTAAGTTCGCAGAATAGTATATTTACAAAAGTAGGGAACAAGTGGAGAACTGGGCTTAAGGGCAGGATTTCTTTCATCAGGATTTTTGCTTTCGGGAATCAGAAAAGCTTCTTATCCGCCACTTCTGAGATTTTGTTTCTTACCTCAAGAAATTCAAGTTTCTGAAAACGCTTAAGTTTCAAGGAAGTAAAAAAGTTCTGTAAACTGAAGTATTCCGCAAACTGGAGTAAACCACATGTTGAGTATAATTAACGCGAAGGAATATTTGCTAAAAAATTGACACATTAGTTGCGATATTACTTTCACGGTAGAACTGAGTTTTGTTCTATTTTTACTCCTTGTTTTTTACGCTTTCCAACCATAGGTTGAGGAAGCGTGTATGCTCCTGCTTTGTCCGTCTGTCCGTCTCTCTGTCTGCACGATAACTCGCGTAAAAATGGTTCGATTTCGATGAAATTTTAGTTTGTCGTAGGGGACCACTTGGGGATCAACCCTATTGAAAGTGGGATTAATGGCCTCAAAGATCGCGACATAAGAGCGGGATCCATTCCATTGCTCTTATGCGTCATAACGTGTGTAAATATGGTTCGATTTCGATGAAATTTAAGTATGTCGTAAGGAACTACCTGGGGATGTACCCTATTGAAAATGGGTGAAGTGGGGTCAAAGGTCAGGACATAAGAGCGGGATGCATTTTATTGCCCTTATGCGTCATAACTTACGTACTAATGGTTCGATTTCTATGAAATTTTAGTATGTGGTAGGGGACTACTTGGGGACAAACCCCATTGAAAATGGGCGAAATGGGGTTAAAGGTCAAGACATAGGAGCGGGATACATTCCATCGTACTTATGCATTATACCTTACGTAAAAATGCTTCGATATCGACAAAACTTTATCATGCTGTTCCGGAAATATACTGAACCGGTTCTGTTGAATATCATCGAAATGGGGTCAAAGGTCAGGACACAGGAGCGAGATTTATTCCGCAGCCATTATCCTCATAACTTGAGTAATGATTTCTGGTATGTTGGAAAGCGTATCATAATCAATGCATTGCATGATTTTACTAACTTGTTTGTTTAGTGTTTAAGGATCACTTCACTTGCCTAAGTGAGGGAGAGTGACAGTTCCATGAAGTAAACACACCATGCATGCCTCATCCCCTATCCGATTTGAAGTCATTTAAGACAAATGATTCCTACCGCCACCTCGGCCATCTGAGCGGATATATACACCGATGAGACATAGCCTTATGACCACCCCCAGCTTTGAGAGATGTGCGCGCCTGGTGGCCGAACGGTGGCGCAAGTTAAGTTCGCAGAATAGTATATTTACAACCCGAGGACCGGCTTTTGATTTGTAGAGTGTTCGGAGTCAGACTGGGAAAAGCTGCCGATTTATTGGAGTTTGGATAAAGACAAATTGTGATAGCACTGCACCCGTGAACTAAGATCTTGGAAACGGCACGGTTTGTGGGTTGCTCACGTACCGCTGTAATGAGTACGTATCAAATGTGGTGCACAAAGGGCTAAACGACGAACCATCGTTCGTGCGTGTGTCGTCCGTGGGTCATTGATGACCCCCCATAGCATAATTCCACAGCCGCCGAACTTCACAGTTGGCACAATACATTCCGGCAGGAGGCGTTATCCAGGCAGACTCCAAACCCAGACCTGCCATCCCAACGGTAGAAGGTGAACCTTGATTCGTCGCTCCAGAGAACCTGTTTCCACTGTGCAACGGTCCACTGTCGACGTTCTTTGCACCACGTTAGCCGAGCAGCGCTTTTAGACTTGGTGATAAAAGGCTTGTGGGCGGCAGCACGTCCATGATAACCGAGCAGATGGGCTTCCTTACTGGTATTCATCGAAAGAACACTCTCGGATGCCTGTTGAAACTTCGGCCAGGTCGGGGCACATTCCGACACATCACCTCTCATCTTCCACTTGCTAATCACGTAGGCCACTGTCGATTTTGGGTACTTCAACTCGCTGGATATGTCACGTATGGATCGGCAATATCTGTGATACCCGACGATTACACCTTTCTCGAAATCAGAGAGCTCCGAACTGCGTGGCATCTTGCATGCGACTGGTTGCGTTGTTATTTACCACACGATATTTAACGGCGGGTGCCGTGACGTGTATCAGGACTGCAGGTATCGTCGATTGCAGGGGTGTCCAATTACTTGTTGGTGTTATTTGAAAGTTATTGTTAAAAGTTATTTGTGCATATTAAGTGCACAAATAACTTTTAAAGCGTTTTAAGCCAACACAACATGTAATTTGAGAGAAAACGACAATACCTTTACGAATCAAAATATGCGTCGTCATTATTTACCACCTTCCGGCATCGGTCGGGTAGGTGACGGATTCCAGCCATGAAGAATACTTTTTCGTGTGACAAGATGAAATCGTTAACCCATTTTTGCACTTCTTCACATGCCCGGAACCGTACAGCACACAAACCATGTTGCATCGATCGGAACAAATGATAGTCTGAAGGGGTTATGTAGGTACTATACACCGGGTGCTCCAAAACTTCCCAGGCATGCGTCAATAACGTTTCCTTGACCGATTTCGCTACCTGCGGCCTAGCGTTGTCATGCAGTAATTTCACGGGACGCAATCCTTTGCCTGTGAGTCGACGCTTCCAACAGATTTCCTGGTTCAATCGCAGCAATTGTTGCTTATAGAGGTCAGCAGTAACAGTTTGACCCTGTTCCAATAGTTCATAATAGAGCACACCCTTCATATCCCACCAGATACACAGCAGAACTTTCTTGGAGTGTATATTGCGTTTCGGTGTCGAAGTCGTTGCTTTACTGAGGTATACCCATTGTTATTTACGTTTGGGATTGTCGTACCATGTCCACTTTTCATCACCCGTAACGATTTTCCACAGGAAAGGTTTTCTGTGTTGTTTATTGAACAGATTCGAACATTTCATGACACGCTCATCCTTGTTCCTCTGGCTTAGGGCATGTGGCACCCATTTTCCTTCCTTCTGAATCTTTCCCATTACGCTTAAACGATTGGAAACGGTTTGTTGAGTTACCCCCAGTTTTTCAACTAAGTCTTTTTGCGTTTGAGACGAGTCTTTATCCAGCAATGCTTGCAGTTCCTCATGTGCAACCTTCTGCCTGGCGCCGCTACGTTCACGATCGCTAACATCAAAAGCACCTGCTTTAAACCGTTTAAACCAAACCTCACACGTGCTTTTCAGTACAATCCCCAGAACAGAGTACATCAATGCACATTATTTTGCAGCACTTTTCCCTTGATGAAGTGCGTAACAAATGCAGTGTCGAATAAATGCAGTATTGCTTGCCATCTTTCACCAACCTATGTGCAAGTGCGTTTGACTGTTGGGAACAGCGTTCAAGTGTAAAATGCTGTGTTCTGCGCGAAAAATTCTTTCGCTGAGACTTTTCAAATGATTAATTCAGCGTACGGTGAGAATGCAAAGAGTCGAACTAGAGTTTATGAGTGGCATCGATGATTCGAAAACGGGTGAGAGAGTATCGAGGATGATGAGAGATCAGGACGTCCTTCAACATCCACAACGGATGAACAAATCGCCATTGCCAAAGAAATTGTGAAAAATGACCATCGAAAAACTATGTCAGCCATTGCAGAAGTTGCCAGCATTTCAGTTGGAAGTTGCTATGCCACTTTAACAGAGAAACTGGGAATGCGTCACGTGTACAACAAATCGTTCCCAAAAAACCTGACACAAGAAAGAATGGACGAGCGCATGCAAGTTTCGGGGATAACATCGATGCAGAAGATTTAGATCCCGATCTCTTCAATCGATTTATCACTGGCGATGAGGCTTGGTGCTTTCTGTACGACCCCTAATACAATCAACAGTCAAAAGTGTGGAAATCACCGTCGTCACCACGACCAAAAAAGTTCAAGGCTGACCGCTCCAAAAGAAAGGTCTTGTTAAAAGTTTTCTTCGATTGCAAGGGGGTCGCACACCAGAAATTCCCTTAACATGGTCGTACAGTCACTAAAGAACAGTGTGTCAACGTCCTGAAACGTCTCCGAGAATCAGTGAGACGCAAGCGACCCGATCTCTGGAAGACCAACTCTTGAGTGCTCCATCACGATAATACTCCGGCTCACAGATCCCTCCGGGTGTTTGATTAATTACCTGTCCAAACATCACATTCCTGTTCTTCCACAACCAGCTTATTCCCCTGATCTCGCCCCGTGCGACTTTTTCCTTTTTCCTACTTCGAAGAAAACATCACATAAACAGGTATTATCTCTACACATCCTTTTTAAATATAAAAAGTTCCGGAACTTTTTGAACGTAGTAATATATATATATATATATATATATATATATATATATATATATATATATATATATATATATATATATATATATATATATATATATCATCATCATCATCATTGTCAACCATTATCAATCCACTGCTGGGCGAAGGTCTCCTCAAGTTTCCTCCACAACAGTCTGTCTTGTGCCAGTCTCCTCCATGTCCCTCCTGCATACTTTCGAATTTCATAAACCCATCTCCCATGTGGTCTTCTTCTGGGTCTTTTCCTATCCCTTGCAATCCAATCTAAAATTTCGGCTGTCCATCGATGGTCTGTCCTTCTGGCAGTATGTCCAGCCCATTGCCATTTTAGGGATTTAACTCTGGTTACGATGCCTTCCACTCTTGTCATTTTTCTGATCCACGAGTTTCTCTTCTTATCTCTTCTGGTTACACCAAGCATGCACCTCTCCACGTTTCTTTGAGTTGTATGCATTTTTGCCTTTGTATGTCTCTTTTAGTTAAGGTCCACGTCTCTGCACCATACATAAGCACTGGAAGGATGCATTGATCAAACACTTTTCTTTTAAGACGTAATGGCATATTGCTCTTGAAAATTATGCTGTTTCTTCCAAAAGCTCTCCAGGCAAGTTTTGTACGCCGATCAATTTCTTCATCAATGTGACCCTCACTTGATATCTGCTGTCCAAGATAAACGTACGTGTCTGTTATCTCCAGCTTTTCTCCATCAACTAATAAATCTTCATTTCTTGTAAAAGCATTGAACATCACTTTTGTCTCTTCATTTTTAATCCCATATTTTTTCTCTTGTCAGCAAGTTCCTGGATCATTCTCTGCAGCTCTGATAGGGTAGTTGCAAAAATGACTACGTCATCAGCAAAACGAAGGTGGGTTAGATAATCTCCATTAATCTTTATCTCTTTGTTTTCCCAGTTCAGTGATTGAAAGACATTTTCCAATGTGGCATTGAAGAGCTACGGAGATATCGTGTCACCATGTCTCATTCCTTTTCCAAATTGTATGTGTGTTATAATTTCAAACAGCCGAATCTTTGCACGTGCATTTTCATAGATGTTATTAATAATATTAATAAATGCATCTTCAATACCGCAGGATTTCAGAGCCATTGTAACTGCTGATGGTTTCACCGAATCAAAGGCTTTTTATAATCGATAAAAGCTATGCACAATGGTAGTTCATATTCTCTCACTCTTTCAATGAGTTCTCTCAGTACGTGGATATGATCTATTGTGCTGTAGCCACTCCTGAATCCAGCTTGTTCTCTCGGTTGAGCCATGTCCAGTGTTACTTTCAAACTGTGTGAAAGAACTTTAGTGAAGATTTTATAAAACACTGATAGGAGGCTGATAGGTCTGTTGTTCCTGAGATCCTCAATGTTACGTTTTTTATGTAACAGGATCATTAATTGTAGCGTTGTTCCAATCCTCAGGAATCTTACCTTCATTAAGACATCGAGTGAAAATTTGGGCGAGTACTGTTTCATGTTCTCCACTTGCTTCTTGTATGATGTCTACAGTAATTCCATCTTCTCCTGGAGCTTTTCCCCGCTTCAGGTTCTTGATTGCGTGCAAATTCTGCTGGAAGGACTGGAAGAACTCTGGTACTGGTAACTTTCATGATGTCTGTAGTACATGTATCATCCCTCTTTCATATAATTTGGAGTAGAAACCTTTCACTCTTGTTAAGATTTCGCCTCTATTTCTTGTTGCAGAACCATCTTCTTTTCTCAGAGCCATAATCTGTTTTCTTCCCTTACTGAGATGTATGTCCCTTTGCTATCTTAAAGCTTTGGTTGTTTTCAATTGCTTAAATCACTAGTTTACAGTTGAATTTCGTTACGTCTTCAGTGATACTTTTTCGTACTGTCTTGCATTGCTCTATATATTCCAGTTTGGAAGTCATATCTTCCTTATTTGTCCTCATCTATCTTCTTTTTGCATTAACATTTTGGTTTTCCCTGATAATTTGTTCAAATGCAACTTGTTCTTAGACCCAGCTAATTTTGTTGCTGTTTCCATAAGAGCTTTGGTTACTTTTCTGTTAACTTCCGAAATATCCACTTCTTCCGATGTTAGGCCTTCTAAAGCATAGAATCTGTTCTTCAGTTCCAACTTGAAGGTATTATGGGTTTTTTTAAGGTTGGTTATGTCAATACATTTTGTTTGTCTTATGAACTTGCCACGTTCGAGTTTAGTGTTGAGGTGCATCTTACATCTCACCAATCTATGGTCACTACCTGTGTTGAACTTGTTTAGCACACTGCAGTCTTCTATGACAAATTTTTTGTGACACATAATAAAATCAATTTCACTTGTCATCCCATTTGGATGTCTCCATGTTCATTTCCTGTGTGGCTTTTTCTTGAAAAAGGCGTTCATGATGAGAAACCCTTCTTCCTCTGCAAACTCAACGAGAGTATTTCCACGCTGGTTTCTTTTGCCGTGACCGAATTTACCTATTGAAGTTTAATTCTGTTGCCGTTGCCCTATTTTTGCATTGAAATCTCCCATAATTATCTTTAAGTGCTGCTTACCTTCATTATTTAGATGACGAATTTCCTCATAAAATTCTTCAATTTCTTCTTCAGGATGACTTGTGGTGGGTGCATAAGTTTGAATAATCTGAGCCTGGTATCTTCTCGAGAGTTGGATAACAAGTCGTGCAGCTCTGTCAGAGGAACTTTCAACTTCTACAACTTTATCCTTCAGTTTCTTGTTTATTATAAATCCAACACCACTAGTTCTGCCAGTATCTGTCCCACGATAGTAGAAGAGATGTCCACTTTTCAGTTCAATGAGATCGTCTCCTTTTCTCCTTACCTCACTTAGCCCGACGATGTCCCACTTGATCATTTGTAGTTCCTCTTCCAATTCAAGAAGCCTTGAATCAGAAGATAGGGAGCGTCCGTTGTACGTTGCCAAGGTCAGCATCAGATGGCAGCCTAGTCCGGTCCTCCGAAGATTCTTAGCACCATCTGCCTTCATGTCGCACTGGCCGCTGCCTTGGCCAGGTACATTCCAGCTGCCGGAGACTGAGGGCCTAGATAAAAGTTGCGGAGTCATTTTGGAGGGGTTTGGCCATAACTCACCATGCTGGTCAAGTGGGTTGGGAAGTGTGGGATAGCATTTCCTCTAATCTCGATGGTATAGTTATACCGCTACTGGCGGTCGTCAGAGCCCCTTTAGTGGGAACAGGATGCAGTACGAGAAGGCGGGGTTTGACATTTGTCAATGAGAGGCTGTGATGTTACGCATCACCTGACCTTACATCCCCTATCTCTTTCTCTATATATTCAGCCCGAAGTAGGGAATTTTTGACATATTCATGAACTAAATATGCTTCAGTTTTTTATATTGTTTGTTTATTCCGATTCTGTTCTTTGGTGTCGGTTGAGTTACAGTAATATATATTGGGTTTCCATTATTTTTTTATTGCTTAACTCATTATGTGAAACACTAGTGCTTTTGATGTATTTTTGCAAATTCTGGCTTCCTTTGATTCTTTGAACCGATTTAGTAAATAAATTATATATACATTATCTACGAACAAGTAATTGGGCACCTATGATTACAAAGGAAAACGAAGTTTATTTACCTTCAATAGCTGGTGGAGCCTTCACGAGCGGCGATTACAGCTGCGAACCTATGGGGCATACTCGCAGCCAGGCGTTGTACGACGGCTAGCGGTATTTTCTTCCACTCGGCTTGGACAAGACAGGTCAGTTCCTTCACCGATTTCGGACGGTGGGGGCACCCCTTAAGTCGACGCTCTAACTCGTCCCATAGGTACTCGATGGGGTTACGGTCTGGGCTCTGCGCAGGCCAGTCCATTCTATTAACCCCATTGTCACAATACCACGCCATGGTGGACCTCGCAACATGACATGTGGCATTGTTATCCTGAAAGTAACATGGGACCACCCCGTAAAACTGCCACAACGTAGGAAGCGCATGGTCATCCAAAATGGTGCAGTAGGTCTCGGCGTTGAGTCTACCAGGAATTGTGACCGAGGGTCCCGTGCCATACCAGGAGAAACACCCCCATAGCATAATTTCACCACAGCCGAACTTCACAGTTGGCACAATACATTCCGGCAGCAGGCTTTCTCCAGGCAGACGCCAAACCCAGACCCTGCCATCCGAACTGTAGAGGGTGAACCTTGATTCGTCGCTCCAGAGAACCTGTTTCCACTGTTCAACGGTCCACTGTCGACGTTTTTTGCACCACGTTAGCCGAGCAACGCTATTGGACTTGGTATCAAAGTCTTGTAGACGGGAGCACTTCCATGATAACCGAGAAGATGGGCATCATTACGAATGGTATTCATCGAAAGAACACTCCCGGATGCCCGTTGAAACTCCTCGTTGATGGGGCCCATCGATTTGGTGCGGTTCTTCCGAATTTCTCTGGCCAGAACCCGTCGGTCTCTAACTCCCGGTTTTGTGTGTCTGCCGGGTCAGGGCACATTCCGACAATCACCTCTCATCTTCCACTTGCCAATCACGTAGGCCCCTGTCGATTTTGGGTACTTCAACTCGCTGGATATGTCACGTATGGATCGGCTATTTCTGTGATACCCGAAGATTACACCTTCCCGAAATCAGAGAGCTCCGAACTGCGTGGCATCTTGCATGCGACTGGTTGCGTTGTTGTTTCCCACACGATATTTAACGGCGGCGGCCGTGATGTGTATCAAGACTGCAGATATCGTCGATTGCAGGGGTGTCCAATTACTTGTTGGTAGATAGTGTATATATATATACATCCTAGTAATTATGCCAATCACAAAACATACAACCCAACAATTATGCTAACGTAACAGTCAAACCATCAAATCAGTATCAAAGTACAACTATACAAGACGAAAATCACACCACGTAAAATCAGTACCACAGACAAAGTTCAGAATGCCGCCCCGGTGGCACAGTGGTCTAAGGCGTTGGCCTCTGATCATTCGTCCGAAAGGGGTCCGGGTTCGAATCCCGGTGAGGCATGGATGTTGTGTTTGTCTTACGGCACTGGCTCTCTCCCTTCCCTGGAACCAGTGACCCTAAATTAGGGACGGGCGACTGCTTATAGCCCATTGAGTTGCTCACGGTGGTCGTTAAACCTCCAATCAAAAAAAAAAAAAGAAAAGTTCAGAATATAAAACACGCAACACAAAAACAAGCCCAAAGCCAAATCAAGAACACCCAAACCATAGACACGAAAAAATTAGCAGAAGCAACAAGAAACAAGCATATACGCAATTAGCATCAACATGAATTTACGCAAAATACATGAATCAATATCAAGAGCAAAAATCACAATTCAGAAGCTACGCAGAATCCCCACCTCAAACAAAGGTCAAAAGTACTAATACAAAAAGCAGTTACAAAAGTATGGCAGGTAAGACGTTTCAGAAGTATTTGTGTTATATTTCACGACTTTTATATAATACTTGGATTATTAATAACAGTACTCCAGTGATCGAGTATTAGAAATTGCTTGATTATACACAACCTTCGGCCATAGGCACATATGATTTCAAGAATATTTTTACGTCCATCTTCTTAAAGAATCTGAACTCAGTCTACAAACAGTTATTTACTACATATGCTAAGGACTTGCATGTCAATCGGATGTTTTGGAATAATTTAGTGTCATTGTGTTTAAACAACAACTACACTCACGGACAATGAAATTTGCACGCCAAGAAAGAAACATCGGATTGAATTGTAACTTTATGGGCGTAATGATACAAATTAATGACTACCGTTTTCACTTGTCACATCAGGCATTAATGATACACATGATGTCAAAAACGACAATTACAGAGGGATGCTGCGATACATGCTGCAATACGGGCCGGCATAGAGGCGAACAGACGCCTGATGTTGTCTTGCGGCAGACTAACCCACACGTGTTGCACGGTGTGCTCCAAATTCCGCATAGTGCGGCACGGCGGCAGCTGGCGTTTAAACTGCTTCCACACATGCTCGATAGGGGACAAGTCCGGGGAACAGACAGATCATGGAAGTGTCCGGACATGACGTAGGCAGTCATGGGCAACCTGAGCCGTGTGCGGACGAACATTATCCTGCTGATATAGCGCATCTGGAATCATGCCAGATAAACAGGACTATGATCTTCTTCAAAATGCCATGCTTATCTGTATTAATTGACTGATAGGTATAACTATTATTAAGTTCGGTAACAAGAGTATCAATATAGAAAATTTTCCACCAAATTGCAAAGTTATTTCCTGTTTTATCTATGGGAGTAATGACAAATAAGTTTTGTTGTTGTTTGATTTGAGAACGTATAATGTGATAATGATATCTGCTGCCAGTAAGTCAGATTTGTGTAATCCCATTCTTGAAATCCTGCAATATGCTGTCAATCCACTGCAAAAATGCCTGATGTGACAAGTGAAAACGGTAGGCCAATTTAAGAGTGAATTGATTTAAATCAGACTTAAATTATGTTAAGTATTGTGAGTAGTGAATTTTTCCGGACAGTCTATACTTTGACCCAGTTTTCATAATTTCTCAAAATTCCAGATATGGGATGGTATCCAAGTTTCCAGTAATTACATGTCCTCCTGTGGATCACAAAACTTAGCCAGGATGAGCTTGGTGGCAGATGCATAGATCAATGGTTTTAGTTTGCACATTTTTCATATTAGAAGCCATCTGTTTATAATTATAGATCATTCTGCGCAGTGGAGGATCATATGTAAAACAAACTGTCACTTGCACCAAATTCTTAAGAGGAAAGTGGCCATTGTTTTTTAAAAATATTTGTTTAAGGTCAAGCTATCATATATTTTGTCGCTGAAGCCCAAGACACAATAAAATCTGGTCAAATTTAAATACGGTGTATTTTGAGTAGTTCCAGATAATTTACAGAATATTAGACCGGAGACCAAATGCCGAATATGGGGATTACGATAACTGAAATTTTCATGCTAATATCTCAGCCTCTTAACTTTTCTGTTATTTAGTCCAAAAATTCTAGATTTACAAAACGTCTTTGTTAGGCATGTAAATAACTCGTAATAGGTGAATAAAATCCAAACACTGACTGGGAGTAAAACCACCACCCCTGCATCCTCTATGCACTCACTTATCAGAATCAATAAGAGGCTTATGTTTAGACACCTGATAAACATTGGTATAAGTATCAGTGTTGTTGTATTTTTTGCCATTAAACGTATCATTCAGTCTGGAAGTACAGAGTTTGAAAATGTACCATACATATGTCTTCAAGGATCAATCGTTTCTTTAACTCTTCACCTGTGAATATTATTCTAATTTCAATATCAAGGAAGTTATGTTCTTGAAAATGAATGAGCAGAAAAAGCAATTTCTCTCACAAAATTGAACTACTTTAAAATCTGTGGATTAAACAACTTTAAAACCGGTGCGTGGAACACCTTTAAAACCAGTGGATTAAACAACTTTAAAATCGGTGCGTTGAACACCTTTAAAACCAGTGGATTGAACAACTTCAAAACCATTGGACTAAACAACATTAAAACCATTTCGTTTTATTTCACCACTTTTTATTCAAATCATTACAGTAAAAAGCAATTGATAAAAGCCGTTGAGAGGGAGACAAATATTATGTTACAAATGTAAACATTGGCACTGATGTGCCTTATTTTCTATGTTGTCCATGTAGCGACTCTTTCAAAAAACTTGAAAATTACATTGCCCTGGAGCGGGAATCGAAACCGCATCTCCAAATTACCGGTGGAGCATGCTATCCGTTACACCACCCAGCACAACAAAGTTCCCAGCAACTGAGGCTAAGCAGATGTAACTTAGAAATCTGAGAATATTTCAGATTTGCGCTACGGCACAACAATGCCAATGATTACACTTGTATCGCCATCCATGTATTTGAGAAGAATTATTTCTTCTGCGAAATTTGTTTCAGATTTATATATGATGTTATGTTCCAGGTCAGATTTGAGCCTAACACTGTTTAATATCTAACTCCTCTTAACTGGCACCGCTTTTTTTAAATAAAAGCACAAATTAGTAAAATATTTTAAAACCATTTTATTTTCTTCCCCTTGTTTTCTTTCACAAATTATTTTTTATAAGAACTTTCCTATCAAATAATTTCTTTTTCTATCGTTTCGATTATGAAAAACGTTTGTCTATTTTTAAATGAATACAAAAAATATTGTTCCTTTCTTGGAATATTTCCAGCCTTATGGAAAACTTCAGTTCGTTACAAAGACCGTGACATAAATTCACGTTCCCCTTCACTAAAAAGCAGCAAAAAGGAGAAACTTTTTTCACGTAAAAAATCTGTCATGTATCAATGAGACAAACTTTTTCACACCATATGTCTGAAACATATTAACGTCTGCGTGCAAAGAATGAAAATATTTCACACTTGAAATTTAAGACCATCACGAAGAAATTCGCATCGAAATACACATTACACGAAACAGAACAGAACCGTGGTTAAAAATGAAAAGAATGACTCTATAAGCAACGAAAAAAGAATGAACGAGTCTTGACACAAATTGAACCGGAAAGTAAACGGCACCAAATAACATTGAGAAATAAACTGTGTGATCTATATCTCTAATATATGTCTTTCAGTCATTGAACCGGGAAGACAGAGGAATGCAGATTAATGGATATTGCTTAACTCACCTTCGTTTTATTGATGACATAGCCATTTTTAGAATTACCCTGTCAGAGCTGCAGAGTATTGTTCAAGAACTTCCTGACAAGAGTAAAGAAGTTGGATCAACAATGAACTTCCGGAAAGCAAAAGTTCTGTGTAATACTTTTAAAAGAAATGAAATAAAGATTTAGCAATTGGGCGAAATCTAGAGGTAACCAATGCCTATACTTACCTTGGGCAAAGTATATCAAGCGAGGGGCACATTGATCAAGAAATTAATCGCCGTGCAAAACTTGATTCGAGGGCATTTGGAAGAAGCAGTACAACATTTAAGTGCAGTTTACTATTATGTCTTAAAAGAAAAGTGCTTAATCCATGCACCCTTCCAGTTCTTAAGTACGGAGCAGAAAATAAGCCTTAACTAAAAAAGACATACAAAGGCTGCAAACAACTGAAAGAATCACGAAGAGACGCATGCTAGGTTTAGCCAGGAAAGATAAGAAGAGTAACTCTTGCATCAGGTAAATGACAAGGGTGAAATGCATCATGTTCAGAGTAAAATACCTGAAATGGCAATGGGCTGGACATATTGCTAGAAGAATGAACCCCCGATGGACTACTGAAACAATATGACTAGATACCACGGAGCAGGAAGAGACCCGGAAGAAGACCACGTGGGAAGTAGGGGAATAAAATTCGAAATAATGCTGGATTGCCATGAAGAAGACTGGCTCAGTGAAAAAACATAGATACAGAAACAGTTGTGGAAGAAATATCGGGAGACACTCATTCATCAATTAACTGATAATGTTTAAAAATGATGATACCTCTAATTTTACCATCCTTTTGAAATTGTGTTTACTTATGCAAATTTCGTTACTTCTTGGTTTAGGTTTTCTTACTGAAAGGCACACACGGCTCCTCGAATAGCTTGTTCCTTTTAGCAATGGTGGCAGCGAGTCAAAAATAAAAATGTTGCTTCAGGCAATGGTGGCAGTGAGTCAAAAAAATGTTGCTTTTGGCAATGGTGGCAGTGAGTAAAAAACAATGTTGCCTTTGGCAATGGTGGCAGTGAGTCAAAAAGAAAAATCTACGTGGTTTCAGTGGGATGGAGTAGAAGAGTAACGAAGAGGTGAAAAACTTGTTGTAGATGAATAAAGTGTTTTAACTACATAATCGATTTTCTATGTTTATATATACGATTGTTATTAAAATCTAGGTGTGATATAAGTTAAAGTCTATTGGTGTCCGTTAAAATTTATTGGTGACTGAATCTTCCTCTACGTTACCACTTGGTGGATAATTAACTACTAGTCAAAGTTACGTAAGTTTGCTGATTATTTTCACCCTGGTAGTCTATTCTGTAGGTTATTTCCCGTGTGATTCATATGAAGAAATTAACTCGTGCACCAAAAGCTATTAAATCGAAAACAAGTGCCGTCTCCTGCACGATACACTGATTCATATTCAACAAATTTAGTCATTACAACTTCAATCAGAAGCACTACACTTGTTCAAGTGAATTGGAAAAGAAAATTTACCAACTGAAATGGAAGTTGAAAAGCTAGCTGGTCAGATGAAAATGAAAAGGATTTTATAGTTCAAGTGAAACGGAAAAGGAAGTAAAAAAACAGGGTGATCAAACGAGAACCGAAAATAAATAATTTCCACAAAATAAAAAATACAAGCTGAACAAATGAAAACGGAAATCATTTTGATCAAATGTAAAAGAAGTAAGAAAATCGAGTTGATTAAGTGAGAATTGAAAGCCCTTAAACACATTAAATGAAAAAGTAAATGTGCCAACTGCCAAGTGAAATAAGAGAAACGAGTTCATTTGAAACGAAGAGAAAATAGATTAAATGAAATGGGTACAGAGAAGTTGGTCGAATGAAAACAAGAAGTAAATTGATCAAATGAAATGGCGAAACAAACTTACAAACGAAAGAAAAAAGTAAGCCGATCAAAACAAATCGTAGAGTAAATTTCTCAAATGAAAAAGAAAAGTAAATCTATAAAATGAAAACGAAGATCAAGTACAGTAGATCAGGTTAAAGAGGAAATTTTAAAGATCAGACCAAATGCAATCTGTATTTAGTTGAGAAATAATAACTTTTCAAAGGCGGTTCTAAAAGTGAAGGAATTATTAAACAGCATTACGTAGTATGGAAATTTGCAAGACAATTTAAAACTACTGAAAAAATACTCTGAATTTATGGGAGCTGTTTATTTAGTGCATGTCAAGGAAACAGAATATGTTACATGGAAAATATGAAAATTAATTATTTAACAAACTGAAACCCCGAAGTAAGTCTTTAAATTCATCACGATTTGACGAAATGAACACAAAAGCAAATAAATGAAATTTTCAGCAGGTAATTCACTTAGTCCCTTTGAATTATTGAGAGGAATCCAAAGGGTTACTTTGGATCCTTTTCTAAACTACAGATTATCCAGAGATTCAGTTCCTTTGTATCTTTGGATAAATCTGTTGTTTAGAAAGGGATGCAGAAATAAATTTAAATTAAATTTCCACAGTAAATCTTTCCCTAAACGCAAAATTAATAAAAACCTTGTAAACAAAGAACAAAACTTGATCTCCTTAAAAACACTTAATTACTATTAAAATCTAAAAACGCAATTATTATTATTACTATTATTTTGATTGGGGGTTTAACGACCACCATGAGCAACTCCATGGGATGAAAGGAGGCGCCCGTCCCTAATTTAGAGTCACTGGGTCCAGGGAAAGGGAGAGAGCCAGTGTCATAAAGCAAACACAATATCCATGCCTCACCGGGATTCGAACCCAACCGATCTTGGACGATAGCTCTGAAGCCAGCGCTTAAATCACTGCGCTACCGGGGAGGCATTGAGTCAACTTGAACATGCAAAGTAGTTCAGAGTTTGAATAAAATTCTATAAGATTCGAACAACAAAATAAGACAGAATGACCTTTCAAAACCAAACATGTTTTGAACCCGTTTTGAAGGCTCCTTCGGTAACAGAGGAGTCTGATGAGCTGACTTCCGATCATTCGTAAGACTTTGGGCCACAGAACGAATCCCCGATGAGGCACGAGAGATGTTCTTATCCGATATCGCTGGTCTCTGACCATTCTCACGAGCTGGAACTGGGATCGAGTCCGGGACCAGCCACGGGCGTTGAGCCTTTCTAATGACGTTCCCTAAAACCAATGTTGCTTGACTTAGGTCGGCGACTGCTTATAATCCTAAGAACTGCTCATAGGGATCCTGAAACAAAAAAAAAGTACGAAATTTTGAAGTTTTTAAGAATATGTCCGACAATATTTTTAATTAAAGTAATACTCCTAAATTGTTCAACATCAATAACAGTCTACGATACTGAAAATGTTTCGGAAAAGAAAACCGCCTTTTAAGCACGTCTTTTGTAAAAAAAGATCGTGCTTATGTTATCGGTTTGCCGTCCGTATGTCCGCATGTGGACACCATATTTCGCGCAACTAGTAGTCCGATTTCAAAATTTCTTTTTGCATTAGAAAGCCTAATACCCGTATGTTGATCCTTTTTTTCGTTTTTTTTACGATGTACAATTTTGCCGCTAGAGGGCGTAAATGCAAATGATATCGAATTCAAAATACATTTTATTCCATATATTTGCTTCTGAGCATCCAATTTAAAAAAATATTTTACCTTTCGATTTTATTTATGCTGAAGAGTATTTGTAGGTATAGTTACTTTTTCAAGTTACGCATAGACGTTCCGCTAGGGGCGTAAAAGTAAATTGCATTTACCCCGATATCTCTACTTCTAAAACTCCGATTTGAAAAATGTTTTCTTCAGCGGATACAGCTCCTGGTGGGAAACCTTCTGCATACAATTCCTAATTTTTTGGTAAAGAACAGTTAGGCCACCAGGGGTCGTAAGTGTTAATTCCTACTTCTGATGTATTTGCCACAAAATCTGAGCTTCTAAATTCTCGATTTAAAAATTTCATTCGTGGACCGATGCCACTCACATCGATACACCTTTTCGCAATATTTTATTCTTAAAATATTGCATGGTTTCTCCGCCACAGAGGTAGATATATATATATCTTATTTTTGTCAATATCTCTGCTTCTAATCCTCCGATTTGAAAATTCCTTCTGTATAGGATAGAGTTTCCGGTGCAATATGTTTTCCATATATTTTCAAAATTTTCAAGTAATTCCTAGACTTTCCGCTAGGGGGCAAAAAGATAAATTGCGTTTCCCCCAATTACTCTGCACCTAAAACTCCAATTTCAAAACTTCTTTCTGCACCGGATACAGCCTCTGATGATAAATCTCTTGCATGTAAATTCTAATTTTTGGTAAAATGATCTGGCCACCAGGTTCCGTAAGTCTTCATTTCCGTTTCTGATGTATTTGCAGCAAAATCTGAGCTTCTAAAATCTCGACTGAAAAAACGTCTTTTGTGGACACATACTATTCACGTCGATAAACCTTTTCGTAATATTTTCTTCTTAAAATATAAAATGGCTTCTCCGTCAGGAGGCGTAGATGTATATCTTATTTTTGTCAATATCTCTACTTTTAATAATCCAATTTTAAAGCATTCCTTCTTTGTTGGCTATCGTTTCCAGGGCGAAATATTTTTCATAAAATTTCAAGTTTTTCCAGTAACTCATAGACTTTCCGCTAAAGGGCTTTAAGTTAAATTTCGTTTTCTACGATATTTTTGCTTCTAAAACTCCTATTTGAAAAATTCTTCCTGTATCGCAGACAGCTAGTGATAAGAAATGCTTTTCATATAATTCCTAATATTTGCTAAAGAATGACTTCGCCACCAGGGGTCATAAGTGTTAATTTCTGCTTCTGGTGTATTCGCAGCAAAATCTGAACTCCTGAAAACTCGACTGAAAAAATTCATTACTGGACAGATACCGCTCACATCGAAAACCCTTTTGAAAATACTTTCTTCTTAAAATAATGCATATTTTTCCCGCCAGAGGGCGTAGATGCATATCTTATATTTGCCGATATCTCTGATTCTAATAGTCCGATATGAAAAATTATTTGTTGGGGAGCGTTTCCGCTGCGAAGTGTTTCTCATATACTTTTAAATTTTTCTTAATGCACAAGTCTGCCACCAGAGAACGTAAGTACACGATTCCGTTTACAGCAATATCTGCCGGATTGAAAAACGTCTTTATTTGATCAGATACTACTTTTTCCCATACCGGTTCCAGTGATCTTGAATAGCTTTTATAAGTTTTATTTGCGTCAGAATGGATTCGAGAGACGGGCTCATTACACCCTGAAATTCGGTGGCAGCTTTCTTGTTTTTTCTAATTTCATACCTAATGAACACACGCTTTCACATTACTTTAATCATAAGATTTTGACCTTAAAAATTGGTAATTGGTTCTAGTAGAGTAAATGGTGCCCAACGATGTTAGCAGATTGCTGCTGGATTATAATACAATATTCTCCAAATTTGGCATGTAAGTGACTCGTGAATGTATGTAGATTAGTATGAAACGTTCAGCGAGTGTTGCCATACAAGTAAGAGAGTGTATCTGTAAAATTGTGGCCAATCAGAAACTCTTACTGCCATTTTTGTGTTTTGCACCTGGATTTACATAAGAAATTACTGTTTGCACTTTCGAAACACACCAAGGTCAAAATTTGCTGTTCAGTGTGACAGAATAGGCTAATCACGTTTCGTGAAAGTTTAGCATATGACACGACCGAAAAATATAAAAAAAAAATAGTTTAAATGTGAAATCGTGTGTCCATTTGTTCTGAAGTTACTTTTTACGCGATCAGTTCCTAAGGAAAGGCCAAGATATTTTACAAAAGATACGGCGTTATGTCTATCAATATTTTGAAATATTTTGCATTTCTACATGTACCGCCTCATCAGGGAGAAAATGTCTCGTATCCGAATGTTACTTGTTTCAAAATGCATTTTTCATGAATGTAACAAAAACTAAACGACTGCTATGAATCTACACTCATCGTCAAAAAAATAGTTGCACCCAGAAGGAAGAAACCGACAGGAATGAAACTTGGTGGGTAGGTTTGACATCGTAAGACATGCAAATGATTCAAATATCACGCTCGGCCGTGTACGTGATGCCAGCAAGGAGGGGTCGTAGCGCTGTGTCTGACTGGCTATATAAGGTCATCCCGTTGCGCGTGCTTGTCATTTTGGCTCGTACTGTTCTGTTGGTTGCATCCTTTCCAAGTGAAGTATGCCTCGGAGAAAAGTTCGGAAGCAATTCGAGCAGTTGGAAGGGTTCGAGAGGGGCCGCATCGTCGGGCTCCGGGATACGGTATGATATTATCGCCGTATTGCGCGCCATACAGGTCGTGCGGATATCACTATAGCACGCTGTTGGCGGCAGTGGATAGAACGAAGCACGCAGCAGCGACAGAAAGAGACTGGGAGACCTAGACGAACCACGGAGAGAGAGGACCGACGGCCACGACTGCGAATATTCCGCTAGCAGTGGTGGCCCCCATGCATCGTCCGATTAGTGCCAGCACCACTTTCAAAAGGCTTCACGACGTAGGACTACACGCACGCAGACCATTAGGACGACTGCCCATAAAAACAATGATTCGTCGCTAAAGACTGCAATGATGTCGTGCCAGACTGTCAAGGAGCCACTCTGAACGACAGCGGTTGATTCAGTGACGAGTCCCACTTTTGCCTTGGAGGAGACGACCAACGAAACCGTGTGTGGAGGTACCGTGGTCAGCGCCAAGATGAACGGTTTGTTGTCAAGTGTCACACGTCCAGAAGGCCTGGTGTGGGGTGCAATTACTTACGATGCCAGATCACTTTTGGTGTTCATTACAAGCACTTTGAAAGCCCAACGTTACGTTAACGAGGTCCTGCAATCAGTGGCCCTACCTTTTCTGAACGCTCACTCCGATGCGATTTTGCAACAAGACAACGCAAGTTCGCATTCGGCTCATGTCTCGAGAGCTTGCGTTCAATGCACTGACACTCGCCATGGTCAGCCGCTTCGCCAGACCTATCGCCGATTGAAAATATGTGGGATGATATTGGACGCGCCATCCACACTCCACCCCTACCGCCCAATCTGCAGGAACTGAGTGAGAAGATTCAAGCTGCATGGGATGGCTTATCGCAGGACACCATTAGGAACCTGAACAACTCCATGCCGAGACGTCTGGCATGCTGTGTGAGCGAACATGGCGGGTCAACGCCATATTGAGAGACACTACTTATTGGCGTGTAGCTCAGTAAATATTGCCCATATCAGTGTCAATGTTTAATCATTTTATTGTTCCTGGTAATCTTTACCTTCCTTCCGAATAGCATTGCAATCCGACACGTCCTTCTGGGTGCAATCATTTTTTCGACGATGAGTGTAATTGAACTGTTTTTGAATTGGAAGAAATGCATGAACTTTACATAAATGTGTAATCAATGTTTCAAAAGTTTTATAAAGAATTATGCGCAAATTTATCAAATGAAAAACTCAATTCAAGCTCCCAGAAAAAAAAATATTGTGCGAAGTAACTTAATCTTTATACATACATCATAAGTATACCATCCAAGATGTTATTAATAATGCTAATGTATGCATCATCAATACCGCAGGATTTCAAAGCCATTGTTACTACCGATGGTTTCACGGAATCGAAGGCCATTTCATAGTCAATAAAAGCCATGCATAATGGGAGTTCATATTCTCTTGTTCTTTCAATTATTTCTCTCAGTACATGGATATGATGGATATGATATAGTGCTGTAGCGACTCCTGAATCCAGCTTGTTTTCTTGGTTAGGCCATGTCTAGTGGTAACTTCAAGCGATGTGAAAGAGTATTTGTGAAGATTTTATAAACCACTGAAAGGAGGCTGATGGGCCTGTAGTTCCTGAGGTCCTCAATGTCACCTCGTTTATGGAGCAAGATCATTGTAGCATTGTTCCAATACCCAGGAATATTCCCTTCATTAAGACATCTGGTGAAAACTTGGGCGAGTGTAATTTCAATTTATCCACTTGCTTCTTGCATAATGTCCACGGCAATTCCATCTTCTCCTGGAGCTCTTCCCCGTTTCATGTTCTTAATTGCATATGTAACTTCTGCAGGGAGAATTGGAGGGACTTTGGCACAGGTACCTGTCGTAATGTCTGGAATACATGTATCATCCCTTTCATATAGTTTTGAATAGAAAACTTTCACCCTTGTCAAAATTTTCCTTCTATGTCTTGTTACAGTACTATCTTCTTTCCTGAGAGCCATAATCTGTTTTCTTCCCTTTCTGAGATGTTTTTGCTCTCTTCAGGCTCTGGTTGTTTTCAATTGCTTTCCTCACCAGTTCACAAATGAATTTCCTTATGTCTTCAGTGATAACTTTTCGCACTGTCTTGCATAGCTCTATATATCCCACGTTGGAAGTTACGTCTTTATTTGTCCTCATCTCCCTTGTCTTTTGCCTCAACATTTTTGTTTTTCCTGAAATTTTCTTCATATGTAACTTGCTTTTAGTACCACCTATTTCTGTTGCTGCTTCCATAAGAGTTTTGGAGAGTTCTCTGTTAACTTCAGAAATATCCACTTCTTCCGATGTCAGGCCTTCTAAAGCAGATAATCTATTCCTCAGTTCCAACTTGAAGGTATTATGGTGTGTTTTAAGGTTGGTTATGTCAATACATTTTGTTCGTCTTTTGAGCTTGCCACGTTCGAGTTTAGTGTTGAGGTGCATCTTACATCTCACCAATCTATGGTCACTACCTGTGTTGAACTTGTTTATCACACTGCAGTCTTCGATGACGAATTTTTTGTTACACATAATAAAATCAATTTCACTTGTCGTCCCATTCGGATGGCTCCATGTCCATTTCCTGTGTGGCTTTTTCTTGAAAAAGGTATTCATGATGAAAAACCTTTCTGCTTCTGCAAATTCTACGAGAGTATTTCCACGTTAATTTCTGTTCCCGTTACCGAATTTACCAACCGAAGTTTCATTCTGTTGCTGTTGCCCTACTTTTGCATTGAAATCACCCATAATGACCTTCAAATGCTGTTTGCCTTCGTTATTTAGATTCCGAATGGGTGACACCATATCTCCCAAGCTCTTTAACGCCACATTGCAAAATGTCTTTCAATCACTGAACTGGGAAAACAAAGGGATAAAGATTAATGGAGATTACTTAGCTCACCTTCGTTTTGCTGATGACATAGTCATCTTTGCAACTACCCTTTCAGAGCTGCAAAGTATGATCCAAGACCTTGCTGACAAGAGTAAAGAAGGGGGATTAAAAATGATTTTTCAGAAGACAAAGGTGATGTACAATGCTTTTACAAGAACCGAAGATTTACCGATTGATGATTAAAAGTTGAGACAACCGATTCCTACATTTATCTTTGGCAGCAGATATCGAGTAAGGGTCACATTGATGAACAAATTAATCGGCGTATAAAACTTGAATGGAGAGCTTTTGGAAGAAACAGTACAATTTTTAAAAGCAATATTCCAGTATGTCTCAAAAGAAAAGTATTTAATCAATGCATTCTGCCAGTGCTTCCGTATGGAGCCGAGACATGGACCTTAACTAAAAAAAGACATACGAAGATTGCAGATAACTCAAAGAGCATGCAGAGGTGCATGCTTGGTGTAACCAGGAAAGATAAGAAGAGGAACTTGTGGATAAGGAAAATGACAGGAGTGGACGACATCATGACCAGAGTGAAATCACTGAAATGGCAATGGGCTGGACATGTTGCCAGAAGAACGGACCACCGATGGACAACCGTAATTTTAGACTTGATTCCGAGGGACAGGAAAAGACCCAGAAGAAGACCCCATGGGAGATGGAAGGATGAAATTCGAAAGTATGCTGGAGTGACGTGTAGGAGACAGGCCCAAGACAGACAATTGTGGAAGAAATGTGGGGAGACTTTCATCCAGCAGTGGATTGATAATGGTTGATGATGATGATACCATCCAAGCTAAAGACAGTGGGAAACGATTTTAAATTATGTTAATAAATGCCGAGAATGGATTTCGAAAAGATGTATGTTTTAAGGTGTGTTGAAATGCGTCTTCAAAATATTAAAATGGGAAAATGTTAAACCAAATGACAATGATATTGTTTACAAATGTCTGCAGTGGGTAATTTAGGATCGCCTATAAAACATCGAAAGTGAGAAGAACAGAGAGAGAAAAATATTTCACTCTCTCTGAAGATGTTTTACTGATAAATTACATGCAATACGAAAAGCTAAAAGTAGGAAGCAAAAATATGACAAACGACAGTAATCAAGTATAAGCCCAAGAAAAATGAACACAAAAAAGCGAACTGTGGCATCCACTCTTAATTTATATTTTGTTATATAAGATCAATTAGTAGTAAAATACGAGATAATTATTATGAAATGTGCAGGGAAATTTTAACTCATGTTTGTGACAAAAATACGATCGTGGGAAAATGTTAAGCAAAAATATATGTTGTTCACGAATATAACGTACTTTTGGAAGTTCTACAAATCTTTAAAGCAGAGAGAAAAGGAGGGGGGGGAAAACTTTCACTCCAGGCTCTGAAGACATGCTGGTAATTACATATAATATGAAATATCGTATTATAATTACGTATAATGAGTAAGCAGCTAATATATAACAAAAGATACTAATCAAGAATAACCAAAAAGGAATTCAAAAGAAGGAACTATTAATTACATTCCTAATTTGTGAAAAGTATTATATAAGATCAAGTAATATTATAATGAGAGATAAAAGTAATATTTCATAAAGGTGCAGGGAAATTTCATTTAATGGTTGGGCAAAGATACAACAGTGAGAAAATGTTAAACAGAAATAAAAAAGATAATGCTTACGGATATTTCCAGTAGGTAATTTAACATAGGTTTATATGTGGTATTTCCCTAATGTGTCTACAATTAAAGCCGCAAACTGAAAGGAAAACTTAGCTAATAGATATTTATCTTCCTTATGAACGTTATCATTTTATGAAATTTTATCAGAACGCTGCGTTTCCATGGAAGTAAAGTAGTAATCCTTAAGATGACCCATAAAGTACATGCTGTCGTTGGACATTTGTTTTTAAAATATCAGTTATCTTACTTCAATGCTAGACTTGTTTACATTCTCCGAAAACCGTTAGTCTTCAGTATTGAATAGTTTTGAAAAAATAAAATAGAAAACAAATTGAAAAAAATATATTAACCCGACATCCTTCGATGAACCCACCAGCCTGAAAAACCTTGGAGAAGACGCGTTTCTTTGAAATCCACAAAAGAGCTTCTCTTTTTCTCTTCCCCTTCCTCGAATTGCTGATGATTCGGACAGACGTTAGGATGTAAACATTAATGTTTATGTGATTCCCTTAGTTACATAAACTTCAAATAGTTTGCATTCAAGAAAAAACTTGGAAAAAATTCTTATGCAACTTACACAGATCAACAGCAACTCTGGTAAAGCGTCACTGACGATGATTCTCGGTGGTCTAAGGGGAAACAGTGCTAGTATTTTACTGAGCGAAACAAATGTCCTTAGAGTCATATGAGGAGGATAAGAAGAAGAAAGAAAGCCAAGGGGCGTCTGCTCTCTCGTAGTAGGTAGATCCTATCCATTTGTAACTTCCACTCCAACAGGGCATGCGGCTTTAATGGGCTCCATCCATCTTGAAGAAAAGGAAGCTGTCACGATTTAGGAAGCTGCAGTCCAACTTTTCATATAACTGTGTGAAAAGAAACTGCAGGGATCTTTCGAAATGAAACTAAAAAAAACGGATAAAAAGAATAAAACTACCCAAGTTTAGGTGGGGGAGGTTGAAGGAGTGAGAAAAAAGTGGGGTGACGCCTGCGTGGTGTCTAAAGAATAAGACGAACTGATAAGGGATGATTACAGTATTACCCTTGACTTCGCTGAAACTTGGATTCCTCGCTGGGATATTCTTCGTTATGGAAAAAGATAGGGGAATTTTTCACAGAAATGATTTAATCCAATCACAAACGTTGCTCCAAGTCATAAGTCGACTCTAACTATACCAGTCCGACAACCCAACAGCATGTATGGACATTCTTAAAACGTTTCAACTTTTGCAAGAAACGTAAGCTGCTTGTGAACTCACGCACAAAGATTTTCCGAAAGTTTTAAAAGCTCCAACAATACATTTCATTTAAAATTTAAAGAAGTTATTGAGCTTTAAATAAGTTACTTTATGATACTTATTTAAAACTGTAAGCTACGCATTTTAAAGGTGATATTTTGTTGTTCTTTGAAAATTCAACATGATGGGAAAACAAAAAATTGATTTGTTGGCTATTTCGTATTTGAACGTCTATCCGGCATGAAGTGTTAGGCACCCAGTAGCGGATTGGTTTACGCTCTGGCTTTGGATCCTTCGTCCGCGGTGGGCCCGGATTCGGGTCTCTGATGAGCGATTTTGTTGCGCTTGTATTACGACGCTGCTATCTGCCTTCCGCTGAACCAATGGCTCCAAATTAAGGTGGGCCGCCCCGGTGGCGCAGTGGTCTAAGGCACTGGCCTCTGATCATTCGTCCGTAAGGGGTCCGGGTTCGAATCCCGGTCGGGCATGGATGTTGTGTTTGTCTTACGGCACTGGCTCTTTCCCTTCCCTGGAACCAGTGACCCTAAATTAGGGACGGGCGACTGCTTATAGCCCATTGAGTTGCTCACGGTGGTCGTTAAACCTCCAATCAAAATAAATAAGTAAATAAAGGCATATCAAATGCAGCCTTCTGCTCAAGAAGCCGATGAAAATCGCGCTGTTTTTGAGATCCTTTCTTGTGGGGGTCTTAGTTTAGTGAATAAATTTAGTAAGGTATTTCCCTTATCAGATGATGATTTCTGAAAAAGCTTCTGCCAGTATCTTAGATTATAAGGATCTGATTTCTGATTTGCATTAGTTTGCAAGTAGAAAAGCCACTAATGTGTAGTGTAAGTGATTTAAATAATTAATGACATCCTAAACAAAAGTCTATAATCGCTTCTTTATTATTTTATCTAGAAAAACATTTAATATTTAAGAAAAAAGATAAAGAAATGTCATGTTTCCAGTACCTGACGTACCTAGAGCGCCACCAATTAACGATATGCAACACTACTCGAACACGCAGAAATTTAATTTTAAAATATTCCCTATAATTTGTTTTCTAAAATTTGCAAACCACTGACTATGGTTCAGTCATTTCTTCATTCGTGTGCCAATTTTCACGAGTCAGGAGCCGTATCCTGTATGTGAACTTATGTAACTAAATTTTCACCATTGCAAGTATAGCTGCGCATTTTCACATGACGTTCACCTTAAAGACAACCGACTGATTATTGCGCGGTGAATTGCTCATATTGACGTTAACTCTCCTCCCCCTAGAAAAACGAAAGAACAATACATAGGGATGCAAAGATCATGATCTTTTTATAAAATATAAATAGTTTCATTATATCGTTGCCTAAATATTTCTAATCCTCAGACCGAGAATTTAATGATTTTAAAATTTATAGGAGCCTTTGAAAGTAATCGTTTTATAAATATTTTTTCACCCAAGAGGAAAAAGACAGACATGAAAATAAGATGACATTTTTTTTTCCAATAAATTAATTATTTTTCCCAAAATAATTCCTATTGCAGAGATTAAAAGTTTTAAAATTTCAAACTGAATGATAAAAATGAGCACTATAGGTTCGAAAATTTCTCTCATTGATATCCTACATTTCCAAAAAAGTTTCGTAAAAGCAATCGAAGGTGAAATAACGGTAATTTTAATAAATGAAAGAACAACTGATCTTTTATGAATAATAGAAATCCAAAGAATTTAGGGGTACTGTATTCAGTGGGCTAAACTAGCTGTCATCCTAAAAGAAAGGTATATGTGAAGGTTGAATTAAAATTGATTGCAGCTTAAAGACAATAACATAAAGAAATCGGGACGTATTTATCCCATTGGCAAAAATTTAGAACACACAGTCCCTCTCAAACGAAAATGCAAGCCGTGGGTCAATTTTTAGTTAAACCAACAAGCACCAAAATAACTGATTGCTGTCTAGACAGGGTACCAAACAATAGAGATAATTGCAGATTAAAAGATGAACTTTTATTTACAACTTAAAACCATATTTACATGCGAGATCTTTCAGACTCACTATGGGTCAATCATCAGGCACTGCAGAGGGGTGGCTCTGGGGTTATAAAGTCGGGAAAAAACAACCCACGATGCATTGATATTGAGGCGCCGCTCAAGCCCACGCATGCGCACCCGTTAAATATACAAACATGCAAATATTACAAAGATAAAATAAACACGATTACGGATTACGATGCTATGTACAATGGTGTAAAATAAAATGTCTCCATGATGAGGGTAATGTCGATGGCATGTCGTCATTACAACATTGGTTAGCAAACAGAGTTATATAAATGCTTTCATAGAGTTATATACATGCAAAACCTGCAACTAAAACTGGCTTATTATTCACTGAAAGCATGTATATAACTCTATTTGCTAACCCATGTTATAAAGAAGCCATGCCATCGACATTACCCTCATCATAGAGACATTTTATTTTACACCATTGTACATAGCATCGTGGGATGTAAGGTCAGATGATGCGTAACATCACAGCCTCTCCTTGACAAATGTCAACCCCGCCTTCTCGTGGTGCATCCTGTTCCCACTAAAGGGGTTCTGACGACCGCCACGACGAGGGGTAAATATACCATCGGGATTAGAGGAAATGCTATCCCACACTCACCAACCCGCTTGGCCAGCGTGGTGAGTTATGGCCAAACCCCTCCAAAATGACCCCACAACTTAAATCTTGGCCCTCAGTCTCCGGCAGCTGGAATGTACCTGGCCAAGGCAGCTGCCACTGCGACATGAAGGCAGAGGGTGCTAAGAATCCCCGGAGGACCGCACTAGGCTGCCATCTGATGCTGACCTTGGCTACGTATAATGGACGCTCCCTATCTTCTGATTCAAGGCTTCTTGAATTGGAAGAGGAACTACAAAGGATCAAGTCGGACATCGTCGGGCTAAGTGAGGTAAGGAGAAAAGGAGAAGATCTCATCGAACTGAAAAGTGGACATCTCTTCTACTATCGTGGGACAGATACTGGCAGAACTAGTGGTGTTGGATTTATAATAAACAAGAAACTGAAGGATAAAGTGGTAGAAGTTGAAAGTTCCTCTGACAGAGCTGCACGACTCGTTATCCAACTATCGAGAAGATACCAGGCTCATATTATTCAAACTTATGCACCCACCATAAGTCATCCTGAAGAAGAAATTAAAGAATTTTAAGAGGAAATTCGTCATCTAAATAATAAAAGTAAACAGCAGTTGAAGATAATTATGGGAGATTTCAATGCAAAAATAGGGCAACGGCAACAGAATGAAAATTCAGTAAGTAAATTCGGTCATGGCAACAGAAACCAGCGTGGAAATACTCTCGTTGAGTTTGCAGAGTTAGAAGGGTTTTTCATCTTGAACTCCTTTTTCAAGAAAAAGCCGCTCAAGAAATGAACATGGAGACATCCAAATGGGGCGACAAGTGAAATTGATTTTATTATGTGTAACAAAAAATTCGTCATAGAAGACTGCAGTGTACTAAACAAGTTCAACACAGGTAGTGACCATAGATTGGTGAGATGTAAGATGCACCTCAACACTAAACTCGAACGTGGCAAGCTCATAAGACAAACAAAATGTATTGACATAACCAAACTTAAAAAATACCATAATACCTTCTGTTGGAACTGACGAACAGATTCTCTGCTTTAGAAGGCCTAACATCGGAAGAAGTGGATATTTCTGAAGTTAACAGAAAGGTAACCAAAGCTCTTATGGAAACAGCAACAAAATTAGCTGGGTCTAAGAACAAGTTGCATGTGAACAAATTATCAGGAAAAACCAAAATGTTGATGCAAAAAAGAAGAGAGATGAGGACAACAAAGAAGTTGTGACTTCCAAAGTGGAATACATAGAGCTATGCAAGAGAGTACGAAAAGGTATCACTGAAGACGTAAGAAAATTTAACTGTGAACTAGTGAGGAAAGCAATTGAAAACAACCAAAGCCTAAACACAGCAAAAGGACATCTCATTAAGGGAAGAAAACAGATTATGGCACTGAGAAAAGAAGATGGTTCTGGAACAAGAATAAGAGGCGAAATCTTGACAAGAGTGAAAGATTTCTACTCCAAGTTACATGAAAGGGATGATGCATGTACTCCAGACATCATGGAAGGTACCAGTACGAGAACTCTTTCAGTCCTCCCAGCAGAAGTTGCACATGCAATCAAGAACATGAAGCGGGGAAAAGCTCCAGGAGAAAATGGAATTACTGTAGACATCATACAAGAAGCAAGTGGAGAAATCGAAACCGTACCCCCCCCCCCCCCAATTTTTACTCGATGCCTTTATGAAGGGAAGATTCCTGAGGATTGGAACAACGCTATAATGATCCTGCTACATAAAAAAGATGACATTGAGGATTTTAGGAACTGTAGACCTATCAGCTTCCTATCAGTGGTTTATAAAATCTTCACTAAAGTTCTTTCACACCATTTGAAAGTAACACTGGACATGGCTCAACCAAGAGAACAAGCTGGATTCAGGAGTGGCTACAGCACAATAGATCATATCCATGTACTGAGAGAACTAATTGAAAGAGCGAGGGAATATGAACTTCCATTGTGCATGGCTTTTATCGATTATGAAAGAGCCTTTGATTCGGTGAAACCACCAGCAGTTGCAATGGCTCTGAAATCCTGCGGTATTAAAGATGCATACATTAATATAATTAGTAACATCTATGAAAATGCGAATGCGAAGATTCGGCTGTTTGAAAATACAACACACATAAAAATTGGAAAAGAAGTGAGACAAGGTGACACCATATCTCCGAAGCTCTTTAACGCCACATTGGAAAATGTCTTTCAATCACTGAACTGGGAAAACAAAGGGATAAAGATTAATGGAGATTATCTAACCCACCTTCGTTTTGCTGATGATATAGTCATTTTTGCAACTACCCCATCAGAGCTGCAGAGTATGATCCAAGAACTTGCTGACAAGAGTAAAAAAGTGGGATTAAAAATTAACTTTCAGAAGACAAAAGTGATGTTCAATGCTTTTACACGAAATGAAGATTTATCGATTGTTGGAGAAAAGCTGGAGATAACAGACACGTACGTTTATCTTGGACAGCAGATATCAAGTGAGGGCCACATTGATGAAGAAATTATTCGGCGTACAAATCTTGCCTGGAGAGCTTTTGGAAGAAACAGCATAATTTTCAAGAGCAATATGCCATTATGTCTTAAAAGAAAAGTGTTTGATCAATGCATCCTTCCAGTGCTTACGTATGGTGCAGAGACGTGGACCTTAACTAAAAGAGACGTACAAAGGCTGCAGACAACTCAAAAAAGCATAGAGAGGTGCATTATAACGAAGTAAATTTCTCCGTCATTTCTGTCCACGCCAGGATTCGAAACCGGTTCCCCTCATTCCGGAATAAGTCACTCTACCAATTGAGCTACGCGGACGCTTTTTCTGATTCCTATCTGCCTTTATGTCTTGTGCGTCCTGCTGGCAGGAACGTCACATCCCCCTCCCGAAAGAGGGCCGGGGGCATGGCCCACGGGTCAGCCGTGACCATGAATCGTTGCAGGCAGCAATCCACTGTAGAACGTGCACTTGAGAACTCCCAGTCATTTTTTAATTATTTTTTTATTTTTTGAAGCGCTGATGAAGGGATTCTCTGATTTTTCCCATCTCGCGGTGTGGAAATAACATCACACCATTGCGAGATTTTGAACGGTTGGGTCAACCGGATAGTTCGGGTGCCATTATAACGAAGAAAATTTCTCCCTCATTTCTGTCCACGCCAGGATTCGAACCCGGATCCCCTCATTCCGGAATAAGTCACTCTACCAGTTGAGCTACGCGGACGCTTGTTCTGATTTATATCTGCCTTTATGTCGTGTGCGTCCTGCTGGCAAGAACGTCACAGCATGCTTGGTGTAACCAGGAGAGATAAGAAGAGGAACTTGTGGATCAGAAAAATGACAAGAGTGGAAGGCATCATGATCAGAGTTAAATCCCTAAAATGGCAATGGGCTGGACATACTGCCAGAAGGACAGACCATCAATGGACAGCCGAAATTTTAGATTGGATTAAAAGGGACAGGAAAAGACCCAGAAGAAGACCACATGGGAGATGGGTGGATGAAATTCGAAAGTATGCAGGAGTGACATGGAGGAGACTGGCATCAGACAGACCGTTGTGGATGAAACTTGGGGAGACCTTCGTCCAGCAGTGTATTGATAATGGTTGACAATGATGATGATGATGACATAGCATCGTAATCCGTAATCGTGTTTATTTTATCTTTGTAATATTTGTATGTTTGTATATTTAACAAGTGCGCATGCGTGGGCTTGAGCGGCACCTCCATGACAATGCATTGTGGGTTGTTTTTCCCGACTTCATAATCCCGGAACAACACCTCTGCAGTACCTGATGATGGACCCATAGTGGGTCTGAAAGATTACGCATGTGTATATGGTTTTAAGTTGTAAATAAAAGTTCATCTTTTAATCTGCAGTTATCTCCATTGTTTGGTACTGTGTCTAGACAGCAATCCTTTATTTTGGTGTGTTTAGTTGGCACGAATAAGCCCCGACGTTTGGAACCAACAAACATGCAAATGTATTTTGTTGATATTTATTTGTAAAAGACTCCTATTTAATCAATTTCTCCACGACTGCTGGAAAACATTTCAACTAAGAATCTAATCTGTGCTCTGGCGAGCGCTTACAATAGCAGTTGTATGCTGTTACAATTTATAACCTTCTATTGGAAAAGCTGGATATAAGCTATACCAATGGCTACATTTACCTTGGACAGCAGATATCAAGCAAAAGTCACATTTATGAAGAAATTAATTGACTTATAAAACTTGGTTGGAGGGCTTCTGTAAGAAACAGCGAAATTTTTAAAAAGCAATATGCCATTATGTCTTAAAAGAAACGTGTTTAATCAATGCATTCTTCCAGTGCTAGCGTACGGGGCAGAGACTGGGGTCTTAACTAAAAATACATATAAAGACTGCAGACAACTGAAAGAGGCATGGAGAGATGCATGCTTGGTGCAACTAGGAGGGAGAGAGAAGAAGAGGAACTCATGGATAAGAAAAATTACAAGAGTGAAAGACATCATGATCAGAGTAAAATCCTTGAAATGGCAATGGGCTGGATGAATCGCCAGAAGAACGGACCACCGATGGACAGCCGAAATTTTAGATTGGATTCCAAGGGACAGAAAAAAGTACCAGAAGAAGACCACATGGGAGATGGGTGGATTAAATTCGAAAGCATGCCGGAGTAACATGGAGGACACAGGCTCAAGACAGACAGTTGTAGAAGAAACTTCTGAGACCTAGTATATTGTTAGTATAAATATACTCACGGACAATGAAATTTTCGCACTTAGAAGAAATCGCGCTACAACCGCGAAACTTTTCAAATTGCTAGAGTGCGTGCTGGTGTGCAAATGAACCACGTTTGGTGTGAGTACGCATGACCGCACATCCTGTGGTGGCGCTGCAAGCACGAACCGGCAGCATTATAAACCGGCGTGTAGTCTATGCCCCATGAGAACGAAAAGCACTGGCCGACGCAAGCAAGAGCACAGAGTGGCAAGAATGCCGGGTAGATGCCAGAGACGTCGATTTACGCAACTTACGGACTTTGAGAGAGGCCTGATCATCGGGCTGAGAACCGCGGAGAGGTCGGCGCACCTTATAGCCCGCCACGTGGATCATTCTGACCATACCGTCCGACTGTGTTTGGAGCAGTGGACACCTGACGACACTACCACACGGCGGAGCGGCTCCGGACGGACCAGGAGATCAGCCGGCAGACAGGATTGACGGATCGTGTCTCAGCCACGAACGTATCCCACGGGGACCCAGTCCACGATACAGGCAGATGTAGCGACTCCTGTGTGCCCACGAACAGTTTCCTGACACCTCGCGGTAGCGAACCTGCGATCCCAGCGCCCGTATGTGCTGCCATTAACACCGGAACATTGCCGGCTCCGTGTGCATTGGTGCCAGGCCAGCGCAACGTGGAACGCCACAGACTGGCGACGTGTGGTATTTAACGATGAGTGCCGCTTCGTTTTGAGACAGATGATCATCGTGTCCAGATATGGAGGTCTCCCGGTCAACGGCACAGTCCCAACCTCGCTATCGAACGCCATACTTCCCCCACTGCAGGCATTATGGTCTGGGGAGCCATTGCCTACGATAGCCGATCAGCTCTCGTAGTGGTACGTGGATCATTGTGGGGCCAGCGGTATGTGGATGAGATCCTATGGCCTCATGTTCTCTCATTCCTGGCCAGGATTCCAGGGGTGGTATATCAGCATTATAATGCCCGCCCGCACACGACTCGAGTTGCCCAGGACTGTTTACGTCATTTCCAAACACTTCCATGGCCTGTCCGCTCCCCGAACACGTCCCCTATCGAGCATGTGTGAGACCAGTTGAAACGCCGGATGTAGCCGTTCAGCCTTATCCGAGATTTGGAGCACATCGTCCAACACGTGTAGGTCAGTCTGCCGTAGGACAAGATCAGAATTCGCCTCCACGCCGGACCGTATTGCAGCATGTATCGCCGCACGAGGCGGTGCGACGCGCTATTGAAGATGACCGGACTGCCTGCCACAAATCCCCCTGTAAGAATATTATTAAGCATATACTTAAAGAAAAAATCACTCTTTAGGATTTATCTAAGAAATTTATGTCTATCAGGTTTCTCATTAAATGCTGTGATGAACTTAATATCAGGAAATTGTTCTATAATAGTGCTGGTCATTTTCTTATTTCTAGGCACCAGTCTGTTGCAAGTTTTAAGTACATTTAGACCTTAGGTTCCTTGGTTAAAAACTATAAATCGGTTTCTTCTTCTTTACCTGCAGATTATGAGTGTTTCTGTGAAGTATTTAAGGATTCAGTTTACTATAATAGTTTTTACAAGCACATTATCACCGGTAACTTAAACCTTGTTGAGGATGTGGGGCTTCGTAAGTTAGTTGTTGGGATACGCAATTTTCGTATTTACGAAATAGATGCGAATAAATGCGAAATTTGCTAATATAAGCGAATAAATACGAAAATTTCATTTTAACTACTTTTCCGCGACATCTCGAAAATTACCATTTTTTAAAGCTAAAATAGGACGTAATTTCGCGCAGCACTTGCGCCGTGCGTGTCCTACTCAGCGTTCGTTACTTGGGAAAACCAAGGCCACGCCTCTTTCCCTCTCGGCGAGTCAGCCAGCGCCGTTCAGTCACACTGGTTGGCTGGCTGGCCTTGAAAGAATACGAATTACCAAAAGTTTGTTTTCGCATTTCGCTAGTGGACTACAAACTATAAAGCTCACGATCTGTTTGATAGAAGTATATCAATATGGGTCGCCCTAAGAAGGAATTTGTTGATAAAGTGAAAGAGTTTGACCACAAGGCATTGTATCTAAGCGATACATATATCGTGATGTGCAAATTTTCTAATGTTCGTCTAGAAGGAGAAATTGACTCTCCACAGGCCATCCAACGCAACAAATGAAGACTACCAGCATATTGGCAGACTATTTTGTCCATCTGTAGCCGGGACTACACGTACATCATCTTTAAACACAAATCTATTATTGAAAAGCTTCTCTAAAGTAACATTTTTTAAAGACATACCATGGGATGAGCTCATCGATGGATACAATCATTTTTACAGACAGCTGCTTACAGTGGTCAACCTAGAGACTCCTGTTGATGTCATACAGATTTTAAAAGCTACAAAATGCTGCTACCTAAACTATGCAAAGGCAGCAATTCAAAGCCTCCATAGTTCCGTTAACAGCATGGATGCCGAGATATTTCAGTATGTACAACATCGTTATTACTGACAGAAGGCAAAGGCTAAAGGAAGAGAATATAGAGACAACTACAATGTCTTTAGCTTTTAACTAAGTATTTTGGTACTTAGCCTACCAATGACTAAACTTTGAAAAATAGTCTAAGTAAAATTTGAAAAACAGTAAACTAAGTAAAGTTAACTTTCAAAAACATTTTTTGTGTGTCTTCAGTTTTTGCGAATAAATGCGAAATTTTTTATTTAATTTTTTTTTTTTTTTTGCGAAATTTCTATTATTTTTTTTTTCACGAAATTTTTACTTTTTTTTTTTTTTTTTTTTTTGCAAAATTTCTATTTTTTTTTTTTTATTGCGAAATTTCTTTTTTTTTTTTTCGGCCAAATTTACGTATCCCTAGTTATTAGGTTTTGGTACTAAATTTAGGCCTTCTTTCAATATTTCTAAACAGCAAATTCTTGATGACTTCACTCAAGATGTTAATAGGTATACTGTTAAGACTAGTTTATCTCTCAATCAGCCAATTGAAGCTTTTGTAGAGTTGAAGTTCAATGTTATCCTTGGCTTCTCTAAAAAGTTGGCTGGTATTAGGATATGCATTGACAGCAATCTGCAATTCTTCAGTGCTTCAAAAAAGTCTCTCTCTGAACTTCAAGAGAAATATATTTTTAGGACAACTGATAAAGCTAACAATAATTTTGATATTATTTGTAAAAGTTTCTATTTTGAATTAATGAATCAAGAACTTAATAATAGAGTAACCTATGAACTTGTCAGCTACAGTACCAAATAAATCGATAATCTGGTTAAAGCCTACTACAGGAAGCTTAAAATTTCCTCAGTTAGGAGATATGAGCCTGTGAAATTCAGATTCATAGCCAGTGGTGTTAGGAGTTGGACGGCCAGTGGTACATTTTGAAGTAATTCTAGGAAAACCTCTCCCAGAAATAGTTTAGACACATTGTTGGGCGTGAAACTCTGAAACCATTGGCAGTAGGCAATGCGCTTTTTCGAGTCCAAAGGAGGTAGTATCTCTTGCACTACTCGAATTCTGTACGGCCGTAGCTTCAAACGTTTAGTAGCCCTCTGGCAGGCTGAATACGATGCCCCGAACTCTTGAGACTTAGTAGCCCTCTGGCAGGCTGAATACGATGCCCCGAACTCTTGAGACAGCCGTTGAAGTGACTTCCGGGGAGAGCGCTGCAGGAAACGTGAATTTTCTCCAGAAACGTGGTCGTCACCACGGACAGCCGGCCGCTTTTAGGCTTATCCTGAACACTGCCTGTCTCGCGAAACAGGTTCACAAGGTCACACACAGTTGTTTTTCCTGGCATAGGAGCATCAGGAAACTTCCTTTGAAAGAACTGGATGGTAAGATTTTCCGCAAAATAAACTTCTAACAAAGTGACTCTGTTCTTGCTTGAGACTCATGGCTGACTGAACGTTACTGCTCGCCAGCGCCCGCGTAAGCGTAGTGTCACGTGGTGCTATCACGTGGCGCATCTCGTTCCCCAAGGTCACAC
This sequence comes from Macrothele yani, assembly GCA_039090855.1. NCBI lineage: Eukaryota > Metazoa > Arthropoda > Arachnida > Araneae > Macrothelidae > Macrothele > Macrothele yani. The sequence goes on from CM077001.1 coordinate 28,260,902, forward strand.
ACAACAGCCACAAACAGCAATACTCGGATACCTTTTATGGTTTTACAGCAAATACGTTTCAAAATATAGAGTTCGGGGACTTTTGAATCACTCTGTGTATGTGTATATATACATGCCCACATGTACTCTCTTACGGTTCTATAAGTGGAAGTTTCTAACTGCTGAAAATAATTTGAGGGAGTCTAGTTATTTTTTACTAGAGAGAAGCTCTGGGTGACAGTGTTGGGGGTGATGTCTTTTGAGTGTATTTAGTTTATGAAACGGGAGAAGCTGTGAGTGTAACTGAACCTTTTCGGAGTTTCTTGACTGCAACTGACCAACACGCGATCGTTAGCCCCCCTTCCCCCCAAAAAGAAGAACTAATAAAAAATAGATGATGTGCTGATAATTCAAATTTACTGAACTTTAAAAATAGCACTATTTTCTGCAGTCTCTTTCAAGCAATTCGATTTTTGTAGCTTTTTTTTATTTTGCACATAAAGAATTTTGACATTTTATGTAAAGAAAAAAATCATGAAATTATGCATTTTGAATGCTCTTACGCAGCATACAGCACCTGATTAAATAACTTTCGATAACGAATTAATAATACAATAAATTTGTAGTTTCAAAAAGGGTCGTCTGTTGATAATACGTAATCGAGTTCAAGCGGAGGAATTTTGTGAGTAATATTTTATGTCTTTGTTGCAAAGATAGGCGTCGCGGGTGAGATTTCCGCTGAGGGGTTCTCTTAAATTCTCTGAGGAGGAAATTCAGCAACTTTAACAACAATTACAAAGAGCCTGTATCTTTTCAAACCTATTACAGAACAAAGCAATGAAATTTAAGCCCATTAAAATAAATTAAACTCCCACGATGCCAATTTCCTGTGAGTCCTGCGAAATCCTCTCTCTCGCTCTCTCTCTCCGTCGTTATTAAGCATCCCATCTTCACCGTTGTCACCGCCTTTCGAAGCATCAGCCCCCTCCGCGTCTTTTCACTTTCCCCGCACTCTGTCTTTTCGCATGTTTGGAAGTTACCCCCGCTCATTGGGTAGCTTATTTGATATTCGGCTTGATGCATTGTCTGTCCTGTAATTCATTCTGAGTAATTAAACGGCGATGTTTTTGGCTTCACAGCCTGTGTTCATTACAGGTAATTACATCCATTACCGGAGCTAATCACTTTACGCATTTCTCTGCTACCATCGATGCGAAAGGGTTAAACATCCTTCACACTTAGCCCCTTTCTGCTTTGCAAGGTGGAAGGCTTTAGGATTCCGTTGCACGAACTTTACTTACGAAACTGGCGGCATGCGTATCCTTTCTCGAATTATTTGAGAGTGTTGACTGGTCAAAACTTTTAGCAATAAACCCTAGCGATCATTAACCACTTTGATTAAAGCATTGCTTCTTTCCTTTTAAAGTGTTTAAGAAAACAAATTAACTTTACACGACCGAATCGCAAAAATGAGCAGATTAATTCCACTCTTGAATGTATAGTTTCACACTCACTTGAAACTTTCTAGTGGTGTCTAGCTTTGTTGAAAAGACAGTTACAGTTGTTACAAGTTTTAGTGCACAAGGTGTGTCAATAAAGTTTGGTGAATGTACGGTAAAAATTAAGAAAACTTACTTAACTGACCTTCAAATTAATGCTTTGATGCCAAACATCATCTCGCTTTTAAAGAGCTGTGTTGTTTGCATCATATTGACTTCCAGTGCAATTCTTCTCCACGGGATCCACGATATTAATGTAAAACTTAGGTAGCCCCTACATTTCTCCCACAAGCATAACAGGTAGCTCATACGATTTCAGGTAGCTCACACGATTCCTCATTACAGGTAGAAACAGGTATGACAGGTATGTATATTTTTCCTAACAGGCAGCTATTACAGGATTGTAATAGGTACTTATTACAGGTAGCTATTTCTATTACAGGTACCTATTTGACTACCTATTACAGGTAGCTTGAGCTATTACAGGTAGCAGGTAGCTTGAGCTTAGGCACAGGTAGCATGAGCTGTAGCTTGAGCTTAGGCACAGGTAGCATGAGCTGTAGCTTGAACTAGATACAGATAGTATGAGCTGTAGCCAAAATCTGTAGCCAAATCCCTTACATTTTGAAGGCTAAGCGTCTCAGCTTTTGTTACCGTTTGGAAAGGTCTTGAGCTTAGGTACAGGAAGCATGAGCTGGAGCTTGAGCTAGATACAGATAGTATGAGCTGTAGCCAAAGTCTGTAGCCAAATTCCTTACATTTTGAAGGCTAAGCGTCTCAGTTTTTGTTACTGTTTGGAAAGGTCTTGAGCTTAGGTACAGGAAGCATGAGCTGTAGCTTGCGCTAGATACAGATAGTATGAGCTGTAGCCAGATTGTTCTGAACATATGATATGAAACTTGTGCATTGCATTACTGTTCGATTTCTGTTTTTGTAAAGTTGCTCTCCTGGGTCCGTTTAGCATATTTCTCTCTTGTCACTGCATAATTCTGTACATATGATTAGTATTTCTGCTTATTTGTTTCTACCATTACTGTCATATCTCCAAATACTGTTGCACCTGTTAGTTCCTTCTCACCCATGGTCTTTTATGTGAATTAGTACCTTTTGCATGTTTAATCTTTAGTATGGTAGTAATGCTTAATTGGAATGTGTGCATAGTATAGAATCATGTCTTTCCCTGTCTACAATGCTGTAGGTAAGCATTTTCATTTGTATCGCTCGTGCTTTATTGTCTGCCTCTCCTTCGCCCTACGTGGCGAAATAATTTTATGATTTTAACAATATTTTGTTTTACGTTTCACTGGAACTTTCCAGCTGATGTATATACCACTGTATTTATTGGCAGATTCCATTGTCATGTACATAGAAATGTTATTTTACTGAAGAATAAAGGCAATTTTGAAGTGTAGCCAAATCCCTTACATTTTGAAGGCTAAGCGTCTCAGTTTTTGTTACTGTTTGGAAAGGTCTTGAGCTTAGGTACAGGAAGCATCAGCTTTAGCTTGAGCTTAGGTACAGGTAGCTTGAGCTATTACAGGTAGCTACTTCTATTACAGTTAAATATTTATTACAGGTACCTATTACAGGTACCTACGTATTTTAGCTACCTATTACAGGTACCTACGTATTTTAGCTACCTATTACAGGTACCTACGTATTTTAGCTACCTATTACAGGTACCTACGTATTTTAGCTACCTATTACAGATAGCTACTACAGGTAGCTTGTTGCTATTACAGGTAGCTATTTCTTATAACAGGTAGCTATTAAAGGTAGCTTGTAGCTATGACAGGTATGTATATTTCTCATAACAGGTATGTCATTTCTCATAACAGGTAACTATTTTTCATAACAGGTAGCTATTTTTCATAACAGGTAGCTCATACGATCATACTTAGGTAGCTCATACGATTTCTCCTACAAGCATATCACATGGGCATATGAGAGTGTGAGTTCAGAATTTGCAGAAACAATCAGGTGTCAGAACACTCTTGCCCAGAAATCGTATGTTTAATTTCGTAATACAATCCTTTTGATTCAGTTTGTCTTTTGACAGCGATAACTCCTTCTGCAATGTATTGTTTGAATACTTTCAGAAGAAAACGCATTACAGATAGGGGTGATGGGCAGTTGACATAGGAATCCCCCGCGCAGACTGGAAGATACACAAACCGAACACAGGCGATAAATAGGCGGACAGCAAAGCTTCCCAACCGGGTATCAAAATCGACGAACATGAGTAAACCTGGAGATCGCTGCCCCGGTGGCGTAGTGGTCTAAGCGATGGCTTCTGATCATTCGTCCAAGATGGGTCCGGGTTCGAATTCCAGTGAGGCATGGATGTTGTGTTCGTCTTACGGCACTGGCTCTCCCTTCTACGGAAACACTGGCCGGTGGCGCAGTGGTCTAAGCGATGGCTTCTGATCATTCGTCCGAGATGGGTCCGGGTTCGAATCCCGGTGAAGCATGGATGTGGTGTCTGTCTTACGGCACTGTCTCTCTCCTTTTCCTGGAACCAGTGGTTCTAAATTAGGGACGGGCGACTGCTTATAGCCAAGTAAGTGTTAAATTTTGCTTCTCATGTATTTACCATAAAATCTGAGCTTCTAAAATATCGATTGAAAAAGTTCTTTCGTGGACTGATGCCACTCATGAACAATTTCGGAATACTTTCTTCTTAAAATCTTTTACAGTTTCTCCGCCAGGGGGCGTAGATATATATTTTGTTTTTGTCAATATCTCTACTTCTAGTAGTCCGATTTGAAAAATTCCTTCTTTGTTGGATAGTGTTTTCAGTGTGACACGTTTTTCACGTAATTACAAAATGTTCAAGTAATTCATAGACTTTTCGCTAGGGGGCATAGTGGTAAATTGGGTTTCCCTCTATATCTCTGCTTCTAAATCTCCGATTTGAAAAATTCTTTCGGCATCGGATACAGCTCCTGATGGGAAATCCTTTTCACATAATTTCTAATTTTTATAAAAAAAATAGTTTGGCCGCCAGGGGGTTTAAACCTTAATTTCCGCTTCTGATGTATTTGCAGCAAAATATGAGCTTTTAAATTCTCGATTGAAGAAAACGTTGTTTGTAGACCGATGGTACTCATGTCGAGAAACCTTTTAGAAACATTTTCTTCTTAAAATAATGCATGGTTTCTCCGCCAGGGGGCGTAGGTGTATATCTGATTTTTGTCAATATCTCTACTTCTAGGAGTCCGATTTGAAAATTTTCTTCTTTGTTGGATGGTGTTTCCAGTGTGACATGTGTTTCATATAATTTCAAAATTTTCAAGAATTTCGTAGACTTTCCGCTGTATAGGTAAATTGTATAGGTAAATTGCTTTCCTCCTACATCTCTGCTTCTAAATCTCCTATTTAATTTTTTTTCTGCACCGGATACAGCTCCTGATGGGAAATCCTTTGCACATCATTTGTAGTTTTTGTAAGAAATAGTTTGGCAGCCAGGGGCGTAAACCTTAATTTCCACTTCTAATGTATTTCCAGCAAAATATGAGCTTTTAAATTCTCGACTGAAAAAAAAAGTCGATTGTTGACCGATAATATTCATGTCGACAAACGTTTTAGGAACATTTTCTTCTTGAAATAATGCATGGTTTCTACGCCAGGGGGCGAAGATGTATATCTTATTTTTGTCAATATCTCTACTTCTAGGAGTCGGATTTAGAAAATTCTTTCTTTGTTGGATAGTGTTTCCGATGCGAAATATTTTCCCAACAAATTCAAAATTTTCAAGTAAATTATAGACTTTCCGCTAGGGGGCACAAAGGTAAATTGCGTTTTCTGCGTTATTTCTGCTTTTAAAACTCCGATTTGAAAAATTCTTCCTGTATCGCATACAAGACCTAATGGAAAATATTTTTCACATAATTTCTAATGTTTGATAAAGAATGGTTTGGCCACCAGGGGGCATAAGTGTTAATTTCAGCTTCTGATGTATTTGTAAAAAAATCTGGGCTCTTGAAAACTCAACTAATTTTTTTTTCTTGGACCGATACTGCTCATATGAAAAAAACCTTTTGGAATGCTTTCTTCCTAAAATAATGCATCATTTTCCCACCAGAGGACGTAAAGTTACATCTTATTTTTGTCGATATCTCTGTTTCTAATAGCCCGATTTGAAAAACATTTTCTATGTTGGAAAGCGTTTCCGGTGTGAAATGTTTCTGATATAAATTCATGTTTTTCTTAACGCACAAGTCTGCAAGCATAGGGCGTAAGCTCACAATTCCGTTCACAGCAATATCTGAGGAATTAAAAACCCGAATGAAAAACTTCTTTCTTCCGTCAGATACTATTGTTTTCCATACCGGTTCCATTGACTTTGAATAGCTTTGATCAAAAGACGCGCTTATTACACCCAAAAATTCGGTGTCATCTTCCTTGTTTAGACTCCAGCCAAGGTCGAAAGCAGTATTGCACTTTTTTTATAAAAACTTTCTCAGTTGTTTTGGAGTTTTCTTCATGCAGAAATCACAGAGAAGATGAGATATTTACAGGACGTATATGTACAATATACAGAGTGATTCATGAAGAAGTATACTGTTTCCAGATACTGTAAAATAGTAGCAGTTGAAGACACGGACCACAACTGCGAAATGTTAGGTAGATGTACTCATAAAATTTGTGTCCTGCTACTGAAGGAAGTGACGTAGGCGATAGTGTGCGTGTCACGTGACTAGTAAGTCAAAATGGCAGCGTCTGCAGTGGAGAAGGCGTTTTGTGCTCTTGAATTGAGCAAAACGGAATCTGTAACTGTTGTGCGACGGCATTTTCGATCACGATTCGGAAAAGAACCTCCAACCAAAAAATCTATCTACGATTGGCAAAACAAATTTGAAACTACAGGCTGTTTGTGCAAACTTAAAAGTCCTGGACGACCGCGTGTATCGGAAGAAGTCGTCGATAGTGCTTGCTCCGCCATTCAACAAAGCCCGAAAAAATCAACACGGAGGTGAGTCGTGAAGTGCATATTTCACAGCCCACTGTCTGACGAATTTTGAAAAAGAAGCTGAAAATGATTCCATACAAAGGGCAGATGTTGCAAAATCTCACTGCACTTGATTCAGTTATCTTACCTCGGGTTTGGGTGGAAATGGATTACCGGCTCGATGTGTGTAGTGTAACTAAGGGTGCACACATAGAACATCTGTGACTGTCTCTAAATAAACTTGAAACATTCCCCTACAATTCTGTTACAGGTGGCATAAAATATCTTACATTGTTCTTGTTTTATAGTGCGTTGAAACTGTATACTTCTTTATGAATCACCCTGTATAAGGCACACAATAGAAAACAGCAATGAATGTACAGAAGTTTGAGCATACACAGGAAAAGGTAACAGTTACGCAGGGAAAACAATATATTCAAAGATGATAATAATGTAGCCGGAGAATAGGCATAAGGAACTTACAAAAGTTCGAGTTCTGGCATGCATGAGGATACAAATTTGGAGTACGGCTGGAAGAATCCAGGCATTCGAAAAGTGAAGATGAATGGTGAAGGGGAAAATTTTCTTCTTCAATTTATCTTGTTCCGAATTCTGTGTGTTGACGAAAGATGTGCAAAGGACTAAAAAAAGAGTGAACATAGTGAGTGATTCCCCTTAATTCGCTTAGTTATTATTATTCTGTGCTTAAATAGCTCTTTCATGTGTAATTAAGCTATCTGAGACAGTTGAGTAAGCTTTACAGGGAAGCCAGTTACTGTAGTAGGTTTACGCTTTAGTAGGAATAGTACTTTAAAGTGAAGTTATGTTGAGGTTTTTGTTTGAACCACAAACAATTGTCAAGTCAATAAAAATCACTCTCCACAAAACACTAAAAACTCCACAAACTATTGTGTTCAAAGATCTTAAGTCGTTGTTATCAGGTAATCAGAGGCAATTTTTGCAGGGGATTACTGATAATACCCAGGACCCTCCGCATTGAGGATACGGGGGACTCACGGCTAAGAGGGCCTCAGAAAAAAATGTACACATTCTTTTTGAAAACTTATACGAAACTGGTTAAAGAAACAGCCAGGAATTCAGGCAGCTATGAATGAAGTATTACAACGAAAAGCAATGCTAGCGTTACTTTCAGTAAATAAGTAAAATTTTTGTTTGTGAAATATTTGAAAATCATTTTCGCGGTTTTAGTTCATAAAAACTGGATGACGGGAAAGCAGCTGATCCAGAGGACTTGAGGCCTTCTTTTAAGGTCATTTCAAAAGTTCCTATGCATGTTGTGACGTACTACAGAGGTGAAAACATGTGTCAACACGACAAATCTGCAGCGAGACAGTCTGTCCGTGTAGCTCAGTTGGGAGAGCAACTTACTCCGGAGCGAGGGGACACCGTTTCAATGCCAGCAGCGGACAAACTTGTGTTTTCATATTGGTGCCCGATCAGGGCCGAATTCAGGCCTTCGTGGGCCCCTAGGCTAAGACATTTGAATGGGCCCCCAAAGAACTTATGACGGGGAATCCTTATGAAGTCCCTTAAAACCCGAAAATGTAGTAATATGCTTGTGATCATTAATACGTAGTGCATTCTTCAAACTAATAAATTATCTGCAAAGTTTTCTTAAAAAGTCACTGTATTTTTCATTGTTCTCATAAAAACATGAGTTAAAAGCTTGAAATTCCTGAATTGTGTCTTGGATTTAGTAATGATTCGGCATCGTGTACTTTTCTTAGTGCATCATTTCTGTTATTCAATGTGAAGCCACAGGGGACTTCGACCTGTGATGGTTCGAAGCGCAAGTTGGAATGTTTGGGTGGATGGTAGTAAAAAAGCTGAAACTGTTTCGCCGACACCGCTGTGCACAGCGACATGAAATCTTTTAGCGATGGCGAGTCACTGCCTTGAAATAAGAAGACATGAAACCTTTACACTTGGTGAGTCACTGCCTTGAAATAAGAAGACATGAAACCTTTACCCTTGGTGAGTCACTGCCTTAATATAAGAAGACGTGAAACCTTTACCCTTGGTGAGTCACTGCCTTGAAATAAGAAGACATGAAACCTTTACCCTTGGTGAGTCACTGCCTTGAAATAAGAAAACATGAAACCTTTACCCTTAGTGAGTCACTGCCTTGTTTAAATGAAACTTTTACCCTTGGTGAGCCACTGCCTTGAAATAAGAAGACATGAAACCTTTACCCTTGGTGAGTCACTGCCTTGAAATAAGAAGACATGAAACCTTTACCTTTAGTGAGTCACTGCCTTGATATAAGAAGACTTGAAACCTTTACCCTTGGTGAGTCACTGCCTTGAAATAAGAAGACATGAAACCTTTACGCTTGGTGAGTCACTGCCTTGAAATAAGAAGACATGAAACCTTTACCCTTGGTGAGTCACTGCCTTGAAATAAGAAGAATGGAACCTTTACCCTTGGTGAGTCACTGCCTTGAAATAAAAAGACATGAAACCTTTACCCTTGGTAAGTCACTGCCTGTAAATAAGAAGACATGAAACCTTTACCCTTGGTGAGTCACTGTCTTGAAATTAGAAGACATTAAACATTTACCCTTGGTGAGTCACTGCCTTGAAATATGAAGACAAGAAATCTTTACCCTTGGTGAGTCACTGCCTTGAAATAAGAAGACATGAAACCTTTACCCTTGGTGAGTCACTGCCTTGAAATCTGTTCGTCTTGCAGCCTCTGTTTCTGATCATGTGGAAATCACACGAAGCAAAAGTGATCTCTCTCTCTCTCTCTCTCTCTCTCTGTCTATCTCTCTCTCTCTCTGTCTCTCTCTCTCTCTCTCTCTCTCTCTAACTAACTAACTATATATAATTATTTGTCCAGGCATACCTCCTAGGCCCTTGGTCATGGTGGGTCCCAAGACTATAGCCCCTATAGACATCCCTTAATCTGGCCCTGCGTCCGATTATGGAAAATGAATGCACTGACCGTTGGATTCCTCGAAAAATGTATGATGTTTGTTCCACACGCTGTTTGGAGTTAATGAAACATTCCTACTTCGCTTTAAAGAAAAAGTAAAATAAAAGAGAGATGATATGACGTACTACAGAGGTGAAAACATACTTCAAGACGACAAATCTGCAGCAAGACATTCTCTCCACTTAGCTCATTTGGGAGAACGACTTACTCTGGAGTGATGGAACATGAACGAACTTGTGTTTTCACAATGTACGTATATTAACAACAAAATGTGGAAAATCTTTCAGTTTCTATTAGTGGAATTTGTATACTCCTTGAATAAAATGTTATGTATTACAGAGTGCTCTTCACGGGAACGAAGAAGCAGAAAGCTGTGTCTTTTTTTTAATTCTAGGGAGTCAAGAGGAAAATAATTTACTGAGTACAAAACATTGTGATATTATGTTAAATGTATTTTTATACATTCCCAAATAATTTTAGTAGTTTTACGTGTTTTGTACCATAATTCTTAATTGTTACTTATTTATTTGATAACTTATGTTCTGTATTTTTACATAAACCGGAAAAGGTCATTAGACACTGCGAAACGGCAGTTAGGTGTTTTGTGTGTGCGATCGTGGGACATTTCAAAGAGATTTAGTTCCATAAAAGAATATACTTTTCACAGTATGATTAACTTTGGCGTAAGTGTTTTTGTGTACTTTATAACTTTGCATAGGTATGAAACTAGGGAAATTATTTTTTATTATAATACGCACATTTGTGTTTTCACGCAATAAAGTGCAATTATCTTGGTCTTACAAAAAATACTAGTAGTTTACAAAGAATTCGATTTATTAAAACACCAGTTAAGCCTAATAAATAATATGGAAATTAATTTTTTTATTAATTGAAAGTTTATAGGTTTTCGCAAAAGGATCCTGAAAAATTCTTTTGCGAAGGGAAGGTTAATGTTTCGAATACGCCCCTGAATGTTATACTGTAATGTTATCAAGCAATCTTTAGGGCGAGGATATTTACATGATGAGAGTTGCGTGATTTGTTGTTAAACAAGCTGGGTGTTTTTTTCTTTTTGGAACCCACAGTGAGCACCTCAGTGGTCTATAAGCAGTCGCCAATCCCTAATTTAGGTCCACTGGTTCCAGAGAAGGGAGAGAGCCAGTGCCGTTAGACAAACACAACATCCATGCTTCATCGGGATTCGAACCGGGACCCATCTCGGACGAATTATCAGAAGCCATCGCTTAGACCACTGCGCCAACGGGATTCGAACCCGGACACGTCTCAGACGTATTATGAAAAGCCATCGCTTATACCACTGCGGCACTGGGGTTCGAACCCGGACACATCTCAGACGAATTATCAGAAGTCATCGTTTAGACCACTGCGCTACCGGGATTCGAACCCGGACAAATCTCAAACGAATTATCCGAAGCCATCGCTTAGACCACTGCGCCAAAGGACGGCCAAGCCACGTTCATGTAGAGAAGGATCGATTTATACTGTATGTGAATTACGCTTTACGCTGTATGACGCACGTCTAACGCATTTTCAACTTGTTGCTGAAAATATGTGCAACGTTTCTTATTTGTAATTTTTTTTTTTTTTTTTGGTTGGAGGTTTAACGACCACCGTGAGCAACTCAATGGGCTATAAGCAGTCGCCCGTCCCTAATTTAGGGTCACTGGTTCCAGGGAAGGGAGAGAGCCAGCACCGTAAGACAAACACAACATCCATGCCACACCGGGATTCGAACCCAGACCCAACTCAGACAAATGGTTTAAGCTATCGCTTAGACCACAGCTCCACGTGGGTGGCTATTTGTAATTAACAAACAGGAACCGTACACGAACTGTACTCAAAATAGTATAGCTATACTAGTAAACCGAATTTATTGGCGTACAATAGAAATCAAAGTTTCCAAGCTTTCGCACAGCAACCAGATGGCGTTCTCAAGCAAGGTAGATGAGAAAGCCAACTGGTTGATGTTCAAGGAAGTTAGTCCTTTCTTGAGAAGCCATCTGGTTGATGTGCGAAGGCTTGGAAACTGATTTTCTGTTCTACGCCAAGAAATTTGGATTACTATTATAGGTATACTATTTTGAGTAAGATGAAACAAAGCTTATTTGTGCTACAACATTTTGTTGGAAACTGACGTGATATTGCATACAATAAAGGAGTAGATTTTGTTAGTAATTACATCCTTATTACTCAATCCTAGTCATAATCTTAAAATGCGCAATAAAAAATTATATGCTTAATTAGGGCTATCAGCACAACTAGCTTTGATGCTGCCTTACCGCAACAAAAATTTAATTCAATGTTAAGCTAAGCATTGAATGCATTATCGTGAAATTAGACCCAATGAGCTCTAACGCTTTAGTGTTGCAGTAAAGCTAAATTAATATTTTATTTGCAATTCAACTAAACCAATTCAAACACTAAAACATTAAAGATGTAAAAACGTCAGTAGCTTAATGAAAAAAACATTACAGATGTAGAAACGTCAGTAGCTTAATGGAAAAAACATTATAGAAGTAAAAGCGTCAGTAGCCTAATGGACAAAACATTATAGATGTAAAAACGTCAGTTGCTTAATGGAAAAAACATTATAGGTGTAAAAACGTTAACAGCTTAATGGAAAAATCATTATAGATGTTAAAACGTCACTAGCTTAATCGAAAAAGCATTCTAAGTGTAAAAACATTACTAGCTTAATGGAAAAAAACATTATAGATGTAAAGACTTCAGTAGCTTAAGTTAGGTGTTTTGTGTGTGCGATAGTGGGACGTTTCAAAGGCACTTAGTCTGGTTGATGTGCAAAGAAGGCAGACCTTCCTTGAGGCCATCTGGTTTATGTGCAAGGAAGGCAGAACTTCCTTGAGAAAGCCATCTGGTGGATTTGCGAAGGCTTGGAAACTGATTTTCTGTTCTACGCCAAGAAATTCAGATTACTAGTATAGGTATACTATATAGAGTAAAATGACACGAAGCGCATTTGTGCCAAGACATTTGTTGGAAACTGACGTGATATTGCATACAATAAAGAAGTAGATTTTGTTAGTAGGCACAGCCTTATTACTCAATCCTGGTCGGGATCTTGAAATGCGTAATAAGAAATTATATGCTTAATTAAGGCTTTCAGCACAACTAGCTTTGAAGCTGCCTTACCTCAGAGAAAAGTTAATTCAATGTTAAGCTAAGCATTGAGTGCATTACCGTGAAGTTAGACCCAATAAGCTATAACGCTTTAGTGTTGCAGTAAAGCTGACTTAATATTTTAATTGCAATTCAGCTAAACCAATTCAAACACAACAAAATTATAGTTGTAAAAACGTCAGTAGCTTAATGGAAAACACGTTATAGTTGTAAAGCCGTCAGTAGCTTGGAAACAACATCCGTGAAGGTGAGAGAATGATCTAAGGCGCTTACCTCTGACCTTCTGCTCGAGCTTGGACTGGGTTCGAGTGCCAAACAAGGTGTGGGAGTTTTGTTTGGTTTTACGGTGCTATCTCTGTGCCTTCTCTAAAACTATTGGCCCTAAATTAGGAATCGGAAGTGCTTATAGTAATTAGATATGCAAATGATGCTTGTTAAACTCAGAAACAAATAATAACTACAGCAAAAGATCATCAAGAACAAGCTTAAAGTTTGCTATTGGGAAAATAAATAAAGCTAATAAAGTAGAAATAAATCAAAAAATGGTCGCCTGTGAGCCTCAAAATTTTTGACTCGCAGGCATCTGTGAAAATAGCGGGATATCTGGGAAGCAGGATTATTTAAATAAGGCGTTTCGCGTTGTCATTAGCGAGATATTAGAGTAATCATATACGTCTCCATTTCAGGTGTCTTCTGATCAGATGATTCTATGGTTAAGCTTGCAGTTCTTTGTTGTAGGTATCCCCACAAAAGGTAGGATTCGTCAGAAAACTCTCCCCTGTCAGATAATTATCAGTTGTCCTTAGGTGCTCATTCATCAAGAAATCTCTGCCTGACAGTTTTAATCCAACAATCTCAGTTTCGCAGACGCACAGATCTCCCTAAATTTCTCTTCGATCCCCTGTCCCTTCGTTGTGAAGCACAAGTCTATGGAAAACCCCCAAAACACGCACGCACTGACGTGCTGCTGCTGCGGTTTCTGCCGTTTGCAGCTGTTGCGCCCGACACCCGGGCGTGTTGCTAACACCACGTGTTACAGCCGATACCTTTCTGAGTCACCCGCTGTAGGGATTGAAATCGGACGTGATCCCCCATCCAATCTTTCCCTCCCACTCTCCTAGATCCCCACTATCAGTCTCACGAACCCGATCACCCACCAGAAACTTATTTACTCCACCTCGTAGGCAAAGGGCACTTCGCATTCAACCGTGAAGCCAAATTTCATTTGCAGCTTTATGTCTCTTCAGCGACAGACCCGAATTTTATTTGTTAGTGGGCAGATGAAGAGGAAACGTGTTCAAGCAGCGTTATATACAACAAAAGTTATTTTGTTTGGAGTTAATAAATTGGAACCACTTGTAGTGTTTACCGGTTTTCATCTTTCGGGTCTCCAATACACATATTCTCATCAGATAAGTCAAACTGGTTGCCCGTGGGTCACTTATCGCTCCATCTGTGTGTTTCCCTTACCTATGGGTAAACTGCTCGCGAGAAGTCCCGAATTCTCTGGACAGTTCTCGAATTTAGTTTACTGTCCCCAAAAATGCCTGATGACTCTGAAGACGCAAATTGGCCGCCCCGACCATTCGCCCGAGAAAGGGTTCGGGTTCGAATTCCGTTGAGGCATGGATGTTGTGTTTGTCTTACGGTACTGACTCTTTCCCTCCCCTGGAACTAGTGGCCCTGGATTAGGGAAGGATGTTTGCTTATAGCTCATTGAGTTGCTCACGGTGTTCTTTAAACCTTCGATCATTTAAAAAAAAATTCTCTTCGAATTTTGATTTTTGTCCTCAAATTTAGAATCTTTCACTAGGTGTTTACGATTCTAATAAAACAATATCCTGAAAAATAATTTGCCTTATACCAACCTGTTGACTTGTGGTAAGAGTATACTAACCAGAGGTCCCAAATACTTCATGACAGTCCTCATATTTACTGTCCCCATAAACCTGTAATATTTTTGGGGATGTATCCTCAAATTTTGATTTTTGTTCTCAAGTATCCCCAAAGTTAGACTTTATTTAGAATTCATATAGGTCCTTAGGTTTCTATGAAAATGTCACTTAAAAATAATTTCCGTTGTACCCATTTGCCAACGTGCTTATCTTAAAAGCAAACTGTACTTTTTCTAATTCCCCCACTGTACTTGTTCTATTTTTTTATTTGTTTTAATTTCAATTAATTATTAAAAAAAAAAAGGTTGCACCCACTGGCCAACATGCTTATCTTAAAAAACAAACTGTACTTGTTCTAATTTCCACAGAAATTAAAAAATAATTTCCATTGTAACCACATGCCATCGAGCGGATCGTAAAAACAAATTGTCCTTGCTCTAATTTCCACAAAAATAAAAAAAAATTCGTTACGCCTACTTGCCGACATGCTTATTGTAAAAAAAAACTGTACTTGTTCTACTTTCCACAAAAATGTAAAAATAATTTTCGTTGTACCCACATGCCAACATGCGGAACGTGAAAACAAACTGTACTTGTTCTAATTTCCACAAAATGAATATATGTATTTCATCATCATCATCATCATCATCATTGTCAACCATTATCAATCCACTGCTGGATGAAGGTCTCCCCAAGTTTCCTCCACAACGACCTGTCTTGTGCCAGTCTCCTCCATGTCACTCCCGCATACTTTCGAATTTCATCCACCCATCTTCCATGTGGTCTTCTTCTGGGTCTTTTCCTGTCCCTTGGAATCTAATCTAAAATGTCGACTGTCCATCGATGGTCTGTCTTTCTGGCAGTATGTCCAGCCCATTGCCATTTCAGGGATTTAACTCTGATCATGATGTCTTCCACTCTTGTCATTTTTCGGATCCACGAGTTCCTCTTCTTATCTCTCCTGGTTACACCAACCATGCACCTCTCCATGATTCTTTGAGTTGTCTGCAGCCTTCGTATGTCTCTTTTAGTTAAGGTCCATGTCTCTGCATCATGCGTAAGCACTGGAAAGATGCATTGATCAAACACTTTTCTTTTAAGACATAATGGCATATTGCTCTTGAAAATTGTGCTGTTTCTTCCAAAAGCTCTCCAGGCAAGTTTTGTACGCCGATTAATTTCTTCATCAATGTGACCTTCACTTGATATCTGCTGTCCAAGATTAACGTACGTGACTGTTATCTCCAGCTTTTCTCCATCAATCGATAAATCTTCATTTCTTGTAAAAGCATTGAACATCACTTTTGTCTTCTGAAAGTTCATTTTTAATTCCACTTCTTCACTCTTGTCAGCAAGTTCCTGGATCATACCCTGCAGCTCTGATGGGGTAGTTGCAAAAATGACTACGTCATCAGCAAAACGAAGTTGGGTTAGATAATCTCCATTAACCTTTATCCCTTTGTTTTCCCAGTTCAGTGATTGAAAGACATTTTCCAATGTGGCATTAACGAGCTTGGGAGATTTGGTCTCACCTTTTCTCACTCCCTTTCCAATTTCTATGTGTGTTGTATTTTCAAACAGCCGAATCTTTTCACTTGCATTTCCATAGATGTTATTAATAATATTAATGTGTGCATCTTCAATACCGCAGGATTTCAGAGCCATTGTAACTGCTGATGGTTTCACCGAATCAAAGGCTTTTTCATAATCGATAAAAGCCATGCAAAATGGAAGTTCATATTCCCTTGCTCTTTCAATTAGTTCTCTCAATACGTGGATATGATCTATTGTGCTGTACCCACTCCTGAATCCAGCTTGTTCTCTAGGTTGAGCCATGTCCAGTGTTACCTTTAAACGGTGTGAAATAACTTTAGTAAAGATTTTATAAGCCACTGAGAGGAGGCTGATAGGTCTGTAGTTCCTGAGGTCCTCAATGTCACCTTTTTTATGTAGCAGGATCATTGTAGCGTTGTTCCAATCCTCAGGAATCTTCCCTTCATAAAGGCATCGAGTGAAAATTTGGGCGAGTACGGTTTCGATTTCTCCACTTGCTTCTTGTATGATGTCTACAGTAATTCCATCTTCTCGTGGAGCTTTTCCCCGCTTCATGTTCTTGCTTGCATGTGCAACTTCTGCTCGGAGGACTGGAAGAACTCTGGTACCGGTACATCTCATGATGTCTGGAGTACATGTATCATCCCTTTCATATAATTGGAGTAGAAATCTTTCACTCTTGTTAAGATTTCGCCTATATGTCTTGTTACAGAACCATCTTCTTTTCTCAGAGCCATAATCTGTTTTCTTCCCTTTCACTTTTGCTGAATATGTTCTTTCCATCTCAGATCTGTTTTGTCGGTACAAATCGCCAACATTCTAAAAAATATATCTGTTTTAGGCAAAAGTTTTAAGATGCAGCATCACACTTAGTGAAACAATCAGGAGTGGATTCAGGACTATGCTAACCTAGGAAGCCGGGGGCCGTGCGAATTCCTAAAAATGCCTCGTGAAGAGCAATTAAGGTCACTCTTTCCTAACGTGTGGACATTGCGTTAAGAATTTTCACGAGCATCATGACTTCCAATGCATCAGGTGAAAGGTGTTTTCCATCTATCTCGTACGCCCATGGCGCAAATACGACAATGCGGCCTTGAGGTATAATGGCAAATTAATGCAGCTGGCTTGCCATTTCTCTGCTGCATACGGATAAGGGGCAAATTGCTTCCGGGGCCGACTTCAGAGGGAAGCATCAACGCATTGGCGTCCCCAACCTCAGGGAGCCTGCGGAAAACCCCGAAAAAACCGCTGATTGAATGTCAGGCAGGACAGTGATTCGAACAGCCGTCAAAAATGTCGACATTCCACACAGCGCTATACCTGTGGTGAAAGGTGTTTTAGTGTTCTTAAAATAGTAAAAAAACTATCTTGAAAGGCCTCTCAATTTTAGCTAGTTTTGTTGCAAACGCTGAACTTGCAAAGAACTTGATTTAGGATGCCATTAAAGACTTTGTTGCCGTGTCAACTGATCATTTAAAAATAGATAGCAACAAAAAAATATTCTGTAATATTGATAATATTATTCCAGTATGAATTTCAAAACTTTAATGCTGTCAGATTTTTAATTAGATTTTTTTCTTCTTTTAGAATTAAATTTATCTTAGTTTGTAGCTGATTCATTTATTTTTAAATTTAACAAGTTAGTAAAATCATGCCATGTATTGATGCATTATAATACGCTTTCCAACATACCAGAAATCATACTCAAGTTATGAGGATAACAGCTGTGGAATAAATCTCGTTACTATGGCCCTGACCTTTGACCCCATTTCGATGATATTCAACAGAACTAGTACAGTATACCTCTGGTACAACATGATAAAGTTTTGTCGCAATCGAAGCGTTTTTACGTAAGTCATGACGCATAAGGGCGATGGAATGGATCCCGTTTCTATGTCCTGACCTTTGACCCCATGTCCCCATTTTCAGTAGGGTTCGTCCCCAGGTGGTCCTTTACCACATACTAAACCTTCATCGAAATCAAACCATTTTTACGCAACTTATGACGCATTAGGGGAAGGGAATGGATCCTGCTCCTATGTCCTGACCTTTGACATCATTTCGCTCCTTTTCAACATGGTTCGTCCACAGATGCTCCCCTACTACATACTAAAATTTCATTGAAATCGAACCATTTTTACGTAAGTTATGATGCATAAGGGCAATGTAATGGATGCCGCTGCTATGTCTTGCCCTTTGACCTCATTTCGCTCATTTTTATTATGGTTCGTCCCCAGACGGTCCAATACCACATACTAAAATTTCCTCGAAATCAATCCATTTTTACGCGAGTTATCGTGCGGACGGACATACAGACGGACAAATCTGGAGCATGTACGCTTCTTCAACCTACTGTTGGAAAATGTAAAAAATGGGGAAAATAATTACAAACATTTATTTTGCTCTCAGTGCTTTGTTATGATGAAACACATTCATATGAAATTTTAAAGAAGGGTCCGTAAATAAAATAAAATAGCCTAAATGTTCACTGATGCACTTAAGTTTGTAATTTTTTTTTTTTTTTATATCGGGAGGGCGATCTCCAAGCAAAGTTGGCAGACGGCAACAAATATTTAAAATCCCCCACTAGAAACAATACAGTCTTATAATAGAAAGAGTTGCGTATTTAGTCTGACTACACTGGAGAGCAATTGAATTAGAGACAGCTGCCGTTATGCAAATGTGGCGCTGTGGACGGCTCTGTAATCGGAAACGACATGACCTATGCAGCGATCTTACAATATAAGGAGTGATGCGACGGGAATCAGTAAGAGTCTGACGTAGTATGGGTAAGACGAGGGATCTAAGCGCATTTGATCGTGGGCAAATTGTCGGAGCCCGACGAATGGGTCACTCCATCTCGGAAGTCGTGCAGGCACTGGGATTTTCACGACCTACTGTGTCAGGGGTGCACCTTGATAACATCGAATCCGGTAAACCCATCCCTGCAAGGGCCAACTGCTGTGGTCAACAGCGTGTGGATGAGCGGGGTCATCGTTGGCTAGCTCGCATTGTGACAGCGGATAGACGGGCCACAGTGTAAGAAGTTACTCGGCAATTTAACGCTGGTGCACAAAAACGTGTAAGCAGCCACACCATCCAGAACCATCTCCTCGCTATGGGGTACAGAAGCCATCGTCCCACGAGGGTACCGCTGCTGACCGCACATCACAGGGTGCTAAGATCAGCATGGGCGCGGGAACATCGCCACTGGACCCTAGACAAGTGGGAAAATGTTGCCTGGACTGATGAGTCGAGATTCATGTTGGTACATGCAGATGGCAGGATGCGAGTACGGCGTAAACCACATGAAGCGATGGATCGTTCTTGCCAGCAGAGTACTCTTCAAGCTGGTGGGGGTAGCATTCTCGTCTGGGGACTATTTACGTGGACTGAAATGTAACCCCTGGTACATGTGACATCGTCCCTCACAGGTCAACGTTACCGGGATATCCTGGAATACCATTTGCTCCCGTTTGTGTGTCTTCAACATCCCACTGGGGACCTCATCCTGCAACAAGACAATGCAGCTCCCGAATTGTATCTGAATGGTTGGATGAACACTTCACCGACGTGATCTCGCTTCCTTGGCCAGCTAGGCCACCTGGCAGCAATCCCATCGAGCACATCTGGGATGCCATCGAGAGAGATGTTCGAGGCTCTGACCCCCCTCCATCAAATCTTCGTGAACTGTGGGAGCTTGTTCAGGGGTCGTGAATCCGTATGGCTTCCGAACGCTTCCGGTGTCTTGTCGAGTCCATGCCGAGACGAATCGCCGCCGTCATTAGGGCGAAAGGTGGTGCTACACGTTACTAGACAGGTATCTCTAATTCAATTGCTCTTCAGTGTATGTGTGTCCCGAAATTTGAAGACATGATATTTTTTTCCTCAAATCAGTGTTCCAGTGTTTGGTTACCTAACGCATAGGTTCTATCTACATGTTTGTTTGTTTTTTCTTGCTCATAGATCATTTGTTACTCCATCTACACTGTTTTCCTGACATGTGAGCCACACGCAGTTTCATATATGTTTCTTCTGCCCATGGCCACTTCCCGAGTGACGTATACTCTAACATAACTTTACATTTTATTTTTTGTATCTAAAACCTCCGTTCCATAAAAAAAAATCAGAGTCAAATCACACAAAATGAAGAAATATAGGTACACCAAAATATATGCCGTACTTTCTCAAAATATCTTCTCTCGGATGATATGCAATGAACCCATCCTTCAGTCAACTTTTCAAAGAATGTGGCGAAGGCGTTTTGTTGAAGCTACTTTAGCGACCCATGTACAACCGGAACAACTTCAGCATCTGTGTTCAATGTTGCGGCACAGAACTTCTCCTTCATTGTCGGAAACAGCCAGAAATCGCACGGGACGAGGTCAGGACTGTAGGCAGGCTATGGCATGATTTCAATACTTCATTTCGTACGAAACTGTTGAACACAAGCAGCCACCTGTGGGCGGGCGTTATTATGGTGTAGGGTCCATTTGCCCACCAGTTCCGGTCGCTTAATCGATATGTGTCGCTTCAAGACAGAAATGTAATACTCAGCATTGACAGTAATTTGTGGAGGAACATCATGCTGGTAGACTACACGTTTATGATCAAAGGAAATTATCATCATCACCTTGCCAGCAGATTTGGTTTGGCGGATTTTTTTCGGAAGAGGCGAGCCTGTGTGTTTCCATATCCTCGTTGCGCGCTTCGTGAGGAGGTCGAAATAATGGACCCATGTTTCATCGGCAGTTATTACTGTGTTTAGAAAGTTTGGATCCTTTGCAATAATTGTTTCCACTCATGGCACACCTGAACTCTGGCAAACAATTGTTCTCTCGTCAGGTGATGAGGTACTAATGTGGAACACAGACGATGCAGCAGTAATTTGTCGCGTTGAATGCGGAATGCCGACGTTTTTGAAATGTTATTTGACGCCGCTATGTCTTCACACGTCATTCGGCGATCTTCTTGTAGGATTGCCCAAACAGTGTTAACAATACATTCCATGACAACACTTTCAGGTCGACCAGGCCTAGGAGAGAGTTATGCTGACAAACGATCTTTTATTGAAATCATGGTGTTTTGTAAAAATAGTTGATTCACCCACACATTTATCTTTGTAAGCTTTTTCATTTAAATCAACTGTTTCTGGGGCCGTTTTACCCAAATGATGGCAACATTTTTGTCGCACAACGCATTTCACTTCTTAACTCTGAATCACTCACCTCCATTGCTGTATGACGAAATGCAGACGTACCTTAAACAATTGCGCAATAACAGAAACCAGAATCGTCTGCCACGGGTAATAACTGTTACCGTAGATAGTTCCTTCATTCAGTTAGTCGTCTGCGTGGTTATTTTTTCCGTTTCCACTGTTGCCAACTCAAAAAAAAAAAAGAAAAAAGAAGCCGCCCCGGTGGCGCAGTGGTCTAAGCGAAGGCCTATGATCATTCCTCCGAACGGAGTCCGGGTTCAAATCCCGGTGAGGCATAGATGTTGTGTTTGTGTTACGGCACTGGCTCTCTCCCTTCCCTGGAACCAGTGACCCTAAATTAGGGGCGGGCGACTGCTTATAGCCCATTGAGTTGCTCACGGTGGTCGTTAAACCTCCAATAAAAAAAAATAAAAAAAATTAACCCTCAGTTTTTATGGAACGGCCTTTGTATATAAATTTTAGATCGTTTTCTTTATGCATTTTAAAACTTAACGCCACATTTTCTCTCTCGACTGAATGTTTTGTGGAATCCTGAAATGAGGTCAGAAGTAGAATGCCATACGATAAAAACAAAGATAAAAAGGATCTTTATAATATATGTTCACTGGCTTACGAGCTGGATAACGTTCTAGCTGACTTTGGTCAGATGCTCCGTAAAAGTACTGTTTCTCAAATATACAGTGGAACCTTGGTTATACGTTTCTCAGTTGTCCGTTTTTCACTTTTGCACATAATTCTGCTTTTGTCCGGAAATTTTACCGCAGTTTCTATAGCTTTTTAAACTCGGGTATGCGTAATTCACTTACATACTTTTTGCGATTATACGCTAAAATTTGAATTTCAAATTATCAAAAATATACGGTTCTTTGATTCTTTTACACGCAATCCGGCATGCTTGTAGTGTTCCCTCTTGGTGCAGCCAAAGTTGAACTTTGATCCCATCAGAGAAGGGTATGTTATTTACTTTGAGAGAATTGAGACAGTGTTGTTGTGTTCCTTCTTAGTGCAGTCAAAGTTAATTCTTGATTTCATTAGAGACTATATTGCTTAATTTCGGTTTGGATGAAAAACTGGTTTCGCATTTCATGATTCACACACACATACACATTCGTATCCGCATAATACGACCACCCCCGGGATCGAAGTGTACCCGCCTTGGCGCGTCACAGATTGCACGTGACAAGGCCTACCACACAGAGATATAAGCGTCCTGCCAGGACAGAAAAGTAGTGATATGACGGACGTTCAAACAGGAATGATCATCGGCTACCGTCCCATGGATGGAAGCATCTAAGAAACTTCGTGGGCTGTTCGTGAGGTGCTGAAGTAAGAGCGTACCAAGAACGCACCGCTGGCAAACTGAGTACCTCCTAATGTCATAACTGCGGAGCCCGAAAGACAATCGATCTCAAAGGAGAACTCGCCTCCGTCGACTGGTGAAGGGCAATCGACGTGCAACAACAGTGCAGCAATTCACTATGCAAATGAACACTGGGGTACTCAGGTACATGTCTCCGATAACAGTAGAGCGAACAATGTTACGCATGGGTCTCCGGAGAAGACGCTGCGTCAAGGCGGCCATGCTAACACAGGTCTATCAGCAACATTGCCTGCAGTTCGCATAGAACTACCGTCATTGGACAGTGGGAAAAGGTGGTTCTCTCGAACGAATCGAAGTTTCTACTTCACAGAAGTGACGGGCGGTGGCGGATACGGTGTCAGGCACACGAGAACTAACACCCGAACGCACTTGACAGGCGGTGGCAGTGTGCGTGTCTAGAAAATATTTTCCTGGTATGACCTGGGACCTCCGGTACCACTGGATGGGTCCCTGAACGCCAATGGCTACCTGTTCATCCTCGCTGACCACATGCATCCCTTCATGTTGGACGTTGTGATGTTATCTACCTATAGTAAAATACGCCCTGCCAAGTCGCTAAGGTGGTGGGTGATTGCATCCAGGAACACGACACCGATGTCTCCGTTCTCACTTGGCTGGCGAAATCGCCCGACCTTAATCTCATAGAGCATTTGTCGGACTATTTGGATCAACAGGTTCGACGTGCCGACCCACAACCGCGTCATCTCCGGGACCTCCGTGCTCTGCTGCAGGCCGAATGGGCACGTGTGCACCGGGCAACCTTCGAGAACCTCATTGTGTCCATGCTTCGTTGTCTCGCCGCTGTCATCCGGGCCAGGTGTGGTTATTTCCATTATTAGGTAGGTGGTATTATTAAAAATTGATAAATACCTGGAACCTAACTCCGTGGTTAGAAAAAGAGTCCTAAATATTATTTCTAATGGATGCACTCAGGATCGACGAAAACAAAAACAGCTGTTGATTCATGAGTTCCATACTGAAGTACTGGTCTCAGATTCTTAGTTGTAAGGATTTCACTTAAGGCTGTCTTTGAATGAGTGTAACAGAAATTATGTCCTATATCTGTAATGCAAATCGTTTTGTACACATTTTCTCAAAAATTATTACTTTGTAGAGTTTGAAATTTTGAGCACAAATAAAAACGACCCATAGCTAATACGTGTCGCAGTTATTTTTCCGAAAAATTTGTTAGAATTTTTTTAAATTCAATTTATCTGACACGAAAGTGTTCCAATTTGGCGCTAGATGGCGCCAGAAGTTAGCTTGGCAATGTTTCTGTGTGGAAGAAAGCGAAATCTCTCATTTCTGTCTGATTTTTTTAATTATCTTGGCCAAATAGAAATCAAAGAATGGGCACTGAAGTGAGATTGGAATCTTGTCTTCTATAGATCATCTCAAATTCTACTTTACGTTCATTTTTTGAAGAGAAAATGTGTACATTACCAGAAAACACTTGAATTTGAGATAGAAAGTACGCCTAAATACTAAGCTCCACCCCCAAACAATGTCATTGGTTAAAACGTAGCAGCGCGTATGTGGAGCAAACGAGAGACCACGTCCATTCTGAATATGGTAAGGTCTTCAGTCCTTCGCTGACGCCAACTTCTGGGACGATTCCTCAAGACGTAAAAGTCATGCACAAGGAGGGATACTTTGCGCCATCTATCGCAGAAGATGAAGCCTAACACTCATTCAAAGACAGCCTTAATCTAAGGTGAGTCAAATGAAAACCTTAACAGTGCGATAAAAAAACTTCAAAATAAAGTATCATTGTTCTGTAACTTGGCAATATCTTTACCAATGACTGTAAAGAATTTTTACAGGTGGCAGAACGGTGCAGACAAGCTTAGTGACGCCACAATAGCAGTGTAAATATTTCTGTTCTACTTGAGACATACACCAAAAAGGATCAACGTTCTGTCATCCGCTTTTTGAGTAGTGAAAGTGTGTAACCTATTAAAATTCTTCGTCAAATGAAGATGCAGTATGGTGATGCATACCTGTCACTCCAGCAAATGTACGAATGGACTAAGAATTTCCGAAACTCCGTGAGTTCTGTGACTGATTCTCCTGGACCGGATCAAGCCCACAGGGTAGCGTCACCAGAATCTTTTACAGCACTTGAAGGCATTGTGATGATGATGATGATGATGATGATGATGATGATGAAGGTGGAAGAAATTGCTGCACTTTTGAGCATTAGTCATGGTTCAACGCACCATTTGATTCATGGTGTGCTCCAGTTCAACAAAGTGTCTGCAAGTTGGGTGTCACGCCAGCTGACACCCAACTTGACAGGCTGATGCCTGTCAAGAACTTTTGCTGCGATTTAGAGCAGAAGGTCATGGCTTCTTACAGAGAATAGATACTGGATATGAAACTTGGGTGCACTATCATCAGCCAGAAACCAAGAGAGCGAGCAAGGAATGGCGATATCCCTCCTCACCAAAACCGAAGGAGTTCCGCACGCAGCCAACTTCAGGAAAGGTTATGCTGAATCTCTGTTGGAATGAACGAGGCCATAATTTTGTTCGAGCACTGCATGCCCACGGGGAACACTGTAACCAGTGACACGCATGCAGATTTTTATCAGGAATCATCTTCGACCTTAAAACAAATCCAAACGACGTGGACTTCTGGGTACTTTTGTCTTGTTGCAACCAGTGATGGAAACGGATCCCGGGTCAACGGGCCGACAATTTCTTGCGGGTCAAACGTGTCGGATCAAGGTGTGCCTGACCCGGTTTTATTCCCGTTTTATTTTCGAAAAGAGAAAAATATGTCCCAAACAAAAATGCGCGTTGTAAAATTCCGTAGTCGATGCTGGTGCCCACGGAGTGAATAATGATTTGCCATGCAAAAATATTGTCGTCTCTTTCTTAAAGCAACGAAGATTTCCACCGACCGACGTCAGACAACACACCGATTCCATATCGTAAAAAGATACGTTCTTTGCGTTCTTTTACAGTGCGATTGTCCAGGGCAAGGTATAGGCAAACGCCATTCGCCTGCTTCTCAGCTGATTCACTCTCTCCGTGCAAAGTTCACTGTATGACCAAGCGTTACTT
Organism: Macrothele yani; assembly: GCA_039090855.1. Lineage (NCBI taxonomy): Eukaryota > Metazoa > Arthropoda > Arachnida > Araneae > Macrothelidae > Macrothele > Macrothele yani. Next base: position 28,286,564 of record CM077001.1, read on the forward strand.
TTCACATCGCATCTTTTACATTGAGCATTCAGAGGTTTTCGATTTATGTGCTAACATCTCGTTCCCATGACATTTCATGCCGTAATTAACTCCTCATTTGTTAATATGGATGGATTTAATGTTAAGGAGGTTGAGAAAGGCTTCGAAGCCAACAAATACGTGCTTGTTGACAACCACAAGTGGAATAGTGAATGCAGGAAATTGTTTCGTCTCATTAAGGAACCGGTGAATAATTCTGTGTTGTTTGGTCTTGCTTGTTGTTCAAAATGTGGAAAGTGTATAATTACAAAGAAAGATGCCGACTGTGTAATAAAAGATTATGGAACCAAAAATCTAATGGGCCATATAAAAGTATGCGCACCTCCATCAAAGTGTGGAAAGAGTAAAAAATCTAAATACATTTGTGTAATCGTAAATAATGATTCCTATTTCTAATACGCTCCATGGTCAAGGTCATAGTCAGCCATTACTTCTGGATCACGCAAAATAGTGGCACTAAAATGGCACTAAAATTAAGCAAGTAATCAAATTTAATTTTAAAAAAGGATTTCAGTTATTAATTATCAAGCAGTTATTTGGATGAATATACACTGCTGGACAATTACTAAGGACGGATCATAAACGGCTATATAGCGCATAAAAAAATAAGTGTGGTTAGATGCCAAGTGAAATAAAATAATGTCGGAATGCCAGGACATTACAAGAAAGACAAATTATTGTGCTCTGAAATCCAAAAGGCTTTAGAACGTGTTCAAGGGACAAACAGGCCATTTTGTGCAGAATACGTAAACGTGTAAAAAATGCAATTACCGTCCGCAAGCGTTCCGGCGTAAGATGTCAATACGGGAAATGGCGACCATGGAGGGCGATGCAAGATTCCACACGTCGTGTCATGCTTTGCACAACATTATCAAGCAGCTGTTGGGGTAATTTATCCCATTCCTCTGTCCGTGCACGGATGAGGGTGTCCTTGTTTATTGGAGGGCATTGGCGACCAGCAAGACTCCTCCCCAAAGCATCCCACACATTTTCAATGGGGTTCAGATCTGATGAACGAGCTGGCCATACGAGGCGTTGAATATCCTCGCTCTCAAGACACTCCTGGACAGCGACTGTTCGATGACATGTTGCGTTGTCGTCCATGAAAATAAATCTATCGCCGACAGCACCACGGAACATGCGAACATGAAGTAGCAGAATATCATTAATGTATCGTTATCCAGTCATAGACCCAGTTGGAAGCACATAGAGGGACGTACGGCCATTGATCAGGATGCCAGCCTATACCATGACACTACATGTCGGATATCGGTCCCTTTCCTGTGTGTTTGCTGGACAATATGCAGTACCACTATCACGCCAGATCAGTTGTCGTCGACAATCAGACGATAGACTGTATCTAATGTCATCTGAGAAGAGGACAGCAGACCAGTCGTTATCAGACCAATTGCGATGTTCATGGCACCATTGCAAACGGGAGGTACGGTGACGTCTGGACAATGTACGGTGACGTCACACAACAGGATACGGTGACGTCACACAACAGGATACGGTGACGCCACACAGCAGGACGGCGAGCGTATAGTCCTCATTCATGCAAACGTCTGGCGACAGTTTTTCGGGAGATCCGCTTGCCAGTAGCAGCCATAAACTGATTTGCTATCTCACTAGCTGTGCTGCGCCGGTGTCTTTTTGTTGATAGCACTATGTACCGATCTTCTGCAGGTGTCGTACTGCGAACACGACCTCCCCTGTGACGTTTGCTACACTCTCCATTTGTTTGAAATGATTTCCAAAGCCTTAAAACAACACTGTGGCTGACGTCGAACTCCCTGGCAACATCTGTTATTTTTCGCCCTTCTTCAATCTTGCCAATAATACGACCACGCATAAAATCATCTAGGGGATGTCGGGAAGACATACTGAAAATTGTAAGTTCGTCAATTGATTCTTTCCCTTTCAACTTTGCATTTGAACAACAACGGTCAATACGCGTCAAATCCTTTATATCTCTTATCAGCGCTATGACGTCACGAACAAGTTCGGCAATCCAAAATTTGCATACGCACAACACGTCTTACTGTATCCCTCACTTATGCTAACTTACACATTTTCCTGCCTTCCATTTTATGGTTGCTATCGTTGCTATTGTCATCCGTCCTTAGCAATTGTCCGGCAGTGTATATATTACGTTTATATGTATATATATATCAGTGGCGTATATTCGAGGCTACCTAGGCTAGCCTGGAAGCCCAAAGAATGCACAAATAAAAGTCAATTAAATATACACAAATAAAAGTCAATTATCGACGGTATTAAAACATGTAGATGCTTTCGATGCGAAAAAAGCACGAGCCGATTCGCTTCTTTTGATTATGAGAATCAGACTGGCGAGCGATGATCAACGCCATAACGCAAGTAGGTCTTCCAGATCCTTCGCTGTTCTGATGCGAAGAGCTTCAATACTATCTCCTGCTAGCGTTTCCATGACAACATAAATGAGATACGGAAGTGAGTGGGCCATTGCTTTACGCAAGGATTCGCTCCGAAATACGAAGACTTCGGACTACCTCAGTCCCCCTATGCTTCCAGCGCGTGTTTCGCGAGAGTTGTTTCAGTTTGTGTGAAGTGTCAATGAATTAAAATCAGAGATATTATATCTTAAATTCGTGGCTTTGTTAAACTCGAACTGTTTTGATAAATTGTGTGAAAGCTTCCCTGAACATCTACTATTAGAGCTTAAAGGCCGCCCCGGTGGCGCAGTGGTCTAAGGCGTTGGCCTATGATTATTCGTCCGAAGGGGTCCGGGTTCGAATCCCGGTGAGGCATGGATGTTGTGTTTGTCTTACGGCACTGGCTCTCTCCCTTCCCTGGAACCAGTGACCCTAAATTAGGGACGGGCGACTGCTTATAGCCCATTGAGTTGCTCACGGTGGTCGTTAAACCTCCAATCAAAAAAAAAAAAAAAAAAAAAAAAAAAAGAGCTTAAAGAACTATATGCCTCAAATTTTGATACAGCTCGATTAAAAACTGAATTGAAGGTGTTTAATTTCTTTGATGAATACAAAACAAATCAGTAAGAGACATTACTTGTTACATAAAGGTGAATAATTGGACATAGTGCACAAATTAGCAGATCTAATATTAAATTTTCCATCAACAACTGCAACAGCCGAAAGAAGTTTTTCCGTATTAAAAAAAATCAAGATATATTTAGAGCCACACAAAGACATGCACATTCGAGCAACTTGACAGGTTTGTTAATACAGAAAAACATTCTTTTTAAATATGAAAAAGTACTGGGAAAAAACATTTTATGAAAACGTAACACTCAAGCTCACACAAAAGGAAAGAAGAATGGAGTTCATGTACAAATAATGGTTCAAATCCTAATCCTCATAATTATTTGGTATCATGTTAGCAATAGTATGTACCTAAAATTTAGAAAACAAATGTTACCTCTATTACTTAACAATTAAAAAAATAGACCGCAATTTTTGAAAAACAGTACTGTGAGGGGGAGGGAGGGAGGGAGAGATAGCCCTAGTCTCGGACCCAAGATACGCCACTGATACATACATATATAAATTGAGTTTTGAACTTATAGTTCAAAGCAGATTTGTGCGTGTCAGTTAAGGGTCCGGATCGGGTCCGGGTCCAAAATGTTTGATCCGTTTCCAACTCTGGTTGGAACATAACAACGCTAGGCGCCATATTTCCCGTGCAACAGCTGAATCCATTAAATACTTGCACACCGAGTGCCTTACACGCCGCCGTATTAACCAGACCTTGCACCAAGTGATTACAACAGTTTTGGACCACTCAAAGATTCGATGGGAAGGAAAATTTCAGGTCCGATGAAGAGGTACAGCAGAGGGTGAACGAGTGACTGTACACGTGACCGAAATATTTTTTTTTCTACAGGAATCTATGCAATTTGTAAGCACTGGAGTACTTGTATTGCACAAAATAAAGATTACATTGAAAAATGATACATGTGTACACCACTTTAGTTCATTAAATTGTGAGAAAAAAAAATCATTTAAGGTTTTCATTTGACTCCAGTATCCAACATTTTCTAAAAGTGAAAATCCTCCAAAATACGTGGCGTCAGTGAATAAAAGTAGGATATAAAAGATTTTCAGTTGCTGTGTGTTGGTAAAACGTGAAATGAGCGATGCATTTGTTTATTCAACATTTTCTAAACATTCAATTGCGCTTACTGGAGAAACTTCAGAGAAACAGTTTATATTTCTCATCTCATCTTCAATGGATGAATCTTCATTTTCTTCAGACACATTTTTTTTTTTTTGGCGAAATTTGTGGTCACTTTTGTTCTTTTGTTAGCGTTCAATGGCAGCTGATTCGTGTAGAATTTTAAAGATAAGGAGAAATTCGCTACGTATGAAGTTTTGCTTAGCGTTTCCCCCAAGAATTTTACTTTGTAATAAGGTGCTTTTTTTTTTTTTTTTTTTTTTTTGTAAAGTTATTCGTCATAACGTTTTTTATTTCTTATACACTGAGTGGCCACTTTATTATGATCACCTGACAGTTTTAAGCAAATGAGCTATGGCTGCACGCTATTGCCGCCCGAGGGCGAGGCTAGTATAAAAAGGAAAAGCTTAGTGCTCGCGACAGTAGTAGAAGTGATTTTTTGGGTGACGAGATGGGTAAAAAATGCGATTTGACGGAATTTCAACGTGGGATGATTGTAGGAGCTCGGAGCCATGGAGCGAGTATCACCGAAACCGCCACATTCGTGAAATGTTCCAGAGCAGCTGTTGTAAAAGTATTTATAGACTGGACTGTCAGCCAAAAAATTGGGTCTCTACGTGCAACGTGTGGTCTTCATCAACTAGTGAGTGATCGGGCGGAACGGAGAGTGTCCAGCCTGGTAACAGACAACAGAAGGGCAACAGTGCAGCAAATTACAGACCATCTTAATCAAGGATCCCTACAAATCATCTCTGCACGCACTGTTCGCCGTACACTGCATCGGATTGGATATGGCAGCCGAAGGCATGTTCGAACACCTTTGCTGTCTCTGCAGTTTACAAGAGAAAACGTCTCCAGTTCGCATATGAGCACAAAGATTGGACAGTCGATAATTGGAAACAAATTATTTGGTCCGATGAATCACGTTTTCAGTTGCACCATGCCGATGGCCAAGTGAGAATTTGGCGGAAACAGCACGAAAGCATGGACCCCCAAATGTATTGCTACAACCCTTCAAGCTGGTGGAGGCAACGTTATGGTTTGGGGAATGTTTTCCTGGCATGCTTTGTGCCCTTTAATTTCGTGTTGATCAGCGTCTGACTGGCACATCATATCTAATCATCGTTGCGGAACGAAGTGCATCCTGTCATGTGGTTGGTTTACCCCAATGGCGATGGCTACTTTCAACAAGATAATGCGTCCTGCCATAATGCTCGTATTGTACAGGATTGGTTTCAGGAACATACCGGTGACTTCACTTTGTTTAGGTGGCCCCCACAATCTCCAGATCTACACCCCATTGAGAATTTGTGGGATGAAGTTGAACGAGCCATCAGACAGCTGGATCCACAACCCTGCAATCTCAAACTCCTGGAAAGTGCTATTCATCAAGCATGATCTCAGTTTCCACAAACCACCTATCAACATCTCGTGGAGTCCATGCCACGAACAATCGACGCAGTATTAAAGGCAAAAGGTGGCCCGACGAAGTACTGAGGGGGTGTTCATAATAAAGTGGCCACTCAGTGTATAAATAAAATAAATCAAACAAGGTCAGGATTTTTTTCGTTGTAACGTGCTTTTTGTTATATCGCATTTCGTTACAACGGGTTTGACTGCATATGTAAGAAAATAAATAAAAAGCAATTAAGGATTGTGCAATTAGAAAAAAATGGCACAGGTCTCTGTTTTTTTGTCCCGGAGTAAAACGTCTTTTTAATTCAAAGTGTTTTAAAGGACGCATAATTACGTGCAGACAATTGTAATATACATAACAGCTTATTCTCACTGGCGTAAAAATTTTATTCACTTCTTCACTGAGCTCTTTAAAAATTTTTTTAATAAACATGTATGAGAACTATTGTTACGGCTGTGAATATGGGCTTCAAGTCCTCTAGAGCAGTATCCCGCAACCGGTGTGCCCCCACAAGGTGAAAGGTGTGACGCGAACTTTTACCTATTAACCTATTGTAAGAAATTAACTGTCGAATTTTATTTGTTAATTGTATCCCTGTTACTGTGTTTCATATGCTTGTGTTGCTTTATCTATCGCTGCACTGATTAAATAAGATGCTGCTTGTTTAATCTTTATCACATACCGCGAATTTTTATGTATTCTAAAAAATAAAAAGGAAATGTTTTACTCACAGTTGTTGTCATATCGTAGTTTTGCTTATTGACATATTTGTATTTCTAGCCTCGACCGTTGCATTATGCGGCTTCTTTGTTACACCTGCCGCATGTTCTATGCATGCTTTTCCCTAAAAGTGCGAAGATTAGCAAAACTTTCCTTGTCTTTTATAATTTTATTATGTTGTTTTGGTATTTGTCCCTGTTTGTTAGTACTACTTCAACTTTATTACTTTTTTCTTGTACCGATGCACTTACCCGTTGTTAGACTTTATTTTAAATAAGTCGAAATGCCTTTGGACACATTTTGGTTGGCAATAAGGAGTGAGTGTCCGGCTATATCCGAGATATCAGTTAATGTGTAATGGTCATTTTCAACTATTGGGTTGTCGGAAAAGTCATGACGTATTTTGGCACCCGATGGCGGTTGGGCGGGTTTTGGAAGTACTAGAGTGGCATGCGCAACTCTGCTATCGCTATGGCATTCGGCAGGTGCCAGTTCTAGCTGCAGTCTAAAAGGAATAGTGAGCGATATGGTTGATTTGCAGATATTTGACATCAAGTTGAAGATGGAAGATCAAACTGTGCATTTTAACCATATTTTACTGTTTTACTTCCGTAAAGGAAAGAACGCGCGTCAAGCTTTTTTTTTTTTTTTTTATTTTTTTGATTGGAGGTTTAACGACCACCGTGAGCAACTCAATGGGCTATAAGCAGTCGCCCGTCCCTAATTTAGGGTCACTGGTTCCAGGGAAGGGAGAGAGCCAGTGCCGTAAGACAAACACAGCATCCATGCCTCACCGGGATTCGAACCCGGACCCCTTTCGAACGAATGATCAGAGGCCATCGCTTAGACCACTGAGCCACCGGGGCGGCGCGTCAAGCTTGTAAAGCATTGTGTAAAATGTACGGTGATAATAATCTACAATAACGTCAGTGCCAGCGGTGGTTCGCAAAATTCCGTGCTGGTGATTTTGACCTCAAAGATGCTCCTCGGTCCGGGAAGCCCACCGAGGCTGATGACGACCAAATCAAGGCATTGATCGAGTCAAACCCACGTTACGCGACACGATAGATTGCAGACGCATTGCACATCCATCATTTAAGCGTTCACGACCACCTGAAGAAGCTGGAATACGTAAGCTAGCTCAAGTGTGGGTTCCTCATGAACTCAAAAAAGCTCAATTGACGGCGCGTATAAACATCTGCGATATGCTCATTAAACGTGAGAAAAACTATCATTTTTTGAAGCGACTGATAACTGGTGACGAAAAGTGGATTGTGTACAACAATGTGCTGTGCAAACGGTTTTGGTCCCGACGTGCTGCTTCGCCTCAAACGACACCCAAGGCAGACATTCATCAGCGAAAGGTTCTGGTCTCAGTGTGGTGAGATCTTAAAGGTGTCATGTTTTTCGAGCTCCTACCACGAAACCAAACAATCAATTCAAATGTGTGCTGTCGGCAATTGGACAGTTTGAACGAATCCATCATCCAGAAACGTCCAGAGCTCGTTCATCGTAAAGGTGTTGTGTTCCATCACGACAACGCGAGACCACACACAAGTTTGATCACCCGCCAAAAATTATTGGAGCTTGGGTGGCATGTGTTGTCACACCCAGGATGCTAGCCTGACCTTGCGCCGTCAGACCTCCACTTGTTTCGCTCTCTTCAACAGTCCTTGCGTGGTATAACGTTCAATTCAGATGGGGACTGTAAAACAGCACCTTGTACAGTTTTTCGCCACGAAAGACAGGTCCCCTATGAACAAGGCATTCGGGAGCTCACTGAAAGATGACAAAATGTTATCGAACAAAACGGGCATTATAGCATTGATTGATCTTTGTTCTTTCTATCAATAAATGACCTTTGCAAAACATGGCTAAAATACGTCATGACTTTTCCGACAACCCAATACGTATTTGTGTGAACTGGGCTTCTCGACGTTTACTGAAATGAAAACAACAAAGATATTGAGACTCCAATCCGTCGATGAAAAAATAAGACTTGCATTGTCAAGGATCGGCCGCCTGTGTGCAGCTAAGCAGGCGCAAATATCACTTAAAGGTATGAGTAGAATAATTTACTTTAATAGTAATAGAAAAGTATATTTTCCACAGGGAATTAAAGTTCCTAAATTGTTAATAAATGCACGAGTCGATTTCTGCTTAATAATAATGTAACAGAATAATAATAGAATAATAATAATAGTTTGATTACTTTACGTATTTATATTAATAGCGTCATATCATAGGTATTATTAACATTTTGGTGTGCCGAGAGTAGAAAAAAGTTGCGGAACACTGTTCTAGAGCAACAGTAAAGTAAGGATAAGAAATCTGACTCACTCTAAACAGGTGTTTCTGACGTCTATGGCCGTTTGCACGTATAGGCGTTTCTGATGTCTATGGCCGTTTGCACGTACAGGCGTTTCTGACGTATGTGGCCGTTTGCACGTACAGGCGTTTTGGGCGTTATGGTCGTTAAATTGTTAATACAGTGAAACCTCTCTAAGGCGCCCACTGCTGGGTTTAAAAAGATCGTTCAAAAGGGTGGTCGCTAAATAAGGAAAGGTTTCAATGACATATCCAATGAACAGCATTGAGATCAAACCTTTGTAAACTACTACATAACTTTTATAAATTACGTTCTCTTAATTGCTGCATCACAAACATGATGCATTCCAGTTTATTTACACTACAGTATATGTAGTACAATTACACTTTTGGAAGGTACCTATGGCAGTAATCTAAAAAAATCCTTTAGAAAACGAATATAATGTCTGAAAAACTACTGAAATGACACGATAACTATTTTAACTCCAATGTTCAAATATTTAATATATATGTTTAAAAGATGATATAATAAAATATGTACACACATGAGATCTTTCGGTACCCAAAGTGGTTACCATCTTCAGATGCTGTTCAAATTCCCCAAACGAACGTGACAAACACTGTGTTATTTATATAAGACATACAGTCGTGATGACGTAACTAGTATAAAATGGGCTTAACCAAAGTATGGGACAACATTTGTTGTTGGTCAAACATAAAAGTGATAGGTAGAGTTTATTGATTTATTAATACGTAACCCGACAAACCCAAGTAGGTTTTCCACGGTATGGGTATAAATTCTGGTAAATTATCATTACATGCTGTATTCCCACATTTCATAATGTACAAACTCTCAATAGTTCTTAAAGTTGATCTAGATTTTGGTGTGTTGAGAATTTTAATCACGTTCCAGGCAGGAAGATAATTACCTCGGTTTACAAGTCGTGCTAAATCTGTGGTTGTATCTTATAACGAAGTAAATTTCTCCGTCATTTCTGTCCACGCCAGGATTCGAACCCGGATCCCCTCACTCCGGAATAAGTCACTCTACCGATTGAGCTACGCGGACGTTTGTTCTGACTACTATCTGCCTTTATGTCGTGTGCGTCCTGCTGGCAGGTACGTCACAATCTCTATTTTTAACATCATATTTATGTTCTTTTAATCTAGCTGATATTGAACGAAAAGTGGAGCCTATGTACACTTTTTGATGTTCATTTTCTTCTATGTTGTTAAGAGGGATAATATATACACCATGTGAAACGGCACAGGGTTTCTGTCTTTCAGAAGTAAGGACTTAATGTTGGTTGTGTTTATTCCAATATCAAAATCGTATTTATGACATATCGTTTTCATGGAATAGCACAATTTCGGTACAAAGGGGAGGGAACCAATAAATTTGCTATGTTTTTCTTCATATACAGATGTTAATGTTGTGGTCCTGTTCCTTTTAATCTTGGCTACTATCCTATGTATGGTTTCATCTGGATATCCGTGATTACGGGTGATATTATAAATTGCATCCATTTCTTGCTTACGAAGAGCTGTGGTGGACGAATGAGTAAAAACTCTTCTTATAAGATAAGAAAAGATATCGATGATTCGTTATAGCTGCATGGGTGTGCCGATGCCGAAGGTATTAGCAACGTGTCTGATTCTGGTTTTCTATATATTGAAGAATTAATAGTTGATTTAGATGGGTTTCTAGTAAGCATGATATCTATATCATGCTTACTAGAAACAGATATCATGCTTACTAGAAACCCATCTAAATCAACTATTAATTCTTCAATATATAGAAAACCAGAATCAGACACGATGCCATGGGCATGCGGCACACCCATGGAGCTGTAAGGAATCATCGATATCTTTTCTTATAAGAAGAGCTTTTACTCATTCGTCCACCACAACTCTTTGAAAGCAAGAAATGGATATCTTGCAGTTTTTGCCCCGTTTCCAACTCAGGTCATCGCTCTCTCAACGCAAATCACGCTGCATCATCAGCGCCGGTAATGTGATGTTCACCGTATATTTTTTATCACCGCGGTCCAATACTGCTGGAATGGCACCTGCAAAGTACATCAGTGAATAAGGAACGATACTGCGCAAAGCTCGGAAACCTACGGCAGGCGATCAAGTCAAAACAGCCTGGAAAGTTACCGCAAGGTGTGCTTCTCTTGCATGATAGTGAAACGCTGTATACCTCCAAAGTTACACGCACTAAACGAGCCAAACTGCGATGGGATATCCTGCAGTATCCGCCCTACAATCCGTATATATCGCCCTGCGACTACCACATTTTTGTTCCCCTAAAAAGTACTTGAAGGACGCCGCTCTGCGAAAGACGGCGAAATCAAACAGGTAGTCATGGATTGGCTCGCCTAGCAGACGTCTTCATTCTTCGATTACGCTATCCTTTCACTAGCACCAGGATCGGATGTTTGCCTAAATGCTCATGGCAATTATTTCCTGTTTTAGTTTATCCAGGTAAGTTACTATGTTCATTGCCATTTTCATTTGAACTAACCAATACATAATATTGCCTGGAAGTCCCAATTCATCTGAATGATTTGGGGTAAAGGTGTTTAGGTGAATCAAAAAGTGAGTTACACTAAGTGCCATCTGGAGTGGGGTTGCAGTCAGACCGTCCGTGCTTGGGAGCGAAGTAGACAGTACCTCAGAGATGAGGTGCTTTAGTTCAGTTACAGCGTAAAGCGTGTGCAGCAGGCAGTTTGTTATAGCACATCAACTGGATTCTTACTCCTAACTGGAAGTGCGAGGAACCATTTGAATTTTGCGGGCTAAGCACCTAAATTGCGCTGATATCCATCGTAAAATCTGTGCTGTATACGGAGAAAATGCCGTGTATAGCCTGGCCATTGTAAAGTGGTGCCAACAATTTGAAAACGGTCGCACAAATTTGATGGACGAATATCGCCAAAGCAGACCATCAATACCCAGCACTCAGGAGCATGTAGTCGCCGTTGACGACATAATGCGCGATAATAGGAGTATCAAAATCCAGGAAATTGTCAGTACGTTACACATTTTGTACGGGACTGTGCAATCCATCATTCAAGAGCAGCTGGGATTCCAAACCAATGAGGATGTGAAAACTGCGGTCCTTATCTGGTTGCACCGAACCGGAGGAGACTTTTTCTGTACAGGAATGGAAAAGTTAATCACACGTTCCAATAAATGTTTACAGTCCTTAGGCGACTATGTCGAGAAATGAATGAATTTTGTACTTTTAGCCACCATCCATCCCCTGATCCATACAGCAGAAAACGTTTAAGATATTTATCAATAATGTTACAATCTCTCATTTTCGTTACACTTCCAGAGATATTTTACGATTACGTTTCAGCAACATCAATTTTGGAACATAACTCTTTCTACATTACGGTTACTTTAAAAATAGCATTCACCCATACTACTGTTTTATGGGTTCCATTGTACATAATTGCTACATTGATGTTACATCCCGGCAATATTTAAGATTTTTGATTTGGCAACGGCGTGGATGCGCATGCGCATTTATGCCGTTTCACCGAAGCACTCTCGTGGTCGTATTTCCATGTGCTACTGGGATGTTCTTTGATGGTGATACTGTCGTACTCGAGTTAGTTGATTTAATATTAAATCCTTTTTCTTTTTGTGATTCAAGATCATCTGAAAGTAAGTAATTGTTTTGAGTATTATAATTTTTAAATTCTAAAAGGCATTTTATAAAATCTAAGTACATGGTTGTGTTGTTGTATTAGTATACTATACCAGTATATTTTCTTCTACTTGAAGCTGAGAAATTTCATGTTGGTAGGTATTTAGAGAAATGACGAATTTGATTTTCTTTCTTTTTTCGCTGAAATATAGTCTACTCCACATATACAATAAAAATTCGATACTCTCATTTGGGACCGATTTTTATTTCTTTTGTTATCAATATATAAACTCCGCCACTGTTCCCAATTGACAGCGGACTGCGTTGAACCTGTGAAAACGTAAACAACTCGTCAAACGACTGTTGTTGATTTTGAAACAGCTGTCGAGTGTAACATTTTTTTATTGTGATTTTACAAAGTTTATTAGAACTATAATGTTCAACGTAGTAAATACGTAACAGTATTATGATGATGTCCCAAATATATTTCAAATACGTAATAGTAATTTAACGAAATTACAAAAATCTTTCAAATGCGTAGCAGTAATGTAACGAATGTACAAATATCTTTCAAATACGTAACAGTAATGTACGACGTTACAAATATCTTTCAAATACGTAACAGTAGTATAACGAAGTTACGAATATCTTTCAAATACGTAACAGTAACATGAAATTGGTATTTTGAAGTTACAAAGACCTTTCACTGTAAGGTATCGGTAATGTTTCAAAGTTATGTAACGATTAAGGACATTTTGACGTAACCGTAAGGTTTCTGAAACATTACTGTTACATTGCGCAACGTATCTGAAAAGTCTCAATGTTTCAGTGCTACGTACTTGTAACATATCCGAAATATTCTACGCTGTGTGGGGAGTATATCTCTTTATGTGTTTTTGTTTATTCAGCAGTGTAACTAACTTTTTGATCCGCCCTCTTATAAAGAAAGCTAATATTTTCAGCAAGAAAACGTTTCACTCGAATCAGAGGAGCATGATGCGTATAATCTCTTAGGGTGATTCTTCACCTTTGATTTAAGAGGGATGGTTACTTTTCGAGTGGGGCAGGATTCCCGTTTGAGTTCCAATCATTCATAATTTTGATCAAGAACGATGCAAGAATGACAGTTGTTGCGCTCAGAAACCCATTATCATAGCTAAACTACCATGCTTTCCTCTTTTTTACGAAACGCATTTTTTTCATTAAGCACTTTTTCCCTGCTAAAAGTTTACCGTTCTTCATATATAATATAGATGATTGCGATCCATTTGCAATGCGATATCCCGCGGAAAAAAGGAAGGAGTGATTGGATCTGCATCGTTACTGCAGTGTCCTTGTCATCCGGCAAAGGGTAACAATGGGAGGTTGATTAAAACTGGAGAAGTGAGAAAGTGACAGTTCTGTTTGCGAAGAGCGAGCTTGGGGACTATCCCCCTAGAGTCACGTGCTCAGACTTTAAACCACGCTTCGCTATTCCCTTTTGTTGCAGGAGAGAGAAGTGGTGGAGGGTGATTGCTACGAGGGGAGGCTGATGAACCTCAGGGATAACTTACCCTCTGTTCCTCAACTAACTTGTTGACTTTGTGTGGAGGGTCAGTTCCGTAACAGAAGCAATCTCTCTGAGGACTGTCTTGACGTTGGTAATGTTGGCCTCCTCGTTAGAAAAACGCTGGTTCGCAAACTAAAGATCAGGCTGCTTCACCCATTCCACTAGGAATCAATGCCCTAACGAAGCAAGGGTTACGTACAACAGAAGATAAGGCACAAAAAAAAAAAAGTTGAAATGTCTTTTATCACAAAGCCAGTTTTCATGAATTAATGGCTCCCACCAACGTTCACAAGCAGGGGACGGTTGCAACGATCAAACCCAGCGGAAATTTCAGGCTGTGGCTCCCTATGAATACAGACGTCCTACGAACACCTCATAAATTCCCTCATGGAAAAATTCTGTTAGATCCCGGATGTAAAATAACTTTTTAAATATGCAATGCAAAGCGAATTCTGTCATGAACAAATTTTAACAATTTGACAGCGAAATCTTTTTTAAAAATGCTTTCATGACTGAGTGCAGCATCAAAACCAGGATAAAAGCAGGGTGTTGTACCTGACAGTTATTTTCCTTTCAAAAATTTGGTTTTGTTTTTAAAAAAATGTATCGGGAGTTTCTTGAACAGAAGCGTAACCAGGACCGTAGCTGCTGGGAGGGTAGGGAGGGCAGCTGCCCTCACAGGATGGTCATATTAGTATTTGTTTTTGATTTTAAATCAAAACAAAAGTTATACACTTCAGTTTCTTCTTTTGTAAATACGTACTTTAGTTAGCCGCATACACTAACTATTACGCGCAGCTAACCAATATACAGAATTTACGCTATGAGTTGTGGACAAGCTCATGTAGATGCATGGAATTGGTTGAAACAGTAGTGGAGGTATGCAAAAGAATATGTGCAGATATGCCTAGCCTTAGAGACCTTTCCGAATACGTCGTAGGGATGTGGGATGTAGTTATTTGTGCTCTGTCGCCGAAAGTTCCTCTGAGCGTTTATCCTTTAACGGAAGTTTTCCAAGTCTTACTCTGAAAGCGTTATATTATTTTTACTATCTAATACTCATTCGTTATGTGCTGGTTTGCTTTCATTCTTCATTTCTTCACGTGTTGTATTGCCAGTGTTCACATAACTTTTACGTTTCACTTGATATTTAAAACGAGTTTAAGACATTTGGGCATCCGGACATTTGGGCACAAATCTTTAGGGGCCGTACAAAAATTGCCGTTTCTTGGCCCTCTGAGGGGAATTGAATTGAAAAAACGTTCCCAGTAAGACAAACGGCAATTACAATTGAATTTAAAAAAAATTACAATACACAAATTTTGGAGATGACAATCCGTTTTTTTCTTGGTGTAAATATGACAAGGATAATATCCGAAAATTTGAAAATTTCGTCGTCTTGGATTACATAGCACATAATTATGAATATGGATTACATCATATTCATGATTACATAGCACCAAGGGCGCCCATAGGGGGAAGGGCTCTAGCCACGTCGTTGGTATATCCAAATTGTTGATAAATTTAAAACACTAAAATAGACGAAACCTTTTTTGCTTTAAGCATTTTTAAAAATATTAAGATATTAATAATTGATTGCATCAGATATTTTTGTTGTATTTTAGTATCTTGCACATTTACTAAAATGCTTGACAGCCTTGAAGGAGGTAAGGATTTCTTAACCCCCCTAAAGGTATTCACATGGGCGCCACTACATAGCACATTTCTAAGGTTTCAACAAAACAAAGCAATTACACCAGAACTCATACTATGTTCGGAAAAGGACGACAAGGAGGGATTTTTCATAACACCTAACTTTTAACTAAATATTTACATAACATGTCAAGTTATTAATATTTCTATTTTACTTAATTAGGCACTAAAATTACTATGCCTCATTAGTAGGCCCTTTTAAAAGCCTTTATTTCTACCGATGCCATATTCATAACGTTTACGTATCAACTCAAGGTAATAATATTGCACTTTAACTTAAGCACTAAATATTAATTTATAGGCCCTAGGCCTAGGCCTTTTTAACAGTTTTTGTTCTACCGTTGTCACATTCATAACAATTACCTATCAACTCAAGTTAATAATATTCCGCTTTTACTTAAGCACTAAATATTAATTAATAGGTCCTAGGCCTAGGCCTTTTTAACAGTTTTTGTTCTGTCGATGTCACATTCATAACAATTACGTATCAACTCAAGTTAATAATACTCTGCCTTTACTCTTCAACTAAAAATTTTATCACAGGGCCTAGGCCTTTTTAACAGCTTTTGTTCTATCGATGTCACATTCATAACAATTACGTATCAACTCAAGTTAATAATATTCCGCTTTTACTTAAGCACTAAATATTAATTAATAAGACCTAGGCCTACGCCTTTTTGACAATTTTTATTCAGTCGACTTTATATTCCTAACGTCTACGTATCAACTCCTATTAATAGCATTGCGCTTTTAATTTGGCACTAAATATTAATTCATAGACACTAGACTTAGGTCGTTTTAACAGTTTTTATTCTACCAATTTCATATTCACAATATTTTCACAACAAATCAAGTTAACAATATTGCACTTTTACTTAGGCACGAAATAATAATTCATAGGCTCTAGGCCTAGGCATTTTACACAGTTTTTATTCTACCAATGTCATATTCACTACGTTTACACATCAAATCAAGTTAATAATATTGCGCTTTTACTTAGGCACGGAATATTAATTCATAGGTCCTAGGCCTACGGCCTATGAATTAATATTTAGTGCCAAACTAAACGTCCAATATTATTAACTTGATTTCATGTATAAAAGTTATTAATATGAAGTCGACAGATTAAAAACTATTTACAAGGCCTAGCCTTAGGGCCTACGAATGAATATTTCGTGCCTAAGTAAAAGCGGAATATTATTAACTTGAGTTGATACGTAATAGTTATGAATGTGATATGGTTAGAATAAAAACTGCAAAAAGGCCTAGGGCCTGTGAAATAATATTTAGTGCTTAAGTAAAAACATAATATTATTAACTTCACTTGACACGTAATAGTTGTGAATATGACATTAGTTCAATAAAAACTATTAAAAAGGCCTAGGCCTAGGGCCTGTGAAATAATGTTTAGTGCTTAAATAAAAGCGCAATATTATTACCTTGAGTTGATACGTAAACTTTATGAATATGGCATCGGTAGAAAAAAAAAGACCATCAAAAGGGCCTACGAATGAGGCATAGTAATTTAGTGCTTAATTAAGTAAAAGAGAAATATTAATAACTTCACATGTTATGTAAATATTTAGTGCCTAAGTTAAAGAGCAGCGTTACAAAAAAATCCGTCCTTGTCGTCCTTTTCCAAACATAGTATGAGTTTTAGTGTAATTGCTTTGTTTCGTTCAAACCGAAGAATGTGCTATGTAATATTTTTTTGTATTCACGAATATACTTTTGTTTCCCCAAATTCCAGTATAATTGTCACTTGTCTTACGATGAACATTTTCTCAATCAAACTCTTTCTATAGGGCAAAAAAACGGCAATGGTTATACGGCCCCTTAAACACTTGTGCCCAAATGTCAGGTGCACAAATGTCCGGTGCCCAGATGTCTGCCCCGTCTTTCAGACTGAAAATCGTAAATATGTCTTAATTTCTTAATGATAATGAGATATGGGTGAAAAAAATTTGTGCACACCACTTCCTCAAGTAGGGAGAAGTATAGGAACACTATATTTTTTACGCAGCGCAATTTCATTGCTCCAAAAGGGAATGTGCCAAAATGTCCGGGTGCCCAAATGTCCGGTTCCCAAATGTCCGGTTCCCAAATGTCCGGTTTCCAAATGTCCGGGTGCCCAAATGTTCGGTGCCCAAAGGTCCGGTGCCCAAATGTTCGAACCCCATTTAAAACCGTTGGTTCTTGAGTATTCCCCAATTTTTTTTTTGATTTTGAGTAAAATTATACGTATCGAAAACAGGAAGTGAGATTACAGAGAGAGAAATTTTTTAACGGCCCTAATACTTTCCTATAAATAATAAAGGTACGAGAGAGTAAGAACTGCTTACTATATTTGATTGCAAGTAAGAAACTTTTGAACTTGAAGGGGCGTAAATTCAAGGCTCGTCCTCCTAGATAAGTAAGGTCTGCTACGTTCCTGGGCGTAACTGGGCATTTCTGCGCGCTGCGCAAGCATAAAATATAGCGCGCCCATCTGTATTTCTCTCTTATATTAAACAGTTCTCTCTCTCTCTCTCTCTCTCTCTCAAATCAAAATTGACATCATATCCATAAATTTTGCAACTGCTTATGAAGGAGTTCATACCTTGGGTATCACATCAAACGAACCGAGTGCAACTGGCAGCCGAGGTAATTATCGAATACCTCCCAGAGAATCTTCAACAATGTGAGCGTCATCCTTGTCTTGCGACGTACCCGACTAAAGAGAAACAGCAAGCTCCACTGTTCTCAAAAAACGACGTAGTTTTTCCTTAGTTGAACGGACAACCGCACCTTCATTTCTGAATGTAAACTACTAACACAGACCGAATATTCTGAAGAAGAAATCTGAATCTTTAGAAATCCAAATTTTGAGCTCTCAGGGCTATCGAAACCGGCGAAACATATTTCTAGTAAATTCTGTAAAGGCAAAAATGTCAAAGTATGGTGCTTAAAAAACTGTACCAGAAAATGCTGCAAAGTTTCAATTCCACTTTTAATCAGAATGCAAGCAGTGATTTTTGCGGATTTTCTGAAGCTACGCCCGGGGCCCTCCGAATTATCCGCCCTAGTTACGCCTCTGCACTTAAATACATCACTTCTAACTAAATCATCAGAAAAAATCATACTGAAAGTTGAAATTGTGCGTAAAAATTTTCCTAAGTGCTTAATTTTTATGTTTATTTGGTCATTGATTGTCCACTGGGCAGTGGTATTGGTATCTTCCCTTCGAACAGATGCAGATTTTAAGTATAACCATTATTTTGACCTACGGACCAGTACCGATGAACAGGGCCGTCCGTAGCTAGCAATGGGCTAGATGAGGCTCAGCCCCCCCTTTCCCCGCGCAAGACAAGCAAGCCGCACACCTGGAAAATACACGTTATTTTTAATTCTTTGAAGTTTTATTTTCGCCTGTTTATGAAAACGACTTTTTATTTCATTACAAGCATAAATGCTTTCACTTATTTTGTCGTGCATTGCATTTTTTATAAACAAGAAAAATGGAAGTGCTACAGCACAAGTGATGAATAACTACAGGAAAATTACTTTTAAAGCTGTATCAGTATAAGCAGCTGCGCCTATGATTTTCTGCCGCATGGTGTCATGGAATGTTTGAGTTTTGTATACCAGGGAAGCGAAGAATGCTGGGTTTTTATTTGCTTTTTCGGAAGAAGTAAAATTTTAAATAACATTACAAAAAAAAAAAAAAAAGAAAGAAAGATATAGTTACGGAAGTGGTTCGTCACTTGATAAATGACTACGAGACTGTGACGTATATTCTAAATTAACTTTCCTTTTTAGTTTCTTTCCCTATGTAAATTTTGAGTTTGTTCTCAGTTACACTTCACACTTAACGTAATATCTTCTCTCTCAAGCGAATACTGTTGGCAACACAATTGAGGTAGAATGAACGTGACGTATGCCTGTTACGAGATAAGAACTAGAGATATAAACTACGAGAAAACAGTTGCTAATGGGGAATGTGAAGTGTGGAGTGTTTAATGTGGGTTGTTGATTTGTGTGAGAGAAGTGGTATGTGATTTCTATGCTATTCTGAAGTGCTATGATGTATTAATGAAATCATCTGGAATAAAGCCAATTTCCGTAAGTTTGACTTCTGCTTTAAGTGTTTCGTCTGGCCGTTAAGGTTTAATTTAGGAACTCTTTCATCGTATGGTGTTGGTTTTAAAATAACGTAGAAGTACGAAAAGACATTTACGTTGTAAGATCCTAAGCTGCTGTCTGAAAGCTTCGAGGTAGTTCGTTGCCTACAAAGTAGTTCTATCGTGGGAGCATTTTAATTAAATGTATCCTTCTACATGTTGGAAAATACTGCTAAAGAGAAATCCTTTGAGCGTGCGCGAGAGAGAAAGAGCTTTCAACATCTTATTGATTGGTTTTCGTCCAGTAGGAGTGGTTTTACGATGCATGTGCTGGAGAAAAGACGTTTTTTTTGGCTGGAATCTGGTGCTCTTTGTTTTTGAGAGGGAATGTGGCTATGGCTGTTGACCACGGTAAGAAGTGGCTACCACCGAGTACCAGCGAAGGAGAATACACGATCAAAGATGGAGAAAAAAGTGAACCGAAGAAGAAGAGTAGAAAAAGTTAAAATATGACATTAGTAAATTACCGATGCCATTTCGTGGATCCACGGAAAAGAGACCAGAACCGTGAAATTAAAAAATAAATGAATAAATAAATCACGCTAATTATTTTGACTCCAGCGATAAGGAACGTGTAGCTCAACCGCCATCAAGCAAATTCAAAGAATGTAACTTATATTTCAGTAGAGTTCTGTTTTCTTTCTCCCTCTTTTTATTTCATATTTTGCATTTCATCTAATAGTGTTTTTACTTACGTAATTATTTGCGAATGAAGTAAATTAACAAAATGCGATTAAAAAGACAAAGCGAAGTTGGCGTCTGTCTTCTTAGAAAAGTGAAGTTCGTAGTTGAACACTGAGCCCCCAGGTGCCCTTCAGCCTCCTCCCTTCCCACCTGGCTGTAGGCCTAGCTACAGCTTTGCTCGTAAATCGTTTTCTATAAAGATGAATTTATTGAGACACGAATTTTGGGTTATCTGTGCGGAAAAATCGCTTTGTGCTCTGTGTCTGCATGTTGGCAAGGGGTGGGAAGGATGAGCCATCGCAATGAGTCCTTGGCATTACAAAAGAAGGGTAGGGCATACCCTGGTCCCTTGGCTCCAAGTCCAACAACTTTCATCTAACGGTAGTTAACTTTAACTAAATAAATTTGTAACAGCATGCTTTTTCCTCGGTCGTTTTTCTAACATAATAATTGCAGAGAATTTTCCTATGTTGTTTCGAAACAAAGCCCAAATTCAGGGATGTTACTAGACCATTCCAAGCCCAGATTCATCCTAGTGGCGAAGCTAGCAGTTCAGAACCGAGGAGGTAAAGGGGGGCACAAAGACAGCCCCCTGTAGCTTACTCGAAATGTCTGAAATCGATCTGGACAGGTATGTATACAGGATTTCTGTTTGGGAGTGGTCCAAAAAAATTGCACGTGCGTGTGTGCGTGCGTGCGCGCAGTATACTGTTTTTCTAATTCCAAGAATATATCGAGAGAAAAAGAGCCATTTCTTCACGCCTTTAAAGAGTTGTTCAAAATTTTACAAAATGATTTCTTGCGCGATGGTTCCTTGGACACTGAAATAGGTAATCCCTCACCAAAAAGTCTCGCCTCCGAATTCCCTATCTCCCCATAGGCATCCTAGGAAGAAGTCTCCCTCTTCCTGGATGTCTTCTCTTGTCATAAAATGTAGAACAAATAAGAAAATTCTATGAAGAAGTCTCCCTCTTCTTGGATGTCTCCTGTTTCCATAAAATGTAGAACAAGTAACCAGAAGATTCTATGAAGAAGTCTTCCTCTTCCTGGATGTCTTCTCTTGTCATAAAATGTAGAACAAGTAACCAGAAGATTCTATGAAGAAGTCTTCCTCTTCCTGGATGTCTTCTCTTGTCATAAAATGTAGAACAAGTAACCAGAAGATTCTATGAAGAAGTCCCCCTCTTCCTGGATGTGTCATCTTGTCATAAAATGTAGAACAAGTAACCAGAAGATTCTATGAAGAAGTCTCCTTCTTCAGGATGTCTTCTCTTGTCATAAAATGTAGAACAAGTAACCAGAAGATTCTATGAAGAAGTCTCCCTCTTCCTGGATGTATCATCTTGTCATAAAATGTAGAACAAGTAACCAGAAGATTCTATGAAGAAGTCTCCCTCTTCCTGGATGTATCATCTTGTCATAAAATGTAGAACAAGTAACCAGAAGATTCTATGAAGTAGTCTCCCTCTTCCTGGATGTCTTCTTTTGTCATAAAATATAGAACAAATAAGAAGATTCTATGAAGAAGTCTCCCTCTTCCAGGATGTCTCCTCTTGTCATAAAATGTAGAACAAGTAACCAGAAGATTTTATAAAGAAGTCTCCCTCTTCCTGGATGTCTTCTCTTGTCATAAAATGTAGAACAAGTAACCAGAAGATTCTATGAAGAAGTCTCCCTCTTCCTGGATGTCTCCTTTCGTCACAAAGTGTAAAACAAGTAACCAGAAGATTCTATGAAGAAGTCTCCCTCTTCCTGAATTTCTTCTCTTGTCATAAAATGTAGAACATGAAACCAGAAATGCACCGCTGATTGATCAGACAACTCATTAACTCGAATATAGCGCAAGTTGGGCTACTGAAAACACACTTACACATTAAAAAAACGACACCAATACAAAACCACGGTGATATTTTAAAAAATAACAGTTGAAGAACGTTTTTTAGCATAACCTAGTTAAAACGCTGACCTTTTAGACAACGTCTTCGTACCAGAACCTAGCCCTATCAGTGAAGACCTTTACATCAAACCAGAAATATTCACACCAATTTAATAATTTGCAAAAGCTCATGTTTAAATGCATTGCGTTTGCTATTATTCAAGAGATTTTTTTTATTTTTGATTGGAGGTTTAACGACCACCGTGAGCAACTCAATGGGCTATAAGTAGTCGTCCGTCACTAATTTAGAGCCACTGGTTCCAGGGAAGAGAGAGAGAGCCAGTTCCATAAGACAAACATAACATCCATGCCTTCCTGGGATTCGAACCCGGACCCCTTTCGTACGAATGATCAGAAGTCATCGCTTAGACCACTGCGCCCCCAGGGCGGCTTCAAGAGTAATGTTTGTGCTTTTTCAAAATGCTATCTACCTATAAGATGCGTATTTAAACATTTCTGGGGCAGTCCGGACAGGCAGCTAGAAACCTCCACTTGGATACGCGCCTGGATCTGGCGTACCGTAGGACTATACATGGGATGCACGTCCACGTTGATTTCTCATACTCAGTGGCTTTTTAGGAATATACACGGTTATATCAGAATGATATGACCACCTACCTAATAATGGGAATAACCACTCTTGGTCAGGATGATAGCGGCGAGACAGCGTGGCATGGATGCAATGAGTCCCTAGAAAGTTGCCCGAGGCACACGTGCCCATTTGGACTGCAGCAGAGCACGGAGGTCTCGGAGAGGACGTGGCTGTGGGTCGGCACGTCGAATCCGTCAATACAAATAGTAGTGCTCTATGGGATTGAAGTCGAGCGATTTCCCCGGCCGAG
This sequence comes from Macrothele yani, assembly GCA_039090855.1. Lineage (NCBI taxonomy): Eukaryota > Metazoa > Arthropoda > Arachnida > Araneae > Macrothelidae > Macrothele > Macrothele yani. The sequence goes on from CM077001.1 coordinate 28,309,789, forward strand.
GGAGAACGGAGACATCGCTGTTGTGTTCCTGGAACCAGTCATCTACTTCCTTGGCAACATAGCAAGGCGCATTGTCCTATTGGTAGACACCATCACCACCAGGATAAACGTCCAAAATGAAGGGATGCATGTGGTCAGTGAGGATGGACAGCTAGTCATTGGCGTTTAGGGACCCATCCAGTGGTACCAGCTTTCCCACGTCATACCAGGAAAACATCCCCCAGACATGCACACTGCCACCACTGCCATGCAGTTCACCGACAAGTGTGTCCGGGTGTTGTTTATCGTGTGTCTAACGCCGTATCCACCGCCGTTCGTCACTTATGTTGAGTACAAACCTCAATTCGTGGGAGAAGACAACCTCTTCCCAGTCTTCCACTGTCCAATGACGGTAGTTCCATGCGAGCTGCAGGCATCGTTGCCGATGGACCTGAATTAACATGGGCGCCTTGAGGCAGCGTTGACTCCGGAGAACCATGCATAACAGGGTTCGGTCGACTGTTATCGGGGACATGTATCTGGGTGTTCCAACTTTCATTTGAGTCGTCAGTTGCTACACTGTTGCGCACCTATTGCCCCTTACCAACCGACGGAGGCGACGTTCTTCTCCAGGGTACATGGCTTTTTGGGGCTCCACAGGTAAGACGTCGGGAGGTACTCGGTGTGCTAGTTTTCCATTCTTGGTATACACTTACTACAGCACCTCGCGAACAGCCCAAGGAGTTTGCTGTTTGTGCGATGTTTCCACCCTTGGCGCGGCAGCCTGTGATCATTCTTTTTCGAACGCCAGTCAAATCACCATCTCTACCCATTGAGCTCACGTAACGCGCTATGGCTCATCTGTCCTGGCCGGCCACTTACATCTCCATGTGGTCGACCTTGTCCCGTGTACTCTGCGACGCGCGTTGGCGGGTACACTGTGATTCTGGGGGTTGTCATATTATTCAGATACGACTGTGGATTATCAGCCCCATAAAAATTCCAGCACTCTGATTCACTTTCAGCACATGCCAATTTTTTAACTGTTAAGCTAGAATGGCAACATCGTGTGCAGCACAGAAAATCGTAAAGCCGAAAATTTTCTGTAGACATTTCTCGAATTTATTTCCCCCGCCCTTTTTTTTTTTTTTTTTTGGATTAACAAAAGCAGGATTGCTGCTGGGTTACCTACAGATAATTATAGACCCTTTAAATGCTTTCCTTACAACTATTCCTGGTGAGGATTTACGACGTGAATGCAATGGATATGTACAAAAAACGGTAAGGAACTCTAAACTGTGGAAGTCGAAAATCCAACTTACTCCAGATACCCAAGTGCAGCTTGGGTATCTCTCTCGCACTTTTTTGTTCAAGAGTCTAGGAGGTTATTTTCGTCATCGAGTGGGAGCGTCTGAACAACTCGAAAATTGTGAAATGCTTACAACATGCTCCCAGAAAACGATTTTCATCAACTATGTGTTTGGAAATAAAGTGAAACCTTGGTTATACGCTTTTGTAAGGGGATGGCCTCAAAATACGTATAAATGCAAAAAACTTGTAAACAAAATTTAAATACTGTACTATTGCAAAATTTAAGCTTTTATAAGCTATGAGATGTTCCTTAATAATGTTTTATTTAAAGTTAAATTTTGGTGCGAAAGGGGAAAAAAAGCAAATTACAATATACGTACTTATCGATTGCAAAATTCAGAAAGTCTATGAAAATCAAATTTCTCTTTTGACGACTCTGTGCGTCTATAAAAATTAGATTCTGAGCTAAGTGAAATCACCACATCTAAGACTTTTTAGTCCAGTGCTTCAGAATGGAACTCATGAATCAATAGCTTTTTTTCTGCGGATCCAGAGTGCATCCATTTGAAATCAGAATGTTGAATATTAAGTTAAAACTCTATTCCACTACGCCGCGAAATAGCAGAGCCAAAGATTTACGTCCCAGAGATTTATAAATTTTTAAATAACGCATATGTGTGAGTCATGAAATGCAAAATTTCATCCAAACCGAAAAAAACCCTTGATCCAAACCACCTTTTCATCCAAACCTGAAGTAAACAACATTCACTTCTCTGATGGGATCAAGATTCAACTTTGGCTGCACCAAGAAGGAGCACAGCAACGCTGTCTCAATTCTCTCGAAGTAAACAACATACCCTTCTCTGATGGGATCAAGGTTCAACTTTGGCTGCACCAAGAGGATACACAGCAACGCTGTCTCAGTTCTCTCAAAATTGTAACGTATCGGATTATGTATAAAAGAATAAAAGAACCGTGTATTTTTGATAATCTAAAATTCAAATTTGAACTCCACGATTTTTATCAGTTGCGAGTTGTAATCTCGTGAGTCAGGTTGAACAACGGCTAGTAGTTTTATGGCAAGACGACGAGATCGAAGTTTGAACGAGGCATAGTAGTGGGAGCTAGACGGATGGAACATTCAATTCCCGAAGTTGTGCGAACATTCAACATTCCTGGATTCACGGTGTCATGTGTGTACCGAGAATACCTCATGGAAGGCATTACCACCCACCGTGGAAGCCGACCTCGGGTGCTGAATGACCGTGGCCGCCCCGGTGGCGCAGTGGTCTAAGCGATGGCCTCTTACGTCCCAGAGATTAGATTCGTCTGAAAGGGGTCCGGGTCCGAATCCCGGTGAGGCATGGATGTTGTGTTTGTCTTACGGCACTGGCTCTTTCCCTTCCCTGGAACCAGTGACCCTGAATTAGGGACGGGCGACTGCTTATAGCCCATTGAGTTGCTCACGGTGGTCGTTAAACCTCCAATCAAAAAAAAAAAATGACCGTGACCAGCGGCGTCGGACCAGGATTGTCCATGGTAACAGACAAGCCACACTGACTCAAATAACATCTAAAATCAATGCAGGACCTACCAGAGGCATATCCAGCAGGTCCGTGCAGCGTAATTTAGTACCCATGGGGTATGGGAGCAGAAAATACACCAAAGTGCCTTTGTTAACGCCACGGCATCGAACACAGTGCCTCACCTGGGCTCGTGAACACGGTAATTGGACCCTGGAAGACTGGCAACATGTGACATTGTCCGATGAGTCACGCTATCAGTTGTTATGAGCTGATGGTAGGGTTCGGGTGTGGCGCAAACCCCATGAGGTCATGGACCCAAGCTATCAATAAGTCACTGTGCAAGCTGGTTGTGGATCCATACATGTGTGGGGTGGCACGGTTGGGTCTCTGGTTCTCGTAAGCACGTCATAAACCGGCAGTTCCTGTGCTGCTTTGCTGGATGACTATTTGCAGCCCTTCACGGACTTCATGTACCCTAACAACGGTGGGATTTCCCAGGCGGATAATGCATCATGTCTTTAGGCCCAAGTTGTCCAAAGTTGGTTCGAGGAGCATTGTGGACCGTTCCGATGGATGGTGTGGCCACCACGTTCGCCCGAGACGAACCCAATAGAACATTTATACGACGTAGTGGATAGGTCCATTAGCACCGAAGATCCTGCACCTACAAATACCAGGGAACTGTGCGCGGCTGTTCAGACGGCATGGCTCAACATCTCTTCAAAAAACCTTCCGGCCACTTGTGGAATCGATGCCACGTCGAGTTGCTGCATTCCGCCGAGCTAGAGGAGGTCCTACAAGATACTAGGTACGTATCCCATGACATTTGGTACTTCAGTGTATAACCGAGTTAAAAGGCGATACAAAGTACTGTAAAATATCGGGACTAATTCTAATTACGTATAAAACTGAAAAACGTGTAACTGTAAAACGTATAACCGATTTTGTATTACGTATAAAATTGAAAAACGTGTAATTGTAAAACATATAACCGAGGTTCACTGCACTTCTTACTGTGTGTTTTTGTTTTCAAGGCACACGTTTTTTTTTCGTAAATTTTGATATAAAGAATTGAGACACGTGACCAAAAATCACTGCTGCTTCGCAGGTTTCTGTTGTACTCGCGCAATAAGCTGTCGCTCACCCTCGGCTTGTCAAAACACGTTACTTGCGCTGCGATTTATTGACAATACAATCGCATTCTAAATGTGCTTTGATCACGCCTTGGAGGGAGACGACCATGGATTTTGATAATACGCTCGACTTTTTCCAATTTTTGTTCCCCAGAAATTAAATTCATTTCTGCAAAAGAGATATGACAGACTAAACATTTCACAGCACAGTCATGGAGCCCGAAGGCTCACTATGTTTGGTGAAGCATAACATTACTTGCGCCATGTAGAAACAAAAGTAACAAAGACGATACTGATCACGCTATTTCTCTTTCGCACCGAAATCGACTAACAGGTTGATTCTTGTGTCCTTTTCTCCCATCTAGGAGGATTTATCTGCTTTCCCATTGCTCTCCAAGAAAATACCCTAGCAAGGGATACCCATTCCGATCTTCGTAAGCAGAAAAAAAAAAGGAAAAGTGAGGGAAAAAAGAAACGAAAGACACCACGAGTGGTGAATGCCATATCAAAAAAGACAAAAGATACAAAAAAGAGGGGGACGTCCTAATCACATTGCCATACAAGCATCCCATAGCACTGCATCCTTTTTTGCAGAGGGATCAACTAAAGCATGAAGATTCCCCTATTCTCACGGCCCCATCCATGAGGAAAGCCAAGTCGATTCTTCCTCCTCCTCTCTTGAAGCATTAGGCAGTCCGCAGTCAGCTCCATTCTGCCGGAAGATATTGCCTGTTGATCCCTGGATTCATTCTCTTTCCAACCGTCTCTTATTTTCCCCTGGCATTTTTCCTTATTTTCTCACACGATGGATTCTTCTATTTCTGAACTGGGCAAACAACACTTAGTGAAGTCAGAACTCGTACGACGCTGGACACTAATCCTTTCAATACTCCGATGGAATACTATTAGGGTCAATGCAGCTGCCTTAACCAGAAACTTCCAAAGCACTTGTTTTACAAAAATTTTTTGAGCTACCCGGAAATAAAAACAAAGACACTATCGTTTTGGAACAAAAGTTCAGATTTTCTTTGTACCGATTTTATTTCCAGAAAAGAAAAAGAGAAAGACTTTGAAGCATACGAAAAATCGTAATCTTTGGCTTTCATAAAAGGGAAAAAAAGAAAACCAAAGCAATTCTGCGAGATGCTCTCTTGCTAATGAATGCTGTCATGCAAGAAGTACCTGAAAAGTTTTAAGACTAAATCCACAACGAAATCGAATTTCGGGGAAAACATTTATTTCCATGAAATCTTTAAAACAAACTCTTCCAAGCTCGATACATCTCTTTACACGGGCGTGAAGCTTCGGCATAGCTCCGTGGAAATGAACTTGTGAACCCTTTTTTTAACTCCCTCCTCAAGGTCTTTGCATATCAGAAACGCTGTGAAATTGGATCCTGTTCTAGTGGGATTTCGTTTTACAAAATATAAAATAATCAACAGTTGCTAAATCCGGGTGATACGGGGGACAGTGAGGCATTATAACCAGGGCTTCAGCAAGCAATTGTGACGTATAGTCTATTTAACTTTCATTTTAGTTCTTTTTTCTATAAACATTTGAGTTCGTTCTCTTTAGCACCTTTCAACCTTAACGTGATATCTTCTCTCTCACATGAATACCGTTAGCAACACTTGAGTCTGTGAGAGTGACGTATGCTTGTTGTGATAAGAACAAGACGAGAGATATTAATGGCTAAGCAACAGTTTTGTTTGTGGTGTGCGGGTGAAATTCACTGTGATATGTTTTTCAAGTAAAAGTATTCCACTGTATAAAGTTACGTGATTTCGTAAATAGACGACGTAGCGATGTTGTCTAAAGTTACTTTTGAAAGTGTATTTATATTAACGTATGCATTGCTCAAGGTGGACGTCTAGAGATTTTGCTTCCTATACTTCCAATGGGTAAACGTCTGTACACGTTTTCTTCATAATTAAATGCGTTCCCAAGGATGAAAATTTGAACGTCGATTAAAGTAATTTCATATTATAACTCAGAATACTTAATATTTTCTAAAACATAACCATAATTAAGCAATCGAAAATTTGTTTGTCTCGTGACGTCATCAATGTACAGGGAGCGCCATTTTTTTCTGGTCTCGACACCACCAAAGGAAAAGTTATTGATTTTTAATATAATTATGGTTATATTTTAGAAAATATTAAATACTCCAAGTTTTAATATGATGTTATTTCAATCGATGTTCAAATTTTCGTCCTTGGGAACGCATCAATTGTGAAAAAATGTCTACAGATGTTTGCCCATTGGAAGCATAGGAAGCAAAATCACTAGATGTCCACCTTAAAGTGAAATTGCTGTGCTGGATCAATACAAGAAAAGCTTACGTAAGTGATTCTGTTTCCGTCTATGTTTCGTCTGGCTCTAAAAAGCCTTGTGTGTCGTTAATTTAAAGTGGGCTGTCCGGTGCAATTAGTGCATCACGTTTATATTTAGTTCAACATTTCTTCGACCTGACCCTTTGAACTTAGCACCAATCTCACATAGCGAAAAGTGTTACGTTATACGTTCCTTATCTGGAAAGAGGCGGGGGGGGGGACCTCCCCGATTGCGCAGTGGTCTAAGCGATGGCTTCTGATCATTTGTCCGAAAAGGGTTCGGGTTCGAATCCTGGTGGGGCATGGATGTTGTGTTTGTCTTACGGCACTGGCTCTCTTCCTTCCCTGGAACCAGTGACGTTAAATTAGGGACGAGCGACTGCTTATAGGCCATTCAGTTGCTCACGGTGGTCGTTAAACCTCGAATCAAAAAAAAAAAAAAAAAAAAAAAGAGGGGGAGAAAGACTTGGAAATATGGGGCCGCTGATGGCCTAGTGGTCAACGTTCTTGTCTGCCGTGGGGGAACCTCAGGTTCGATTCCGGGCAGGTACGAGCGCTCGAACCCCGAAATATCCTCCGTTCGTCAGATGGGCACGTTAGGCCGCCTGACCACGGGTACTGGTCCCCTGGTAATAAATTAGGGCGTCTTCCTCCCCCTATTTGCCTTGTTTCTTTTCTTTTTTTTTTTTTGATTGGAGGTTTAACGACCACCGTGAGCAACTCAATGGGCTGTAAGCAGTCGCCCGTCCCTGATTTACGTTCACTGATTCCAGGGAAAGGAGAGAGCCCGTACCGTAAGACAAACACAACATCCATGCCTCATCAGTATTCGAACCCGGACCCCTTCATGAACGAATGATCAGAGGCCATTGCTTAGACCACTGCGCCACCGGGGCGGCTTACCTGGTTTCAGTTTCACTTTCTTATCGGGCGCTGTAACCCAAATCTCCTAGCTTCCTATTTCTAACGGTTGTTTCAGACCTGGGGTCAGACACTCCCTTCCTAAAATCCTCTACATATAATCTGATCTGATCAATGGTAGTTCGTGACATGGAATTACGTCTCTTCGAGTTTAAAACTTCCCCACTCAAATAGTAAACAGGTTTCACTTTTTCATATCTCTGTCACAGGTCGTTGAAAAATCGCACCTCCGATTTTTCACATAATTTTACTGAAAATGTTAAAACCAGTTAAATGCCAAGAATCAACGTTGAAAATATCAAATAAAATGTAAAAATAAGATGCTTTCGGAGTACACTGTTAAACATTTTGTGGTAGGTTATACCAAAAATTGGTGCTACACCAGCTGCACCACTTTTTGAAAAAAAGATACACCATTTTGTGGTGCAAACAAAAGCCCACAACATGTCGAAACTTTGCACCACATTACGGTGCAAGGTTTCACCGTGCTGTTGGCTCACGTTTGCACCACTAAATGGTTGGCTACTGTTTGCACCACCAAAGTGGTGCAACTGGTGTAGCATAACCTTTTGGTGCAACCCACCACAAATGTTCTAACAGTGTAGGGATTAGGAAACTTCCGTTCGAGGTGAAATGCTCAGATGCGCTTTCTGTGACAGGGCACAGATGACTAATTAGCTCTTCATTCTTACGGCGTATTCGGAAAGGTCACGGGGTTCGGCATATCTGCACATACCTTTATATGACTCTCTGCCCTGTTTAGGACAATTCCTTTCGTAGATATGTCGTGTTCACACCTCACCGAGTAGGTTATCCTGTTTCTTGGTTAGCTGCGTGGAATTCTTTACGCGGATAATAAACGTTTTATAACAACAGACAAATCTGAGCACATTTTGCGTATGCAGGGTTACACCCACAAATGCACACAAGGTGACATGTAAGAATGTAACTTAAAGTGTCTTAATAAGGAATGTGATCACCTCGTATAAACAGCCAATCCACACAACGGCGGTACACACTCATCACCAGGTTCTTAATGGACTGTGGAGCCAAAAATTTATATTCCTCGATTTTTCCCATCGGCTTTAAGTATGTAACTCAGTTTACATATTTGAGATGTAAGAATGTAACTTAAAGTGTCTTTATAAGGAATGTGATCACCTCGTACAAACAGCCAATTCACACGACGGCGGTACAGACTCATCACCAGGTTCTTAATGGACTGTGGAGCCAAAAAATTATATTCCTCGATTTTTCCCATCGACTTTAAGTATGTAACTCAGTTTACATATTTGAGATGTAAGAATGTAACTTAAAGTGTCTTTGCCGCCCCGGTGGCGCAGTGGTCTAAGGCGTTGGCCTCTGATCATTCGTCCGTAAGGGGTCCGGGTTCGAATCCCGGTCAGGCATGGATGTTGTGTTTGTCTTACGGCACTGGCTCTCTCCCTTCCCTGGAACCAGTGACCCTAAATTAGGGACGGGCGACTGCTTATAGCCCATTTGAGTTGCTCACGGTAGTCGTTAAACCTCCAATCAAAAAAAATAAAAAAATAAAATAAAGTGTCTTTATAAGGAATGTGATCACCTCGTACAAACAGCCAATTCACACAACGGCGGTATACACTCATCACCAGGTTCTTAATGGACTGTGGAGCCAAAAAATTATATTCCTCGATTTTTCTCATCGGCTTTAAGTATGTAACTCAGTTTACATATTTGACAACATTCTGCTCCCTCGTATGCAAATTTCCCTTCGGGAATTTGTTTCTTATCGATATGTCCTCTGAACATCGTAACGAGTTCATTGAACACTTTGGATTATATGGACGCTACTTGTTTCCGGACTTTGATTCTGGACACTAGGGTAGTATAACATATAAACAAGGTCAATCTAATATTTTTTATGCACACACTGCTGTGCATTTCCATTTAATCATAATCGTTTTGACCATTTTACTTTATAAATCCTCTGCAATATTTTTATTGCTAATTTGAACCAACTACACTGTTCTACAAATTTTAAGTTGTTTGAAACGGAGACCAAATGACGTTTTATTATTAAAATTGCTGAACTAAATTTAGAAAGAGACATAAAATTTCTGAGTTAGCTATGCGCGTCAAGATAATTTTATCAATGTATATGTACCCTGAAGTGCCAGAAAAACTGGTACAGACGAGTTTATACAAAATACATAGCAACGTCACCTATACGCGTACTCGGTTGCATCCGGCAGAGCGTATATAAAGCGATAGATATCCTTGCCAACTGTCAGAGCTATTTTCGGCATGAGAATGACAAGTAAGCGATTTTCAACGAGGTGTCATAGTTGGCGCTCGTGAGATGGGCCATTGGATTTTGGAGATATAAACGAAGTTCGGATTTTCACGGACGACCATTGCAAGGGTGTACCGTGACTACAAGCATTCTGGCAAAACCTCCAACCTACGATACCAGTGTGGCCGTAAAAAGAAATTGGGTGAACGTAACCATCGTCAGCTGTCAAGAACCGTTTCACGCGATAGGCGTGCAACACTCTCGCAGGTATAATTGAAATTCAATGCTGCAGCCTAAACAAGCATCAACGTCCAAACTGTGCAACGTACCCTGCTCGATATGGGCTTTGAGAGCCGACGCCCAACTCGAATCCCCTTGATGGGTGCACGACACAAATCTATGCGCCTAGCTTGGGCACGGCAACACCGCCACTAGACACTTGATAACTGGAAACAAGTATCCTGGTCTGACGAGTCCCGTTTCCAACTGTATAGGGCAGATGGAAGGATTCGTGTGTGGCACAAACCCCATGAAGCCATGGATCCCGCCTGTCAACAGGGAACTATACCGGCTGGTGAGTGGTCCGTAAGGGTATGGGGTGTGTTTATCTGGACTTCACTGGGACTTCTGGTACGTCTACAAACGTCTGTGACCGGCCAACGCTATGTGCGCATCCTTTCTGATGAGGTGCTCCCGTTCCTGTCCTGCATTCATGCTGATGGGTTGGGCCTGTTCCAACAGGACAATGCACCACCACACAAGGGTCGGGACGCCGCATGATGGTTAGAGGAGCATTCATCTGTGTTTGGGGTGTTGCTATCCCACCCAAGTCCCCAGATCTGAACGTGATAGAACACATTTGGGAAGCCATGCAACGCGCTATCGAACACAGGAATCCGAGACCTCGGAATACACCCGAATCGTGGAACGCTCTGCAGGAAGTATGGTGTGCATTGCCTACAACATATTTTCAGAAGCTAATGGAGTACCTACCAATTATTAGACTGGTGTACCAGTTTTTTTGGCACTTCAGTGTATACACAAAGGACTTTTTATAAAAACTGAGAATAATATTATTTTTTGAATTGACAAGAGTACGAAGGGGGGGATAACCACGCAGACGACCAACTGAATTAAGTAAATATCTATGGCAAAAGTTATTAGCCGTGGCAGACAGTTTTGGTTTTCTTATTGCGCAGTTATTTAATAAACTTCTGCATTTCGCCATACAGCCATGGGGATGAGTGAGTCAGAGTTAAGAAGTGAGACGCATTGTGCGATAAACTTTTGCTATCGTTTGGTTAAACGACTCCAGAAACAGTTGGTTCAATGAAAAAGCTTACACAGATAAATGTTTGGGTGAGTCAACGGTTTTTAGATGGCACCATGATTTCAAAAACAGAGCGTTTGTCGGCAGAACTCGCTCCTAGGCCTGGTCGACCTGAAAGTGTTGTTACAGAGCGTATTGTTAACACTGTTTACGCAATCCTACAAGAAGATCGACAAATGACATGTGAAGACATAGCGGCGTCAACTAATATTTCAAAAACGTCGGCATTCCGCATTCTTCGTGACAAATTACTGCTGCATCGTGGGTGTTCCAGATGGGTACCTCATCACCTGACGAGAGAGCATTTGTTAGCCAGAGTTCAGGTGTGTCATGAGTGGAAACAAATGATTGCAAAGGATCCAAACTTTCTAAATATTGGTTGTCTGATACTTATGTGGGATATATAAAAGAGAATGTATATCTATCTACACTTTATCGTTGAAGCCTTTCGGAAGCAAGTAGCGCAATGCCCCAATAGCAGACTTAAAACGTCGGAAAAGAGGAGTTATTGCATGCATGAACAACAAACTGGTGAGGGATCCATACATGTGTGGGATGTCTTTACGTGGCACGGTTGGGTCCTCTGGTTCTCGTAAACACGTCATCAACCGGCAGTCGCTGTGTTTCTCTGCTGGATGACCATTTGCAGCCCTTCGTGGACTTCATGTACTTAGAAGACTTGGCTAGATAATAAATGAATAGGTGCAAATGTGATTATTCATGCTAAGAAACGAGAAATCATGTTGGTTGGGCACGCGGTATCGTGGGAGAAAACGCAGCATTATTTGACGAACTGGTACCAAACTCGTGGCAATTCTAAAGAGACGCTATCATTGCAAGCCTCACTGTTGGTAATGGTCTCTAAGGCTTCGCGAATGGCAGTAGATTTAGGGATGGAGTAGGAAGCTAATTTCTTTATATCATCCGACATACGATCAGCGGACTTGAACTTGACTTCTTTGGACAGGGTAGTGGTTACTGTTCCGTCTTTTGGGTCTCTTTTATGTTCGTTGAGTCTCTTCTGAACGAACGCTTGATCATCCCGATGTAGTATCGCTTGGAGCCGCACGGATATTATAGTGGGATAGCATAAATACCTGCCCCATTGTGAAGCGCGCGCTTGTCAATATTTCTCTTAAGCATGGTATATAAAGATGCTGGAGACCTTATACCGACACCGAAGTTAATCCTCCTGAGCGCGTTCTCGAGTTGATTGGAAACACCTGGTATGTAGGGAATAGAGCCCAAGTAGTTTATTTGTGGCACAGAAGGATTAACACTGCTGGATCTGGATTTTTTGATAAAATTGTGCATCTGGTTCAACGTATATCTATCCTTCCTCAGTGGCCAATTCAATTATGTTTTTTAGTTCGCATTATCTAGAATTAACATCGGAGGAGACGGCGATGGCTGTTCTAATTCGAGAACGGAAGAAAGCTGTCTTGTAAAAATCAGGGCAAAATGAACCGCAGAGCATCAGGTTGGAGACGGAGATGGGACTTCTGTGCGAAGGCGGTTGTCGGGTGATTTGTTCAGGGGAAGCAGCTGTTGGGGAGTAATTGTCGATAATGACAGATATCAGTTCCCTCAAAAAGGAGTATAATAATCGGTATGCATCTTGCAGGAGCTTCGGTAACTTGTACGGCAGAAATAGTAACTGTAACACGAGAAACTGTAATCTCGTGTAACAAGTACTATTTCGTACTCGTTACTAGGTAGGTATTCTATTATTTCTGTCCACTCAGTGTATAATGAGCTCGTACCACCAAGTCTAATTTTGTTTTTGCTTGGAGGTTTATCAACCACCGTCAGCAACTCGATGGGTGACAAACAGCCACCCGTCTCTAGTTTAGGGTGAGTGGTTCCAGGAAAGGGTGAGACAGCCGGTGCCGTAAGACAACCACAACATCCATCCCTCACCGGGATTCGAACCCAGACCCATCTCGGACGAATGGTCATAAGCCATCGCTTAGATTACTGCGCCGTCGAGGCGGCCCACCAGGTCTAACGCTAGTCTTCGACTACAGCATTAGAATTGAGGAACTGCAACTTACACGACAATTTTTGGGACATGGACAGTGAAAGGTCTTTTCGGTTGCATGATAACGCACGACCCCGTGTCGCTGTAGCAACTCAGAAAATGTAGCCTCAGTGCGAAGTTCTCTGTCATGGGGCTTACTCTCCAGACTTAACCTCGTCAGATTTTTTTTTCGCTCGATGAATTACTTCTTGGGCTGTAAGCGGTTTGCCAAACTTAAGGATCTTAAAAACTGCATTGAAAACTCCGGTGTTCTTTTATGATGACATTCACCAGCTACTGGATAGATTGGGAGCGCGTGGGGTAGAGCTCATGGGGGCACGTACATCGATGATGACGAAATGCGACCTGTTTGTGCAAGTGCGTCATCTATTTCACTATTAAACGCTGGAAAATTAGACATAGATGGAGTAATTCTCATACAAAATGAACCATTTTAAAGAGATTTAGGTTGTAACGCATAATCGGTCATAAATCTAACGCTGTAAGTAATTGAGATTCGAATCTTCAAAGTAACACTACATATTCATTGAATATACTGCGTAACCCTTTAACGACCATAACGCCCGAAACGCTCGTTCACCCAGTCTACCACAATCATTCGAAAACGCCCGTCTACAGTGAGTAAGATTTCCTACCCTCGCCTCTTCGAATTAACGCATCCCCTACGTGGCTAGCGGAAGTCACCCTCAGTCACCATTGTTGTCGCTAAACAAATACGTAAAACATACGTTGGTATCTCCCGGGGCGTTATTATTTGCACTCATGACGTTGCATGATTTCTCCGGGGGAAAATGTAGTGATCGCCTAAGGAAAACGTCTGACGATCAGTGCATATCAAGACTGTAGAAAGTTTGGTGTAGTGACTGAGCTCTAATCCTTCTTTTGTTTACTTCTAAAGAGGAATGACGAAATTCTGAAAAAAGCAACGGACAGTTTCGGGCGTAATGGGGTTTTGAGAGACACAAGGTTTCAGGACCCCGGTTGTTAAAGGAATCGTATGGTATGAAGGGGGAGGGGGTTTCCCACATAAATATTGCCAACAGAAAAAATGCTCAAGGAAAATAACAAATACCCATTGAAAAACGCCCACATCTCGGAGATAGGAAAAAAAAATGCCACCGCCCCGGTGACGCAGTGGTCTAAACGAGGGCTTCTGATCATTAGTCCTTGATGGGGCCAGGGTTCGAATCCCAGTGCGGCATGGATGTCGTGTTTGTCGTACGGCGCTGGCTCTCTACCTTCCCTGGAACCAGTGTCCCTAAATTAGGGACAGGAGACTGCTTGTAGCCCATTAAGTTGCTCACGATGGTCGTTAAACCTCCAATCAAAACAACTACAACAAAAAATTCTCACATCTGGAAAATAGAAAAATGCGCTAGCAAAGTGTTGGGAAACTACTTGCCACCAGCTGGCAGTGATGGGTCACTGCTGGCTGAAATCTGCCACTCGCGGCCCTGTAGTGGTCCGCTGGTGGCAGCACCATCAGTTGGCGAGCCATTGATGGCCCTGCAGCACCGCCGTGAATTGCGGGCCTCCAAGCAAGTGCCACTAGTGGCCCGTAGCTGGGAACCGATGCAATCCCAACACCAGGTGAAAGCAACGAGACTGCGCATTCGCAGAAGCAACACGTGCTGTGTCTCTCGTGGTACCAGTTAGCTGAAGACAACGCTATAGCCATCGTGTTATTTTAGTGGATGTTTAGGAAAAAAAAGCCGTATGTAGAGAGGCGAATTAATTTCCTAATGAAATGCCACGTCAACGAAGATATCAGATTAAGCCATGAAATACTATATTACCGCCGTGAAATACACCCACTCCATTCCCATGAATAACAAGAAATAATTTGAAACCGCTTGAAACAAGTCCTGGAAAAACATTAAAAAAAACGTTTGTTGGAAAAAAAAAATTATACTCGCACAAATTTTATCAATTATTTGAAAGGAAAAGAAAAAAAAAGCAACGCTATGTGGATATAATGTACTCATCCATGGGTTGAATACACATGACTGGAGGAGTTCGCTTCTAAAAATAACGAGAAGTAAAATAAAATATCTTTCCTCTTTAACACAAATGTAGCTTCAGACAACGGAAAGGAAAGATGCAACGTTAAAAATGTAAAAGACTGTGACATGAACGGGTAAATACATTAATTCAACAATCGCCTTTCAAGACGACAAGGACAGCACAAAATTTTGGAAAGCGCTTTTAAGTTGATACATTCCTTGAAAATGAGCGAAGTTTCCTTAAGGTAAAAAAAAAACTATCGTTACGTAGAAAAAATAAATTTATGAAATACATGAAACTGACATTTATGAAAAGTACCTAGCAATATTGTAAAATTAAAGAGAGAACCTATCGATTACACATTCCGCAGGAAAGAGACTCAACTTCAAGCAACCGCTCGTGCGCTGTAAATCAGTCCCGTAGATAGAGAATTCTCCTCCCACTTCGACAGCACCGTATCGTTTCCACCCAGATCCAGACAAGCGTGTTTCCGGTCTGTTGAGAAAATTTCCCTATCGCGCAGTGCCATAATTCAGAAGTTTCGTGGGGGGTGGTTAGGATTGTAGCTTTGGAAAACTGCGGTTATCCTTAATTTTTTTTTTTTTTTATGGCTACTACTGGGAAATTGGCGGACAAGATTCGGTAAGCCATCAGTTATGTCACGTGATTGCCGGCTGCCACTGCCGAGAAACTAGTGGAGCACATTAGACTAGCCATCATTTATGGCACATGCTTGCAGAGCTGCTGAAGGGCCACTTGTGGCAGCTACTGCCTGTGATGGATAACTGATGGCCCTGTTGTGGCATATGACAACTGATGGTTGTGCCGACTGTTGGCCTGAACTGCCGGCCCATCTGTCGGCCGTCCGGACATTTTATTGATGGTTCGGTAGCGGCAACATGGTGCTGGGCCAGCAAGACGGGTTTTACTGGGATATTTTATTACCTTGTTAAAGACATGAGGTCTTTTTTAATTTATGAAGAAAAATCTTTATTTCAGCACAGCAATTGACAAAATTAGTTAGAATATTTCCCCTGCTCGACCACATAACGCCACCTAGAAATACGATGCACACAACATGTATTAAGCTTTTGGAGCCACATTAGTGGCGCAGTGGTCTCAATGATGGCTTCTGATCATTCGATCGAGCTCGGTCTGGGTTCGAATCCCAGTGAAACATGGATGTTGTGTGTGTCTTACGGCAATGGCGAAACTGCCGTTCATTAGAAAAGTAAATTTTTTTTCATGTTGAATTGTTAACATGGAACAAAGGGCTGTTATTAAATTTAACGCAAAACTTGGTAAAAATGCCTCGAAAACGTAACAAATGATGAAACAAGTTTACTGTGAGTTTTGTTTAAGTAGATCAAATGTTTTCCTGTGGCACAAACGTTTTTTGGGCGGAAGAGAGACGCTAGAAGATGATAAACATACCGAAAGACCAAGTTCATCTAGGACACCTGAGATTATTGAAAAAGTGCGTGATTTCGTGGCAAACAATCGATGTGCGTCACTAAGAATGCTGGAAGAGTCTTTAAACATCAACAAAGAAACGATTGGAACCATCCTGCATGAAGATTTGGGCAAAACAAAAGTCTGTGCTAAATTTGTTCCACACACGTTAACCAATGAACAAAAATTAAGGAGAAGTGCACATTGCAGAGACATCATTTCAGCTGCTGAAAATGATCCAAACTTCTTAAAATCGATTGTTACTGGTGATGAAACACGGTGTTTTCAATATGATCCTAAATCAAAGCGACAAAGTGCTGAATGGAAGTCAAAAACTCACCACAAGCCAAAAAAACAAGAAAAGTTCCATCGAAAATCAAAACAATGCTCATTACATTCTTCAATAGTAAGGGCATTATCCACAAAGAGTTTGTTCCAAGTGGACAAACAATTATTAGTGAGTTTTATTTAAATGTTTTGGTGCGTTTGATGGGCAGAATTCGTCGCATTCGTCCAGAATATCGGGATGAAAACAGTTGGTGTTTGTTGCACGATAATGCACCCAGTCACAGCTCACTTCTTGTTCGTAGATTTTTGGCGAAAAATAACGTCTGTGTGTTGAATCATCCACCATATTCGCCTGATTTAGCACTCTGCGAATTTTCTTTATTCCCAAAACTTAAAATAACGTTAAAAGGGTGTTATTTTGATGATATTTCGACCATACAAACAGCTTCGACGCCTGATTTGGGGGCAACTCCGCAAAGTGAACTGCAACAGGCATTCGAATCATTATTAAATCGCTATAACAAGTGTATTGAAGCCGGGGAGACTTAATTTGAATAAGATACCAAAACAAATTATAATTTCTTGTTTCCATTTCATTTTACAGACCCAGTCTTAAAAATTCTTCGAAACACTGTGTGTTATAGTCTGTTTCCAAAATGGCAGAAGAAGCTGATTGATCGGAGAAACACAACAACCTTAATATGCGTAAATATGAAATAAAGCATTATCAAGAGCCAGTAACGGAAAGCCGTGGCTCTCGGGATAAGTATTATGAAGAGCTTTCGGGACACTGCAAGCCGTGGGTTTATGAATTGGTACTTTCAAAATGCCTTACTAGGTACAGACGTAATTACCCTGGTGTACCCTCGTTTTCATACTGACCTATGCGATGCTTTGTTTATGAGGTGGGAGTCCTTTTGATTTTATCGCGTGTCTAAAGTTCAGCTGGAAAGCTTAGTTAAAGTTGCGTTCTTTGTCATGCGCCACTCACTAAAAAGAATTGCTTTGGGGTTAGTTACTGTTCGTGGATGAGCCATGAACTTGTTCCTTCGAACAAAGAGCCTCTTTTGCCATTTTGGAAAAACACTACAATGTCCTTTTAATGCTAGTTAACGTTACGTAGCTGAGCACGGGAAATGTTTCGCATAGTTTTGTCGATTGTTAAGTTGAAATCAAGATATTGCTTCCTCATTAAATTAAGAAGTAACTCATGCTTCTAATAGACGTAAGAAAACATCAATCAACAGCTGACGTATTTTCTTATTTTCAAGATGTGGGCATTTTTTTCTTGTTTTCAGGAAGAGGACATTTTCCCCGTGGGCATTCTTTCGTACATTCAAAGAGTCAATATGCACTCTGTAGTGCACATTCAGAAGGACATTAGTTTCAGCAATCGCAGAAATTGTGAAATATGTAAACGCCTTGCGTACATTAATGCAAAGATCTGTGAAAAAAAAAATGTCTTTCATGGGAATTACGTTACCTGCCTTCCACGAAGGACTTCTTTCAACTGCATAAAAGCTTAAGAATCAATACCAAAGCTAATTCGGCTTAGTCCAAATTAAAACTCTAAACTGGATCAATTCCTTGAGTGAAACAAGACAGTGTCAAAATCAGAAATCATATCGTGGATGCTCACTTTTATTTCAGCACGTGTGCCTTATCTGGAAACTCAGTAAATTGAATACAAGACATAAAAATCCAGAAGCCAAAAGCATATACCTGAGGGGAAAAATAAATAAATTTTAAACTGAGTCCTTTTGATACTGCATTCTCAGCAAAGGCAAAATTAAGGCTTTTCGATTACGGTATTTGATGTTAAACGGGAACCAATATAAAATTAAAAAAGAAAGACCTCTCTCCTCTTTCTCGATAATTCATATACTGTTGTAGATTTAATTAAACTTGCGAACATTCATTGATTTTGCGCAGAAGGAGCTCTTCTTCTTCAGTTCCCATTATTTCGAAAGCGAGTGCTCAGAAATAGTGTTCGAATGAATGCGAGATTTTAATTTCAAAATTCAACGGTTGTTATTTGCGATAAGTTAAAACTGTATAAATTTTTGACACCAAAATAGAGTTCATTTCCAAAGCCTCGGCTAATTGTTTGGGAGAATCAGAAGAATCAATATTTAATTATTCGAAAGCAATTTAAGCGCATAAGAATTCCTAAAACTGAAAAGCGTAAGTTATTCTCTTAATCGAACCCACAGCCAAGAGCTTTTTGAGCTTGTAGAGTTTATTAAAATCGGCATTCCATTTTTTCTCAATTTTCTTCTAACTCTCCTTCAGTTTGAGAAGTCATCTTGCGATTGTTCACACTTAACTGTGATGTACGATTTTTTTTCCTATTCTTTAGGATCCTTTTTTATTCAGAGTTTCATCGTAGTGCTGAGAGTTGAAGTTCATTCATTTACTTTAAAAAAATACATGACAGAGAACAAAAACGTATTGTGCTCAAACAAATTTCAAAATATTACGAACGTCAGAAGTTCAGCAAAAGTTTTTGTCGGAGGCCATCGTGATTTTTCAAAACAAAAGACTGTGCAACATTCTAGCGAAGGTTGGCTGCGTAAATTGCATGATGTATATTTTACATAAGTTACGCGTATTTTATACGTATTTGACGTCGCGTAGGGAACTAATTTATTACACAATTTTCTATGCAGCATAATAATTTATTTTCACGACAATAAATTAATAGAGAGCCATGTTAATATAACTCGGGGTAAGCATTTATTTAAAATTTTTAATTTATAAATACAGAAATGAAAATATGTAATTACAATGGTGAAATATCAAAAACACAAATAGGTAACACGAATGATAGGATATTTTTTCAAAAAGATTAACTTTTCTTTAAATTTGGCAGCTGTTGTTAATATTCATGCTTCCCCACCTAAACTAATACCACTCTTAACAACTTCAGTGCCATTCATTTTATCCAAAGTAACCAGAAAAATTAAATGTCTCTTACAGTTAACCTACAATGGCACTTTTTTAACACTAAATAATATGTTATACAGTGACATTAATTTTTTTTATTGTAGCTTTAACGACCACCGTGAGCAACTCAATGGGCAGTCGCCCTCTCCTAAATTAGGGTCACTAATTCCAGAGAAGGGAGAGAGAGCCAGTGCTGTGGGACAAACACAACATCCTTGCCTCAACGGGGTTCGAACCCGGACCCTTTTGGACGAATGATCAGAAAACATCGCTTAGGCCACAGCGTCACCGGGGCGGCATTAATTTTTTCTAAGGGAAACAAACAAAGAATAAAACGTTACTACAAAATGTGTCACAAATTTTACTGTCATTTTTTAAAACTTAAAATTAACCTGTGAACTGCTCGTACACCTTTTGATGATTCATAGCATTTTTTAGTAAATTCTTCACTATATCCATGCATCATTGTTGCTTTTATTTGTCGTTTACTTTAATAATATCACATTGTTAATAATGTTATCAGAAATAAATTCAAACTAAAATAACATTTGGCAAAACATTATCACATATTGTCGACGTACAATTTGGATAACACTTGCCTTACTTATTCTTATTTTTCTTAGCACTTTTTAATAATCATCACATTTTTGATTTTTCATTTTTACAGTGTAGTTTATATGAACCAGTTTCTTAGAATTTTCAGAGCTTAGTCGTTTTCTTGTTTACGCTTTCCAACCGAATATTGAAGAAGTGTATATGCTCCAGCTTTGTCGTCTGTCTGTCTGTTCGCATGATAACTCACGTAAAAATTGTTCCATTTCGATGAAATTTTAGTATATGGTAGGGGACCACCTGGGAACGAACCCTATTGAAAATGGACGAAATGGGGTCAAAGGTCACGATATAGGAGCGGGATCCATTTCATTGCCCTTATGCGTTATAACTTGCGTACAAATGGTTCGATTTCGATTAAATGTTAGTATGTGATAGGGTACTACCTGGGGACGAATTCTGTTGAAAATGGATGAAGTTGGGTCAAAGGTCAGGACATGGGAGTGGGATGCATTCCATCGCCCTTATGCGTCATAACTAACGTAAAAATGCTTCGATCGCGACAAAACTGAATCATGTCGTTCCGGAAGTATACTGAACAGGTTCTGTTGAGTATCATCGAAATAGGGTCAAAGGTTAGGGCACAGGAGCGAGATTTATTCTACAGCCATTATCCTCATAGCTTGACATAAAAATGCTTCTATTGCGACAAAACTTTAGCATGTTGTTCTGGAGGTACACTGAACCGGTTCTGTTGAATATCATCGAAATGGGGTCAAATGTCAGGACATTGGACCCGGATCCATTCCATCGCTCTTATGAGTCATAACTTGACTAAAAATGTTTCCATCGGGACAAAACTGTATCATGTTGTTCCGGAGGTACACTGAACCGGTTCTTTTGCCTGTCATCGTAATGGGATCAAAGGTCAGGGCACAGGAGCGAGATTTATTCCGCACCCATTATCCTCATAACTTGAGTAATGATTTCTGCTATGTTGGAAAGCGTATCATAATTAATGCATTGCATGATTTTACTAACATGTTGCGTTATAAATGTACGTCAAGTTGGAGAACAACCTTTCAAGCTGTGCTGATGACGCTGGTATGTTGAGTAGTCTATTGGGTAATTTTGCGAGCTCTTTATTACGTTTTTTAGCAAAATATTGCTGGAGTTTGAACTTCTTTTTCAAGTAGTTTCCCAAATATTCCCACACGATCTCTATATTGTTATGATTCCGGCTGCATCCAAATTCTGCGGTATAAAATTTTCTACCACCTCAAGACGTAGCATTTCGTTTTTTTTACTGTATTTAAAATAAGCTTTGAATTTATTAAATATTTTCCATTTCTTACATAAATTACCCATTTTTGACGCGTATTTTACGCGTCACGTAGAAAATATTTTTTTACGCTTAACTTCCCAACTCTGATTCTAGCACAAGAAGTTGAGACCGCTACACAATAAGTATCAAGCACGATGCAGGTATTTATAATAATTATGAATAACATAATGTTCATACACATTCTGCTGTTAAAGTAATTTTAGTTCATTATTAATCACCTCTTACCAATATATTGCAAATGCATACCTTCAAGAGAAACCGCTATACTATACCGTGCAAATTAATTGGGACAAGCTATTTTATTCTCAGAATTGTAATGTGATCGCCAGTTGATGTCGGAAACCCACGTAAACCGGTTTTATCAGCTGTGAGGTGGTGTGACTGTTAAAACTTGATAGTAAGAATGTGGTTTGACCGGTTTTAAACAGGAAATAGGCACTTCAGCTTCAGTTGTGAGCTTTCGTGTGTGACAGGTGGATGTTAGTTTTTGCTCTCTGTGAGTACGTGTTGCTTTCGTGTATTGAAAAATGGATATTTCCCCAAGAAAGCGTACAAAAATAATTGCTCTGAAGGATCACACTTCTATGACAGTGAGAAATATCGCTACTTCAGTTGGTGTAGGCAAATCAAGTGTATCAAGACTGCTTACGCGATACAATGCATCTGGATCATCGTCTCCAAAAAGGAGAGGTAAATGTGGAAAAAACAAAAAACAACAAGAATCAATAAATATCTAATGAGAAATAGTAAAATGAATCCAAAAAAAAAATAAGCACCGACCTTCAAAGAGATTTATTGGCTAGTGGTTGTGATGTTAGTGATTCAACTGTGCGCCGTAGTCTTCTGGAAGTTGGTCGGAAGGCAAGAAGACCAACGAAAAAACAATGTTTAAATGCGAAAATGAAGATAAAACGTTTAGCATGGGCCAAAAAGTATAAATCATAGACTGCTGACGACTGGTAAAAGGTAATTTTCAGTGATGAAACTCATTTATTTGTGCAGGGTTACCAAACACATGTCGTTAGACGAAGGAACTGTGAACCCTTAAGACCTGAGCATGTCAAACAAACTCTAAAACACCCTCTGAAACAGATGGTTTGGGTTTTTTTTCATATCAAATTGCACTGGAAGATTAGGTCCTGTTCAAGTTATGATGAATTCAGCCAAGTACGTAGAAATATTACAACGTAGGATTGTTCCATTCTTGCAAACTTTTGACGGGACATTTCAACATGACTTGGCGTCATGTAACAATTCGAAATTGGTCAAGAATTTCATGCTGGAAAATCAAATTGATTTGCTTGATTGGCCTGGCAATTCACGAGACTTAAATCCCATAGAAAATGTGTGGAATATTTTGAAGAGACGTTTAGGTAAAATGGACTGTACAACCAAAGAACGCATGATAACGAATGCTATAAAAGTGTGGTTCCACGATTATGAAGTCAAAAATATGTGCACTCAATTAGTGGAGTCAATGCCAAAACGAATTCAAGATGTCATTTCTGCTAAAAGAGGACATACATCATACTAATACAGATATGTATCAGTGTATATCAAGGCATATAATGATATAAAGGCATAGTTTTGGAAAAAATAGGGATTTTTTACTTTGTCCCAATTAATTTGCACAGTATAGTAGATCTACCCAGCTTTGAAGTTTAAAAAGGAAATTTATATAATTCAAAATACAGAGAAACCCCTGTTGTACGATATTCTTGGGAATGGACTTGAAAAATGCATAAATATAAAAAAAACATTTATGCCAATTTTTTTTTTGATTGGAGGTTTAACGACCACCGTGAGCAACTCAATGGGCTATAAGCAGTCGCCCGTCCCTAATTTAGAGCCACTGGTTTCAGGGAAGGGAGAGAGCCAGTACCGTAAGACAAACACAACATCCATGCCACACCGAGATTAGAACCCGGACCTCTTTCGGACGAATGATCAGAGGCCATCGCTTAGACCACTGAGCCACCAATTTCCAAATATAAAATAGTATTGTAAAATTTATGCTTCAAATGAGTATAAGACGTTCTTTAATTATGATCTATATTAAGTCGAACTGCCGGCGAAAGAAAAAATAATGTTACAAATTACACGGTCGAGTCACATTATTGTGACCACCAGCTAGTATCCAGAGTAACCGCTGTGTGCAGCGCGGACAGCAGCTAGACGGGCTGAGAGTGACACAGTAAGATACTGAAAGGTGTTCATAGGTATGTGTAGCCATGCTGACTGCAGTGCAATTTACAGCAGCTGGAGAGTGCGTGGTGGAGGATCCAGAGAGCGAACAACACGATCCAGGTGATCCCACAGATGATCAAATGGGTTTTCGTTTTGGGGAATTGGAAGGCCAGAGAAGTACTTTAAATTCTTCATCGTACTCTTCCAACCACGCTCGCACATTCCTATCTCTGTGACACGTCGCATTGTCGTTCTGGAAGATTCCATCCGTCCCAGAGAAAACAATGAGCGTGTATCAGTGTACGTGGTCTGCAAAGATGGATTCATAAGAAATTCGGTCTATCGTGCCTTCCACAGGAAGAAGAGTGTTTATTCTCCGATGTTTATCGCCTTACACGCCAACTTCCATCCGTTCGATAAAGCAGAAAACGTGACTCATTCGAGAAGGCAATCCTTTGCCAATCAGCGGAGGTCCAATTCCGATACGGCCGTGCAAACGTAAGCGTTTTCTGCCGATGCACCTTCGTTAGCATAGGTGTATTGACCATCCGTTTGCATCGGAGCCCCATAAGCAACAGGGTCCGCTGAATTGTCGTTTTAGACACACACCCGGTAGCCCCTTGGTCCACTCGGCCGGTGAGTTTCTCTACTGTAGCATGTCGATCGGCCCTCACACACCTTCGAAACCGACTTTCACCTCTTACATCAAGGGCACGTGATGCTCCACAGTTTCCACTTCGCTAATTCGCAATGGTGTCATTTCTCCAGTCACGATACACTTTAACCTCAGAAGCATGCAAACAGTTCAGTAACTGCGCTGTTTCAGAAATACTGCCACCCGTGGCCCGAAAGCCGATAATTATCTTTTTTTGTATATCGGATAAAACGCGCTATTTATCCATGACAGCAACGAGTGATGTGTTTTCAGAATGCCTACAGCATACGTTATATACCCTACAAGCCAGCTCACGAAACCTGTCGTCTTTCATTGGCTACGCGCTGTTGACGTCAAAATTAGGAGGTGGTCACAATAACGTGAATCGACTGTGTAATAGCGTTATATCGAAATCAAATTAACAGTGAAATTTGTTTCATAAAGCTAAGCGCCAGTGCTTAGTGATAACGCATCAAAGTATCATTAAACATATATAAATTAAGAATAGGAAAATACAATGGAATGTTCATATTATGAATGCACCGTTGCATTCTTAATTTATAGATTTTTATTGGAAAATCTGGAATTTCGCGCCCTAACTGTTCTGCGTTAAGTACCACTCAATTTTTAAACTCCAAACTTCGAAGTAAGAAAAAATCACACAAAAAAATAAAATAATTGAACATATTTAGTCCCCAATTTGGTGCACCTGTTTGGGTCGGGGCCTTGAGCCCGGTCCCAGTTGATCCCCCCTTTAAGGTGCCACCGTCAGTGTGAAATTCATGAATTACCAGCTTTTTTATTCTTTTTTTTTTCTGCGGATCCTGAGTGCATACATTTGAAAGTAGAATGATGAATATTGACGATACATTTAGGATTATATTTAACTGCGCCAAGAACTAGTGGAACTACAAAGTTATACCGCAGAGGTTTATCAGTTTTTAAATGGCGCACATGCGTGTGAGTCATAATATGGGGAACCAAGTTTTCGTACAAACCAAAAGTAAATATCATACCCTTCTCTGATGGGATCAAGGTTCAATTTTTGGCTGCACCAAGAAGGAACACAACAACGCTGTCTCAATTCTCGCAAGGTTATAACATACCCGAAAGTAAATAGCCCACCCTTCTCTAATGGGATCAAGGTTCAAATTTTGGCTGCACCAAAAAGAAACGCGACTGTGCTGTCTCAATTCCCACAAGGTTGTAACATACCCGAAAGTAAATAGTATACCCTGCTCTGATGGGATCAAGGCTCAACTTTTCGCTGCACCAAGAAGGAACGTAACAACGCTGTTTCAATTCTCGCTAGGTTGTAGCATAGCCGGTTAGGTATGAAACAATCAAAGAACCGTGTATCTTTGATAACCTAAAATTCCAATTTTAACGTATAATCATAAACAGCGTGTAAATGAATAACGTATAACCGTGTT
The DNA here is from genome assembly GCA_039090855.1 of Macrothele yani. Taxonomy (NCBI): domain Eukaryota; kingdom Metazoa; phylum Arthropoda; class Arachnida; order Araneae; family Macrothelidae; genus Macrothele; species Macrothele yani. The sequence continues at coordinate 28,335,500 of CM077001.1, forward strand.
AAAAAAGCGTCAGAAACTACAGTAAAATATAGGAAATGTGGCGGAATTACGTATAAAAGTCAAAAACGTGTAACTGAGGAACGTATAACCGAGGTTCCACTGTATTTGCTGCTTATCATACGACCTACTTTAATTCCTAATGCAACATTAGTACACGAAATTCAGACTAACCTATTAAAAATGAACGTTACAACGGTACTTGTGTGAACTAAACTGAATGGAAAAAATATATTCACCTACCTAATAATACACTGCTGGCCACCCAAAATGCAACACCAAGAAGGACACGTGATAGCAAAGATAGATTTACTGGACACATAACAACAGATACAAAGATGAAACGATTGAGCTTACAGGCCCGTGCAACTTACGGAACACGCAGACATCAATAGTTCGTGTGGCCCCCATGGCTGGCAATAACGGCCGCAACATGCCGCTGCATCGAACGAAAGAGGCTTTGGATGTGGGCTTGTGGTATGTCGGTCCAGGCTGCTTCCACACGTTGCCACAGTTCATCAGGCGTAGCCGCGGGTGGTTCTTGCCAGGCCACTCGGTTGCCGATCAGCGAATAGACGTGTTCGATGGGCGACATATCGGTAGAACAGGCGGACCACGGCAGCAGTGACACCTCGTGGGCCGTGAAGAATTGTTGCACGATGCGTGCCACGTGCGGGCGCGCATTGCCCTGTTGAAACGTGCCCGCTGTCAGGTCCTGCAGGTAAGGAAGGACTACAGGCTCCAAAACGCCGCAGATGTAGGGGTGGCTGCTGAGTGTACCGGCGATGCGCACCAGAGGGGTGCGGATGTCATATCCAATTGCGTCCGAAACCGTAACGCCAGGCGACGGACCGGTGTGGCGATGCATAATGTAGGCGTCATACAGTCTCTCGCCATGGTACCGTCATACGCGGATCCGACCATCGTGGTGTTGCAGGTAGAAGCGGGATTCGTCGGAGAAGACAATGTCGTGCCATTCCATAGTCCAGGTGCAATGTTCAACGGCCCACTTCTGCCGAACTCGCCGGTGGTGTAACGTCAATGGTAATCGGATCAATGGGCGCCGTCCGACAAGTCCCCGCTCCTGTAGACAACGTCGAACGGTACGTGCTGAAACAGGTGGTTGCGCAACACACCCTAATTCCTGCGCTAAAGTTCGTGATGTGGCGGTGCGAGCCGTCAATGCCCACCGCACAACATGCCGGTCCTCTCGTTCGGTGGTGTTCTGCGGCTGCGGCAATCTCTCACGTCGGTCCGTCCGTCTCTCCTGCACCCACCGAATCCATACTCGCCTCACTGTGGCTGGATGTCGTCCCACACGGGCACCGATATCTCGGTACGATAAACCGCTGTCGCGATAAGCCACTATTCTTCATCTGTCGAACTCCGAAACGAGCCGGAATGACTGCCGTATTCTACGACGAGGCATCAGGAAGCTTCCCACGCACAGGTTCGGCAGCACAACACACTTCTACTACTTACACCCCGTCTTCTGAGCACCCTTCTTATAGTACTTTTCGGTGGTGTGCTGGGTGCACATGATTTGCATATGCCATACTGAGAATTTCAGGCCAATCGGATGCTTCCTTCTTGGTGTTGCATTTTGGGTGGCCAGCATTGTATGTTGCTCGATATTTTGCCTTCACAACAACAGCCAGACGTCTTGATAAGGACTGGGTAAAGGGTTGAACAAACGGATGTGGTCTAGCGTAGAGCATCCATAGTTGCGGTTGGGGATTGGCGAGCTCCAACATGTCTTTCCAATTAGTCCTATAAATTATCAATGGGGTTGAGATCTGGCGTTTGAAGTTGCTACCTGAATGTAGTAAACTGAATCTTCTGGAGCTAGTTGGTCATCACTCTGGAAGTATGCGGAGATGCGTTGTGCTGTTGAAAGATGGCATCATGGTGCCGAAAGAGAATATTTACGAACAGATGTAGATGGTCGTCGAGAATGTTCACATATCTTGTGCTGGTGACGAGGGTCTTGACGGGTACAAGGGACCCCAAGAAGGCCAATGAGAACGCACCCCAAACTGTTACACACCTTCCACCTTCCTGTATGACTCCGACATTTTATGGATCGCTTAGTGTGGTTGTAACGTATAATCTAATACTAATATCCTTTTTCAGTCCCTGTCCCTATGTAAATTTGGTTCGGTGTCCTTCAGCAATTTCCACACTTAAAATTTACTTTTTCTCTCTCGCTCGAATATTTTAGCGACACGTATAGAGCTCAGAGGTTGTGTGACATATGTAAAAAGATGAGATAAGAAGGTTGTTCTTAACCCTTTAACGACCATGACCCCAAAATCTTGAATCACACTTAACAACATAACGCCCGAAACTGTCTGCTGTTTCACTTTTTTTTAATAACAACAATAGTGACTGTGGTGACTTCTGCTGAATCCCAACAGGTCGAGAAAACTTGAAGAATCACTCTAGACAGGCGTTTCGGGTGTCTAAGGCCGTTTGTACATACGGGCGTTTTGGGCGTTATTGTCGTTAAAGGGTTAATGTATGTTCGCTGGCTGATTGTGTGGTTGACTTTCGTTAGGCTGGATTACAAACTGCTTTGGAGCTGTTAGTTTGATGTTGCTGTTGACTTGTTTCACTTTGATGATCACGTTTGTTATATTATTAAGGACTCTAATAATTTCCACGTTTATGTGATTTGAAATCCATTAGATATCCCGACCATTGTGGTGTTTAGCTGCTGGAGTTTATTCATTACTCTTCCGTTGCATGACTGAGATGGAATAAAAATATGAAACTGTAAGTTATTGTTGTTCACTGAACCTCTAGGCATATTTTGAAAGAAGTGACATTCTCTGTTTTGACGAGCCTGCGCCGCAGGACGCACGTGAGATAAAGGCAGATAGCAGCGAGCGAATACGTCCGCGTAGCTCAGTTGGGAGAGCGACTTACTCCGGAGTGAGGGGATACGGATTCGATGTCCGGCGTGGACAAAGATGATGGAAATATATACTTCGTCATACTTTGCTTAATCAAGGACAATAAGTATTAAACTATCCGAGAGTTTCAATAATTAATCAAGTTTTACTTACTACTGGTGTTCTACGTCAACTGACTTTGCATATATAGTTACACCTTTAAAACCTATTTTTACGCTACACATGCACCCTCCCATCGGCGTGATAGAGTTGAAATCTGGATTCTTCAAACCAGATGACATATTTCCAGTCCTCCACATTCCTGATGCGATAGGACTCTGAAATTTATAGTCTAATCTCTTGAAATCTGGATTCTTCAAACCAGATGACTTGTTTCCAATCCATGGCATTATAGTTGCGACAGAACTTTGAAAATTGAAGATTGATCTCTGGAAATCTGGATTCTTCATGCTCGAAGACTTGTTTCCAGTCCTCCGCATTGCCGTTGCGATAGGACTTTTAAAATAGCAGTCTAATCTTTTGAAATCTGGATTCTTCAAACCTGATGACCTGTTTCCAGTCCACCGCATTCAAATTGATGGAACTTTGAAAATCTACAGTCTAGTCTGAAATCTGGATTCTTCAAACCAGATGACCTGTTTCGAGTCTACCACATACGAGATGCTATAGGCCTTTGAAAATTGCAGCCTGATATTTCGGAGCTTTGCAGTCAGCAGGGGAGACGATGTGCACGTCGACTGCCATAGCTAATTTTTGCCATGGTACGACGGATAACCTTCGTGTTTGAGCTTTTGGACGCGCCCTCATTAAATTTTCGACGTTACCTGTTCCGCAGTAGACGTGCGTTTCCTTGTAACGATGCGAGACAGTCTGCGTTCTTCTGGGGAGTCAATCGCAAGCTTACTCTTCATTTCTCTCATTGGTTAGAAGCTTTTCTTTATTCCATGTTGCCTAACTATACACGTGCGATGGTCTGACGTAGAAATTCCCAAATCCCAAAAGTTTAGAATTTGCTGCCGTTGAACATTCGGTCCTTTCTTTTTTCTTTTTTTTTTTTTTTTGATTGGAGGTTTAACGACCACCGTGAGCAACTCAATGGGCTATAAGCAGTCGTCCGTCCCTAATTTAGGGTCACTGGTTCCAGGGAAGGGAGAGAGCCAGTGCCGTAAGACAAACAACATCCATGCCTGACCGGGATTCGAACCCGGACCCCTTACGGACGAATGATCAGGGGCCAGTGCCTTAGACCACTGCGCCACTGGGGCGGCCGGTCCTTTCTTGAAAGCTATTGCTGTTTTACCACGGTCAAACTCACTTACGTTGCTACCTTTACACAAGATTACTTTTCCGTGACTAATTTTCGATATGTAGGAAACTTGCCTTGTTTATAGGCATTGCTAGTCCCACATGATTGAACGCTATGCTTCTGCTTTGCATATTGTTAGCAGGGTGTGTATAGCAATTATTCCATTCGGTGTGTTTTACGTATATACGGAAAAACATCGCCAATATATGTAAAAAAACATGCTCCTAAGTTAACACTTTATTGACAAGTATAAGCTATTTTTGCTTCAGTCGCCCGTCCTTAATTTAGGGCCACTGTTTTCATGGAAGACAAACACGACATCCATGCCTCACCAGGATTCGAACACGAACTCATCTTGGACAAATTTCCAGAAGCCAGGGTTTAGACCATTACGCCACCGAGACGGCCAAGAGTAAGTTCAATGTGCTCTAGTAAAAGTCATTTCAGATATACGCTACTTCAGATTTCTAATCGTAAATACGTCTCGTAGACTTTACCCAGAATGTGTTTGTCAATCATTCGTTTTCATTACCTTCCTTCTGAAACAAGAAATTCATTAGTGTAGCTATAGCTTCACTTTCGATGGATTGGAATGGCATAAAGGACAGAAGCATTTCAGAACCTGCGAATAGAGCATTAACGAATGATGTTTATAAGGATTGTATTTTGAGTTCATGAGTGACGTTTTTCTGTATTTATTAGAGGTATGCAAAAGTTTCTGCCGTTTTACGGAAACGGAAGACAGAAACTGTCAGGAAACCAGTACACATTTATTAAAAGAAATATGGGCCGTTAGCATCAGTGGCCATTTGCCATTTTTCAGGCAACAAATGAATGCCCCTGTGATAGAAGGACTCGGGTTTGAGCTGAAGAACGCAGTGACGAAATTTTCCACCTCTGGAATTGTGGTGAACCGCTGTTGGGCTAGGGCATGTTGCATAGAGCGAAACAGATGAAGGTCTGAGGGTACAATGTCCAGGATGTAAGCTGGGTGCGGTAAAACCTCCCAGTGTAACTGTTCAGGGGTTGATTTCGTGGTGGCACCGACATGTGGTCTGGCATTATCGTGTAACAGGAGGACTGGGAGGCGTCCTTTACCTGTCCATGGCCGCTTTTGCTCGATTGCGGCGTTCAGTTTATTCTACTGATCGCTATATCCTTGTGCAGTGATTGTTTCGTCCGGTTTCAACAGTTCGAAGTACAGCACTCCATGCATATCCCATCACACACACAATAGCACCTTTTCCCCGTGGATATCCTGTTTTACAGTCGATGTTGATGGTTGGCCTGGTTCGAGCCAGAATCGCTTGCGTACCGAGTTGTCGCAATAGACCCATTTTTCATCCCCGGTGGCAACTTTCCACAAGACATTCTTCCCGTGAAACCTCTTCAGCAACGACATGAAGATGCCCTCTCGTTGACCAATATTACACTTCGTTAAAGTATGCGGAACCCACATACCGATCTTCTGGATCTTCCCCAATGTCTGTAGACGCCGTACCACCGTCGATTGAGCCACTTTCAAATGTTTCGCCAGTTGCGTGGCACATTGTGTGGCATCCTCTTGCAACAGCGATTCCAGCTCTTCGTCTCCGAGTTCTTGCGGTCTACCTGCATGAGGCTTGGCTTCGAAGCTTAGATCATCTTTCTTAAACCTGGCAACTCATTCTGGACACGTCCGCTCACCCATAACCGTTTCGCCCTACGCCTAACATATTGAACCGTATGCTTCACTCGCACTTTTTCCTAAATTAAAGACGAATAAGAAACAGTGCCACAGATGAACTGTATCGATCGCCATGCTTGGCTTCATGTATGAACTGACAGCACAGGTCGCCGGCCGGTTAGACCTCTACAGCGTCCACTGGTGTGTGTGGGAGGGGGCGGAAACATTTGCATACCCCTAATACTTATTTTTAAAGATATTATCATTGCCCTGCTAATAAGAGGTGCACACTCAGAATGAATAAAATGAGAATGATTCTTGAAATTAGGGGGGGGTGTGTTCATTCCCTGCGGTAAAAATCAGATCATACAGATCGCATCCTAAAAGTTAGTAATTAAATAAAACAATATAAAAGTAAACAAGAGGGTGAAATTGAGGTAGTGAATAAGAGGGTAAAATTTTTGAGGGTAAATTGTGTTGTGGGAAAATATTACGCAGATAATTTTTGTGAATGAATTTCTGAGATTTACACTTGGCACATTTTTTGGGGGAGGGGGTGTTAACAATCACCATGAGCAACTCTAATGGCTCTAAGCAGTCATCCTACCTTAATTTGGGGAAACTGGTTGTGTAATGTCACTCTGGCTGCTTAATATATTTATGGATTCATGCATGCGTGATGACAAAAATGGATAATGCTGGTCTATGTCTTCGTAATTTGCGCGTGTGCAGTTTGCTCTGTGCCGCTGTTTTTTTTTTTTATTGGATATTTTTGACGACCACCGTGAGCAACTTAATGGGCTATAAGTAGTCGCCCGTCTCTAATTTCGGGCCAATGATTCCAGGGAAGCGAGAGAACCAGCGCCATAAGACAAGCACAACATCATGCCCCACCGGCCGCCCCCTGTGGCGCAGTGGTCTAAGCGATGGCTTCTGATCTCTCGTGCGAGGTGGGTCCGGGTTCGAATCCGAGTGGGGCATGGATGTTGTGTTTGTCTTACGGCACTGGATCTCTCCCTTCCCTGGAGTCAGTGGCCCTAAATGCGACTGCTTATAGCCCATTGAGTTGATCACGGTGGTCGTTAAACCCTCAATAAAAAAAAATGCCTCACCGGGATTAGAACCCAGATCCACCTCGGACGAATGATCAGAAGCCACTGCGCCACCGGGGCCGGTCTATGCTGATGACACAGTCCTGTTCGCAAAGAGCAAAAGAGTGATGTAGTGTTTGCTGTCCCGGATGAACGAACTGAGTGTAAATAAGGGGAAAACTGCAGTTATAGTTTTTGAGCGAGGAACTGTTCGTACTGAATACTAGATGTCTCAATATATTGGAGATTCGCCAGATGAATGAGTTTGTATATTTAGGAAGTTTGTCTGACAGACAGAACAAATTAGATGGCGAAATTAGTAGGCGATTGAATTCTTCATTGAACATCATAGCTGCCGTAGGAGGATATCACAGGAATGATGGGTTCTCAAGGAAGTCCCGAATGGCTGTGTGTGAAAGTGTAATTGTTCCTACTCTGATGTATGGTAGTGAAACCTGGGGACTGGAGAGTGGACATAGGAGTCTTTTGTGTGCTGGTGAGATGTGTTACTTACGGGGGTTTGTGGTAAGACGCGCGGTGATCGTGCGAGGAATGAAGATGTGTAGTGTAAGGGAAAATGTTGTTAGTAAGGTGGAGACTAATATTCTTAGGTGGTTTGGCCATGTTGAAAGAATGAGTGATGAGGTGCTGACCAAGTGAATTGTTCATTCCAAGTGGCAGAGAAGAAAGGTAGAGGAAGGCCTAGGGAATCATGGGAAGACCAAATACAGGAATGTCTGCTTGAGAAAAAGATTATGAGTATGAAGTACAAAAGGTCCTGAGTGTGGCATGTGATGAATGTTAATGAAGCTCGAACGGTATGTAACGTACCAGGAGATGTGACGTACCTGCCAGAAGGACGCACACGACATAAAGGCAGATAGGAATCAGAATAAAACGTCCGCGTAGCTTAATTGGTAGAGCAACTTATTCCGGAATGAGGGGATCCGGGTTCGAATCCCGGCGTAGACCAAAAATGACGGAGAAATTTACTTCGTTATAGGTATGCCAAGATCATTGTAAATGGAGACATTTGATACTCCAACAGTAAGTCAGTTCTAATTCTATAAATTAAATGTGTAGTTGTCTTTCTTAGAGGAGGTAACCTCTGAATCTCAGAGAACAGCTTAATGATATCTATGTATGGTTTACAGGGAAGGGATCAAGCTAGTGCCGAGGGACAGACACACTGTTTATGTCTAATCCGGGAATCGAACCTGCGTCCACTCCGACGAACAGACAGAAGTCAAACTTCAGATACACGTATGTATTGAGCTGCTACACACAGCTGAATGCTTACGTGTTGTCAAACTTAGTGAGCATTTTGCAATGCTCACTAAGTTAGATTTGATTTAAGTTTTAAATTTGGATTAGATTTTCGTGTTGTTGTTGTTGCAATAGACGGCATGTATCTCTTACTGTCCAAAAAACTGAGTATGATTTTTTTTTTTTTTTTGGTAGTTCATCCTTTTGGTAAAAATAATTAGGGATACAGCCGTACGAGCTACGCCTGAGTCCCAGATGAGGGTGGCATACTTTTTCCACAGCGCTGGGTCTCTATTTACCGAACCAACGGTCACGAATTCGAAATGAGTAATTATTTATGACCATAAGCGTTGTTAAATGCGGTCGTTAAATCCCGAGGAAAATGCAGAATTTGAGTCTGGCATTTTTAAATTAAGGAGGAGAATGGGATTTGTTCATCAATGCGCCTATATTCAAGGCATTGAGGTGGCATATAAAGATTTTCTGAGTGTTTTGCGGTTGCGATTGGTAAGGGGTACTATACTTCTAAAAGATGTCAAGTTCTCTGTTCTTATTATTCATTATTTTTAAGGAATTAAATTATTTTCTCTTTACAAGAAGTACGTGGCGTTCGTTTTAGCGCTGCTTGCCCTGTTATGCCCAAACCGTTATGTTGCACGTCTTTTGTAAAAAACAGATACTTGGTTACATTGTTTCCTACGAATCTTGAAAAAACAAGTCATCAAAATCAACAATTGCACCGTTCGTTTTACGTGGGGCATTAGCATAAATATCTTAAAAATACGTTTATGTTCTTCACGTTTTGTTTCGGTATTAGGTTTTACAGATTCGAGTTTTTGTTATGATAACGAACACCATCCTATACACTAAATTAGAACACAATCTCGCCAACATTTCAATCTCAGGGTCGGCGGTCCAATGACTTCTTGTTCATCCTCTTTCTTTCCTCCGTTGCAAAATCGGGAACAGATCTTGTTTGGGAGCTTCCATCGGGGCCGAGATATTTCTATCTTCGCATAATAAGTTCTATTCTAAAACGTTAAACTTGATAAATTTAATAGAATACGTTTCTGCCTGATCATACCAGCCATCATCTGCAGGATTTCCTTCACAAAGTTTGACTCGGAAAACGTATTACCGAAACAAAATGTGAAGAACAGAAACGTATTTTTAAGATGTTAAGAACGTGCTTAAGTTATCACTTTGTCTGACAGTCCGTCTGTTGACACCACACCACATTTCTGCAATTATTTGTCCAATTTAGACAATTCTTTTTTCGTTGAGAAGCTTAAAATGTTTGTACCATTGTCCTCGCTTTCCAGTTATTTTACGATGCACAACTTTGCCGCTGCAAGCCGTAAATGCAGCAGCCATGTTCAAAATACGTTTTATTACATATAATTACTTCTGAACAGCCTATTGAAAACCTTCTTCGTTCCAATCGATACCATTTACAATGAAGACTATTTTGGGTAGAGTTTGTTTTCCGAATAACGCAGTTTTCCTGCTAGGTGGAATAAAGTTAAATTGCGATTTCCCCGATACCCTTGCTTCTAACAGACAGATTAAAAAAAATATTTTTGCGTCGTATATCCTAGTAAAAAATGTTCTGAACATAATCTAGAAGTTTTCATGAAGAATGGTTTTACGACCAGGTGGTAAGTACGTAATTTTGTTTCTCATATACTTTGTTGTGTGTGTGTGTGTTTTTAGCACGTCTTTTGTAAAAAAAGATCGTGCTTATGTTATCGGTTTGTCCGTCCGTCCGTAGACACGATACCTCTGCAACTATTAGTCCGATTTGAAAAATTCTTTTTGCATTGGAAAGCTTGAAATATGCAAATGTTGATCCTTTATTTCGGTTTTTTTATAATGTACAATTTCGCCGCTAGAGGGCGTAAATGCAGATGGTGTCGAATTCAAAAATACGTTTTTTTTTCATATATTTGCTCCTAAACATCCGATTGAAACCATTATTTTATCTTTCGATTCCATTTATGTGGAAGAGCATTTTAGAAATAGTTCCTTTTTCAAATTATGGATAGATTTTCCGATAGGGGGCGTAAAAGTAAATTGCATTTTCCTCAATAACTCTTCTTCTAAAACTCCAATTTGAAAAATTTTATCTTCAGCGGATACACCTACTGATGGAAAATATTTTACCTATAATTTCAAATTTTTGGTAAAGAATACTTTGGCCACCAGGGGGTGTAAGTGTTAATTTTTCCTTCTGATGTATTTGCCATAAAATATCAGCTTCTAAAATATCGATTGAAAAGTTATTTCGTGGACTGATGCCACTCACATCGATAAACCTTTTCGGAGTACTTTCTTCTTAAAATATTCCATAATTTTTCCGACAGAGGGAGTAGATGTATATCTTATTTTTGTCAATATCTCTACTTCTAGGAGTCCGATTTGAAAAATTCCTTCTTTGTTGAATAGTGTTTCCGATGCAAAGTGTTTTTCCTATAAATTCAAAATTTTCAAGTAAATCAGAGACTTTTCGCTAGGGGACACAATGGTAAATTGCGTTTTTTGCGTTATTTCTGCTTCTAAAACTCCGATTTGAAAAATTCTTCCTGCATCGCATTCAAGACCTGATGGAAAATATTTTTAACATAATTTCTAATGTTTGGTAAGGAAGGGTTTGGACACCAGGGGCATAAGTGTTAATCTGGGCTCCTGACAACTTCACTAAATTTTTTTTCTTGGACAGGTACCGCTCATATGGAAAAATCTTGAGAATACTTTCTTCCTAAAATAATGTATGATTTTCCCACCAGGGAACGTAAAGTCACATCTTATTTTGTCGATATCACTGTTTCGAAAAGTCCGATTTTAAAAATTATTTCTGTGTTGGAGAGCCTTTCCGGTGTGAAATGTTTCTCACATAAATTCATGTTTTTCTTAACGCACAAGTCTGCAACCAGAGGGCGTAAGCTCACGATTCCGTTTACAGCAATATCTGAGGGATTAAAAATCCGATTGAAAAACTTCTTTCTTCCGTCAGATACTATTGTTTTCTATACCGGTTCCATTGACTTTGAATATCTTAGATAAATTTAATTTGCGTCAGAATGGATTCAAAAGACGTACTTATTACACTCGAAAATTCGGTGTCGTCTTTCTTGTTTTTTATTGGAGGTTAAACGACCACCGTGAGCAACTCGATGGGCTATAAGCAGTCGTCCGCCCCTAATTTAGGGCTGCTGGTTCTAAGGAAGGGAGAGAGCCAGGGCCGTAAGAAAAACACAACGTTCATGCCTCTCCAGGACTCAAACCCGGACCTATATTGGACGAATGGTCAGAAGCCTGCGCTGAAACCACTGCGCCACCGAGGTGGCTCTGATACATGTATATTTTGCTGTAATAACTGCGATTCTTAAAACTCAACTTAGAAAATTATTTCGCATTCCGATACCATTCACAGCGATAAACATTTTCAGAATGCCTCCTGCTTAAAATAATGCATATTTTTTTCGCCAGGAGCGAAGATGTACATCTTATTTTTACCAATATTTCTCTTTCTAAGAGTCCGATTGGAAAAAATTCTTTCTTTGTCCTGGAGTGTTTCATGCGGAAAATGTTTTGCATATAATTTCAAAATTTTCTCAACTCACAAGTGTGTCACTAGCGGGCATAAGTCACGTCCCCGTTTGCAGAATATGAGCAGCTGAAAACCAAATTTGAAAAGTCCTTTTTCGGTCAGATACTCACAACTGCTGAAATATTCTTTGTACCTGTACATATTATTACCAAAAATAGTGCACCCTTTTACCGCTTTCGGAGCCAATGTCTTTCTGGTTTTTGTTAATATCTCCGCTTCAAAAATCCTATTTCAAAAATTCTTTGAACACGTATGATATTTATTTTGCGGAAACTGTACTCGTGGAGATTTATATTTCACAGTTCTGCCTGTAAGTGGTGTTAATGTGTATTTCTGTTTGTAACTGTATCTCAGCTTCTGAAAATCCTATTGAAATATTTCTTCTTTTACTGTATGTCATTCACTACGGCCAAGATGTGGAATACTATCTTTTCCTTAATAGTGATGAACTGTTCGGTGCTTGAATTAATTCCCGCTGTTTCTTGCCACACAAACACCTGTGTGTTGCTACAGAACGGTACGGGATAGTCTATTCAAAGTAGTGCCCGTTGGCAGCTACGACCCTTTCCTACCGTTGGGGTAACAAATGAATTCCGCGGTAGAAAAATGCAGGCTCTTTTGAAGCGAAGCATTCGTCGAGCCATTTTTGGATATCCGCGACAGAGAGGAAGTGCTGCTCTGACAGGCCATGTTGTAGCGACCGGAACAAATGGAAGTCCGAGGGAGCAATGTCCGGGGAATAAGGCGGATGGGGTAAGAAGTCCCAACCAAGTGCCCCCAAGAGTTCTTTCACGGATTTGGCGACATGAGATCTAGCGTTGTCATGCAGAAGAATAGCCTTGTCATGTGGGATCCCCTTTGCGAGCTTCTGGATCATTCCCATTGCTTTTAAACGTTTGCTAAACGTTAACTCATCAACCCGTAGTGTTTCAGACAACTCGCGGATCGTCTGACATGAGTCCTCGTTCAATAAGGCCTCCAATGCGCCATCTTCGAACTTTTTCGGCTGCCCAGGGCGCTCTTTGTCCTTCACGTCATATTCGTTGACTTTGAAGCGTCGGAACCACTCTCTGCGTGTTGTTTCCGATAGGGCATGTTTCCCATAGGCTTGCACTAGCAAACGATGACTTTCCGCTGCAGATTTCTTGAGATGAAAGCAAAAGAGTAATGCTTCCCGCAAATGCTCCTTTTTTGGTACGAAACTCGATATCGTGAATGCGATACAAACTCGTGTACTGTGCCCTCCGATCGCGTGTCACACACTGCTTTGCCCAGACTACGGACGGTACGTGCGTGCACAAGGGAGGTCACGTGTGGCCCGGGTCACAGCGCATCACTGCTGCGTTCTATTGGGCAACAGCGGGAATTAATTCAAGCACCTAATATTTACCCGCTAGGTAGCATAAATGTCAAAACCACTTTCTCGCTATCGCTGCTTACCAAAGACGTATTTGAAAATATCTTTTTCTTTAGCATAGCTCTTGCTATGGAGAATACTTTTCACATATTTTTTTACTTTTCCGTTATTCCAAAATCTTCCGCAACGGACGTAGAGTGATATCATGTTTTCCTCGATACCTGTTCTTCTAACTCTTCTATTTGAATATCGCTTTGCCTCTGATATCTTTCTTCAACTAAGAGAAACTTGTGATCAATTGGTTAATTTTCCAACAAATTTCTCCTCAGCGAGTGGGAGAAAGTAACTGTTTTTCTGTTCTTCTAAGTAACTCCTTCTGCGACCCAAGATCAACAAGACGATCAACTTCGCGACCCATGGGTCTATTTTGAATTTAAAATTGCTAGTGCAATAATATAAATAAGTGTAGTAATCATTCATTATTACACAGAGTGAAACAGAATTTTCGATATTTGAAATTACGGTCAAACCAGTGGCGCAACCAAGTCGGGGAGAGAAGGTTAGAATTATCTACATAGTGGGAAGAAATGAATAATAATATATTTTGAGACAAATAATATGAATAATTGGAAACTAAAACCTTTTATAAAACAGATTTCAATTTCTTTAATTTTTTTAAATAACCGAATGCAATTTTTACCGTAGCCACGACACGTCAAAATAAACTCCCATTTGAAATTTCGTCAAAAATATTGATGAAAACTTTAGAAGTTAGGTACTTTATTTTTATTATTACTGTAATAAACACCCAGATCCCTCTGTCTCTATGGAACGCTTGAAGTCACAGCAATGCCTGCGTTGTTGCCTCGTCACTTATCGATCAGTTCGTGTGTGCTCTCGCGATGTCAAAATGATTGTCTGCTACATACTGTAACGGCATGCGATCCTATTGAGATGCAAAGGTGATCGCGTACTAACTTAAAAACATTGGATTATGAGTTATATTTATCCCATCTACAAAATTCGAATTAAAATCTTAATAACACGGCAAGTTGCGTTCGTACATTAATTTAATTTGGCATAATTAGAATATTAATTTGTGCGCTTTAATTATTTTTTTTTACTTTTTTAATTTAACTAACTTTCCGAATTTAGTGCTGATTATACTGTACATTTGGAAAACAACATCAGTTTATCTAAACGCTCTGACCTACAATAAAAACTGAAATCTTGAGATGTCAAAGTGTGAAAAATTGTATCTAAAAACAGATGTCGCCCCAACAGCACATTGTCGATAATTTAGATAGTTCCGATTTGTAATGCCAGATGTGGCATTATTTTGCAGAAAAAGCTTCGGTATGAAGTTTCTAACTAGCCTTCGAATAGGACAGTATAAAACAAGCCGTGAACGGAATAACATGTGTGCCGGAGTAAAAGTAATTTAACGCGAAAAATCAAAGCAAACGCTACTAAGGTAAGTTTACACGAAAACAACGGGAATACAAGGAAAATTGCTAAACAACCAATATTTCGCACATAATGTTTATTCATCGCGAGGTCTTTTGGAAAACGGAAATAAATAGCATATCATTTTCAGTTCTAACATGAATGAGTTCTTAACATACAAGTTTTTTACGCTTTTCAACCGTAGGCTGAAGAGGCGTATATGCTCCAGCTTTGTCCGTCTGTCTTCATCTGTCCGTCCGCACGATAACTCACGTAAATATGGTTCGATTTCGATGAAATTTTAGTATGTGGTAGGGGACCACCTGGCCATGGACCCTAATGAAAATGGATGAAATGGGGTCAAAGGTTAGGACATAGGAGTGGGATCCATTCCAATCCCCTTATGCGTCATAACTTACGCAAAAACGCTCCGATTGCAACTAAACTTCATCATGTTGTTCCAGAGATGTACTAAACCAATCCTGTTTAATATAATCGAAATGGGATCAAAGGTCAGGACACTGAAGCGAGACTTATTCCACAGCTATTTTCCTTATAACTTGACTATAAATGCTTCTATTGAGACAAAACGTTAGTATGATGTTCCGTGGATATACTGATCCGGTTCTGTTGAATATCATCGGGATGGGGTCAAAGGTCAAGGCACAGGAGCGAAATTTATTCAACAGCCATTATCCTCATAACTTGAATAATGAATTCTGGTACGTTGGAAAGCGTATCATAATCAATGCATTGCATGGTTTTACTAATTTGTTACTACTGTATATCTCCTGACAAAAAAGCCGGGGTCTATTTCTTTCGATTTCAACTGCTTCAATTAAGAATTTCACCGTTTTAAGACGGGAAATATTCCTACATATTAATATTTATTTCGAATTTGAAAACAACCGTCATATGTCGGGCTATACGCCAGTTATTAATAAATGTTCGCTGAAAGCATCTATACTCCGTACTTTCTCTCTCACTCTCTGTCGTCTCCCTTCCGTGTCGTATTTGTTGATCTTTTGTCATAAGATCCTGGGTGCAGGCTAGTGTTCCCCAGTTGGGAGTTTTCCCGTTACATTTAGGGGGAAAATTTAGATTTTGTGGGAAATTTTGCAATGCTGTGACGTCCTAAAAATTTCCAAGATCCCAGTGACCACAAGAAGCAAGGCTGGTGGCCCCAGTGACGTCATCTCCAGAAATTCCGGTGCTTTTACCCGTGTTAAACGCGAAGAAGGTTCAAAATTTAAAATTAAAAAAAAGTTAACACTTTAATTTTTTTTTTTTTCTGAGGTGGTACGGCGACCCATCTCGGAAGCTCCAGTGACCCAAGTTTGGGTCACGACCCATAGGTTAAGAACACGTGTTCTACATACTTTATGGATTGTAGAAATGCGTTTTGTTTTAAATGGGTTCCACTGGTTGTGAATAACTTTGAAATATTTCATTCCTGTCGGAAAGAATTCGAAAGACCTGCAACCGAGAATTCGGTGTCATCTTTCTTGTTTACGCTTTCCAACCGTAGATTAAAGAAGCGTATATTCTCCAGCTTTGTCCGTCTGTCTGTCTGTCCGCACGACAACTCACGTAAAATTGGTTCGATTTCAATATAATTTTAATATGAGGTAGGGGACAACCTGTGTACGAACCCTGTTAAAAATTGGCGAAATGAGGTGAAAGGTCAGGACATAGGAGCGGGGTCCATTCCATTGTTCTTATGCGTCATAACTTGCGTAAAACGCCTTCGATTGCTAAAAAACGTCATCATGTTGTTCCAAAGGTTTACTGAACTGGTTCTGTTGAATATCATCAAAATGGGGTCAAAGGTTAGGGCACAGGAGCGAGATTTATTCCACAGCCATTATCCTCATAACTTGAATAAAAATGCTTCTATTGCGACAAAACTTTAGTATGTTGTTTCGGAGGTATACTGAACCACTTCTGTTTAATATCATCGAAATGGGGTCAAAGGTCAGGGCACAAGAGCGAGATTTATTCCACAGCCATTATCCTCATGACCTGAGTAATGATTTCTGGTACGTTGGAAAGCGTATCATTTTACTAACGTGTTTTCTTTGTTAATGTACTTAAATATAGCAATACCAGTTAGCGCTTTTTAAAAATAACAGTGAGGAAATGCAGGGTGGATGCTTAGAGATAAAGAAGGATAAATACTGCACTGAGTAAGAAAATAAAAAGTTTAGTGATAAGAGAAGTGGAGAAAATAGAAAGAAGGGAGGCAGAAAGAAAAAAAAAGAGGGGAAAAAAAAAGGAAGCGTTGGTATGGAGAAGGAAGAGGCAGAGCGTTGGGATTATTCCACCAAATTAGGTCCGTCGGCCGGCCGAAACTTATGCGTCCCAAGGGAATATTGGAAGGCCGTAAATGCCTCTGGAATGTGTGCGGCCTCGGACGCGACAGGTGTTTGGAAATAGCCATCACTACAAAGGGGACCGTTCCCTGAAATCTCGTGGGAAATTGGATGCTCTTTAAGGAGAGAAGTAAGCCGCCTCTTGGGAAGCCATTATCACGCGCAGTCTCCTCACACTGGCTCGCGACCGGCTACACTAGTTGCTCTCCGTTCTTCCCTGCTCTCCCAGCATCCTTCTCGAAACCAGTACATTTTATAGTCTCCAATGTTGGAACAGGTTCAGAAAATGTTAAGATATCAGCTAATAAAAAAACAAACATCACGTGCATTTCCTTTTATAGTATCCTTTATTTCTGGATAATAACGTCGAAATTTTTGGAACCAAAACCTTTTCAGGTAGGTTCCAAATGTACCGCTCTTATACAACCTAGAGTGATTCACTAAATACTGTAAGTAAAGAATGACAAAATTTAACAATAAATATAGAAAATACAAAGGGCATCCTAAAAGTAATTCCTCGTCCCTCATAAGATTTTTATTTGCACCAGCAAACATGTGAAACTTGGTGGGAAAATACTTGGGTATATTGTGCTAGCCTATTCAAAGTATTGTCCATCGCTTTCTACACATTTCCGCCATCTTTGTAAAATCCATTTTGGAAAAATTCCTGAGGCTGTCGCTGTATACCCATGAGCTCACAGCCAGTTTAGCGTCTGTCACATCGCCGAAACGTCCCCCCACGAAGGGTGTTTTTCAAAGGGGAAAATAGGAAAAAGTCTGAGGGAGCAAAATCAGGAATGTAGGGGAGTTGGGATATCGCCGTCCACCCCATTTTGGCAATAGCCTGCGAAGTCTCCATTGAGGTGATTTAACATGCTGTAAAACAACACTATGAAGTGGAATGTCACGTTTTGTCCTTCTGATAGCTTCCTTTAGCTTCTTCAATGTCTACACATAGGGAGCACTGTTTATTGTTGCACCCTATTTAAGGAAATCAGTCAAAATGGCACAACGTTTGTTCCAGAAAATTGTAACCATCACTTTCCCAACAGAAAGAGTTGTTTTCACCTTTTTCTGTCGAGGTTAAAGTGTGCGGTGCCATTCCATTAACGCACGTTTTGTTTCTGGGTCATGAAAGAACACCCACATTTCATCCCCCGTCATTACATTTGAGAAAAACACCTCACTCTCCAACTCATAACACTCCAAGAGGTTCCGCCCCATGTCCACCCTTTTGCTCACGTTGTTCACGGGTTATATTTCATGTGATCAACTTTGAACCAATTTTTCGGTAGCCCAGATCCCTAATTAAAGTTTACATAGCACTATGACCACAATGAATTGTATCACACAAGTTTCACTAGTTGCCTGTTGGAATCTGTCATGGCAGTTGCGGGTCTTCCACTCCGTTGTTTGTCCAACACGGAACTTTCTCCCTCTCGAAACCTCTTCATCCGTCTTCGGGCATTACTAATATCAAGTGTGGCTACTCCATACACCGCTAGGAGTCTTCTGTGGATTTCTGAAGCCTCACATCCCTCTTCGTCCGAGAATTCAATTATGGCTCGCTGCTTTTTTCTCTCATTCAGCATCTTTATTTTCGATGCTCAAAAGCATTTGTCCTCACATTGGTAACATATCATAGTACATGTCTGTGCACTTTTATTAAAATCATTTCAAAATCTCAAAAGTTATTAACGAGAGTCATTACTTTCAGGATGCTGTGACGTGCCTGTCCCGCAGGACGCACACGACACAAAGGCAGATAGCAGCAAGAACGAACGTCTGCGTAGCTCAGTTGATAGAGCGACTTGTTCCGGAATAAGAGGACACGGGCTCGATCCCCGTCGTGGACCCAAAAATGACGGATTTTCTTTATAATGGCGCCCGAACTTCCCCGGATGACCGGGCAGTTCAAGATCTCGCAATGGTGTGATGTTCTTTCCACACCGCAAGATAGGAAAAATAAGAGAACTCCTTCTCCAGCGCTTCGAAAAATAAACGTGTGTGACGTTGTATTCCACACACTAGATTGACTGGGAGTTCTCAAGTGCACGTTCTCCAGCGGATGGCTGCCTACGGCAATTCATGATCACGGCTGACCCGTGGGCCATGCCCCCGGCCCTCTTTCGGGGGGGGGGATGTGACGTGCCTGCCCCGCAGGACGCACACGACACAAAGGCAGATAGCAGCAAGAACGAACGTCCGCAGTTTGTAGAGGGACTTGTTCCGGAATAAGGGGACTCGGGTTCGATCCCCAGCGTGGACCAAAAATGACGGACAAATTTATTTCGTTATAACGGCGCCCGAACTTCCCGGATGACCCGGCCGTTTAAGATCTCGCAATGGTGTGATGTTCTTTCCACACCGCGAGATAGGAAAAATAAGAGAATCCTTTCTCCATCGCTTCGAAAAATAAACGTGTGTGATGCTGCATTCCACACACTAGATTGACTGGGAGTTCTCAAGTGCACGTTCTCCAGCGGATGGCTGCCTACGGCAATTCATGATCACGGCTGACCCGTGGGCCATGCCCACGGGGCCTCTTTCGGGGGAGATGTGACGTGCCTGCCCCGCAGGACGCACACGACATAAAGGCGGATAGCAGCTAGAACGAACGTCTGCGTAGCTCAGTTGGTAGAGCGACTTGTTCCGGAATAAGAGGACTCGGGTTCGATCCCCGGCGTGGACCAAAAATTTTGGAGAAATTTACTTCGTTATAATGCCCTTAATACTCTAATTTATGTGACTTATTTAACATTCCGTCTGAGTTTCTATTCTCATATACATTTTGCTACTTCTCCGTTTGATTTTCATTTTAAACGTCTGATGTTTCCACGAAATTTCATATACGCTTTGGCAATATTCGCATTACACAGTGGTTCAAAATGACTTACAATCTGGAAAAAACCTATAACTTCAAAATAACTTTGTTATTTGTAACCCAATGTAATTAGAAATGTTAGATATGTATAAAAATGCACTTAAAACAAGGTAAAGCATTTAATTTATAATTAAATTTAATTTACAATCATTATAAATCACTAACACGAAATTAAAAGACATATAAGACAATTCCATTTCTTATTCTGTATTACTAGTTTTTGGTTTGGTTTTTTTATAAACTCGGAATAAATGCTGAACCTCGTTTGGTAATGGCTTTTGCTCCATTTGGAGAGATCGACGAAGTAATGAGACAAGAGAATCGAAGCTGGCCGACAGTAGGTACATCGCATCTACTGTCGCTCTCGATAGTGTTTGAGGTACACTCATTGTCGTAAAAATCGTGGCACCAAGAAGGAGGCGTCGGATTGAAATTCGATTTCAGTAGTGAGATGGTACATACCTAGGACAGAAGTGATTACAATATCACAGCAGCAGGACGATTTCCCGCTGACATACGATACACATTCCGGTCAGCGTTAGTACCACGTCGGGCCGCCTCGTGCTCAGATAAATGCGGTCATGCGGTCCGGCATGGAGTCAAAGGGGGTATGTTATCCTGGGACAGAGTGGCCCACACTTCTTGCAACTGACGCTATAATCACGAACACTGGGTAATGGAGAAAGCTGGCGTCCCAATTTGTCCCACACGTGCTCGATCGGCGAGAGATCAGGAGATCTGGCAGGCCATGGAAGCGTCGAAGCATGACGTAGACAGCCTTGAGAAACCCGAGCCGTGTGCGGACGGGTGTTATCTTGTTGGAAAATGGCTCCGGGCAGCCCCGCCAGGAAACACAGCACACGGGGCAGCAGGATCTTTCGTACGAAGCGCTGGGCTGTCAACGTCCCTCGGATCACTGCGAGGTAAGTCATACGCGATGGCTCCCCAGACCATCACGCTTGCATTTCGGGAAGTGTGCCGCAGTACAGTGAGGTTGGAATTGTAACACTTACCTGCGATTCTCCACACTCTGACACGGTGATCGTCCGTTCCCATACAGAAGCGGTATTCGTTTCTGAATACTATACGGCGCCAGTCCGTAGCATTCCACGTTGCTCGCTGCTGACACCTCTGCAATCGACGCCGACGATGGTCATGTGTTATTGGCAGAAAACGTAAGAGCCGTCGTGAGTGTGGATTTGCCTCTACCAGGCGTCTGGAAATGGTTCTGGTGGGCACAGGAGTCCCTTGTGCAGCCGTCACATGTCTCTTGATAGTGGACAAGGACGTCGTTGCTTCTGTACGTGCCGCTCTCACGATCCCACGGTCCCCTCTGCTGGTGACTTGTCTGGGTCGTCCAGAGCCAGTCCGCCGTGTCTGGGTGCCTTCCCGTGTACATTGCTCCCAATGCACCGTACTGTCCGAGAGGCCCAAATGGCGGTCTATTTGGCGCACCGACCACCCTGCCTCTCTCATCCCGACGATACGGCCTCGTTCAAACTTCGTCAGTAGCCCGTACGCACACCTACGGCGGCTCCTCAGCATTTTTATCGCTCAGGGATCTCACCTGACTCTTACCGTGCACTTCGGCAGGAATGTGGAGTCCCCTGCTCGGCGCCTTATAAGCCCCACGGATTGCGATTGCAATGCCTGTCTTGGACGCGTGGGCATGCGGAATCGCACGAAACTTTAGCCATTGTCATGTCTACCCACCGCGTAGCTATTCGCCGAGTTTCGCGCTAATCGAACGGGTTTTTCTTGGTGCGCGGATTTTTATGATGATGAGTGTACTTGTGTCTTGTCTCTACGGGCATCTGTCCTATTGGTAGCAACGCAGCTTAGATGGTGGAAGTGCTATGCATTAATATTTATGAACTTGCCAACATGTTAAACTAGGATTAATGTTTTGCATATGAACTTTCTGTGCCATGTGCATGCTTGTCGAATGTCTCTACACCGATGAATCATTACATTATGACCACACCCAGTCCAGAGAAATGGGCGCGCTTAGAAACCGAACGGTGGCGCAGGTGAAGTTTACAGAGCAGTACATATACAACCCGAGGACCGGCTTTCGGTTAGTAGAGTGTTCTGAGTCAGAAAGGGAGAAGCTGCCGATTCATCGGAGTTTGATGAACGACAAATTCTGATGGCAACACCAGATAAACAAGAAACTAAAAGATAAAGTTGTAGAAGTTGAAAGTTCCTCAGGCAGAGCTGCACGACTCGTTATCCAACTCTCGAGAAGATACAAGGCTCAGATTATTCAAACTTATGCACCCACCACAAGTCATCCTGAAGAAAAATTGAAGAATTTTATGAGGAAATTCGTCATCTAAATAATAAAGGTAAGCAGCACTTGAAGATACTTATGGGAGATTTCAATGCAAAAATAGGGCAACGGCAACAGAATGAAACTTCAGTAGGTAAATTCGGTCACGGCAACAGAAACCAGCGTGGAAATACTGTCGCTGAGTTTGCAGAGGCAGAAGGGTTTTTCATCTTGAACTCCTTTTTCAAGAAAAAGCTACACAGTAAATGGACATGGAGACATCCAAATGGGACGACAAGTGAAATTGATTTTATTATGTGTAACAAAAAATTCGTCATAGAAGACTGCAGTGTGCTAAACAAGTTCAACACAGGTAGTTACCATAGATTAGTGAGATGTAAGATGCACCTCAACACTAAACTCGAACGTGACAAGCTCATAAGACAAACAAAATGTATTGACATAACCAACCTTAAAAAACACCATAATACCTTCAAGTTGGAACTGAAGAACAGATTCTCTGCTTTAGAAGGCCTAACATCGGAAGAAGTGGACATTTCTGAAGTTAACAGAAAAGTAACCAAAGCTCTTAAGGAAACAGCAACAAAATTAGCTGAGTCTAAGAACAAGTTGCATGTGAGCAAATTATCAGGAAAAACCAAAATGTTGATGCAAAAAAGAAGAAAGATGAGGACAACTAAAGAAGTTTTGACTTCCAAAGTGGATTATGTAGAGCTATGCAAGACAGTGCGAAAAAGTATCACTGAAGACGTAAGGAAATTCAACTGTGAACTAGTTAGGAAAGCAATTGAAAACAACCAAAGCCTAAAGATAGCAAAGGGGCATCTCAGTAAGGGAAGAAAACAGATTATGGCACTGAGAAAAGAAGATGCTTCTGGAACAAGAAATACGAAATTTTCACAAGAGTGAAAGATTTCTACTCCAAATTACATGAAAGGGATGATACATGTACTCCAGACATCAGGAAAGGTTCCAGTACCAGAGTTCTTCCAGTCCTCCCAGCAGAAGTTGCACATGCAATCAAGAACATGAAGCCAGGAAAAGCTCCAGGAGAAGATGGAATTACTGTAGACATCATACAAGAAGCAAGTGGAGAAATCGAAACAGTACTCGCCCAAATTTTCACTCGATGCCTTAATGAAGGGAACATTCTTGAGGATTGGATCAACGCTACAATGATCCTGCTACATAAAAATGGCGACATTGAGGATCTCGGGAACTACAGACCTATCAGCCTCCTATCAGTAGTTTATAAAATCTTCACTAAAGTTCTTTCACACCGCTTGAAGGTAACACTGGACATGGCTCAACCGAGAGAACAAGCTGGATTCAGGAGTGGCTACAGCACAATAGATCATATCCACGTACTGAGAGAACTAGTTGAAAGAGCGAGGGAATATGAGCTTCCATTGTGCATGGCTTTTA
This sequence comes from Macrothele yani, assembly GCA_039090855.1. Lineage (NCBI taxonomy): Eukaryota > Metazoa > Arthropoda > Arachnida > Araneae > Macrothelidae > Macrothele > Macrothele yani. The sequence goes on from CM077001.1 coordinate 28,359,128, forward strand.
TCGATTATGAAAAAGCCTTTGATTTGGTGAAACCATCAGCAGTTACAATGGCTCTGAAATCCTGCGGTATTGAAGATGCGTACATTTATATTATTAACAACATCTATGAAAATGCAAGTGCAAAGATTCGGCTGTTTGAAAATACAACACACATAAAAATTAGAAAGGAAGTAAGACAAGGTGACAGCATATCGCTGAAGCTCCTTAATGCCACATTGGAAAATGTCTTTCAATCACTGAACTGGGAAAACAAAGGGATAAAGATTAATGGAGATTATCTAACCCACCTTCGTTTTGCTGATGACATAGTCATTTTTGCAATTACCCCATTGGAGCTGCAGAGTATGATCCAGGAACTTGCTGACATGAGTAAAGAAGTGGGATTAAAAATGAACTTTCAGAAGACAAAAGTGATGTTCAATGCTTTTACAAGAAATGAAGAATTATGGATTGATGGAGAAAAGCTGAAGATAACAGACACGTACGTTTATCTTGGACAGCAGATATCAAGTGACGGTCACATTGATGAAGAAATTAATCGGGGTACAAAACTTGCCTGGAGAGCTTTTGGAAGAAATAGCATAATTTTCAAGAGCAATATGCCATTATGTCTTAAAAGAAATGTGTTTAAACAATGCATCCTTCCAGTGCTTACGTATGGTGCAGAGATATGGACCTTAACTAAAAGAGACGTACAAAGTCTGCAGACAACTTAAAGCAGCATGGAGAGGTGCATGCCTGATGTAACCAGGAGAGATAAGTAGAGGAAATCGTGGATCCGAAAAATGACAAGAGTGGAAGACATCATGATCAGGGTGAAATCCCTGAAATGGCAATGGTATTGGTATTGGTACCTGTGGGGTACCATAGTGGTACCCAGTTTATTGCTATAACGAAATACAGACATAGGAGATCCATTAAAAGCTGCAGTACAGAAAACAACAATGCGGAAAGTAAGTATATCCACGATGCAGCACAACGTTACACAAAAAGGAAATAAATATGCACACGAACAATGAATGCCCTAACGGCATGTCAAACACTATAACACATGTGCACAAATGCATGAAATGTACTATGCTATCATAAATTAACCGAACGGAACTTAAATGTGGTTAGAGCGCAAAACAACATTGAGTACCTCAGCAACTTCATAAAAATAACAAAGGTAACAAACGTACCACTATAATAATCCGCAATAGAGGAAAGCACTAGCACAGCAAACACTCACAATTATAGGTAATTTAAAAACAGGCACAAATTCAGGAAACAACAGATAAGATAATGATGAGATAATGAGGAGATCACACAATTAACGAGACCGATTAGTTGTGAAAACACAGCAAAAACACGCAATTATCGCAAATTTAAAATACATTACTTGTGAAACACAGCCAAACACACAAAGAAAGCAAATTTACAGTGCATGACTTGTGAATCACAGTAAAAACACACATGGAAAACATCAGAATCAACATGCACTAAGTCTGCAAAACCAGGGAATCTGCGAACGGGTTCGCAAATCCTCTAGCATTGAGAGAACAAAAAGTAATCGGTGTGAGGAAAATAGCTAAAGGTCATCGGTAAAAGGATAGAAGGTATCACATATATGCTTCTCAACGAGCTCCTTCAAGGAGGCGAGACGGCGCGTGTAACGTCTCATAAAAGGCTGATACCAGTGATCGTTGGCACACAGAGATTTAAAAAGTGACACATAAGCTTCGAATTGCGTTACCGCTGCATACAGGTCCAGATCAGGTGAGTGAAGGAATTCTTCAGAACCAACAATCGTACGTGCAGGTTGAAAAAGACGTAAAAGTTGCTGTCTGGACAGTGGGCCAGGAACTGGAGGAAACGTATCAACTGCCTGTAGAACCTCAGCATCAGAGAGAGGATTGACAGGACCTGATCGGAGAAGCATACTGTTTGAAGAAACCTCAGGTGGAGAAACACCGGAACCGGAAACCCCGGGAATACTAGATGAATCCTCAGAATGTGGCACAGAAAGTTGTTTTAACTTTTTCTGTTTTACAGCGCCTGTGGAAGTTCCAATCCGCTTCGAAGAAGTAACTGAGGCGGATGTATCCATTAGTGGATCAGGCTCACCTCCCAAGTAAGGAGACGAGGAAACGAACGTCGCCAAAGAAGCAGTACGTAGCTGAGCTGCCTTGGTGGAGACTGGTACAACAGCCGAGGCTTCAGGAAAATGTTGCAACAAGGGTATGGTAGACAAGGTTGTAAATGGAGATCCGATATCCGAGAGGCTAGGAGAAGAGCCAGACGGCCGATCCGCCAAACCACCACTCAACACACCCGGATCGGAACACTCAGCTGTAGACACATCTGTAGTCGAAGACAACTCTGTCAATCTTGAAGGTGGATGCACAATCGTACGGGTCGGGAGAGGAGGAAAGGCAGCATTGTCCGTGACGGAAATGTTCGGCTGACGGAGAAACGAATAATTCGCGTCAGGCAAACTACCAGTAGTGGGGATAGTAGAAAGACCAATGTGGTCAGCAGTGGGATGCGAACTTGATGAACGTCCACGTCGAACGCGGTCACAGGAGGCAGTGGTGTTATTTTGTGTTAAACAGTGTGTACAATAGTGAACAGTGAAAATCTTGAAACTGTACGTTCGTGCGCCAATTTCAACAGTAGCTTCTGTAGGGCAATCCGCCAAGGCTTTCTCGGTGGGAAAGATGACCAATAACTGACGGCGAGGTCCTGTAGCATGTGCAAATCTAGTTCCGCGGGGAGCGTCAGAAAGGCGACGGACCTGGCCAACAATTTTACAAACATGACTGACAAGGAGAGGAAGTGCAGTATCCGGCAGTTCCTGTGGAACAGGATAGAACGTGATGTTCACCGGTCTCTTGGAAAGAGGCGACGGGATGAGATGGTTTGTCCCAATCGAAAGTCCGTTATCTAGAAAAAGGTCAGCATCCTCCTTGTGATTGAACTGTACCGAAATACCCCGAGGAGTACGGGAAATTCCTGCAATGGACGCAGACGACACATGTACAGAGAGGGCCTCCATGTAGCGTGGCAATGGAGTATTTGGTAAAGCATGAAAGAGAACACCTCTATCCAGGAGGTTATGGAACTCACGGCCAATCTGCGAATTGTCATCAATCGTTACCTTCACCTTGTGGTTGGACACCTGAATAATAGGTGATGCTTGCAAAAGACCATCTGGTTGAGACGAATCGGACGTTGAAGTAGCGCCTCGTTGCACTTTAGAGGCAAATGACAAAATCGGAAGAGAAGTCTGTTCGGATCCGGCAGGCACAGAAAGCTGTGAGGGAAGAGAAGCAGAGGCCGAAGGCAAGGCAGTAGAATCAGTAGTTCCCAGGGAGGGCACCAAGACAGATGCAGGAGCTGAAGAAGAAAGCGCAGCCAAGTCCAGTGAAGGCACTGGTGCAGGAGTACTAGAAAGCTGGGAAGGCAACTGAGCAGACACATCTGAGGACGAGAGTATGTTAACTTCCATGGACGTGGGAAGTGTGACGTGACGTGCTTCCGCCACGCCCATAGATGATAACGAAATACCGGAAGCCGCCATGTTGGCAGCTTCCAAACGTAAACAAACGAGCAAACGATAAGAAAACGGATGAATATGAACTAATATGAGGGTGAGAACGCTAGAAAAGTAGCTCAAAACGTACACAGTACCTTTAGACAGCCGGGCCACGCAACAGGTGAGTGAGGGACAAGGTATTCCACACTAAAACGCATAAAATATTATAGCCACCAACACTACGTCTATCACGAACGAGCAATGGGCTGGACATACTGCCAGAAGGACAGACCATCGATGGACAGCCGAAATTTTAGATTGGATTCCAAGGGACAGGAAAAGACCCAGAAGAAGACCACATGGGAGATGGGTGGATGAAATTCGAAAGTATGCGGGAGTGACATGGAGGAGACTGGCACAAGGCAGACTGTTGTGGAGGAAACTTGGGGAGACCTTCGTCCAGCAGTGGATTCATAATGGTTGACAATGATGATGATGATGATGATGATATATATATATATCTAAGAAAACAGAGTTAAAGACAAATTTTAAAAATAATTTTTTTGAACTTACGTTCTGAAGATCATGAGGCGCAACGCAGCAGTGAGTGACGAATATTCAGAACAAACAACCTACAAAGCAGAGACTGAAACAAAAGGTTTTTTTAACTATGCCAAAACATACAAATTAAAACTCAAAACCCAGCAGGCAAGAGAAAAAAAAAATAACAAAAAATAACAAAACCAGAATGCAGAAAGTGTCGAGAATGCCGAGCCTTGGCTTTATCAAGGACCAGCAAAACTCTGTATTTTCTCACGGCTCACTTCCACAAAGACCTAGTTGAAAATGGGTTTCTGCGAAGCCATAGATGCAAGTATAAGCCCCCCCCCAAATATATTTTACATAACCGCCCTCAAAGGTGCGGAAAATAAGTAATTTAGCAAAAGTTTTTAGCATACATCTATCACTTTCCTGGCCGAACCCATCCTTATCATCTCCCACAAAAAACAGAAAAACGTTGTCAAAAAACTCACAAAAAATGCGAGAAGGCTTGAGCAATCAACAGAAAACTACAGTTTTAACACGTGGTTAAGCAACCAAACCGCCCAAGTGAAGTTCCTAACGTGGACCAAAGAATATAAAAAGTACTTGAAAAATGTCATTCCCTGGGGAAAAAAGCGCTTCCAAAAACAAAATAAAAATTAAAATAAAAGAATAAAAAATATAACAGAGAGCACGGTAGTAAATAGGAACTTTTTACGTACAATTCCCACGAAAAAATGGAATGACAGAAAAAAAAATGAAAGAATGCTTTGGAAATGCTGGTGATGGCCATGCATCCTGCCAGCTAGACATCATGACTAGGGTAGTTACAGCGGGAAGAAAACGAAAAGTTCGTGGAGCGGTCGCTGAGTAAAGCGCGAAATTTTGCGAAAAGTTATCGGCTTTTCAGGAAATTTCGGGATTTACCCCAAAATTTCACGAAATATCTCATTTCCTTGTATATTTAAAACACGTTGTCTGTCACAAAAGCGGTATAATTCGCAATATATATACTTATTAACTCACAGAGGTATTATTGCCTCGCTGAGTATTTTGAAATTTACGGATACCAAAGTAATGAACTCGAGCAAGATTGCATTCAAGAAGTTTTCAGCATTCGTTTCAGCTGATGGAAGAGCAAGAATATTCAAAATGTACGTATCTCCTGAATCAGTTGTTTTGTCTGCTACCATGCTTAGACCGGATACTGATTGTTGTTTGTAATTATCATATATTTTCGGCAAATAACATTTCCGCATCCAATATGCGTTTGGAATAACACTAATAACTTTCAACGAATTTTCCAAGTAATTTTTAATGTAAAGTTATCTAATTTAGAAAGTGCGATATTAGCTGCACAAAAGTCACCAGTTAATTTTAAAAGTTCAGTTGAGCGAAGCTGTTGTTGTTTAGTTCTTTTCTCGATTAATTCATCAACACGTTTCTGTATTAATTTCGGTTGACTGTTCTGACACACACACGTTTTATGCAGCTTGCTAGCTAAAGGATTTTTACAACTGTCCTTTCTTGAAAAATCCACTGGTATGTTGCAACACAGACAGTACAATAGATTTCAATTCACATGAAACGTTCCCTTGTTGTGCTGCTTGCATTTTTCAGATGCATTCATTTTACTCACGTGACTCATTTCCAAAATTAAGAAACAATATCTAGAAACTTTATACTCATACGGTAGCCAAACATTTTTCTAAGCTAAGCGTCTGCGAAACTGATACACTCTTTTCCGTGAGCTGCTTTTCCCAGCTAAAACTGCTAATGCAACTAACGACACCTGGTTTACTAGTGTGTAAAATCGCCAAGGTCATTCAACAGTAGCGAAGGAGGTGGGATGGAAATCACGAAAGACCACAGGTGCATTCTTCAGCAGCGTGCATGTGACCTGGAATTACCCATCAAATTTGTTCAATAAGAGTCGCATCGTAACGAACAACCTTCAGGTGTGATTCAAGCTTCTAGTTTGGACTTTGGAGTAGGATTACTTTGCGGTATATTTTTCGCATAAATTATTTTTTTTTATTATTTGCTTACTAGTAGTGCATAAATGCCGTCATTACACGATGAGGATATTCAATATACAAACTCGGATTAAAATGAGAAGTACTTGATTTCAATTCCAAGCAATACTTGAAAGGTACAAGATCTCTTAAAGTTTCAAAGGCCTTCGGGTGGTCTAGTGGGCAACGTTCGTGACTGCCACGGAAAGGGCCTCAGGTTCGATCCCAAGCACGTATGAACGCTCGATCCACTATATATCCGCCTTGCTTCGGGAAGGCACGTTAAGTTGTCGGACCCCGGGTACTGGCCCCGGTAATAAATAATGGCGTCTTCCTCCCCCTTTCTACTTCGCTTCCGTGTCACTTTCCTATCGGGCACTGTAGCCCAAATCTCCTAGCTTCCTATTTCTAAGGGTTGTTTAAGACCTGGTGTCAGACTCTCCCTTCCTAAAATCCTTTGCATATGATTATGATCAAAGTTTCAAAGTGCCAAGCACTTCATCATCGTTGTGCCTGACTTCATCGTCCGAACGTTGTACCTGAGATGAAGTGCTTGGCACTTATGAAGATCTTGTAACTTTAAGTATTGCGTGGAATTAAAATAAAGTAATTTTCATTTTAATCCGAGTTTTTTTTGTTTTGTTTTTTTAATTGAAGGTTTAGCGACCACCGTGAGCAACTCAATGGGCTATAAGCAGTCGCCCCTTCCCTAATTTAGGGCCACTGGTTCCAGGGAAGGAGAGAGCTAGTGCCGTAAGACAAAAACAATATCCATGCCTTACCGGGATTTGAACCCGGACTCTTCTCGAACGAATGGACATAAGCCAGCATGTAGACCACTGTGCCACCGGGGAGGCATAAATTCTAATGAAAGCTGTAATAAAATTATATAAATATGAAAATTGTACAATACAAATGAAAGATGTGAATCCGTTCATTGGTTTAAATATGTCAAGAATGTTAAGTCAGATAGTATCCGAAAACTTCAAAATTTTATGTTATTTGTATCCGAAAAATTAAAACGTAAAAATGTGTATTGTGCAGAAGCGTAATCCCGTATTTCATTCATTGATATTCTGCGTCTCCGGACAATCACGGAAATGAATTCTAAACTTCAAGATTCGCTATGTATGAATGCCGGTTGCTTCGACTAGCGAATCCTGTTATGGTTGTATTGAAATTAATCGAAAACTTAAAACTTGGTTGTTCTGGGGGTGTAGTGGTTAGCATACTCGTGCGCTGTCAGGGAGACGCTAGTTCGATTTCCGCTCCAGGACGACGAAGTTTCACGTTTTCGGATATTATCTGACTTAACATCCATGCCATATTTACACCAATAAACGGATTCACATCTTCAAAATTTGTATTGTTCATACAAATATTTACAATACAAAACAACATTTCTGGATGCATGTACACTGAGAAAAAATGTTTGTTTGGAACAACAAAATAATTTTGTTGGGCTGTTTTGTTGATTTATTTTGTTGCTTTACCAAAACTCCATCGGAAATGTTTTGTTGGCAACACAAAATTATTTCGTTGGCTATAATTTGTTAATTCAACTATATCGAGGTAGCATCGACCTAACGACAAAGCGCCGTGATTACTAGCTACTCCATACGGCACTACCAGACTACATCTGACCAGAAGAATCTCGTTTTGCGCTTAAGATTTCGCTTTGAATTATACCTGACTTACGAAGTGAGTGCATTGTTAGAAGACTGGGAACTGTCAACCCTTATAGAGACATTCAGAGGTAAAAATTTCTAATATATCTTAATAATTCCGACGTATTTTTATGCTAGTGTTTATTGTGTGTTATTTGGGTTTGATTCAGTGAATTTTAGTGATAATTTGGCCTCGCTTTCTAGACTCATAATTACAATGAACACGATAGAATGCACAGGGGCACATATTAAATTTAAACCCAGATTTCTGATAAAGCAATGGTACACTTCTTATAACGGCTTACGGTTCCTGATCACAAATAAAAGTTTGCGCATGAGGTAATGATAAGAGTTGTAATTTATGCAAACAGCTTGATTTCATGTATAGGTTATACACTATCTACCAACAAGTAATTGGACACCCCTGCAATCGACGATATCTGCGGTTCTGATACACGTCACGGCTGCCGCCGTTAAATACCGTGTGGGAAACAACAACGCAACCAGTCGCATGCAAGATGCCACGCAGTTCGGAGCTCTCTGATTTCGAGAAAGGTGTAATCGTCGGGTATCACAGAAATGGTCGATCCATACGTGACATATCCAGCGAGTTGAAGTACCCAAAATCGACAGTGGCCTTCGTGATTGGCAAGTGGAAGATGAGAGGTGGCTGTCGGAATGTGCCCCGACCCGGCAGACCCACAAAACTGGGAGTTAGAGACCGACGGGTGCTGGCCAGAGAAATTCGGAAGAACCGCACCAAATCGACAGGCATCCGGAAGTGTTCTTTCGATGAATACCATCCGTAAGGAAGCCCAACTGCTCGGTTATCATAGACGTGCTACCGCCCAAAAGCCTTTGATCACCAAGTCCAATAGCGCTACTCGGCTAACGTGGTGCAAAGAACGTCGACAGTGGACCGTTGAACAGTGGAAACAGGTTCTCTGGAGCGACGAATCAAGGTTCACCCTCTACCGTTCAGATGGCAGGGCCTGGTTTTGCGTCTGCCTGGAGAACGCCTTCTGGCGGAATGTATTGTGCCAACTGTGAAGTTCGGCAGCGGTGGAATTATGCTATGTGAGTGTTTCTCCTGTTATGGCACGAGACCCTTAGTCGTAATTCCTGGTAGACTCAACGCCGAGACCTACTGCACCATTTTGGATGACCATGCGCTTCCTACGTTGTGGCAGTTTTACGGGGTGGACCCATGTTACTTTCAGGATGACCATGCCACCTGTCATGTTGCGAGGTCCACCATGGCTTGGTATGGTGACAATGGGGTTAATCGAATGGACTGGCCTGCGCAGAGCCCGGAACCTATCCCTATCGAGCACCTCTGGGACAAGTTGGAGCGTCGACTTAAGGGGCGCCCCCACCGTCCGAAATCGGTGAAGGAACTGACCTGTCTTCTCCAAGCCGAGTAGAAGAAAATACCGCTAGCCGTCGTACAACGCCTGGTTGAGAGTATGACCCGGAGGGTCGCAGCTGTAATCGCCACTCGTGGAGGCTCCACCAACTATTGAAGGTGAATAAACTTCGTTTTCCTTTGCTATCACAGGTGTCCAATTGCTTGTTGGTAGATAGTGTATATACAGTGTGTTTCAGAATTCGTGCGGCAACAAAAGATTGCATGGTGTTAGTACTCTGGAACATATAGAACGTTAAAAGAAATATTACGATTTTTTTTTGTCTAACCAAAATCTTCATTAATTTGTTTCATCAAAAAACTAAGGAAAACATTTAAAAATAAATCGGATTTAGAAACAGGTTACACACGCACCAAAATAGTGTCAATACATCGTTATATGAAGTACAGATCGTCCGTGAACATTCCAGAAGGTCATAAACCCACCTTTAAATGCTGAATTCGGAGATGCCGCCCCGGTGGCGCAGTGGTCTAAGCGGTGGCCTCTGATCATTCGTCCGAAAGGGGTCCGGGTTCGAATCCCGGTGAGGTATGGATGTTGTGTTTGTCTTACGGCACTGGCTCTCTCCCTTCCCTGGAACCAGTGACCCTAAATTAGGGACGGGCGACTGCTTATAGCCCGTTGAGTTGCTCACGGCGGTTGTTAAACCTTCAATCAAAAAAAAAAAAATTCGGAGATAAGAAATGGCTGGAAGGTCAGGTATAACCGAGTGGTAAGCACCCCTAATTTCTAAATTAAAGGTCTCCGGTTCGAATCCGCTCAGTGAGTGGTTTTCCGCTTATTCTGAAAAAAGTATCCTTGTGACGTAACACCGTCCAAATTCATTTAAACGCCCCTAAAAAGCAAATACTGGGGGAATAAATTGCTGACATCCAGGGTCGAAGGGCACAGCCTAAGTGTTGCCATCTGAAAAACGTTTAGGGACATAGTGGCCCAGCTACATAACTCCAAATTTTGTTGAAACAAGAAATGACTGTGCCACTATAACAATATGCTTGGTTGCAGCACCAAAATGTTTTATCAGGATAACAATACATATTGTTGGATCAAACAAATTCCGAAATACCGATCTAAGCATTTTGTTAAATGAACAAAACGTTTTGTCATGATAATAAATAATTTTGTAGAATCACCAATAGTTTTCAATAAAATAAATTTGTAAGTTCAACAAACATTTTTGTTGACTGTATATCAACAAAATTTTTTGGTTGATTCAACATTTTTTTTTGCTGAATTAACAAAACTTTTTTTCTCAGTGTATGTTCCAGGGACGCTTATCTTGCCTTACACAAATGGAGAAGAGAATCATATGTCTTAATGTTATTCAAGCCTGCTTATTAAACAATGATATGGAGTGCACTCCTGTAGTTTTTCCGATTGATGCACTGTACGACCAAAGCAATTCGGTGCGGCTTTCTTTATACAAGCACCGCCGATATCTATCCAGTAAAAGTTCAGCTCAAGTCTGGTGCGCACATTGTCATTCGAGTAAAAAAATATGGTGCCAGCCTACCTTGCTCGGCTACACGCTTGGAGCTGAATACATCAGCCCGCAGGTTTCAGCTCAAAGTGTAAGGTAATGGTAGTGCCTTAGCGTAATTTCTCGTCTCCATTCTTTAATCTCGGCGCCCATCTTGCCACGGCTCTTCTCCTCATCTCGGATCTTCCGGACTCTCCAGCGGCTTCTTCCAGATTGTTCCTCTTACTTTCTCCGCTGTTTTGATGCAGACGCCAGACTCATAAATTCTTAGGACGGCTAAGTGTCCATTGCTTTGGTGACAAAAGTGATCACGTGTGATAAGCCAGACTGGTTGAGCTGCGTGTTTGTATGTATCAGGTGTTTCCGACGAAGAATGCACAGATTAACACATGTATCTGTCTCAAGTCGAGTTAAAGAGGCACTTTTCGGGGAAACTTTACAGCAGACACTTACCCGCTCACCATGGATCTGCTTGCGATAAAAACCAAGTAGAGTCCAATTGAGGCACTGTATATTAGTTTATACAAATCAGTCGGCTTTATCTGTAAAATGAAGGTTTACACAGAACAGCACATGAAAATTTATGTAACGGCATATTGATTGAATCATACGAGTCCCACAATATTCCCTGTATCTATATATTAATTCTATAAGGTTTTTTTACTGTGAGTCCTATTTTGAGAGAACGGCCGAACGTAAAGATATGGTTGAGGTGTCAAAATATAGGTCTTACCATGTACATGTACCAATAGGAAAGAAAAATGAGATTCAGGCAACAGTTCGGGAGTTGTGGGGTGGCAAAGTTCCCATGTAAATTCTATGGGAGAAGCGGGAGGTTAACTCACGCGCTGTTGAAGGCAAAGCATGGAGGGAAAGAAGTCTTATCTTCTCTGAGCGAACCACTGCGCAAAGCAACGCTAGCAGGCATTCCTATCAATGTTCTTCTTATCGGAACAGAGAACACTCTCGAAAACCTGATTGCGTTATGCCGTTGGATTGTGTGATGTATATAAACAATTTAATATTAATTCGATCCAGTTTATTCACGTAGGCAAGACGTTTCCCATTATGGAAAGATGTAAATAAACGTTACGTTGACCACTGTTAGTGAAAATATTACGGGCGACTGCTTGTAGTCCATTGAGTTGCTCACGGTGGTCTTTAAACCTGCAATCAAAAAAAAAAAAATCACGGCCCTGGACTACTGAAGTTGTTGAATAAATTTGTCAGCCATGCAAATAAAGTTTACATTTGTTGTTTCATAGGAGTTTATTCTTCTCAAAATAAAAAAAAAGGCTAACTGTCGATTCCGACGGGTGAAGAGTATTCGCAACGCAAATCTCATTCCAAGAACATTTACAAACACTGTTGTGACTGAAAATGAGAGTGCAAGAGTGCGCTATCCAGTTGAATTTTGGCACGCAATCGACATGAGTGGACTTCCGCCTCATATTTACGAACCTGGCCTCCCCGGTGGTGTAGTGGTCTAAGCGATGGCTTCTGATCATTTGTCCGAACGGGGTCCGGGTTCGAATCCCGGTGAGGCATGGATGTTGTGTTTGTCTTACGGCACTGGTTCTCTCCCTTCCCTGGAACCACTGACCCTAAATTAGGGACGGACGACTGCTTATAGCCCATTGAGTTGCTCACGGTGGACGTTAGCCTTTCAGTCAAAAAAAGAAAAAAATCACGAACCTGGACTATTGTCTTTATTGAAGTGGTTAAATGAATCTGTCTATCAAATAAAGTTCGCGTTTGTTATTTCGTATGTGTTTATTTTTTTCAAAAAAAAAAAAAAGCAAGAAAAATACTAAACGTCGATTCCGACGGGTTTCGTCTAGCTATTACTTTAATTCTGTAAGAAGCAAAGGGGCTTTTGCCTGCTGCGATAATGGACCATTTACTATGGGCGAAGAGTGTAAAGTATCTCCCATACAACACTAACACGATTTCTGCAACCCCAAACCACGCAATTCCAAACTATATATAGTTGAACCCCGCAAAAGCAGTGTTGCTGGGCTAGCACTGAAGCCAGCACTGGCAGGCAATAGCGCCAGCAATGACCCAGCACTATGTAGCCGCTTCCCAACTGTCAATAAAATGCCCCGGTGGTCACCAGATGGGCCAGAAGTTCAGGCCAGCAGCTGGCGAACAGCTGGCACACCCATCTGTTGTCATATTCCGGAACAGGGCCATCAGCTATCCATCACAGGCAGTGGCTGCCACAAGAAGTTCTTAAGCGGTCCTAGAAGCACGCGACATAAATGACGGCTAGCCTAATGTGGTCCGCTAGTTTCCTGGCCGTGGCAGCCGGCTTCACGTTACGTAACTGATGGCTTGCCGAATCTTGTCCACCGATCTCCCAGTAGTAGCCACAAAAAAAAAAAAAAAAGATAACCCCAGTTTCCCAAAAACACAAAACTCCTCTTTTTTCCCCCAACGAAACTCCCGCATCCCGGCACGGCGTTGGGAAAACTTCCTGAACAGGTCCTGAAAATCACCGTTTGGATGCGGGTAGCATCAAAGCAACGACATGCTGCTTGTGAAGCGGATGCCTTAGCCACTGCACCTGTTCGCCACGCACGACCTTTGCTTAAAGGTGAACCTCTTTCCTGAGCGATGTGAAACGGATGGTTCTCTATTTATTTTTACAATATTCCGAGTTATTTTTCATAAATGTCCGTTTCATATAATTCATAAATATATTTTTCCAACGTAACAATTGTTTTCATTTACCTCAAGGGAACTTCATTCATTCTCAACGAGTTTACCAACTTCAAGACGTTTTAGAAAGGTTTGTGGTCCTAAAAACGATTGTTTAATTAATATATTTACCTGTTCATCTCACATTGTTACATTTTTAATGTTATCTTTTTTTCCACGGTCTGAAGCTACATTTGTACTACAGAGGAAAGATATTTTATTTTATTTGTCGTTATTTTTAGCAGCGAATTCCTGCAATCTTGTGTATTCAACCCATGGATAAGTACATTATTTCCACATGGCATTTTTGTTTTCAAATAATTGATAAATTTTTGTACCCGTATAATTCTTATTTTTTCCAATATAACGGTTTTTTAATGCATTTCCGCGACTTTTGTTTGAAGCGGATTATAGTATGTTAAAACGAAAGATTACACAGAATTAATATATTTACCCGTTCATCTCACATTCTGTTACATTTTTAACGTTGTATCTTTTTATTTTCCACGGTCTGAAGCTACATTTGTTCTACAGAGGAAAGATATTTTTTTTATGTGTCGTTATTTTTAGCAGAGAATTCCTCCAATCTTGTGTATTCAACCCATGGATGAGTGCATTTTTTCTACATGGCATTTTTGTTTTCAAATAATTGATAAATTTTGTACCCGTATAATTCTTAATTTTTCCAATATAACGGTTTTTTAATGTATTTCCGCGACTTTTGTTTGAAGCGGATTATAGTATGTTAAAACGAAAGATTACGCAGAAATTATTTCTTGTTATTCATGGGAATGGAGTGGGTGTGTTTTATGGCTGTCTGTATTCACGATTCTTTGTGTGTTAATGCAGGAATTTTGCTATGAAATGAATTTTTATAAACACATGAGGATAATTGACTGTTTCTTACAGTTCATTAATTATTTATGTAATTATCTTCAGACGGTAATCTTCGTCGACGTGGCATTTCATTAGGAAATGAACTCGCCTCTCTACATATGCCTTTTTGTTTCTTTTACATCCACTAAAATAGCACGATGGCGATGGTGTCGTCCTCAGTGGTACCATGACAGACTGCGCACGTGTTGCTTCCACCTCGATTTGGCGTTGCTTCGGTTACCAGCTACGGGCCTCTAGTGGCAAATACTTGGATGCGTGTGTAGGCGATGCTACGGGGCCATCAATGACTGTCAACTGATGGCGATGCCACCAATGGACCGCTACTGTACCGTGAGGGGAATATTTCAGCCTGCAGTGACCCGTCACTGCCAGTTAGTGGTCAGCTGTTTCCCAACACTTGTGTTTCTACTAGGAAACAACATGGGTATCATGTAAACAACCTAAAATTATCACAATTTGCGGCTTCACGGATAGAGACAAAATGTATCTCCAGAAGTATGATTCCAACCTCCTTGGTCAAAAGTGGGTGATGAGTGTTATGAGTGTATTATCTACGATTTGAGTTTATATATCTCATGTAAATGTTTTTGCAGCTCGCTTACATATGTTTTTACTGAAAGGCACATTGCTTCTTCGAAGTATTTGTACGCTTTGGCAACGCTACAGTAAATCAAATGGAAATGAAAAGCAATATCGAGAGTGATCAGGTGCGGAAAGCTTCACACGTCAAATGAGCGATCGACGCGCGACAGTGCAGCAACTGACCCCGCAAATGAACGCTGGGTTACGCAGTTACGTGTCCTCGATAACAGTAGAGCGAAATCTGTTACGCGTGGGTCTCCAATTTGGACGCTGCGTCAAGGCGCCCTTGCTAACCCAAGTGCATCAGCAACGGCGCCTGTAGTTCGCAAGGGACTACCGTCATTAGACAGTGGAAGAGTGCAAAATTGCTGCCTCCTCCGACGAGTCGAGGTTTCTACTCCACAGAAGTGACGGACGGTGGCAGATACGGCGTCAGACACACGAGAACCAATTCCGAACACGCTTGTAGGTCAAGTACAGCCCGGCGTTGGCAGTGTGCATGTCTGGGGGATGTGTTCCTGGTATGACCTGGGACCGCTGGTATCACTGGAAAGGTCCCGGAATGGCAATGTCTACCTGTCCATACTCGCTGACCACATGCATCGCTTATTATTGGAGGTTTACCCTTGTGGTGATGGTGATTACCAACAGGATGCGCCCTGCCATGTCGCCAAGAGGGTGCGTGGCTGGTTCGAGGAACACAACAGCGAGATCTCTGTTCTGCTTTGGCCGGTGAAATCCCCCGACCTCAACCCTATAGAGCACTTGTGGTACTATTTGGATAGACAGGTTCAGTGTCCAGAATTTCAGCCATGTCATCTCCGGGACCTCCGTGCAGTGCTGCAGTCCGAACTTGTACGTGTGCATCGGGCAACCGTCCTGAGCCTCATTGCATCCATGCCACGCCGTCTCGACGCTGTCATCCGGGCCAAGAGTGGTTATTCCCATTATTAGGTAGGTGGTCATATAATTCTGATACGACTATGCACGTTGACGTCCTGTTAAAAAGTTGTTACGGGGTCCGATTGCCGTAAATATGTAGCAAATGAATGGTTGAGAAAGTTATAGTCTCAAATTGTTTATTAACTCATACATCATGCGTGCAGATTGGTCTTAACAGGTTATAAGATTTTAACGTTTTTGCCCGCTCGCTGTTTATTCCTTTTTCTACTTATTACTCTTTAGTGCTCTCTATGATTCCACGTATTCCTTTTCGCCTTACGGCCCGAGGTACATAAAAAATGCTTCCTTCGCAAAACATCATCCAACTACTTCTTCTCTCACCTACTCCAAAATCGCCTCCCTTCTAGAGTTTCTCACTCTCTCTTTCAGACTTCTTTCTCTCATTGTCCCGTTTTGCGTCCGTCCTGGATCTAAAGGCAAAGTGTCAGAAACCTCCGATCCAAAAAAAAAAAAAAAAAAACAATCAAGCCCGTCCCGAATCGCAATGCAGATTACAATGCTCATGATCACAGCGTAGGAAAATAAAGCGATTTAAGCACTTAAGGCTGTCTTTGAATGACTATTAGGGTTCATATTCTGCGATAGATGGCGCAAAAATCACTCCTTGTGCTTGGTTATTCGTCTTGAGCGACTGTGTCAGAAGTTGGCGTCAGCGAATCACTGCAGACCTCACCATATTCAGAACGGAAGCGGACTCTCGTTGGCCTCAGAATGAAAAGACAAAATACGCGCTGTTACGTTTTAACCAATGACGTTATTTGGGGGTTGAGCTCAGTAAGTAGGCGGAGTTTCTCTAACTCAAATTCAATGGTTCTCTGCTATTGTACACATTTTCTGTTCAAAAATGAACGCACAATAGGTTTTAAGACCATTTATGAAAGAAAAGATTCAATCTAAATTCTGGCCCTATTCATTTATTTCTGTTTGGATCAGATAATTAGAAAAATCAGACAGAAATGAGGAGATTTCATTTCTTCCAGACAAAAACGCTACTAAGATACCGTATGGTACCGTCTAGCGCCAAATTGGAATACTTTCATGTAACATTAATTGAATTTTAAAAAACAATTCGAACAATTTTTTCAGAATAATAACTGCGGCATATATTAGCCATGGGTAATTTTTATTTGTGCTCAAAATTTCAGACACTACAAAGTAACAGTCTTCGAGAAAATGTGTACAAAAAATTTACATTGCAGATAATGGGTAGGAGATGAACCCTAACATTCATTCAAAGACAGCCTTAAGAAAGGCTGCATTGAATGCTGCTTTACAACATCTAATTGCCGATTGTCATCTCCTGGTCCCTGAATTACCCCATGCCGTCTGAACTTGCTTGAAAAGGAATTAATAAAATCCCTTAAAATCTCCTAAATCCCCGTGGCAGCCCCCATATCAGAAAAATATTTAATAATGGAAAAGTAGAAAATATACAAAAATTAATCTTAACAGAAAAGGCTATGATACGGAAAAAGAGTTTTTCATGATCGCCTCTGGAAACAGAGATTGAGAAAGAAAGTATTTGGCATTTTACGTCCCCTAGGAGGAACGCTGTGCCTTATTTAGAGATGATCATGATCCTCGTCTTTACTGTAGCGAATGGCATACATTAAAACCAAACAGAAATATGCCCAATGGAATTTTTAGAAGTGTAGTTGCAGTTGCAAACAGAATTGCACACGTCGCCTCGTTGGGGCAGTTTTCTAAGCGATGGCTTCTGATCATTCGTCCGAAAGTGGTCCGGGTTCGAATCCCGCTGAAGGCCGCCCCGGTGGCGCAGTGGTCTAAGGCGCTGGCCTCTGATCATTCGTCCGTAAGGGGTCCGGGTTCGAATCCCGGTGAGGCATGGATGTTGTGTTTGTCTTACGGCACTGGCTCTCTCCCTTCCCTGGAACCAGTGACCCTAAATTAGGGACGGGCGACTGCTTATAGCCCATTGAGTTGCTCACGGTGGTCGTTAAACCTCCAATCAAAAAAAAAAAAAAAAAAAAAAAAAAATCCCGCTGAGGCATGGATGTTGTGTTTGTCTTACGGCACTGGCTCTCTCCCTTCCCTGGAACCAGTGACCCTATTTTTTTTTTTTTGAGGTTTAACGACCACCGTGAGCAACTCAACAGGCTATAAGCAGTCGCCCGTCCCTAATTTAGGGTCACTGGTTCCAGGGAAGGGAGAGAGCCAGTGCTGTAAGACAAACACAACATCCATGCCTCACCGGGATTCGAACCCGGACCCCTTACGGACGAATGATCAGAGGCCATCGCTCAGACCACTGCGCCACCGGGGCGGCAACCCTAAATTAGGGACGGGCGACTGCTTCTAGCCCATTGAGTGCTCACAGTGGTCGTTGAGCCACCAATCAAAGAAAAAGCCTCCCCGGTGGCGCAGTGGTCTACGCGAAGGCCTCTGATCATTCGTCCGAACGGGGTCCGGGTTCGAATCCCGGTGAGGCATGGATGTTATGTTTGTCTTACGGCACTGGCTCTCTCCCTTCCCTGGAACCAGTGACCCTAAATTAGTGACGGGCGACCGCTTATAGCCCATTGAGTTTGTAACGTATACTCTATATTCACTTTCCTTTTGATTTTACTATCTCTGGTTATTTTATTTTACTATGTAAATTATCTTCCTACTGAACGGAATATTATTTCACCCGCTGAATGAGATCTGGCAATGAGTGTAAGTCATGACGTGGTGGTAGCTCGTATATAGGCGCGTTCATCGAGACGAGTGGATGTTGTGTTGTTGCGTTGGAGTTGAGGTTGTGTTGGAGTTGTGTTGGTGGTGTGCGTACTATAAGAGGAAAGTTTATTCATTATTATGTACAAGATATATGAGTGCCTTAGTTGACCACGAGTCTGGGAAATAAATAGTTGTTCAGTAAGTTCAGTCTTTCTCAATTCTTAGTTTTGTCAGACCTCTGTCTGGCTGTTAGGTTTATGACTTTGATTACTTAATATAAATAACCATCGTTGAGACTTTGTTTAAGTTCATAATTAACGAGTAACAACACCCTTTTGGGAATTCATTAGTTTGAAGCTTAGAGCATTATTCATTCATAATAATTAGCTTAGCAAAAAGATAAACAAAGCTAATACATTATAAGTTGCTTAAGGCGGTCGTTAAACCTTCAATCAAAAAAAAAAAAAAAAAGGAAAACAAAATGCACACTAACTCCACCTAGCTTCAGGACTGAAAACAACAGAACACCCTAGAGTAAGTACATGCAAAGTTTTCCACAAGGTGAATGGCATTCATTGTTGAAAATGATATTCAGAGTTTAGTTTTGATGCCAGGTGAGGCAAGCTTGTATTTAGTTTTCCATTACATTCAAGAAATTATTTTGGGAAACGTTCTGTTTGAATAGTTAGTCAATCAAAAAACCTTATTTATGTTTAGTCTCACTACTAGTGGACGTGTTGAACAGTATATAAGGTATTCGAAACTTTAGACAACGTACATTGTAAATATTATATATATTAACCATTCAGCCCGACAATGTACCTAAACTAAATATTTCCCAAAATTGACTGCGCAACACAAATAGAAATATTAGCATAGCGACCGGGTTTTACGAATGCTAGGGCAAAACAATTTCTTTGCCCCTCTCATCTCAGCAGTACCATAAACTTGCCACGAGTAGTAAGCATATTCTTCTTTATTCTTTCCTTTATAACCCAAGGTGTGATGTTGGATGGAAAGTTCCCCTGACGCGGACATCACGCCACTGGGCTTAAACAGATGATTCAAACACCTTCTGTTTCCCACCTTTCTTATATTCGTCAACATTGTTATATAGATTTTAGCAAGTAATCAGTCAGAAAGGATTAATGTCAATTCATCGACCAAACGTACACGTAGACTGCAAATGACGTCACAATTTCTGGCTCCAACATCAGAAAGAGAAATGTCACGTTATCTTAGGCAACAATGTTAAAAGAAAATTCTACAACTTTTCACTGGCAAGAAACGAATGAAAATGTTAAACAGATTCTACGTATTTATGGTAAGCATTGTGTCCAATTTTCCATAAATTCTTATTACGGTTACTAAGGGCGACCATTCCACCTCAGTTTCATTTATTTGCAGTAGTGGTTATCATATGCGGGAAGACATAATCAATATTGAGGTTCAAATCCCAATCTAGAAAACGAAAGCCTGCCAGTTAACAAAATAATATTATAACTTGCGACAAAAAAAAAAAAAAAATGTACGTGTTTTGAATTTTTCGCAAATATTCACCACAATGTTCTAATCACGGCCTATAATCAAACCTATCTGAGCACATATGCACAGTCGAGTCGCCTCCTACTTTTGGCGTCAACAGTTCGTAGCCAATGAAAGAAAGCACGTGTTTTGACCTGGCTTGGAGGGAATGTAAGGTGTGCTGCAGGCATTCTGAAAACATACCCCTCGTTGCTGTCATGGATAAAAGGAGTGATTTGCAGAAAAGGGATGATTATCGGCTTTCGGGCTAAGGGTGGCAGTATTTCTAAAACAGTCCAGTCTGGGAACTGTTTACCTACTTCTGAGGTTAAAGTGTATCGTGGTTGAAGAAATGGCACCATTGCGAATAAGCGAAGTGGAAACTGTGGAGTACCACGTGCCATTGATGTGAGAAGTGAACGTCGGCTGCGAAGGCGCTAAAGGGCCTATCGACACGCTACAGTGGAGCAACTTACTGGGCGAATGAACAAGGGGACTTCCGGAAGTGTGTCTAAAACGACAGTTTAGCGAACCCTGCTGCGTATGGGGCTTTGATGCAGACGGATGGTCACTGCACCTGTGCTAATGAAGCTGCATCGGCAGAAAATGCTTATATTTACACGGCCGTATCGGAATTGGACCTCAGCTGATTGGCAAATGTTGCCTTTTTCGATGAGTCATGTTTTGTGCTTCATCGAACGGATGGACGTTGGCGTATACGGCGAGAAACATCGGAGAACAAATACCCTTCAACCATTGCTGGAAAAACACATGTCAGTGGGTGTAGCGTTATGGTCTGGGATATGATATCGTGGCATTCTCTGGTTTCCCTCATGCCTGTGGAAGGCACTATGGACCGAATTCTTTATGAATCCATCCTTGCAGACTACCTACACCCATACATGCCGATTGTCTTCCCTGGGGCGAATGCGATCTTCCAGTACGACAATGCGATGTTTCACACAGTTAGAAATGCCCGAGAGTGATTAGAAGAGCAAGACGAAGACTTGAAAATATCTCTGGCTCACTAACTCCAAAGACTTAAACCCAATAGCGCATCTGTGGGAACACCTTGATTGTGTTGTTCGCGCGTATGATCTTCCACCACGCACCCTCCAGCATCTGTCAGCTGCACTGAAGACAGCATGACTCCACACATACCTGTGAACACCTTCCAGTATTTTATTGAGTTACTTCCAGCCCGTCTAGCTACAGTCCGCGCTTCACACGGCAGTTGCTCTAGATATTAGCTGATGGTCACAATGTTGTTACTCAACTGTGTATATATTTTAAATATACTTACTGTGGGTACGGCGATGTTATTACCTTATATTTTTATGATTTAACTGTATACATAAGGATTTTTCACATTATATGTTGTAACAAGCCACGCTACTTTCTAGCTGTTTCTCAACATAGCCGCGATCCAGCGAGAACGCTCACATAGCTTTGTTTTGGTTCGTCTCTTAAAGTAGAATCATGTACTCGAAGAAAAATAGAATCCAGGCCAATTTTTTAACGCTAATAAAGACGAACAGTTTATTTCACTAAAATTATGTGGCTTGGGATTTCTCTAGGGTTGGTTAATGGAATGCTCCCGTTTGGCTTGATCTCCGTACATGGACTCTACATGGATTCTAGAACCGAACTTCGTCTCACCCGTGAACCGTCGCTGCTGCTACGCGACCCGATATCAAGCGATCTCCGGAAAACACATCGTCTCCCGACGTCAAACCCCAGACCCAACCGCTCTTTCCAAAACTCCGGTCCCGTCTGTCTAGCTTCCTCTTTCAAATTAAAGTGTCCGTTCTCTCCTAAAACTTCAGAAGAACTCCACTATCGGATTTCCGAGCTTATCTCCCTCACCTGTGACAACCTGACATACCCTTAAGATTGTGTTTCACTCCTTAACGCGCCCTTGAGGTAATCTCGTTGCCACACAAGACAGGTACAATACACTCCAAGTACGCCGCTCCGGTAGCGCAGTGGTCTAAGCGATGGTCTCTGATCATTCGTCCAAAAGAGGTCCGGGTTCGAATCCCGGTGAGGCACGGATTTTGTGATTGTCTTACGGCACTAGCTCTCTCCCTTCCGTGGAACCAGTGACCCTAACTTAGGGACGGGCGACTGCTTATAGCCCATTGAGTTGCTCACGGTGGTGGTTAAACCTCCAATAAAAGAAAAAGAAACTACACTTCAAGAGTACTTGCGCATCAAGCTGATTGCAATTCTGCTAATACCGTGTATCTAACAGCATCAGCCTTAAACCTCCTGATTTCGTTCGCTCTGCACGAAAATGTCGCGAAGAAAAAAATTCTACGTGGGAATGTAAATAAGCATACATATTTAGACTTATTTCTTTATAACCTGAGTCTTAAGCAAATCTTACATTCGTAATACACAGGATATACTGTAGCTCTATATCATAAATCATTAATGAGAGCACCACTGGACATGAAGTATCAAGTAGAGACAGTGGCGTATCTTGGGCCCGGGACCTGGGCTATCCCCCCCCCCCGTACTCTTTTTTATTTAAATTGCGAAGTTTATTTATTGCAATAGAAAGAAAGAAAAATTCTAAATTTTAGGTACATACTATGCTAACATGATACCAAATAATTACGAGGATTAGGATTTAAACCCTTATTTGTACATGAACTCCATTCTTCTTTCCTTTTGTGTGAACTTGAGTGTTACGCTTTCACAAAAATGTTTCTTCCGAGTACCTTTTCATATTTAAAAAGAATGTTTTTCCCTATTAACAAACCAGCCAAGCTGCTCGAATACACGTGTCCTTATGTGGCTCTAAGATATATCTTGATTCTTTTTAATACGGAAAAACTTCTTTCGGCTGTTGCAGTTGTTGATGGAAAATTTAATATTAGATCTACTAATTTGTGCACCTCAATAAACACTATGTCCAATTATTCAACTTTATGTAACAAGTAATGTCTCTTACTGATTTGTTTTGTATTCATGCAGGAAATAAAACACCTTCAGTTCATTTTTTAATTGAGCTGTATCAAAATTTGAAGCACAGGGTTCTTTAAGCTCTGATAGTTGATGTTCAGGGAAGCTTTCACAAAATGTATCAAAACACTTCGAATCTAACAAAGCCACGAATTTAAGATATAATATCACTGATTTTAATTCATTGACACTTCACACAAACTGAAACCATTCTCGCGAAGCACGCGCTGTTAAAGGCGGAAGCCTGAAGTGACTGAGTAGTCCGAAGTCTTCTCTTTTCTGAGCGAATCGTTGCGCAAATGGTCCATTCACCTCCATACTCTCATTCGTGTTGTCATGGAAACAGTAGCAGGCGATCGTATCAAAGTTCTTCACATGAGAACAGCGAAGACTCGAAGATCTGCTTGCGTTATGCCGTTGGTCATTGCTCGCCAGACTGATTATCATAATCGAAAGAGGCGAATTCGCTCGTGTTTTTTTTCGCATCGAAAGCATCGACATGTTTTAATACCGTCGGTAATTGACTTTTATTTGTGCATTCTTTGGGCTTCGCAGCTAGCCTAGCTAGCCTCGAATATACGCCTCTGAGTAGAAACGCAGCAGGCTAACACAAAAACACACACGAAACAAAGGACCTCCTTCGTTCTAGCAACTCATCCTGTAATATCGAAAAGATTGCAATTAAATATTCATAAATGACAACTTATTAACGCATATATTCTTACGTTTATCATTCCTAAGAAACACGCTTGTAACTTACATGATTTACGAAGTCGTAATGTTCAAAATTAGCCTGGCAGGACGTAGGAAAGCATTGAAATTGGATAGCACGAAATCACTCCTGTCTTAAGGTCACGTGACCTGACGGCTCTCACACTGGGTCCACGGAGGCTCAGTGGCAGCACTTACCCGTGCGTGGTCTATCATTATATTTGGCTGAAGTGTCAATCAGACCCCTAAATGACCACCAACACTATACACTATATTGGCAAAAGTCACTGGACACTTAGAAGAGAAACACAACATAGAATATATATTCATACGTTAGTACGGTGTCGGTCCACCTTTAGCTTTAATATGCATGCACTGACCCTTTGAGACAGGCTTTTGACAAGGTTTTGGAACACGGCGATAGGTATGCGCTTCCATTCAGTACATAATGCTGCCGCTAACTGTTGCTTAGTAACAGACCTTGGTTCCAAATTTCTTATACGGCGCTGTACATCATCACATATGTGATGTATGGGATTAAGATCAGCGCTCTGTGCTGGCCAGTCCACACACGATACGGAATTTTCGTCAAACCATGCCGTAACAGTCATTGATTTATGGCACGGTGCATTATCCTGCTGGTACCAACAAGGCTCGGTTCCATAGTATTACCACAAAGTTGATAGGACATAATTGTCCAGAATATCGTGGTAGACTTGCTGGTTAACAGGTTTGTCAACGATATCTAATGGGCCGGGACCATACCACGAAAAACACCCCCACACAAGTACACTGTTAGCTCCAAACGTGACCGTAGGAACAGTACACTGTGTTAAGTAGCGTTTTCTGGCTCCGGCCATACCCACACACGGCCATCAGACTGATGGATTGTGTATCTGGATTCATCAGTCCATAGGATCCGTTTCCATTGATCTACGGTCCACGATAAGTGTTCTTTACACCATGCTAAACGACGAGCAGCATTCCGAGTGGCGATGAAAGGCTTATGAGCAGCCGCACGACCACGCTAACTCATGGAATGAAGTTCTCTGCGAATGATACGTGTACATACCGAGGTTTCAGCATTTTTACTCACCTGTACTCTGAGGTCTCCGTCGATTGGCTGTAACGACTTTCCTGAGGCTTCAACGTCCTCCAACACTGATTTTCTTGTTTTGCTGCTTCAGGCTCGCCATGTGTCTTCCATTTATTCAGTACATCCAAAACAGTTGACTTGGGTATGTTTAAACGCCTCTGGGTTTCTCTTATGGACAACCTACTAATATAGCACCCAACAATCTTTCCTTTCTCAAAGTCAGTTCTCTCACGCCGCGACATTTTCACTCAACCTCACAGTGCGATATGATCGCGGTCAGCTGCAGGCTTGTTTTTATACCGTTTGCAGCTGTATCGCGCATCTTAACAACGCTGCGGATCCGCTCATTTTCGTTTGACGGGGTGTCCGGTGACTTTTGTCAATACAGTGTATAATCTTTTGGTGGTGATGGAATTCAAAGCATGTCTTTCTACCCCGGAGCGGCTGTTTTTTCCAACTGAACTACTCCAGCTGGCCTACCGCTGTAACACTTTCGATTTGACGCATCTACATCATGTCACATCGTACGTCACATCATTCTCCAGTTGAGCAAGGTGGTGGAACGAAATCGCAGGTTTTTGGTCAGCCGACAACTATGCTCGAGAAACCAGCTCAATACTGGAGAATGAATTTTACTAATTCCGTAAGTTGCATAAAAGAATCATCCCACAAATTTTCAAACCTCATCGCCGGAAGATTCATTTTTGTTTGGGCTCCAACATAACATATAACCTTCCAGCCGGCGGTGGTATTTGAACTTACGTCTTTCCACTCCGAAGCGGATGTTCTGTAACGTACCAGGAGATGTGACGTACCTGCCCGAAGGACGCACACGACATAAAGGCAGATAGGAATCAGAATAAAACGTCTGCGTAGCTCAATTGGTAGAGCAACTTATTCCGGAATGAGGGGACCGGGGTTCGAATCCTGGCGCGGATAAAAATGACGGAGAAATTCACTTCGTTATAATGGCACCCGAACTATCCGGATGACCCGACCGTTCAAAATCTCGCAATGGTGTGATGTTATTTCCACACCGCGAGATAGGAAAAATACGAGAATCCCTTCTTCAGCACTTCGGAAAAAAATAAAATAAGGGGAGGTGATGTAACGTACCAGGAGATGTGACGTACCTGCCAGAAAGACGCACACGACATAAAGGCAGATAGGAATCAGAATAAAATGTCCGCGTAGCTCAATTGGTAGAGTGACTTATTCCGAAATGAGGGGACCCGGGTTCGAATCCTGGCGCGGATAAAAATGACGGAGAAATTCACTTCGTTATAATGGCACCCGAACTATCCGGATGACCCGACCGTTCAAAATCTCGCAATGGTGTGATGTTATTTCCACACCGCGAGATAGGAAAAATACGAGAATCCCTTCTTCAGCACTTCGGAAAAAAATAAAATAAGGGGAGGTGATGTAACGTACCAGGAGATGTGACGTACCTGCCAAAAAGACGCACACGACATAAAGGCAGATAGGAATCGGAATAAAATGTCCGCGTAGCTCAATTGGTAGAGTGACTTATTCCGGAATGAGGGGACCCGGGTTCGAATCCTGGCGCGGATAAAAATGACGGAGAAATTCACTTCGTTATAATGGCACCCAAACTATCCGGATGACCCGACCGTTCAAAATCTCGCAATGGTGTGATGTTATTTCCACACCGCGAGATAGGAAAAATACGAGAATCCCTTCTTCAGCACTTCGGAAAAAAAATAAAATAAGGGGGAGGTGATGTAACGTACCAGGAGATGTGACGTACCTGCCAGAAAGACGCACACGACATAAAGGCAGATAGGAATCAGAATAAAATGTCCGCGTAGCTCAATTGGTAGAGTGACTTATTCCAGAATGAGGGGACCCGGGTTCGAATCCTAGCGCGGATAAAAATGACGGAGAAATTCACTTCGTTATAATGGCGCCCGAACTATCCGGATGACCCGACCGTTCAAAATCTCGCAATGGTGTAATGTTATTTCCACACCGCGAGATAGGAGAAATACGAGAATCCCTTCTCCAGCACTTCGAAAAAAATAAGGGGGAGATGATGTAATGTACCAGGAGATGTGACGTACCTGCCAGAAGCACGCACACGACATAAAGTCAGATAGGAATCAGAATAAAATGTCCGCGTAGCTCAATTGGTAGAGTGACTTATTCCGGAATGAGGGGATCTGGGTTCGAATCCTGGCGTATACAGAAATGACGGAGAAATTTACTTCGTTATAGTTCTTCCAATTGAACTACTGCTTATATCTGCACATTGCCGATTTGATTCATACGTCACCATAATTGAACGGCATCTACGTCATGTTGCGCAGTGAGTATCAATACATATCAAGCAGGATTTAACCTTTGATTGAGGGTTTAACGACCACCGTGAGCAACTCAATGGGCTATAAGCAGTCTCTCGTCCTTAATCTAGGGCCACCGGTTCCAGGGACCGGAGAGAGGCAGTGCCGTAAGATAAACACAATCATTCGTCCGAGTTCGGTCCGGGATTCGACGAATGATCAGTAGCCAGCGCTTAGACCACTGAGTCACCGGTTCGTCAAACATGATTTTATCTCTCACAATATCCACAATTCACAATCTTGCAATATTTTCACATCTCCACAAAACTCTACACGTTCGAAGTCGTTAATTTATTTCCCTCATACTCACTGCCAACGTTGCGAAAATTTACCAACCGTACAGGGAAGTAACGTTCAGTTAGAAAATGTTTAACCAACAAGTAACTAAATTTGCTTAAGAAAACAGAAACCGAAGTCACGATTTCCCTGGTAAAACTAGAAATCTTCCTTTTGTCTACTGATAAGACAACCTAAATGTTTCTGGCGCATTGTAATGTTAAAAGATGGGCAGAGCATGTTCTAAAAAAAATATTTCTTTTGTTTTAGAATGAGATATGCGTACTTCTTCCCAGCTTGATTTCTTTAGCGCTGCATGATTTATTGCAGCTTTCGCCACCGAAAACGAACTCACCGAACAACATCAGTTTACTTTCATTCAAGATATCAAGCACCGTTTTGAATTTATGCATTTCTGATGAAATTTTGGTAACTCTTAAATCTCTCCACGATACCCCTTCAAAGCAGCCCCTACCGCGTCAGTGTCTGAAGGAAAAAAAAAATGGAAAAGTAAAATAAAGGAAGTAAAAGAGAGAAACGACATCACAATTCCACCAGAGGAAATGCTCCTGGGTGTTTCACGTATTGCAGTCACGTTCTTCGTAGTGTTTTCTTCATTGGGTGCCGCAACAGAACCACCTTTCCTTTCTCGACCCCCTTTCCCTCTTCCTCCTCCTCTTCCTTTCAACTCTATGTTTACCCTAAGCTGAGTGACGACATTGTGTACCCACCTTGTTGCATTCCTCCATTCTCCGTGCTGCTCATCTCCCTGTCTTCAGCTGCGTCAGGGAAATCCATAAAATACCAAAAGACAAAAAAAACCGCTCACCACAGACAAGGTCAGAAAACTAAAGTTATTTTTTAAGGTTCTTTTGGGCATTGTTTTCCGGATCTTCATCAAATTGACAAACATTATTGAATACGTGTCCCTGCATAATGCGGCGATGGGGAAGGCCTTTAGCTGCAGAGGCTATGTAGCATCTCTCCTCACAACTTTTTTTTGTATGTTTCGAACTTAATTCTAAAGAGCCGAATTGGAAGGACTTTATTACTCAGCAAATACTGGTGTTATGGTCACTGCCTCGGAATAAAGCATTTGTTTTTGGGCAACACATTTTTCACACGTACGCTTGAACACACATTATATTTATAAAAGCTCGAAAGCATTCCCACTGGAATTTTGCCCATTTTCAACTACTCGTGAACACTTCTAAAAGGAAATAATGTAGTGTTCATAAGTATTTTCAAGATGCTTTTACACGCACTTCTTTGTCATCTTATTCGTTTTCATCAAGTTGCGAGTTTTTAAAATGCAACATTTCCGTTTGCAAGAGTGTAACTATTTAGATTTTCAGGGCGTACTGTTCCAGATATTAGCTAAGAATTTGTGGACAGAATTCTAGCTAATATCTGGAATATTTTTCTCGTGTTTTGTGAATTAACCACACGAGAAAAAATAACATTAGAGATAGCTGACGCATTCCACTTTTCTTGGTGTAAGGTGACCTTAATGCTCAATTTAAGGTCGTCACACACACTACGTCCGAACGAAATGCTTCGGAACTTTTGCATCGGATCGGAAACCAATATTTATCCCCACAGCTGGTCAGAAAAACACAAACAGAACAATAGGCCTCATTCATTTGGAGTACTTCGACCGCTCTTGAAGTTCGAGGAAATCAGTTATTTCTTCAGCTATGTCTCCCTCCCTACTGTGACGTACCTGCCAGCAGGACGCACACGACCTAAAGGCACATAGCAATCAGAATGAACGTCTGCGTAGCTCAGTTGGTAGAGCGACGTGTTCCGGAATAAGCGGATTAGGGTTCGATTCCCGGCGTAGACCCAAAATGACGGAGAAATTTACTTCGTTATAATGGCGCCCGAACTATCCGGATAACCCGACCGTTCCAAATCTCACAATGGTGTGATGTTATTTCCACACCGCGAGATAGAAAAAATCAGAGAATCCCTTCGAAAAATAAATGTGTGTGACGTTGCATTCCACACAGCAGATTGACTGGGAGTTCTCAAGGGCACGTTCTACAGTGGATGGCTGCCTGCAACGATTCATGGTCACGGCTAACCCGTGGGCCATGCCCCGGCCCTCTCTCGGGGGGGGATGTGACGTACCTGCCAGCAGGACGCACACGACATAAAGGCACATAGCAATCAGAATGAACGTCTGCGTAGCTCAGTTGGTAGAGCGACTTGTTCCGGAATAAGCGGACTCGGGTTCGATTCCCGGCGTAGACCAAAAATGACGGCGAAATTTCCTTCGTTATACTACCTGGGAGCGACACAGCTGAGGAAACAAAAAAGGAGTAGACAATGTAAATACATGCTTAGTAACATCATCCAATACAGCGAAAAATACACACACAACGAAACCACCCAGTCAGATCGAACGAAAATCCACTCAATCAAACGAAAGACGCTATTAGCTAACACTATGTCACCTTCAAATCCCCAAAATTTATATGAAAAAGATTACAAAAAGCACACCTAAAGATCTTACTGGTTCCCTCTGTAAAACACCCGAACTTCACAAAATACCTGAGCTAACACTTACTGCCCGAGATGAGAGGAGAAAGCGTGAAATCAGAGGAGAGGAGAGGAGAGGAGAGGAGAGGAGTGAGTACTCACGTGCTTCCACTTGTCGTTTATTTCCGAACCACATCAGGACCAAATACAGACACCGTGATCTATCCGAAAGAACTGCCACAACATAGATAATGCTGAATTGTTCAGAAGGTTTTGTACCTAACACCCGTTAGGCTGAAGCACACCACAACCAAATGACAGAGTACGTCTCAGCAAAAAAAAAGCCCCACATCATCACAGATACCACTCTGGAATCTAGGGATTACGCAGTCCATCTGACTATATTTCTAGACAAACTTCACACTCAAATACGTGCAACCAACGAAACTGTATGTAGCGCGATTTGTTAATTCACACCACCCTCTATTATTCTTATGTTGTCCACGAGCGGTGAGCAAGGCACCACTGCAGTCCTTAGCTAGTGATGTATGGTTTGTGCGCCAAGATTCTAACATAGCAACCTTCAGCATGTAGTTCCCGGCGGGTTTTTCTGTTGCAAATAGCTGTTCTAGTAATCTGTACGGTATCGGCGGCCAGCTCTGTCGCAGAGGACGTGCATGCGCCTTACAGGTTCCTCAATAAGCTTCGTTTGGCCCGATTACATAGTTTATGCCGCCTCCGTGAGCGCGGTTTCGCTGTAGGAGGACAATGTGCTGTATATCGATGAATAACATAAGCGACAGTAGCGACTGAAGAGCAGCAACTTTACAAACTTACCCAAATGGCATGCAAACGCTCCCATTTATATGCAGGCCATAACAGACCGCACGCGTGAGACTCTGGTTCTGCAAATGCACGTTTGGTGCTATGCGTCTTTTCCGAAAGTGGTAAAGTAAATCCGATGCAAAACATTTGGATTAACGAAAATGGGTGACGGAAGTAGTTAAAACCATTGTTGAAATCCAATTTTTGAATGTTGTCCCATGAAGTAACCCAACAATTGTTACTGTACTTCATAATGTTTGTAAATTGCGATTTAAAAAGAATTCAGTTGTTGTCAGCAGAGTTGGAAACAGGTCAAAGATTTTGGACCCTGACGTCACATAATTGTACCCGCACCGGACCTGACCCGGAAAATCTGCTTTGAACTATAAATTCGAAATTCAGTTTATAATTATGCATAATCGTGTAGAATTATAGTACATAATCATATACACTGAGTGGCCACTTTATTATGACCACCTGACAGTTTTAAGCAAATTCGCTATGGCTGCACGCTGTTGCCGCCAGAGGGCGAGGCTAGTATAAAAACGGAAAGCTTAGTGCTTGCGACAGTAGTAGAAATTATTTTTGGGTGACGAGATGGGTAAAAAATGCGATTTGACGGACTTTCAACGTGGGATGATTGTAAGAGCTCAAAGCCATGGAGCGAGTATCACCGAAACCGCCGCATTCGTGAAATGATCCACAGCAGCTGTTGTTAAAGTGTTTAAAGACTGAACTGTCAGCCAAAAACTGGGTCTCTACGTGCAACGTGTGGTCGTCATCGACTAATGACTGCTCGGGCGGAACGCAGAGTGTCCAGACTGGTAACAGACAACAGAAGGACAACAGTGCAGCAAATTACAGACCATCTTAATCAAGGATCCCCTCAAATGATCTCTGCACGCACTGTTCGCCGTACACTGCATCGGATGGGATATGGCAGCCAAAGGCCTGTTCGATCACCTTTGCTGTCTGCAGTTTACAAGAGAAAACGTCTCCAGTTCGCACAGGAGCACAAGGATTGGACAGTCGATAATTGGAATCAAATTATGTGGTCCGATGAATCACGTTTTCAGTTGCACCATGCCGATATCCGAGTGAGAATTTGACGGAAACAGCACGAAAGCATGGACCCCAAATGCATTACTACAACCCTTCAAGCTGGTGGAGGCAACGTAATGGTTTGGGGAATGTTTTCCTGGCATGCTTTGGGACCTTTAATTCGTGTTGATCAACGTCTGACTGGCGCATCATATCAAAACATCGTTGCGGACCAAGTGCATCCTGTCATGTGGATGGTTTATCCCAATGGCGATGGCTACTTTCAACAAGATAATGCGCCCTACCATAGTGCTCGTATTGTACAGGATTGGTTTCAGGAACATGCCGGTGAGTTTACTTTGCTTAGGTGGCCACCACAATCTCCAAATCTCAACCCCATTGAGAATTTGTGGGATGATGTTGAACGAGCCATCAGACAGCTGGATCCACAACCCTGCAATCTCACACTCCTGGTAAGTGCTAGTCATCAAGCATGGTCTCAGATTCCATAAACCATCTATCAACATCTCGTGGAGTCCATGCCACGAAGAATCGACGCAGTGTTAAAGGCAAAAGGTGGCCCAAGAAAGTACTGTGTTTGTGGTCATAATAAAGCGGCCACTCAGTGTATATATACAGGGTGTTCAAAAAGTCTCTTCGCAATGGGTATCGTAGGTTATATGGAAATCATGTAAAAGTGTTACGGAAACATATATTGTGTGTGCATAAGTACTACCCCCTTTTGTAGGCTACAAAGAAAAAAAGAGAACACAATAAATAACGTAATTAGGATTTCACATAATTACCATCATTCTGTATGATCTCTTGCCATCTGTCTATGAGTAGGTGAATCTTACACCGGAAAAACTCCTGTCTTTTAGAGTCAAAAAATTAATGTAATGCCCTTTTCACGTCGTCCATATCACCCAAGTTTTTGAGAGCGAAAGCTTTCTGTAACGATCGAAAAAGGTGGTAGTTTTTAGGTTCCAGGTCAGGGGAATACGCCGGGTGAGGTAACACTTCTCAACCAATGTCCAGTAATTTTTGCCGAGTGATTAAAGCAGCATGAGGTCAGGCGTTATCGATTGACGACTGCTGGCCTCTTGGATGTTATTTGCTCTCGCAATCTGTCCAACAGTTGGCAGTAGAAGTCAGCATTTATCTTTCGGTTAGGTGTCAACACCTCCCAGTGGATTATTCCTTGGATTTCCTACTAAACACTCAACGAAACGTTTGGGGTTCAGTCCTCCTTTGAGGTCGATGGAGCAGGCTCCGCACCTTGGTACACAGTCCGTCGACGCTTTACATTACGGTACAGTACCCATTTCTCATCACCCGTTACAATTCGTCCCAAAAACGGTTCATTTTTCTGACGAGAAAGCAAAGAAACACAGGTACGAATTATCTCCTTTCGTTGCTTTGCAGAAAGCTGGTGCTGAACCCAGTTATTGAACTCGGTTATGAACCCAAGCGCATGCACCCGTCTTTCGACTGTTGTTCTGTGTACTGACAACGTTCCCGCCAAATCATGAATGGTTGGATGTGGGCTATCTGTTATGGCTTAGTTCACAACCTCGTCAGAAACCGCGGATGGATGTCCACCACGTGGTTAAACTTTGCAGCTTGTGTCTTCGTCCCGGAATTTCCGAAAGCCACGGCGACATGTGCTATCATTAACTGCATCCTCCCCATACATCTGAGAGATGTTGCGGCAGGACGCGGTTGAAGTACTGACTTTATCGAACTCGCACATTAAACAATGTATAATGTGCTCCTTCACGCAGGCTATATTACACTGTCTATGATTTCTGTTACGAATGACTTACTCTTACAAACCTAGTGCCTCTATATATGCTCTACTGCTCCACGCTCTATTGGCCGAAAATTTGGCATCGCAGAGAATTTTGACGTAACTACTCCAATCGCAATTGCATCTATTATAAAAACGGGTAGACCTTTTGCATACACCCAATAATTTACTCACTTACAGAAAGTGTTGAAACTGTCGTCCTTCATATAACCTAACTGTTTTACATATGTTTTCAAACACATCTGCGAGAGTCAAAAGGTCCCGCCGCATTAATATTAAAGCTGTTTCACTTAATTTTGATGCTCCTACAGTCAAAAATTTTGAATTAAGTAACTTGTTTTATGTTTGATTTCAGTTTTTGCTGTTTTTTTTATAACATATCAAGTTTCAGACAATGAGAACATTTCAGACTATGTGAAAACACATTCTTGGTTTTTTAATGAGACGATACAACTTCCAACGTACGATCTTCCCCTTTTCGTTTTCCACAAGGACGTATTTGTTGCCCCGATACCTTTTTGAATTTCCTTAATATTGAATTCATCCATTTTAACAAATGAGCATTAACTCCGACACGATATGCAATGGAACGGGATCTTAGCACGTCAAACGAAATCCTTTGAATGTTCAAAGCAAAGGATGCGATGTGAAAAGGAACTCCCAGTCTTACAATGTGACACGCGGGGTGTAAGAGACTGAATCACCAGAAAAGAAGCGCGCAGGCGTTTGCCTGTATCTTGCTCTGGACAATCGCACTGAAAACAAACGCAGAGGAAGTATCGCTTTATGATATGGTATCGTCGGTCAGTGGAAATCTTCATTTCTCTAAGAAAGAGACGGCAATATTTTTATATGGCAAATCATTTTTCACTATGCTAGCACCAGCATCGAGCGCAAAATTCCACAGTATGCTAAACAAATACGTCGCTCTTTCCACGTTTAGCAACATAGCACTTTGGATTTAACTGCTATAATTAATATATAGCCAGTGCCGTTAATACCCACCAGATGGAGACGTCTCAGTTGCGGAGCCCATCTTACGGATTTATAGTGTCAGATGCTGACAGAAAAATGCACATAGCTCTGTGGATTGCCGGCCACTGTGGTGTAAGGCTAACGCGCTCCGCTAGATATCGAGAGATCCGGGCTTCAATTCCCCGGCGGCGGCCGAACAACAATTTTTCGGTTGCTGTGCGTTGCTAAACGTGGAAAGAGCGATGTCTTTGTTTATTCACTGACGCCACGTATTTGGAGGATTTTCATTTCCACAGCACGCATTTTTCTGTGAAATATTCTTTTTCTTTCAAAAAATAAAACGAAAATGAAACCGGGTCAAAATCGGGTCAGGAACGCCTTGGCCCGATTCTTTTGAACCCGCAGGAATTAATTGTCGACCCGTTGACATTTTGACCTGCTGATCGGTGACCCGTTTCCATCTCTGGTTGGTTGTCAGACTGATTTGACAATAGACCTGAACATGAAGTGTCTGCAAGTAAAAATAAAAATAAAAAAAAACATTTTTACCTTCACTGAAAATGAAATTTTACCCATCTCTAAAAATAACCGGGTTAAATTTCTGAAAACAAGATTTCTTTACTAACTGTCAATCCAAAAAGATAAAATTCGGACATCTTCTTTCGTTCTTCAAGCATAGTGCACGTAACCTAAGATATTCTAAAACTCGAGATTATATTTTGCTTTTCTGACTGAAGTGAATAAGGTAACAAAATTACTCTCAGAAAATAAAAACCTTTTCAGGTAAATTATCGTAGTTTTGAGATGTGTGCATCTCAAAACTACGATATTTTACCTGAAAAACAGGGACCTCAGCACTAGTCTAAATACTGGGTACTGACTTTCGGTCCAAGTGGTTCCAAGTACGTGCCCTATATATGGTTTATACGGTGTTCTTGTCATGCAGCACTAGCTCTTTTTCATCCCTGAAACTACCGTTCCCAAATTAGGGACGGGTGCCTGCTTATCGATCATTGAGTTCCTCATGGTGGTCATTTTTTTTTTTTTTTTTTTTTTTTTTGATTGGAGGTTTAACGACCACCGTGAGCAACTCAATGGGCTATCGCCCGTCCCTAATTTAGGGTCACTGGTTCCAGGGAAGGGAGAGAGCCAGTGCCGTAAGACAAACACAACATCCATGCCTCACCGGGATTCGAACCCGGACCCCGTTCGGACGAATGATCAGAGGCCATCGCTTAGACCACTGCGCCACCGGGGCGGCATGGTGGTCATCAAGCTCCTCTAAAAAAAAAGTCAGGAGAGTAATGTGAGTACGCTTCCATTTCAGATTACGGTAAAATCGTTTTAAAACAAAGTCCATGTTTTTACTTCATTATGAGATGATTTTCGTATGCTGATTTAAATTAAAAAACAATATGAAAAGCATAACAACAAAATTACGGGATAGCACAATGTAGAAAGAAAACGTGAAAGGGTTTTCTACTCAGATTAACTTCACAATTCCGCAGAAGAATTGGATTGTCTCGATTTTGTTGTTCAAGGCATTTGAGCCATCCCAGTTGACGAATGGTCAGAGGATCGGGTTTCTGGACTAATAGAAACTCACCACACATGCCTTATACTGGGAAAGACATGCCAGGTGTGTTGATCCTACATCTGTGGTACCCTCTATACTTTGGAATGCGACAGGTTTCAAGAAAGGGAGATATTAACGACGGGTCACTGCTTATAGGCCTTAGATGAAAACTGTGGTAACTAAATCCTAAAACAAACAAACAAATAATACATCTAGCAGTTCAGAATGGGTTACCGAATCTCTCTTCAAAGAGTGCCAAAAAAAGAACACCAAGATGGAATTGGCGGACGATCATGAAATTTACATATGTTAATGGGGTCAAGTCGACGTAGGTGTGATGTTAATTTCGGGACAAACCGGTGAGCGCTTACTCCACAGCACGGCATAATATGCAAATTATCGTCGGTGGTGTTTAAGGAGTACGACGAAGTGAATGTAACCAGTCCTCAGCGTACGGACACGTGCGAAGACCCTGAAGAAGCTGCAATGCCTGGACATGGAAGACGTGTACGATTTCAGCAGGTATCGGACTTTGAGCGAGGTCGTCTAGTCGGACCCCGCGAGGCCGGGTGGTCGTATCGTCGTATTGTGGAGCGAATTGGACGGAAAGTATTGGTGGTGGTACGATGGTGGCGTAGATGGTCCGAGGAACATTCCAACACAAGAAGACGTGGAACCGGGAGTCACAGACGGACTGATGAGCGGACCGATCGACGCATAAGAAGAGCGGCGTTGTCAAGCAGAACATCCACTGCGACGCAAAGCCGAGCTGCCGTTGAACCTGAGGTAACTGTGTGAACAATCCGCAACCGTCTACTGGATGCAGGACTACGTGCACGTATGCCTCTGGCATATGTACCTCTGACTCCAGCCCACCGTCAGGAACGGCTGCAGTGGTGTCGCCAACATCTGCACTGGAGAACGCAATGGCCATCTGTCGTGTTCAGCGATGAAAGCAGATTCTGCTTGGGAGCCTCCGATGGCCGTATGCGTGTTCGCAGACGCACAGGGGAGCGTCTCTACCCTTCTTGCAGCCGCCAGCGACACACAGGGCCTACACCTGGTCTCCTGGCGTGGGGAGCGATTTGCTATCACTCCCGTACACAACTAGTGTTTGTACCGGGTACGTTAAACAGCACCTCCTACATCAACAACATCATTCAGCCCGTTGTTTTGCCATTTGTAAGGTCGGTCCACCGTGGTGTTTTCCAGCAAGATAACGCAAGCCCACACACGGCACGTGCAACGCAACATGCACTTCAGGGTGTGAGACAACTTCCAATGCCTACACGTTCACTGGATTTGTCCCCCATTGAGCACGTGTGGGATTTTATGGAACAACGACTTATCCGGTCTCCACTGCCAGCCACGACCATCCCCGATTTACGCGTCTAGGTTGAGGATGCTTGGAACTCAATACCCCAAACTTACATCCGAAATCTGTACGACAGACTCCATGCCAGAATTGCACAGAGTGACGCAGTTCATGGCGGTTCAACCTCGTACTAACCATGTTACATGGAAATGTTATTTTTCAGTTTACCAGCAAATATAGCTGTATTTTTCCATAATGTTTTGGTCACGTTATCCTCTGTATTCCGTTATTATGCTGTATAAATTTCGTTGGTATCAGACGTCTCCTTCTTGGCGTTCTTTTTTCACTTTCCGGCAGTGTAGTTCCAAAGAATGCTGAAACCAATTCATCAGGTGACTATTTAATTAGCGAAAAGCATCAAACATTTAACAGGTAAAGCATCTTTAACGGGGTATCTTTAAGAACCTAGTCTAACAGATCATCATGGATTCTGCAACTGTAAGAGCGTTTTGTGTAATTACACCTACAACACAGTCTGTATTATTCAAAGCGAGTTCAAAAGTAAATACGAAAAAGTTCCACGAAGACCACCATTCTCGTCCGAACAGGATTAACGAAGTCACCTATTCTCAAAATATTTACTATTTTCGTACAAACAGGATTTAATGAAGCCAACTACTCTCATACGAACAGGTAAAATAAGCCATGTATATTCGATAGATCATCAGTTATTCTCCTATGAAAACAAAATAGCCGCGTGTTCTCGAAATAACTTCTGTATCATACTAACAAGATTAACGAAGCCGCATATTCTCGAACGATCCACTGTTCTCGTATGAACAGGATTAACAAAGCCACCAATTCACGAAAGATCTACTATCTTGTACGAACGGAATTAACGAAGGCACCCATTCTCAGATCACCCAATATTCTCAGACTAACGAAGTACCATTCTCGAAAGATACATTGTTGCTATTACAACCGTATTAACGAAGCCACATAGTGTTCTCGTATTAACAGGATTAACGAAGCCACCTATTCTCGAATAACTCAATAATCTCAGATAAACAGGATTAGCAAATCGAACTAGTCTCGAAAGATTCATTATTCCCGTAAGAAGAAGGGCTGTTAAAACACAGCCCTGGTAAGACGGGTATTAACGAAGCCGCGTATTCTCCAAAGATTTACCATCTCGTTTAAATGGGTTTAAGGCGCTTAATAGCGACATCGGGGATTGTGCCGTTGACCCGGGGACCTCCACACTTGGACACGATATGATCATCTGTCCCCAAAACGAAGCGGCACTCATTACTAAACACCACATGTCGCCAGCCTGGCGTCCCACGTTGCTCTGGCCTGGCACCACTACACACGAAGCCGACGATGTTCCGATGTTAATAGCAGCACTCATAAGGGGCGCTGGGGTCGCAGATTCGCTTCTGCGAGGCGTCGGGAAATGGTTCGCGGGTACACCGGAGCCGTTATATCTTCTTGTATAGTGGACTGGGTCCCTGTGGAGTCCGTTCATGCCTGGCGCACGATCCACCGATCTTCTCTACCGGTGGTCCTCCTGGTCCGTGTCCACTGCTTCCAACACAGTCGGACGTTATGGTCAGAATGATCCACGTGGTGGGCTGTACGGCGCGCCGACTACCCTGCGGTTTTCAGCCCGATGATCAGGCCTCTGTCAAAGTGCGTAAGTTGCATAAATCTGGCGTCTACCCGGCATTCTTGTCACTCTGTACTCTTGCTTGCGTCGGTCGGAGCTTTTCGCTTTCATGGGGCACCGAGTACACGCCGGTTTATAAGGCTGCCGGTTCGTGGTTGCAGCGCCACCACAGCGTGTGCGGTCATGCGCAATCATACCAAACGTGGATCATTTGCATACCAGACGCACTCTAGCTATTTGCAAAGTTTCATGGTTGCGGCACGTTTTCTTCTAGGTGCGCAAATTTTATTGTCCTGAGTGTATTTCCGGGAGATCGACTATTTTCTTACGATCAGGATTAATGAAACCACCTGTGCGTAGTTTAAGTTCCTTTCTGATGTTCGTCCTTCCTAACACCCTTTAAAATTTGTAAAGAACGTGTAATATGAAATGGTAAATATCATGTGCAGAAAAACCATAAGTATTTCTAACATCCGTTAGCTTATTTATAAGGCACATGGAGCTTTGTTGACTTAGGAAACTTATTATCAGTTTTGCTTTTCTATTGTTGTTTTCAGGTTTAACGATCACCGCGAGCAACTCAACGGGATATAAGCAGTCAAGCGTTTCTAATTTAGGGCCACTGCTTCCAGGGAAGGGAGAGAGCCAGTGAGGATAGGTAAACACAGCATCCATATCTTACCGGGATTCGAACCCAGACCCCTCGGACGGATGATCAGAAGCCATTGATTAAACGACTGCGCGGCTGTTTTCTGTTGAAGCTTTCTTTTTTGTAATTTTTCAGGGTGAGGGATATTCTTTACGCTGACCTTGTTTACAGGTCCCAGAATGTTATCGAAAAGTCAGCTTCAGTAATATTTGAGAATCCTAAGTTAATAATTCAAGAACAGCATTTGCAAAAAAACGTGACAACCGTGCAAGTTTTAATTGCATGGCTTTCGTGAATCCACAATAGCCGCCACCGCCGCTATGAGTTACATGATATCAAGAAGCAGCAATAGCAGGTTTGTGGGATATGTATGAATATATTAGACGATCTTTAGCAGCAAATTAGTGGAATGACCTTTATGAACTAAGCAGCGATGCCGTCGACGGCAGCCGTAATTCTCTGAGCCTAATCCTCTCATTTGCATCACTCATGGTACCCTCGTTCTCAGCTGAGGAGGAAACTTTGAGGAGGTTCGTTGCTTGCCTTCGAATGGCGCTCAGTGTGTTTAGAAGCGATGGGGAGGGGGAGAAAGGAGGGGGAAAGGAGCGCGTTCAGTATCGAGTTTTCATGAGACGGTCGTAATCCATCATACAGCCATAAATGGTAAATCTGGCCCTGACGTAGGGAATCGGTTAAATCCTATTGAAGTACGCCAGGGGTGTTCAGATCGATACCTCCGCTGGTTCGGTTTGGGGAGGCCTGGAGATTGATCCCATGCCAAGAGCAGTTGAGGGATGCAGCCAAAGCAAAGCTGACATTTTACCTTCTTTTTATATTTTGTTACTCCGCAACACTTCAACTTGTTGACAACTTCTTTTCGAAGAGATGCTTCAAGAACATCCTTCTTCGATGAGACAACGCAAAAGCTAAATCAAATTCAAGTATTTTTAGGTATTTTTTGGAACTCAGATTACTCAGTCAGATTCATGAAAATTAAATAGCATTACAGCTAGTGTTTTCTCACCTGTTGCTGTATCGGTTGTCAAGAACGTAGCTAACGGGTGGGTCTTGAGGGTCCGAATCTCCACAGAAATTTCTTACCTGCAGTATCTGTTTGATAGTTTTCTATACAATCACTACAAAGTGCCTACTTTTTACGATATAATTATATGCATGAATGAAATACGGGATTACACCATGAAATACAAATTTCGAACATGACAATCGTTTTTTTCTTGTTTTTTTTTTGTGTGTGCAATTGTGACAAAGATGGTAAGTCAAATAATATCCGAAAACTTAAAAATTTCTTCGTCCTGGAGCGGGTTTGATTCCTGTTCCAGGAAATAAAATTTTCAGTCAAATTAATCGGAAATCTGATCTTAGTCTTTCTGGGTGGTGTAATGGTTACCATACCCTGGCGCTATCTGGGATACGCGGGTTCGATTCCCGCTCCGGGACGACGGAATTTTTAAGCTTTCGGATTTTTCTTTTTTTTTTGGGGGGGGGGGGGGGGGTATTTTGCGAGCTCTTTATTATGTTTTTTTTTTTAGCAAAATATTGCTGGAGTTTGAACTTCTTTTTCAAGTAGTTTCCCAAATATACCCACACGATCTCTATATTGTTATGATTCGGCTGCATCCAAATTCTGCGGTAAAACATTTTCTACCACCTCAAGACGTAGCACTTCGTTTTTTTTATTGTATGTAAAACAAGTTTTGAATTTATTACATTTTTTACATTTATGACATAAATTACCCATTTTTGACGCGTATTTTACGCGTCACGTAGAAAATATTTTTTTACGCTTAACTTCCCAACTATGATTCTAGTACAAGAAGTTGAGACCGCTACACAATAAGTATCAAGCACGATGCAGGTATTTATAATAATTATGAATAACATAATGTTCATACACATTCTGTTGTTAAAGTAATTTGAGTTCATTATTAATCACCTCTTACCAATATATTGCAAATGCATACCTTCAAGAGAAATCGCTATAGATCTGCCCAGCTTTGAAGTTTTAAAACGAAATTTATATAATTAAAAATACAGAGAAACCCCCTGTTGTACGATTTTCTTGGGAATGGACTTAAAAAATGTATAAATATAAAAAAAAACATTTATGCCAATTTTTTTTATTGGAGGTTTAATGACCACCGTAAGCAACTCAATGAGCTATAAGCAGTCGCCCGTCCCTAATTTAGAGCCACTGCTTCCAGAGAAGGGAGAGAGCCAGTGCCGTAAGACAAACACAACATCCATGCCTCACGGGATTCCAAATCGGACTCTTCTCAGACGAATAGTCATAAGCCAACACTTAGACCACTGCGCCACCGGGGTGGCCGGGATATATTTGACTTGCCATTCTTGTCACAATTACACCAAAAAAAGGATTATCATCTTCAAAACGTGTATTATATAGTGTAATCCCGTATTTCATTCTTGATTTATCTGCTCCTCCAAGCAATCACGGGATAAATTTCTTAACCTCCAGATTCGCTAAACAAGAATGCCGGTTGCTTCGACTAGCGAATCCTGTGATGGTGT
Source organism: Macrothele yani (assembly GCA_039090855.1). Lineage (NCBI taxonomy): Eukaryota > Metazoa > Arthropoda > Arachnida > Araneae > Macrothelidae > Macrothele > Macrothele yani. The sequence goes on from CM077001.1 coordinate 28,401,435, forward strand.
TATTCAAATTAATCGGACTCTTGAGACTTGGTCGTTCTGGGTGGTGTAGTGGTTAGCATACCCGGGCGCTATCTGGGAGACGCGGGTTCGATTGCGGCTACAGGGTGACGAAGTTTTAGGATATTATTTGACTTACCATCCTTGTCACAATTACACCAAGAAACGGATTGTCATCTTCAAAATTGGTAATACTATGCAGTTTGTGCATTTTTAGTACATCTTTTGTAAAAAAAAGATCATGCTTCTATGTTACCCGTTTGTCCGTCCGTCCGTCCGTCCGTTTGAACCCACGATATATCTGCAACTATATTAGTACGATTTAAAAAATTATTTTTGCGTTGGGAAGCTTGAAATATGCGAATGATGATCCTTTATTTCGTTTTTTTTTTTGTACGATGTACAATTTCGCCGCTAGAGGGCGTAAATGCAGATGATGTCGAATTCAAAAATACGCTTTATTCTACATATTTGCATCTGAACATCCGATTGAAAAAATTATTTTATCTTTCGATTCCATTTATGTCGGAGAGTATTTTAGATACAGTTACCTTTTCAATTTACGCATAGATTCCCCGCTAGGGGGCGTAAACGTAAATTACATTTTCCCCGATAACTCTTCTTCTAAAACTCCGATTTGAAAAATTTTTCTTCAACAGATACACCTCCTGATGGTAAATATTTTGCATAAAATTTCAAATTTTTGGCAAAGAATACTTTGGCCACCAGGGGGTGTAAGTGTTAATTTTTGCTTCTGATGTATTTGCCATAACATCTGAGCTCCTAAAATTTCGATTGAAAAACTTTTTTCGTGAGCCAATGCCACTCACATCGATAAACATTTTCGGAATATCTTCTTCTTAAAATGTTCCACAGTTTCTCCGCCAGGGAGCATAGATGTATATATTATTTTTGTCAATATCTCTACTTCTAGCAGTCTGATTTGAAAAATTCCTTCTTTGTTGGATAGTGTTTTCAGTGTGATATGTTCATATAATTTCGAAATTCTCAAGTAATTCATAGACTTTCCGCTAGGGGCGTAAAGGTAGATTGCTTTTTCCCCTATATCTCTGCTTCTAAATCTCTGATTTGAAACTTCTTTCTGCACCGGATACAGCTCCTGATGGGAAATCCTTTGCACATAATTTCTAATTTTTGTAAAAAATGATTTGGCCACCAGGGGGCGTAAGTCTTAACTTCCGCTTCTGATGTATTTGCAGCAAAAATACATGAGAAGTAGAAATAAAGTCACATCCTATTTTTGTCGATATCTCTGTCTCTAAGATCCCGATTTGAAAAATTCTTTCCGTGTTGGAGAGCGTTTCCGGTGCGAAATGTTTCTCATATAAATTCATGTTTTTCTTAACGCACAAGTCTGGAACCAGAGGGCGTAAGCTCACGATTCCATTTACAGCAATATCTGAGGGATTAAAAACCCGATTGAAAAACGTCTTTCGTCATTCAGATATTATTGTTTTCCATACCGGTTCCATTGACTTTTAATAGCTTCGACAAATTTAATTTGCGTCAGAACGGATTCAAAAGACGTGCTTATTACACCCGAAAATTCGGTATCATCTTTCTTGTTTTTATCTTCAAGTTGGTACGATCAATCAGGTTAATTGTATTTATTACAACTTCATCATACCATACCTTGGCTGTCCCGGTGGCACGCATGTCTAAGGCGCTGGCTTGTGACTATTCGTCCGAGATGGGTCCGGGTTCGAATTCCTGTGAGGCACCGGTCCCGGACGATTCGCCCAACGACGATTGGTCCCATGCCGATTCGTCCGAAGGGACGATTGGTCCAATGCCGATTGGTCCAATGTCCGATTCGTCCAATGCCGATTCGTCCAATGGTACGATTGGTCCGATGCCGATTCGTCCAATGGCACAGTTGGTCCAACGCCGATTCGTCCAATGCTCTCATCTTACGAACGGTAAACTTTTTATTTTCCAGAAAGAAATAATAATTTAAATTATTCTCCTCTTTATATCCTTTTGAAAGATAATTTCCGTATATTTAGTAATTGTAAACATTTTACATAAACCTGGTAAAAGGCACTCAATGGAGCATTTCTCAGCTGTTTGCAAAGCACCTAGGCCGCGGGCATTTCTTGAAGATTTTTATTTACATCCTTGATATTTGGTATTTGTAAATATGTTATAAAACCTAATAAAAGGCATTCATCCTATCATTTCTCTGGTCTTTACGAGGCACCTAGGCCCCGGGGCATTTAAGAAGATTTTAATTTACAGCCTAGATATTTGGTATTTGTAAATATGTTATAAAACCTAATAAAAGGCACTCATCGTATCATCCCTCAGGTCTTTACGAGACTCCTAGGCCCCGGGCCTTTTTAGAAGATTTTAAGTTACAACCTAGATATTTGGTATTTGTAAACATTTTATAAAACCTAATAAAAGGCACTCATCGTATCATTTCTCTGGTCTTTACAAGGTACCTAGGCCTCGGGCCTTTTTAAAAGATTTTAAGTCACAACCTAGATATTTGGTATTTGTAAACATTTTATAAAACTTTATAAAAGGCACACATCGTATCATTTCTGAGGTCTTTGCTAGGCACCTAGGCCGCGGGCCTATAAATTAATATTTCGTGCTTAAGTGAAAGGGCAATATTATTAACTTGATTTAATATGTAAACGCTATGAATATGACATCGCTGGAATAAAAGCTGTTGAAGAGGCCTCTGTCCAAACCCCGACCAGTTGTTTCCATTGGGCAGTTGGCGGAAAACCCCACTGCATTCTACAAACAGAAACGGAACACTAGTATTTTATGTTATTTCATGCAAAAGAGAAACATTGAAGTTGATAGAACGGCTCGTACATCAGTAACATCATACGGCAGCAAGGACAGTATAACAAGAAAACGCGATTTAAAAAAAAAAAAAAAAAAAAGAAATCTCTAACAGACTGTAGACGAACTTCGTGTTACAAGTGATACTCATATGGAAGTAGACATTCGTCATACATAACACGATATGCAACTTGCTCATTAACCACCTTTGACGAAATGATGAAGATCACTTCTACATTTAATCAAATTAAAAACGGTATTTACAAGTTAAAACATATGATAGATTAAAACACTAGATCTTTCGATCACACTAGTGATCTTCATCAGGTAACTCACCTAATGACATCAAGGTACGTCGACACGCAATATATAGGGATTTTTGATGACCCAAACAATGGGTAAAGCGCATGCTCACGAAAGTTGTTGTGAACACAGAGAGAGAGAGACATAGAGAGACAGGTAACAGTACTGCAAACGAAGAAAGTAAAAATGATGCTACACAAGTATTAATAATTCAGCTGTAATGATTATTTCCGCAATGTTCAAGTAGAGCAGTCCATGTTCGTGGGAGGAAAGAAGGTACACCGTCATTACAGCAAATACCTCTATAATGGTGAATATATAAGCTTTCTGCAAAGAGGGTCATGCTTTTCGTGCTGTGTGTAATGAGGATTTTGCATTCATCCCATAATGGTCTATGTGTGCCGCTAGCTACCAATCATTACAGCTGAATTATTAATACCTGTGTAGCATCATTTTTACTTTCTTCGTTTGCAGTACTGTTACCTGTCTCTCTATGTCTCTCTCTCTCTGTGTTCACAACAACTTTCGTGAGCATGCGCTTTACCTATTGTTTGGGTCATCAAAAATCCCTATATATTGCGTGTCGACGTACCTTGATGTCATTAGGTGAGTTACCTGATGAAGATCACTAGTGTGATCGAAAGATCTAGTGTTTTAATCTATCATATGTTTTAACTTGTAAATACCGTTTTTAATTTGATTAAATGTAGAAGTGATCTTCATCATTTTGTCAAAGGTGGTTAATGAGCAAGTTGCATATCGTGTTATGTATGACGAATGTCTACTTCCATATAAGAAATCTCTAACCACAATATTACGCATGAAATGTAACATTATTTTACATTCTTTGGACTACCGGTACTTTCGTATAACATCGGAAGTAGAATCAGAACAGATGAGACTTTTATAGTACGAGTAGCACTTCGGAGAGATAGGACGGAATTGGACCAATCGTCCATTGGACGAATCGGCATTGGACGAATCGGCATTGGACGAATCGGCATTGGACGAATCGTACCATTGGACGAATCGGCATTGGACCAATCGTCTCATTGGACGAATCGGCATTGGACCAATCGTACCATTGGACGAATAGTACCTTTAGATAATTGGACCAATCGGCATTGGACCAATCGTCGTTGGACGAATCGTACCAGACCATATGTTGAGTTTGTTTTTCCTTGGAACCAGTAATCCTAAATTAGGGACGGGCGACAGATTATAGCCCATCGAATTATTTACAGTGGTTGTTAAGCACCAGAACAGAGACATTATACCCTCGATGTTACTACGAGTATGGTTCTTAGTGACAGAATAAGTATTCTCAGTCACTGTACCTAAGAATAGTTACGGTGACTCTTAAAAGTTCTGGGCTAGCTCCCAGTCTCAAGAACAAAAATCGGTCATTTTCCATGATTAAATCGGAACAAAATTGAACAGCAATGAATGATTTGACTGTTCTTTCAGTTCATTCCAATGTTCCTCTCAACGTAGGCGAAATCTTAGAGCTAATGACTCTCCTCCCAAGTGTCACACTTTTCCTGTCCAATAAAATAACTTAATAGTAACGAAAAGCTTTTAAATAATAATTTCAGAACAAAACATGCAATACATACATGTTATGAGATGCACAATAAATCTATAGAACCTCCGTTACTTCTGGCAAGCTCAATTATTACTATAAGTTATCTTAATCTATTCCACTTTCATTTTCTAACATATTGTTGCAGATTTTTGTGTGCTAAAAGTGAAGAGCAACGCTTTCTCTGTAATGCAGAGAGGATGGCCCTCTTAAAAGAGGCGCATTCCTTCAGTGGCGTACTATGGGCCGAGATGTGTTTACAAAGTAAACACGTCGGCACTTTAGACTAAAAGGGAAGTACAAACAAGTCCAAAACTGCCTGTCTGTTGTACCTCTGCCAAGGGTGTATGACGTTCCTGCACCGCAGGACGCACATGAGATAAAGGCAGACAGCAGTGAGAGCACATGCCAGTGTAGTACACTCAAGAACAATTGAATTAGAGATCCCTGTCTAGTAACGTGTAGCACCACCTTTCGCCCTGATGACGGCGGTGATTCGTCTCGGCATTGACTCGACAAGACACCGGAAGCGCTGGGAAGGTATACGGATCCAAGACCAATGATAAAGCTCCCACAGTTCATGAAGATTTGATGGAGGGCGAGGGGGATCCAACCATTCGGATGCAATTCGGGAGCGATGGCACGGTGCATTGTCTTGTTGCAGGTTGAGGTCCCCAGTGGGATGTTGGAGACACACAAACAGGAGCAAATGGTCATCCAGGATACCCCGGTAACGTTGACCTGTGAGGGACGATGCCACACGTACCAGGGGTCCCATTTCAGTCCACGTAAACAGTCTCCAGACGAGAATGCCACCCTCACAAGCTTGAAGAGTACCCTGCTGGAAAGAAGGATCGATCACTTCATGTGGTTTGCGCCGTACTCGCATGCTGCCATCCGCATGTACCAACGTAAATCTCGACTCATCAGTCCAGGCAACATTTTTCCACATGTCTAGGGTCCAGTGGGAATGTTTCCGCGCTCATGCTTAATATTTGCACCCTGTGAAGTGCGGCCAGCAGCGCTACCCTCGTGGGACGATGAATTCTGTACCCCATAGCGAGGAGATGGTTCTGGATGGTGTGGCTGCTTACAATTTTTTTTGTGCACCAGCGTTAAATTGCCGAGTGATTTCATGCAATGTGGCCCGTGTATCCGCTGTTACAAGGCGAGCTATCCGACGACGACCCCGCTCATTCACACGCCGTTGTCCACGCAGGGATGGTTTAACCGGATTCTATGTACTCACGGTGCACCCGTGACACAGTGGCTCGTGAAAATCCCAGTGCCTGCACGACTTCCGAGATGGAGTGACCCATTCGTCGGGCCCCGACAAATTGCCCACGATCAAATTCTCTTAGATCCTTCGTCTTACCCATACTGCGTCCGACTCTTACTGATTCCCGTCGTATCACTCCTTATATTGTCGGATCGCTGCATACGTCATGTCGTTTCCGTTTACAGGGCCGCCCACAGCGCCACATTTGCATAACGCCAGCTATCTCTAATTCAATTGTTCTTCAGCGCATAGTGAATAGCTTTCGGAGCTCCGGAGCGGAGAGTTACGGGTTCGAATCCCGCACCTAGCATATAAAGGATGAGGAAAACAAACTTCGTCATAGGGGAGAAAGAAAGATAGCACCAGTAGAGATTTATGATGGACAAATAGAGCGTCGAGAACTCTGTGAAGAAACTGTAAGCAGTTCACGAAATTCTCCCGAATTATTCAGACCTCCTCTTGTTTTGGGAAACGTATGCTTGTGCATACGTTTCCAAAACAAGAGACTGCGTTTGTAAGTGCCATCCTCCATGAAACAGAACTTCACGATTTATGTGATTACGAAAGAGTGTTCCGTTCCTACGGACATCGTGGCTTATCACGCTGTGCTCATTCTTTAGATTCTGTATGATTAATTCATTTTTCCTGATTTGGGTAATATTTCCTCCTCCTGCAGGACGATTGCATGTAAGTAAGGCTTCTACTTATTTGTATTCCTGGGCAGGAGAAACTTTAATGCCTGATAGGCGCATGTAAGGACCTCCATCCGTGGAAACAGCCAACCGTGTACAGAAATCGCTTCCTACTAGCTTTGTAATTAAATGCTGTCAATAGGATTTTCATCCCTGTTCTGCATGTTTAGAGTTGGTTACGGGATTGCCTGAAATATGGAGCCATGCCGTAATCCACAGATACATATCCAGCCCGGATTTACGTCCGATAAAATAAATGGTTTCAGAACTTTAGATGACTCCGGACGCTTTAAGTATCTCGGTAATCTATATACGTATTTAAAACACAAAGCCGATTCTTCCTACATCCCGCCAATGCCACCTATACTGGAGCAATTTCCTTGGGTTTTTTTAAATGAAAGCTACTGACCCACAAATTTGTCATCGCTAATTTTTATTGTCATGAATATTTTTTTGTATATTACCATGGCATTTTCTTTATAAAATCCGCCTCAAGCGAAAAACGAGGGTTGTATCGAAAGTAACGCAAAAGTAGGCATAACTTTTTTATTAACTGACACAGATCGTTCAAATTGCATATGTTGGGAGAGTATCTTTTCCTCTATACAAAGGTAATAGTCAGCGTACTCTCCATTACAATTTCTTATTCGAATAATACGACGGTTGGACCGACAGTAATGTAAAAGTGGGCATAACTTTTTTATTAACTGACAGAGATCTTTCAAATTGCGCGTGTTGGTAGAGTATCTCTTTCTCTGTACAAAGGTACTACTCAGCGTACTCTACATTACAATTTCCTTTTCTAATAATATGACGGTTGTACCGAAAATAATGCAAAAGTGGGCATAACTTTTTATTAACTGACAGAGGTCGTTCAAATTGCACATGTTCGTAGAGTAACTCTTCCTCTATACAAAGGTACTACTCAGCGTACTCTCCATTACAATTTCCTTTTCTAATAATATGACGGTTGTACCGATAGTAATGCAAAAGTGGGCATAACTTTTTATTAACTGACAGAGGTCGTTTAAATTGCACATGTTCGTAGAGTAACTCTTCCTCTATACAAAGGTACTACTCAGCGTACTCTCCATTACAATTTTCTTTTCTAATAATATGACGGTTGTACCGAAAGTAATGCAAAAGTGGGCATAACTTTTTATAAACTGACAGAGGTCGTTTAAATTGCACGTGTTCGTAGAGTAACTCTTCCTCTATACAAAGGTACTACTCAGCGTACTCTCCATTACAATTTCCTTTTCTAATAATATGACGGTTGTGCCGAAAATAATGCAAAAGTGGGCATAACTTTTTATTAACTGACAGAGGTCGTTCAAATTGCACATGTTCGTAGAGTAACTCTTCCTCTATACAAAGGTACTACTCAGCGTACTCTCCATTACAATTTCCTTTTCTAATAATATGACGGTTGTACCGATAGTAATGCAAAAGTGGGCATAACTTTTTATTAACTGACAGAGGTCGTTTAAATTGCACATGTTCGTAGAGTAACTCTTCCTCTATACAAAGGTACTACTCAGCGTACTCTCCATTACAATTTTCTTTTCTAATAATATGACGGTTGTACCGAAAGTAATGCAAAAGTGGGCATAACTTTTTATTAACTGACAGAGGTCGTTTAAATTGCACGTGTTCGTAGAGTAACTCTTCCTCTATACAAAGGTACTACTCAGCGTACTCTCCATTACAATTTTCCTTTTCTAATAATATGACGGTTGTGCCGAAAATAATGCAAAAGTGGGCATAACTTTTTATTAACTGACAGAGGTCGTTCAAATTGCACATGTTCGTAGAGTAACTCTTCCTCTATACAAAGGTACTACTCAGCGTACTCTCCATTACAATTTCCTTTTCTAATAATATGACGGTTGTGTACCGAAAATAATGCAAAAGTGGGCATAACTTTTTATTAACTGACATAGGTCGTTCAAATTGCACATGTTCGTAGAGTAACTCTTCCTCTATACAAAGGTACTACTCAGCGTACTCTCCATTACAATTTCCTTTTCTAATAATATGACGGTTGTACCGATAGTAATGCAAAAGTGGGCATAACTTTTTATTAACTGACAGAGGTCGTTTAAATTGCACATGTTCGTAGAGTAACTCTTCCTCTATACAAAGGTACTACTCAGCGTACTCTCCATTACAATTTTCTTTTCTAATAATATGACGGTTGTACCGAAAGTAATGCAAAAGTGGGCATAACTTTTTATTAACTGACAGAGGTCGTTTAAATTGTACATGTTCGTAGAGTAACTCTTCCTCTATACAAAGGTATTACTCAGCGTACTCTCCATTACAATTTCCTTTTCTAATAATATGACGGTTGTGCCGAAAATAATGCAAAAGTGGGCATAACTTTTTATTAACTGACAGAGGTCGTTCAAATTGCACATGTTCGTAGAGTAACTCTTCCTCTATACAAAGGTACTACTCAGCGTACTCTCCATTACAATTTCCTTTTCTAATAATATGACGGTTGTACCGAAAATAATGCAAAAGTGGGCATAACTTTTTATTAACTGACAGAGGTCGTTCAAATTGCACATGTTCGTAGAGTAACTCTTCCTCTATACAAAGGTACTACTCAGCGTACTCTCCATTACAATTTCCTTTTCTAATAATATGACGGTTGTACCGATAATAATGCAAAAGTGGGCATAACTTTTTATTAACTGACAGAGGTCGTTCAAATTGCACATGTTCGTAGAGTAACTCTTCCTCTATACAAAGGTACTACTCAGCGTACTCTCCATTACAATTTCCTTTTCTAATAATATGACGGTTGTACCGATAGTAATGCAAAAGTGGGCATAACTTTTTATTAACTGACAGAGGTCGTTTAAATTGCACATGTTCGTAGAGTAACTCTTCCTCTATACAAAGGTACTACTCAGCGTACTCTCCATTACAATTTTCCTTTTCTAATAATATGACGGTTGTACCGAAAGTAATGCAAAAGTGGGCATAACTTTTTATAAACTGACAGAGGTCGTTTAAATTGCACATGTTCGTAGAGTAACTCTTCCTCTATACAAAGGTACTACTCAGCGTACTCTCCATTACAATTTCCTTTTCTAATAATATGACGGTTGTGCCGAAAATAATGCAAAAGTGGGCATAACTTTTTATTAACTGACAGAGGTCGTTCAAATTGCACATGTTCGTAGAGTAACTCTTCCTCTATACAAAGGTACTACTCAGCGTACTCTCCATTACAATTTCCTTTTCTAATAATATGACGGTTGTACCGATAGTAATGCAAAAGTGGGCATAACTTTTTATTAACTGACGAGGTCGTTCAAATTGCACATGTTCGTAGAATAACTCTTCCTCTATACAAAGGTACTACTCAGCGTACTCTCCATTACAATTTCCTTTTCTAATAATATGACGGTTGTACCGATAGTAATGCAAAAGTGGGCATAACTTTTTATTAACTGACAGAGGTCGTTCAAATTGCACATGTTCGTAGAGTAACTCTTCCTCTATACAAAGGCACTACTCAGCGTACTCTCCATTACAATTTCCTTTTGTAATATGACGGTTGTACCGAAAGTAATGCAAATGTGGGCATACCTTTTTTTATTAACTGACAGATATCGTTCGAATTGAGCCTGTTGGTAGAGTATCTCTTCCTCTATACAAAGGTACTACTCATCATAGTCTCCCTCACAAGCGATGCATTTGCGCCATCGTTAAACCCAACTCTCGAATTCTCTTTGAAAAAATTCAGGTGTGGACTGTTTTACTCACTTCTTCACAGCCACTTTCACCTCGTCTGTGTCATCAAATCGTTGACCACGGAGCCTGTACTTCATTGGACAGGTGGAAGTCGGAGGGTGCCATATCTGGGCCGTGGATGGGGGACCGCCGATCAGCCTAAATTGCTGATCGCCTGATTTATTTTCAAAGATGTGTGTGGTCTCGCATTGTCATGGTGAATGTTGATAATTTTCAGATTCTTCTTTGGTCCCTTCCTCCTTATGGCTTCTCTAAGCTTCTTCAGTGTTTCAATGTACTTCTCGTTGATTACGGTACGGCCACGTTCGAGAACATCAATAAGAATGACACCCCTGTCATCCCAAAAAACAGTCACAATGACATTCTGTGCTGATCGCTGGCTCTTGAACTTCTTAGGCCTTGGTGAAAAGGTGTGACGTCATTCCATGGTTTGATTCTTCGTTTCCAGATCATAAAGCTACACCCATGTTTCGTCCCTTATCACCAGATTGAAAACAAACGTGTCTTCATTGGCTTCAAACGCTTCCAGCAGATCTGAGCAGACTTCCGCTCTCCTCTTCTTCAAATCTGCAATGAAGGAGAAGCGTTACTATAGAGGAAGAGTTACTCTGCCAACATGTGCAGTTTGAAAAACCACTGTCAGTTAATAAAAAAATAATGCCAAATTTTGCATGATTTTCGATACAACCCTCGTACAATGGTTAATCGTTTAAATTAGGATAGCGCTAAAATATTATTTGAGAGATGTGTATAAATGTTTACCAAATCAGACATTAAAACACGAAACAAAATCGACAGCCCTGCGGGATTGTCGATTTTCAGCTAGCGAGTGAGATATTTGCCTGACTTGTGAATCAGCATGAAAATTTTCAAGCTCTGGTCATAGGTCATTTCTAGTTTTGTTTCCCTTTAACACCACCCTATCCCGGAAAAATTCCGGGTCTAGCTCTGTTGCCCGCTCTGTTCTATCCCGGAAGATTTACGTGGTCTGTTCAGTGCTCAATGCTTTCACGGGCCGAACATTTCCTGGACCATTTTACTGATTTGAAAGTACACTGAATAGCAATTGAATGAGCGATACCTGTCTAATAACGTGTAGCACCACCTTTCGCCCTGATGACGGCGGCGATTCGTCTCGGCATGGACTCGACAAGACACCGGAAGCGTTGAGAAGCCATACGGATCCACGACCCCTGAACAAGCTCCCACAGTTCACGAAGATTTGATGGAGGGGGTCAGAGTCTCGAACATCTCTCTCGATGGCATCCCAGATGTGCTCGATGGGATTGAAATCAGGTAACCTAGCTGGCCAAGGAAGCGAGGCCACGTCGGTGGAGTGTTCATCCAACCATTCGGATACAATTTGGAAGCGATGGCACGGTGGATTGTCTTGTTGCAAGATGAGGTCCCCAGTGGGATGTTGAAGACGCACAAACGGTAGCAAATGGTCGTCCAGGATATCCCGGTAACGTCGACCTGTGAGAGACGATGTCACACGTACCAGAGGTCCCATTTCAGTTCACGTAAACAGTCCCCAGACGAGAATGCCACCCCCACCAGCTTGAGAAGTACCCTGCTGGCAAGAAGGAACCATCGCTTCATGTGGTTTGCGCCGTACTCGTATCCTGCCATCCGCATGTACCAACGTGAATCTCGACTCATCTGTCCAGGCAACATTTTTCCACATGTATAGGGTCCAGTGGCGATGATCCCGCGCCCATGCTAATCTTTGCACCCTGTGATGTGCGGTGAGCAGCGGTACCATCGTGGGACGATGGCTTCGGTACTCCATAGCGAGGAGATGGTTCTGGATGGTGTAGCTGCTTACACGTTTTTGTGCACCAGCGTTAAATTGCCGAGTGATTTCTTGCACTGTGGCCCGTCTATCCGCTGTTACAATGCGAGCTAGCCGACGATGACGCCGCTCATCCACACGCTGTTGTTCACGGCAGTTGGCCCTTGCAGGGATGGTTTTACCGGATTCGATGTACTCACGGTGCACCCGTGACATGTTGGCTTGTGAAAATCCCTGCTCCTTCACGACTTCCGAGATGGAGTGACTCATTCGTCGGGCCCCGACAATTTGCCCACGGTCAAATTTGCTTAGATCCTTCGTCTTACCCATACTGCGTCCGACTCTTTATGATTCCCGTCGCATCACTCTTTATACTGTCGGATCGCTGCATACGTCATGTCGCTTCCGTTTACAGGGCCGCCCACAGTGCCACATTTGCAAACGCCAGCTGTCTCTAATCTTCAGTGTAGTTCATATGTTGGCAGAATGAAGGGGTCATTTGATCGGTTAATTCAAAGATTCAACCGTTTCATTAACCACTGAAAGGGGTAAAGAGTTTATTACTAGCGCATATCACAAAACGTTAGGGATATCTTTGATCTGACTAAGTGTAAAAAGTAACACTTTGTATTGATCTTTCACGCCGCCTCATGGTCGTGAGGTGAAAGATCCTGCTCATAACATTGAATTTGAATCCTGTATAAGACATAGATGTTGCTTTGTTCCTTGTCCTTCCCGTAGAATGAGGATTGGCGCCAAAACTGCGGTCTTCCCGCAGCAAAGTCTCCTGGAAATCTCATTTCAATCATCGAAGAGCGGTTTTGGTGCGCCCGCTCTGACATTTCTTCAAATCTATTGACTTATTTTTTCTCCCGTAAATTTTCTGGTTGTGGATGGGTTTTATGCCAAGGCTAGAAAGACAAAACGAAGCTGAAGTGGTCAGCAGGAGTAATAAAAAACGTTTCTGAATCCGTCTGTTGATTCTTTGGCTTTAGCGCTGGGCTGGTTTATTTTAGATCAGAAACGAGAGGAGAGTGATCAAATTGTGCTTTTGTGGTAAAAATGACTGGAAGATCTTCCCCTTCGGCACTTACGGAGGGCGTCTAACAAGTCTGAATATGATGAAACTAGCTCGTAGCCCGTGCTTTGCACGGATGAAAAAACTGTGACTTAATCAAAACTACTGCTGCAGTTACTTTCCTACAATTTTTCTTGCACCTTTTTATGAAATAAAATAACGCTAATTCCTTTTTATGAAATTACTCTGCAATGCAAAGGAAATGAAACAAAACACGACATAACACCTACGTAACAGAACAAAAGTCGCAGACAGTTGTTAGAGCACGTGCGAGTTGCCACAGATGAAGTCGTTCGTTTTACTAACTTTATTTTATCTTCCAGTATTTCTACTTGATTTTACGTATCGTGCGATAGCGGTGAGCTTAGGGCCGATTCCGGCCACCGGATAAAAGCAGATGGCGCTGCAAGTACTGACGACGTCAGTGCGGTATTCCTTTTTTATGTAATTACTGTGCAATGCGAAGAAAATGAAATAAAACACGTAATAACACAGATGTAGCAGAACAAAACGCCGCAGACAGTTGTTGGAGCACGTGCGTGTTGCCACAGATAAGGTCGTTTGTCTTACTAATTTTATTTTGTTTGCCATTTTCATTCACAATGAAAGAAATTTCATTTATGAATGTAGTTATTACGTGGGAAATTAATTCATAATATAATTGCAGATTCGCACCTGCTCTTAACTTCTCTTCAATACGTAAGCTATCCGCTAAGTCCATCCGCTAGCGCATGGGTGGCTATATGTACATTGATATCAAAAGTATATACAGTATATGGGATTTAATGTACTTTTAAATCGTAGAAGGTACAGCGAACCAAGGACTTGGTGCACAACGATAAAGGTAAAGAGTTTAAATGCTATTAGTATACTTTTTATATCAATGTATATATGACTACCAATGCGCTAACAGATGGACTCAGCGGATAGACACGAGCATGACGAACGAACGTTAATTTCTTATGTGTTTAACACAAGTTAAGGGCAGGTGTGAATCTCCTATTATGTTATGAATTTACTTTGTTTACCGTTATTTCTCCTTGATTTTACGTATCACCCAGTAGCGGTGAGCTTAGTTCCGATTTGGGCCACCGCATAAACGCAGATGGTGCTGCAAGTTCGGATTGAGATCAGAGCATTGACGTCCGACGGTTACGGACAGATGTGACCTGTTATATAGGTTTTATAACGCCTATATAATAGGCTACGCCTGAGCGTATATGTATATACACTATCTACCAACAAGTAATTGGAAACCTGCAATCGACGATATCTGCGGTCCTGATACACGTCACGGCCGCCGCCGTTAAATATCGTGTGGGAAACAACAACGCAACCAGTCTCATGCCAGACGCCACGCAGTTGGGAGCTCTCTGATTTCGAGAAAGGTGTAATCGTTGGGTATCACAGAAATGGCCGATCCATACGTGACATATCAAGCGAGTTGAAGTACCCAAAATCGACTGTGGCCTACGTGATTGACAAGTGGAAGGTGAGAGGTGACTGTCGGGTTGTGCCCCGAGCCAGCAGACCCACAAAATTGGGATTTAGAGACCGACGGGTGCTGGCCAGAGAAATTCGGAAGAACCTCACCAAATCGTCAGGCCACATCCGCGAGAAGTTTCAACAGGCATCTGGGAGTGTTCTTTCGATGAATACCATCCATAAAGAAGCCCATCTGCTCGGTTATCATGGACGTGCTGCCGCCCACAAGCCTTTGATCACCAAGTCCAATAGCGCTGCGCGGCTAACGTGGTGCAAAGAACGTCGAAAGTGGACCTGTGAACAGTGGAAACAGTTTCTCTGGGGCGACGAATCAAGGTTCACCCTCTACCGTTCGTATGGCAGGGTCTGGGTTTCGCGTCTGCCTGGAGAACGCCTCCTGCCGGAATGTATTGTGCTAACTGTGAAGTTTGGCGGCGGTAGAATTATGCTATGGGGGTATTTCTCCTGGTATGGCACGGGACGCTTGGTCGCAATTCCTGGTAGACTCAACGCCGAGACCTACTGCTCCATTTTGGATGACCATGCGCTTCCTACGTTGTGGCAGTTTAACGGAGTGGACCCATGTTACTTTCAGGATGACAATGCCACCTGTCATGTTGTGAGGTCCACCATGGCTTGGTATGGTGACATTGGGGTTAGAGCCCGAACCTTAACCCTATCGAGCACCTCTGGGACGAGTTGGAGCGTCGACTTAAGGGGTGCCCCCACCGTCCGAAATCGGTGAAGGAGCTGACCTGTCTTCTCCAAGCCCAGGGGAAGAAAATACCTCTGCCGCCCCGGTGGCGCAGTGGTCTAAGCGATGGCTTCTGATCATTCGTCCGAACGGGGTCCGGGTTCGAATCCCGGTGAGGCATGGATGTTGTGTTTGTCTTACGGCACTGGTTCTCTCCCTTCCCTGGAACCAGTGACCCTAAATTAGGAACGGGCGACTGCTTATAGCCCATTGAGTTGCTCACGGTGGTCGTTAAACCTCCAATCAAAAAAAGAAAAAACCGCTAGCCGTCGTACAACAACGCCTAGTTGAGAGTTTGCTCCGGAGGGTCGCAGCTGTAATCACCGCTCGTGGAGGCTGCACCAACTATTGAAGGTGAATAAACTTCGTTTTCCTTTGCTATCACAGGTGTCCACTTACTTGTTGGTAGATAGTGTATATATATATATATATATATATACTATAAAGATACCTAAGCAAAAAAATACAGATATAATTTTGACTCACACCTAGTACAACATAGAAAAGGTTATGTATCTACCTGTGTGAGTAAAAGGAGAAAAGAAAAAAAAAATAAAATAAAACAACTGAATGTAGAAGGTGTCGAGAATACTGAGCCTTGGCTTTATCAAGGACCAGCAAAAACTCTGCATTTTCTCACTTCCACAAAGACCTAGTTGGAAATGGGTTTCTGCAAGGCTATATATATATTTTATTGGAGGTTAAACGACTCCCATGAGCAACTTAATGGGCTATAAGCAGTCCCCTGTCCCTAATTTAGGGTCACTGGTCCCAGGTAACGTAAAGAGTCAGTGCCGTAAGACAAACACAACATCCATGCCTCACCAGGATTCGAACCCGGACCTCTTTCGGTCGAAAGATCAGAAGCCATCGCTTTGACTGCTGCGCCACCGGAGCGGCCTTGCAAATATTGCATCATGTTTCGGCAGGAGGCATTAAGAACCCCTGGTCTAAGTCATGACATCACATATGACGTAGTACAAAGGTGAGCATGTGTGAAGCCGACAAATCGGCAGCGATGCATACTGTCGGTGTAGCTTAGTCTGTTAGAGCAACTCACTCCGGAGCGACGAGACGCAGATTCGCTTCCTGTCACCGACAAGTTCCTGTTTTCACATTAGCACCCGATTGTAAAAATGGATCTACTGGCCCTGGGTTTTTTCGAAAAATGGGCTACGTTCGTTCCGCATATCGTCTGGAATTAATGAAAGGTTCCTTTGCTTCAAATAAAAAAAAAAATGAAAAAAAAATCAAGAGGGATGTGATGTGAAGTACTACAGAAATGAGCACGTGTTAATATGACAAATCTGCAGCGGTACATACTGCCGGTGTAGCTTAGTCGATTAGAGCAACTCACTAGGGTAAGAGGAGAAGCAGGTTCGGTTCCTGTCACCGACAAGTTCCTGTTTTCACACACACTAAATACTCAACCTGAGAGTTTTGCATAAACTTTCTTTTTCAAAGAAATAGGAGTTAGAATAAAGTATTTTCATCTAACTTGATTAGATGACGTACATCTTATTGACCTCAAGAAGACTTGGAAATAATAAGGTCTGAAATTGGACATTTACTTGATTTCCATATTTATCAAAATTAAAACGCACGTTTTACGGAATTTTGACGAGTTATATCAAAATATATATCAATACAAAGTTTTATTAAATGCTGTGAAAGTTTAATTCAAATATTTTAATTTATGCCTTACTCCCTTAGTTTAGGCACACCAGTGTATATGTATACATGGCGACTCTTAAAAAATCAGATATACATACAGCAAAATAACCCTGATCATAATAACAGAAAGTTTATCAAGTAAGTATGTGCCGTTTCTGAAGTTAGCAGTGGCTTAAGGTGGATCCACTTAAAATCTTTGCCTTGTATTTCAAAAACTTCTGTAGCCATTTTCTTCACAACTAATGCGTTCTCGAGAACGAAAATTTGAATGCCGATAAAAATAACTTTGTATTATTGCCTAGTATGCTTAATATTTTCTAAAACTTAACCATAATTATATTAAAAATCAATAACTTTTCCTTTAGTGGTGTTTAGACCAGAAAATAGATGGCGCTACCTGTACGTTGATGACGTCAATAGACAAACAAATGTTACATTGCTTAATTATGGTTAAATTTTAGAAAATATTAAGCAAACTAGGCTATAATATGAAGTTATTTTTATCGATGTTCAAGTTTTTATCCTTGTGAACGCATTAATTGTGAAGAAAATGAAGTTTGCCCAAAGGAAATACAGGACAAAGATTTCAGGTGGATTCACCTTAATTGAGTTTCTTTTCGTGCTCTCATTTCTCTTCTACTTGGTGAGAATATAAGTGATGCAACAAAAAGTATAGTACAAGTGGTGCAACCAGCACTAGAGAAGTAAGAACGCAGGGGGTGAAACAAACGGCAGAGAAGAGTACAAATGACGCAACAAGCCGTTAAGAAGTAAGAATACAAGTGATGCAACAAAAAGTAAAGAAGAGTACGAGTGATGTAATAAACACTAGAGAAATAAGAGCGCAAGTGATATAATAAACTCTAGGGCTGTAAAGATCCAGGAAGAGATAATGGTGACAAAATGTGGTGAAACAGGTGAACAAGATACAATAGCTAAGTAGATTATACGAGGTAATGACGAACAGTAAAAAGATAAAATACGAGTATACATCATGAAAGAAATACGGGATTACGCCATATAATACAAATTTTGAAGATGACAATCCGGTTTTTGGCGTAAATGTGACAAGGATGGTAAGTCAGATATTATTCGAAAACTTGAAAATTTTCATCTTGAAAATTATATCTGACTTACCATCCTTGTCACATTTACGCCAAAAACCGGATTGTCATCTTCAAAATTTGTATTATATGGCGTAATCCCGTATTTCTTTCATGATTTATCTGCTTCTCCGGGCAATCACGGGATAGGATTATTAACCTCCAGATTCGCTAAACATGAATGCCGGTTGCTTCGACTAGCGAATCCTGTGATGGTTAAATTCAAATTGATCGGAAACTTGAAACTTGGTCGTTCTGGGTGGTGTAGTGGTTAGCATACCTAGGCGTTTTCTGGGAGACGCGGGTTCGAGTCCCGCTCCAGGACGATGAAAATTTTCAAGTTTTCAAATAATATCTGACTTACCATCCTTGTCACATTTACGCCAAAAACCGGATTGTCATCTTCAAAACGAGTATACATATTGGAAAGAAACGACCTCACAAACACCCAAGGGGGTGATTCGTTGGGTCAATTCAAGCATAAAATGTTATGCGACATTTTTGGATTTAGGGCTTAGTTTTCCAGATATAAGCCCCCAATCGTAGAGGTCTGCACGGGCCGGGCTGGCCCGCCAAGCCCGAGCCCGGCCCGGCTTTTTTCCAGACACTTACGACCGGGCAGGGCCAAGTTGATCCATTCTTTTTATCGCAATGGTAAAGAAAGAAAAGAGTCGGGTTCTCCGAATTCCTGATGTGTTTAACTGTTCATATTAAGTGTTTATCTAACTGTTCCAAGAGGCACTCACAGTGTTTTTACCAATCTGTAGGTATTAAGATGGCAAACCCATTTTAAGGCTTGTTGACAGCAAAAAAGATTCGACCCCGATCGAGTGTGTGTGTGTTGTGTAGAATGGAACACCAAGGATGTCTGCAGTAGGATGTGTTTGTATGAGAGAGTGGGACGACATGAATTTTTTCTTTTATCCCTAATCTGTATAGGGATTGACTTTTGTAGTGTTACCGCTTACTATTTCAGAGAAAGGAAGATTCCGAAGGCGTTAAGTCATCCTTTTTTTCTTTCTTTGAAAGTTATATTCTATGATAATTACATAAGATTCTTAATGCTGTCAAGACACGATTATTAACGGAAATAATTGCAACATTTAAAAGACAATATTCTTATTTACAATTAAAACCAGCTAAAAACAATAGCAAGAGCTTTCAAACCCACTATGGGTTCGTCATCAGACACAGTGAGGGTAAAGCAGCGTGGTTATAGAGCCGAAAGCAATCATCCACGGTGCAACAGCATGGCAAGTTGTTGCTCCAACCCTTCACACACGCGCATTTGACATGTGTACAAATAATGCAAATATGCTACAAAATACGGTTAAGAGTTCTGATGGTGTGTACAATGATTCGATATAAAATATTTCCATGAGGTCGGTACAATCCATGACACGTCATCGTTACAACAGTGGTCAGCAAAGATATTTATGTACACATATCTTACACATATACATAAATACTTATGTACACATATCTTACACATATACATAAATACTTATGTACACATATCTTACACATATACATATGTACATAAATTACACATATACATATGTACATATCTTACACATATACATATGTACATATCTTACACATATACATATGTACATATCTTACACATATACATAAATACTTATGTACACATATCTTACACAATATACATATGTACATATGTACACATATCTTACACATATACATAAATACTTATGTACACATATCTTACACATATACATAAATACGTATGTACACATATCTTACACATATACATATGTACATATGTACACATATCTTACACATATACATAAATACTTATGTACACATATCTTACACATATACATAAATACTTATGTACACATATCTTACACATATACATATGTACACATATCTTACACATATACATAAATACTTATGTACACATATCTTACACATATACATATGTACATATCTTACACATATACATAAATACTTATGTACACATATCTTACACATATACATATGTACACATATCTTACACATATACATAAATACTTATGTACACATATCTTACACATATACATATGTACATATCTTACACATATACATATCTACATATCTTACACATATACATAAATACTTATGTACACATATCTTACACATATACATATGTACATATCTTACACATATACATAAATACTTATGTACACATATCTTACACATATACATATGTATATATCTTACACATATACATATGTATATATCTTACACATATACATAAATACTTACGTACACATATCTTACACATATTGTAACGTACCAGGAGATATGACGTACCTGCCAGAAGGACGTACACGACATAAAGGCAGATAGGAATCAGAATAAAACGTCCGCGTAGCTCAATTGGTAGAGTGACTTATTTCGGAATGAGGGGATCCGGGTTCGAATCCTGGCGTGGATAGAAATGACGGAGAGATTCACTTCGTTATAATGGCGCCCAAACTATCCGGATGACCTAACCGTTCAAAATCTCGCAATGGTGTGATGTTCTTTCCACACCGCGAGATAGGAAAAATAAGAGAATCCCTTCTCCAGCACTTCGAAAAAAACATAAAAATAAAAATAAGGGGAGATGAAATAACGTACCAGGAGATGTGACGTACCTGCCAGAAGGACGCACACGACATAAAGGCAAGATAGGAATCAGAATAAAACGTCCGCGTAGCTCAATTGGTAGAGCAACTTATTCCGGAATGAGGGGACCCGGGTTCGAATCCTGGCGCGGATAAAAATGACGGAGAAATTCACTTCGTTATAATGTACATATCTTACACATGTACATATCTTACACATATACATAAATACTTATGTACACATATACATAAATATCTTTGCTGACCACTGTTGTAACGATGATATGCCATGGATTGTACCGACCACATGGAAATATTTTATATCGAATCATTGTACACACCATCAGAACTCTTAACCGTATTTTGTAGCGTATTTGCATTATTGGTATACATGTCAAATGCGCGTGTGTGTAGGGTTGGAGCGACACCTTGCCATGCTGTTGCATTGTGTATGATTGCTTTCGGCTATATAACCACGGTGCTTTACCCTCACTGTGTCTGATGACGAACCCATAGTGGGTTTGAAAGCTCTTGCAATTGTTTTTAGCTGGTTTTAAATGTAAATAAATGTATTGTCTTTAAAATGTTGCATTTATTTTCATTAATAATCGTGTCTCGACAGCATTAAGAATCTACACATGACTAGTTATTCCAACGAGCAGTACTGCGAGATGGTTATGTTGTACGGGGAACGCGGTCGTCGAGCAAGAGAGGCAGCACGCCAATATGCATTACGTTTCCTTAATCGTTCTCATCCTACTGCGGCTACTATCATCAGTGTCGTTCGCCGGCAGAGAGAAACCGGGAGCATTACAAGTCGTTCCTGTTCAGGTAGACTGACACTTGCAGGTGTGAACGTGTAGCCAGTGGACGTCCTGGCCTATGTGCTAGCCCACCCATACTGCAGTACGAGAGATATCAGAGCGACGTGTGGCCTTACATTTGGTCGTGCATGGTAAATTTCTACAACCCCGTATTGTCCAAGCATGCAGTAACGTATTACCTCAAATGCTGCAGAACGTCCAACAAGAAGTTCTAGATATACGATGGCATCGCTCTGTCCACGTTTTTTTATAAACAACGCATAGCAACTGAAAAATTGTTCATCCGACACCACTGGGATCGAGCCCCAGATCTCTCGATAGCTAGTCGACTGCGTTCGCTTTACGCTACGGTGCCAACAATTCACAGCGCTACCGACTACACAGATCCATGTTGATGGGCTCAGCAACTGATGGGTCGCCATCTAATGGCATTCAACAGAGCAAGTATTATAAAAATTTTGTTTATGAAATAACGTGGACAGAGCAATGACATCTTATATTTACATTATCTCCACGTATTTGAAGTATATTCGAGAAGTTGTAGCTCAAATACAGATGTGTATTGCTGCCGATGGTGGACACATCGCGAATGCTTAAGTATTAGTACTGACATTTTGTATTTCTAGAACATTATTTTGTGTTTTTCTTCTTCATAATGTCCTACCGCTGTATAAATTTTTTACTACTTTACTCTACAGTACATAATAAATTGTACCTTACTGACACGTACATGTATTAGTTTTATTAGTAAATTTGCATTACCTTATAATGTCACACTTCTGCACGCGATGAGTGGCGTATTTATGCTGGTGATCGGAGAAGGACGCACATGAGATAAAGGCAGCTAGCAGTGAGAGCACATGCCAGTGTAGTATAGTGGATAGCACTCGGAGCTCCGGAGGCGAGAGTTGTGGGTTGGAATCCCACCCCTGGCATAAAAATGAGGGAAAAATTTACTTCATCATAGTGCTTTTCAAGTACCATTCGAAAAATTCCTTTTGCATTTGATTCCCACAACCACGACTAAAAGTGTGCGCAATGTAACACTTCTACTATTGTATTGTGACCACATCCTACTATCACACTTCTACTATTTTATTATGACCACATCCTACTAGCACACTTTTACTATTTTATTGTGACCACATCCTACTATCACACTTCTACTATTTTATTTTGACCACATCCTACTATCACACTTCTACTGTTCTACTTTTCAATTTTATTGTGACCACGTCCTACTATCACACTTCTACTATTCTACTTTTCAATTTTATTGGGACCACATCTTACTATCACACTTCTACTGTTCTGCTTATCAATTTTATTGGGACCACATCCTACTATCACGCTTCTACTATTTTATTTTGACCACATCCTACTATCACACTTCTACTGTTCTACTTTTCAATTTTATTGTGACCACGTCCTACTATCACACTTCTACTATTCTACTTTTCAATTTTATTGGGACCACATCTTACTATCACACTTCTACTGTTCTGCTTATCAATTTTATTGGGACCACATCCTACTATCACACTTCTACTATTTTATTTTGACCACATCCTACCATCACACTTCTACTATTTTATTGTGACCACATCCTACTATCACACTTCTACTGTTCTACTTTTCAATTTTATTGTGACCACATCCTACTATCACACTTCTACTGTTCTACTTTTCAATTTTATTGTGACCACATCCTACTATCACACTTCTACTATTCTACTTTTCAATTTTATTGGGACCACATCCTACTATCACACTTCTACTATTTTATTTTGACCACATCCTACCATCACACTTCTACTATTTTATTGTGACCACATCCTACTATTACACTTCTACTATTTTATTGTGACCACATCCTACTATCACACTTCTACTATTTTATTGTGACCACATCCTACTATCACATTTCTACTGTTCTACTTTTCAATTTTATTGTGACCACATCCTACTATCACATTTCTACTGTTATACTTTTCAATTTTATTGTGACCACATCCTACTATCACACTTCTACTATTCTACTTTTCAATTTTATTGGGACCACATCCTACTATCACACTTCTACTGCTCTGCTTATCAATTTTATTGGGACCACATCCTACTATCACACTTCTACTATTTTATTTTGACCACATCCTACTATTACACTTCTACTATTTTATTGTGACCACATCCTACTATCACACTTCTACTATTTTATTGTGACCACATCCTACTATCACATTTCTACTGTTCTACTTTTCAATTTTATTGTGACCACATCCTACTATCACATTTCTACTGTTATACTTTTCAATTTTATTGTGACCACATCCTACTATCACACTTCTACTATTCTACTTTTCAATTTTATTGGGACCACATCCTACTATCACACTTCTACTATTTTATTTTGACCACATCCTACCATCACACTTCTACTATTTTATTGTGACCACATCCTACTATTACACTTCTACTATTTTATTGTGACCACATCCTACTATCACACTTCTACTATTCTACTTTTCAATTTTATTGTGACCACATCTTACTATCACACTTCTACAGTTCTACTTTTCAATTTTATTGTGACTACATCCTACTATCACACTTTAACTATTCTACTTTTCAATTTTATTGGGACCACATCCTACTATAACACTTCTGCTATTCTACTTTTTAATTTTATTGTGACAACATCCTACTTTCACACTTTTTAAAATTTTATTGTGACTACCTTCTACTTATCACACTTCTTGCTGATTTTTATTGTTACCGCCTCCTACTTTTGACGTCAACAGCACGTGTCGCGGATAATACAAAAAAAACTCACAGCGCAAAATTTAAACTGAGCGAAGTTATCCTCTTCTAGACAAACTCTTAGAATTTAATGCTGACCACTTTGTAAGTTGAGGATCATTTCACCAGATTTATTTTCTTGTGATCATATTAACGTTCTTTTGGCACAATCAGGCTGCCTGATTTCATTAACACTATCAAAGTGTGGAAAATTGAACTTGAAAGGAACTTAATTTCAACGCACTGCCTTTAAAATTGGCATGTTTCGTAGAAAAAGGAAGAAGCTTGTAAAGAAAATAGTACAGTAGCAAGAGTGCAAGAGGAAGAAGTGATGCTGCAGAGGAAGATGGAGAGAAAGAGAGAGGAGTGGCCGAACACTACGTGAAACTATTCCACAAAAAATAAATTTATTGTAATTTTTATGAGCCCGTATCAGATCAGGCGGACGCGAGTTTTGACACAGAGTGCCGGCACTGTAATAAAGCATCGTGGAGGTGTACACCGCATGCGATTTATCTATCCCTGGGGTTCCGGATGATAGAGGGGTGGAAGTTATGGTTTTGCAAGCTTCATCTCCACTGTTCGACGATACCACTGGAACGCTTCGATAAGGCTTTGAATCGGCTCCTCATTCTAATTCGGCCGGCATAGCATCACAACATTTACATTTTACCGGCATTCTTCAGCATTCGGCGTACAGATATAGAGATCTTTTTCAAATCATTTTTTTTACTAGTAGTATAACATTCGTCAGAACAGAAGGAAAATATTCTAGAGCGTAAACGTCACATACTCGGTCCCGCTTTCGAAAAGACATAAAACTAACATTAGGAAGGTAGAATATTTTCTCATATTTTCGTTCCATTTTTTTTTTATACTTATGAATTTATTTTGATTCAAAAGATCGCTCAGACACAGTTTCCAGAAAACTGACCGAATAATCCTCTACCTCTTTTCTCCAATTGAATTGTGAAAGATTCAAATGGTTGGCATAGCGAAATTGGAAGCTAGGAAATCCCTCCCCCGCTTTTTTTTTCTTCTATCCTTTCGTGCCAGACGAAGCTTGCTTTCGCAAGATTTCTTACATGGGATCAAGGTGGATTCCTAATCGATTTTGTACTCACGGATGCAAACGCACTTTGAAAAACCGAGAGTTTGTTGAGCGATAAGAAAACTTAATCTTTCTACACGTTTTCACTGCTTCATGAGTTACCTCGCATAAGATCACGGAAAGTGCCTATATCTGCGGGTCAGTCCCTGATTGGTGGAAGACTTGCATGGCGGTGTAGTGGAAAGAGATATTCTCTCTGCATTTGTTTGAATAGAAAGCCTGATTTATAGGCGTGCGGTTTGAATTCCATATTGTTTTGCCTGTTCTCGGTTTCTTAAATGTTTCCTTTTATTGATAATCCGTACAATCTAAATGCCCTATGCTCTTTTACATGAAAGCTCGTCTCGAACGCATATCTGAAACTAGGAAGCGTGAAAGGTGGTTTGTGCTCTTCGATATAGTTTGTACAAGCCCCGATGGAGCTTAATGTACAAGAAACAGCTGTTCTCTGTTTCACTTAAGGAGTTTAACGATCGCCATGAGCAACTCGACGAGTTATAAGCAGTCGCCTGTCCCTAATTTAGGAACACTGGTTCAGAGAAGGCAGGAAGCTAGTGCCATAAGACAAACAAAACATGCATACTTCACCGGGTTTCGAACCAGGACCCATCTCGGATGAATGGTCAGAAGCCAGCTGTTAGACCACTGCGCCACCTGGGCGGCTTTTTCTACACATCGTCTACAAACATAACGTCCATGCCTCACCGGGTTTCGGACCAGGACCCATCTCGGATGAATGGTCAGAAGCCAGCTGTTAGACCACTGCGCCACCTGGGCGGCTTTTTCTACACATCGTCTACAAACATAACGTCCATGCCTCACCGGGTTTCGGACCAGGACCCATCTCGGATGAATGGTCAGAAGCCAGCTGTTAGACCACTGCGCCACCTGGGCGGCTTTTTCTACACATCGTCTACAAACATAACGTCCATGCCTCACCGGGTTTCGGACCAGGACCCATCTCGGATGAATGGTCAGAAGCCAGCTGTTAGACCACTGCGCCACCTGGGCGGCTTTTTCTACACATCGTCTACAAACATAACGTCCATGCCTCACCGGGTTTCGGACCAGGACCCATCTCGGATGAATGGTCAGAAGCCAGCTGTTAGACCACTGCGCCACCTGGGCGGCTTTTTCTACACATCGTCTACAAACATAACGTCCATGCCTCACCGGGTTTCGGACCAGGACCCATCTCGGATGAATGGTCAGAAGCCAGCTGTTAGACCACTGCGCCACCTGGGCGGCTTTTTCTACACATCGTCTACAAACATAACGTCCATGCCTCACCGGGTTTCGGATCAGGACCCATCTCGGAAGAATGGTCAGAAGCCACCAGTTAGACCACTGCGCCACCTGGGCGGCTTTTTCTACACATCGTCTACAAACATAACGTCCATGCCTCACCGGGTTTCGGACCAGGACCCATCTCGGATGAATGGTCAGAAGCCAGCTGTTAGACCACTGCGCCACCTGGGCGGCTTTTTCTACACATCGTCTACAAACATAACGTCCATGCCTCACCGGGTTTCGGACCAGGACCCATCTCGGATGAATGGTCAGAAGCCACCAGTTAGACCACTGCGCCACCTGGGCGGCTTTTTCTACACATCGTCTACAAACATAACGTCCATGCCTCACCGGGTTTCGGACCAGGACCCATCTCGGATGAATGGTCAGAAGCCAGCTGTTAGACCACTGCGCCACCTGGGCGGCTTTTTCTACACATCGTCTACAAACATAACGTCCATGCCTCACCGGGTTTCGGACCAGGACCCATCTCGGATTAATGGTCAGAAGCCACCAGTTAGACCACTGCGCCACCTGGGCGGCTTTTTCTACACATCGTCTACAAACATAACGTCCATGCCTCACCGGGTTTCGGACCAGGACCCATCTCGGATGAATGGTCAGAAGCCAGCTGTTAGACCACTGCGCCACCTGGGCGGCTTTTTCTACACATCGTCTACAAACATAACGTCCATGCCTCACCGGGTTTCGGACCAGGACCCATCTCGGATGAATGGTCAGAAGCCAGCTGTTAGACCACTGCGCCACCTGGGCGGCTTTTTCTACACATCGTCTACAAACATAACGTCCATGCCTCACCGGGTTTCGGACCAGGACCCATCTCGGATGAATGGTCAGAAGCCACCAGTTAGACCACTGCGCCACCTGGGCGGCTTTTTCTACACATCGTCTACAAACATAACGTCCATGCCTCACCGGGTTTCGGACCAGGACCCATCTCGGATGAATGGTCAGAAGCCAGCTGTTAGACCACTGCGCCACCTGGGCGGCTTTTTCTACACATCGTCTACAAACATAACGTCCATGCCTCACCGGGTTTCGGACCAGGACCCATCTCGGATGAATGGTCAGAAGCCACCAGTTAGACCACTGCGCCACCTGGGCGGCTTTTTCTACACATCGTCTACAAACATAACGTCCATGCCTCACCGGGTTTCGGACCAGGACCCATCTCGGATGAATGGTCAGAAGCCAGCTGTTAGACCACTGCGCCATCGGGGCTCCTTCTTCTACACATTTTATGGAATTAATAAGAATTCCTCCTAGAGTGAGCTCCTTCAAGCACAGTTTGTCGGCGGACCTGAAACCTACGATTTCGTGACCTCGCTTCAAGGTGGGGGAGGGGGGGGAGGTAACATCCCATTGCCGTATGAGTCAAAACGGCAAGTTGCAGCGATAAGACTTGCCGACGTACTTCAGTCGGGACAACATGCTGCTCCGGAGTAGGTGGGTAGACGAGGGTTCGAACCCAGCCACCGGCAGAAAAGGGCTCAATCGCTTTGCACTGTTATGCAAACTATGAAGAAAATTAGACGCCTGGAAATAGCTGGAGAATCGTAGAATGTATTGCTAAGGAATGCCAAGTGCAATCTGATTAACAGGTGCTTCGCAGTCCAACTTCTTAAGAGGAGTAATTGTACTTAAATAACAAATGCATTTGCTCTACCTTCATGAGAATGTTTCAATAAAGGAAAGCTGGAGAAAATTGGGTAAAATCTATTGCTAAGCAAGAGATTTTACCCAAATTCGTCGGCTTGTAATTTAGCAGGTATGTGCAAAACGCATCTGCTCTTCCTCTTAGTTCTAGCTTAATGAACACTTTAAGTATCAACTAGACTTGCAACAAAGATATAGGGACAAATTCACCTATATACTTTATGTTCGGTTTTGTTCCGAATATATATATAACCCTAACAGCATCAGATAGACCTGTAATTACTGAGTTATATAGTGTAAAATATGATTATACCTTCTTTTACATTCTACTGTGATTTGGGGAAAATGTGATCACCAGCAAGACTTGTAGTAGCGTAGATACAGTGTGCAACAAAATTGTATTTTTTCTTTTGTTCCGGATAAGCACCAACTGAACCTGTAGTTGCCCTAATATAGTGTAAAACATAATTATACCTCCTTTTACGTTCTATTATAGTTTGGCGAACCCTATAAGTATCAACTATACTTGCAACGAAGATATATCGCAAAATCTAACAATACTTTCGGTTTTGTTCCGGTTTAACGGACCCGATAAGTATCAATTAGATCTGTAATTTCCAACATATAGTGTAAACCTTCTAGTCTGGAGAATCTAGGAGCACCAGTTAAGACTCGTAGTAGCGTAGATACAGTGTGAAACCCAATTAGCCTCCATTTTATTTTGTTCCGAATAACGAACCCAGTAAGCATTAATTGGACCTGTTGTTGCCCAAATATAGTGTAAAACGTAATTATACCACTTTTTTTGTTCTAGTTTGGCGTTATAGTGAAAAACATAATTCTACTTTTTTTCTGTTCCAGTTTAACGAAACCGAAAAGCAGCAGCTAAATCTGTAATGTCTGAGATTTCGTGTAAAACATATTTATATCTTCTATAACGTAATTTCTTTTCGTGCTGAAATATTGTCGTTCTTACGTTATGTCTAAATCATTAGGTAAGACTACGATGGAACACTTCCTTAATTAAACCTTTACGGCCAGACGAAACATAAGACAGAAGTCAACTTGCGGGAATTGGCTTTATTCCAGCTTTATATCAATAGATCAGATATCACACTTCAAGGAATTATGTAATTCACATAACACATTTCCACTTATCCATCACACACGAGCAGCTGTTGTATCGTAATTTTCATCTATCAACCTTCTAGTCTGGAGATAAGAACTTATCTCATACATTCATGCGTCACCTCAAAAGTGTTGCCAACAGTATTCTCGTGAGGCAGAAGATGTCACGTTAAGTAGTGAAGTATAACTGAGAACAAACTCAAAATTTACATAGAGAAAGAAACTAAAAATGAAAGTTAATTTAGGATATACGTCACACTTCTATTACGTTCTAGTTTAAGGATTCCTATAAGCATCAGCTAGATTTGTAGACAGAGTGCAAAACATTAACGCATTCATTCTGTTCAAGGATAATGAACCTTATGAGCATCATCTAGTCTTGTAACAGCAGAGATACAATGCAAAAAAGTAATTAAACCTTCCTTTTCGTTACGGTTTAAAGCCCTCTTTAAGCATGCAAAGCCGTATAGAGTGGCTCGGTTTTACTTTAGAACCACTCGTTTTATGTAAGCAACAAAGCCAGCGAATAGTACAAGCACGAAGCGCTTTCCTCATCCGGTACTCGAAAGTGTATGCCTAAGAAATAAACGTTTAATCCTCCCACCGTGACAGTGATGCAGTTGAAGTCAGGTGTATAAGACATATCTCTGTTAGAGCTGAAAGAATTTTTCCAATCTAATCTGCAAAAGAATCGACGAACACACAATTCAAGTTTTATGCTACCTGACTAGAAAATCTTACATTGCGCACACTTTTGGTCGTGGTTGAGGTAATCAAATGCAAAAAGAATTTTTAGAATGGCGCTTGAGAAGCACGATGACGAAGTAGATTTCTCCATCGTTTTTTATGCTACGGGCAGGATTCGAACCTGCAACTCTCGGCTCCGGAGCTCTGAGTGCTATCCACTATACTTCACTAGAATGTGCTCTCACTGCTAGCTGTCATTATCTCATGTGCGTCCTGCGGGGTAGGCACGTCAAAACACATGCAGACACACAGTCGTATCAGAATAATATGACCACCTACCTCATAATGGGAATAACCATACTTGGCCCGGATCACAGCGGCGAGACAGCTTGGCATGGACGCAATGACGCACTGAAAGGCTGCCCAATACACACGTGCCCACTCGGACTGCGGCAGAGCACGGTGGTCCCGGAGATGACGTGTTTGTGGATTGGTACGTGGAACGTGCTGATCTAATAGTCCCACAAGTGCTCTGTGTGCGATTTCCCTGGCCAAGGGAGAACGGAGACATATAATTGTAATAACCATAATTGGTTATTACCATTATTATGGTTATTATCATAAAATGTAATTACCATTATTATGGTTCTTACCATACTCTGAAGAGCAATTGAATTAGAGACAGCTGGCGTTATGCAAATGTGGCGCTGTGGGTAGCCCTGTAAACGGAGACGACATGACGTATGCAGCGATCCTACAATATAAGGAGATGACGTATGCAGCGTCATCTCCTTATATTGTAGGATCCTACAGTAAAAGTCGAACGCAGTATGGGTAAGACGAAGGATCTAAGCGCATTTGATCGTGGGCAAATTGTCGGGGCCCGACGAATGGGTCCCTCCATCTCGGAAGTCGTGAAGGCACTGGGATTTTCCCGAGCCACTGTGTCACGGGTGCACCGTGAGTACATCGAATCCGGTAAAACCATTCCTGCAAGGGCCAACTGCCGTGTAAATGAGCTGGGTCATCGTCGGCTAGCTCGCATTGTAACAGCGGATAGACGGGCCACAGTGCAAGAAAACACTTGGCAATTTAACGCTGGTGCACAAAAACGTGAAAGCAGCAACACCATCCAGAACCATCTCCTCGCTATGGGGTACAGAAGCCATCGTCCCACGAGGGTACCGCTGCTGACCGCACATCACAGGGTGCAAAGATTAACATGGGCGCGGGAACTATCCCACTGGACCCTAGACATGTGGAAAAATGTTGCGTGGACTGATGAGTCGAGATTCACGCTGGTACATGCGGATGGCAGGATACGAGTACGGCGCAAATCACATGAAGCGATGGATCCTTCTTGCCAGCAGGGTACTCTTCAAGCTGGTGGGTGTGGCATTCTCGTCTGGGGACTGTTTACGTGGACTGCAATGGGACCCCTGGTACGTGTGACGTCGTCCCTCACGGGTCAACGTTACCGGGATATCCTGGACGACCATTTGCTCCCGTTTGTGCGTCTTCAACATCCCAATGGCGATCTCATCCTGCAACAAGACAATGCTCCGTGCCATCGCTCCCGAATTGTATCCGAATGGTTGGATGAACACTCCACCAACGTTACCTCGCTTCGTTGGCCAGCTAGGTCACCTGACCTCAATCCCACCGAGCACATCTGGGATGTCATCGAGAGAGATGTTCGAGGCTCTGACTCCCTCTATCAAATTTTCGTGAACTGTGGGATCTTGTTCAGGGGTCGTGGATCCGTATGGCTTCCCAACGCTTCCAGTGTCTTGTCGATTCCATTCCGAGACGAATCGCCGCCGTCATCAGGGCAAAAAGTGGTGCTACACGTTACTAGACAGGTATCTTTAATTAAATTGCTCTTCATTGTATAAACACAGTGTAAATGGTAAAGTCCTTAAACAGGGAAATAACTTTTAAACGCAAAAAGCTAGAGTTGTGGAAGTAGTGTGTACATATAGTAAAGTCAGAATGTTCTATCAGATGAAGCCGATTGCAGCACTCCTAGCGTCGAATTTTAGTAGTTAGCAATCCTATCGCGAGAACCAAGAAAGATAGCGAAAACAAGTCAATATCAAACTTGTAAAGCGTCACCGATTTAGTATAAAATGACGCCCTACATTCACCAAAAACTCCAATAGAAGTCCGGAAATGCAGATCTCCCGGTATCCGATCACCGGCATAAATACGTCACTCATCGCGTGCAGAAGTGTGACATTATAAAGTGAGTAAATTTACTAATAAAACTAATAGATGTACGTGTCAGCAAGGTAAAATTTATTATGTACTGTACGGTAAAGTAGTAAAACATTTATACAGCAGTAGGACATTTTGAAGAAGAAAAACACAAAATAATATTCTAGAAATACAAAATGTCAGTACTAATACTTAAGCATTCGCGATGTGTCCACCATCGGCAGCAATACACATCTGTATTTGAGCTAGAACGTCTTGCTGGACGTTCTGCAGCATTTCAGGTGTTACGTTACTGCATGCTTGGATAATACGGGGTTGTAGAAATTTACCATACACGACCAAATGTAAGACCACACGTCGCACTGATATCGCTCGTACTGCAGTGTGGGTGGGCCAGCACATAGGCCAGGGCGTCGACTGGCTGCACGTTCACACCTGCAAGTGTCGGCCTACCTGAACGGGAACGACTTGTAGTGCTCCCTGTTTCTCTCTGCCAGCGAACGACACTGATGATAACAGCCGCAGTAGGATGAGAACGATTTAGGGAACGTAATGCATATTGGCGTGCTGCCTCTCTTGCCCGACGACCGCGTTCCCCGTACAACATAACCATCTCGCAGTACTCCTCGTTGGAATAACTAGCCATGTGTAGACTCGAAGAGCCAGCCCATGCACTGTCTGACAAACCTTCCCTGGCCACCAATTTATACTTCCCGATGAGGTATGACGTAGCGTTGCCATTTGCATACTTTCATCCATGCTTCGATGTTTTGCAGGCAAAATTCATTTACAGATTTTACGCTTTGCGATGTCATTCGTGATGTATTTATGCTGGTGATCGGATACTGAGAGATTTCGGACTTCTATTGGAGTTTTTGGTGAATGTAAGGCACCATTTCATACTAAATCGGTGACGCCCTACACGTTTGCTATTGACTTTTTTACCAATGACGCACCCTATTAACGAGGCGGTACGGCGCATTGTCCTCTTGGTAAACACCATCAACACCAGGGTAAACATCCTATATGAAGAGATACATACATGTGGTCAGCGAGGATGGACAGGTAGTTATTGTCTTTCAGAAATCAATCCAGTGATGCCAACTGTCTGAGGCCACACCAGAAAACCATCCCCCAGATATGCACACTGCCGCTGTCGGCTTGTACTTGACCGACAAGTGTGTCCGGGTGTCGGTTTTCGTGCGTCTGACGCCTTACCCGCTGCCACCGCCCGTTACAATTCTGTGGAGTAGAAACCTCGATTTGTCGGAGAAGGCAACCTTTTGCCACTCTATGACGGCGTCGTTGTCTATGTACCTGGGTTAACTTGGGCGCCTTGACGCAGCGCCGAGTCCGGAGACCCACGCGTTACAGGGTTTTCTCTACTGTTATCGGAGTCACGTACCTGGGTGCTCAGCGTTCATTTGCGTGGTCAATTTCTGCACTGTTTCGCGTCGATTTCTCTTTTACAAGTAGACGGAAGCGACGTACTCATCTGGGGTCGATGGCTTATGGGGCTCCACAGTTATGACGTCGGGAGATACTCGGTGTGCCAGCGGTCCATTTTTGGTACACTTTTACTATAGAACCTCACGAACAGCCCACGATATCTGCAGTTTCTGAGATGCTTCCATTCGGCGCGGTAGCCGATGTAGCCTTTTTGAAAGTTCTTTGCCCATTGTGCTCAAGTTACGTATTATGGCTCATCTGTCCTGGCCGGCTCTACTTATATATCCGTGTGGTCGACCTTGTCCCATGCACTTTAGGGTGCACTGTGGTTCTGGGTGTCATCATATTATTCTGATACGACCATGTATACTGTGCGAATATACAGTTACATCGAAGTGCCGAAAAATAGTAGTTCTGGAAAATCAAAATGGAATTTTCGAGCTAGATGCTTGCAAAAAAATTTGCTATAGATACTCTGAACTGCGAAGTTGGTGAATTGCAAATCTAAATGTACATTAAGTAAAAGGAAAGGTTTGGAGCATAAACAGAAAATCATCCGTTAAGTAGCAGGAAAGGTTTGGCTAAAAAATAAACGGGGAATTTTTATCGCATTCGTAGCTTTCGGATACAAAACATATTTTCTCAGCTGGACTTTCAGAAGCGTAGGTCATTTGCTGTACGCAAATATAAATTTTGTCCCAACTATCAGAAGTGCTTAATAGTTGTGTATCGTGCAAAGCACGAAATGCAATGGGACCTTTTTGTTTGGCTATCCAGTCGTCTAGAAAGAAAATTACTCATCGCTGAAAATTCGAAAATGCATGAATCATCATTCTGGCAGCAGGCTTCGTATTCTGCAAAAAGGAATTTTTCAATTCCAGCTTCCAAAAACTGCAATATCGTGTGTACTGGTGGATGGACATATTCAATTTACACTGTTCGACATAGAAATTGCCCCCGCCAAGAAGGAGGTGTGCTACAAACATATAAATTGCAGTGCGTGTGTACCCACTCGAGATACGCAAATGATGTCAAACGGCAGCCGATGACGTCACACGTTCGTGAGATAAAGCTGCCAGCAGCAACAGGGATGATAATGTGTGGTCGCTGGTGGAAATGTCGCGTATGTTTCAGATTTGATGTTTGTGGTGGGAACCATTTTAACGATAGCCGAAAATGCCGGGTACACGTCGTCGGCAGGTTTATCGCCATTTGGATCGTTTCTGAGAGGAAGAATTGTAAGCCTGCGTGAAGCGGGCTGGTCCACACGTCCAATCGCTGCATATTTTTAACGGGATGCACGAACTGTTGGACGTTGTT
The DNA here is from genome assembly GCA_039090855.1 of Macrothele yani. Classification (NCBI taxonomy): domain Eukaryota; kingdom Metazoa; phylum Arthropoda; class Arachnida; order Araneae; family Macrothelidae; genus Macrothele; species Macrothele yani. The sequence goes on from CM077001.1 coordinate 28,436,879, forward strand.
GGCACCAGTGGCTACAGGAAGGTTTTTACGTGCGTCCGAGCGGCAGAGGTGCAGGCCGACAAACGTCAGCACTCCTGGACTGCCTGCATTGCCGTTCGCGGCAGTATAACAGCTTTCTGAGGCGTACCCATTGTGCTGCATTATCTCATTTGATAAACACTGCACGTGGCTGAAAATAACATCAACATAAACCCTCATGTATTCCTATTTCCATGCTCAATTTCACTCCTCTATCCTCGCTCCTTCTGGGTGGGGCAAATTCTATGCCGAGCAGTGTATGTGGCCACATTTCGTTTTTGAAATGGCTTGTCTGAAAAAGTTGCAAGAAAAATGGTTTGTCTGAAAAAGTTTAGAAAAAAATGTGGTGCAGTGGTAGCATGTCCGGCGCGTAACTAGAAGACTTTGGGTTCGATTCCCAGTGGCGGCCGATGAGAATTTTTCTGTGACTCACTTATTAGGGTGGAAAGAGCGATGACTTCTGTTTGACCTTTTTAGGATGGCTGGCTTTAAAGGCATAAAAAGTGAACTTTTCGCAAACTTCTGTTTTGTCATTGCCGAAAGAATGACCTTTTATAAAGTTTCATATGTGAATAAGATGAAAGTTGTTTTAGTTGAGAATTTTTTTTATATTTCAATAAAAATAATTTCTTATGAACGCAGTTTCCATGATGTTCGAATGACTTAAGCTGACTCTGGAAATGGTAAGTTATCTTCCAAATACTGTATTATGTCATGGGAGGTTATACGAAGCCTCTTCAGGAGTGATTAAACGATGTCAATCGTAGCTGAATTTTCTACCCGGACGAAAAATTAATCGAAGAAAGGAACAAAAATACAATATTTAAAAAAAAACTGTTGGTGAAAGAATTTTGGATTATTCGTATTACGGAGTGTATATTCGTATCTTACAATTTCTAAGGTTTGAACAACAGCGGTGATGGTGAACTATGACGTTTCATTGAAATTCGTATCATTTATTTAATCCGATAACTAAATATTCATTTTTCATTTTCATTATATCTTTTTCCTAAATTTATGCGAATGAAGGATTAAATGAAATCCTTCATTCCGATAAATTAATATTTAAATGAAATGGCTGGCTTTAAAGGCGTAAAAAGTGAACTTTTTGCAAACTTCTGTGAATAAGATGAAAGTTGTTTTAGTTGAGAATTTTTTTGTATTTGAATGAAAATTGTTTCTTATGAACGCAGTTTCTATGATATTCCAATGAATTTATTTTGCAGTTTCCATGATGTTCGAATGAATTGTTTTTGCAGTTTCCATGATGTTCGAAGGAATTTTTTTTGCAGTTTCCATTATGTTCGAATACATTTTTTGGCAGTTTCCATGATGTTTAAATGAATTTTTTTTTTGCAGTTTCCATGATGTTCAAATGAAAGTTTCCATGACGCTAATGAATTTCTAGCATGTAGTAGTGATGAAACAGTTTTAATGAACTTAAAGATTGAAATATCGATACTAAAATATAGCTGAATGTTCACGCTGAAATAATTAATGAACAGTGTTAAAGATCTTAAAAGGCAAGCAATCGTAAAGTAATGCTAATGAGTAAGCTAATGATAAAAGCTGACTCTGGAAATGGTAAGTTATCTGCCAAATACTGTATTATGTCATGGGAGGTTATACGATGCCTCTTCAGGGGTTTGGCTGTCAGCAGTGATTAAACGATGTCAATCGATGCTGAATTTTCTAACCGGACAAAAAATTAATCGAAGAAAGGAACAAAAATACAACATTTGAAAAAAAAAACTGTTAGTGAAAGAATTTTGGATTATTCGTATTACGGAGTGTATTTTCGTATCTTACAATTTCTAAGGTTTGAACAACAGCGGTGATGGTGAACTATAACGTTTCATTGAAATTCGTATCATTTATTTAATCCGATAACTAAATATTCATTTTTCATTTTCACCATATCTTTTTCCTTAATTTATGCGAATGAAGGATTAAATGAAATTAAAGGAAAACTCAATTGCAACGATATGTTTTCTAAATGAAAAGGACTTCCTCTATTCTGGCAAAACAAGTAATAAATCGCAATTCTTAGAAACGTATCATAGAGTGAAAAATGGATTAAACAGTGTTAGTGAATTTGAAAAATGAAATGTGGCTAATGATATTAATAAACTTAAAACTATAAGCTTAAATAAGATTAATGAATTTGAGGAACACAAGACTGATTAAATATTTTTAAGGACTTGATTAAGGTGAAAGAATGATTAAATAAACTAAATAATTTAAAATAAGAAAAAGCGAGGGCAAATACGCTTCTTGAATTTAAGGATTGAAATAGTGAATAAGTAATGTTAATGATTTTCGGAACTGAAACAACGATTAAATAACGTTAAAGAAGTTAACGACTGAAGTAGTAGTTAAATGTTGATGAATTTCAACATTGGGACAATGATTTGATAATGTTAACGCAGATAAAGTTTGAAACAAACAGTTAATGAAGCTATAGAAGGTATCAGTGATAAAATAATATTATTGAATCTATAGGACGAAACGGCGGTGGATAGTGTTAATGAATTTAAAGACTGAAGTTGTGATTAAATATTAATAAATTTCAAAAAAGAATAAATATTTTATAATATTAGTGGATTGAAAAGCTGATATAGTAATTAAAAATGTTAGAGAACTCTAAGTATAAAGTGTTCATTAAAAAGTGGCTGAATGGTACGAAGCGGTGGCTTTTCATCATTTGTCCAAAATGCGTCGGGGTTCGAATCCCGGGTAAGACATTGGTGATATGGTTTTCTTACTGCTCTTGCTCCTTCACTTCTCTGAAACCAGGGCTCAAAATTAGGGATGAGTGACTGCTCATAACACATAGAATTGCTCACGGAATTTGATAAACACCTAGACAATAAATATAATGTTAAAAAACTTAAATACTGAAATAATGGTTAAAGGCTAATGTAGTTAAATTATGAAACAGCGATTTAATAATGGTAATTAATTTAAAAGTTGAAACACTGATTTGATAATGTTCTTGAATTTAAAAATTGAAAAAATTACCTAATAATTTTAATGAATTTGAAAGTTGAAACAATGATATAATAATGTTAATGAATTTAAAAGTAGAAACAGTGACTAAATTGGTGATGAATTTTTAGCATGTAGTAGTGATGAAACAGTTTTGATGAACTAAAAGATTGAAATATCGATACGAAAATATAGCTGAATGTTCACACTGAAATAATTAATGAATAATGTTAACGATTTTAAAAGGTAAGCAATCGTAAAGTAATGCTAATGAGTAAGCTAATGATAAAAGAAAACTTATCGAAACGCTTAAGACTAGAACGAAAATAAGAGGAAATAAATACTAACACAAAACATAAAAGCAGAAAAACGCAATAAGATAAGGACTTCGCGACGAAGCAGCGCAGAAGAGTAATGTAAAAAAACGAAATTTCGAACAAATAAAAAAATACTTGATTAACTGCGTTTTCCATTTTTTAAGTTTTAGAAAAGGTATTAATATTTATCAAAACAAAAACTGTATCTCAGGACCGTGACACTGGTAGATTAACATTTGATATCCTAATTATTTTTCATTGGCTTAGAGTTTTCAGCCTTTTTTCTCCCTAATTTACCCCATGCATTGCAAGAGCCATCAAACAAGTAACTTTTTGACATGTTTGTAAAAATCACGGTTCATTAACTTTATCGCTTTTCGTCTCTTGACGGGCGCTGGTTTTTCTACTCTCTCTGCTATGTTTTGTTGCTTAAACGCCTGAAAAAATGAAACGCGCTTTTGATGCCATTTTGTCGGCGAAATCTCTTCCGCATTATTTCATGGCTCTCGGTGCTCATCGTTTTCTTGGTGATTCCTCTGCATCCTCTCCCATTCCTCCGAAGACGACTGTTAATTACTTTAGGGGTGGTGTCAAAACTTTTCTGAACTTTAGCTCTCCTTTCAGTATTTGATTGTAATTACTGTAATTAGTGAGATCAGCGCCAATAGACAATGACGCTCTAGCAAGAAATAAAAAAAGGAGCTCTGCAATAATAATAATAGGAAAAACAAAGAATCGGTGAATGCAGGGGGAAAAAACAAATTTGATGAAATTGATGAGCTGATTCAAGCAACCCGATAATTAAATTTAATTAAGGATGGTCGTTACATTAATCAATGCTCTCTCTTACCGTTTTTTGATTATTTTTGAAGCCATGGATACATCTTTCCACTTTTGGAACTTACTACATTGTTCTATGCGTAATAAATGGATAGTTAATAGACTCCCATAATCTCGGAAAAAATATAACGGGGTTCTAAAATGCCCTTTTCTTCCATTCTAATTCTTACACTATTCAATTTAAACTAACAGATCATTGAGAAAATGAAAGATCATAAAGTTTATGACACACAGGAAATAGAACGAAAAACAAAAAAACGAGATGAGTTTTGCGGTATACTGTAAAAACGTTTCAGGGATTTGCGGATCAGCGCTGTATCTCTACTCAGATAAAAAGTCTATATCTCTACTCAGATACAAAGTCTATATCTCTACTCAAATAAAAAGTCTATATCTCTACTCAGATGCAAAGTCTATATCTCTACTCAGATAAAAAGTCTATATCTCTACTAAGATAAAAGTCTATACCTCTACTCAGGTGCAAAGTCGATATCTCTACTCAGATACAAAGTCTATGTCTCTCCTCAGATACAAGGACTACGTATATCTCTACTCAGATTCGTAGACTACATCACTAGGGAGATACAAAGACTACATCTCTAATAAGATACAAAGACTATATTTCTACTTAGATACAAAGACTACATCTCTGGTCAAATAAAAATATATCTCTAGTCAGATAAAGAGATATCTCTAGTCAGATAAAGAGATATCTCTAGTCAGATAAAGAGATATCTCTAGTCAGATAAAGAGATATCTCTAGTCAGATACAGACTATATATCTACTCATATACCAAGACTATACCACTAGTCAGATAAAAAGACTATATCTCTAGTCAGATACAAAAACTATAACTCTAGTCAGATAAAAAGACTATGTCTCTAGTCAGATACAAAGACTATGTCTCTCCTCAGATACAGAGACTATGTCTCTATCCAAATACAACGACTATATCTCTAGTCAGATACAAGGACTTTATCTCTAGTGAGATACAAAGATTAGGTCTCTAACCAAAGACAACGACTATATCTCTACTCAGATACAAGGACTTTATCTCTAGTGAGATACAAAGACTAGGTCTCTATCCAAATACAACGACTATATCTCTACTCAGATTCAAGGACTTTATCTCTAGTGAGATACAAAGACTACATCTCTAGAGAGATACAAAGATTACATATCTACTCAGATACGTAGACTTTATTTCTAGTGAGATACAAAGACTGCATCTCTAATCAGATACAAGACAATGTCTCTACTCAGATACAAATACTATGTCCCTACTCAGAAAGAAATACTGTATCTCTACTCAGATGCAAAGATTATATCTCTACTGAGGTGCAAAATCTATATCTCTACTCAGACGCAGATATTACATCTCTACTGAGATGCAAAGTCTATATCTCTTCTCAGATTCAAAGATTACATCTCTAGTGAGATGCAAAAACTATATCTCTAATCAGATACAAGAGGTTTCACTCTTCTACCAATATTTTGCACAAATTAGCAGCCTTTGTCTTAACTAAGCAGCAATTATTCACAACAAATGTTATAGTCAAAAGGAATTACGTGGATATTGAATTTCAAGTAGCATTAAATGACAAATTTCGCATGAATATGAAAGTCAAAGGATTTGATCTCGGTGCTGTGTGCTGAACTTTCTCAAACACTTATTACATTGAAAACACTGTTATACGTTTTTCACTTTTACGTATACGTAATATTGTGATAATCCCAGTATTTTGCTGAATTGTTCCTGTCGCTTTTTTCAATTCGGTTATACGTAATTCACTTATACGTTTTTTGTGATCATACGTTAGATTTTGAAATCAGATTATTAAAAATACACTGTTCTTTTATTCTTTCTTTGTAACTAGGTATGTTAAAACTTTGAAAGAATCGAGACAGCGTTCTTTTTTTGTGGGTGTTTTTTTCTTTTTGCAGCCGTGAAACAGATGATGCAACTTAAAATTTACTAAATTAGGTTCAGAATTCTCTTTTTGCTCAGAATTAAAAAAAAATTAAAGCAAGCAATGATAAGTGAATATTTTGCACAGCACTAAAGCTAAATCAACGAGTGGACAAACTGCACTGAAAAAAGCGATTGACAGCAAGCAGTTTACTGTCTACCTTCCTTGAAAAATCCATCTAGTTGACGTGCGAAAACTTGGAAACTTTGATTTCTATTCTACGCCAAAAAATTCCGGATCACTTGTACAGTTATACTATTTTAAGGGACATCGAATTTCTTAACTTAGTTTTCATAATGAAATCAGAAAAAAATTAAAACAAAAGTCAGAATAGACAAAGAAAAACGAACCACCCCCTTAACTTTCGGTCTGTTTGTCGCATGCAAACAAGTAAGGTACCGTTGGAAAGCACTCGAAGGGAATTATCATGTGATGTAAAGAAACATGCTAATTAAGCTAATTAACATGCAAATTGGCTCTCTATCTCCGAATTTTTAAATATAAGAGGCATGTTATTTTGCGCACATTCTATTCAGCACGTAATAAAACCCTTAAATTCCAAATTTCATATGAATCGACCAATAAATACGTGTACAGTGAGCTACGGAAAAAAGATGCCGCTAATGTTAAACTGCAAAAGTTGCTTTTGACTTGTATCATTTAATCAAGAACAGATGCAGTGATTCGGTGTTGCAACAGTGAAACACAAAGAGGCCCAGATAATATGAGCCGCTATAGAAGAACAGAACGGGTATATTAAGGAAATTATAAATTATGAAATATGATCATGAAAACAAAATGAATTATGACCATATCTGGTTAACTGTTCATTTGATGATGTATAGTATAAAACCCTTAAATCCAAATTTTCAGCGTAGTAGCATAAAACCTTGCTGAGATATACGCGAAAACTCAAGCATCCATCGATTAAGGGGCCGTGCATAAAAAAGCATATTTTCCTCTACTAACCGTAAAACGGATTTCCCCGCAATACTAGGAAACGTTTATGAGAAAGTGTTTCTACGTAAAGTTGGTTGAAGGAAACAGTAATAATGTTATATCCCTATATTCAGAATTGCATCTTTTAATGATGAATAACATAAGTTAATAGTTTTGCACAAAAATAATTTACGACATAGTTCCTGCAATTACATATTTAATGTTTCCCTATTGGTTACATAGCTGACTCTTGTATATTGTTTAATTGAAAAACGCAAAAAAACCAGTACGTTCCAAACAACGAAAGCTTCGTATGTGTTTTCTGTATAATTTTTACATAAATACCGTTACAGCTTCGTTAAACTATGAAACTATGCTCATGAAAATGAAAACTGCAATTGTTTCCTGCGCGAGTGAACCAGTGTGCCTGATTTTTTAGCACGTCTTTTGTAAAAAAGGATCGTGCTTATGTTATCGGTTTGTCCGTCCGTCCGTCTGAAGACACCATATCTCTGCAACTATTAATCCGATTTGAAAAATTCTATTTGCATTCGGAGTCTTGAAATGTGCGAATGATGACCCTTCATTTCGTTTTTCTTTTACGATGTACAATTTCGCCGCTAGATGGCGTAAATGCAGATGATGTCGAATCCAAAATACATTTTATTACATATATTTGCTTCTAAGCATCCGATTGAAAAATTTCTTTTATCTTTCGATTCCATTTATGTCGAAAAAGTATTTTAGGTATACTAACTTTCTTAAATTACTCATAGATTGTTCGTTAGGGGCGTAAAAGTAAATTACGTTTTCCCCGATATCTCCTCTTCTAAAACTCCGATTTGAAAAAAATATTCTTCAGCGGATACAGCTCCTGATGCAAAATCTTTTGCGCTCAATTTCTAATTTTTGGTAAAGAATACTTTAGCCACTAGAGGGCGTAAAGGTCAGCATTTGATTCTGATGAATTTGCCCGAAACTCTGAGCTTCTAAAAGCTCGACTGAAAAAATTCGCTTGTAGACCGATGCTACTCACATCGACAAACCTTTTCGGAATATTTCCTTCATAAAATAATGCGTGGTTTCTATATCCTTCCTGACGGTAACTAGACAACTGGTGTGCGTATTTGTAGTAGATTTCAGTAGTCTTTGCTTTGCTCCACAACTGCCTCCCCTAGGGGCTTGTCGTTATGAGCGCCGGTTTCTGTCCAGTCGTCAGAAGTTTTTCTGGTTCGTATCCCGAATAAAGCATGGGTAGAGTACTTGCGCTAAGACACAGTCTTCTCCAACCGCCCGAGAACCAGTGATCTCAGGTTTGATGCAGAAAATCGCAAACCTTAAGATTTGTTCATAGTGGCCGGTACACTAACTCACATACCGCAAAAAGCACATCACAACTTTTTAACACATTAAACATTATGTTATTGGTTCCGAGTAATCAGTATTTCTTCGAAAATCTTTGAATATGTGTATTGAACTGTGTGCTAGTAATGATGGTAAACTATGTGTTAGTAACTCCTCGTAGCATGTGGCAATTCCTTTTAGCTTTCACCCATGGTGTAAATAATGCGTCACGTTCATACACTGTCCTATTAAAAAATAACCGGGCAGCTGCATGTTTACGAGTTAAATTTTATTTATAGGTAATGTATTATTTTGTGCCGAAACCTTAGGCCCTTATGACGACTTCTAGTCTTCGTGAAATATTCTCCACCAGTTCTTTTGTAAAGGTCTGCCCATATGTTCCGCCATTAAACCTCCAAAGTAGTGACCATTCAGCTTTATATTTTATACAATCTCTTCTCCCAAGCACCAGATGATCCAATTCACCCCAGATATCCAATATAGCGCTCTGGTCAGTGCTCCCGATACGCTCTTGATACTGCCGAACCGGGATACTGAATTTCCTGCACCACCCCTGTGACAGAGTAACACATGTGATGAGCACCCATTACCACACCTCTTTCAAACTCTGTTAACTCAGAAAATTTATCCGTAATGACTTCGATATGCTTTCTACCTGACGACACATTGATGTTACTATGAGCAAACTGTAGTAATACCCTCCTCTCCATATACCTTCCAAGTGAGAGCGAAGACAGCGTCATCTAGAGAGAGCGGAGAGAGCGGAGACAGCGTCATCTAGAGAGAGCGGAGACAGCGTCATCTTGCCCACGAACCAGGTATTCTATGCTTTCTGTCCAGACCAGTCAGAAATGACGTGTATAAAGCCGCGCGAAATCATGTTAATTCAAAAACTCCTTAATAATTACATTTTTGGTAAATATGCGTTGTTCATATTGATAATACACGGTCGAGTCACATTATTGGGACCACCAGCTGATATCCAGAGTAACCGCCGTTTTCAGCGCGGACAGCTACTAGACAGGCTGGGAGTGACTCAATAAAGTGCTGGAACGTGTTCACAGGTATGTGGAGCCATGCTGACTGCAATGCATCTGACAGTTACTGGAGGGTGCGCGGTGTTGGATCCACAGAGCGAAAAACGCGATGGAGGTGATGCCACAGATTCTCAATTGGGTTTAAGTCTGGGGAATTAGGGAGCCCGAGAAGACTTTGAAGTCTTCATTGTGCTCTTGCAGCCACTCTCTGAAATTTCCATTTGTGTGACACGTCACATTTTCATTCTGCAAGATCCCATCCGCCACAGGGAAGACAATCAACATGTATGGGTGTACGTGGTATGCATACATGGATTCATAACGAATTCGGCTCATTGTGTCTTCCACAGGTACGAGAGGACCCAGGGAATGCCACGAAAACATTCCTCAGATCATAACGCTGCCCTCACCAGCTTGTGTTCTTCCAGCAATGCTTGAGGATTGTTTGTTCTCCGATGTTTCTCGCCTTATACGCCAACGTCTATCAGTTCGATGAAGCAGAGAAAGTGACTCATCGGAGTAAGCGATCCTTTGCCAATCAGCGGAGGTCCAATTCCGATGTACAAATGTAAGCCTTTCCTGCCGAAGCCCTTCGTTAGCATAGATGCAGTGACCATCATTCTTTGAACCCTGCTGCTTATAGTGACCATCTCTATAAGCAGCAGGGTTCGGTGAGCTGTTGTTGTAGACACACTTGCGGTAGCCCCCTGGTTCATTTGGACAGTGAGTTGCTCCACTGTAACGTGTCGATGGGCCCTCATGCACCTAACGTTTACCTCTCGCATCAATGGCGCGTGGTGCTCCGCAGTTTCCACGTCGCTTATTCGCAATGGTGCCATTTCTCCAATCACGACACACTTTAACCACAGTAGCACGCGAACAGTTCATAAACTGCGTTGTTTCAGAAATACTGCCACCCTTGGCCCGAAAGCCGATAATTATCCCTTTTTCCAATCTGATAAATCGCTCCTTTTATCTATAATAGGTTTTCAGAATACCTACAGGACACCTTATATACCCTCCAAGTCATCTCACAACACGTGGCTTCTTTCATTGGCTACGTGGTGTTGACGTCAAAAGTAGGAGATGGTCACAATAATGTGACCCGATTGTGTAATAACGATATACAAAGGTTGAGAAAGGTTGACAATTGAAAAAAGAAATAACAGAAGTATTAACACTTTGCAATTGGAGGCCTATCTCATAGATTAAACAACGCACGCATTCCTTCGTAGGATATTTAAAAGACAGAAATACTTCTGCTAATAGAAAGTCCAAATCCAAACGTTCTGAAAAATATTTTGCACAAGTGTCCAAATGATTGCAAAATGGTTTTTAAAGCGTTTTTGTGGCATTTCTAGTGTCCTTCTTAATAATCATACTAGATGGTGATCTAGAAATTTTGACACAGATAAAAAATAAAAAGTATCAGTGCGATCAAGCCGATTTAATATTCTTGTAATGCATATCCTTTACCTTTTCCACGTGCTTAATGGCTCAGCAAATCTTTCTAGGGATGAACAAAGGAAGAAATGGACATAATGTATCTGAGACGAGGGGAAGAAATCATTGCATACACTCTCGTTCATAATCGTATCGTTTTTTTTTTCAATTTCATTTTTCTATAATTGCTTCCGTTGATACTTAGAATCGTAATCGCATTAGAAACTACTGTAACTAATCCCATGATAGAATTAATGGTCTGATACCCACGCAGTGTAATTTCGCTCCAGGCCTAAGATGAACGAATGTTTATTTCCTTCCAGATACCCCTCACAGCTCATCAACTTTAGAATTAGAAAGAATTTTCAGTAAATGAATTACGAAAAGAAATACAGCTTTTTTTGTTTCCACAAATTATGTACAGTTAGCATTAAAGCAAAGCACATTAAATGCAGAACTCAGGGCAAATTGTTTCTGCGGAAGCTTATAAGGGTGCTACTTTTTTATCTTCCTATCTAAAGCGCTCATTCTCTCGTGAATCAGAAAAATTATTCAATATCTAATTCCAAAAAAAGAAATTCGACCTTGTGCAATTACCATGTTATGGGAAATAGACATACACACGTTATTCATTCAGAATGCTTAATCTCCATACGTTGAACACCAAAAAAAAAAAAAAAAAAAAAAAAACGGTAACATCTTGTGGATGTCACTTTTGGAATACCCATAGGAATTACTATAAAATTAGAAATGAAACTGTTGCTGAGAAAGAGAAAAAATGAAGAACATGAATGCTTGGCGTTTTTTACTTAGAAGAAGCATTTTTATTTTGGATTCCTCATTTTACACTTCTGTATTTTGATAAATAGTACTGTCATCATCTTGATAAATCAGCACTATGTTCGTGATAATAAGAAAATCACGAACACAGAGGATATGTTTGTGATTTTCACATAATCAGGGAAAAAATACCCTTTAGAGGTTTGAATTATTTTTCTTTTTTGATTGGAGGTTTAACGACCACCGTGAGCAACTCAATGGGCTATAAGCAGTTGCTCGTCCTGAATTTTGGGTCACTGGTTCCAGGGAAGGGAGAGAACCAGTGCCGTAAGACAAACACAACATCCATGCCGCACCGGGATTCGGACCCGTACCCCTTTTGAATGAATGATCAGAGGCCATCGCTTAGACTGCGCCAACGGGGAGGCGAAATTATTTTAGTTGTGATTTAATTTCCATATTTCCATGTATTTTGATGACCAAAGCAGTCGGTTCAGAAATCAAGAAAACCAGCTTTTAAGTCAAGCACATCATACAGCCAGAATACCAGTTTGCCGAGAGACAAAAACACCCAAAGGACCACATGGGGAATGTGTAGATGAAATTCGAAAGCATTATGGACTAACATGGAGGAGATTTCCTGAAGACACATCGTTGTGTGTAAAACTTATACACCCCAGCCACGGTGGCGCTGTGGATTTAGCGTTGGAGTCTAACCATTCGTCCGAGATGGGTACGGGTTCGAATCCTAGGGAGCTATGGATGCTGTGTTTGTCTTACGGAACAAGCTTTCTCAGTTACCTGGAGACCAATTACCCTAAATTAGGGACGACACACTGGTTATAGCCGCTCGAGTTGCTCACTGTGGTCGTGAAACCTCCAAACAAAAAAGAAAAGCTTTAACTTTTTTTTTTAATGGAGAGACATACTGATGACACTCTTCGTAGGTTTAAAACACTCACGACATTTTGACATTTGAAATATTATAAGAATTTCTCTAACATTGTGAAAATGCAAAAGCACAGTCATATCTTAGTAATTAGCGAAATCATGTAGTACAACAGTATTTTAAAAATAAGAGAAATCCTGTGGCACAGTTACAGTGAAGTAAAAACAGAAACCTTGTGTAATAGTAATAGAAAACAATGAAATTCTATGGCATAGTCTTAGCTCAGTAACAACCGAAATCTTGAGGTACGGTATTATAAAATGAGGAAATCATCCGACGCAGCTGCAGTTTGTGAAATTACTTGATGCAATCGCTTCTCTGTAACTAAAAAAAATTGTTGCACACTATAATTTCAATAACTTGTGAAAATCTGAGATACAGTAGAACCATACTCGTAGGAGCAGGGAAATCCCGTGATTTAAGCATACCTAAGACTAGTAAAATCCAGTAGTAAATAATGAAATTGTGTCAATAATGAAATTTTTATTTTAGTAAATAATGAAATTTTTACAATAATGGAACTTACACCTTAGTATTATACAACTTGAAATATTTATTCCGTATTGAATGGTGTAACAATTTATAAAACATACAATGACAAAGTGCCGAGCTTTCACACCCCGAACGGGAGGCTTTTTCAATGCCAGTGAACACAAGAATAATTTCGGGAACGACGATCATTTGAAATCTTGGAGCGCGTATCTACTACGTGTCTAGGTGATATTGTGTCTCGCGGAAGGTGGTGTCTCCTGACCTACCTTTCAAACATTCTGTCTCATTTTCCCCTTAATATTCTATGTCAGTAGGATCTTTCACGCAGCCGAGAGTTCGAGGGAAGGGCTCTCGTTGCAAGTGTTGGGATGCATGGATATTTCAATGCTTTCTCTAGTCAGTGTTCCTTTGTAGTCTGTGTATGGCGCGATCCTCTTCATGTTTTTCCATACCGGTACGGCATCATATTGGGCTACTTCTTTGCAAAGCGCTGTGTTTTTCCTGCTTTAATGTCCCTTATGTGTTTTTCCCCCTAATTGTAAGGGATATTTTGGTCATTCCGATGTATGATCGCTACAAGCCATCTGGATATTCTAATGGTATCTCATACACCCCAGCTCCAGAATCAACATCAGGGTCCTTATGTGTGTTTGTTGTTGCTGTGGCGATGTACATTGGTGATTTAATTTCAATGCGTAATCCATGGCGCTTCATAAGTTTCTTAAACACAAACGAAAATTTAGGGATGTATGAAATGGATCCAGCATACTGCAAGTTGTCGGCTCCTGGGCGTGGTGTCTTGTGGTTCCTGGTTATCATCTTGTGTGATATGGATAGCAGAGTTCGTTCCGAGAATCCAGCAGTGACCCCTTTGTTGATGATATTTGTTATTTTTCTGCCCCTCCTTTCTTTGGTGGAGCAAATCGTGATTGCTCCATTGAAGTAAGTACGGAATGCCGCCATTTTATATGAGCTAGGTGATACGGACTTAGGAGGGATGAAATTCGTCACTGTTGTTGGTTTGTAATATACGGTGGAGCATAAGCGGCCATCTTGGGATCTGCTTAACTCAGCGTCAAGAAACGGAAGCTTCCCGTCTTTTTCCTCTTCATAAGTGAATTTAATGGAGGGGTAGATGGTGTTGATTCGCTGTCGGAATTCCTCGAGGTCTCTGCCGTCATGTTGCCAAATTAAGAACACATCGTCCACATATCTAAGCCATAATTTCGGTTTCTTGCTACTGCTTGAGAAGATATTTTCCTCTAGCGGGCGTAGGACAGCTTCCGCGAGCACTCCTGATATTGGAGACCCCATGGGGGTACCGTTTGTCTGCTTGTAGTGTGTTCTTAGGAACTGGAAGTAGTTATTGTTTACAACCAGGTCCAACACCCTTCGTATGTCTTGCAATGCATCCTGAGTAGAACAGACATTTTGTTGCAGAATTAGGACTGACAATGACTTCACTGTCATTTCTCTATTTGAATCAAATTTCTCAGTAGAATAGACATTTTGTTGCAGAATTAGGACTGACAATGACTACTCTCATTTCTATATTTCAATCAAATTTCTGAGTAGAATAGACATTTTGTTGCAGAATTAGGACTGACAATGACTTCACTGTCATTTCTCTATTTCAATCAAATTTCTGAGTAGAATAGACATTTTGTTGCAGAATTAGGACTGACAATGACTGCTCTCATTTCTATATTTCAATCAAATTTCTGAGTAGAATAGACATTTTGTTGCAGAATTAGGACTGACAATGACTTCACTGTCATTTCTCTATTTTAATCAAATTTCTGAGTAGAATAGACATTTTGTTGCAGAATTAGGACTGACAATGACTACTCTCATTTCTATATTTCAATCAAATTTCTGAGTAGAATACACATTTTGTTGCAGAATTAGGACTGACAATGACTACTCTCATTTCTATATTTCAATCAAATTTCTGAGTAGAATAGACATTTTGTTGCAGAATTAGGACTGACAATGACTTCACTGTCATTTCTCTATTTCAATCAAATTTCTGAGTAGAATAGACATTTTGTTGCAGAATTAGGACTGACAATGACTACTCTCATTTCTATATTTCAATCAAATTTCTGAGTAGAATAGACATTTTGTTGCAGAATTAGGACTGACAATGACTACTCTCATTTCTATATTTCAATCAAATTTCTGAGTAGAATACACATTTTGTTGCAGAATTAGGACTGACAATGACTACTCTCATTTCTATATTTCAATCAAATTTCTGAGTAGAATAGACATTTTGTTGCAGAATTAGGACTGACAATGACTTCACTGTCATTTCTCTATTTCAATCAAATTTCTGAGTAGAATAGACATTTTGTTGCAGAATTAGGACTGACAATGACTACTCTCATTTCTATATTTCAATCAAATTTCTGAGTAGAATAGACATTTTGTTGCAGAATTAGGACTGACAATGACTTCACTGTCATTTCTCTATTTTAATCAAATTTCTGAGTAGAATAGACATTTTGTTGCAGAATTAGGACTGACAATGACTACTCCCATTTCTCTATTTCAATCAAATTTCTGAGTAGAATAGACATTTTGTTGCAGAATTAGGACTGACAATGACTACTCTCATTTCTATATTTCAATCAAATTTCTGAGTAGAATAGACATTTTGTTGCAGAATTAGGACTGACAATGACTTCACTGTCATTTCTCTATTTTAATCAAATTTCTGAGTAGAATAGACATTTTGTTGCAGAATTAGGACTGACAATGACTTCACTGTCATTTCTCTATTTCAATCAAATTTCTGAGTAGAATAGACATTTTGTTGCAGAATTAGGACTGACAATGACTACTCTCATTTCTATATTTCAATCAAATTTCTGAGTAGAATAGACATTTTGTTGCAGAATTAGGACTGACAAGACTTCACTGTCATTTCTCTATTTCAATCAAATTTCTCAGTAGAATAGACATTTTGTTAAAACGGAAGTTTTGCAGTAACTTAAAAGAATTGAATAAATTCTGTCAAGAAGCGAACGTATTCAGTATATTTAAGTTACTGTGTTTTTTAAGAGTAATCTGTAATTGACGAAGTTTAATGGTTCATGTAAGTTTTTTCGAGTTAGTATTTCCTTAAGTAGAGACGTCATTTCCGGAAATGTAGTATATCGCAGGACCATTGCTCTGATGAAATTTTTCCGCTGTGTATAAGATATGGAAATATACAAGTAACTTTAAGCATCCATATTAATAACATTGACATTATACATAGTGAGAGATGCTTATAAGGATTGTTTATGCCGTATTTGTATAACTGTTTTCAACATTTTTATGTCATATGTGGACATATCCATGCAACCTTTAAAATAATGGTCTAAAGATCACAGCACGGTCCAAATTTTGTAACGAAATATAAGTATTACATACAATAGAAAAACTACAACTTTTCTTGTCATTTGCTGATGGAGATGAGAACATATTTTATTTGTTGTAAACAGTTATTTTGGCAAAAATTAACAAGAAAGATATCACCGAATTTTCGGTTGTGAGATGCACATATTTTGAATCCTTTCTGAAGCAAATAGATATTTCCAAAATTATTCATAGTCAGTAAAACCGGTCAGAAAAAATATCAACGTGGTATGTACAATCGACCGAACATCCAGAAATTAAAACAGTTACTTACTTTCTCTAACAGCTGAAGAGAATGTTACGAAAATTCCCAAGTTGGATATAAAAAGTTTCTCATGGCAGAAGAAAGGCATCAAAGACAAACGGTTTTTCAAATCCCACAGTTAGAAGAAGAAATATAGAGGGAAACATGATATAACTTTACATTCCCTAACAGAAACATTCTGCGTAATGGTAAAGTTGAAAATATGCGAAAAGTATAAAAGTATCGTTCATAGCGAAAGCTATGCTAAGGAAAAAGAATTCCCCTACCCGGTGGCGCAGTGGTCTAAGCGATGGCTTCTGATCATTCGTCCGAGATGGGTCCGGTTTCGAATCCCGGTTAGGCATGGATGTTATCTTTGTCATATGGCACTGGCTCTCTTCCTTCCGTGGAACCAGTGACCGGTGGCGAAGTGGTCTCAGCGATGGTATCTGATCATTC
This sequence comes from Macrothele yani, assembly GCA_039090855.1. Taxonomy (NCBI): domain Eukaryota; kingdom Metazoa; phylum Arthropoda; class Arachnida; order Araneae; family Macrothelidae; genus Macrothele; species Macrothele yani. Next base: position 28,454,126 of record CM077001.1, read on the forward strand.
GTCCCAGATGGGTCCGCGTTCGAATCCCGGTGAGGCACGGATGTTGTGTTGGTCTTACGGCACTGGCTATCTCCCTTCCCTGAAACCAGTACCTGGTGATGCAGTGGTCTACGCGACGGCTTCTGATCATTCGTTCGAGGTGGGTCCGGGTTCGAATCCCGGTGCAGCATGGATGTTGTGTTTGTCTCACGACACTGGCTCTCTCCCTTCCCTGGAATCAGTGTCCGGTGGCGTAGTGGTCTTTTTTTTTTCTTTTTTGATTGGAGGTTTAACGACCACCGTGAGCAACTCAATGGGCTATAAGCAGTCGCCCGTCCTTAATTTAGGGTCACTGGTTCCAGGGAAGGGAGAGAGCCAGTGCCGTAAAACAAACACAACATCCATGCCTGAACGGGATTCGAACCCGGACCCCTTACGGACGAATGATCAGAAGCCAGCGCCTGAGGCCACTGCGCCACCGGGGCGGCGGCATGGATGTTGTGTTTGTCTTACGGCACTGGCTTTCTCCCTTCCGTGGAACCAGTGGCCGGTGGCGCAGTGGTCTAAGCGATGGCTTCTGATCATTCGTTCAAGATGGGTCCGGGTTCGAATCCCGGTGAGGCGTGGATGTTGTATTTGTCTTACGGAGCTGGCTCTCTCCATTCTCTGGAGTCAGTATCCCTAAATTACGGAAATCGACTGTGCTTTTAGCCCATTAAATTGATCACGGTGGTCGTTATACCTGCTATATCAAATAAAATAAAATAAAATAAAAAGAAAAAAAGGAATTTTTTAAATACGTCTCCTGGAAACAGGGTTATCAAGTAAACGTTTTGTCACATTTATGACCTCTAGTGAAAAATGTGTTCATTACATGAAGAGGATACTGTTTCCCATTTTCTTGTACCGAATGGTATAGAATAAAAAGAGGAATTTTTCAGTAGGGTTCTTGGAAACGGAGATATAACTGGAAACAGAAGTACACAAACGTCACCTAGCGGCAGAACGGTGAACTACAAAAACTGTACACGTATAAGCCACGTTTTCCGCAAAGTAAATGGTATCCGGTGTTAAAACAACTTTTTATTAGGTGCACAAATAAGTTTTAAAGCGTTTTTTGTGTGATGTATACCGCCAATTTACATATCCGACCTTCCATCGTGTTGTTGTCATGTGACTGTAACTGGTCCAGAGTATAAAATGTGACACAGAAGTTTACCCAACAGGCAAACGCACTTGCACATCGGTAGGTGAAAGATGGCAAGAGATACTGCATTTATTCGACACTGTATTCGTTACGAATTTCATCAAGGAAGAAGTGCTGCAAAAGAATGTGCATCGATCTTTTCTGTTCTGCGGGAGAATATTGTATCGAAAAGCACGTGTAAGTTTTGGTTTAGACGGTTTAAAGCAGGTGATTTTGATGTTAGAGATCGAGAACGTATAAGCGGCGCCCAGAAGAAGGTTGCACATGAGGAACTGCAAGCATTGCTGGATGAAGATTAGTCTCAAACGAATTGGCTGAACACCTTGGGGTAACTGAACAAACCATTTCCAATCGTTTACGCGAAACGGCAAAGATTCAGAAGGAAGGAAAATGGGTGCCACATGACCTGAGCCAGAGGAATAAGGACGAGCATGTCATGAAGTGTTTGAATCTGTTGAATAAACAACACAGAAAGTATTTCCTATAGAAATTCGTTACGGGTGATGAAAAATGGATATGGTACGACAATCGCAAGCGCAAAAAACACCAGTTAGACCTCGGTGAAGCAAAGACTTAGACACGCAATATTCCCTCCAAGAAAGTTCTGCTGTGCATCTGGTGGGATATGAAGGGTGTGCTCTATTATAAAGTATTGGAACATGGTCAAACTGTTACTGCTGATCGCTACTAGCAACAGTTGCTGCGACTTAACAAGGAAATCTGTCGGAAACGTCCATTGACAGGCCGGCAAAGGATTGCGTCCCGTGAAATTATTGCATGACAACGCTAGGCCGCATGTCGCGAAATCGGCCAAGGAAACGTTATTGACGCTTGCCTGGGGAGTTCTGGAGCACCTGGCGTATATTCCCAACATAGCCCCTTCAGACTACCATTTGTTCCAATAGATGCAACATGGTTTGCCTGCTGTACTGTTCCGGACATGTGACGAAGTGCAAAAATGGGTTGACGACTTCATCGCGTCACACGACGAAATATTCTTCATGGCTGGAATCCATCAGCTGCCCGACCGATGGCGGAAGGTGATAGGTAATGGCGGCGCATATTTTGATTCGTAATGGTATTGTTGCTTTCTCTCAAATTACGTGCTACGTTGTCTTAAAACGCTTTAAAAGTTATTGGTACACCTAATATATCGGTCATTCAGGAACAAAGGTATCGGGCGAACAGATTAAATATTTGTCCCTTCCCTCAAGCGGGGAATTTGTGGATTATTCTGGAAAGGAAATATACACAAAATGTTTTCATAGTTAGTAGTATCTGACCAAAAGAAAAAAATCAGTGGGATTTTTAGTCCGGCAGATTTGCTGCAAATATGCTTTCAACGGAAAAGTGAATTTACGCCCTCAAGTGGCACATTTGTAAGTTAAGAAATATTTGAAAATATATGCAAAACATTTCGCTCGAAAACTTCTTTATGATATGGAAGGTTTTCAAATTGGATTCTAAAAAAATATAAGATATATATCTAAGCCCCTGGAGTAAAACCATTGCACTATTTTAAACAAAGGAATTCTAAAAAGGATTTTTGTGGTGGACTATATCGGCCCACGAAAGATTTTTTTAAATCGAAATTTCAGAAAGGTAGCTTTTGCTGTATGTACGTCAGAAACAGAAACATGCACTTATGCTTCCTAGTAGCCAAACAATTTGTCACCAAAAATTAGGCATTATTTGCAGAACATCTCCCACAAGGAGCTCTACCCGATACAAGAGTGATTTTTCAAATAGGACTTTTAGGAGCGCATATACTGAGGAAATAGTAGTTTACCTTTGCTCCCCATAGCAGAAAAACTGGGCATTCTTAAAAAAGGAACTCTTCCCAAAATAGTCTTCGCTAAATGGTATCAAAAAGAAGATTTTTTTTTCAATCAGGTACTTAAAAGTAATGATATGGAATAAACCGTATTTTGCGTTTAATAGCATCTGCATTTACGCCCTCTAGCGGCAAAGTTATACCACGTAAAAAAAAAAAAAAGCCAGGATCATTATTCTCACTTTTCAAGCTCTTCAGTGAAAAAATATTTTAAACCGGACAATTAGATTCGGAGATATGCTGTCTATAGATGATTTAACAAAGTCATATTATAAAGAAGTCCTTTTTTTTACCAAAGACGTGCTCAAAACGTTCGTATAAAAATTACAGAGGGAATGAGAGATATCCTGGGAATCCTTCACGCCCTTCCCCCAGTGCCCGCGTATGCACATAAATGTATGAAAATCCACCCCTCCCCCTCTCCCCTCACACACACACCTGTCAAAAATTTCTGAATCTGCCACTGAGATGCAAGACACTGAAACGGAAATACCGAAAAGTAGGTATTAAGTAAGATGATAACTTACGAAATGCAAACTTCGGACATCAAACGAAGAAAGCTTAGAAAATGAAGTACCGAATCACAGAAAGGAGACAAAGAGGTACCAAAGATGGGAATGTTGGAATGCAATAAAAAATCCAATCGTAGTCTAACGGATGTTGAAATCCATTTTTGAAAGTTCTTTTTCATTGAAGGTTTAAGGACCACAGTGAGTAACACGATGGGCTATAAGCAGTCGCCATCCCTAATTTAGTGCCACTGTTTCCAGAGAAAGAAGAGAGCCATAACCGTAAGACAAACACAACATCTATGCCTCACCGGGGTTCGAAATCAGACCCTTCTCTGGTGAATGGTCACAAGCCAGCGCTAAGAACATTGAGCCACCAGGCTGGCTTTGAAAAATCGTTTGTTGTTTTGGCAGTTTGAAATTACATTGTTAACGTCTAAACCATAGCACAGCGACATACACTGTATTGATAAAAGTCACCGGACACCCCATCAAAAGCAAATGAGCGCATCCGCTGCGTTGTTAAGATGCGTAATACAGCTCTAAACAGGATAAAAACAAGCCTGCAGCTGCTCTGTAGCAATACTATGCTCGCGATCATATCGCACTATGAGGCTGAGTGAAAATGCTCTAACGGGAGAGAACTGACTTTGAGAGAGGAAAGATTGTTGGGCGTTATATTAGTGGACTGTCCGTAAGAGAAACCGAGAGGCGTTCAAATATACCGACGTCAACTGTTTTGGATGTACCGAATAAGTGAAAGACACATGGCGTGCCTGAAGCATCAAAACATACCGGCAGACCAAGGAAAATTAGTAATACATCACGTCGAAGCCTCAGGAGAGTCGTTACAGCTAATCGACGGAGTTCTGAACAAGACGTCAGTGTACAGGGTAGTAAAATGCTGAAACCTAGGTATGTACACGTATCATTCGTAGAGAACTTCATTCCATGGGTCATGCGGCTGCTCATAAACCTTTCAATTCCCCTCGGAATGCTACTCGTCGTTTAGAATGGTGTAAATAACATTTATCGTGGGCCGTTGATCAGTGGAAACGTGTCCTATGGACTGATGAATCCAGATACATGATCCATCAGTCTGATGGCCGTGTGTGGGTATGGGATCACCCGGGGTAACGTTATTTACCATAGTGTACTGTTCCTACGGTCAATTTTGGAGCTGGCAGTGCATTCATGTGGGGGTGTTTTTCGTGGTATGGTCCCGGACCATTGCTTATCGTAGACAGACCTGTTAAACAGAACGTCAACCTCGACATTCTGGACAATTATGCCTTACCAACACTGTGGCGATACTACGGAACCATGCCTTGTTGGTACCAGCAGGATAATGCACCGAGCCATAAAGCAAAGACTGTTACGGCGAGGTTTGACGATAATTCCGTATCGTGTGTGGACTGGCGAGCACAGAGCCCTGATATTAATTCCATAGAGTACGTATGGGGTGAATTAGAGCGCCGCATAAGAACTTTGGAATCAAGGGCTGCTGCTAAGCAACAGTTAGCGGCAGCATTATATACTGAATGGAAGTGCATACCTATCGCGGTGTTCCAAATCCTTGTCGAAAACATGTCTCGAAGGGTCAGTGCATGCATTATGGCCAAAGGTGGACCAACACCGTACTAATGTATGTCAATAAATGCTGTCTTGTGTTTCTCTTCTAGGTGTCCGGTGACTTTGTTAATACAGTGTATATTGGAATGATTTCGTCGAACGATTTTGAAAAATAAACAAAGTGTGATAACAATTTATTGCTGAAGGCATGAAACCTGAAATTAGCAATTTAACGATAGAAAAATGGAAACTTTACTGTACTGTATCCGTGATTTATGTCCATTTAAATTGATCTACTAAAACAATCGGCACGATTTTCTAGAGAAATGACATTGGTAGTTTTGATTTTTTCTGAAGACACATATTTTATGCCAGATACCGTGGATATAATTGTACGCAAATATTGTTTGAGCAAAATGTAGTAGGCAACATGTTTCATTGATTGTGAGAGGTTTATCATTGTGCTATTGTTATTATAATAGGCATCACCACTGAATGCTTTTCTGGGTCAAGTTCTGTATATTTACTTTATTTCAATGCAACCTGTACATTGCCGGAGGAAATACATGAAGATTTATTTTCCAGCAGACACCTATTCAAATTCGTTGCGTTACACCTGTTCTGCAGCATTCAGGACCCCTGAGGTCACCTAGTGGTCACGTTCAGCAAGCATGTTTCTCCTCTTTGAATATCTCTTCGGAAGTTCACAGTTGTCCACATTTCCACAGAGAGTCACTATTACCTGTTACCGAATAACATGTGCCGGCCCGGTGGCGCAGTGGTCTAAGCGATGGCCTCTGACCTTTCCTCCGAAAGGGGTCCGGGTTCGAATCCCAGTGAGGCATGGATGTTGTGTTTGTGTGTTTGTCTTACGGCACTGGCTCTCTCCCTTCCCTGGAACCAGAGGCCCTAAATTAGGGACGGGCGACTGCTTATAGCCCGTTGAATTGCTCACGGTGTTCGTTAAACCTTCAATCTAAAAAAAAAAAAAAAAAAAAAATAACAAGTGGGTGTGTGGGTGTTTTGATAAGCCATCTCCATGTAACTGTTAGCAGAAGAAGAAGAACTCTCTGTGCAGTGACAGAGTGGAGAAGTAAGTGGTCGCCTTGATGTTACAAAAACAACTACCCGATGCGCCATACATATTTACTTTTGTAATATACTGTATAGACTGGACAAATAATGCTCAATCTGGATTTCTTATTATTGTCATTTTTTTAATTGAAAGTTTAACGACCACCGTGAACAACTCAATGGGCTATAAGCAGTCGCCCGTCCCTAATTTAGGGTCACTGGTTTCAGGGAAGGGAGAGAGCCAGTGCCGAAAGACCAACACAACACCCATGCCTCACCGGGATTCGAACCCGGACCCCTTTCGGAAGAATGATCAGAGGCCATCGCTTAGACAACTTTTTCATGTGCGTCAAAACATTGTCGCTCCTACAGTATAAACGGGATATAAAACAGTAATCACGATTTGCAGGATAGCCATCTTTTAAAATGTGAGTGTGTTTCCTTCGATATAACTTATGCTGCTGTGGTAAATTAGATCCATTTTGCTACGTCTGGCTATTTATACGTACTTACGCATCAGGGGCTCTTTCATCAATCGTGAAGCACATAACACTCAAGTGAGGGTTCAGACGTTTTTTGCTTATTTGGGAGGTTAACGACCACTGTGAACAACTCAATAGGCTATAAGCAGTTGCCTGTCCCTAATTTAGAGCCACTGGTTGCAGGGAAGGGAGAGAGCCAGCGCCATAAAACAAACACAACATCCGTGCCTCATTTGAATTCGAAACCGGACCCATCTCGGACGAATGATCACAAGTCAACGCTTAGGACAACGCACCACCGGGAGGCCCAGGAAATTTACAAGCGGTTCCCAGCAAAAACGCAAGTGCTGAGAAACTGCTGGCCACCAGCTGGCAGTGATGAGTCACTGTTGGCTGAAATCTGCCACTCACGGCCCGGTAGCAGTCCGTTGCTGGCAGCGCTATCAGTTGGAGAGCCATTGATGGCCCTGCAGCATCGCCGTGAAGTGGCCCGTTGCTGGCAACCAACGCAACCCCAACAGCAGGTGGAAGCAACGGGACTGTGCATGCGCAGAAGCAAGAGTTGCTGTGTCTCTCATGGTACCAGTTAGTTGAAGACGACGCCATCGCCATCGTGTTATTTTAGTGGATGTTAAGAAAAAAATCCATATGTAAAGAGGCGAATTAATTTCCTAATGAAATTCCACGTCGACGAAGATACCAGATTAAGCCATGAAATACACCCACTCCATTCCCAAGAATAACAATTCATGGAATGGAGTGGGTGAATAACAAGAAAAAAATTGAAACGGCTTGAAACAAATGTCCTGTAAAAACATTAAAAAATGTTTGTTGGAAAAAAAAAGTATTATACGCGTACAAAATTTATTAATTATTTGAAAGAAAAAAAAGCAACGCTATGTGGATATAATGTACTCATCCGTGGGTTAAATGCACAAGACTGGGAGGAATTTGCTTCTAAAAATAACGAGAAGTAAAATAAAATATCTGCCCTCTTTGAAACAAATGTAGCTTCGGACAACGGAAAGGAAAGATACAACGTTAAAAGTGTAACAGAATGTGACATGAACCCGGGTAAATATATATTAATCCAACAATCGCCTTTCAAGACGACAAGGGTAGTACAAAACTTTGGAAAGCGACTTTAAGTTGGTACACTCCTTGAAAATGAGTGAAGTTCCCTTAAGGTAAAAAAAAGAAAACTATCGTTACGTTGAAAACATATATTTATGAATTATATAAAACTGACTTTTATGAAAAATACCTCGTATTATTGTAAGATGAAAGAGAAAACCATTCGATTACACATTCCACACGAAACAGACAGCTTCAAGCACAGGCTCGTGCGTGGTATATTAGTCCGGTCTAAAGAGAGGTCACCTCCTGCGCTGACAGCACTGGTTCGTACCCAGATCCAAACGGGCGTTTTTCCGGTGTGTTGAGAAAATTTCCCCAGCGCAATGCTTTAATTCACAAGTTTCGTAAGGGGAGAAAAAAAAGTTGTAGCTTTGGGAAACTGCGGTTAACCTTGATTTTGTTTTTAATTTTTTTTATGGCAACTACTGGGAAATTGGCGGACAAGATTCGGCAAGCCATCAGTTACGTCACGTGGTTTCCGGCTGACACTACCGGCAAACTAGCGGACCACATTAGGCTGTTTATCCGGCACGTGCTTGCAGGGCCGCTGAAGGGCCACTTGTGGCAGCTACTGCCTGTGATGGATAACTGATGGCCCTATTGTGGCATATGACAACTGATGGGGTGCCAACCGTTGGCCTGAACTTCTAATCCTTCTGTTGGCCGCCCGGACATTTTATTGACGGTTCGGCAGCGGCGGCATAGTGATGGGCCATTGTTGGCCCAGCAAGACTGTTTTTGCTGGGTTGTTATAAAAAAGAATCAGACCATAAGATACCCAGCTGCACAACACACCAAGATTAACTGGTGAAAATTCGTTATCCTATTCAAAAGAAAATATACTAAGGCATCGCTCTTTCCACGTTTTTGAATACATAGCAACCGAAAAATTGCTATCCGGCCACTGCAGTGATCGTACCCCAGATCTTTCGATATCTAGCCGAGTGCGTTCGCCTTACGCTACAATGGTCAACAATCAGATAAACGGCACATAGCGCCTGCAGTGGTCCGAACTCTAGAAAGCTGTCAAAATTAAAATCATTGCAACTGCGCAAAGTAAGGTATATTAAAATTTAATTCAGTACACTCATACACTCATAAGGACATGAGCTCTATGTCCTGCACGTTGTATCCGTGCTTGACAACTCTCCAACATGCATTCAATCTTCTACGTATCAGAATAAGGCAGAAAAAATCAGATTTGATTACACTCACCAATTTTCATGATTTTAAATATTTAATATTGTAAACCGATCTAATTTTACCAGTATATCGGCTCGTTTAGTGCGTTGCGTAACGCCTTTCACGGATCACGAATCGAAGATTCGAAATTCGAAAAATTTTGAAGCGAACACTTCAATAATTTCGATAAACGTCTTCGATTACTGGTCGTTAAAAGGTTTACTCGTAAGCACGAATCGAAAACTCGAAATTTTGTGTGTTTACTCAGGAGCATTGGTGTGTAAGTGAGGGAGATTGGTGCGTTGGTGAGGGGGATTAATGTGTTAGTGAGGGGAATTGGGGCGTTAGTTAGGGGTATTGGAAACTTTTGGTCACAGCGAACTCTGCATGACGGGAAAAGACGTGGCGCCGTAGGCTCAACGGCCTTAAAAGGAGGAATGAACAGGTTTCAGATACGAAAGTCAAAGCAGTGAAGAATATAGAATTGTAAAAAATATGCATTGCCTGAGTCAAAATGTTAAGTATGATGAAAACCTATGTCTCACACCCTGAACAGCAAGCTTTCAGGTAAATAGCCCCACTTAATTTATTTTACTGTCAGATAAATCATTTTATGTCCAGCGAGCAATAAATTCAATGTGGCGGGAGGAAGCTTTCTATATTAATAATAATGATAATAATATTATATATTATAACGAAGTAAATTTTTCCGTCATTATGGTCCACGCCGGGGATCGAACCCGAGTCCCCTTATTCCGCAATAAGTCGCTCAACCAACTGAGCTACGCAGACGTTCGTTCTCGCTGCGATCTGCCTTTATGCCGTGTGCGTCATGCGGGGCAGGCATGTCACATCTCCCCGCCCCAGAAAGAGGGCCGGGGGCATGGCCTACGGGTCAGCTGGGACCATGTATCGATGTAGGCAGTCATCCGCTGAAGAACGTGCACTTGAGAACTCCCAGTCAATCTGGTGTGAGGAATGCAACATCACACGCATTTATTTTTCGAAGCGCTGAAGAAGGGATTCTCTTATTTTTCCTGTATCGCGGTGTGGAAAGAACATCACACCATTGCAAGAACTTTAACGGCCGGGTCATCCGGGAAGTTTGGGCTGCATTATAACGAAGTAAATTTCTCCGTCATTTTTGTCCAAGCCGCGCATCGAACCCGAGTCCTCTTATTCCGGAATAAGTCGCTCTACCAACTGAGCTACGCAGACGTTCGTTATCGCTGCTATCTGCCTTTATATCGTGTGCGTCTTGCGGGGCAGGCACGTCACAATATATATATATATATATCGGACACCCCTTCAAGAGCAAATGAATGTATCCTCTGCGTTGTTAAGATGCGTGGTACATTGGAAAACGGCATGAAAACAAGCTTGCAGCTGACCGCGATCATATCGCACTGTGAGGTCGAGTGAAAATGTCGCGGCGCGAGAGAACTGACTTCAAGAAAGGAAAGGTTGTTGGTTGTCATATTAGTGGGTTTAAACATACCCAAGTCAACTGTGTCGGACGTACTGAATAAGTGGAAGACACATGGCGTGCCTGAAGCAGCAAAACGTACCAGCAGACCAAAGAAAATTAGTGATAGAGGACGTCGAAGCCTCAGGAGAGTGATTACAGCTAATCGACGGAGTACTGCACAAGACCTCAGTGTACAGGTGAGTACAAATGCTGGAACCTCTGTATGTACACGTACCATTCGCAGAGAACTTCATTCCGTGTGTTACCGTAGTCGTGCGGCTCCTCATAAGCCTTTCAACTCCACTCGGAATGCTACTTGTCGTTTAGCATGGTGTAAAGAACATTTATCGTGGACCGTAGATCAATGGAAATGGGTTCTTTGGACTGATGAATCCAGATGCACGATCCATCAGTCTGATGCACGTGTTGGTACCAGCAGGATAATGCACCGAGCCATAAAGCAAGTGATCCTACGACGTGGTTTTACGATAATTCCGCATCGCGTGTGGACTGGCCATCACAGAGCCCTGATCTTAATTTCATAGGGCACCTATGGGATGAATTAGAGCGCCGCGTAAGATGTTTGGAACCAAGGCCTACTACTAAGCAACAGTTAGTGGAAGCATTACGTACTGAATGTAAACGCATACCTATCGCTGTTTTCCAAATACCTGTCGAAAGCATGTTTCGAAGGGTCAGTGCATGCATTTATGTCAAAGGTGGAAGGACGCCGTACTAATGTATATCAATAAATGCTATGTTGTGTTTTTCTTTCAGGCGTCCGGTGACTTTTGGCAATATAGTGTATATATATATATATATATATATGTTTGAGTGGAAGTATCACAATTAATTTGGTTATATAATTATATAATGCGTATTGTTCTTGATATAGTCTTGTATGTTATTTGTATTGGAGGAGCTAAATATTTATTTTATAAGTTGAGTTGGATTTGGAGGCTTTTTTATATCAAGTCCTGTATTAAAACTTAAGGGAGAAGCAATTGTAAATAACAGCTTCCAAAAACACACATAAGTTTACCTAATAATTTTTTGTTTTGAAGAACACACTGCCTCCTTATGGCAGACGAGGAGAATTGAGTGATTCCCTTAAACATATGGATGTTCACGTTTGGTCTAAGAATTTTATAGGCGAGTAGATATGGTGAAATTTTGCATCAAATTTTTTGCCACAATTTCTTAACTGCTGCCCACAAATAGGAGAGTATTTCATGATGCTTAATACAGAGGCAAGTATAATTCCGCCAGAGCTTTCATCTTGTTTGTATTTTGGTTAAGTCTCACAAGTACATCCTTCCAGTGTCCCCGACCTAAACCCGGTTGCTCCCTGCTCTCTATATCATCTACTTTATTGAATCACTATGCAACCAACCACAGAGCATTGTCCCCGGAGTGGAAGTCTAATCGAATTAAGTCCCGAACATGTATCTTTGCTTGAGCAGTCACACGGAAATCCTCATCCTACGGAACAGCAACTGGGCCCATCTCACTCTTGCTGCAGAGTTTTCCACCACTTTGTTGACGTTCTTTCATTTTCCAGCAAATACGCTAACTACGGATAACGTTTTCAGTCGGCACATCATTACGGTAGTGACCGCGAAATCTATTCTGGACCCCAACGGGAGATCACGTGATGATACTACTGTGGGTTTCTAGGAACTTGAATGAGTGGGTGGGTGGACAACGGCCCTTAAAGGATCAATTGGAGCGAGCCTTATGTTTGATTTTTCCTATACATGATAAAAGAAACCGAGATGACTCAGGAATCCCCACTCAGACTCCCCGCTGTCTCATCTTCACGGATTAGTAAAAAATTGATTATTTAGGAACTTGGGAAATTAAATCGCGCCAGTATGGCTTTACTAAGCCATTGCTGATAAATTACTTATCAATAAGAAAGGAATTTCGATCATAAATAAATGACACACTGCACACGTACTAAGTTAAATCATTAGATAGTAAAACAAACCTCCGGGTAACGGCTTATAGCTGGAATCGCAAAAAAGTGACCGTTGTTTACAGGGCAGATTAAGACAGCTAAACCAGGATGGGAATTTTTGACTTGGGGGTTACCGTAAAAACAAACGTACCTGCTGGGGAAAATCTCATAAAAATTCCCCATGAAAAAAATCGAGGGCGTACCCTGGTACTCTTCCCACAAAATTTACGCTATGCATCTTTCGCATGACAAGATCTCTGTGGGGCCGAAATAAAATGAGGGATTCAGGAGTATAAATTTATTTATATACAACACATTGCATTTATTTGCGGTCACTCACTACCACACAGAGCCACAGTGCGGTACATTTTAAGTGGTATTAAATCATAAATGCAAATAATAAGGTTTACTAATTCCTAACATTGAGTGATACTTAGGTCGGTGGATTAAAGAATGTTATTGTCGTAAAACCAATGAAAACCAGAATGATGACACCGAATTTTCGTGTGTAATAAGCACGTCTATCGAATCCCTTCTGACGCAAATTAAATTTATCAAAGCTTATAATGAATAAGGCTCTTCTACTACTACAGCTAAGCTAAGCTAATTATCGTGAATATAGCTTTCACTAATACTATAATAAATTCCATGCTTGTACTAAGCTTCTAATAGTGAATTCAAATGGTTGTTGTTACTAGTTAATTAAGATCATGAATAAAGTCTCCTGCTAGTAGTGTAGTAATAGTAATGAACAAACTTATAACTGGTAGTAATGTTGTAGTAGTAATTAAGATGAATAAAGTCTTATGCTGGTTGTTACTAATAACACTAAATGAAATAAACCTAACAGCCAGACAGAGGTCTGACAGTAACTATGAACTGAGAAAAACGTACTTACAACAAATTCTTTATTATTGAGACTTCTCGCTCTCACATAAACGAACTCTCTTTATACAGCACCAAACGCTCTTCCCGTACAACAACAAACGCTCTCCTTCACATAAACCAACGCTCTCTCCGTGCAACAACAAACGCTCTCCCTACGCACATCAACAAAAAGCTCTCCTCGTAGCACAACAAACGCTCTCCCTACACACATCAACAAAAAGCTCTCCTTAAGTATCGTTGAACGCGCCTATTTATACTGGCTACCACCACGTCATGACTTACACTCATTGCCAGATCTCATTCAGCGGGAGAAATAACATCTCGTTCAGTAAGAAGATAATTTACATAGAAAAATAAAATAACCAGAGATAGTAAAAATCAAAAGGAAAGTGAATCGAGAGTATACGTTACAAGCTATTCAAAGTCAATGGAACCGATATGGAAAACAATAGTATCTGACGGAAGAAAGAAGTTTTTCAGTCGGGTTTTTAATGCCTCAGATATTGCTGTACACGGAATCGTGAGCTTACGCCTTCTGGTTGCAGACTTGTGCGTTAAGAAAAAACATGAATTTATATGAGAAACATTTCACACCGGAAACGCTCTCCAACACTGAAAGAATTTTTCAAATCGGACTCTTAGAAACAGAGCTATCGACAAAAATAAGATGTGACTTTACATCCCCTGGTAGGAAAATGATGCATTATTTTTGGAAGAAAGTATTCTCAAAAAGTTTTTCCATGTGAGCGGTATCGGTCCAAGAAAAAAAAATTGTCGAGTTTTCAGGAGCCCAGATTTTGCTACAAATACATCAGAAGCAGAAATTAACACTTATGCCCCCTGGTGGCCAAACCATTTTTTACCAAACATTAGAAATTATGTGAAAACGATGTTCCATCCGGTCTTGTGTGCGATACAGGAAGAACTTTCCAAATCGGAGATTTAGAAGCAGAAATAACGTAGAAAACGCACTTTACCATTGTGCGCCCTAGCGGGAAGTCTATGATTTACTTACAAATTTTGAAATTATATGAAAAACTTGTCACACTGAAAACGCTATCCAACAAAGAAAGAAGTTTTCAAATCGGACTCCTAGAAGTAGAGATATTGACAAAAATAAGATCTAGATCTACGCCCCTGGCGTAGAAACCATGCATTATTTTAAAAAGAAAATGTTACTAAAAGGTTTGTCGACATGAGAAGTATCGGTCTACAAACGACGTTTTTTTCAATCGAAAATTTAGAAGCTCATATTTTGCCGCAAATATAGCAGAAGTGGAAATTAAGATTTACGACCCCTGGTGGTAAAACCATTTTTTACAAAAATTAGAAATTATGTGCAAACGATTTTCCATCAAGAGTTGTATCCGGTGCAGAAAGATTTTTTTAAATCGGAGATTTAGAAGCAGAGATATAGAGAGAAACGCAATTTACCTCTACGCCCCCTAGCGGAAAGTTTATGAGTTATTTGAAAATTTTGAAATTATATATATGAAAAAGATGACACACTGAAAACACTATCCAACAAAGAAGGAATTTTTCAAATCAGACTCCAAGAAGTAGAGATATTGACAAACATAAGATTTTCTATAACAGTTTCTACGCCCCCTGGCGTAGAAACTGTATAATATTTTAAGAAGAAAATATTGCGAAAAGATTTATCGATGTGAGTGGCATCAGTCCACGAAATAATTTTTTAAATCAATATTTTAGAAGCTCAGATTTTATGGCAAATACACCAGAAACAAAAATTAACACTTAAGCCCCTGGTGGTCAAAGTATTATTTACCAAAAGTTTGAAAGTATATGCAAAATATTTTCCATCAGGAGTTGTATTTGCTGAAGAACACATTTTTCAAATCGGAGTTTTAGAAGAAGAGTTATCGCGAAAGGTGTAATTCACTTTACGCACCCTAGCGGAAAATCTATGCGTAATTTGAAAAAAGTAACTACACTGCCGGACAATTGCTAAGGACGGATGACAATTGCAACGATAGCAACCATAAAATGGAAGGCAGGAAAATGTGGAAATTAGCATAAGTGCGAGATGCAGTAAGACGTGTTGTGCGTATGCAAATTTTGGATTGCCGAACTTGTTCGTGACGTCATAGCGCTGATAAGAGATATAAATGATTTGACGCGTATTGACCGTTGTTGTTCAAACGCAAATTTGAAAGGGAAAGAATCAATTGACGAACTTACAATTTTCAGTATGTCTTCCCGACAATCACCTAGATGATTTTACGCGTGGCCGTATTATTGGCAAGATTGAAGAAGGGCGAAAAATAACAGATGTTGCCAGGGAGTTCGACGTCAGCCACAGTGTTGTTTCAAGGCTTTGGAAATCATTTCAAACAAATGGAGAGTGTAGCAAACGTCACGGGGGAGGTCGTGTTCGCAGTACGACACCTGCAGAAGATCGGTACATAGTGCTATCAACAAAAAGACACCGGCGCAGCACAGCTAGTGAGGTAGCAAATCAGTTTACGGCTGCTACTGGCAAGCGGATCTCCCGAAAAATTGTCGCCAGACATTTGTATGAAGGAGGACTATACGCCCGCCGTCCTGTTGAGTACATCCCATTGTCCAGACGTCACCGTACCGCCCGTTTGCAATGGTGCCATCAACATCGCAATTGGACTGATAACGACTGGTCTGCTGTCCTCTTCTCAGATGAGAGTAGGTACAGTCTATCGTCTGATTGTCGACGACAGCTGATCTGGCATGATAGTGGTACTGCATATTGTCCAGCAAACATACAGGAAAGGGACCGATATCCGACATGTAGTGTCATGGTATGGGCTGGCATCGTGATCAATGGCCGTACGTCCCTCTATGTGCTTCCAACTGGGACTATGACTGGCCAACGATACATTAATGATGTTCTGCTACCTCATGTTCGCATGTTCCGTGGTGCTGTCGGTGATAGATTCATTTTCATGGACGACAACGCAACATGTCATCGAACAGTCGCTGTCCAGGAGTGTCTTGAGAGCGAGGATATTCAACGCCTCGTATGGCCAGCACGTTCTCCAGATCTGAATCCCATTGAAAATGTGTGGGATGCTTTGGGGAGGAGTCTTGCTGGTCGCTAATGCCCTCCAATAAACAAGGACACCCTCATCCGTGCACTGACAGAGGAATGGGATATATTACCCCAACAGTTGCTTGATAATGTTGTGCAAAGCATGACACGACGCGTGGAATCTTGCATCGCCCTCCATGGTGGACATACCCCGTATTGACATCTTACGCCAGAACGCCTGCGGACGGTAATTGCATTTTTTTCCCGTTTACGTATTCTGCACAAAATGGCCTGTTTGTCCCTTGAACACGCCTTCTGGATTTCAGAGCACAATAAATTGTCTTTCTTGTAATGTCCTGGCATTCTGACATTATTTTATTTCACTTGGCATCCAACCACACTTACTTTTTTATGCACGATATAGCCGTTTATGATCCGTCCTTAGAATTGTCCAGCAGTGTATATCTAAAATACTCTTCGACATAAATGGAATCGAAAGATAAAAATGTTTTTTAAATTGGATGTTTAGAAGCAAATATGTGGAATAAAGCGTATTTTTGAATTCGACATCATCTGCATTTACGCCCTCTAGCGGCGAAATTGTACATCGTAAAAAAAGAAACGAAATGAAGGATCATCATTTGGATATCTCAAGCTTTTAAATGCAAAAATAATTTTTGAAATCGGACTAATAGTTGCCGAGATATCGTGTGTACAGGCGGACGGATTGACAAACCGGTAACATAAGCACGATTTTTTTTTACAAAAGACGTGCTAAAAATACATGTGAGTCACAAAAGTATTGTAAATATCTCCTGAACTATGGTGGCGGGAATAGTAAGTACATATTTCGACTATTTAGTTTTTCAAAAACAATACTTATTTTTATTTTTGTTAATATCATATACTATTCAGATTTAGACAAACGTAAGAAACGACCCTGACACCGGTGAAATGTAATGTAGCCACGAAAGTCCAACTGCGCATGTGCAAGCTAAAATCTGACTTTAAGGTAGAAAGAAAAGCTGAATCGCAAGTGTGTTAGTGAGGGGGATGGGTAACCTATGGTTTAAGACAAGGGCATACTGATAGCGCCCGCAATTCCCGCATTGCAGAGTGGAGGGGGGGCTCAATGCTGAAAGGGCCTCTACTTTGAAACAAAGGATTTCACATATTTCTTTGCGAAAACTTCGTATGAAACTGGTTAAAGAAATAGGAAGAAATTTTTTATGGCTGCTTTGAATGTATCATATAGTATTGACATGAATAGCAAATTTTGGAAACGTGTTTTTTTTTTTTTCAATAAATAAGTAAAATCTTTACACATAATTTTCTCTGTTTTAGTTTATAAGACTGGATGACGGGAAAACAGCTATTCCACAGGACTTGAGACCCCTTTTCACAGCTATATACACGTATATTAACAACAGAACGTGAAAGAAATATCAGTTCAACGAATGGACTTTTGGTATTATTGAAATAAATTGTTATGTGCATTACAGTTATCTGCACGTTAGAACGCATCCTTCGGAATGTAAAGAACTGAATGCTATTCTTCGCGGAGAAGAAACGGAGACCTGTATATATATATATATATATATATATATATATATATATATATATATATATCATCATCATCATTGTCAACCATTATCAATCCACTGCTGGACGAAGGTCTCCCCAAGTTTCCTCCACAACGGTCTGTCTTGTGCCAGTCTCCTCCATGTCACTCCCGCATATTTACGAATTTCATCCACCCATCTGCCATGTGGTCTTTTTCTGGGTCTTTTCCTGTCCCTTGGAATCCAATCTAAAATTTCGGCTGTCCATCTATGGTCTGTCCTTCTGGCAGTATGTCCAGCCCATTGCCATTTCAGGGATTTAACTCTGATCATGATGTCTTCCACTCTCGTCATTTTTCGGATCCACGAGTTCCTCTTCTTATCTCTCCTGGTTATACCAAGCATGCACCTCTCCATGCTTCTTTGAGTTGTCTGCAGCCTTTGTATGTCTCTTTTAGTTAAGGTCCACGTCTCTGCACCATACGTAAGCACTGGAAGGATGCATTGATCAAACACTTTTCTTTTAAGACATAATGGCATATTGCTCTTGAAAATTATGCTGTTTCTTCCAAAAGCTCTCCAGGCAAGTTTTGTACGCCGATTAATTTCTTCATCAATGTGACCCTCATTTGATATCTGCTGTCCAAGATAAACATACGTATCTGTTATCTCCAGTTTTTCTCCATCAATCGATAAATCTTCATTTCTTGTAAAAGCATTGAACATCACTTTTGTCTTCTGAAAGTTCATTTTTAATCCCACTTCTTTACTCTTGTCAGCAAGTTCCTGGATCATACTCTGCAGCTCTGATGGGGTAGTTGCAAAAATGACTACGTCATCAGCAAAACGAAGGTGGGTTAGATAATCTCCATTAATCTTTATCCCTTTGTTTTCCCAGTTCAGTGATTGAAAGACATTTTCCAATGTGGCATTAAAGAGCTTCGGAGATATGGTGTCACCTTGTCTCACTCCCTTTCCAATTTTTATGTGTGTTGTATTTTCAAACAGCCGAATCTTTGCACTTGCATTTTCATAGATGTTATTAATAATATTAATGTATGCATCTTCAATACCGCAGGATTTCAGAGCCGTGGTAACTGCTGATGGTTTCACCGAATCAAAGGCTTTTTCATAATCGATAAAAGCCATGCACAATGGAAGTTCATATTCCCTCGCTCTTTCAATTAGTTCTCTCAGTACGTGGATATGATCTATTGTGCTGTAGCCACTCCTGAATCCAGCTTGTTCTCTCGGTTGAGCCATGTCCAGTGTTATCTTCAAGCGGTGTGAAAGAACTTTAGTGAAGATTTTATAAACCACTGATAGGAGGCTGATAGGTCTGTAGTTCCTGAGATCCTCAATGTCACCTTTTTTATGTAGCAGGATCATTGTAGCATTGTTCCAATCCTCAGGAATCTTCCCTTCATTAAGGCATCGAGTGAAAATTTGGGCGAGTACTGTTTCAATTTCTCCACTTGCTTCTTGTATGATGTCTATAGTAATTCCATCTTCTCCTGGAGCTTTCCCCCGCTTCATGTTCTTGATTGCATGAGCAACTTCTGCTGGGAGGACTGGAAGAACTCTGGTACCTTTCATGATGTCTGGAGTACATGTATCATCCCTTTCATATAATTTGGAGTAGAAATCTTTCACTCTTGTCAAAATTTCGCCTCTATTTCTTGTTTTAGATCTCTGATATCTTCCTTCATCTAAAAGTGAGTTTCGTAATACTTTCTATTAGTATATATATATATATATATATATATATATATATATTTCTGTAACAGAATCAAGAGAGAAATATTTGCTGTGGGCAACACATTGTGGCATTTTAAATGAGTTCTATTAAATGACCTAAGTAGTTTAGTTTTGCTTTGTGAGTGTGTGTGTGTGTGTGTCACAATTCCTAATTCTTACTTATTTACTTACGTTCTATACTTTTGTATAAATCGGAAAAGTTTATTAGGCACTGTCACGTGTTTTATATGTGTGATCATGATACACAGATCTCTGATATCTTCCTTCATCTAAAAGTGAGTTTCGTAATACTTTCTATTAGTATACACTAAGATTTTAATTACAACGTGCACGTGTGCTGCATGCAAGTACAATAATCTTTGTTTTACTAAAAAACCTGTAGGTTTCAAACATTTTGAATATTTTAAACGTCCATAAAAACCTAGTAAATTTCATGAAATTTAAAAATTTCAGTAATTGAAAGCTAATAGATTTTCCCAAAAGGGCCTTGAAGATATTTTTTGCGAGAGGGTCCTCGACCCTTCGTATTACGCCACTGGTTTAAGATATCTGTAGGTAACACCCAATTCGTGTTACACATTATTTTAAGGCTTCCGTCAATAGCAAGTATCCGCGTCCCCTTCCCCTTGGGGGGATCAAGAGGATGCCCAATTTCGCTACGACGTACAGTTTTCATAACATCAGAAACGCATTTTATCACATTTAGCATGAGGATCTTGTAATTTACATAGGTTGCAACCTGATTTTGTTGCGTTCGTGTGAAATATAATGAAACAAGGTTCGCTGATAGTTTAGTAAAGTACATTGTTGAGTAACAATGAAATTAACAATTGTTGCGTCACTTCGTGGGACGCATTCGAAAACCAGATTTCATCAATGTTTTCGACTACTTCCGTAACCCATTTTGGCTACATCGAAATTATATGCACAGGATTTACTTTACAGTTGTCAGGAAAGATGCAAAGCATCAAACATTTGTGTTGACTCTTATATAAAAGAGTACTGTCGAAATACTTATTGTAAAGCAAATTGAGCCGTGAATAAATTCGAATAACAATTTAAAGGTGAAAGAATTTTAAAAATGCGCTCATGATTGACTGTAGCATTAACTCACGCTCAAAATGGAATGTTGTACTTGATATATACACGGTTGTATAAGAATAATATGACCTCCTCCCTAATAATGGGAATAATCACCCTTGGCCCGGATTACAGCGGCGTGATGGCGTGGCATGGACGCAATGAGGCCCTGGAAGGTTGCCCGAGGCACACGTGCCCATGGGACTGCAGCAGAGCACGGATGTCCCGGAGATGACGTAGTTGTGTGTCGGCGCGTAGAACCTGTCAATCAAAATTCCCACAAATGCTCTATGGGGTTGAGGGCGGGAGATTTCTCTGGCCAAGGGAGAACGGTGACTTCGGTGTCGTGTTACTGGAACCAGTTAGATAGCCCCTTAACGACGAGGCACGGTTCATTGTCCTTTGGTAGACGTCATCACGACCAGGGTAAACGTCCAACATGAAGGGATGCATGTGGTCAGAGAGGATGGTCCGGTAACCTTTGGCGTCCAGAGACTAATCCAATTGTACCAGGAGTCCCAGGTCATACAAAGGAAATATCCCGCAGACCTGAACACTGCCACCGCCGTCCGGTACTAGACCGACAAGCGTGTCCTGGTGTTGGCTCTCGCGTGTCTGACGTCGTATCTGCCAATGCCCGTCACTGCTGTATAGTATAAACCTCGATTCGTCGGAGAAGACTACCTTTTGTTAAGAATAGCTGCCGCATTATTGGAGTTTGATAAAGCACAAATTGTTTTTTTTTTTTTTTTTTTTTTGATTGGAGGTTTAAAGACCACCGTGAGCAACTCAATGGGCTATAAGCAGTCGCCCGTCTCTAATTTAGGGTCACTGGTTCCAGGAAAGGGAGAGAGCCAGTGCCGTAAGAAAAACACAACATCCATGCCTGACCGGGATTCGAACTCGGACCCTTTACGGACGAATGATGATAGGCCAGCGCCTTAGACCACTGCGCCACCGGGGCGGCAATGCACAAATTTTGATGGCACGGCCTCGGAACTACGATCTCGGAAACGGCGCGGCTTGTGGGTTGGTCACGTGCATCTGTAGTGAGTAGATATCAAAAGCGGTGCACACATGAACAACCGGCTAACTGGCGACCAGCCTTGTGTCGTCCGCAGCTCATTGATGCCAAAGGGGAGCGGACACTGTCGCGCATTGTTCACAGTGACCTCAGGGCCACAGTGTGACAAATCTCCCGCAGCTACAACAGTACTGATTAAGGCAATGTGTCATAGCACACAGTTCATCGCAGCCTTCTGCGCATGGGCCTACATAGCCGAAGACCCAGCCGGGCCTATGCTCAATGCGCGTCATCGCCCACAACGCATGAAATGGGTCCAATATCATCGAGATTGGACCATGGATGTTTGGACGAAAGTAGCCTGGTCTGACGACTCCAGATGCCTTATGCATCACGTAGACGGCCAAGCGCAGATACGCCGTTTACCAACGGAGGGTATGTAACCTGGATGCACTATTGGGCGGAAACAGGATGGCGGAGCTGTCGGTGTTATGCAGTAGGCGATGTTTCTTGGGACACTTTAAGCTCCATTATCAGGTATCTGAACATCGTTACAGACCAAGTTCACCCATTCATGGCAATTACATTCCCTGCTGATGATGGCCATTACTAATAGGATAATGGGCCATGCCACACTGCCAGAATCGTCAAGGAGTGGTTCGAAAAACATGCTGGTGACTTTCTGTTAATGCACTGGCCTCCAAATTCACCTCACATGAACCCAATCAAACATTTGTGGTTCGACTTGGAAAAGAGGCTTCGCGCTAAATCACACCACCCCGAAATGTACGGGAACTGGAAGACCTGCTGTTGACATTATGGTACTAGATAACCCAGGATACCTTTCGCTACCTCATCGAATCGATGCCTCGCCCAGTGGCCGCTGTTTTGCGGGCTAAATGGGGTCCTGCAGCTTATTAGGCTGGTGGTCATAATATAATGGCTCGTCGGTGTATATATATATATAGCAAGCATTCTGAACCGCCTTTATCAAGGGAGCTCGGCTAATTTATAAAGCTTCATTTCAGGTAACAGAAATCAACTTGAGGAACTCTAACGTTAACTTACTTAACTCCCGATACAACAAGACCTCTTGAAATGCAAGTCGAGTACCAACAAATACGAGTACACACACGGTCTAGTCACATTATCGTGACCACCAGCTAATATCCAGTGTAACCGCCGTGTTCAACTGGTACAGCAGCTAGACGGGCTGGGATTGACTCAATAAGGTGCTGCAAGGTGTTGTGACGTGCCTGCCTCGCAGGACGCACACGACATAAAGGCAGATAGCAGCGAAAACGCATTTCTGCGTTGCTCAGTTGGTAGAGCGACTTGTTCCGGAGAAAGTGGACTAGGGTCCGATCCCCGGCGTGGACAAAAATGACGGAGAAATTTACTTCGTTATAATGGCGCCCGAACTTCCCGGATGATCCGGCCGTTAAAGATCTCGCAATGTTGTGATGTTCTTTCCACACCGCGAGACAGAAAAAATATGAGAATCCCTTCTTCAGCGCTACGAAAAATTAAATGTGTGATGTTGCATTTCACACACCAGATTGACTGGGAGTTCTCAAGTGCACGTTCTACAGCGGATGGCTGCCTGCAACGATCCATGGTCACGGCTGACCCGTGGGCCATGCCCCCGGCCCTTTTTCGGGGGAGAGCTGTGACGTGCCTGCCTCGCAGGACGCACACGACATAAAGGCAGGATAGCAGCGAGAACGAACGTCTGCTTAGCTCAGTTGATAGTGCGACTTGTTCCGGAATAAGTGGACTCAGGTTCGATCCCCAGCGTGGACCAAAAATGACGGAGAAATTTACTTCGTTAGAGTGTTCGCAGGTATATGGAGCCATGCTGACTGCAGTGCATGTAGCAGCTGGTGGAGGGTGCGTTTTGGAGAATCCATAAAGCGAAAAACACGATCGAGGTGGTCCCACAGATGCCCAATTAAGTTTAAGTCTGGAGAATCAGGGCGCCAATGAAGACTTTGAAATCTTCATCGTGCTCTTCCAACCACTATAGGACATTCCCAGCCACGTGATATGTCACATTGTCTTGTTGGATGATCCCATCCGCCACAGGGAACACAATCAGCATGTATGGGTGTACGTGATCTGCAAGGGTGGATTCATAACGAATTCGGTTCATAGTGCCTTCCACAGGTATGGGTGGAACCAGAGAATGCCACGAAAACATTCCCCAGAGCATAACACTGCCCCCAGCAGCTTGTGTTCTTCCTGCAATGGTTGAAGAGTGTTCGTTCTCCGATGTTTCTCGCTTTATACGCCAACATCCGTCCGTTCGATGAAGAAGAAACTGTGACTTATCGGAGAAGGCAATCCTTTGCCAATCAGCGGAGGTCCAATTCCGATACTGCTGTGCAAATGTAATCCTGTGACCATCCATCTTCATCGGAATCCCGTACTCAGCAGGGTTCGCTGAACTGTCGTTTTAGACACACTTCCGATAGCCCTACTGGTTCATTCGGCCAGTGAGTTGCTCCATTGTAGCGTGTCAATCGGCCCTGACGCACCTTGGAAGCCGACGTTCACCTCTCACATCAATCGCACGTGGTGCACGGCAGTTTGCACATCGCTTATTCGCTGTGGTGCCATTTTTCCAACCACGATGCACTTTAACCACAGAAGAGCGTGAATAATCCACAAACTGCGCTGTTTCAGAAATACTGCCACACTTGGCCCGAAAGCCGCGAATCATCCCTATTTGCAAATCTGATAAATCTCTTCTTTTGTCGATGATAGCAGCGAGTGATAAGTTTGAAGATTGCCTACAGCACACCTTATATGCCCTCCGCAGCTTACGAGACGTGACTTCTTTCATTGGCAACGCGCTGTTGATGTCAAAAGTAGGAGGTGGTCACAATAATGTGACTCGACTGTGTGTGTGTGTGTGTGTGTGTGTGTTTGCATGTCATATA
The DNA here is from genome assembly GCA_039090855.1 of Macrothele yani. Lineage (NCBI taxonomy): Eukaryota > Metazoa > Arthropoda > Arachnida > Araneae > Macrothelidae > Macrothele > Macrothele yani. The sequence goes on from CM077001.1 coordinate 28,478,809, forward strand.
TGGTATCTTGCCTGGTGTTGTACAGGTCGCAGAATATTTCTATTTCGGAAATCTGATCTTTATACACTTGGGAACTACGTGTCCAAAATCTCAGGCTTTCTAAGTCACGGAACATCGCGAATATGTGACCTCTGAGAACCCTTTGGCTAAATTTTTCTCCAATTTTTAACTAACAAAATGGAGGAAAAAGTGGTGAAACAGGTCACCCCAATGGAATTGATAACAGATGACGCTGAGCAGAGCAGTATTTTCCGAGGTTAGCAAGCGTTACTAACCTGTTGCTTAATGCTTTCGCGTGCTGGGGTTCCGCTCAGTAGAAGAATACAAGATTGGATGCGCCGTTAAATTTATCTCATGCATGGAGAAAACTGCAGGACTGTTACGCAGAAAGGCCGGGCATCCTATTCGCTTATTTGCATGAGTGAAATATGATCCCAGCACAAAAGGAGGTTCGCGTGTCATGGTGTCCCATAAAGACATCAACCGGTTGCCTTGTTTCTTGACCTGTGCCTAATGTCCCGTGATCTTTCTATGTATATGTCCTGAAGAGTAAAATAGAATGCACGGCCCACGTGATTTGTTGCTTTGTTTCATGACATCTTCCATCCAGTTTGTATCACTTAGTTTCCAGCGTGTACATTTCGCGAAACAAAGTTCTATCCAATGCTAAAGCTCTTCGGATGTAATAACATATATTCAACTGCGTTGAACATTTTTTCTTTGTTGCCAGTATCTTCATCTATGAGAAGTCGGGTTGAAACAGGGAATACGTTTTTAGTGAATCGTGAGCACAATGAAATTATATAAAATGGCAAGTTGATTTAGTTTTAAAATGGAAAAATATGCCACAACTTATCTTTATTTTTACTTTATACGTATCTCTAAGGCCTCTGGAAAGATTGGAACAGTTGTAGTTTTAAAATGGAAAAATATGCCACAACTTATCTTTATTTTGACTTTATACGTTACTCTAACGCCTCTGGAAAGATTGGAACAGTTGCAGTTTTAAAATGGAAAAATATGCCACAACTTATCTTTATTTTGACTTTATACGTTTCTCTGACGCCTCTGGAAAGATTGGAACAGTTGTAGTTTTAAAATGGAAAAATATGCCACAACTTATCTTTATTTTGACTTTATACGTTTCTCTAACGCCTCTGGAAAGATTGGAACAGTTGCAGTTTTAAAATGGAAAAATATGCCACAACTTATCTTTATTTTGACTTTATACGTTTTTCTAACGCCTCTGGAAAGATTGGAACAGTTGTAGTTTTAAAATGGAAAAATATGCCACAACTTATCTTTATTTTGACTTTATATGTTTATCTGACGCCTCTGGAAAGATTGGAACAGTTGTAGTTTTAAAATGGAAAAATATGCCACAACGTATCTTTATTTTGACTTTATACGTTTCTCTAACGCCTCTGGAAAGATTGGAACAGTTGTAGTTGTAAAATGGAAAAATATGCCACAACTTATCTTTATTTTGACTTTATACGTTTCTCTAACGCCTCTGGAAAGATTGGAACAGTTGTAGTTTTAAAATGGAAAAATATGCCACAACTTATCTTTATTTTGACTTTATACGTTTCTCTAACGCCACTGGAAAGATTGGAACAGTTGTAGTTTTAAAATGGAAAAATATGCCACAACTTATCTTTATTTTGACTTTATACGTTTCTCTGTCGCCTCTGGAAAGATTGGAACAGTTGTAGTTTTAAAATGGAAAAATATGCCACAACTTATCTTTATTTTGACTTTATACGTTTCTCTAACGCCTCTGGAAAGATTGGAACAGTTGTAGTTTTAAAATGGAAAAATATGCCACAACTTATCTTTATTTTGACTTTATACGTATCTCTAACGCCTCTGGAAAGATTGGAACAGTTGTAGTTTTAACCCCAACTAACCTTTCGCTTATGAATGTATTTTGTAGAAATGCAGTCATTTGCAAAAGTTTAAGACCGCCATCAATTTCTTGAAAATTTAGATTTTCAAAGGAACACCCAATTACTAGTCAGATATATTTGAAAAACTCACACCACAGATCAATACTTACATTCTTCAGAACACAAAAAGACCGAAATCAGTACTTTGTGTGGCCACTTTTGTTTTTTATAACGGACAGAAAACGATTTGGCATACTCTCAATGAGGGATTTGCAGTAGTCACTTGAAATGTCTTTACACCACACGTACGTTATCGCGATAATCGAAGCTTGAGGATTTTATATCTGTTTTCGTGCTACCTTGCCTTTTAAAGTGGTCCACAAGTTTTCAATGGGTTTAAGGTTGGGACTATTAATGGGCCAGTCAAGTACAGTTATGCTTTTCCTCTGCAGGTAGACCTTTACTGTCTTTGATCTGTGGCATGGAGCACCATCTTGCATAAACATTGTGCATCTGTGCACTTGCATATGAGTTAACGGCTTCTCACGTAAGATTTCCACATAAAAAAAGGACCAGTCATGACAGTGCCTGTCGGCAAAAAGGATAATGAAGCAGTATCGGATGCTGACATGACACCCCATATCATCTGACTAGGCGGATGTCTCACGGTGCTAACTGTGTATTTTTCATTAAGCCGTTTGGTCGTCGAACATGTGCTTCACGTGATTTAAATAGACGCGTTCATCGGAGAAAATAACTTGATTCCAATTTTCAGCAGTTCACGATTGATGACGCTTGGCAAACTAAAGTCTCCTCTTTTTCATGACAGAGGTTAGATCAGTCGTGGACTGCTGAAAATTGGAGCCAAGTTCTTATTTATGATGAATCAACTGTGCGTTAATTTGAATCACGTGAAGCACATGTTCCACGACTAAAAGACAAAAGTTTGGATAAAAAATACACCGTTAGCACCGTGAGACATCCGCCTAGTCAGATTATAACGAAGTATATTTCTTCGTCATTTCTGTCAGCGCCAGGATTCGAACCCGGGTCCCCTCATTCCGGAATAAGTTGCTCTACCAATTGAGCTACGCTGACGTTTTTTTTTATTCTGATTCCTATCTGCCTTTATGTCGTGTGCGTCCTTCTGGCAGGTACGTCACATCTCCTGGTACGTTACAACATCTCCCCCTTACTTTTTTTTTTTTTTTTTTTTTTTTTGAAGTGCTGGAGAAGGGATTCTCTGATTTTTCATATCTCGCTGTGTGGAAAGAACATCACACCATTGCGAGATTTTGAACGGTCGGGTCATCCGGATAGTTCGGGCGCCATTATAACGAAGTAAATTTCTCCGTCATTTTTATCCACGCCAGGATTCGAACCCGGGTCCCCTCATTTCGGAATAAGTTGCTCTACCAATTGAGCTACGCGGACGTTTTTTTTTTTTGTTCTGATTCCTATCTGCCTTTATGTCGTGTGCGTCCTTCCGGCAGGTACGTCACATCTCCTGGTACGTTACAAGATCAGCATTCGGTACCGCTTCATCATACTTTTTGCCGACAGGCACAACCATGACTGGTTCTTTTCATGTGGAAATGTTACGTGAGAACCTGTTAATTCAAATGCAAGTGCACAGATGCATAATCTTCATGCATGATGATGCTCCATGCCACAGATCAAAAACATTAAAGGACTACCTGCAGAGGAAAAACATAACTGTGCTTGACTGACCCCGTAATAGTCCCGACCTTAACCCCATCGAAAATTTGTGGACCAATTTAAAAGACAAGGTAGCAAAAAAAACAGCCATCAAATTCCCAAGCTTCGATTGACGCGATAAAGTAAGTGTAGTGCAAAGACATTTCAAGTGACTACTGCAATTCCCTTATTGAGAGTATGACACATCGTATTCTGTCAGTTATAAAAAACAAAGGTGGCCACACAAAATGCTGATTTCGATCTTTTTGTGTTCTGAAGAATGTAAATATTGATCTGTGGTGTGAGTTTTTCAAATATCTCTGACTAGTAACTAGTTGTTTCTTAGAAAATCTAAATTTTCAATAAATTGACAGGTGGTATTAAACTTTTGCAAATGACTGTAAATTGTAAGATGGACCTCAATAAACTCCATGTGCTAGCTACAATTCTACACTGTTTGCCACCCAAAATGCAACACCACGAAGGACACAAGATAACAAAGCCAGATGTACTGGACACATAACAACAGATACAAAGATGAAACGATTGAGCTTACAGGCCCGTGCGACTTGCGGAACACGCAGGCATCAATAGTTCGTGTGGCCCTATGGCTAGCAATAACGGCCGCTACACGCCGCGGCATCGAACGAAAGAGGCTTTGGATGTGGGCTTGGGGTATGTCGATCCAGGCAGCTTCCACACGTTGCCAATGTTCATCAGTCGTAGCCGCCGGTGGTGCTTGCCGAGCCACTCGGTTGCCGATCAGCGACCAGACGTGTTTGATGGGCGACATATCGGGAGAACAGGCGGGCCACTGCAGCAGTGACACCTGGTGGGCCGTGAAGAATTGTTGCACGATGCGTGCCACGTGCGGGCGCGCATTGTCCTGTTGAAACGTGGCAGCTGGCAGGTCCTGCAAATAAGGGAGTACTACAGGCTCCAAAACGTCGGAGATGTAGCGGTGGCTGTTGAGTGTACCGCCGATGCGTACCAGAGGGGTGCGGGTGTCATATCCAACTGTGCCCCAAACTATAACACTAGGCGACGGACCGGTATGGCGATGCATAATGCAGGCGTCATACAGTCTCTCGCCGCAGTGCCGCCACACGCGTATCCGACCATCGTGGTGTTGCAGGCAAAGCGGGATTCTTCGGAGAAGACAATGTCGTGCCATTCCGTAGTCCAGGTGCGGCGTTCAACGGCCCACTGCCGCCGCACTCGCCGGTAGTGTAACGTCAATGGTAATCGGAGCAATGGGCGCCGTGCGACAAGTCCCCGCTCCTGCAGACGGCGTCGACCGGTACGTGCTGACACAGGTTGTTCCGCAACACACCCTAATTCCAGCGCTAACGTTCGTGATGTGGCGGTGCCAGCCGTCAATGCCAACCGTCAATGCCAGCCGCACAACTTGACTGTCCTCTCGTTTGGTGGTGTGCCGCGGCTGCTGCAATCGCTCACGTCGGTCTGTCCATCCCTCCTGCACCGACCGAATCCATACTTGTCTCACTGTGGCTGGATGCCGTTCCACACGCGCGCCGATGTCTCGGTACGATAAACCACTGTCGCGATAAGTCACTATTCGTCCTCTGTTGAACTCCGAAAAGTGCTGGAATGACTGCCGTATTCTGCGACGAGGCATCAGGAAGCTTTCCAAGCGCAGGTCCGGCAGCACAACACACACTTCCACTACTTACACCCTGCCTTCTGTTCACCCTTCTAATAGTACTTCTCGGTGGTGCGCCGGGCACACATGATTTGCGTATGCCCTGCAATGCTAATCGTTTGCATGTCCTCTCGCGGGCGACGCATGCTGCGAATATCAGGCCAATCGGATGCTTCCTTCTTTGTGTTGCATTTTGGGCTGCCAGCAGTGTAATTTTAAGTTGAATTTCGCTTCGAATACGCAAACGTCTTTAGTATTACCTTCGCATAATGTCAAATGGTATTCAATAATCGTGACGGCACTGGAGGTATAATTTCAACTTATTAATATCTTCTTGTTCGGGTACTTAAGACGAACCCCCCCCCCCCAATCGAAATATTTATTATACATTTCACGTCTTAACAAATTCGGCCGTGAAAAATACATAAAAGAATATTTCTTCCCACTTTTTTTTTATATTATTGTAGACTTTAACGCCAACCGTGGTCAACGTGTAGTCACCCGTCCCTAATTTAATGCCACTGGTTCCGGGGAAAGACCAGAGCAAGTGCCGTAAGGAAAACACATCTCGAGACATGAACCCAGGTCCCGTTTGACGATCGGTGGCCTCCAACCCTTAGACCACTGCGCTATTACGCGGCCTCTTCTAACTTAATTCAACGACACGAATTTATAAAAATTTTAAAGTGAAGAATCAACTTTTGGGAAGACATGTAAATATTTTAATATACATCTTGAAACACATTTAAACTTTCTTTGTTCTCACTTTGCGCAATTGAGGACTACTTTTCCAGCAGACTGCGTGATTTTTTTTTATTTTTATTTTTCTGTGTGTTTGTGCAATACTGGTTAAAATAAATTTGTGGTTAATAGTATCTTTATTCCTAAGCGAAATCAAATAAATTTCCTAAAGCACTAAATCTCCATTATTACCTCCTTTAACCCTTTAACCAGCTAGAACGAATTAACTCGGGATTTGCTAAATGGACTGAAATCAGTTTGAACGAATATATTCGCTGTCTAAGAAGTGGGTCGAATGCGGCTGGAATGGGTGAATCTGCGCAATAGAACGTATTTCTTTTCCCCTTAGCTTTGTTTTTTGAAGTGGTGATTTAGAGGAAATGATTAACAGTAATCGTTTCAGACTGGTTTCTTACTAAAAGAACTAGGACAATGTCGACGAACCTAAGAAAGGAGAGAGATGTTTGAGTCACTTGTTTCTTCCCAGTGGCATGATGTCCGAGTCAGCGTATCTTGCCCTTCCGCATTCTACCTTCAGTCATGAAACAGAGAATAAAAAAGTATATAATGGAGCAGAGAATAAAAGTATATAGAATGGAGCAGAGTATAGAGAAAGTCAGAAAGAGCACAAAATAAGGTCTATAGATGGAGCAAAGAATAAGGTCTATAGATGGAGCAAAGAATAAGGTCTATAGATGGAGCAAAGAATAAAGAACAATAGGATGGAACAGAGAAACAAGGACAGAAAGCACGAAAGAAATTATCTTGCCGTAGCTCACATAAAACTCTGCAGCTGTGTGAACATTTGTGTTTGAAGAGCGCAGATTTTGGTTTAGTTGCAGCGGCCGCTTAAATGGTTAACTCACTTTCATTTCACATTTAACTCAAAACATTCAGTTTTGAGAAAGCAAAATGACTCGTTCGCTTTATCTCGTCGTTCCGTGAGTTCTTTCTGCTGCACCACCTGCACGAGTTTATTTGCTTCTTTACTTTTTCACAAGTATGTCTCCAAAATTTTGAATAAAGGTCGATAAGACTGCCGAGAATCTAAAGTAAGTTAATTTCTGCGAAAGTTAGGTTTCTGAAACCATGCCCATTTTTTTTTTTTTTTTTTTTTTTTTTTGTCCTGAGTTGGACCACTGAGCTTGGTCGATTAATGCGGAAAAGACCCCGATGTTTTTACTGTCACATGATAAATTCTCCTTTACTAAGAAGCGACATCTACTGGAAATTTGTAATAACCATAAATCTCCTTACTCGGCAATAAAAGAGACAAACAATTGAAGCGTGATTTATAGGCTTTATTTATTATATTTTTTTCTGTCGTGAACCAGTTTTTTTTCTCTTAAAGCATTCGAAAGATTTACTAGGTCATACGCGCATTCTTCGTTAATCCGCTAGAAAGCAACAGATTAAATGTAATCACATACTCTATTTAAAGCTGGGATGAGGTAAAATTTACCGTTTTGGGCGAATTTATTGAACTTGGAGATTTTTAGATTTGTGTTCAAATTATTTCTCATATTATTTATTTTTGATGCAGAGCTTAATCTCAACAAAAATTTCCACTTCATCGGATAAAAGTATACGAAAGTAATGAAAATAAATTGCATCAAAAAACTTCAAAAAACGAACTAAGCTTCTTACGTCGTCCCGTATCCCCACTTCTCCATAATGGCTCATCCTTAAAATGGATTAGAGTTGGTGATGCTGTCAAATCTTTAAAAGTTTTGACTGTTTACATGATTTTTTAAAAACATATAAGAGCACAATCAAAGAATTCAACGCCATAAAACGTAATTCCATTTGGTTGGCCTTGAATCTCCGTCTGTTTGTACTAAGCAGGTTCTGAGAATCGCTTAAGTTATAAATCGTCCGAAACAACACGAGAAAACAGAGGAAGATTCAAGAATTTCTTGCAGTTCACGATTATTTCTTAGAGTTACATTAAATTCCTGCTGTTGGTGATTGCCTTTTTAGTATTATATAGACCTCTTTTCGTTTACGATTGGTTTCTTAGTATTACATTAACTTCTTGCTGTTTGTGATTGCCTTTTTATTATTATATTGACCTCTTGCAGTTGACGATTGATTTCTTAGTATTATACAGACACTTTACAGTTGGCGATTGACTTCTTAGTATTATAAAGATTTCTTGCAGTTGGCGATTGACTTCTTAGTATTATAAAGATTTCTTGCAGTTGGTGATTGACTTAGCACAATATAGACTTATTACGGTTGTGATTGACTTCTTATTATTACCTAGACTTCTTGCAATTGGAAATTGACTTTTTAGTAATATACAGACTTCTTGCAGTTGGTGATTGATTTAGTATAACATAGACTTCTTGCAGTTGGTCATTGAATTGGTATAATATAGACTGCTTGCAGTTGGTGATTGATTTAGTATAACATAGACTTCTTTCAGTTGGTCATTGAATGGGTATAATATAGACTGCTTGCAGTTGGCTCTTGACTTCTTAGTATTATGTAGACTACTTGCAGTTGGCGATTGATATTTTAGTATTATACAGACTTCTTGCAGTTGGCGATTGATTTAGTATAATATAATACACATACTTATATAGATTTCTTGCTGTTGACAATTGACTTTTTAGTATTATATAGACTTCTTGCAGTTGACGGCTGATTTCTTAGCATTATAGAGACTCCTTGCAGTTGGCAATAGACTTCTTAGTTTTATATAGATTTCTTGCAGGTGATTGACTTAGTGTAATATAGACTTCCTACGGTTGGTGATGGCCTAGTATAATATAGACTTCTTGCAGGTGATGATTGACTTAGTGTAATATAGACTTCTTACGGTTGGTGATGGCCTAGTATAATATACATCTTGCAGTTTGCGATTGACTTTGTATAATATAAAAAAATTGTATTCTTCTTATTATATACAAAAATGTTTTATTTATTTACTTCTTGCAGTTAGCAATTCACTTTTTGGTATTATACGGACTTCTTGCAGTTAGAGAGGGACTTATTTTTATATATACTTCTTGCAGTTGGTGATTGATTAACATCATGTAGATTTCTTGCAGTTGGTGATTGATTAACATCATGTAGATTTCTTGCAGTTGGTGATTGATTTCTTATTATATATAGACTTCTTGCATTTAGCGATTGACTTCTTAGTTATATATAGAATTTTTTCAGTGGACGGTTGACTTCTTATTATCTAGACTTCTTGCAGTTAGCCATTGACTTCTCAGATATATATAGAATTCTGTCATCTGACGGTTGACTTCTTAGTATTTTTATAGAATTCTTGCAGTTTGCGATCGACTTCTTGTTATTATATAGACTTCTTGGTAATGGATCTTCCTAAATAAAAACTGCAAAAATCTATCTGAATCGGCAAAGTTTCCCTTCTTTAAAATTATATTTATGTCACAAAGAAGTCCGAAGTAGGTACCTGATGTGCCTACATTTTTCAATAATCTTTAAAATTTTCAGTTTTATAATTTATCGCAGCATAGATCATACAGATTTGGGATTAATGTCAATGCAGTTAAGATACTTGAATATTTATTTCTCCATTTCAAAAATGCAACTTTTCCCCGTTTTTGGAATTTTCTTTGTAAACAACGTCGCGTGTGCCATGAAAAAGTACTCCGCGGCCGTAAGTGACGGAAAACACCACTTATTATAAATTCAGGGCCGTACAGACGTCTGCATTGAATATCACTCTTTACATTAACCACTCTGAACATTGCTTATCTCAACTTTTGCTCAAAGCGCTCTAAACCTTTTTTATTTACTTTTTTATTGAAGGTTTGACGACCACCAAGAGCGATTCTGCGTTGCCCGTCCCTAATTTAGGGCCGCTGGTTCCAGGGAAAGGTAAGAACTATAGTGCCGTAAGACGAACACAACATCCATGCCTCACCGGGATTCGAACCCAGATCCATCTCGGACGAATGATCAGCAAGTCAGTGCTCATACCACTGCGCCACGGAGGAACCTTATTTACGTTTGATTGCCCTCTGAGCGGCTTTGGTGCCACCATTTAGCAGTTCGTAGGGAGAAATTTTGTCACGTAAAGTCAGAATATACATATTTAACGAGGAGATACCAAATTTACGTGAGAACACAGAAACTCAAAAAGAAGGTAAAATTATAGGTATACGTCCCACTAGAGATGTTGAAGATGATGATAGTGTACCTCCTGTGAAACTTCTTGTAGCATCCTGGTTACCATTCTGATCAGTGAGATCTACTCAAGTATTTTTTGTAATACTGAAGATTACCTCGAGAGTCATTACGCTCGTCAAAAATGAATGCATCTCAAATTGCTATACACGGATGTGTCATTCCATTATGACCACTCCCAGCCTAGAGAAATGAGTGCGCCTGGAGACAGAGCGGTGGCGCAGGTGAAGTTCTCAGAGCAGTATATATACAACCCCGAAAACCGGCTTTCGGTTAGTAGAGTGTTCGGAGTCAGAATGGGAAAAGCTGCCGATTTATCGGAGCTTGATAAAGGACAAATTGTGATGGCACGGCGACTCGGAACTACGATCTCGGAAACGGCGCGGCTTGTGGGTTGTTCACGTGCCGCTGTAGTGAGTACGTATCAAAAGTGGTGCACAGATGGCTAAACGACGAACCATCGTCCAGCCTTGTGTCCTCCACAGCTCATTGATGCCAGAGGCGAGCGGAGACTGTCGCGCATTTTTCACAGTGACCGCAGGGCCACAGTGCGACAAATCCCTCCGCAGCTACAACAGCGGTGATCAGGGCAATGTGTCGCAGCACACAGTTCATCGCAGCCTTCTTCGCATAGGCTTGCGTAGCCGAAGACTCAGCCGGATCCTCAAGCTCACTGCACGCCATCGCCAACAACGCATGAAGTGCGCACAAGATCATCGAAACTGGACAGTGGAGGGTTGGAAGAAAGTGGCCTAGTCTGACGGATCAAGATTTTTGGGACATCACTTAGACGACCGAGCGTAGATACGCTGATTACCAACGGAGGCTATGGCACCTGGATGCAATGTTGGAAAGAAGCAGGTCGGCGGCGGCTGTGTTACGCTGTGGGCGACGTTTTTTTGGGGGGGACATTTTGGGCCTTTTTTTCCCAATAGCACAATCCCTGACAGCTGTCAGGTATTATATCTTATAACGAAGTAAATTTCTCCGTCATTTTTGTCCACGCCGCAGCTCCAACCCGGGTCCCCCTCATTCCGGAATACGTCGCTCTACCAATTCAGCTACGCTGACGTTCGTTATCGCTGCTATCTGCCTTTATGTCATGTGCGTCCTGCTGGGCAGGCACGTCACATCTCCCTTCCTCCCGAAAGAGGGCCGGGGGCGTGGCCCACGGGTCAGCCGTGACCATGAATCGTTGCAGGCAGCTATTCGCTGTAGAACGTGCACTTGAGAACTCCCAGTCAATCTGGTGTGTGGAATGCAACGTCACACACATTTATTTTTCGAAGCGCTGGAGAAGGGATTCTCTTATTTTTCCTATCTCACGGTGTGGAAAGAACATCACACCATTGTGAGATCTTGAACGGCCGGGTCATCCGGGGAAGTTCGGGCGCCATTATAACGAAGTGAATTTCTCCGTCATTTTTGTCCACGCCGGGGCTCGAACACGAGTCCCCTCATTGCGGAATAAGTCGCTCTACCAATTGAGCTATGCGGACGTTCGTTATCGCTGCTATCTGCCTTTATATCGTGTGCGTCCTGATGGGCAGGCACGTCACAATCTGGACATCGTTGTGGGCCAGGTTCACCCATTCATGGCTACTGTGTTCCCTGCTGGTGATGGCCATTACGAACTGGATAATGCTGTATGCCACATTGCCAGAATCGTCAAGGAGTGGTTTGAGGAGCATGCTGGTGACTTTCTGTTAATGCGCTTGCCTCTAAATTCACCTGACATGAACCCAATCGAACATTTGTGGTTCGCCTTGGAAAAGTCATTTCGCGCTAAATCCCCACCCCAATGTATGGGAACTGGAGGACCTGTTGTTCACATTACAGTACCAGATACCCCAGAATGCCTAACGCTACCTCATCCAATCGATGCCTTGCCGATTGGCCGCTGTTTTGAGGACTAAAGGGGGGTTCTACAGCTTATTAGGTAGGTGGTCATAACTTAATTGCTCATCGGTGTAGTTACGTATACCTCTCCTATTTCTAATATGTCATTGCATCGGTACACAGGTTGTCCGAGAGAGAATGCATGAAGAATGAATTAACAAAAATTAGGAGAATGCATTTTTCGCTGTATGAAAAAGCATCTCCAAAAGTTTATACCACTTCAACACAAGCACCATTTGTGGCTCTTACAATATCCATCTGGTATTCAAATTCCCATAAAGATTTGGCGTACATTTCATACGTAATACCCTTTACAGCTTGAACAATGCGGTCTTTGAGGTCTTGTAAAGATGTGACAGGTGTGCTGCGGTACACCGGGACGTTTGCGTACCCCCAAAAGAAGAAATGCATAACTCTGGCGAGCTTGTAGGCCATGAAAAGGGTGCTTCCTTCCGTCCCATCTGCCGGGAAAAGTTGAACCCAGAAATTTCCGGACGGTTGTAACCAGATATGACATACAGTAGCGAACAAAAGTATTTGGCGAAATACTTTTTCGACCATAATTTTTTCTGATGGACCAAATCGGGTCGTTTTGGGATATGATATGTATTATTCAGTTGTAAACATGACCCATATGCAGATGGATCGGAAACCTTAACACAGATCAGGTACCGAGCTTAATAGCAAAGATCATACAAATTGACCAACAAAGTAGGTGTGTATCACATTCATTTAATGCAACGATAACAGAAAACAAGTACGAGAAAACGACAAAACAATAACTAATACTTAGTGGGATAACCACGAGACTTAATAGCAGCTGCACAACGGGCCGGCATCGAGTCCACTAGCTCCTCGACGGTGACCTGCGGAATTTGCGCCCATTCTGCAGACAGATGGACGAACTTCTGGGCCTTATTCCGGCAAGTTTTCTTCGCACATCGTCTGTCCAGCTCCTCTCACATGTACTCGATAGGGTTGAGGTCTGCAGATTGGCTTGGTGAGTCTAGAAGTGTCACCTGTTGCTGCTGGAAGGCTGCCTTCGCTACTCTGTAGGTGTGCTTCGGGTTGTTGTCTTGCTGCATGATCCATCCGGGTGGCATGTTATGGTTTACCCATGGGAAGACATCGTTGATGAGCATGTTCGTGTAGCTCTGGCCGGTCATTATTCCGTCAATCTTGATGATGGGGCCCATTCCATTTCGAGAGAAGGCGCCGTAAACCATGAGCGATCCTCCTTCGTGCTTGACAGTCGGCTGAATGAACTGGGGGTTGAATCTCTGGCCACACGGACGTCGTACGTATCGGATGCCATCACTTCCGAACAAGTTGAACTTGCTCTCGTCGGTGAAAAGCACCTTACTCCAGTTCGCCGCGGTCCAGTGTCGATGACGGTGCGGAAACACGACTCTGTCTCGTCGATTCTTGACTCCGATGAGTGGTTTCTTGGCGGGGCGTCTTCCATTCAATCCACCAGCAATGAGACGACGGGAGATGGTCATTCGACTGACGTTCAGGTCGTCGCTGTCGCGGAATTCGGTGGCGATGTCCACAGCAGTCAAGGTGGGATCAGCACGAGATCGACGGAGGATGCGTCTATCCTGACGCAACGTAGTGGAACGAGGCCTACCACATCGCGGGCTGTTCTCGACGGTCGCAGTCTTCTTATAACGTTGCAGGATAGCTGAAATGGACTGGTGTCGGATCTTCAGGGCCCTCGCAATGTCGGTGACGCGCATTCCGGACTCCATCATGTTCACGGCCGCCTGGCGAGCTCTAACATTGATCTCCGCCATTTTACCCATCTCTGAAAACCTAAGATTGACTTATTATCATACTACACACCACAAAACCCACAAAAATCACAAGAAAAAAATTAATACATGCAGCAAACAAATGGGTAACAATTGGCGACTCTTGAATATGGCCCATTTCGAATGACAAATTCGCTATGAGCGAAATACAAACTACGCGGCATTGTAACCCACGAATCAACACATATCATATCCCAAAGTGACCCGATTTGGTCCAGCAGAAAAAAACATTATGGTCGAAAACGTGTTTCGCCAAATACTTTTGTTCGCTACTGTATGTAGCCTATTGGGTTGGGTTCAAGTGGACCGTTTGCTAAAATCTGGACAATTTGCCAGAACTGTTTGATAAATAAAAGATTCTGATGAGAACTAGGAAGACCAATATTTTTCAGTTTTGTATAGAGGTTTTTTGTCCTTTTTTTTTCTTTTTATTTCGTTCTATTTTTCTTCACGTCAGATTGTTGTAGTCTATGAGCAATTTCAAGAACACACACGAGCACCTCATGAAAAGAATGAGGTTGGTACACGCTTTGGCGGTTTCTTCACCGCCTACAGCCCCTGTAGGAACACACAGAGATGGACTCCAGTTCATAACCAGAAGTATAGGATTTGCACGAGGCGAGACGTACGGTAAAGTTTGAGTACTGTAATGGAAGAACAATAACAAACAGTAACTATTTAGTAGTGTATTGATGTGAGGAATTCTTTACGCAAATTCTTTTGGAAGCTATGGCATAAGACCAGTTGTCCAATAAGTTTTGAGCAACGAGCTGGCTGAATAATTATAAACGGCAATTATTTACCTTGTAGTTGTGCATTGATGTGAGGAATTTCTAACACAAATATTTTTGAAAGCATAATAGGATTGGCATGATATCAGTTGTCCAATAAGTTTTGAGCAGTGTACTGGCTGAAGAATTATAATGAGTAACTATTTAGTAGCATATTGCGTAAATCTTTTTGAATGAGGATTGGCATGAGAACAATTGTCCACTAATTTTCGAGTGACTTGCTGGCGATTTACAGAGTATTTTGACCAAAAATCATTGAACAAGTAAAATGTCAATCCCACACAGCCTTCAAAAACTTTTTATTATGGATTCCTCAAATCAATGCATTACTGAATAAAGGGTAATTATTCAGTAATGCATTGATTTGAGGAATCCATAATAAAACGTTTTTGAAGGCTGTGTGGGATTGACATTTTACTTGTTCAATGATTTTTGGTCAAAATACTCTGTAAATTTATAAACACAGTGTTTTCTGCAAAGTAGTATGGAATTCGCCTCTTGATGGCAAGCGTTCAGTGATCTTTTAATAGTTCAATGATGCGAAGAATTGAAAAAGCAGTTTTTTTGTGCGACAGTAGGAAATAAATGTTACATCAGTCGCTTTAACAGTGAGGAGTCACTTTCTCAAAATTAGTACAGTATTTTTTTTTGAGGGTAAACGTTTGGTAGTTGTTCAATAATGTGTTGCTGCAGGAATTTCTAACATGTATCTATCTGAAAAAATTGTATGGTTAATAAGAGACCAATAATGTGTTGCTGCAGGAATTTCTAACATGTATCTATCTGAAAAAGTTGTATGGTTAATAAGAGACCAATAATGTGTTGCTGCAGGAATTTCTAACATGTATCTATCTGAAAAAGTTGTATGGTTAATAAGAGACCAATAATGTGTTGCTGCAGGAATTTCTAACATGTATCTATCTGAAAAAGTTGTATGGTTAATAAGAGACCAATAATGTGTTGCTGCAGGAATTTCTAACATGTATCTATCTGAAAAAGTTGTATGGTTAATAAGAGACCAATAATGTGTTGCTGCAGGAATTTCTAACATGTATCTATCTGAAAAAGTTGTATGGTTAATAAGAGACCAATAATGTGTTGCTGCAGGAATTTCTAACATGTATCTATCTGAAAAGGTTGTATGGTTAATAAGAGACCAATAATGTGTTGCTGCAGGAATTTCTAACATGTATCTATCTGAAAAGGTTGTATGGTTAATAAGAGACCAATAATGTGTTGCTGCAGGAATTTCTAACATGTATCTATCTGAAAAAGTTGTATGGTTAATAAGAGACCAATAATGTGTTGCTGCAGGAATTTCTAACATGTATCTATCTGAAAAAGTTGTATGGTTAATAAGAGACCAATAATGTGTTGCTGCAGGAATTTCTAACGTGTATCTATCTGAAAAAGTTGTATGGTCAATAAGAGACCAATAATGTGTTGCTGCAGGAATTTCTAACATGTATCTATCTGAAAAGGTTGTATGGTTAATAAGAGACCAATAATGTGTTGCTGCAGGAATTTCTAACATGTATCTATCTGAAAAGGTTGTATGGTTAATAAGAGACCAATAATGTGTTGCTGCAGGAATTTCTAACATGTATCTATCTGAAAAAGTTGTATGGTTAATAAGAGACCAATAATGTGTTGCTGCAGGAATTTCTAACATGTATCTATCTGAAAAAGTTGTATGGTTAATAAGAGACCAATAATGTGTTGCTGCAGGAATTTCTAACATGTATCTATCTGAAAAAGTTGTATGGTTAATAAGAGACCAATAATGTGTTGCTGCAGGAATTTCTAACATTTATCTACCTGAAAAAGTTGTATGGTTAATAAGAGACCTGGCGTCTAGTATTTTTGGAGCAGTGTAGTGCCGGATTAATTATGAGCAACAAGCTGCCAAATCTAGAGTGCAAACATTCAGTATTATTTCATTAGCGGCTATATATACGGAATCTAAAACAATATAATTTCCTTTGTGTGAACGTTTGAACGTTTGTCCCATTTTGGTTACGCATTGGAAAGAGTCGTCACCGTAGCAACAACCGAGAAAGAAATATTTGTGACATCAAGCTCAGTTTTTCGTGTTTTCGTGCAGGTGACGACATCATCTTAGCAACAATTGAGAAGGACAAGCTTAGTTATCGTGTTTTCGTTCAGGGGTTCAGTGAATGGAAACTCGTTCCTGGATATAATAATGTAACGTCATCAATATAGCACCAACAGAGAAAGAAACATTTGTGATAACCCGCTTAGCTTTTAGCTTTTTCGGCCAGATGTTTCGTGAATGGAAACTGTGAATTATGTCAGCGTGTGACGCACCAACTGTATGAGAGAGACGTAGCACATACTATCACTATTTCTTAATTTTTTTTTATTGGGGTTTTACAACTACTGGGAGCGACTCAGGGGAGTATAAGCATTAAGGTGGTTCCACCAAAAATCTCTGCCTTATGTTTCCAATGGTAATTTACCTGTTTCCAAAGGTAAATCTTCTTTACTTTAAATTTTCATCCTTGGAAATACACTAATTGCGAAGAAATACGTAAAGAAGATTTACCTGTTTCTAAAGGTAAACTTTCTTTACATATTTTCTTCGCAATTAATGCATTCCTAAGGATGAAAATTTGCACATCGATAAATTTGACTTTAAGTTATATCATCATCATCATCATTTACAACCGTTATCAATTCACTGCTGGATGAAGGTCTCCCCAAGTTTCTTCCACAACGATCTGTCTTGTGCCAGTCTCCTTTACGTTACTCCCACATACTTTCGAATTTCATCCACCCATCTCCCGTGTGGCCTTCTTCTGGGTTTTTTCCTGTCCCTCGGAATCCAGTCTAAAATTTTGCCTGTCCATTGATACTCTGTCCTTCTGGCAATATGTCCTCCCGTTTGCCACTTCAGGGATTTAACTCTGATCATGATGTTTTCCACTCTTGTCATTTTTCGGATCCACGAGTTCCTCTTCTTATCTCTCCTGGTTATACCAAGCATGCACCTCTCCATGATTCTTTGAGTTGTCTGCAGTTTTTGTATGTCTCTTTTAGTTAAGGTCCGCGTCTCTGCACCATACGTAAGCACTGGAAGGATGTATTGATCAAACACTTTTCTTTTAAGACATAATGGCATATTGCTCTTGTAAACTATACTGTTTCTTCCAAAAGCTCTCCTGGCAAGTTTTATACGCCAATTAATTTCTTCATCAATGTGACCTTCACTTGATATTTCCTGTCCAAAATAAATGCAGGTATAGGTTATTTCCAGCTTTCCCCCATCAATCGATAAATCTTCATCTTTTGTAAAAGCATTATACAACAGTTTTGTCTTCTGAAAGTTCATTTTTAATCCCACCTCTTTACTCTTGTAAGCAAGTTCCTGGATCATACTCTGCAGATTTGATGGGGTAATTGCAAAAATGACTACATCATCAGCAAAATGAAGGTGAATTAGATAATCTCCATTAATCTTTATCCCTTTGTTTTCCCAGTTCAGTGATTGAAAGAAATTTTCCAAAGTGGCATTAAAGAGTTTGGGAGACATAGTGTCGCCTGTCTCACTCTCTTTACAATTTTTATGGGTGCTGTATTCTCAAATAGCCGAATCTTTGCACTTGCATTTTCATAGATGTTATTAATAATATTAATGTATGCATCTTCAATACCGCAGGATTTCAAAGACATTGTAACTGCTGATGGTTTCACCAAATCAAAGGCCTTTTTATAATCGATAAAAGCCATGCATAACGGAAGTTCATATTCTCTCGCTTTTTCAATTACTTTTTCAGAACGTGGATATGATCAATATCATGGATAATTTAAACTAATATAATTTATCGTGGATAAGTTATGTCATGGGGTACTTTATACTTGTTAAAACGTAACCATAACTAAGCAATCCAATATTTGTTTCTCTACTGAGGTCATCAATGTACAGGCGCGCCATCTATTAACAGGTCTGAACATTACTCGAAAAAAATTATTGATTTTTAATATCATTATGGTTATGTTTTAGTAGATATTAAGTATCCCATGCTATAACTTAAAGTTAGTTTTATCGGTGTGCAAATTTTCATTCTTGGGAATACATTAATTGCGAAGAAAATATGTAAAGAAGTTTTTCCTTTGGAAACAGAAGGCAGAGATTTTAGGTGGAACCACATTAAGCAGTCACCCGTCCCTAATTTAGGGCCACTGCTTTCGGGGAAGGGAGAGATGCCAGTGCCGTGAGGCAAATATCATGCCTCACCGGGATTCGAACCCGGACCCATCTCGAATGAATGGTCAAAAGCCCCCGCTTAGAACACTACGCCACCGGAGAGGCCTTTCACGTTTGGACATCACAAAAAAATGAATACCTGGTTATCGAAAAACACTCTACATAACTTTTTTTCCCCGTCATTGTTGACTGGCCTTCACCTAGTTTCTAATATAACTCTTTTCGAAATGCTATTTGAGATTCAGATGAGGCTAGACTTTAATTCTTGGGCGATCTGTGGGATTGGAAAAGCAGTTACAATTGTGATTTTGGTTGTTTAAGTATGCATTTAGTAAACTACAGGAACATATTGGTTAACTTCAAATTGTTGTGTTTCTTCGCCGTAGGCGGCGTACATTATAGTGGTCATGTAGGTATACTGTATAAGAGCTTCCCACAGGGCTCTTGTGTCCTTCAAGTGGTGACAGTTTCTTCCTGAAGATGGTGTCTCTACGCCGAAATGCATAGCAATTTGTCAAGATCATCGACTACTACTTGAGGACGCTTCGACTATGACTTGAAGTTTAGGTTTTAACTATTCAGTTTTCTTTAGTTACATTTTGATGTGTATCATCGTCGTAAGGTATGTTTGTAAATACTTTAAAGATTATATTATATTTGATGAAACTCAATCACTTAAAACTGCATGATGCAGTCCTTGAAAATATAAAGTGCCAGGACAAGTGAGATTCATCCACTACACTCATTTGAGATAGTAATGAGGTTTTTATATGCATGTGGAACTCAACAAATGTAACTACAATTGCCTTTCTATATCATCATTCTAATAATATTTTCCAAGTGAATCGTCTTGTTTTGTTAGGTACATGTCAAAAACCATAACGTCTGTTTCCAAGAAATAAGATATGAAAATGAATATTTAATATACTAGAACTTATGCAGTTGTTTACAATATAAAATACAAAAATAGTCAACCTACAGCGGATGGTCGCAGATATTTTGATTAATAAGTATTGAAAGTCAACCTACAGTGGATGGTCGCAGATATTTTGATTAATAAGTATTGAAAGTCAACCTACAGTGGATGGTCGCAGATATTTTGATTAATAAGTATTGAAAGTCAACCTACAGTGGATGGACGCAGATATTTTGATTAATAAGTATTGAAAGTCAACCTACAGGGATGGTCGCAGATATTTTGATTAATAAGTATTGAAAGTCAACCTACAGTGGATGGTCGCAGATATTTTGATTAATAAGTATTGAAAGTCAACCTACAGTGGATGGTCGCAGATATTTTGATTAATAAGTATTGAAAGTCAACCTACAGTGGATGGTCGCAGATATTTTGATTAATAAGTATTGAAAGTCAACCTACAGTGGATGGTCGCAAATATTTTGATTAATAAGTATTGAAAGTCAACCTACAGTGGATGGTCGCAGATATTTTGATTAATAAGTATTGAAAGTCAACCTAAAGCAGAAATTTCTTGAACTACAGTTTAGGTGAAGTTTTTCGAGTCTAAGTATTTTTTGCCGCATTATAAGGAACTGATCATTTAAATTATGACATTTGCAGTTTGGATTTCGCCACAGAATTTCTCATTTGAATATGATGAATATGTATATATAATTGTGTTTGAACATAATAATGTATGTACATGTGTATCTAAATCATTCGCATAGATAAATTTTGTCAGTTTTGTCAGATTTGACTGCATGTTAAAGTGTGTGGCATTTTACTACCTGTGTTCCAAGATATAAAGTATGAAGATGAATATACCGGAACTTATGCAGTGTTTGCAATAATTGCATTACATAATATGAAAAAGTCAGCTTACAGTGGATGGTCGCAGATATTCAGTTTAATAAGTACAGAAAGTCAACTTACAGCAGATGTTCCTCTAAACTACAGTTCAGGTGGAGTTTTCCGAGATTAAGTACTCTGGCGCATCATAGAGAACTGTTTTATGTATTTTGTGTGATATTTGCAAATTGGACTTGCCACAGAATTTTTTATTTGAACATATGTCTCTAAATCAAATGTATGGGTAACTTTTGCAACGACAATAGTAACGGATAACTCATACATTTTAAATTATGTAAACTTTTTATAAAATAAATGTCAGTAACATATATATTAGTTGCCACCCATTAGAATTCATAAACTTCAATGTTCATAAGTGTCCTTAGCTACTCAAGAGCAACGTGTAAAGAGTTTTCGTACAAGCATACACACTTTTTATTAAGGTGTATGATATTATTACATATTTCCACAGCACGTTTCAATTAAATTATACTAGCATTGTTGGTATCAAAATTAGTACTTTCCAAAGATTATCATGAGATAAGTTACTGGGCCACTTTTGAGGATCTCTAAGAAAGTAGAAGCACAACGGTTTTTAAAATTCATTATGGAATTCTGATGAGAACAGGCATCCTTTAATTTGTAATCCATGAACTTGTGCCATAAATTAATGCCACATAATTTTTTTTTTAAACTTTTAAAGTCGGATGTTCTGAAAACATCTGCGACACAATTCGGAAAAAAATATCTCCCTGCTACAGCAAATACTGTCTCTTTTTTTTTTTTTTAACTTCAACTGGTGGATTAGCTGTTGACTGGACCGTTTATCTGCGACGGGAGCCTCCTGTACATCGCTCTTTCTTTTTGCGGCCAACAGAGTCCTCTCTCTTTCTCCCGTACATCCCGTTCTAGAGTAGAAGGAAGAAAGCGAGTTTGTATGCAGGTCTCGGGATGGAGGTCGCTGAAACGAGTCCTCTGTTGATCATGGGCGAGCACGTCGCTGCGGAGAAAGATGTCCACATGTCCGCGTGATTCACGCCGACACCCGAGACACCTAAAGCACCGTGCCGTGCGTGCCTCACATTCCAACGGGGGTCAAAATCACGTGTGACATTCGCTTTCTCCGTCACATGCGACAATTGGCCACAGGAGAAAGAAGAGCTGGCAGGAGAAAAAGGAAAAAAAAGGGACTGTGCACTTACGCGTAGTTTGAGGGGAAGTTTTATTAGGTCGTATATGCGATATCTTTTTTTTCTTCCCTTTTCTGTTACCAGATCTTTTCCGCTACCATTACAGACTTTTTTTCATACAACATATATTGCTATTTAGATCACGTTTGCGGTAAAAAGCTAGCTTAAGGAAAATGCTTCAGATTTATACTGATGCTCACGGAGAGAGATGTCATCATCGTAGTGGTGCAAATGCAGTCTCCTGTGGAAACCCAAACCATAGTTTCACCGCATTTTGAGGCATTCGCAAAGTGGAATTGATAACGCATCGAAGTCGATTGCGAATGTACCATAATGCTCCACTGTTTTCAGCTTCTTCAGTCTTTCTCTCGCCGACAGTTCTTTTTTATCTCTCATTTCTGCTCTTATTCTGCTTCCCTTGCTCTCATCTTTCTGTTCCACTTTCCATCCTCACCATCATCGGATAAATCATCTCTGTCCCTTCTCGCTAGTGTCATTCATCTTCTGCTTCCTGTTTTTTTTATTTGCTCTTTGTTCTTCTCCTGCTCCTTTAGCCTCTCCGTCTCATTCTCTGTTTTTACTTCCCTTTCTGTTCATCCTCTATGCCATAACTCCTTCTTCTAGTCATTTTATTTCTCCCGAACCCTTCCCTTTCTCTTTGTCTCTCACTTCTTCATCACCTTCCCTTTTCTGTCTGTTTCTCCTCATCTATGACTTCCTTACATTTTGCATTCATTTTTCTTCTTCTCTTTCCCTCATTTTCTCCATATTCTACCTTCTTCCCGTCAGCTCCTTGGTATAAATCGTATCTACCGTTTATTCCACTTGCATCTCTCTCTCTTTTTCCCCTCAGTCTTTTTCTCTTTATCCTTTCTTCTTTCTTACTTTCCACACCTCTCCATCTGCAGGTATCTATTTCTGTCACTTACCCTTTTTCTCTTTTGTCTCAAACTCTAGCACTTTATCTTTCTTTTCTTTCATTTCACTCTATTATTTCCCGTCTACTCACTAACCTTTATTCAATTTACTTCCCATTTATTTCTTATTTCCGCAACTTGCTAAGTCTTAACTTCTATATTCCTCTGTTTCTCAGTTTCTTCCACTTCTGCGGTATGAAGAGCAGTATTGACCGTCGTGACCTTACATTTGACCATTACGTGTGATTGGTGTTTCGTCTCTTTTTTACCTACAGTGTCTTTAAACAAACAGCGAGAGCGGAGTGAAGTTTAAACTATCCAGCTGGTTTTCACTCGAGTAAAATGCCGGTTTTCAAGCCATTTCTTATAATTTTAAACAAATTATTATTGATAACTATTATTATTATTAAATACTAAGTCAAATCGGGACACGAGTGTAAACAGACTGGTGATTCACCGGTAAATTAGAACAGAAGTTGCTTTCTCTTCTTTGCCTTGTAACAATGTATGCATAATATGTGTTCTCTAATAAATGATAATTTTCTGATGGTTAAATCATTCATAAGCCCTCAAAGCACAGCCACTAAGAACGTATTTTATATTTTCTCTCTATTCTAAAAAAGTAACTGCTGCCGCTGTTTTAGAAATTTCGCGACGCTCTTGCTTTCCTAGCTCACAACGCAAAACGTATTGAACACAAAAATATGAACTTTTCATCGTTTGTAGATAATTGTTTGGAGAACAGGCTGAAATAAATCGTTTCTCGATTCTAGCAATACTTCAAGAGCTATTGTATTTCAAAGTTAAGGTAAGCAAAAAAGTGCTCTCAGGTCGCGTTCCGGACACACTAACAGCAACAGAACCACGAAACTTTGTAGGCATGTAGTACCATGACCGAATTTTTGCACCTCGTCGCTCTTTTTTTGAATTTCGATTTATTCTACGAGAAATTCAATTTCTAAATTTCACAAAATTTTCGCAATGGGATTCATTTAAAAAAACGGATATATGGCAAACTATAAATCATAACGCTTTGCAATTTTTATAGCATAAACTTACAACTATCGTCCCTTTTTTACAGAAAAAAAATCTTAAGAAAAAGTCATTTTCTGATTTTTAAGCATTTTTTTAAAGACGCAAAGGAAAGAAACGAACGGCTTTTCTGTCTTCACGCTTATCACAGAGGAAAATTCTGGTCTCGTGACCTGCTGCCATGGTGACGCAGATAATTTTTTATGCATATGCTTTGTTGGTAAAGCTATCTCAGTTGTTTAAGATGGACATCAAGTAATTTTGCTTCCTAAACTTCCAAAGGAAAACTTTCTGTACACATTTTCTTCACAATTAATGCGTTCCCAAGGATGAAAATTTTAACATCGATTAAAATAGCTTCATTTTATAACTTGGAATATTTAATATTTTCTAAAGCATAACCATAATTATGCAATCCAACATTTGTTTGTCTACTGACGTCTTCAAAGTACAGGTCGTGCTATCTTTTTTCTGGACAATTAATGCGTTCCCAAGGATGAAAATTTGAACATCGATTAAAATAGCTTCATTTTATAACTTGGAATATCTAATATTTTCTAAAACATAACCATAATTATGCATTCCGACATTTGTTTGTCTACTGACGTCATCAAAGTACAGGTCGCGCCATTTTTTTTTTGGTTCCAACACCACCAAAGGAAAATTTACTGATTTTTAATATAATTATGGTTATGTTTTAGGAAATATTAAGTATTATAAGTTATAATATGAAGTTATTTTAATCGAATTTCAAATTTTCATCCTTGGGAACACACTGATTGTGAAGGAAACGTGTAGAAAAGTTTTTCCCTTGAAAGCATAGGAAGCAAAATTACTTGACGTCCACCTTAACGGTTTACGGTTTACGGAAATGCTTTTTGGACCGCTTTTGTTTTCCTTAGTGGTAAATTTAGTAAGTGCTTTAAGTTCAAATGACAAAAGTCCGACCTTCCAAAAATTAACGACAGTAAAAAAAGTTAGAAACTTCGGAATAACAAGCCTTATTTATAGCTTAGACATGCAATAAAAATTGAAATTTATATGAATTTTCCAGTTTCTATTTCATGTGATATACTTGGAGATCGGGCTGCAGGGCCCGAGCGCTTCTCTGGAAACAAGCGTAGCGAGCCTAGAGCCGCAGCCCCTAGTCATGTAAAAAAAATGCAAATCAGGTTTAACGAAGTAAAAAAAAAGAGGACTTTCGTACATGTAGGAAGGAGCAAACGCAATCAATCTGAGTAAAATTAGTAATCCAAGAAATGGGATAGTTACTTGCGATCACTTAAACTAATTACATTCAAAGCACTAAACTACAGCTAGGACCTGATAACACTGTGATACAAGGGAAAATTGTTCATTTGTGAATCACACAGGTACAGAATATCTGAGACAAAATAATTAGAACCTCATCTGCAATTGCTTCTCATGCGGGTATCCAGGGCATTTAGTCAATAATTATACAAGTATGTAAGGTTTTATGAACAAATGTATATAGGGTGTCCCTAAAGTCCTAGGCCTAGCCATAAAGGAACAATCCTGGGTTCCCGAGTTTAGGACATAATAATACAAGGTATTTACATGCTTAGAGATTAGTTTCAGCATCATAGTTACGTTCGTTATTTTTTAAGAGTTACTAGGTGGTGAATAGGTAACAAAAAGTAAAACAAATCGGAGGAGCAATAGTTCAGAGTTATGATAGAGACGTCAAACATAAGTCATCGCTCTTTCGACGTTAATAAGTGAGTCATGGAAAATTTCTCATCGGCCACAACCGGAAATCGAACCCAGAGTCTTCCAGTTACGTGCCGGACATGCTACCACTGCACCACAGCGGCCTCGAATTCTCCAGACTCACAAGTGATTAACTACCAAACCACATGGCAAGTTGCTTCATCAAAGATGGAGAGCAGCAACTGAACAAATAACTAGGCGGCGGTTGAATAATTATTTCACACACTTGACGCGGATCAGGAACACCAAACAGAAGTCATCGCTCTTTCCACGTTAGTAAGTGAATCAAGGAAAAGTTCTAATCGGCAGCCATCGGAATCAAACCTAGGGTCTTCCACTTCGCGCCGGACATGCTTCCACTGCACCAACTGGAAGACCCTGGGTTCGATACCCGGTGCGGTGCTCCATGAAGCAACCTGCCATGTGGTTTGGCAGTTAATCACTTGTGAGTCTGGAGAATTCGAGGCCACTGTGGTGCAGTGGTGGCATGTCCGGCGCGTAACTGAGAGACCCTGGTTCGATTCCCTACGGCGACCGATGTGAATTTTTCCGTGACTCACTTATTAACGTGGAAAGAGCGATGGCTTCTGTTTGGTGTTCCTGATCCACGTCAAGAGTTATGAACTTAGTTACGATAGAGTGTTTGCATAAAAATAAGGTTTGGCTTAGGGGCGAAACATAATAGTCAAGGTTCTTAGATATTGTAACAATACTTTTACTTTGGATCAATTAGCCATCTACGCACTCATTGGCTCTTTCATTTGACGTCACTGTGAAAATACGTAGCGGAAGCAAAACACAGCGTTTTGTACTGAACTTTCGGCACAGGGGAGAAATAAAAGCATCTATGAGCAAAAGCTAAAAATTTTCTCCACTTAAAATTATTCACTTCCTCACTTAACTACTAAAGAAAAGAAAAATGTCCAGTTCAGAATGAATTCTTAACTAACATAAAAGAAATACGTTCACTGTTTGTCATATGCGTCTCTAAATCAACACGGTGAACTTGAAATTTTTGCCAAAACAAATAAGGAATTTATATCGACAAAAAAAAAAAAAAAAATCCCAGATCTTTTCTAATTTGCGCAGTTTTAATATGCTTCTTAATAGCACTTTTAAAATATATAAATACACTATATTGACAAAAGTCACCGGACACCTAGAAGAGAAACACAACATAGCATTTATTGACATACATTAGCACAGTGTCGGTCCACCTTTGGTCTTAATGCATGCACTGACCCTTCGAAACATGCTGTCGACAAGGTTTTGGAACATACCGATAGGTATGCGCTTCCTTTCAGTAGATAATGGTGCCGCTAACTGTTGCTTAGTAGTAGGCCTTGGTTCAAAACTTTTTATGCCATAGGTGCCCTGTAGGATTAAGATCAGGGCTCTGTCCTGGCCAGTCCACACACAATACGGAATTATCGTCAAACCGCGCCATAACAGTCCTTGCTTTATGGCTCGGTGCATTATCCTGCTGTTACCAACAAGGCTCGGCTCCATAGTATTGTCATACATTTGGCATAATTGTCCGTAATATTGAGGTAGACGTGCTGGTTAACAGGTTTGTCCACGAAAACCAATGGGCCGGGACCATACCACGAAAAACACCCCCACACGAGTAACCCTACCAGCTCCAAACTTGACCGTAGGAACAGTACACTGTGGTAAATAGGGTTCCCCCGGCTGCCGTCATACCTACACACGGCTATCAGACTGATGGATCGTGTATCTGGATTCATCAGTCCATAGGACCCGTTTCCATTGATCTACGGTTCACGATATATGTTCTTTACACCCTGCTAAACGACGAGTAGCGTTCCGAGAGGAGAACAAAAGCTTATGAGCAGCCGCACGACCACGGTAACCCATGGAATGAAGTTCTTTGCAAATGGTGCATGTACATACTGAGGCTCCAGCATTTTTATTCACCTGTACACTGAGATCTTGTGCAGTACTCCGTCAATAAGCTGTAACGACTCCCCTGAGACTTCGACATCCTCTGTCACTAAATTTTCTTTGGTCTGCCGGTACGTTTTTGCTGCTTCAGGCATGTCATGTGTCTTCCACTTATTCAGTACATCCAAAACAGTTGACTTGGGTATGTTTAAACGCTCCTCGGTCTCTCTTATGGACAATTATCTAACATAGCACCCAATATTTCTATTCCCGTTCCAGAACTATTGAATTTTCAAATTTCTGTGGTATGTTACATGGTAAGGAAAGCTTGATTTATGTCTATATTAATTATCCCATGAGTTTCCACTTGATGTTCTGTATCGAACCCTTTGAATACTAATGTCGAGATTGAGTGTGTCCGTTAGGTTACTGGTTTGGTGAATTTTCAGTTTTCTGCCAGAAATTATGTTGAAGAAAATAAAATAATTAAATATTTTAAACGAAGTCCATCGCTGAAAACATTAAAGAAAGTAAAAAAAGCTGTCATTCCCTTTTCACGATCCTTAGCGTTTTGCGGCTATTTGGCTGAGAAAAGCGAACGGACTTTACTTTTGGCTATACACTTCGCTTTTCCAGAAACAAATGCTTATAAAAAATGCTGTGCACCGTTTATACACCTTCAGGATCTCTAAACGACGCCGTGAAATATCTCTCCAACATGTTAGTTTGGTTGCTGATTTGATACAGTTTGGAAAACCTCGAATAGTTTTCTTTTTTTTTTTTTTTAGTTCAGCCATTAAGGATACAAACACAAACGGAGTTGTAAAAAAGTAAGCGGTGTTTTCTCAGCACCTAAATCGTCGCAGTATTCTGTCTAGGCAAGAAAGATTTACTTTTCAGAGGTCACTGTGAGGCCAAAGATTCTGAAAATAGAAGCAAATGCTTTTCTAATAACGTGGCGCAGTTAAAACATAGGCCTTCTGCAACTTCCCCATTTCTATAAAAAACTATTTTTGAAGAAAATAATAAAAATCATCACTGCCGTATAAATGTGAAACGTCAGGATGGAGTAATCTCTCTGTCTGTTCTTTCCCTCTCTCTCTCTCTATCAGTCATTCACTGTTTCTCACTCGCTCACTCTTCCTAATTTCATTTTAATTTCTTAACCCATTCTCAGGTTCTCCTTTGCTTTTAATTTCTTTACCCATTTTAAGATTCTCCTTTCCTATTAATTTCTTTATCCATTCTCAGATCCTCCTTTCATTTTAATTCCTTTATCCATTTTCCGGTTCTTCTTTCTTTTAATTTTTTATCCATTTTTGAAATTATCCTTCCCTATTTAATTTTTTTATCCATTTTCGGATTCTCACCATTTTCAGATTCTTTTTTCATTTTATTTTGTTATCCATTTTCAGATTCCCCTTTTTTACTTAATTTCTTTACCCATTTTCAAATTCTCCTTTCCTATTAATTTCTTTATGCATTTTCAAATTATCCGTTCATTTTGATTTCTTTATCCGTTTTCAGATTCTCCTCTCATTTCATTTTTTAAGTTATTTTCAGATTCCCCTTTCATTCTAATTTCTTTATCCATTTTCATATTTTTCTTTCATTTTAATTATTTATGCATTTTCAGATTCTCTTTTCATTTTCATTTTTTGTCCATTTTCAGATTATCCCCTCATTTTAATTTCTTTATCCATTTTCAGATTCTCCTTTCATTTTAATTTC
Source organism: Macrothele yani (assembly GCA_039090855.1). Taxonomy (NCBI): domain Eukaryota; kingdom Metazoa; phylum Arthropoda; class Arachnida; order Araneae; family Macrothelidae; genus Macrothele; species Macrothele yani. Next base: position 28,508,012 of record CM077001.1, read on the forward strand.
TTTATTCATTTTCAGATTCTCCTTTCTTATAAATTTCTTCATCCCTTTTAAGATTACTTAAATGGAAAATGATCACCGCAGTTTTTGTGTTAAAAATACGGGGCTAAGTTCTATAATGCTTTAGAGAAAAGGTTTTTCGCAATTAAAGTGTGGAGATGGCATTTAATGGCATGTACATCTCACTGTAAGATAAGGATAACAATATCGAAAAGGTCACGGTTTGCCACTGCTTGAAGTCTAAGGTCATCCATGAAGATATGGTGTCAACACTAGAGGAGAATCCCCCTTCATTTATTTTGGATTCATTTGAATTTATTTTGCAAACGAATGCAAAATAAATGTTGAAATTTTACTTGATGAAGTAAAAAGAAATATTATTCGGAATCAAGGCATGATGAAAAGATGATCCGACTACTCCAGGAAAGTTAAGAAGCGGGCAGTATTTCTGAGAAGAACAGAGCTGCAGGCTGAAGAATATTTAAAAATAAGGAAGTTTCTTTCAACGAAATAATTCGTGGGAAAGAGGGGTCTTGTGACATACCGTTGGAAAGATCTCCGACAATGTAGTAAGTTGGTTTCTAAATTTTTGTTTTGTCATTATTAGGTACAAAGTTATTGCCCACAATAGCGACACTTAAGTGCACTATGAATGATAGGAAAAAGTGCATTTCTTCTTCTTCTTTTTTTTTTTTTTTAGCACGTCTTTTGTAAAAAAAGATCGTGCTTCTGTAATCGGTTTGTCCGTCCGTCCGTCCGTCTGTACCCACGGTATCTCTGCAAATATTAGTCCGATTTGAAAATTCTTTTTGCATTCGGAAGCTTGAAACATGCGAATGATGATCCTTTATTTCGTTTTTTTTTTTTTACGATGTACAATTTTGCCTCTAGGGAGCGTAAATGCAGATGATGTCGAATTAAAAATTACGTTTCATTCCACATATTTGCTTCTAAATATCCGATTGAAAAAATTATTTTATCTTTCGATTCCATTTATGTCGAAGAGTGTTTTAGATATAGTTTCATTTTCAAATTAATGCGTAAATGCAGATGATGTCGAATTAAAAATTACGTTTCATTCCACATATTTGCTTCTAAATATCCGATTGAAAAAATTATTTTATCTTTCGATTCCATTTATGTCGAAGAGTGTTTTAGATATAGTTTCATTTTCTAATTAATGCGTAAATGCAGATGATGTCGAATTAAAAATTACGTTTCATTCCACATATTTGCTTCAAAATATCCGATTGAAAAAATTATTTTATCTTTCGATTCCATTTATGTCGAAGAGTGTTTTAGATATAGTTTCATTTTCAAAGTAATGCGTAAATGCAGATGATGTCGAATTAAAAATTACGTTTCATTCCACATATTTGCTTCTAAATATCCGATTGAAAAAATTATTTTATCTTTCGATTCCATTTATGTCGAAGAGTGTTTTAGATATAGTTTCATTTTCAAATTAATGCGTAAATGCAGATGATGTCGAATTAAAAATTACGTTTCATTCCACATATTTGCTTCTAAATATCCGATTGAAAAAATTATTTTATCTTTCGATTCCATTTATGTCGAAGAGTGTTTTAGATATAGTTTCATTTTCAAATTACGCATAGATTTTCCGCTAGGGGGCGTAAAAGTAAATTACATTTTTTCCGATAACTCTTCTCCTAAAACTCCGATTTGAAAAATCTTTTTTTCAGCGGATACATCTCCTAATGGAAATTCTTTTGCATATAATTTCGAATTTTTGGAAAAAAATACTTTGGCCAGCAGGGGACGTAAGTGTTAATTTTTGCTTCTGATGTATTTGCCATAAAATCTGAGCTCCTAAAATATCGATTGAAAAAATTCCTTCGTGGACTGATGCCACTCACATCGATAAACCTTTTCGGAATATTTTCTTCCTAAAATAGCGCACAGTGTCTCCGCCAGGGGGCGTAGATGTATATCTTATTTTTGTCAATATCTCTACTTCTAGGAGTCCGATTTGAAAAGTTCCTTCTTTGTTGGATAGTGTTTTCGGTGTGACATGTTTTTCATATAATTTCAAAATTTTCAAGTAATTCATAGACTTTCCGCTAGGGCGCGTAAAGGCAAATTGCGTTCCGCCCTATATCTCTGCTTCTAAATCTCCGATTTGAAAAATTCTTTCTACACCGGATACAGCTCCTGATCAGAAATCGTTTGCACATAATTTCTAATTTTTGTAAAAAATGGTTTAACCACCAAGGGACGTAGACCTTAATTTCCGCTTCTGATGTATTTGCAGCAAAATATGAGCTTCTAAAATCTCGATTGAAAAAAAAATCTTTTGTTGACCGATGTTACTCATGTCGACCAACCTTTTAGGAACACTTTCTTCTTGAAATAATGTATAGTTTCTACGCCAGGGGGCGTAGATGTATATCTTATTTTTGTCAACATCTCTACTTCTAAAAATCCAATTTGAAAAATTTCTTCGTTGTTTGATAGTGTTTCCGATTCGAAATGTTTTTCCTATAAATTCAAAATTTTCACGTAAATCATTTAAGACTTTCCGCTAGGGCGCGTAAAGGTAAATTGCGTTTTCTGCTCCTAAAATTCCAATTTGAAAAAATCTTTCTGTATCGCATACAAGACCTGATGGAAAATATTTTTCACATAATATCTAATGTTTTGTAAAGAATGGTTTGGCCACCAGGGGTCATAAGTGTTAATTTCTGCTTCCGATGTATTTGTAGCAAAATCTGGGCTCCTGAAAACTCGACTAAATTTTTTTTTCTTGGACCGATACCGCTCATATGGGTAAACCTTTTGAGAATACTTTCTTCCTAAAAGAATGCATGGTTTTGCCACCAGGGGACGTAAAGTCACATCTTATTTTTGTCGATAACTCTGTTTCTAAGAGTTCGTAAGCTCAAGATTCCGTTTACACCAATATCTGAGGGATTGAAGACCCGATTGAAAAACTTCTTTATTCCGTCAGATACAATTGTTTTCCATACCGGTTCCATTGACTTTGAATAGCTTTGATAAATTTATTTTGCGTCAGAACGGTTTCAAAAGACGTACTTATTACACCCGAAAATTCGGTGTCATCTTTCTTGCTTTTTTTTTTGTTGTTGTTGGTTGGATGTTTAACGAACACCGTGAGCACCTCGATGGGTTATAAGCAGTCGCCCGTCCTTAATTTAAGGCCACTGGTTCCAGGGAAGGGAGAGAGCTAGCGCCATAAGACAAACATGACAGCCACGCCTCACCGGGATTCGAACCCGGGCCCATCTCGGACAAATGGTTAGAAGCCATTGCTTAGACCACTGAGCCACCGGCCACTGATTCCAGGGAAGGGAGAAAACAGAACATCCATGCCTCACCGGGATTCAAACTCGAACCCATCTCGTACGAATGATCATAAGCATCATTTCTGACACATTTGTGTTCTTTTTAGCACGTCTTTTGTAAAAGAAGATCGTGCTTCTGCTATCGGTTTGTCCGTCCGTCCGTCTGTACCCACGATATCTTAGCAACTATTAGTCCGATTTGGAAAATTTATTTTGCATTGGGAAACTTTAAATATGCAAATGATGATCCTTTATTCCGTTTTTTTTTACGATGTACAATTTCACCGGTAGAGGGCGTAAATGCAGATGATGTCGAATTCAAAAATACGTTTTATTCCACATATTTCCTTTTAAACATCCGATTGAAAAAACTTTATATCTTTCGATTCCATTTATGTCGAAGAGTATTTTAGATACAGTTACTTTTTCAAATTACGCATAGATTTTACGCTAGGGGACTTAAAAGTAAATTACGTTTTCCCCGATAACTCTTCTTCTAAAACTCCGATTTGAAAACCTTTTCCTTCAGCGGATACATCTCCTGATGGAAAATCTTTTGCATATAATTTCAAATTTTTGGTAAAGAATACTTTGGCCACCAGGGGCGTGAGTGTCAATTTTTGCTTCTGGTGTATTTGCCATAAAATCGGTTTGAAAAATTCCTTCTTTGTTGGATAGTTTTTTCCGTGTGACATGTTTTTCATATAATTTCAAAATTTTCAAGTATTTCATAGACTTTCCGCTAGGGGGCGTAAAGGTAAATTGCGTTTTCCCCTATATCTCTGCTTCTAAATCTCCGATTTGAAAAATTCTTTCTGCACCGAATACAGCTCCTGATGGGAAATCGTTTGCACATAATTTCTAATTTTTGTAAAAAAATAGTTTGGCCACCAGGGGTCGTAAATCTTAATTTCCGCTTCTGTTGTATTTGCAGCAAAATATGAGTTTCTAAATTTTCGATTGAAAAAAAACGTCGTTTGTTGACTAATACTACTCATGTCGACAAACCTTTTAGAAACATTTTCTTCTTAAAATAGTGCATGGTTTCTACGCCAGGGGGCGTAGATGTACATCTTATTTTTGTCAATATCTCTACTTCTAGGAGTCCAATTTGAAAAATTCCTTTTTTGTTGGATAGTGTTTTCCGTGTGACATGTTTTTCATATTTTTTCAAAATTTTCAAGTAAATCATACACTTTCCGCTAGGGGGCACAAAGGTAAATTGCGTTTCCTGGGTTATTTCTACTCCTAAAGCTCTGATTTGAAAAATTCTTCCTGTATCGCATACAAGACCAGATGGGAAATATTTTTCACATAATTTCAAATGTTTGGTAAAGAATGGTTTAGCCACCTGGGATCATATGTGTTAATTTCTGCTTCTGAAGTATTTGTTACAAAATCTGGGCACCTGAAAACTCGACTATTTTTTTTTCTTCGACCGATACCGCTTATACGGATAAACCTTTTGAGAATACTTTCTTCCTAAAATAATGCATGATTTTCCCACCAGGGGACGTAAAGTCACTTCTTATTTTTGTCGATATCTCTGTTTCTAAGAGTTCGTAAGCTGACGATTCCGTTTACAGCAATATCTGAGGGATTAAAAACCCGATTGAAAATCTTCTTTCTTTGGTCAGATCTATTGTTTTCCATACCGGTTCCATTGACTTTGAATTGTTATGATAAATTTAGTGTGCTTCAGAACGGATTCAAAAGACTTGCTTATTACATCCGAAAATTCGGTGTCAACTTTCTTGTTTTGTCTTGTGTGTACATACCGTACTCATTGACTTTTATGGCAAGGAACGACGTTTGTAGCCACGAATCAAGGGGTCCGGTGACCCCATTGCAGGGAACAGGATCATTCAATAATTGCAGATGGAAAGGGGGGTAGTGTAATACATCGTTGTTACAATGACATATTTCACAAATTTAATTTATTGCGCTTTGTAGTTCAGAAAACAAACAATAGTCGTTATGTTTCATGTCAAAGGGGACACCGTATAGGACAGGAACTTAGGATCTTCCGACCTTGTGAGCATCCGGACTGAGAGTTTCGCGAAATATAGCATGATAAAGTCGGATGACGCCATATCACTGGAAAAATATCAGAAATAGGAACAGCTTCTGTTTCTAACATTTGTCATGTCTTTTATTTTGTCAAATGTGTTAGGCCAAATTGTTGAGGTTAACGTGTAATCGGGGAATATAAAATACTGCAAAAGATACTTTCAGTTTTACATCTTTCGAGTCAACTGTAACATGGCACGTTTCCCAAGTCAAATCAATACCTGCAGACATTCCTACATCTGAAACGACCTCCTTTCCATCTGCAATTATTGAATGACCCTCATCTCCGCCCCCAACAGGGTCACCGGACCCCTCGATTCGTGGCCGGAAAAGTGGTTCCTTGCCATAAAACACAATGAGTACGGTACATTCACATAAACCAAAGAAAGAACACAAATGTGTTAGAAATAACGCCATTTTTTATACCACTCATAGTGCATTTTAGTGTCGCTTTGTGGTTGTATCCAATAATGATAAAACAAAATTTTAAAAACCAACTTACTACAGTGTCGGAGATCTTTCCAACGATATGTCACACGACCCCTCTTTCCATTTGAAAATCTCGAATAACACCCAGCTCCGCCCCATACGGGATCACTAGACCCCCCCCCCTCTGTTCTATCCCCCAAAAGTGTCCCCCTTTCCGTAAAGAGTAATCGCTTTCTTGGTTTTTCTGCAAAAGTAACCAATGAAAATTTAAATGGAGTTTTTCGGAACTTCTGTTCCGAAATACACTATATACACTATATATCCATATACACTATCTTGACAAAAGTCTTCGGAAACCCATTCAAAAGCAAGTGAACGGATCCGCTGCGTTGCTAAGATGCGCGGCCAACTGCAAATGGTATAAAAACAAGACTGCAGATGACCGCGATCATATTGCACTGTGAGGTTGAGTGAAATTGTCGCCCAAAGAACTGACTTTGAGAAAGGAAAGATTGTTGGGTGTTACATTAGTGAGTTGTCCGTAAGAGAAACCGAGAGGCGTTTAAACATATCCAAGTCAACTGTTTCGATTGTATTGAAAAAGTGGGACACACATGGCGTGCCTGAAGCAGAAAAACCTACCGGCAGACCAAAGAAAATTTAGTGATAGGGGACGTCAAAGCCTCAAGAGGATCACTACAGCTAATCGACGGAGTACTGCTCAAGACCTCAGTGCAGTAATCTCGATATGTACACTTACCATTCGCAGAGAACTTCATTCCATGGGTTACCGTGGTCGTGCGGCTGCTCATCAGCCTTTCATCTCCACTGGGAATACTACTCATCGTTTAGAATGGTGTAAAGAACATTTATCGTGGACCGTAGATAAATGGAAACGGGTACTATGGACTGATGAATCCAGATAAACTATCCATCAGTCTGGTGGCCGTGTGTTGGTATGGCGGTAGCCGGGTAAACACTCTTTACCACAGTGTAATGTTCCTACGGTCAAGTTTGGAACTGGCAGTGTACTCGTATTGGGGTATGTTTCGTGGTATGATCCCAGACTATTGGTTATCGTGGACAAACCTGTTAAATAGCACGTCTACCTACATATTTTGAACAATTATGCCTTACCAACTCTGTGGCAATACTATGGAACCAAGCCTTGTTGGTGCCAGCAGGATAATGCCCCGAGCCATAAAGCAAGGTTTCAAAATCGCTTTATTCTAATTTATCATAAGAAAATATAAGAGGGAGACGTACAGTATTGGGCGTCTCACTGGGAAAAAATACAAAACTGGTAAAAACATGATGGTATATACACTGCAATGACAAGGACTGTTACGGCGTGGTTTGACGATAATTCCGTATCGACTGTGGACTGGCCACCATAGAGCCTTGATCTTAATCCCATAGAGCACCTATGGGATAAATTAGAGTGTCGCATAAGAAGTTTGGAACCAAGGCCTACTACTAAGAAACAGTTAGCGGCAGCACTGTGTGCTGAATGGAAGCGCATACCTATTGCTGTGTTCCGAAACCTTGTCGAAAGCATATCTCGAAGGGTCAATGCATGCATTAAGGGCAAAGGTGGACCGACACTGTACTAATGTATGTCAATAAATGTTATGTTGTGTTTCTTCTTTAGGTGTCTGGTGACTTTTGTCAATATATTGTGTGTAGGAACATATGAATGTACAGTTAACGAACGGCGCTGTATAGGAGCGATCTTTCTTATGTCATCGGTAATATTTGTCTGCTGTAGAAACTTTTAGTGACATTCTTGCACACACTGAGATATTTCCTACTGAAGCCTTAGAAAGACTACTGACGGCCACACTAGTATCAGAAAGCGACCATCAAGACATAACTCCTCTGTCCCGTGTTGTAAGTGAAATGTTTCCTCGTTGCATTTCTCTTTATTGATTATTTTTATGTTCAGTGTGTGATTTACTGCAGAGGTAACGCACATGTCTAGACAGCAAGTATCAGTGACATTTTCTTGTCGGTATAGCCTAATTGGGAAAACATTCTGCTCTGGCGGAGAAAGATAAGGGTTTGAGTCCGCCACCGGCTAATTTGGGCTGCACAGTGGAGTCCAAACGTAAAAATGGATCAACTGGCCTTCAGGTTCTTCGAAAAATGTATGATGTTTTTTCTACACATCGTCTGGAGTTAATCAGAATTACTTCTTCTACAGAGATTTACTTAAAGATTGGTTTGCGGCTAACCCGAAACTTGCGATTTCGTGTCCCCACCTTTCTCAAGGGGGCTGGGAGATACATTTGACGTACTACAGAGGTGATGCACATGTCATGACGTGAAGTAGCAGTGGTAATCACTGTCCGTGTAGCTTAATTGGTAAATCACTCGCCTCCGGAGCAGAAGGACGTGATTTCGAGCCTCGGTTAATTTGGGTTTCACAAGTGATTAAACACTCTGTTAGAGTTTACAACAAATTTTGTATACTTTTATAATAAATTTGGCATGCTTTGGACTTTCTGCTACGGTTTCTGTGAGACGCTTTAGGTAAGCGACAACAGCTTCATTTACCACAGGATATGACGCCGTAGTAACACTCCTGATTTTCTGTGACAGTTTCAATCTGACGTTTTAAGTAAGTGGCAACAGCTCCGTTTGGCACATCACGTAACGCCGAAGTAATACTTTAAACTCTCTGCTGCCATTTCAATAAAATATATCTCGTACATCATAACTGCTAACCTGTGTATAACGTCAGAGGATACAGAGTCACGGTTTCGTACTTCTCAACGTGCGTGAAACTGCAGTCGAAATTATGTCCAGACGCCGAACATTTTACGTTCTCTCCTTAAGAGGCATAATAAAACTTTTGTCGTAGCTATGAACTCAAGTATATGATTTCATATTGTGGTGGCCTATCCCGTGGAGTAGTACTCTAAATGCTAGTTTGTGACAATTGCTCGGAGATGAGTCTGGGTTCGAATCCCGGTCAGGCATGGATGTTGTGTATGTCTTACGGCACTGGTTTTCTCCTTTCCCTGGAACCAGTGGCCGGTGGCGCAGTGGTCTGAGCGATGGCTTCTGATATTTCGTCCGAGATGGGTCCGGGTTCGAATCCTCGTGAGTCATGGATGTTGTGTTTGTCTCACGGCACTGGCTCTATCCCTTTTCTGGAACCAGTGGCCAGGGGCGCAATGGTCTCAGCGATGGCTTCTGATCATTCATCCAAGATGGGTCCGGGTTCAAATCCCGGTGAGGCATGGATGTTGTGTTTGTCTTACGGCACTCGCTCTCTCCCTTCCTTGGAACCAGTGGCTCTAAATTAGGGACGGACGACTTCTTATAGCCCATTGAGTTGCTCACGGTAGTCATTTAGCCACCAATCGAAAAAAAAAATTAAGTAGGATTAGATGGAGCAAGTGCGCACCAAATCTTCAGAGTTGACTTTTAAGTGACTCCTACGGTGTCCGGGTGTTTTGTAAATTCCTCAAATTTTTATTGTACACTCTCGGACCCTATATTAGTGTGTTGACACACTTACTTACTGAAATAAATCGCAAACTTAAGTTTGAACTGGTATATATCTACACCATTGTTCGGGGTCGCACTTGACCCATCATGTCGTGCAAGTGCATTCCGATACAGGTTTTTTGCCTAGCATTGAATTTACTGTATGAGAAGGCGAGAGTATAATATTACATTCTTACATTTTAAAATGCACTTTTTCACGCTTTCCAACCGTAGGTTGAACAAGCGTATATGCTCCACCTTTGTACCCCCATCTGTCTGTCTGTCTTTCCGCACGATAACTCGCGTAAAAATGGTTCAATTTCAATGACATTTTATTATGTGATAGAGGACAACCTGCGGATGAACCCTATTGAAAATGGACGAAATGGGGTCAAAGGTCAGGACATAGGAGCTGGATTAATTCCATCGCTCTTATGCCTGATAACTTACGTAAAAAGGTTTCGATTGCGACAAAAGTTTACCATGCCGTTTCGGAGGTATACTGACCCTGCTCTGTTGAATATAATTGAAATGGGGTCAAAGGTCAGGACACAGGAACGGGATTTATTCTACATCCATCATCCTCATAACTTGACTAAAAATGCTTCTATTGTGTCAAAACTTCAGTATGGTGTTCAGGAGCTATACTGAACCAATTCTATTTAATACAATTGAAATGGATTCAAAGATCAAGGCACAGGAGTGAGATTTATTCCGCAGCCGTTATGCTCATAACTTGAGTAACAACTTGAGTAATGATTTCTGGTATGTAGGAAAGCGTATCATAATCAATGAATTGCATAATTTTACTAACTTGTTCTGTTTAAAAAATGTTGTTTTGGTTCAAAGTTATTACTCTTGAAATGCGCCGAGAATTACACATATCAAACAGAGGAGTACGGGAAATCAACGAAAAAAAAACTGGTTTCATAAAAAACAGGTGGCACCATCTGCTTAAGTAATGAATACACAATATATATAGGGGACGCACTTACCACGCGGACGCATTTTCCCCACCTCACCCTAAATAATTTCATTTTGTGGTGTTTCGCAGCCGGCAGAATGATTGCTGGTTTTCGCAGAACTCGATGATAAGATTTCCAAAAAATATATATATATATATATTATTTTAAGGAAACTATGGAAAGGCAGCATCCTAAGAAAGAAACCAACAATTAAATCGAGCACGTTGTGCACGAAACAAAAGAATGACAAAGTAGAAGAAAGGAGCCAACGATTAAACTGAAATAAAATAAAAATCAAGCTAAAAAGAGATGTGAAAAAATGTGCGAAAATGATACGGTAGTTACTCTGTTACACACAAACATAATGAAAGTGATGCAGGAAACTCGGAGACGGTGTTCATTTGAAGAATATTGCTCATTCAAGCGTATTTTAATTTACTCTTTCTTCTCTGTAAAAAGTAATATCCCATTCATTCTCCTTTTTTAAGCTTTCCAACCGTAGGTTGAAGAAGCGTATATGCCCCAGCTTCGTCCGTCTGTCGTCTGTCCTTCCGTGCGCACGATAACTTGCATAAAAATGGTTCGATTTCGATAAAATTTTAGTATGTGGTAGAGGACAACCTGGGGAAAACCCTATTGAAAATTAGGACGAAATGAGGTCAGAGGTCAGGACATAGGAGCGTGATCCACTTACGTAAAAATGTTTCTATTGCGACAAAACGTTAGTATGTTGTTCCGGAGATATACCGAACCGGTTCTGTTGAATATCAAAGAAATGAGGTCAAAGGTCAGGGCACAGGAGCGAGATTTATTCCACAGCCATTATCCTCATAACTTGACTAAAAATGATTCTATTGCTATAAAACTTTAGTATATTGTTCGGGGGGTATACTGAACGAATCAATAATCAGGGTAGGGAGGAGGGTTTGTCTGTGCACGATTTCTGGTATGTTGGAAGGCGTATCATAATCAATGCATTGCATGTTTTTACTAACTTGTTACTTTTAAACCTGACCAGTAACATATCGTTCTATTGAGAATCAGAGCATTTCATGTACGTACGGCATTTAGTGTGAGAAAACATCAAATAGCTGACAACTACTTATGTAAAGATATGTCGTTTTGGTCGGTGAAGGTATTCGAAACCACATCTCCTCTCTCCGGAGCCATTTATACTTCCAAATGAACTACACCAATTTTGGCTTATCCCTGCCGTTTTGACTCTTGCGTCACCTCAGTGGTACGTCACCCCCCCCCCTCCTCCTCCTCCCGAGAAGGCGGGGAAACGAAATCGTAAGTTTCCGAGTCAGCCTGCAAACCCTGCTTGAGGCAGCTCGCTGAAGAAGAAGGAATTCTCGTTAATTCCAAACGACGTGTAGGAGAAACATCTCGCATTTTTCGAACCTCAAGGACCGGAGATTCATTTTACATTCAGGCACTAATACAGAGAAACAAGCCCATTTGCCAATGGGTGAATTCGAAAATACGTCTTCTTGCTCCGGAGCCAAGTATTCTTCCGGCTGAACTACACCGATTTTGTCTTATCACTGCAACTTGCCGTTTTGACTCTTGCGTGACTTCATTGATAGGTCACCTGAATTCGCAAGTTGTTTAACCAACTCTACTGCTGAAATTCAATTTGTAAATTTGGAAACGTCAGCATTTTGTTGTTGTTGGGGGGTTTAACGACCACCGTGCGGAACCCAATGGGTTATAAGCAGTCCCTCGTCCCTAATTTAAAACCAGTGGCTCCTGGGAAGAGAGATAGCCAGTGCCGTAAGACAAACACAACATCCATGCCTCACGGGATTCGAACCCAGACTCACTTGGACGAACCCAGACCCACTTGGCTGGAGCTTAGACCACTGCGCCGCCGTGTCAGCATTTCTACATGGGAGTACATTACAACGCGTGCACTTACTTCAGTTTTAGAGATTGTACCACAGTTTGGTTGAATTTTATTTTTAGTCAAATAAGACAAATTATGCGAACAAAAACTTGTGATGCCAAAAAATTCATTTTTTCGCTAGTGGTTTGTGGCGCATGAAGACTGCTTCACACAAGTGTTCTTAAATTTGCGAGGTTTAACGAACGACCATCGTGAGCCGTTATAAGAGCATTAGCAGTCGTCCGTCCCTAATTTAGGGTTGCTTGTTCGAGGAACGGGACAGCCCCGTAAGAGGTCGCGTCACCTATGTACCGCACTGAGGACTCGAACAAATGGCCACTCTGAATGAACCGTCAGAAGCGGGCGTTTAGATTACTGCGCCATCAGAACAGCATAGCAAGTTTTAAAGCAAATCTCACTGCGTATTTTTTTTTTTTTGAGGGGGAGGGCGTCACGACCACAATGAGCAATTCGTAGGGATGCATCCAGGCAACCCTCCTGAAACTGGGACCACTTGTTTCAGGTTAGAGCTCGAGCCTGAAACATGATTCGAATCCAGCTTAATCAACCAGCCAGATACCAGCGCCTCTGACAGGCTTCATTGGGTACGTCTAGTTTTACATCATTGACTGTATTGCAGTTGTTTTTCTTTATAAATTGGTACAAACTAGGTATAGGCCGCCCCGGTGGCGCAGTGGTCTAAGGCGCTGGCCTATGATCATTCGTCCGTAAGGGGTCCGGGTTCTAATCCCGGTGAGGCATGGATGTTGTGTTTGTCTTACGGCACTGGCTCTCTCCCTTCCCTGGAACCAGTGACCCTAAATTAGGGACGGGCGACTGCTTATAGCCCATTGAGTTGCTCACGGTGGTCGTTAAACCTCCAATCAAAAAAAAAAAAAAAACTAGGTATAGACAAATAGATGTCACAGGAAGATGGGGGGCCAAATTAATCAAGCAAGTACACTGTAAAAAAAATTCTGAAATTCAAGAGCCAATTTCAGTCATTTCTTTAGTGAATTAACGAAGCATATTTCTGATACAACCTTTTCCGTGAAAAAAGAAACCTGAATTTCACGGATTTTTTGTACGACCGGAAAATTCTGAATTTTCAGAAATTTTCCCGCAATACCTTTCTCATATTGACGGTAAATTGCCGTTTTCAAAATATGTTAACGGAAAATTCTGAATTTTAGCAAGCCTTTCCGCAATTCCTTTCTTATATTAACGAAAAAAACTCGGTTTTCACTTTCTTCGTATTCACATGACGAAAAATTTCCGGTAATAGGAGAGATTCACGGGAATACTTGGAAGTCTGATTAACTGTTACATTTCAACAGTCTGTCAGAGTATTGAAATTTTGAAGTTCTGTAGTGAGATCGGATATTGTGGATAGCATATCGCATGAATTTTCTTTATGAATTAAACAAAATTAATTGAATTTTGTTTCATTCATAAACAAAATTTATGCGATAGGTGAGGCATATTTCTGCAACAACCTTTTCCTTGAAATGACGGAAAGAAACCTGAATTTCAGGGATTTTTCGTACCACGGGGAAATTCTGAATTTTCAGAAATATTCCCGCAATACTTTCCTTATATTGATGGTAAATTACCGTTTTCAAGATGTATTAACGGAAAATTCTTAATTTTCAGAAATCTTTCCGCAACCCACACAGCAGATAATATTTCGTATATGTTACAAGTACGTAGCACTGAAACATTGAGACTTTTCAGATACGTTGCGCAATATAACAGTAATGTTATAGAACTTGAAGTATTTATTCCGTATTAAAGGGTGTAACAATTTATAAAACATACAACGACTAAGTGCCGAGCTTTCACACTCCGAACGGGAGGCTTTTTCAAGGCCAGTGAACACAAGAATAATTTCGGGAACGACGATAATTTGGAATCGTGGAGCGCGTATCTACTATGTGTCTAGGTGACATTGCGTCTCGCGGAAGATCTCGTGATCCACTTTTCAAACATTCTCTCTCGTTTTCTCCTTAATATTCTATGTGAGTAGGATCTTGCACGCAGCCGGGAGTTCAAGAGAAGGGCTCTCGTTGCAAGGGTTGGGATGCATGGATATTTCGATGCTTTCTCTAGTCATTGTTCCTTTGTAGTCAGTGTATGAAACGATCCTCTTCATGTTTTTCCATACCGGTACGGCGTCATATTGGGCTACTTCTTTGCAAAGCGCTGTGTTTTTCCTGCTTTAATGTCCCTTATGTGTTCTTTTCCCCTAATTGTAAGGGATCTTTTGGTCATTCCGATGTATGATTGAGACAAGCCATCTGGATATTCCAATGGTATCTCATACACCCCAGCTCCAGAATTCACGTCAGGGTCTTTATGCGTATTTGTTGTTACTGTGGCGAAGGACATTGGTGATTTAATTCCAATGCGTAATCCATGGCGCTTCATAAGGTTCTTGAACATAAACGAAAATTTCGGGATGTATGAAAGGCTACGTCAAAATTTCCTCAAACGTTACGTAACTTTGAAACATTACCGATACCTTACAGTGAAAGGTCTTTGTGACTTCAACATACCAACTTCATGTTACTGTTACGTATTTGAAAGATATTTGTGACATCATCATATTACTGTTACATATTTATTATGTGAAACATTATAGTTTTAATAAACTTTGTACAATCCCAATAAAACATTTTACACTCGACAGCTGTTTCAAAAGCAACGACAGTCGTATTACGAGTTGTTTACGTTTTCACAGGTTCAACACAGTCAGCTGTCCATTAGGAACAGTGGCGGCGTTTTTATATTGATAACAAAAGAAATAAAAATCGGTCCCAAATGAGAGTGTCGAATTTCAAAAAATATAGTCTACATGTAAAATAGACTATATTTCAGCAAAAAAAAAGAAAAAAAGAAAAAAAAATGAAAAATCAAATTCGTCTTTACTCTAAATACCTACCAATATGAAATTTCTCAGCTTCAAGTAAAAAATACATGCTGGTATAGTATACTAATACAACAACACTGCCATCTACTTAGAGTTTATAAAATGCTTTTTAGAATTCAAAAATTATAGTAATTAAAACAATTACTTACTTTCAGATGATCTTGAATCACAAAAAAAAAGTAATGAAATATTAAATCAACTAACTAGCTAACTCGAGTACGACAGTATCACCAAAGAATATCGCAGTAGCACGTGGAAATACGACTACGAGAGTGCTTCGGTGAAATGGCTTAAATGCGCATGCGCATCCACGCCGTTGCCAGACCAAAAATCTTAAATATCGCTGGAATGTAACGTCAAGGTAGCAATTATTTACAATGGGAACTATAAAACAGTAGTATCGGCAAATGCTATTTTTAACGCAACCGTAATGTACAAAGAGTCATGTTCCAAAATAGATGTTGCTGAAACGCAATTGTAAGATATTTCTGAAGGTGTAACGAAAATGAGAGATTGTAACATTATTGATACATATCTGAAGCGTTTTGTGCTGTATGATAATTCCTTTTTTACATTAACAGAAAAACTCCGTTCGTACATTTTTCGTATTCATACGACGAAACATTTCCCTTAATAGGAGAGATTCACGAGAATACTTGGAAGTTTGATTAACTGTTAAATTTCAATATTGTTGGAGTATTTCATTTTGAAGTCCTGCAACGATATCGGATATTGTGCATAGCATATCGCATGAAATTTGTTTATTCCGGCACATAATATTTCTTCTCCGCTCCCCTATTTTGTGCACCAGCTGTTTATTATATACTGTGTTACTGTAAGAAACCGGGTCCTTAACTTATTGTACAGGTGATTATACGATGTCTATGTATTAGTCTTCGGACGCCTTAAAAGAAAAGCTATTATAGCTATCAAGAGTAAATTTTATACTTAGGAATTTGGTGAAATAATACTTTAAAGAAGTTCATTTCCCCTTTTTTACGCTTTCTAACCGTAGGTTGAAGAGGCGTACAGTAGTGGCCAAAGTTGTGGAAACTTTTTGGAAATAGAGTATTTTTGAGGTCTGATGGCTCATAACACCGCTAGTGTTTCGAGTAATACCATAAAATTATATATCAATGGAAAGATAATTTTATCAAGAATGTAATGCACTAATTTTTGTGAAGGATTTTGTATTAGAACAGCGGTTATAAAGAAGAAAAGTGAAACACATAGAAAAAATGAGATATACAAAAATTCTCACCATGTCATTTAATACTTAGTTGGGTAACCATTAGCGTTAATTACGGCCTTACAACGCCTTCCCGTGGAGAGAACCGAATTCTTTAGTTCTGCACTTGTTATAATGTGAAACCAGGATTGAATTATTGCTTCTATTAATTGGGATTTATTGCTCGATTGCTTCTGACTAACAAGTTTCTATAGTCGGCTCCGTAGATTTTCGATGGGGTTAAGGTCTGGGTTATTCCGAGGCCATTCCAGCAGTGAAATATTATTATTTTGAAACCACTTTTTGCACACAGCTGTAACATGACATGGAGTTGAATCCTGTTGAAATGTAAATGCCACATTATCTTGGAAAATATCACATGCGGAAGGCTTCAGTTTGGGCTCAAGTATTTCATTAATGTATTTTTGGCCATTTATGTTCCCTTTAATAACACAAATTCCGCCCGTACCTTTTGATGTCACACAACCCCAGATCATAAAACTAACTGGGTGTTTCACAGTACATGTAATGCAATCAGGATGCAAATTTTCTCCGATTCTTCTCCTTATGTATTTTATGCCATTACTATCAAACAGGGAGATGTTAGTATCATCACTCCAAATAACAGTCCCATTGTTCCACTGTCCAGTTAACATGGGTTTTAGCCCAATGTAATCTTTTCAACCTTTGTTTGAAAGATAAAAATGGCTTTTTTCTCGGAATTCTAGCTTTTAGTCCAAATTCCTGCAGTATGCGCCGAACATTCCTTGCACTCAACTTCACATTGCATTGCGCCATTTGATCTTGTATACATCCAGATGATTTTTCTCTGTCACCTAGGCACAGTCTCTTAATTCTTCTATCATCACTTGCTGTTGTGCACCTTTTCCTGCCTTTACCAGTCTGGTTTTGTAGTGACTGAGTCTCATTATACCTTTTCAAATATTTTGAAATGCCACCTTTGGTTAAGTTTCCACCAATTTGTCTTCTAATTTCTTCATAACTGAAGCCTTGTCCACTTAATAGTACTATTTTACATCGCTTTTTGGGTGACCAGTCAACTCTTCGCGCCATGTTTTTATTTTTATTACGCTTTACAAGCTCACTAAATGAAAGAACACACAAATAAAAAAATAAAAAAATCGATAGCAATCAGATAACACTGACAAATGTTCTCCTCTTAGCTGCAATACATGACATCAATAGCTGAATCCTACTGTGACCTGATTGGCTCATTGCCAAAACAAGATGACGCCTGATTGTCTCATTGCCAAAACAAGATGACACCTGATTGGCTCTCTAAACATTCAAAAACAAGATGACACCTGATTGGCTCTCTAAACATTCAAAAACAAGATGACACCTGATTGGCTCTCTAAACATTCAAAAAAGGAGATGACACCTGATTGGCTCATTGGCTACATTCAAATGAAGGAAAGCTACTTCATACCAACCTTAGCAAGTTGTGCTTCCTTTTTCTGGTTATTTGACTTTAACTTTTCATAGAATACAGATAACTAAACAAACTTTATTGCATTACATTCTTGAGGAAATTACCTTTCCGTTGGTATATACTTTTATTGTATTACTCTAAAACAAAGTGGTGTTATGAGTCATCAAACCTCAAAAATACACTTTATCCGAAAGGTTTCCAAAATTTTGGCTACTACTGTATATGCTCCGGCTTTGTCCGTCTGTCCGTCCGCACGATAACTCGCGAAAAAAATGGTTAGATTTCGAGGAAATTTTAGTATATGGTAAGTAACCATCCGGGAACGAACCCTTTTGAAAATGGACGAAATGGGGTCAAAGGTCAGGACATAAGAGCGGGATGCATTCCATTGCCCTTATGCGTCATAACTTGCGTAAAAATGGTTCGATTTCGATGACATTTTGGTATGTGGTAAGGGACCACCTGGGGACGTTGAAAATGGAAGAAATAATGTCAAAGGTCAGAACATAGGAGTGGGATCCATTCCACGATCCTTATGCGTTACAACTTAGGTAAAAATGCTGCGATTGAGACAAACCTTTATCATGTTGTTTCGGAAGTATACTTTACCGGTTCTCTTGAATATCATAGAAATGGGGTCAAAGGTCAGGGCACAGGAGCGAGATTTATTCCACAGCCATTATACTCATAACTTGAGTAATAACTTGAGTAATGATTTCTGGTATGTTGAAAAGCGTATCATAATCAATGCATTGCATGATTTTACTAACTTATTTAAAAGTAAATTGAAAGTCATTGTCAGTTTAGAAAGATTAAGTCGAAAAGCATTTTGTTGATTCGAAAAATTGCGATCAAAAATGCTTAATTAGTGAAAAGTTCTGCTACAGAAAAAAAATTACTACAAACCTATATTCAGGAAAATAATAAGCTCCAACAGAAAATAAAATGACTAAATCACTCACATTAATATTTTTTTTTTCGTCGTCGCGCAATTTGTTTTACGCTGAACGTGACCCAAAATCTCCCAGTGTTTCTGGCTGAGTGGTTAAAGGCGCGCGTTGTCTGTTTCGTAAACCCAAACGACGGGAGTTCGATCCGGACTGATGCGAAAGGACTGAAAAGTGCAGGTGCTTTGAGTTTTGCGAAATTTCAGTTTAAATACGGAAAAACCTGAAACGGACTTTTCTGAAATAAACGGATATTTCTGAAAAAGACTGACACCTACCGGCAACTTTGCAGCACGTTGTTATAAGAAATTTTCCGCGAATCCACGCAACTTATTTTTAGCACCTCTTTTGTAAAAAAAGATCGTGCTTTTGTTATCGATTTGTCCGTACGTCCGTCTGTGGACACCATATCTCTGCAACTATTAATCCGATTTGAAAAATTCTTTTTGCATTGAGTAGCTTGAAATATCCGAAAAATGAACCTTTATTTTGTTTTTATTTATTTTTTATTTTTTTATTTTTACGATGTACAGTTTGGCCGCTAGAAGGCGTAAATATAGATGATATCGAACTCCAAATACATTTTTATTCCATATATTTACATTTAAACAACCGATTGAAAAAATTATTTTACCTTTCGATTGTATTTATGTCGAAAAGTATTTTAGGTACAGTCACTTTTTCAAGTTACGCATTGATTTTCCGCTAGAGGGCGTAAAAGTAAATCGCGTTTTCTCCGATATCTCTACTTCTAAAACTCCGATTTGAAAAAAATTCCTTCAGCGGATACAGCTCCTGATCGAACATTTTTTGCATATAATTTCTAATATTTGGTAAAGAACAGTTTGGTCCCCAGGGGTCGTAAACGTTTATTTCTGCTTCTGTTGTATTTGCCACAAAATCTCAGCTTCTAAAATCTCGATTAAAAAATTTTCTTTCATGGACCGATGCCACTTACGGTGATAAACCTTTTTGGAATATTTTCTTCTTAAAATATAGCAGGGTTTCTCCGCCAGGGGCGTGGACATATATATATATATATATATATATATATATATATATATATATGTTATTTTTGTCAATATCTCAGCTTCTAACTGTCCGATTTGAAAAATTCCTTCTTTATTTGATAGAGTTTCGGGTGCGGCACGTTTTTCATGTAATTCAAAAATTTTCAAGTAATTCATAAACTTTCCGCTAGGAGGCGTAAATGTAAATTGCATTTTCACCCTTATTTCTGCTTCTAAATCTACGATTTGAAATATTGTTCCTGTATCGCATACAGCTCCTGGTAGGAAATATTTTTCGTATAATTTCTAATATTTGGTAAAGAATGGTTTGGCCACCAGGGGGCATAAGTGTTAATTTCCGCTGATGCATTTTCAGAAAAATCTGGGCTCCTGAAAACTCTACTGAAAAAATTATTTCTTGGACCGATATCGCTCACATCGAAAAACCTTTTGAGAAAACTTTCTTCTTAAAATAATGCACGTTTTTTCCACAAGAGGGCGTAGATACATATCTAGTTTTTATCAATATCTCTGCTTCTAAGAGTCGGATTTGAAAAATTCTTTCTCTGTTGTACCGCGTTTCCGCTGAGAAATGTTTCTCATATAATTTAAAATTTTATTAACGCACAAGTCTGCGACCAGAGGGCGTAAGTTCACAATTCCGTTTACAGCAATATTTGCTTGATAAAAAATCCGATTGAAAAACTTCTTTCTTCGGTCAGATACTATTGTTTTCCATAACGGTTCCACTGACTTTGAATAGCTTTGATAAATTTAATTTTCTTCAGAACGGATTCAAAAGGTGTGCTCATTATACCCGAAAATTCGATGTTATCTTTCTTGTTTATAGTGAAGACATGCCTCAGAAAACCTGAAGACCACATCGCCCCGGAACGGGAAACGAACACTTATCACCCAATACGTTCGAGCATGTTACGGTTACACTGTCCAGAACAAGGAACCTTCATGTGACTGGATGTGCTTTGGACAGAAATGTAACGCTAGGCCCGTGCGCAAATCGAAGCATAAATGATCCTTCAACTTAGCAACATGCGGGCAGAAAGCGAATCCCCTGAAGAAATAACACTTCAGAAATCAATGATAGGCAAATACATGTAGATGTTGTAACGTACCAGGAGACGTGACGTACCTGCCAGAAGGACGCACATGACATAAAGGCAGATAGGAATCAGAATACATGTATGCGTAGCTCAGTTGGTAGAGCGACTTGTTCCGGAATAAGCGTACTCGGGTTCGAATCCCGGCGTAGACCAAAAATGACGGAGAAATTTACTTCGTTATAATGAAAAAAAACAAGGGGGATATGTTGTAACGTACCAGGAGACTTGACGTACCTGCCAGAAGGACGCACATGACATAAAGGCAGATAGGAATCAGAATACATGTCTGCGTAGCTCAGTTGGTAGAGCGACGTGTTCCGGAATAAGCGTACTCGGGTTCGAATCCCGGCGTAGACCAAAAATGACGGAGAAATTTACTTCGTTATAATGAAAAAATAAGGGGGAGATTATGTAACGTACCAGGAGATGTGACGTACCTGCCAGAAGGACGCACATGACATAAAGGCAGATAGGAATCAGAATACATGTCTGCGTAGCTCAGTTGGTAGAGCGACTTGTTCCGGAAGAAGCGTACTCGGGTTCGAATCCCGGCGTAGACCAAAAATGACGGAGAAATTTACTTCGTTATAATGGCGCCCGAACTATCCGGATGACCCGACCGTTCAAAGTCTTGCAATGGTGTGATGTTATTTCCACACCGCGAGATAGGAAAAATAAAAGAATCCCTTCTTCAGCACTTCGAAAAAAAAAATAATAATAATAAGGGGGAGATGATGTAACGTACCAGGAGATGTGACGTACCTGCCAGAAGGACGCACATGACATAAAGGCAGATAGGAATCAGAATACATGTCTGCGTAGCTCAGTTGGTAGAGCGACTTGTTCCGGAATAAGTGTACTTGGGTTCGAATCCCGGCGTAGACCAAAAATGACGGAGAAATTTACTTCGTTATAATGTTACAAGTAACGTCTTCAGAAGTAAATTACAGACAAATAGATGTTACAAGTAACGTTTTCAGAAATAAATTATAGGCAAATGAATGTTTCAAGTAACGTCTTCAGAAATTAATTATAGACAAACAGATGTTACAAGTAACATCTGTAACATCTATTTGTATATCATTTGTTTCTGTTACAAGTAACATTTTCAGAAATAAATGATAGACAAATAAATGTTACAAGTAACATCTATTTAGCTATCATTTATTTCTGAAATGTTATTTCTTCAAGGTATTCGTTTTCTGCTTGCGTACCTCTAAGATTAAGGATCAAACATCCTTCGATTTGCGCACGGCGTAGCTCACATTTGAGTCCCAAAGCGCATGCTCAGTGGGTTGGAGGTTCCTTGTTCTGCGTGGTGTAACGTTAACATATTCGAACGTAGCGGGAGATGCGGGTTCGAATTCCATTCCGGGGCGATGTGGTTTTTCAGGTTTTCTGCGGCGTATCTTCTTGCTTGAAAAATTAAATATATGAGCAGAAAATATGAAGTGTCAAGAATTCCTATTTCTGTTGAGAGTTTGTAAGATTGGATCGCTTGTGAAATGCAAAAATAGAACAACGTTTTATATAATCCAGTGATTTTGTAGCTTTAATTCTGACGCGTCAAAGTATCATCTAGCTGTCAGTAGAAAGAGTATTTGTAATGACGCCATATCATTGCCCAGATCTGTATTGCAAGTCTTGCAGTTAATCGAAATATCCCAGATGGCTAATACAGCAGGGACTTTCTCAGCGCAAAAGCCAGCAACAGAAAAAAAAAAAAAAAAAAAAAAAAAAGCATTCCTTCGCTGTCCATCGTCCAACAGTTGTCTATTCCGTCCCTCCCCAACCAGCTCTTTTTCCCACTCACGCCATTCGCCGGAAGTGATCGGAACCATATAGTACTTCCGGAAATTACTACGGCGCTTGACGGGTATCCGCAGTCCATATCGATTTTCAATGGAACGACCATTCTCCAATGAAGGCCAACGTATTACCTCTCGGTCACACACACAGGACTAGACAAGAGATAAAAAAAAAAAGAGAAGAAATGAGCAACACGACGGGGTTACTGGTATCCAGTAAAAAAAAAAAAAAAAACACGTCAGCTGCAAGTCGTACAAAAAACAGCTTCAAAATTCGGCTTCGGAAGTTTCATTCCTTTTTTCTCCTCTCTTCCTTTATCCAACGTTTCAGGCGTCCATACATTTTGAAAAGAAGAAAAAAAAGAAATAATTCAGGCGCATTTTCTGAAGTGTATTTCGTGTATTTTAAACGCTTAGTTTTTAGTGTAAAAGCAGTTCCATTTTTGTGGAGTTCTCGATTAACTACTTATACCTGAAGTACAACTGTACAGTCACTAGTCATTTTTTACAGAAATATGCCTTTCTTTTTTGTGTATGAGAAAGATCCGCGAAATGTAACCTCATGTGCACTTACATTTCTTTTCTAAAGCAACAGTTCGAATAAAGGCACCGGACAAAAATTAGTCACCTGACGCAAATTATATGCAATTGTTTAATATGATACATTTCTAAAGCTATAATTAGAATTTTATTTAAATATTTCTGCGTTATATAATAAGAAAATATATGGCCCTTCTTTATGCAGGCATTTTAAGCTGCAGTTTTTGAAAAATTAAAATCAGTTGTTTGAAAGACATGTAAGGGACTGGCAAAAAGGTGTCATAGCTTTTGGCCGGTCAATAGGACGAAACATCAAGGAAGTTGCTGAATTAGCAAGTGTTACTAAAAATAGTTTTACGAGGGTCGTACTGTACCGAAAGTAATGCAAAAGAGGGAATAACTTTTTTAGCACGTCTTTTGTAACAAAGATCGTGCTTATGTTATCGGTTTATCCGTCCGTCTGTACCCACGATATCTGTGCAACTATTAGTCCGATTTGAAAAATTCGTTTTGCATTGGGAAGCTTGAGATATGCGAATGATGATCCTTCATTTCGTTTTCCTTTTTTTTTTTTTTTTACGATGTGCGATTTCGCTGCTAGACGGCGTAAACGCAGATGATGTCGAATTCAAAAATACGTTTTATTCTACATATTTGCTTCTAAACAACCGATTGAAAAAAATCTTTTATCTCTCGATTCCATTTATGTCGAAGAGTACTTAAGATATAGTTACCTTTTCAATTACGCATAGATTTTTCGTAAAAGTACATTACATTTTTTCCGATAACCCTTCTTCTAAAACTCCGATTTGAAAAAATATTTCTTCAGCGGATACATCTCCTGATGGAACATATTTTGCATATAATTTCAAATATTTGGTAAAGAATACTTTGGCCACCAAGGGGGGTAAGTGTTAATTTTTGCTTCTGATGTATTTGCCATAAAATCTGAGCTTCTAAAATATCGACTGAAAAAATTCTTTCGTGGACTGATGCCACTCACATCGATAAATGTTTTTGGAATATTTTTTTCCTAAAATATTCCACAGTTTATCCGCCAGGGGGCGTAGTGTACATCCTATTTTTGTCAATATCTCTAATTCTAGCAGTCCGATTTGAAAAATTTCTTCTTTGTTAGATAGTGCTTAACGTGTGACATATTTTTCATATAATTTCAAAATTTTCAAGTAATTCATAGACTTTCCTCTAGGAGCGTAAATGTAAATTGCGTTTCCCCCTATACCTCTGCTTCTAAATCTCCGATTTGAAAAATTCTTTCTGCACCAGATACAGCTCCTGATGGGAAATCGTTTGCACATAATTTCTAATTTTTGTAAAAAATGGTTTGGCCACCAGGCGGCGCAAGTCTTAATTTCCGCTTATGATGTATTTGCAGCAAAATATGAGCTTCTAAAATCGTGATTTAAAAAAAAAGTCGTTTGTTGACCGATACTACTCATTTCGACAAACCTTTTAGGAAAATTTTCTTCTTGAAATAATGCATGGTTTCTACGCCAGACGACGTAGATGTATATCTTATTTTTGTCAATATCTCTATTTCTAAGAGTCTGATTTGAAAAATTCCTTCTTTCTCGGGTAGTGTTTTCGATGCGAAATGTTTTTCCGATAAATTCAAAATTTACAAGTAAATCATAGACTTTCCGCTAGGGGCATACAGGTAAACTGCGTTTTCTGCGTCATTTTTGCTCCTAAAGCTCCCATTTGAAAAATTCTTCCTGTATCGCATACAAGACCTGATGGAAACTATTTTTCACATATTTTCTAATGTTTGGTAAAGAATGGTTTGGCCACCAGGGGTAATGAGTGTTAATTTCTGCTTCTGATGTATTTGTAGCAAAATCTGGGCTCCTGAAAACTAGACTAAATTTTGTTTGTTAGACCGATACCGCTTATATGGATATACCTTTTGAGAATACTTTCTTCCTAAAATAATGCATGGTTTTCCCACCAGGGGACGTGAAGTCACATCTTATTTTTGTCGATATCTCTGTTTCTAAGAGTTCGTAAGCTCACGATTCCGTTTACAGTGATATCTGAGGGATTAAAAACCCGATTGAAAATCTTTCTTCTGTCAGATCTATTGTTTTCCATACCGGTTCCATTGACTTTGAATAGCTTTGGTAAATTGAGTTTGCGTCACAACGAATTCAAAAGACGTGCTTATTACACCCGAAAATTCGGTGTCATCTTTCTTGCTAATACTATTCAGTATTTATAAAAATTCAATATTGTGTACATATATACTTCTACGCCACATCGACTTATCTATTGAATAGTCATTTAAATTTCTCAGTGAGAAAACAAAATTATTATGTTTTAAATTCGATCGTGATCTGAGCACCCCAAAGGCAATATTGCGTTCATAAAAAGTCATTCCGAAACAGTACATAACGTAACATTCCGTTCACTAAGAACTTGTTTATAAACTGACAGAGGTCGATAAAATTGCACATGTTGGTAGAGTAACTCTTCCTCTATAGTAACGCTTCTTCTTCGTTGCAAGTAAATAATGGATTCCAAGCAAAAGCAACGTGCCATCATTGAGTTCTTGGTGAAGGAAGGGTGCAGGCTGTCCATCATCCTCAGAAGGCTACAGAATGTTTACGGAGTTGACATCATTGACAAGAGCAATGTGCACAGATGGATGAGGAAGTTTAAAGGAAGGGGAAACCAGCATTGAAGACAAACCACGCAGTGGGAGACCATCATCTGCGACCACTGACACGAATCGTCAGCGAGTGGATGAATTGATCGCGCGGAAAGACGAGTCCCAATCCGTGAGTTTGTTGCACAACTGGTCTGTTATACAGAAGATGGTGGAAGACTTAGGATATCAGAAAGTTTGTGCAAATTGGGTACCTCGGCAGTTGACAGCCGATGTAAAGGAGAGAAAGGTAGAAGTCTGCTCCGATCTGCTGGAAGCATTTGAAGCCAACGAAGACACGTTTTGTTTCGATCTGGTGACAGAGGATGAAACGTGAGCGTATCTTTGCGACCCGGAAACGGGGAATCAATACATGGAATGCCGTCACACCTCTTCATCAAGAAGTAAGAAGTTAAACAGCCAGCCATCAGCACAGAAAGACATAATGACTGGTTTTTGAATGACAGGGGTGTCATTCTACTTGAATTTCCGGAACGTGGCCGTACCGTGACCACCGAGCGGTGCATTGACACACTCACGAAGCTTAGAGATGCCATAAAGAGGAAGAGAACCGTCCAAGAATCTGAAAAGGATCCATATTCTTCATGACACTGTGAGACCGCTCACATTTTTGGCAAACAAATCAGGCGATCAG
Source organism: Macrothele yani (assembly GCA_039090855.1). NCBI lineage: Eukaryota > Metazoa > Arthropoda > Arachnida > Araneae > Macrothelidae > Macrothele > Macrothele yani. The sequence continues at coordinate 28,534,538 of CM077001.1, forward strand.
GAAATTACGATGTTCCGAATCCCCCGTACAGGCCCAGATCTGGCACCCTTCGACTTTCACCTGTTCGGTCCAATAAAGGGCAGTCTCTGGGGACATGGATATGATGACACAGACGAGGTGAAAGTGGCTGTGAAGAAGTGGGTACAACAGTCCACACCAGAATTTTTTTTCAAAGAAGATTCGAGAGTTGGCTTCAACGATGGCGCAAACGCATCGCTTGTGATGGAAACTATGTTGAGTAGTACCTTTTTATAGTGAAAGAGTTACTCTACCAACATGTGCAATTTGAACAACTTGTGTTAGTTAATAAAAAAGCAATGTCCACTTTTACATTACTTTCGGCACAACCTTCGTATATGTATAACGACTGTTGTAAGTCAAACTCGACTAAAAATAAAAGGAAAAACTGCGGATGAATCACCATTCTGACAAGCCGTGACTGATGCAGAATTTCTCGTCTGGTTAACGAATAAAGGTTTGAACCAAGGCAGAAACTCCTCAGATTTGCTAATAATGGACATCACGCGTCTATACTTGTTGGAACATTTTGTAAGGAACTTCATCGAATGAATATCTGGAGTGTTAACTTTTGCTCATAAAAAAGATTAATTAGCTTGGGCCAAAGCTCACAGAACATTAACTTCTGATCAGTGGAAGACTCTCATATGATCTGATGAGTCCAAATTTAGCCTATACTGAAATGACACAAGGCGTATAGGGTCAACAGGAGGTCTGAAGGAACGTTCAACCCTGAGTTTGTTCGAAGAGTTTTTGCCAAAGGAGGTGGGTCTGTAATGCTGTGGGGTTGTTTTAATTGTTGTGAATTAGGCCCACTAGTAGAGGTGAAGAATACGATGAATCAGCTTGCTTACAGATAAATTTTAGACTATCGTGTGTTTTCTTTTGCACATTTGCAAGATGCTCGTTAGCTAACATTTCCAATTTACCAGGATGACAACTGTAGGGTTCATAGAGCTAAAACCATTATGGATTTGTGTAAAAAGAATAATACAACTTCGGAACACATAGATTGGCCAGCTAAATCACCAGATATAAATCCCATCGAGGATTTATGGGATTATCTTGAACGAAGTGTAAAAACCAAACTTCAGCATTCGAGGAATCTCAATGAATTGCAGAACTAACTAGTTTTAGAATGGTCAATAACTGAATCATCTTGTTGAGCCTCTTCCAGCAAGAACAAATGCTGTGATTTATGCAAGTGGAGACGAAACTAAGTATTAAAAATAAATTTCTGGCCGTGACTAATTTTTTGTACGGTGTCTATAAATCTATAATCCAGTCATTAAGAAAAGCGTTGGTTATCTTGGAGCATTTGTCTCACCCAATAGCACACACACGCACGCACCGGAAATATAAAAAGAAGCTTATCAAGTGTTTGTCACATTGTATTAAATAGTAATTACTAACTTTCTCGCGATCAATGGAGTTTATTTATTAAATGAGAAAAAGCCATCTTATCGTAGTGAAAGCATTGCTTTCCAGTTGATTTCTCATGATTTTGTTTCATATGTTCTCGATTCCAAAGTATGTTAATTAAATAGTGAAAAAGCACGAAAAAACCCCAAAAAATAGAGCCTACGGCAGTACTGCCCAACTGGTGGGTCTAAAATCAAAAACTAACATAGTTTCTAATAACAAGGCACTGTACAACACTTACATTCAAAATATTCAACATTATAACTATATTAGTAATCTAAATTTCTTGGCGCAGATTGTAAATTAAAGTTTCCAAGCTTTCACACACAGCAGTTTGCTGTCTACCTCCCTTGAAAAAGCCATTTGGTTAAAGTGCAAAAGCTTCGAAACCTTGATTTATAATCAAAGCCCAAAAATCCGGATTACTAATATAGTTATACTATTTTAAGCAAATTTTCATCTCCAAATTTTCTTCCCTATATTATCATTTGTGGTGTCGCCATTTTCCGTACGTTTTCCTCTTTCACAAGTCACATCCATCCGCGGAAAAGTAGTTTCTCGAAAAGTTTCACATTTTTTCCTATATTGCATCCATGGGATGCATTTATATACACTGCTGGCCACCCAAAATGCAACACCAAGAAGGACACGAGATAGCAAAGCCAGATTTACTGGACACATAACAACAGATACAAAGATGAAACGATTGAGCTTACAGGCCCGTGCGACTTACGGAACACGCAGACATCAATAGTTCGCGTGTCCCCCATGGCTGGCAATAACGGTCGCTACACGCCGCGGCATCGAACGAAAGAGGCTTTGGATGTGGGCTTGGATGAGGTCGTTCCAGGCTGCTTCCATACGTTGCCACAGTTCATCAGGCGTAGCCGCGGGTGGTGCTTGCCGGGCCACTCGGTTGCCGATCAGCGACCAGACGTGTTCGATGGGCAACATATCAGGAGAACATGCGGGCCACGGCAGCAGTGTCACCTGGTGGGCCGTGAAGAATTGTTGCACGATGCGTGCCACGTGCGGGCGCGCATTGTCCTGTTGAAATGTGGCCGCCGGCCGGTCTTGCAAGTAAGGGAGGACTACAGGCTGCAAAACGTCGGAAATGTAGCGGTGGCTGTTGAGGTACCGGCGATGCGTACCAGAGGGGTGCGGGTGTCATATCCAATTGCGTCCCAAACCATAACGCCAGGTGACGGACCGGTATGACGATGCATAATGCAGGCGTCATACTGTCTCTCGCCGCGGTGCCGCCACACGCGGATCCGACCATCGTGGTGTTGCAGGCAGAAGCGGGATTTGTCGGAGAAGACAAAGTCGTGACGTTCCGTAGTCCAGGTCCTGCGTTCGATGGCCCACTGCCGCTGCACTCGCCGCCAGTGGTGTAACGTCAATGGTAATCGGAGCAATGGGCGCTGTGCGACAAATCCCCGCTCCTGCAGACGATGTCGAACGGTACGTGCTGACGCAGGTTGTTACACAACACACCCTAATTCCTGCGCTAACGTTCGTGATGTGGCGGTGAGAGTCGTCAATGCCCGCGGCACAACATGCCGGTCCTCTCGTTTGGTGGTGTGCCGCGGCTGCGGCAATTGCTCACGTTGGTCCGTCCGTCCCTCCTGCACCCACCGAATCCATACTCGCCTCACTGCGGCTAGATGTCGTCGTCCCACACGGGCGCCGATGTCTCGGTACGATAAACCGCTGTCGCGATAAGCCACTATTCGTCCTCTGTCGAACTCCGAAACGTGCTCGAATGACTGCCGTATTCTGCGACGAGGCATCAGGAAGCTTCCTACCAGCAGGTCCGGCAGCACAACACACTTCCACTACTTACACCCCGCCTTCTGTGCATCCTTCTTATAATTCTTCTCGGTGGCGTGCCGGGTGCACAGGATTTGCATATGACCTGCAATGCTAATCGTTTGCATGTCCTCTCGCGGGCGACGCATGCTGCGAATTTCAGGCCAATCGGATGCTTCTTTCATGGGGTTGCATTTTGGCAGTTTATGTTACCGTTAAAGTGTATAATTCAGTTATTTCATGAAATAACTGATGAAGTTAGTTAAAGCGTGTAATAAATTAATAATTTCACACTTTACCTAGTTATTCTATGAAATAAGTAGGTATTCAATAAATTAACTAATGATAGACAGTTAAAGTGTAAAATAAACAATTTAACTGAATTATACAGCATACAAAATGCTATTTATATAAAGACACAATAAAATCATTTGTTACAACAGGGGTTACTAAAATGGCATTTGGAATTGCATAGAACATTATTTCTAAAACGAATACATTTTTTGTTGACACACTGCGTTTTACATGAACATTTTTTAAATCCCCGACCGGTACCTAAACTTTGAGCTGTAGCAACCGACCGGAGCGATTTCTCTATATCCGACACTTCTTCGATCTGAATTAGTTTTTGCTCATAGACGCTGAACTGGGATCGGGAATATAGCTGTTTTATGCGGCCGTTTCTTGTTCCCAGTTGAAAAAATCCTTCTTCGGTTATTTTAATGATAACAGCTAAAATAGATCTGGCGTCACCCCTTCCTCTGTCAACTTCAGGTACTGGGATACGGACTGTAACCCCCACATAGGCTTCAGATTGAGATTTATCTGACATTAATTTCATCTTCTCAGCTTGAATTTCCAAACATTCTCTAGAGTTTTCTCTTTCCCTCTGAACATTCAGTTCAGTAAAACACAATTTGCATTTCTTCTGTACAACTTATTTCCAAAAAAATTATAAATAACAAAACGAAACATAAAAGTTAATATAATTATTATTATATAACACTTTATTATAGTGGGTTGAAAATGGTGTGCTATTTCTGACCAGTGGTTCTCACTTTATACAGCCACTTGAATTTGGGATTTATTTACTCGGTTATTTTACACTTTAACGGGGTGCAGATCGTTATTCTGTTAAATAACTAGTTAAACCATAGAATACAAGTGAGTTTTACGCTTTAACTGACTTGATCAGTTATTTCATGAAATAACTAGGTATTCTATGAAATAACAGATTTCATGCTTTAACGATAACATATATACAAGATCTATAAATGCATCAATATAATACAGTGCATAAATCGAAAAGGGAAAATACAAATATATTTTTGACATATTTTAAAAGATACACTTGCCGCCCCCGGTGGTGCACTGGTCTAAGCACTGGCTTATGACCAACCGTCCGAGATGAGTCAGGGTTCGAATCCCGGTGATTCATGAATATTTTATTTGTTTTAAGGCACTGGCTCTTTCCCGTCCCTTGAACCAGTGGTCCTAAATTAGGGACGGGCGACTGCTTATAGCCTATCAAGTTACTCACGGTGGTCGTAAAACTTTAACCAAAAGAGAAAAAGGATCGGCTTCTGGGTTAAACACAACGTCATGTACTACACCGATGAGTCATTGCATTATGACCACTTACCTAATAAGGTTTAGGACCCCCTCCCCCCCCTTTAGCCAGCAAAACAGAGGCGACTCGGCGAGACATCGATTCGATGAGGTCGCGATAGGTGTCCTGGGGTATGTGGTACCATAATGTCAACAGCAGGTTTTCCAGTTGCGGTACATTTTCGGGTGGCGGTAATTTAGAACGAACCTCCTTTTCCAAGTCGAACCACAAATGCTCGATTGGGTTCATGTCAGGTGACTTTAGAGGCCAGGCCATTAACAGAACTTACCCAGCATGTTCCTCGAACCACTCCTTGACGATTCTCGCAGTGTGGCATGGCACATTATCCTGTTGGTAATGGCCATCACATGCAGGGAACACAGTGGCCATGAATGAGTGAACTTGGCCAGCAACGAAGTTCAGGTACCTGGCAGCTGTCAGGGATTGTGCTATTGGGATAATGGGTCCTGAAGTGCATAACGAAGTAAATTTCTCTATCATTTTTAGTTTACGCTGGGAAACGAACCCAAGTCCACTTATTCCGGAACAAGTCGCTCTACCAACTGAGCTACGCAGACGTTCGTTCTCGCTGCTATCTGCCTTTATGTCGTGTGCGTCCTGTGGGGCAGGCACGTCACATCCCCCCCCCAGAAAGAGGGCCAGGGGCATGGCCCACGGGTCAGCCGTGACCATGAATCGTTGCAGGAAGCCATCCGCTGTAGAACGTGCACTTGATAACTCCCAGTCAATCTAGTGTGTGAAATGCAACATCACACACATTTATTTTTCGAAGCGCTGGAGAAGGGGTTCTCTGATTTTTTTCTACCTCGCGGTGTGGAAAGAACATCACACCATTGCGAGATCTTGAACGGCCGGGTCATCCGGAAAGATCGGACACCATCATAACGAAGTAAATTTCTCCGTCATTTTTGGTACAAGCCGGGGATCGAACCCGAGTCCACTTAGTCCGGAACAAGTCACTCAACCAACTGAGATACGCAAGACGTTCGTCCTCGCTTCTATCTGCCTTTATGTCGTGTGCGTCCTGCGGGGCAGGCACGTCACACGTGTCCCAAGAAAACATCGCCCACAGCATAACATCGCCGCCTCCGGCAAGTTTCCGCCCAAAAGGGCATTCAGGTGCCATAACCTCCATTGGTAATCGGCGTATCGGCGTTCGGCCGTCTACGTGATGCACCAGGAATCTTGATTCATCAAGCCATTCCACCTTCTTCCAATCATCCACGGTCCAATGTCGATGATCTTGGTCCCATTTCATGCGTTGTTGGCGATGGCGCGCAGTGAGCATCGGAGCCCTCCTGGGTCTTTGGCTACGCAGGTCCATACGCAGAAAGCTGCGATGAACTGTGTTCTGTGACACATTGCCCTGATCACCACTGTTGTAGCTGCGGGTGATTTGTCGCGATGTGTCTCTGCGGTCGCTGTGAACAATGCGCGACAGTCTCCGCTGCTCTTTGGTGCCAATGATTTGCGGACGACACACTTGCTGGACGACGGTTCGTCGTTTCGGTGTCTGTGAACCATTTCTGATACGTAAGCACTACAGCGGCACGTGAATAACCAACAAACCGCGCGGTTTCCTAAACCGTAGTTTCGACGAGCCGTGCAACCTTGTCCTTTATCAAACTCCGATAAATCAGCAGCTTTTCTCATTCTGACTCCGAACTCTCTACTAACCGAAGGCCGGTCTTCGGGGTTTATATATATAGCTCTGTGAACTTCACCTACGCCACCGTTCGGTCTCCAGGCGCGCCCATTTTGCTATGACGTGGGTGGTCATAACGGATTGAATCATCGGTGTACATTCACGCACATTTCTGCGTTCACAAAAACATATGATCACATATCAATCTACTGCTGGATGAATGTCTCCCCAAGGTTCATCTACAAAGCGAGTCACCTCGGCATGCCCTCGAATTTCATCCACCTATCTTCCACGTGGTCTTCGTCTTCTGGCTCTTTTCCTGTCCCCTGGTATCCATTTCAAATCTCAATTGTCCATCATTGGTCCGTTCTTCTGGTAATATATCCAGCCCATTACCATTTCAGGAATTTTGCTCTGCTCATGATATCTTCTACTCTTGCCGTTTTCCTCTTCTTATCTTTCCTGGTTGCATCAAGCATGCTCTTTTCCATGCTTCTTTCAGTTGCCTACAGCCTATGTATGCCCTTTTGAGTTAAGGCCCATGTCTGTGCTTCATACTTAAAAACTGGAAAAATGCATTGATTAATCACTCTTCTTTTAAGACATAATGGTGCAATGCCTTTGGAAATTGCATTGTATCTCCTAAATGCTCTAACACCAAGTTTCATACGGTTATTAACTTCTTAAACAATGTGGTCTTCGCTTGATAACTGCTGCCAAGGTAATTGCAGGTACCAGTTACTTCTAGATTGTTCCCATCAGTCGTTAAATATTCATTTCTTGTAAAAGCATTCCATATCAGTTTTGTTTTCTGAAAGTTCATTTATGTGCACCCAGGAATCCCAGTGTACACACCCAGGCGCGTCACAGAGTGCACGTGACAAGGTCGACCACACGGAGATGTAAGCTGCCGGTTAGGATACTGTAGATGAACCATAAGTGTTACGTGAGCACAATGGACAAAAGTAGTGATTTGACGGACGTGCAAAAAGGAATGATCATCAGCTACGTCGCCACGGGTGGAAGCATCTCAGAAACAGCAGATTTCGTAGGCTGTTTGCGAGGTGCTGTAGTAAGAGTGTACCAAGAATGGACCGCTGACACACCTACTACCTCCCGACATCATACCTGTGGAGACCCAAAGACCATCGACTCCATGTGAGAAGGTCTGTTCCTTCTCACCTGGAGTCGATAAATGCCAATCGACGCGCCACTGTGTGCAGCAATTGACCACGCAAATGAACGCTGTGGCACCTAGGTACGTGCCCCCGATAACAGTAGAGCGAATCTTGTTATGCATGGGTCTCCGGAGTCGACACTGCGTCTAGGTGCTCATGTTAACCCAGGTCCATCGGCAGCCACGCTTGTAGTTCGCATGGGACTACCATCATTGGACATTAGAAGAGTGGAAAAAAGTTGCCTTCTCAGACGAATCGAGGTTTCCATTCCGTAGAAGTGACGACCGGTGGCGGATATGACGTCAGGCACACGAGAACCAACACCCGGGCTAGCTCATTTGTCAAGTGCAGGCGGGCGGTGGCGGATATGGCGTCAGACACACGAGAACCAACACCCGGGCAAGCTCATTTGTCAAGTGCAGGCGGGCGGTGGCGGATATGGCGTCAGACACACGGAAACCAACACCAGGGCAAGCTCATTTGTCAGGTGCAGGCGGGCGGTTGCGGATATGGCGTCAGACACACGAGAACCAACACCCGGGCAAGCTCATTTGTCAAGTGCAGGCGGGCGGCGGTGGCAGATATGGCGTCAGACACACGAGAACCAACACAGGGCAAGCTCATTTGTAAAGTGCAGGCGGGCGGTGGCGGATATGGCGTCAGACACACGAGAACCAACACCCGCGCAAACTCATTTGTCAAGTGCAGGCGGGCGGTGGCGGATATGGCGTGAGACACACGAGAACCAACACCAGGGCAAGCTCATTTGTCAAGTGCAGGCGGGCGGTGGCGGATATGGCGTCAGACACACGAGAACCAACACCCGGGCAAGCTCATTTCTCAAGTGCAGGTGGGCGGTGGCGGATATGGCGTCAGACACACGAGAACAAACACCAGGGCAAGCTCATTTGTCAAGTACAGGCGGGCGGTGGCAGTGTGGATGTCTGGGGGATGTTTTCCTTGTATGATCTGGGACCTATGGTACAACTGGATGGGTCCTTGAGCGCCAATGGCTTCCTGTTCATCCTCGCTGACCATATGCATCCATTCATGTTGGACGTTTACCCTGGTGGTGATTATGTCCCTGCCACGTCGCTAAGGGGATGCGTGACTGGTTCCAGGAACACGACAGCGATGTAACGGTTCTCCCTTAACCAGCGAAATCGCCAGACCGCAATCCCATATAGCACTTGTGGGATTATTTGGATAAACAGGTTCGACGTTCCGACTCACAACCACGTCGTCTCCGGGACCTCCGTGGTCTGCTGCAATCCGACTGGGCACGTGTTCCTCGGGCAAACTTCCAGGGCCTCATTGCGTCCGTGTCACGCGGTCTCGCCGATCTCATCCGGGCTAGGTGTGGTTATTCCCTTTATTAGGTAGGTGGTCATATTATTGTCATACGACTGTGGAAGACGAGAAAACTGTACCAAAAGCTGGTGCAAATATTTCAATTCTAATTTTAATTTGAGTGTAAAAGGGGTTTTTTTGCGCCCTGTCTTGCGCCACTGTCCCGCCCAAGTTACCCCTTTGCTCATGGGTGTATTTAAAATCGGGAAAATATTGAATAAAAATTAAATATATAAACTGATCACCGTAAAACTTTGCTTCAGCTTTTGAGAATTTGCATTCCTTACGATTTTCTTTTCTAAGTGATACTCTAATTTAAGGTGCACTTATGTACCTATTGTTTTCTATTAAATTTAAGATAACTTGTTAGGTTTGCATATTGAAATCGTGAGAGGCGTTATTCCAATCAGGATAAATGAAATCAATCCCTTGATGATGCATCGGTTTCACTAATCAGCTGTCTCGGACATATCCTAATGTTTCTAAGCTGACCTATACTCCATGTGAACAACAACACGTACTTGAGCAACTTCTTTATGAAAATTTACAGCCCTAACGAGACAGCTCTCATGCATGTCTCCCTCAGTACCCACTCCCTCTCAAGGAGCTCCGATGGCCCTGTTAGCTCATAGAATTCAGATGAATCCCCAATCCGCCATTACGTTTACGTGCTCACCTGCACGTCACGACGACTAACTGTTTGTCTATGACCCAGCAGGCGAAAATGACCGCGAGAGCTCATAAACCCATTTTCTCCCCATCTTCTCACTCCCTCTCAAAGTCGTCTAACAGGTTGAGGGAAGCAGTAATGTGCTGCAAATCCATCAGCGCAAGTGGTCAACTGTTGCCCTTCTAGGATGAGGGAACTTGGCTCCTAATTATGTTTCCAATTACGGAGTATCGGATGGGCTCCCAAGCGCTATGCCACTCTTGGGTCTTAAAATATCCGATGAACACAATGGCCAGACGAGAATATAGCACGAAACCTCATATCCGTGACTGTCACTAAATCAAAAGTTGTTTAAATGCTATTACAGCTAAACTGCCGTTGCGCACAGATCGGCTTAACTGCACTAAGTTGAACTAAATCATATACGTCACTGAATTCAGCAATTTATATGTTATGCTTTTATTGTTTATTCGTCGAATTCCGTACTGGAACTTTATTTGTGTGGGTGAATCCAGCTTTCTGTTTCTTTATTTTATTACATTACATTACATTATGATAATGGACTTTAAGAAAAAAATTTAAATTAATAAAATTAATAAAAATAACTAGTAAAATAAATTGCGCCCTATCCCACCCTATCAACAATAAATGAACAAAATTTATTGTACCGGGACAAGAATGTATTGTGTCTAGGAAAACCTAGCAGTGGGAAAAGGAGCGATTTATTTTACTAGTTATTTTTATGAATTTTACTATTTTTTTTAAATCCATTATTATAATGTAATGTAATGTAATAAAGAAGCGGAAAATTGGATTCACCCACACAAATGAAAATCCCACAGTCCCAGTGCGGAATTTGCCTAATAAACAATAAAGGCATAACATATAAATCTCTGAATTTAGTGATGTATATGATTTAAAATTAAAACAATTCTGAATAATATGAATTCAATTATGTATGAAATTCAGTGACATATAACTTTAGCTCAAAAGAGTTAGAAAATTCAGGGGGAATCCAGAATGTCTCAAATGAATAAGTGAGAAAGCCTAGATAAACGTAAATAAAATTCCGCCTAACCAACTTTGAAATGAGGTATTTGCCAAATGAGGATAGATAAAAAAATTTAGTGGTGAAAAAACTTCATATAAAACAATTGTATGAATAAAAAAAACTTAGTGTATAAAAAAATTGTTAGAAAAATGAAGATATATTTATTTTATGTGTCATGCCCAGATATAAATTAAGCTGACCATAAGGGTTTAATAAAGTTTCGGTAAAGGTCTGCTTTTTTTTTTTTTTTTTTTCATATTCTTGCACATCTTTTAGACACTTTTTCACACTATATTTGATTCAATTTAGGAACTTTAACTTATTTACTAATATACAGTAGAGGAAAATGCATTACCTAAATTTCAGCAACATAACTTTAGTGATACGTATTTAGATATTTAGTACTTTATTTAAATTTATTTCTAAGAACATAGAAAGTTGGTTAATGTACAAAAGAAAACAGTCCTTACAAGAAAAGAAAATGCTTTAAAAAATCCATAGTATTATCAGGACCGCAGAGTAGGATACGTAAAATATGTATTTATTATTTGATTTTAAAAAAACCCGCCGCATTCTTGCTTTCAATTACAACATTCACTTCTTAGTGGAGGGAGGGGGGTTGCCTGAGAATTGCCATCCGGAACTGGTTTTCAACGATTAATCTGGAGCCACAAAAAACTCTATAAAGAGGCCTAATTGAAAGAGGCTCATAATGAAGTAGAAAAAAGAACAGAAAACAGCACTACCCCTTCAGAGCTGCAGAATATGATGCAGGAACTCGCTGACAAGAGTAAAGAAGAGAGTAAAGAGGGAACACTAAAAATGTACTTTCAGAAGACAAAAGTGATGTTAGAAAATTCAGGGGGAATCCAGAATGTCTTAAATGAATAAGTGAGAAAGCCTAGATAAACGTAAATAAAAGTCCGCCTAACCAACTTTGAACTGGGGTATTTGCCAAATGAGGATAGATTGCACCAGATTTAGGGGTCTTTTACAGGAAAGGAAGATTTATCAATTGATGGGGAAAAGCTGCAGATAACCGATACCTACATTTACCTTCGACAGCATATATCAAGCGAGGGTCACACTGATGAGAAAATTAATCGGCGTGTAAAGCTCGGCTGGAGAGTTTCTGGAAGAAACAGCACAACTTTCAGTAGCAATATGACTTTATATCTTAAACGAAAATTGTTTAATCAATGTATCCTTCCAGTTCTGACATATAGAGCAGAGACATGGACATTAATTAATAAATATATATATACAAAGTATGCAGGCAACTGAAAGAGGCATGTAGAGATGCGTACTTGGTGTAAACAGGAAAGATAAGAAGAGGAACTCGTGGATAAGGAAAGTGACAAGAGTGGAAGACATCATGATCAGAGTAAATTCCCGGAAATGGTAATGGGCTGGACATGTTGCCAGAAGAACGGACCACAGATGGATAAATGAAATTTTAGACTGTATTCCAAGGGACAGAAGAAGATAACACGCGAGATGGATGGATGAAATTCGAAAGCATGCCATAGTAACATGGAGGATAGTGGCTCAAGACAGACAGTGGTGGAAGAAGCTTTAGGAGACCTTCATTTAGCAGTGGATTGATAATGTTTGACTATGATGCTGATGATGATGGGTGATCCAAAAGTAAATTGAAAAATCTATAATTCGCAGAGTATTTACAGTAATCCGATGCGGTTTTCACAGAGATGCACAGAAAGAAATGGGATTTTTTTGTGCATAATGCAGAAATTTAATACCAGAATAGTTACATTGCCGACCACCAGATGGCGCCACAGGTGATTGCGTAGTTCACACCGAAGACATGATTACAAATGTTCAATGTGGTGCCCATCATTCATAAGCACAGCCGTAGGACGAGGAAAGACACTGTGTACTGCATTAAACTACATGTTAGGTGGTTCCCCATGTGCTGAAGCTGTCGACTTCGTGTTCGACCTCAGATATGATTGCACCAGATGTTCGGGGTTTTCCGCTTCTTGGACTTGCTGCCAAAGAGCCCGTGTCCTCAACATTTTTCATCATCTGCGTCAGTGCCGAACAAGACATTGGTCCCTTTCCACGTCTCGTACTCCGCATTAAACGAAAAGTGCGCAATGATGCACGAGTTCTGATAAAACAGTTTAACTAACAGTGCTTTATCACGTAAAGACAACATGCTTGTGCGTAGCAGTAGCAACTTACCTGACAACCACTGTTCCCCCTTTAACATGCAGCTCGCCGTGTTCACCAACAGTAGGAACTGTACTCACGGCCCTATCAATCACACAACACTGATAACTCACTATACCCGTAGGGCTGGTCTACGTACGGGACATCGGCAGGTAATTACAGAACCCGCACTGATAAGTCAGATCAGATGTAGAGGATTTTAGGAAGGGAGTGTCTCATCCCAAGTCTTAAACAACCCTTAAAAATAGGAAGCTAGGAGATTTGGGCTAGAGTACCCGATAGGAAAGTGATACGGAAGCGAGGTAGAAAGGGAGAGGAAGACGCCCTTACTTATTACCGGCGGGGCCAGTACCCGGGGTCCGACGGCTTAACGTGCCCATCCGACGCGCGGTGGGTATTTAGAGGTTAGAGCGTTCGTACCTGGCTGGGATTGAACCCGAGGTCTTCTCCGCAGTAGTCACAAACATTTACCACTAGGCCATCCGCGGCCCCACACTGATAATTCAGTCAGAGATTATGTTTAAATACCGTCGTCAAGTCGTTCTCGGACCCTTACAGCGCCATCTGGTGGTCAGAAATGTAACTATTCTGGTATTAAATTTCTTCATTATGCACAAAAACATCCCACGTCTTTCTTTGCATTTCTGTAAAAACCGGATCTGATTACTGTAAATACCTTGCGAATTATTGATTTTTCCAATTTTCTGTTACTTTTGAATCACCCAGTATATAGCGTCGAAATTCCGAGCATCGAAAAATCGAACAAGCTCTCTTTGATTTGTGTGTGTGTGTGGTGGAGGTGGTGGAAAGTTTAAGTATAGTCCGTTCATTTTAACTTGGTGTTTGATGATAATGGAATCGCCTAATTTTGGGGGTGCGAGCATTTTGGGGGCGTCGTATCGAAGGTGATGACTTCTGATACTCAGACACAAAAGGCGAAAACTTCCCCAGTTACTTGTTCCCTGCGAGGCTAAGATTTTAGTACCGAAGATTTTAGGATCGAACCTTGACCCATCTCGGACGAATGGTCCCAAATCCCTGGGACGGAGGTTATTTTCTTGTTTAAATTAAATTACATGTATGTTATCAATTAGTGAGCCGCGGATGGCCTAGTGGCCAGCGAGTCAGACTACCAGTGCAAGGTCCTCAGCTTCGAATCTGGGCTGATCTTTCAGAGATGATGTGATTTACTAACAATCGCTGGATATCCGCCGTGCATCGGACGAGCACGTTAAGTGACAGCCCCCAGGCTGGGCCCACCGGTTAAATCGGTTAAATGGGCATCCTTTCCTATGTCCCCCTGAAATTCTCTCACCCCTCTATGTGCAACATCGTACTTGTACGATGGCACCATCTACTGTACTCTAATCTCACTACAAACTGTTCTGTCAAAGTCGCTAGACTTGCTCTCATTCCTTCCGTTTCTGTGTCCTGTCCAAAAGGCGATCTCGCTGTAGGTGGCTGGGACCTAAACTCTACTCACTGTGGACGGAAGTCTTACAAGAAAATGACAAATACTGTGTTGTCAAATAGTTATGAATAAACTAACAGCGTGTTTCATATTTGGAAAGTTGCATAGCTAAGTTCACATTAATTAGAATGATAGTTGTTGCCATTTTTACTGCCCAAAATATGCGTTATTTTAATCTGTTTGTTAGAACGTTGTTACAAAAGGACGCATCTAACATTTAGCTACGTAAGATAATTCTTCGTAGGGCAGTAAAAGTTGCTTACGAATAAAAGGAACATTATAAGCTTAGGGGATCACTTAAGTAGCGAGCACGTGACCGTATAAAATTTTGTGTGGAGTACATGATCTCCTTCAGCAACAAATATTTTTCATTGTGTTCCAAACAGGTGATGCTTCTGCTGTTGGAGTAAATACCGATGACAAGGAAAGAAAATAATTCTTATGAAAAATGCCGTTTCTCCTCTCCATTTTTCGTTAAATTACGAATCAGCTTTCAGAAGTAAGAAAAAGAGCAATGCTTCTGTTCATCCATTATTCAGAGAAAGCAACTTTCGTCAAAGAAGGAAAAAAAATGAAAAAAAACAAAAACAAAATCGTAATTGTCTTATGGTCATTACGTGGCAAGCGCTCTGCGGATAAACCAAGTCTTAGAATGGGTAAATAAATGTCTACAACAAAATTCTTCCGCTTCGTTTTCGCAAGGCACGACAAAATCCACCAGACAAATCAAGTCTAAAGCAAAAGAAGCGCAGGAGCAGCATTAGTAAAACTTCCCTCGTGTTTTCGTCATTTGCCTCTTTCAATTTAAACCATCCACTTAATAAACATGGAGTTGGCCACTCGCATTATACTACAAGCGTAGCAATTTTACGAATGCGCATACATATATACATATATACACCCCCCCTTCCCTTCCGCCCTCCTTTACCGAACCACTAGATCTCGCTCTTGGCTTGTGTGTGAGTGTGTGTGTGTGTGTGTGGCTTTTATTTTCCAAGATTCCTTCTATTTTCTCTGCCATACTTCAGTGGAGTCGAATTTGCGTTTCCTTCGTCCTGGCAGTCATATTTATCGTATGTGTCGTGTCCTAGACACAGCGACTTAAGCAGAAATAAGAACATGTCAAAAAATATTTGCCCCTAATATATTATGTGTTTAAATGTAGGTACAAATGCTGTTTTTCACATGAGCTCGGCCGCAATATGAATTATTCATAGGTAACTACTGAATTCAGCTGAAATTCTCTTGCATGTTGTTGTTTGAGCAGTCACTCGTTCAGATGCATTTCATTTTTTTTTTTTTGTTTTACGCAGAAGATATTTAATGCCGAGAATTTGTCCTGTTAGGAGATGTCACAGTATCTTAAAGCGAGCATGTGTGATTGTTGAATCTTTTGTTAAGGATCGTTTTAATTACGAAGTTGGACAATAAAATACGAGAGTATTTTTTTTTACTTTGTCATTTGCTTGGATAACTGAGACGGCTCATGTTAGAAGAGGTGCTGGGATTAGATAGTTTTGCTCTGAAATGTAGTAGCCGCCTCGGTGGCGCAATGGTCTAAACGATGTCTTCTGATGATGAGTCCGGGTTCGAATCCCGGTCAGGCATGGATGTTGTGTGTCTGTTTACGGCCCTGGCTCTCTCTCCCTTCCCTGGAACCAGTGGCCCTAAATTAGGGACAGTCGACTGCTTATAGCCCACTGAATTGCTCAATGCAGTCGTTAAACCTCGAATCAAAAATTTAGTAGTTTGGATGCAGTATGTTTGTGATGCATTATTAGCGATCACACTTATTGCTGATGTATTATTAGCGATCACACTTATTGCAACATGTGCTTTCTCAATGTATAGAAATATTCTGAGTTCTTAAGATCGTGGACAACATACACTCAATGGACAAAATATTTGACATACGGTAAGTTGGGGGTAACTTTGGCCCAAAATTTCATTCTTTGTCTAACTTAAGAGCAAAATTTGAAAAAATATTCACTTACTACTTGGGCAATATTTTTTTTCGCGTGCAGCATTAAAAAAGGATAGATTTAGGTGGGTCGTATAAATTATTTCGAGTTTTTAAAGACCTCCCAAAAATTATTGAGGGTTTAGGACAAAGTTGCCATGACTTGGTGGTAACTTTGCACCTGATGTGATATTACACTGATTTGAGAGTAAAATATCATTGGGATATTTATTCACATCATGATATATCATACTACCAGATTGTTCACCTCGGGAACAAAGAATTGATTCCTGTTTGAAATCACTTGTGGGGAATTTATTTTGCGAAAAAACATCTAACATTCGTATGGAATACAATCCTTCTTTTGAGGTCATCTCCAAAATTTGAAGCCTTTTTTCATACAATCAACTGTTGGTCCTTCTGAGATGCTGACGATCCTTCTGGAGTAACTTTGACTGTTGAATAAAACAATTACAAAAAATCCTCAACAGCAAGTCCTAAAGCGTAGAGTTTGGTGGTATGATAGATGCATCATTTGCATGCTTTTGTACATCAGAAAGTGTTTCACTCTCTGTATCAGACTCCAAGAGAATATAAAGATTCCTTTCATCTGAATGTTCGCTTGAGGAAATACTCGTAGATGGAAACTTTTGTCTTTTAGATGGAGGCTGGGGTTTTGGTTTTGAAAGATCAGCATCACAAGTTACGACATCCGCTAGACCATTGAAGTGAAAGGTGTGACGCAAACTTTTACCTATTATCCTATTGTAAGACATTAATTGTCGAGTATTATTTTTCTAATTTTTTTCCCAGTTGCTGTGTTTCATATGATTTTATTTCATTCTCGGCCGCTGAACTGATTAAACAAGATGATGCTTGTTTATTCTTCATTACATACCCAGAATTTTTATGTATTCTATGAAATTAAATGTTAATTATGTACTCACAGTTGTTGTTATATCTTAGTTTTGCCTTTTGATATACTTGTATTTCTTGCCTCTACCGCTGCGCTATGCGACTTCTTTGTTACACTTGCCGCATGATCAGTGTACGCTTTTCCCTAAAAGTGCGGGGATTAGCAAAACTTTCCCTGTCTTTTATTACGTTGTTTTGGCATTTGTCCTTGTTTGTTAGTGTTTCTTCAAATTTATTACGGTTTTCCTGTACCGATGCACCCATCCATTGTTAGACTTTCTTTTAAATAAGTCGGTATATGTGTCCCTTCTTCCCTTTGAAGAGTATAGGTCCCGCGTCTTATAATTATTTCAGTTCTATTACAGCTGTGCTCTGAAGTAGTCCGAAAATTGTGATTGCTAGTCAGTCTTGCCATTTTCTATTACTATTAAACTATTTAATTTTTTCAAGATTGACGAGTTCCTTGTACGGAGTGTTCCGTCCTAATATTAATAGGTTTATTACATTACGTATTTATATTAATAGTGTCATATACGGTTTTGAGGGGATTAGCATTTTAGTGTGCCGTGCTGAATCATGGATAATTTATGGTGTGCCGCGAGTAGAAAAAGGTTGCGAAACACGGCGCTAGACAAATGTTTTTGCCAGCTAGTATTTGCAACTTCTTTCTTGTTTTCTTTGGCCTTTCAGTTCCTGAAAGCAAATAAAAATGCTTTAGGAAGAGATTATGTGCAGTGTTGTGATTGATGCGACAAGAAGGTTAAAAATTGCGGTTGGGCCAATGTTACCCCAAAACTTGGGACAAAGGAACCCCAAGGCATACAATAATCAACAAAGAAAGGATATGAAATAACTTTATTTTCTAACACTACTGACTCCTTCTGTACGTATATCATCATCATCATCATTGTCAATCATTATCAATCCACTGCTGGACGAATCAAGTTTCCTCCACAACGGTCTGTCTTGTGCCAGTCTCCTCCATGTCACTCCCGCATACTTTCAAATTTCATCCACCCATCTCCCATGTGGTCTTCTTCTGGGTCTTTTCCTGTCCCTTGGAATCCAATCTAAAATTTCGGCTGTCCATCGATGGTCTGTCCTTCTGGCAGTATGTCAAGCCCATTGCCATTTCAGGGATTTACCTCTGATCACGATGTCTTCCACTCTTGTCATTTTTCGGATCCACGAGTTCCTCTTCTTATCACTCCTGGTTACACCAAGCATGCACCTCTCTATGCTGCTTTGAGTTGTCTGCAGTCTTTGTATGTCTCTTTTAGTTAAGGTCCACGTCTCTGCACCATACGTAAGCACTGGAAGGATGCATTGATCAAACACTATTCTTTTAAGACATAAAGGCATATTGCTCTTGAAAATTATGTTGTTTCTTCCAAAAGCTCTCCAGGCAAGTTTTGTACGCCGACTAATTTCTTCATCAATGTGACCCTCACTTGATATCTGCTGTCCAAGACAAACATACGTGTCTGTTATAACCAGCTTTTCTCCATCAAGCGATAAATCTTCATTTCTTGTAAAAGCATTGAACATCACTTTTATCTTCTGAAAGTTCATTTTTAATCCCACTTCTTTACTCTTGTCAGCAAGTTCCTGGATCATACTTTGCAGCTCTGATGGGGTAGTTGCAAAAATGACTACGTCATCAGCAAAACGTAGGTGGGTTAGATAATCTCCATTAATCTTTATCCCTTTGTTTTCCGAGTTCAGTGATTGAAAGCCATTTTCCAACGTGGCATTTAAGAGCTTCGGAGATATGGTGTCACCTTATCTCACTCCCTTTCCAATTTTTATGTGTGTTGTATTCTCAAACAGCCGAATCTTTGCACTTGCATTTTCATAGATGTTATTAATAATATTAATGTATGCATCTTCAATACCGTAGGATTTCAAAGCCATTGTAACTGCTGATGCTTTCACCGAATGAAAGGCCTTTTCATAATCGATAAAAGCCATGCACAATGGAAGTACATATTCCCTCACTCTTTCCATTTGTTCTCTCAGTACGTTATAACGAAGTAAATTTCTCCGGCATTTTTGGTCTACTCCGAAAATGACGGAGAAATTTAACTGAGAAAATGACAGAGAAATTTAACCGATTCGAACCAGAGTCCGCTTATTCCGGAACAAGTCGCTCTACCAACTGAGCTACGCAGACGTTTTATTCTGATTCCTATCTGCCTTTATGTCGTGTGCGTCCTTCTGGCAGGTACATCACACCTCCTGGTACGTTACAACGTGGATATGATCTATAGTGCTGTAGCCACTCCTGAATCCAGCTTGTTCTCTCGGTTGAGCCATGTCCATTGTTACCTTTAAGCGGTGTGAAAGAACTTTAGTGAAGATTTTATAAACCACTGATAGGAGGCTAATAGGTCTGTAGTTCCTGATATCCTCAATGTCACCTTTTTTGTGTAGCAGGATCATTGTAGTGTTGTTCCAATCCTCGGGAATCTTCCCTTCATTAAGGCATCGAGTGAAAATTTGGGGGAGTACTGTTTCGATTTCTCCACTTGCTTCTTGTATGATGTCTACAGTAATTCCATCTTCTCCTGGAGCTTTTCCCTGCTTCATGTTCTTGATTGCATGTGCAACTTCTGCTGGGAGGACTGGAATAACTCTGGTACTGGCACCTTTCATTACGTCAGGAGTACATGTATAATCCCGTTCATATAATTTGGAGTAGAAATCTTTCACTCTTGTCAAAATTTCGCCTCTATTTCTTGTTACAGAACCATCTTCTTTTCTCAGTGCCATAATCGGTTTTCTTCCCTTACTGAGATGTCCCTTTGCTATCTTTAGGCTTTGGTTGTTTTCAATTGCTCTCCTCAATAGTTCACAGTTGAATTTCTTTACGTCTTCTGTGATACTTTTTCGTACTGTCTTGCATAGCTCTATATATTCCACTTTGGAAGTTACATCTTCTTTAGTTGTCCTCATCTCTCTTCTTTTTTGCATCAACATTTTGGTTTTTCCTGATAATTTTTCACATGCAACTTGTTCTTAGACCCAGCTAATTTTTTTGTTGTTTCCATAAGAGCTTTGGTTACTTTTCTGTTAACTTCAGAAATATCCACTTCTTCCGATTTTAGGCCTTCTAAAGCAGAGAATCTATTCTTCAGTTTCAACTTGAAGGTACTATGGTGTTTTTTAAGGTTGGTTATGTCAATACATTTTGTTTGTCTTATGAGCTTGCCACGTTCGAGTTTAGTGTTAAGGTGCATCTTACATCTCACCAATCTATGGTCACTACCTCTGTTGAACTTGTTTAGCACACTGCAGTCTTCTATGACGAATTTTTTGTTACACATAATAAAATCAATTTTACTTGTCGTCCCATTTGGATGTCTCCATGTCCATTTCCTGTGTGGCTTTTTCGTGTAAAAGGAGTTCAAGATGAAAAACCCTTCTGCCTCTGCAAACTCTACGAGAGTATTTCCACGCTGGTTTCTGTTGGCCGTGACGGAATTTACCTACTGAAGTTTCATTCTGTTGCCGTCGCCCTATTTTTGAATTGCAATCTCCCATAATTATCTTCAAGTGCTGCTTACCTTTATTATTTAGATGACGAATTTCCTCATAAAATTCTTCAATTTCTTCTTCAGGATGACTTGTGGTGATTGCATAAGTTTGAATAATCTGAGCCTTGTATCTTCTCGAGAGTTGGATAACGAGTCGTGCAGCTCTGTCAGAGGAACTTTCAACTTCTACAACTTTATCCTTCAGTTTCTTGTTTATTGTAAATACAACACCACTACCTCTGCCAGGATCTGTCCCACGATAGTAGAAGAGATGTCCACTTTTCTGTTCAATGAGATCTTCTCCTTTTCTCCTTACCTCACTTAGCCCGACGATGTCCCACTTGATCCTTTGTAGTTCCTTTTCCAATTCAAGAAGCCTTGAATCAGAAGATAGGGAACGTCCATTATATGTAGCCAAGGTCAGCATCAGATGGCAGCCTAGTCCGGTCCTCTGGGGATTCTTAGCACCCCCTGCCTTCATGTCGCACTGGCTGCTGCCTTGGCCAGGTACATTCCAGCTGCCGGAGACTGAGGGCCAAGATTTAAGTTGTGGAGTCATTTTGGAGGGGTTTGGCTATAACTCACCACGCTGGCCTAGCAGTTTGGTATAAGTATAAATAAATTTACTTACCAAAACTTATTAACTTCGAGATTGAGTCACATAGATAGAAGTTAGCGGGGTATGTATTTACTAATCACAACAGGTGTCTACACAAGAGACACTGTATGGTGTCCCGGAAAAACGGATTGCACTTCACTGTGGGTCATCTGCAACTAGTGCTGCAACCTACTTTTCGCGTCAAAGTTACCTTAATTAGGCGAAATGTAGGGTTGCAACACACAAAATAAACACTTTTCGGTTTGGGCAAAAGTAATCCTCTCTGGGAGAAAGTTGCCCCAACTTGCGGTACCTGCCTAATAGCGTGTTGGTCCTCCTCTAGCGCAAATAACAGCCTGTTAAGGGAAGGCATTGACTCCAATAAGTGCCTGAGCGTTTCAGGAGGTAATGCCGACCATGTCTTTTGCAGTATTGTCCACAACTCCTCTCGAGACGTCGATCCAGGATCTATGGATCTGATGTTCAGCTCCAAGGCACCGCAGACAGCTTCCACAGGGTTTAAGTCCGGAGACCATGAGCACCTCTGGATAGCTCCAAACTTAGATGAGTGTTACTCGAGCCATGCCTGGGTGGTTGTGGCCCGATGGTGCGGTGCATTGTCCTGTGCAACAGACTATCGTCAGAGGGATGCGCGAAGGCCATGAAAGCGTGTAGATGATCAGCCAGCGCATGCTGGTAAGGAGCCGTGGTTAAGGACCTCTCCAGATACACTGTCCCATGAGAAAGCTCCTCAAAAACAGAGCAAGCACCGCGTTGAACAGAGCCGACCTCGCAAGACGAGGCCATGGCATCATGCTGTCGACCTCACACCCGCAGTCTCCCGTCAGCTCGGTTCAGCAGGAAACGGGATTCATCTGACCACAAGACAAGTCACCACTCAGCAAAGGGGCAGTTTTGGGCGTCAGGGGAGGCGTAATTTCCGATGACACGCAGTCAACAGTGACACACAAGTAGGGCGTCGTCTGCTGTAGCCCAGAGTATGCAACATACGCTTTATCGTTTGATCGCTGTAGGTGCTTGGGCCTTAGGCATTTAACCTGGATGAGTCATCAATGAATGCAATACGGTATTACCCCATTGTACAATACAAATTCGGAAGATGGGAATCCGTTTATTGGTGTAAATATGGCATGGATGTTAAGTCAGATAATATCCGAA
This sequence comes from Macrothele yani, assembly GCA_039090855.1. Classification (NCBI taxonomy): domain Eukaryota; kingdom Metazoa; phylum Arthropoda; class Arachnida; order Araneae; family Macrothelidae; genus Macrothele; species Macrothele yani. The sequence goes on from CM077001.1 coordinate 28,557,166, forward strand.
AACTTTAAAATTAATATTCATATTAATCGGAAACTTGAAACTGGGTCGTTCTGTGTGGTGTAGTGGCTAGCATACTCAGGCGCTATCCGGGAGACGCGGGTTCGATTCCCGCTCCAGGAGGATGACGAAATTTTCGAAATTTTTGGATATTATGTGACTTAACATCCATGTCATATTTACACCAATAAAGGGATTCACGTCTTCCAAATTTGTATTGTAACCAGGATGAAATTTGTGCCTGCGTGGCGAAGCGGTCGAGGCTTAATATTCAACGTCGGTAAGCCACCGCTTACTCTCTGGGCACTGGAACGTCTGTCGATGATATCTCATCACTACATCCCTAGATACGGTTGTTCTGGAAAACTATACGGTTCTTACCACTTGGGCGATAGATTGATCCATCTGTCCTGCGCCGACAATGCGTCCATGATCAAAAAGGTTCTGAGATCACCACGTTTACCCATGTTCGTCGATTGCGGTACACTGTTAAGAAGCCATACTGTCCACCTATTAATCCTTGCTTTCGGTTTGTGACGGTTATGTTCTGCATGGGGAATACCTATGTCAACTCCCATCATCCCAATCCCTAATGTTTTGTCTAATGAGTGCACTCAATAATGTAAAAATCCAATTTTCCCGGTGATAGGATTCGAAACTGTTCTTTTCCCGGAGTCAGATATTCTATCGGTTGAACAACACCGACGAAGACTTTTCGTTGTAACTTGACAGTTTTACATGTACTTTTTTATTGTATATATATACACTGAGTGGTCACTTTATTATGACCACCCCCTCAGTACCTCTTTGGGCCACCTTTTGCCTTTAATACTGCGTCGATTCTTCGTGACATGGACTCCACGAGATGTTGACAGGTGGTTTGTGGAATCTGAGACCATGCTTGATGAATAGCACTTTCCTGGAGTGTAAGATTGCTTTGTTGTGGATCCAGCTGTCTGATGGCTCGTTCAACTTCATCCCACACATTTTTAATGGGGTTGAGACCTGGAGATTGTGGGGGCCACCAAAGCAAAGTGAACTTACCGGCATGTTCCTGAAACCAATCCTGTACAATACAAGCACTATGGCAGGACGCATTATCTTGTCGAAAGTAGCCATCGCCATTGAGATAAACCGTCGACATATAGGATGCACTTGGTCCGCAACGTTGTTTAGATACGATGTACCAGTCAGACGTTGATCAGCACGAATTAAAGGGCCCAACGCACGCCAGGAAAACATTCCCCAAACCATAACGTTGCCTCCACCAGCTTGAAGGGTTGTAGCAATGCATTTGGGGTCCATGGTTTCGTGCTGTTTCCGCCAAATTCTCACTCGGCCATCGGCATGGTGCAACTGAAAACGTGATCATCAGACCACATAACTTGTTTCCAATTATCGACTGTCCAATCCTTGTGCTTTTGTGTGAATTGGAGATGTTTTCTCTTGTTAACTGCAGACAACAAAGGTGTTCGAACAGGCCTTCGGCTGCCATATCCCATCCGATGCAGTGTACGGCGAACAGTGCGTGCAGAAATCATTTGAGGGGATCCTTGATTAAGATGGTCTGTAATTTGCTGCCCCTTCGGTTGTCTGTTGCCAGTATGGACACTGTCTGTTCCGCTTGAGCAGTCACTAGTCGACGACGACCACGTGTTGCAAGTAGAGACCCAGTTTTTTGGCTGACATTCCAGTCTTTTTTACGCTTTCCAACCGTAGGTTGAAGAAGCATATATGCTCCAGCTTTTTCTGTCCGTCTGTCGGCACGATAACTCACGTAAAAATGGTTCGATTTCAACGAAATTTTAGTATGTGGTAGGGGACCACCTGGGGACGAACCCTATTGAAAATGGGTGAAGTGGGGTCGAAGTTCACGACATAAGAGCGCAATTCATTCAATTGTCCTTATGCGTCATATCTTGCGTAAATATTGTTCGATTTCAATGAAATTTTAGTATGTGGTAGGGGACCACCTGGGGACGAACCCTATTGAAAATGGGTGAAGTGGGGTCAAAGGTCAGGACATAAGAGCGGATGTATTCCATTGCCCTTATGTGGCATACGGTGCGTAAAAATGGTTCGATTTCGATGAAATTTTAGTATGTGGTAGGGGACCACCTGGAGAGTAACCTTATTGAAAATGGGACAAATGGAATGAAAGGTCAGGACATAGGATCGGGATCCATTCCATCGCCCTTATCCCACACTATTAAGGTGGACGTCAAGTAATTTTGCTTCCTATATTTCCAATGGAAAACATTTTATACACATTTCCTTCACAATTAGTGTGTTCCCAAGGATGGGAATTTGAACATCGATTAAAACAGCTTCATACTATAACTTGGAATACTTAACATTTTGTAAAACATAAGCATAATTATATTAAAAAACAATGACGTTTCCTTTGGTGGTGCGATCTGTGCTTTGATGACGTCAGTGGACAAATAAATGTTGGATTGCATAATTACGGTTATGGTTTAGAAAATATTAAGTATTCTAAGTTATGAAATGAAGCTATTTTAATGGACGTTCAAAATTTCATCCTTGGGAACGCATTGTTTGTGAAGAAAATCTGTACAGAAGTTTTTCCATTGGAAGTACAGGAAGCAAAATTACTTGACGTCCACCTTAAAGTAGCAATTCTAGTATGTATGTATGTACATTTTATTTTGAAAACGGCTCTAAGAATTTTGATGAAAGTCGTTAACCTACAGTTTTCTGGTACTAGAAATCGATTTAGCTTGATCTCGACTTTAGAAAAATTCGTTTAGTGGGTTAAATACTCACCCCGAATTATAACGGTTTTATTGGCATGGCGTCGTTCCATTAATGTTACCAATGCTTAGAAATCTTATGACATCACAATCTCGCGTTTGAGAATGTTGGAGTGCGGTCACGCCATCTGTCTCATTACGTCACGCGTTGTGTGTGGATCCTATTAAAGTTTTATGACGTCACACTCTTGCGGCGAGCAGATGGTCACGATTCCCATCTGCCTCATTACGTCACGCGTTTTGTGCGAATGACCGTCTGCATGATAACTCGCGTAACAATCGTTCGATTTCGATGAAATTTTAGTATCAGGTAGGGGATCACCTGGGAAGAAACCCTATTTATAGTGAACGAAATGGGGTCAAAGGTCTGTACATAGGAGCGGAATCCATTCCACTGCTGTTATGCGCCATAACTAACGTAAAAAAGGATCGATTTTGATGAAATTTTAGTATGTGGTAGGGGACCACCTGGCAACAAACCCTGTTGAAAATGGGCGAAATGGGGTAAAAGGTCACGACATAGAAGCGGAATCACTTCCACCGCCATTATGCGTCATATCTTACGTAAAAATGCTTCGATTTGGATAAACTATTAGTATGTTGTAGGGGCCTGCCTGGGGACAAATTCAGTTGAAAATGGGCAAAATGGGGTTAAAGGTTAGGACACAGGAGCGGGATCTATTCCATAGCCCTTATGCATCATTTCTTACGTAAAAATGCTTCGATTGCGACAAAACTTTATCATGTTATTTCAGAGGTATACCGAACTGGTTCTGTTGAATATAATCGAAATGGGATCAGAGGTCAGGGCACAGGAGCGAGATTTATTCCACAGCCATAATTCTCATAACTTGAGTGATAACTTGAGTGATGATTTCTGGTATGTTGGAAAGCGTATCATAATCAATGCATTGCATGATTTTACTAACTTGTTTTTAACAACAGCTGCTCTGGAGCATTTCACGAATGCGGCGGTTTCGATGATACTCGCTCCATGGCTCCGAGCTCCTACAATCATCCCACGTTGAAAGCCCGTCAACTCACATTTTTTATCCATCTCGTCACCCCAAAATCACTTCTACTACTGTCGCAAGCCCTAAGTTTTCCCTTTTTATACTAGCCTCGCCCTCTGGCGGCAACAGCGTGCAGCCATAGCTCATTTGCTTAAAACTGTCAGATGGTCATAATAAAGTGGCCACTCAGTGTATATGAATTTAGGAATTCGTATATATATAAACTGAAGTGCCAGAAAAACTGGTACACTAGTCTAATACTTAGTAGTTACCCCACGTGAGCGCAGGACTGCAGAAATACGACGGGGCATGGACTCCACTAGCTTCTGGAAATATGCTGTAGGCAATGGACACCATACTTCCTGCAGAGCATTCCACAATTCGGGTGTATTCCAAGGTCTTGGATTCCTGTGTTCGATAGCGCGTTGCAAGGCATGCCAAATGTGTTCCATCACGTTCAGATCTGGGAACTTGGGTGGGATGGCAACACCCCAAATTTAGATGCATGCTCCTCTAACTATAATGTGGAGTCCCGACACTTGCGTGGAGGTGTATAGTTCTGTTGAAACAGGCCGAACCTATCAGCATGAATGCCCGACATGAACGGGTGTACCTCGTCAGAAAGGATGCGCACATAGCGTTGGCCTGTCAAAGACGTTTGTAGACGTACCAGGTGTTCCAGTGAAGTCCAGCTAAGCACACCCCATACCATTACGAACCCCCCACCAACCGGTACAGTTCCTTGTTGACAGGCGGGATACATGGCTTCATGGGGTTTGCGCCACATTCGAATCCTTCCATCTGCCCGATACAGTTGGAAACGCGACTCGTCAGACCAGGCTACTAGTTTCCAGTCATCAAGCGTAGAGTGGTGGTATTGCCGTGCTCAAGCGAGGCGCGTAGCTCTGTATCGTGCACTCATCAAGGAGACTCGAGTTGGGCGTCGGCTTCCAAAGCCCATATCGTGCAGGGTACGTTGCACAGTTAGGACGCTGACGCTTGTTGAAGCTCCAGCATTGAATTCCGATTATACCTGGGAGACTGTTGCACGCCTATCGCGTTAAACGATTCTTGACAACCGACGATGGTCACGTTCACCCAATGTCTTTTTACGGTCGCACTGGTATCGTAGGTTGGAGGTTTTGCCGGAACTCTTGTAATCAGGGTACACCCATGCAATGGTCGTCAGTGAAAATCCGAACTTCCTTTCCACCTCCAAAATACACTAGAGCGCCACCTATGACACCACGTATCTCACGAGCGCCACCTGTGACACCACGTTGAAAATCGCTTAAATCGTTATTACTTGTCATTCTCATGCCGAAAAACAGCTCTGACAGCTGACAAGGATGTCTATCTCTTTATATACGCACTAGTGGACGCAACCGAGTACGCGCATAGGTGGCGTTGCTATGTATTTTGCATAAGCTCATCTGTACCAGTTTTTCTGTCATTTCAGTGTATCATCATCATCATCATCATTGTCAACCATTATCAATCCACTGCTGGACGAAGTTCTCCCCAAGTTTCCTCCACAACGGTCTGTCTTGTACCAGTCTCCTCCATGGGTATATATATATATATATAGTACATGTGTGTGTGTGTGTGTGTGTGTGTGTGTGTGTGTGTGTGTGTGTGTGTGTGTGTGTGTGTGTGTGTGTGTGCATTAAATGAAGAAAGAGTAATAAGCTCAATATTACAAAAACCCTCCAGTACCGCGCTATGCTGCAGGAACTAGGAAATGAATATATATGAAAAACTTCATGTCTACTCCAAATCACAACACCATGAACACACACAACAACGAGGAAAGAACCCTCTAAACAACCCAAATGCAAACGAAAGAACTAAACAACAAGCAAAATGAAACTTCAAACTTCAAAGAACCACACTAAAAATGAATACAAAAACAAAACGTAGTCAGCAGTCGGTAACCACTCTTCAGGAAAGACATCACCGACCACTGACCACACCAGTCAGGTTTCATGTGGGCGAACAAATATCTTAGCCAAAAGTAAAGCTTAGTAAATTTAGAAGTAATTTAGAACTAAATTCCATTCACCCAGTCTTCCCTACCTGACTTGGAATAACAAATTAAACAACACTTACCAAAGCTTCAATGACAGTCGGAAGACATAAAAATCAAAAGGATAAACAACGCCAACACTCAACCAAATGAACAACCCAGCAAACCCTAATTATGTACAGGGTTTATCAGTTGGTCGGGGGTTTGAGTCGCCACGGTAAATAATTAGAGTCTGCTGGTTTGTTCAGTTGGTTGGGTGTTTGCGTTGTTTATCCTTTTGATTTTTATGTCTTCCGACTGTCATTGAAGCTTTGGTAAGTGTTGTTTAATTTGTTATTCCAAGTCAGGTAGGGAAGACTGGGCGAATGGAATTTAGTTCTAAATTACTTCTAAATTTACTAAGCTTTACTTTTGGCTAAGATTTTTGTTCGCCCACATGAAACCTGACTGGGTGTGGTCAGTGGTCGGTTATGTCTTTCCCTGAAGAGTGGTTACCGACTGCTGACTACGTTTTGTTTTTGTATTTATTTTTAGTGTGGTTCTTTGAAGTTTGGAGTTTCATTTTGCTTGTTGTTTGGTTCTGTGGTTTGCTTTTGGGTGGTTTAGAGGGTTCTTTCCTTGTTGTTTTATGTGTTCATGGTGTTGTGATTTGGAGAACACATGAAGTTTTATATATATCATCATCATCATCATCATTGTCAACCATTATCAATCCACTGCTGGACGAAGGTCTCCCCAAGTTTCCTCCACAACGGTCTGTCTTGTGCCAGTCTCCTCCATGTCACTCCCGCATACTTTCGAATTTCATCCACCCATCTTCCATGTGGTCTTCTTCTGGGTCTTTTCCTGTCCCTTGGAATCCAATCTAAAATTTCGACTGTCCATCGATGGTCTGTCCTTCTGGCAGTATGTCCAGCCCGGTGCCATTTCAGGTATCGTAGCGACATTTTGACAAGAGTGAAAGATTTCTACTCCAAATTATATTAAAGGGATGCTACATGTACTCCAGACATCATGAAAAGTACTAGAGTTCTTCCAGTCCTCCCAGCAGAAGTTGCACATGCAATCAAGAACATGAAGCAGGGAAAAGCTCCAAGAGAAGATGGAATTACTGTAGACGTCATACAAGAAGCAAGTGGAGAAATCGAAACAGTACTCGCCCAAATTTTCACTCTATGCCTTAATGAAGGGAAGATTCCTGAGGATTGGAACAACGCTACAATGATCCTGCTACATAAAAAAGGTCATATTGAGGATCTCGGGAACTACAGATCTATCAGACTCCTATCAGTGGTTTATAAAATCTTCACTAAAGTTATTTCACACCGCTTGAAGGTAACACTGGATATGGCTCAGCCGAGGGACCAAGCTAGATTCAGGAGTTGCTACAGCACAATAGATCATATCCACGTATTGAGAGAACTAATTGAAAGAGCGAGGGAATATGAACTTCCATTGTGCATGGCTTTTATAGATTATGAAAAAGCCTTTGATTCGGTGAAACCATCAGCAGTTACAATGGCTCTGAAATCCTGCGGTATTGAAGATGCATACATTAATATTCTTAATAACATCTTTGAAAATGCAAGTGCAAAGATTCGGCTGTTTGAAAATACAACACACATAAAAATTGGAAAGGGCTTCAGACAAGGTGACACCATATCTCCGAAGCTCTTTAATGCCACATTGGAAAATGTCTTTCAATCACTGAACTGAGAAAAAAAGGAATAAAGATTAATGGAGATTATCTAACCCACCTTCGTTTTGCTGATGACATAGTCATTTTTGCAACTACCCCATCAGAGCTACAGAGTATGATCCAGGAACTTGCTGACAAGAGTAAAGAAGTGGGATTAAAAATGAACTTTCAGAAGACAAAAGTGATGTACAATGCTTTTACAAGAAATGAAGATTTATCGATTGATGGAGAAAATCTGGAGATAACAGACACGTACGTTTATCTTGGACAGCAGATATCAAGTGAGGGTCACATTGGTGAAGAAATTAATCGGCGTACAAAACTTGCCTGGAGAGCTTTTGGAAGAAACAACATAATTTTCAAGAGCAATATGCCAGTATGTCTTAAAAGAAAAGTGTTTGATGAATGCATCCTTCCAGTGCTTACGTATGGTGCAGAGACGTGGACCTTAACTAAAAGAGACATACAAAGGCTGCAGACAACTCAAAAAAGCATGGAGAGGTACATGCTTGGTGTAACCAAGGTAGATAAGAAGAGGAACTCGTGGATCCGAAAAATGACAAGAGTGGAAGACATCATGATCAGAGTTAAATCCCTGAAATGGCAATGGGCTGGACATACCGCCAGAAGGACAGACCATCGATGGACAGCCGAAATTTTAAATTGGATTCCAAAGAACAGGAAAAGACCCAGAAAAAAACCACATGGAAGATGGGTGGATGAAATTCGATATATATATATATAAATAATATTTGGACAGAAGTCACCGGAAAAATTGTTGGGTGTTATATTAATTGGTTATCCATAAGAGAAACCGAGAGGCGTTTAAACATACACAAATCATCTGCTTTGGATGTACTAAATAAAGGGAAGACGCATGGCGTGCCTGAAGCATCAAAATGTACCGGCAGATCAAAGAAAATCAGAGAGAGACGACGTCGAAGCCTCAGAAGAGTCAATACAGCTAATCGACGGAGTACTGAACAAGACTTCCGCGAACAGGTGAGTAAAAATACTGGACCCTCGGTGTGCACATGCACCATTCGCAGAGAACTTCATTCCATGGGTTACCGTGGTCGTGCTGATGCTCATACGCTTTTCATTTCCACTCGGCATGCTACTCATCGTTCAGCATGGTGTAAGGGACAATTGTCGTGGACCCTAGATCAATAGAAACGTGTCCTATTGACTGAGGAATCTAGATACACGATCCCTCAGGCTGATGGCGGCAGCCGGGTGAACGCTATTCAGCGCAGTTTACTGTTCCTACGGTCAAGTTTGGAGCTGGCAGTGTACTCGGGTGGGGGTGTTTTTCGTGGTATGCTCCTGTCCCATTGGTTATCGAGGACAAACCTGTTAACCAGCACGTCTACCTCGATATTCTGGACAACTAAGCCCTACCAACTCTGTGGCAATACTATGGAACAGAGCCTTGTTGGTACCAGCAAGATAATGCACCGAGCCTAAAATCATGGACTGTTACGGCGTGGTTTGATGATTATTCCGTATCGTGTGTGGACTGGCCAGAACAGAGCCCTGATCTTAATCCTATAGATCACCTATGGGATGAATTAGAGCTTCGCGTAAGACGTTTGGAGCGAAGCCTACTATTAAGCAACAGTTAGCGGCAGCATTATGTATTGAATGTAAGCGCATACCTATCGGTGTGTTCCAAAACCTTGTCGAAAGCAGAAAGCCTGTCTCGGAGGATCAATGCATGCATTAGGCCGAAAGTGGACCGACACCGTAATAATGTATGTCGGTAAATGATATGTTCTGTTTCTCTTCTAGGTGTCCGGTGACTTATGTCAGTATAGTGTATAACCTTCATTTCATGCAATGTCCCTAACTTTTTGGGAGCAGTGTATTTCTGCAGGCGCCCCTTGAGATTATTTATTTTTGTGTCAGTGCTACACTGGTGTGCAAAAAATTAAGAACGAAGAGGAGAAATTAGCATAACAGCGGAACGAGCAGGCAGAACGTACCGAAAGACCACTCAGAAAGATAAAATAGGGTCCGGAACGGAAGGGCATGCGCATGTATGCAGATAACGTAGGGGGAGTGTCGGAAGGGTATAAAGCACACGGGCGGTGTACGCTCAGCAATTCGGTGAAAGCTATTGCACGGTGTACATCGGTTTAAACGACGTCGAGTTGCTGCCACCGTGTGATATGGCCAACAGGCAATCCAGTAGACGACATATGGATGACTTTACCCGAGGTTGCGTCATTGGGAAGTTGGAAGAAGTTCGAAGTGTGACTGATGTGGTCGAGGAGTTCGGGATCGCTCACGGAATCGTTTCACGAGCTTGGAGAACATTTCAAACGACACTAACAGCTGTCCGAGAATTTAGCAGTGGTCGTCCACGAGCAACCACGGCGGCGGACGACCGGTATATTGCCCTACAGGCGAGAAGAGACAGACGGCAGACAGTGGGAAAAATCGCAAGGCAGATGCAACAGACAACTGGACGTCCGTTATCGTGTTTTACCGTGGCCATGAGGCTGCACAAAAGTGGTCTATTTGCGCGACGACCAGTACGGTGTGTGCCATTAACGCCTGCTAATCGAAGACGGCGGTTTCTGTGGTAACAGGAGCACAAGAACTGGGCACAATAGCAATGGGGTGGAGTTCTCTTTACGGATAAGAGCCGATTTAGTCTGACGAGCGATTCTGGACGTATACACATCTGCAGAGAGCAGGGAACACGCAATCACATCTCCAACATCATCGAAAGGGACCGGTTTGGAGGTTGCAGAATTCTCGTTTGGGGCGATATCATACTTGGTTGCCGTACTGACCTCCACATCTTCCAAGGAGGTTCAGTCACTGATGTCCGCAATTGTACCGAGGTACTCCTGCCTCACGTGCGTCTGTTTAGGGGACGCCCAAGAAGAATGAAAGGAAAAACTGGAAGAGGACGCCCAAGATAGGTATGCGCTTCTATTCAGTATATAATGCTGTCGCTATCTGTTGCTTAATAGTAGGCTTTTATGCTGCGCTCTAATTCATCCCATAGGTGCTCTATGGGATTAAAGTCAGGGCTCTGTGCTGGCCAGTCCACACCCAATACGGAATTATCGTCAAACCACGTAGTAACAGTCCTTGCTTTAGGGCTCGGTGCATTATCCTGCTGGTACCAACAAGGCTCGGTTCCATACTATTGCCACAGATTTGGTAGGACATAGTTGTCAAACAGAAGCGTAGTTAGTTGTAGGGCATAATTATGAAAACCAGAAGGAAACTGACGGTCTCACACTTTCTCGATCTCTATCAACAGCTGCCAATGTAGGATGAGGCGACACCAACTGGAAGTTGAGTAACACTAACGCAATCGACAGAAATCTCTTAATACCAAACAGGTGGTCTGAAACTTGTGCAAATGACTAAAAAATAATCCGGTTTTTATAAACGTAAATTGAATCATATAGGATCTGTCGAGCTTTCATTTGCCAGCGAGTATCTTGTACAAGGCATTAGAACTAGAGGATTGGACAGCACGTTTTTCCTACTTCCAGTTTAAGGCATAAATTATGCTTTTGTTGTCTTCACCAAGTGCTTTGCTTCCCATGAAATTAGGAATCTTGAATTTAAAAAAAGTTAGTAAAATCATGCAATGCATTGATTATGATACGTTTTCCAACATACAAAGAATCATTACTCAAGTTATAAGGATAATGACTGTGGAATAAATCTTGCTCCTCTGCCATGATCTTTGACCCCATTTCGATGATATTCAACAGAATTGGTTCAGTACACCTCCGGAACAACGTACTAAAGTTTTGTCGCAATAGAATCATTTTAGTTATGTTATGCTGTGGAATAAATCTCACTTCTGTTCCCTGACTTTTGACGCCATTTCGATGATATTACATAGAACCGGTTCAGTATACAACCAGAACATCACACTAACGTTGGCTCAATCGAAGCATTTTTACATAAGTTATATCGCATAAGGGCGATGGAATGGATCCCGCTCCTGTGTCGTGACCTTTGACTCTATTTCGCCCATTTTCAATAGGATTCGTCTCCAGGTGGTCCCCTACCACATACTAAATTTTATCGAAATCGAACCATTTTTACGCACGTTATGACGCGTAAGGGCCATGGAATGAACCCGCTCCTATGTCCTGACCATTTTCCCCATTTCGCCCACTTTCAACAGGGTTCGTCCCCAGGTGGTCCCCTACCACATACTATAATTTCATAGAAATCGAACGACATTTACGCGAGTTATCGTGAGGACTGTTAGACACACTTACAGACAAACAGACAAAGCTGGGGCATATACGCTTCTTCAACCTACGGTTGGAAAGTGTAAAAAAACAAACAAACCAAAACCCCTGTAAAACCAATTGCAGTTATTTTATAGTTAAGCTACACCTTATGATTTCAAATTTTAAAAGTCAAGTGTTCAGAAAATTAAAATTTATCGTTCAATCACATTAAAATTTAGAAATAAATTGAACGAAAATTAAAATTTATCAATTTCTTATTGTAGGAAATTTCGATTTCTTACACCCCTTGAGCGGCATAAAATTCTAGCAGTGATCAAACTTCACGTCGTAGTGTTTCGTAACACAACACATTTTGAATTTCGAAGTTCCAAAAATTTATTTAATGGATTCAATCAACGTCATCACTAAACAAAAGTCTAAATTTCTTCCGAATTTAGTAAATTGACTTAAGTTTATATCGCAGATAAATAACATACTTATTCTGTTACTAGGATCTCTGTGACTTTGAGTTCATCAGTTATTTATTTCTTAAAGATGCTAGCTCACGTGGTTATTAAAAGTTGTTTTATAAAACGACAAAAAGTGATTTTCTTATAAGAACTGGTTTGACTCTTTCAAAATTTCAGAAATTTATCAGTGGATTTAATTTACATATTCAGCAAAAATTTTACTTTTAAGGCAAAATGTTTTTTTTAATTCAAATATGCGATTAATATTTCAGATGATAGATAAATAGCCCTGTGCGAGTAAATGAGATCTCAGAGATTTCAAGTGAGAGCTTTTTGCGTTTTTCTGGAAATTATTAGTGATTTTCAACAGCGAAAAAAAAGGGGGGCTTATCTTGTAAGTGCAGGCCATTCTTGTCGTAACAATCTTTCCGTTTCGAAATTCCCAAAATCTACCAATTTTATGTAATTATTGAATTACCAAAAGTCAGTTGTGCAGCATGATAAAGTAAAGATACATATACATTCTCTTGAGTTTAATAAATAATCCATTAATTTTTTGATGATACATAAAAAAATAATCTATTATATGTTAGCTACATCTTTGATCGGATGTGTTTTTAATTTTTCTTGAAAATATTAGTTCGTGTGACGAGGAGCTTTGCTCTTCTCTATCTTGAACATACACTGTCAATGTATATGTACTCTTTTGACGCGTGTAGTTGTAAAGAGATTTTCCCTCATAAATAGATATCTAGAAGCACAGCAGTGATAAGGGAGCAATACATTTATCAAAATAGCGACGATAAAGTTCCTCAATATAAACTCACAACTTTACTTCTGCGTCTTTTTTGGAAACGTTAAGCCCACAGAACAGATTTCGTCGTCCTATTTCCTGATTAAATCCTCCAATCCCCTCGGGGAATCGGTGTACTGAAGCAGAGAGAGGCATAGAGAAGGGAGGACTCAGGTGCTGTTGGAGTCAGGGTCGCCCCCGGGGAGCACCTGTCTGAGACAAGTGGTCGCAGAGTCCCGTAACACCTTCCTCCATCGCTCGGAGCACCATCTTCTTAGGATGGCTTCAGCTCTTCCCAGACCTCGCAGTTTGTCGCAATGATACTAGAGGACGGGATTTGGCAATGCGCAGTCAAATAGGCGCCTTCCTAGTTCAAGCATCGGTTATTACTGCACGTAATCAGGTGGTTGGACACGGATTATTAACGCTGCGAGCTGATAGTGTCGTTGATGGTAAGCTCGAATGTTGTCCGGAATAAATCAAGAAATAAGCACGAAATGCAACCCATTCCACATGAATATTTGATGGACGTTTTGGCAATGCCTCCGGAGAAAATTGGTGGGCGCATTGTTACGCACGCTGCTTTCGAGACGTCATAAGAAGAGGAAAATCCATCCAGATAATCTGTAATAGATAAATTTCTGATATGAGATTCAGTAAAGAATGCATACGATTCTAGCTAGTTATGCAAGTAGATTACATCTGACTTATTATTGACATCGTAGCAAATGATCCTGAACACAACATAATTATCGAACCCAGAAAGAGCAGAATATTTGGAAGTATCAATAACCATGATACAGGACATTTTCAATACACAATTAAAGCAATAGTGTAGTGCTAATCGTAAAAGTACAATCAGCGCAGTGCCGTTCAAATGCCTTTCCCTTCTTACTCCCCCACCCCCATTCCGTCTCTCCCTTTTTTTTCTTTCTTATATTTATAGCAAGCTTTTAACTTTCTTATATTAAATGCGGAATGAATATGTGACGTACCTGCCAGCAGGACGCACACGACATAAAGGCAGATAGTAGTCAGAACAAACGTCCGCGTAGCTCAATTGGTAGAGTGACTTATTCCGGAATGAGGGGATCCGGGTTCGAATCCTGGCGTGGACAGAAATGACGGATAAATTTACTTCGTTATAAATACAAATGTAAAAAAAATATAATAAAATGCACTAGAGACGGAGAGCAAAAAGGTTAATATCATGTTAAAAGTAAAAAGAGTTACACAAGTTAAGGACTTCTTTACCTACGTATCTTTTTTACATGCAATGGAAAAGATCAAAAAAGATGTGAGAACTGGGACAGCACAATCAAAGAATGCTTTCAACGAGAAAAGAGGGCTATGAACATCCAATGAAATTTTTTATAAAAACTTTTATATGGAATGTAGTACTTCATGCATCTGAAACTTGAACAGTGCAAAGTTACAATAATTTTAAATGTGGTGCTGACGACGTATGATGAAAATTGCTTTGACCGAAAAAATGACAAATGTGGAAGTATTAAAATAAATTCAGGAAAAAAGAGAAATACTATGAGTTATAGAAAGAAGAGACAGCACGATTGGCCACCTCATGGTAGTGTGCCAACTTGTTGAAGGTAGAATTAAAGGAAAAGCTGGAAGAGGACGCCAAAGAAGAATGAAAGGAAAAGCTGGAAGAAGACGCCCAGGAAGAATGACAGGAAAAGCTGGAAGCGGACGCCCAAGAAGAATGAAAAAAGCTGAAAGAGGACGACCAAGAAGAATGAAAGGAAAAGCTGGAAGAGGACGACCAAGAAGAATGGAAGGTACACCTAGAAGAGAACGCCCAAGAAGAATGAAAGGAAAAACTGGAACAGGACGCCCAAGAAGAAGGAAGGGAAAAGCTGGAAGAGGACGACCAAGAAGAATGGAAGGTACACCTAGAAGAGAACGCCCAAGAAGAATGAAAGGAAAAAACTGGAACAGGACGCCCAAGAAGAAGGAAGGGAAAAGCTGGAAGAGGACGCCCAAGAAGAATGAAAGGAAAAACTGGAAAAGGATGCCCAAGAAGAATGAGAGAAAAAGCTGGTAGAGGACGCCGAAGAAGAATGAAAGGAAAAGCTGGAAGAGGACGCCGAAGAAGAATGAAAGGAAAAGCTGGTAGACGACGCCCAAGAAGAATGAAAGGAAAAAACTGGAAGAGGATGCCCAAGAAGAATGAAAGGAAAAGCTGGAAGAAGACGCCGAAGAAGAATGAAAGGAAAAGCTGGAAGAGGACGCCCAAGAAGAATGAAAGGAAAAGCTGGTAGACGACGCCCAAGAAGAATGAAAGGAAAAAAACTGGAAGAGGACGCCCAAGAAGAATGAAAGGAAAAGCTGGAAGAAGACGCCCAAGAAGAATGAAAGGAAAAGCTAAGAAGACGCCCAGGAAGAATGAAAGGAAACGCTGGAAGATGACGCCCAAGAATAATGAAAGGAAAAGCTGGAAGAGGACGCCCAAGAAGAATGAAAGAAAAAACTGGAAGACGACGCCCAAGAAGAATGAAAGAAAAAGCTGAAAGAGGACGACCAAGAAGAATGAAAGGAAAAGCTGGAAGAGGACGACCAAGAAGAATTAAAGTAAAAGCTGGAAGAGGACGTCCAAGAAGAATGAAAGGAAAAAAACTGGAAGACGACGCCCAAGAAGAATGAAAGAAAAAGCTGGAAGACGACGCCCAAGAAGAATGAAAGAAAAAGCTGGAAGAGGACGCCCAAGAAGAATGAAAGGAAAAGCTGGAAAAGGACGCCCAAGAAGAATGAGAGAAAAAGCTGGAAGAGGACGTCGAAGAAGAATGAAAGGAAAAGCTGGAAGAGGACCCCCAAGAATTCATTATATGAGTCAAATAGCAAGAGGAAGACCCTACCGGAACATCAAGCTTATGCCTCAGAAAATAATTACTATGTGGATGATGACCAATGCTACCTACCAATTTTAGGGTTCAGGAGAGAGAGAGAGAGAGAGATTTGTAGTATAAAAAGGTATAATGATCGGTCGAAATCAGACTTACCCATTCACACGTTTTGGTATTCAAGGAACAAGATTTCACCAATTTGGTAAGAAAACGCTGAAATGTTGGGGCCCAAATTGGGGCCATTTTCAGATGCAAAAAAAGTAAAATCAGCCTGGAGTAAGATGTGATTGGCAGAAGAAACTAATTTACAGTGCAATGGTGAAAGCTATTTATTATTGGGAGTCACAGTTCTCGAGATATTTGGATAGGGAAAGTTTGGGTGCAGCCTGGACAATTCTAAAGTCCACCTGAAAACGAGCGGTAGAACAGCCTGTACATTTGTTGCTTCGGCGAATATTTAGTTCGGAGCATTTTGCGTGCAGAACAGACAACTCTATTGTCCACCTGAAAAGGAGCCGTAGAAGAGCCTGGACACTTGTTGCTTCGGCGGATATTTTGTTCGGAGCAGTTTTGGTACAGAACAGACAACTCTATTGTCCACCTGAAAAGGAGCCGTAGAAGAGCCTGGACACTTGTTGCTTCGGCGGATATTTTGTTTGGAGCAGTTTTGATACAGAACGGACAACTCTATAGTCCACCTGAAAAGGAGCGGTAGAAGAGCCTGGACATTTGTTGCTTCGGCGAATATTTATTTCGGAGCAGTTTGGATACAGCACGGACAACTCTATAGTCCACCTGAAAACAAGCGGTAGAACAGTATGGAGAATTATTGCTTCGACAGATTTTTTCCGCCTATGTGAAACTCCAATATAAAGAATGGAAAAAAGCAATATCCTTACTTCCAGCGTAATTAAATGGCATTCGTAGTGGACTAAATTCATTGAGACTCACAACTAGACTATTAATGATGATTATATTAATTAAATTCCCAATTACAACACTTTCCCAGCTGCCATATCCATATCCCAACGATCTTAACAACGGCAGTAAAAGTCGTCTGAAAGGACTGCCAAGCAAGACTGGATTTAGAGAGTAACTCTACCTTCAAACAAACACCAGACGTAGATACTCTCAAATTAGCAGTTGCAATTTTTTTTTTTTTTAGGAAACAAATATAAAATATTCGCGTTTTAAAGCGAAAACAAATTATGCTGTGTAGGGTTTACCGAAAAACGGCCAGACTGAAAAAAGGTACCGGAACGCCGTTCCGGTCCCATTACATCACTAAATTAAAGTTTAAGAATACATTATTTTTAATGCTCTGCTAGACATAGAAATTACCACACACAAAAGGAGTGTGGATGGAGTGGTGAAATTGAGCATGCAGATAGGAATACATAAAATTTACCTTGATAATTAATAACAAGGAACAGTACACCAATTGAACTTAAATAGTATTACTATACTAGTGATCCGAAATTTCTCGGCGTAGAATAGAAATAAAAGTTTCCAAGCTTTCGCACATCAACCATATGGTTTTCTCAAGGAAGGTAGACAACTAACTGCATTCGGTCTTGTTTGAAAGAAGAATTTCGGTCCGAGTTTCAAAACTTTATTTTCTTCTTACGTTAGCGTCCGGCTAGATATATTGACGAATGGAATGATGAGATCTTTTGATTTTGGGTTCTGGGATGATTTCAAGAAATCTAGCTTCTTCTTGTGTCTGGAAGAGAAGATAGACTGGACTCTTTCAACTAACATATCTACTCGGAGAGTTATGTTGTTAAAAGTGAACTGGTCACAAAGACTATGTAACTTCATATATAAAGAGTAGCACTTGATTTCCAAGGAGATGACGTCCTTTCTTTTCAGATTTGTTATCCTTTGACAGGGTCTGGCGGAGAAATGTGTCCAAATTCGAGGTGAGACCGTTCCTTCTCCAGTTTGAGTCTCAGCTGTCGAAATAGTTTAAAGGTCAAAGGCGTTCCACATGCTCGGAGATCGCAGGGACTAATTAATAAAAAGGAACAATACACCAATTGTACTTAAATAGTACAACTATACTATTTAAGTTTACCTTGATATTATTTTCAGCCACGTACAGTATTAATCAGTTGAGATAATGCAGCACAACGGGTATGCCTCAGTAAGTGGTTGTACTGCCGCGAACGGCAATGCAAGCAGCAATACGGTGTAGCAATGAGTCATGCAGTCGACGGATATCGTCCTGAGGAATGAAACACTAAACACAGTTTACTTGCTCTCATAATTCATCGTTATGCTCCCGTAATTCATCGATACCGTTGACTTGCTCCCGTAATTCATCGATATCGTGCGCAGTCCGATTCGATTGCAGATTACGTCCAATGTGGTCCCACAGGTTTTCGACTGGAGATGAATTGGACTATCTTACTGGCCGTGGCAGTGTTTGAACATGTTGAAAACATTGTCTGGAGACCCCAGTGGTGTGCACATGGGCGTCATCCTGCTGGAGAATGGGGTTCTGCAATCCATTCTGGTACGGTATCAAAATGGGCTGCAGAACCTCGCTCACGTATCGTGCAGCTCTCAGTGTGCCCGTGATGAGGACAAGAAGTGAAATACGTCATGCGCAACAGCACTCCATACCATGATGCCTGCCTGACGGGAGGTGTGGCTATCGCGAACGAAGCCAGGATCCGTCCGCTCACCAAGTTATCTCCAGATACAGATCCGTCGATCGAAAGAATCTAGACAGAAACGGGTTTCATTACTGAAGACCTCAGTGGTTCATTCATGACCCCAGTTCGCATGACTTCGGCACCAAGCCAGACGATTGCCGCGATGGCTGGTATCAATGGGAGTCGGCGTAACGGTTGCCTACTGAGCAGGTTTGTCACATGTATCCTTCGGTTTACAGTTCGAGTCATCATGGTGACGTCCATGGCCGATTCTACACCACGTCGAATAAGAGCTGCAGTGCTTTCTGATGACGAAAGAGAGTGTCGACCAATCCGCCGGTCCAGGCATCGTGACATCTGTCTGACTGCATCACTGCTTCTTCGACGCACGTACGAACCTTCTTGTAGTCTCTTGTGCCAACGGCGTCCAACAGTTCATGCGTCCCGTTGCACATGCGCAGCGATACGACTTGTAGATCAGCCCGCTTCACACAGGCCTACAATTCTTCCTCTTTCTGAAACGCATCCAAATGGCGATAAACCTGCTGACGACGTGTACCCTGCATTTTTGGCTTTCGCTGAACAGAGTTTTCCAGCACAAACAACAAATCTGAAAAGTCCGCGATACTTCCATCAGCAACCACACATTACCATCCCTGTTGCTGCTGGCACCTTTATCTTACGAACATGTGGCGTAATAGACTCCGGTTTAACATCACTTGCATATCTCGAGTGGGGACACACGCCTTGCGATTTCTCTGTTTGTATCACACCTCCTTTTAAGTAGGGAAATTTCTATGTCGAGCAGTGTATGTTGGAACATTGATAACAGGAAATGATAAAGACTGAAATTTAGGCCACTGTTTAAGCACAGAATACAGATTTCCATTCCTTTTCTGCATTGCAAAATGTTTTATACAGATTGAAGTTAAGCTTTCATAAAAGTGTTAATATGACTATCCTTTTAAGGAATCAGCAGGCATAACATTACCGTATATACTCACATATAAGCCGATGTCGTGTATAAGCCGACCCACCAATTTCAGCACCTAAAAAACGGTGAAAATTCTTGACACGCACATAAGCTTAACTTAAATTTCAAGATTATGGGAAACTTATTTATTTTCATAAAATAAGAAAATGTATTAGATTACGTTCTTTAAAATTCTTCAAATTCTAATTCTCTATTGGATTTTTCAAAAATTCCTGTATATTCACTTTTGTTGCGCTTGCGCCTTCAATATAAACATCCTTACCGAATTCATCATCGTTCCTATTTTCTCCACCTAACTCGTAAATCAGATCACCTTCCGTTTCGTCCCTGGCATTTTTTTTGTCTTTTATTCCCATTTTAGCCCACTGAGTTGCTCATAGTGGTCGTTAAACCTCCAATAAAAAAATCTATTTCTAGTGGAATTTCACTCACGTTTATTTAACCCACGAAGTAACAATCCTAATGTCGGCTTTTTTCAAGTTACCACCTTTTGCTGTTTCCACATTTGTTGATGAGATCCACTCAATCCATTTCTGCGAAGTTTGTTTTTGGAAGGCTTTATCAAACTAACATCAAGTGGTTGCAAAGGTGATCTTAAAGCATTAGGTATTGCTACCAACGTATTTTTATTTTCCTTTATCTTTTTTTTTTATCAACATCTTCAGTTGTATGTGCTCTAAAGGTATCCCACACGAGCGGTTGTTCTCCTCCTCAACAACCAAGTGATACATCGGATGTCTTACACACTGTGTGTGTTTCAAAAAGACACTTCTGAAAAAATGAAAGGAAAAAGAAGGCTAATAAAGCAAAGCGTAGCGGACGTGAGAATATGCAAACTATGGATATCATAACGCAATACCACGTGACGAACGATAATTTGTATAATAGTCGAAGCAGCACAAGTTGAAAAAGAACAGCAAAAATGCAAAAAGTGGCATTTCTTGTCATCATCGCGCTCTGCTAGTAGAAGAATATGGTTTTTATTTAAACAGTATGCCCGAAAAAAGTTAGTGAAATCATGCAATGCATTGATTATGATACGCTTTCCAACATACCAGAGATCATTACTCAAGTTATGAAGATAATGGCTGTAGAATAAATCTCCTCCGGTGCCCTGACTTTTGACCCCATTTCGATTATATTCAACAGAACCGGTTCGGTATACCTCCGAAACAACATGATACCGTTTTGTTGCAATCGAAGCATATTTACGTAAGTTATGATGCGTAAGGGCGACGGAATGGATCCCGCTCCTATATCCTGACCTTTGACCCCTTTTCGCCCAATTTCAATAGGGTTCTTCCCCACGTGGTCCCATACCACATACTAAAATTTCATCGAAATCGAACCATTTTTACGCGAGTTATCGTGCTGACCGACAGACGGACGGAGAAAGCTGGTGCATATACGTTTCTTCAACGTACTGTTGGAAAGTGTAAACACGTTAGAAAAATCATGCAATGCATTGATTATGATACGCTTTCCAACATACCAGAAATCATTACTCAAGTTATGAGGATAATGGCTGTGGAATAAATCTCGGTCTTGTGCCCCGAACTTTGATCCCATTTCGATGATATTCTACAGAACCGGTTCAGTATAACTCCGAAATAACATGATCAAGTGTTGTCGGAATGGAAGCATGGAAGCATTTTTACGCAAGTTATGATGCATAAGGGCTATAGAATAGATTCCGCTCCTGTGTCCTAACCTTTGACCCCATTTTGCCCATTTAATAGGCGGGCCCCTACAACATACTAACATTTCATCCAGATCGAAGAATTTTTACGCAAGTTATGACGCATAATGGCGATGGAAGTGATTCCGCTCGTATGTCCTGACCTTTGACCCCATTTCGCCTATTTTCAATAGGGTTTGTCCCGACGTGGTCCCGTACCATATACTAAAATTTAATGGAAATCGAACCTTTTTTAGGTTAGTTATGACGCATAAGAGCAGTGGAATGGATCCCGCTCCTATGTGCCAACCTTTGACCCCATTTTGTTCACGTTCAATAGGGTTCCTTCCGAGGTGATTCCCTTCCACATACTAAAAGTTCATCGAAATCGAACGATTTTTACGCGAGTTATCATGCGGACGAACATCCTCACACAAAGCGTGACGTAATGAGGCAGATGGGAATCGGGACCATCTGCTCGCAAGAGAATGACGTCATAAAACTTTAACAGGATCCACACACAACGCGTGACGTAATGAGACAGATGGCGTGACCGCACGCCAACATATCAAGCGCGAGATTGTGACGTCATAAGATCGTCCCCAGGTGGTCCCCTACCACATAATAAAATTTCATCGAATCGAACCACTTTTACGCTCGTTATGACGCATAAAGGCAATGGAATGCATCCCGCTCTTATGTCCTGACCTTTGACCGCAATTCACCCATTTTCAATAGCGGTCATTCCCAGGTGGTCCTCTACAATTTACTAAAATTTCATCGACATCGAACCATATTTACGCAAGATATGACGCATAAGGGCAATGGAATGGATCCCGCTCCTATGCCGTGACCTTTGACCCCATTTCACCCATTTTCAATAAGGGTCATTCCCAGGTAGTCCCCTACAATATGCTAAAATTTCATCGACATCGAACCATATTTACGCAAGTTATGACGCATAAAGGCAATGGAATGGATCTCGCTCCTATGCCGTGACCTTTGACCCTATTTCGTCCATTTTCAATAGGGTTCGTTCGCAGGTGGTCTCCTTCCACATACTAAAATTTCAACGAAATCGATCTATTTTTACGCGTGTTATCGTGCCAAAAGACGGACGGACGAACGGACAGACGGACGGAGAAACCTGGAGCATATACGCTTCTTCAACCTACGGATGGAAAGCGTAAAAAAGGCAAGTTGATGTGTTTACACGTGGTCGTATTATCGGGATTTTGGATTTCGGCTAGACGCAGAGTAATGTTGCCAGTGCGACTAGCGCAATTCAGTCCATTGCGTCGAGATTTGGACTAGAGGTCTTCACGGGACATGTTGGCCGGCTGGCGGGATGGGGCGTTTTTTTAGTTTAGAGAACAAAGTATCGAGCCGGGCTCCCATACATTTAGTTCCGAGCCGAGCCAAGTCGGTCCATTCTTTTTATCGCAATGATAAAGAACAAAAAATTCATGTTTCCCCGATTTCCTGTTCCGTTTAACTCTGTTTGCTGGCTTTATTTTCTTCAGTGACATAGCCCAGGGCGTAATAACAGAGGCGAGGAGAGGCCCTCACAGTGTTTTAACCATTTGTCGGTATTGAAATGCACTTTGGGGCTTATTAACAACATACAAATTCAACTCCGAACGAGTGTGTGTGTGTGTGTGTGTTGTGTGTGGAGTGAGGAACGGATGTGTCTGCAGTGGGGGGGGTTGCATAAGAAAGTGGAGCCACACCGATTTGTTTTGTCGTCCTATCCTTAATCGGTATAGGGATTGACTTTTGTCGTGTTACCTCTTGAACGCGTTCAATCTTTCTTTTTAGCACGTCTTTTGTAAAAAACGATCGTGCTTATGTTATCGGTTTGACCGTCCGCCTGTAGACGCCATATCTCTGTAACTAATAGTCCGATTTGAAAAATTCTTTTTGCATGAAGCAAGAAAAATGCGAATGATGATTATTTATTTCGCTTTTTTTACGATGTACAATTTCGCCGCTAGAGGGCGTAATTGCAGATGATGTCGAATTCAAAATACACTTTTATCCCATATATTTGCTTCTAAGCATCTGATTGAAAAAAGATTTTATCTTTCGATTCCATTTATGTCGAAGAGTATTTTAGATGTAGTTACTTTTTCAAATTACGCATAGAATTTCCGCTAGGGGGCGTAAAAGTAAATTACATTTTTCCCGATAACTCTTCTTCTGAAACTCCGATTTGAAAAAAAAATTCATCAGCGAAAGCAGTTTCTGCTGGGAAATCTTTTGCATATAATTTCAAATTTTTGCTAAAGGATACTTTGGCCACCAGGAGGCATAAGTGTTAATTTTTGCTTCTGATGTATTTGCCATAAAATCCGAGCTTCTAAAATCTCGATTTAAAAAATTATTTCGTGGACAAATGCCACTCACGTCGATAAACCTTTTCAGAATGTTTTCTTCTTAAAATATTATATAGTTTCTCCGCCTGGGGCGTAAAGGTATATTTTATTTTTGTCAAAATCTGCTTCTAGTGGTTCGATTTGAAAAATTCCTTCTTTTTTTTTGATAGTTTTCTTCGTAACATTTTTTCATATAATTTCAAAATTTTCAAGTAACTCAGAGACTATCCGCTAGCGGGCGTAATGGTAAATCGTGTTTCCCCGATATCTCTGCTTCTAAAATTCCTATTTGGAAAATTCTTTCTATACCGGATACAGTGCCTGATGGGAAATCCTTTGCATATAATTTCTAATCATGGTAAAAAACGGTTTGGCCAACAGGGAGCGTAAGTCTTAATTTTCGCTTTTGATAAATTTGCAGCAAACTCTGAGCTGCTAAAATCTCGAATGAAAATAATTCGTTCGTGGACCGATACTACTCACGTCGAGAAACCTTTTAGGAATATTTTTTTCTTAAAATACTGCATGGTTTCTACGCCAGGGGCGTTGACTTGCATCTTATTTTTGTCAATATCTCTACTTCTAATAGTCGGATTTGAAAAATTTCTTCTTTGTTGGATAGTGTTTGCAATGTGAAATGTTTTTCATATAAATTTAAAATTTTCGAGTAAATCATGGACTTTCCTCTAGGCGGCGCAAAGGCAAATTGCGTTTTCTGCGTTATTTCTGCTTCTGAAACTCCGATGTGAAAAATTCTTTGTGTAGCGGATACACCTCTTTATCCCCGCCCCGGTGGTGCAGTGGTCTAAGCGATGGCCTCTGATCATTCTTCCGAAAGAGGTCCGGGTTCGAATCCCGGTGAGGCATGGATGTTGTGTTTGTCTTACGGCACTGGCTCTCTTCCTTCTCTGGAACCAGTGGTCCTAAATTAGGGACGGGCGACTGCTTATAGCCCATTGAGTTGCTCACGGTGGTCGTTAAACCTTCAATAAATAAAAAAAACGCCTCCTTATCGGAAATATTTTGCATATAATTTCTAAGTTTTGGTTAAAACTGGTTTGGCCACCAGGAGGACATAAAGATTAATTTCTACTTCTGATGTATTTGCAGCAAAATCTGAGCTCCTGAAAACTCGACTGAAAATTGTTTTTCCTGGACCGATAGCGCTCACATCGCAAAACCTTTTGACAATACTTTTTTCCTAAAATAATGCACGGTTTTTCCCGCCAGGGGGCGTGGATGCATATCCTATATTTGTCCATATCTCTGCTTCGAAGATTCCGATTTGAAAAATTATTTCTTTGTTGAGGAGCGTTTCCGCTGCGAAATGTCTCCAATATAAATTCAAAGTTTTCAAGTCTACAAGCAGAGGGCGTAAGCTCACGATTCCATTTACAGTTGTATCTGCGGGATTAAAAACCCGATTGAAAAACTTCTTTCTTCCGTCAGATACTATTGTTTACCATACCGGTTCCATTGGCTTTGAATAGCTTTGATAAATTTAATTTGCGTCAGAACGGATTCAAAAGACGTTCTCATTACACCCGAAAATTGGGTGTCATCTTTCTTGTTTCTCTCGTGAAAGGTTATCTCCTTCTTGTAGAGGTGCAATGTCCCTAGACAAGGACTTAGACAATTCACTACCGTGAACCGCACACATACATGGTGGAAAATATCCTAGAAAAGGATGTAGTCTGTGGTCGGTTCTTTTTGCCTTCCACTTCAGAGTACCAGGGACAAAATGCGTCCGGGGCCGAACTTGACGTGGAACCATCTACGCATTCGCGTCCCCAAGCCCAGGGAATCTGGGCAAAACTCCGGAAAAACCGCAGACGAGATGGCCGGCAGGACCAGGATTCGAACACCCGACAGAAACAACCGCCTCCCGCACTGCACCCAGTGCGTTAACCAACTACGCCATGCCGGTGGTCAGGTTATATTCTTCGATAACTGCCAAAGCTTAGTTAATATTTTTAGACTTACATTCAACAGAATATTTTCAATAATATCTCATTTCGTTATTTAATTTTTAGAGTTTAATAAAATACAACAGAAAGACAAAATAATATAAAATTGGCACATCACGGGTATGGCCGGGCCTTAAACGCACGGGCTTGAGCTGGGCCTGGCTCACCAAATAAGGCCCTTGTAGACCTCTACACTGTTAAAAAAATTTACTTAAAAATGAGAACCTGAACCTACTCGGTTTTTTTAAGTACAATGGTATCGTACACGAGTACATGACATGCTCAAATATAAGCAACCATAAGTACTTACACTCCGAAATTAACATTACGTCTATGGCGAAGGAAGTTGGCCGGAACCCCCATATTGACGCTACTAGTTCCTTCTTCACGAAAACGCATCCACATACAGAGCAGTGTACTGTACTTTCTGGCACGAAAACAAGTGTGTGTACTCAGCCATCGCACCTATTCTCGAGATTTGTCACAGTGTGACTACTTTCTATTCCTCATGTTAAAGCTGAATTAAAAAAAATGAAACAAGACATTGAAGAACTGTGGCATCAGCTCTTCACTCCATACCAAAAGATGATCCCAGAAAGTTCAACCTATCATCAAACAGAGGTCATCGCTCTTTCCATGTTTATAAGTGAGTCACGGAAAAATTCTCATTGGCTGCCACCGGTAATCGAACCCAGGGTCTTCCAGTTGCGCGCCGGATATGCCTCCATTGCACCACAGCTGCGTCGAGTTCCTCTAGACTCACATACACTAACTGCCAAGCCAATTTGGCCGGTCGCTTCTTGGAGCCCCGCACAATGCTGGGGATTCACCAAAAATGGTAAGCAGCAACTGAACAAATAATTAGAAGTCGAATGAATAATTAATACAGACATTTAACGTGGATTAGGAACATCAAACAAAGGTAATCGCTATTTCCACGTTTATAAGTGAGTCACGGAAAAATTCTCATTGGCCGCCACCGGGAATCGAACCCAGGTCTTTCAGTTACTCGCCGGATATGCTTCCACTGCGCCACAGCGGCTTCGAGTTCCTCCAGACTCACACACACTAACTTCCAAGCCAATTTGCCAGGTCGTTTCTTGGAGTCCCGCACAATGCTGCTGGGGATTCACCAAAGATGGTAAGCAGCAACTGAACGATTCCCGGCGGCGGCCAATGAGAATTTTTCCGTGACTCACTTTGTAACGTACCAGGAGATGTGACGTACATGCCCGAAGGACGCACACGACATAAAGGCAGATAGGAATCAGAATAAAACGTCCGCGTAGCTCAATTGGTAGAGCAATTTATTCCGGAATGAGGGGACCCGGGTTCGAATCCCGGCGTAGAATAAAAATGACGGAGAAATTTACTTCGTTATAATGGCGCCCGAACTATCCGGATGACCCGGCCGTTCAAAATCTCGCATTGGTGTGATGTTATTTCCACACCGCGAGATAGGAAAAATAAGAGAATCCCTTCTCCAGCACTTCGAAAAAAATAAATAAATAAATAAATAAATAAAAAATAAAAATAAAGGGGAGATGATGTAACGTACCAGGAGATGTGACGTACCTGCCCGAAGGACGCACACGACATAAAGGCAGATAGGAATCAGAATAAAACGTCCGCGTAGCTAAATTGGTAGAGCAACTTATTCCGGAATGAGGGGACCCGGGTTCGAATCCCGGCGTAGAATAAAAATGACGGAGAAATTTACTTCGTTATAACTTATGAACGTGGAAAGAGCGATGACCTCTGTTTGTTGTTTCCTAGTCCACGTCAAATGTCTGTATTAATTAGTCCATCCTTTCGTTAGCTGATCGTGCCACTTCTTGTACTAATGCAGGAGGAATATACTTCAATTAAAACATGTATATTCATTTAAGATTTTCTGCTCTTTGTATTTTTTTTAATTCAGTGCCATTAGTTAATTGCCATACGGTCTACAGCAAGATTCTAGTAGCACTATCAAAAAGGTCATGCGTCGCCACAGCAGAATATACAGAATACAACGCCACATCCGGGCAACGCCGGAAATGTTTCGAAAATAAAAACGAAAACTTGAAAAGACAAAGTATCTGAAGTAACAGAATATCGCGACCAAAGGGAATTTGCTTCGTGTTTCAATAGTTTTTCATTTGTGTCGGAACTGAAGGCAATTTTGAAAACCTAATGCTACCCAAACAAAGGAGTTTTAACAAATTTCACAGTGGCTACTCCCTGAAAGAAAGATAACAAGATGAAAGTTGCTCTTGCTTGGTTAGAAAATCACTAAGAAAACTTGAAAAAGGTGAAAGATCTAAAAGAATAAAACAGCAAGCAAGGGGAAACGTATGACAAAACAATTCCGATAAATATAAGTCCCTTCTCGAGCAGCAAGTTTTCCCGCAAATCCCCTAGCGCAATAAAAACGCCAGGGATTTCTTTCTAACGAGACATGTCCCTTTCTTCGTTGTTTATCTGTTCATTATTCTTGCGAAATGAGCACATGAGGTTGATTTCACGCACGGCTTACTTCCAAGCTTATCCTGCGTCGATCCTCGCGTCTCTTCTATCCGCGGCTACTAAGTTAATTATCAGATCCCACTAATTAAGAAGTGCTCCGTCTCAAACAGTGCGGAAAAAGGTGACTCTACCTTGTAATTCGTTTATAGAGTGCTGCTTCTGCTGCTGCCTTGTTTAATGAAGTTTACTTTGGGAAAAATAATTAATCGGACAACCGTATCCTCTGTCCTGCTTCAAAAACTACTGGGAACTCCCTCCGGTCAAATTGTCTTTCTTGTATCAGTTTAAAGACAAGGATATGTTTACACCACCAAAACATAACTTTGATGGTAACAATTCCCTGGGCTTCTTAAGTAATCCATAATAAATCATACTCATGCGGGAGCTACTGTTTTTAATACAGCACAAAGTAAACCTTTCCAGCTAGTCAAGTAACTTCATAACCAAAAGTACTTTTGAAAATGCGTTGCCTGCTTGTTCGCAGTAATTTAAATGTATGCTGTGATAAAACAGCTTCTAAGCAAACACTTTCGGGAAATGAATGAGACAGGACGTAAAATTGTGCAAGCGTAGTTTAGAGTTTATAAAAAAATACAACCTAATAAAAATCTTATGAAACGAAGTTAGCTTATGCAATGTTTTTTTACGGATTTCAAAACAATTTCTTCCTAATATAGGGAATCTTCATCTGTTCAGAAGTGAAAATTATTAACTTTTCTCCTAATTCTAAGAAGTTGAAGTTTTATTCCTGATCAACAGCTATTCATAAACCTTCTTCCAGCTTTTTAAAAATCCAGAGAGTTACACTTTGTGGATAATTTATGCTATGCATCTCTGGTATGCCAAGACTTTTGGGTGTCAGATAAAACGAGTGACTCGAGAGTATACATTTATCAGGTAACCAAAACGGTTCGTGCTGCTTTAGGTAGAGTTTGCTACAATGACTTGTCCTATTTTGAATTGGTTTGCAGAGCAAGATTTTTTTATGTTCGTCATAAGGCACACCAGTTCATTTTTCTGTGACTTTAAACCTTTTTAAAATGTCAGTTGAACCTAGTGTAATTCGGCCTTGTTTGCTTTACCAATTTAAACTCGGTTTGAAGGCTTCAGAAGCTTCCCATAAGATATATATGGAATTTGGAAAAGATGCAGTAGCAGAACTCACTGCGCAGAAATGGTTTAAAAAATTTGTTTCTACTGATGAATCACTTGAAGATGCACTATGTTCAGGAAGACCCTACGTTTTTCATAATGAATAATTACATGCCGCTGTTGAAAATAATTCTAGATTAACATGTGTGACGTACTACAGAGGTGAAAACATGTGCCAATACGACAAATCTGCAGCGAGATATTCCGTCTGCGTAGCTTAGTTGGGAGAGCGACTTACTCCGGAGTGAGGGGACACGGATAGCACGGTCGTCGCATTTGTGAAACAATTTTTTTGCACTTGCATCAACTTAAAAAATCACGAAAGCTAAGCAAATGGGTCCATCATACATTATCATGCATAATAAAACCGAACGAACTGTTTTGGTTACCCGATATTTACGTTCAACGCATCGCATTTCTTTGCATCACTCACGGCTACACCGAGCCACAGTCTGATACATACAAAGTGGAATTAAATCACCACAAAAAACAATAAGGTTTACTAATTCCTGACCTGACTTTGAGCGGTACTTGCGTTTGTGGACAATTGAATAGTATTGTCGTAAAACCAATGAAAAAAGATATGTGATTCATAAAAGTAAATATTTGATAAATTATGGCGGTGGCAAGAGTAAGTGTTTCGACTATTTAGTTTTTCAAAAACAATATTTATTTATAATAATATATATTATCCAGATTTACACGGACGGGAGAAATAACCCTGACAACAATGAAAAGTGAGGTAGTTACGAAGGTTCATCTACTCATGCGTTAGCTAAAATCTGACCTCAAGATAGAAAGGAAAGCTGAATTGCAACTATTTGTGTTAGTGAGGCGAATTCGTAATTTTAGGTCTACGATATCTACAAGTTACGCCTTATAAAAAATGCAACACCAAGAAGGACACGAGATAGCAAAGCATGATTTACTGGGCACATAACAACAGATACAAACATGAAAGGATTGAGCTTACAGGCCCGTGCGACTTGCGAAACACGCAGACATCAATAGTTGGTGTGGCCCCCACGGCTAGCAATAACGGCCGCTACACGTCGCGGCATCGAATGAAAGAGGCTTTGTATGTGGGCTTGGGGTATGTCGGTCCAGGCTGCTTCTATTCGTTGCCACAGCTCTTCAGGCGCAGCCGCGGGTGGTGCTTGCCGGGCCACTCGGTTTCCGATCAGCGACCAAACGTGTTCGATGGGCGACATATCGGGAGAACAGGCGGGCCACGGCGGCAGTGGCACCTGGTGGGCCGTGAAAATTGTTGCACGGTGCGTGCCACGTGCGGGCGCGCATTGTCCTGTTGAAACGTGGCCCCTGGCAGGTCCTGCAGGTAAGGAAGGATTATACGCTCCAAAACGTCGGAGATATAGCGGTGGCTGTTGAGTGTACCGGCGATGCGTACCAGAGGGGTGCGGGTGTCATATCCAATTGCG
The DNA here is from genome assembly GCA_039090855.1 of Macrothele yani. NCBI lineage: Eukaryota > Metazoa > Arthropoda > Arachnida > Araneae > Macrothelidae > Macrothele > Macrothele yani. The sequence goes on from CM077001.1 coordinate 28,587,789, forward strand.
CCCCAAACCATAACGCCAGGCGACGGACCGGTATGGCGATGCATAATGCAGGAGTCATACAGTCTCTCGCCGCGGTACCGCCACACGCGGATCCGACCATACTGGTGTTGCAGGCAGAAACGGTATTCGTCGGAGAAGACAATGTCGTGCCATTCCGTAGTCCAGGTGCGGCGTTCAACGGCCCACTGCCGCCGCAGTCGCCGGTGGTGTAACGTCAATGGTAATTGGAGCAATGGGCACCGTGAGACAAGCCCCCGCTCCTGAAGACAGCGTTGAACGGTACGTGCTGACAAAGGTTGTTGCGCAACACACCCTAATTCCAGCGCCAACGTTCGTGATGTAGCGGTGCGAGCCGTCAATGCCCGCCGCATAACATGCCGGTCCTCACGTTCGGCGGTGTGCCCCGGCTGCGTCAATCGCTGACGTCCGTCCGTCCGTCCGTCCGTCCCCCCTGCACCCACCTAATCCATACTCGCCACACTGTGGCTGGATGTCGTCCCACACGGGCGCCGAAGTCTCGGTACGATAAACCACTATCGCGATAAGCCACTATTTGTCCTCTGTCGTACTCCGAAACGTGCTGGAATGACTGCCGTATTCTGCGACGAGGCATCAGGAAGCTTCCCACGCACAGGTCTGGTAGCACAACACACTTCCACTACTTACACCTCGCCTTCTGTGCACCCTTCTTATAGTGCTTCTCGGTGGCGTGCCGGGCGCACATGATTTGCATATGCCATGCAATGCTAATCGTTTGCCTGTACGCTCGCGGGCGACGCATGCTGCGAATTTCAGGCCGATCGGATGCTTCCTTCTTGGTGTTGCATTTTGTGTGGCCAGCAGTGTAGAGCCCTTGTCAACAGCAGCTTTATTTCATTTATTCGTATTTCGGTTGTTACAAATATGCAGTAGATATCCATATGTAAAGCAAATCAATTCAGCAACAACCAGAAAGTAAGAGGGAAAAGGCCTCCACGAGACCTGCCGAGCCCTCTCTTCCTGATGACTGAACAGATAAAACTACAAACTAGGAACTTTTCGATCCTTTCGGAAAAGAAAATTTCTGGTTGTCCCTGAAGTCAAATATGAACTGCCTCACTCACTTTTTTACAACTACCAAACCGTCGACCACGTAATGCATCTTTAAATGGACCGAGGAGCTTAAAATTATGTGATGCGAGTTACCGGCTGTATAGTGGGTATGGAAGAATCACAGGTTTGAGGGTTTGAGTTGCCGTCGTGCCTGGAAAGCATTGCCATGGTAAAAAAGAACAGCTTTTGACAACAACTCTCTCCTTTTGTTGAGAACTGTAGATTTCAGCTTCTTTTTAAGCATTGCTGAAAATGTTCAAAGACTGGTCCATGCATGTCCGAAAGCAAGGTTAGCAGTTGAAGTTCTAAACAACTGGTGCCAAGCAATCAAAGCTTAGGAATTTACATTACCCAAGGCAATGAAAGTTTAAGGTAAGTGATGCAGGATATGTTTCACAGGGAGGTCACATTTGAACTTCCTTTTTTCGCTGGGGATGAAGAACTGCTGAATATGTTTGTTGCACTACCAAAAATACTTCAGATGTTCTGAAATTGGCTAATGCATATCCCAAAGCAAGGTCAGCAGGATATCTTTTACAGATAGGATACATTTGAACTTCCTTTTTAGCTGGGGATGATGGGTATTCCTACTCCATATTTTGTCTCTTGCTTTTAGGCTTAAAAGAGTGCATGCAGGTCTCGTCCGGGAATGACTGTCTTCTCTAGGAATCCTGGATCTTCTTCATTAAGGCGTAAATAATGGATGAAAATCTCCATACGCTGTTGTTTATATTGTTCGGGCAACTGTTTCGAGAAACGTCTAGCACACACTTTCCTAATTTCTAAGACCTCATTATATTGTTCGGCCAACTGTTTTGAGATCCGTGTGGCACCCATTTTCCTAATTTATAAGACGTCATTATATTGTTCGGCCAACTGTTTCGAGACCCGTCTGGCACACATTTTCCTAATTTCTAAGATGTCATTATATTGTTCGGCCAACTGCTTTGAGACCCGTCTTGTACACACTTTCCTAATTTCTAAGACAACATTATATTCTTCGGCCAACTGTTTCGAGACCCTTCTGGCACACACTTTGATAATTTCTAACACGCCATTTTATTGATCGGCCAACTGTTTCGAGACCCGTCTAGCAAACACTTTACTAATTTTTAAGACGTCATTATATTGTTCGGCCAACTGTTCCGAGACTCGTCTAGCAAACACTTTACTAATTTCTGAGACGTCATTATATTGTTCGGCCAACTGTTTCGAGACCTGTCTAGCAAACACTTTACTAATTTCTAAGACGTCATTATATTGTTCGGCCAACTGTTTCGAGATCCGTCTGGCACACACTTTCCTAATTTCTGAGACGTCATTATATTGTTCGGCCAACTGTTTCGAGACCCGTCTGGCACACACTTTACTAATTTCTAAGACGTCATTTTATTGTTCGGCCAACTGTTTCGAGATCCGTCTGGCACACACTTTCCTTAATTTCTAAGACGTCATTATATTGTTCGGCCAACTGTTTCGGGACCCGTCTGGCACACACTTTCCTGATTTCTAAGACGACATTATATTAATCGGTCAACTGTTTCGAGACCCGCCTGTCACACAGTTTCCTAATTTCTAAGACATCATTATATTGTTCGGCCAACTGTTTCGAGACCCGTCTGGCACACACTTTCTTAATTTCTAAGACGTCATTATATTGTTCATCCAACTGCTTCGAGACCCGTCTAGCAAACACTTTCCTAATTTCTAAGACGTCATTTTATTGTTCGGCCAACTGTTTCGAGACCCGTCTGGCACACACTTTCTTAATTTCTAAGACGTCATTATATTGTTCGGCCAACTGCTTCGAGACCCGTCTGGCACACACTTTCTTAATTTCTAAGACGTCATTTTATTGTTCGGCCAACTGTTTCGAGACCCGTCTGGCACACACTTTCTTAATTTCTAAGACGTCATTATATTGTTCGGCCAACTGTTTCGAGACCCGTCTAGCAAACACTTTACTAATTTCTAAGACATCATCATATTGTTCGGCCAACTGTTTCGAGACCTGTCTAGCAAACACTTTACTAATTTCTAAGACATCATTACATTGTTCGGCCAACTGTTTCCAGACCCGTCTAGCAAACACTTTACTAATTACTAAGACATCATTACATTGTTTGGCCAACTGTTTCCAGACCCGTCTAGCAAACACTTTACTAATTACTAAGACATCATTATATTGTTTGGCCAACTGTTTCGAGACCCGTCTAGCAAACACTTTACTAATTTCTAATACGTCATTATATTGTTCGGCCAACTGTTCCGAGATCCGTCTGGCACACACTTTCCTAATTTCTGAGACGTCATTATACTGTTAGGCCAACTGTTTCGAGACCCGTCTAGCAAACACTTTACTAATTTCTAAGACGTCATTATATTGTTCGGCCAACTGTTCCGAGAACCGCCTGGCACACGCTTTCCTAATTTCTAAGACGTCATACACCGTTGCATAGACAGAACCATTACTTATGTTTATATTATATTAGCCACTGCATACACAGTAATACGTTGGTCCTCTTGAATGAAGCAGTTTGGGCGATCTCGAAATGTTCTTGAGCTCGCGACGTGCAAGGATGCTCGGATCGAGCTTTGTCAGTCGTACTTCTTCTTCCAGATTTAAATTTTTCTGCGTATTCGTAAACTTTTACTACCCCATATGCTTGTTATCGTATTGTTATACGACTGTTCTTTAAATTTCATACTGCTTAACCCTTTGTGCTCAAAATAACTACTAGGATACGTTGAAGAACAGCGTTTCAATCAGAAAAAGAAGCTTCCATGTTTACACATTCACCGCAGGAGCCAAATTGACGCAATACAGTTGTCTAACTAGATGCATTAAATTTGGAGTATTGCTGTCGCTTGCTGTTGTATGCACACACCACCTCTGAGGGAGATTCTGGTTAATTGGGACATATCGGGGTCAGACCGCTTTGGCCCAATTGAGTGGCTGCCCCAATTATACGAAGAATCATCCCAAAAAGCTAATTTGGGACGCTCTTCAAAAGTTGTCTCAAATAAATGGCTACCCCGATTAACCGATAGCTCAATTAACCGGAATCTGCTTTACCTTTTAATTTATCTCAGTACGTAATACGCTGCAGGCCACCTAAAATGAAACACAAAGAAGGAAGCATCCAATTGACCTGAAATTCGCCGCATGCGTCGCCCATGAGAGGACATGCAAACGAGTAGCATTGCACGGCATATGCAAATCATGTGCGCCCGGCACGCTACCGAGAAGCACTATAAGAAGGGTGCACAGAAGGCGTTGTGTAAGTTGTGGAAGTGTGTTGTGCTGCCGGACCTGTGCGTGGGAAGCTTCCTGATGCCTCGTCGCAGAATACGGCAGTCACTCCAGCACGTTTCGGAGTTCGACAGAGGACGAATAGTGGCTTATCGCGACAGCGGTTTATCGTACCGAGACATTGGTGCCTGTGTAGGACGACATCGAGCCACAGTGAGGCGAGTATGGATTCGGTGGGTGCAGGAGGAACGGACGGACCGACGTGAGAGATTGCCGCAGCCGCGGCACACCACCAAACGAGAAGACCGGAATGTTATGCGGCGGACATTGACGGCTCGCACCGTCACATCACGAACGTTAGCGCAAGAATTAGGGTGTGTTGCGTAACAACCTGTGTCAGTACATACTGTTCGACGTCGTCTGCTGGAACGGGGACATGTCGCACGGCGCCCAATTGCTCCGAATACCATTGACGTTACACCACCGGCGACTGTGGCGGCAGTGGGCCGTTTAACGCCGCACCTGGACTACGGAATGGCACGACATTGTCTTCTCCGACGAATCCCGCTTCTGCTAGCAGCACCACAAAGTTCGGATCCGCGTGTGGCGGCACCGCGGCGAGACACTGCACGACTCCTGCATTATGCATCGCCATACCGGTCCGTCGCCTGGCGTTATGGTTTAGGGCGCAATTGGATATGACACCCGCACCCCTCTGATACGCATCGCCGGTACACTCAACAGCCACCGCTATATCTCTGACGTTTTGGAGCGTATAGTCCTCCCTTACCTGCAGGACCTGCCAGCGGCCACGTTTCAACAGGACAATGCGCGCCCGCACGTGGTACGCGTCGTGCAACAATTATTTACGGCACACCAGGTGTCACTGCTGCTGTGGCCCATCTGTTCTCTCGATATGTCGCCCATCGGACACTTCTGTTCGCCGATCGGCAACCGAGCGGCCCGCCAAGAACCAACCGCGGCTACGCCTGATGAACTGTGGCAAAGTGTGGAAGCAGCCTGGACTGACATACCCCAAGACCTCATCCAAATCCTCTTTATTTCGATTTCGCGGCGTGTAGTGGCCGTTATTGCCAGCCATGGGAGCCACAGGAACTATTGATGTCTGCGTTTTCCGCAAGTCGCACGGGCATGTAAGTTCAATCGTTTCATCTTTGTATCTTTTGTTATGTGTCCAGTAAATCTGGCTTTGCTATCTCGTGCCCTTATTCTTCTTGGTGTTGCATTTTGGGTGGCTAGAAGTGTAGAACTAGACGAAATAATAATAATGAACTCATGTGAAACAACAAATGTAAACTTTATTTGATTGACAAATTCATTCAACCCCTTCAGTAAAGACAATAGTCCAGGTTTGTGATTTTTTCATTTTTTTTTTTTTTGTGACTGAAGATTTGACGACCACCGTGAGCAACTCAATGGGTTATAAGCAGTCGCCCGTTCCTAATTTAGGGTCACTGTTTTCAGGGAAATGAGGGAGCCAGTGCCATAAGACAAGCACAACATTCATGCCTCAACGGGATTCGAACCCGGAAGACGAAATCCGTTGGAATCGACGAATAGTTTTTTTTCCGGTAGACGAAATCCGTAGGAATCGACGAATAGTTTTTTTTTTCCGGTAGACGAAACCCGTCGGAATCAACGACAAGTTTTTTTTTTTTTTTTTTCATTTTTGAAAAGAATAAACTAATATGAAACGTTTATTTACATCTTTACATAATGGGAAACGTCTTACCTACGTGAATAAACTGGATTGAATGAATGTTAAATTGTATGTATACATCACACAGTCCAATGGCTCAACGCAATCAGGTCTACGAGTGTTCGCTGTTCCGATAAGAACTTTCAAACAAATTTCTGCTGGCGTTGTTTTGCACAACGGTTCGCTGAGAAAAGATAATTTTGAATTTGGACTATCTGAGTCCCTCCATACTTCCACCTGCAACAGCGCGTGAGTCAACTACACGCTTCTCCCTTTGACTTAACATGGGAACTTTGCCGCCCCACAACTCCCGAACCTTTGCCCCAATCTCATTTTTCTCTTCGACTGGCACATCTACATGGTAAGACTTTTATTTTGATACCTCAACCATGTCTTTGCGTTCAGTCGTTCTCTCACAACTGGTCTTACAGTAGAAAACCTTATAGAATTAATATATAGATATAAATATGCAATGTCTGAAGTTCAAGTACTTCAGCAACTATATTACAAGAGTATCAAGAATATATACTACAAGGGTATATAAATATGCAATGCCTGAAGTTCAACTACTTCAACAACTATATTACAAGAGTATCAAGAGTATATATTATAAGTGTATATAAATATGCAATGTCTGAAGTTCAAGTACTTCAGCAACTATATTACAAGAGTATCAAGAGTATATACTACAAGGGTATATAAATATGCAATGCCTGAAGTTCAACTACTTTAACAACTGTATTACAACTATGTTACTGGAGTATCGGGAATAAATAGTGAAACAAATGATACTTTGTCGGCTGGTCATCATCGACACAGTTCTGAATCAACGTGAGTAACAGTATTATTATACGGCATATGCCGTTGAAGCTATGAATAAATCACCACGTATGTATATACTTTCATGTGTTCGCCTTATTGTGAGGTAAACTTTATGAAATGTAAATGAGACTATATCACAATTCTAGGACATCCTTAAATTGAGAAACAAATTACATCTGAAGACAAAGTACCACTTAAGAAAAGAAATGTTTTGAGACATTTGAGAATCTCTACGTTTTTGGGCAATACATTCTGTGTGTTTGAGAAACTAGGCCAAATGTCAACCTCAGAAACAGAACTATAGCATCTTGTTTGTTCTTACAACTTTTGCTCCGGTAAAGTTGAAATTTATCTTTTGGTAAACTTTTAGTCCGTTTTATGTAATTTGGTTTACCCGGTTTAGAGAAAAATATAGCTACAAGATGAAGTCGAACATAGATTTTCAAATAGGACACTTCCTCGGATATTTTTATTAAATTGCCACACACATCAAGGAAAATCTGAGAAAGAACAGCAGCAACAGTATCACTCCAAATCTGGCAACATCCATTTCGTCCATCTCTCCCGCTGGTTTTGGACTACCTTTTCAACTCGCGGTGAAAGAAGAAAGGCATAAAAAAATGTGGGGCGGGGGGCCACAGTGACTTGGCAGATAAAGTCTTCCAAAGCCTCTAAGAAATAAAGAAAAAAGCTGTATAGAATATTTATACAATGTCTCAACACGTCGTTGCTCATATTTACGAGTGTCGATTTAAATCTATAAATATTCCTCATAAATATGGAGGAAAGGGAACTTTCGAACCAGCTTCATAGAATATCGGGCCTGAAACGCGTATACATCAACAGTCGACCAGCCAGCGCATAGATCCTTCTGACAACACGGTATTATCCAATGTTATTTATCGCCCTTACCGAGCCAGCACCACATTAGCATGTCAGCCAAAAGAAAAAGAAGAAGAAGGGGAGCATGCAGAAAAGAAAAAAAATGTGTTCAAGTATTCTGTGTAATAACCTACGACAAGTGAAAAGAGGAAAGAATGGAATAAATAAAATCTGGGAAAACACGTACTGCAGTAAGGAAAGAAGTAATTTCATCCATGTATATCAAATACCTGAACGTGCTGAAAGAAGGATATATGTATAAAAATATATTCTTTTATCACTCCTTTGAGGTTTAACCTCACTTAGGTGCTTGCTTTTCTATAAATGAAAATATTCTTTTTCCTCCATAGAATTTAGGAAGCTTTCCTGATTCTCTTAGCTTCTTTTCAGAGAATATAGCACAAAATATGAAACTATAGAGTTATGTGGCTCCAGTTAGATTAAAAATATTTTAAATACTTTTTTCTCGCATTAGAAAGAATTTATGAAATTACATTCAGCTGTTAACTAGAGAAAATGTGCTGACTTTTTGTAAGTTTCATCGTAACATTTGCTGGAAAGAAACTGACACCAAAAACAGAGCAATTAATCTGAAGGGGTTTCCTGCCTCTTTGACCGTGTTCATTTCGTTCACGTTCACTTAGTAAAGTTCATTTCCTCCAAGTTCGTAAAATTCATTTTGTCCACTGTTCGCTTTGTTCGCTGTTCATTCATTCTGCTGTTCACTTTGTCCAGTTCATTTCGTCCACATTCACTTGGTTCAGTTCATTTCGTCCACATTCACTTGGTCCAGTTCATTTCGTCCACATTCACTTGGTCCAGTTCATTTCGTCCACATTCACTTGGTCCAGTTCATTTCGTCCAGGGTTCATTTTGTTCACCGTTCACTTTGGTCACCGTTCACTTTGTCCGCTGTTCATTTAGTCCACTCTTCACTTTGTCCATTTTATTTCGTCCACATTCACTTGGTCCAGTTCATTTCGTCCACGGTTCATTTTGTTCACCGTTCACTTTGGTCACCGTTCACTTTGTCCGCTGTTCATTTAGTCCACTCTTCACTTTGTCCAGTTTATTTCGTCCACATTCACTTGGTCCAGTTCATTTCGCACACGGTTCACTTTGTTCGCGCGTTCATTTCTTCTACATTCACTTGGTCCAGTTCATTTCTCACAAGGTTTGCTTTGTTCGCGTTCATTTCGTCCACATTACCTTGGTGCAGTTCATTTCGTACACACTCACTTGGTCCAGTTTATTTTGCACACTGTTCACTTTGTCCGCGTTCATTTCTTCCACATTCACTTGGTCCAGTTCATTTCGGCCACCGTTCACTTTGTCCGCTGTTCATTTAGTCCACTGTTTCCTTTGCCCAGTTCCTTTCGTCCACATTCACTTGGTCCGCGTTCATTTCGTCCACATTTACTTGGTCCGTGTTCATTTCGCACACGGTTCACTTTGTCCATGTTCATTTCGCACACGGTTCACTTTGTCCGCGTCATTTCGCACGAGGTTCACTTTGTCCGCGTTCATGTCTTCCACATTGACTTGGTGCAGTTTATTTTGTACACACTCACTTGGTCCAGTTCATTTCTTCCACATTCACTTGGTACAGTTTATTTCGGCCACATTTACTTGGTCCGTGTTCATTTCGTCTACACTCACTTGGTGCAGTTCATTTCGTACACACTCACTTGGTCCAGTTCCTTTCGCACGCGGTTCACTTTTACCGCGTTCATTTCTTCTACATTCACTTGGTCCAGTTCCTTTCTCATGCGGTGCGCTTTGTCCGCGTTCATTTCGTCCACATTCACTTGGTGCAGTTCATTTTGTACACACTCACTTGGTCCAGTTCATTTCGCACACTGTTCACTTCGTCCGCGTTCATTTCTTCCACATTCACTTGGTACAGTTCATTTCGGCAACCGTTCACTTTGTCCGCTGTTCATTTAGTCCACTTTTCCCTTTGCCCAGTTCATTTCGTCCACATTCACTTGGTCCGCGTTCATTTCGTCCACTGTTCTCTTTGTCCGCTGTTCATTTAGTCCACTGTTCCCTTTGCATAGTTCATTTCGTCCACATTCACTTGGTGCAGTTTATTTCGTACACACTCACTTGGTCTAGTTAATTTCGCACGCGGTTCACTTTTACCGCGTTCATTTCTTCTACATTCACTTGGTCCAGTTCATTTCATCCACGTTCACTTGGTGCAGTTCATTTCTCACACAGTGCGCTTTGTCCGCGTTCATTTCGCACGCGGTTCACTTTTACCGCGTTCATTTCTTCTACATTCACTTGGTCCAGTTCATTTCATCCACGTTCATTCTGCCCAGTTCATTTCTCACACGGTTCGCTTTGTCCGTGTTCATTTCGTCCACATTCACTTGGTCAAGTTCATTTCGGCCACCGTTCACTTTTTCCGCTGTTAATTTATCCCACTGTTCCCTTTGTCCTCTTCATTTCTTCCACATTCAATTGCACGGTTCACTTTGTTCGCGTTCATTTCGTCCACATTCATTTAGTTCGCATTCATTTCGTCCACATTCACTTGGTCCAAGTTCATTTCGTCACATTCACTTGGTCCAAGTTCATTTCGTCACACTGCTCACTTGGTCCACCGTTCACTTTGTCCACGCTCGTTCATTTGTCGTTCACTTTGTCTGCTGTTCATTTCCGTTCACTTTGTCCGCTGTTCATTTCCATTCACTTTGTACACCGCTCACTTTGTTCACATACATTTTGTCCTCAGAATGGATGGAATACCGTGGAAATTTTCTGAATTGATGAATCTTTTGTTTTTGCTGGTTACTAGGCTGAAAGAAAAGGTCAACAGCCATTGCTTACATGCGATATTTTTTTCGTATTTAAAATATAACGATTTTAAATTTCATTTAAAGTAAAACAAGAAACTGAACTTGGAAGAGCTTTTTAACTCTTTTGTGTGGAACGATGTCAATTACTCTGACAAAGTCAAAGTTCATTCCAATGAATGATAGATCACTCCGGCAGCAGAGTACCAATGCGAAAACCATCACTTTCAGCTGTGTCAGTTTAGTTCGTGGTATCCAACCACTGTACAGATTACTTACGACTGTTGTAGAAGACCTACGTTTCATGGTAGGTTACGATCCGATGCAGGAATCTCTCCGGTCAGTGCCTTGGAAGGAAAGACATGCACCCCTCCAGACAACGTGCCCTATTTGCTGTTGTCCATTCGCGTAGCACCCAGACATTGAGCTTTCTCACTTTCCCCAGGGTAGCCATGCCCCAGACACACACAACCATCACACGAATCTTTACTGAAAATTCACGGACAATTTGCCATAGATCAGCTTTGATGATATTCTTCATTTCTTCATCTGTAATAGCCACTAATGGACAACCACGAACGGCAGTTGCAAGGTATGTGTCTCCTTGGAATTTTTCGAACCATTGGCGCATGAAGCATTCATTCTCAGTACCCTACCCAAACCTCGCATTATTATTTCGGGCCGCTATACCCAAGAAATGTCGGAGATTGAACTCATACCGAAAATGTTCGTGCAACTGGCTTTTCCTCCAAAACTTGAGGTTGAACCCTGTCATGAAATTAGGCACGCACAATGCGTACACCAGATACAATGCCTGACAGAGAAAATGCCACACCATGAAGACGTGAACGCAGCGCCATGCAAATTGCAGGGTGGGTGTACACATACAAGTTATGCAAATGATCGCATAGGTAGGCCAATCGCACGAAAAGCGCGCGGGATATAAGCGGTCAACTAGCCCGTGGGGCTATCAGTCGAAACGTCGTCACAGCCGCGAAAAGTAAGTGCTTCTGCTGTAACCGTGTCTGGAGAACGAACAAGGGGTGTCAATGGCGTTAAGACACCGTCGTACGTAATTTTGTCAAACGGATGAGTTCACGAGAGGTGTCACCGTAGGCCATCGTACCGCCGGATGGTTCCTTGCGTCGTATTGAGGAAGAAATGCAACGTGATGCCTCAACCGTCGGTCGCATTTGGAGACAGTATTCCCAGGAAGGATCTGTGCAACGTCGTAGGGGGCCGGAGTACAGAGACGAACATCCAAACCCAACGATTGTCACATCCGACGTCATGACATAGTGGACCCACAGTCCACAACGGGCGACATTTTGCGGAATGTACGGACAGGCTTTGATGCTCCGATATCAACGTGGATAGCGTCGCACGGATTGGCTGCGTCTGTTTGGTTTGCTGTTCAGCCGTCCGCTTCGAAGACAACCCTTAACTGCAAGCCATCGTCGTCACCTCTTGGCGTGTTGTCGCTCCAGAGCTGCGTGGGGTGCCGAATGGGACAGTGTGGTGTTCAGCGATGAATCGCGGTTCTGTCTCACCACGGATGTTCGCCGTCTGAGCGTCTGGAGGCGACGTGGCCAACGAGCGGATTCCTTCGCCATTGTGGAGCGCCATACGGCACGGCAATGGTGTAGGGTGCTATCAGCGCCAAGAACTGATTACCGCTGGTACGCATTACGAACACATTGACGGCACGCCGCTATGTGGACGAGGTGATGCAACACGTGGCACTACCGTGTCCTCAGGACATCCCAAACGCCGTTTGTTAACAGGATAACGCCCGGCCGCATACCGGTCGGATCAGCTTGAATGCTTTACACGGTATGCAGATGCTTCCGTGGCCAGCACGATCCCCCGACCTCTCGCTCATCGAGCATCTGTGAGACATGATTTGACGTTGGCTGAATACCCTACCACCCCAGCAAAATGAAGATGAACTGTGGACTCGGATCAGCACCACGTGGTTCACGATACCCCAGGATTCTATTCGGACCCTCGATGCCACGTCGAATTCAACTCTGTATCGCTCAAAATGGGGGCCACACACTCTTTATTGATCACCCTGTATATTCGACCACTGGAGTCGAGTCTGTATGTGACAATTAAATCATTTGTTGAGGACCTACTGGGCTATTTGTGAGTGTAGTTTGGTCTGTTTTCGAGCATTCCTTCGTGGTGCTGCATTTTCTCTGTCAGACAATGTATATAACGACCATGTGACGCATACCATATGACGTTACTGGACCGTACCATTCATTTGGAAGGGCCGAACCTATCTAGAGGAAGGATACGGATATTTCATTTGATTATTCATTTGATTTATTTAGATATATCTGAAATTCCAAATATAAGAAATCGTGGAATTTTTCATCAAAACCTTGCAAAGCTGTGTGATTCGATGAACGTTCAAAAACCGCACAATTTCTGAAGTGGTGGAATAGTACATGTAGTTTTGGGCCCTATCTGTATCAACGGTTGTCCCCCTATCCACTGAAAAACCAGAGGAAACCGTCAAGGTGTATTATCTATTGGGTCTTCATGTTCGTGTATTCAGGGATGCAGTGGTTAGTGATTTGCTGGTTAATGAGTATCTTGAAGGCGAAGATATTTCACTTATGCATTGGCCGGTACGGTCAGCAGACCTTAATCCGATTGAGCATGTTCGGGACATTTTACGCTAAGGAATTGCTGCTCACTCCTCTCCTCCTATAGCTCTACAGAACTTACGGTGTGCTCTTCTGGGAGAAATGAGCGTAATCCGCATGATCTTTTGTGAGCACCTGCATTCAAAGCATTGTTCGGTGCTGTAAAACTTACATTGCTTTGCGTGGTGATCACATTCCCAATAAAAGACAGTGGTTCCATTTTTTTTCTCTGCTGATTTATGTGATATCTGCAGATTTATGGGCGCATTTGAATGCATTTAGTTCTTTTGCGTTCACAAGTGTGAAACACTGTACTACACAGCGTTCATGAAGTTCCTTTTCATATCTCATTGCTTTGTCAATTTCTGTCTATTAAGTTGCTTTTTGCGGTTGCTGCTTTAATTTTGAGCATCAGTGAAGTGCAAAAACAGTCATGGGATAGCAGTATGGCAATTTTTAACTGGCTCTGCCGTCGTATAAAGGCTTCGATACACGCCACAATTTTTATCTGTTGCGAGGTGTAATCTCATGAGTCAGGTTGAACAACCGCCGGTAAGATTATGTTAAGCCGACGCTAATTATCGGAGTTTGAACGACGCATGGTAGTGGGAACCAGACGGATGGTTAAATGTTAGAAATTGTACGAACATTCAACGTTCCTTTATCCACTGTATCACATGTGTACCGAGAATACCTCATAGAAGGCATTACCACCCACCGTGGACAGCGCAGTGACCGACCACGAGTGCTGAATGACCCTGGCCAGTGGCGTCTATCCAGGATTGGCCATGCTAACAGACAAGTGACACTGGCTCAAATAACATCCGCATTCAACGCAAGAGGTACCAGAGACAAATCCATAAGGTCAGTTTAGCGTAATTTCGCGTCCGTGGGGTATGGGAACAGAAGACCCACCAGAGTGCCTTTGTTAACACCACGACATCAGACACAGAGCTTAACCTGGGCTCGTGAACAAGGTAATTGGACCGTGGTAATTGGACCGTGGTAGACTGACAACATGTGACCTGGTCCGATGAGTCACGCCACTAGTTCTTACGAGCTAATGGTATGGTTCGGTTGTGGCGCAGACCCCATGAGACCATGGACCCAAGCTGTCCACCAGGCACTGTGAAAGCTGGTGGTGATTCCAGACATGTATGGGGTGTCTTTACGTGGCACGGTTTGGGTCCTCTGGTCCTTGTGAACACGTTATTTTGTTGCTGTGCTGGGTGACAATTTGCAGCCCATCGTGGACTTCATGTACCCCAACAATGATGGGATTTTCCAGGCAGTCAATTTACCATGTCATGGGGCCCAAGTTGTCCAAAATTGGTTCGAGGAGCATTGTGGGCAGTTCCGACTGATGGTGTGGCCACCACGTTCGCCCGAAATGAACCCAATAGCCTACTTATGGAACGTGGTAGAAAGATCCACTCCACCCAAGATCCTGCACCTACAAATACTAGGGAACTGTGGGAGGCTATTCAGACGGCATGGCTCAAGATCTCTATAGAAGTCTTCTGGCCACTTGTGTAATCGAGACCACGTCGAGTTGCTGCACTTCGCAGGGCTTGATGAGGTACAACACGATACTAGCTAAGTATCCCATGACGTTTGGCAATTCAGTGTATGTCTTATAACAATTATTTTGGTAATGAATTTTGAAATTTTCTGAAATGTTTTGAAGGAATGCAAAATACTTCCAACCAAGCGTTCGAGTGGTCAGTGGTATAAGTTTCTTACGGGTATCGTTCACTTGACCGAAAGGTCACTTGACCGAAAATCACTTCGCCGAAAATCACTTGATCGAAAGGTACATTTCACCGAAGGGTCACTTGACCGAAAATCACTTCGCCGAAAATCACTTGATCGAAAGGTACATTTCACCGAAGGGTCACTTGACCGAAAATCACTTGATCGAAAGGTACATTTCACCGAAGGGTCACTTGACCGAAAAGTTCATTTCACCGAAAGATCACTTCACCTAAAAGTTCATTTCATCGAAAGGACACTTGATCGAAAAGTTCATTTCACCGAAAGATTACTTTACCTAAAAGTTCATTATATCGAAAGATCATTTCACCGAATGGTCAGTTTATCGAAAACTTAGAATTTTGTTGTTATAGATCTGTTGGAGTATGGTGCTGGTTTTTAAAAAACTGGTCACCTAAACATTATTGGATTGTATAAAAAATACACTTTTAATTTCTTTTAAACACCTCCCCATAAGTATGTTTTTTCGAAATATAACATTAATTATAAGTCATAGATAGACCTGTGCCTTTTTGCCAAATTTTAATCCCCCGAGCTCATATTCATGAAGTTTACATAACAACTCAAGTTAATGAGTTGTTATGTAAACACACTTATTCAGACAAAAAAAAATCAGTTTTAGGGCCCTTGGCCTCGGTTTAGGCCTTTTTAGAACATTTTAATCGTGCGTGCTCATATTCATAAGGTTTACGTAAAATGTCCAGCTAATAATGTTGCACATTTATTCAGGCAAAAAAGAATCAATTTTGGGCCCTAGGCCTCGGCAAACCTTTTTAGAAAATATTAACCGTGCGTGCTCATGTTTATAAGGTTTACATAAAAACTAAAGTTAATGATGTTGTACTCTTATTCAGCCCAAAAGAATAAGTCTTAAAGCCCTTGGCCTCGTTTTAGGCCTTTTTAGGGAAATTTTAATCCTGCGTGCTCATATTTATAAGGTTTACATAAAATGTCAAGTTAATAATGTCACACATTTATTGAGGCAAAAAAGAATCAATATTAGGGCCATAGGCCTCGCTTGAGCCTTTTTAGCAAATTTTAATCGTGCTTGCTCATGTTCATAAGCTTTACATAAAAAGTAAAGTTAATAATGTTACACATTTTTCTGGCAAAAATAATCAATTTTAGGGCCCTAGGTCTCAGCTTAGGCCTTTTTAGAACATTTTAATTGTGTTTGCTCATGTTCATAAGCTTTACATAAAAGTCAAGTTAATAATGTTGCAATTTTTTCAGGCAAAAAGAATCAATTTTAAGGTCTAGGCCTCAGCTTAGGCCTTTTTAGAAAATAATAACGGTACGTGCTCATGTTCATAGGTTAACCTAAAAACTCAAGTTAATGATGTTGCACACTTTTCAGGCTAAAAGAATCAAGTTTAGGGCTCTAGGCCTCGGCTTAGGCCTTTTTAGCAATTTTAATCGTGCGTGCTCATATTCATAATGTTTACATAACAACTCAAGTTAATGATGTTGTACACTTATTCAGGCCAAAAGAATCAGTCTTAAAGCCCTAGGTCTCGGCTTAGGCCTTTTTAGAAAATTGTAATCGTGCGTGCTCATATTTATAAGGTTTACATAAAATGTCAAGTTAATAATGTCGCCCATTTATTCAGGTAAAAAAGAATCAATATTAGGTCCGTAGGCCTCTCTTGAGGCCTTTTTTAGCAAATTTTAATCGTGCTTGCTCATGTTCATAAGCTTTACATAAAAGTAAAGTTAATAATGTTACACATTTTTCTGGCAAAAATAATCAATTTTAGGGCCCTAGACCTCGGCTTAGGCCTTTATCGCAAATTTTAATCGTGCGTGCTCATATTCATAAGGTTTACGTAAAAAGTCAAGTTAATAATGTTGCACATGTATTCAGGCAAAAAAGAATCAATTTTAGGGCCCAAGGTCAGCTTAGGCCTTTTTAGAACATTTTAATCGAGCGTGCTCATATTCATAAGGTTTACATAAAATGTCAAGTTAATAATGTTGCACATTTATTCAGGCAAAAAAGAATCAATTTTATTGCCCTTAGGCCTTTTTTTTTTTTTTTTTTTTTTTTTAGCTTAGGCGTTTTTAGAAAATTCTAATCTTGCTTGTTCATAAGTTTACATAAAATGTCAAGTTAAAAAAATCAAGAGGGGGGGGTTAAAGATTACCGTTTCTGGGCATATATTGAGAACTGAATTGGGAACTCCAAACGCATTTCGCGAAAACGGTCCATGTAAGCCAAGCGAGGCGAGAATTGCACTTTAATTTGAAGAAAAAAATTGCCGAGGATCCGAGGTACACCTAGTTTTGGGAGGGTGTACCCCCAACTTCCGTAATATTATGTTCGGGGCCGCTGGAGTCTGTCAGTGTATCCAGGATGTTCCCCTTGAAGCGTCCGCGAGGTCCGTCATCTTGGGGGGGGGGGGGGGGTTGGCTTTCCCCCAAAATGTTAAAATGGACGTAGAGCTGTAAACATTAGACCCATGCTTTATATAATGATTCTGTACACGACCACGAATTTTCAGGAATGTGGAGTGAAACTGAACCCCGTTTCCAAGAGCTCTTCAGGGGTAACATCGAGGATACACTGATGACCGACTCCAGAGGTCCAGAATATAAAATTACGGAAGTTGGGGGTAGAGCCCTCAAAACCAAGCACCTCGTATCCCTTTTTACAGACTTCACCAAATTTCTGGGGGGAGGGGGAAAGGGCATACATAGTTTGGCACTAAACACAACATGAAGCATAGAAATTGCGAGCAAATCCCTTACCTTGAACACCTGTCTGCGCTCTTAGAAACTTGGGGGAGGGTGAATTCGTCCCACCCTCCTGAAAATTCGTGATCGTGTACAGAATCATTATATAAAGCAAGGTTCTAATGTTTACAGCTCTACGTCCATTTTAACATTTTGGGGGAAAGCCCCCTCCCAAAGCTCACGGACTTCGCAGACACTTCAAGGGGAACATCCTGGATACACTGACAGACTCCAGCGGCACAGAATATAATACTACGGAAGTTCGGGGTACAGTTCCCTCAAACCAAGTGTACCTCGGATCATCGGCAATTAATTTCTTCAAATTAAAGCACAATTCTCGCTTGGCTTACATGGAACGTTTTCGCGAAATTCCTTTAGAGTTCCTAAAAAGGCCTAAGCCGAGGCTTAGGGCCCTAAAATTGAATCTTTTTTGTCTCAATAAATGTGCAACATTATTAACTTGACTTTTTGCGTAAACCTTATAAATATGAGCACGCACGCTTAAAATTTGCTAAAAAGGCCTATGCGGAGGCCTAGGGCCCTAAAATTTATTCTTTTTGCCTGAATAAATGTGCGACATTATTAAGTTGACATTTTATGTAAACCTTATAAATATGAGCAAGCAGGATTAAAATTTTCTAAAAAGGCCTAAGCCGAGGCCTAGGGCTTTAAAGACTGATTCTTTTGGCCTGAATAAGTGTACAACATCATTAACTTGAGTTGTTATGTAAACGTTATGAACATGAGCACGCACGGTTAAAATTTGCTAAAAAGGCCTAAGCGAGGCCTACGGCCCTAATATTGATTCTTTTTTGCCTGAATAAATGTGCAACATTATTAACTTGACTTTTTGGGTAAAACCTTATAAATATGAGCACGTACGATTAAAATTTGCTAAAAAGGCCTAAGCGAGCCTAGGGCCTAAAATTGATTCTTTTTGCCTGAAAAAATGTGTAACATCATTAACTTGATTTTTTATGTAAACCTTATGAACATGAGCACGCACCGTTAAAATTTGCTAAAAAGGCCTAAGCGAGGCCTACAGCACTAATATTGATTCTTTTTGCCTGAATAAATGTGCGACATTATTAACTTGACATTTTATGTAAACCTTATAAATATGAGCATGCAGGATTAAAATTTTCTAAAGGGCCTAAGCCGAGGCCGTGGGCTTTATGACTGATTCTTTTGGCCTAAATAAGTGTACAACATCATTAACTTGAGTTGTTATGTAAACCTTATGAACATGAGCACGCACGGTTAAAATTTGCTAAAAAAAGGCCTAAGCGAGGCCTACGGCCCTAATATTGATTCTTTTTTGCCTGAATAAATGTGCAACGTTATTAACTTGACTTTTCATGTAAACTATTTATGAACATGAGCACTGAACATGATTTTTATGAAAAACGTATGAACATGATAAAACTTGCTAAAAAGGCCTAGGCCGAGTCATAGGGACTTAAAATTAATTATTTTTGCCTTAAAACTAAATCTTTGCGTTCTCTGTGACACGGAGAAATCAAAAGTGCAATTTGAGTATGATCCCCTAACGTTTCGGTGGTCTGTCTGTCAAACTTGCACCATGCTTCAACAGATCCTGTAATGAAATCTAGCGTTTTCGATAAACTGACCCTTCGGTGAAATGACCTTTCGATGAAATGAACTTTTAGGTAAAGAGACCTTTCGGTGAAATGAACTTTTCGATCAAGTGACCCTTCGGTGAAATGTACCTTTCGATCAAGTGACCCTTCGGTGAAATGAACGCTTCGATCAAGTGATCTTTCGGTGAAACAATTTTTTCGGTGAAGTGATTTTCGGTCAAGTGACCCTTCGGTGAAGTAAACGTCGGGCAAATGAACCAGACCCGTTTCTTACTAGACGTCCAAGTTGCGTCTGGGTTAGAGTTCCGGATAAGAGTTGGATGGTGTGCTTGTCTTGCGACGCTGCAAACCAATTGCGCTAAATTAAAGAGGAACGACTTCTTATAGACTTGATTATTGTGCTCATTAATTCAAGATGGTCGACTTCTTATTTATACTTGATTATTGTGCTCATTCATTAAAGAGGGGCAACTTCTTATAGACTTGATTATTGTGTTCATTAATTCAAGAGGGTTGACTTATCATAGACTTGATTATTGTGCACATTAATTCAAAAGGGACGACTTATTATAGACTTGAGTATTGTGCTCATTAATTCAAGAGGGACGACTTATTATAGACTTGAATATTGTGCTCATTAATTCAAGAGGGAAGACTTATTATAGACTTGATTATTGTGCTCATTAATTCAAAAGGGGTGACTTATTATAGACTTGATTATTGTGCTCATTAATTCAAGAGAGGAGACTTCTTATATTATTGATTATTGAGCTAATTAATTCAAGAGGGACGACTTATTATAGACTTGATTATTGTGCTCATTAATTCAAGAGGGGTGACTTCTTATAGACTTGATTATTGTGTTCAGTAATTCAAGAGGGACGACTTATTATAGACTTGATTATTGTGCTCATCAATTCAAGAGGGACGACTTTTTATATACTTGATTATTGTGCTCAATAATTCAAAAGGGGCGACTTCTTATAGACTTGATTATTGGGCTCATTAATTAAAGAGGGACGAACTCTTATAGACTTGAATATTGTGCTCATTAATTCAAGAGGGAAGACTTATTATAGACTTGATTATTGTGCTCATTAATTCAAGAGGGGTGACTTCTTATAGACTTGATTATTGTGCTCTTTAATTCAAGAGGGACGACTTATTATAGACATGATTATTGTGCTCATTAATTCAAGAGGACGACTTATTATAGACTTGAATATTGTGCTCAATAATTCAAAAGGGGCAACTTCTTATAGACTTGATTATTGTGCTCATTAATTAAAGAGGGACGAACTCTTATAGACTTGAATATTGTGCTCATTAATTCAAGAGGGAAGACTTATTATAGACTTTATTACTGTGCACATTAATTCAAGAGGGACGATTTATTATACACTTGATTATTGTGCTCATTAATTAAAGAGAGGAGACTTCTTATATACTTGATTATTGTGCTCATTAATTAAAGAGGGGCGAGTTCTTATAGACTTGATTACTGTACTCATTAATTAAAGAGGGGCGACTTCTTATAGATTTGCTTATTGTGTTCATTAACACTTACAGCGGCCGATGCACCAGAGTTAAACGGCGCTCAAATTTTTCTGCGCTGCCAAACACAAATGTTTGCGCAGCATCGTACTTTACGAAAACTACCCCCCAAAAATTATTTTCCCCCTGTCATCTGAGCAGTACCGACCATAAACTTCACTGTTAAAAAAAAAATCTACTTAAAAATGAAAACCTGAACCTACACGTTTTTTATAAGTGCAATCGTATCGTAAACGAGTACATGACATGCTCAAATATAAGTAACCATACATACTTACAAATAACTGCGTCAATAAATATAAATATAATCACGTATTACTTCATTTTAGATATTATGGATTTCAAGAGATATTGTTTAATAAATATGTAAAGTGACACTCTTAAATAATTAGTACAACAAAATCACTGATCACAAGTAATTAATTTAATTATGCATAAAGTATCTTTGTGTACGTTTTTACATTAACTATATTTGTGTCAGTCACATAAATAACATATTGTCGCTTCATCACCATATTTGTCATAAAATTGTGCGGTCCATTTGCCCAGCATGTCACAACGAGTATATCTATTATCCGAGATGCGCCATCGAGTAATATACTTCCAGTTTATTCTATGAATAAATGAGTATGTATGGAGTACACGAATTCCAAATTTGAAATCGTACCACGGATGGCTTGGTGGTTAGAGTTCAGACTACAGATAGAGGGACCCCAGGTTCAAACCCAGCCTGGTAGTGTGAATTTCTAACAATCGCTGAATATCCGGCGTGCATCGGACGAACACGTTAAGTGACAGCCCCTGGGTAGGATTCCCCGGTTAAAGTTCCTGAGCCTCCCTAATTTCTCTCAGCCTTCTATGTGCAAAATCGTACGCTTGTACGGCGGCGCCAACGGGTGTGCTCTCTCTCACTTACAAACTATCCTGTCAGAATCGCTAGATTAGCTCTAACTTTCTTCTGTTTTTGTGCCCTACCCGAAAGGGCACAGAAACTGAATGAAGTTAGAGCCCATATAATTGAAATATATTGATTTCTTTGAGTTCATATATTTGAAATACCAGATATACTCACAATTGATTCCCTGTATGCACTCTAAAATGGGTACGTGTCTTTTTCAAAGAATGAGACACAAGTACTCGGATATATTATACGCCCAGAATGTACTCAAAAAGGAATACAGTTTGCTTATTTCTAAGTACCAATTTTTAACAGTGTTGTCACTCTCTTCTAGTGATTTATTCTCTGCTGCATGATCCAAGGCATGATGGGAAAGTGCTAGTCCTCCTGACACTGACATCATGTCACAGGATAAAAACAAGTGGCACAAACATCTGTATTTTTTCTTAGGTTCATCGCCAAAGTTATACACCTTCAAAAAGGTAGCCGCTTCGAAATGATTAGGGTCAATCATACCCATAAATGGCCACTTTGAATAATAATGCTGAGAAGTGAAAAAAAAACTATTCTTATCGATGATGGAGTTCGAAACCACATCTTCCTGCTCTTCAGTCAGACATTCTACCAATTGAAGTACACCAGCAATGGCTTATCTCTGCAGCTTGCTGTTCTGACTCTTGAGTCAACTCTATGTAAGTATTATATTCCCTTTGAGAAGATAAAAACTTCGTATCACTCAATTATCTAGATAAAATCGAAATTAACAACCGTCTACGCACGATTTAAAACACATCCGAATCAAGAATCAAGATTTTAATAGCATTACATTCTAAAAACCAGACATTAGATCTTTCGGATTGGATCGCACGATCAATCATTAGATGTATGACAATATGAGGTTGAACCTTCCATATATGATAGGATCGCGTTGGGGTCAGTGACGCAAAATTGGGAGGATTCATTGCGAACCAATGTCGAACGCTAGTGGAAAATGTTCTGCAGCACTACACTTTTGGACTGTCAACTGGAAGGGGATATTGTCCAATAGCGTCTATGTAGATATGGTGGATACCGATTTCCGAGTTATTAGGTTGATTTCAGGATTGTTCACAGTTTTCCTATGCCAATTTCCGAGTTAGTAGGTTGATTTCAGGATTGTGCATAGTTATATGATGCCGATTTCCAAGTTAGTAGGTTGATTTCAGGAATGAGCATAGTTATCTGATGCCGATATCCGAGCTAGTAGTTTGATTTCAGGATTGTGCATATCTGATACCGATTTCCGAGATAGTAGGTTGATTTCAGGATTGTTCTTAGTTATCTGATGCCGATTTCCGTGATAGTAGGTTGGTTTTAGGATTGTGCATAGTTATCTGATGCCGATTTCCGTGATAGTAGGTTGGTTTTAGGATTGTGCATAGTTATCTGATGCTGTCTATGTAGAAGCGGGAAGTACTGTTTTCCACGGAATCAGGATCACTTCAGGGATGTTCTCGTTGCATGTTTTTTCTCCACTGGTGTGTATGAACAGACTTTTGGTAAACCTGAGTTGTGATCTTGAAATCGGTGCATTGCGGATAGATATCTGGTCCCACATAGGAACGTGTAAACCTCTGTTGACTAGGCGTGACATAGCAGCAGTGTTAGATTTCATTTTGACATCAAACTTGTGTTCCGCAATCCTGGTGCTGAGATCCCGGAAAGTCGATCCTATATACACTGAAGAACAATTGAATTAGAGATACCTGTCTAGTAACGTGTAGTACCACCTTTCGCCCTGATGACGGCGGCGATTCGTTTCGGCATAGACTCGAGAAAACACCGGAAGCGTTGGGAAGCCATACGGATCCACCACCCCTGAACAATCTCCCACAGTTAACGAAGATTTGATGGAGGGAGATCAGAGCCTCGAACATTTCTCTTGATGGCATCCCAGATGTGCTCGATGGGGTTGAGGTCAGGTGACCTAGCTGGCCAAGGAAGCGAGGTCACGTCGGTGGGGTGTTCATCCAACCATTCGGATACAATTCGGGAGCTGCATTGTCTTGTTGCAGGATGAGGTCCCCAGTGGGATGTTGAAGACGCACAAACGGTAGCAAATGGTCGTCCAGGATATCCCGGTAACGTTGACCTGTGAGGGACGATGTCACACGTACCAGGGGTCCCGTTTCAGTCCACGTAAACAGTCCCCAGACGAGAATGCCACCCCCACCAGCTTGAAGAGTACCCTGCTGGCAAGAAGGATCCATCGCTTCATGTGGTATGCGCCGTACTTCACTTTTAAAATATCCCAATACCAGTCGAGCGATATGGAATCGGGCATTGTCCTGCATTAAAACAAATTCCGAGCCGACAGCAGCTGCGAAGGAGCAAACTATCTCACTTACGATCTGCTGCGGTCTCTCCTCGATAGAGGATAGCATTGATGGAATCGTGGAAAACAGGTGCAGGTCGGTTCGTCCGTTACGCATTATGCCTGCCCACACCATACAACCACCGCCTCCATATGTATCTTTCTCAAGGGTGTTTAAATATTGCTGGTAACGCATGCCACATTCTCTTCAGATGAATACACATCGGGAATCCGTTTGTTATGAAAAACGAGATTGGTCCGTTAGACCACTGTTCACATGTCTACTGCAGGTGTTTCCATGCCCAAAGTAATCGTTCCATCCTGTGGGGAGATGTTAGCTGCACGCACACCACAAGTTTTCTGCCATAAAGGCAGCTTTCCTGAAGCTTTCCAGCGGGATACTGCTTGTCCAGTTAATGCTGTCAGCACTGAAACCAGCTGACGAAATATCATGCTTCTATTGTGAAGGCCAGAAAATTGTTGTCGAGGTCGAAACTTGACCTTAAGCGACCTGGTACAAGTCATTTACGAACACTTCCTGTGTTTTGGAGCTGTCGCCGGAGTCTACTGACAACCATTCGATACACACGAAGCCAACTTACCACCTCTTTTAGAAATTGCCCAACCGTTAGTCCGCCGATTGCCCACCATTGCATATCATCTCTAAATAGGTCTCCTTGTGATATTTTCAAGGCAACATGTCCTTTAGTTGCAGTTTGATTGATTGATTGTTTGAACAAGTTTTAGGAAAGGAGTGTCTGACCTCAGGTCTAAAATTGCTCTCAAGTGAACTCAGTAGGAAAGAAAAACAGAAGGATTTAGAGACAGAGGGAGAGAGAAGATATCCGAAAGTGCTTGCAGTTTGACAACAGCGAAGATCTTTTATACCCTTGTTCCTGTCCGCCCTTCACGACTATTGGCTCCTGGAATCTATGTGCAACTCCTACTGGAACGTTAAACGCGTGTCATCATGGGTTCTTTTTTTTTTTTGATTGGAGGTTTAACGACCACCGTGAGCAACTCAATGGGCTATAAGCAGTCGCCCGTCCCTAATTTAGGGTCACTGGTTCCAGGGAAGGGAGAGAGCCAGTGCCGTAAGACAAACACAACATCCATGCCTCACCGGGATTCGAACCCGGACCCCTTTCGGACGAATGATCAGAGGCCATCGCTTAGACCACTGCGCCACCGGGGCGGCTATCATGGGTTCATGTGGTACTTAACATACTCATCTGAGTCAGTTCTAGTCCCTGTAAAAGTATCAGGCCCAAATGCCTCATTCGTTTTCTTAGACTGATGAGCCAGACTAGAGAAATGGAGCGAGTCTTGACACCGAACGGTGGCGCAGGTGAAGTCAACAAAGCAGTATATATACAACCCGAGGACCAGCTATCGGTTAGTAGAGTGTTCGGAGTCAGAATGGGAAAAGCTGCCGATTCATCGGAGTTTGATAAAGGAAAAATTGTGATGGCACATCGCCTCGGAACTATGATCTCGGAAACGGCGCAACTTGTGGGTTGTTCACGTGTCGCTGCAGTGAATACGTATAAAAAGTGGTGCACAGACGGCCAAACGACGAACTGTCATCCAGCTGTGTGTCGTACGCAGCTCATTGATGTCAGAGGGGAGAATAGACTGTCGCGCATTGTTCACAGCGATCGCAGGGACGCAGTGCGATAAACCATCCGCAGCTACAACAGTGGTGATCAGGGCAATCTGTCACAGCACGCAGTTCATCGCAGCCTTCTCCTCGTGTGCCTGCGTAGCCGAAGACCCAGTCGGTACCCCGTGCTCACTGCAAGTCCTGGCCAACAACGCATGAAATAGGCCCAAGATCACCGAGATTGGACCTGGATGATTGGAAGAAAGTGGTCTGGTCTGACGGATCAAAATTTCTGGTGTATTACGTAGACGGCCAAGCGCGGCTACTCCGATTACCAACGGAAGCTATGGCACCTGGATGCACTGTTGGGAGGAAACAGGCCGGCGGCGGGGTCGGTGTTATGCTGTGGGCAATGTTTCCTTGGGAATCTTTGGGAACCATTATCCCAATAGCACAATCCCTGACAGCTGTCAAGTATCTGAACATCGTTGCGGAACAAGTTCACCTATTGGCAACTGTGTTCCCTGCTGGTGATGGCCATTATCAAGAGGATAATGCGCCATGCCAGAATGTCAAGGAGTAGTTCGAGGAACATGCTGGTGAATTTATGTTAATGCCCTGGCTTCCAAATTCACCTGACATGAACCCAATCGAATAATTTGTGTTATCGACTTGGAAAAGCTGGTTCGCGCTAAATCACCGAAATGTACGGGTACTGGAGGACCTGCTGTTGACATTATGGTACCAGATACCCTAAGATACCTATCGCCGCCTCATCGAATCGATGCCTCACTCAGTTGCCGCTGTTTTACGAGCTAAAAGAGGTCCTACAGCTTATTAAGTAGATGGTCATAATGTAATGTCTCATCGGTGTATATTATATAGTAAAAAGGCGGAAAGGAGCGAGGGCCATTACAATAAGCCGCTTCCTCATGCGTAGGTTCATTCGTTCCAAACTCTTTCGGTTCGCTTCTTAGATAGACGATATATACGCTCAAGCTGATTTCAGCTCAGTTTGCTAACCCAGAGTTTATTTGTTCCAGTCAGTTAAAGTGTTAAACCGGATACAAAGGTATGCCGAGAGACCGACAAAACTGTGCTACAGAAAAGAATCGGCGTTTAAATTCATCCTGGCTTTCAACCGAAACCTTATATGGGAAATTAATGATCTTTGAAAACCCTCCCACGTAGATTTAATATAAGAGTAGTTCGTTTTCAGGGGCGCCAAGTGCAATGCATAACAAACATGCAAATTAAATCATGCTCTGCTTCCCATTAAAACGTGATAACGCTGTTGTGTTACCCTACGTGTACGACACGCATGGTAGAGAGCCCATAAATGGTATTGGTATGTATGAACGCATTCGCTCGCTGCAGCAAACGATATCATGGATTTTCACTTAAGGAAAGGAGTGGGAAGTCCCGGACCTCTGTTACATAACACTGCAGCAGAAACATAACACATAAAGTGCACTTTCGACTTGACGATTCCTGTCCATTCCCATAGGACTTCCCTACATGAGAAAAAGAAAACCACCTGCTTCTAATCCTCCTCGCTCAACTGTTGACTCAGCCCATCCGAACCACGTCTTATTTCGCATTCCTGTCTCGTGGGGGTCTTGTCTATCGCTTTTCACAACCTCTAACCTAATCCCATCCTATTTCCACCCACCCACTAACAATCCCTTCCTCACCTTCGTTTTCTCCTCCTACTTTCTCCGTCTCCTTCCCCAGCTTGTTTCTGGAGTCCCACCCTGCGCTTCTACTCATCTATATCTCTGTCTTTATCCATTCCCCACAGTTCATTTTTTTTTCATAAAAATTTTCTCCGATATTCGTCCTAAAAAGGTGCCTCACATTTGAAGTATCCGATTTCTCAGCTCCCGATCCACGTTTCTCAAAGCAAAACAGCGCGAATTCAAAGGTGTTTGCTGCTGCCTTTTTCTTTAAATCTGTAATATGAAGAAATGTATCTGAGTATAAAATATTCCGAAAAGTGTAGGAAATTTGTGGAAAGTTTCCATTATAGATAAGAAGAAGAAAAATACTTTCTGATAATAGTTGCGTCACCTTGCAACGTTACTGCGGCTTGAGAGCATGATACTACATATAAATAAACTAAAGAAAATAATAAAATGCAGTGGGTATTCACACATATATAGAAAGATTTTCCAGCAAAAAGGAATAAGTATTTTTTTTTAATAAAATTACTTATTTCCTAAATGCTCTATCTGATAGCCCTTTCTCCCGGGTACTGGCTCCCCGGTAATAAATAAGGGTGTCTTCCTCCACCTTTCTACTTCGCTTCCGTGTCACTATCCTATCGGACAATCTAGCCCAAATCTCTTAGTTTCCTATTTCTAAGGGTTGTTTAAGACCTAGGGTCAAACACTCCCTTCCTAAAATCCTCTACATATGATCATTTGATAGCCCTTTCTATGAACCTACATCTAGATTTTCGAGATAACAGGGCATTTCTTAAAATTGATTGTTATATTTTATTTCACTGGTCTGCGTTTAGAAAGTCCTCTTTTTAGCAGTCCGAAGACACAATATTCCATTGGTGACACATCAGGGGACTTTGATGGAATATGAGCAAAAGGTATAGACTTGATACCAGTCATTTTTAGCAGTTCGAAAGCACAATAGTCCATAGGTGACACATCAGGGGACTTCGAAGGAATATGAACAAAAGGTACAAACTTTATACCAGTCATTTTTAGCAGTTCGAAAGCACAATAGTCCATTGGTAACACATCAGGGGACTTTGATGGAATATGAGCAAAAGGTATAGACTTGATACCAGTCATTTTTAGCAGTCCGAAAGCACAATAGTCCATTGGTGACACATCAGGGGACTTTGAAGGAATATGAGCGGAAGGTATAAACTTGATACCAGTAATGTTTAGCAGTCCGAAAGCACAATAGTCCATTGGTAACACATCAGGGGACTTTGATGGAATATGAGCAAAAGGTATAGACTTGATACCAGTCTTTTTAACAGTCCGAAAGCACAATAGACCATTCATGACACACCAGGGGACTTTGAAGGAATATGAGCAAAAGGTATAAACTTGATACCAGTCATTTTTAGCAGTCCGAAGACACAATATTCCATTGGTGACACATCATGGGACTTTGATGATATATGAGCAAAAGGTATAGACTTGATACCAGTCATTTTTAGCAGTCCGAAAGCACAATAGACCATAGGTGACACATCAGGGGACTTCGAAGGAATATGAACAAAAGGTACAAACTTTATACCAGTCATTTTTAGCAGTTCGAAAGCACAATAGTCCATTGGTAACACATCAGGGGACTTTGATGGAATATGAGCAAAAGGTATAGACTTGATACCAGTCATTTTTAGCAGTCCGAAAGCACAATAGTCCATTGGTGACACATCAGGGGACTTTGAAGGAATATGAGCGGAAGGTATAAACTTGATACCAGTAATTTTTAGCAGTCCGAAAGCACAATAGTCCATTGGTAACACATCAGGGGACTTTGATGGAATATGAGCAAAAGATATAGACTTGATACCAGTCTTTTTAACAGTCCGAAAGCACAATAGACCATTCATGACACACCAGGGGACTTTGAAGGAATATGAGCAAAAGGTATAAACTTGATACCAGTCATTTTTAGCAGTCCGAAAGCACAATAATCCATTGGTGACACACCAGGGGACTTTAAAAGAATATGAGCAAAAGGTATAAACTTGATACCAGTCATTTTTAGCAGTTCGGAAGCACAATAGTCCATTGGTGACACATCAGGGGACTATGATGGAATATGAGCAAAAAATTTAGACTTGATATCAGTCTCGTTTTTCATTTTTTTCAAGAAATAGATAGGTAGATTTGGATATATGTTTGGTTGCCTTATCCTGATGGAGTTCTAGTCTTTGAAGTGCCTGTGAATAGAGGAATGGTATTTTAATGGTATTTCCTTTTTATATGTATGAGTTGAAACATTATTTCGGCACTATGTAGAACTGATGTTAACATTCTTTTCAACTTTTCTTAACTTTAATTTCCTATTGTGCAAGAAAACAGCAAATACCATGAATCCTTTAGGAAACTTTCTTTGAATACTTGGATCCAAGTCTGTAAGTATTTTTCTGCTCTTTTGCGACAGTAAATCCACCTATTGCTTGTTATCGTTTAGGTAGATCTGTGGATCATCAACACTCACAATAAATTTCTATCTGTCTCCGGCTAAGATATTTTCATAAAAAAGTCTGCATCGTGTTCTGCGCTCATTCAAGTGCCTAAGCAAAAGGCGGTGAATATTATGATGTTTTCTTTTTCAGATTTCAATCTTTGTTTATTACCTTGTTTACAATTGATACGCAGATTTCTAACGACTTAGCGATTGCTCTTTGTACATACATAATATCACTAAGCTGTTCTATGAGATTCAGAGGTTAGCTCAACAAAGAAATGCATACTACCAGATTATTTTTTACTTACTGTTGCCGTATCAAACTTCTCCATTTACAGCGATCTTGACATACACCTCGGGCTTCACTGATATCCATCACACGCAGTACACAAGCTCTTCTATACTTCATACTCATAATCTTTTTTTTCTCATGCAGATACTCCTTAATCTGATCCTTCCGTGATTTCCTTTGCCTTTCTCTGCTTTCCCTTCCTGCCACCTGGGCTAAAAAAATTCTTAGTTAGCATCTCATCACTCATTTTTTCAACATGGACAAACCACCGAAGCATATTGGTCTCCACCTTGCAAACAATATTTTGCTTTACATTACACAACTGCAACACATCTTCATTCCTCACACAATCAGAACGTGTCTTGCAACAAAAACCCGTAAGTAACGCATTTCTCCAGCACACAAACGACTCCTATGTCTGTTCTGCAGTACCCAGGTTTCACTGCCATACATCAGAGTAGGAACAATTACACTTTCATACACATACATGAGAAACTCTCTTGAGAACCCATCATTCCTGTGAAAACCTCACAGAGCAGCTATGACTTTCAATGAAGAATTCACTCGCCTACCAACTTCACCATTTAATTTGTTCTCTATGTCGAACATGTTTCCTAAATACCCGAACTCATCCACCTGGTCAATCACTGTGCCATTTAGACTTATATTATATTCAGTACTACCAGTTCCTCTCTCAAAAACCATAACTTTGGTTTTTCCCTTATTTATACTCAGTTTGAATTTCATGCAAACTTCGTACATCCGGTAGAACATATTCTGCAACTCACTTTCGCTCTCTGCCAACAGGAGTGTCATCAGCATACAGCAATCTGCAGATACGGATATCACCAAGACATAAACCAGTATTATCTATTTTGGCATCATGCATGCACGCATCCATAAATATATTAAACAGCCATGGTGATATTACACAACCTCGTCTGACTTCTGCACCAATAGAAAACCATTTTGATAAAACAGCATTCACTCGTACACAAGTTCTACTGCCAGCATACATGGCTTTTACACTATTAAGCAAATTCCCAGTAACACCATATCCATTCAATACTTTGCACAAAAGTGTCCTATTTACTCGGTCATAAGCTTTCGCTAAGTCTATGAAGGCAGAAAAAGCTTTCTTACCAACAGCTAGATACTTTTCAGTCATCATGGGTAATGCAAAAAAATTGGTTAGCGCAGCCTTTACCAGGCATAAAACCACTCCGAACATCCCACACGTTCTCTGATGTAAGATCCCGTACTTTTTCAATAATAACCTTGCCAAACACTTTCCCTGGCACACTCAGTCGGCTAATACCACAAAAATTCTTGCAGTCAGACTGATCACCCTTTCCCTTATGCAAAGGAACAATGATAACATCCTTCCAATCTCGAGGGACCATTCCTAACTCCCAGCATAACTGGCAAATTTCATTTAACCTGTCAATTTTAGAGTCATCGCCATAGTTCAACATCTCAGCAGTTATACCATCAACTCCCGGATCCTTACCATTCTCAAGAGATTTTAGAGCCTTTAACACCTCTTCTCTTGAAATACTTCTTGTGCTTCCATCCTTCACTGAGACATCATCTGCTTCTGCCTCATTATCACTTTTGCTTTCGTGATCTATTAACTCACAGAAGTATTCACTCCATCGTTCACTCAACTCATTGGGCTCCCATATCATTTCCCCGATCATATGTTTCACACAACTTTGTTTCATCTATTTTTCCTGAGTCTTGTGTGCTTCCAGAAAGTCTTTCTATCTTTCCCAAAAGTCAATTCATGCCTTTCCACCTTCCCCTGCCTATCTTTTGCTTTACTCTGGCGAACCAGCTTAGCTGCTTCATGCTTCTTACAGCACGATATTCATCAACAGAAACTCTATTTTGCAACATCCACAAATAGGCTTCCTTCTTTCTCTTCACTTCTTCTTCAATCTCACTATTCCATCAAGCATCACCTCTATTGTTACCCACTATTGTGATGATTTTCTTTTAAGACCAGAGTCCTTACCTATGAGGTAGTCGTAAAAGTACGTATGTCCTTTGGATATTCGTTTGTTGTTCTGTTTCATGTTAAAAGCAATACTTGTCGATGTTCCGTCTATCATTACTAATATTGCTTATTTTACATTTAGAAATGCTAATTCCCTGATTTTCACACTGGTTTTGAATTACAGAATAGGAATATTTCTCTTCCTAAAGAGAAAAATCACAACCTTTTATTCACAGCTTATTTACGTGCGCCGTTTTCTTAGCCGACTTTTTTTAACTGCAGCAGTTGTTTTTTTTCGTGTTCATCTAACACAATTTTGCTAGTTTCAATACCTTGAACTTCTATTATTTTCTGTAATTTCTTATCAAAGACGTTCTAAAAATGAGTGAACATCCTCTGTACATATAAATAAGCTAAAGAAAATAATAAAATAGCAACAAAATGTCAGTATCGTTCAGCTGCTTCAAATCCAAAATTATGTTAACCACCCTGGTGGACAAGTGGTACAGAGCGCTGTCTTATAACCATTCGTCAAAGATGGATCCAGGTTCTAGTGGGGTATGGATGGTCTAGACTCTAATCTCGAGTGAAGTATGGATGATCCAGGTTCTAATCTCGAGTGAGGTATCCAAAATGATGTTAACTGCCCTTGTAGCCGAGCAGTACACAGGGCTTCTAATCATTCGTCTAAGATAGGTCCAAGTTCTAAAGTCGAGTGAGGTATGGATAGGCCAGATTGTAATCTCGAAGGACGTTTGTATGATCCAGGTTCGAATCTCGATTGAGGTATCCAAAATGATGCTAACTGCCCTAGTGGCCGAGAGGTACACAACGCTGTCTTCTAATCATTCGTCTAAGATAGGTCCAGGACCTAAAGTCGAGTGAGGTATGGATGGTCCAGACTTTAATATCGAGTGAGGTATGGATGATCCAGGTTCTAATCTCGAGTGACGAATGGATGGTTTGTTTGCTTTATAGCACCGGCTCTTTCTCTTCCTCGGAACGGGTGACCGTAAATTAGCGACGGGAGAATGCTAATGTCCTATTTAGTTTCTCACGGTAGACATTAAACCCCACAAAAAAAGAACGTTATATTTATGATAAAGATAACGTTTCATTATCCGAATTCATCTTGCGATCAAACACAAGGAACCATAATTGCAGCATATCTCTAATCAAAATAAATGCAGATTCTTTATTTCCTAGCATTCAAACTCAGCAGAAACAGTCTTACCGGGACAGCACTGGCAGCCAGCTGTGCCAGCAGTGGCCCAGCACTGTGTTGCCGCTGCCCAAACGTCAATAAAATGACCCGGCGGCCACCGCATGGCCATCAGTTCTGGCTGGCAGCCGGCCAACAGTTGGCTCCCTCACCAGTTGTCATATGCCGGAAAAGGGCCATCGGTTATCCATCACAGGCTGTGGCTGCCACAAGCGTCCCTTAAGCGGTCCTGCAAGCACGTGCTGTGACGTACTACAGAGATAAATCACGAGTCAAGATGACAAATATGGAGTGATGCATTCCGGCCGTGTAGCTTAGTTGGGAGAGCAACTTACTCCGGAGTGTGGGGGCCCGAGTTCGATCTCCGTCACTGACAGGTTGTGTTTTCACAGCGCCATAAATGCTGGCTAGGCTAATGTGGTCCGCCAGTTTCCCGGCAGTGGCAGCCGGCAATTACGCGACGTAACTGACGTCTTACTGAATCCTGTCCGCCAGTTTCTCAGTAGTAGTCCAAAAAAAAAAAATCACAGTTCAGCAAAGGTACAACACCTGTTTCTTTCCCAATGAAACTTCTGCATGACTGCACAGCGATGGGAAAATTTCATCAACAGGTCCGGAAAAACGCCCGGTGGATCAGAGTAGCATCGAACCAAGGACTTCTTGTTTGCGAAGCGGAGGCTTTGGCCACTACACTAGTTTACAACGCGTGACATTTTTCTTGAAGGGGAGCCTCTGTCCTGCGCGATGTGAAACGGAAGGTTCTCTTTTTAATTTTACAACATTGCGAGTTAGTTTTAATAAATGTCCGTTTCATATAATTCATAAATTTATTTTTTCAACGTAACGATATTTTCTATTTACCTTAAGGGAACGTCACTCACTTTCAACGAGAGTACCAACTTAAAGACGTTTTCCAAAGTTTTGAGCTGTCCTTGCGGTCTTGAAAGACGATTGTTTAATTAACATATTTACCCGTTCATGTCACATCCTGTTACATTTTTAACGTTGCATCTTGTTTTTCCACGGTTCGAAGATACATTTGTTCTAAAGAGGAAAGATATTTTATTATAATTCCGGTTATTTTTAGCAGCGAATCGCACCTATCTTGTGTAATCAACCTATGAATCAGTAAATTATATTCACATAGCGTTACTCCTTTTTTTTTTTTTTTTTTTTTTTTTCAAATACTTGTTCATTTTGTACGCGTATAATTCTTTTTTTTACCAACATAACGGTTTTTAATGTCTTCCCAGGGTTTCTGTTTGAAACAGTTTCCCAAGTAGCACACTGACATTGGCCAACAGTTGGCCCAATGATATTTATGCGTCGGCAGCGTTGGGCGAAGGTTGCGTTGTTTATCGACGATTGGCCAACGGTTTTTCCAACCACACATGACCAACCATTTATCAACAAATTACCACTTAACGGTTGTCCGATGGTTGTCCGGTGGTTGTCCAACAGCACATGAACACATTGGAAAACTCTTTGCAACAGTTTTCCAATGTGGGTCCAACCGTTGAACCAACACAAAACCAATTGTTGGCCGCCGAGTCGCCTCGTCGCTAGGCCGACCGTTGAAAGCCCACGGTTGGTCCAACATAATATTGCTACCTGGGTTAGTGCATGAAGATAATGCAGAAATTATTTCTTGGGAATGAAGTGGGTGGGTTTCATGTCTGTAGTGCTTGTCTTCTCGATTCTTCACGTGTTAGTGCAAAAGTTTTGCTACGAAATGAGTTTCTATAAATGCATGAGAGTAATTGACTATTTCTTACAGTTCATTAATGATTTATTTAATTTTCCTCCTAAGGTAATCTTCGTCGACACGGAATTTTATTAAGAAATTAATTCGTTTCTCTACATATGGCTTTTTTTTCTTATCATCCACTAAAACAACACGATGGCAATGGCGTTGTTTTCAACTAACTGGTACCACGAGGGGCAGCGCACGTTTTGTGCATGCGCAGTCCAGTTCCTTCCACCTCGTGTTGGAGTTGCTTCGAGTTCCAGCTACGGTGGCGCTTGCTCGGACGCTTGTAATTATTCACGGCGATGCTGCAGGGCCATCAGTGACTGCCAACTGATGGCGGAGCCACCAACGGATCGCTACCGTACCGCGAGTGGCAGATTTCAGCCAGCAGTGACCCATTACTGCCAGGTGGCGGCCAGCAGTTTCATAACGCTTGTGTTTTTGCTGGGAACTCTACATGTAACAAAAAATTGACTCTAAATTGTCTAGCTACATAAAATTACTTGTAGTGTTTTCTATTTCTGATGAAGTACCCTACTGTTTTTGAAAATAGCTACACCAAGAAAGAACCGCGTTATTCAAATGAAATTTATATCCACATATTACAAGAGATAACTGATTGCATTTGTAAGGCCATACAAGATTTTTTAACTTCAAAATGCAGTGTCGTGTGAAACCACCTTGAGCAACAATAACAGCTTCTACATATATGGCTTGGTATTGAACGGAAGAGGCTTTTCGTATCGTCTTGTACTGTAAAAAATAAGTGACGCGAATTCACTTAACGGAAATTCTGTTTTGAAAAGTTACCGTTCTTTTTTTTTATTTTGGTTGGAGGCTCAACGACCACCGTGAGCAAATCAATGGACTATAAGCAGTCGCCCGTCCCTTATTTAGGGCCACTGGTTCCAGGGAAGGGATACAGCCAGTGCCGTAAGACAAACACAATATCCATGCCATACCAGAATTTGAACCCTGACCCCTTTCAGAAAAATGGTCAGAAGCCATCGCTTAGACCACTGCTCCACCGATGCGGCCACCACCCCGTTTGATTTGTTCCAGCTGTGAAGCATGGAGGTGGATCTCTGACGCTGTGTGGTGCCATATCATGGCATTCCTTTAAGCCATTAGATACTCTGCAGGGTCGTGCCACATCTGCAACGCACGAATCCATTCTTCTGCACCCAGTGTTGCAGGAATTGTACCATAATGACCGTCCCTCGTTCATGGAGGTGGATCCCTAATGCAGTGTGGTCCATATCATGGCATTCCTTAAAGCCCTTGGATATTCTGTAGGGTCGTGTCACATCTACAACGTACGAATCCTTCTTCTGCACCCAGTGTTACAGGAATTGTTTCATAATGACCGTCCCTCGTTCAAGGAGGCGGGTCCCTGATGCTGTGTAGTGCCATATCGTGGCATTCCTTAAAGCCATTAGATGTTCTGTAGGGTCGTGTCACATGTACAACGTACGAATCCTTCTTCTGCACCCAGTGTTGCAGCAATTGTTCCACAATGACCGTCCCTCGTTCATGGAGGTGGATCCCTGATGCTGTGTGGTTCCATATCATGGCATTCCTCAAAGCCATTGGATATTCTGCACGGTCGTGTCACATCTGAAACGTACGAACCCATTCTTCTTCACCTAATGTTGCAGGAATTGTTCCATAATGACCGTCCCTGGTATATGGAGGTGAATCCCTGATGCTGTGTGGTGCCATATCATGGCATTCCTTAAAGTCGTTAGATATTCTGCAGGGTCGTGTCACATCTGCAACGTACGAATCCTTCTTCTGCACCCAGTGTTGCAGGAATTGTTCCACAATGATCGTCCCTCATTCATGGAGGTGGATCCCTGATGCTGTGTGGTGCCATATCATGGCATTCCTTAAAGTCATTAGATATTCTGCAGGGTCGTGTCACATCTGCAACGTACGAATCCTTCTTCTGCACCCAGTGTTGCAGGAATTGTTCCATAATGACTGTCCCTCGTTCATGGAGGTGGGTCCCTGATGCTGTGTGGTGCCATATCACGGCATTCCTTAAAGTCATTAGATATTCTGCAGGATCGTGTCACATCTGCAACGTACGAATCCTTCTTCTGCACCCAGTGTTGCAGGAATTGTTCCACAATGATCGTCCCTCATTCATGGAGGTGGATCCCTGATGCTGTGTGGTGCGATATCATGGCATTCCTTAAAGTCGTTAGATATTCTGCAGGGTCGTGTCACATCTGCAACGTACGAATCCTTCTTCTGCACCCAGTGTTGCAGGAATTGTTCCATAATGACTGTCCCTCGTTCATGGAGGTGGGTCCCTGATGCTGTGTGGTGCCATATCACGGCATTCCTTAAAGTCATTAGATATTCTGCAGGGTCCTGTCACATCTGCAACGTACGAATCCTTCTTCTGCACCCAGTGTTGCAGGAATTGTTCCATAATGACTGTCCCTCGTTCATGGAGGTGGGTCCCTGATGCTGTGTGGTGCCATATCATAGCATTCCTCAAAGCCATTGGATATTCTGCACGGTCGTGTCACATCTGCAACGTACGAATCCATTCTTCTGCACCCAATGTTACCGGCATTGTTCTCTAATGACCGTCCCTGGTTTCAAGCAGATAATAAATATTACACCCGTGCATTGTGCAGAACTGGTCAAGCTGTGGTGTGTAGAGAATGAGGATGATGTACAGCAGCTACAATGGCCACCTGAATCACTAGATATCTATATTATTGAACATTTATGGGAATATCTGGTGCGAAAGGTTAGGTCACACTTTCCACTTCCACTCTCTGTAGCTCAATTGGAAGGTGTTTTACAGGAAGAATGATAAAAAAAATCCCATTACCTTATGTGCATGACTTATAAAAGTCTATTCCGAGTCGAGCTGCTTTTTTTTTTCAGAAAGAAAAAGGTACACATCCAACCAGGGGCATCGCTAGAGTAAGAATATTGGAGGGGCTGAAGAGGGCTTAATATTTTAGGATTGAAGAAGGCTGAGATTGGCTCGATTTTTCTTTTACTATCATTGTACTCATGCCATCCCTCTTCTTCTGTAGTGAAAATAATGTGTAAAACTAAGAATTTTAAAAGCAAAAATAATTAAATTAACTTAATCCATTTCACTTGTAACTAATCCAACACATAGATCGGTTTTAGAATGAATAAAAAGTGTAATAATAATAATATAACTTATATAAGTATGTTGATCTTTTTCCCATCTTGTGTTGAATTTTGAGAATATGGACCCTAGCTGCTTTGCTGCGGTGAAGAGTACTGAGAAGTGTTTGCTGCGGTGAAGAGCAATGAGCAGTGTCATCTAGCGCAATAGAGAGACCGAAGGACAAGAAATCAAGCACTGCAACAACAAATTCAGCATACGAGCCGAAAATATTTGAGCGTCCAATTGATATTTACGTCCACCAGGAGCATAAACTGTTGCCAACTTGAAAAGAACCTATAGCTAAAAAAGAAAAAGAAAAATGTACAAACTGCATTATAGAACCTGGCGATCCGCGGGACGTGACCCTAAGCAAAAGGCCTTTCTTTACGCGTTCGTCTTTAGCTGGAAATGGTCAAATGTAAAGTAAATTTGCCTTTGACGTATTTGTTTTCTTTCTTTCTTTCTTTTTTATAAATTGGTCATCGATTTAAAATAATAATAATAATAATAATAATGAAACCATCTCCCACAATCGTCCCGACATCGTCCTGGTCGACAAGGAGAAGAAGTCTACATACCTCATTGACATAGCCATGCCCAACACGTGCAACATCCAGAAGACGCACGGAGAGAAGTTGTCAAAGTATAACGACCTACAATACGAAGTCAAGGAAATGTGGCATATGGAGAACGTCTCCACCATCCCCATAGTAATATCAGCCACAGGAGTTGTACCTAAGACCATATATACAGTCACTAGACCTTCAACTTAACGCCTATATGGAACTATAGATGGCAGCTATCCTGAACACTTGTAGGATTGTAGGGAAGTTTCTGGATAACTGAGAGAAAGAAATACCACTTCCCAGACTTGGTACGTCATACCCGTCCCGGAAGAAAGAGAAGAGAAACCTCAGGAAGAGGTGGAATCTTAATAATAATAAAATAATAATTATAAGAATAATAGTAATCGAAACTTAATAAAGGTTTAAAAACTAATTTCTTAATTTGAACGAAGAACCTATTTGGAGATTATTCTAACTTTATTGGAGGGGCTTCTGATTGATTGGCGGAGCGGCAGCCTCTCCTGGAATAGTCAAGTGACGCCGCTGCATCCAGCAGTGATTATATGTCTTGTATGCATGCTACGGATTACCAGAAACTGTACACAAAATCTTCTTCATATCGGAAGATACCCGAAGCAAAATGAAACTGTCAGATCCAGCTATTCGAAGCAGAGATATGGACAAAAACGTAATTACCGTATTTTTTGCCTTTTAAGTTAATATGGAGTATAAGTCGAATGTGTTAAGTTTCCTAATTTCCTTGTTTTCGTTCATAAATATGCCGATCTTGGTTATAAGATGAGGTTAGAATAAATCACAAATAACTATTTCAAAGAAATTACAACCTGTTGACAAAAAGTGACAAATCACAAGCTTTATGGCTGAATTATACGTTCCACAGCTATTGCTCGAGCAATGACATTTTATATTCGTCTTACTGACTTGACTGTCTGCCAGGAGGTACTGAAAAAGTAAGCTCTTGAGAGGTAGGACGTTAAGCAGTAAGAAGAAGTAAGGAGAAGTAATATAGTTTAAATAAGAACAGAGAAACAACGTGGAATGTTAAATTAGAGCACATGTGGCCACACTTACCGATAACAGATTGACTACCAATTGACGAGAAAAGTTACAAAGAGCGAATACAGAAAATTGTTGGAAACAAAGAACTAGGAAAGAAATTCAGGCGAACTCTCATCCAACTGTTGACCAAGAGTAGTTCATTCCGATCATATGAACATGTGTGGTTCATAATTCATATCTTTAGTTATTTTATCGCACAGAGAAGAATATCAATGTATTTACACATCATAATACAAAACCAATTGATGAAAATCGCATGCCTGATCTACGGTGCATCGAGTTTTGTCATCGATTAGCTTGAGACGTTCAACGCGCTTATTGCCGATGCTTAACTACAGCAACAGATGAAACGTAATTTTGTGAGATACATTCATTGAGAAGCAGACAGGTCAAAAGAAGCGCAAAAATGACTTTAAAAAAAACACAAGATTAAACAAACTGAAGCATGATTTTGAGCGACATTTCCGAGTTAAAGTAGCAAACAAGTAAAGACCTTATCCATCAGACATTATTGTTCGTTGCCGCATAAGTGCCAAGCGCGACCTTTCAAATCCTTGCAAAAATGAAGGCGCAAAACTCCGCCCCAGTAGCACCCACCCTGTTCTTCCTGCTCCGAGCCAGGCCTTTGTCCTGCTATCGTATTACATCGTGGAAGAAGCTTTTCAGGTTGACAAGGTGGCAAGAGCTTGATACTTCCTCTCCCCCCCAGTCTATCCCCTCCCACATCCCTGAGCGCAAAGGAACCCAGCAGATCCATGAATAAAACATGAAGTCCAAACTTTTTAATCACATTTATGGCTTTCAATGAAAAGACCTATCGTACAAGTGGAATTAACATTTTCTCTTAAAAGCTGAGCGGTTAGAGGACTGAAAGGTTTTCCGTCCTTCTCTCTCTCTCTCTCTCTCTTTCTCCTTGCGGAAGGGGTCTTTTTTCCCTTCTGCTTCTTCTATGCCTCTTAGTTTTCTTTCAAATCGCATTGGTAATTCTTGCGGGGAGTCGATAGCGCCTTCATTTCTCGGTCCACCGCCTACCTTACCGGCTGATCGCTTGGAAGGAGAAACTGCAGAGTAAAAAAAGGGGAGGGAGCTTTTAAGTCGTACTTTTTAAGTTTACAGTTTTCTTCTGGTGGTTATTTCGGTCAGTTAAAGGAAGTTCCCAACTGAGGGTTGCTTTTTACGCCTCTTTGCAGTATTTGCATTGACATTTACTGCTCCGATGAAGTAAGTGGCTGAATTGAAATGTTCTGCAGAGTTTCCTTTTTTTTTTTTTTTTTTTTTTGGCCCGTGTTTTTCACTTTATAGGAATTGTGAACCCAGCATGAAGTCTTTACCTCCATGCTGAAGTGGAGGCAGTTAAACTGAGTTGCATTACTCAGGAAGTAATAGTAAGTGGAAGGTACTTCACGCAAAAGGATATATCCAAAATCACGCAGACGTTCTGATTTTGTGAACTACATATTATTTCGAATGCTAACTTGCGTTGCAGCGAAATGTCATCAATTCAATATCCAAGCTGAACTCCAACCCCATTCCCATCAAAGCAAAATTAAGTGCTATCTTTTCTTGATTTCAGACATTATAGAAACTCCTCTTGAATACAATGGCATAGCCATTTCGCACGAGAGAAGTAACACACCCCAAAATTTCCTGTGATATGATGTTTAACTGCCATCCAATTTTGTATTTTCCCAAAGTTTAAACATTTATAAAACGATAGAAGAATTTTATTTCATTTAATCTTCATAACTCAGATGTAATATAGTCAAATATAACTGAAATGTGAGAAACCTATGTGTAGGAACTCTCTTTGCCTAAAGGGTGCCATGTTGTCGCATCTTGGCTGTTGTCGGCTTCATGTTATTGCTCTGGGTACCAACAATACAGTTTTATTCATATGGAGTACATTTGTAACTTGACCTTCCTTTTGCATTTCTGAGTTCTCATGTAAATTTAGTTTCTCCTCGTTAAATATTTCCCTGCTTAACGGCAAGTTTTCCCTATTGGCGAGTTTCCCAAATTTGGCAGAATGGCAGTTGCGTCAAAGTGCAATCAAAGGTAAATAAAAGATAACAGCGTTGATCTGACTCCGTGTACAGCTTGTAACATAAATCTAGAGTAGAAGGTGGAGACTGAAGTAGTAGAATGTTGTGTTAAAGTTAGAGCTATATGCTACAGCTATGTTGTGAGGGAGGTGCCATCAGAGGGGCACATGTTATGAGCGGAATTTTTTTTTTTTTGGTCACTGCTGATGAAACGTGGCTACATCACTACGATCCAGAGATGAAACAACAGTCAGTCCCTGCAGTATCAGCACTCGGGTTCTCCACGGCCAAAGAAATTCAAGACTCAAAGGTCTAGAAGAAAGGTCATGACAATGGAGATGAAACAACAGTCAGTCCCTGCAGTAGCAGCACTCGGGTTCTCCACGGCCAAAGAAATTCAAGACTCAAAGGTCTAGAAGAAAGGTCATAACAATGGAGATGAAACAACAGTCAGTCCCTGCAGTAGCAGCACTCGGGTTCTCCACGGCCAAAGAAATTCAAGACTCAAAGGTCTGGAAGAAAGGTCATGGCAATGGTTTTTGGGGATTCGAAAGACGTTTCACTGACTATCTCCCGAAGTACCAAACAACTAATGTTGAATACTATTCCAACTTGCTGTTCCGATTAAAGGACGCGTTGAAGGAAAAAAGGCGAGGGAAAACTGCGGAAAAATGTTCTCTTTTTGCATGATAATGCGCCGGCTCACAAGGCTGGCAACACAATTAATGTTTTGAGGGATCTGGGGTTTAAGTGCATAAACCATCCACCCTACTCACCAGACCTAGCTGCATCGGACTACTTCCTGTTCCCAAACCTTAAAAAAAGTTTAAAAGGGAGGAATTTTTCGAATGATTCGAAAAAGTAATATTAGCAGCGGTGCAGTATTTGAGTGATCAGACTTCAGAATGATTTTTTTGGAAATGTTAAAGAAATTCCAGAAACGCTGTGAAAAGTGTGTTGAACTTCGGGGTGAGTAAGTGGAATAGTCTGCAAGTTTCGTGGCTGTAGCCTATTTCCTTCTTTAGTGAGGCCGAGAACTTCTCAGCATCCCCTCGTAATTCAGATTTGATCTAAGTGGATGATATTTTTTGATGACAGCGAACGATAATTGCTAAACGTATATTATTTTAAAATAATAGTAGGACATTTATAAAGCTTTCCTTTACAAGATACACATTATTGATATGATTTCTGTGCTGCATAATTGACATACTTGGATCAGCAATAAAAAGGATATTGAACTTGTAAGTAGAATTATGTGATTCTAGAACGTATTGGCTTAGAAGTATCCACTACCTTCTGTAATCAAGATTTTCAGCTTCGACTTCTAAACCAGAGGAAGTTTTAGAATGTGTGTGTATTTCGTGTTCTAGAATAAAAGTGTATTTCACGTTGCTAAATTCGTTAGTTAACTGTTAAAACCCCTAAAACCCTAATACATTAATGTCCTATAAAGGCCAGGAACACTTAACTTGGATAGGTATTCGAACTTTTCTTCATATACGACAGTCAGTCTATGTCCGGGGAAGGTATAGCCATTTTGAGTAGAAGGCAAAGTAGGACATCTTTGAAATAAAGTTTTTATAGGAAATTAAGTGTTTTCCTCTTTTAAATTATCGAAGCCTTATGAAACCTTATATCATGATTAATAATAAAAAATATCCTCGATTAAATTTTTGATCAAATAACAAAATATGTACCCCCAAAAGATAAATTCTGGGTAATCCTTTGCTTGAATAAATCATTATGTAATGTATTTATGTTACAATAAGCTGCCATAATTTTTCTAGAGATATATCCTGGTCACGACACGAATAACAATCGTTGGCGATTACTAGTTCTATTGAATATCACTGTTTCAACCTTCATTTTTGATACGGTGGGGGGAGTTCTTATATAAGTTACGTGACATCTCAATTGTATTTTGAATGCCACATCAGAGGCTCCAAGTTTATCCGTATGTTTTAGCAGCAACTGACAGCTAGTTACATTGTAAAAACACGGGGATACTCTCTCTGAGAAGACTAGTCGACAATGTTATAGTCTACAACAGTTGTAAGGGCAATGATGTAGTATCGTACAAAAAAAAAGGGAGTTTTTGTATTATTATACAACGAGTTATGATATACTGCTATAATAAGAATACGTCTGTGCTTAGTTCAGCTACTATTTCAAGTTGTATGTGACAAGTGGACTTCTGTGCTTCATGGAAGAAATAAAACGTATACGTCCTTTAGGTAGCAGTTTCTGTATCCTGAATATCCATGTTTACTTCTAAGTATTAGAATACACATAGAAGAGCCAAAATGTTATTACCACCTGCCTAACATGATGTTGGTCCTCCACGAGCTCCCAAAACAGCTCTTAATCAGCGAA
The DNA here is from genome assembly GCA_039090855.1 of Macrothele yani. Lineage (NCBI taxonomy): Eukaryota > Metazoa > Arthropoda > Arachnida > Araneae > Macrothelidae > Macrothele > Macrothele yani. Next base: position 28,632,197 of record CM077001.1, read on the forward strand.
GCATGGACGCTATAGGATTCCTAAAGATATCTTGTGTTATCTTGTATGAACACGTTACCTGTGAACACACAAGTTTATCCATCACGGATACCGAATCCGAGCCCTCCCCCCTCACTCCGGAGTAAGTTGCTCTCCCAACTAAGCTACATGGACGGAATGTAACGTCGCAGATTTGTCGTGTTGGCACGTGATTCACTTCTGTAGTACGTCACAAACCATAGCAAATTACAAACGTGAGAAGCCGCAGATCGGAATTGCTGTTCCAATAAAAACCACAAATGTCCGATTGGGATCGATATCTGGGCTGGAGAATTTGGAGGCCACGGAAAAACCAGGAAGTCTTTCATATGTTCAGCAAACCGTTCTCTAACAGTCCAGTCAGTGTGACATCGCGCACTACTCTTCTGAAAGAAGAGACTACTAGAGGTGAATATTGTTCTCATGAAGGGATGTATCTGATCTGCAATCATGTTTGGGTAGGTGACAGGCGTCATAGTTTTCTGCACATGAATGACTAGATCGGGGTTGTTTGCCCATTAGAACAATGCCCACAGTATTACGCTCCCGCTACCGCCTTGTTTTCGCACCATGGTGCATCTTGGTGACGGCACTTCCCCGATTAAAGCTACGCACTCGTTCCCGGCCGTCCACATTGTAACGTACCAGGAGATGTGACGTACCTGCCCGAAGGACGCACACGACATAAAGGCAGATAGAAATCAGAATAAAACGTCCGCGTAGCTCAGTTGGTAGAGTGACTTATTCCGGAATGAGGGGATCCGGGTTCGAATCCTGGCGTGGACAGAAATGACGGAGAAATTTGCTTCGTTATAACATGGTGTAACAGGAAACGTGATTAATTGGACTAGATGTTTTTCTTCCAATAAAGAAAGATCCAGTTCTGATGCTCGCGTTTCCATTGCTTACGCTTTCAGCGGTTAACTGAGCTCAGCCTGATCACCCGGAGCAGCTTGCAACTACGTAGTCCCGTTTCCAGAAGGGCTCGATGTACTGTGTGTTGCGACATATTACTCTCGTCACCAGCATTCCAATTACCGACAAGTTGCGCCACATTAGCCTTCATGTTGGCTGGTAACGTACGGGATAGACTTCGCTCACCTCTAGCATCGATGAGCCGTAATCTGCCCACATTTTGTCGTAGGTTCATCGTTTTCCTTTCTAGGACTACTCTTTGGATGTATTAACCGCAGCTGACTATTAGCTCCCAACAAGCCTTGTTCGTCTCAAAAACTCTCAGACCCAGTCGTTCTGGTGATAACACTTTGGCCCTTGTGAAACCCTCTTAAATCCTCTGCGTTTTCCATCACAAAAATAACGCTGATTAAGAAAGCTCAGTATCAGGTGATATTTATACCGTTTAATGACTTTCACATGCGCTGTCGTTTACATGCAGTTGCTTCGATTTGCATAAAGACGATCTACGCTACTCGTAATATTTTAGCTCTTCAGTGTAGAGTTCAGTGACTATTTAACAGCAAGTAAATGACAACTTTAAAAAATTATATGTTTTGATAACTTATACTACGCAGAGTTTACAGTGTGGTACAATCTACATTCGATTCTTCCACCCCACGCTCTCAAATAAACCCACTCTGAAGTTTAAAAGCCCTCTAGGTGCCCGGGCGTTCAGCAACGACGCAGTTTTAGTCTTGTACACACAGCAGTTGTCGTCGTGGAAGGCAGGAGTGGCAATGTGATGCTGCTCCTGGAGATGTAAGGCAAAATGCAACACTTCGTCATTCAGAATGCGGAGATACGCATGCTGGTTCAAATTCATCGTCACTGCAACGAGTGGGCCCATTTCGTGGTACAGATAACATCCTCAACACATCACAAAACCCTCTACAGCTTGAACACCTTCGACACAATCAGGATTAAAGACTTCATTGGGCTTGTGATGCACTCGTCGCCTCCCATCATTGGAGAACAAACAAAAACGAGAATCATCAGACCCAATTACTTGTTTCCAATCCTCCACATTAACGTTCTGGTGCCTCTGAGCCCATTGATAACGTGCGGCTTTGTGATTGGCTGTTAAAAGAGGCCTCTTCCTCCGTACTCTGCACCAGATGTCCAACGCATGCAGTTCTCGTCACCAAGTCCTTTCCGAAATTGATTGGAGTGGACTTCCATTGACAGTTTGTAACAATTGTTGCCTGGTTTGAAACCGATCTGCAGTTACCAGGCGTGAAACATGGCGGCGACCCCTGTTGGTGAGAATCGTTTTCCGGCCGCAGTTAAGTCGCCGATTTTCAGTTGCTTGCAAACTACACCACTGTTTGTAGACCCGGTGACATTACGCGTCGATACATCAACAAATTGGACGACTTCATTCACTTTGTGTCCGTGGGCACGGTCAAACACAATGGCCTCTTTTTGCCACGCAGTAACGTCTGTCGTACGACCCATATTGCAGTGTGACATATATTCTAAATTAACTTTCCTTTTTAGTTTCTTTCCCTATGTAAATCTTGAGTTTATTCTCAGTTATTCTTCACTCTTAACGTAATATCTTTTCTCTCAAACGAATACTGATGGCAACATAATTGAGGTTGAATGAACGTGACGTATATCTGAGTTTTAATAAGAACGAGAGATAAAAACGACGAAAAAACTGTTGCTTGGAAGAGCGTTGAAAGCGTGCGTTGTAAAGCGAGCGTTGTGTTAAGAGCTGTGAAGCTGTGTGGTGTGTTTAAATATTGATATCGTTCTGTTATGGACGTGCTACAACCTTGAATAAAGCATCTTTTCCGTAAGTTTGACTTCTGTTGTTTACATGTTTCGTCTGGCTGTTAAGGTTTCTTTCATTTAGGAACTATTTCTTAGTATGTTGATGTTTTAAATTAACGTAGAAGTACGAAAAGACTTCTACGTCATAGCAGACTAAATTAAACACACACGTTGCTTTTCACCACTGCACGAGACAGAAAAGATCATGTAGACCACGTCAGTGATATTTACTTCCCACCAGTGCCATCGCGGCGCCCTCCGTGCAACCGGTAACTTCCTGCTGTCATTTCTGTTAAGGGTGACTAATTTTGTGTCCGGTCTGCTTAACACGCTTTGTGGCACAAAGTAAAATGAGTGTGTAACATGCTTCCATTTTATCATTCCATTCTAGTGTTCACTAACAACGGAATGTTTAGTTTCAAAATGTAAAATTTTGGTAAAGCAAGATGTTACACGTAGCTAACTTTAAAAGCTGGTAAAGAACCTCACCCATAAAACATTTACACTTATACTGATCATGAGTGTAATGCGCTTCATGATCTGAGATCCACGAAGTACCTATGACTAACAGGACTTTAATTCAGTTTCTCTCATTACTAGAAACTGTTCCTTTTCCATTTCTCTTTATTTTATTGCTTCTTAGGTCAGAGAAAAAGAAGTACCTTCACGTGTAGTTTGCTATTTTGTGGAAACGTTTTCGCACTGCGCGTTATATTACCCGTATTAATGTGCTGGAAAAAGTTTACATTTGTGATTATTTCCTGGATGAAAGAAACATTTGTTCTGAAAACAACCCCTTTAGAAATATTCTTCTGTCATCAATTCTCCGTGTTCGATAAATTTAATTTTCCTCATTAAGCGAATTTATTTAGACGTACGTAGTTGATTATATTACAGTATAAAAAAGAGCGTGCATTCGTTTGAACTACACTGAGTTAGCTTTTCGTTAGAAAAACCAACCAAATACCGCGCTATTCCACCATTCTGTGCAATTACGATCGCAGACGCTAGTCCAACAGTCTCTATGCGTAACTTGAGATACACTACATTGACAAAAGTCAAGAAACACTCCTTCAAAAGCGAATGAACGGATCCGCTGCGTTGTTAAGATGCGCGGAACAACTGCAAACGGTATCAAAACAAGCTTGCAGCTGACCGCGATCATATCGCATTGTGAGGTTGAGTGACAATGTCGCTGCACGAGAGAACTGACTTTGAGAAAGGAAAGACTGTTGGGTGTTATATTAGTGGGTTGTCCATAAAAGAAACCGCGAGGCGTTTAAACATACCCAAGTCAAATGCTTTGGATGTAGTGAATAAGTGAAAGATATATGGCGTTACCTGAAGCAGCAAAACGTACCGGCAGACCAAAGAAAATCAGTGATAGAGGACGTCGAAGCCTTAGGAGAGTTGTTACAGCTAATCGACGGAGTACTGCACAAGACCTCAGTGTACAGGTGAGTAAAAAAGCTGGAACTTCGGTATGTACACGTACCATTCGCAGAGAACTTCATTCCATGGGTTACCGTGGTCGTGCGGCTGCTCATAAGCCTTTTATCTCCACTCGGAATGCTACTCGTCATTTAGCATGGTGTAAGGAACATTTATCGTGGACCGTTGATTAATTGAAACGGGTCTTATGGACTGATGAATCAAGATACACGATCCATTAGTCTAATGGCCGTGTGTGAGTATGGTGGCAGCCGGGGGAAGGCTATTTACCACAGTTTACTGTTCCTAAGCTCAAGTTTTGAAGCTGACAATCTAATCTTGTAGGGTTGTTTTTCGTGGCATGGTCCCGGCCCGTTAGTTATCGTGGACAAACCTGTTACCAGCACGTCAACCTCGATATTCTGGGCAATTATTCCCTAACAACCATGTGACAATACTATGGAACCGAGCCTTATTGGTACCAGCATGATAATGCAGCGAGCCATAAAGCAAGGACTGTTACGGCGTGGTTTGACGATAATTCCGTATCGTGTGTGGACCGGCCAGCACAGAGCCCTGTTCTTAATCCCATAGAGCACATATGGGATGAATTAGAGCGCTTCATAGGAAATTTGGAACCAAGGCCTACTACTAAGCAACAGTTAGCTGCAACATTATGTAGTGAATGGAAGCGCATACCTATCGCTGTGTTCCAAAACCTTATCGAAAGAATGTCTGGAAGGGTCAGTGCATACATTAAGGCCAGAGGTGGACCGACACCGTACTAATGTATGTCAATAAATGCTGTGTTGTGTTTCTCTTCTAGGTGTCTGGCGAGTTTTGCCAGTATAGTGTATGTCACCCGCAGCAGCTCCGTCAGTTCACAAACATTAGTTGGAGGAGGATAAGCAGTTTTCACACCGAGTTCATGCATATCTCACAAATGTTAAATTGGGTTACAGCTAGGGAGTTTGGTGACCAAGGCAATGTAGCGATTTTATTGACGTGTTTCTCTAACCACTCAATAGTTATACGAGCTGATGACACGGTAAGCTGTCCTACCGAAAGATGGCAAGTGGTCAGAATAAACGTCAGGCACATATGATGGAGTTGGTCGGCTAGTAGGTTCCCTGTAGCGTCCACCATTTTGGTTTTTTGGCAGAAAAACCTGTGGAACTACGTCTTGCCAGGAAAAAGCTACTCAGACCAGACCACCACTCCACCGGCACGTTGAACCTCAACTGTGTAACCAGATGGTAGGACTTCATGCTGTTTGCGCCACATTTTTTTTTTATTGGAGGTTTAACGACCACCGTGAACAACTCAGTGGGCTATAAGCAGTCGCCCGTCCCTAATTTAGGGTCACTGGTTCCAGGGAAGGGAAAGATCCAGTGTCGTAAGACAAACACAACATCCATGCCTCAACGAGATTTGAACCCGGACCCCGTTCGGACGAATGATCAGAGGCCATCGCTTAGACCACTGCGCTTTGCGATCGTCAGAACCCGATCGTCAGTATGGGGCTCATTACCTCTTATATGTTTGAAATTTGACCTATGTGAGTGAAACATTTTATGCATGGGGTGGGGGATAATTTTTGTAGGTTTTTAAACCACATTTTATTAAGCCTCACTGTCAATTGCAATTTAAAACCTTTATTTTCCCTCTAAAATGATCCTTATTTCCTCCATCGGATGTATAATAAAATACCACGAAAACCTAAATTAAATTGAAATTTGCTGTATTTTCATAATTTAGGAATTGAAGTCCATCGCATTGAGCTTCTTGTGCTTAAAATAAACTGCATGCATGAATTCACATATATCTCAAATTCTACAGATTTCCCAGTTAATGAAGACTAGCCGAAAATCATCAGCCATTTATTGAGTTTTCATTAGATACACTGTATCAGTCACGGAAAGAGACATACTTAGTCGGTACTTCAAAAATTACAACTAAGCTATAATTACCAAAAGTTATATATACGTTTTGTAGACACCTTTGCACGTATATGTGTCGCAAAGCAAAGGTACAATAACTATCCTATGGGATAAATTTAAGGTCCCTGAGATCCCAGCAGATCTTTGATAATTCTGTTAACTGTTGTACTTTTTAATGCGGATTAGTGACTTTTCACGCAGTTTAGTTTTATATTAGATTCCTATTAATTTCACCAAGGAAAACATAATATCAAAATAATTTCAAAAGAAAAAATTAACTTAATTTTTTTGCAGTTGCGAATGTTTTTTTTTTATTGAAGTTTTTTTTTTTTTTTTTAAATGATGATTTATTGGACCTGGTGGTACAAAGACATACAGGCAGACATAAAGAGGAGGCAGAAATTACACAGCGACAAGTACAAATCCTTCATGGTTGACAGCATGCCAAATGATCACGGATATAAACAGTGTTGATCATGTAACACATTGCTAACACGTACGCATCACACATGGAATTTATAAATTTCAAGAGCAATATGCCATTATGTCTTAAAAGAAAAGTGTTTGATCAATGCATCCTTCCAGTGCTTACGTATGGTGCAGAGACGTGGACCTTAACTATAAAAGAGACATACAAAACCTGCAGACAACTCAAAGCAACATGGAGAGATGCATGCTTGGCGTAACTAGGAGAGATAAGAAGAAGAACTCGTGTATCAGAGAAATGACATCATGATCAGAGTTAAATCCCTGAAATGGCAATGGGCTGGACATACTGCCAGAAGGACAGACCATAGATGGACAGCCGAAATTTTAGATTGGATTCCAAAGGGCAGGAAAAGACCCGGAAGAAGACCACATGGGAGATGGGTGGATGAAATTCGAAAGTATGCGGAGTAACGTGGAGGAGACTGGCACAAGACAGACCGTTGCGGAAGAAACTTGAGGAGACCTTCGTCCAGCAGTGGATTGATAATGGTTAACAATGATGACGATGATGATGATGAAATTACCAATGCACACAGATAACCAGAGTTGGACAAGTAACATATTGAGAGTCAGTGTCGAAAGACATATACAAACATCCATGCCTCACCGAGATTCGAACCCGGACCCATCTTGGAGTGACGAGTCTGCGCCTGTGCTCATAAATACTTGTCGCAGAACGAAAAATTACGGTCGCATTTTGCACCTTGCGCCCATAATTTCCTACCGTGATCTACATACAACAATCTACACACAAAGATATTACCAAGACATAATCCAGTATTGTCCATTTTCCCATCACGCATGCATCCGTAAATCCCGAGTGTGAGTCGAAAGTTTTGCAATATTTGCATATACGCATATTCTGTGGCAGGTATGTCACGCGTTTAAACTAGTTCAAGTCGGGCATTACCGTCAGTCGAAAGGGGTATAAAGTGGTAGTCGTTGCTGTGAACAGCATTGCATGTTGTCGTTCTGCCAATGATTGGGTCACCCAAAAGATGATCAGCCACAACCGGTTCATAAGGAAACTTTTGCTTTACGACTTGGAACTCGACCATAACCCTGCTCAAGCAACTCGAAATATTTGTCATGGGAAGACGGAAGGTTCCGTGGACCACAGCACAGCAACCAGATGGTTCAAGAAATTTCGCGCAGGTGACAGAAACCTCGGCGATCAGCCATGGTCAAGTACGCCGCGAACCGTGGATTCGGAGGGCGTGCGCCAGGCCATAGAGTCAAATCAGACCACCAGCACTCGGAGATTATCAGGCGAGCTGGGCATATCACAGACCACCGTGCTTCGTCATCTTCTGGACCTCGACAAGTTCTAGAGGGGCTACCGCATTGTCCCCCACGAGCTGACGCCAGCTGAAGCAAACCGCCGAGAGGAAGTGTGCACGAAACTCCTGGAAAACCCGCGCGATATAAGTTTCATCAAGAGAATTGTCGCGTGCGATGAAAAGTGGGTTTATTTCCATTATCCTAACACTCAACGACAGTGGTTGAGCCCGAGCCAGCTCCTTGAACCTGTTGCCGAACGTTTCGCTTCGAGCGCAAGGTGATGCTCTACGTCTGGTGGAATTTCGAGGGGATAACTCATGACGTATTTCTTCCAGACGGTCGGACCTTCAACGCCAACCTCTACTCTGAACAGCTGGAGAGCATGTGTGCCGTTTTGGAGAAGTACCCGGCACTCTTACAGCAGGAAGACGCTCGGCCTCATACAGTGCAAACGACCAGGCCGAAACTCCAGGAACTTGAGGGCATCAAACTGATGCCACACCCAGCATATAGTCCGGAGCTTGCTCCGTTGGATTATTACTTGTTTCGGCCCATGGCCTACTTCCTTCGCAGACGGCACTTCAATAACCAGAAGAAGGTGGCAGCTGAAGGATTTCTTCGCCTCGTAGGTCAAGAACTGGTACCTTCGCGGAATCGAAGAACTGGCAGACAGATGGCTAAAGACGGTGCAACACGACGGCCTATACTTTGAATGCTACTCAGCTTTCGTCGTAAAGGTACGTATGAAGACATCATCATCAGCATCATCATCATTGTTAACCATTATCAATCCACTGCTGGACGAAAGTCTCCCCAAGATTCCTCCACGACAGTCTGTCTTGTGCCAGTCTCCTCCGTGTCACTCCCGCATACTTACGAATTTCATCCACCCATCTCCCATGTGGTCTTCTTCTGAGTCTTTTCCTGTCCCTTCGAATCCAATCTAAAATTTCGGTTGTCCATCGATGGTCTGTCCTTCTGGCAGTATGTCCAGCCCATTGCCATTTCAGGGATTTAACTCTGATCATGATGTCTTCCACTCTTGTCATTTTTCGGATCCACGAGTTCCTCTTCTTATCTCTCCTGGTTACACCAAGCATGCACCTCTCCATGCTGCTTTGAGTTGTCTGCAGCCTTTGTATGTCTCTTTTAGTTAAGGTCCACGTCTCTGCACCATACGTAAACACTGGAAGGATGCATTGATCAAACACTTTTCTTTTAAGACATAATGGCATATTGCTCTTGAAAATTATGCTGTTTCTTCCAAAAGCTCTCCAGGCAAGTTTTATACGCCGATTAATTTCTTCATCAATGTGACCCTCACTTGATATCTGTTGTCCAAGATAAACGTACGTGTCTGTTATCTCCAGCTTTTTTAAGAACTGTGTTGCTACTGCTATAAAATAAGTATACGCAAATTATTCAAAAAGCTAAAATTTAAAATACACGGAATATTTGCTTCTCACGCGAAACAATTATTATCTATGAAATGCCATCTCAGGATATTTTTTGCCTTTAGAAATTAACATATTGTTACTTCCAACTTAAGCTATTCTGCATTAGTAAACGAAAATTCCACATCTGTTGAATGACGTATATATTCGTCTCTAGTACAAATTCAAACGTTCATACCTCATTTACTCAGGTCAGCAAAAAAGAAGAAGGATTGAGAAAAGAAACAAAATGCTTCAAAGTAGTTCGCTACCCCTCATTATCGTAAGAGTTCCACATCTCTGTTTCTTTTTTCTAATAGTTTCTGCTTCCAGAGAAGTCCGTTCTAGCCATCAGCGAAAGAAATTTCCTTCTTCCTCTTCCTGTTCGTGAGACTATCTGGAAAGATAGATGCCGCTTATGGCCACAGGTTCCGGTTGCTTCGAGTCTCCTCCTCGACACCGCACAGCTTAGTTAGATGACCGGAAGTGGGACTCTGGTAGTCATTTAATCGTGGCACGTGTGAAGACTAAAGATTACAACATCAAAGACTGCAATTGCTCAGGGAGTCCGTTTCCTAGGGTGTGTGTGTGTGTGTGGCGTCGAATAGAAACGAGCACAGCGGTGATGCAAAGAGAAACACTCGCATAAAAGCTTTTTTGACCTTCGTAAAATGAAGCATCTCTTTAGAATCTATTTGTGACGCAATCGCCAACACATGACGAACTCCTAATATTGTATTTTCTATTTTTTTTTGGGGGGGGGGGGAGGAAGGGTGCGCTTTCGTAGTGCCCTTAAAAAATATGAATGACAAAACAACGCTTTGTGGCAACTTATTTTCGAAATACACTGAAACTTCAGCTATACATGTTTCTACGAGATGGCCTTAAAAACATACAAATGTACAATATTTGTGAAAAAAAAATCAAAATGTTAAATATTGGATCAATGCATAAGTTCATGCCGTTTTACACTGCTGGCCACCCAAATAGCAACACCAAGAAGGAAGTATCAGATTGGCCTGAAATTCGCAGCATGCGTTGCCCGCGAGAGGACATGCAAACGATTAGCATTGCAGGGCTTATGCAAATCATGTGCGCCCGGCACGCTACCGAGAAGCACTATAAGAACAGTGCACAGAAGGCGGGGTGTATGTAGTGGAAGTGTGTTGCGCTGCTGGAATTGTGCGTGGGAAGCTTCCTAATGCCTCGTCGCAGAATACGGCAGTCATTCCAGCACGTTTCGGAGTTCGACAGAGGACGAATTGTGGCTTATCGCGATAGCGGTTTATCGTACCGAGACATCGGCGCCCGTGTGGGACGACATCCAGCCACAGTGAGGCGAGTATGAATTCGGTGGGTGCAGGAGGGACGGACGGACCGGCATGTTGTGCGGCGGGCATTGACGGCTCGCACCGCCACACCACGAACGTTAGCGCAGGAATTAGGGAATGTTGCGCAACAACCTGTGTGAGCACGTACCGTTCGACGTCGTCTGCAGGAGCGGGGACTAGTCGCACGGCACCAATTGCTCCGATTTCCATCGTTACACCACCGGCGAGTGCGAAGAAAGTGGGCCGTTGAACGCCGCACCTGGACTACGGAACGGCACGACAATGTCTTCTCCGACGAATCCCGCTTCTGCTTGCAACACCACGATGGTCGGATCCGCGTGTGGCGGCACCGCGGCGAGAGACTTTATGACGCCTGCGTTATGCATCGCCATACCGGTCCGTCACCTGGCGTTATGATTTGGGGCGCAAATAGATATGACACCCGCACCCCTCTGGTACGCATCGTCGGTACACTCAACAGCCACCGCACCATCTCCGACGTTTTGGAGCCTGCAGTCCTCCCTTACCTGCAGGACCTGCCAGCTGCCAAGTTTCAACAGGACAATGCGCGCCCGCAGGTGGCACGCATCGTGCAACAATTCTTCACGGCACACCAGGTGTCACTGCTGCCGTGGCCTGCCTGTTCTCCCATCGAACACGTCTGGTCGCTGATCGGCAACCGAGTGGCCCGGCAAGCACCACCCACGGCTACGCCTCATGAACTGTGGCAACGTGTGGAAGCAGCCTGAACTGACATACTCCAAGCCCACATCCAAAGCCTCTTTCGGTCGATGCCGCGGCGTGTTGCGGCCGTTATTGCCAGCCATGGGGGCCACACGAACTATTGATGTCTGCGTGTTCCGCAAGTCGCACGGGCCTGTAAGCTCAATCGTTTCAGTTTTGTATCTGTTGTTATGTGTCTAGTAAATCTGGCTTTGCTGTCTCGTGTCCTTCTTGGTGTTGCATTTTGGGTGGCCAGCAGTGTATTTCGCGAGTGCTTCCCAGGTCAGCAGTGACGGTGCAGATGGCCAGTAGTATATCAAAATGTAGCCAATACTATCGTGTATCTAAATCATATTGCGTTGTGTGATTGTGGCTAAATGTTGTTTGGTTTTCAGGTCTGGAAGTTTAGAGTGTCAGGTGGAGAGAAGTGAACATTTCCGACATATGCGCCTCTGCGAGTTCAACAAAAGATCCACAGCCGATGAGTTTACTCGACAAATTTGTGCTGTGTATGGGAAAGATGCTATTGCTCGGAGGACATCCCGCAAATGGTTTTACCGGTTCCGACGTGGCAGGTTTGACCTCAACGACTCTCCACGCTCAGATCGTCCGTCTTGCTTTTATGAGAATCGTTTGAACCATCTCATCCACTTGGATCCGCGTCAAACCACTAGCGAATTGGTCACACAGATGGACTGTGATCAGACCACAGTGGTGCGACACTCGGAATGTATGGGAAACGCCCAGAAATTGGGGGCTTAGGTGTCTCACACTCTCACCGAGGACAACAAGAATCAGTGTGTTGTCATTTGTGGTTCCTTGCTCGCCCGTTACCGCGAATGTTTTCAGCAACACAAACCCTTTCTGTCACGTATTGTTACTGGAGATGAAAAGTGGTGCCTGTACTTGAGCTTCAGGCATCGGAGAGAATGGTTAAGCCCAAACAAGACTCTAACACCACGTCCAAAACATGACCTTAATCCTGCGAAGATCACGTTGTGTGTCTAGTGTGACATGGGAAGCATAATTCACTGGGAAATGCTGGCGGAGGAATCGCCCCATCAGCGCTGCACTCTTTTGTAAAAAACTCCGCCGTGTGGATAGAACAATTCAGCAGAAACCACCACATCGGCGCCATGCATGGTGTCCTTCTCCAACATGATAACACACGCAGTCAATGCAAACATGATCAAAACGGCCATTCACGACATATAAAATGGGAGATTCTTCCACATCCGGCCTATTCCCCTGATGTCGCCCCATTCAGACTATCACCTGTTCCGATCTCGGTCGCATACACTCCGTGGCAGAACGGTCAACAATGATGTTGATCTCCAGAATTCCCTTGATGATTTTTTCGCAGCAAAACCCAAACGTTTTTTCAAGAATGATGTCCCAACGTCTGGATAGACGTTGGGACAACATCGTAAATAATGGGGATGATACGTAGTTGATCGATTCCGTTTTTCCTTCTGATGTAATCCATTTCTGTAGTGCGGTGTATAAAACGGCATGAACTTATGCATCAACCCAATATTATTGTAAAAATTTTAATGCTTACAGAAGGAAAGGAAAGAAAGAAAACAAGAATCACATAATTTTAGATTATATTGATTTATACACGGAGTGATTACTGAATTATTGGGACCTACCAAATTAATATTTCGTAGATCCTCCTTTCGCACTCAGTTACAGCAGCTATCGATTCAACAAGATGCCGTAAGCAGTTGGGAGTTATGGTCAATCAAGCTGTGTGTAATGTGGCATTCAATGAAGGTATGGAAATAATTGGTGTATCCGGACACCTTACACCGAAGAGCAATTGAATTACAGACAGGGTACTCTTCTTCTCATTATGCAAATGTGGCGCTGTGGGCCACCGTGTAAACGTAAACAACATGACGTATGCAGCGATCCGACAATATAAGGAGTCATGCGACGGGAATCAGTAAGAGTCAGACGCAGTATGGGTAAGACGAAGGATCTAAACGCATTTGATCGTGGGCAAATTGTCGGGGCCCGACGAATGGGTCACTCCATCTCGGAAGTCGTGCAGGCACTGGGATTTTCACGAGCCACTGTGTGACGGGTGCACCGTGAGTACATCTAATACGGTAAAACCATCCCTGCAAGAGCCAATTGCCGTGGACAACAGCGTGTGGATGACCGGGGTCATCGTCGGCTAGCTCGCATTGTAACAGCGGGTAGGCGGGCCACAGTGCAAGAAATCACTCGGTAATTTAACGCTGGTGCACAAAAACGTGTAAGCAGCCACACCATCCAGAACCATCTCCTCGCTATGGGGTACAGAAGCCATCGTCCCACGAGGGTACCACTGCTAACCGCACATCACAGGGTGCAAATATTAGCATGGGCGCGGGAACATCGCCACTGGACCTTAGACACGTGGACAAATGTTGCCTGGACTGATGAGTCGAGATTTGCGTTGGTACATGTGGATGGCAGGAAACGAGTACGGCGAAACCACATGAAGCGATGGATTCTTCTTGACAGCTCTTCAAGCTGGTGGGGGTGGCATTCTCGTCTGGGGACTGTTTACGTGGACTGAAATGGGACCCCTGGTACCTGTGACATCGTCCCTCACGGGTCAACGTTACAGGGATATCCTGGACCACCATTTGCTCCCGTTTGTGTGTCTTCAACATCCCACTGGGGACCTCATCCTGCAAGAAGACAATGAACCGTGCCGTCGCTCCCGAATTTTATCCGAATGGTTGGATGAACGCTCCACCGGCGTGACCTCGCTTCCTTGGCCAGTTAGGTCACCTGACCTCAATCCCATCGAGCACATCTTTGATGCCATCGAGAGAGATGTTCGATCAAATCTTCGTGAACTGTTGGAGCTTGTTCAGGGGTCGTGGATCCGTATGGCTTCCCAACGCCTCCGGTGTCTTGTCGAGTCTATACCGAGGCGAATCGCCGCCGTCATCAGGACGAAAGGTGGTGCTACACGTTACTAGACAGGTATCTCCAATTCAATTGCTCTTCATTGTATATGCCGTTCCATGATGTCCCATAGGTACTTTATGGTAGTGGTTTCCAACTTTTGGCATTCACGGAAGGTCAAAACGTTGGGAAATCTTCATTCGCATTTAGTCAGCGCACAAAAGATAAAACCTCGTAGGGAATTTATCAAATCACATGTAAATGTGACGTTTCGTATATTGGACAGACCTCTACTACCTTGCGTTATCGATTGAAAGAGCACAAGTCCTACATTCCAAACTGTGACCCAAAGAAGTCGTCGATGGCAAAACACTGTTATGAAAATGACCACAGATTTCTCTTTATAGAAGTGATACTAATCGACAAGCTGGGTTAAATCACCGAACTTGATATTTTGAAGGATTCCATATGTATCAGAATTCTTCGCAAATTTTCAGCGACATGGCATCCACGCCATTTCTCTCAAGCGCGTGGAATCAACTAATTAAAATACGTGACCGTAAACACCGTTGCTACTGCCATATGATCTTTGAATATTTACGTGCCATTCTTTCAGCTGAAACTTAAGACAGAGCCAAGCAAAACTTTGGTCGACACGAAAAAGAAAATATTTGAGAAGTACCGCTGTTTTTCTTTATATTGTAATCAAGTGTTTCTTCGGGTTTACGTTTAATGAACCAAAACGGTGCAGAATTTTTTCCGAAACCGTAACCAGGAACGTTGGAGTAAATAGAAAAAGACATCCAACAAAACTCAAGAAACGCATATAGCATATATGATTAAATAGAAAAAACATTCAACAAAACTCAAGAAACGCATATTGCATATATGTTTAAATAGAAAAAACATTCAAGAAAACTCAAGAAACGCATATAGCATATATGTTTAAATAGAAAAAAGCATCCAACAAAACTCAAGAAACGCATATAGCATATATGATTAAATAGAAAAAGACATTCAAGAAAACTCAAGAAACGCATATAGCATATATGTTTAAATAGAAAAAGACATCCAACAAAACTCAAGAAACGCATATTGCATATATGATTAAATAGAAAAAAACATTCAAGAAAACTCAAGAAACGCATATAGCATATATGATTAAATAGAAAAAACATCCAACAAAACTCAAGAAACGCATATTGCATATATGTTTAAATAGAAAAAACATTCAACAAAACTCAAGAAACGCATATAGCATATATGATTAAATAGAAAAAACATCCAACAAAACTCAAGAAACGCATATAGCATATATGATTAAATAGAAAAAACATCCAACAAAACTCAAGAAACGCATATTGCATATATGTTTAAATAGAAAAAACATTCAACAAAACTCAAGAAACGCATATAGCATATACGATTGAATAGAAAAAAGCATCCAACAAAACTCAAGAAACGCATATATAGCATATATGATTAAATAGAAAAAGACATCCAACAAAACTCAAGAAACGCATATAGCATATATGATTAAATAGAAAAAGACATCCAACAAAACTCAAGAAACGCATATTGCATATATGATTAAATAGAAAAAAACATTCCAACAAAACTCAAGAAACGCATATAGCATATATGATTAAATAGAAAAAACATCCAACAAAACTCAAGAAACGCATATAGCATATATGATTAAATAGAAAAAACATCCAACAAAACTCAAGAAACGCATATAGCATATATGATTAAATAGAAAAAACAACCAACAAAACTCAAGAAACGCATATTGCATATATGTTTAAATAGAAAAAACATTCAAGAAAACTCAAGAAACGCACATAACATATATGATTAAATAGAAAATCATACAACAAAACTCAAGAAACGCATGTAGCATATTGATTAAATAGAAGAAACGTCCAACAAAAACCCAAGATACGCATACAGCATATATGTTTAAATTGAAAAAACACCAAAGAAAACTCACGGAACGCATATAGCATATATGATTAAATAGAAAAAACATCCAACAAAACTCAAGAAACGCATATTGCATATATGTTTAAATAGAAAAAACATTCAAGAAAACTCAAGAAACGCATATAGCATATATGTTTAAATAGAAAAAAACATCCAACAAAACTCAAGAAACGCTTATTGCATATATGTTTAAATAGAAAAAACATTCAAGAAAACTCAAGAAACGCATATAGCATATATGATTAAATAGAAAAACATCCAACAAAACTCAAGAAACGCATATAGCATATATGATTAAATAGAAAAACATCCAACAAAACTCAAGAAACGCATATAGCATATATGTTTAAATAGAAAAAACATTCAAGAAAACTCAAGAAACGCATATAACATATATGATTAAATAGAAAATCATACAACAAAAATCAAGAAACGCATGTAGCATATTGATTAAATAGAAGAAACGTCCAACAAAAACTCAAGATACGCATACAGCATATATGTTTAAATTGAAAAAACACCAAAGAAAACTCACGGAACGCATCATCATCATCATCATTGTCAACCATTATCAATCCACTGCTGGACGAAGGTCTCCCCAAGTTTCCTCCACAACGGTCTGTCTTGTGCCAGTCTCCTCCATGTCACTCCCGCATATTTACGAATTTCATCCACCCATCTCCCATGTGGTCTTTTTCTGGGTCTTTTCCTGTCCCTTGGAATCCAATCTAAAATTTCGGCTGTCCATCTATGGTCTGTCCTTCTGGCAGTATGTCCAGCCCATTGCCATTTCAGGGATTTAACTCTGATCATGATGTCTTCCACTCTCGTCATTTTCGGATCCACGAGTTTCTCTTCTTATCTCTCCTGGTTATACCAAGCATGCACCTCTCCATGCTTCTTTGAGTTGTTTGCAGCCTTTGTATGTCTCTTTTAGTTAAGGTCCACGTCTCTGCACCATTCGTAAGCACTGGAAGGATGCATTGATCAAACACTTTTCTTTTAAGACATAATGGCATATTGCTCTTGAAAATTATGCTGTTTCTTCCAAAAGCTCTCCAGGCAAGTTTTGTACGCCTATTAATTTCTTCATCAATGTGACCCTCACTTGATATCTGCTGTCAAGATAAACATACGTATCTGTTATCTCCAGTTTTTCTCCATCAATCGATAAATCTTCATTTCTTGTAAAAGCATTGAACATCACTTTTGTCTTCTGAAAGTTCATTTTTAATCCCACTTCTTTACTCTTGTCAGCAAGTTCCTGGATCATACTCTGCAGCTCTGATGGGGTAGTTGCAAAAATGACTACGTCATCAGCAAAACGAAGGTGGGTTAGATAATCTCCATTAATCTTTATCCCTTTGTTTTCCCAGTTCAGTGATTGAAAGGCATTTTCCAATGTGGCATTAAAGAGCTTCGGAGATATGGTGTCACCTTGTCTCACTCCCTTTCCAATTTTTATGTGTGTTGTATTTTCAAACAGCCGAATCTTTGCACTTGCATTTTCATAGATGTTATTAATAATATTAATGTATGCATCTTCAATACCGCAGGATTTCAGAGCCGTGGTAACTGCTGATGGTTTCACCGAATCAAAGGCTTTTTCATAATCGATAAAAGCTATGCACAATGGAAGTTCATATTCCCTCGCTCTTTCAATTAGTTCTCTCAGTACGTGGATATGATCTATTGTGCTGTAGCCACTCCTGAATCCAGCTTGTTCTCTCGGTTGAGCCATGTCCAGTGTTACCTTCAAGCGGTGTGAAAGAACTTTAGTGAAGATTTTATAAACCACTGATAGGAGGCTGATAGGTCTGTAGTTCCTGAGATCCTCAATGTCACCTTTTTTATGTAGCAGGATCATTGTAGCATTGTTCCAATCCTCAGGAATCTTCCCTTCATTAAGGCATCGAGTGAAAATTTGGGCGAGTACTGTTTCAATTTCTCCACTTGCTTCTTGTATGATGTCTATAGTAATTCCATCTTCTCCTGGAGCTTTCCCCCGCTTCATGTTCTTGATTGCATGAGCAACTTCTGCTGGGAGTACTGGAAGAACTCTGGTACCTTTCATGATGTCTGGAGTACATGTATCATCCCTTTCATATAATTTGGAGTAGAAATCTTTCACTCTTGTCAAAATTTCGCCTCTATTTCTTGTTATAGAACCATCTTCTTTTCTCAGAGCCATAATCTGTTTTCTTCCCTTACTGAGATGTCCCTTTGCTATCTTAAGGCTTTGGTTGTTTTCAATTGCTTTCCTCACTAGCTCACAGTTGAATTTCCTTACGTCTTCAGTGATACTTTTTCGTGCTGTCTTGCATAGCTCTATACATTCCACTTTGGAAGTCACATCTTCTTTAGTTGTCCTCATCTCTCTTCTTTTTGCATCAACATTTTGGTTTTTCCTGATAATTTGTTCACATGCAACTTGTTCTTAGACCAGCTAATTTTGTTGCTGTTTCCACAAGAGCTTTGGTTACTTTTCTGTTAACTTCCGAAATATCCACTTCTTCCGATGTTAGGCCTTCTAAAGCAGAGAATCTGTTCTTCAGTTCCAACTTGAAAGTATTATGGTGTTTTTTAAGGTTGGTTATGTCAATACATTTTGTTTGTCTTATGAGCTTGCCACGTTCCAGTTTAGTGTTGAGGTGCATCTTACATCTCACCAATCTATGGTCACTACCTGTGTTGAACTTGTTCAGCACACTGCAGTCTTCGACGACGAATTTTTTGTTACACATAATAAAATCAATTTCACTTGTCGTCCCATTTGGATGTCTCCATGTCCATTTCCTATGTGGCTTTTCTTGAAAAAGGAGTTCAAGATGAAAAATCCTTCTGCCTCTGCAAACTCAACAAGTATTTCCACGCTGGTTTCTGTTGCCGTGACCGAATTTACCTACTGAAGTTTCATTCTGTTGCCGGTGCCCTATTTTTGCATTGAAATCTCCCATAATTATCTTCAAGTGCTGCTTACCTTTATTATTTAGATGACGAATTTCCTCATAAAATTCTTCAATTTCTTCTTCAGGATGACTTGTGGTGGGTGCATAAGTTTGAATAATCTGAGCCTGGTATCTTCTCGATAGTTGGATAACGAGTCGTGCAGCTCTGGAATAAGCACAAGGATTAGCAAAGCTTTCGCACTCCATTGGGAGGCTTTTTTAAGGCAATGGTAGACATAAATGGCATTTTTATGTCTACCATTGCCTTGAAAAAGCCTCCTAGTGGACTGCGAAAGCTTCCCGAATCATTATGATGACTACACCACAAAAATAAACGGATTTAATTTTAATTCGTCATATATGTTTCTTGAGTATTCACTGCCTAGTGTATTTAAAATATCGTTACCCAAGAAGACTTTGTTTTGTATTTCTTTTAAAGCGTAGGAACGGCGCTGCAGCTTTTCAGAAATCACACCCATTTTTTCTCCAACAGTAATTAAATAACAATTTAAAAACAATGAAGAAGACTTCCTTTGTTTGGCTCTGTTTTATAGAGAAACGAAATAAGCGCTATTCTAAAGTCACATTAACATTTCTGCTAATAAGCAGAAATGAATGTTAGAAATGAAATCAAACTGTGGATCCAGGAATCTTATGATCGTTTTTTGCTTCCAACAGAGCTTTAAAGAATCACCATTTTAACTGTATGCGTAAACCGATTGTGTGCAGAATTAGTTTTGCACTCAGAATCATTCGAAAAATTCAGCTTTTCTGGGACTCTACTAATTGACTTTTGCAATATGTCCCAAATGTTTTTTCTTCTACGTCAGCGAAAGTTTTGCGATATATCGATAACTTTCTCAATGATATAAATCGACTGTCTTTTAATGTTTAGTTCTTGGCCTTCTCCGATTCCGGCCAGGCGACATTCCTAGCAGATAGCTTTACCCAAGCAAGCGAAAAATTCGAAATGCAACTGCGCGAATAACAGATCATTGGAACGGCGATGAAACATGACCAAATTGGACTAGGTGATTCGGAGGGTCACAGTGGAGGAGCTGATGAGATTTCCTTAAGAGGTGCTGTTTACGATTATGCGAAAGACTTCATTTTTGCTTTGTCGTGTGATTCCTTTGTAGGAAATGAAAAGGATCATAACGCCTCTCTGGAATCGGTCAACTGGGAATCCTTGCTATTGTGAGAAGCTCGGCTTTCTAAGATTCCTCCAGTGTCCTGCGGAGTTAAATCGTTGTTTATGTGTTTCCTTATCCTATTTATCAGAAGAACTATTTGCACTAGGCTGATGAGTTCCTCGCAGAACTGGTGATTTACGTGACTCAGCCTTGTATTAAAATCGATAGATTTTGTACCGCGGTACCATCTGTTTCAGAGATCCGAAAAACAGCTTTTCCTAAAGTAGTTGAGATATATACCCTGGTGCCTAAAAGTTAAGCAGAGTTAAAAAAAAGGCATTTTTTGAACAAACGAAACGGAGAACAATGGTAGTAAGGTAAAGTACAGAGGACGGGGTAATATGTAAATTTGGAAATTAGGACGCAATACCATGTGACCAACAACAAAAGACGAAGCATCATATTTGTGGAGTTGAGAAAAAGGCTGCAAAAATGCGAAAAGTGGCATTTTTTTATCTTCATAGCCCCTGTTATTAATGGAATTTGTTATTTACTAAAACAGTATGTCAGAAAGACGGTAATTAGATATGTTTACACGTAGTCGGATTATCGGAATGTTGAAATCCGGCCAGACGTAGAGTAATGTTGCCAGAGCCACTTTCATGAATCAATCCATTGTATCTAGGCTTTGGAGAAAGAACCAAAACGCTGGAGATGTTAATCATCAACCTGTGACAGGTCGTCCACGGATTACGACGGCACAGTATGTGGGTATATAGTACTAACAGCGAGAAGTAACAAGTCAGTGAGAGCGCTTGTTTTAAAGCTTTTTGCGACTGGAGACTTAGCTGTTTCGAGGCAAAAAGTGTATAGACGGCTAAACGAGCAAGAACCATACGCGAAAAGACCGGCCTGCAGTTTGAATCCCGCTTTATGCCATCAGCAAGAAATGCCAGGTTACTTTGGTTCAGACAACATCGAAACTGGGACGAAAGTCAATGGACAAATGCCCTCTTCTCCGATGAATCCAGGTTCGGCGTCGAAAGTGACAGCCGTCGTGCTCTCATGTGGAGAGGACTTGGTACCTGTTATTCTCCCGCAAACATCCGAGTAATACACCCTCAGAGAGGTGGTGACGTATTTGTCGGGGGTGGCATTATGTCCAACAGGCACACACAGCTTCATGTTCAATCCTGTAAAACTTTAACAGGACGGAGTTACAAAGGCTAAATCTTTGACTTGATCCCTACGTGAGGCTTTTTCGGTAAGCTGTTGGACCAGATTTTCTGTTCATGGACGATAACACGATACTTCATAGAGCTTCTATTGTCGGTGATTATCTGGAAAATGAAGATATCGACCGGATGCCATGGCCAGCATATTCCCCAGACCTCAGCCCAATAGAGCTTGAGTGGGTCCTAGTGGGAAAACGCTATGCAGGTCGTCAACGTCTTGCCATAACTCCCGAGGAACTTCAATCTGCTCTTTTTATCGAGTGGGATTTCTCCTCAGAGTCTTCTCAAATCTCTTCGAAATAAGGAATAATAAAGTAAAAAGGAATAAATAAAGTAATTGTGACAAGATCTCAAAACTGTGTATTAGTGCGCCCATGAGCTGTGCATAGGTAAAATTGGGTAGAATTTTTTAGCTCCTGCAGTGTGCTATGAAGCAGTGTTTATAGCAAGTACAGAGGATGAGTCGAAGGTTTTGCAATATTTAGATCACTTCATGTCGTCACACTTACATTTGCGACGAAAGCTGACTAGCATTCAAAGTATGGACCATCGTACTAGACCGACTTTATCCATCTGTTTGCCAGTTCTTCGAATCCGCGGCGGTACCAGTTCTTGTCCTTCGAAGAAAAGAACTCCTTCACACCAGCTGCCACCTCCCTGGTTTTTGATGTGTGTCCGGCGAAGGAAAAGGGCCTTGGACCGGAACAGGTAAAAATACGCCGGGGCACGTCCGGACTATATGCTGGGTGTGCCCTCAAGTTCCTGGAGTTTTGCCCTGGTCATTCGCGAGGTATGAGGTCGAGCGTTGTCCTGGTGTAGGAAAGCGTGCTTTCTGTTCACCAGTACCGAGTATTTGTCCTACAAAACAGCATACATCCGCTCCAGCATTTCAGAGTAAAGGTTGGCGTTGACGGTCAGACCGGCTGGAACAAATTAGTAATGGATTATCCCCTCAAAATTTCACCAGACGCAGAGCATCGCCTTGTGCTCGAAGCTCCCACGTTTGGCAATAGGTTCTGGAAGTTGGCCCGTGCTCAACCACTGCCGTTGTGTGTTAGGATTACGGAAATAAACCCACTTTCAATCGCACGAAACAATTCTCTTGATTAAACGTATATCTCTCGGGTTTTCTACGAGTTTCGTGCACGCTTCCACCCAAGGGTTTGCTTCAGCTGGCGACAGTTCGTGAGGGGCACTGCGGCAGCTCCTCTAGACCTTGCCGAGGTTCTGAAGGTGACGAATTACGGTGGTTTGTGATATGCCTAACTCATTTGATAATCTCTGAGTGTTGGCTGTCTGATTTGCCTCTACGGCCTGGCGCATGGCCTCCGAATCCTCGGTTCGTGGCTTACTTGACCATGGCTGATCGCCGAGGTTTCTGTCACCTGAGCGAAATTTCTTGAACCATCTGGTTGCGGTGCTGTGGTCCACGGAAGCTTCCCCTTTCGCATGACAAGTGTTTCGTGTTGCTTGAGCAGCGTTATGGCGGAGTTCCAAGTCTTAAACAAAAGTTCCCTAATCAGCCGGCTGCGGCTGTTCAACTTTTATAGGTGCCCGATCCACAGACAGAACGACGACATGCAATGCTGTTCACAGCAACGCTTAGAACTTTATATCCGTTTCGACTGACTGCAGGGCGCGACTTGAACTAGTTTAAACACGTAACATACCCACCGAAGCGCATGCGTTTCTACACTGCTGGCCACCCAAAATGCAACACCAAGAAGGAAGCATCCGATTGGCCTGAAATTCGCAGCATGAGTCGCCCGCGAGAGGACATGCAAACGATTAGCATTGCAGGGCATATGCAAATCATGTGCGCTCGGCACGCCACCGAGAAGCACTATAAGAGCAGTGCACAGAAGGCGGGGTGTATGTAGTGGAAGTGTGTTGTGCTGCTGGACCTGTGCGTGGGAAGCTTCCTGATGCCTCGTCGCAGAATACGGCAGTCATTCCAGAACGTTTCGGAGTTCGACAAAGGACGAATAGTGGCTTATCGCGACAGCGGTTTATCGTACCGAGACATCGGCACCCGTATGGTACGATATCCAGCCACAGTGAGGCGAGTATGGATTTGGTGGGTGCAGGAGGAATGAACGAGCCGCCGCGAGCGGTTGCCGCAGCCGCGGCACATCACCGAACGAGAGGACCGGCAAGATTTGGCAGTTGTTAGTGCTAGAATTGCTGGACTGGATGAAGTTCTTTTGGACGAAAAACAGCGGGTGCGCCAGAACCTCCTGAAGTGTTGAACTATCTACCTAGTTCTTCAGAGACGACCAGTGCCTAAGAATAATAACAAGAAAGATGAAAACCCAATTTTCGGGTGTAATAAGCACGCCTTTTGAATCCGTTATGACGCAAATTAAATTTATCAAAGCTATTCAAAGTCAATGGAACCGGTATGGAAAACAATAGTATCTGACGGAAGAAAGACGTTTTTCAATCAGCTTTTTTATCCCTCAGATATTGCGGTAAACGAAATTGTGAGCTTACGCTCTCTGGTTGCAGACTTGTGTGTTAAGTAAAACATGAATTTATATGAGAAACATTTCGCACCGGAAACGTTCTCCAGCACAGAAATAATTTTTCAAATCGGACTCTTAGAAACAGAGATGTCGACAAAAATAAGATGTGACTTTACGTCTCCTGGTGGGAAAATCATGCATTATTTTAGGAAGAAAGTATTCTCAAAAGGTTTTTTCCATATGAGCGGAATCGGTCCAAAAAAAAAAAAAAAATTTGTCGAGTTTTCAGGAACCCATATTTTGCTACAAATACATCAGAAGCAGAAATGAAAACTTATGCCCTCTTGTGGCCAAAACATTCTTAACCAAACATTAGAAAATACGTGAAAAATATTTTCCATCATGTCTTGTATGCGATACAGGAATAATATTTCAAATCGGAGTTTTAGAAGCAGAAATAACGCATAAAACGCAATTTAGCTTTGTGCCCCTTAGCGAAAAGTCTATGATTTACTTGAAAATTTTGAATTTATAGGAAAAACTTTTCGCATCGGAAACAGTATCAACAAAGAAGAAATTTTTCAAATCGGACTACTAGAAGTAGAGATATTAACAAAAATAAGATATACATCCACGCCCCCTGGCGTAGAAACCAGGCATTATTTTAAGAAGAAAGTGTTTCTAAAAGGTTTGTCGACATGAGTAGTATCGGTCTACAAACGACGTTTTTTTCAATAGAGAATTTAGAAGCTATTTTGCTGCAAATACATCTGAAGCGGAAATTAAGATTTACGCTTCCTGGTGGTCAAACCATTTTTCTTACAAAAATTCGAAATTATGTGCAAACGATTTCCCATCAGGAGCTGTATCCAGTGCAGGAAGAATCTTTCAAATCGGAGATTTAGAAGCAGAGATATAGGGGGAAACGCAATTTACCTCTATGCCCCCAAGCGGAAAGTCTATGAATTACTTGAAAATTTTGAAATTATATGAAAAACATGTCACACTGAAAACACTATCCAACAACGAAGGAATGTTTTAAGTCGGACTCCTAAAAGTAGAGATATTGACAAAAACAAGTATACATCTACGCCCCCTGGCGGAGAAACTGTGGAATATTTTAAGAAGAAAATATTCCGAAAACGTTTATCGATGTGAGTGGTATCAGTCCACGAAATAATTTTTTCAATCGATATTTTAGAAGCTCGGATTTTATGGCAAATACACCAGAAGCAAAAATTAACACTTACGCCCCTTGGTTGCCAAATAATTCTTTACCAAAAATTTTAAATTGCATGCAAAAGGTTTTCCATCAGGAGGTGTATCCTCTGAAGAAAACATTTTTCAAATCGGAGTTTTGGAAGAAGAGTTATCCATAAAAATGTAATTTACTTTTATGCCTTTAACGGAAAATCTATGCGTAATTTGAAAATGTAACTATATCTAAAATACTCTTCGACGTAAATGGAATCAAAAGATAAAATATTTTTTTCAATCGGATGTTTAGGAGCAAATACGTGGAATAAAACGTATTTTTGAATTCGACATCATCTGCATTTACGCTCTCTAGCGGCGAAATTGTACATCGTAAAAAAAAAAGAAAACGAAATAAATAATCATTATTCGTATGTTTCAAGCTTCACAATGCAAAAAGAATTTTTCAAATCGAACTGATAGTTGCAGAGATATCGTGGGTACAGACGGACGGACAAATCGGTAACATAAGCACGATGTTTTTTTACAAAAGACGTGCTAAAAAGAAAGTGCCACGATTCGTACTTTGATATTGCGTTCGTTGAGACTAGTGACAACAACCCACTGTGCGTAATTTGCGGCAAAGTGTTGCCAAATAGTGCGGTGTTCCCGGCAAAAATGCGCCGTCATTTTGACAGGGTCCATTTTGCTGGGTAGGAGGGAAAACCGAATAATTTTTTAAAAGGATGTACGGTGAACTTACACAAACCCAGGAAATTACATCCTATCACTCAAAAACAGTAAACGACAAGTCTTTGATGGAGTCCTATTTAATCAGTTACCGAGTTGCTCGAGTCTGGCATAGCTGAAAACCTTATCTAGCCTTGAGTAAAGAATATAGTTGAATGTTTGCTGGATGGAAAAACCACGAAACTAGTAGGTACAGTTTCTTTGTCAAATAACACAATCTCGCGATGGATCGACGACTTAGCAGAGGACGTAAAACCTACTTTACTTTCACGAATAAAATGCACTATGACTAAATTTTCGCTCCAAATGGACGAATCAACGGATGTGGCCGGGTTTACAATTTTAGTATTTGTGTGCTACTAGTACTTGGAGTCTTTTCAAGAACTTGGAGTCTTCTCTGCAAGCCATTATCGACTAACACCAATGGCGCTGAAATTTTCAAATTAATAGACGAATTTTTCATAGTGCAAGGCATCACATGGGATAATTACGTTGATGTGTGTACAGATGGCGGGAATGCCGTGACTGGGAAGACGTCCGTTGTTATCTCAAGAATAAAACAAAAAGTCAAGGGTTGCAGCAGTAGCCACTGCGTCCTCCACCACCATGCCCTTGCTGTGAGAAAAACGCCGCACACCCTTAAAGAAGTCTTGGACTAAAGCGTGAAAATAATTGATTTTATCAAATCATGAACTAAGGCTATTCTGGTGTGATGACACGGGAAGTCTGCAAATGTCTTTACTGCTTCGCAATAGAAGCAAAGTGGTTTTCTCGGGGCAAAACTTTGACTCGACTCTCCGAAACTAGGGATGAAGTCAAAACCTTCCTGATTGACAAGGATATCGCTTTGGGAGACAAATTGTGTGATGAGCGTTGGCTCATGAAATTGGCGCATTTAGCAGAATTTTTAAAAACAGTTAATGACTGAAGTTTCTGACTTCAAGGAAAAGTAAAAAATGTTTTTGACACCAGCAATAAAGTGCAAGCATCTAAAAAGAAAATCAAGATTTGGGCGTATGGAAATCTAGACAGCTTCCCAACGGTAAAATAATTTAGCGAAGAACTAGATTCCAACATACCTTAAATGAGTTTCACGTTCATCTACTAAGTTTGCTTGATAGTTTCAACTGTTATTTTCCGGAAGAACTCCACCAAACATTTAAAGAAAACTTTCGGTTGTAGACCCATAGTGATGTGTCGGAAAAGCCAGCCTGTCTGACATCGCAGCAGTGTGAGTGCTTGATTGATTTGACATCAGATTCTGCGATAAAAATTGAATTCTGCAACTACGAAGTCATTATCAGAATTTTGGTGTCAGCTAAAGGACAAATCTAAAGTTTTGTCAGATAAAGCGAAAATCATCCTTCCGCCATTTGCAACAACTTATGTGGATCAGGATTTTCTACCTATGTGGCTTCTAAAACAAATACAGATCCCACTTCAATGCAGAGTCATATATTCGGTGGCAGCTGTCCCAAAGTCAACCAGATATAGCCACATTGTACAAATCAAAGCAATCCCATCCATCTCATTAGAATCAAAGTTCCCGGGCTATGCTTTATCGTTCTTTTTCGATACCAAGGGACATTTATGGTTTTGCAAGTGTTAAAATGGTTTTAAATATCAAATCTGTGTGGGTAACATACTGCGGATTTACAATACCTGCTTTGAATTCATTCTCAAATGTGTTGCCTAGCTTTATAATTTTTGTTGTTGTTTTTCTTTTATGTAGTTAAGTAAGTTCCTTATTTCCCCGCCGAGAATTGGTCTTTGGAATCGAACTACTGCTCTGTGAGATCGGCATCTCACAATGAAAGATCGTATAACCCCACAATGTCGAGCCGACAAATGGTCGACCGAAGAAAACTACTGCATGAGAAAATCGGTATCTCATAAAAATGCTCTTACGAACCCATCAATGTCCAACCAAAAGAAGTGGCCCTCCGAGAAAAACTACGGCTCCGAAAAATCTGTATCTCACAATAAAATCTCGCAGAGATTCTAGAACGTCCAATCCATAATTGGTCATCCGAAGCCAATTACTGCCCTGTGAGATCGACAACTCTCGTGCAACGCTTGCATATACCGAACAATGTCCAGCCAACAAGAGGATGTCCAAGAAAAACTATTGCTCAAGAATATCGTATCTCACACAAACTCTCGCAGAAATCCCTGGATGTTCACTCGCAACATCTGGAATGCTTTGAAAAAGTGCTATCGGCTTCGCGATAAGCGATCAAATGGCTCGTAATCAACTACATCATGGATGTCTAAAGTCAATACATCTATTTCGTCAAAAATAGTTGTCTGCAGCAATCTCGCAAGAAAGAAGTGAGTGTGGGCGACAATACCTATTGTTTCATTAAAAGTAGCAAAACATCTTATTTTGCGATGTGTCCACATTCTGCCTCATTCCTATAGCGACTTCGTATCTCTTGAACCTCATGAACACGCAGTAGTGTCCATTTCTGACAACTTGTTAATCTCTTTCCACTTTATATCAACTTTTAGTCACGGTGTGCTTCGATGGCTGCGCAGGTGTACACGTATAAATGTAAAGAGGGCACAGTAGCATGTAGCAAGACGATATCATCAGAAATATTGATATTTCTCCATGGTGTGATGCTCTACAGCTTCGGCTTTCGGATGATAATACGCGATCTCATCGAGCTCATATCGTAATTTGGAAGTTTGAAGATCACAGCATTTCGCATTCGCTTATAAACCCAAGTTTCCACGACATTAATCCATTTGAACACGTCTGGGATACACCAAAGAGGATCCTGGTTGGGTATTGACGGTACCTATGACATCCTCAGAGCTTTTTTGACCATTTTGCCTCTTCTGTGGGTAGTAATTCTCCAAAGCCAGCTGATTCATCTCATCTGCAGCATGCCACAAAGGTGCTAAGCGAAAACCCGAAGTGTTGTCGAAACGTACTGAACGACCAGGGGGAGCGTTGAGTGCTTCTCATTCCAACTGAGTCAATGACATGTTTTCTCGTTCCTTCGGCGAAAGTTCCAGGCTACGCTTTTTGTCTAACAATTTAAAGTCAGTTTTATGTTCCTTACGTGAACTCCTGTGGGCCTTACGTGCAATCTATCTCGCTTTTCTACAATATCCCTAACGGTTTTTGAGACATCAGTTTTTCAAAAAAAACCTATAAAACCAGAAATCTCTGTTGTATTCCTTTCTCTAGGCTTTCGTTGCATTCAGTTAAAATTCTCCAGGTATTAAAAGGAACATATTTTTTCTACAGTTCTCCAGTTCGTCTTTACGTTTTTCATTAACGTTCAGATCTGTCTTTCTGCTTTCCAGAAGTTGTTTCCTTTTGTTCAGTAACTGGTACCTTTTGATTCTCCATAAACAGTATATGCTATGTAGACAAAAGCATTCGCACACTTCAACATATACAAAGAGAAGTTCATCTGCAGTACCAGACGAGCTCAAGCGGAGTGTGTTGAGTGTAGTATAAAAAGGGAAGCCTTGGTGCATATTTGTCAGATCACATTGAAAGCGACTTTGCAGCGCGAAGCTGAACTGACAGACTTTGAAAGGGTCATGGTGGTCGGCTGCCACCTGTGAAAGTAATCAGTACATGGCATTGCATCTCTTCTGGAACTCCCGAAATCCACTGTTTCTAATGTTAGTAATCGATAGAAAGTAGATAGTATTACCACAGTGGAGCTGCGTTGAAACTGAGTGATCGTTGCTGACTGCGCAACATGAAGAAGACAGGCACGTCCTCTGCCACAGACCTGGCCATCTACGTCGCGTAAGTCCCTGGAATGGCTATTTGCACCAAAACAGTCCATCGAGGACTTTATGCTTACAGTTACCATGCTAGATCAGCTGAATCACACAACCCCTACGTCACTCCACGTAATGACAGAGGACGACTACAGTGGTGCTTCGCTCACCATTCGTGCACAACAAATGAGTGGAAGAGAGTGACGTAAAGGGGACGAATAACGCTAATCGCTCTTCCGTTCGGATGAACGTACAGGAATGTAGAGTTTGTATTAGGAACTATGTCAGGCAGACTGTACTGTTCCTACAGTAATATTTTTAAGAGTATCTGTGGAGCTGTTTCTGCTGGAAAGTACTAGTTTCTTTGGTTGTGATCTGACAGCTGCCAGGAACGATCCCGCACAATCTGAACAATCCGACACTACCTGGACAATCTGAACAATCCGACATTACCTGGACAATCTGAACAATCCGACACTATCCACCCGTTGGCAGTATTTCGTCGTAGATCATTGCCAACTTCAACAATATCCAGCGAATTGCCACACTGTAAAATTTGTCCAGGGCTTGTTTGGGTTGCAGGATGTCGAAGTGTTCGATTGCTCGGCCAACAGTCCCGACATAAATCCAATAGAACATCTGTGGTACGAGGTGAGGTGCAAGGCAGAATCCCATCTCAGCCGGTAAAACGTTTTTCAACTGCAACTTAGGAAGAAGACCTAGAAGAGGAAACTTTCAGTACAGACCTATCTTAATTTCGCGAAAAGCATGCGTAGAATGGTGGCGGATGTCATATAGGCCAAAAACAGGCCTACTATGTACAGATTTTAACTAATAAATGCTCTTGCTTCCGTTCGAGAACTTTTGTCTAAAGGCTGTATATGTGACATCAAGAATGGCTAGGTGTCAGAAAATTGCAAGTTAAAAATATGTAGCCGTAGTGATATTTTATCCTGTTCGTAGTCAGAAGGCATGTTACTTCAGCAAGAAAAGATTAAGAAACTGCAAAAGTCCGCAAGGAAACTAGGGGAGATAAGTAATTATTCCATGATCAAACATGTCTCCTTTATTGCTCCGGAAAGGTTTAAGTGGCATAGATACTTCGATACGACAATACCAAAGCAAAATAGCTGGTACTGGTCTTGACATCGAATGGATATATATTCCTCCAGAGCGCATCACAAGGCGCTCACAGCTACAGTAACGGTCTTCCTTTGAGCACAGTGTCCATCTTCTTAGAAACAAGTATGCGGGGACTTAAATGTAAATCTAAAGCACAGCCTCAAGACACGCAGCGCCCTTTAATTATGAACCCACAATCTGGAGATACTTGATGTCACTACCGCGACAGATTATGTGCAGAAATAGCTATGATCCCGGAATAAACATTCGTAGCAAAGTGGCCTCCGAAACGATTCTTTGATAATTGCAGGCTTCTCAAGAGCACTCCTCCTCCTCCTTCTGCTGTTCTCTTCACGTCCCTATTTCTCTCACTCATCCTGGAGTTATCTCTTTTCCCTTAAGCTTAATCGATCTCACGCCAATCTTTACGAATAACAAAAGTGGGCCGCGATGTACAATTTGCCCTTGATAAAATGCGCCATGTTCTGCACGCCAAAACCCTAAACCGCCATCCAGCAATGCAATCGGTAATTACACAGTCTCCTATTCCTGTGATTCAGTCCGATCTTCCCAACTTCCTTTCCTCGGCATCCTGATGTGTCGTGATGATGATACTGGTTGCTTTTAATGAAGGCATTGTCTCCTCTCCCCCTCCTTCGTTCGCCGCCTTTCCTCCTTTCCCACCCTGTCTTTACCTCTGGGTCAGTTGTTTCGATGATTATGGGAGTCTATTCCTCGGGGCTGATGATTTCTCCAGTCTTTCTTCTTTAGTACTCCCATCTCTCTCTCTCTCTCTCTCTCTCTCTCTCTCTCATTTCGTTGTTCATTCTCTTTCTTTCCCTCTCTCACTTCACTACACTGTGGAGTTCTAATCGACCGCCCTTAAACTCCATCGTTTGCTCCACAGCTGAAGCAAATGTTTGGTGACTGCGTGTGCTCCACAGCTTACAATTTCATTTGTTTTCTTTTATTGCTGCGATCAGATGTTGATAACATTCGTCCTGTGTATCAGCAAAGTAAGCTATCTCCACCTTAGGTATGAATGATCAGATCCGGAAGCATTTATGCTCAGCAATATCACCTGAGTTTAAAGTTTTGTTTTTAACGCCAGGATGCATGTCCCTCTCAATTAAAATTTTTATGTGACGTGGATGTAAAGGTGCTCACTGATTTATTTTTACGGTAACAATTCAATGCAGAAGAAATGCTGAACTACTTCCACAAGATTTCTCATACACTCGATAGCATTCTTTTCTTTAGTTGAAAATTATTTTCTTCATAGGCTGATTTTTGAGAACGTCCTCTCGTCTCATTGTTTACTAATGACATGATGCTTCTAGGAAAATCCTTTTGACTCTTAAATATCTTAAGACTTGCTGTTTACGGATGAAATAAGTCCATCTGTATATTTGTTAAAGGTTATTTTATTTTATTAATTGCTGAGTTGTACCAAGGCCGTTTGGAAAATACAAGGCCATTACATTACAGTAGCAATTAGGGTGTTCCGCGATAAAGAACAAAACAAAGGTATCTATATATTAATTCTATAAGGATTTTTACTGTGAATCCTATTTTGAGAGAATGGCTGAACGTTAAGATTTGGTTGAGGTGTCAAAATAAAGGTGTTGCAATGTAGATGTGCCTGTCGAAAAGAAAAAATGAGATAGGGGCAACGGTTCGGGAGTTGTGGGGCGGCAAAGTTCTCATGTAAAGTCTATGGGAGAAGCGTGCGGTTGACCCACGCGCTGTTGAAGGCGGAAGTATGGTGGGACTGAGATAGTCCAAAGTCCGAATTCTTATCTTTTCTGAGCAAACCGTTGTGCAAAGCAACGCTAGCAGGCATTCCTATCAAAGTTCTTCTCATCGGAGCAGCGAAAACTCTCGAAGACCTGACTGCTTTATGCCGTTGGATTGTGTGATGTATATATACAATTTAATATTCATTCGATCCAGTTTATTCACGTAGATAAGACGTTTACCATTATGTAAAGATGTAAATAAACATTCCATTGACCATTATTAGTGAAAATATTACGGGCGACTGCTTATAGCCCATTGAGTTGCTCACGGTGGTCGTTAAACCTTCAGTCATAAAAAAAAAAAAATCACGAACCTGGACAATTGTCCTTATTGAAGTGGTTGAATGAATTTGTCAATCAAATAAAGTTTACACTTGTTGTTTCATATAAGTTTACTATTTTCAAAAAAAAAAACAAAAACAAAAACAAAACCTTACTGTCGATTCCGACGAGTGAAGAGTATTCGCAACGCGAATCTGGTGCCAACAGCATTTACAAACACAGTTGTGACTGAAGATGAGAGTGAAAGAGTGGGTTATCCAGTTGAATTTTTGCACACGCTCGAGATGAGTGGCTTTCCAGCTCACATTATACGACTGAAAAAGGGTGCAGTCGTGATGCTCATCACGAACCTGACCGCCCCGGTGGCGCAGTGGTCTAAGCACTGGCTTATGATGGTTCGTTTGTGAAGGGTTCAGTTTCGAATCCCGGTGAGGCATGGATGTTGTGTTTGTTTTACGGCATTGGCTCTCTCCCTTCCCTGGAACCAGTGGCCCTAATTAGGAACGGGTGACTGTTTATAGCCCATTGAGTTACTCACGGTGGTCGTTAAACCTTCAGTCAGAAAAAGAAAAAAAAATCACGAACCTGGACTATTATCTTTACTGAAGTGGTTCAATGAATTTGTCAATCAAATAAAGTTCACATTTGTTGTTTCATACGGGTTTATTCATTTCAAAGAAAAATAAAAATAACGGTCGATTCCGACGGGTTTTGTCTAGTTATTACAATACCGGGAAAGTAAGAGTAAATATAAACTAGGCATTAAATATTTTAACGTTTTTTATTAATTTAAAAGGAACAAGTATATTATAAATATACTAACTGGAATGGTTATGAGTCAGTAAAACCTTTAATTCGGCCATGGAGCTAATAAGATTCTCTAGTTGTCCATAAGTTATAACACGGTGCCATACGGCCCTTACCAATTACAGAAGCTCAATAGTTCCATGCCAAAAAGGTGCACTTTGTTACTAAGTAACTGTAGTTATCCAATTAAATATAAAAGCCTATTTTGTTTGTTGGTAAGTTATTTCAAGTGTCCTGCAAGTTTCAATAATGTACTGCACAGTAATTTTACGTTAAATGCATTATGCACTAATTTTACAACTTCCACTATTTATTGCTTTTTATGACTAGTCGCTGTACTTTTTCTTGTACCTTCACTTCTACTACTGGTAATAACATTCTGTAAAAATATATGAATTCAGCATAAAATGTCCTTTAAAATGATGTATAATATGTATTCTTGACTTTACCATTACGCTGTACAAGTTGACTTCAAACATCAAGGATTTGACTTTTGGTCTACTGGTGCAGGACTTTTGGACACCACTGTACTTTTATGACTCACATATCTGCTACTGTTGGTGTTACGACAATAACACTCATTAATCCACCTACCTAAGTACCGCTCAATGTCAGGAATTAGTAAACCTTATTGATTGTTGTTATGATATAATTCCACTTAGTATTTACCGAACTGCCGCTGGGTGCAGTCGTGATTGACGCGAATAAATAAAACATCAAACAGAAGTCATCGCTCTTTCCATGTTTATAAGTGAGTCACGGAAAAATTCTCATTTGCCGTTATTACATTTGTTGCTTCATATGAGTTTGTTTCATAAGAGCGATGACTTCTGTTTGATGTTCCTAGTCCACGTCAAATATCTGTATTAATTATTCATTCGCCTTCTATTTATTTGTTCTGTTGCTGCTTACCATCTTTGGTGAATCCCCAGAATTGTGCAGAAGCAACCTGCCAATTGGCTTGACAATTAGTGTGCGTGAGTGTGAAGGAATTCGAGGCCGCTGTGGCGCAGTGGAAGCATATCCGGCGCGTAGCTAGAAGACCATGGGTTTGATTCCCGGTGGCGGCCAATGAGAATTTTTCCGTGACTCACTTATAAACGTGGAAAGAGCGAAGACTTCTGTTTGACGTTCCTAGTCCACGTCAAATGTCTGTATTAATTATTGAATAAATACAATGTTTGTTACGTAAGTAAATGTACACTCTCGAATCACTCAGTTCATTTCGCACACACACTGATCTTGTCATGTGAAACATGCATAGCATAATTTATCTACAAAAAGTACCACGGTACTCTCTCGATTTATTTTTTTTTTGTTATGGTTTTATTAAAGAAAACACGATTGTAAACAAGTTAAACAGAAATGTCCACTTTCGTCCTTAGTGGTAAAGCATTTTGCCACAAACTATTGTAAAATGCATGCAAAATAACCATTGTGGTAGCCTCTACCCACTGGAAAAAAGACAAGCTGATAGGCATAAATGCATAAATATGTAAAATGCATAAATGTACCAGGATAACTGGAATTAAACAAAAGAGATTGTGTAGCAGAGTTTAGCGGGTCTGGTACGATTCGTCCAACGACGATTGGTCCAATGCCGATTCGTCCAATGGACAATTGGTCCAAAGGTACGATTGGTTCAATGCCGATTCGTCCAATGGGACGATTGGTCCAATGCCGATTCGTCCAATGGACGATTGGTCCAATTCCGTTCTATCTGTCGGAAGTGCTACTCGTGCTATAAAAGTGTCATCTGTTCTGATTCTATCTCCGATGTTATACGAAAGTACCGGTAGTCCAAGGAATGTAAAATAATGTTTCATTTCATGCGTAATACTGTGGTTACAGATTTCTTTTTTTTTCTTTTTCTTTTTTTTTTTTTTTTTTTGGAATCACGTTTTCTTGTTATACTGTCCTTGCTGCCGTATGAAGTTACTGATGTACGAGCTGTTCAATCAACTTCAATGTTTCTCTTTTGCATGAAATAATATAAAATACTAGGGTTCTGTTTCTGTTTGTAGAATGCAGTGGGGTTTTCCGCCAACTGCCCACTGGAAACAACAGTTCGCCGTCCCGGTGGCGCAGTGGTCTAAGCGATGGCCTCTGATCATTCGTCCAAAAGGGGTCCGGGTTCGAATCCCGGTAAGGCATGGATGTTGTGTTTGTCTTACGGCACTGGCTCTCTCCCTTCCCTGGAACCAGTGGCCCTAAATTAGGGACGGGCGACTGCTTATAACCCATTAAGTTGCTCACGGTGGTCGTTAAAATTCAAATAAAAACAAAATGTTCGGGGTTTGGACAGAGTCCTTTTCAACAGTTTTTATTCCAGCGATGTCATATTCATAACGTTTGCATATTAAATCAAGTTAATAATATTGCGCTTTTACTTAAACACGAAATATTAATTCATAGGCCTTTTTAACGGTTTATATTCTACCGATGTCATATTCATAACGTTTACATATTAAGTGAAGTTAATAATATTGCGCTTTCACTTAAGCACGAAATATTAATTCATAGGCCTGCGGCCTAGGTACCTTGCAAAGACCTCAGAAATGTTACGATGAATGCCTTTTATAAAGTGTTATAAAATGTTTGCAAATACCAAATATCTAGGTTGTAACTTAAAATCTTCTAAAAAGGTCCGCGGCCTAGGTGCCTTGTAAAGACCTGAGAAATGATACGATGGGTGCCTTTTATTAGGTTTTATGAAATGTTTACAAATACCAAATATCTAGGTTGCAACTTAAAATCTTCTAAAAATGCCCGGGGCCCAGGTGCCTCGTAAAGACCTGAGGAATGATACGATGAGTGCCTTATATAAGGTTTATAGGATGTTTACAAATACCAAATATCTAGGTTGTGACTTAAAATCTTTTAAAAAGGTCCTGGGCCTAGGTGCTTCGTAAAGACCTGAGAAATGATAGGATGAGCGTCTTTTATTAGGTTTTATAACATATTTACAAATACTAAATATCTAGGTTGTAAATTAAAATCTTCAAAACATGCCCGCGGCCTAGGTGCTTTGCAAACAGCTGAGAAATGCTCCATTGAGTGCCTTTTACCAGGTTTATGTAAAATGTTTACAATTACCAAATATATGGAAATTATCTTTCTAAAGGATATAAAGAGGAGAATAATTTAAATTATTATTCCTTTCTGGAAAATAAAAAAGTTTACCGTTGGTAAGATGATACCATTGGATGAATTGGCGTTGGACCAATCGTACCATTAGACGAATCGGCATTGGACCAGTCGTACCATTGGACGAATCGGCATTGGACCAATCGGACATTGGACCAATCGTCCCTTTGGACGAATCGGCATTGGAGCAATCGTCATTGGACGAATCGTCCGGGACCGGAGTTTAGCAGGAATGCATTACAAAATAATGGAAGTACCGATTACAACTAACATGCAATGCATTACAAGGTAAAGCAGCAACAGGTAATGCATTACAAGGTAATCCCAAGTATGTTTTGCACAAGATAATGGAATTAATCTGTAATACATTGCAATGAAGAGGATATAATTCAGTTATTTAATAATGCCATTCAAACGTAATGCAATTATTTGGTAATGAAATTACACAATTTGCAAATAATAATTACATACTAATAGTTCATAGAAATGTACGTGTGCCAAAAGCTATGTCTAGAAAAGTCGGCCATGTAACATAACAGACAGAGACCGAAGTGTCGTGTAGAATGTTCTAGTAGCGGCAAGAATGGGTTAGACGTTTGTAGAATGTTCCAGAATGATCGCGCCCTGGGAAGTTGGAGAGCTTTATGTAAATCAAGAATATTCCAGAGGGTTCAGGTCTTGTCGTGAAGTACATATAAAGAAGTCAGTAGCTCGGTAATCCAGTCTTCGTATCGGACAAGTAAAGGACAACACTTGAGAAGTACGGGCAAAAATTGTAAGAGTTCGCAAAATTTCTGTAATGTTCGGCAGTGCGCCATGAGTTGCTGAACTGTGAGTGTATGTGCTTGTGGTTATAGTGGGGTAATTATTTTCGACAGTGAAACGTATGTAATGCACCAGACTACTGTACTGGAGATGGACAAAATGAGTATCTCTAACCGAAATAAGCAACCCATTCGTACTTACTTCATACGTATTATTTCGTTCAAATCACTTGCGGTGAAGACAGGGCTACTGCGCATGTCATACAGGTACAGTCTTCAATACCTACATACACGCATTCAGGTCCGAGGGTTGGAACAAATGTCAAATAACCTACACAACGCGTAAGGGTGAACTGCTTGCTAGTTTATTTACGATGTATTGTTATCCATAAGTTATTGGTTAATTACCAACATATAGTTAACCATTAACCATTACGATTACAATGGGTAACTGCTGCATGTCATTACAATTACCATGTAATTCTAATGACCAGTTCACCATTACCATGTAATGGTAACGCTAAGTTATTTTTGCCATTACCATTACGCTGTAATGCATTACCGATTAATACAATTACGTTTTTGCCCAACTCTATTGTGTAGGGTGTCACAAGCGAAGCAGCGACGATATGCATATTGCTAGACACATTTTGCGGTACTTCGGAACGCTTTTCTTTAGGGGGGGGGGATGGAGTTAAACGGCTGCCGTTAAAGGGCTATAAGCAGTCGCCCGTCCCTAATTTTAAGCAACTGGTCCCAGGGAAGGGAGAGAGCCAGTGGCGTAAGACAAACACAACATCTATGCCTGACAGGGATTCGAACTCGGACTTATGTCGGACGAAGGGTCATGAGCCAGCGTTTCGACATAATCAACATAACGTAACCTACTTTATTTACCTTACGCTAATCTACTTTTATAGATTACCCACATCTCTCGCAAAATCGTACTTTTCCGTGTGTTGTGAACATGTTTTTAAATTCCATGACGTATGCTGCGGATGAGAAGTCATATTCGATTTGACATTCGGCATTACATTTGTCTTCACATGTTTGTAAGCAATTGACTACGTTACAAATGAATGAGATAACTGAGTACTTAAATTGAAAGAACGATACGGCTGGTTCAAATCAAATCTTGGAAATAGTGAAAACCTTCGTTTAGAAACCATGCCATCCACAAACCCTGCTAATAAAACTAAACTCCGCAAAATGTCATTCTTTTGCGTTTGATCTTGACTTATTTTTCTTGTGGACGATATTGTCACATCCGCTATAGATTTTTGATAGAACTCTGTTACCTTATTGCTACTTTTCTTTGGCTTCGGATTTGAAGGCTGCTCTTTCACTCACAAACTCGCAATGAAGATGCAGAACACTAGTTAGTACTCAACACATAAATTTATTCGGCACAGTTGTACAACTCCTAGAAAAATTAACTCAGGGTACTATATAACTGCTCTTTAGTTTCACAGGACCAGAATATCGCAGAAGGAAAAACAAGCTGGCTGCTGAAATTCAACAGAACTGCACCAACAACATCGACATTAACGCGAGCGGCGTATTTATGCTCTCCGTTTTGAACTTTGTGACCTATCGATGTGTTCCGTAAGCCTTCGTGGATGCGGTAGAACTTCGGGTTTTGCATCACCAAGCGGGAAAAGAAGACATCACTTTCCAACGGGCTGGTGCCGATGAAACGAGTCCTCTTGGAGGGGAAAAGGAGTGTAAATTCATTTTTGGTTGTTTGTTTTTTCTTGGGGGTTTAACGACTACCCCGTGGGCAACTCAGTGGGTCACTGGCTGTCTCCCTTCCCTGGAAAGTTCCACGAAGGGAGAGAGACAGTGCCGTAAGACAAATTCAACAACCATGCCTCACCGGAATTCGAACCCGGACCCATCACGGGTGAATAGTCACAAGCCAGCACTTAGACCACACTGCGGCACCGAGGCAGCGAGCGTAAATTCCCCCTTCTCGTTATAATACTCTTTTTTTTTTTTACTTTAGCTTTATTTGCACCAAACGATAAAAAAGTTGAGAAAACATGCTAATTTATGTATTTACTAAGGAATTTCGAAAAATATGTATTTACACACAAATTCAGAAAAATGTGTTTGTGTGTGTGTTGTGACGTACTACAGAGGTGAAACACGTGTCAAGACGACAAATCGGTTAGGACAACTCACTCCGGTGTGAGGAGACTTGGATTCCTTCACCAAAAAATTCATGTTTTCACATTGGCGCCCGATCATAAAATGGATCTTCTGGCCGAGGCTTCTTCGAAAAATGTGTAATGTTCGTTCCACACATCGCTTGGAATTAACGAAAGGTTCTTTGCTTCAAAAAATTAAGAGGAAGATGATGTCACTTACTATAGTAGTGAAGCACATGCGAAGACTATAAATCTGCAGCGATACATTCCGTCTGTGTAGCTTAGTCGGTTAGAGCGACTCACTAAGGAGCGAGGAAACGCGTTGCGATCTCCGTCAACGACAACTTCCTATTTTCAGAGTGTGTGAAAACATTTATGTACCTAACATTTGTTGCCCAGTGATTCGCCCTGGAAAATGTCAGGGCAATGCGTATCAAGCTTACAGACCGCATCATTCTTGTCCTAACTTAGCACTGCCGCCCCGGTGGCGCAGTGGTCTAAGGCGTTGGCCTCTGATCATTCGTCCGAAGGGGTCCGGGTTCGAATCCCGGTGAGTCATGGGTGTTGTGTTTGTCTTACGGCACTGGCTCTCTCCCTTCCCTGGAACCAGTGACCCTAAATTAGGGACGGGCGACTGCTTATAGCCCGTTGAGTTGCTCACGGTGGTCGTTAAACCTCAAATAAAAACAAAATGTTCGGGGTTTGGACAGAGCCCTTTTCAACAGTTTTTATTCCAGCGATGTCATATTGATAACGTCTGCATATTAAATCAAGTTAATAATATTGCGCTTTTACTTAAACACGAAATATTAATTCATAGGCCTTTTTAACGGTTTATATTCTACCGATGTCATATTCATAACGTTTACATATTAAGTGAAGTTAATAATATTGCGCTTTCACTTAAGCACGAAATATTAATTCATAGGCCTGCGGCCTAGGTACCTTGCAAAGACCTCAGAAATGTTACGATGAATGCCTTTTATAAAGTGTTATAAAATGTTTGCAAATACCAAATATCTAGGTTGCAACTTAAAATCTTCTAAAAATGCCCGGGGCCCAGGTGCCTCGTAAAGACCTGAGGAATGATACGATGAGTGCCTTATATAAGGTTTATAGAATGTTTACAAATACCAAATATCTAGGTTGTGACTTAAAATCTTTTAAAAAGGTCCTGGGCCTAGGTGCTTCGTAAAGACCTGAGAAATGATAGGATGAGCGTCTTTTATTAGGTTTTATAACATATTTACAAATACTAAATATCTAGGTTGTAAATTAAAATCTTCAAAAAATGCCCGCGGCCTAGGTGCTTTGCAAACAGCTGAGAAATGCTCAATTGAGTGCCTTTTACCAGGTTTATGTAAAATGTTTACAATTACCAAATATATGGAAATTATCTTTCTAAAGGATATAAAGAGGAGAATAATTTAAATTATTATTCCTTTCTGGAAAATAAAAAAGTTTACCGTTGGTAAGATGATACCATTGGATGAATCGGCGTTGGACCAATCGTACCATTAGACGAATCGGCATTGGACCAGTCGTACCATTGGACGAATCGGCATTGGACCAATCGG
Source organism: Macrothele yani (assembly GCA_039090855.1). Lineage (NCBI taxonomy): Eukaryota > Metazoa > Arthropoda > Arachnida > Araneae > Macrothelidae > Macrothele > Macrothele yani. The sequence continues at coordinate 28,673,592 of CM077001.1, forward strand.
ACATTGGACCAATCGTCCCTTTGGACGAATCGGCATTGGACCAATCGTCATTGGACGAATCGTCCGGGACCGGAGTTTAGCAGGAATGCATTACAAAATAATGGAAGTACCGATTACAACTAACATGCAATGCATTACAAGGTAAAGCAGCAACAGGTAATGCATTACAAGGTAATCCCAAGTATGTTTTGCACAAGATAATGGAATTAATCTGTAATACATTGCAATGAAGAGGATATAATTCAGTTATTTAATAATGCCATTCAAACGTAATGCAATTATTTGGTAATGAAATTACACAATTTGCAAATAATAATTACATACTAATAGTTCATAGAAATGTACGTGTGCCAAAAGCTATGTCTAGAAAAGTCGGCCATGTAACATAACAGACAGAGACCGAAGTGTCGTGTAGAATGTTCTAGTAGCGGCAAGAATGGGTTAGACGTTTGTAGAATGTTCCAGAATGATCGCGCCCTGGGAAGTTGGAGAGCTTTATGTAAATCAAGAATATTCCAGAGGGTTCAGGTCTTGTCGTGAAGTACATATAAAGAAGTCAGTAGCTCGCTAATCCAGTCTTCGTATCGGACAAGTAAAGGACAACACTTGAGAAGTACGGCAAAAATTGTAAGAGTTCGCAAAATTTCTGTAATGTTCGGCAGTGCGCCATGAGTTGCTGAACTGTGAGTGTATGTGCTTGTGGTTATAGTGGGGTAATTATTTTCGACAGTGAAACGTATGTAATGCACCAGACTACTGTACTGGAGATGGACAAAATGAGTATCTCTAACCGAAATAAGCAACCCATTCGTACTTACTTCCTACGTATTATTTCGTTCAAATCACTTGCGGTGAAGACAGGGCTACTGCGCATGTCATACAGGTACAGTCTTCAATACCTACATACACGCATTCAGGTCCGAGGGTTGGAACAAATGTCAAATAACCTACACAACGCGTAAGGGTGAACTGCTTGCTAGTTTATTTACGATGTATTGTTATCCATAAGTTATTGGTTAATTACCAACATATAGTTAACCATTAACCATTACGATTACAATGGGTAACTGCTGCATGTCATTACAATTACCATGTAATTCTAATGACCAGTTCACCATTACCATGTAATGGTAACGCTAAGTTATTTTTGCCATTACCATTACGCTGTAATGCATTACCGATTAATACAATTACGATTTTGCCCAACTCTATTGTGTAGGGTGTCACAAGCGAAGCAGCGACGATATGCATATTGCTAGACACATTATAACGAAGTAAATTTCTCCGTCATTTTTGGTCTACGCCGGGATTCGAACCCGAGGCCGCTTATTCCGGAACAAGTCGCTCTACCAACTGAGCTACGCAAACGTTTATTCTGATTACTATCTGCCTTTATGTCGTGTGCGTCCTGCTGGCAGGTACGTCACATCTCCCCCCCCCCGAAAGAGGGCCTGGGGCATGGCCCACGGGTCAGCCGTGACCATGAATCGTTGCAGGCAGCCATCCACTGTAGAACGTGCACTTAAGAACTCCCAGTCAATCTGCTGTGTGGAATGCAACATCACACACATTTATTTTTCGAAGCGTTGGAGAAGGAATTCTCTGATTTTTCCTATCTCGCGGTGTGTAAATAACATCACAAAAATGCGAGATTTTGAACGGCCGGTTCATCCGGATAGTTCGGGCGCCATTATAACGAAGTAAATTTCTCCGTCATTTTTGGTCTACGCCGGGATTCGAACCCGAAGCCGCTTATTCCGGAACAAGTCGCTCTACCAACTGAGCTAAGCAGACGTTTATTCTGATTCCTATCTGCCTTTATGTCGTGTGCGTCCTGCTGGCAGGTACGTCACAACATTTTGCGGTACTTCGGAACGCTTTTCTTTAGGGGGGGGGGTGGAGTTAAAGTTCAACGGCCGCCGTGAGTAACTGAATGGACTATAAGCAGTCGCCCGTCCCTAATTTTGGGCAACTGGTCCCAGGGAAGGGAGAGAGCCAGTGGCATAAGACAAACACAACATCTATGCCTGACAGGGATTCGAACTTGGACTTATGTCGGACGAAGAGTCATGAGCCAGTGTTTCGACATAATCAACATAACGTAACCTACTTTATTTACCTTACGCTAATCTACTTTTATAGATTACCCACATCTCTCGCAAAATCGTACTTTTCCGTGTGTTGTGAACATGTTTTTAAATTCCATGACGTATGCTGCGGATGAGAAGTCATATTCGATTTGACATTCGGCATTACATTTGTCTTCACATGTTTGTAAGCAATTGACTACGTCACAAATGAATGAGATAACTGAGTACTTAAATTGAAAGAACGATACGGCTGGTTCAAATCAAATCTTGGAAATAGTGAAAACCTTCGTTTAGAAACCATGCCATCCACAAACCCTGCTAATAAAACTAAACTCCGCAAAATGTCATTCTTTTGCGTTTGATCTTGACTTATTTTTCTTGTGGACGATATTGTCCCATCCGCTATAGATTTTTGATAGAACTCTGTTACCTTATTGCTACTTTTCTTTGGCTTCGGATTTGAAGACTGCTCTTTCACTCACAAACTCGCAATGAAGATGCAGAACACTAGTTAGTACTCAACACATAAATTTATTCGGCACAGTTGTACAACTCCTAGAAAAATTAACTCAGGGTACTATATAACTGCTCTTTAGTTTCACAGGAGCAGAATATCGCAGAAGGAAAAACAAGCTGGCTGCTGAAATTCAACAGAACTGCACCAACAACATCGACATTAACGCGAGCGGCGTATTTATGCTCTCCGTTTTGAAGCCTTCGTGGATGCGGTAGAACTTCGGGTTTTGCATCACCAAGCGGGAAAAGAAGACATCACTTTCCAACGGGCTGGTGCCGATGAAACGAGTCCTCTTGGAGGGGAAAAGGAGTGTAAATTCATTTTTGGTTGTTTGTTTTTTCTTGGGGGTTTAACGACTACCCCGTGGGCAACTCAGTGGGTCACTGGCTGTCTCCCTTCCCTGGAAAGTTCCACGAAGGGAGAGAGACAGTGCCGTAAGACAAATTCAACAACCATGCCTCACCGGAATTCGAACCCGGACCCATCACGGGTGAATAGTCACAAGCCAGCACTTAGACCACACTGCGGCACCGAGGCAGCGAGCGTAAATTCCGCCCTCTCGTTATAATACTTTTTTTTTTTTTACTTTGGCTTTATTTGCACCAAACGATAAAAAAGTTGAGAAAACATGCTAATTTATATATTTACTAAGGAATTTCGAAAAATATGTATTTACACACAAATTCAGAAAAATGTGTTTGTGTGTGTGTTGTGACGTACTACAGAGGTGAAACACGTGTCAAGACGACAAATCGGTTAGGACAACTCACTCCGGTGTGAGGAGACTTGGATTCCTTCACCGAAAAATTCATGTTTTCACATTGGCGCCCGATCATAAAATGGATCTTCTGGCCGAGGGTTCTTCGAAAAATGTGTAATGTTCGTTCCACACATCGCTTGGAATTAACGAAAGGTTCTTTGCTTCAAAAAAATTAAGAGGAAGATGATGTCACTTACTATAGTAGTGAAGCACATGCGAAGACTATAAATCTGCAGCGATACATTCCGTCTGTGTAGCTTAGTCGGTTAGAGCGACTCACTAAGGAGCGAGGAAACGCGTTGCGATCTCCTTCAACGACAACTTCCTATTCTCAGAGTGTGTGAAAACATTTATGTACCTAACATTTGTTGCCCAGTGATTCGCCCTGGAAAATGTCAGGGCAATGCGTATCAAGCTTACAGACAGCATCATTCTTGTCCTAATTTAGCACTGCCGCCCCGGTGGCGCAGTGGTCTAAGGCGCTGGCCTCTGATCATTCGTCCGAAGGGGTCCGGGTTCAAATCCCCGTGAGGCATGGGTGTTGTGTTTGTCTTACGGCACTGGCTCTCTCCCTTCCCTGGAACCAGTGACCCTAAATTAGGGACGGGCGACTGCTTATAGCCCGTTGAGTTGCTCACGGTGGTCGTTAAACCTCCAATAAAAAAAAAAAAAAGAAAAAAATTAGCACTAATCCTTCATTTCTTAACCTCTAAAAAAGAGGACAGCGTTCGAAGATTAGCATCAGGCAATTTCGAGCGTTATGGTACTCTGGGAGACACAGGACTTCAGAGTACTGGTTACTAAAGGGTAAAACTAATTCTACGGGTTACACAGTGTTATGGGTCCGGTTTGCCCGAGAAGCGACCGGTACATGACTTTATTACAGGGACTGCCAACACGTCGATCACGATCTACCGGTCGATCGCCGAATCGTTTTTGATTGAACGCTAACGTTTTGTGGAAAAAACATAAAAACGTTTTTAAGTTACTGCAAAATCCACGATGGAGCATTCGTACAAAAGAGCGGCCATTTTTTGCCCTTACAACTGCTGATTTGCGACTGCACCAACCAGGTGTCAAGGTCACGTGCGCTCTCCTTCCCCCGATAGCAATTTGTCGTGGCTCTGCTTGTCTACTTAATGAGAGCATTGACCGGAGAATTAAAAGTGGGAGATAGCGTCACGGGAGGTAACAGTCAGCTTGGGGGAAGCTTGGCGTGCAGTTTTAGGGCATAATGTTTATTGTTCATCGTTCGCATCGGAGCTGTGGTTTTCTTCTTTGAGCTGCTTTGTTGATATTATTGTTTTGGTGAAAATAAGTGCCTCGAAAAGTCCGAAAATTTATTATTTTAATCAAGAATGGGAACTGAATTACTTTCTCGATATGGTCAAAGTCAAATGTTGCTGCTTATTTGCAGTACTCCCGTGGCGATACCAAAGAAGGGGAATTTAGAGCGGCACTTCAATGCATTGCATGCTAAATATCAATCCGATTTCCCACTAAACAGGGATATACACTGGCGTGCAAAAATTAAGGACGAGACGGTTTTTCGAATGCAACGTCGTGCAGAAATGCTCCACATCGACTCAAATCATACCATAAGATCCCCAAGATGTAAGAATATGGGACAAGTGACCAAAACCGTCCAAACAAGGAATCCGGAGGATACAAAGACACTTTATTGAAAAGGTAGCTTCGAGCACAGCTGGACAGAAGACAGAAACGTTCATATGACAGGCGGCTGCCAAGAAAATCCAGTCTTTAGTAGAGGATATGATCACTCCTGACTGCGTTGCAGGATTTGCAACGTATTTCCATGCTGAAGACGAGGTTGTCAAGGAGTTGTTGAGGTATCGCAACCCATTCCTCTTGTAGCGCCAATCGCAGCTGCGGAATCGTTGCTGGCGGCTGGTGACGTGCTGCCAAGCGTCTTCCGAGAAGTTCCGACACGTGTTCGATTGGATTTAGGTCCGGGGACCTTGCGGGCCAATCCATGCGTTGAATATCTTCACTCTTCAACAGCTCTGAGACAGCCACTGTACGATGAGGTGTAGCGTTGTCGTCCATGAAGAGGAAGTCAGGACCCACAGCACCTCTAAACAGATGCACGTGAGGCAGGAGAACCTCGGTGCAATAGCAGACACCAGTGACTGAACCTCCTTGGAAAATGTGGAAGTCAGTACGGCGAACAAGCATGATATCGCCCCAAACGAGAACTCCGCCACCTCCAAGCCGGTCCCTTTCGATGGTGTTGGAGGTGTGATTGCGTGTTCCCTGCTCTCTCTGGATGTGTATACCTCCAGAATCGCTTGTCAGACTAAATAGGCTTTCATCCGTAAAGAGAACTCGACCCCATTGTTGATGTGTCAAGTTCTTGTGTTCCTGGCACCACATAAACCGCCGTCTCCGATGAGCAGGCGTTAATGGCACACACCGTACTGGTCGTCGTGCAAATAGACCGCCTTTTTGCAGCCTGCTGGCCACGGTAAAACGCGATAACGGACGTTAAATTGTCTGTCGCATGTGCCTTGCGATTTCTCCCGCTGTCTGCCGTCTGTCTCTTCTCTCCTGTAAGACAATATACTGGTGGTCCGCCGCCGTGGTTGCTCGTGGACGACCACTGCTAAACTTTCGGACAGCTGTTACTGTCGTTTGAAATGCTCTCCAAGCTCGTGAAACGATTCTGTGAGCGATCCCAAACTCTTCGGCCACACTACTCACACTTCGACCTTCTTCCAACTTCCCAATGACGCGACCTCGGGTAAAGTCATCCAGATGTTGTCTACTGGATTGCCTGTTGGCCATATCACACGGTGGCAGCAACTCGACGTCGTTCAAACCGATGTACACCGTGCAATAGCTTTCACCGAATTGCTGAGCGTACACCGCCCGTGTGCTTTACACCCTACCGACACTCCCCCGCCCCGCCCACGTCATGCTGCATATATGCGCATGCCCTACCGTACCGGACCCTAGTCTATCTCCTGATTGGTCTTTCGGTCCGTTCTGCCTGCTCGTTCCGCTGTTATGCTAATTTCTCTTCTTCGTCCTTAATTTTTGCACTAAGAAAGAAAAAATTACAGGAACAGAAATCTAGACTGACTGTGCAGCGAAACATGTTCTCAAAACCAAACGACCAATCGAAAGCTGCAGCCATCGCCTCCTTTCAAGTAAGCCATAAAACAGCAACAAATTATAAACCTTTTTCGGATGGCGAATTTATCAAAGGTATTTTTGTGGACATAGCAGATTCTGTATTTGCAAATTTCAAGAATAAAGGTGAAATAAAAGGAGCCCTTCATGATCTACAATTATCTCGGAAAACAGTCATGAGACGCATTGAAAAGTTAAGCCAAAATGTAAATGGGCAACTGCTGAAAGATATTGATCAATGTGTTCCATTTTCCATGCAACTGGATGATTCAACGGATGTCGGTGATCTTACTCAACTGCTGAATTTTATCAGAATGGATTTCCCGGACTTTTCTGCTAAAGAAGAATTGTTTGGCACGATTTCATTGAAAGGAAAATCTCGAGGTCTCGATATTTTCAACGGATTTAAAGAACATATTGAAAAGGTTAAGTTGCCTTTATTTAAGCTCGTGTCAATAACCACCAAAGGAGCAGCAGCGATGACGGGTGAATCCAATGGATTCATAGACTTGTGTCAGAAAAATGAAAATTTCCTAGATTTCTTAGGCTATCATTGTATCATCCATCATCAAGTTTTAGCCATCAAGTGGCTTAATACAAAATGCGTCATGGATATTGCTTTTAAAATCGTCAACTCCATCAGAGGTAAATCTCTTCAAACGCGACTTTTTAAAATGCAAACTGGATTATACAGAGCCAGATTTGATTTTTCACACGGACGTCAGGTGGCTAAGCCGAAGCAATTTTTTGCAAAGATTTCGTGACTTGTTGGTCGATGTTATATGTTTTCTTGAAGAGAGGGGTGATAACTATCATCAATTGCGTGATCTGGACTGGCCATGTGATCTGGCATTTTTGGCAGATTTTACAGGAAAACTTAGTTTATTGAACCTGGAATTACAGGGATAAAAATAAAACAATCGGCGATCGATATGATGAGCAGTGTTTTTCTTTCAAGAACCAAGCACTGGCTATTATTAAGGATATCGAAAATAAACGTTTTGATCGATTTAAAAACACCAAGGATCATTTACAAAAAAATTCCACGTATGTATTCAATTCAGGAAAATATGCCACCGAAATCCTAAATGTTCTTGACGACTTCGATACCGGATTCAGTGAGTTCACGAAAATGGAAGATCTTATTCAATTTTCCATTTACCCATCCAAGGACGACACTGACCCACAACCGACCGCAAGTAAATTTGCAGAGCTGTTTCAACTGGACAAAATATCACTGGAAAATGAGGTAATAACACTGTGATGTGACATATTTCTGAAATCCAGATTTTCAGAAAATAACTTCTGGAATTGTGTTTCCCAAGAAAAGTACGCCAATGTGTGAGAAAATGTAGTGAACATTTACATTCCTGCTTCGCGCCACCATATTTATGCGAATCAGCATTTTCTTACTTACAACACACAAAAAATCAACATCGCTCAAATCTGACGGATCAGAGAAGATTGCTCGAGATTAGCGTTGTTCGATTGTACTCCAGAATTTTTAGCCTTAGCGGTAGAAATGAAGGCGCAAAGTGCACATTATTTTTTTATTCACCATAAAAAAATAAACATTTTTTCATAACATTTAAATTTGTTCTAAGGCTTATGCATAAATATCGAATAAAAATCATAAAATAATTCAAATTGTTTTATTTAACTCAAATACATACATAAAGTTGATAGGTTCTACCTACCAGGTAAAAGCGATATAGGTATAGCGGGAAGCCACAAATTTTGGAGGAAGAAATTTGAAATGGGAAGTAGAGTAGATCCCTTGGAGTCGATGGAAAAAAAGTAGATTTTAGTCCCAATCGAGTTGAACCCCCTGCTTTATTATACACCCTGTACAACTGTGTAGGAGAATGTTTCCGATCATATGTTTTTATGACTAATTTACATCAGAATTGGTGGCAGAACAATATCTCAAAGTTTGGCCAAGCAAACATCCTGTATTTAAAAAAGCATTGATGAAATTTTCCTTCTTTATTCTTTCCATACGTGTAAAAAAATGTACTTTCAGTTTCCAGGGCCCTGATCAGAAGTTATAAATGTGGAGACTACGGTGTTCAGCGTACTCGTGAAAAGCGAAAGTCATAAAATGTTATATTCACTAAGAAAAAAACGCAAGAAATAAACAAATGAAAGTGGTCACTCAAGCAAGAAAGTTTTTGAAAGACAATTGCAGACTGCCTAGAATGCCCTTCGCGTTCCAATACGGGTCACGCTTTGTAATTAACGTTTAATTGGACAAGGTAATATTCATCAAGAAATTGCCACCGAACAAGGAAACAAGCCAATATTTTTGTATGTACTTTTCCAAAATTCCAAAAGAACCGACAGCAGTTCATTATAACGATTCTCATCGGGTGCAAAACAAGGCTGGCTAGCTTCTTTTCTTAGGAGGCGAGGAGCGTGAAAATCCGCGCATGCTTTTGCGATGTAATTAATGGTTATTCGATTCTCCCCATGCCTTCTTCTTTTTCCGAGTCAATAGGTAATTTACTGAGAACCAACCATTGGCGTGTACACGAACCTGCGATTAATGCCTCGAGATGAAAGAATCGGGATGAGAACTCCTGATGGCGACTGAATAAATATTTGGACATTCGCGACTGATAGGTCAGAGAAAATATGGGAAACTCTAATGAAGCTTATAATCATCCTTCTTTGTTATTTTCCTTTCTTGTCGCACTATCTCAAAAGCAGGACCTTCTATTAAAGAACAAATGTCCATCTTTTTCAATTTGAGATGTTTCTGTTTAAAGATAAAATTGCCATTCAGGTTTGAAATTTTAGTCCGAATTTTTTTGGCTGCTCGAAATTTTAACACTTCGGGAAATAGCAGAATTATAACGAAGTAAATTTCTCCGTCATTTTGGTCCACGCCGGGGATCGAACCCGAGTCTATTTATTCCGAAACAAGTCGCTCTACCAACTGAGCTACGCAGATACTCGTTCTCGCTGCTATCTGCCTTTATGTCGTGTGCGCCCTGCGGGGCAGGTACGTCACATCTCTTCCCCCCTTCCCGAAAGAGGGCAGGGGGCATGGACCACGGGTCAGCCGTGACCATGAATCGTTGCAGGCAGCCATCCGCTGTAGAACGTGCACTTCAGAACTCCCAGTCAATCTAGTGTGTGGAATGCAACATCACGCACATTTATTTTTCGAAGCGCTGAAGGAGAGATTCTCTTATTTTTCCAATCTCGCGGTGTGGAAAGAACGTAACACCATTACGAGATCTTTAACGGCCGGGTCATCCGTGAAGTTCGGGCGCCATTAAAACGAAGTAAATTGTTCCGTCATTTTGGTCCACTCCGGGGATCGAACCCGAGTCCACTTATCCCGGAACAAGTCGCTCTACCAACTGAGCTACGCAGACGTTCGTTCTCGCTGCTATCTGCCTTTATGTCGTGTGCGTCCTGCGGGGCAGGCACGTCACAGAATGTATTCAGTTATTTACGTAACATTTTCAGTGGGTACTTAAAAGGGTGGCCGAGTAGTCTGAGGCTTTAGATTCAGATTTTTTCTCTGAGATGGGCGTGGGTTTGAGTCCCGTCGAGGCTTGGAAGGCACACTTGTTGGATGGCGAGCTCACTCCTTTCTCTGGAACAGGTGTCCTTAAGTAAGGGATGGGTGACTGCTTATAAACTTTAAGTTGTCTACATACAGTGCTCGTTAATCCTTTCTAATCCTCCCCCGAAAGGGAAATACAACTATAAAAAATTGTCTACCTCACTTCAGGTGAATATCTAGGATCTGGGTCACAATCCTGAAAGCCGAAATCCCGACTATCCAAAATCCCGACACTACCAAAATCCCGACTACCCAAAATCCCGACAGCCGAAATACCGACAATCCAAAATACCGACAATCCAAAATCGAGAAAGTGAAACACCTGATGAGCTCATGCCTTAATATAAAGTTACTTTTGGAATCCCAGATAATCTTTCAAATTCTTTTTGACGTGATATTTTATTTTTAGCTAATAGCATTATTTGAACAATATTTATATAATAATATTTGACCAATTATTTGATTTATTATAATAAGAAATACTGAAATTTGGAATTTGGGTTGTCCGGATTTTGGTTTGTCGGAAAAGCGACTGTCGGGCTTATGTCCGGATCCGTAATATCTAAACCAGAGGTGGGGAACCTTTTCTTGTTGGAAGTCCGCATGAAGTTAGCTGTAATCTAAAAAGGCCGCACTCAAGAAAATTCAATTAGATATACTTCAAGATGTGCATTATTTTGTAAAAATTTTACTGTATACTAACTTCAAAAAATGAAAAAAAAATTGTTAATTTTAAAATTAACTAACTTTTTAATGATTTCGTTGTGACGGCCTTTTTTTTTTTATGAAAGTACTTCAATATTTGGTTGCAACATGGAGGTCCGCACTTTTAGCTGATCCTCTAGATTAGAGGTGGCAAACCCACGTGCCACTTTTGTTGTAGATAAACTTGAGCGTTCCACTCCACCTTAACCAACACCCCCCCCCCCCCCCCCCGGTTGTTTGCCATACGGGATACAAAAATTATTTATCTCTGAATACTTCAAATAAAATAGTACTGAAGAGAAAAATGTTGTTAAACCAATACTACTGTAACAGAACACTAATAATCATTCAAGAACTAATTTACTAGTATTTAAAACACACATTACTTGCAAAAAAAGAAACACATTCCAACATTGTATGATTACATTTCTATTCACGTGAAACAAACCAGGCTTAAGTCTTAGTGAGGCTTTTGGACGTCTTTCCTCTTCACCAGTTCATCAATGTTGAGATTCAGAAAAAAAACAATAGGTTTTGAGATGCTGATCAGTGAGTGTATCAAAAAAAAAAAAAACCAGCAGGTTTTTAATTTTTTTATGCTAATCAGCATCTCAAAAACACGCAGATTTTTGAGATGCTGATCAGTGAGTGCTGAACGGTACTTATTTTTCACCAACTTCATCATAGAAAAATTATTTTCACCAACTTCATCATAGAAAAATTATTTTCACCAACTTCATCATAGAAAAATTATTTTCACATATGCATGTCGACCTGAACCTACAAACATATCGCAGGGCCATGTCTCGTTGAGCAAGGCCCTGCGATATTGATGATATTACTCCCGCAGAGCGATACCAACTTCATACTTTCTTTTTGAACCACACGGCTTGCTCAGAGCCATATTCACAACACAGCAGACACGACAATTCTAAGAAGACTGAGGGTGAGAACGAAAGCTGAATGAAAGGGAAGCGAATCGGCACTCCTGCGGCTGCGCACACAAACAAAAAAACCCGCGAGCTTTGCAATCGCCTGACCTCTATCGTCTTGACCTTGCAGGGAATGGGAGGGGGTGAATGAGTGTTTTCGAGTGAAAAGGGTGAAACGACTAGGCGCGTTCGAGTAACAACAATACTGTCGATGAGACGGTGAGACGGATTGTTTAATAAATTATTAAAATTGCAAAACTTGACTCGCGCGCGCTTGCCGCGGTTTGGCTATCCCTGCTCTCGATGGTTATCAGCATAAGATCCGACTTGAAAAATCATTGGGGGTTCTAGAAATTTTTAATCGAATTACCCATGCATTTTTCAAAGTATTTAAGTCCAATTTAAATGTCATTCAGTCAGATTATCTGGCACAATAAGAAGCCTGAAATACTAAAATGAAGCAAATTATAGTTAATTACAGAGTTTTTTTTTCCCTCTAGATAATTATTTATTTCATTTAGTTTGCTTTTGTAGGCGCGAAATTATTATATACAATACACAGATTCTGCATTTCCAACTCAACTGTCTTATTAAAGTAACAAAAACAGGAAAAATTTACTTTAAGGTTTTTTTTTTTACCAATTTTAAAAATGCCAACAATTTTTTTTTTTTTTTCAAATGATTTCTGAGTTAAAATAGGAGGTTAGAAGGGAGAGTTCATGGCATCAGCCACACGCCCTGCGTTTTCCGTGGGCTCCACTTCGTATCAGCTGTGTATGCCCAGTGTGCCCAATTTGGGCTGCTTCTGTACTTTTCTAGGGGAAATCGTAGACTTTCAAGAGGTTTTAAAGACACTTGTGCAGCATGTACAGTCAGGAAAAAATGAGACCGAAATATACATGCACATAACTAAAAATTTGCAAAACGTTGCAGAAATACTGTATAGTATTTTCTAAAAAAATTAATCACAATTATGTTTCGTCGAGTGGAAGTGCATATTGCGTATTAACAGGCTTGTTGACCTTCAGGGAATGCTGCAGAGAGTAAGAGACGTCCGCTATCAACCTATGCTTCAGCACAGGTCTTCAGTAAGTGCCGTCACGTCACTGAACCCTCCCCACCCGGAGGGCACAAGAAGCCAGATGATCAGATTTGGTTTCACCAGCAGCTGCTGATGCCATCTTCTCTCTTCTAACCTCCTTTGTCCCCGACTGCCGGAAGATAGGATGGGTCAACTGAGTGTGCAACATATTTCCGCCCTATGACCTCGAATAGGTTCTCATCTCCAAATGTAGAGCTAGACTTTTGTATTTTGTGGGAACCCAGACAAACCGAAGAATTTTCGTTTATAAAGGAAGCAGTTTTAAATAATCTTAAACAACGGTACTTGAGATATTGTCCGTCGCGTCAAATTTAATGAGCGCGAACAAACACTAATTCTTTTTTAAGGCACAATAACGGTCTGAGAGGTAAATTTCTATGCACACTTTCTATAAGCTTATATAGTAAAACGGGAATGAATAATAAAAATCTTGAAGAATTGATAACGAAGAACAAAATGCATGCACATATGCGTACATGTATTTTTCCCACGAAATGTGCGCACAAATTTTAGGGGTTCGAGGAACCCACAACAAAAGCATTGCGGGTTCAAAAAGTGTCTCGAAACCATGAAGTCTGCGCCTATGGTTATCAGTCATTTGTGACCTAAAGGGCGTCTTGGTTTCATTTAGGTAGGATAATGTAGATTCGTAGCAATAACCAACCTTAAAAAACACCATAATACCTTTAAGTTGGAACTGAAGAACAGATTCTCTGCTTTAGAAGGCCTAACATCGGAAGAAGTGGATATTTCTGAAGTTAACAGAAAAGTAACAAAAAGCTCTTATGGAAACAGCAACAAAATTAGCTGGGTCTAAGAACAAGTTGCATGTGAACAAATTATCAGGAAAAAACAAAATGTTGATGCAAAAAAGAAGAGAGATGAGGACAACTAAAGAAGACGTGACTTCCAAATTGGAATATATAGAGCTATGCAAGACAGTACGAAAAAGTATCACTGAAGACGTAAGGAAATTCAACTGTGAATTAGTGCGGAAAGCAATTGAAAACAACCAAAGCCTAAAGATAGCAAAGGGACATCTCAGTAAGGGAAGAAAACAGATTATGGAACTGAGAAAAAAAAGATGATTCTGTAACAAGAAATAAAGGCGAAATTTTGACAAGAGTGAAAGATTTCTACTCCAAATTATATGAAAGGGATGATACATGTACTCCAGACATCATGAAAGGTACCAGTACGAGAGTTCTTCCAGTCCTCCCAGCAGAAGTTGCACATGCAATCAAGAACATGAAGCGGGGAAAAGCTCCAGGAGAAGATGGAATTACTGTAGACGTCATACAAGAAGCAAGTGGAGAAATCGAAACAGTACTCGCCCAAATTTTCACTCGATGCCTTAATGAAGGGAAGATTCCTGAGGATTGGAACAACGCCACAATGATCCTGCTACATAAAAAAGGTGACATTGAGGATATCAGGAACTACAGACCTATTAGTCTCCTATCAGTGGTTTATAAAATCTTCACTAAAGTTCTTTCACACCGCTTGAAGGTAACACTGCACATGGCTCAACCGAGAGAACAAGCTGGATTCAGGAATGGCTACAGCACTATAGATCATATCCACGTACTGAGAGAACTAACTGAAAGAGCGAGGGAATATGAACTTCCATTGTGCATGGCTTTTATCGATTATGAAAAAGCCTTTGATTTGGTGAAACCATCAGCAGTTACAATGGCTCTGAAATCCTGCGGTATTGAAGATGCATACATTAATATTATTAATAACATCTATTAAAATGCAAATGCAAAGATTCTGCTGATTGAAAATACAACACACATAAAAACTGCAAAGGGAGTGAGACAAGGTGACACCATATCTCCGAAGCTCTTTAATGCCACATTGGAAAATGTCTTTCAATCACTGAACTGGGAAAACAAAGGGATAAAGATTAATGGAGATTATCTAACCCACCTTCGTTTTGCTGATGACATAGTCATTTTTGCAACTACCCCATCAGAGATGCAGAGTATGATCCAGGAACTTGCTGTCAAGAGTAAAGAAGTGGGATTAAAATGAACTTTCAGAAGACAAAAGTGATGTTCAATGCTTTTACAAGAAATGAAGATTTATCGATTGATGGAGAAAAGCTGGAGATTACAGTAACGTACGTTTATCTAGGACAGCAGATATCAAGTGAGGGTCACATTGATGAAGAAATTAATCGGCGTACAAAACTTGCCTGGAGAGCTTTTAGAAGAAACAGCATAATTTTCAAGAGCAATATACCATTATGTCTTAAAAGAAAAGTGTTTGATCAATGCATCCTTCCAGTGCTTACGTATGGTGCAGAGACGTGGACCTTAACTAAAAGAGACATACAAAGGCTGCAGACAACTCAAAGAGCCATGGAGAGGTGCATGCTTGGTGTAACCAGGAGAGATAAGAAGAGGAACTCCTGGATCCGAAAAGTGACAAGAGTTGAAGATATCATGATCAGAGTTAAATCCCTGAAATGGCAATGGGCTGGGAATACTGCCAGAAGGACAGACCATCGATGGACAGCCGAAATTTTAGATTGGATTCCAAGGGACAGGAAAAGACCCAGAAGAAGACCACATGGAAGATGGGTGGATGAAATTCGAAAGTATGCGGGAGTGACATGGAGGAGTCTGGCACAAGACAGACCGTTGGGGAGTAAACTTGGGGAGACCTTCGTCCAGCAGTGGATTGATAATGGTTGACAATGATGATGATGATGAAGTGGTTGAAAAGCAAGAAACCTTTTTTCGTGCGTGTTGCCGAAGGCGTGGGTATTCTATTGCATTTTTCCATATTTGAACTGGATCTTTCTTAGCGTCAAATACAGACTTCAAAATGTCATATTCTGAGAGCTCGATCAATTCCATCTGTAGTTCCTTAGGAGCCGCAGAACGAAATCGTGAGCGTAGCAGGTGTCAAAATAGTCCTTAAGACTTACTAATGTTTAAATTGTGGCCGTCAGTCGGGGAGCATTATTTCTTTGAATCTTAATTTACTTTTTCGTATTTTAAATACGGTCATTCCAAGATTAAAATAAAAATAATAAAGGACGAACAAAAACATATTAATAAAAGTAAAAAGATTTGTTCTGCAAAATTTGATTTCACTCAAAAGGCCGCGCTTAATGGCTTAGAAGGCCGTAGGTTTCCCACCCTGGTCTAAACCATAGGAGCCGTCTCCGTGGCTTAGTGGTCTAAGAGCTGGCCCATGAGTATTCGTCCGAGCGGACCCGGGTTCAAATGAGGTATGGGCGGTACATATCCCACGAGGGAGGTGCAAGGGGTAACCGTGGCACAAAATTAGGAACGGGTTGTAGTTGAACAAAAAAACAAACAAGTTAGTAAAATCATGCAATGCATTGAATATGATACGCTTTCCAACATACCAGAGATCGTATAAGCAAAGTCCAAGGTAGTGATACATCTAAAGACAGGTCCAAGGTGGACCAGAAAGATCTGAATGTGTTTTATCTGTTTTTAATACACAGTGCGACAAAGAAATTTTAAGACTGGGTCTGTAAAATGAAATAGAAACAAGAAATTATAATTTGTTTTGGTTTGTTATTCAAAATAAGTCTCTCCGGCTTCAATACACTTGTTACAGCGATTTCATAATGATTCGAATGCCTGTTTCAGTGCACTTTGCGTAATTGCCTCCAAAGCACGCGTCGAAGCTGTTTGTATGGTCGAAATATCATCAAAATAACACCCTTTTAACGTCATTTTAAGTTTTGGGAACAAAGAAAAGTCGCAGGATGCTAAATCAGGCAAATACGGTGGATGATTCAACACGCAGACGTTTTTTTTTTGCCAAAAATCTACGAACAATAAGTGAGGTGTGGCTGTGGCATTATCGTGCAACAAACACCAACTGTTTTCATCTCGATATTCTGGACTAATGCGACGAATTCTGCCCATCAAACCCCTCAAAACATTTAAATCAAACTCACTAGTAATTGTTTGTCCACTTAGAACAAATTCTTTGTGGATAATACCCTTACTATCGAAGAATGTAATGAGCATTGTTTTGATTTTTGATGGAACTTTTCTTGTTTTTTTGGCTTGTGATGAGTTTTTTGACTTCCATTCCGTACTTTGTCGCTTTGTTTTACGATCATATTGAAAACACCATGTTTCATCACCTGTAACAATCGTTTTTAAGAAGTTTGGATCATTTTCAGCGGCTGAAATGATGTCTCTGCAATGTGCACTTCTCCTTGATTTTTGTTCATTGGTTAACGTGTGTGGAACAAATTTAGCACAGACTTTTGTTTTGCCCAAATCTTCATGCAGGATGGTTCGAATCGTTTCTTTTTTTATTTTTAAAGACTCTTCCATCATTTTTAGTGACGCACATCGATTGTTTGCCACGAAATCACACACTTTTTCAATAATCTCG
This sequence comes from Macrothele yani, assembly GCA_039090855.1. NCBI lineage: Eukaryota > Metazoa > Arthropoda > Arachnida > Araneae > Macrothelidae > Macrothele > Macrothele yani. The sequence continues at coordinate 28,690,826 of CM077001.1, forward strand.
GGCGTCCTAGATGAACTTGGTCGTCCGGTATGCTTATCATCTTCTAGCGTCTCTCTTCCGTCCAAAAAACGTTTGTGCCACAGGAAAACATTTGATCTACTTAAACAAAACTCACCGTAAACTTGTTTCATCATTTGGTACGTTTCCGAGGCACTTTTACCAAGTTTTGGGTTAAATTTAATAACAGCCCTTTTTTCCATCTTAATAATTCAACATGAAAAAATTTTTACTTCTCTAATGAACGGCCGTTTCGTTTGAGTTACTTTAACAACTGCGCAGTACTTTTGGCAGAAAGCAAGTAGATGGTCACGGTTTATAACGCATTTGCGATTACAATGGTGGCGCCACCGTAGGCTGAAATCTAGCGCCAGTCTTAAAAATTCCTTGACGCACTGTGTATATCATCTAGTTTTAACTTGTGTGTACATGAATAAACCTACTGTGCTTCATGAGTCACGAGTTAATCGCCTACGGTAATCTTTTATTTGATATCATGCATCAAGGACGACTACCTTGGACTTTGCTTATACGTTTGCTGCGCGAATATATTTAATATACCAGAAATCATTACTCAAGTTATGAAGATAATGGCTGTACAATAAATCTAGCTCTTTTGCCCTGACCTTTGACCCCATTTCGGTTATTTTTAACTGAAGCGGTTGAGTATATCTCCGGAACGACATGATAAAGTTTTGTCGTAATCGAAGCATTTTTACGTAAATTTTGATTTACAAGGCGATGGAATGGACCACGCTCCTATGTCCAGACCTTTGACCCCATTTCGACCATTTTCATTAGGTTTTGTCCCCAGGTTGTTAACTACCGCATACTAAAAATATCATCGAAATCGAACCATTTTAACGCGAGTTATCGTGCGGACAGGCAGACGGACAAAGCTGGAGCATATATGCTTCTGCAACCTACTGTTGGAAAGCGTAAAAAATACATAGGAATGCCATGATATTTGGTCTACAAGTCCCTTTTGGGAGATATACAAGTGTGTAAGATATTTACAGTACGAATCGTTATTTTATTTACCGCAACATGATTTCATCTGTTTTTCTATTTTGCTGATACAGTTCTATTAACAGGTGTCATCGTTATAGAAAAAAACTTCTGCTGTTATTTTTCATGAGCGTGAATATCAGGATCTGTTATTAAACAAATTGTTTTTTATTTGTTTGGGGGTTTAACAACCCAACATGATTTTTAGAGCCTACAAGGAGTCGCCTGTCTCCAATTTAGGACAACTGGTTTCCAAAACAAGCTCCGAAGGGTTATCACACCATTTATGCCTCATTCGTAATTACAACAAGGGCCAAGCAAAAGACAGCAGCAAAGAAAGAACGAAAGAAAGTTATTCGAAGCCTTAGAAGAGAACACTGAAGACAAAATCATGCATGTTTGGAAGATGTGAATCCGTTTATTGGTGTAAATATAACATGGGTGTTAAGTCAGATCATGTCCGAAAACTTGAAAACTCGGTCGTCCTGGAGTGGGAATCGAATCCGCGTCTCCCGGATTGCGCCCGAGTATGCTAACCACTACACCACCCAGAACGACCAAGTCTCAAGTTTCCGATTAATTTAAAAATAACCATCACATGATTCGCTAGTCAAAGCAACCGGCAAGCATATAGTATAGCGAATCTGGAGGGTTTGAATAATTCAAAAATAACCATCACATGATTCGCTAGTCAAAGCAACCGGCAAGCATATAGTATAGCGAATCTGGAGGGTTTGAATAATTCAAAAATAACCATCACATGATTCGCTAGTCAAAGCAACCGGCAAGCATATAGTATAGCGAATCTGGAGGGTTTGAATAATTTAAAAATAACCATCACATGATTCGCTAGTCAAAGCAACCGGCAAGCATATAGTATAGCGAATCTGGAGGGTTTGAATAATTTAAAAATAACCATGACATGATTCGCTAGTCAAAGCAACCGGCAAGCATATAGTATAGCGAATCTGGAGGGTTTGAATAATTTAAAAATAACCATCACATGATTCGCTAGTCAAAGCAACCGGCAAGCATATAGTATAGCGAATCTGGAGGGTTTGAATAATTTAAAAATAACCATCACATGATTCGCTAGTCAAAGCAACCGGCAAGCATATAGTATAGCGAATCTGGAGGGTTTGAATAATTTAAAAATAACCATCACATGATTCGCTAGTCAAAGCAACCGGCAAGCGTATAGTATAGCGAATCTGGAGGGTTTGAATACATTCCCGTGAGTGCCCGGAGGCGCAGGATGACAGTGAATGATTTTATATTTTTTTATTTATAATGATTTTATTTTTTGTTTATTTTGTAATGATTTTTAATTTTTTCATGCATTGATATTCTGCGCCTGCGGACAATCACGGGAATGAATTCAAAACCTCCTGATTCGCTATACTATACGCATGCCGGTTGCTTCGACTAACGAATCCTGTAATGGTTATATTCAAATTAATCGGAAACTTGGTCGTTCTGGGTGGTGTACTGGTTAGCATACCCGGGCGCTATCCGGGAGACGCGGGTTCGATTTCCGCTTCAGGACGACGAAATTTTCAAGTTTTCGGATATTATCTGACTTAACATCCGTGTCATATTTACACCAATAAACGGATTCCCATCTTCAAAATGTGTATTCTACAATGATGTAATCCCATATTTCATTCATTGATCATGCATGTTTTTCTTTTTAATTTTTAGTCCGAGCGTTGTTCTTTATGAGTCAGGGACTTCCCAGAAACAAAACAAATTTTTGGCGTTGGAATATGCTCTATTCAATGATGGTTACCATTTAATCAACACCTCATAGATCGAGGATAAAATCCTCGAGTCCCGATTTCTGTTCGCTATATTACACTGCCTAGGATAGCCCATTAGCAAGTAACTGAAAGACAAAAATCTGAAAAATCAATGAATGTTTCTTACTGAGACATTGTTTCCAAATGTGGACGTTTCTAGTTTCTCCTCATAGCGAACATTATTCAGCATGAAGAATACCAGATCTTCAAATAGTTCTAAAACGCAGAGAACTTTATTTACTTATCATGAAAAAGCAAAAAAAAAAAAAAAAAAATTTCAAAATGGAGACTGACTTTTGAAAAAAGTAAAAAAAAGAAAAAAATGACAGATACTGATGTTTTGGGAAAGACAAAACAAAGTTCACCGTTTTTTTTTTTTTTTTTTTTTTTGAAAAAGCAAGACAGATTACATGGCAGACACTGATTCTCGGAAAAAGTAAACAAATTACATGGCAGACATGGCAGATACACATGTTTTGGAAAAACAAAAGAAATTATATGACAGTGACTACTTTGTGAAAAAAAGCGAAACAATTACATGGCAAAGACTATTTTTTGGAAAAGCAAAACAAATTATATGGCACAGACTACTTTGTGGAAAAAAGCGAAACAATTACACGACAGAGACTATTTTTGGAAAAACAAAACAAATTATATGGCAGAGACTACTTTCTGGAAAAAAAAGCGAAACAATTACACAGGAGATACTAGTTTTTGGAAAAAGTCAACCAAATTTCATGACAGATACTGATGTTTGGAAAAGCAAAGCAAGTTACATGGCAGTGACTAATTGTGGGGAAAAAAGCGAAACAATTGCATGGCAGAGGCTATTTTTGTGAAAAAGTCAGTCAAACAAATTTCATGACCGATACTGATGTTTGGAACCATCAGCATCTGTCATGAAAGCCGAAACAATTACATGGCAGAGGCTATTTTTTGGAAAAAGTCAAACAAATTTCATGACAGATACTGATGTTTGGAAAACCAAAGCAAGTTACATGGCAAAGACTAATTTGTGGGAAAAAGCGAAACAATTACATGGCAGAGGCTATTTTTTGGAAAAAGTCAAACAAATTTCGTGACAGATACTGATGTTTGGAAAAGCAAAGCAAGTTACATGGCGGACTAATGTGTGGGAAAAAGCGAAACAATTACATGGCAGAGGCTATTTTTTGGAAAAAGTCAAACAAATTTCATGACAGATACTGATGTTTGGAAAAGCAAAACAAGTCACATGGCTAAGACGAAATTTTGTCTGAGACTAATATACCACCGGCCCTGAGGTGCAGGGCCCGTGGCATAGGCCTCGGTTGCCTGGGGCTAACGGCGGCCCTATATACTGTCTTTGACTTAATCATTGAATCTGAAATCGTTCTTCTCTAATGAGTTTTTCTTATTCTAACACGTTTAAGTACGCTCCTTTTTTGAGATATTAGGCGGAATAGGAATGTGACAGGCCACCATATAAATGGCACGCACTGTAAGGCGGGCACTACTAAGGTGCAGGGCTTAGGGTATGCGCACCGCTTGCCCTGGATAAAGGGCGGCGCTTTATTCTGGTGTCGACTTTATGCTTGAATCTGAAACAATTCTTCTCTAACTACTTTTCCTGATTCCAACACGTGTAAGTGTACTTCTTTTCCGAGATATTCCGCAGAATAGAAATAACATAGGCCACCATATAAATGATATGCAATGTACATGCTAATCCCCTGAAGTTCAGAGCCCGAGGTGTATTCCGCACATATCTGGTGCTAAGGGCAGCCTTGGGCTCTGGCTTCGACTTTATCATTGAATCTAAAACAATTCTTCTCTAACGTCTTTTCCTTATTCCAACACGTTTAAGTGTACTTATTTTTTGAGATGGTCCGCAGAATAGAAATATGATAGGCCACCATCTAAATTATATGTACTGTATACATCAGCCCTCCGTTATTAGTAAAATTGAGGAAAGAGAGCATAAACCGCAAATGAGCACATGTTTTGTTGATTCCCATTTCTATTTTCATTTCTTTTTCCCTATTTTAATCTTCAGGGAATAAACTTTCGTTAACTTCTAATAATGATAGGACAGTGACAAGGAACTTATAACCTAGCCTTGAAATTTAAAGCTTTCATCATGTTAAGATAAATTCCTCTTTCCAGTCAATTAAAATAAAAATATTATTATTCTTTGCCTCGGCGAGGAGATTAATTAGTATTTATAGGCAAACGACCCATGTTCCCCCTTTTTTGCTTGCCTGTTTCGCGCAGTCCCGGCTACAACTTCGCAATCAATAACGAGCTACCATTCCAGCAAGTATGGACTCGCCGCTTTGCAATTAGTAAGACCTTCATTAAATTTATTACCATAATCATTCGCCAACACGCTTCACAAAGTGTCCCCCTTTCCTTTCCTCTGGACTTCCGAAATCAAGAGAAACATGACTCTTCTTCAAGTCTACATGCTGTTTTCTTTCTTTCTTTTTTATCTCTTCTCTTCCAGTGCTATGCGAAGATACACTTTCATAAAGAATCGTGTGAGGAGAAAATTTAGGGACCCTCGTTTGAATGGGTTATTTATGCTCTGCTAGTGTTTCCGCTTCCCACCCCACCACGTGGAAACATAAATACTTACTATAAAACTGTTGAAGCGGTTTTTGTCTTTTTCACGCGTTGTTGCGCTCCTCCACTCTTCCCTTTTCTCTGAGAACGTCTTGAAACTTTTTTCCATCGCAGAAACATAGACAAAGCGTATGATGTATTGCGAGTTCGGATATAACACGTTTTCTTCGAAACTGCCGAATTCGGAATTTTTCCAGATGACGGTTTCTAAACATTCCGCGTAAATAAAACGACTGAAATGTCAGAACACATTTCTGTAACTGTTTTACCCAGTTTTATTCTCTGAAAAGTAAAGTTATTTATCATCTTGCAAATATATACCCTCACGAGAATATAAGTTTGGAAGAAAAATGCACTCCAATTGTGAGGGTAACTACAGCTTTGTTTAAGGGAAGGCGAAAAATAAAATTATGCACCGCTGATTAATATACCAAGTATACAAGGCTGAAGTGGTAATCCGCTTAATCGGCGTAAGAAAATAAAATACAATTCTCCAAGCTTTAGCTTATCTACGGATGGCTTTTTCATGGCTAATAGCTTAAATCATAAAGGAAGGATATATAGAGAAGACACTGGCTGTATTAAGCTGAAACTCATGACGTCATGAAGTCGACTGCAGCGCACCAGTGACCTAAAACAGAACTACAGTTGATTGATAGCTGGTTTCCCAGGGAACACCCACGAACCACGTGATTTTTGTCCGTTAATGTCATGTTTTTTACTTTGACTGTTGACTTTGGCTTGCTATCCGGCAGTGTTGAAGATTCGTTTGGGTTTTCATTTCCTCTAGCGTTCTAATAAATGGTATTATTTTGCTTATTACTTACTGAGACGCCCCGGTGGCGCAGTGGTCTAAGCGATGGTCTCTGATCATTCGTCCGAACGGGGTTCTGGTTCGAATCCCGGTGAGGCATGGATGTTGTGCTTGTCTTACGGCACTGGCCCTCTCCATTTCCTGGAACCAGTAACCCTAAATTAGGGACGGGCGACTGCTTATAGCCCATTAAGTTGCTCACGGTGGTCGTTAAACCTCCAATCATTATTACTTACAGATCGTATACTTTTTCTTACAGAATTCATAACTTTTGGGTTTTTACGTGTCTGTTGTTCATTTGATTGTTTCTTCCATACCCACTCTGCTTCACTTTCAATTCTAATTTGTATTCAATTGTCATCTGCTTCGACATCTACGTTATTGGCTTCGTTAGCTTTTTGTCTTATCTTCTTTTTACTCGGCATTTGTGTAGCCTGTATTTCCATAATTGGCCAACATTTGTGAAAATTGTTTTCCATCATCGTAATTTTTTTGTTATTTCTGAAAAAGGCGTGTCTTCCAAGATGGTGCGGTGGCGCTGCTGTTGCCTGTGCTGGGTTGCCGTAGCAACTATTGCCGACGTCACGGGGTCACGTCACATTTTGCTTCTGTTTTAGGTCCGTGGGGGCGCCACTTTCGATGGGAGGGGTTTCCATGGGCTCCTATGTCTGTTTCCACTCTATAGATCCTTCCTTTATGAGCTTAAATGAACTCAACTATTAGAACGATCACAATTTAAATATGAGAATGGATACACGTGACACACAAACAAGGATTAAACATGCACCGCAGTGTGTTCTGAATAAGAAGTCACGAGATGTGTTAACTTGGAACATGGCAATATTGAGGGGGAAATCATTAAACATTAAAGCACCGTATCCAGATTTTTGGCAAATCCAGGGTGATGTTCTTGCAGGCTTCACGGCTGGCGACAATTTCCAAAGATTCTCTGAATGCTGTTGCATTTGGGTTAGTGTAGGGGCTAATTTTTTAATACCTTCCCATATAGGTACCGCGGACTTGGAACACACTTCTCTGAATAGAGCTGTAGATGATCTTCCTTCTTTTGTGTCCGTTTTGTGTTATCTTATTGTACTTCCAAATGAGCGCTTTGTCATATCGACATGACAAAGTGCTTATTTTGAACATGACAAAGTGCCTATTTTGAACATGACAAAGCTCTCTTTGGATTTTCTAAAGATCTGGATACAGTGTTTTAATGATTTCCCCCTCAAAACCACCATGTTTCAAAATCATTAAAAATGTAAGACGTTCGGAATTCACAACTCTGGAACGTGAGAGACGACCCATTAAATATGTCGGCACTATGAACTATCTACCCATCATCTTCACATCAGTTATAAGGAATGCTTGCAGAAAATGTGACTTGGATGTTGGCGAAACCACTTCAAATCTGTTTTCAGTGATTAAAAAAGATCGGGACTCGATTGACAATATCAATAAATCTGGTATATATTGTATACCATTGAAAAGCTACGACCCAGCAGATAAACCCCAAGTTTACATAGGATCAATTTTGTGCGTAAGAATAAATAAACATAAATATAACGTTAGAAACCATTCAACAACTACCTCCCTCTCTCAACTCACAAGAGACGGCTCATATACCCCAATAGGGAATGAAGCTTCAATATTGGGTAGTAAAAATACCAAGGCCTCAACCCTTTCTTTTTGCCGAGAGTTTGAACATCTCTGCCTTTGGTAATAAATGTTATAATGAGGATTCGCCTTATTTAGTGACCCAACCGCGGAAATATCTCATCGAAGGAACATGAGAAGACATCATAATTGATGACGAAAAGATTACAACATTCCCATAGGAAGTGGAATTGCCCATCTCAATCCTTTAAGACTTTAACTCTTTGAGCATGCGCTTGGATAGCTTCTTTACGTCACCAATCAACTGTATATAAGTCCCTGCTGTCTGTATACGTTTCTTGCATTTTCCCTTAAGATGGGCACGTTTGAGGGCCCGAAAGATCTAGTTGGTTTTTAACTTGTAAATAATATATTTTAAAATAATAAACCTTTAATGTGATCTTGTTACATTGGATGTTCTAAGTTAACACATTTCGTGACTTCATATTCAGAACACGCTGCGCTGCGTATTTAATCATCGTAAATGTGTCTCATGTAAACATTCTCATATTTAAATTGTGATCGTTCTGATATTTTAGTTTGTTTACTCTATTAGCCTTGTAAAAGCCTTCCGTTGACGTTGATGAGCGCAAGCTTGGTGAATTGTGTTTTGTTTTCTTACGCTGATTAAACGGACTACCACTTCAGTCTTAAAATGATGCAGGAATTTATATACATATCTACTCAAAGACGCCTGGAGAGATGCATGACTGCTGTAATCAATAAATATGAGAAAAGGAACTCATGGATCTGGAAGGTGACAAGATGACTTCGTGATCAGTAAATGCACTCAAGTGGCAATGAAGGAGACATGCGGGTATGGTCATTATGTCCAGTCTACAATTCCTTTCACAATTCTCTGTCTTCAGCAAATCTTCATCCATGTAACTTGGTGGAAAACTAAAATATTAGACTGGATCAGTCGTCTGAAGCACACACACACACAAAAACTGCGCCGTAGAAAATATGCGTACCTGTATTTACATCATGAAACTGTCCTATGCAAAACCGCCGTTTTTTCTCAGACACCGCAATATTTCATATATCCTAGAAGCAAAATTGTTTCATGAAAAAACAAATATTCCTGCGCACATAATTCAAAATAATAAGTTTTCGAAACTCAGTAAGAGAAAAAACAAAATGCCGTTCCGGTGGAGCAGTGGTCCAAGAGCTGATTTTCGAGATGGGTCCGGGCTCGAATCCCGGTAAGGAACAGATGTTGTGTTTGTCTTACGACAATGGTTTTCTCCATTCCCTGGAACTAGCGTCTCTAAATTAGGAACGGGCAATTGCTAGTAGCCCATCGAGTTGCTCACGGTGGACGTTAATTCCTCTCCTCAAAAAAACGAGAAGCAATTTCTATATATACTAGTATTTAAAAAAAAGCTTTGAATTTTTAAATGTTTTGTAAACCATTTTAAAATGTAGACAAATATATGTAAAGTATTAATGCCAGAAGTAGTTATGAATTTCACCATCAACCATTTTCAGTCCAGTGCTGGATAAAGCTCTGCACGAGTCTGTTTTACCCAATTCTCTGTCTTCAGCATTATTCCACGTAATTCCGGGATACTATCGAATTTCTTCCACGTGGTCTTCTTTTGGCTCTTTTCCTGTGCTTCTGTATCCCGTCTAATATTTCAAGTGTCTTCATTTGGCTCCTGTGCCTTGGTATCCCGTCTAATATTTCTAGTGTCTTCATTTAGCTCTTTTCCTGTTCCTTGGTGTCCTGTCTAATATTTCAATTGTCTTCCTTTGGCTCTTTTCCTGTGCCTTGGTATCCGTTTAATACACTGACGGAAAAAAAAATCCCAACACCACGAAAAAATAGTTGTAGAGGAATGAAATGGCGGCAATACATTTGTATAGGTAACATATTTAATCGATTAAGGTTTCAAGATCACAGCTTAATGTGAGCGCGAGAAGAGCAATTTTAAATGTGAAATGCTGGTACATTAATAGCCGGTGTAACCGCCAGAATGTTGAATGCAAGCACGCAAACGTTCATGCATTGTGTTGTACAGGTGCTGGATGTCAGTTTGTGGGATGGAGTTCCGTGCCTGTTGCACTTGGTCGGTCAATACAGGGACGGTTAATGCTGGTTGGGGATGACGCTGGAGTTGTCGTCCAATGATGTCCCATACGTGCTCGATTGGTGAAAGATCTGGTGATCTAGCAGGCCACGGCAACATGTCGACACTCTGTAGAGCATGTTGTGTTACAACAGCGGTATGCGGGCGAGCGTTATCCTGTTGGAAAACACCCCTGGAATGCTGTTCATGAATGGCAGCACAACAGGTTGAATCACCAGACCGACGCACAACTGTGCCGTCAGGGTGCGTGGAATAACCACGAGAGTGCTCCTGCTGTCATAGGAAATTGCTCCCCAGACCATAACTCCAGGTGTAGGTCCAGTGTGACTCGGCCGCAGACAGGTTGGTTGCAAGCGCTCACCTGGCCTCCTTCTAACCAACACACGGCCATCACTGGCACCCAGGCAGAACTGGATTTCATCAGAAAACACAACAGATCTCACTCCGTCCTCCAATGAGCTCTAGCTTGACACCACTGACGTCGCAAACGGCAGTGGTTTGGAGTAAGTGGAATGCACGCTACAGGGCGTCTGGCTCGGAGCTGTCCTTCAAGTAACCGATTTGTAACAGTTCGTTGTGTCACTGTGGTGGCAACTGCAGCTCGAATTACTGCCGCAGACGCAGTACGATGCGCCACGGCCATACGCCTTATACGGCGGTCTTCCCTCTCAGTAGTGCCACGTGGCCGGCCGGAACCCGGTCTTCTTAAGGCAGTACCTTCCCTTGACCACCGCTGCCAACAATCATGCACAGTGGCTACGTTCCTGCCAAGTCGTTCTGCAATATTGCGGAAAGAAAATACACCTTCTCGTAGCCCTATTACACGACCTCGTTCAAACTCCGTGAGCTGTTGATAATGGCTTCTTCGTCTTCTTAAAGGCATTCTTGACTAACATCAACACACTACGTCGAATCTCAACGATAACTAACTCTCACGAACGTTACAGCGCGTATTTACAGCAAACCTGCTTTGCATGTTCCGAGGGGCGCTAACAGTGTCACACGTATGCGCCGAGCGCGAAATTTGCATAGACGTCATCTTACAGATGTACTCTCACCGCCTACCAACTGTTGTTTATCTAACACAACCCCTTCTTGGTGTTGGGATTTTTTTTTCCGTCAGTGCATTTCAATTGTCTTATTTTGGCTCTTTTCTTGTGCTTTTGTATCCCATCTAATACTTCAAGTATCTTCATTTGGCTTTTTTCCTGTGCCTTGGTATCTAGTCTAATATTGCAATTGTCTTCTTTTGTCTCTTTTCCTGTGGTTTTGTATCCTGTCTAATATTTCAATTGTCACATTTTGACTCTTTTCTTGTGCCTTGGTATTATGTCTAATATTTCGATTGCTCAACAGTAGTCAGGTTCTTCTAACAAGATGTTCAGCGCATTGCTACTTGAGGGACGTTTTTTAATCATGACACCATCAGCTCGACTTAATTTTCCTGATCCATCCGTTTCTTTTAGTATCTTTCATGGATTCATCCAGTCTGCTTCCCTCCGTGCTTCCTTCAGTTGTCATCCGCCTTTGCAATCTTTTTCACTTAAGGTTCAGGTCTCTTATCCGCAAGTGGAACGGTAAGGATGTAACGTACCAGGAGATGTGACGTACCTGCCAGAAGGACGCACACGACATAAAGGCAGATAGGAATCAGAATAAAACGTCCGCGTAGCTTAATTGGTAGAGCAACTTATTCGGGAATGAGGGGACCCGGGTTCGAACCCCGGCGCGGATAAAAATGACGGAGAAATTTACTTCGTTATAATGGCGCCCGAACTATCCGGGTGACCCGACCATTCAAAATCTCGCATTGGTGTGATGTTATTTCCACACCGCGAGATAGGAAAAATAAGAGAATCCCTTCTCCAGCACTTCTAAAAAAAAAAAAAAAAAAGATCAGACGTTCTCCAGACAAGTTTTACACGCCTTTTACTTTTGTATAAGGACGCACAGTTTTGTAAGCAATTTATCATTGTGTCTTTTAAGATATAATGATAAACTGTTTTTACAAAATTGTACTGTTTCTTCCAAAAGTTCTCCAGCCTAGTTTTATACGCCTGTTACTTCTGTGTAAGGATGCAATGATTAAACATTTTCCATTTAAGATATAATGATAAATTGCTCTACGAAATTGTATGGTTACTTCCAAATGTTCTCCAGCCAAGTTTTATGTAACTACTTACTTCTCTGTCTTTATTTCACATCTCATGATCTTGTTATAAATGGACTATTTCGATGGATTTTTAAAGACCTGATAAGAATCTATTTGAAAACAATTAAGCCACAGTTCCAATCCCAATCCAGAAACAATCACACTTCATTATACACTAAGCAAAACATAGCTTCCAGCAATAAAATTCACCAAGTTATTTAGAAAGGAATACAACGGCAAAAAAAAAAAAAAAACAGTCTCTAAGTAAAATTACCGTTTTTATATTTTCACAAAAGCTAACTAATTATCTATATTACCAAACAATATATTCTTTTTAGCACGTCTTTTGTAAAAAAAGATCGTGCTTATGCTAATCGTTTGTCCGTCCGTCCGCCTTACCCACGATATCTCTGCAACTATTAGTCCGATTTGAAAAATTATTTTTGCATTGGGAAGCTTAAAATATGCGAATGATGATCCTTTATTTCGTTTTTTTTTTTTACGATGTACAATTTCGCTGCTAGAGGGCGTAAATGCGCATGATGTCGAATTCAAAGATACGCTTTATTCCACATATTTGCTTCTAAACATCCGATTGAAAAAATTATTTTAACTTTCGATTCCATTTATGTCGAAGAGTATTTTAGATATAGTTACTTTTTCAAATTACGCATAGATTTTCCGCTAGATGGCGTAAAAGTAAATTACATTTTTCTCGATAACTCTTCTTCTAAAGCTTCGATTTGAAAAAAAAATTCTTCAGCGGATACACTTCCTGATGGAAAATCATTTACATATAATTTCTAATATTTGGTAAAGAATACTTTGGCCACCAGGGGGCGTAAGCGTTAATTTTTGCTTCTGATGTATTTGCCATAAACTCTGAGCTTCTAAAATATCGATTCAAAAAATGATATCGTGAACTGATGCCACTCACATCGATAAACCTTTTCGGAATATTTTCTTCTTAAAATATTCCGCAGTTTCTCCGCCAGGGGACGCAGATGTATATCTTATTTTTGTCAATATCTCTACTTCTAGGAGTCCGATTTAAGAAATTCCTTCTTTGTTGGAAAGTGTTTTCAGTGTGACATGTTTTTCATATAATTTCAAAATGTTCAAGTAATTCATAGACTTTCCGCTAGGGGGCGTAAAGGTAAATTGCGTTTCCCCCTATATGTCTGTTTCTAAATTTCCAATTTGAAAAATTCTTTCTGCTCAGGATACAGCTCCAGATGGGATATCCCTTGCACATAATTTCTAATTTTTGTAAAAAAATGGTTTGGCCACCAAGGGGCGTAAATCTTGATTTTCTGCCGCCCCGGTGGCGCAGTGGTCTAAGGTGTTGGCCTCTGATCATTCGTCCGAAGGGGTCCGGGTTCGAATCCCGGTGAGGCATGGATGTTGTGTTTGTCTTACGGCACTGGCTCTCTCCCTTCCCTGGAACCAGTGACCCTAAATTAGGGACGGGCGACTGCTTATAGCCCACTGAGTTGCTCACGGTGGTCGTTAAACCTCCAATCAAAAAAAAAAAAAAAAAAAAAATTTTGATTTCTGCTTCCGATATATTTGCAGCAAAATATGTGCTTCTAAATTCTCCATTGAAAAAAGCGTCGTTTGTAGACCGATACTACTCATGTCAACAAACCTTTTAGAAACATTTTCTTCTTAAAATAATGCATGGTTTCTACGCCAGGGAGCGTAGATGTATATCTCATTTTTGTCAATATCTCTACTTCTAGGAGTCCGATTTGAAACATTCCTTCTTTGTTGGATAGTGTTTCCAGTGCGACATGTTTTTCATGTAATTTCAAAATTTTCAAGTAGTTCATAGACTTTTCGCTAGGGGGCGTAAAGATAAATTGCTTTCTCCCTATATCTCTGTTTCTAAATCACCGATTTGAAAAATTCTTACTGCACCGGATACAGCTCCTAATGCGAAATCCTTTGCACGTAATTTTTAAATTTTTGTAAAAAATGGTTTGGGCCACCAGCTGTCGTAAGTCTTAATTTCCGCTTTTGATGTATTTTCAGCAAAATATGAGCTTCTAAAATCTAGATTGAAAAAAAAGTTGTTTGTTGACCGATACTACTCATATCGACAAACCTTTTAGGAATATTTTCTTCTTGAAATAATGCACAAATGGTTTCTACGCCAGGGGACATAGACGTATATTTTATTTTTGTCAATATCTCTACTTCTAAGAGTCCGATTTGAAAAATTCCTTCTTTGTTGGATAGTGTTTTCAATCCGAAATGATTTCCCTATCAATTCAAAAATTTTAAGTAAATCATAGACTTCCCGCTAGGGGGCACAAAGGTAAATTGCGTTTTCTGCGTTATTTCTGCTCATAAAACTCCGATTTGGAAACTTCTTCCTGTATCGCATACAAGACCTGATGGAAAATATTTTTCACATAATTTCTAATGTTTTGTAAAGAATAGTTTGCCCACCAGGGGGCATAAATGTTAATATCTGCTTCTGATGTATTTGTAGCAAAATCTGGGATCCTGAAAACTCGACTAAATTTTTTTCTTGGACTGATCCGGCACATATGGATAAAATTTTTGCGAATACTTTCTTCCTAAAAGAATGCATGGTTTTCCCACCAGGGGATGTAAAGTCACCTCTTATTTTTGTCGATATCTCTGTTTCTAAGAATCCGATTTGAAAAATTATATCTGTGTTGGAGAGCGTTTCCGGTGCGAACTGTTTCTCATATAAATTCATGTTTTTCTTAACGCACAAGTCTGCAACCAGAGGGAGTAAGCTCACTATTCCGTTTACAGTAACATCTGAGGGATTAAAAACCTGATTTAAAAACTTCTTTCTTCCGTCAGATACTATTGTTTTCCAATACCGGTTCCACTGACTTTGAATAGCTTTGATAAATTTAATTTCCGTCAAAACGGATTCAAAAGACATGCTTATTACACAAGAAAATTCGGTGTCATCTTTCTTGTTTACATTGATTTTATGCAAAACAATGTGACTAGTACCATTTTTCAATGTTAAAAGAACCGACACTACAAAATGACCTCTACCTTAAGTTCGAGAAGTGATGTTTCCATTGCAAAGGAAGGAAGGAAAAAATTAAATAGGCCCACCCCGCGAAAACAAAATTCCATTATATTAATAGAGTATTTTAATTAAATAAAAGGAAATGCAATACTATATGTTAAAAGAATACAACTTGATTTGTCACAAATATTTATTTTTTCAAGTCGACCATGGTTTCGGTGGGTATTGACCTAGCTTTCTCAGGACGAATAACTCGTAAATATTCAAATCGTATATGATATCATTAATGGTGTTTACAGTCACGTGTTTTGATTAGATATCAAGTTTTCCAAAATATCAAGTGTGGTGGTTCCAATTCAACCACCACACTTGATATTTCGGAAGCTTACGATATATATCAGAAGTCTTCGCACCTTGTTAATGACATGGCATCCACACCATTTCGATCAAGCGCGTGGAAGCATCTAACCAAAACACGTGACTGTAAACACCATTGATGATATCATGTACAATTTGAATATTTACGTGCCATTCGTCCTGATGAAGCTAGGTCAATACCCAGCGAAACCATAGTCGACTTGAAAAATAAATATTTGTGACAAACCTCGTCGTATTCTCTTAATATATATAATCGTCACAAGACATAATATATATAATCGTCACAATATATAATCATCACAAGTCTTTGAGATCAAGGCAAAGGAGGTACTGTTGACGATAAAAATAGAAGGAAGCAATTGGCTTATTTCACATTTAAACAACTTAGAAATATCTGGAAAAACAAGAACTTGTGTATAAAAACTAAAATGAGAATATTTAATTCAAATGTAAAGGTAATACTTATGTATGGATCAGAAACATTGATGCCAAACAAAATCACAGTTAATAATGTCCAGGTCTTCGTAAACAAATGTTTAAGAGCGATACTGGGAACATACTGGCTGAAACAAATATCAAATGAAAAACTATGGCAGACAACAAACCAGAAACCTATTTTGCAACAAATACGCGAAAGGAAATGGAGGTGGATGGGGCACGTGTTGAGGAAAGATAGTAAAATAATAGCAAAACAGGCTCTTGATCGAAACCCACAGGGTAAAAGAAGACAGGGAAGACCAAGAGAAACATGGAAAAGAACAATAATGAAAGAAATAGTAAATATTAATAAAAAGTAGAACCAAATTAAATCTGAAGCAAAAAACAAAGTCGAGAGGAAAATGGTGGTAGAAGACCTATACACTCAGGTGGAGTGAAGATGATTAAGTAAGTAAATAAGCAATTTTAATTAAAATTGAGCATAGTATTACTTGTCAAAACAAATTTTACCTAATAATAAAAATTTTATGAAATCCGATAAGAAATCCAAACACTACAGTATGTGCCGTATCATATTTTCCAGTAAAAGGAATAGATACTGCTCAGTTATTACTGCCCACAATTACAGAAGCTACAATCAGACCAGAGTAAAGATTTGCAAACACTACAATATGTGTCGTATCATATTTTCAAGTAAAAGGAACAGATACTGCTCAGTAACTATTTTCCCCAGTTAGAGAAGTGACAATCAGACCAGAGAAAAGAAATCCAAACACTACAGTATGTGTCGTATAATATTTTCAAGTGAAAGAAACAGATACTGCTCAGTTATTACTGCCCACAGTTAGAGAAGCGACAATCAGACCAGAGGAAAGAAATCCAAACACTACAGTATGTGTCGTATTATATTTTCAAGTGAAAGAAACAGATACTGCTCAGTTATTACTGCCCACAGTTAGAGAAGCAACAATCAGACCAGAGGAAAGAAATCCAAACACTACACTATGTTTCGTTTTATATTTTCAAGTGAAAGAAACAGATACTGCTCAGTTATTACTGCCCACAGTTAGAGAAGCGACAATCAGACCAGAGGAAAGAAATCCAAACACTACAGTATGTGTCGTATTATATTTTCAAGTGAAAGAAACAGATACTGCTCAGTTATTACTGCCCACAGTTAGAGAAGCAACAATCAGACCAGAGGAAAGAAATCCAAACACTACACTATGTTTCGTTTTATATTTTCAAGTGAAAGAAACAGATACTGCTCAGTTATAACTACCCACAAGTAGAGAAGCGACAATCAAACCAGAGGAAAGAAATCCAAACACTACAGTGTGTGTCGTATAATATTTTCAAGTGAAAGAAACAGATACTGCTCAGTTATTACTGCCCACAGTTAGAGAAGCGACAATCAGACCAGAGGAAAGAAATCCAAACACTCCAGTATGTGTCGTATAATATTTTCAAGTGAAAGAAACAGATACTGCTCAGTTATTACTGCCCACAGTTAGAGAAGCGACAATCAGACCAGAGGAAAGAAATCCAAACACTACAGCATGTGTCGTATCATATTTTCAAATAAAAGGAACAGATACTGCTCAGTTATTACCACCCCCAGTTAGAGAAGCGACAATCAGACCCGGGGAAAGGAAAGGCAAAATTTAAGACATTGAACAAGCGGCACTTAAAAGATAATTTCAAAGGAATTATATTCATGAAACGTCTTTAAAAAATTTACACTATTCATAGAACATAAAATTCTCATCCCCACGCTTTGCAATCATACTACCTGAAAACCTACGTTCACCTATTAATTTATTCTTCGATTTGGTTCTAGCTTGATATCATCTGTACAAGTTTGTAGCCATCGGTTATTAATAATGATCAGAGGCGATGGCCTCTGATGATTTGTCCGAAAGGAGTCTGGGATTCGAATTCCGGTGAGGCATGGATGTTGTGCTTGTCTAACGGCACTGGCTCTCTCCCTATCCTGGAAATAGTGACCCTAAATAAGGGACGGCCGACTGCTTATAGCCCATTGAGTTGCTCACGGTGGTCGTTAAACCTCCAATAAAAAAACCGTTATTACTAAATTTGCGCCATCCACCTGTAAGTCTTCTGTTCATGTAAAAGTAATATCAGAAGGAATATAAGTGAGAGAAAGTCCTTTCTTGACTGATGCTGTACATATCTGTTGTACAAGTTTGTAGACATCAGTAATTACTAAATTTGCGCCATCCACCTTTAAGTCTTCAGTGCATGTAAAAGTAATATCAGAAGGAATATAGATGAGAGAAAGTCCTTTCTTGACTGATGTTGTACATATCAGTTTTACAAGTTTGTAGCCATCAGTAATTACTAAATTTGCGCCATCCACCTGTAAGTCTTCAGTTCATGTAAAAGTAATATCAGAAGGAATATAAGTGAGAGAAAATCCTTTCTCGACTGATGCTGTACATATCAGTTGTACAAGTTTGTAGCCATCAGACATTGCTAAATTTGCGCCATCTACGTTTAAGTCTTCAGTTCATGTAAAAGTAATATCAAAAGGAATATAAGTGAGAGAAAGTCCTGTCTTGACTGATGTTGTACATATCAGTTGTACAAGTTTGCAGCCATCAAACATTACTAAATTTGCGCCATCCACCTTTAAGTCTTCAGTTCATGTAAAAGTAATATCAGAAGGAATATAAGTGCGCAAAAATCCTATATTGACTGATATATCATACATGCATATCATTAAGCTGTTCTTCTTTTAGAGATTAGCTCCTTAAAGAAAGACCAAGTGCCAAGTACACATTTAAAAGATAGAACTAGAATTTACTTACTGTTGGTGTACCATTTACAACGATCTTGGCACACAGCTCGAGCATCCATCCCACGCCGCACACAGGACCTTTTGAATTTCATATTCATAATCTTTTTCGCAAGCAAACATTCCCGAATCTGGTCCTTCCGTGATTTCTGTGGCCTTTCTCTACCTTTCTTTCCTGACACTTGGGCTAAAAAAATTCTTATTAAGCATTTCATCACTCATTCTTTCAACATGGCCAAACCAATTAAGAATATTAGTCTCCACCTTACTAAAAATATTTTGCCTCACATTACACATCTGCAACACATCTTCATTCCTCACATGATCAGAACATGTCTTACCACAAACTAGTAACGCATCTCCCTAAGTAAGTAACGCAGCACACAAACGACTCCAAGTCTAAGTAAGTAATCTCCCCAGCACACAAACGACTCCAAGTCTTTTCTACAGTCCACCTTACTAAAAATGTTTTACCTCACATTACACATCTACAACACATCTTCATTCCTCACATGATCAGAACATGTCTTACCACAAAGTAGTAAGGCATCTCCCTAAGTAAGTAACGCATCTCCCCAGCACACAAACGACTCCATGTCTTTTCTACAGTCCACCTTACTAAAAACATTTTACCTCACATTACACATCTACAACACATCTTCATTCCTCACATGATCAGAACATGTCTTACCACAAAGTAGTAACGCATCTCCCTAAGTAAGTAACGCATCTCCCTAAGTAAGTAACGCATCTCCCCAGCACACAAACGACTCCATGTCTTTTCTACAGTCCACCTTACTAAAAACATTTTACCTCACATTACACATCTACAACACATCTTCATTCCTCACATGATCAGAACATGTCTTACCATAAAGTAGTAACGCATCTCCCTAAGTAAGTAACGCATCTCCCTAAATAAGTAACGCATCTCCCCAGCGCTCAAACGACTCCATGTCTTTTCTACAATCCACCTTACTAAAAACATTTTACCTTACATTACACATCTGCAACACATCTTCATTCCTCACATGATCAGCACGTGTCATACCACAAACCTTCCGTAAGTAACGCATCTCCCCAGTACACAAAAGATTCCCATGCCTTTTCTACAGTATCCAGGTTTCACTGCCGTACACCAGAGTAGAAACAATTACACTTTCATGCACAGCCATTCGGGACTTCCATCAGAAACCATCATTCCCGTGAAATCCACCGAAGGTAACTATGACTTTCAATGAACTTTTCACTCGCCTACTGATTTCGCCATTTAATTTGTTCTCTCTGTCAAGCATACTTCCTAAATATACAATTCATTCAACTGGTCAATCTCTGTGCCATTAAGACTTATCTTACATTCAGTACGAACATTTTTCGCTCGAAAACCGTGAATTTGTTTTTTCAACATATTATATTGACTGATGCGTAAATCAAATTCTATTACTACTTTCTAAATGTGATTTCGCACCGGAATTTGGACTGAGGTGAGTATTTTATGGAGAATTAAGTAGAAGCCCGTGGACTTGTAATCCGGCATTTATAATAAGCACCCACTGTTTTAAATTATCAGCATCTGTTCTTCTTGGAATTTTTTCACATGTAAGTTTCACCCAATACGTTGAAACCTTCAACTACTGGAAAGGCCAACACTATATTCATTTTTCATGCCATTATGCACTATGAGTTTTGTCTTAAATCCCTCATAAAAAGATTCACTCACCACTAAATGTAATTCACCATGCTTGCAAATTACCATTGGGTTTAATTTTCAGCTACACGCCAGTTGGGTGCGATCCATAGGCAGTTTCTCTAACTTGGGACTGGGCAGGAAGCAGCACACTGCACAAGCATGATGATACACACGTTGACTGTCGCATATTACTTGTCATCGAACATGACATCCATGAAATCATTAAATGCATTATCAAATTTGCGGAAATAGAATGACGCCTTAGGACTCGTCCCATTTTCCCTCTCCGCGCATCAGTGTAAGCGTGAGTTGCCTATTGGCACATTCCTTTTACGCGACGCTGCTTGCTGAACTGAAACATCAATTTACTATGCCGAGTCTCACATAATTATTTAAAAAAATGGAAGTCAAGGAAATTTTGACGAGGGACAAACTAAAAGAAAGTGTTGCATAGATTGATGATGAACGTAGAATCTCTGTGTGAAAGTATATATTATGTTTTATGAATTAGGAGCTTTTAATTGGTTGTAGCTGCATTACGTTTTGGTGTTTAGCTTCAACTTTATTCTGACTTAACTTTTACTTCAAATAAAAGCTTAACGTAGCTTTGGGACTTAAATGGAACTTTCCCGAATTATTTCAAATTGCTCGTATCGGTGATTGCGACGGCTGAAACCTTAAACATAACGTCCAGAGTTCAATTTCAACATAACGTCCAGGGTTCAATTTCAACATAACGTCAAGGGTTCAATTTCCTCATATCGTCCAGGATTCAATAGCATTAGAATGCTGTGTCGCAATTTAATTCCCTGAATGCATCTGTAAAGAAAATACACTGGCGGAAAGTGAAAAAAGAACACAAAGAAGGAATTGGCGGACGATCATGAAATTTACATATGTTAATGGGGTCGAGTTTACCTAGGTGTGATGTTAATTTCGACACCAACCGGTGAGCGCTTACGCCACAGCACGGCTTAATATGCAAATTACCGTCGGTGGTATTTAAGGAGTACGGCCAAGTGACTGTAATCAGTCGTCGGCGTACGGACACGTGCGAAGACCCTGAAGAAGCTGCAATGCCTGGACATGGAAGACGTGTACGGTTTCAGCAGTTATCGAACTTTCAGCGAGGTCGTCTAGTCGGACTCCGCGAGGACGGGTGGTCGTATCGTCGTATTGCGGAGCGAATTGGACGGGAAGTATCGGTGGTGGTACGATGGTGGCGTAGATGGTTCGAGGAACATTCCCACACGAGAAGACGTGGAACCGGGAGTCACAGACGGACTGATGAGCGGACCAATCAACGCATAAGAAAAGCGGCGTTGCCAAGCAGAACATCCACTGAGAAGCAAATCCGAGCTGCCGTTGCACCTGAGGTGACTGTGCGAACAATCCGCAACCGTCTACTGGATGCAGGACTACGTGCACGTGGGCCTCTGGCATGTGTACCTCTGACTCCAGCCCACCGTCAGGAACGGCTGCAGTGGTGTCGCCAACGTCTGCACTGGAGAACGCAATGGCGATCTGTCGTGTTCAGCGTTGAAAGCAGATAGTGCTTGGGAGCTTCCGATGGCCGTATGCGTGTTCACAGACGCACAGGGGAGCGTCTCCACCCTTCTTGCATCCGCCAACGACACACAGGGCCTACACTTGGTCTCCTGGTGTGGGAAGCGATCAGATATTACTCCTGTAACAAATTGTGTTTGTACCGGGTACGTTAAACAGCACCTCCTACATCAACAACATCATTCAGCCCGTTGTTGTGCCATTTGTAAGGTCGGTCCATCGTGGTGTTGTCCAACAAGATAACGCACGTCCACACACGGCACGTGCAACGCAACATGCACTTCAGGGTGTGAGACAACTTCCATGGCATGCACGTTCACCGGATTTGTCCCCCATTGAGCACGTTTGGGATTTTATAGGACAACGACTTATCCGGTCTCCACGACCAGCCACGACCATCCCCGATTTACGCGTCCAGGTTGAGGATGCTTGGAACTCAATACCCCAAACTTACATCCAACATCTGTACGATAGACTCCGTGCCAGAATTGCACAGTGTGACGCAGTTCATGGCGGTTCAACCTCGTACTAATCATGTTACACGGAAATGTTATTTTTCAGTTTACCAGCAAATACAGCTGTATTTTGCCATAATGTTTTGATCACGTTATCCTCTGTATTCCGTTATTATGCTGTATAAATTTCGTTGGTATCAGAAGTCTCCTTCTTGGTGTTCTTTTTTCACTTTCCGCCAGTGTATGTGAATACCTGCGCATTAGCTGTTACTGTCACATCCGAAGTACTCCCCTTCCGCGCAGCTATGCCTTTATACAGTCGAGTCACATTATTGTGATCACCTCCTACTTATGACGTCAACAGCAATATGAAAACATATCACTCCTTGCTGTCATGGATAGAAAGAGCGTTTTATCAGATTTGCAAAAAGGGAGGATTATCGGCCTTAGGGCCAAGAGTGGCAGTATTTCTGAAACAGCGTAGTTTGTGAACTGTTGGCGTGCTGCTGTTGTTAAAGTGTATCGTGATTGTAGAAATGGCACCATTTCGAATAAGCGATGTGGAAATTGCGGAGCACCAGGTGGCATTGATGTGAGAGATGAACGACGGCTTCGAAGATGCGTGAGGGCCGATCGACACACTTCAGTGGAGCAACTCACTGGCGGAATGAACCAGGGACTACCGGAAGTTTAGCTACAGTTCAGGAAACCCTGCTGCGTATTGGGTCTCCAATGCATACGGATGGTCACTGCACCTATGCTAACGAAGGTATATCGGCAGAAAAGGCGTACATTTGCACGGTAGTATTGGAATTGGACCTCCGCTGATTGTCGAAGGATTGCCTTTTCCGATGAATAACATTTTCTGCTTCATCGAACGGATGGACGTTGGCGTATAAGACGAGAAACAACGCAGAACAAACACTCTTCAACCATTGCTGGAAGAACACAAGCTGGTGGGAGCAGCGTTATTGTCTAGGAAATGTTTTCGTGGGATTCTCTGGGAGCACTTATGCCTGTTGAAGGCACTATGGATCGAATTCGTTATGAATTCATACTTTAAGACCACGTACACCCATACATGCTGATTTTCTTCCCTGAGGCGGAAGGGATCTTTCAGCACGACAATGCGACGCGTAACACAGCTAAAAATGTCCAGAGTGGTCGGAAGAGCACGATAAAGATTTCGAAGTACTTCCCTGGCCCCCTAATTCTCCAGACTTAAATCCAGTTGAGCATCTGTGGGACCACATCGATTGTGTTGTTCGCTCTATGGATCCTCCAGCAGCTGTCAGATGCACTGCAGTCAGCATGTCTCCACATAGCTGTGAACACCTTCCAGCACGCACCTTACTGAGTCACTCCCCGCCCATCCAGCTGATGTCCGCGCTGCACACTGCGGTTACTCTGGATATTAGCTGGTGGTCAGAATAATTTGACTCGACCAGGTAGTTAAACGCTGTTGCCATAGCTGGAAACATACCTGGAACTGTGTTTCTGGAATACTCTTGAGTTCCTGTGTCACCTTCGAAGTAATCTCCTTCCGTAGCTATGCATTTTGTTAGACGCTGTTGTTATTGCTAGAATCAGACCTATTGTTTTGAGTTCTTTTGTCACCTTACGCTGGATGTCAGACATATCTGAACATTTTCGCCATTTCATGGTAGTTTTTAAATTTGGGACGATCCAAAATCCCAAGAGGAGGTGAATAGGTTGGATGATCCAATCTGGTGATTGATTTCTTAGTCAGGAAGCCGCCAACACTGAGCGCATCTTATGGCTTATGGCTTTGTCAAAACACAGCTCAGTTCTTTTCTTTACAGAATCTTCCGTAATCTTGTCAACACCTCTAAATATCAATTTTGGATTACCTTTTGTCCTTGTTTAATGAATTCATGACGAACCCTTGTGATCGAAAAACATACAAGAACGGTCTTGAACTGCGAGCTTGACATGTGTGCTTTTTTCGGCTCTTATGCCTCTCAAAGACATTTGACTTTTTCATAGCATCTCCACAGTGGCAATGCCAGTCGCTCAGAACTGGGTAGACTATCAGGGAGGATGCGCAAATTTTGAAAAGTTCGGCAAAAATTTTGGCAAAATATTCCGCTCATGTGTATTTTACCGAACCCTAATAATGTCATCCCTTGTAAAGAACAAGTTTGCACGTGGTGTTTTTCAATGTACAGGGGATGGACAGAATAATATAAATATCTAGGAAAAGAAAGTTTTGCATAGTTGATAGGGTGTGGGACCACCTTTGGTATTCAAAACCTCCTGAAACCTCCTTGGAATGGACGCATACAAAACCTGGATGGTGGTTAGTGGGATGTTACACTATTCTTCATGCAGAAACTGCCCCATGTCCTTGAGAGATGCAAGAGGAGGATAACGGGATCTTACTCTGTTTCTCAACCCAGACAAAGTGGCTCCTTAATGTTTAAGTCTGGTGATTGGGTGGGCCAAGGAAAGTATCAAAATTCGTCCTCGTGTTCTTGAAACCATGAGTGGACATTCCGAGCTCTCTATCATTTCGATAGATGGCATCTCTTGCAAAAGAAACAGTGCCTGAACCATTGGATAGACTTAGTCGGCCAAAATGGTTTCATACACCCTGCTAGTCATCCGTCCTTTCAAGATGATCAGGGGACCTGCTGAAAAGCAGGATATGACTGCCTAGCGCATGACAGAACCACCACCATGCTGCACTGTTGGGAGCAGACGGTCTGGGTTGTACGCTTCTGACAGTGTTCTCCACATATAAACATGTCCTGCGGTGGAGAATCGTGTGAATGTGGATTCATCCGACCACATTACACGGTTCCGTGCATCGGCAGTTCACGTTGTTTTCTTCTGGCACTAGTGTCGCCACCGTTGTGCATTCACCCGGGTCGCCAGAGGTTTTGCAATAGCAGCTCTGCCATGAATATTTTTTAATGCAGCTGCCTCCACACTGTTTTCATTTATAATGGGATCTGGAGATGCAAACTGAACCCCGCACACATTTTTGACGTCGTAGTCATCTTATTACTGGCAACAATCCTCTTTAATGATCTCCTGTCACTATCAGTCACGGCCGTTTTCCGGCCGCTCTTGTGTTTTGCAGAAGAGGTTTTGCCACGAATACGGCATGTTGTCATGACGTTAAACACAGTAGCTCTCGATACCCCCACTAACCTGGCGAATGTTGTCACGGAGGCACCAACTACGCGGCCACCAACAATTAACCCTCTTTCGAAATCCGTTAGGTCACTCATTTCGTCGTCACCCTGAAAGAAATTTTGCAAAAAGACACTTTAAATGCACTTAAACAGGATCTTGAGGTTCTTGACAAAGATATTACAAACAAAAAGTGGTGGATACCTTTTCGTATTGCAACGCACGCAGCTGCATTAAAAGTCACGTCTCTGAACGTGGTGTTCACATTATTCTGTACAACCCCTGTATGTAGTATGGGAACGAATCTCTATGGGAAATTCTTATTTCTTTGCAGTTTTACCGTAGCTTACTTAGGCCTTTTGTTTTTGTTCGTTTTTCGTTTTTTTTTTCTTTCATAAAGATGTTTATGAATTTCAGTTTGTAACCTGACAAGGAATCTCTCTCGTTTAAAACTATAACTACAAAAACTGTATGTTTCTACTACTCCTTTAGTAAATCGTTCAAAGGACTCCCTCATTTTATATAATAAAATTTAAGTGCATTTGAGAAATTAACATACATTTATACAAGTTCCCCAGAATCGTAGATGGTTCCACCCGCCATATGTTCCAATAAATACGATTCTTAAATTTTTTGTGGAACTATCTATCTATGGGCTAAAAGGTGAGCTCGAAGAAAAGTTGAGAGGGCTGAAGCCTCACCCCAGCCCACCATGCGCATGGTGAGGATGCAGCTCTAACGTTCTAGTAGCACTTTCACCGATCTTCACACTGTATTTGATGTTAATGTGCTGCTCTAAATTTCTATCACTCATTTCTGTCTCAATAACCCACAGACGTAGATAGCTTCAGCAACTGTTCACTCACGAATGGTTCTACTGGTCTGCATTTGACGTACGTACTACTTGAAACATGTTCAGACACGCATAGGTTCGTGATACTGCCTGCACCGCCACAAGGCTGACACTACTTGACTGTTCAGCGAATTGAATTGTCAGCCATCGTGCAATGTTCAATTCCTTCTTTGTTCAGTACCCAAGCACGTCAGTATTCAACAACCACTTCGCTTGTAACAGTGTCACATCCTGTTACGGAATGAAATGGGAGGAGATCGAAAACAGATTCTGTAAAGGAAAGTTTGTCTTATTTCATACACAAGAATGGATTTTTTTTGTTTTGATGTTCCTGCTCTTAACCACAACTTAATACAACCAACCTTGTGAAATAATACTACCAATAGAACCAACACATCATTATCACGTGCTGAGACAACAATGCTATCAGCATCAGATTGAAGAAGTGAAGAACAATACGAGTGTTTGCTTCGTCAAGGTTTGCTAGTAGTCCTTGAATTGGCAAATCAGGGTTGTTTGTCCGTACATCATCATCCTTGAGAAATCCACCAGAAATCACAATTGTTTTGTCATCAGGAGCATTATCGATCAAATGATTATATAGAAAGCAGGCCAAATCTTTTTCGTTCTCTGACTTTGCAAGAAATTCACTGAAGTTGTTGGGAATTGGCACAGATCCATTTTCTATTACTCTCCTTACTAGAAAATCATATTTCGGACGCCTATCTCTAATCCCATCCTTGATTGAAGTTTCGTAGTACCGATCAAAGGTGACATCAATCCTACTGAAGTTTCTTCCCATAGAAACTACGAGTTTAAAAAATGCATCTGCCAGTTCACCAAAGTTGATGACTCCTGCTGGGTTTCCAAATGCCACAACTAATGCTTGACCATCTATTATTTGAATTGCTACATCAGGTGGACAAATTAAACCGTTGGTCATCACATCAACTAAATGGCTTTATTTCCTGTTCTAAGACTTCCATTTGTGTTGGCAAGGGATACTGGTACTGGCATTAGCTCATGACACAAAATGGGATTTAGATCCACATTACGACCACCTTTTTAGGCAGTTATGAGGTGCTGAAGAATATTCCTATCTGCTTTCAAAATGATTACCTTGCCAGTATCTACCATGTTAATTTCATAAAGGGACTTAAACATCTTTGCTTTTGATTTTCTTATAGGATCACTTAACTTTTTCATTGCCTTCATCGGGATCTACCATCATTTCTTTCACGAAGGTATCTAGCTTTAACTGTTCCAGTGTCTGAACACTTAGAAGACAGTAGCTAAATTCTTCAATATCGGTAGTAGCTAAATTCTTCAATATCGGTAGTAGCTAAATTCTTCCATATCGGTAGTAGCTAAATTCTTTGTGGCACTGTTCTGGAGGAGACACGTGTATTGTTCTTCACTGTCTCCAACCTGACGCTGATAGCATTGTTGCCTCAGCACGGGATATAAATAGGTTGGTTCTATTGGTAGCATTATTTCACAAGATTGGTTGTACTAAGTTGTGGTTGAGAGCAGCAACATCAAAGCAAAGAAAATACATTCCTGTGCATGAAATAAGACAAACTTTCGTTTACAGATTCTGTTTTCAAGAGTCTCCTCCCATTCCATAACAAGATGTGACACTGTTTCCTATATTGCTGGGATCCGTAATAAGACAGCATAGAAAATATTTAATACTGATCATGACCTACTACTACATCGCGGTATAGGCGAACTGAAAGAAGAAACAATACATAAGACAGAGACTTTATTTTAAATACACCAGAGTTGAATAATAATAAAACGCATATAGCGTATTAAATCCGTTTATTTTTGTGGTGCAATCAACACAAAGATTCGCCAAGCTTTCGCACTCCACTGGGAGGCTTTTTCAAGGCAATGGTAGACATAAAAATGCAGAGAATTGGAACATGTAAAGAACGAAGATGATTTTTGAAAATAACGCGGGTGACACCACGAGCATATTACATGAATTTTTATCACGTAACTATACGGTGCGACGTGATGTGTTTCCATCTTTTAATAACGCATACCAAACCGTTTATGGTTCAGTAGAGACTATATCATTGCATGCCACTTTGCTGGATATGATTTCCACTGTTTTCCTGATGGCAGTCTCTTTGAAATTCGTGTAAGGGGCAATTCTTCAAATATTATTCCATACAGGAGTGGTCGAGCAATGCATGACTACTCTGGCGGGGGCTGTATTCTGCATGTCCTGGTTCACACTTCGTACGCGTTCTTTACATCTAGTGTCCAAGGATCGCTTTGTCATTCCTATATATATTTTTTCTGTGTTGTCAGGATATACCAACGGTATTGCGTACACACCCGCCTTTTCTTTCTCACACTGTCTCTCCTTGCAACTTGATATTATATGTGATAACGGGGTCGGGGACTTCATTGCTATTAATATGTTGTATTTGCGTAATAAATTCTTTAACCAATATGTAAAGCCTAGGATATATGTGATGGATCTTGCGTATCTCATTGCCCTACTAGGCGATTTTGCTATTGCTGATATTATACGACTTCTCACAGTCCTAAGTATTCTGTCTATGTCATCCTTCTTATATCCAGCTTTTTGACCTTTGCTATAAATATTATCCATTTCTTTATTATTTAGGTAGTCGGGTTTGCATACTCTATAGAACCACGTTCTAAATGCCGAACGTTTGTACTCCTTTGGGCAGTGCGAATCAGGAGAGACAAGGTTCAGTACTGTGGTCGGTTTATAATGAAAGTTTAAAACGAAGCTGGATGTTCTATTCTTTTCTAACTTTCACCATGGAGCTTGAAAAAGACGGGACGTTGAATAATCTTGTCGTCGCGCTCAGGAGAAATAGAACGTCAAGCCTCGATTTTAAAGTTTATTATAAACCGACCAAAGTACCGAACCTTGTCCCTCCTGATTCGCACTGCAGAAAGGAGTACAAACTTTCCGCATTTAGAGCGTGGTTCTATAGAGCGTACAACGTACGCAAACCAGACTACCTAAATAATAAAGAAATTGATAATATTTACAGCAAAGATCTAAAGGCTGGATATAAGAAGGATGACATAGAGAGAGTATATAGGACTGTGATAAATCGTATAATATCAGCAATAGCAGAATCGCCTAGTAGGGCAATGAGATACGCAGGATCCATCACATATATCCCAGGCTTTACATATTGGTTAAAGAATGTATTACGCAAATACAACATATTAATAGCAATGAAGTCCCCGACCCCGTTATCACATATAATATCAAGTTGCAAGGAGAGACAGTGTGAGAAAGAAAAGGCGGGTGTGGACGCTATACCGTTGGTATACCTTGACAACACGGAAAAAATATATATAGGAATGAGAAAGCGATCCTTGGACACTAGATGTAAAGAACACGTACGAAGTGTGAACCAGGACATGCAGAATATAGCCCTCGCCAGAGAAGTCATGCATTGCTCAACCGCTCCTGTATGGAATAATATTAGAAGAATTGTCCCTTTACATGAATTTCAGAGAGACTTCTATCAGAAAAACAGTGGAAATCCTGTCCAGCAAAGTGGCATGCAATGATATAGTCTGTACTGAACCACCAATGATTTGGCTTGCGTCATTAAAAGATGGAAACACATCACGTCGCACCGTATAATTACGTGATAAAAATTCATGTAATATGCTCGTGATGTCACCCGCGTTTTTTTTCAAAAATCATCTTCGTTCTTTTCATGTTCCAATTCTCTGCATTTTTGTGTCTACCATTGCTTTGAAAAAGCCTCCCTGTGGAGTGCGAAAGCTTGGCGAATCTTTGTGCTGACTACACTACAAAAATAACCGGGTTAATACGCTATATGCGTTTCATTATTAAGACAGACGTTCATGTGAAAGTTGTATTATTCTCCAGAGGCAAGTAGCTGTCACGTTGTCAGAGTTAAGCTGTTCCGCAAAGGAAAAGCACCACAAGCACGTCCACCTACAACTAATGCTCTTACGTTTCATATACAACGGGCCCACTATCAAGCTATGGTACTTTCGGTCATACTAAAACCTGTGTTACACCCTCCTACTACCATGGGTTGTTAACGGTTGATGAACAGCTCAATCCAAACCTGCAATAACTCCCACTAATTTCACAATCCTGCAAAGACATTGTCTCCTGTGGATGTAAGGGTTGTTGCATATCCACTAACTGTTCATGCAGGAAAAGCAAGCTTGTATATTCTGTATTTTGCAAATTAGCAGATAATAGCAGTAAGGAATGCATGAATATCCTTGAGTAAAAAAAGTATCTGTTTGTATAAACAATAAGGATCGATAACACAGATTTTCAACATACTGTTAATTTATTAAGATGATGTCATGTTTTTCATTATATTACTTTGTGCCATTAGTACTATTAAATAATACATCCTGTAATGTCCGGTGCCAATTTTTCATCTTGCAACATTGCATTAAAAATATGTTGTTATACAAGACTCGGTTTTATTCGTCCAAAAATGGGAGTTTCTCTTCTTTGCAGGATGGCGGCCATTTTGTTTTCTTAGCAATAAAACCCAGGTAACATCAAATTTAAGAGTAGAAATTGAAATATTTGTATTTGATACATGTAAAAACGTAATGTTAAACACCCAGATCACCATTTTACTACCGTTATTTCACAAAAATTATCAGTACTTCATTTTGCATGGTCGCCATTTTGTTTTTTAGTGATTTGACGCATATCACACCAAAATCGAGAGTGGCAAATAAAATTTTCGAAATCAGAATACAAAAAAACACAAAACAAAAAAACATTTGCCAACTTTTCCTCAAAAATGCCTCCTGCATTTTTTACAGGCTCATTCCTCAGAATTTGTACCAGTCTACGATCCTAGGGCGCCAGATTTAGGAAGGGGCCAAGCTGGAAGAGTTTTGTTTTATTTATCAATATTTTATCACCACCACCCATGAAAATGTTTACTTAAATAATTTTACAAAATCTATTAATTTTTAAAACCAAATATTAGTTGTAGTTATTCGTGGACGGAGAGCATTAACTGAGCAAGAATAAACACGTTTTTTAAGATTATAGATTCTTTAATTAGTAATTTAGCAAACCGGAGGAAATGACACGAAGTTGTTCTGGAAAGGTTTGAACTTTTCAGGGATTTGAAAGAGACCAGTGCTTGTGACATAGAGGCTAAATCAAATAAACTTGTTCATAGGCACCAAGGAGACATAGAAAACTTTATCAGCAACGAATTTCTACATTTCCAGTCATATATGAATGCCGAAGACTTGAACACACCACGGGATATGTAAACTTTCATCATTGATAACAATCTTCAGGGTGCATTTCCAAACTTAGAAATGGCTTTGAGAATGTTTTTAAACTTACCAGTTATGAATTGTTCTGCTGAAAGGTCAGCAGTCTCAAGAATAAACAAGTTAGTAAAAATATGCAATATATTCATTACCATACGCTTTCCAACATGCCAGAAAACATTACTCAAGTAAGTGCTTAAGTTATAAGAATAATTGCTGTGGAATAAATCTCGCCCCTATGCCCTGACCTTTGACCCCATTTCGATCATATTCTACAGAACCAGTTAAGTTTACTTGCGGAACAACATGAGAAAGTTTTGTCACAATCGAAGCATTTTTACATACGTTATGACGCATAAGAGCGATGGAATGGATCCCGCTCCTATGTCCTGACCTTTGACCCCACTTCGCCCATTTTCAATAAGTTATTCCCCAGGTAGACTACTGCCACATACTAAAATTTAATCGAAATCGAACCATTTTTACGCAAGTTAAGGCCCATAAGGGCAATGGAATGGATCCCGATCCTATGTCGTGACCTTTGACCCCATTAACCCCATTTTCAATAGGGTTCGTCCCCAGGTGGTCCCTTACCACATACTAAAATTTCATCGAAATCGAATCATATTTAAGCGAGTAATCAAGCGAACGGACAGACAGACAGGCGAACAAAGCTGGAGCATAATATACGCTTCTTCAACGTACGGGTGAAAAAAGTTTAACTCACTCGTGATAATGTGTGTAGAAAAGGACATAACTCTGGCTATAGACTATTCTTCAGTAATTGACAGTTTTGCCCATGAAAAGAGCCTGTAAAAAAAAAACGATTATCATGACATAATTACGGTGCAATCAGACATTGGGTGGAAAAGTGGGAAATTACGTAAATGTTAATCCACTTCTCATTTGCGTCGTAACCCAGCAAAAACAGTCTTGCTGGCCCAGCACTATGTTGCCGCTGCCGAACCGTCAATAAAATGTCCGGGCGGCCAACAGAAGGACCAGCAGTTCTGGCCAACAGCTGGCCAACAGTTGGCACCCTATCAGTTGTCATATGCCACAACAGGGCCATCAGTGGTCCATCACAGGCAGTAGCTGCCACAAGTGGCCCTTCAGTGGCCCTGCAAGCACGTGCCAGAAATGATGGCTAGCCTAATGTGGTCCGCTAGTGGGCCGGTAGTGGCAACCAGCAATCACGTGACGTAACTGGTGACTTGCCGAATCTTGTCCGCCAATTTCCCAGTAGTAGCCATAATAATAATAAAAAAAAATGCAAGGATAACCGCAGTTTCCTAAAGCTACAATCTTTTTCTTCTACCCTTACAAGCTCGTGAATTTACGCACTGCGATGGGGAAACTTTCTCAACAGACCGGAAAAATGCCCTTTGCATTTGACTCGATTCGATCCTGGTCCGTTTGCATGGAAGCCACGCTCGCTACCGACTGGACTAATTCACTACACTGAGACTGTGCTGGAAGCTATCTGTTTGGTATGCAATTTGTAATCGAATGCTTACCTCTTTCATTTTACAATATTGAGAGGTAGTTTTCATAAAAGTCAGTTTCATATAATTGATAAATTAATTTTTTCAACGTAACGATAGTTTTTTTTTTTTACCTTAAGAGAACTTCACTCATTTTCAAGGCTTGTACATACTTAGAGTCGCTTTCCAAAGTTTTGTACTGTCTTTGCCGTCTTGAAAAGAGATTGTTGAATAAATATATATTTACCCGGGTTCATGTCACATTCTGTTGCATTTTTAACGTTGTGTCTTTCCTTTCCGTTGTCCGAAACTACATTTGTTTTAAAGAGTAAAATATATTTTATTTTACTTCTCGTTATTTTTAGAAGCGAATTCCTCCCAGTCTTGTGTATTCAACCCATGGATCAGTACACCACATAGCGTTGCTTTTTCCTTTCTTTCAAATAATTAATAAATTTTGTACGCGTATAATTCTTTCTTTCTCCCAACAAACGCTGTTTTAATGGTTTTCCAGGATATGTGTTTCAAGCGGTTTAAAATTTTTTCTTGTTATTCATCCACTCCATTCCATGAATTGTTATTCATGGGAATGGAGTGGGTGTATTTCATGGCTGTAATCTAGTATTTCACGGCTTAATCTGATATCTTCGTCGACGTAAAATTTCATTAGGAAATTAATTCGCCTCTCCACATATGGAGTTTTTTCTTAACATCCACTAAAATAACACGATGGCGATAGCGTCGTCTTCAATAACTGGTACCATGAGAGACACAGCAAGTGTTGCTTCTGCGCATACGCAGTCCCGATGCTTCCACCTGCTGTTGGGGGTTGCATTGGTTGCCAGCAACGGGCCACTAGTGGCACTTGCTTGGAGGCCCACAATTCACGGCGATGCTGCAGGGCCATTAATGGCTCGCCAACTAATAGCGCTGCCACCAACGGACCACTACCGGGCCGTGAGCGGCAGATTTCAGCCAGCAGTGACCCATCACCGCCAGCTGGTGGCCAGCAGTTTCCCAGCACTTGTGTTTTAGCTGGGAAGTGTCTATTAATATTGTTATAATGTTTTCTTCTTTTCCCACATAATTGTGTTTTTTCTGGTGCATTAGTTATATTGTTTTATAATAAATGCTATTACAGTGGGTGAGTCGAAAGTTTTGCAATATTTGGATCCCTTTATGTCTTCATACGTAGCTTTATAATGAAAGCTGACTAGCATTCAAAGTATAGGCCATCGTGTTGCACCGTCTTCAGCCATCTGTCTGCCACTTTTTCGATTCCGCGGCGGTATAATTTCTTGTCCTTCGAGGCGAAGAACTCCTTCACCCCAGCTGCCACCTCCTCCTGGTTGTTGAAGTGCCACCAGCAAAGGAAGTGGGTGATGGACCGGAAAACATAATAATCCGACAGGTGCAAGACCCGTACTGGTAGAAGCTGCTTGTGGCATCACTTCGATGCCCTCAAGTTCCTAGAATTGTTCCCGGGTCGTTCGCGCGGTATGAGGCCTAGAGCGCTGTAGGAGAGCTCGCTTTCTGTTCACCAGTGTCGGTTACTTCTCCTCCAAAAACGGCCTACATCCGCTTAAATAGTTCATAGTAGAGTTTGACATTGATGGTCCGACTGTCTGGAATAAATTCGTAATGGATTATCCCCTCGAAAATCCACCAGACACAAAGCATCACTATGTGGTCGAAGCGCCCACGTTTGGCAAAAGATTCAGGAAGCTTGCATGTGCACAACCACTGCCGTTGTATGTTAGAATTACGGGGAAAGAGCCACTTTTCATCGCACGCAACAATTCTTTTGATGAAACGTACATCATGCGGGCTTTCTTGGAGTTTCGTGCACACTTCCACTCGGAGGTTTACTTCAGCTGGCATCAGTTCGTGAGGGATAATACGGCAGCTCCTCTAGACCTTGCCGAGATCCTGAAGGTAACAAACCACGGTGGTCTGGGATATGCCCAGCTCGTCTGATAATCTCCGAGTGCTGGCTGTCGGATTTGCCTCTACGGCCTGGCGCACAACCTCCGAATCCACGGTTCGCGGTCTAATTGACCTTGGCTGATCGTCAAGATTTCTCTCACCTGGGCGAAATTTCTTGCACCATCTATTTGCGGTGCTGTGGTTCACCGAACCGCTTCCTTTCGCATGACAAGTGTTTTGTGCTCCTTGAGCAGCGTTATGTCCGAGTTCAAACTCATAAAGCAAAAGATTCCTAATTAGCTGGTTGTGACTCTACATCTTTTAGGCGTTCCAAACACAGGCACAACAACGACATGCGTTGCAGCTCACAGCAACGACTACCACTTTATATCGCTTTCGACTGACTGCAGGGAGCAACTTGAACTAGTTTAAGCACGTGACATACCCACCGCAGCACATGCGTTTATACAAATATTACAAAACGTTCGACTACCATCTGCATCATAATGTATTTATTTTTCACAACATCCTGACGGTGAATAATTTGAAATGTACACTGGTACACTACGAAATAGACCTTATATATTTTCCGTTAATAATAAATTTAATTGCAAAATCCCTTAACATAACGTAATAAAACACACTCCAGACAGACAGACACATACACGTAATGAGCCCGCATCGTTTGGCAAACGAACGAATTTGGTGACTGTAGGAGGGGGGGGGGCGTTATCATGTCTTGTGCCCATATCGTCAGAGACAATTACTTCGTTCTTGTTCTTGACTATTACAAAAGAAATTACATTGCCTCTTCGTCCTGCGAAGAACAATATTTAGTTCATTATATTCTGAAAAATGCGAATTTATGAGCAAACAACTGTAATACGATGCTTCCAGCGACAGTGCCAAACTGTTTTGTGTCCTAGGCAAGGCTAAGCACTTGTTACCCTCTGACAACTTCAACTGTAAATAAGTTTTAAAAGTAAAAATAAAACTTACAGTTTTGGCCAAAATTGTGGACACTTTTTGAAACTTTCATGTCTTGTAACTTTGCAGGTTTATAGGAAATATTGTTTCACTAAATGCAAATGTTTGTATATCAATTAAAAGAGAATTTAACGATGAAATCAATCCCCCGAAAAGCAGAATTTTAATATATGCAGTACGAAAAAAGTAATGCTTACTTTTGTCTAAAAATACAAGCACAGGGGTGATTCAGTTAAGAAGCGGGAACCCTACTCGTCAATCACAGTCCTTGTTTTGGGGACGAATCAAATGAAATTAGCTGCGATACATCACGTGTCATGTTGGGGAAAGTCAATTTTGCTCTTTGTTCTGTAGAAGAAAACGGGTTATTGGTGTAAGTGAAGCGCGATTGGAAAGTTTTAGTATTTCTATTTTAATTAAAAGTGTGGATAACAAATATAGCAATGACTCCAAAGAAAAGAGTTCATTGGACACTTACGTATAAAAACAGGATTGTTGTACTACGTGAATCGGATCTTTTCTATGCTGAAATTGCAAGGTAAGTAAGTGGAACAGTAATGATATCTGGATTACGAAAGTTGTGTTTACGTTATCAGGAGACCAAATCACTGAAAACCAAAGCAGGAGAAGGCTGAAGAAAGTGCACAAAATCTGTTAATGACAGAGGAATAGAAAGGCTGTGTCTCAAGGAGAGAAGAATTTAAGAGAAGGCTATCAGATATGGGACTAAGAGGTAGGGTTCCGAGAAAAAAGCGACATGTGAATCTACAGCAGTGCAAAAAACGACTACATTGGGCAAAAGAACACATTAAATGGACATAAGATCAGTCGAAGAAAGTTATTTGGAGTAACGAAAGGAAGACATCCTCATTTGGTATCGATGAGCGGCAGATGCGACTTTAGATCTTTTGGGGCCCCAGGCGCTGAAAGATTCAGAAGGATGCTCTCCCTTATCGCCTCAGAAATTTAAGATTCAGGGGGATGCTCTCCCTTATCGCCTCAGAAATTTAAGATTCAGGGGGATGCTTTCCCTTATTGCCTCAGAAATTTTAGATTCAGGGGGATGCTCTCCCTTATCGCCTCAGAAATTTAAGATTCAGGGGGATGCTCTCCCTTATCGCCTTAGAAATTTAAGATTCAGGGGGATGCTCTCCCTTATCGCCTCAGAAATTTAAGATTCAGGGGGATGCTCTCCTTATCGCCTCAGAAATTTAAGATTCAGGGGGATGCTCTCCCTTATCGCCTCAGAAATTTAAGATTCAGGGGATGCTCTCCCTTATCGCCTCAGAAATTTAAGATTCCGGAGGATGCTCTCCCTTATCGCCTCAGAAATTTAAGATTCAGGAGGATGCTCTCCCTTATCGCCTCAGAAATTTAAGATTCAGGGGGATGCTCTCCTTATCGCCTCAGAAATTTAAGATTCAGGGGGATGCTCTCCTTATCGCCTCAGAAATTTAAGATTCAGGGTGATGCTCTCCTTATCGCCTCAGAAATTTAAGATTCAGGGAGATGCTCTCCCTTATCGCCTCAGAAATTTAAGATTCAGGGAGATGCTCTCCTTATCGCCTCAGAAATTTAAGATTCAGGTGGATGCTCTCCTTATCGCCTCAGAAATTTAAGATTCAGGGGGATACTCTCCCTTACCGCCTCAGAAATTTAAGATTCAGGGGGATGCTCTCCCTTACCGCCTCAGAAATTTAAGATTCAGGGGGATGCTCTGCCTTATTGCCTCAGAAATTTAAGATTCAGGAGGATGTTCTCCTTATCGCCTCAGAAATTTAAGATTCAGGAGGATGCTCTCCCTTATCGCCTCAGAAATTTAAGATTCAGGGGGATGCTCTCCCTTATCGCCTCAGAAATTTAAGATTCAGGGGGATGCTCTCCCTTTTCGCCTCAGAAATTTAAGATTCAGGGGGATGCTCTCCCTTATCGCCTCAGAAATTTAAGATTCAGGGGATGCTCTCCCTTATCGCCTCAGAAATTTAAGATTCAGGGAGATGCTCTCCCTTATCGCCTCAGAAATTTAAGATTCAGGGGGATGCTCTCCCTTATCGCCTCAGAAATTTAAGATTCAGGGGGATACTCTCCTTATCGCCTCAGAAATTTAAGATTCAGGGGATGCTCTCCCTTACCGCCTCAGAAATATAAGATTCAGGGGATGCTCTCCCTTATCGCCTCAGAAATTTAAGATTCAGGGGAATGCTCTCCCTTACCGCCTCAGAAATTTAAGATTCAGGGGATGCTCTCCCTTATCGCCTCAGAAATTTAGGATTCAGGGGGAAGCTCTCCCTTATCGCCTCAGAAATTTAAGATTCAGGGGGATGCTCTCCCTTATCGCCTCAGAAATTTAAGATTCAGGGATGCTCTCCCTTATCGCCTCAGAAATTTAAGATTCAGGGGGATGCTCTCCCTTATCGCCTCAGAAATTTAAGATTCAGGGGGAAGCTCTCATTTATCGCCTCAGAAATTTAAGATTCAGGGGGAAGCTCTCCCTTATCGCCTCAGAAATTTTCGTCCGTCAGATTAGCCAAAATAAAAAATAAAAAAAAAGTAAAGTCGAGAAAAGTTTTTACGCGTTTTAAAATTCCATTCTATCTTCCTATTATTATTAAAACGTTTTGTAAGAAACAGTGCTAGTGTAAATCCTTTGTCTGCACGTGCACATCAAACTTTTTGTTTTTAGAGATACTTCAAAAATTATTTTTGAGGCTAATGGGAAATTTAAGGATATTATGTTCGGCACTTTAATACCGCTAAGTGCTGTCAAGTCGAAAATTCACAGGATTAAAGTTCTGCTGTGGAGAAACTACTCAACTTAAAGGAAACTATTATTTTGTGTCTCTCAGATTAGGCTTCACTGTTCCCTCTCAAATATTTAAATTTTTGAATTAATTTGTTAATTTCCTGCTAAAGGCGCTGATGGCCAAGAAACTTTGCTTCCCCGTGACGAAGTGGTCTAAGCAATGGCCTCTGATCATTCGTCCGAAAGGGGTCTGGGCTGGAATCCCGGTGAGGCATGGATGTTGGGTTTGTATTGCATCACTGATTCTCTCCCTTCCCAGTGGCCCTAAAAAAGGTTCGGGTGACTACTTTTACCCCATTGAGTTTCTCACCGTGGTCGTTAAACTTCCAATAAAAAAACAAAACAAAAAACTTGGTTTTCATATGTTTTTCAAAAAGTTATTTTTGCGAATGATCGGAGTTAGAAATTCATAAAAATGTTCCCATTTTAAATTTCACTACTAGTTCATAAATTTCCCGCTAGGCGTTCTCAAAGTGGAAATTTCGTAAATTTTTGCTTTGCGCTACGAAGAGATTATTTCAGTTACAGCAAACTTTTTTTTTTTTTCTTATGTTTGATACATTAGGCAAAACTGATTACATTTAACACCTTTTCAGTTGCAAGTTTCTTGGCAAATTTATCGCTAAGGGCGCTGAAAATGAAATTTCGTACATAGCTTGTAAATTGTCGTAAAATTTCATAAAATTGGAAAGCATTTCATTTATAAAACGTGCTTTTTCCATTGTTTCAGCTTTGGAAAAATATCTTGTTTTTTTTTAGTTTTTTTTATTTTGAGCAATTAGTAGGAAACGAGCAAAGTATCAAGCAAACATGAAATACTTGAAGACATTGGCAACCGAAAAACTCCTCCGCATTGAAAAATACGGATAAAATGCAATTTATGCACTGTACTTCCCTTGAAAAGGATGGATGACTCTTCGTGGAGGAGTTTTGGCATAAACAAATACTATGGACCAAGGAAAGTGGACAGTAATAACTTCATTAGTTACGACAGGAAAGTGATGAAATTATTTTTGTGTCTCTCAGATTAGGCTTAACTGTTCCTTCTCAAATATTTAAATTTCCGAATTAGAATGTGAAGAGTTTCTTGAAAGCATTTTTCTTATTATTTTCATCGGAAAATCAAGGTCTGCATTTTGTTTACAGTCTGTGAAAACCAAAACAATACTAGAAATCCAATTATATGTTTTCGGAGCCCCTCAAGCTCTAGGCTCTTAGGCGCGCCACCTATTTTTGGAGCCCCACAAGCTCTGGGCTGTTAGGCGCTCGCCTATTCCGCCTATAATGGGAAATCCGCTACTGATGAACGGAAATACCCTTCTGTTAATAGAAATTTCAACACCACGAAAAAATACCAGGATTTGCACGAAATTTTTAGGGTGGATATGCCACCATGGGGGATGCAAATGATTACTATTGCAGCGCACATGAAAATATGAGGCGCGGAGTTTGAAAGACGTAGAATGGTTAGACTAAGAGAAGATGGTTTATCATACGGGATATTGCTCCACGCGTTAGACGTAACGCAACTACCGTTATGTCAATGGACGGCAGAAATTTCTACGCATCTTCGTACAGGGTCTGGATCTTCAAACAGCACGACAGAGCGGTAAGACAGGCACTTGCACAGTATGGCAGTGACGTCGCGCACAACACCATCCACGACACTTGCGCAGCAGTGAATGATGATCACACATCGTCTGATGACTGCAAGCACTGTTCGTCACCAATTGCTGTAGAGAGGCCTCGTTGCTCGCCATCCATTGCTGCGACTTCCCTTGACTCTGAACTGTGTGAAAAAATTGCAGTGGTGCTGCGAACATCAAAACTGGAATGCTGAATGTGAGCATATTGCGTTTACGGACGAGTCCAGATTCAATCTAATGCATCACGACGGACGAATCCTTGTTTGCGGATACCGTGGTGAACGACATCTGGAAGACTGCACTGTGAAGCGACATACCGTTCCCACGCCGAGCGTGAAGGTCTGGAGCGCTATTTCGTTTCATTCACGAACTCGCCTACTACGCATCACAGGTACATTGAACAGCCAACGCTACATCACGGAAGTGTAGGAAGCTGAACCTGTACCCTTCCTTCAGACGATCCCGGGAGCCGTCTCCCAACAATGCAATGTTGTTCGTACTGTCCAAGACGTTCTCTGTGCGCATCAAGTCCCTCGTCTTTCCTGGCCAGCTCATTCGCCAGATTTGTCGCCTATGGAGAACGTCTGGGGTGTCATCGAGAAACGACTCCCTCGCATGGCCTCGATGCCTGTCACAACCAACGAATCGTGGATGCCTGTAGAAGCAGAATGGAATGCAACACCGCAGATGACTATCCAAACTCTGTTTCATTCGATCCCACGGCGTAGTAAATAGTGAATATACTTATTGCTAATTTGTTGGTCTTCCTCATAGCGAAACGGTATGTAATTGTAAACTTTTGCAG
Source organism: Macrothele yani (assembly GCA_039090855.1). NCBI lineage: Eukaryota > Metazoa > Arthropoda > Arachnida > Araneae > Macrothelidae > Macrothele > Macrothele yani. The sequence goes on from CM077001.1 coordinate 28,732,286, forward strand.
CTTGTATACAGCTGAGAAACAAGAAGTCACACTTCCATAAATGTCATTGTGACTTCTTGTTTCTTTCTTGGTATTGCAATTTCTATTTACAGCAGTCTATGTGAGACGTCGAGTCGGAGAAGAACTACATCCTGACTTCATCGAGGCGAATGTAAAGCACACAAAAATCGTTACGATTTGAGCATGCATGGCCGCAGATAGTGTTGGCTGCATTCATCTAATCGACGGCGCGCTGGATGCAAGAAATGACATGGACACTATCCTGGAACCAAAACTGCTATACCTTCCATCAAGAATCTGTTTCTCATCAATGCACCATTTCCCTTTCAGCAGGTTTCAGTTCCCTGCTACGCAGCACAAAAATGCAAACAGTGGTTCACAGCAAAGGGCATCCTATTATTGACCTGACCAGGAACCAGCCCTGACCTGAACCCGATAGAAAATTTGTGGCACCGTGTGAAAAACGTTGTACGAATCAGGCGTCCATCAAATAAAAGACAATCAGTTGACGCTATAATTGCTTCCTGGCACCACGTAATATACGGCCAAGATGGGTCCGGGTTCGAATCCCGATGTGGCATGGATGTTGTGTTTGTCTTACGGTACTGGCTGTTTCCCTTCCCTGGAACCAGCCACCCTACATTAGGGAAGGGTGACTCCTTATACCCCATTGAGTTGCTCACGGTGGTCGTTAAACCTGCAATCCAATCCAAAAAAAGTCCACCACGTAATAGCGAAGGCAAAAATTAGACGTCGCCGTGCTGCTATTTTAAACAAAAAAGGCTACCATACTAAATACTTATACTACATAACATTATCCGATATCATTTTATCGGATCGTAGTGTAGATTTATCATAATAGCAGTATTCTCAGTATAACTTTTTTGCACTATAGATATTTGAATTCTGTTTTTGGTATTGAATTCAGCATTAAATTCTCTTTCAACTGATATATAAACATTTACACATGAAGTTTTCAAAAAAATGCCCACAATTTTGGCCACCATTGGTTAAACAGGATAAGCAAAAGCATCCTATGGAAATTTTTCATAGAACTTTATTATTAATTACATTCCGTAGTACCGCTGTGGTTTTATCTTAAAATATAAATTGTCATCTAATTTTTTTCATGGGTTGAAAAACTGATATGTATAAAATTGTGCTTCTCAAAAGTCAGTACTTCACGCCTCATAGGTACGCACTACGGCGCCCATCTGATGCCTGCGCCATAGGCCGCTGCCTAGTTGGCCTAACGGTGGCATCGGCCCTGAATAACACCTTACCCTCATTGGTGCAAAATTTTGAAACTGATATTGCTTTCATTCCTTTTCCACATACACGTCGAGAAACTATTGCTGTAGCTGCGAAAATGGGGTCTGAAGTTGCCTATAATAGGATCTTTCCCGTCATCCAATTTTTATTAAACCCGCGAAAATGATTTCTGAATATTTTACTTATGTATTTATTGGAAAAAAAAAACACCTTTCATTTTTAATACTTTATTCAAAGCTACAATCAAAATTCATGACTTCATATGAGTTTTTTACGCTTTCCAACCGTAGGTTGAAGAATTTTATATGCTCCAGCTTTGTCCGTCTGTCTGTCTGTTTGCACGATAACTCTCATAAAAATGGCTCGATTTCGATAAAATTTTAGTGTGTGGTAATGAACAAACTGGGGACGAACTCTATCCAAAATGGGCGAAATCGGATTAAAGGTCAGGACATAGGAGCGAAACCCATTCCATCGCCCTTATGCGTCATAACTTACGTAAAACTGCTTCGATTGCAGCAAAACTTTATCACGTTATTCCGAAGGTATACTGAAACGGTTCTGTTGAATATCATCGAAATAGGGTTAAAGGTCAGGGCAAAGGAGCGAGATTTATTCCACTTCCATTATCCTCATAACTTAAAAGGCTTCTATTGCGACAAAACTTTAGTATGTTGTTCCGAAAGTATACTGAACCAATTCTGCTTGATATCATCGAAATAGGGTCAAAGGTCAGGGCACAGGAGCGAGATTTATTCCACAGCCATTATCTTCATAACTTGAATAAAAATGCTTCTATTGCGACAAAACGTTAGTTTGTTGTTCCGGAGGTATTCTGAACGAATCAATAGTCAGGGTATGGAGGAGGGTTTGTCTGAGCGCAATTTCTGGTACGTTTGAAAGCGTATCATAAACAATACACTGCATGATTTTACTAACTTGTCTATTTAAAAACAACTCTCTGCAGAGCCAATTTACAGAGACAGGGGTCCGGGGGATGGACAGTATTTTGGGGCCCCAGTGTTAGTGGTACATCTGGGATTTCACATTGGGTGGCTGAGAAAAAATACCCAGGAGAAAACATTCCCATAATATGATGACTGAGCCATAAATATGTCTCCACCATATTGAAGTGTGTATCCCATGATTCATGGACAAATCAGTGTTGGCCAGAAAATGTAAAAATGCATGGTTGAAAAATTGATACCAGTTCACTCCTGCTTTCCTAACCCCCCCCCCCCCATACCCCTCCCCAGGGTTCATCTTGTGGAAATTATATCGAAGTAGTGGAAAGAACAATATGATCCAAACATCATTATTCAAACAAATTCTTAATATATGAAAATTTCCCCCAATTACAAATGTGTACAAAAAAACAACATCTGTAATGCTTTCGAAAGATTTGAGGAAGGACTGGGGGCGACTATATTTTTTGCGGACTCCTCCTAAAAAAGGGGGAAATAAAACATAAATTTCACAAAGCAGTTTCTTTAAGTTTTTGCTGTACTATCTGCAGAAAATAAATGTAAAACTCTGTCAATTCTTGAAAAGAATCTGCATAATTCTGAAGCGCCTTCAAAGTGTAGGGCTCGGAGCTTTGGAAAGTCAATCGAATTGCTGTCACCCTCCTCAAACACTTCCTCTTGCTAGCCTTATCCCTCTTGACTCCAGATTGCCCTCTTCCCCGATCGTCGGGGAAGGAGGACAATCGGAAACCCTAGCCCCCCTCTTAAATGGGCTCCGACTCTCCGCAAAAAAATTTGTAAAATCTTTCTTGAGCTTAGAGGCCCTGTCAAATGTAAGGCGCCCCAGATTGCGGGGGTTGAGGGGGCTGTAACGTACTACAGAGGTGAAAACATGTGTCAAGACGACAAATCTGCAGCGAGACATCCTGTCAGCGTAGCTCTATTGGGAGAACAACTTATTCCGGAGTGAGGGGACAAACTTGCGTTTTCACATTGGCTCCCGATTTTGGAAAATGGATCCACTGGCCGTTGAGATCTTCGAAAAATGTGTGATCTTTGTTCCACACATTGTTTGGAATTATTGAAAAAAAAGTTGTTACTTCGCTTCAAAGACAAAAGAAAAATTAAGAGGGAGATGATGTGCCGTACTACAGAGGTGAAAACATTTGTCAAGACGACAATTCTGCAGAGAGACATTCTATCCGCGTAGCTCACTTCGGAGAGTGACATACTTGTGTTTTCACAGGGCTATCAGTACTCCCCTGTTACTCATTCTCCTTATTTCCATTCGCATCGCATATTTCAGTACTTTAAATTGAAGATTAAAAAATCAAATCCAGTAGAGTTACATGAAAAGAAATATATGTGCTTTCACGTGAAGCCCGATCTACAGCTGATGTAAAATATATGCTCTTTCAACAGGCATGGTCTCACAAATGTAACTAAATGATCAACAAGAGGAGGATGAAAAAGAGATTGCTCTTAAGTTCTCAGGATCCTATATATATATATACATGGTTTTGCGTTGTAGTAGATAAGACCCTCCCCATGCGTGTTCACACGTCCTGATCACGCGAACCTTTGACGAGATGAATGAGTGAAGAATGTCGCTTAAATGCCACGTGCAAAGCCGCTATTGACGTTCGCCACTCACGTGGCTACCGGCCCGTGAATCCCTCGCATGCGCGCGTCACCGAATGAACATAAAACGCACCAGGACGAACTGACTATCTGAACTTCGTTTCTCCCTCCTTAACTCCCCCCCTCCCCGTCCACCCTCAGTTATCTATTGATCGACAGCACGCGAGATTTATACTCTCCTATGACGTGATCACGGAACGAATGTTTCTACACACATATTAAAGTATGTTGAAGTCTAAGGCGATGTGGGAAACAATCACTGCGATCTCTGCAATCAGACAGTTCTGCTTCAACGAAAGCTAATATAGATTCAATAAAACAGAAAGGAAATACACAATTCAGTTGTAATATTAGATCATTAATCACGATGGGGTCACCAACGATTTTCGTTACACGAAAAAATCGAGAGGTACTCTTTGTAAATAATTTATGCTCTGCATCTTTCGCACGCCTAGATCTTTGTGGGTGTGAAATAAAACGAGTGATTCGAGAGTAGACATTCAATTACGTACACACATTGCATTTATCTGCGTCACTCACGACCACACAGAGAGACAGTCTGGAACATACAAGGATTGTACCCAAAGTAACGCAAAAGTGGACATAACCTTTTTTATTAACTGACAGAGGACGTTCAAATTGCATATGTTGCTAGAGTAACTCTTTCTCTATACAACGCAACAGAGTCTCCATCACAAGCGATGCATTTGCGCAATCGGTGTAGCCAACTCCCGAATCCTCTTTGAAAAAATTCAGGTGTGGAATGTTGTACCCACATCTTCACAGCCTCGTTCATCTTGACTGTGTCATCAAATCGTTGTTCCCTGAGACTGTCCTTCAATGGACCGAACCGGTGGAAGTCGGAGGGCGCCAGATCTGGGCTGTACGGTGGATGGGAGACCACCGACCTTCCTAATTTGCTGATCGCCTGATTTGTTGCCAAATATTTGTGTGGTCCCCCGCACTGTCACGGTGAATGTGGATCCTCTTCAGATTCTTGTTCGGTCTCTTCCTTCTTATGGATTCTCTTGAGTGTCGGAATGTACCGCTCGCTGATAACGGCACGGTCACGTTTCAGAAAATCAAGAATGACACCCCTGTATACCAAAAAACAGTTACCATGACTTTCTGTGCTGATCGCTGGCTCTTGAACTTCTTAGGCCTTGGTGAAGAGGTGTGACGCCATTCCACGGATTGATTCTTCATTTCCGGATTGAAACGATACACCCACGTTTCATCCCCTATCACCAGTTCTTTAGAAAATGTGTCTTCATTAGCTTCAAACGCTTCCAGCTAATCAGAGCAGACTTCCGCCTTTCTCTCCTTCAAATCTGCAATGAAGAAGAAGGGTTACTATAGAGGAAGAGTTGCTCTACCAAAATGTGCAGTTTGAACGATATCTGTCACTTAATAAAAAGGTTATGCCCACTTTTGCATTACTTTCGGTATAACCCTCGTACTAACTGGAATTAAATAATAACAATAAACAATAAGGTTTACTAATTCCTGCCATTGAGCGGTACTTAGGTATGAGGATTAATTAATACCATCGTCGAAAAACCAATGTGACGTGCCTGCTCAGCAGGACGCACACGATATACAGGCAGATATAACTATACCATCGGGATTAGAGGAAATGCTATCCCACACTCACCAACCCGCTTGGCCAGCGTGGTGAGTTATCGCCAACCCCCTCCCCCCAAAATGACTCCACAACTTAAATCTTGGCCCTCAGTCTCCGGCAGCTGGAATGTACCTGGCCAAGGCAGCGGCCAGTGCGACATGAAGGCAGAGGGTGCTAAGAATCCCCGGAGGACCGGACTAGGCTGCCATCTGATGATGACCTTGGCTACGTACAACGGACTCTCCCTATCTTCTGATTCAAGGCTTCTTGAATTGGAAGAGGAACTACAAAGGATCAAGTGGGACATCGTCGGGCTAAGTGAGGTAAGGAGAAAAGGAGAAGATCTCATTGAACTGAAAAGTGGACATCTCTTCTACTATCGTGGGACAGATACTGGCAGAACTAGTGGTGTTGGATTTATAATAAACAAGAAACTGAAGGATAAAGTTGTAGAAGTTGAAAGATCCTCTGACAGAGCTGCACGACTCGTTATCCAACTATCGAGAAGATACCAGGCTCAGATTATTCAAACTTATGCACCCACCACAAGTCATGCTGAAGAAGAAATTGAAGAATTTTTATGAGGAAATTCGTGATCTAAATAATAAAGGTAAGCAGCACTTGAAGATAATTATGGGAGATTTCAATGCAAAAAATAGGGCAACGGCAACAGAATGAAACTTCAGTAGGTAAATTCGGTCACGGCAACAGAAACCAGCGTGGAAATACTCTCGTAGAGTTTGCAGAGGCAGAAGGGTTTTCATCTTGAACTCCTTTTTTCAAGAAAAAGCCACGCAGGAAATGGACATCGAGACATCCAAATGGGACGACAAGTGAAATTGATTTTATTATGTGTAACAAAAAATTCGTCATAGATGACTGCAGTGTGCTAAACAAGTTCAACACAGGCAGTGACCATAGATTGGTGAGATATAAGATGCACCTCAACACTAAACTCGAACGTGGCAAGCTCATAAGACAAACAAAATGTATTGACATAACCAACCTTAAAGAACACCATAATACCTTCAAATTGGAACTGAAGAACAGATTCTCTGCTTTAGAAGGCCTAACATTGGATGAAGTGGATACTTCTGAAGTTAACAGAAAAGTAACCAAAGCTCTTATGGAAACGGCAACAAAATTAGCTGGGTCTAAGAACAAATTGCATGTGAACAAATTATCAGGAAAAACCAAAATGTTGATGCAAAAAAGAAGAGAGATGAGGACAACTAAAGAAGATGTGACTTCCAAAGTGGAATATATAGATCTATGCAAGACAGTACGAAAAAGTATCACTGAAGACGTAAGGAAATTCAACTGTGAACTAGTAAGGAAAGCAATTGAAAACAACCAAAGCCTAAAGATAGCAAAGGGACATCTCAGTAAGGGGAAAAACAGATTATGGCACTGAGAAAAGAAGATGGTTCTGTAACAAGAAATAGAGGTGAAATTTTGACAAGAGTGAAAGATTTCTACTCCAAATTATATGAAAGGGATGATACATGTACTCCAGACATCATGAAAGGTACCAGTACCAGAGTTCTTCCAGTCCTTCCAGCAGAAGATGCACATGCAATCAAGAACATGAAGCGGGGAAAAGCTCCAGGAGAAGATGGAATTACTGTAGACATCATACAAGAAGCAAGTGGAGAAATCGAAACAGTACTCGCCCAAATTTTCACTCGATGCCTTAATGAAGGGAAAATTCCTAAAGGATTGGAACAACGCTACAATGATCTTGCTACATAAAAAAGGTGACATTGAGGATCTCAGGAACTACAGACCTATCAGCCTCCTATCAGTGGTTTATAAATTCTTCACTAAAGTTCTTTCACACTGCTTGAAGGTGACACTGGACATGGCTCAACCGAGAGAACAAGCTGGATTCAGGAGTGGCTACAGCACAATAGATCATATCCACGTACTGAGAGAACTAATTGAAAGAGCGATGGAATATGAGCTTCCATTGTGCATGGCTTTTATCGATTATGAAAAAGCCTTTGATTTGGTGAAACCATCAGCAGTTGCAATGGCTCTGAAATCTTGCGGTATTGAAGATGCATACATTAATATTATTAATAACATCTATGAAAATGCAAGTGCAAAGATTCGGCTGTTTGAAAATACAACACACATAAAAATTGGAAAAGGAGTGAGACAAGGGGACACCATATCTCCGAAGCTATTTAATGCCACATTGGAAAATGTCTTTCAATCACTGAACTGGAAAAACAAAGGATAAATATTAATGGAGATTATCTAACCCACCTTCGTTTTGCTGATGACATAGTCATTTTTGCAACTACCCCATCAGAGCTACAGAGTATGATCCAGGAACTTGCTGACAAGAGTAAAGAAGTGGGATTAAAAATGAACTTTCAGAAGACAAAAGTGATGTTCAATGCTTTTACAAGAAATGAAGATTTATCGATTGATCGAGAAAAGCTGGAGATAAACGTACGTTTATCTTGGACAGCAGATATCAAGTGAGGGTCACATTGGTGAAGAAATTAATCGGCGTACAAAACTTGCCTGGAGAGCTTTTGGAAGAAACAGCATAATTTTCAAGAGCAATATTCCATTATGTCTTAAAAGAAAAGTGTTTGATCAATGCATCCTTCCAGTGCTTACGTATGGTGCAGAGACGTGGACCTTAGCTAAAAGAGACATACAAAGGCTGCAGACAACTCAAAGTAGCATGGAGAGGTGCATGCTTAGTGTAGCCAGGAGAGATAAGAAGAGGAACACGTGGATCCGAAAAATGACAAGAGTGGAAGACATCATGATCAGAGTTAAATCCCTGAATGGCAATGAGCTGGACATACTGCCAGAAGAACAGACCATCGATGGACAGCCGAAATTTTAGATTGGATTCCAAGGGACAGGAAAAGACCCAGAAGAAGACCACATGGAAGATGGGTGGATGAAATTCGGAAGTATGCGGGAGTGACATGGAGGAGACTGGCACAAGACAGACCGTTGTTGAAGAAACTTGGGGAGACCTTTGTCCAGCAGTAGATTGATAATGGTTGACAATGATGATGATGATGATGATGATGATGAACAGCGATAACGAACGTCTGCGTAGCTCAGTTGGTAGAGTGACTTATTCCGGAATGAGAGGGCCCGGGTTCGAGCCCCGGCGTGGACAAAAATGACGGAGAAATTTTCTTCGTTACAATGGCGCCCGAACTTTCCGGATGACGTTCAAGATCTCGCAATGGTGTGATGTTCTTTCCACACCGCGAGATAGGAAAAATCAGAGAATCCCTTCTCCAGCGCTTAAAAATAAATGTGTGTGACGTTGCATTCCACACACCAGATTGACTGGGAGTTCTCAAGTACGTTCAACAGCGTATGGCTGCCTGCGACGATTCATGGTCACGGCTGACCAGTGGGCCATGCTCCCGGCCCTCTTTCGGGGGGGGGAGATGTGACGTGCCTGCCCAGCAGGACGCATACGATATAAAGGCAGATAACAGCGATAACGAACGTCCACGTAGCTCAGTTGGTAGAGTGACTTATTCCGGAATGAGGGGACCCGGGTTCGAGCCCCGGTGTGGACAAAAATGACGGAGAAATTTTCTTCGTTATACCAATGAAAGAAGAAATGTGAGTCATACAATTAAATATTTACTGAGCTATGAGACGGCAAGAGTTAGTATTTCGACGGTTTAGTTTTTCAAAAACAGTGTTTATTATTTATATTGTGTTCTTTATTCGAAATATACGAAACACAGCCTATGACAATCAAACAAAAGAACAAAATTATCACTGACTACTGTTGTTCAGCTGATATGAGTTTCCACCGGAGACTTAGGAATCAGTGAAGAATCGGCGTAAAATATATGATGTCTCAAGTAAAGTTATCATCTGCAGTTATGTAGGTGGTATATCAGAAAGCTGCAATTTTTCGAAATAATTCATAAAAATTTTTGACATTGATGCCCCGATGACAATGGGGACTATCGTTGTGTGTTTAGTCCATAATCGGGTAACTTCTATAGCCACGTCTCTATATTTAGTAATGTTTTTCTGTTCATTTTCATCAACTCTGGCATCTCCAACAATCGCTATACCAATTATCCAGACTTTTCGATTTTCTATTACTGTTATGTCTGGTGTATTATGTTCTAGGTGACGATCGGTTTGCATTCGAAATCCCACAAAAGTCTTGACTTGACCATTTTCTACGACTTTCTCTGCTTGATGGTATCATGAGTTTTTCTATTCTGGCAGATTGTGCTTTCTGCCTAATGACTAGTGAATCAATTTTGCAACCCTGTTGTGTCTAGCTTTGCAATCTGTTTGTGCAATTTTGCTGCATTCACACATAAGATTTCATCTTTTTCTTGACAAGATTATTATTATTATTATTATTATTATTATTATTATACGCTATATTGACAAAAGTCACCAGACACCTAGAAGAGATACACAACATAGCATTTATTGACATACATTAGTACGGTGTCGGTCCACTTTTGGCCTTAATGCATGCACGGACCCTTCGAAATATGCTTTCGACAAGGTTTTGAAACACGGCGATAGGTATGCGCTTCCATTCAGTACATAATGCTACCGCTAACTCTTGCTTAGTAACAGGCCTTCGTTCCAAACTTCTTATGCGGCGCTCTAACTCATCCCATGCGTGCTGTATGTGATTAAGATTAGGGCTCTGTGCTGGCCAGTCCACACACGATACGGAATTATCGTCAAACCACGTCGTAACAGTCCTTACTTTATGGCTCGGTGTATTATCCTTCTGGTACCAACAAGGTTCGGTTCCACAGTATTGCCATAGAGTTCGTAGGGCATAATTGTCCAGAATATCGAGATAGACGTGCTGGTTAACAGGTTTGTCCACGATAACCAATGGGCCGAGACCGAACCATGAAAAGCACCCCCACACGAGTACAATGCCAGTTCCAAACTTGACCGTAGGAACAGTGCACTGTGGTAAATAGCGTTCCTCCGGCTGCCGCCATACCCACACACGGCCATCAGACTAATGAATCGTGTATCTGGATTCATCAGTCCATACGACCTGTTTCCATTGATCTACGGTCCACGATAAATGTTCTTTACACCCTGCTAAGCGACGAGTAGCATTCCGAGTGGAAATGAAAGTCCTATGAGCAGCCGCGAGACCACGGTAACCCATGGAATGAAGTTCTCTGCGAATGGTACGTGTACATGCCGAAGTTCCTGCTTTTTTACTCACCTGTACTCTGAGGTCTTATGCAGTGCTCCGTCGATTAGCTGTAATGACTCTCCTGAAGCTTTGACGTCCTCTATCACTGATTTTTTTTTTTTTTTGGTTTGTCGGTACATTTTGCTGCTTCAGGAGCGACATGTGTCTTCACTTATTCAGTACATCCAAAACAGTTGACTTGGGTGTGTTTAAACGCCTCTCGGTTTCTCTTATGGACAACCATGATAACACCAAACAATATTTCCTTTCTCAAAGTCAGTTCTCTCCCGCCGCGACATTTTCACTCAACCTCACATTGCGATATGATCGCGGTGGACAAGGGGGTTCCTAAATTAGGTTGAGATACCCGAACCCACAGCGCTATGCGTCTTTTGGCAGGTAAAAGAGAATCTAAGAGAGTTAGGAGCAGATTGCCCTGATAGAATAGCACGAAAGAAAAGTATGGAAATATTAGAGCACAAGAAGTAAACGGTTTCCCGTTAAGTAGTGAAGTTATAAGCTGCCCTACATACTTACCTGCAACAACAAGCCGTTCCGAGCGATATTTCTCTCCGCAGAAAAAATTCCCGGTGCACCGCTGTTACAGATGAGTACAGAGTGAGAAGAAGAGAAAGACAAGGGAGAGGGGAACCTGAAAAAACCCATCACACACCGAATAAGTTTCAAAGAGGAAAATCGACGTTCGACACAGGATAAGACAAAACTGGCCATTTGCTCAGTGTTTCTCTCGGGTCCGCTATTGTTTCGTTACTCGTTAGCCAATGAGAGAAAAGATTTTTCCCCATTGGTTAAAATAAATTTTCTCAGGTTTACTTTTGTTGATTCTTGCCTGACAAGCCAGAGTAACCATAGCTGAGGTGGTGTGATCACAAGATTATACCGATCGAGGTTTAAGTTACTCATTTTGAGTAAACAACAGAAAAACAAAAATATAAAAACAGCCACAATCAGAGGTTTTATTCCTTATTTAGGGAGCCGGTAGTATAAGGGCCAATCATGTTTTTTTCGCTGATTGTCAGCTTGTTGCACAATTTTGTGCAACAGCGGTAAAAATTAAGTCCTGTTTTATTTATATTCAATTTAGTCCCAGTTATTATTTTTTTTAAGTCAGAACTAAGGCGTAAGAAAAAAAATAATATAAAAGACGAGACCAACAACACCTTGTTAGTTAGGGGGAGAGATATTCAGTACAAAAAAGATAAATCTTTTATGCAACATTTTGCTCGGCCCTTAAAAGGACCGTTTTTCCCCCCCAAAACTCCTGAAATTCAATTCTTGCTTTCTTCCCATGTGTGAAGAATAACTTCAATTTAGTCCCAGTTATTTTCAATTTTTTTGGAAGTATAATTGTGAACTGGATTCTTTTCAGGAATTTTATTTAAAATAGCCTTCGGTCTTTTAACTTTGTCAGTATCATTGACAACATAATTAAGGGCCTCCCTGACAAGAGGATTGGGATGTTTCTTGGCTTTCTCGTAATACCTTTGCGCTAGATCATTCATAGTATAATGTATAGAGTTGATATTTAGCATACTACGGATAGCATTATTGGATGTTTTTCCCTCGAGTCCTACCATCATACGAAGAGATTTATTTTGAAACGAGGTAATACTATTTTTTTGCTGCTTTCTGCAGTTACCGCAGATAGGACAGCTATAGGTAATCACCGGACTGAAGCATGCTTTCCAGAACAAGGTTTTTTTTTTTTTTGCTAAGCCTTTTGTTTTTATATGATCGCGGTCAGCTGCAGGCTTGCTTTTATACCGTTTGCAGCTGTACCGCGCATCTTAATAACGCAGTGGATCCGTTCATTTGCTTTTGAAGGGGTGTCCGGTGACTTTGTCAATATAGTGTTTATCAGAAAGGCAGAACGATCCTTGGACACTAGATGAAAATAACACGTACTAAGTGTCAACCAGGACGTGCAAAATACAGCCGTCGCCAGAGAAGTCATGCATTCATCGGCCGCTCCAGTATGGAATAGTATAAGAAGAATTGCCCCTTACACGAACCTTAAAGGGACTGCCATCAGGAAAACTGTTAAAATTCTTTGCAGGAAAGTAGTATGCAATGATATGATCTCTGCTGAACTACCAATGGTTTGGCATGCGTTATTAAAAGACGGGGACACGTCGCTGCGCGCGGTGTAATTGCGTGCTAAAATTTCATGTAATATGCTCGTGATGTCACCCACGTTATTTTCAAAAATCATCTTTGTTCCTTACGTGTTCCAATTCCCTGCATTTTTTGTCTACAATTGGCTTGAAAAAGCCTCCCAGTGGAGTGCGAAAGCTTGGCGAATCTTTGTGCTTATTACGCTATAAAAATAAACGGATTTAATACGCTATATACGTTTGTTGAGTACACACACAGATTTAAACATCGTTCGTCTTCCCTGTCCTGTACGTTCACCTGATATGTCCCCGATCGAACATGTCTGGGACATGGTAGCTAAGTGACTGGCCCGTCAAGGGCCTCCACAAATTAATTCTGGTCTCGTATGTAAAAAAAAACGTCTTTCATTTAATGCCACGTCGCGTACTGGCTGTTATTGTTGCTCAAGGTGGCTGTACACGATACTGAATTTTGAAGCGAAAAAAATCTTTTATAGCTCCATAAATCTAATCAGTTGTTTCCCGTAAAATTTCATTTCAGTAGCGCGATTTTTTCTTGGTGTAACAATTTTGACAAACAGTAGTTGTATTTCTACTGTCTAAGCTCTTCCATAAACACACAGATTGAAACATCGTTGCCCAAATGGAAGTTTTGTATTTTTGTGTAACAACTGCACATTCTTTTCTTAGTATAAAAAATATTTGTTTATTCTGAGAACCCGGAAAACATTTTTATATAATTGTAACGACACTTTTGTTTAACCGTGATTGTTTAGATACTCTTTCACGCAGAGAGGGGTAAAAAGGAAAAAGATATACCACTCGGATGAATCTTTTAAAAAGACAAAGAAAAAATCGTAGCAACGTCATAGACAGGAAACAAAGTGATCTCTCTGTTACGGACGAGAAATCGAAATGACAGTGAAAAAAGGGACAAATCTGAGGAAAGCCATTTGGGTCCATCCACTTCGTCCCACAATAACTCAATTCCGTGGTCACTTGTCTGCATTGTTCCTTTCCACAGTTCTCCCCCCTTCCGTACCTACCATCTCAACGGAGGGCTGGAAGGGGAGGGGGTTGCACTTCGACCTCCTTCGGAAGACACTTGCACGCCAAAAGGTCTCTATCGACTGTTGCTGCAACTGGAGGACATCGATCATCCTCGTCTTTTTTTTTATTTTTTTTTATTTTTTATTTTTTTTTTCCAAATGTTGGCCACCGTGGAAATGTCACGGTCAAATAGTTTTCAGCCGCATAACGCTTGGATTCCCTTCAAAATTATAGATGCTCAACTATACACTGTATTTCAAAGCGCGTAAGCACCATTTTATCGACAAATTTCAGCACTCAAAAACTTACGGCAGTTTTACTGTGCATTCATGAAGCTTAGAGTTCCCCAAACCGTGACCGAAAATGTTAACATAAGAATTTTTATTTCTTCGAATAAATTACAGCTTGAGGTGCAAGTGGGCGGGAACAGCGCTTCTCTAAGAAATCAATACGAAAAATGGCGATTTCTCAGCAAATAAGTGAATAATAAGCTATTTCGTGAATAAAAAGAAAACAGAAACTCAGTAAAATAGGAAAATTTCACAATCTTTTGTAATTAGTTTATTCTGAAGAGATGGAAATTTTTCTTTTGTGAAGGCATGGCGAATATATTTTTTTATGTAGACTAGGTGGAAGTGAAGATGAAAGAACCGACCTCCTATTTTTTATTAGTCTAATGGATTTTATAACTGATTATACAAGGCACTTGATTGTACCGTAGCGTGTTTATTTGCGATTTAAAATCGAACTGTTTGAGAAAAACATGTTATTGTAATAAATTATTCAAGACACAGACTTTAACTAAAAAAATACAGGGAGGCTGCTGACCAAGGCCGCTGCCTCCCTGTATTTTTTAAAAGGGTCCCTAGGCTAAGACATTTGAGTGGGCCCCAATGCTAAGACATTTGAGTGGGCCCTTCAAAAACTTATGACAGGGAATTATTATGAAGTCCATTAAAACACAAATCTGTAACTACTAAATTACCTGCAGAGTTTTCATAATACTCACTATACTTTCCATTGTTCTCTCAAAAACATGAATTAAAAGCTTAAGATTCCTAGCTTTTGTCTTGGATTTTCTAATAATTAAATATTGTATACTTTCCTTAGGGCATCTTTTTAGCACGTCTTTTGTACAAAAACGATCGTGGTTATGCTATCGGTTTGTCCGTCCGTCAGTAGACACTATATCTCTGCAACTATTAGTCCGATTTGAATAATTATTTTTACATTGGGAAGCTTGAAATATGCGAATGATTATCCTTAATTTCTTTTTCTTTTTTTTTACGATGTACAATTTCACCGCTAGAGGGCGTAAATGCAGATGATGTCGCATACAAAATACATTTTATTCCATATATTTGCATCTAAACATCGGATTAAAAAAATTATTTCATCTTTCGGTTCCATTAATATCGAAGAGTATTTTAGGTATAGTTGCTTTTTCAAGTTATGCAAAGATTTTCCGCTAGGGGCGTAAAATTAAATTACGTTTCTCCCGATATCTCTTCTTTTAAAACTCCGATTTGGATTTTTTTCTTTAGCAGATACAGCTTCTGATCGAAAATATTTTGCATATGATTTATAATTTTTGGTAAAGAATACTTTGTCCACCAGGGGCGTAAGTGTTAATATTTGCTTCTGATATATTTGAAATAAAATCTGAGCTTCTAAAGGCGCGAGTGAAAAAATTCTTCCTTGCTCCCATGCCACACACTTCGATAAACTTTTTAGGAATATTTCCTTCTTAAAATATTGCATAGTTTCTTCACAAGGGGGCGGAGATATGCATCTTATTTTTGTCAATTTCTTTGCTTCTAATGATCCAATTTCAAAAATTCGTTCTTTATTGGATAGAGTTTCCAGTGTAACATGTTTTTCGTATAATTTCAAAATTTTCATGTACTTCATAGACTTTCCGCTAGGAGGCGTAAAGGCAAATTGCGTTTACCCCGATATCTCTGCTTCTAAAACTTCGATTTAAAAATTTTTCTCTGCACCGGATACAGCTCCTGATGGGAAATCCTTTGCATATAGTTTCTAATTTTGGGAAAAATTGGTTGTGCCACCAGGGGCGTAAGTCTAAATTTCCACATCTGATGCATTTGCAGCAAAATATGAGCTTCTAAATTTTCGATTGAAAAAATGCGTCGTTTGTAGACGGATAGTACTCATGTCGGCAAACCTTTTAGAAACATTTTTTTTCTTAAAATAATGCATGGTCTCTACGCCAGGGGCGAAGATGTATATCTTATTTTGTCAATATCTTTACTTCTAGGAGTCCGATTTGAAAAATTCCTCCTTTGGTTGGATAGTGTTTCCGATGCGAAATGTTTTTCATATAAATTCAAAATTTTCAAGTAAATCATAGACTTCCCACTAGGGGCGCAAAGGTAAATTTCGTTTTCTGCGTTATTTCTGATTCTAAAACTCCGATTTGAAAAATTATTCCTGTATCGCATATAGCTCCTGATGAAAAATGTTATTCATATAATTTCTAATATTTGGTAAAGAATGGTTTCACCACCAGGGATCATAAGTGTTAATTTCTGCTTCTGATGTATTTGCAGCAAAATCTGAGCTCCTGAAAACTCTAGTAAATTTTTTTCTCTGACCGATACCGCTCCCATCGGAAAAACTTTTGAGAATACTTTCTTCCTAAAATATTGCATGGTTTTTCCCGCCAGAGGGCGTAGATGCATATCTTATACTTATCCATATCTCTGCTTCAAAGAGTCCGATTTGAAAAATTCTTTCATTGTTGGAGAGCGTTTCCGCTGCAAAAAGTTTCTCATATAAATTCATAATTTTTCTTAACGCACAGGTCTGCAACCAGAGGGCGTAAGCTCACGATTCCGTTTACAGCAATATCTGCGGGATTAAAAACCCGATTAAAAAACTACTTTCTTCAGTCATATACTATTTTTTTCCATACCAGTTCCACTGCCTTTGAATAGATTTGATAAATTTAATTTGAGTCAGAACGGATTCAAAAGACGTGCTTATTACACCCGAAAATTCGGTGTCATCTTTCTTGTTTGTTATGCAATGTGAAGCCACAGGGGACTTTGAGCATGAACGGTTGGTTCCAAGTGCAAACTGGGAGATGTGGGTGGATGATTGTAAAAAATCTGCAACTGACTCGCGAATCCCGCATACAGCGATATGAAACTTTTATTTTTGGTGAGTCACTGTCTTGAAATCTGTTCGTCTCTCTGACCTTGTTTCTGACCAAGTGGAAATCTTACGAGACAAAAGTAAAACTATTTTATAAACCTTTCTTTTCATTCATGGTGGGCCCAAGGCATAGCCTCTGTAACCACTCATTTAATCCGCCCTCAAATAAATAAGTATAACGAAGTAAATTTCTCCGTCGTTTTTGTCCACGCCGGGTCTCGAATCTGGGTCCCCTCATTCCGGAATAAGTCACTCTACCAATTGAACTACGCGGACGTGCGTTCTGACTGCTATCTGCCTTTATATCGTGTGCGTCCTGCTGGCAGGTACGTCACATCTCCCCCCCCCAAAGAGGGCCGGGGGCATGGCCCACGTGTCAGCCGTGACCATGAATCGTTGCAGGCAGCTATCCGCTGTAGAACGTGCACTTGAGAACTCCCAGTCAATCTAGTGTGTGGAATGCAATATCACACACCTTTTTTTTTTTTTTTTTTTTTGAAGCGCTGGAGAAGGGATTCTCTTATTTTTCCTCTCTGGCGGTGCGGAAAAAACATCACACCATTGCAAGATCTTGAACGGCCGGGTCATCCGGAAAGTTCGGGCGCCATTATAACGAAGTAAACTTCTCCTTCATTTCTGTCCACGCCAGGATTCGAACCCGGATCCCCTCATTCCGGAATAAGTCACTCTACCAATTGAGCTACGCGGACGTTCGTTCTGACTGCTATCTGCCTTTATGTCGTGTGCGTCCTGCTGGCAGGTACGTCACATATGGAAAATTCTTAAGTGTAACTAAGAAAAAGAGGAAAGAAAAGTGACAAAAGTTGATGACTTTGTGATCGAAATAATGATCTGAAAATGGGCATGGGCTGCACTTGTTGCTAGAAGAATTGATAAGACCGTTGGACATTAAGAGAAAGGAAAAGATCCAGAATTAGACCACGTGAGAGATACTGGAAGAAATACTAAAACATGCTTGAATGATATGAAAGAGAGTGACTGAACACAGGAAGTAGTAAATGCAGAAGACATTTGGGAAGACCTTCATCTTACAACGGATTGATGATGGTTGATGATGAAATAATTCAAGAAATGTGACTGTGTTAAAAAAAATTCTTAGTGACCATTTTTTTCAGCCACGTAATTTAAAGGCAATGTGCAGAGGCTTTTCGAAATAATGGAAATACTGACTACGGCTGGAGTACACACAATTCGCCGTATGCAGATCACAGGGATGACGTCACCCACGGGGCTACAAGAAGCAACCTGCCATGTGGTTTGTCAGTTAAACGTATGTGAGTCTGGAGAATTCGTGGCCGCTGTGGTGTAGTGGTAGCATGTTCGGCGCGTAACGGGAAGACCCTGGGTTCGATTCCCGCTGTAGGCCAATGAGAATTTTTCCGTGACTCAGTTATAAACGTGGAAAGAGCGATGACTTCTGTTTGATGTTCCTAGTCCACGTCAATTGTGTGTATTAATTAGTCACCCACGATATGAGGTATATAAAGGGATGCAGTACGATATCAGCTATCGCGTACCAGTACCACAGTCGCAGGTGAAACAGTTGTTGTGGAAAAATTGCCCACAATGTCAGATCTCAATGACCTCGAAAGAGCCATGATGATTGGTGCTCGTCTTCCAGGAGCTTCAGAAACCAGAAGGTCACAAAAAAATAGTAGGTTTTGCACAAGGTTTTTGTTGGTGCGCTTCCTTGTGTTTTCCGTCTCACCATTGCACGCGTCCGTTCGTTTGCGAACTTCTTGTCATGGAAACCTGGTTGCTAGCAACAAGGAATGCTGGGAAAACCCTTGCGGTTGTTGTTCTAGAAGAAATGTTGAGTTGTTCTAAGAGGATTATCTCAAGTCTTTTGCTTCTTCTTTGTGTGTGTTTTGTGTTGTGCCAAAGTGTGTGAAAGCCAGACGCATGACACCTGTGAAAATTCTTTTTGAGTTCTTTAAGACAGCTTAAAGAACTGCAAAAAGAATAGTACGCCAAAATGGTGACAGACCGTGCTGATTAAGAGGCCTTTCATCCTATGATTAATGTATTCTTGTTTTCGTCACTAGTGAAATATGACTTAACGTTTTTGTAATCGTATGAATATCCAGGAATAAATAAATAGAGAACAGTATTTCCAACGTAACATTATTATAACTATTTCTGAAATCTATCGATTATGAATACATGCGTACCGTGGCAAAGCACCTATCGTTTTTTGTTTTGGAATGTTGAAGTAACAAAAGTCCTGGGATACGTACCTAGTACCGCGTAGGACCTCCTCTAGCTCGGCAAAGTGCAGCAACTCGACGTGGTATCGATTACACAAGTGGCCTAAGGACATCTGGAGAGATGTTGAGCCATGCCTTCTGAATAGTTGCCTGCAGTTCCCTGGTATTTGTAGGTGCAGGATCTAGGGTGAGAATTTCCACCACGTCCCATAAGTGTTGTATTGGGTTCATGTCAGGTGAACGTGGTGGACAAACCATTCATCGGTACTGTCAAGAATGCTCCTCGAACCAATTTCGGACAACTTGGGTCCGATGACACGGTGCATTGTCGGCCTGGAAAATGCCATGCTTTTTGGGGTACATGAAGTTCATGAACGGCAGCAAATGGTCACTCAGCAAGGCAACAAAGCAATACCCATTAATGACGTGTTTACGAGGACCACTGCACCCAAACCGTGCCATATAAGGACACCTCACACATGTATGGAACCAACACGAACAGCTTGCCCAGTGCTTTGTTCACAACTTGGGTCCATGGCCTCATGGGGCCTGCGCCACACCCGAACCCTACCATCGGCTCGTAACAACTATTGGCGTGACTCATCTGACCACACCACATGTTGCCAGTCTTCCAGGGTCCAATTACCGTGTTCATGAGCCCAGGTAAGGGGAGTGTCCGATGTCGTGGTGTTAACAAAGACACTCTGGTGGGTCTTCTGCTCCCATACCCCATGGACGCTAAATTACGCTGCACTAACCTAATGGATATGTCTCTGGTACCTCCTGCATTGAATGTGGATGTTATTTGAGCCTGTGTGGCTTGTTTTTTAGCATGGACAATCGTAGTCAGACCCAACTGCTCAGGGTCATTCAGTACTCGTGGTCGGTCACTGCGATGTCTAAGGTGGGTGGTAATGCCTTTCATGAGGTAGTCTTGGTAGACACGTGACACGGTGGATCGAAGAATGTTGAATGCTCGCACAACTTCGGAAACTGAATGTTCCATCCACTACCATGCCCTCGTTCAAACTCAAATAATTGACGTGGATCCTACTGACAGTTGTTTAACCTGACTCACGAGATTACACCTCGCAACTGATAAAAATCGTGGCGTGCGTTGAAGCTTTCATACGACGGCAGCGCCAGCTAAACATTTGCATACTGCTATCCCATGACGTTAGGCACTTTAGTGCAATGTTGTACGTATAGTGCTCATTATTGGAACTCGAAGTACTTCAGAATAACAGAATTATATAGAAGATTATGACTACCTGTCAAAAAGGCCTTCAAAAGTGCAAAATATGAATGCCATACGAAGATATCAGATAGGGATAGACAAATGTTGGCAGAGATTGTACAACGGAAGAGCAAGACCAGAGCACCGCTAATAGCACCAGAGGTGAACATCAGACAGAATCATTGCGTTTCAGTCATAACAGTTCGCCGAGAACTCCATCGTGCCGGTATTTATGGTTGTTCTACAATCCAGAAACATTTGATTACCAACATCAGTGCAACAAAACGCATACGGTGGTTCAAAGCTCATAAAAACTGAGATCCTAAACATTGGCAACGTGTCATCTGGTCTGATGAAGCGTGCTCCACATTGTATCCCACCATTGATAGAGTGTGAAGCGTACCATTCCGACTGTTTGGTACCAACTGTGAAGCATGTAGGAGGATTTCTGATGCTGTGCGGTGCCGTATCATGGCATTCCTTAGAGTCATTGGTTATTCCACAGAGTCGTGTATCATCTGCATCGTACGAACCCATTCTTAGGAACCAACTGTATCCAACGCTGCAGGTATTGTTTCCTAATGACCGACTCTGATTTCAAGGAGATAATCCACCCGTACATTGTGCGAAATGTGTTAAGTTGTTACTTGTAGGACATGAAGATGAGGTACAGCAGCTATCCTGGCCGCCTCGATCTCCAGATTACAACATTATTGAACATTTGTGGGAATATCAGATCAGATCACACTTTCCATCTTTAACATTATTAGCATAGTTGGGACCGATTTTATGGGAATAATGTTTCCGAATTCCTTTATCGCATGCATGTACATGATATGTGTAAGCCTATTCCAAATTAAATTGCTTGTATTCTGGAAGCCCGAGGTGGGCCTACATACAGGAAAAACGCCTACTATATAGGGGAGGAGGGCAACATGAATCTTGCCGCCTTAATTATTTTACTAGGTGGAAGGCAGTGCCCAGCCAATATCGTTGGTCCTGTTTAATTACGTATTTTTGTGTGTGCGTATGTCACTTTCGAAATGCGTGAGTTGAAATATTTCTGTAGATAAAAAATGTATACCCATGTATTCAGGTTATCGTGTGGTGTGCTAATTGCAAAAAAAGCATTTTTTTCTTTTATAGAAATTAATTATTCTTTATAAGATGTTATAAAGGCCTGATGCTATTTCAAAAGACCAATACGATTTATTTCCAAAAAAAATAATGAAAAACAAAAAAAGTAAAAATCTTTTCCAGGATTGCTCATTTGATAGGAAACTTGATTGCCAGCACCGTACTGTGTTTGACATGTTCTCGTGATATGTGGTAAATGTTTAAAACAATTTCTCTATTTTAAAAAAAAAAAAAAAAAAAGTAACTGCAGCCGCCGCCGCTGTTTTAGAAATTTCGCGACACTCGCGCTTTCCTAGCTCGCACCACAAAAAGTATTGAACACATAAATATGAAATTTACATCGTTTGTAGAGAATTGTTAGGAGAGCATGCTGAAGTAAACCGTTTTTTGATTCTAGCGATACTTAAAGAGCTATTGTATTTCAAAGTTAAGGTAAGCAAAAAAGTTATATGAGTTCGCGTTCCGGACACACTAACAGCAGCAGAGCCACGAAACTTTGTAGACATGTAGGGCCATGGCCGAATTTTTACACCTCGTCACCCATTTTTTTTTTTTTTTTTTTTGAATTTTGATTTAGTTTACGAGAAATTAAACTTTTAAATTTCACAAAATTCTCTATCTCGCGATGGGATCCATTTTCCAAAATGGATATGTGGCAAACTATAAATCATAACGCATTCCAATTTTTAAAGCTTAAACTCACAACTATCATCCCTCTTTTCAAAAAAAAATTGAGAAGAAATCATTTTCCGATTTTTAAGCATTTTGTAAAGGCTCAAAGGAAGGGAACGAACGGCTTCCTCTGTCTTCAACGGTAACCACACAGGAAAGTTCTGGTCCCGTGACCTTTTGCCATTGTGATGCAGCTATTTTTAGCACTCTCTTCTCATTGGGTGAATGGACAGGCTACAATCAAACTGGTAATGACGCAATTCTTATTGACGTAGCGACGCTTTAAAGTTCGTCGTTTTCCGCCGGTATAAAATAAAATAAAAATAAAAACGGTGGCCATGGAACATTCCTCTGCTTGAAATTTTCGCGAATTGTTAGACCACTTCTACATGACCTAGAGGCCTAGAAGAGTCCGAAAACAAATCAAAATGGTGGCTATGACAACAAATCAAAATGGTGGCTATGACAACAAATCAAAATGGTGGCTATGGAACATTCTCTGCTTGAATTTTTCGCGAATTGTTCGACCACTTCTCAATAACCTTGAGATCTGAAAATTGGCATGCGGATAGTCCTTAAGGTCCGGATACCTAAAAAAATTTAAAAACCGAACAGTTCAAATGGGAGACTTAGCTTTACTGTTCAAATTGCAGAAACGTTTCAGGATAATTATGCCAGAAACGTTGAAATGTTGTAAAAATTCCATGAAATTTTGATTTAAAATTAAGGGGCGCCAAAGCATGATCTGTTTTACGTCAAACCGTGTTCATTGACGTCACGACCCTGTTCTAAATCGTGAAGCAGTTACGGATCTCAAATTACTTTTCTTTCCCTTAATTACTTTTCATTTCTTTAACTTTATGTTAAAAAAATTATAGGTTCAGCATTCGGAGAACGGGCATAACTGCTAGTAAACAAAAATAAAATAAATAAATAAAAATACAGAAACGTATTATATGAAGCGCCTTTATTTATCTATTAATTTTTGCCCTTTCCGTTTTTTTTTTTTTTTTTGAGTCATCATCATCATCATTGTCAACCATTATCAATCCACTGCTGGAAGAAGGTCTCCCCAAGTTTCCTCCACAACGGTCTGTCTTGTGCCAGTCTCCTCCATGTCACCCCTGCATACTTTCGAATTTCATCCACCCATCTCCTATGTGGTCTTCTTCTGGGTCTTTTCCTGTCCCTTGGAATCCAATCTAAAATTTCGGCTGTCCATCGATGATCTGTCCTTCTGGCAGTATGTCCAGCCCATTGCCATTTCAGGGATTTAACTCTGATCATGATGTCTTCCACTCTTGTCATTTTTCGGATCCACGAGTTCCTCTTCTTATCTCTCCTGGTTACACCAAGCATGCACCTCTCCATGGCTCTTTGAGTTGTCTGCAGCCTTTGTATGTCTCTTTTAGTTAAGGTCCACGTCTCTGCACCATACGTAAGCACTGGAAGGATGCATTGATCAAACACTTTTCTTTTAAGACATAATGGCATATTGCTCTTGAAAATTATGCTGTTTCTTCCAAAAGCTCTCCAGGAAAGTTTTGTACGCCGATTAATTTCTTTATCAATGTGACCCTCACTTGATATCTGCTGTCCAAGATAAACGTACGTGTCTGTTATCTCCAGCTTTTCTCCATCAATCGATAAATCTTCATTTCTTGTAAAAGCATTGAACATCACTTTTGTCTTCTGAAAGTTCATTTTTAATCCCACTTCTTTACTCTTGTCAGCAAGTTCCTGGATCATACTCTGCAGCTCTGATGGGGTAGTTGCAAAAATGACTACGTCATCAGCAAAACGAAGGTGGGTTAGATAATAGCCGCCCTTATTTATGATATTTTTTTTATAAACGTTTGGAAATAAAATTTCTCTAGATTTTTTTATAAAATCAGACAGTGAATTTTATTTTAAAAAATATTAATTTTCAGTCGAAGAATATTTCTGTTTCCTTGTTCATTTACATATGAGCTATGATAATTGCCTTTTTAAATTTTACATCGAATCTCGTAGTTTATCTTTTTACCCTTTTTCCCCTCCTGACAATGGAAAAGACGTGCCCCTCCCACGTCTCCCCCGCCAATTATTTTGGTGATATTGGCGTCACTAACCTTCAGATTATTAATAAGTTCACTACAAACTATAAGTGTTTCCATTATTTTAATAAACCCCTGAATATTCTAAGGAATACATGGAAATAGTCATTTTGCACCAAAAAATTTCAGTTCTCAGAAAGTAGCGAACAACAGAAATAGTTTCAAGCAAGTACATTGTGGAGAAAAAAGCATTTTCCTACCGGTGGGGTATTACAAGCGACGGCTTTACCACTATGCTAACATGAGCCACGACTCATGGCGCTACATACTGAGGTCACTTTTAGAACTCAAAAGAAAAGGAGACGGGCATAAGAGCGGGAATCTTGTAGGCTGTAGAGGGTAGCTTTTCCAAAGCATTTTTCTTTTCAATATCGAAGATTATTGAAAGGAAAAACGCTTTCAATATCGAAGATTACTTTAGGTATTGTCTGTTTTTGAAGTAATGCACAAATTTTCCGGTAGGGAGCGTAAACACAAATTGCGTTTCCCCCGATATCTCTGCTTCTAAAAGACTGATTTGAAAAATTCTTCCTGAATCAGATACAGCTCCTAGTGAGAAATGTTTTGCATATAATTTCTAATTTTTGGTAAAGAACGGTCTGGCCACCAAGGGGCGTCAGTGTTTATTTCTCTTCCTGATGTATTTGCAGCAAAATCTGGTAACACGTGCAGCGGTTTTCGTTCATCTAACATGATGCTAGCTCAAACCAGGAGTCCTCTATCTCCGTAGTGGGCAATTTCTCTAATGTTGGAGGTAAGATTTCGGCTTCTAGCTTCTCTCCCAATGTACACACGTCGTTAATCCGCGTTCAGGATTTTACACACCACTCTCTCGCACATCCTTTACTCATAACGTTCGGAACGTACACTCTACTCATTTTCTGATGAATTTCTGCTGCCCTTTTTCCCTTCAGCGTGAAAAAAGAAAACGTATGTCTGCTGGCGGGAGCATTGATTGCAGCAGGCATGTTTACTCGTCGGTACGACCTTGAGAACTAATCCCAGATGGCGGATCGCGTGGCGTGTTGAAAAGGCAAGCATCACGTGATGCTATGGCGCATCCGCGAGCTGACTACCGTGCTTACATCGTGCGGTGCATTGCAACGGAGTATGAAATTTGAATATCTCTCCTAGAACTCGGTCAGTAATTATAATTGAGATAGGTACGTCAAAGGAATTATTTATCTTCAAATGGTCTCTAATTTTCTTCAAACAAAAGACTTTAATAAGATGCTGAGTATATATTATTGCTCTTGTGTTCCACGTGTGCCCACTTGTTATAAAGACCTGATGCTATGTCTCAATTCTTTAAACGGACGTGATACACCTCTATAAAATGCTGGCCAAATTTTTCTGCACTCCGCAAATGAAAATGTTGACGTATTCACTGGATTTACTGAATACTTAGGCAAAACACTTATTTTTCCGCTTCTTCCATTCCAGATGTACCGACAATAAACTTGTTACGGATATAAGTCAAGCTGTTCTTTCGTGCAACGTAACAGCAGAAATTTGTAAATTTCATCGTCCTGGAACGGGAATCGAACCCGCATCTCGCGATTTGCGCTCGAGTATGCTAACTATTATACCACCCAGGACAACGAAATCCAAACAACTGAGGCATACCTGAGACGTCAGACTTTCACTGCACTAGTAAAAATAAACGTGTCCCATCGTAGCGCTAAGTAATATCACAAGCAAATGAGTAAATATCAAGTTGAAAGCACATAGAATAATTAATACGGACATAAATCAAGCTGGCGGCCCCCGGTGGTCTAAGCGCTGGCTCATGATCATTCGTTCGTGAAGGGTCCGGGTTCGAATCCTGTGAGGCGTGGATGTTGTGTTTGTCTTATTGCACTGGTTCTCTCCCTTCCCTGGAACCAGTACCCCCAAATTTGGGACGGGCGACTGCTCATAGCCCATTGAGTTTCTCACAGTGGTCGTTAAACCTTCAATAATAAAAAAAAAAAACAGGAAAGTTGACACCGAATTTTCGGGTGCAATAAGCACGTCTTTTGAATCCGTTCTGACGCAAATTAAATTTATCAAAGCTATTCAAAGTCAATGGAACCCGTATGGAAAACAATAGATCTGACCAAAGAAAAGAAGATTTTCAATCCGGTTTTTAATCCCTCAGATATTGCTGTAAACGGAATCGTGAGCTTACGAACTCTTAGAAACAGAGATATCGACAAAAATAAGATGTGACCTTACGTCCCCGGGTGGGAAAACCATGAATTATTTTAGGAAGAAAGTATTCTCAAAAGGTTTATCCGTATAAGCGGTATCGGTCGAAGAAATAAAAAATTAGTCTAGTTTTCAGAAGCCCAGTTTTTGCAACAAATACTTCAGAAGCAGAAATTAACATATATGACTCAAGTTGGCTAAACCATTCTTTACCAAATATTAGAAATTATGTGAAAAATATTTTCCATCAGGTCTTGTATGCGATACAGGAGGAATTTTTCAAATCAGAGCTTTAGGAGCACAAATAACGCAGAAAACGCAATTCACCTTTGTGCCCCCTAGCGGAAAGTGTATGATTTACTTGAAAATTTTGAATTTATAGGAAAAACATTCCAACAAAGAAGGAATTTTTCAAATCGTACTCTTAGAAATAGAGATATTGACGAAAATAAGATACACATCTACGCCCCCTGGCGTAGAAACCATGCATTTTTTCAAGAAGAAAATTTTCCTAAAAGGTTTGTCGACATGAGTAGTATCGGTCAACAAACGACATTTTTTTTTATCGAGAATTTAGAAGCTCATATTTTGCTGCAAATACAACAGAAGCAGAAATTATTCTTTACGCCCCCTGGTGGCCAAACTGTTTTTTACAAAAATTAGAAATTATGTGCAAACGATTTCCCTTCAGGAGCTGTATCCGGTGCAGAAAGAATTTTTCAAATCGGAGATTTAGAAGCAGAGATATAGGGGAAACGCTATTTACCGCTAAGCCCCCTGGCGGAAAGTCTACGAATTACTTGAAAATTTTGAAATTATATGAAAAACATGTCACACGGAAAACAGTATCTAACAAAGAAGGAATTTTTCAAATCGGACTACTAGAAGTACAGATATTGACAAAAATAAGATGTACATCTACGCCCCCTGGCGTAGAAACCATGCACTATTTTAAGAAGAAAATGTTTCTAAAAGGTTTGTCGACATGAGTAGTATCGGTCAACAAACGACGTTTTTTTAATCAGAATTTAGAAGCTCATATTTTGCTGCAATTACAACAGAAGTGGAAATTAAGATTTACGCCCCTGGTGGCCAAACTATTTTTACAAACATTAGAAATCATATGCAAACGATTTCCCATCAGGAGCTGTATCCGGTGCAGAATTAAGTTTTCAAATCGGAGATTTAGAAGCAGAGATATAGGGGAAACGCAATTTACTGCTACGCACCCTAGCGGAAAGTTCATGAATTACTTGAAAATTTTGAAATTATATGAAAAGCATGTCACAGGGATAACACTATCCAACAAAGAAGGAATTTTTCAAATGGGACTCCTAGAAGTAGAGATATTGACAAAAATAAGATGTGCATCTACGCCCCCTGGCGGAGAAACTGTGGAATATTTTAAGAAGAAAATATTCCAAAAAGGTTTATCGAAGTGAGTGGCATCAGTCCACGAAATAATTTTTTAATCGATCTTTTAGAAGCTACGATTTTATGGCAAATACATCAGAAGCAAAAATTAACACTTACGCCCCTGGTGGCCAAAGATTTGAAATTATATGCAAAAGAGTTTCCATCAGGAGAGATGTACCCGCTGAAGAAAACATTTTTCAAATCGGAGTTTTAGAAGAAGAGTTATCGGGGAAAATGTAATATACTTTTACGCGCCCTAGCGGAAAATCTATGCGTAATATGAAAAAGTAACTATATCTAAAATACTCTTCGACATAAATAGAATCGAAAGATATAATTTTTTTTCAATCGGATGTTTAGAAGCAAATATGTGGAATAAAACGTATTTTTGAATTCGACGTCATCTGCATTTACGCCCTCTACCGGCGAAATTGTGCATCGTAAAAAAACAAACGAAATAAAGGATCATCATTTGCATATTTCAAGCTTCCCAATGCAAAAAGAATTTTTCAGATCGGACTAATAGTTGCTGACATATCGAGGGTACAGACGGACGGACGGACGGACATACCGATAACAGAAGCACGATCTTTTTTTACAAAAGACGTGCTAAAAAAAGAAGAAATCTGAAAATTTATTGCCCTGGAACGGAAATCGAACCCGCATCTCCCTATTTGCGCTCGAGTATGCTACCCATTACACCACCCAGGACAATGAAATCCAAACTACTGAGGCTTTAATCTGAAACGTCAGACTTTAATTTCACTGCACCAGTCGAAACGAACGTGTTCTGTCCTAGCGAAATGAGTAAATGTCAAATAAGGACATGAATCAAGCTGTTCTTCCATGTAACATAACCATAGAAATTTGGTTAGCATACTCGAGCGCCAATCGGGAGATGGGCGTTCAATTTCCGCTCCAGGACAATGAAATTTTCAAATTGCTGGCGTTATGTTACATGGGAGAACAGCTTGATTTATGCCCGTAATATTTACTCCATGTTTTTTTCAACTTAATAAACTTCTTATTGGTGATCAGATATCTCGATTCTAGCCTTTTACTTTCTGCTCCATGAACCATGGCATGATGGGAAGGGTTAATCTCCCTGACACGGACATCATGCCACTAGGCAGAAACAAATGACCCAAACACCTTCCGAACTCTCTTTTTCTTATGTTCGTCGACGATATTGGCAGGCTTTTTGGGAAGTAATCATTCAGGATTAGTGTATTCAGTCCGGATTAGAGTCGGCGAAACACTTCTTTTTTCTCCTCCCAACTCAGTAGTACCGACCATAACCTATCACTGGTAATTAGAGCTGCCATCTAGTTTTCTACTTTCTGCTCCATGACTCAAGGTGTGATGGGAAGGGATAGTTACCCTGACACGGACATCGTGCCGCTGGGCAGAAACAAGTGACTCAAACGTTTTCCCTCTCTTTTCTGAGGTTCGTCTACATTGTTCGAAGCTTTGAGGAAGTTACCAGTCAGAATTAATGTCAATCATCTCCTAAATGACCACCTTAAGGTGACAGCAAGTTTTCTAATGCATAAGTCACTTGTCCGTACTGCATCCGACCCGCTTTTAGACACCGTATATATTCGTTCGAGCTGATTTCAGCCCATTTTGCTAACCCAGAGTTAATTCGCTCCTCCCCGTATGACGTATATTCTAATTTAACTTTTATTTTTAGTTTCTTTCCCTACGTAAATTTTGAGTTCGTTCGCTTTAAGCGTTTCAGCATTAATGTTATATTTTCTCACTCGCTGAATGTTATTTGGCAACAGTCTCGAGATCAGGTTTTTTGAAATGTAGTGCTGTTGACTGTCTTAAGGTAACACGATGTTTGAAGAATATTGTCATTGAGGAGTTATCTGAGTGATGACTAAATAAAGACGTTTGTTCGTACGTAAAGACTACTCTATTCTGACCCTTAAAACAAAAAATTGATTATTGTTTAATTAATGATTTTGTGCGAGTTATCCGGAGCATATCGTTAAGAAGCTCCAGTATTATAGTTATCACAGACAGGTCCGTATTAAGATCTTAGTGGGCCTCTAGGCTAAGACATTTGAGTCGGCCCCTAAGCTATGACATCTAAGAGGGCCCCCAAAGAAGGGACGGATAATTATTATGAAGTCAATTTAGCACGTAACTCTCACATCATGCTTGTGACAATTAATACCTAATGCTCTCTTCAAAATAAGTAAATTATCTAAAGTTAAACAAGTCACTATATTTTCCATTGTTCACCAAGAGCATGAGCAAAACGAACACGTTTCCTAGATTTTGTCTTACATTTTTAAATGACTTATTAATGCAGCATTTTTGTCATGCAATGCGAAACTACAGGAGGCATCGGCCATTAGAGGTTCGACGTGCTTGTAGTGAGGTGTAGGTGGATGGTAGTATAAAAAGCTCAAACCGTATCGCCGAGCCCGCTGTACCGAGTGATATCAAACGTTGAACCTTAGTGAGTCATTACCTTAAAATCTGTTCGTCTCCCAGCCACTGTTTGTGATCAATATACACTGAAGAGCAATTGAATTAGAGACAGCTGGCGTTATGCAAATGTGGCGCTGTGGGTGGCCCTGTAAACGGAAACGACATGACGTATGCAGCGATCCGACAATATAAGGAGTGATGCGACGGGAATCAGTAAGAGTCGGACGCAGTATAGATAAGACGAAAGATCTAAGCGCATTTGATCGTGGGCAAATTGTTGGGGCCCGACGAATGGGTCACTCCATCTCGGAAGTCGTGCAGGCACTGAGATTTTTACGAGCCACTGTGTCACGGGTGCACCGTGAGTACATCAAATCCGGTAAAATTATCCCTGCAAAGGCCAACTGCCATGGGCACCAACGTGTGGAGGAGCGGGGTCATCGTCGGCTAGCTCGCATTGTAACAGTGGATAGACGGGCCACAGTGCAAGAAATAACTCGGCAATTTAACGCTGGGGCAGAAAAACGTGTAAGCAGCCACACCATCCAGAACCATCTCCTCGCTATGGGGTACAGAAGCCATCGTCTCACGAGGGTACCGTTGCTGACCGCACATCACAGGGTGCAAAGATTAGCATGGGCGCAGGAACATCGCCACTGTACGCTACACATGTGGAAAATTGTTGCCTGGACTGATGAGTCGAGATTCACGTTGGTACATGCGGATGGCAGGAAGCGAGTACGGCGAAACCACATGAAGCGATGGATCCTTCTTGCCAGCAGGGTGCTCTTCAAGCTGGTGGAGGTGGCATTCTCGTATGGGGACTGTTTACGTGGACTGAAATGGGACCTCTGGTACGTGTGACATTATCCCTAACAGGTCAACGTTACCGGGATATCCTGGACGACCATTTGCTCCCGTTTGTGCGTCTTCAACATCCCACTGGGGACCTCATCCTGTAACAAGACAATGCAGCTCCCGAATTGTATCCGAATGGTTGGATGAACACTCCACCGACGTGACCTCGCTTCCTTGGCCAGCTAGGTCACCTGACCTCAATCCCATCGAGCACATCTTGGATGCCATCGAGAGAGATGTTCAAGGCTCTGACCCCCTCCATCAAATCTTCGTGAACTGTGGGAGCTTGTTCAGGCGTCGTGGATCCGTATGGCTTCCCAACGCTTTCGGTGTCTTGTCGAGTCCATGCCGAGACGAATCGCTTCCGTCATCAGGGCGAAAGGTGGTGCTACACGTTACTAGACAGGTATCTATAATTCAATTGCTCTTCAGTGAACGCTGAAGTGCTAAAAGTCATGGGATAGCAGTATAAAACTGGCGCTGCCATCGTATAAAGGCTTCGACGCACGCCACCACTTTTATCGGTCGCGAGGTGTAATCTCTTGAATGAGATTGATTAACTACCAGTAGGATTATGGCAAGCCGACGTGAATTATTGGAGTTTGAACAACTACCAATAGGACTATGGCAAGCCGACGTGAATTATTGGTGTTTGAACAACTACCAATAGGATTATGGCAAGCCGACTGGAATTATTGGAGTTTGAACGATGCATATAAGGGTGAGCCAGACAAATGAGGCATTCAATTTCCGAAGTTGTGCAAACATTCAACGTTCCTCGATCCCCTGTGTCACGTGTGTACCGAGAATACCTCATGGAAGGCATTGCCATTTACCGTAGACACCGCAGTGGCCGACTGCGAGTGCTGAATGACCGTGACCAGCGACATCTGACCATAATTGTCCATGTAAACAGGCAAGCGATACTGGCTCAAATAAAATCCACATTCAATGAAGGAGGTACCAGAGACATATCCACCAGGTCAGTGCAGCGTAATTTAGCGTCCATGGGGAATGGAAGCAGGAGACCCACCAGAGTGCCTTTATTGACACCACGACATCAGACATAGTGCCTCACCTGGACTCGTGAACATGGTAATTGGACCCTGAAAGACTGGTAACATGTGGCGTGGTCCAATAAGCCCTGCTACCAGTTGTAACGAGCTGATCGTAAGGTTCGGGTGTGGCGCAGATCCCATGAGGCCATGGACCCAAGCTGTGAACAAGGCACTATGCAAGCTGATGGCGGTGGTTACATACTTTTGTAGGGTGTCCTTACGTGTCACAGTTTGGGTCCTCTGGTCCTCGTAAATACGTCATTAACTGGTAATTGCTTTGTTGCTTTGCTGGATGTCCATTTGCAGCCCTTCATGGTCTTCTTGTACCCTGAGAACGATGGGATTTTACAAGCGGAAAATCCACCATGTAATCGGGCCGAAGTTTTCGAATATTGGCTCGAGGAGTATTCTGGACAGTTCCGATGGATAGTTTGGCCACCATGTTATCCTGGCATGAACCTTATACACTTATGAGAGGCGGTAGAAAGGTCCATTTGTATCCAAAATCCCACATTTAGAAATACCAGGGATCTTGGGAGGTTATTCAGACGGAGTGTCTCAAAATCGCTGCAAAAGCCTTCCGGCCAGTTGTGTAATCGATACCACGTCGAGTTGCTGCACTTCGCAGGGCTAGAGGAGGTCTTACACTACACTAGGTACGTATCCCATGACTTTTGGACCTTCAGTGTGTGTGTGTTAATTATTTGTGGCCTAGCGGCATACGTTCTGAGTCCTTGGTAATGGTGAGCCCGTAGGCCGTAGACTATATCCCATTTAGACCCACTTAATCCGTCCCTGATCACAGATATACGATAGATAATGTTTTAAGAGAAAACAAATTTAAAAAACAAACATAACAAAGGTTTGTGCACCGTTCAGACGTTGTCATTTTTCAAAGAAGGACATTCTTCACCATTCCGCTACAACGTTGCCATTTCACCTAAATACATTTTGTAACAACATCAATGAAAGTTTAAAAGGTGATTTTAAAGATCTCTTTAATGGATTGGGACGCACCGGAAATGTTGTTTATCTACAAATGGTTTTTAGAGAAAAGTCTTTACAAACACAAAATGAGATATTTAGTATTGATTTGTAGAAGAAGAAAAAGTGAGTAACACAATTTGGCATAATGGACTGTAGAGGCCCACAACTGCTTCAGTTTCTTGGCTATTTTATCTTCAATGTAAAATGCTTTGAAGAGATTCGATAAAACATGTATCGTGAAGGACAGCTGAATAGTCGCATCTATCCGTTTATGTCAGACTTCCCTGATGTTCTCAACGCCCCCTGAATCGCTCTTCGTTTCCTTTAAAGATCAGAATCTTCAGAGAGATCTTCGGAATTTTTCTTCTTTTTCTTTTTTTACCCGGGAAATATCCATCATAGGCATTTCCTAGACCATTCATCTTTCTTATGGAGAAACAACTTCATAACTTAAAAAGAACTGGCCATGCGCTCATCCATCAAGTGAATCTCCGAGATCATCGATTCGAATCTATAACATGGAAGAATTTTAAACTTATCAGCTGCGAAAAATAATGGGAAAATATGGAAGTGCCAATTAAGACCTGCAAACACGGTGATGGGGTAAGATCTGTGACTGCACAACGCTAAAAAACGAGAAAATATTGATTAAGAATTTCAAAACAAATTGAATTTTCCCAGCAGTCAGAAGTTACAAGACTGGTATTACAAACGTGTTACCTGCATTATGTCAGAAAGCATTATGAACTAACCCCATGCTGACAAGAAAGGTCACTTTTTGTAAAACATCGCGCCTGGAAAACTTCATGCCTAACCAGGACTGTAATGGGCTTAAGTAGGGCGGCATAATATTGGGAGCTGTAAACAGAGAAATAGAGAAAAGTATTGAAGAACAAAGAAAAAGACATGACGGAAAATATTCACATCAGATGTAGTATGGGAAATAAAAGTATAGTAGAATCCGCTTACAACAAGGACCTATGGACCAACGCAAACCCTTGTTGAATCCACGTGCTCACTAAATCCGTTTTGCGGTGAACATTCTCATCATGTTAAAATACATATAAGTGGTGAATATAATTTTAAATACGTGGAGATAATGTAAATATACGATGTCATCACTCTGTCCACGCTATTTTATAAACAACGAATAGCAACTGAAAAATTGTACATCCGACACCGCTGGGATCGAACCCCAGATCTCTCGATAACTAGCCGAGTGCGTTCACTTTACGCTACGGTGCCAACAAGTCACAGCGCTATTCGTGGTTTATTAGTCAGCATCTGAATACACAAATCCATATTGATGGGCTCAGCAACTGATGTCGCGCCATCTAGTGGCATTCAACAAAGCAAGCTGTTTAATTGCAGCTGATAAATCCAAAAGGGCGATAGGAATGGTGAATATATTTCAAATACGTGGAGATAATGTAAATATACGATGTCATCGCTCTGTCCACGTTATTTTATAAACAATGAATAGCAACTGAAAAATTGTACATCCGACACAGCTGGGATCGAACCCCAGATCTCTCGATAACTAGCCGAGTGCGTTCACTTTACGCTATGGTGGGAACAAGTCGCAGCAATATTCTTAATTTATTAGTCAGCATCTGAATACACAAATCCATATTGATGGGCTCAGCAACTGATGTGGCGCCATCTAGTGGCATTCAACAAAGCAAGCTGTTTAATTACAGCTGATAAATCCAAAGGGAGATAAAAATGGTGAATATATTTCAAATACGTGGAAATAATGTAGCGCTATTCGTGGAGATAATGTAGCGCTATTATAGCAACTGAAAAATTGTACATCCGACACCGCTGGGATCGAACCCCGGATCTCTCGATAACTAGTGCGTTCGCTTCACACTACGGTGCCAACAATTCACAGAGCTATTCGTGGTTTATCAGTCAGCATCTGACTACCCAAATCCATGTTGATGACTTCATCAACTGATGTGTCGCCATCTAGATGTGTGTCCACTAGATGGCGACACATCAGTTGATGAAGTCATCAACATGGATTTGGGTAGTCAGATGCTGACTGATAAACCACGAATAGCTCTGTGAATTGTTGGCATCGTAGCGTGAAGCGAACGCACTCGGCTAGTTATCTTGGGTTCGATCCCAGCGGTGTCGGATGTACTAGTTTTCAGTTGCTATTCGTTGTTTAGAAAATAAAGTGGACAGAGCGATGACATCGCATATTTACATATAAGTAATAATATTCTTAATCAATGAATGAAATTAATTGAATCAAATACGGGATTACACCATTGTACAATACACATCTTGAAGATGTGAATCCGTTATTGGTGTATATATGGCATGCATGTTAAGTAAGACAATATCCTGAAACTTTAAAATTTAGTCGTCCTGGAGCGAAAATCCAATCCGCGTTTCCCGGTTAGCGCCAGAATATGAGCAGTCATAGAGTATGAGCAGTTCGCCCAAGTATGAGCAGTTGAATATCCAGGACAACGAAATTTTCAAGTTTTCGGATATTGTCTGACTTAACATCCATGTCTATATTTACACCAATAAACGGATTAACATCATCCAAATTGGTGTTGATAATATTCTTATTAGTTTATATTATATATCCATAAAAACTGGCCATACTTTAAAGTTTTAATTAATTAACTACATTAGTACTATCTTTTTCTCAGTTTTTAGGGGGGTCTTATAACGACCATCGTGAACAACTCGATTTGCTATAAGCAGTCGCCCGTCCCTAATTTAGGGTTACTGGTTCCAGGGAAGGGAGAGAGCTAATGTCGTAAGAAAAACGCAACATACATGCCTCGCCGGGATTCGAACCTGGATCCATATTGAACGAATGGTCAGAGGCCAGCGCTTAGACCATTGAACTAACGGGACGGCGTAGTGTAGTTTATAGATTAAGTCTTTTAAATATATTCAACTTGTCGTCCACGTGATATTGACCGTTGTTTAACGACACAATACACACGAAATAAAAGCAACACCGATCCTCCTGAAACAACGCTCACTTGGAGGGTGAAAGGGGAATCGGGCACAACTCTAGTAATTATTATCTCCTGTTTCCCCTCAGGCGATATCCCCATTCTATTACTCCCCTAATGCTCTCTGAAATTGTCGCCCGGAAATCCACTTACATATGCGTGAGCCCCACCACCCTTCTTCTTACCTAGGAATGGGTGGCTTGGTTTTAGCCCTGCTGATGTGATACATCTAAGGCGCAGCCAGTCTCTCGCTTGCTGAGCATTTAATGTACTCTCTCCACATTGCTTTCCTATCAACATTCTTTCACTAGCACACAAGGATTCCCCTGCGCTGTTACAATTTCGGCCTGTATGGCACCATGCCTCCATTTCGGGGCAGTGCGCATCAGATTTTCTCTGCCTCCTTAAATATGGAATTTCATTAAATTTTGTTACTTTGCTTGTTCAAAGTGAACATCTTAGTTTTGCTGTCCCTCATTAATGAAGGCCACGACATTAGAGAGATGAATTACCTACGTTTGTGACGTTACTCTCATGTTACATGGTCTGATTCGACGGGGGCGTGTTTGACGTTATCTACGACAGCGTTGGAAAACCAATCGGAAGCCTTGGCTCCCGCATGACGTCACTAAAAAAAAAAGAATTCCTCTCTCTGATGTCATGCCTTGTATTTTCTTGAGGTCCTTGGTTTTATCCAGGGGCATCATTAGATGTTTTTGGTTAAAATGATCAAAGTAACTTAAAATTAACATTTTACCAACCAAAAGTTCCTGTTTTGCTCGTTAAATCTGAGTTGTTGCTAAATACGGGATCGTTATATGCGGGTTCTACTGTAATGAATACAGTGGTAAAAGTTACAAAGTGGAGAGATTTGAGTCGATAGGGAGGAGCGACTGTTATTGACACCTCACTTAGTGTAAAAGTATTGAAAGTTGGATGGTTGGACGTCCCTATATTGTTACTGTTAGTCGGGGAGGTTGTTAGTTTTTTAGGAGGGGGTTGCAAACCGGTACAGCGCGCCTAAAGAAAATAAACTGCGTTTCACTGATATTGAGCATTTTTTTACATCAAATGGGTTAATTAAAATCATGAATAGTTGGGAGCAATAGGTGACTAGCAGGGAAGTATCCCCAAGAAAACTGAAACCCTCCCGAGCTTTTCTCTTTCCTTGATTTCGGATTAGATATTGTGACGTATACTCTGATTTAACTTTCGTTTCTAATTTCTTTTTCTATGTGAATTTGAGTTTGTTCTCTTTAGCACCTTTCAAACTTAACGTGATATCTTCCCTCTCACATGAATACAGTGGCAACACTTGAGGTCTGTGAGAGTGACGTATGCTTGTGGTAATAAGAAGAAGACGAGAGATATATAATGGCTATGCATCAGCTGTATGACGTTTTTACGACGAGATAATTAAAGTTAATAACGCTAAAGCATTTGGAGGTTGTATCGTACTGATTATGCATAAGTAACGAGTGGATTTAGTGTTGTGCAAATTGTAATTACCAGTCTACGACTAACATGGAGTGGATCTTTCACCTTGCTATAAGGAGTGTTTACCGAAATTAAAGAAATGACTGTAAGTAACTACATCTTGAACTTTATTTGAGCGACTCCTGTTTCACTGTAGGTGAAGTTTTTGAGGATTGATACATGTAGTGTTTATTAAGTAAGCTACACACAGATGTTACAATATCCTTTATGGTCCCTTCAGTTTCCCCTGAAACAATCCTTCCCTCCTTCTTCAAAACATCGACGCTGGATTTAGTACCGTTTACGAAATATATAGGTTGCAACTATACTAAATATAATTTCATGTAAGCAAGTTGTTGCTCCATGAGGGAGTCCAGGGGCGACAAATTGAGAGGTGCCCAAAGTGGCCCAATCACCAAATATTGATTTACCTAATGCTCAATCAACAAATTGGGAGGTGCCCAAGTGGCCCAATCACCAAATAATGATTTACCTAACGCGCAATCAACAAATTGAAAGGTTGCCAAATTGCCCAATCACCAAATAATGATTTGCCTAATTCTCAATCACCAAATAATGATTTACCTAATGCTCAATCAACAAACTGAGAGGTGCCCAAAGTGGTCCAATCACCAAATCTGCCCTTGTGCCTAATGGGAAAAAGTGAAACTAAGGGAAGTGAAGTCACAACTGAACTGATAACAATCATCCCTCAAATTATGCTTTTCCCGCTTGTAATAAAGCAACAATGTAAAACAAAAGTGCAAGAAATATTGTACAGATATTTGCTAATGAGGTTGTATAGACATTCAGGGCTTCATACGATTTGATAATTCGAGCACCTAACTCAATACCTACCTGTACAGAATATGTTCACACATCTTTAGAACGATTTTCTAGCTACATAATTAATGTTTAAGACAGAATTACTTCTTTCTTAAATATTCTATCTGATATCCATTTCTTTAGATATGAACCTACATCCAGATTTCCAAGGTAGCAGGACATTTTTTTAAATTGGTAGTGGTGTTTTATTCCATTCCTCTTCCGTTCTTTTATATAGTCCAATCATAGTGTTAGGTCTGCGTTTAGAAAGCCTCTTTTTAGCAGTCCGAACCCACAATAGTCCACTGGAGACACATCACGGGAATTTGAAGGAACGGTTTTCTTATTGTTGTTTTTTTTTTTTTGTTTTTTTTTTCTTTTTCAAGAAACAGTAGTAGACTAGTATATATTAGTGGTACCCTTATCCTGATAAAGTTCTACTTTTTGAAAGTTCAGTGGATAAAAGAATGGCATTTCCTCTTTAAACATAGGAGCTAAAACGTTCGTTTCGTAATAAGTAGAATTGATTTTAACCTTTGTTTTATGCCTGCACCGTAGGGCGCACATGCGATAAAGGCAAATGGCAGTTGGGAGAGCAACTTATGCCACCCCGGTGACGATGGCCGCTGATCATTCGTCAGAAAGGGGTCCGGGTTCGAATCCTGGAGAGGTATGGATGTTGTGTTTGTCTTACGGTACTGGCTCTCTCCTTTCCCTGGAACCAGTGACCCCCTAAATTAGGGACGGGCGACTGCTTATAGCCCATTGAGTTGCTCACGGTGGTCGTTAAACCCCAAGAATAAAAAAAGAAAAAAAAATAGCGACTTACTCCGGCGTGAGGGGACCCGAGTTCGATGTCCGGCGCGGGTGAACTTCTACGTTATACCTTCTTTTCTTAACTTTAATTTCCCATTGTACAAGACACCAGCAATAATCATAAATCCTTTACTGAAACGTTCTCTGGATTCTTGGAACCAAGTTTGTAAGTCGTTTTCTGCTCTTTTAGAGATAGCAAATCGACCTTTCTTGTTACAGTTGTCTAAGCATATCCATGCTTCATCAATAGTCACAATAAATTTCAACCTGTCTCCCGCTAAGTGATTTTCATAAAGAAGTCTACACCGTGTTCTGCGCTTAGCCACATGCCCAGGTAAAAAAGCGGTAAATATTATGTTTTTATACTATTTTTAAGTTTCAAATCTTTATTTATTACCTTGTTTATAGTTGATACAGATATTTTTAATGACTTGGCGAGTGATCTTTGGGTCGCTAGATTTTTTTAAAGATCAGTGACCTTACTTTTGAAATGTTCGCAAAAGTACCTTTTCGGATATTCCTTTGATGTTCTTTTTCTTGCAGAAAAGCAATGCTTGACGATATTTCCCTTTATTATTAATAATATCACTGGGGCCAACTAAGGCAGTGCTCAGGGGCTTGAGCACCCCTCCGAATTTTTTTATATGCACTGGATTCATACTTAAATATTTAGTTCCACTTTCCATAAAATTAAATAAGATAATCGGAATATAGCGCAAATATTTGGTTTCTACAAAAAAAAAAATCAATATCTTCAAAAAATCGTGTTTTAACCACCGTTACCGAATAAACACTTAGGAAATGAGACAGCCAGGCAAGCGAGAAATTGAGGGTGTGGGATGTGGTTTGTACCCTACCTTCCTAATTATTTAAAGGTACCGATTTTTTTTCGCAATCACGTTCCTTGCACATCAGTAAGTTGTCAGCATCTCACCATGCACGCATTGAGCTTCGGTAGGGTCATAAAGCCATAAATGTCAGAACGGGAGTAATGAATGACAGTCCGAGAGCACAGCGAGACTGCGAATGATCTTTTCTCGCTAAAAGGATAATTTTGAAGGTTTTTTTTTTCTGTTGTTGTTGAAGTTACCGTTTGTTTGTTTGTTTGGCATAATTCTATTGAGGCTTTTTTTCCTCCCTAGCTTTATAAATCCTATAAGCAGTCACCAAAAGTAACAACACCAATCCATCCACGCAGGGGTGATATGCCAAATCGATAACAACTGGTTCACATGGACTGCAAGATGAATGATGGCGGTGTGGGGGTGGAGATTTCCAAGTTACACTTGTTGATCAAAGCAAAATTTTCACTGTGATATGTGCTGCGTTATACGCTAAATGCTAACAATAACAAGTAAAGAAAATAATACAGTAAATGACTATGAAGCGCTTTCCATTCCAACACTGAACACGTCAGTTTGTTTGCTACTGTTAGAGCGAGCTCCTCAAAGATATCGCTATTATCATACCGTTTGTTTTGGCTAATGATATATACTGCCAATCTCAGCCTTTTTCAACAGGTTTGGTTTTCTAGTAGTAGTCCCCCAATTTTGCTCAAATTCTGTCCAAATAAATAAATAAAAAAAAAATACAGAAGCACTTGTGCGCACATTACAAAAAATTAGATCGTAAGAATTCAAACGCGGTTCAAGAACTTGGTTGCTATAAAAAAAAATGTAATATCTCTATCATGAAATCATGTATCGCCGCCCCGGTGGCGCAGTGGTCTAAGCGATGGCCTCTGATCATTCGTCTGAAAGGGGTCCGGGTTCGAATCCCGGTGAGGCATGGATGTTGTGTTTGTCTTACGGCGCTGGCTCTCTCCCTTCCCTGGAGCCAGTGACCCTAAATTAGGGACGGGCGACTGCTTATAGCCCATTGAGTTGCTCACGGTGGTCGTTAAACCTCCAACCAAAAAAAAAAAAAAAAAAAAAAATCATGTATCGGTTTGTTTGTGTTTACACTGAAGACAAAGTCCAATTACACATCTAAAATTTCAAAACTGCAGACAACCTTACCTGCCTTTTGAATTTCAGCACCCCTCGATATTTTCAGAAGTCGGCGCCTATGAATAATATTGCTTATTTTACATTCAGAAATGATAATTCCGTTGATTTTCACAGCATTTTTCAATTACAGAATACGGTTTTTTTAATTACAGAATAAAAACCTAACCTTCTATCCACAGCTTGTTCAGGTGCGCCATTTTCTTAACAGACGACATTTAACAGGAGCAGATGTTTCTTACGTGTTCATCTAAAACGCTGTTGCCAGTTTCAATTCTTGAACTTCTTTTATTTTCCGTAATTTCTTATCAAAAGCCTTTAAAAAATGTGTGAATGTACTCTGTATTTTATGCAAACTTCGCACTATATCGGTGCGTGACAATTTCAAATGTGCAGCAGCTTGTCTCACTGTCTTCCTCGGGCTCCGGGAAAATGCTTTCCATACTCGTTCCTCGTCGTCTTCCGAAACTTTTGGTCATCCACGTCTTGGCTTGTCCAACACACTCCAGTTTCTAGACATTTTTTCTTGCGGTTAGCTCTTTTTGAATCAAGAGAATTTCTGTCGAAATGTGTCGGATTTTTTTTTTTTTTTTTGCACTTGAATGAGTGATTTAGTTTCAAAAATCCATGCCACGTAAATCTCTTTTCCTTGCGCATGCTCATTTGTAGCTTGTGACTATGAAGAAGTACTAAAACTATCATCGTCTGCCGTCTGCACGCAATGGTAGACAGCAAAAATTTACGTGTTTAACTTACGAACACTGCAAATCTTATTTCCGTAAGTGGTGTAGTTACTTTTTAATAATTTTCTAAAATTTCAAATTTTTGGACCGTCCTTTAAATATGTTTGACGAACTATCAAATTTTGTTTTAAGTTGCCCTTTATTTGAACTATGGGATTAAAGCGAAACGATTGCATATGAAATCGTTTTTAAGAAGTTTAAAGCATTTCCTTCTTAGCTGTGTTAAAGATTCAGCTTATATTCCAAAGAGAAGTGAGCAATTTACTTTCTGCGTAGAGGCGTCGTTGACATTTGTAGTTCTGATTTTAAGGCGGTGGTTTATACATTGAAAAAAAAAGAAACGAACAACAATCTGACTTTTCTTGTTACCAACTCAACGAATTTGTGCAAATTTTTCTTTAATCTTTACTCGGCAAATTTCTCCACGCGCGATAATTCAATTATAGTAGAAATACTGTATATGCGACATTTGAGCCTGATTCAGTATAAGGTAAGATAGTGCGGTTATATAAAAAATATCCTATACTTTTATGGTTTTAATTCAGTTTTGTCAGAAAGTATATTTTTTGAATTTCTGATTATCGTAGCAGATATATTTTTTGAATTTCTGATTTTTTATTTATAGTTTTTTGTCTTTATTTATAGTTTTTTTTTCTTTATTTATATTTTTTTTTCTTTATTTATATTTTTTTTTCTTTATTTATATTTTTTATAGTTCTAGAGTTTTCATGCGTCCAGTAGAGATGACGAAAATTATCAGAAATTAAAAAAAAAGATGCGCTATGTGGGTTTAAGATGCGGGAATAAAACAAATTGCGAAGTAATAAGCTTTTTTGAAAGGCAGGAACTTCCAAAATTTGAAATGAATTTTTGAAAAGCTTTCATGCGTAAGACGAAAAAAAAAAAAAGTTCTACGATTTTAGGTAGATATAAAGAGTTCAGTTTTATTCCAGTTAGCTGTCTACAGAAATTAGCATCGATTTTATAACTACGTTATCAATGTCGATGTCACTTTCAATTGTACAAGCACTTTTCATCCATATTTGCGTGCTTTATATAGCAGGCATATTGGGTTACGACGAAACGAATCCTGCGCTAGTTTGGATAATAAAAGAAGCTTCAGCCATTTGTAGAAAAGCCAGCTAAGTTACTATCTCGTGAACAAAGGCACAAGTGTTCGATGAATCTGATAATTAAACAACCTCCTGCAAAGGGCGTTTTTGAACTCGTGTATTTAAAAGTCCCAGATTTCTCATCTACTAGAAACCCCACAAGGCCTAAAACCAACAATTTCCGATCTTTCTTAAATCCTTAGAGATTATGCTTTAGTCTGCAGTGTTTCAACAACCTTTGTGAAGAGATAAAGCACTTTCTTTTTTTGTTGGTCTCTGATTTTGGCTCCCTTCCCATCGTAGCAGATAAAAGAACAGTGTGACTTTTTTTCTTTGCCTTTGGTTCACGTAGTGATAAAAACCACTGGAATATCACCTGCTTGGTCGAAGCCCACGCCCTGGCCATCAATTGTTGATGAGTTCGTGGTCATCCTCTTTTTGGCACGCCAACAGGGCTGAAGAGGGGTGGTTGGGGAGACGAATACTCTATGAAGGCGGGGTCGATCTTTCTGTAGCCTTCCCGGCCTGTGGACAGCACTGGTGCAACAGCTGCGTTTGCAAGTACTATTAGCGAAACACAGCAGAAGTAAAAATCCACAAAGGAACGCCTGATTTGCAAAGCATATCATAATTCCATAATTTTCGTAGGCTTCCAGTGTTTTTCAAACTGAAAGGCTAAAAAACTTGATTAAAAAAGCAGCGATCTATGTCACGACTCCACATCAAAAGTAGGTTTAAAATCCTGGGAGACGAAATCACGTGCACACTGCTTGCATGAAACAAAGGACACGAATTTGTTGAGGATGTAATAAGAACAGTCACCTGAAGCAACTAGGACGACTCCTTTAAAGTTCATTTGAAATGGCAGTTCCATTAAAACAACCGCTGAGCAAAAGGGGTGTAGGTAAAAATACCCCCGGAGAAAAAAACCCTGAAAACTGAAAAGAGGAAGAAATGCCGCCGGAAGAAATATCCCCAGAAAAAACGGTTCACTGTAAACTGCCACACAGGAACATTGAAGTGTGGCAGTGTTCCGGTGTGGCAATTTACCAGCAACCCAGCCACACATCTTCAGCAAATTGGCTACAAAAGTTCAAGGGGGGGGGGGGCTATAAAGATTGCCGTTTCTGGGCCTATATTGAGAACTGAATTTGGAACTCCAAACGAATTTCGCGAAAACGTTCCATGTAAGCCAAGCGAGAATTGTACTTTAATTTGAAGAAATAAATCGCCGAGGATCCGAGGTACACTTCGTTGGGGGGCTCTACCCTGAACCTCCGTAATAATATTATATTCTGGGCCGCTGGAGTCTGCCAGTGTATCCAGGAAGTACCCCTT
Organism: Macrothele yani; assembly: GCA_039090855.1. Taxonomy (NCBI): domain Eukaryota; kingdom Metazoa; phylum Arthropoda; class Arachnida; order Araneae; family Macrothelidae; genus Macrothele; species Macrothele yani. The sequence goes on from CM077001.1 coordinate 28,776,974, forward strand.
GAAGTGTCCGCGAGGTCCATGAGCTGGAGGGGCTTTCCCCCAAAATGTTAAAATGGACTTAGAGCTGTAAACATTGGCACCATGCTTTATATAATGATTCTGTACACGACCACGAATTTTCAGGAGGGTGGGGTAACCCCCTAGTTTTAAGAGCTATTCAGGGGTAATATCGAGGATACACTGACAGACTCTAGAGGTCCAGAATATAAAAATACGGAAGTTGGGGGTGGAGCCCTCCAAATGAAGCACCTCGTATCCCTTTCACAAGCTTCACCAAATTTCTAGGGGAGGGGGAAAGGGCATACATAGTTTGCCATTAAACACAACATGAAGCATAGAAATTGCGAGCAAATCCCTTACATTAAACACTTGTCTGCGCTCTTAGAAACTTGGGGAGGGTGAATTCACCCCACCCTCCTGAAAACTTGTGGTCGTGTACAGAATCATTATGTAAAACATTTGGGGGACCCCCCCCCCCAAGCTCTCGGACCTCGCGGACGCTTCAAGGGGAACAGCCTGGATACACTGACAGACTCCAGCGGCCCAGAATCTAATGTTACGAAAGCTGGGGGTTGAGCCGCCCCCCCCAAAACCAAGTGTACCTCGGATCCTCGGCAATTTATTTCTTCAAATTAAAGTACATTTCTCGCTTGGCTTACATGGAACGTTTTCGCAAAATTCGTTTCCCAGCAAAAACAGTCTTGCTGGCCCAGCACTATATTGCCGCTGCCGAACCGTCAATAAAATGTCCGGGCGGCCAACAGAAGGGCCAGCAGTTCTGGCCAACAGTTGGCACCCTATCAGTTGTCATATGCCACAACAGGGCCATCAGTGGTCCATCACAGGCAGTAGCTGCCACAAGTGGCCCTTCAGTGGCCCTGCAAGCACGTGCCAGAAATGATGGCTAGCCTAATGTGGTCCGCTAGTGGGCCGTTAGTGGTAGCCAGCAACCACGTGACGTAACTGGTGGCTTGCCGAATCTTGTCCGCCAATTTCCCAGTATTAGCTTAATAATTAAAAAAAAAAAAGCAAGGATAACCGCAGTTTCCTAAAGCTACAATTTTTCTTTTCTACCCTTACGAAGCTTGTGAATTAACACACTGCGCTGAGGAAATTTTCTCGACAGACCGGAAAAACGCCGTTTCCATCTGACTAGCTTCTATCCTGGGCCGTTTACGTGGAAGCCGCGCTCTCTACCGACCGGACTAATTCACGACGCTCGGCTACGTGCTGGAAGCTATCTGTTTGGTATGCAATTTGTAATCGAATGCTTCCCTCTTTCATTTTATAATATTGCAAGGTATTTTTCATAAAAGTCAGTGTCATATAATTGATAAATTAATTTTTTCAGGTTTTTTTTTTTTTTTTACGTTAAGGGAACTTCACTCATTTTCAAGGCGTGTACATACTTAGAGTCCCTTTCCAAAGTTCTGACCGTCCTTGCCGTCTTGAAAAGAGATTGTTGAATAAATATATATTTACCCGGGTTCATATCACATTCTGTTACATTTTTAACGTTGTGTCTTTCCTTTCCGTTGTCCGAAGCTACATTTGTTTTAAAGAGTAAAATATATTTTATTTTACTTCTCGCTATTTTTAGAAGCGAATTCCTCCCAGTCTTGGGTATTCAACCCATGGATGAGTACACTACATGGCGTTGCTTTTTTTTTCTGTCAAATAATTAATAAATTTTGTACGCGTATAATTCTTTTTTTTTCCCCAACAAACGCTATTTTAATGGTTTTCCAGGATATGTGTTTCAAGCGGTTTAAAATTTTTTCTTGTTATTCATCCACTCCATTCCATGAATTGTTATTCATGGAAATGGAGTGGGTGTATTTCATGGCTGTAATCTAGTATTTCACGGCTTAATCTGATATCTTCGTCGACGTAAAATTTCATTAGGAAATTAATTCGCCTCTCCACATATGGATTTTTTCTTAACATCCACTAAAATAACACGATGGCGATAGCGTCGTCTTCAACTAACTGGTACCATGAGAGTCACAGCAAGTGTTGCTTCTGCGCATGCGCAATCCATGCGCATGCCCAATCCATGCACCTGCTGTTGGGGGTTGCATTGGTTGCCAGCAACGGGCCACGAGTGGCACTTGCTTGGAGGCCCACAATTCACGGCGATGCTACAGGGCCATCAATGGCTCGCCAACTGATAGCGCTGCCACCAACGGACCACTACCGGGCCGTGAGCGGCAGATTTCAGCCAGCAGTGACCCATCATTGCCAGCTGGTGGCCAGCAGTTTCCCAGCACTTGTGTTTTTGCTGGGTTGGAGTTCCAAATTCAGTTCTCAATATAAGCCCAGAAACGGCAATCTTTCTAGCTCCCCCCTCTCTTTGAACTTTTTGCGGCCAAGTTGTTGAACATGTGTGGCAGGCTTGCCGGTGAATTGCCACACCGGAACACTGCCACACATCAGTGTTCCTGTGTGGCAGTTTACAGTGAACCGTTTGTTCTGGGGGTATTTCTTTCGGGGGCAACTTTTCCGGGGGCATTTTTTCCGCTTTTCAGTTTTCAGGGGTATTTTCTCCGGGGGTATTTTTTTCCGGGGGTATTTTTACCGTTTACCGAGCAAACGTAGCGCCTTTCTTTTCGCGTATCGCACTCGCTGCCTAGTTCACTGTTAAAATACGTAGTTTTGTAAATCGAAAAAAACGAACGTATCCATCACATTTAAGTTTTAAAACAGCACTGGAGTGGATTTTGCGTAGTAAGCTAAACGTTGCACAAATAAAGGAGCCGATCCAGTGGGCGAGGTTTCTGGGGCACAAGTTTCTGTTCATTCGTTCAAGTTGTACTGGGGTCGATTCATGTATGACGATGAGAGAAGTGCTTATCTGAGAGCACTCGCTATGTCCGTTTCTTGGAACTAGTGGCCCTAAATTAGGGACGGACATTAGCTCTGTGAGTTTTTCATGGTGGTGTTATACACCTCGATACAAAAAAATAAGAAATATTAATTAAGCTGTGGTGGATGTATAATGTCAAAAGAAAGAATAGAGTTTAAGATGTGTGGATAACGCAAATAGCAATTAACCCTTTGAGTGTCAGAGACGCGTCCAGCGCGTACAAAGCATTCCTTCACCCAGTGTCAGTGACGCGTCTAGAGCGTGCCAAACATTTCTTCACCCAGTGTCAGTGACGCATCTCGCGCCATCGAAGATTTCCTTTAATCAGTGTCAGCGACGTGTTTAGCGTGTGCAAAGCTTTCTTTACCCAATATCAGTGACGCGTCTAGGCCCTGCAAAGTTTTCCTTTACATAGTCAGCGGCACGTTTAGCGCGTGCAAAGCTTTCTTCACCCAGTGTCAGCGACGCATTAAAAGCTTTCCTTTACCCAGTATCAACAACGCCTGCAAAGCTTTCGTTTTCTCAGTGTCAGCGACGCGTTTAGCTCGTGCAAAGCTCACTTTACCCACTGTCAGCGACGCGTTTAGTGGGTGCAAAGCTTTCTTTACCCAGTGTCAGTGACGCGTCAAGGGAGTGCAAAACTTTCCTTTACCCTAGTGTCAGCGACGCCTGCAAAGCTTTCGTTTACCCAGTATCAACAACGCGTCTAGTGCGTGCAAAGCTCTCCTTCACCCAGAGTCAGCGACGCGTCTAGCGCGTGCAAAGTTTTGCTTTACCTAGTGTCAATGACACTCAGTTGGAGAAACGTTTGCACGCGATGGACACGTCGCTGATACTGGAAAAGAAAAAGCATTTGCACGCGCTAAACACGTCGTTGACCCAGGGTTAAAGCAATGGATGTTACAAGACGACACCAAAAAGAAATACTGTACTGATGTATGCGTAGAAAAATCAGAGGTCGTGGAGCACAACGAAGTGGAGATTCCTAGGAAAGAAAAAGACCTACGAATAGCTGGAGATACTTGGTAAGAACGACGTTCAAGATAATAATCAAAAGAGAGACCTTGTGAAAATAAGCTCTTTTCAACGATGCAGGGATTCGAACCAGTTCCGAAGCTAGATATTCTCCCTACTGTTCTACGCCGACAAAACGTTTGCTGCAATTTGAAGTATTGATTCTTCAGTGGTACGACATCCTTCCCTTAAGAATGAGAAGTGGGGGGGGGGGTTACTAAATCGCAGGTTTCGAGTCTGCCGAAAAACCATATTTGAAAAAGCTGCTCATTTTAGAAGAAGGAATTGTTGTTAATTCCAGACGATGTGAGGAAGAATCATCACGCATTTGTTTTCGAACCTCACGGCCAGAAGATTAATTTTACTTTCGGATACCAATGTGGCGGATTCGAAGTCACGTCTACTTGCTCCGGAGCCAGACATTCTCCCGACTATACTACGACGGCAAAACTTATCGCTGCAACATGCCGTTTTGAATCTTTCGTCACTTCAGCGGTACGTCAGTAGCTGAAGTCGGACACTCCAAGTAGAGACGGAAATCTACGAAGAGTAATTTCTCTCAAACACACAATTATACTGTATCTACACTGCAGGAGAATCCAGGTAAACTCCCACATTTTTTTCTGCTACTAGGAAAACTGATACGTTGGGGGTAAACTTTCATACCGGTAAACTCCTACACCTTTTCATATAAGGGGATGACCACGAATTGCGTTTCGTTCGGAGATCGTGTCAAACTGTGGGAGTTTTTCTAGTTGACCAAAACAAAATGTACAAGTTTTCCTAGTGGTATTAATGCGTATGTAAGATCATAATGACACAAGGTTTATTAGAAGCTTTTCGTCTCATCATATCTTGAGTTATTGACTTTAGCATTTATCATGTGATAATATGCGAGATAAAAAGGGACTCAATATGCAAATCAAAAGGGACTCAACGAATCGGTCTTCAGGTGCTTACAAAGCACTTACGCCGCGGAACGTTTTGAAAGATTTGAATTTACAACCTAAATATATTAATCATGAAAGAAATACGGGATTACACCATATAATACACATTTTGAAGATGGAAATCTTCAAAATGTGGTATTTGTAAATATTTGGTATTTGTAAACATTTTATGAAGGCACTCAATTGATCATTCTTCTCCTGTTTATAGGGCAGCTAGGCCGCAGGCCTTTTTAGAAGACTTTAAGTCACAACCTAGATTTAGTATTTGGAAATCTTCTAAAAGTCCCGCGGCCTAGGTGCCTTGTGAAGAGCTGAATAATGATCAATTAGGTGCTTTTAATTAGCTTTTATAAAATGTTTACAAATACCAAATATGTAGGTTGTAACTCAAAATCTTATAAAAAGGCCCGCCACTTAGGTGCTTTGAAAACAGCTGATAATTTGATCCGTTAAGTGCGTTTTATTAGATTTTGCAACGTGTACAAATATAAAATAGTTATGTCATTGAGAAAGAATGAGAGGAAGATGATAGATGCTTTTAAATTATGGATCTGGAGATGGCTACTTAGAATTCCGTCAATTGCAAGAATAACTAGTCAATCAGTAATTGATCAAATCAAGCCCAGTTGCTCCCTTGAGACATGATATGTGAGGAAAGACTCCCTTATTCTGGAAATGTGATGCATGCCAATCATGAGTTGGAAAAAAATGACAGAGAACATGATGGTTGGATGGAATCAAATACGTTTGTGGAATGACCGTAGAAGAATTGCAAGGTTTTGCTGAGAACAGATCAATATGACAGGCTTTTGTTCGTACAGTCAACATGCGTCTAACACGACTCGATAGAACCTAACAACAGCAACAAACGGAAACGACAATTGGAATTATCATTATACGTCATACTGTATGAAATTAAAAATGTCAAAAACATTATGTAATCTTTCTTCAAAACGAAGAAATCACATTGTAATTACTAGCAAGAAACTGTTCGCTAATTATACTTGAAATAATAAAACTATACAAGTAATCCGAATTTATTGGCGATGTCGAATAGGCCACTTAGGCAGGATACACCTCGAAGCAGATGCATGGCTTTATCGAAAAAAAAAAAAAAAACAAAACAGAACCCGCCATGAGAATTTTTGTATTCCGTAACTACACTACCTGGGCTCTATTCCCTACATACCAAATATTTCCTATGAACTCAAGAACGCGCGCAGGAAGATGAACTTTAGTGTCGGATCTCTATATACCATACTTAAAAAATATTAACAAGCCCCCTGTTTCAACAAGCGGGTGTTTATGCCATCCCTTTACAATATCCGGATGGCTACTACATCGGAATGACCGAACGTTAGTTTAGAATTTGAACCAACGAACATAAAAGAGGCACAAGTGATGGAAAAGTAATCACTGCTCTATCCAGAGAAATAAAGCTCAAGTCAATTGGCGCCGCCCCGGTGGCGCAGTGGTCTAAGGCGTTGGCCTCTGATCATTCGTCCGAAAGGGGTCCGGGTTCGAATCCCGGTGAGGCATGGATGTTGTGTTTGTCTTACGGCACTGGCTCTCTCCCTTCCCTGGAACCAGTGACCCTAAATTAGGGACGGGCGACTGCTTATAGCCCATTGAGTTGCTCACGGTGGTCGTTAAACCTCCAATCCAAAAAAAAAAAAAAAAAAAAGTCAATTGATCCTATGTGGGATGATACAAAGAAATTAGCTTCCTACTCTACGCCTAAATCAACTGCCATTCGCGAAACCTTGGAGATCATCACCAACAGTGAGGTTTGCAACGATAACATCTCTCTAGGATTGCCACGAATCTGGAACCAGTTCTTCAGATAATGCTGTTTTTCCTTCTACGGTAATGCGTGCCCAACCAACATAACGTCTCATTTCTTGGAAGGAATAATTTATGTTCTCATCTATTCATTTATTGTCCAGTCAACTGATTGCGTTTAACTTTTGAATCATTCAATAATTCAGTTTTCTGCGTACCTTCCTTGAAAAAGCCATTTGGTTGATGTGCTTGGAAACTTCGATTTCTATTCTACACCAACAAATTCAGATTCCTAGTGCAGGTATACAATTTTAAATTACATTGTGTCAAAATAAGAAAATTGCAAAATTTTCTGCATAAAATGCCGCAAGATTTTGCATTTCACTTAAAGTTCAATCTATAAATATAATTGAACAATCTAATACGTGGGAGATAGTAATGCAGATTGGGATAAAGTCCCATTAAATACTGTTACACACGTAATTGTACAGGAGCCCAAAATGATTTGATTGATTGATTGATTGGATGGAGGTTTAACGACCACCGTGAGCAACTCAATGGGCTATAAGCAGTCGCCCGTCCCTAATTTAGGGTCACTGGTTCCAGGGAAGGGAGAGAGCCAGTGCCGTAAGACAAACACAACATCCATGCCTCACCGGGATTCGAACCCGGACCCCGTTCGGACGAATGATCAGAGGCCATCGCTTAGACCACTGCGCCACCGGGGCGGCAGCCCAAAATGACTAGCTGACATCAATGATATGAAATATTACTATATCAGAACTTAAAACATCGCTATATATTCAACATATTTCCTTTAGATTTTGTAAGCTGATATTTCAGCCAGCAGGACAAAAACACCAATGAATATATCGGAATGACAATAATATATTATTATATATATTAATAAATATATATAATATATATAAGAATATATATATTCATTAGATATTAATATATATTTATATATAATGAATGTATCGGAATGACACAGCGATCTTTGGACACTATATGTAAAGAACACGTGCGAAGTGTCAACCAGGACATGCAGAATACAGCCCTCTGCAGAGAAGTCATGCATTAATTGGCCGCTCCAGTATGTAATAGTATTAAAAGAATTGCCCCTTACACGAACTTTAAAGAGACTGTCATCAGGGGAAATTAGCGAAGCCGCCCCGATGGCGCAGTGGTCTAAGCGATGGCTTCTGATCATTCGTCCGAAAGGAGTCCGGGTTCGAATCCCGGTGAGGCATGGATGTTGTGTTTGTCTTACGGCACTGGCTCTCTCCCTTCCCTGGAACCAGTAGCCCTAAATTAAGGACGGGCGACTGCTTATAGCCCATTGAGTTGCTCACGGTGTCCGTTAAACCTCCAATTAAAAAAAAAAAACTGTCGAAATCATTTCCAGCAAAGTAGCATGCAATGATATGATCTCTACTGAACTACCAATCGTTTACCATGCGTTATTTAAAGACGGGAACACGCCGCTCCGCTCCGTGTAATTACGTGCTAAAATTTAATGCAATATGCTCGTGATGTCACCCACGTTATTTTCAAAAATCATCTTTGTTCCTTATGCGTTCCAATTCCCTAAATTTTTTTTTGTCTACCATTGGCTTGAAAAAGCCTCCCAGTGGAGTACGAAAGCTTGGCGAATCTTTGTGCTTACTACGCCATAAAAATAAACGGATTTAATACGCTATATGCGTTTCTTGGGTATTAACACTAATTAAACTTATCGAGCTACGTATATTACGCTCACCTTATTTCAGTTTTAGTCCTCTTTACTTGCCCATGGGACATATTTAAAGGAAATATGTTGAACATTCAGCGATGCTTTTAAGTTCTGATATAATATTTCATTATCATTAATGTCAACTGGTCCTTTTTCGGCTCCTGTACAATAACGCGTGATTTTATGGGACTTTATCCCAATATGCATTACGATTTTGTATTCCTGTAATGTATAATTACCATACTTTAAAATGTATAAGTCTATTGTTTCAGTTTGCAGGGCAAATAGTATATTGCTCTGAAATAAAAATTCGACAGCAGATTTGAATGCGGTAAATATTTGTGGGCTTCGTTTTGTTTAGACTCAATGCTAATAGAGCTGCGGTTTCATATCTAAACGTGTTTATTCTTAGTTTGGGGGCTTTGACAGTTTGTGCTGATTTCCCATTGGTAAGAATGTTTGCGGCATAAGTAGCTCATTCACACCATTTATGACAACGGAGGAAGGCGACAATGCACTGTAACAATGATTAATGGAAGACAGAATTTCCAGTCTCGTTGTCCGGTTGTTACGTATGGAATCACCATTTATTACAATCTCCCATCGCCTGCTGTGTGTTGGGGCCACAGGCTTGAACAATAGCACCACTGGCCGACAGAAAACCCGCGATACGTCGAACAACAGCTAACGTCAACTGTTGACAGAAAGTTGTAAATATTGGATGCCTTGGCTTTGAATGGATTATACAAGGATATGACAGAAAGCTATGTGTCCAAGGGTATTGTTAGCCTGATGATGTTTGTAACCGTACACACGTGAGAAGGGCATAAATATGAAGATCATAACTCATAGGGTGAGACGATAACACATGACCGCTATGAGCTGTTGATAGATGAACGATCAGATTGCATTGGATATCACCCGGAAGCTGATCGAAACTGCTTTAGAGATTAAGGAATCGGTTATCTCGTAGAGGAAATAATCTGACTTGATTTTGTTTTGGTCTGGCGGCGACCGAGTGGTTTCTCCTAGAAGAAAATAACAAATGATTTCATTTCAGTTGGCCTGATGACGTAAAATGTAACGCACATTGTATTCCTTCTTTAAAAAACAATGATAGGCAAGATTTTCGGTACGCAAGAAATCGGATGAATGCGAACAGAGAGATGCCGATCCTATATATTTACACATGGCAGCTGCTTTTTTTTTTACAGTTTTTTGAAAAAATTTACTTAATTGATTTCGATATTGTCTCGTACTTCGTTTTCTTGCGATAAGAAGAAACTTCTTTCGTGAGGAAAAAGAAATAAAGTATGGCTGCTTTGAACACTTTCTGTCCATTATATTCACAAAATAGTTATTTCCTGTCAATGAGAAGGGAAATTTATAAACACTGATAAAACTATCATTTCCCGAGAAAGGATGATCTGATGAGAAGTTGAACTTGACGTTAATGGACGAGTTTATCATAGGTTGAGCTTAACATTAACTGATGAGCTTATCATAGGTTGAACTTAACATTAACTGATGAGCTTATCATAGGTTGAACTTAACATTAACTGATGAGCAGAACATAAGTTGAACTTGACATTAAGGAATAGATAAGCTGAACTAAACATAAAAGGATGAGTATGAAAAGGAAATAAAATATCCGTTTATTGTCGTATAAATGTTATTAATAAAGCGTAAGCTTTCAACACCAAAGGGTGCCTTCTTCAGGCTTGTTCGTGGTTAGGCAAGACAAGAGGAATAAACAATACGAAATTTTAAAACAAACATGAACAGAATTTGAGAACGTGATATGTTGCGTCGGGTACATGCGATAGCGAGAGATGTCAACAGAAGCGTGCTAAGCGCGAAGAAATGTGCGCCATATTTGGGGAAGCTCACGTGAGACGTCATCGTTACAAACCACAGGGTTACTCAAAACCTCCACGGTTTTCCTGATGGCAGTGCCCCTGGCGGTAGTATAAGGAGCAATTCGCTTTATCTGGTCCCATTTCGGGATGGCGGAATGGGTAACCACTTTTCTGGATAAGGCGGTTGTCAATCTTCCGTGCGAGACATCCCGCTTGTGTTCGATTAGTCGAAGAGCGAAAGAGCGTTTTGTCATTCCGATGTAATGCTTGGTGGTACCATCCATGTATTCCATGTAATGATGTAATGTCATTCCGATGTAATGCTTGGTGGATTGTACCACCAAGCATTATATCGGAATGACAAAACGCTCTTTCGCTCTTCGACTAATCGAACACAAGCGGGACGTCTCGCACGGAAGATTGACAACCGCCTTTTCCAGGAAAGTGGTTGTCCCTTCCGCCATCCCGAAATGGGACCAGATAAAGCGGATTGCTCCTTATACTACCGCCAGGGGCACTGCCATCAGGAAACCATGGAGATTTTGAGTAACGCTGCGGTTTGCAACGAAGACGTCTCACTTGAGCTTCCCCAAATATGGCGCACATTTCTTCACGCTTAGCATGCTTCTGTTGATATCTCTCGTTGTCGCATGCACCCGATGCAACATATCACGTTCTCAAATTCTGTTCATGTTTATTTTAAAATTTTCTATTATTTATTCCTCTTGTCTTGCCTAACCACGAACAAGTCTGAAGAAGGCACCCGTTGGTGTTGAAAGCTTACGCTTTATTAATAATATTCATACGTCAATAAACGGATATTTTATTTCCTTTTCATACTGATTGTTTGACGTAATCTACCCGAATTTTAGTTTTATAAAAGGATGAGCTGATGATAAGTTGAACTTGACATTAAGGGATGAGCTGGATTATAAGTTGAACATGACATTAACGGAAGAGCTCATCATAAATTGAACTTGAAAAATGTGAATTAACTGATATAAACTGAACTTGACAACTTGACATTAAGGGATGAGCTAGACATAAGATGAACTTGACATTAAGGTATGATTTCATCATAAGTTGAATTTGAGAAATAGGAATTAGCTGATACAAACAGAACTTGACATTAAGGGATGAGCTGAAGATAAGTTTAACTTGACATTAAGGAAAGAGCTGGACATAAGTTGAACTTGGCATTAAGGGATGAGCTCATCATATGTTGAACTTAAAAAATAGGAATTAGCTGATGTAATTTGAACTTGGCATTAAACGATAAGCTGAACATACGTTGAACTTGACATTAAGAAATGGGCTGCTGATAAGCTTAAATGAACATTAAGGGATGAGCTCATGATATTGCGAAAAAGCTAAGTGTACAAAATTTAAGGGACAAAGGTACCTACTGCAATCTTTCTAATATCACATTTTTACCTGTAGTAAAATAAAACAAGAATATCAGAGTAAATAAAATAACATCATTTGTCAAAAACTGTATTTTAAGGTAGTTTCTAAATAAATGTCTGCAATAATTCAGTGCTTTGTTCAGCCCGATGATTCAAGTATGCAACTAAATCCGCAAATGCCGTGATTGGAACTGAATTTAAGGTAGTACTGTAAAAAACAGGTTTACAAACACACACAAAAATTAATTGGGATTCATTTATTTAATTACAGATTTACTGAAAGTCTGCTTATTACGTTATTTTCTTTTCATAAATGCCATAGCTCCTGGTGCTCTTCAAAGAAAGGTCTATAGAATGATTTATGATTTTGAGCTTTATATCGTAGATAGTTTAGGAAACACCAGATGTACTATGTTAAAAGAAAGTATGATAAATTTAAAGAGCAGAAAATAAAACCCGGCGTTAAAGATTAAGGCGTGGGTTGAAACATAACTGTCAAACCTTTTATACCCAAGGCTTTTGGGTCGCGTTAGGTAAAGAATATACAACGAATGTTTCGCTCACACTTAAATTCGCGGTTGGTAAGTTTGCATACCTCAAGTAACTACACATACTGGTCACTGAATTAAAAACCGTTATGCAGATTTACGTAAACACGACTTACTTATATGAAAAATACGTGGTCACATATGTGACCTAGGCAACTATTTTAAGACTGCTGCTTGTCAGTAATCGTCGTTAGTATTAATCACAATGAGAATGAGAAAGACAAAGGATCTTTGGGAGTTCGGTTATAGGTTTATTGTGTGTGTGCCTGTCTGGCTAGAACGACGATTTTGAAAACAGACTTGCTTCTCAAAAGGTAAGATATCCCGGGTCTTTAATCAGTGGGAAAATAACCCACATTGCTTGTTTAAGAGACGTATTCGAGGCGTTACGACAGATGGCTAGAAACGGCATCGCCGTCATCTGAAAAGGTATGTACAGAGAAACAGGACTTCTTGCTTGTAGCAATTGATCGAACCATTCAATGAAGGATGATCCCAAGCGATATTTCAGCAAACTTTACGCAGGAATTAAAGAATATAAGCTGGCAGTTGCATGCTTATACGAAAACCACTTATTTCTGCGAAGAACCGGAAAGTTGGTTTACAGTGGTCCCAAAACATAGTGACTTGACACTAGAAAACTAGAAAAAGTCATGTACTTTAATGAGTCGTGGTATACCGTACTATGTACAGATTGTATGCAGAGAGTTTGGCGTGAACCCAATGAAGCGATGGACTAAACTTGTCCTGTAAACTCAACTGAAGGATCTGGAAGTGGTGCCACAGCATGGGCGATGTACCAAAAGTTTTGGACCTAATGTGACAAGAAATGGTGTCACCCCATAAAGCGATGGGCCAAAATAGCCCTGTAAACTCAACTGAAGGATCTGAAAGTGATGTCATAGTATGGGCGATGGCCCAAAATGTTTGGACCTAATGTAACTGAAAGTGGTGTCACTCCATGAAGCGATGGACCAAAATTGCCCTGTAAACTCAACTGAAGGATCTGGAAGTGGTGTCATTGTATGGGCGATGGCCCAAAATGTTTGGACCTAATGTAACTGAAAGTGGTGTCACTCCATGAAGCGATGGACCAAAATTGCCCTGTAAACTCAACTGAAGGATCTGAAAGTGATGTCATAGTATGGGCGATGGCCCAAAATGTTTGGACCTAATGTAACTGAAAGTGGTGTCACTCCATGAAGCGATGGACCAAAATTGCCCTGTAAACTCAACTGAAGGATCTGAAAGTGATGTCATAGTATGGGCGATGGCCCAAAATGTTTGGACCTAATGTAACTGAAAGTGGTGTCACCCCATAAAGCGATGGGCCAAAATAGCCCTGTAAACTCAACTGAAGGATCTGAAAGTGATGTCATAGTATGGGCGATGGCCCAAAATGTTTGGACCTAATGTAACTGGAAGTGGTGTCACCCCATGAAGCGATGGACCAATATTGCCCTGTAAACTCAACTGAAGGATCTGAAAGTGATGTCATAGTATGGGCGATGGCCCAAAATGTTTGGACCTAATGTAACTGAAAGTGGTGTCACTCCATGAAGCGATGGACCAAAATTGCCCTGTAAACTCAACTGAAGGATCTGGAAGTGGTGTCATTGTATGGGCGATGGCCCAAAATGTTTGGACCTAATGTAACTGAAAGTGGTGTCACTCCATGAAGCGATGGACCAAAATTGCCCTGTAAACTCAACTGAAGGATCTGAAAGTGATGTCATAGTATGGGCGATGGCCCAAAATGTTTGGACCTAATGTAACTGAAAGTGGTGTCACTCCATGAAGCGATGGACCAAAATTGCCCTGTAAACTCAACTGAAGGATCTGAAAGTGATGTCATAGTATGGGCGATGGTCCAAAATGTTTGGACCTAATGTAACTGAAAGTGGTGTCACCCCATAAAGCGATGGGCCAAAATAGCCCTGTAAACTCAACTGAAGGATCTGAAAGTGATGTCATAGTATGGGCGATGGCCCAAAATGTTTGGACCTAATGTAACTGAAAGTGGTGTCACTCCATGAAGCGATGGACCAAAATTGCCCTGTAAACTCAACTGAAGGATCTGAAAGTGATGTCATAGTATGGGCGATGGCCCAAAATGTTTGGACCTAATGTAACTGAAAGTGGTGTCACTCCATGAAGCGATGGACCAAAATTGCCCTGTAAACTCAACTGAAGGATCTGAAAGTGATGTCATAGTATGGGCGATGGCCCAAAATGTTTGGACCTAATGTAACTGGAAGTGGTGTCACCCCATGAAGCGATGGACCAATATTGCCCTGTAAACTCAACTGAAGGATCTGAAAGTGGTGTCATAGTATGGGCGATGGACCAAAATGTTTAGGCCTAATGTGACAAGAAGAGTGGTCACTCCATGAAGCAATGGACCAAAATTGCCCTGTAAACTCAACTGAAGGATCTGGAAGTTGTGTGAGAGTATGGGGCACGTTCTTTTGGTATGGAACGGGTCCTCTCAAAATTCGGTGGTTCTACAAGGATTACCTGAACATTGTTGCCTATCAGGTTCATCCGACAATGTGGACTTTTTATCAAGCATGTGATGGCTCTTTCACGGATGACAATGCTGCAGCCCATCGCGCAGGATGTGTTCAGCATGGGTTCAGTGAGCTTGGCAGCAACTTTCATTATCTCCTTTGGCTACCACAATAACCGGATCTGAATCCCATTGAGAATGTATGGGACATGTTAGCAAAAGAGTTTCGCGAGCACCTCTTTCGTCAAATATGAGCAAGTTAAAGGACTGTCTTGTGAATTCTTGGTATGCTGTAGGTGTAGATGCCCACTTATGGAATCTGCGTGAAACCTCATGCGTGCTATAATTCGGGCTTGGCGCAGTGGTCTAAGCGATGACTTCTGATCATTCGTCGGAAAGGGGTCCGGGTTCAAATCCTCGGGAGGCATGGATGTTGTGTTTGTTTTACGGCACTGGCTCTCTCCCTTCCCTGGAACCAGTGGCCCTAAATTAAGGACGGGCGCCTGCTTATAGCCCATTGAGTTGCTCATAGTTGTCGTTAAACCTCCAAAAAAATTAATTCAGGCTAAATGAGGTCTAAATCAGTATTGAATAAAGACTTCCGACCTATGACTACTTCCGAACTCGAAACTCAGCCCACTCGCACAAACAGTCCAACGACAGACTTAGAATGCTGCATAGCTGAGGAACCAAGAGTTTTCCAAAGGTACTTTTAAGCGCGGAGATAGTGTGAGAAAAGAAGGAATAAATTCCTATTCTCTCAAAAAAGTTGATATTGGAGTAAAACTAGGACAAGCCGCCAGCCGTAACCGATAACTTGGGTACAGTTTGCAAATTTTGAGCGAAGTTATTGCAAAATCTAAGCTCATTAAGACGTCTATTAAAACAAATTCTAAAAAACGAACGCGTAAAATTTATGACTTCCAGAACAAAAGTACGGAACATTCTCAAAAACAAAATGCCTAAAATTTATCATGAACTACTTTCCTTCACGCCTTCACGTTGGTTGCTATCAGGTTGCATGTAAACAAAGCGGAAAGACACACTCAGATCGAGAACCCCGTTTTTCATCAAGACTCACCGAACCGACAAGGGACGTCATTGATGCCATATTGCTGGCCTCGACCGCAACTTCAGAAGTTACAGTTAGAAAAGAAACAACAGCAAAACAAAGAAAAAAAAAAGCTTACCGGTGCCATTTCTAACATTTTTCTTGTGCCCACAATGTGCTTCGCTTCATTTTTATCAGTCTGAACCAAAATAATTTCAAATTGACGGCAAAAGAACTAAAAAGCTCGAGCAAATTGCATCGTAATGGAAAGTCCGCGCGTGTTTTTTAAATTGAAAAATCAATGATAAGTGACATGGGGTTGGTATCATGGTGATTTGTATCCTATATGAATAATGACCATTAAAAACGTACCAATTTTAATCATTTTAATTGAATCCTCAATGACACGTAATTCAGGGAATCGAAAGGCGTCAAAACCTGACCATGGACGATGTCCAATCGCATGCCAAATATCATGGTCATCGGATGTGTCATGTCGCTGAGTTTACTTGTCCGAGCAACTATGTCCCGAGTCAGGTATAGAGAGTTGACTTTTTCAATTCTTATTAAAATTGGTCTTTTTATTAATGGCCATTATTTTTGTACGGCAGGACCAATCATTATGATATCAAACCCATGTCACTCAGTATGTCATTTCCTTTCTCTGAGGCAAGTGTAACCGCGACCGGCTGAAGATCTTTGGAGGAGATAGGTAACAAACGACCCCATCTCAAAACCCGGAAAAACCCGCTAAAAAGGCAAGGTTTTGGACGATTATTCCTCAATGACACAAGATTTCGGGAATAAGAGGGCGTCAAAACCTAAGCATCGACGATATCCAATCGCACGCGAAACATCACGGCGATCGGTTGTGTCATGTTGTAGCTATGCCCGAACAGCTAATTGTCTCGAGTCTCGTATAGAGAGCTCCGATCAACTAGGAACCGCGTAAAGCACACTGTGCGCAAAAGCTGCATGCCCTTGTCTAAATTATCGAATGGAAAAAATATATTAACAGGTAGATATTTTAAAAGGTAAGATATCACAAAACATTCGAAAATACTTTTGCGTCTCGTATACGCAAAACCGTGAAGCAGAGAAATAGGGAAAATTAGAAATCACCTGGTCTCAGCTTTCGAAACATTAGCAAAAAAAGATTTGAAAGTTATTCATAAACTTTTAAATGTCTTGTAGTAGACGGATTGACAGAAGTAGTCATACTATTTTTCGATACATGCTAACTCAGAATGGTTACTAGAAAGCAATGACTAGAAAATTTAGTGCTCAGTTTTACGATACTCTTATTGCATTGAAAATAGCCTAAAATTAAGAATGCTGGAATGAATAACAACAGAAAACAATACAAACTCTGAAACAAAATGTTTAACAAACTAACATAAGAAGACATGTATAATAAAGAACAATTTAAAGTAAGTTCGAAAATGCAAAAAAAATATCGTTATATGTAATATGGAGCTTCATGAAGAACTATAACGAAGTAAATTTCTCCGTCATTTCTATCTGCGCCAGGATTCGAACCCGGGTCCCCTCATTCCGGAATAAGTTGCTCTACCAATTGAGCTACGCGGACGTTTTATTCTGATTCCTATCTGCCTTTATGTCGTGTGCGTCCTTCTGGCAGGTACGTCACATCTCCTGGTACGTTACATCATCTCCCGCTTATTATTATTTTTTTTTTCGAAGTGCTGGAGAAGGGATTCTCTTATTTTTCCTATCTCGCGGTGTGGAAATAACATCACACCATTGCGAGATTTTGAACGGTCGGGTCATCCGGATAGTTCGGGCGCCATTATAACGAAGTAAATTTCTCCGTCATTTCTGTCCACGCCAGGATTCGAACCCGGATCCCCTCATTCCGGAATAAGTCACTCTACCAATTGAGCTACGCGGACGTTTTATTCTGATTCCTATCTGCCTTTATGTCGTGTGCGTCCTTCTGGCAGGTACGTCACATCTCCTTGTACGTTACAGAACTTGCAAGAGCCACCAATCTGTCATTTCCACAAAGACCACGTGGGTCATATGTGTATTGAGCTCAGATGCAGAGTACTAATATTACGAAAACAAGACGAAGCAGTGATTATCTCAAAGACAATTACTTTACCAACCAGTACCTACTTGCACGGGAATAGAACCCCACCGAAAACATAAATTTTAGAAGAATTTATTTTTTAAATCCTATGATTTCCACTTATTCAAACTTACTAATTTTAGCTAAAATATTAGATACATATGTGACATAAAAATCCGATCCAATGCCAAAAGTGACAGACCAGAAGAAATTTCAAATAAAAGCTTAGATCAGTGGTTCTTAATTTTTTTTTGTATTCGCGGACCGGCAAAAAGTCGGGGAAACTTTCACGTACTTGCGATGCCGAAAAAAAAAACCCCTTTAAGCTACCCAGACGGAAAAAAAAATCCCAACACCAAGAAGGGGTTGTGTTAGATAAACGACAGTTGGTAGGCGGAGAGAGTACATCTGTAAGATGAGGTCTATGCAAATTTCGCGCTCGGCGCATACGTGTGGCGCTAGTAGCGCCACTCGGAACATGCAAAGCAGGTTTGCTGCAAATACGCGCTGTAACGTTCGTGAGCGTTAGTTATCGTTGAGATTCGACGTAGGGTGTTGATGTTAGTCAAGAATGCCTTTAAGAAGACGAAGAAGCCATTATCAACAGCTTACGGAGTTTGAACGAGGTCGTGTAATAGGGCTACGAGAAGGTGGATTTTCTTTCCGCAATATTGCAGAACGACTTGGCAGGAATGTAGCCGCTGTGCATGATTGTTGGCAGCGGTGGTCAAGGGAAGGTACTGCCTCAAGAAGACCGGGTTCCGGCCGGCCACGTGGCACTGCTGAGAGGGAAGACCGCCGTGTACGGCGTATGGCCATGCGCTTCGTATCGCGTCTGTGGCAGCAATTCGAGCTGCAGTTGCCACCACAGTGACAGAACGAACTGTTACAAATCGGTTACTTGAAGGACAGCTCCGAGGCAGACGCCTTGTAGCGTGCATTCCACTTACTCCAAACCACTGCCGTTTGCGACGTCAGTGGTGTCAAGCTAGAGCTCATTGGAGGACGGAGTGGAGATCTGTTGTGTTTTCTGATGAAAGCCGGTTCTGCCTGGGTGCCACTGATGGCCGTGTGTAGGTTAGAAGGAGGCCAGGTGAGCGCCTGCAACCATCCTGTCTGCGACCGAAACACACTGGACCTACACCTGGAATTATGGTCTGGGGAGCAATTTCCTATGACAGCAGGAGCACTCTCGTGGTTATCCCACGCACCCTGACGGCACAGTTGTACGTATGTCTGGTGATTCAACCTGTTGTGCTGCCATTCATGAACAGCATTCCAAGGGGTGTTTTCCAATAGGATAACGCTCGCCCGCATACCGCTATTGTAACCCAACATGCTCTACAAAGTGTCGACATGTTGCCGTGGACTGCTTGATCACCAGATCTTTCACCAATCGAGCACGTATGGAACATCATTGGACGATAACTCCAGCTACACCCCGAACCAGCATTAACCGTCCCTGTATTGACCGACCAAGTGCAACAGGCATGGAACTCCATCCCACAAACTGACATCCAGAACCTGTACGACACAATGCATGAACGTTTGCGTGCTTGCATTCAACATTCTGGCGGTTGCACCGGTTATTAATGTACCAGCATCTCACATTTAAAATGGCTCTTCTAGCGCTTACATTAAGCTGTGATCTTGAAACCTTAATCGATTAAATATGTTACCTATACAAATGTATTGCCGCCATTTCATTCCTCTACAACTATTTTTTCGTGGTGTTGGGATTTTTTTTCCGTCAGTGTATTTTTGAGCAATTAAACTCGTAATATTCTATTTTATAGAATCCATAATATATACACTGAGTGGCCACTTTATTATGACCACCTGACAGTTTTAAGTAAATGAGCTATGGCTGCACGCTGTTGCCGCCAGAGGGCGAGGTTAGTATAAAAAGGAAAAGCTTAGTGCTCGCGACAGTAGTAGAAGTGATGTTTGGGTGAAGAGATGGGTAAAAAATGCGATTTGACGGAATTTCAACGTGGGATGATTGTAGGAGCTCGGAGCCATGGAGCGCGTATCACCGAAACCGCCACATTCGTGAAATGTTACAGAGCAGCTGTTGTTAAAGTGTTTAAAGACTGGACTGTCAGCCGAAAAACTGGGTCTCTACGTGCAACGTGCGGTCGTCATCGACTAGTGACTGCTCGGGAGGTACGAAGAGTGTCCAGACTGGTAACAGACAACAGAAGGGCAACAGTGCAGCAAATTACAGACAATCTTAATCAAGGATCCACTCAAATGATCTCTGCACGCATTATTTGCCGTTCACTGCATCGGATGGGATATGGCAGCCGAAGGCCTGTTCGAACACCTTTGCTGTCTGCAGTTAACAAGAGAAAACGTCTCCAGTTTGCACAGGAGCACAAGGATTGGACAGTCGATAATTGGAAACAAATTATGTGGTCCGATGAATCACGTTTTCAGTTGCACCATGCCGATGGCCAAGTGAGAATTTGGCGGTAACAGCACGAAAGCATGGACCCCAATTGCATTGCTACAACCCTTCAAGCTCGTGGAGGCAACGTCATGGTTTGGAGAATGTTTTCCTGGCATGCTTTGGGCCCTTTAACTCGTGTTGATCAACGTCTGACTGGCACATCATATATAAACATCGTTGCGGACCAAGTGCATCCTGTCATGTGGATGGTTTATCCCAATGGCGATGGCTACTTTCAACAAGATAATGCGTCCTGCCATAGTGCTCGTATTATACAGGATTGGTTTCAGGAAAATGCCGGTCAGTTTACTTTGCTTAGGTGGCCCCCACAATATCCCCCATTGAGAATTTGTGAGATGAAGTTTAACGAGCCATCAGACAGCTGGATCCACAACCCCGCAATCGCACACTCCTGGAAAGTGATATTCATCAAGCAAGGTCTCAGATTCCACAAACCACCTATCAACATCTCGTGGAGTCCATGCCACGAAAAATCGATGCAGTATTATAGGCAAAAGGTCGTCCAACAAAGTAATGAGGGGTGTGGTCATAATAAAGTGGCCACTCAGTGTATACCATATCATTCCATTTCACCTACTAACAGCTATTTAATATGTTAATATTCTTTAATGATTAATAAGTGCAATCCATAATCAATACAACACAATATTCTCTTTACCGTTAAAGTAAATTTTTCTGGGGTCAATGCGACGTTTGTTGCTGCTGCTGCTTCGCGATAAACATATCTCCAGCCATGACTCCAGCGTCGTTTCTGCAAGACCCAGTGCAGCATTAATGTCCATTTTGTTTCTGTGCTTTGTTTTGATGGCCGAAACGGCTGATAAGGTTTTCTCTCCATAAGTACGCGGCCGAATATCCAAGTCTCAGTGACAAATTATAGAGCTTTGTCGCTGAGACTTGAATATTCTGTCCCCAAAACAGAGTCAGAGATTTGGATCTGAATATCAGTACCAGACTGGCATCAAAAAGAAGATCAACACAGCTTTTCTTTTCGTGGTGAGTCAGCCTGAAGGAGTTCAGATCTTCTGTGAAGGGATTAGCGATCTAAGCTTCCCTAAATCTTCCACGACAGGTGTTAAAGAACATTTAGAACTAGATTTCCTCTCACTTTAACTTCATTTCGATTGAAAAGAAAAATTAATGAATTCTCTGGTTTCTCATAGACCGGCTGTTGGAAAACATGGGCTTAGATCAAAAATAATTTTTTTTTTATTGGAGGCTTAACAACCACCGTGAGGAACTCAATGGGCTAAAAGCAGTCGCGCGTCCCTAATTTAGGGTCACTGGTTCAAGGAAAGGGAGAGATCCAGTGCCGTAAGACAAACACAACATCCATGCCTCACCGGGATTTGAACCCGTACCCTTTTCGGACGAATGATCAGAAGCCACCGCTTAGACCACTGCGCCACCGAGGCGGCGATAAAATGTTGCATCATGTACAAAAATATTGTAGTAAGATTTTACATGAATTAGTGAAATACTCAGTGAAGTACTCAAAACCATTAAAAAACAGTTTGCAAACCTGTTCTCATTAGGGCAAACGCAAGCCCAAACGGACGCCTCGGTGGCGCAGTGGTCTAAGCGATGGCCTCTGATCATTCGTCCGTAAAGGGTCCGGGTTCGAATTCCGATGAGGCATGGATGTTGTGTTTGTCTTACGGCACTGGCTCTGATCCTTCCCTGGAACCACTGACCCTAAATTAGGGACGGGCGACTACTTATAGCCCATTTTGTTGCTCACGGTGGTCGTTAAAATTCCAATCAAAAAAAAAAAAAGCCCAAACGAAGGGAAAATAATAAACTAAGAATGTTTTGTGCAAATAGTAAGCAAAATTGAAGGAGAAAGTTGAGGTTAAAAAACAGCAAGTTAAGGTTGCACATTTAAAAAAAGGTGGAGGGAGAATTGGTAAGATTTTTTTTCACTTACCCAACTGCTACGCCAGTGCGAGTACTGCTGCTAATCATACATCCCATTATGGCAGTTTGAACGTTGCCATACATTAAAAAAAAAAAAAAAAAAAAAACAGCCTCCAACATCAAAACCCAAAGAAACAGCGCCGCCCCGGTGGTGCAATAGTTTAAGCGATGGCCTCTGATCATTCGTCCGAAAGGGCTCCGGATTCGAATCCCGGCGAAGCATGGATGTTGTGTTCCTTTTATGGAACTGGCTCTCTCCCTTCCCTGGAACCAGTGGCCCTAATTTTTTTTTTCATTGGAGGTTTAACGACCACCGTGAGCAACTCAATGGGCTATGAGCAGTCATCCGTCCCTAATTTAAGGTCACTGGTTCCAGGGATGGGAGAGAGCCAGTGCCGTAAGACAAACACAACATCCATGCCTCACCGGGATTCGAACCCGGACCCCTTTCGGACGAATGGTCAGGAGCCATCGCTTAGACCACTGAGCCACCGGGGTGGCAACCCTAAATTAGGAACGGGCGACTGCTTATAGCCTATTCAGTTGCTCACGGTGGTCGTTAAACCTCGAATCACACACACAAAAAAGTAATAGCTGAAGCAACTAACCAGAAAGAGCTTGTAGTTGACATTATCTGCCCTAAATCAAAAACAAACTCTTCCGCTAAACGCTACAAAGAAAGTAAATACCTTTATTTTATTTTATTTGAGGTTCAGAAACCACGATGAACAACTCAGTGGGCAATAAACAGCCGTCCTTCCCTAATTTAGGGCCACTGGTTCTAGGGAAGGGAGAGCGGCAGTGCCGTAAGACAAAAGCAACATCCATGCCTTACCGGGATTCGAACCCGAACCTGTTTCGTACGAATGGTCATTAGCCAGTGCTTAGACCACTGCGCCATTAGAGCGGCAAAGTAAATGCAACCTGTTCCTCTGAACTGGGAAGACACTCAACAGAATACAAGAAGGGGCTTATCAGCTATGGTTTCCTGTATTTAACTGGTCCAACCGGCATATACACTATATTGACAAAAGTCACCGGACACCTAGAAGAGAAACATAACATAACATTTATTGACATACATCAGTACGGTGTCGGTCCACCTTTGCCCTTAATGCATGCACTGACACTTCCAGACATGCTTTCGATAAGGTTTTGGAACACAGCGAAAGGTATGCGCTTCCATTCAGTACATAATGCTGCCGCTAACTGTTGCTTCAGTAGGCCTTGGTTCCAAACTTCTTATGCGGCGCTCTGATTCATCCCATATTTGCGCTATGGGATTAAGATCAGGACTATGTGCTGGCCAGTCCACACCCGATACGGAATCATCGTCAAACCACGTCGTAACATTCCTTCCTTTATGGCTCGGCGCATTATCCTTCTGGTACCAACAAGGCTCAGTTCCATAGTATTGCCACAGAGATCGTAGGGCATAATTGTCCAGAATATCGAGATAGACGTGCTGGATAACAGGTTTGTCTACGACAACCAATGGGCGAGGACCATACCACGAAAAATACCCCCACACGAGTACACTGACAGCTCCAAATTTGACCGTAAAAACAGGACACTGTGGCAAACAGCATTCCCCCGGCTGCCGCCATACCCACACACGGCCATCAGACTGATGGATCGTGTATCTGGATTCATCAGTTCATAGAACCCATTTCCATTGATCTACGGTCCACGATAAATGTTCTTTACACCATGCTAAACGACGAATAGCATTCCGAATGGGGATGAAAGGCTTATGAGCAGCCGGACGACCACGGTAACCCATGGAATGAAGTTCTCTGCGAATGGTACGCGTACATACCGAGGTTCTGACATATTTACTTACCTGTACACTTAGGTCTTGTGCAGTACTCCGTCGATTAGCTGTAACGATTATCCTGAGGCTTCGACGTCTTCTATCACTGATTTTCTTTGGTCTGGCGGTACATTTTCCTGTTTCAGGCACGCCATATGTCTTCCACGTATTCATTGCATTCAAAACAGTTGACTTGGGTATGTTTAAACTCCTCTCACTTTCTCATATGGATAACTCACTATTGTATAACATCCAACAATCTTTCCTTTCTCAAAGTCAGTTCTCTCCCGCCGCGTCATTTTCACTCAACCTCACAGTGCGATATGAACGCGGTCAGCTGAAGGCTTGTTTTTATTCCATTTGCAGCTCTACCGCGCAGCTTAACAACGCAGCGGATCCATTCATTTGCTTTTGACGGGGTGTCCGGTGATTTTTGCCAATGTTGTGTACATAAAGTATACAAATAGGCACGCGCGCTCACACAAGTATTGAATAGTTAATAATTTGGTACACCTACCTAATAGCGTGTTATTCCAAACGTGGCCTTCAAAATGGCCTCGTTTTCATGTGGTATGCATTAAACAAGGTGATGATATCGTTATACATTCAGCTAAGCGGTTGGGAGAGTTGAGTTACTTGCCGTATGCTCACTGGAGGAGGATCTCTGTTACAAATGGCTCTCTTAATCTCATCCCAGATATACCCAATCGTATTAAGATCTGATGACTTTTACGGCCATATTTCGCCTTGGAAATTCCTTTTGTGCTCTTGGAGTCAGTGTCTTAGGATCCAAGCCTTGTGGCGCTGCCTATCATCCTGTTGGAAGTAGCCCTCTCCATCGGCAAACACTCTGCACGTGTACGGGTGTGCCTGATCGTCAATGACGTTAACATAATTTCTGGCAAAGAAATGCTATTCCAGAAGTATTGACGTACATTGACGTTCTTGCCATGAAAGTAGAGCCTGGACGGTCAAACAGTGTCCATGAGAGTAGAGCCTGGACGGTCAAACAGCTGGGATCCATCAATTCGGACTGTAGACGCCATATTACGTCACTTGCATCCGGGTGTATTGACTGAAAACATGATCCATCGGACCAGCAGGCTTTTCTCCAGCCGTCAAGTGTCCAGTTTTGCCCAATTTTCCTGTTTCTGTGCTCGCGGCTGACAAATTTGTCGGTTTATAGCAGAAACGAGCGATTCAACAGGAAGCGAACATACAACAGGAAGTGAACAGTCCCGAAAAATTCGTCCAATGACGATTGTTCCAATGCCGATTAGCCCAATGCCGATTCTTCCAAAGGGACGATTGGTCCAATGAGGTTTATTCCAATGCTGATTCGTCCAACGGTACGATTATTCCAATGCTGATTCTTCCAATGATACAATTAGTCCAATGCCGATTCGTCCAAAAGGACGATTGGTCCAATGCTGTTGAATCCAATGGAATGCTCGTCCAATGTACGATTAATCCAATGCCAATTCGTTCAATGCTACGACTGGTCCAATAACGATTCTTCCAATGGTACAATTAGTCCAATGCCGATTCATCCGATGGTATTCTACCAACAGCAGATTTTGTTTTTAATTTTTAAGAGAGCAAATAAGTTTTTCTCCTCTTCATACCCCTTTGAAAAATGATTCCCATATGTTTGGTAGCTGCAAACATTTTATAAAACCTCAAAAAAGACACTCAACAGATCATTCCTCGTGTCATTACAAGACCCCTAGGTCTAGGCCTATGAATTAATATTTAGTCCCTCAGTAAAAGTCCAATATTATTAAGTTGATTTGATATAAAGTTAATTGAATGGCTCGTACATAGGTAAATATATAAGGCAGCGAGGACAGCGATTCAAAAAAAATATTTGTATCCACCACATTACGCATGAAATGTAACACTACTTTACATTCTTTGGACCACTGGTACTTCCGTACAACACCGAAGACAGAATCAGATCGGATGAGATTTTTTCTCACGAGTTGCACTTCGCACAGATCAGACGGAATAGGACTAATCGTACCATTGGACGCATTGTGCCATTGGACCAATTATCCATCAGACGAATTGTCCCTTTGGACGAATCGACATTGGACTAATCGGCATTGGACCAGTCGTACCAGACCCACTGTTATAGCTCATCCGCACCAATGATCTGCGACTGTGTATATTCAAATTATCCTATACGTCGTATCGTGGTTGCACTGCACGCATACTTATCGATACGTCGTATCGTGGTTGCACTGCACGCATACTTATCGATACGTCTTATCGTGGTTGCACTGCACGCATACTTATCGATACGTCGTATCGTGGTTGCACTGCACGCATACTTATCGATACATCGTATTGTGGTTGCACTGCACGCATACTTATCGATACATCGTATTGTGGTTGCACTGCACGCATACTTATCGATACGTCGTATCGTGGTTGCACTGCACGCATGCTCTACGAAATGGAGCACGTTTTTTACCTTGTGCAATCCTCTCTAGCCACCATTACCTCTACCCCAAAGTTTCCTTTTATTTAACCTTCCTTTTGAGTTCCTGTGTTCTGGTGTAAATTTGTGTCCTCATCAAATATTTCCTAAACTTAACGTCATTAAGTTCCTCCCGATTAATTTGAAACTGGCCACCTGACAGCGTTACATAGGGCAATTAAGGCTATTAAAGAGTTCTGAGATAAGAGTTGGGTGTTCAATGTTAATTGGAAAAATCATGTACATGTTTTGTTAAGACGAGCAGATAGTGAGCGAATCTCGTAAGAATGTTTGGTACGGAGAGAGAGATGATTGATTTCGATGCGTATTGTTGATATGAACGATTCCTCTATTTTAGTCAGCAGAATGTTCTCAAAGAGTGAAAGGTGTCACGCATATTGCGAAACACTGCTGATTTAAGTCTACTTCGTGTATTGCGAAAGATTTGTTTATAGCAGACTTACTGACTGGGCTTTGGACGTGCTTCATTACCGAAAGAAGAAAGTGGTTTAGATAATTTTAAGTAGACTTTGTTATATTAATATTGAACGCTGGCTGTTATCTTGAAGTTATGTACATTGGTGCTCAAAATTAAAGTTCTGGAGGCAATAGCGGGCAAATAATCCAAAGAGCTCAATGAAATGTAACGATGTTCACAAGACATTTGCAAATGCAAACGCCTGCAGGTGAAATTTGCATGTCAGTGAGCAAGATACTGTCCAATATGTAAATTGAGTTGCATACGGTGTGGATGGCAGAGGCATTTATTGTTGGACAGCGTTTGTAAGAAGCTTTCTTGTGGCTCTGAAGGATTTTCTTATGTGTCATACAAGTGTACTAGGCCGACACCGTGGCGCAGTGGTCTAAGTGATGGCGATGATTTCTGATCATTCGTCCGAAAGGGATCTGGGTTCGAATCCCGGTGAGGCATGGATGCCTTACGGCACTGGCTCTCTACCTCCCCTGAAACCAGTGGCCCTAAACTATAGGGACGGGCGACTGCTTATAGCCCACTGGGTGGCTCTCGGTGGTCGTTAAACCTCCAATAAAAAACAAAACAAAAAAATACGTGTATTCGATGCCGTACGGTGGCGAGCAATCGGTTAACTAGAAGCAGTACGGTTCAGGTCACAAGGGAAATGAATACCCCCCCAACCCCCAACCCCTAGTATCGTTTCGGGTGTCACTAGTGCCCGGTCAAGGTCATCCAAGGCATATGATACCTTGCTAGCACTGTTATGTAGTTTCAACCACACGCCGTCTTACGCCCTATCATCATCATCATCATCATCATCATCATTATCAACCATTATCAACCCACTGCTGGACGAAGGTATCTCCAAGCCTCTTCCACAACGGTCTGTCTTGTGCCATTCTCCTCCAGGTTACTCCCGCGTACTTTCGAATTTCATCCACCCATCTCCCATGGAGTCTTCTTCTGGGTCTTTTCCTGTCCCTTGGAATCCAATCTAAAATTTCGGCTGTCCATCGATGATCTGTCCTTCTGGCAGTATGTCCAGCCCATTGCCATTTCAGGGATTTAACTCTGATCATGATGTCTTCCACTCTTGTCATTTTTCGGATCCACGAGTTCCTCTTCTTATCTCTCCTGGTTACACCAAGCATGCACCTCTCCATGGCTGCTTTGAGTTGTCTGCAGCCTTTGTATGTCTCTTTTAGTTAAGGTCCACGTCTTTGAACCATACGTAAGCACTGGAAGGATGCATTGATCAAACACTTTTCTTCTAAGACATAATGGCATATTGCTCTTGAAAATTATGCTGTTTCTTCCAAGAGCTCTCCAGGCAAGTTTTATACGCCGATTAATTTCTTCATCAATGTGACCCTCACTTGATATCATCTGTCCAAGATAAACGTACGTTTCTGTTATCTCCAGCTTTTCTCCATCAATCGATAAATCTTCATTTATTGAAAAAGCATTGTACATCACTTTTGTCTTCTGAAAGTTAATTTTTAATCCCACTTCTTTACTCTTGTCAGCAAGTTCCTGGATCATATTCTGCAGCTCTGATGGAGTAGTTGCAAAAATAACTACGTCATAAGCAAAACGAAGGTGAGTTAGATAATCTGCATTAATCTTTATCCCTTTTGTTTTCCCAGTTCAGTGATTTAAAGACATTTTCCAATACATCCCAGCGATTGCTTTTGGAGCTCTCTGCTGCTACTGGGACCCCGGTATCAAGACAAACGATATAACAAAAGCTCAATGCAATTGCTCTCTATGGCAGGTGACCCATGGTTTGTGTCCCACTTACCGCATCTCACATAGGGCTGGCTTGAACCGGTGCAAGTAACATCGTTTCTAGAGCAAAGACGACTGGGCCGATGTTCGTTTTACAGACGAGTCAAGATTCACTCTACAAGCGGATTCGTGTTGGCATTTCATCTGGAGGTAACAGAGACCCGTAACGATTCTAGAAGCGTCCGCGAACGAGATTCCTTCGGAGGCGGCGGTCTGTTCTTGGGGGCGTGGCATTATGTTCAATGGTAGCACACTGCTCTATCAGTTCGCAGCAGGCAATGTGAATGCTGCGCTATAGAGCAGAGATCCCAGAGTCCTTCGTCAGACTTTTTCGGGAAGCTGTTGGCTGTGGGTTCTTTTTAGTGGATGACAACGCTTGCTAGCACGAGGCTCAGCTTGTGAATTACTTCCAACAGGGAAGGATATGTGGTTTATGGACTGGCCAGCCAGGCCTCCATATCTGAACCCTATAGAGCATTTCAGAATTCTCTGGGACGACAGCTCATCAGTTCCCTTCAAGAACCATTCCCGAGCAAACGCATCAGCCTTGGGGAATGTAATTCTTTGGCTCCAGAGTTCATCAACAACCTGGTGATGAGTATGCATCTTCATTGTGAGAATTGTCTGTCCGTACGAGGTGATTACATTCTTTATTCTGACATTTTTAGGTTACATTCCTATATCTCCCCTTGGTGACATTCGTAGATATGACGCTGTATACATAAAATCTTCACATATTTACCTCTTGTTATAAAATGCTTATTACCCTTCTGATTACGTTTCTTCACATGCCAAAACGTCTCTACCTGTTGCTACGTGTTTTACTTTTTATCCCTGAGAATTCCTTCCGGACTATAATTTTGGGCAACTCACTAAATAAAATTTTTAGATACTAATGACTGAGACGTAATTCGGGTTCAACGAAAGACTCTTAGTAAAGCTTAAAGTTGTAATGAGTTAAATTTAAACATAAACCAATTCAACAGACCAGACAATAAGTTTTATTTTATCAGGCAAATATTTGTTTATTTTCTTTTTAGAAACGGAACACATATTTTTAATTGGTTTTCAAAACATTAATCAACAGCAATGTTATACTGTTTTTTAATTGTCTTTGTATTAACAGTGCAGCTCATAAAACCCACCATTTTTAACACGTGCAGACTAGTGAGTTGCCGGATTGAGCTACTTGCAGCAGATTGGACTACTTTTAAAAGCCATTTGCTACTGTTTTTTTTTGTTGTTTTTTTTTCGATTTGCTACTCGTCTGCTTTTTGGGCTACTTTATTTCCTGCGTGTTTTAAGTATTTTTCTCAGTAGGTTATTTAAAAATATCGAGTAGGTAACGTAATATTGATATTTTTTAATTTTTCGAGTGCAATCGGTTAACCGTAAAGGGCATGTCATCATCATCATCATCATTGTCAACCATTATCAATCCACTGCTGGACGAAGGTCTCCCCAAGTTTCCTCCACAACAGTCTGTCTTGTGCCAGTCTCCTCCATGTCACCCCTGCATACTTTCGAATTTCATCCACCCATCTCCCATGTGGTCTTCTTCTGGGTCTTTTCCTGTCCCTTGGAATCCAATCTAAAATTTCGGCTGTCCATCGATGATCTGTCCTTCTGGCAGTATGTCCAGCCCATTGCCATTTCAGGGATTTAACTCTGATCATGATGTCTTCCACTCTTGTCATTTTTCGGATCCACGAGTTCCTCTTCTTATCTCTCCTGGTTACACCAAGTATGCACCTCTCCATGCTGCTTTGAGTTGTCTGCAGCCTTTGTATGTCTCTTTTAGTTAAGGTCCACGTCTCTGCACCATACGTAAGCACTGGAAGGATGCATTGATCAAACACTTTTCTTTTAAGACATAATGGCATACTGCTCTTGAAAATTATGCTGTTTCTTCCAAAAGCTCTCCAGGCAAGTTTTGTACGCCGATTAATTTCTTCATCAATGTGACCCTCACTTGATATCTGCTGTCCAAGATAAACGTACGTGTCTGTTATCTCCAGCTTTTGTCCATCAATCGATAAATCTTCATTTCTTGTAAAAGCATTGAACATCACTTTTGTCTTCTGAAAGTTCATTTTTAATCCCACTTCTTTACTCTTGTCAGCAAGTTCCTGGATCATACTCCGCAGCTCTGATGGGCTAGTTGCAAAAATGACTACGTCATCAGCAAAACGAAGGTGCGTTAGATAATCTCCATTAATCTTTATCCCCTTGTTTTCCCAGCTCAGTGACTGAAAACCACACTCCAATGTGGCATTAAAGAGCTTCGGAGATATGGTGTCACCTTGTCTCACTCCCTTTCCAATTTTTATGTGTGTTGTATTTTCAAACAGCCTAATCTTTGCACTTGCATTTTCATAGATGTTATTAATAATATTAATGTATGCATCTTCAATACCGCAGGTTTATAGAGCCATTGTAACTGCTGATGGTTTCACCGAATCAAAGGCTTTTTCATAATCGATAAAAGCCATGCACAATGGAAATTCATATTCCCTCGCTCTTTCAATTAGTTCTCTCAGCACATGGATATGATCTATTGTGCTGTAGCCACTCCTGAATCCAGCTTGTTCTCTCGATTGAGCCATGTCCAGTGTTACCTTCAAGCGGTGTGAAAGAACTTTAGTGAAGATTTTATAAACTACTGATAGGAGGCTGATAGGTCTGTAGTTTCCGAGATCCTCAATGTCACCTTTCTTATGTAGCAGGATCATTGTAGCGGTGTTCCAATCCTCAGGAATCTTTCCTTCATTAAGGCATCGAGTGAAAATTTGGGCGAGTACTGTTTCGATTTCTCCACTTGCTTCTTGTATGATGTCTACAGTAATTCCATCTTCTCCTGGAGCTTTTCCCCGCTTCATGTTCTTGATTGCATGTGCAACTTCTGCTGGAAGGACTGGAGGAACTCTGGTACTGGTATCTTTCATGATGTCTGGAGTGCATCCCTTTCATATAATTTGGAGTAGAAATCTTTCACTCTTGTCAAATTTCGCCTCTATTTCTTGTTACAGAACCATCTTCTTTTCTCAGTGCCATAATCTGTTTTCTTCCCTTACTGAGATGTCCCTTTGCTATCTTTAGGTTTTGGTTGTTTTCAATTGCTTTCCTCACTAGTTCACAGTTGAATTTTCTTACGTCTTCAGTGATACTTTTTCGTACTGTCTTGCATAGCTCTATATATTCCACTTTGGAAGTCACATCTTCTTTAGTTGTCCTCATCTCTCTTCTTTTTTGCATCAACATTTTCGTTTTTCCTGATAATTTATTTACATGCAACTTGTTCTTAGACCCAGCTAATTTTGTTGCTGTTTCCATAAGAGCTTTGGTTACTTTTCTGTTAACTTCAGAGATGTCCACTTCTTCCGATGTTAGGCCTTCTAAAGCAGAGAACCTGTTCTTCAGTTCCAACTTGAAGGTATTATGGTGTTTTTAAGGTTGGTTATGTCAATAGATTTTGTTTGTCTTATGAGCTTGCCACGTTCAAGTTTAGTGTTGAGGTGCATCTTACATCTCACCAATCTATGGTCACTACCTGTGTTGAACTTGTTTAGCACACTGCAGTCTTCTATGACGAATTTTTTGTTACACATAATAAAATCAATTTCACTTGTCGTCCCATTTGGATGTCTCCATGTCCATTTCCTGTGTGGCTTTTTCTTGAAAAAGGAGTTCAAGATGAAAAACCCTTCTGCCTCTGCAAACTCAACGAGAGTATTTCCACGCTGGTTTCTGTTGCCGTGACCGAATTTACCTACTGAAGTTTCATTCTGTTGCCGTTGCCCTATGTTTGCATTGAAATCTCCCATAATTATTTTCAAGTGCTGTTTACCTTTATTATTTAGATGACAAATTTCCTCATAAAATTCTTCAATTTCTTCTTCAGGATGACTTGTGGTGGGTGCATAAGTTTGAATAATCTGAGCCTGGTATCTTTTCGAGAGTTGGATAACAAGCCGTGCAGCTCTGTCAGAGGAACTTTCAACTTCTACAACTTTATCCTTCAGTTTCTTGTTTATTATAAATCCAACACCACTAGTTCTGCCAGTATCTGTCCCACGATAGTAGAAGAGATGTCCACGTTTCAGTTCGATGAGATCTTCTCCTTTTCTCCTTACCTCACTTAGCCCCACGATGTCTCACTTGATCCTTTGTAGTTCCTCTTCCAATTCAAGAAGCCTTGAATCAGAAGATAGGGAGCGTCCATTGTACGTTGCCAAGGTCAGCATCAGATGGCAGCCTAGTCCGGTCCTCCGGGGATTCTTAGCACCCTCTGCCTTCATGTCGCACTGGCCGCTGCCTTGGCCAGGTACATTCCAGCTGCCGGAGACTGAGGGCCAATATTTAAGTTGTGGAGTCATTTTGGAGGGGTTTGGCCATAACTCACCACGCTGGCCAAGCGGGTTGGTGAGTGTGGGATAGAATTTCCTCTAATCCCGATGGTATAGTTATACCGCTATTGGCGGTCGTCAGAGCCCCTTTAGTAGGAACAGGATGCACCACGAGAAGGCGGGGTTGACATTTGTCAAGGAGAGGCTGTGATGTTGCGCATCACCTGACCTTACATCCCAACTGAAGCATAAGTTGTACTGAAGCATAAGTTGTATTGTAAACGACATTAGTAGTTTTATTTTTGTGAGGATTCGCCCTCGACACCTTTTTATTCGTGATTTAGATTGTTTTTACTCAGTTTGACGAGTAACGTCGCGGTGACCTTTGACACTGTCAGTATTCATTGATTCATTTCGTCGCAGGACAGTTCAATTCAGCAGAAGCACGTACGACCGTTAATTTGTCTTTCGAACGGTACCGCTTCCATCTATTTTCAGTTCATTAATATATTTTTTTCTTCCTTGTCCTGGAAAATATATGTTAAGTTGTTTATACATGCGTAAGTGGGCTCAGTATGTGAAAAAAAAAAAAAATGAAATGGTTGCAAGATCCTCTTTTTTTCCAAATGGAATGAGGTTTTTTTTATTTGATATCGATGCAATTTTTTCAAATGGATAGAGAATTTTTAAAATTTTTTAAATAGATTGTTACCTCATTTGTATTTTTTTAATTAGACACAGATTTTTACTGAACTATATCCCAAATATATATGGACATATTGGTAAATATTTATATGTGCTATACTATAGACAGATTGGTAAAACTTAGTATTCTACAACCGAATATTTTTACTACATTTATCCATTTTATTCGCAAGCAATCTTTTTAAAAACTGAAAAAATTGATTTATAATGAAACAAGTTAGTAAAATCATGCAATGCATTGATTATGATACGCTTTCCAACATACCAGAAATTACTACTCAAGTTATGTGGATAATGGCTGTGGAAAAAATCTCGCTCCTTCGTCTTGACCTTTGACCCCATTTCGATGATATTCAACAGAACCGGTTCACTAAACCTCCGGAACAACATGATAAAGTTTTGTCGCAATCCAAGCATTTTAGGTAAGTTATGATGCACAAGGGCAATGGAATGGGTCCCACTATAGTGTCCTGACCTTTCACCAGATTTCGCCCATTTTCAATAGGGTTCATCCCCAGTGGCTCCCTACCACATACTAAAATTTCATCGATATCGAACCATTTTTACGCAAGCTATGACGCATAAGGGCAATGGAATATATCCCGCTCTTATGCCCTACCTGACCTTTGACCCCATTTCGCCTATTTTCAATAGGGTTCGTGCCCAGGTGGTTCCCTAATACATACTAAAATTTCATTGAAATCGAACCATATTTACGCATGTTATGACGCATGAAAGCAATGGAATGGATCCCGCTTTTATGTCATGACCTTTGACCCCATTTCGCCCATTTTCAATAGGGTTCGTCCCCGTGTGGTTCCTTACCACATACTAAAATTTCATCGAAATCGAACGATTTGTACGCAAGTTATGACGCATAAGGGCAATGGAATAAATCCCGCTCTTATGCCCTGCCTGACCTTTGACCCCATTTCGCCCATTTTCAATAGGGTTTGTCCCCAGGTGGTTCCCTATCACATACCAGAATTTCATCGAAATCGAGCCATTTTTACGCAAGTTATGACGCATAAAGGCAATGCAATGGATCCAGCTTCTATGTCCTGACCTTTGACCCAATTTCCCCCATTTTCAATAGGAATCGTCCCCAGGTGGTTCCCTACCAGCATACTAAATTTTCATCGAAATCGAAAAATTTTTACGCAAGTTATGACACATAAGAGCAATGGAATGGATCCCGCTCCTATGTCCTGTTCTTTGAACACGTTTCCTTCATTTTCATAGGGTTCGAATCCAGGTGGTCCCCTACCACATACTAAAATTTCGTCGAAATCGAACCATTTTCACGTGAGTTATCGTGCGGACGGACGGACAAAGCTGGAGCATATACGCTTCTTCAACCTACGGTTGGAAAGCGTAAAAAAGGAGCTTTTCATTTCTTATTAAAGAAATAATAATCAAAATTGGACTACTTTTGAATGGATTTGGATACTTTTCAGAGCTAAGTGTGCTAGTTTCTCATTGAACTGCCTGGAAACCATGCCAGACTAACAGCTGTGCTAATCGCTTTGCTGACACTGCACTTTCCTGTCAGATATAAGTACTGTATTTTTGAAAAGACATATCTTATTACGTACGTCCATATTTCCCTAATTTCTTGCTTCTGTTTAATCTTGTATACTATATTTCCGAGTATCCTATTGCTGTAATTCGTATTACCTGTTGAAATTCCTATCTCAGTTCATTTAAACAAATAAAATCTATGTATACTATCAGCGCAGTAGAAAATCACCTGAAGTTCAAAACTATTGTGTATTGACTCCATGCATTTTATCTCCCTGATTTTCATCTTTTTGCCTTAAAGATAGAATATGACATCTTATTCAGAAACTACAAGAATGCGAGGAGGAAGTACAAAAAGGAAGCTTCCCAAGGGCCCGTTTTTAGTACTAAAAAATATTGCGCATTGAAAAGTCAGGCCAATTATATTCAGCCAGTCGCAGGAGAACGGGCAAATAGTGGGGAAATGTAGAATCGAAAGAAGAATCGGTTTCCTGCATTGGAGGATTTCGATTGGAGACTTTATGAAATAAAGGTAAGGCGATTGGACATGAATAAGAAGGAAATGCCTAAGGGTAAAAGACAAATGAGGTATGAAGATCAAAAAGGCAGGTATTGTCGATTCTTGCCTAGGAGCATTCTTGATTGGTTTCATCGATCATGTCGTAAAACACAGCCGTCTATGTCTCCCCCAACATACAATGAACGTATAAGACAACCCGAATGAGCGATGAATGGCTGATATCCTCCTTTTGCACACATACTTTCTCTCAAAGCATAAAAAGCAACAACTGATTCTGAGCAGAACTTATTTTATAAATGCCAGTTACAATTTCATAACCAAGCGCAAACCATAAGGAAATTCCATTTTACGTTAACGGGAATATACATGCATATGTATATATATATATATACATTGAGTGATCACTGAATTATGACAACCTTTATCAAAAGTAGAGGAGGCCCGTTGACCAAGTGATTTCGAGAGAGCATCATTAGTCGACCAACGTAGCATATATTTGGTGTGAGTGGAGCAGTAGGTAGTACAATTCGGAGCGTGATAGTTAAAAGGAAGTATTTATCGGACATGGAAGCAAACGAAGATCAGTGGGCCGCCCCGGTGGCGCAGTGATCTAAGCGATGGCCTCTGATCATTCGTCCGAAAGGAGTCCGGGTTCGAATCCCGGGGAAGCATGGATGTTGTGTTTGTCTTACGGCACTGGCTCTCTTCCTTCCCTGGAACAAGTGACCCTAAATCAGGGACGGGCGACTGCTTATATACCATTGAGTTGCTCACGGTGGTCGTTGAACTTTTAATCAAAAAAAAAAAAAAAAAAAAAAGAAGAAGAAGGGCAGTGGTTCAAGCCACTCTGTCATAAAAAAGGGTCAGTGGTTCAAGTCACTCTATCATAAACAAGGAACAATGGCTCAATTCACTCTACCATAAACAAGGATCAGTGGTTCAGTCCAATCTATTATAAACGAGGATCAGTGGTTCAAGTCACACATAAACGAGGATCAAAGGTTCAAGTCATTCTATCATAAACAAAGATCAGTGGTTAAAGTCATTAGCCATGAACAAGGATCAGTGGTTCAGGTCACTCATAAACGAGGATCACTGGTTCAGGTCACTCATAAACGAGTATCACTGGTTCAAGTCATTCTATCATAAACAAGCATCTCGAATTCAAGTCACTCTACCATAACCGAGGATCAGTGGTTCAAGTCACTTTGTTATAAATGAGGTTAGTGGTTAAAGTCACTTTGTTATAAATGAGGTTAGTGGTTAAAGTCACTCTAACAAAAACGAGAATCTGTGGTTCAAGTCGCTTTGCTATAAACCAGGATCAGTGGTTCAAATCGCTTTGCTATAAACGAGGATCAGTGGTTCAAGTCACTCTATTATAAACGAGGATCAGTGGTTCAAGTTACATCCTCGTGAACGAGGATTAGTGGTTCAAGCCACTCTACTATAAACGAGGATCAGTGGTTCAAGTCACTCATAAACGAGGATCAATGATTCAAGTCATTATATCATAAACAAGCATCTGCGATTCAAGTCACTCTACCATAATCAAGAATCTGTGATTCAAGTCGCTTTGCGATAAATAAGGATCAGTGGTTCAAGTCATTTTAACAAACACCAGGATCAGTGGTTGAAGTCACTCTTTCATAAACGAGGAACAGTAGCTCAAGTCACTCTATAATAAACAAGGATCAGTGGTTAACGTCACTCTACTATAAACAAGGATCAGTGGTTCAAGTCACACTACTATAAACAAGGATCAGTGGTTCAAGTCACTCTGCTATAAACTAGGATCAGTGGTTCAAGTCACTCATAAACGAGGATCAAAGTCGCATTACCATACATTTGGATCAGTGGTTCAAGTCACATTATCACAAAACAAAGATATACGATCCAAGTCACTCTACCATAAACGAGAATCGGTGGTTCAAGTCGCTTTGCTATAAATGAGGATCAGTGGTTCAAGTCACTTTTCCATAAACGAGGATTAATGGTTCAAGTTACTTTGTTATAAATGAGGATCAGTGGTTAAAGTCACTCTACCATAAACGAGAATCAGTGGTTCAAGTTGCTTTGCCATAAATGAGGATAAGTGGTTCAAGTCACTTTTCCATAACCGGGGATCAGTGGTTCAAGTCCCTTTGTTATAAATGAGATCAGTGGTTAAAGTCACTCTAACAAAAACGAGAATCTATGGTTCAAGTCGCTTTGCTATAAACGAGGATCAGTGGTCCAAGCCCCTCTGTTATAAACGAGGATCAGTGGTTCAAGTTATATCCTCGTAAACGAGGATTAGTGGTTCAAGCCACTGTACTATAAACGAGGAACAATGATTCAAGTCATTATATCATAAACAAGGATCTGCGATTCAAGTCACTCTACCATAATCAAGAATCAGTGATTCTAGTCGCTTTGCGATAAATAAGGATCAGTGATTCAAGTCATTTTACCAAAAACCAGGATCAGTGGTTAAAGTCACTCTTTCATAAACGAGGAACAGTAGCTGAAGTCACTCTATCATAAACAAGGATTAGTGGTTCAAGTCACTCTACCATAAACAAGGATTAGTGGTTCAATTCACTCTATTATGAACTAGGATCAGTGGTTCAAGTCACGCATAAACGGGGATCAAAGTCGCCTTGCCTAAAACGTGTATCAGTGGTTCAAGTCAAATTATCACAAACAAAGGTCTGCGATTCAAGCCACTCTACCATAAACGAGAATCAGTGGTTCAATTGGTTTTGCCATAAATGAGGATCAGTGGTTCAAGTCACTTTGTTATAAATGAGGATCAATGGTTAAAGTCACTCTACCGTAAACGAGAATCTGTGGTTCAAGTCGCTTTGACATAAACGAGGATCAGTGGTTCAAGCCACTCTATTATAAACGAGGATCAGTGGTTCAAGTTACATCCTCATAAACGAGGATCAGTGGTTCAAACCACTCTACCATGAGCGAGGATCAGTGGTTCGAGTCACTCATAAACGAGGATCAATGGTTCAAGTCATTCTATCATAAACAAGGATCTGCGATTCAAGTCACTCTACCATAATCAAAAATCAGTGATTCAAGTCGCTTTGCGATAAATAACGATTAGTGGTTCAAGTCATTTTACCAAAAACAAG
The DNA here is from genome assembly GCA_039090855.1 of Macrothele yani. NCBI lineage: Eukaryota > Metazoa > Arthropoda > Arachnida > Araneae > Macrothelidae > Macrothele > Macrothele yani. The sequence goes on from CM077001.1 coordinate 28,815,954, forward strand.
GATCAGTGGTTCAAGTCACTCTATCATAATAGAGTAACAGTAGCTCAAGTCACTCTGTCATAAACAAGGATCAGTGTTTCAGGTCACTCATAAACGAGGATCACTGGTTCAAGTCATTCTATCATAAACAAGCATAAAAAATTCAAGTCACTCTACCATAAACAAGAATTAGTGATTCAAGTCGCTTTGCGATAAATAAGTATTAGTGGTTCAAGTCATTTTAGCAAAAACATGGATCAGTGGTTCAAGTCACTCTTTCATAAGCGAGGAACAGTAACTCAAATCACTCTATTATAAACAAGGATCAGTGGTTCAAGTCACTCTACCATAAACAAGGATCAGTGGTTCAAGTCACTCTACCATAAACAAGGATCAGTGGTTCAATCCACTCTACCATAAACAAGGATCAGTGGTTCAGGTCACTCATAAACGAGGATCAAAGTCGCATTACGATAAATGTGAATCAGCGGTTCAAGTCAAATTATCACAAAGAAAGATCTGCGATTCAAGTCACTCTACCATAAACGAGAATCAGTGGTTCAAGTCACACTACCATAAGCAAGGATCAGTGGTTCAATCCACTCTATTATAAACAAGGATCAGTGGTTCAATCCACTCTATTATAAACAAGGATCAGTGGTTCAAGTCACTCATAAACGAAGCAATCAGTGGTTAAAGTCACTCTACCATAAACGAGAATCAGTGGTTCAAGTTGCTTTGCCATAAATGAGGATCAGTGGTTCAAGTCACTTTTCCATAACCGAGCTCTAGTCACTCTGTCATAAACAAGGATCTGCGATTCAAGTCACTCTACCATAATCAAGAATCAGTGATTTAAGTCGCTTTGCGATAAATAAGGATCAGTGATTCAAGTCATTTTACCAAAAACAAGGATAAGTGGTTGAAGTTACTGTTTCATAAACGAGGAACAGTAGCTCAAGTCACTCTATCATAAACAAGGATCAGTGGTTCAAGTCACTTTACCATAAACAAGGATCAGTGGGTCAATCCACTCTATTATAAACAAGAATCAGTGGTTCAAGTCAAATTATCACAAACAGAGATCTGCGATTCAAGTCACTACCATAAACGAGAATCAGTGGTTCAAGTCGCTTTGCCATAAATGAGGATCAGTGCTTGAAGTCACTTTTCCATAAATGAGGATCAGTGGTTCAAGTCAGTTTGTTATAAATGAGGTTCAGTGGTTAAAGTCACTCTACCATAAACCAGAATCTGCGGTTCAAGTTGCTTTGGCATAAATGAGGATCAGTGGTTCAAGTCACTTTGCTATAAATGAGGATCAGTGGTTAAAGTCACTGTACCATAAACGAGAATCTGTGGTTCAAGTCGCTTTGCCATATACGAAGATCAATAGTTCAAGTCACTTTGTCATATACGAGGATCAGTGGTTAAACCCACTCTTCCATAAATGAGGATCAGTGGTTCAAGCCACTCTATTATAAACGAGGAACAGTGGTTCAAGTTACATCCTCATAAATCAGTGGTTCAAGTTACATCCTCATAAACGATGATCAGTGGTTCAAGCCACCCTATTATAAACGAGGGTCAATGGTTCAATTCACTCTATTATAAACGAGGATCAATGGTTCAAGTCACATTATCACAAACAAGGATCTGTGATTCAAGTCACTCTACCATAAACGAGAATCAGTGGTTCAAGTTGCTTTGCCATAAATGAGGATCAGTGGTTCAAGTCACTTTTCCATGAATGAGGATCAGTGGTTCAAGCCACTCTATCATAAACGAGGATCAGTGGTTCAAGCCACTCTATTATAAACGCGGATTAGTGGTTTTAGTCACTTTACCATAAATGAGGATCTGTGGTTCAAGTCACTCTGCCGTAAACGGGGATCAGTAGTTCAAGTCACTCAACCATAAACGAAGATCAGTGGTTCAAGTAACTTCGCCATAAACGTGGATCAGTGGTTCAAGTCACTCTGCCATATACGAGGATCAGTGGTTGCTGTAAAAAAATAGCGTTTGTTATAAAGAAAGAAGAGTTCGAGTGTTTCTATGCTACAGCGTTCCTTTTCTATAGCACTTGCTGCTGAATTAGAAAACTGTTCATAGGATGGCCGGTCATAGGATAATGTTTCATTGGAAACCTCTGGTCTGATTTTTGGACCAGATCAGGAAGTATAGTTATGTCAACTAAGAATTTGTATTATATGGCGTAATCCCGTATTTCTTTCACGAGATACACCTGTTGATACCATTTATCTAAGTTTTACAATCAGATATATTATCAAGAGCTGGACAAAGCAATAGAAATACTCCATAAGTTTAATCAATGCAACCTTTCAGTTCTTACTTAAGAATCAGAGGGATGGACTTTAATTTGAAAAAGATATTCAGAAGCTGGATCCAATTCAAAGGATCATGGAGTGACGCATGCTCGGTATAACCAGGAAAGATGAGAACAGAAACTCTTAGGTCTGGGAAACGATAAGGGTTGAAGACATCATGATCAACGTAAAGATCTTCAAGCGTCAATGGGCTAACGCAAGCGTCTATAAGCTGACTCAAGCGTCAATAGACTGATTCAAGCGTCAATGGGCTGGACTAGAAGAACACACCACTATTGGGTAACTCGAACACTAAATTAGATCAGAAAGGAAAGGAAAGGAAAAGACCCAGAAGCAAACTAAGGTGTAAATGAGTTGACCAAATTGGAAATTACAGACAGAGATTTGTGAAAGAGAGTTGTAGAGACAGAACTGCATTGAAAAAAATGATGATTATGACGATGTTATGTAGTTTTCCGGCTTCTTCTTTCTTTTCTTCCCATATTGTATTGCCAGGTATTTCAAATTAATCTATGGTTAATTTGTTACATTTATTCCCCATATAGGACAGTTGCGTAATATGCATTAAACAGACATATAAATTTTACCAGATGTATTACTTGAGGCTTGCCTATGTACTCAGCAAAACAATAGCAATAAAATTTTCGGGCATGTTACCAAATTGCACAAAGAAGGAGAGACGTACATCTGTTTCCTATAGAAGGGCATTCTTTTCAGTTCAGCTGGTGCGTGAATGAAAAAATCTGTTAGTTTTTATCAATTCCCCCGGGACAGTTTTTCGCGAAGTCATGGCGTCATGCACAGAACATGGACAGATGGCATCTATGAGCATGGACAATGGTTGAAAACCTAATCTCCCCAAGATTGACAGGAGTAAGACGGCCAAAATTTGGTAAAACTGCATGAAACCAATGCAGCTTTAATAATCTTAGCATGTGTCTCACCGATTCAGTTTCGAGCTGCGCAAAGCCACAATTAAAGTCAGAGTTGTTATTGATAACCTACTTATAACAAAACGCCAATGATTTGGAGAGAAATTACAGATGTAATGACCGAAAGAAATGGAGACAGATGACTGAACTATCTTATGGTCTGATGAACCATTTTATACACTCTTTCCTTCATTTGGCAATTTATGTTTGAAGAACAGATTTTAGTCCTGGAAAATCTGGTAAGAGCAGTTAAAGGTGAATTCGGATCAATACTAGTATAATATCGTTCTATTCCGCCGCCCCAGAGGGCAAGTGGTCTAAGGAGCTGGCTTCTAACCATTTGTAAGAGATGGGCCGGGGATCGAGTCCAAGATTATGATGCTTCCGAAACCCACCCGGGAAAGGGGGAGACTAATCATACAAGCATCATACTGCCTGTCTGATGGTCTCCATAGTATGATTTACCTTGATTAGGGGTTCAACGATTATGCGTGTCCCTAAGAATAATGTGCATGGTCGTTGAACCCTTAATCAAGTAAAAACATAATGGTTCCTTTCCTTAGGTCCCAGTTTCACAGAGCGTGGTCGAATAGGCGCTATTACGTAGGTAAACTTTTCAGGTGACATGCTTAATCTCAAGGTTTCATATTTTTTTCCGAACAATATTTCAAAGTGAAACTAATATTCTGAATACACCGAGGTATACGAGATCGTACTTTCAGCAACACGAAGACTTAGACTGAACACCGACTTGATCTGCCAAGTCACCCTATCCGTTTACTATACAGCCACCTGTAGGAAGTCTGGGACTTCTTAACTAACTACGGTGATTAAAAACCCAACATGATTCTGGGGTTTGCAAAATTTCTAGTGTTTTATAGTAATTCAGGCATGATGATCATGAACATCACATCCGTTTTTCTCTGTCACCCACAGATTTTTCACAATTCCCCATGTTATTTTTGTTTATATATGACAAAAATTAAAAATATTATGAAGTAATCTGTTACATTTTTATTCTAAAAATTTTAATTTACTAGGTAAAGCAGATCGCGGCAGTTGGAAAATGATACAACAGATGGATAAACAGATGGATAAGACCGAAGTGTATTTTGCAAATTTTAACTGTTGTGTTCTTCATTATTACTGTGTTATGGCGTCAAGAGGCTGTGTTAATAGTCCTGATTCATTTTGTTATATATGTGGTAGTTTTGTGGTGAAAAAGGCAACACAAAATAACGGATTTTGTCAAAAAGGCGTATCAAGCTTATTTCGGTATAAAGCTTGGAGACCAGGACAAGAAATGGGCGCCACATCAAGTTTGTCACACGTGTGCTGAGCAACTGAGAAAATTGACTCTAGGTAAGAAAAACTATCTTCCACTTGCTATTCAAATGGTATGGCGGCAGCCAGAGAATCATGATGAATGTTATCTTTGCTTAACCACACCAGTAAAGGGCTACGTTTGCCAAAGACATAAATAATATTGTCTCTCCAATGACTCCCTGTGCAATCAAACCTGTACCTCAAGGTCCTGATTTACCTGTTCCATCACCTCCTACATCATTAGATTTTTCATCAGCTTCAGAAGTTGAGTTAAATTGCAGTGAAACTGAGGACTTGTACAGCAATCCTGAAACTAGTAGTGAACCACAGAAATGTACACAAAGTGAATTAAATGACTAGGTACGAAATTTAAATCTGCCGAAGGAAAGTGCACAACTTTTAGGATCAAGACTCAAAAACAAGAATCTGCTTGCTCCAGGAACAACATTTTCATGGTACAGAAACCGAGAAAAGGAATTTGTTGAATATTTCGTCCAAGAAGACTCACTTTTACTGTATTTTGCAGAGACATTCCTGGACTTATAATGCATTTGTCTTCCACTGTTCATGACCAATCACAGTGGAGATTGTTATTTGATTCTAGTAAGAGAAGCTTAAAAGGAGTTCTTTTGCATGATAGCAACATTTCCCCCTCAATACCTGTTGCTCATTCAGTACATCTGAAGGAACATTATGAAAATCTTGACGTTCTCCTTAATAAAATAAGATATCAGGAATACAACTGGAAAATTAGTGAAGATTTTAAAATGCTGAGCATGATTTCACGGCAGAAAAGTGGCTTCACAAAAATTTCCATGTTTCATTTGTGACTGGGACAGTGGAGCTTATAAACAACATTGGATCACAAAAAATTGGCCTAAAAGAGTAAACTTGATTCCAGGATCAAAGAACGTTCTCCACCCGTACCTAGTGGATCCCGAAAAAAGTTATTTTACCACCTTTGCATATTAAATTAGGATTGATGAAACAATTTGTCAAGCCTCTGGACAAAAATGGTGAATGTTTTCAATATTTGATTGATGTTTTTCCACATTTCTCAGAAGCGAAAATCGAAGGAGTGTTTGTTGGCCCAGATGTAAGGCGGTTAACTAAAGATAAAACGTTTAAGGGAAAAATGACTACAACAGAAAAAGGAGTATGGGTTAGCTTTAGAAAGGGCATTCAAAATTTTCTAGGCAATTACAAGGATCCTTATTACAGAGCCATCGTAGCAAATATGCTAGAAAAATTTTAAGAACCTGGGTTGCAACGTGAGCTTGAAAATTCATTTTCTACCTTCTCACCTTGACTATTTTCCCGAAAATCTTGGTACTGTGAGTGAAGAGCAGGGTGAGAGATTTCACCAAGATATAAAATGTATTTTTTTTTTTTTTTTTTTTTTTTTGATTGGAGGTTTAACGACCACCGTGAGCAACTCAATGGGCTATAAGCAGTCGCCCGTCCCTAATTTAGGGTCACTGGTTCCAGGGAAGGGAGAGAGCCAGTGCCGTAAGACAAACACAACATCCATGCCTCACCGGGATTCGAACCCGGACCCCTTCTGGACGAATGATCAGAAGCCATCGCTTAGACCACTGCGCCACCGGGGCGGCTATATATATAAAATGCATGGAAAAATGATATATTTTTTTTTTTTTTTTTTTTTTATTGGAGGTTTAACGACCACCGTGAGCAACTCAATGGGCTATAAGCAGTCGCCCGTCCCTAATTTAGCGTCTCTGGTTCCAGGGAAGGGTGAGAGCCAGTGCCGTAAGACAAACACAACATCCATGCCTGACCGGGATTCGAACCCGAACCCCTTACGGACGAATGATCAGAGGCCAACGCCTTAGACCACCGCGCCACCGGGGCGGCGAAAAAAAAAAAAAAGAAAAAAAAATGATATCAAAGACGATGGAATGTAAATACGATGGAGGATTACTGCTGAGGTTTAAAGAGAGATATTATGCTTCAAAAATTTCACCGTATAAGAAAGAAAAGCCGTAAACGTTCGTTTGATGGAAAAGGAAAATGATTTTGTAAGAACATATTAATTTTGACTAATTTTGTTTATACATTTTTTTATTAACTAATTTTTATCTTCCAATGGATTTTTATTTAGATTATATCAATATCAATGGGTCGTGGATTGTATATTCCCTTAAGAAAATGAAACAAATTCTATAAATTACTGATAAACAATATACATATATACTATATATCACAAAACTTTAAAAAGCTGTAACTTGAAAACAAACGCAATATGATTTCTGTAAAACCGCGCCCTGCTACAGGTTTCAAACATCATCAGCATAGTAACAAAGTGAACCACAGATAAATTACAATCCTAATACAGAACCTTATTTCCAGTATCTGTACCAATCATGAAAATTATATAAGTAGCTGTGTTATCACACAAGAATGCAAAAAGTGGATGTGTTATCACACAAGTATGCAAAAATATTTTGGAAAATTTTATCTTATCAGGAATTTCGGGGTGTTATTTTGGGTTCTGTATTAGAATTATAATTTATCTGTCGTTGACTTTATTGCTATATATTATATATATGTGTATATATACGTACAAAAACAAAATACAAGCACATAACCCAGATCAAAATCTCAACAAATGCACCCAAAAAGACAAGACACACAAACGGAAAATCAACATTCACAAATTAACCCGCAAACAATGCAGATGCACTAACGGTCGTCATCAAGGAAGCACCCGTTATGCATGCGGCTTTTCTGAGACCAGAAAAAGGACGGTTAAGCACATAAATTCCGCATGGCCATGCTCCCAAAGCCACTGAATGAATGCAAGTGAAACACACCGGAGTCCCACATCGTAAGCTAACAGCCGAAGCCTGGAAACAACCAACGTCAACCGAAGTAGCGAGACAGAAAGGCATATATATATGTAAGGTCAGGTGATGCGTAACATCACAGCCACTCCTTGACAAATGTCAACCCCGCCTCCTCGTGCTGCATTCTGTTCCCACTAAAGGGGCTCTGACGACCGCCAAGAGCGGTATAACTATACCGTCGGGATTAGAGTAAATGCTATCCCACACTCACCAACCCGCTTGGTCAGCGTGGTGAGTTATAGCCAAACCCTCCAAAATAACTCCACAACTTACACCTTGGCCCTCAGTCTCCGGCAGCTGGAATGTACCTGGCCAAGGCAGCGGCCAGTGTGACATGACGGAAGATGGTGCTAAGAATCCCCGGAGGACCGGACTAGGCTGCCATCTGATGATGACCTTGGCTACGTATAATGAACGCTCCCTATCTTCTGATAAAAGGCTTCTTAAATTGGAAGAGAAACTACTAAGGATCAAGTGGGACATCGTCGGGCTAAGTGAGGTAAGGAGAAAGGGAGAAGATCTCAGTGAACTGAAAAGTGGACATTTCTTCTACTATAGTGGAACAGATACTGGCAGAACTAGTGGTGTTGGATTTATAATAAACAAGAAACTGAAGGATAAAGTTGTAGAAGTTGAAAGTTCCTCTGACAGAACTGCACGACTCGTTATCCAACTCTCAAGAAGATACCAGGCTCAGATTATTCAAACTTATGCACCCACCACAAGTCATCCTGAAGAAGAAATTGAAGAATTTTATGAGGAAATTGGTCATCTAAAAATAAAGGTCAGCAGCACTTGAAGATAATTATGGGAGATTTCAATGCAAAAACAGGGCAACGGCAACATAATGAGACTTCAGTAGGTAAATTCGGTCACGGCAACAGAAACCAAAGTGGAAATACTCTCGTTGAGTTTGCAGAGGATGAAAGGTTTTTCATCTTGAACTCCCTTTTCAAGAAAAAGCCGCACAGGAAATGGACATGGAGACATCCAAATGGGACGACAAGTGAAATTGATTTTATTATGTGTAAGAAAAAATTCGTCATAGAAGACTGCAGTGTGCTAAACAAGTTCAACACAGGTAGTGACCATAGATTGGTGAGATGTAAGATGCACCTCAACACTAAACTCGAACGTGGCAAGCTCATAAGACAAACAAAATGTATTGACATAACCAACCTTAAAAAACACCATAATACCTTCAAGTTGGAACTGAAGAACAGATTCTCTGCTTTAGAAGGCCTAACATCGGAAGAAGTGGATATTTCTGAAGTTAACAGAAAAGTAACCAAAGCTCTTGTGTAAACAGCAACAAAATTAGCTGGGTCTAAGAACAAGTTGCATGTGAACAAATTATCAGGAAAAACCAAAATGTTGATGCAAAAAAGAAGAGAGATGAGGACAACTAAAAAAGATGTGACTTACAAAGTGGAATACATAGAGCTATGCAAGACAGTACGAAAACGTATCACTGAAGACGTAAGGAAATTCAACTGTGAACTAGTGAGGAAAGCAATTGAAAACAACCAAAGCCTAAAGATAGCAAAAGGACATCTCAGTAAGGGAAGAAACAGATTATGGCACTGAGAAAAGAAGATGGTTCTATAACAAGAAATAGAGGCGAAATTTTGACAAGAGTGAAAGATTTCTACTCCAAGGTATATGAAAGGGATGACACATGTACTCCAGACATCATGGAAGGTACCAGTACCAGAGTTCTTCGAGTTCTCCAAGCAGAAGTTGCACATGCAATCAAGAACATGAAGCCGGGAAAAGCTCCAGGAGAAGATGGAATTACTGTAGACATCAAACAAGAAGCAAGTGGAGAAATCGAAACAGTACTCGCAAAAATTTTCACTCGATGCCTTAATGAAAGGAAGATTCCTGAGGATTGGAACAACGCTATAATGATCCTGCTACATAAAAAAGGTGACATTGAGGATATCAGGAACTACAGACCTATCAGGCTCCTATCAGTGGTTTATAAATTCTTCACTAAAGTTCTTTCACACCGTTTGAAGGTAACACTGGACATGGCTCAACCGGAAGAACACGCTGGATTCAGGAGTGGCTACAGCACAATAGATCATATCCACGTACTGAGAGAACTAATTGAAAGAGCGAGGGAATATGAACTTCCATTGTGCAAGGCTTTTATCGATTATGAAAAAGCCTTTGATTCGGTGAAACCATCAGCAGTTACAATGGCTCTGAAATCCCGCGGTATTGAAGATGCATACATTAATATTATTAATAACATCTATGAAAATGCAAATGCAAAGATTCGACTGTTTGAAAATACAACACACATAAAAATTGAAAAGGGAGTGAGACAAGGTGACACCATATCTCCGAAGCTCTTTAATGCCAATTGGAAAATGTCTTTCAATCACTGAACTGGGAAAACAAGGGGATAACGATTAATGGAGATTATCTAACCCACCTTCGTTTTGATGATGACGTAGTCATTTTTACAACTACCCCATCAGAGCTGCAGGGTATGATCCAGAAACTTGCTGACAAGAGTAAAGAAGTGGGATTAAAAATGAACTTTCAGAAGACAAAAGTGATGTTCAATGCTTTTAGAAGAAATAAAGATTTATCGATTGACTGAGAAAAGCTGAAAATAACAGACACGTACGTTTATCTCGGACAGCAGATATCAAGTGAGGGGCACATTGATGAAGAAATTAATCGGCGTACAAAACTTGCATGGAGAGCTTTTGGAAGAAACAGCATAATTTTCAAGAGCAGTATGCCACTATGTCTTAAAAGAAAAGTGTTTGATCAATGCCTCCTTCCAGTGCTTACGTATGGTGCAGAGATATGGACCTTAACTAAAAGAGATGTACAAAGGCTGCAGACAACTCAAACAAGCATGGAGAGGTGCATGCTTGGTGTAACCAGGAGAGATAAGAAGAGGAACCCGTGGATCCGGAAAATGACAAGAGTGGAAGACATCATGATCAGAGTTAAATCCCTGAAATGGCAATGGGCTGGACATACTGCCAGAAGGACAGACCATCGATGGACAGCCGAAATTTTAGATTGGATTCCAAGGAACAGGAAAAGACCCAGAAGAAGACCACATGGGAGATGGGTGGATGAAATTCGAAAGTATGCGGGAGTGACATGGAGGAGACTGGCACAAGACAGACCGTTGTGGAGGAAACTTGGGGAGACCTTCGTCTAGCAGTGGATTGATAATGGTTGACGATGATGATGATATATATATTTCTACTTCAAATTATATGGAGTATATAATTTGGGGTACATGAAAGGTACCAGTACCAGAGTTCCTCCAGTCCTCCCAGCAAAAGTTGCACATGCAATCAAGAACATGAAGCGGGGGAAAGCTTCAGGAGAAGATGGAATTACTGTAGACATCAAACAAGAAGCAAGTGGAGAAATCGAAACAGTACTCGCAAAAATTTTCACTCGATGCCTTAATGAAGGGAAGATTCCTGAGGATTGGAACAATGCTATAATGATTCTGCTACATAAAAAAGGTGACATTGACGATCTCAGGAACTACAGACCTATCAGGCTCCTATCAGTGGTTTATAAAATCTTCACTAAAGTTCTTTCACACCGTTTGAAGGTAACACTGGACATGGCTCAACCGAGAGAACAAGCTGGATTCAGGAGTGGCTACAGCACAATAGATCATATCCACGTACTGAGAGAACTAATTGAAAGAGCGAGGAAATATGAACTTCCATTGTGCATGGCTTTTATCGATTATGAAAAAGCCTTTGATTCTTTGAAACCATCAGCAGTTACAATGGCTCTGAAATCCTGCGGTATTGAAGATGCATACATTAATATTATTAATAACATCTATGAAAATGCAAGTGCAAAGATTCGGCTGTTTGAAAATACAACACACATAAAAATTGGAAAGGGAGTGAGACAAGGTGACACCATATCTCCGAAGCTCTTTAATGCGAATTGGAAAATGTCTTTCAATCACTGAACTGGGAAAACAAAGGATAAAGATTAATGGAGATTATCTAACCCACCTTCGTTTTGATGATGACGTAGTCATTTTTACAACTACCCCATCAGAGCTGCAGGGTATGATCCAGGAACTTGCTGACAAGAGTAAAGAAGTGGGATTAAAAATGAACTTTCAGAAGACAAAAGTGATGTTCAATGCTTTTAGAAGAAATAAAGATTTATCGATTAATGGAGAAAAGCTGGAAATAACAGACACGTACGTTTATCTCGGACAGCAGATATCAAGTGAGGGTCACATTGATGAAGAAATTAATCGACGTACAAAACTTACCTGGAGAGCTTTTGGGAGAAACAGCACAATTTTCAAGAGCAATATGCCGTTATGTCTTAAAAGAAAAGTGTTTGATCAATGCATCCTTCCAGTGCTTACGTATGGTGCAGAGACGTGGACCTTAACTAAAAGAGACATACAAAGGCTGCAGACAACTCAAACAAGCATGGAGAGGTGCATGCTTGGTGTAACCAGGAGAGATAAGAAGAGGAACCCGTGGATCCGGAAAATCACAAGAGTGGAAGGCATCATGATCAGAGTTAAATCCCTGAAATGGCAATGGGCTGGACATACTGCCAGAAGGACAGATCATCGATGGACAGCCGAAATTTTAGATTGGATTCCAAGGGACAGGAAAAGACCACATGGGAGATGGGTGGAAGAAATTCGAAAGTATGCGGGAATGACATGGAGGAGACTGGCACAAGACAGACCGTTGTGGAGGAAACTTACGGAGACCTTCGTCCAGCAGTGGATTGATAATGGTTGACAATGATGATGATGATGATATACAGCATATTCATGATTTTGTTTTCACGATTATGAAAAATCCTTACGTGACAGAGAAAAATAAATGTTCCTTTTGAAAACAGCATAGCAAAATTAATCTAAATCTCCTGAAATAATGTAAACCTCAGTCGAAAAGTTTATTTTTTAGGGTAGTGTTATGTATGATGTACTTCCACGCCTCTGTTCGGGTTCAAGCTTCTGCAATTGAGATTTCTCCTACTTCAGCTTCTTTGATCTTAATCTGATATCGAAGTAGTGCGTGAGAGTTCGTATAATCGGCAGTCAGATTAAGCAAAACGTTTTTGGAAAACAACGTCCTTTTATTATATTGAATAGCATCTACTTCCCTGGATATCATCCGATTCCGTCGCAATTGGTTTGGTTACTGCGAGTAAAACTTAACCTGCCCGAACTGGGACACCTTTCCGTAAAACTCTTTTCCACCAGTCCTTCTCCGGCTTTCGCGTTCCTCACCAAAAAATATGCCTTCTGGCACTTTGCTCCTTTCCACGTCTAACCAGACGTCTGCTTTATGTGACTAGAGCTGCAGACCACCCCTTAACAAAAAGTCCCACGGTCTTTTTTAGGTCGTTGGTATAAAGTATTCCTTCTTTGTCCTAAATTATCCAACGCTTCCAAGAAGCTACACTGCTACAGTGACGTTGGGAACAGGCAACAACAGGAAGAAAGTTCACAAATACAATGGATGCCAGCTATTATGCGGGTGGGTATACCGTAGAATCGGATATAACGCGGGTCTGATCGTAATTCCAAAGCAAAATACATACACAGACAAATACACTGAAGTGGCAGAAAAACTGGTACGCCAGTCTAATGCTTGGTAGGTCCCCCACGGGAGCGCAGGACTGCAGAAATACGACGGAACATGGACTCCACTAGCTTCTGGAAATGTGCTGTAGGTAATGCACACCATACTTCCTGCACAGCGTCCACAATTCGGGTGTATTCCGAGGTCTAGGATTCCTGTGTTCAATACCGCGTTGCATGGCATCCCAAATGTGCTCTATCACGTTCAGATCTGGGGAACTTGGGTGGGAGTGGCAACACCCGAAACTCAGATCGATACTCCTCTAACCATAATGTGGCGTCCCGACACTTGTGTGGAGGTGCATTGTCCTATTGGAACAGGCCTAACCCATCATGTTGAATGCAAGACATGAATGGGTGTACCTCGTCAGAAAAGATGCGCACATAGCGGTGGCCGGTCACAGACGTTTGTAAACGTACCAGGGGTCTCAGAGAAGTCCAGCTAAAGACACCCTATACCATTACGGACCCCCCCTCCCCAGTTGGTACAGTTCCCTGTTGACAGGCGGGATCCATGGCTTCATGGGGTTTGCGCCACACACGAATCCTTCCATCTGCTCGATACAGTTGGAAGCGTGACTTGTCAGACCAGGCTACTTCTTTCCAGTCATCAAGCGTCCAGTGGCGGTGTTGCTGTCCCCAAGCGAGGCGCAAAGCTCTGTGTCATGCACTGATCAAGGGGACTCGAGTTCAGCGTTGGATACCAAAGCCCACATCGTGCAGGGTACGTTGCACAGTCCGGACGCTGGTGCTTGATGAGGCTCCAGCATTAAATTCCGATTATGCCTGCGAGAGTGTTGCACGCCTTTCGCGTGAAGCGATTCTTGACAGCCGACGATGGTCACGTTCACCCAATGTCTTTTTACGGCCACACTGCTATCGTAGGTTGGAGGTTTTGCCGGAATTCTCGTAGTCACGGTACATCCTTGCAATAGTCGTCCGTGAAAATCCGAACTTCGTTTGTACCTCCGAAATACTATGGCTCATCTCACGAGCGCCAACTATGACACCACTTTGAAAATCGCTTAAATCTCGTTATTACTTGTCATTCTCATGCCGAAAACAGCTCTGAAAACTGGCAAGGATGCCCATCGCTTTACATACGTACTGGCAGACGCAACCGAGCACCGCATAGGTGACGTTGCTATGTATTTTGCATAAGCACGTTTGTACCAGTTTTTCTTGCACTTAAGTGTAAGTACATACTCAGATTCGGATATACCAGCGTGGGCATCTATACAACGCGGTTATCACCTTGTCTCCATATGCCCTCATTATAACAGGCTTCCAGGATATAGTCAGAAGACCTTACATCGTTGTTGAAGAAGCTTAGCGCCTAAGCCGTAATTTTAGCTGATCCAGCTCTAGTGTACACGTTGTGCATAAAGGGCGCGCGACAGAAATTTCCGATTAAACGCTGGTTGAAACCATTAGGACAAGTGACGGGGTGTCCTAATCACCATTCCCTTAATACAGGCGTATCTCCGGAATTCCACTCGTAAAGAGATTCTTGCAGGACCAAGAAATTTTAATATATAATGAATTAACTAAAAATACCAGTATGCACATGTGTACGTCGGAAACAGTTTAATCTGTCCCTACACCATCATAGTCATTTCTTGAAATTATTGTAGCAGAACTCTGTTTATTTGTTTCGAGGTTTAACGACCATGATGAGCAAGTCCAAAGATTATAAGGAGTCTCCTGTGCCTAATTTGGGGTCACTGGTTCTAAGAAAGGAAATTGAGTTAACGCTATCCGACAAGCCCACCATCCATGACTCATCCAAGACTCGAACACGTGCCCATCTCAGGCAACTCCTCTGAAGCCCGCCCTTCAGGACAAGCTGGAATCAGAGAATAATATTAAGTTTTTAACCTGAAGAATGGTCTAAGATTCCCCCTGTCGACTGCTCCGGACTTATTTGATCTATACCACGCGGTGTGCAGATTATATCACGACAAAATGGTAGTTCAACACCGTAGTAGTATACTATAACGTAAACGTCTTTTCGTACTGATACGTTATTTTAAAAACATAACCACACGATGAAATAATTCCTAAATTAAACCTTAACGGCCAGACGAAACAATAAAAACAGAAGTCAAACTTACGGAAATTGACTTTATTTCTCCAGCACAGTTTATAGAACTTCAGGATAGTATAGAAATCACATAAGACAAATCCACATTCCACCACCACATTCTACTACACACCACCACACACAAGCAACTGTTGTATCGTAGTTTATATCTCTCGTTCTTATCTCATAACAGGCTTACGTCACATTCATTCTACCTCAATTGTCGCCAACAATATTCGTTTGAAAGAAAAGATATCACGTTAAGTGTGAAGCATAACTGAGAACAAAATCAAGATTTACATAGGGAAAGAAACTAAAAAATAAATAAATAAATAAATATATATATATATAGAATGAAAATATTACAGAGCAAAAATACAAAAATTTCAAAACAAGTGAAAACTGGAACAGGTTGCCATCATCAGGAGAGCATCAACCTGTGGGAGTGGCCTCTCTAGTACCAACAAAACGGCAAGGCAAGCCAAAATTGTCGGCTGGCCATGCTCCCTAGGCCACAAAACCAAATTCTAATAAGCACAAAAATGCAAGAATCAAATTTATAAAACTAAAAAAAGAATTAAAAGCTTACCGACAGAACAAAACCCACCATGACAAAAAGTCAAACAAGACTGAACAGAGCACCCACAAGAACCCAAATATATACACTGATAAAAAAGGTGGTCACGGTTAGTCAACTACCTGGTAAGCCAAAAAATGTGTGAATTGACAAGATGCAAAACTGTGTGTGTAGATAAGATCTTCAGCTATTAGGGACCCACCAAATAGCACTTTAAGTTACCTATATATTCAAAATTGTTAGGTCCTAGGTTAATAAATCATGTCAATGTGTAATTTGAAACTCTTGAACACCGAATTATAGTTCAGAATTAAATGGTTAAAATGATGTCTTAAGAAATTTTTAGGAAAATTGTTAGATTGCAATTTAGAAAGAAGAGCTTTCCAGATTTTTTACAAGAAAGAGCTGTGTAGAGCAAATTTTAGCTATTCTATGAAACTGAGAGATGAGTAGATTGCGATGTATAACTTTTAAAATATTGGATGACCAGTGAGGGTAGTGAATGATAGGATATATCATCATCATCATCATTGTCAACCATTATCAATCCACTGCTGGACGAAGGTCTCCCCAAGTTTCCTCCACAAGGGTCTGTCTTGTGCCAGTCTCCTCCATGTCACTCCCGCATATTTACGAATTTCATCCACCCATCTCCCATGTGGTCTTTTTCTGGGTCTTTTCCTGTCCCTTGGAATCCAATCTAAAATTTCAGCTGTCCATCTATGGTCTGTATTTCTGGCAGTATGTCCAGCCCATTGCCATTTCAGGGATTTAACTCTGATCATGATGTCTTCCACTCTCGTCATTTTTCGGATCCACGAGTTCCTCTTCTTATCTCTCCTGGTTATACCAAGCATGCACCTCTCCATGCTGCTTTGAGTTGTCTGCAGCCTTTGTATGTCTCTTTTAGTTAAGGTCCACGTCTCTGCACCATACGTAAGCACTGGAAGGATGCATTGATCAAACACTTTTCTTTTAAGACATAATGGCATATTGCTCTTGAAAATTATGCTGTTTCTTCCAAAAGCTCTCCAGGCAAGTTTTGTACGCCGATTAATTTCTTCATCAATGTGACCCTCACTTGATATCTGCTGTCCAAGATAAACATACGTATCTGTTATCTCCAGTTTTTCTCCATCAATCGATAAATCTTCATTTCTTGTAAAAGCATTGAACATCACTTTTGTCTTCTGAAAGTTCATTTTTAATCCCACTTCTTTACTCTTGTCAGCAAGTTCCTGGATCATACTCTGCAGCTCTGATGGGGTAGTTGCAAAAATGACTACGTCATCAGCAAAACGAAGGTGGGTTAGATAATCTCCATTAACCTTTCTCCCTTTGTTTTCCCAGTTCAGTGATTGAAAGACATTTTCCAATGTGGCATTAAAGAGCTTCGGAGATATGGTGTCACCTTGTCTCACTCCCTTTCCAATTTTTATGTGTGTTGTATTTTCAAACAGCCGAATCTTTGCACTTGCATTTTCATAGATGTTATTAATAATATTAATGTATGCATCTTCAATACCGCAGGATTTCAGAGCCGTGGTAACTGCTGATGGTTTCACCGAATCAAAGGCTTTTTCATAATCGATAAAAGCCATGCACAATGGAAGTTCATATTCCCTTGCTCTTTCAATTAGTTCTCTCAGTACGTGGATATGATCTATTGTGCTGTAGCCACTCCTGAATCCAGCTTGTTCTCTCGGTTGAGCCATGTCCAGTGTTACCTTCAAGCGGTGTGAAAGAACTTTAGTGAAGATTTTATAAACCACTGATAGGAGGCTGATAGGTCTGTAGTTCCTGAGATCCTCAATGTCACCTTTTTTATGTAGCAGGATCATTGTAACATTGTTCCAATCCTCAGGAATCTTCCCTTCATTAAGGCATCGAGTGAAAATTTGGGCGAGTACTGTTTCAATTTCTCCACTTGCTTCTTGTATGATGTCTATAGTAATTCCATCTTCTCCTGGAGCTTTCCCCCGCTTCATGTTCTTGATTGCATGAGCAACTTCTGCTGGGAGGACTGGAATAACTCTGGTACCTTTCATGATGTCTGGAGTACATGTATCATCCCTTTCATATAATTTGGAGTAGAAATCTTTCACTCTTGTCAAAATTTCGCCTCTATTTCTTGTTATAGAACCATCTTCTTTTCTCAGAGCCATAATCTGTTTTCTTCCCTTACTGAGATGTCCCTTTGCTATCTTTAGGCTTTGGTTGTTTTCAATTGCTTTCCTCACTAGCTCACAGTTGAATTTCCTTACGTCTTCAGTGATACTTTTTCGTGCTGTCTTGCATAGCTCTATATATTCCACTTTGGAAGTCACATCTTCTTTAGTTGTCCTCATCTCTCTTCTTTTTTGCATCAACATTTTGGTTTTTCCTGATAATTTGTTTACATGCAACTTGTTCTTAGACCCAGCTAATTTTGTTGCTGTTTCCATAAGAGCTTTGGTTAATTTTCTGTTAACTTCCAAAATATCCACTTCTTCCGATGTTAGGCTTTCTAAAGCAGAGAATCTGTTCTTCAGTTCCAACTTGAAAGTATTATGGTGTTTTTTAAGGTTGGTTATGTCAATAGATTTTGTTTGTCTTATGAGCTTGCCACGTTCCAGTTTAGTGTTGAGGTGCATCTTACATCTCACCAATCTATGGTCACTACCTGTGTTGAACTTGTTCAGCACACTGCAGTCTTCGATGACGAATTTTTTGTTACACATAATAAAATCAATTTCACTTGTCGTCCCAATTGGATGTCTCCATGTCCATTTCCTGTGTGGCTTTTTCTTGAAAAAGGAATTCAAGATGAAAAATCCTTCTGCCTCTGCAAACTCAACGAGAGTATTTCCACGCTGGTTCCTGTTGCCGTGACCGAATTTACCTACTGAAGTTTCATTCTGTTGCCGGTGCCCTATTTTTGCATTGAAATCTCCCATAATTATCTTCAAGTGCTGCTTACCTTTATTATTTAGATGACGAATTTCCTCATAAAATTCTTTAATTTCTTCTTCAGGATGACTTGTGGTGGGTGCATAAGTTTGAATAATCTGAGCCTGGTATCTTCTCGATAGTTGGATAACGAGTCGTGCAGCTCTGTCAGAGGAACTTTCAACTTCTACCACTTTATCCTTCAGTTTCTTGTTTATTATAAATCCAACACCACTAGTTCTGCCAGTATCTTTCCCACGATAATAGAAGAGATGTCCACTTTTCAGTTCAATGAGATCTTCTCCTTTTTCTCCTTACCTCACTTAGCCCGACGATGTCCCACTTGATCCTTTGTAGTTCCTCTTCCAATTCAAGAAGCCTTGAATCAGAAGATAGGGAGCGTCCGTTGTAGGTAGCCAAGGTCAGCATCAAATGGCAGCCTAGTCCGGTCCTCCGGGGATTCTTAGCACCCTCTGCCTTCATGTCGCACTGGCCGCTGCCTTGGCCAAGTACATTCCAGCTGCCGGAGACTGAGGGCCAAGATTTAAGTTGTAGAGTCATTTTGGAGGTGTTTGGCCATAACTCACCACGCTGGCCAAGCGGGTTGGTGAGTGTGGGATAGCATTTCCTCTGATCCCGATGGTATAGTTATACCGCTATTGGCGGTCGTCAGAGCCCCTTTAGTGGGAACAGGATGCACCACGAGAAGGCGGATAAAAAAGGTGGTAACGGTTAGTCAACTACCTGGTAAGCCAAAAAATGTGTGAATTGACAAGATGCAAAACTGTGTGTGTAGATAAGATCTTCAGCTATTAGGGACCCACCAAATCGCACTTTATGTTACCTATATATTCAAAATTGTTAGGTCCTAGGTTAATAAATCATGTCAATGTGTAATTTGAAACTCTTGGACACCGCATTATAGTTCAGAATTAAATGGTTAAAATGATGTCTTAAGAAATTTTTAGGAAAATTGTTAGATTGCAATTTAGAAAGAAGAGCTTTCAGATTTTTTACAAGTAAGAGCTGTGTAGAGGAAATTTTAGCTATTCTATGAAACTTAGAGATGAGTAGATTGAGATGTATAACTTTTAAAATATTGGATGACCAGTGAGTGTAGTGAATGATAGGATATATATAGTAGGATATATATATATATATATATATATATATATATATACATATTTTAGTTAATATACGTCACAATACCCAAATGATTTTGCCACTGTATAATGTACTACGTGATATAATGTACTGTAGGGGATGTACTACTGAGGTGACGAACGAGTTTAATCGACAAGGAAGCAGCAATAAATCCTGCCGGCGCAGTTCACTTGAGAGAACAGCAGCTCCGGAGTAGGAAGATTTGAGTTCGAACAGAATCACCGGCTAAATTTATTTTTATTTTGCACACCGAGTGTATGTTTCTTTTGGTACTAACATTTTTTTTTTTTTACAATTGATATAACAGAACTAATGTGAAAATTCCTTCTCAGAACTTACTGAATGGTAGTCTCCCGAAATAGAAATATGCGTAATCTTAACATCAAATTCACCATTAAGAAAGAAGAAATTTCCCCTCTCTGACTTCGAGGCGTAGAAGATTTACCATACTGAAAGAATTCATCTGAAACCTCTCACAGAAGAACAGAACTGGAAAAAGAAAATAAACACCAACAGACGACAGAACACAACAGGTGCGATTTTCCCGTGAGCAAAAAAGGGAAGTATCGAGGCAAGCAAAGAGGAAATTTCTTTCATGTGTTATGAAGTGCTACTGCCTGCTCCTAGAAGCCACAGGTTTGTTGAGGGAAATCACTTCAATATCGAGCAACTTCTTTTTTTTTTTCCTCTTTAGAAAATGCATTGGTAGGAGGAGTTTCTTTGGTAAGAAGGGATAAGAAAGTCCAGACCAGAGCACATATCTGCATGCAGTCCGTGTACGACAGCAGAATATTTTGACTGGGGTAAGCTGAATCGATTACTGGACGCAACTGAATCGCCACAACACAGATTTCCTTCTTTCTTTCCTATTTTTCTCATCTTTTAGCTCCTTGAATTGAAGGATCAATACTCGTATCTAGCGAGATTTTTTTTCCATGCATTTTTATGAAGCATTAAATTTCTTGGAAATGCGAGTTACCATGGATGTTTTTAAAATCATATTGTCATATTGTTTGTGTTTTAAGAAAGATTTAGGAAACAGTATTCGAAGCAGTTCTCTCAAATGTTTCTTTTTGTTGCGGAACAGTTTTGAAAACACTGAAAAGAATATCGAAACTCGTACAGATTGGAAAGCATATTCCAAAAAGAAACAACCGTCAGTTACTACATTTTGTACTCTACATTGCAACTCTCACATTTACTTTACACTTTGTCAAACTATTCAGCTAAAACCATGTTTTCACCAGATATCATAAAAAAATATACACTATCTACCAACAAGTAATTGGACATTCCTGCAATCGACGATATCTGCGGTCCTGATACACGTCACGGCCGCCGCCGTTAAATATCGTGTGGGAAACAACAACGCAACCAGTCGCATGCAAGATGCCACGCAGTTCGGAGGCTCCCTGATTTCGAGAAATGCGTAATCGTCGGGTATCACAGAAATGACCGATCCATACGTGATATATCCAGCGAGTTGAAATACCCAAATTCGACAGTGGCCTACGTGATTCGCAAGTGGAAGATGAGAGGTGACTGTCGGAATGTGCCCCGACCCGGCAGAGCCACAAAACTGGGAGTTAGAGACCGACGGGTGATGGCCAGAGAAATTCGGAAGAACCGCACCAAATCGATCAGCCAAATCCGCGAGGAGTTTCAACAGGCATCCGGGAGTGTTCGTTCGATGAATACCATCCGTAAAGACGCCCATCTGCTCGGTTATCATGGACGTGCTTCCGCCCACAAGCCTTTGATCACCAAGTCCAATAGCGCTGCTCGGCTAACGTGGTGCAAAGAACGTCGACAGTGGACCGTTGAACAGTGCAAACAGGTTCTCTGGAGCGACGAATCAAGGTTCACCCTCTACCGTTCGGATGGCAGGATCTGGGTTTGGCGTCTGCCTGTAGAACGCCTCCTGCCGGAATGTATTGTGCCAACTGTGAAGTTCGGCGGCGGTGAATTATGCTATGGGGGTGTTTCTCCTGGTATGGCACGGGACCCTTGGTCGCAATTCCTGGTAGACTCAACGCCAAGACCTACTGCTCCATTTTGGATGACCATGCGCTTCCTACGTTGTGGCAGTTTTACGGGGTGGACCCACGTTTCTTTCAGGATGACAATGCCCACTGTCCTGTTGCGAGGTCCACCATGGCTTGGTATGCTGACAATGGGGTTATTCGAATGGACTAGCCTACGCATAGCCCGGAACTTAACCCTATCGAGCACCTCTGGGACGAGTTGGAGCGTCGACTTAAGAGGTTCCCCCACAGTCCGAAATCGGTGAAGGAACTGACCTGTCTTCTCCAAGCCGAGTGGAAGAAAATACCGCCAGCCGTCGTACAACACCTGGTTAAGAGTATGCTCCGGAGGGTCGCAGATGTAATCGCCGCTCGTGGAGGCTCGACCAACTATTGAAGGTGAATAAACTTTGTTTTCCTTTGCTATCACAGGTGTCCAATTACTTGTTGGTAGATAGTGTATGCACAACAGTTCGTTTGATTTGACTTCTACTTTAAACATATACTGTACGACGAAACAAGTCCAGTTTGCACGTGCGGGATTCAAACCCACGAGTTTAGTTGGGAGAACCACATCCGGTTGTTCACCCAATTAAACAACACCGTCCAAGCGTATAGCTGAAACTTTGCTGTCCTGACGTGTGCGTCCTTTCTGAGGTAGGAACTTCATATATATTGCCCACCCAAGAAAGGGCTGGGACGGAATACCAGATTTCCTGGTCAACCAGCAAACCGTGCTTGAAGTAGAACGCTGTAGAACAATGTATTCTCGTTATACGATGTGTGGAAGAAATATCATACATTTTCGAAGCGTTCAATTAGGAATTCTCATTAATTCCAGACGATGTGTGGAAGACGTATCACACAGGTTTGAAGCGTTGAACAACAATGAATTCTCATTAATTCCATACGATGTGTGGAAGAAGCATCGTACATTTTTCAAAGCGTAGAAGGAATACTCACTAATTCCAGATGATGTGTTATAGAAAAATCACCTATTTTTGAAGAGAATCTCATTAATTCCAGACGATGTTTCGCAGCGTTGAAGGAGAAATTATCGTAGATTCCAGGAAATGTGTGGAAGAAACATCACGTATTTTAATAACGTTGAACAAGGAATTCTCATTAATTCCAGACGTTGTGCGGAAGAAGCATCACACATTTTGGAAGCGTTGAACAAGGAATTATCCTGAATTCCAGACGATGTGTGGAAGAATCATTACACAATTTCGAAGTGCTGAACTAGGAATTCTTATTAATTCTAGACAATGTGTGAGGAGGCATCACACATTTTTCGAACTTCACTGTAGTGGAAATTCATTTTAACCTTCTGGCTCCAATTTAGCGGTACAAGCCCATTTTGCAGGTTCTGGGATTCGAACCCAAGCCTCCTCGTACCGGAGCCAGTTGTTCTCCTAAATAAACTATACCAACGAAACTTACGCACAACTTTACCGTCTCGTCATGTGCGTCACCTCTGAGGTATGTGCGCCACAACTGTGTGATCAAAAGTATCCGGCACTTGCTTGTACACAGACTCACTATAACTGGAAAAGGAATAAATATCGAGTTGGTCCACCCTTTATTACTATCATAGCATCCACTCTACCTGAAAGGTTTTCTTTCCACTGGAATTTAGCCTTAGAAAAGTATGCCTTATAAAATTTTAGCCTTTGAAAAGTATGCCTTATTTTTTCACGCTCTAGAAGAGTATGCCTTAAAAAAATGCCTTAGAAAAGTATGTTGCTGTAGGAATCGCCTCCCATTCTGAAACACAGCATTTGTCAAGTCGGTCATCGATATCAGGCTGTTCAGCATGGAACACATTCGGCATTCCAATTCATCCCAGAGGTGCTCCATGGGGTTGAGATTGGGGTTCTGTGCAGACCATTCAAGTTCTTCCACACCCATGTCATCAAACTATTCCTGCACGGATCTCGCTTTGTGGACAGGAGAAATGATTTGTTGTAAAGAAAAGGTCCTTCAGCAAACTGTCGTCATAACTTTGGGAGCATTGTACTTTGAAGGTACAGTTTCGAATGTTATGTTTCTCAGACATCCACTAACATATAGATAAACTGTGAACGAAGTCACAGTTTCCGGTTTCTATATAAAAAAGAGAGAGATCATGTATCACATGTAGAGGATTTTAGGATGGAAGTATTTTACCCCAGGTCTAAAACAACCCTTAGAAATAGGAAGCTAGGAGATTTGGGCTAGAGTGCCAGATAGGAAAGTCACACGGAAGCAAAGTAGAAAGAGAGAGGAAGACACCCTTATTTATAACCGGGGGGGGGTACTATCCGGGTTCAGACGGCTTAACGTGCCCATCCGACCCACGGCGGATATTTTAGTGGTTCGAGCGTTCGTACCTGCCTGGTATCGAACCTGAGATCTCTCCGTAGCAGTCACGAACGGTGACCTCCAGGACATCCGCGGCCCTAAAAGAAAAAAGGAAAATGTCAGCTGATCTTAAGGAACAATTTAAAAATAGAATTATACAACTTTTCACCTGTGAGAAACAAATGAACCGATTCTTTTCATTTATAGTAATAAGTGATTCCAATTTTCCGTAAATTTTTATTACGGTTAGTAGAAGGCGAAAATTCCACCTAAATTTCATATTTGTAGCAATGGTTATCATCATCATCATCATAATCATGATTGTCAACAATTATCAATCCACTGCTGGACGAATGTCTCCCCAAGTTTCCTCCACAACGGTCTGTCTTGTGCCAGTCTCCTCCATGTCACTCCTGCATACTTTCGAATTTCATCCACCCATCTCCCATGTGGTCTTCTTCTAAGTCTTTTCCTGTCCCTTGGAATCCAATCTAAAATTTCAGCTGTCCATCGATGGTCTGTCCTTCTGGCAGTATGTCCAGCCCATTGCCATTTCAGGGATTTAACTCTGATCATGATGTCTTCCACTCTTGTCATTTTCCGGATCCACGAGTTCCTCTTCTTATCTCTCCCGGTTACACCAAGCATGCACCTCTCCATGCTACTTTGAGTTGTCTGCAGCCTTCGTATGTCTCTTTTAGTTAAGGTCCACGTCTCTGCACCATACGTAAGCACTGGAAGGATGCATTGAACAAACACTTTTCTTTTAAGACATAATAGCATATTGCTCTTGAAAATTATGCTGTTTCTTCCAAAAGCTCTCCAGGCAAGTTTTGTACGCCGACTAATTTCTTCATCAATGTGACCCTCACTTGACATCTGCTGTCCAAGATAAACGTACTTGTCTGTTATCTCCAGCTTTTCTCCATCAATCGATAAATCTTCATTTCTTGTAAAAGCATTGAACATCACTTTTGTCTTCTGAAAGTTCGTTTTTAATCTCACTTCTTTACTCTTGTCAGCAAGTTCCTGGTTCATACTCTGCAGCTCTGATGGGTTAGTTGCAAAAATGACTACGTCATCAGCAAAACGAAGGTGGGTTAGATAATCTCCATTAATCTTTATCCCTTTGTTTTCCCAGTTCAGTGATTGAAAGACATTTTCCAATGTGGCATTAAAGAGCTTCGGAGATATGGAGTCACCTTGTCTCACTCCCTTTCCAATTTTTATGTGTGTTGTATTTTCAAACAGCTGAATCTTTGCACTTGCATTTTCATAGATGTTATTAATAATATTATTGTATGCATCTTTAATACCGCAGGATATACGGGAAGAAATAATAAATATTGAGGTTTATTCTAAATCTAGGAAAGGTTTGCCTATTAATAAAGTAACATAATAATTCGCAATAAAAATTAATCTACGTGTTATTAATTTTTCGCAAATATACATCACAATATTCTAGTCACGGCCTATAATCAAGCCTATCAATGCACATACATATTTTAAGTAAACTTACTCTGTGTACGGCAATGTCATCGCCATATACACTCATTGTCAAAAAAGTAATTGCACCTGGAAGGACGTGTCAGATTGCAATGCTATTAGCAAGGAAGGTAACGTTTACCAGGAACAATAAATGATTAAACATTCGGAACGATCCGGGCAATATTTATTGAGCTACACGCCACTAAGTAGTGTCTCTCAATATAACGTCGGACCGCCATGTTTGATCACACGCCATGCCAGATGTCTCGGCATGGATTTGTACAGGTTGCAAATGGTGTCCTGCGATTTAAGCCATCCTATGAAACTTGAATCTTCTCACGTAGTTCCTGCAGATTGTGCGGTAGGGGTGGAGTGTGGATAACGTGTCCAGTAGCTTCCCACACATTTCCAAACGGCGATAGGTCTGGCCTTGGCAGAATGTCAGTGCTTTGAAGGCAAACTCTCGAGACAGCAGCAATATGCGGACGAGCGTTGTCCTGTTGGAAAATCCCACCGGACTGAGCGTTTAGAAAAGGTTGGGCCACTGGTTGCAGAACCTCATTAACGTAACTTTGGGCTGTCAAAGTGCTTTTAATGAACACCAAATGTGATCTCTCATCGTAGGCAATTGCACCTCACACCATGACACCAGGCTTATTGCACGTGTGACGCTCGACAACAAACCGTTCATTTTGGCGCTTAACACTGTGCCTCCACACACAGATTCGGTGGTAGTCTCCTCCAAGGCAAAAGCGGGACTCGCCACTGAAGATCACCAGCTGCCATTCTGAGTGGCTCCATGAGAGTCTGAACGACACCATTGCAGTCATTGGCGACGATGCAATGGTGTTAAGGGTAATCGTCGTAACGGTCTGAGTGCGTGTAGTCCTACATCCTGCAGCCGTCTACCAGTGGTGCTGGTACTAATCGGACGATGCATGGAGGGCACCACTGCTCGCTGAATATCCGCAGTCGTGGCTGTTGGGTAACTCCGCGCATGTCAGACAACCCGTCGGTCCTCACTCTCCGTGGTTCGGCTAGGTCTCCCAGACCCTTCCTGTCGCTGTTGCGTGCTTCATTCTATCCACTGCTGTCAATAGCGTGCTATGGTGATATCCGCACGACCGGTATGGCGCACAATACGGCGATAATGCCATACCTCCTCCCGGAGCCCGACGATGCGGCTCCTCTCAAACTCCTCCAATTGCTCGAATTGCTTCAGAACGTTTCTCCGGGCCATACTTCACTTGCAAAGGAAGCAACCAACAAAACAGCATGAGTCAGAACGGCAAGCACGCGCAACGGGAAGACCTTGTATAGACGGTCAGGCACAGCGCTACGACCCCTCCTTGCTTGCGTCACATGCGCAGCCGAGCGTGATACTTCAATCATTTGCATGTCTCACGATGTCAAACCTTCCTACCAAGTTTCATTCCTGTCGGTTGCCTCGTTCTGAATGCAAAAATTGTTTTGGCGATGAGTGGATTTTTATCCTTTAGCTGCATACATCGGGATTTTTCACATTATGCGTAATACACTGGAAATACTGTAGCTCTGTATCATAAGATATAAATGAGAACACCTCTCGACACAATCTATCACGTTGAAATGCAGCCGGTTCGCACAAGAACATACGAAACAAATAACCTACATCGTCCTAATGACTCATCCTGTAACACCGAAACGGGTTATTTATTAATGAATATATCCTTAAGTATACCGTTCCTAAACACCACACTTTAACTTACATGATTTTCTAAGTGATATTATTTAAAAGTGGTCTGTCAGGCCATGGGAAAGCATTGGAATGTGATAACGCGAAATCACTTCTGCCTAATATCACATGATCTGATGGCTCTTGCAAGGAAGAGTCAAATGAAAACCTTAAATAATTTTTCTCACAAATTATTGAACAAAAGTGGTATACAGCTGTATCGCGTCTTAATGTAATCTCCATTTTGCGCAATACAAGTCCTCCAGCGCTTACAAAATGTGCAGATTCCTGTAGAAAAACAATTCTTCGGGTCACGTGTGCCGCCACACATGCACCACCTGCTGCAGCTCTTCATCGGACCTGAAAGTGTTTCCTCCCATCACAACTTTGAGAGGTCCAAAGATATAGTAATCACCTGGAGCAAGATCTGGTGAATACGGAGGGACACTCGTAATGCAGTTTCTTTTTTATGGCTGCAACCGTTGCACGGGCAGTATGGGTCCGAGCGTTATCATTGCAACAAGACACCAGTACTCAGAATTCCACGTTATTTAGATTTGATGGCAAGTCGAAGATGACTTCTGATAAGATCTGCATACGTGGTTACAGTGTTCCCTTTGGACATGTAGTGCTCCAAAATTACGCCTCTTTCAGCGCAAAAGAGGGTCAACATGTCTTTCCCTGCAGTTGGCTGCGTGCGGAACATCTTATGTTTTGGTGAGGAGGAATGGCGCCATTCCTTGCTCGCTCTCTTGGTTTCTGGCTGATGATAGTGAACCCAGGTTTCATCTCCAGTAACAATTATCTGTAGAAAGCCATCACCTTCTGCTTCAAAGGACCGCAAAAATTCTTGACAGGCATCAAGACGTTGTTGTTCAAATTCTGGTGTGAACTGGCGTGGCACCCACCTTTCAGACACTTCGTTGAACTGGAGAACATCATGGAAGATGTGGTGCGGTGAACCATGACTGATGTTTAAAAGTGCAGCTTTTTCATCCATCGTCACTCGGCGATTTTCCATCACAATGTCTTCAACTGCTCTTATGGATTCTGGTGTCTCTACTCTGTGTTCCTGACCCGGTTGAGGAGAATCTGTCCCAGAACTCATATCGTTTCGGAACTTCCTAGTCTATTCGTGAACTTGCTGGAGTGGCATCTCAGCTAGCACAGTCTTGCAATTTAACGTAGGCCCAGCGCTAAGACGCTGGGAACAGAAGACGATGGCTTAGAGTTTACCCTATGTTAAATTGAAAGATTGTACTACCTGGAAGATATGCATCACCGTATTGCAACTTCATTCGACAATGAATTTCAACAGCTTTCAAGCCTTCATTACTCAAAAAACGGATGACAGAACATTGCTCCTCTTTGGTGCATATCTCAAGACGGGCGGCCATCTTTACACTGATTCTGTGACGTCACTAAGTTTTTCTGCACCCTGCTGTCACCTGTAAGAAAATTGTTTAGTCATTAGTAAAAATATTCCCAAATTACTGGATAATTACACTGTATTTCGAATTTTTATCTCACTTTTAAGGTTTCGATTTGACGCAATGGTATTTGGCTGCCACGACGACTCAGTGGCAGCCAATACCAGTGCGCAGTCTATCGCTATACACCGACAAGCCATTCCATTACGACCACCTCCATCCTAGAGAAATGAGCGCTCCTGACAGCCGAATGGTGGCGCAGACGACGTTCAGAGCAGTATATAAACAACCCGAGGACCGGCTTTCTGTTAGTAGAGTGTTCAGAGTCAGAATGGGAAAAACTGCCGATTTATCGGAGCTTGATAAAGAACAAATAGTGAGGCACGGCGCCGTCATAATTTGTCCTTTATCTAACTCCGGCGCCTTGTGAGTCGTTCACGTGCCGCTGTAGTGCGTACGTTTCAAAAGTGCTGCACAGATGGCAAAATGACGAACCGTCGTCCATCTGTGGGTCAGCCGCAGGTCATTTATTTCTATAAGGGAGCGGAGACTGTCGTGTATTGCTCACTGCGACCGCAGGTCTACAGCGCGAGAAATCACTCGCAACTACAAGAGTGGTTATCAGGGCAATGGGTAGTTCATCGCAGCCATCTGCTCATGGGATTGCGTAGCCGAAGACCCAGCCGGGGCCTCATGCTCAGTGCTCGTCATCGCCAAGAACACATGAAATGGGCCAAAGATCAATTAGATTGTATAATGAATATAGTTTTTACTACTAAGCTAATTATAGTGAATATAGCTTTCACTAATATTATAATGAATTCAATGCTTGTACTAAGCTAAGTATAATGCTTTATGACGCTTCTGCTACTGAATTATGATGAATTCAGCTTCTTGTAAGCTAATGGTTGTTTGTTATTAATTATGAATAAACTTTCCTGCTAGTAGTGTAGTAATGATAATGAACAAGTTTATAACTGGTAGTAATGTTGTAGTAGTAATTAAGATGAATAAAGTCTTATGCTGGTTGTTACTAATAACACTAAATGAAATAAACCTAACAGCCAGACAGAGGTCTGACAGTACTACGAACTGAGAAAGACATACTTACGTAAAACTCTTTATTATGAACTTCTACTGGTATCAACACACACACTTCACACACAGCTACTCAAATAACACGTAGCTCCTTGCACATGAACGAAGCTCTACACTCATAAACAACAGCTCTTTGACACATAAACAACAGCTCTCCACATAAGCAAACGCTCTCCCTATACAACAACAAACGCTCTCCTGTTTGCATCGTTGAACGCGCCTATTTATACTGGCTACCACCACGTCATGACTTACACTCATTGCCAGATCTCATTCAGCGGGTGAAATAACATCTCGTTCAGTAAGAAGATAATTTACATAGTAAAATAAAATAACCAGAGATAGTAAAAATCAAAAGGAAAGTGAATCTAGAGTATACGTTACAATTGGACGGTGGATAATTGGAAGAAAGTGGCCTGGTCTGACGAATCAAGATTTCTGGTGAATCACGTAGACGGCCCAGCGTGGATACGAAGATTACCAACGAAGGCTACGGCACCTGGATGCACTGTTGGGCGATAACAGACCGTCGGCGGTGGGGTTATGCTGTGGGCAATGTTTTCTCTTTAGGCCCCATTATCTCAGTAGCACAATCGCTGACAGCTGTCAGGTATCTGAACATCGCTGCGGGCCAAGTTCACCCATTCATGTCAACTGTGTTCCCTGCTGGTGATAATGATTACCAACAGGATAACGCGCTATGCCACACTGCCGGCATCGTCAAAGAGTGGTTCTATGAGCATGCTGGTGACTTTCTGTTAATGCCCTGGGCTCCAAATTTGCCTGAAATGAACTCAATCTAACATTCGTGGTTTGACTTGGAAAAGCGGGTTTATGCTAAATCACCGCCCCCCCCCCCCCCCTAAATGTACGGGAACTGGAGGATCTGCTGTTGACAATATGGTACCAGATACCCCGGGATAATCGATGCCTCGCCAAGTAGCTACTGTTTTGCCGGCTAAGCCAACGCTCAAGGACCTAAAAGTTATTCTGCTTGCCTGAATAAATGCGCAACATTATTAACTTGACTTCTTATGTAAACCTGATGAACATGAGTACGCACGATTAAAATTTGCCAAAAAGGCCTAAGCCCAGGCCTATGGACCTAAAATTTTTTTTTTTTTTTTTCTGAAAAAATGCGCAACATTAACTTGACTTTTTGGGGGGAATATAACTTTTATGTAAGCCTTAAGAACGTGATTAAAATTTTCTAAAAAGCCCTAAGCCGAGGCGTCGGGACTTAAAATGAATTTTTTTTATCTTAAAACTAAATCTTTGCATTCTTTGTGACACGAAGAAATCAAAAGTACAATTTGAGTATGGTCCCCTAACGTTTCGATCGTCTGTCTTCCGAACTGGCACCATGCTTCAAGAGATCCTGCAATGAAATCAAAAGTTTTCGATTAACTGACCCTTTAGTGAAATGACCTTTCGATGAAATAAACTTTTAAATAAGGAGACCTTTCGGTGAAATGAATTTTCGATCAAGTGACCCTTCGGGGAAGTTAACGCTTCGATCAAGTGATATTTTAGTGAAATGACATTTCGATCAAGTGATCTTTCAGTGAAACAATCTTTCCGGTGAACTGATTTTCCATCAAGTGACCCTTCGGTGAAATGACGTTTCGATCAAGTGATTTTACGGAGAAATGACGTTTAGATCAAGTGATCTTTCGGTGACACAATCTTTTCGGTGAAGTGATTTTCGGTCAAGTGACAATTGGGTGAAATGAGGTTTCCATCAAGCGATCTTTCGGCGAAATGATGTTTCGATCAAGTGATCTTTCGGCGAAACACTATTTTCGGTGAAGTGATTTTTGGTCAAGTGACTCCGATGAAGTAATGTTCCGATCAAGTGGTCTTTCGGTGAAATGAGGTTTCCATCAAGCGATCTTTCGGCGAAATGATGTTTCCATCAAGCGATCTTTCGGCGAAATGATGTTTCGATCAAGTGATCTTTCGGCGAAACACTATTTTCGGTGAAGTGATTTTTGGTCAAGTGACTCCGATGAAGTAATGTTACGATCAAGTGGTCTTTCGGTGAAATGAAGTTTCCATCAAGCGATCTTTCGGCGAAATGATGTTTCGATCAAGTGATCTTTCGGCGAAACACTATCTTCGGTGAAGTGCTTTTTGGTCAAGTGACTCTTTGGTGAAATGACGTTCCGATCAAGTGATCTTTCGGCGAAACACTATTTTCGGTGAAGTGATTTTTGGTCAGGTGACTCCGATGAAGTAATGTTCCGATCAAGTGGTATTTCGGTGAAATGAGGTTTCCATCAAGCGATCTTTCGGTGAAACAATCTTTTCGGTGAAGTTATTTTTGGTCCAGTGACCCTTCGGTGAAATGACGTTCCGATCATGTGGTCTTTCGGTGAAACAACCTTTCTGGTGAAATGATTTTCGGTGAAGTGACCCTTCGGTGAAATGACGTTTCGATCAAGTGATGTTTCGATCTAGTGATATTTTGGTGAAATGACGTTTCGATCAAGTGATCTTTCGGCGAAATGACCTTTCGATCAAGGGAACTTTCGGCGAAATGACCTTTCGATCAAGTGATCTTTCGGCGGAACACTATCTTCGGTGAAGTGTTTTTTGGTCAAGTGACTCTTTGGTGAAATGACGTTCCGATCAAGTGGCCTTTCGGGGAATTGATGTTTCGATCAAGTGATCTTTCGGTGAAACAATCTTTTCGGTGAATTGATTTTCGATCAAATGACCCTTCGGTGCAGTAAACGTCGGGTAAATGATCCAGACCCGCTCAATACACCCCAATATTCTGTGTCCTTTTATTTGTTTCAAACTCTGATTTCTTAACCTGAAAGTTCATAAAATGCTTTACTGTGATACTAAACGCCATTTTTTTCCGTTAAAAGATTCGATTTCTTTCCCGCCAATGTTCGGTATAAGCATCAATGATTTTAAATAATAAATCATGAAATCGCGATGCCTTCTCGAACGCAAATACAATTCATGTCTGGTAAATCTTATTCGTTAACATGATACAAATTTATTCTTAAAGTAAATAGCCACAAATTTGATTAAAGAACTCTGACGATTTCTACATACCAATATTCATCAGCTTAACGGCATATCTTTCATCAGAATCCTATTTACATACAGAGAAACGTTCTATTACATCCTCATCTATTTCTAATAGCGCTTATAAAAACGCAATTTCCATCCGGAAAACCCATCAGTGCTGAGTATTACGACTGAAAGAAATGCGAATGATTATATAAAGGCAGAAAACTGAAATCTAGTTATGCTATATCAAGTGCAAAGGTTTGAAACAATGGCAAAGTAAAAAAAGATTGCACTTTTCAGATACAAACAGCCCCCAAAAAAACTACTGTAACATTAAGAAAAAAAAGCAGTTGTTTTTCTTTAATTATCCCGACTGCTGTAAGAAAAAAAAAAAGAAAAAAAAACCATCGAAAATCGCATTATTGTGTCGCACTCAACAGTTGAAAAATGATCGCATTGTTAGACGCTATCAACTCACAGAACATAAAAACTTCGCCGCAGAAAAGCAAAGAAAAAAAGAGTTATCGATTCGAGCCACTTTAATTCGATTGCGATTAAGATGGTGAATCATTTTCCCAAATGCGTAGCCGGATTCCTATTATGAGAACGAGACTAGCACAGTTCGCAGAATTTTTCATTTTGTTTGACAAAGAATATGTAACGAACAGGATCGAAATTTATTTCTCTGAAATTCAATTGAATGTTTATAAAGTTCAGACTTGAAGAACAAATAAAAGTTATTTCATTGCTCACTATATATTTATCCGAATTGCGTTTAAAACGCAACTCAAATAATATGATTTTTTTTCCTTTACATCATTATCATAAAACCACTACGCATTGTCCCAGTTACTAGATATTGTTATCGCACAAACGAGGATTGCTTTTTTGAAAACATACTCTCAAGCAGTTGCTAAAGGGTATGATATGAATCTCATATTTGATTTTTTTGTAAAAATAAATACACAGATCAGCCAAAACATTAAAACCACCTCTGCGTTATGCAAATAAGCACACGTGCAGACAATCAGCTTCACGTGTCAAGGACCCGAATGATATACACTATATTGACAAAAGTCACCGGACACCTAGAAGAGAAACACAACATAGCATTTATTGACCAACATTAGTACGGTGTCGGTCCACCTTTGATCTACACGTGTCTTCACGAGCTCCGTGTTTGAGTGCTTCACGTACGTGTTTGAGTGCTTCACGTACGTGTTTTATGTGTCCCTTCATTGTTCTTCTGTGTGTGTGTGTGTGCCGAAGTTAAAGGTCTGTGCTTTCGTTTAAGATCCTTCACGAGTTGGTAAGTGCTTATTGTTTTTCATTATCAGTGTTTTAATTTCCACACCGAGCTTGTCCTTTTCTTCGTTAACCCTTGCCATTGCTTATGGCATCTGCCGATGAGGGCGCTGTTCCCGCCCGCATTGCTGCAGCTCTTCGCGTCGCTTCTTCAACGACAGACGCAGCCGATCAATCATCTTCGCTTGCTAGTGGAGAGCCTCTTAATTTTCCTCCTGTCATTTGCACGTCTTCTGCTCAGGTCTCCGACTCTGCCATTTAGAACGTGGATGTGACGTTCCTGGCCTCTGTGGACGATGATGAATTCATGGACGTCTCTGTTGGAGTCGCTAATCTGCCCTCTACAGTTGCTACTGCCTCTGCTTCCAGTACATTGTTTTATGCTGCGCCAATGCCTTCCAGAGGAGGCGCTTCTGTACGCACGTATCCTGCGGCTCCCTCTGGTATTCCACCGGCTTTCTCCTCGTTTTGTCTGCCCCCTATGAATTCTTACGTTACTCTCAACGGTGACACCATCTTATTAGACATTCCCGAGAGCTCTCCTGCTGATCAACGTCTTTATTTGACCCTCGAGTTTGGGGTTTGTTTTGATGCGCAGCACAACACTCCTTTGAAACAGTACAGCTTCCTTCTGATTCCATAACCCACCTCACCCGAAAGCCACGAACTGTGATTGTTTATTTTTCGAAGGGAGAATATGCCGAGCTTGTCTTGTCTCGGGGTCTATCAATTGGCGTTCGTCACCTCTTAGCCAAATCCATCGCCCAGCGTCCTGTTCTGGTCTCTCTACATCCGGTCCCCCCGGAGATCCCTGATGATATGCTGTGTGCTGCACTTAGTCGATGCGGCAGAGTAGTCGGCCCAGTGAAGACTCTCTCCTCTTCCCCCTCTGACCCCGATGATAAACATATCTGTGGCTTCCGTAGAACTTCTCGCATCATTTTCCCGTCGAAAGAGCATCTCATAAAGCTTCCACGGTTCATCGATGTTCGTTGCGGTAACGAGGGCCGCCGGGTTGAGCTCCTCACCTCTGCTCATTGCTCACGCTGGAAAGCTTACGGCCATCAGCAGGCTCAATGCCCCCATGCAGAGCCACTGACTCCTGCAGCTCCAAAGCAGCATTCTACCTCTTCCTCCATTTCTGCTGCCATGCCTCCCTCCTACGTCTGGACCTCTTAACCCAGTTCTACCGAAAATCTGATTAAAGCCTTCGATCAACATGCGTCTTCCGATATTGCTTTCTCCACTCTGTCTGATTTTCCTCCGCTTGACTCCTCCTTGCCTTCCCGTGTTCTATCTCCATCAGAGGACATCACGGCTGATCCTCAAGCTTCATTCACCGTCGGCACTTTTGCTCCCGGAGATGAGGTGGACCTTTCCTCTGATTCCACATCTCGTGTGTCATCGATCCACGGCAAACGTCGCTCTATTACCAGTACCGAGGCCCGGAGGGAAAAGAAGAAGTCACCTTCTCCGACTGGCCACCCACATCGTTCCACCCGCCTAGCAGGCTCCAAATCTCCCCTGTTACGTTCTAGCTCTTCCTCTTCAAAGTCCAAGGGTCCTCTGCCGACGGTTGCAGATTTCCCAACTCTGCTTACCAATGCCTCTCTTAATTCATAACCTGCCACCTTTGAAGATCTTTACGTGCTTCTCACTCATAAAACAAATCGGGAGGCTTCTCTCATCTTTTTACAGAAGTTTGAAGCAGTTTTTCCCGAGGTCTTCAACCAAGCAACCTCCATCCTCAAATTCCTCCGGCATAATGCCAAGCAACCCGATTACGTCTTGTGGTGCCGTGGTACCATCAATCGCCTCGACACATTCCAGAAAGCTGCCATAGCTGCCCTTCATCCGACGTTGGACTTACCCATTCAAAGTCGCCACTCTGAATTGTAGGGGTGTGCTAACCCCTTCGCTAACGCTCTCATTCTGGAAGATCTCTCGCCCCTTGTGGCCGACTTACTCCTTCAACAAGAGAAGAACTGCCACTCCTCGACACTCTTTCATAGATGGCGCACATGGGACTTCACCTTTCACCATGCTTTCCGTTACTGTGTGCACGGTGGTACAGCAGGAGTATCAATCTGCCATCTCCGCATGCCGTGAAAGCTGCTTCTATGCTACGTGATCGCAAGTGACCCCGTGGTTTGCTGTTACACCAAGTTCGCTACATCTCACGGTGAGCTGAGACTCTGCATTAACTTTTTGATGTTCTTTCGCACTGCAGTGCCCCGCCTGTGATCATTTAGTTCTTCCTCAAGCATTGCTCTGTTTGCATCACGTTGTAAATTTGTTATTACTTATTCAGTGTACATATCATCGCTTTTATCAGTTTGTATCATTCCTGTACTTTTTTTTCTTTGAGACGATTCCATGTTGCTCGTCTCCTCTGTTTTGTTACATTAAGGCGATTCCGAAACCATCTTTCGCCTTAATGCATGCACTGACCCTTTG
Organism: Macrothele yani; assembly: GCA_039090855.1. Classification (NCBI taxonomy): domain Eukaryota; kingdom Metazoa; phylum Arthropoda; class Arachnida; order Araneae; family Macrothelidae; genus Macrothele; species Macrothele yani. The sequence continues at coordinate 28,852,673 of CM077001.1, forward strand.
AGATATGCTTTCGATAATGTTTTGAAACACAGCGATAGTTATGCGCTTCCATTCATTACATAATGCTTCCGCTAACTGTTGCTTAGTGGTGGGAATTGATTACAAACTTCTTATGCGGCGCTCTAATTCATTCCATAGGTGCTTTATGAAAATGCGATCAGGGATTCTGTGATGGCCAGTCCACACACGATACGGAATTATTGTCAAACCATGCCGTAACAATCCTTGCTGTATGGCTCGGTGCATTATCCTGCTGGTACTAACAAGGATCTGTTCCATAGTATTGGCACAGAGTTGGTAGGGCATAATTGTCCAGAATACCAAGGTTGACGTGCTGGTTAACAGGTTTGTCCACGATAACCAATGGGACGGAACCATGCCATGAAAAACACCCCCACACAAGTACACCGTCAGCTCCAAACTTGACCGTAGGAACAGTACACTGTGGTAAATAGAGTTCTCCCAGCTGCCGCCATATCCACACACGGCTATCAGACTGATAGAACGTGTATCTGGATTCATCAGTCTGTAGGACCCGTTTCCATTGATCTAAGGTCCACGATAAATGTTCTTTACACCATGCTAAACGACGAGTAGCATTCCGAGTGGAGATGAAAAGCTTATGAATAGCCGCACGACCACGGTAACACATGGAATGAAGTTCTCTGCGAATGGTACGTGCACATACCAAGGTTCCAGCATTTTTACTCACCTGTACACTGAGCTCTTGTGCAGTACTCCGTCGATTAGCTCTAGCGACTCTCCTGAGTTTTCAACGTCCTCTTTCACTGATTTTCTTTGGTCTGCCGGTACGTTTTGCTCCTTCAGACATGCCACGTGTCTTCCACTTATTCGGTACATCCAAAACATTTGACTTGGGTATGTTCAACCGCCTCCCGGTTTCTCTTATGGACAACCCACTAATATAACACCCAACAATCTTTTCTTTCTCAAAGTCAGTTCTCTCCTGCTGCGACATTTTCACTCACATTCATAGTGTGATATGATAGCGGTCAGCTGCAGGCTTGTTTTATACCGTTTGCAGCTGTACCGCGCATCTTAACAACGCAGCGGGTCCGTTCATTTGGTTTTAAAGGGGTGTCCGATGACTTTTGTCAATATAGTGTATATGATATCAGAGTCGGGGCTCTCTCAGTTAGTATTTCCTTTCGTGGCAACATGAGAAAAGCAAACGATATATCTGATTTCGACAAAGGCCAGATCGTTTTGACCAGGCGCCTTGATAAGAGAAACTCCGAATCAGCCAGGCTGGTAGCCTGAACGAGTTATGCAGTAGTTAGTACCTGTCAAAGATGGTCCAAAACAGGTGACACTTCGAGCCGTCGACAAGGCGTCTGCAAGCCACGCCGCATTGATACCAGAGGTAAGCGCAGGGTATCTCGTTTTGTCCGCACCAACAGAAGGGCTAGTGTGGCTGACATTACCCATAATTTCAATTGTGGTGAATTGCCCAATGTGTCCGAACAACCAGTTAATCGTACGCTCATGGATATGGGTCTGCGCAGTTGCAAACTCGTTTGGCTGTTTATGTTAACAGCCATTCACTTACGTCAAAGCTTGCAGTGGGCACGTAATCATCGACATTATACCGTAGAGGACTGGAAGAGGTCTGACGAATCCCGTCTTCTGTTGCATCATGTCGACGGAAGAACTCATGTGCGACGTTTACTCAAGGAAGCCTTCTCACCTGGATGCACTGTGGGACGGATCCAGGCGGCTGGAGGGAGTCTCATGTTCCACGCAATATTTACTTGGGGAACACTTCGAACCATTATCCCGGAGATGGCACCTTTCAACAACCATGCCACACTGCGAAGAAAATTCAGGAATGATTCCAAGAACACGAAGAGGAATTCCATTTATTGCCATGGCCCCCAAATTTGCCGTAGAAGAATCCTATCGAGCATGTGTGGTTTCAGTTGGCGAAACGAGTACGAGTAGCAGCACACCCACCACGTAATTTACGGGAACCGCGGGATCTTCTGTTACAGTCATGATACCAGATATCAAGAGACACCCATCAACATCTCATGGAATCTATTCCTCATCGACTGAGAGCTCTTTTGGCAGTAAGAGGGCAAACTGCTTCACATTAGGTAGGTGGTTTCAGTGATTTCGCTGATCGGTATATTTTGTAGTAAAATAATAAATTTTATCATCGCACTTCCAGGTATGTTAATTTAACAGATAAATGCGAAGATTAACTTGGTGACTAAGGTGAGTTTTATATGGTGTGACGTGCCTGCCCCGCAGGATGCACACGACATAAAGACTGATGGCAGCGAGAATGAACGTCTGCGTAAGTGGACTCGGGTTCGATCACCGACGTGGACAAAAATGACGGAGAAATTTACTTCGTTAGAATGGCGCCCGAACTTCCCAGATGACCCGGCTGTTAAAGATCTCGCAATGGTGTGATGTTCTTTCCACACCGTGAGATAAGAAAAATAAGAGAATCCCTTCTCCAGCGCTTCGAAAAATAAATGTGTGTGACGTTGCATTCCACACACCAGATTGACTGGGAGTTATCAAGGGCACGTTCTACAGCGGATGGTTGCCTGCAACGATTCATGGTCACGGCTGACCCGTGGACCATGCCCCCGTCCCTCTTTTCCGGGGGGGGAGATGTGAAGTGCCTTCCCCACAGGGCGCACACGACATAAAGTAAGATAGCAGCAAGAACGAACGTCTGCGTAGCTCAGTTGGTAGAGCGACTTGTTCCGGAATAAGTGGACTCGGGTTCGATCCCCGGCGTGGACAAATAGACGGAGAAATTTACTTCGTTATAATGGTTACACTTAAAGTATATTCGTTTGCGTGGCATTATACTTTAAAAAATTACAGAAAGCAGTAGCACGTGTGAATAGTGTTTTACCCAAATGGGTTTTTAATCGTGTAGGGTGTACGACGATGTTGTGCACTGTTTACCCAGTTGTTTAGTATTTTATGGATGCATGCATGCGTGCTTCCAGAATAGACTATAATGTTTTACGTCTTGGTAATATCCGGGTGTGCAGATTGCTGCATGCCAGTGACACTGTCCTATTAGAAGAGAGTAAAAATGAGTTGTACACCCGCACCAATAAAAACCCATTTCGGTGAAACACATTCACACGTACACATGCACTACGAATATCAGCGCAGCGCATATGTATCATCGGAGGAGAGCAAAAGTTTGAATTTCATGTAAGCCCTACATTTACAGAATTTGTATAAAATTCAAACTTAAATCAGAACAAAAACTAAAGTTATATATTTTTTTTTTTTTGGTGCTATGCATCTTTTCTGACACTAGTAAAGTAAATCCCAAGTAAAAAAAATAATTGATGCAATGAAAATGGGTAACGAAAAAAGTCATGCTGATTTCTGAATACTGTCACATTCACTGACGTAACAATAGTTTATTTTAATGTTACTCAACAAATTATATTACTAAACTATCCCCGAAAATTATTATTTATCAGGTTTTACAGTGGAGGAAACTTGGGGAGACCTTCGGCCAGCAGTGGATTGATAATGGTTGACAATGATGATGATGATGACATAAATGTAACAATATCTGATTGCACTCTACATAACGTACAAGAACCTGATGCTAAATATGATGAAAGCCATTACAAAAAGGCATTTTTAGTGCTATGAAAACAATGCGTCGTAGTGAAATTTGGCTTTCTGTTGTCTCCAAGGAGGGGTTACTTGCTATTTACGAAAGCTTTGAAAATTATGTATAACACGGTGCGGGTAACCTACAGATATCCTAGTCCAAATATTACCAATCCCCCTCACTAATACACTTACGATTCAGCTTTTCATTCTATCTTGAGGTTAAATTTTAGCTTGCGCATGCGCAGATGGATTTTCGTATCTACATCACATTTAATCAGTGTTGGGGTCGTTTCTTACGTTTCTCTAAGTGTGAATAATAATATTAGGTTGTCCATAATGAAATGTCCGATTTTTGAGCTTTCGTGTTTTGTCACTGTGTTGTGTTCAACACAGTGAATATGTATGAATATGTACACAGTGAATATATAATTGGAAAGTTTGAAATCTGGAGCTTGTAATCTTTTGGTTCACTTTATTAACACATAATATTACCGACTCTATATTTCCGTTTCAGTAAAAGATGAATAATCGTGATGATTTTGGGGCAATTTTCCTCTACGAGTTCAAACTGGTATTAAGCAAATCTCCTGTTTCTGTTCACCTCAACCAAATTGGAAAGTCCAAGAAGCTCGACAAATGGGTGCCACATGAATTAAACGAAAATGAACAAAATCGTCGTTTGGAAGTCTCCTCCGGGCTGCTTTTGAAAACAAAACCGATCCTTTCCTCGATCGCATCGTGACATGCGACGAAAAGTGGATCCTATACACTTCCCCAAACCAACTCTCCATCAACAGAAGGTTCTGGTGACTGTTTGGTGGTCTTCAACCGGTTAAATCCACTACAGCCTCCTGAATGCAGACGAAACGATTACCGCGGCAAAATATTGTCAGGAAATCGACGAAATGCACCGCAAACTGCAACGCATTCTCCCATCATTAGTCAACAGAAAAGGCCCAATACTTCTGCACGACAACGCAAGACGGCACGTCGCGCGTGTCACTCTGCAAAAGTTGAACGAATTGAGCAGTGAGCATCCACCTCATCCACCATATTCACCAGATCTTTCGTCAACCAGCTACCATTTTTCAAGCATCTGGACCAAATGAAAATTTTCTACAACTAAGCTAATGTTAAAAATGCCTTTTAAGCTTTCGTTGCTTCCAGAACTCCTGATTTTTGTAATACCGGAATGCATAACCTTGCATCTCGTTGGCAAAAAAGGGGTTAAATCGAATGGTTCTTATTTCGATTAATCATATTTATTCTGAGCTGAGATATGTATGATTGGCAAAGAGTTTACAAATCGGACATTTTATTTTGAACAACATAACAATAATAAATACTGTCTTTGAAAAACTAAACAGTCGGGTTTTACTACTGCACCTGCCATAATTTAGTATATACACTGGCGGAAAGTGAAAAAAAAAACACCGAGAAGGAATTGACAGACGTCATGAAATTTACATATGTTAATGGGGTCGAGATTACGCAGGTATGATGTTAATTTCGGGACCAACCGGTCAGCGCTTACGCCACAGCACGGCATAATATGCAAATTATCGACGGTGGTATTTAAGGAGTACGGCGAAGTGAATGTAATCAGTCGTCGGCGTACGGACACGTGCGAAGACCCTGAAGAAGCTGCAATACCTGGACATGGAAGACGTGTACGATTTCAGCAGTTATCGGACTTTAAGCGAGGTCTTCTAGTCGGACTCCGCGAGGCCGGGTGGTCGTATCGTCGTATTGCGGAGCGAATTGGACGGGAAGTATCGGTGCTGGTACGATGGTGGCGCAGATGGTCCGAGAAACATTCCCACACAAGAAGACGTGGAACCGGGAGTCACAGACAGACTGATGAGCGGACCGATCGACGCATAAGAAGAGCGGCGTTGTCAAGCAGAACATCCACTGCGACACAAATCCTAGCTGCCGTTGCACCTGAGGTGACTGTGCGAACAATCCGCAACCGTCTACTGGATGCAGGACTACGTGCACGTATGCCTCTGGCAAGTGTACCTCTGACTCTAGCCCACCGTCAGGAACGGCTGCAGTGGTGTCGCCAACGTCTGAACTGGAGAACGCAATGGCGATCTGTAGTGTTTAGCGATGAAAGCAGATTCTGCTTGGGAGCCTCCGATGGCCGTATGCGTGTTCGCAGACGCACAGGTGAGCGTCTCCACCCTTCTTGCATTCACCAGCGACACACAGGGGCTACACCTGGTCTCCTGGTGTAGGGAGCGATCAGCTATCACTCCCGTACACAACTACTGTTTGTACAGGATACGTTAAACATCACCTCCTACATCAACAGCATCATTCAGCCCGTTGTTGTGGCATTTGTAATGTCGGTCCATCGTGGTGTTTTCCAGCAAGATAACGCAAGTCCACACACGGCACGTGCAACGCAACATGCACTTCAGGGTGGGAAACAACTTCCATTGCCTGCACGTTCACCGGATTTGTCCCCCATTGAGCACGTGTGGATTTTATGGGACAACGACTTATCCGGTCTCCACGGCCAGCCACGACTTTCCCCGATTTACGCGTCCAGGTTGAGGATGCTTGGAACTCAATACCCCAAACTTACATCCAACATCTGTACAAAAGACTCCATGCCAGAATTGCACAGTGTGACGCAGTTCATGGCGGTTCAACCTCGTACTAACCATGTTACATGGAAATGTTGTTTTTCAGTTTACCAGCAAATACAGCTGTATTTTGCCATAATGTTTTGATCACGTTATCCTTTGTATTCCGTTATTATGCTGTATAAATTTCGTTGGTATCAGAAGTCTCCTTCTTGGTGTTCTTTTTTCAGTTTCCGCCAGTATATTTACTTTTATGACTCACATATCTTCTTTCATTATTTTTACGACAATAACATTCAGTAATCCACCTACCTAAATATGGTTTAATGTCAGGAATTAGTAAACCTTATTGTTAGTTGTTACGGTTTAATTCCAGTTAGTATGTACCATGCACCGGACTGGAGCTCGATGTGGTCGTGAGTGACTCTAATGAGCGCAAGGTGTTATATGTAAATATTGGGTTGTCGGAAAAGTCATGACGTATTTTGGCACTCGATGGCGGTCGGGCGGTTTTGGAAGTACTAGAGACATACGCAGCTCTTTTATCGCTATGACATTCGACAGGTGCCAGTTCTAGCTGCAGTCTAAAAAGAATAGTGAGCGATTTGGTTGATTTGTGGAGATTTGACATCAAGTTGAAAATGGAAGACCAAACTGTGCATTTTCGCTATATTTTACTGTTTTACTTCCATAAAGGGAAGAACGCGCGTCAAGCTTGTGAAAAGTTGCGTAAAGTGTACGGTGATAATGCTCTACAAGAACGTCAGCGCCAGCGGAGGTTCGCAAAATTCCGTGCTGGTGATTTTGACCTCAACGATGCTCCTCGGTCGGGGAGGCCAACCGAAGTTGATGACGACCAAATCAAGGCATTGATCGAGTCAAACCCACGTTACACGACACGAGAGATTTCAGACACATTGCACATCCATCATTCAAGCGTTCACGACCACCTGAAGAAGCTGGAATACGTAAGCAAGCTCGATGTGTGGGTTCCTCACGAACTCAAAGAACCTCAATTGACGGCGCGTATAAACATCTGCGATATGCTCATTAAACGTGAGGAAAACGATGCTTTTTTGAAGTGACGGATAACTGGTGACGAAAAGCGGATTGTGTACAACAAATGTGCTGCGCAAACTGTCTTGGTCCCGACGTGCTGCTTCGCCTCAAACGACATCCAAGCAGACATTCATCAGCGGAAGGTTCTAGTCACAGGGTGGTGGGATTTTAAAGGTGTCGTGTTTTTCGAGCTCCTACCACGGAACCAAACATTCAATTCGAATGTGTACTGTCGGAAATTGGGCAGTTTGAACGATACCATCACCCAGAAACGTCCAGAGCTCGTTCATCGTAAAGGTGTTGTGTTCCATCACGACAACGCGAGACCACTCACAAGTTTGATTCCCCGCCAAAAATTATTGGAACTTGGGTGGGATGTGTTTCCTCACCCAGTATACTCGCCTGACCTTGCGCCGTCAGACTTCCACTTGTTTCGCTCTCTTCAACAGTACTTGCGTGGTATAACGTTCAATTCAGATGAGGCTGTAAAACAGCACCTTGTACAGTTTTTCGCCACGAAAGACAGGTTCTTCTATATGAACGAGGCATTCTGCAGCTCAGTGACAGATGGTAAAAGGTTATCAAACAAAACGGGAATTGTATCATTGATTGATCTTTGTTCTTTCTATCAATGAATGACCTTTGCAAAACATGGCTAAAATACGTCATGACTTTTCCAAAACATGGCTGAAATACGTCATGACTTTTCCGACAACCCAATAAATGTATATTCTGGGACAAGCGGTTTTTATCTCACACCCACAAAGATCTTGGCATGCAAAAGATGCACAGCACAAATTATCTACAAAGAGTACCAGGGTGCTCTCTGGATATTTTAAGCGAGGAACTGGAAGCATGTTTGACAGAGAACAAAGATTAAATAGAGAAAATGCAAGGGAAGTGAATTCCTCTTTGAAAGCCATATCTCTCTTAGAAGGATTACTCGGGACTGATAATTTCTCAGAGTTTCAGAATGACTGTGTATGAAAGTGTCATCGTTCCTAGTGTGATGTATGGTAGTGAAACCTGGGTACTGCAGAAGACACCATCGTTTTTTGTCGAACCGTTTGTGCTGAAGAGATGATTTTTCCATAGGAATCGTTTTTGTGCTGAAGAGATGGGTACTTAAGAGTTTTTGTCCCCCCTTTGGCAAGATACGATCTGCTCCTGTGAAGAACGAAGATGAGTTGCAGATATGTAACGCGAAGTAAAATGTTGTTAGTAAGATGAAGACGAATATTCTGAGGTTCTGTGACCATGTTGAAAATATGAATGATGAGATGCTAGCCAAGAGAATTTATTCAGCCCAAGTGGCAGGAAAGAAAAGTAGAAATCGTGGGAGAACCAGATTCAGGAATGGCTGCAAAAAAAGTGTGACGTATATTCTAATTTGACTTTCATGTTTAGTTCCTTGGCTAGTTAGACAACAGTTTAGCTCTTTTCCGTCCGAACAGAATCGCGTAACCTTTTAGATACCTCTAAATGACTTTGTTGGTTGACTGTTTGTCGCTCTTCAATGAATTAGTGATAAACTATCTAATTGTCATCGAAAAACCGCAGTTTTGAACTGCGAAAGTGACATGCGTGCTATTGTTTTCCGGCTTTTAGGCTACTCAAAAACAAATGACTTTTTCACAGCATCCTCACTATAATACCATTTTCAATACCTCAGACGGTTCAATAGCACTTTTACCGATCTCCACACAGAATTTGATATCAGTGCGCTGATCTAAATTTTACATACTTCATTTTTACCTTAAAATTCACACACAAACTTGCATTGCTTTCGCAACTGCTCACTCATGAATGACTCTACTGGTCTGCGGTCAACGCATGCACTATTTGGAACATGTCCAGACTCGCACAGATCCGCGTTTCTACCCGCATCGCCACAAAGTCGACACTACATGACCGTTCGGGGAATTAAATCGTCACACCACGAACATGAAAGGCTGTGTCTGATCCCCATACTTCGTGGCGTACAAGTGATGAGTACCATGAATCATGCTCAATATGGGGATATTGGGTCCAGTGATGGGGAGTGCAAGGACCATCAACAAGCATACTTGATCGCAGTGTATCCCAACCGCGCGCCGTTCTGCGAGAAAAGAGTTAGTGTATTTATTTTTCTTTTGAATAAAAATGGAGTCAAAATAAGAGGGAATCTAGATCTAATTTTTTGTGAACACCTGCCGCAGAACATAAAAGGAAGCTTGAATCGCAAATCTCTTCACAGAAGATTTAAACTCTTGTAAGCCAGGAAAAGGAAAGCTTTGTTAACTTCCTTCTGATGCCAATCTAATATCGATATTCAGATCCAAATCTCTGACTCAGTTTGGGGAAAAAATATACAAGTCTCAGCGACAAAGCTCTAAACTTAGTGGTAACTTTTTCGACCACGTATTTATTGGGAGAAAACCTTTTCGGCCGTTTCGGTAATCAAAACAAATCATAGGAACATAATGGACCTTACAGAAACGCCGCTGGAACCATGGCTCGAGAAGAATATCGCGAAGCAGCAGAAACAGAGACTCTAGAAAAATTATATTAAAGATAAGTAGAATATTGTGGTATATTGATTATGGTTTGCATTTATTAATCATAAAAGAATATTAACAGATTAAATGCTATTAGCTGTAAGGAGGTAACATGGAATAATCTGGTAAATAAATTATGGATTGTAAGCCGTGATCACTATGATATAGACTATAATATAGAATATTATAGAATATTACGAGATAAAAAAATGATAATAAACATTCTAATATAGAATATTACGAAATATAGAATATTACTAGACATGGCTCAACCGAGAGAACAAGATGGATTCAGGAGTGGCTACAGCACTATAGATCATATCCACGTACTGAGAGAACTAATTGAAAGAGCGAGGGAATATGAACTTCCATTATACATGGCTTTAATCGATTATGAAAAGGCCTTTGATTCTTTTTTTTTTTTTTTGATTTGAGGGTTAACGACCACCGTGAGCAACTCAATGGGCTATAAGCAGTCGCCCGTCCCTAATTTAGGGTCACTGGTTCCAGGGAAGGAAGAGAGCCAGTGCCGGAAGACAAACACAACATCCATGCCTCACCGGGATTCAAACCCGGACCCCGTTCGGACGAATGATCAAAGGCCATCGCTTAGACCACTGCGCCACCGGGGCGGCGCCTTTGATTCGGTGAAACCATCGGCAGTTACAATGACTTTGAAGTCCTGCGGTATTGAAAATGCATATATTAATATTGTTAATGACATCTATGAAAATGCTAGTGCAAAGATTCGGCTATTTGGGAATACAGCACCCATAAAATTGGAAAGGGAGTGAGACAAGTTGACACTATATCTCCCAAACTCTTTAATGCCACATTGGAAAATATCTTTCAATCACTGAACTGGGAAAACAAAGGGATAAAGATTAATGGAGATTATCTAACTCACCTTCGTTTTGCTGATGGCGTAGTCATTTTTGCAACTACCCCATAAGAGCTGCAAAGTATGACCCAGGAACTTGCTGACAAGAGTTAAAAAGTGGGATTAAAAATGAACTTTCAGAAGACAAAAGTGATGTACAATGCTTTTACAAAAAGAAAGATTTATCGATTGATGGGGAAAAGCTGGAGATAATCAATACCTACATTTATCTTGGACAGCAGATATCAAGTGAGGGTCACATTGATGAAGAAATTAATCGGCGTATAAAATTTGCCTGAAGAGCTTTTGGAAGAAACGGTATAATATTCAATAGCAATATACCATCATGTCTTAAAACAAAAGTGTTTGATTAATGCATCCTTCCAGTGCTTACGTATGGTGCAGAGACGTGAACCTTAACTAAAAGCGACATACAAATCCTGCAGACAACTCAAAGAAGTATGGAGAGGTGCAGGATTGGTGTAACCAGGAGAGATAAGCAGAGGAACTCGTGGATCAGAAAAATGACAAGAGTGGAAGACATCATGATCAGAGTAAAATCCTTGAAATGGCAATGGGCTTGACATATTGCCAGAAGGACAGACCATCGATGGACAGCTGACATTTTAGACTGGATTCCAAGGGACAGGAAAAGACCCAGAAGAAGACCACATGTGAGGTTGGTGGATGATATTTGAAAGTATGGGGGAGTAACATGGAGGAGACTGGCACAAGACAGACCGTTGTTGAAGAAACTTGGGAAGACCTTCGTCCAGCAGTAGATTGATAATGGTTGACAATGATGATGATGATGATTACGAAATATTATAGAATATTACGAGAATAAATAAGAACAATAAACATTATAATACAGAATACTACGAATATTAAAAAAAAGAATATTATAGAATATTACGAATATAATATAGAAAATTACAAAAAATAATTTAGATTATAACATACTTGACTAATAGTACTAGTCTTGGCTAATATATACTTGACTAATAATACTAGTCTTTACTAATAAGTACTTGACTATATATACTACTAGTCTTTATGAATATCATCATCATCATCATCATTATTGTCAACCATTAACAGTCCACTGCTGGACGAAGGTCTCTCCAAGCCTTTTCCACAACGGTCTGTCTTGTGCCAGTCTCCTCCATGTTACTTCCGCATACTTTCGAATTTCATCCACCCATCTCCCATGTGGTATTCTTCTGGGTCTTTTCCTGTCCCTTGGAATCCAATCTAAAATGTCAGCTGTCCATCGATGGTCTGTCCTTCTGGCAATATGTCCAGCCCATTGCCATTTCAGGGATTTTACTCTGATCATGATGTCTTCGACTCTTGTCATTTTTTCGATCCACGAGTTCCTCTTCTTATCTCTCCTGCTTAAACCAAGCCTGCCCCTCTCCATACTTCTTTGAGTTGTCTGCAGACTTTGTATGTCTCTTTTAGTTAAGGTCCACGTCTCTGCACCATACGTAAGCACTGGAAGGATGCATTGATCAAACACTTTTCTTTTAAGACATAATGGCATATTGCTCTTGAAAATTATGCTGTTTCTTCCAAAAGCTCTCCATGAAAGTTTTATACGCCGAATAATTACTTCATCAATGTGACCCTCACTTGATATCTGCGGTCCAAGATAAATGTACGTACCTGTTATCTCCAACTTTTCTCCATCAATCGATAAATCTTCGTTCTTGTAAAAGCATCGAACATCACTTTTGTCTTCTGAAAGCTCATTTTTAATCCCACTTTTTAACTCTTGTCAGGAAGTTCCTAGATCATACTCTGCAGTTCTGATGGGGTAGATGCAAAACTTTACTAATATATACTTGACTATCACGATATCTTCACATGGTCCTTGTCATATACTACTAGTCTTTACTAACACATACTTGACTAATACTACTAAAATAATATAGACTATAATGTACTGGACTAGTACTACTGAGCCTTCAGACTGCACTTTTATTACAAAAAATGTGATATAGACGATAATATAGAATGTTATATAGTACATGGAGATTAAATAATAATAATAAAGTTTATAATACACAATATTACGAAATATAATAGAATATTACGAATATGAAAAAATAGAGTATTATAGAATATTACGAAATATTATATAATATTACGATTGGAATATTATAGAATATTGCGAGATTAATAATAATAAAATAACATTATGATATATAATATTACAAGATCAAATGTTCGAGAAAAAGCCTAAAAGTTCTGTTTCGGAATCACCGTCCCCCAACGTTTCTCCAATGTTTTGCCGCTGAGCGAATGCAAAAATGTTGGAAACCACTGCTTTATCGGAGACCCGAATCTTGCCCTATTTCAGTCGATTTTTAAGGGGCCAGTTATAAGGTGTGCTATAACCTCCTGGGTTCCCATGTATCAATCACATGTGATTCAATGGTTTCACAATTTTTTTTAAAATGCCCAGTAGCAGAAAATCTTCAAGAACCGGTTGCATCATATGTGAATCTACGTAAAATACTTCGCTAAATTTTCTCTTATTGTAAATAAATGGCAGCACGGGTCAACTTTCGTGACTTGTAGCGGCGTCTTGTAAGAAAAACACGATATCTTCACATGGTCCTGGTCAGTGTTTTATAACTGCTTAGTTAAAGAAATTATATCTATTTAAGTATTTACATTCCATTTTGGTAAGTATAAGTCAGTTATTTAAAGTAAATAAGTTTAATTTTGTCAATATATTAGATAGTAGTAACAACTTCTTAAACATTTTTGCATCACAGGTGATATAACGGTTTCCAATCCTGTCGGAAAATATTTTATGAGTTATTTATAGCGGGTGTTTACACTTGTATTTACTAAATATTTTCTACAATTTATGTAATATTTGACAAATATAATTTAAGAGAAAATTTCAAGTAATGATATTGACATCATTACTTGAAATTTTCACTTATAATAATATTATTCATTTTTTCTGACGAATTCTCAGATGATAACAAACCCCTTCCTAAACGTAGGATTATTCCTACGTCTATGCCACATGACTGAGCACGAAGTAAGCATGTACGACACATGCCTGAGAAGACTGGAGACAGCGCCCATAGAAGGAGATGCCGAAATACAAAGTGCAGTGAGTTAAAAACAGTACGGCGTTCAGATTGTAAAGTGCTCATGTGTCTCAATGGCTCCAGAAATTCTTTCAAATTGTTCCATCAAAAATAAATTATGATATAATATTGCATAATACAACTTGAAAAATAATTAATTAAACCAGTAATTTTCGAATTCTTAATTATTACAATTAAGGTGAACGTCAAGTAATTTTGCTTCCTATGCTTCCAATGGAAAAATTTCTGTACACATTTTCTTCATAATTAATGCGTTTCCAAGGATAAAAATTTGAACACCTATTTAAATAGTTTCATTTTATAACTTGGAATACTTAATATTTTCTAAAACATAACCATAATTATGCAATCCAACATTTGTTTGTTTATTGACGTCATTGAAGTACAGGTCGCGCCATCTTTTTCAGGATATCAACACCACCAAAGGAAAAGTTATCGATTTTTAATATAATTATAGTTATGTTTTAGAAAATATTAAGTATTCCAAGTTATAATATGAAGCTATTTTAATCGATGTTCAAATTTTCATCCTTGGGAAGGCATTAATTGTGAAAATGTGTACAGAAGTTTTTCCATTGGAAGCATAGGAAGCAAAATTACTTGACGTCCACCTTAAAGCATCTCTATCCTGATGTATCACATGTGATACAATCCCCGTAGCCCCCCCCCCCTCTTCCTTTCCATGAATAATTAAAGATTTGTTTTTCAGTTTAGAATGCAGTAAACACAGATTTTCTGACCTGTTTTAAAGAATCAAGTGTTTAACTTCATCGCAGGTCTGAGGAGGATAATTTAACTTTCATTTTTAGTCATCTTTATGTAAATTTTGAGTTCTTTCTCTTTAAGCGTTTCAGCCTTAACGTTATGTTTTTCTCACTCGCTGAATGTTATTTGGCAACAGTATTGAGGTCAGGTTGAATGACGTGTATATGTTTGGCAACATAAGAACGAGACATATACCGTGTGGAGCGAGCAGCGGAAAGTATGGTGTGAGTGTACTATTGTAGCTTGCATGTACTTGTTTTGCTATATATACTCGTAGTTTGCTGATAAAGATTCTATTGCGACTGAGATACTTACAACCTAAAATTACAGAGGTTCAGCTGTTGAAGTATTGAAAAGCATGCTGCTGTGATTATCTTTGATGAGTTCTTAAACTGATGTGCTGTAAAAACACAAATTTATCCGTGACGGCAATCGAATTCGGGTCCCCTCACGCCGGAGTAAGACACCCTCCCAACTGAGCTACGCGGACTGAATGTCTCGCTGCAGATTTGTCGTCTTGAGACATGTTTTCGCCTCTGTAGTGCATCACATCATCTCCCTCTTAATATTTTTTTTATTTGAAGCGCAGTAAGAATTTGTTTTCGTTAATTCTAAACAATATGTGGAAGAAACATCGCACATTTTTCGAAGAACCCAACGGCCAGTGGATCCATTTTCCACAATCGGGCGCCAATGTGAAAACACAAGTTTGTCCATGTCCCCTCACTCCGGAGTAAATAGCTCTCCCAACTAAGGCACGCCGACAGAATGTACAACGAAGTAAATTTTTCAGGCATTTTTGTCCACCGCAGGCATCCAGCTGGGTCCCCTCACTCCGGAGTAAGTCGCTCTCCCAACTGAGCTACGCGGACGTATGCTCTCGCTGCTATATCCCTTTATTTTACGTGTGTCATGTGGGGCTGGGACGTCACATCTACCCCCTCCCCGCCCCGAAAGAGGGCCGGGGCATGCCCCACGGGTTAGCCGGGACCATGTGTCGCTGTAGGCAGTCATCCGCTGAAGAACGTACATTTCAGAACTCCCAGTCAATCTGGTGTGTTTAACGTAACATCACACACATTTTTATTTTTTTCGAAGCGCTGAAGAAGGGATTCTCTTATTTTTCTTGTCTCGCGGTGTGAAAAGAACATCACACCATTGCGAGAACTTTAACGGCTAGGTCATTCTTGAAGTTCGGGCGCCAATATAACGAAGTAAATTTCTCCGTAATTTTTGTCCACGCCGGGCATCGAACCTATGTCCCCTCATTCCGGAATAAGTCGCTCTCCCAACTGAGCTACGCGGACGTATGCTCTCGCTGCTATCTGCCTTTATCTCGTGTGCGTCCTGCGGTGCAGCATGTCACAAATGTCTCACTGCAGAATTTTCGTTCTGACGCATGCTTTCACCTCTGTAGTGCGTTACAGTGCCTGAAAGCTCCTGGAATCAATAGATTTTATTCGTAAGTATTGACAATACTACTGCCTTCTGGGCGGGCGTCAATGTGAAAACAACGAGTCGTCCCTCACTCGGGCGTCCCTCACTCGGGCGTCAATGTGAAAACACAAGTTTGTCCGCGAGGGACTTCAGAACCGTGTCCCCTTACTCCGGAGTGAGTCGCTCTCCCAACTGAGCTACCCGGACAGAATGTCTCGCGGCAGATCTGTCGTCTTGGCTTATGTTTTCACCCTTGTAGTACGTCCCAGTGCCTGAAAGCTCCTGAAGTCAATAGACTTTATTCGTAATTAATTACAAGACTACTTTCCTCTGGACGCTAGGACGGCTAATATTGCTCATTCTTTAATTAAGGATTTTGCGCTAGTTATCTGACACATAACATTAAGTAGCTGTAATGTTACAAGAACCATTGACAATACGGTAGGTGACGTTTAAGTGAATAGTTAAAATTAAAAAAAAAAAAGAAACAGCCTCCTCGGTGGCGCAGTGGTCTAAGCGATGGCCTCTGATCATTCGTCCGTAAGGGGCCCGGGTTCGAATCCCGGTTAGGCATGGATATTGTGTTTGTCTTACGGCACTGGCTCTCTCTTTTCCCTGGAAACAGTGACCCTAAATTAGGGACGGGCGACGGCTTATAGCCCATTGAGTTGCTCACGGTGGTCGTTAAACCTCCAATCAAAACAAAACAAAACAAAAAAACATTGCAAGGTACTTCGTAATACTCGACAATCAGCGCAGTACTAGGATTTTTTTCTTGAATGTACGGAAAATGTTCACGCATTTTCAGAACGTTTTCGATAAAAAATTACAGAAAATGAAAGAAGTTCAAGAATTGAAACTGGCAACACCATGTTAGATGTACTGTGACGTACCTGCCAGCAGGACGCACACGACATAAAGGCACATAGCAATCAGAACAAACGTCTGCGTAGCTCAGTTGGTAGAGCGACTTGTTCCGGAATAAGCGGCCTCGGGTTCGAATCCCGGCGTAGACCAAAAATGACGGAGAAATTTACTTCGTTATAATGGCACCCGAACTATCCGGATGACCCGGCCGTTCAAAATCTCGCATTGGTGTGATGTTATTTCCACACCGCGAGATAGGAAAAATCAGAGAATTCCTTCTCCAGCGCTTCGAAAAATAAAAATGTGTGATGTTGCATTCCACACAGCAGATTGACTGGGAGTTCTCAAGTGCACGTTCTACAGTGGATGGCAGCCTGCAACGATTCATGGTCACGGCTGACCCGTGGGCCATGCCCCCGGCCCTCTTTCGGGGGGGGAGATGTGACGTACCTGCCAGCAGGACGCACACGACATAAAGGCACATAGCAATCAGAACAAACGTCTGCGTAGCTCAGTTGGTAGAGCGACTTGTTCCGGAATAAGCGGCCTCTGGTTCGAATCCCGGCGTAGACCAAAAATGACGGAGAAATTTACTTCGTTATAGTACACAAAAGAAACATCTGCTGCAGTGAAATATTACCTGCTTAGAAAATGGTGTACGTAAACATGCTGGAGATAGGAGGTTGTGTTTTTGCTTTCTACGAAGAGAAATATTCGTATTCTGTAATTTAAAAGCGCTGTGCAAGTCATGGAATTATCATTTCTTAATATAAAATAAGCAATATTATTAATAATAGAGGAAACAATCATCAAGCATTGCTTTCAACGGGAAAAAGAACATTGAAAATACAAAGTAGGTACGTACATTTATTTACGACTGTTTCAAAAGTAAGGTCTCTGGTCTTAAAAGAAAATCCACCGATCCTAAGAGTCGTAAAAAATATCTGTAAATAATGTAATAAACAAATATTTGAATTTGAGAGAAAAAAAAAGGTCATAATGTTCACCGCCTTTGGCCTCGGCACGTGACTGAGAACATAAAACGGTGTAGACTTCTTCATGAAACTCACTTAGCCGGAGACAGATTAAAATTTATTGTAACTATTGATGAGGCATGGGTCTACATAAACGAATGTAACAAAAAGGTCGATTTAGTATCGCAAAAGGGCAGAAAAGGATTTACAAACTTGGTTCCAAGAATCCTAAGAAAGTTTCAGCAAAGGATTCATGATTATTGCTGGTTTCTCGTAGAATGGGAAATTAAAATTAAGAAAAGCTGTAAATAATGTTAAAATCAATTCTACATATTACCGAAATAATGTTTTGCCTCCGATATTTAAAGTGGAAATGCCATTCCTTTATTAACAGGAGCCTTCAAAGAATAGAACTCCATAAGAAACAGGCTACCATTCAAACGAGTACATCCAATTATACCTCTCTGCTTCTTGAAAAACTAAGGAAAGAAACGGTTATGAAGTCTATACTGTTTGCTCATGTTCCTTCAAAGTCCACTGATGTGTCGCCAATGGACTATTATGCCTTCGGACTTGTTAAAAGAGCGCTTTCTATACGCAGACTTAATGATTGGACTATAGAAAGCCGTGGAAGAGGATTGAAAAAAATACCACTACCAATTTTAAGAAACACCCTGTTATCTTGGAAATCTAGATGTAGGTTCATCCAGGCTATCAGATAGAACATTTAAGAAATAAATAATTTTAATGTAAATATTAACTCTTAACTGGTGAAGTACGGGCCAGAGGGACCCTGCGGTTTAAATTTAGTTTGCCAAATCGCCGTTATATGGCTTTGAGGGACGACTCGTTCAGTAGCTTCCCAACATGTTCCGTTCTAGGCCATCAGCACCAAATTAGCCATCGGCGGTGTCTGCTGTCTCCGTACCATCTTGTGCCGGGACCCAATGTCACCAGTTTCGTTAATCATTCAAGTGCACATCAAGTTTAGTTTTTATATTGTATTACTAGAGTAATTAGTGTTGTGTTTATAAAAAAAATATTATACAGAACTTTTATAAAATGGCTTCCAGACAACGACCTGATTCCATGAGAGCGTGTGATCCTGGATATGACGAATTTATGCGGAATACAATAGAAGAACTTAAGCAAAAGGATCAAGACGCTAGTGACATAAGCGATTGTGAAAGTGATCGTTATTCTGAAAGCCCTGTGGTGATCCAAGAGCATCAACAATAACGTTCCCATGCCCTTCAAAAATAGACAGAAGAACGTCCCATCATTGCAAAGAATGTAAAAAAAACGATTTGTTTATCCTCACCAGATGTGGTCTGCAGAAATTGTCAAAATTAGATAAACACCATATTTCTTAGGGTTATTCGTTACTTTTGTGTTTGTTTATTACAATTTTTTTTTTTGAGAAAAAACCTAATGCGTTTAATTTTATTATGTTTTTTAGTTCTTGTTAAAAATATTGCCTTTTTTCCAACTAAGCTTGTTTATTTGTTTTTAATAACAAACTTAATTGCAAACGAATTTATGATTTTCTTATTGTTTATACTACCGTTTATTAAACTATAATGAATTAGCTTTATTTGCTTTCCACTAAGCTAATTATAATGAATAACCTTTTGTACCAGCTAAGCTAATGATAATGAATAAAGCTTTCAACTAAGCTAAGTATAATGCTTCTGCTACTGAATTATATGCTTGTACTAAACTTCAAATAGTGAATTTAAATGGTTGTTGTTACTAGTTAATTAAGAACATGAATAAAGTCTCCTGCTAGTAGTGTAGTAATAGTATTGAACAAACTTGTAACTGGTAGTAATGTTGTAGCAGTAATTAAGATGAATAAAGTCTTATGCTGGTTGTTACTAGTAATATTAATTGAAATAAACCTAACAGCCAGACAGAGGTCTGACAGTACTATGAACTGAGAAAGACGTACTTACGTAAACCATTTATTATGACCTTCTACTGGAATCATCACACACAGCTACTCAAATAACAATAATAAAGAATCAACCTAATCACATAGAACGAAGCTCTCCCTATCCAACAACAAACGCTCTCGCTATACAACAACAAACGCTCTCGCTATACAACAACAAACGCTCTCCCTATAACAACAAAAGCTCTCCTTGGCTATCGTTGAACGCGCCTATTTATACTGGCTACCACCACGTCATGACTTACACTCATTGCCAGATCTCATTCAGCCGGTGAAATAATATTTCGTTCAGTAAGAAGATAATTTACATAGTAAAATAAAATAACCAGAGATAGTAAAATCAAAAGGAAAGTGAATATAGAGTATACGTTACAAAACTTATATGCTTTAAAACACAGAACACGCAATACATCCCTAAACAGGGTATAGGTCCATGGGCCCGAAGTCCTAAGTTATGCTTATCCTCTGTGTGGACATACCCTGTAATAAGAGTTTTGTTTAATAAGTTCTGAAGAAACGCCTGAATAAGAGTATTATGAAGATGAATCCATGTAAGATTTTTATTCCCTGAAAGTAAGTTTTTTGCCATTAGCTTTTTATTTAAATTTACACTTTTTTATTTCATGCATTGCATTTTCGGCGGCCTTTTAAGCGTATAACTACTCATCGTCGTGCTTTACTTATTTTTAAATGTTTTAAATTATTTAACAACTCGCATTGAACCACCAAGGCAGTTAACGTATTGAATTCCATGATCTCAGTATCGTGAGGTGGAGAAATTTTTGAGTGGGTTCTTTGAAATCCCACGTTGCAGTATTCCTTTAAAGAAAAAAAAAAAGGAAACTAATGGAGGTAAAAAATATAAATCGTGGAAACGAAGCTTTCAAGCAGCATAAAAAACATATAAATCGAACTTCCAAAAACCCTTTAGAATCCATTACAGCTAAATTACTTCAGCAAGCAAAACCACCTATGAGAGGGCAGTTCGATAAAACAGGGAGTGAAACTAAAAACCCAACTTTTATGCTGATGCTTTTTACAAATCTGCATATCATTACCAACAAAATGTATCAGCTATCTCCGCCGATGCGCTTGCTTACTTCACCTGCACAAGCATGTGTGCATAAACATACTCCTAACGGCGGAAAAAATATCATTTAATTTGTATGAGCTTCAAAAAAATAAGAAGGAAGAATGAAAAACACGGGAGTCTGGTTCACTATTTGACTTAAGCCGACGCGGATTGGTGAAAGCGAGGAAGCAACGCAGCTCGCAAATAAAATGGAATAAAACAAAATTCTGCATTATTTGATGATACCAGAAATGAATCATTTGATGTTCGTGTGCTGATTCGGGGATCAGCTGTGAGAGAAAGGAATGTGACTGTTGAAAGTGAAACACAAACATTTCCAGCGAAATCGTTTCAACATCTATGATAGCGTACAGGCTTTCTGATGTATCAGTTTATTGCGAGGGTTGTACCGAAAGTAATGAGAAAGTGGGTCTAACTTTTTTATTAACTGATAGAGATCGTTCAAACTGCGCATGTTGGTAGAGCAACACTTCCTCTATAGTAACCCTTCTTCTTCATTGCACGCGAATAATGGATTCCAAGCAGAAGTAGCGTGCAATCATTGACTTCTTGACGGTGGAAGGGCGCAGGCTGTACGACATCCACAGATGGCTACAGAATATTTACACCATTGACAAAGGGCTATGTGCACAGATGGATGAAGAAGTTTAAAGAAGAGGAAACCAGCATTGAAGACAAACCACGCAGTGGAAGACCATCATCTGCGACCACTGACACGAATCGTCAGCGAGTGCATGAACTGATTCCCACGGAGAGACAAGTCACAATCCATGAGCTTGTTGCACAACTGGAATGTGGTCACAATGCCATACAGAAGATGGTGGAAGACTTCGGGTACCGATAAGTGTGTACAAAGTGGGTACCTCGGCGGTTGACACCCGATTTGAAGGAGAGAAGGATGGAAGTCTGCTCTGATTTTCTGGAGGCGTTTGAAGCCATTGAAGATACGTTTTTTTACGATATGGTGACAGGGGATGAAACGTGGGCATATCTTTACGATCCGGAAACGAACAATGAATCCATGGAATGATGTCAAACCCTTTCATTAATGCCTATGAAGTCCAAGACCCAGCTATCAGCACAGAAAGTCATGGTGACTGTTTTTCAGGATGACAGGGGTGCCATTGTCCTTGATTTTCTGGAAAATTACCGCACCGTGACCTTCGATCGTTACAGTGAGAGACTCAAGAAGCTTAGAGAAGCTATAAGGAGGAAGTGACCGAACAAGAATCTGAAAAGGATCCACTTTTACCATGACAATGCGAGACCACACATATCTTTGGCAACAAATCACGCGTTCAGAAAATTAGGCTGTTGGTCGCCCATCCACCATACAGCCCAGATATGGATGGCTCCCTCCGTCTTGCACCTGTTCGGTCCAGTGAAGGACAGTCTCCGCGGACAACGATTTGATGACACAGACGTGGTGACAGTGGCTGTGAAGAAGTGCGTACAACAGTCCACACCGGAATTTTTTTCAAAGAGGATTCGAGAGTTGGGTTCAAGTATGGCGCAAATGCATCGCTTGTGATGGAGACTGTGTCGAGTAGTACCTTTGTATAGAGAAAAAGTTACTCAATCGACATGTGTGATTTGAATGACCTCTGTCAGTTAATAAGAAAGTTATACCCACTTTTTCATTACTTTTGGTACAGCCCTCGTACATAAAATGTGTTACAGTGAACCTGGAATAACCACCATTGTAGTCAAGTGGGCGCTGGATCCTGACTATCCGTCCGAAATACACTGAGTGGACAGATGTCAGAAGATACCCATTTGGTTCCCTATCACGTTGCCCGTCTTGATTTCGTCCAAGTTCACTTTGTCCACATTCATTTCGTCCTCAGAATGAATGGAATACCGTGGAAATTTCCCGTTTTGATTGAATTTTTGTTACTAGGCAGAATGAAAGGTCAGCAGCCATTGATGATACAGGGTTTGTTTTTCCTGTTTAAGATTTTCGATTAAAATATAACGATTTTAAATGCTATCTAAAGTAAAACAAAGAACTGAACTTTGAAGAGCTTTTTAACTCATTTGTGTGGTATGATGTCAATCACTATGACATAAATCAAATTTTATTCCAACGGCCATAAATGCGTTGGATTGAAGAGGAAAATGTTAGGGTCCCTTTATCCCTTATGCATAAAGTCTATATTCTTTCTCTCACCCGCAAATTCACAATAAATAGAGAATGTTAAAAAGCGAGAGAAAAGTGGTAGACGGATCATTGTGACGAAATACAGGAAATGGAAAACCAGGGCCGGTCAGACCTTCTTAACAAGGCTACAAAAGCATCGCATAAAGGAAGAGGGGGAGTGCAATCCCGTACCATCCAAAAGAAACAGGGAAAGCATCTGACTGACCCAAATGAGAAAAAAGAGAGGTGGAAAGAATATAGTGCGTCGCATAAATATAGAGACAGAACAAATTCTCGAATAAAAAAGAAACAACAACGAGCTGAAATGTACACCTCATATTTACAGCAAAAATAGCATACGACACGCAGCTGCACAATAGTTTGACGGAAACATAACAATTCCAAAGCCAAGTACAAGAAAAAAACAGAAATACGCTGTCTCAAAAATATAAAGACTTACTAGTTATGAGCACCTCCGGTGCAAAGTAGTGGAGCCATTGTTCCGAATAACACTGAAAACCCGATTATGCATGCTGTCCACCAAGTGATGTAAGTGTTCTGGATGGAGTGCGTACCAGCTTCGTTCAATCTGCTCTTTCAATGCCACCACACTTGAGAACTGCCGTCCATTGGCATACGCATCACGAGCTAGGATACCTCAGAGATTCTCGATAGGGTTCAGATCTGGACTGAGTGCTGGCAAATCCATTGCGGTCGCATGATGAGTGTTAAACCAGCTTTTCGTTGATGCAGACCGATGGATAGCGGCATTGTCATGCTGGAACAGATAATCAACACTCGCTAGACTTTAGGTAAACGGTAGAAGGTGGCTGCTGAGTATGTCCTGATACGTTTCAGAGTTTTTCCTGCCTTTGCAGAAAAGCGATATCCGTTGTCCCATTGAATGCAAAAGCTCCCCAGATCATCACAGATCCCCCTCCTCTCTGTCTGCTGAAGAAGGTGCGTGGCTCGCGTCGTAAATCATGCCAATAGCTGTTGCAACCGTCAGGGCTGTCCAGGTTGAATTTTTTTCTCATCGGAGAAAATAGTTGTGATCCACTCGTCCGTCCAGTGAATGTAGCTGCTTGCCCATAACAATCTAGTTTCCTTGTGGCGCCGTGTGAGGTGTGGCAGACGGCGCATTTTACGGAGCACAATGTTGCGACTTTCTTTGATTCGTCGATGAGCTGTGTCCTTTGAGACGGTGATACCAACAGTCCGAGAAACTTGACGTAGTGATAACCTTTGGGATGAAACTAAACGCACGATGGCACGATCATCTCGTTTGGTTGTTATTCGAGGCCTTCTAGGCCGTTTTCTGGCAGTTAACGTACCGCGTTTCGATAAAGTCTTATAAATGAATGCCCTACTCCTCCTCATGGCTTTACAAATTTTCGCTACAGGCAATCCATTTGCTCTCAGTCTCCAAATCTGCTGCACCTCCTCACCAGAAAGTTGACTGTTGCGTGGCATTTTGGCAAATGAATGTCTGACGGCAGGTCCGCTGTCTTTTGTAGGCTGGACCAAATTACGGCCCAGGAGTGTGCGTACAACATGCTAATTTTTATATCTCGCTTGCATGTGGTTACTTTACATAGTTGTCGTTATATTAATGAGACACCTAAAATCACACTATTTCACTTTGTGGTGTTCTTTTCACACAATCCGGTCATCTCGACGGATCGAAACTGCTGTTGTAGGGTTATGTCTAAGTTAGATACCACTTCAGCTTCCTACCTATATTCGCATTGCGTTCACGGCGCAAAGTCGACTGTCTCTATATTTATGCGACGCACCTTATGGGTCAGAACTATATAATGAGGAGAAGGAACAAGAACCACATCGGTCAAATTCAGACTTCGTCAATGATGGGACAGAGAGGGGGTCTGGAAATTACAAGAGAAGAATTTGAGGAGGCGCTTAGTGCAATTCCAAACAACAAAGTTCCAGGAGTAGATAAGACACCCATCGAACTACTTCAAGCATCTGGGGAAGCTTTAATTAATCAGTTATTATCTTTGTGAATTCTTGCTATCAAAAAGGAAATTTGTCCTGCTGACCATACGACCTCCATAAAAATTCCTATACCAAAGAAACTTCACATGCATCCAAGATTCTGCTGAAAATTATTAAAAAGAAAAGAGATTGGATTTTAAGGTGAAAGAGGCGTTGGGAGAGTACCAATTTGGATTTAGAAGAAGAAAGGACACAATGGATGAGATTGGCACCCTGAGATTCTTGGCAGAAAGAATGTTCGACAGGGGCGCTCCCTCTACATATGTTTCATTGATTATGAGAAGGTCTTCGAAGGAGTGCCTTAGACAAAACTTTTTCCAATCCTAGAGAGACTCGTCATGGATGATAACAGTATCCAGCTTATCAAAAATCTCTATGCACATCAGGAAGCATTGATGTCAATTCAAGAGGGAATGACTGATCCAGTCCCAATAAATAAGGGTGTAAGGCAGAGATTCTTGTTTACCTAGCCTTTTTGGTATTTATGATGAAGATAAAATGAATCAGGCCTTGTAGAGCGCCAGTGAATGAGTTTCGGTTAATGGAGAGAGCATTAAGGCCATTAAGTTTGCAGATGACCAGCCAAATGGATACAGTGCGTGATGTCAAAATACACAAAAATGCGAATATCTATGGAATAAAGATAAATAAAAAATAAGACAAAACTAATGGTAATAGGGTAGGATCCAAAACAGGTATAACGAAGTAAATTTCTCCGTCATTTTTATCCGCGCCGGGGTTCGAACCCGGGTCCACTCATTCCGGAAGAAGTTGCTCTACCATGTAAGCTACGCGGACATGTATTCTGATTCCTATCTGCCTTTATGTCATGTGCGTCCTGCTGGCAGGTACGTCACATCTCCCCCGGGTCCACTCATTCCGGAAGAAGTTGCTCTACCATGTAAGCTACGCGGACATGTATTCTGATTCCTATCTGCCTTTATGTCATGTGCGTCCTGCTGGCAGGTACGTCACATCTCCCCCCCCCGAAAGAGGGCATGGCCCACGGATCAGCCGTGACCATGAATCGTTGCAGGCAGACAACCACTGAAGAACGTGCACTTGAGAACTCCCCGTCAATCTGGTGTGTGGAATGCAACGTCACACACATTTATTTTTCGAAGCACTGGAGAAGGGATTCTCTGATTTTTCCTATCTCGCGGTGTGGAAATAAAATCACACCAATGCGAGATTTTGAACGGTGATTTTGAATTTTCCAATCCTAGAGAGACGAGATTTTGAACGAGATTTTGAATTTTCCAATCCTAGAGAGACTCGTCATGGATGATAACAGTATCCAGCTTATCAAAAATCTCTATGCACATCAGGAAGCATTGATGTCAATTCAAGAGGGAATGACTGATCCAGTCCCAATAAATAAGGGTGTAAGGCAGAGATTCTTGTTTACCTAGCCTTTTTGGTATTTATGATGAAGATAGGATGAATCAGGCCTTGTAGAGCGCCAGTGAATGAGTTTCGGTTAATGGAGAGAGCATTAAGGCCATTAAGTTTGCAGATGACCAGCCAAATGGATACAGTGCGTGATGTCAAAATACACAAAAATGCGAATATCTATGGAATAAAGATAAATAAAAAATAAGACAAAACTAATGGTAATAGGGTAGGATCCAAAACAGGTATAACGAAGTAAATTTCTCCGTCATTTTTATCCGCGCCGGGGTTCGAACCCGGGTCCACTCATTCCGGAAGAAGTTGCTCTACCATGTAAGCTACGCGGACATGTATTCTGATTCCTATCTGCCTTTATGTCATGTGCGTCCTGCTGGCAGGTACGTCACATCTCCCCACACGTTGTCGTTATATTAATGAGACACCTAAAATCACACTATTTCACCTTGTGGTGTTCTTTTCACACAATCCGGTCATCTCGACGGATCGAAACTGCTGTTGTAGGGTTATGTCAAGTTAGATACTACTTCAGCTTCCTACCTATATTCGCATTGCGTTCACGGCGCAAAGTCGACTGTCTCTATATTTATGCGACGCACCTTATGGGTCAGAACTATATAATGAGGAGAAGGAACAAGAACCACATCGGTCAAATTCAGACTTCGTCAATGATGGGACAGAGAGGGGGTCTGGAAATTACAAGAGAAGAATTTGAGGAGGCGCTTAGTGCAATTCCAAACAACAAAGTTCCAGGAGTAGATAAGACACCCATCGAACTACTTCAAGCATCTGGGGAAGCTTTAATTAATCAGTTATTATCTTTGTGAATTCTTGCTATCAAAAGGAAATTTGTCCTGCTGACCATACGACCTCCATAAAAATTCCTATACCAAAGAAACTTCACATGCATCCAAGATTCTGCTGAAAATTATTAAAAAGAAAAGAGATTGGATTTTAAGGTGAAAGAGGCGTTGGGAGAGTACCAATTTGGATTTAGAAGAAGAAAGGACACAATGGATGAGATTGGCACCCTGAGATTCTTGGCAGAAAGAATGTTCGACAGGGGCGCTCCCTCTACATATGTTTCATTGATTATGAGAAGGTCTTCGAAGGAGTGCCTTAGACAAAACTTTTTCCAATCCTAGAGAGACTCGTCATGGATGATAACAGTATCCAGCTTATCAAAAATCTCTATGCACATCAGGAAGCATTGATGTCAATTCAAGAGGGAATGACTGATCCAGTCCCAATAAATAAGGGTGTAAGGCAGAGATTCTTGTTTACCTAGCCTTTTTGGTATTTATGATGAAGATAGGATGAATCAGGCCTTGTAGAGCGCCAGTGAATGAGTTTCGGTTAATGGAGAGAGCATTAAGGCCATTAAGTTTGCAGATGACCAGCCAAATGGATACAGTGCGTGATGTCAAAATACACAAAAATGCGAATATCTATGGAATAAAGATAAATAAAAAATAAGACAAAACTAATGGTAATAGGGTAGGATCCAAAACAGGTATAACGAAGTAAATTTCTCCGTCATTTTTATCCGCGCCGGGGTTCGAACCCGGGTTCACGAAATGAACTCGGACAAAGTGAAGGGTGGACAAGATGAACCGTGGACTAAAAAAGCTGGACCAAGTTAACGTGGACGAAATGAACACGGATGAAGTGAACCGTGGACAAAGTTAACCGTGGACGAAATCAACACGGACCAAGTGAACGTGGGCGAAATGAACACGGAAAAGGTGAACGGTGGTCAAAGTGAATCGTGGACGAAATGAACACGGAAAAGGTGAACGGTGGTCAAAGTGAATCGTGGACGAAATGAACTGGACAAAGTGAACCGTGGGCGAAATGAGCTAGACCAAGCGAGCGTGGACGAAATGAACTCGGACAAAGTGAAGGGTGGACAAGATGAACCGTGGACTAGAAAAGCTGG
Source organism: Macrothele yani (assembly GCA_039090855.1). Lineage (NCBI taxonomy): Eukaryota > Metazoa > Arthropoda > Arachnida > Araneae > Macrothelidae > Macrothele > Macrothele yani. The sequence continues at coordinate 28,881,099 of CM077001.1, forward strand.
ACCAAGTTAACGTGGACGAAATGAACCCGGATGAAGTGAACCGTGGACAAAGTTAACCGTGGACGAAATCAACAGGACCAAGTGAACGTAGGCGAAATGAACACGGAAAAAGTGAACGGTGTTCAAAGTGAATCGTGGACGAAATGAACTGGACAAAATGAACCGTGGACGAAATCAACTGGACAAAATGAACCGTGGACGAAATGAACTGGACAAAGTGAACCGTGTTCGAAATGAACTGGACAAAGTGAACCGTGGACGAAATGAATAGGACAAAGTGAACCGTGAGCGAAATGAGCTAGATCAAGCGAGCGTGGACGAAATGAACTCGAAAAAAGTGTGCGGTGGACAAGATGAACCGTGGACTAAATGAGCTGAACCAAGTTAACTTGGACAAAATGAACACGGACGAAGTGAACCGTGGACAAAGTTAACCGAGGACAAAATCAACAGGACCAATTGAACGTCGGCGAAATGAACACGGAAAAAGTGAACGGTAGTCAAAGTGAATCGTGGACGAAATTATTTGAACAAAGTGAACCGTGGACGAAATGAACTGGACAAAGTGAACCGTGCACGAAATGAACTAGACAAAGTGAACCGTGGGCGAAATGAACTGGACAAAGTGAACCGTGGGCAAAATGAGCTAGACCAAGCGAGCGTGGACGAAATGAACTTGGACAAAGTGAGCGGTGTACACGATGAACCGTGGACTAAATGAGCTGGAAACGATGAACCGTGGACTAAAGGAGATGGACCAAGTTAACGTGGGCGAAATGAACTGGACCAGGTGAACGTAAACGAAATGAATACGTACAAAGCGAACGGTGCGCAAAGTGATCCGTGGACGAAATGAGCTGCTGGACCAAGTGAACGTAGGCGAGATGAACACGGACAAAGCGAACGGTAGGCAAAGTGAATCGTGGACGAAATGAACACGTACAAAGTGAACCGTGGACGAAATGAAGACGGACAAAGTGAACCGTGGACGAAATGAACACGGACAAAGTGAACCGTGGACGAAATGAAGACGAACAAAGTGGTACGTCCCCTACGTAGTAGCTGGTAGGTCCACCTTTTGCCCAGGTAGGGCATCCACTCGTTAAAGCATTGAGCACACACAGTCATGCAAGCGTTTCACAGATATTTCCACCCATGCTTGCTGCACTGCTGTCCAGTATTCCGTCTCACTCCTCGGTGAAGAATCCACAGTTTGAACGGACATTTCCACAGCATCCCAAAGATTTTCCACAAGGGTAATGTCTTGTGCACGGAGAGACATCCTTAAGTGGGAAATTCTGCGGAATGCTCTTCTTACCATATTCTGGTCACCATGGCTCTATCGTGGGGGGATGGGCATATTTTCCTGTTGGAAGAGCCTATGAGTGCATGATGACTATAAAGGGATTCAGATGGTATGCAAGAATGGACACGTAGTGTGGACTGTTCGGAGATACATCTAGATGTGCCAAATGTCCTAAAGTGTGCAACTTGAGCACGCTTTAAACTAATTGAAGCGTATAGTTGAGTTGGTGTCTCCCGTAACATATTGCGACTCATGATCGCATGATGGGCTTGGTCGAGACGTTTTTGTAAGCTCTCTCTTTGAAGTTGACAATGATTCGTCGTATTGTAGTTCTCCGTTTGGTTGCAACTATGCTAGACAGTCGTCGAAGGCCTCGTTCATCCACCACCTTTGTTCTCTCACAGCACTGTATTCGATGCGACGTTATTCTGGAAATCACGTGTTTCTGATGCACTCTTTATACTGTCGAATGGGGATACTGCAATTCCTGTACCATTTTCGAGATAAAGTGACTCATGCATCGGGCAGGACCGGAGCAAGATTTATTCATCTGGGAGGGCGTGACTTGAAATTGCACCCCTCAAGTAAAAGATATCCCTACTTTAACTCAAAGAGTACCCAGTTTTTACTTTCTCATACTTCTATTACAAGAAAGTATTGCGATCTTTTAAAAATCTCACTTCTGCATGGTTTTTAGCATGATTTTACGAAAATTATGAAAACTAGGTAAATACCCAAGAGTCAAGTAAAACGTTATAGTTATGTGAATGCCGACAATACTACAGTCTGCAGATATGCAGAATGAGAAAAGAACCAACAGAGAATGAATGAGTTTGAGGCAGTGAATGAACACTCAATGTCATAAAAATCCGCGCACCAAGTGGGAAGCGTGGGATGAAAATGAGATTTCAGTAGTGAGATGGTACATACCAAAAACGGAAGTGCTTACAATATCAAAGCAGCAGGGCAAATTCCCCAAGACATACGGTACACATTCCGGTCAGCGTTACTACCGCATCGGACTGCCTCGTGCTCGGATACATGCGGTGATACGGTCCGGCATGGAGTCAAAGAGACGCCGTATATTATCCTGGGACATATTGGCACACACTTCTTGCAACTGACGCCCTAAATCACGAACACTGGGACATGGAAAAAGCTGGTGTCCCATCAGGTCCTACACTTGCTCGATAGGCGTGAGATCAGGCGGTCTGATAGGCCACAGAAGCGTCGAAGCATGACGTACACATTGCTGGGAAACCCGAGTAGTGTTCGGACAGGCGGCATGTTTTTGGAAAATGACTCCGGGCCGCCCCGCCTGAAATGGGAGCACGTGAGTCCGCAGAATCTCTTGTACGTAGCGTTGGGCTGTGAACGCCCCTCGGATCACTGCGAGGTAAGTCCTGTTGTGAACGCCCTTCGGATCACATGCGAGTGAAGTCCTGCTGTCATGCCCGATGGCTCACCAGAACATCGCGCCTGCAATTCGGGATGTGTTCTCCTGTACAGTGAGGTTGGGATTGTAGAGCTGACCTGCGGTCCTCCAACCTCTGACACGGTAGTCCTCCGTTCCCATACAGAAGCTGGATTAGTAGCTGAACACTATGTGTCGGCTGACCGTAGCGTTCCACGTAGCTCGCTGCTGATACCACTGTAATCGACGCCGACGATGGTCGGGTGCTAATATGGCAGGAACCGTAATGGCCGTGAAGAGTGCAGATTAGCCTCTGCCAGGCGTCTGAGAATGGTTCTGGCGGACACAGGAGTCCCTTGTACAGCCGCCACATGTCTCTGGATATTGGACAAGGATGTCGTTTCATCTGTGCGTGATACCACGGATACGATACACTCGGTTCTCTCTGCTGGAGGTATGTCTGGGTTGTGCAGAGCCAGTCGCCGTGTCTAGGTGCTTTGCCGTGTCCATTGCTCCCAACACGATCGCAGCGTACTGTCCGACCGGGCCAAATGACGGCCGATTCAGTGCGCCCGCCACCCTTCCTCTCTCATCCCGATTATACGGCCTCGTTCAAGCTCCGTCGGTTTCCGGCGGCTCCTCGGTATGTCTATCTCTCATGGATCTCTCCTGACTCTTATCGTGCACTTCGGCACAAATGTGGAGTCTCTTGCGCCGCGGCCCAAGGAGAGTGATTGCAGCCTCGGTCTTGGGCGCGCGGGCATGCGAAACCGTACGAAACTTTAATTATTTGCCTGTCTGACTTCCCCGTAGCTATTCGCCGAGTTTCGCGCTAAGCGCGCGGATTTTTAGGACAATGAGTGTATCAATAAGAAGACGATTGGAAGGGTTTCGGGAAAATTTTTCTGAAGGCGAAGTGCTCAAAGGGGCTTTCTACAACTCAGCACAGATTACCATATTAGCTCTTCATCCTTTTAATCTTTTCAGAAAGAATATGGAGGTTAATTACATCAGCATATCATTCTGTATGTCTCTCTTCGCTGTTTTGGACAGTTATTTTCATACGTATGAAAGATGCACACCAAACAGAATAAGGTACTCTGGACACTGGGCTAACTAGTCTTAAAAAAGGGTATAGTAAAACATGCGACTTCCTTTTTAAGTTGCAGTTTCAGGCACATTTATTCACGCGTCGTGCATTTCTGTTTTTTTATGCCGCGTGAATTTACGCCCCTGGAATGACCATCGTGAGACGGCTACCACCCTCGTTGCACTCCCTGACGCTACATGCCCTGGCATCAACTATCATCCCTCTTCCAAACTGTGCTAAATCACGACGTTTATCCATACTGACATCAAATTACCATATACGTGTACACAGTGTTGTCGTACTACCTATATAGCTGCCAAGAGGGGAATGAAAACGTCGCGGTGCCCAACAACCTGATTTCTGACCTCTCAGTGTAGTCCAGGGTTTCGGATGAGAACTGCGGGTTTCGGAGACAGTAGCTCTTTGATACCAGATTCCACATCCACCTCTGAAGAAAAGTTGTCCTTGTGAAAATGGACACTGGAGCAAAAGAAGTCATAGTCAGAGGGGGCGAAGTCCGAACTGCATGGAGGATGGAGCAGTAATTCTTGTAGTTTCGAAACTGGAGGCGTGCGTAACTTAGAGCATATTCCACTTGCAGCACTGAACGCTTCCTGCGGAAGTCAGGTAGGGAGTGTTATCTCAGGCCATCGTGGTCCCGCTGCAGTTGTCCGACCTAGAAATTCCCATCCAGAGCCTTATCATCTCCTACGAGTTCCCACAGCACCTTCACAATTCTACCAAATGCGCAGCATAACTTCGCCTCGAACCGTGCTCTTTGCACCATTGGCTGTGCTTTCTGGCATAACCTCAGTCACTGGTTCCCAGTTATCGTAGGAATACGACTTAATTATCATCACCTGTGAAGTTTTGAAGCCCAAACCTATCCTCCGTTGATCTGAAAGAATTATGCGACAGATATCGACATATTTTTCTGCCTGCTGAGGTGTCAATTTATGGGGAACCATTCGATGGAGCCTGGAGGGAAAAGAACTTAGCTAGTACACCTGACGAACGATGACGTACTAGAATATTAGGAAGACCCTACTTCAGCTGCCAATTGTTGTGTAGTGATTGGTACCTGGGCTCGTTGGAATAGGCTCAAACAAGTTATGGGTGTTCATGGCTTTGGAAGTACTCACTTCGGCTTGTCTTCTAGACTGGAGACCCCGGCATTAGAACACCAAAACTTCTCACTTCGGCTTGTCTTCGAGATTGGTGTCCCCAGCATTGGAACACCAGAATCTCTCACTTCGACCTAATTTTGGCTTGTCTTCGAGACTGGAGTCCCCAGCATTAGAACACCAGAACCTCTTACTTCGTCCTGACTTTGGCTTATCTTTGAGACTGCTGTTCCCAGCATTGGAACGCCAGACACCCTCACTTCGTCCTCACTGCGGCTAGTCCTCGAGACTGCTGTTCCCAGCACTGGAACACCAGAACCTCTCACTTCGGGTTGTCTTCAAGACTGGAGTCCCCTGCATTAGAACACCATAACCTTTCACTTTGTCCTCACTTCGGCTTGTCTTTGAGACTGGTGTCCCAGCATTGGAACACCAGAACGTCTCACTTCGTCATCACTTCGGCTTGTCTTCGACACTAGTGTCTCCAGCAGTGGAACACCATAATGTTTCACTTCGGCTTGCCTTCGAGACTGATGTACCCAGCATTAGAACACCATACCCTCTCACTTCGTCCCCACTTCGGCTTGTTTTCCACACTGGTGTTCCCAGCATTGAAACAGCAGAACGTCTCACTTCCTCATCACTTCGGCTTGTCTTCGAGACTGGAGTATCCGGCATTAGAACACCAGAACTTCTCACTTCGGTTTGTCTTCGAGATTGGTGTCCCCAGCATTGGAGCACCAGAACCTCTCACTTCGACCTAATTTTGGCTTGTCTTCGAGACTGGAGTCCCCAGCATTAGAACACCAGAACCTCTTACTTCGTCCTGACTTTGGCTTGTCTTCGAGACTGGTGTCCCCAGCATTGGAACAACCGAATCAATTTCGAGAAGTGCAACAGTCTAGATTTTCTCGTCTTCAACAGCAAAAATTTCTCTAGCTACTGCTACTGCGTTTAACCTTTTTTCAAATGTGTAATGGTGTGGAAGCACCCAAAAAGCACGTTTATTGATCTCCATCCGCTGCTCACCTGATAACGCAGTCTGGCTCCTTGCCAAATGCAAGACATCACCCTCACGTGTTTTATGTTATCGTGCTACCCAGATGACGGTGACGCGCGTTTCACAAAGGAATGGAGGTCACGTATAACGTGTAGCTCAAACCTCACGCTGGGGTAGTGTGTTTCTTCCATCTTTATTCTGCCGAAAGGTGTTATAATGCTTAAACGCGTTATTTACATAGTGCTTATGAGTTACCGTAGTCGTCTGGAATAGAGGTTCAGGTGGTAGTTGATATGTTGTTAGATACGTATGCGGTGTACGTCTTAATTTGACTGTCTCGATGACGTAGATTTAAGGAGTATTTCGTTTCCTACATAGCAAAGGTCTTCCTAGTGCAACAATCTGTAGAGAAGTTATTTTGTTATACGTTCTGAAATTACAAAGGCCTTTTTAAAGCCGGATTTCTCTGATAAATATCGCGAAACTACAGTATGAATAACGAAGTGCCTCCGCTGGTAGAAATGTTTTGGAAAATTATTTCAATGTCCTGTAGAGAATTATAAATTATTTTCTAGACGGGTTTTGGAGTACATGCCAAAGAACTTTACCTGAAAGAAATGCTATACACGGTCGTATCAGAATAGTAGATTATCCCCGGGATCACAGTGTTCACACTCAGTCCCGTCGCAGAGTACACGTGAGAAGGTCGACCACACTGAGATATAGGTGGTCTGCCAGGACGGATGAGCCGTAGTGCTTGACGTGAACACAATGAGCACAGGCAGTGCTTTGACAGACGTCCGAAAAGGAATGATCGTCGGCTACCCATCCAAAGGGTGGAAGCATCTCAGAAGCAGCAGACTCCGTGGGCTGTACGCGAGGTGCTGTAGTAAAGATGTACCAAGAATGGACCGCTTGTACACCAAGTACCTCCCAACGTCATAACTGTAGAGCCCCAAAGGCCATTGATCCCAGAGGAGAAAGACGCCTCCGCCGACTGCTAAACGGCAATATGCACGGAACACCGCAGCAATGTACTGCGCAACTAAACGCTGAGGCACCCAGGTACGTGTCCTCGATAACAGTAGAGCGAACTCTGTTAAGCATGGGTCTCCGGAGTCGACGCTGAGTCAAGGTGCCCATGTTAATCCAGTTCCATCGGCAACGACGCCTGCAGTTTGTATGTGACTATCGTCATTGGACAGTGGAAAGTGGGAAAAGGTTGCCTTCTCCAACGAATCGAGGTTTCTACTCCACAGAAATGACGGACGGTGGCAGATACGGCGTTAGACACACAAGAACTAACACCCGGACACACTTGTCGGTCAATTACAGGACGGGGATGGCAGTGTGCATATCTGAGGGACGTTTTCCTGGTATGACCTGTGACCGCAGGATGGGTCAGTGAACTCCAATGGCTGTCTGTCCATCCTCGTTGGACAGATGCATCCCTTCATGTTGGACGTTTACCCTGGTGGTGATGGTGTTTACCAACAGGACAATGTGTAATGCCAGGTCGGTAAGCGGGGTTCGTGATTTGTACAATAAAATATTGAACAATAAAATTCTTGCTTGAGCCCTACAGCAGTAACTCTTGGTTAATTGGCCGTGGTACGCACTATAACTGGCAAAGGGCCTCCTGGAAAAACCCATAGTTCCTCTAATAAATATCAAAGCATTTTCTCGAGTAATAATTGTGTACAACATGAATGTCAAAGAGTTTCCTATGGCAGGAATTATTTTGAACGTTTTTGTGCGAAGGTTTTTCTCGTGTAGAAATTCTTCAGAAATTTATCGTGATATATGGTATGGACAAATGAATAACTTTCCTCAGGAGAAATACATCTACCGCACCGGTGGCGAAGTGGTCTAAGCGTTGACTTGGGATCATTGGTCCGCGAAGGGTTCGGGTTCGAATCCCAGTGAGGCATTGATGTTGTGTTTGTCTTACAGCACTGGCTGTCTCCCTTGCCTGGAACCAGTGCCCCTTAAGTAGGAACCGGCTACTGCTTATAGCCCACTGAGTTGTTCACGGTTGTCATTAAACCTTCAATCAAAAAATAAAAAAACATCTGAAAATTATCTTGCTGTGTGACGCGGTATAGTGAAAACATACCCTTTTCTGTCGGTGATGTGATTCGAACCCAGAAGCTCCATTATTCGGATATTCTACTAATTCTACTACACCTGTAAACGTTAATCGCTGCAACTTGCCGTTTGGACATGTGCGTCCCCACAGAGGTAGGCACATCACATTTATCCCTTGAGAAAGTGCGAAGGCACAAAATCTCAGGTTTCGTATCAGCCGACAAACCAAACTTGAAGTAGCTCCCTGTAGAAAAGGGAATTCTCATTAATCCCAAAAGATGTGCGAAATTAGCACCACACGTTTTTCCGAACAGCAGCTAGAAAAATAATTTTTAGTTACGGGCGACAATATAGCGGGCGAGCACTTTTTATACAGGTGATGGGATTCGAACCCACATCTACCCTTCCCGGAGTCGGACTTTCGACCAATTGAACGACAGTGGCAACGCTTATCACTGGAAGTTGCCGTTTTGACATGTGTATCACCTTTGATGTAGGCATGTCGATGTGCATCTAGATTATTTTCTCGATCACAAATTCTACCAGAAATGTTTCTCGTTTACCGTGTAAATATGAAAGGGTTTCTTTGAGAAGAAAATGTTCTAGAAGTTACCGCAGCGTGCGATGTGAATGCTGTGAGAATGACATGAATTTGAGACTGGAGACTTCGAGTCAGAAAAAAATCTATTGATTTGCGCATGCGGCGGATAACGATTTGCTGGACATTTGTCTGGATGCAGTGTAGGCAAAGCCTTAGAGACACAACAGTCAGATTGGTAAAATTTCAAACCCTGATATTTAACCAAGAACCCAGCTAGAAAGTTTTTTGTTAACTTATTTAACGGCGGATAACGTCTTGTTGGACACTTATTTGGATGCAGTGTATGCAAAGCCTTAGAGACTCAACATTGGGATCGATAAAATTTCAAGCCATGATATTTAACCAAGAACTCAGCCAATAAGTTTTTTGTTGACTTATTTAACTGCATGTAATTTCTATGTGAAAGTAAAAAAGAAAGGAAAAATTAATAAAGGCGCTTTTTTCCTAAATGTGTAAATTTATATTTGCATACGACAATTCTGACGGCTCTTTAAATAATGTGATTGCTCTGAAAACCAAAGACGAAGGGTTGAAGTGATTAAAGCAAAAACTTTTTTCTTCAAACTAGAATTGCAACCGAATTTATCTTCAGAAAATAATGCAGTCGTACTCTTCAAATGCTAAAGTGGAGGGAATATTTTGCCGGTACACGTAAACAGGTACCTATAAATTTTCTCTAAAGTTGCCCTTATTCTTAATTATCGCGAAATACTCCTTTGTGGGCAATTAACTTTCTGAAAGTTTTATAGCGGCAGATTTGCATCTCGTGGCCATTTAGCTACAGAAGATTTTTTTTTCAGGCTTCAGCATTATTTTGCCTCCATCTTTTTTTTCTATGTTTCGCAAATTTTGCCTTACCATCTAAGAAATACACCTTTCTTAATAATTGTTTCTTAATTTCCCTGCTCTTATCAATAGCAAGCATTATGACCATGAGAAAGAGAATTATTGGAACAACTATTACCGACATGGAACCTTAAGAAGTTTTTCATGAGTTAGTTACCCATGGTATGTGTTGCGTCATGTGAATTTTATATTAAGCGGAAGTTCATCGCAAGTAAAATAAAATACTGTGCTAATGATGAAATACAGAAACAGAAAGCACGAAAAGTAGAAGTTGAAACATTAATAACAACATTCGTGTATTAATGGGGGCTGATTGACTTACAGGAGGCTGAGAGCGGCATAGGTTTACTTACTTTCTGCGGCCATGAATGTTTACCGACTTGCCTCCATCGTTCAGGTTTCTAATGTGCAAAGCAACTACAAGCGGATCCGTTTGGGTAGGGAGTATTTAAGAACGCTGAGGTACGGCTTGTAGCAGATGTAATACGTCAGTATTGGGCAGAAATCACCATCATGGGTGGGAGTTTGTCTAGGGCTCTACATTTTTTTTACTGGAGGTTTAACGACCACCGTGAGCAACTCAATGGGCTATAAACAGTCGCACGTCCCTAATTTAGGGTCACTGGTTCCAGGGAAGGGAGAAAGCCAATGCCGTAAGGCAAACACAACATCCATGCCTCACCGGAATTCGAACCCGGACCCCTTTCGGACGAATGATCAGAGGCCATCGCCTTAGACCACTGCGCCACCGGGGCGGTCTTAGGGCTCTACATGACCGCCTTTGCGGACGCGGCAGAGTTCATACCGGGTGCTGAATTCTTGCCACGTGAGTTCTAACACCTGCGGAGTGATTTGTGCGAACCCTACAGAAATATTTTACCTTCAGATCATCTAGGCTTTGAGGTCATTGTGCATAGACGATGTTCTCTACAAGCCCTTACACGAAGAAATCGTGAGGAGCGAGATCCAAGGAGTTTTCAATCCAAGAAACAGGGCCATCGCGACCACACCAGTTGTCATTGAACGTGCTGGTGATAAAGTTCCAGTAGGGAGATCAAATACTTCCCGAAGGGCGAGATTCTCTGTGATCAGTTGGATGGGGTCCGTCTTGATGTAAAATGACATCGTTATTCAGTTGCTGTACCAAGAAGATAGCATGTCCAGGTAGGGTCCTGATCAAAATTCCCATTTTTTCTCGCCCTTCGGGAAGTATTTGATCTCCCTACTGCAGCGTTCGCACAGTCAATCCTCAGATGTGGCAAGAATTAATTGAGCAGCAGGTACGCACTCTGCCAAGTCCGCAAAGGGGATCGTGTAGGGGCCTAGACAAACTCCCATTCATAAAGGTAATTTCTGCCAAATATTGACTTGTTGTATCTGTTACAAACAATACCACAACATTTTTAAATTATTCCTACCCAAACGGATCACCCTGTACTTCTATCTTTAAATCAATATGCTGATTATTTGATGTAACTAAACGGATCACCCTGTACTTCTATCCTTTACTATATATGCTGATTATTTGATGTAACTCAATATGCTGATTATTTGATGTAACTTAATATGCTGATTATTTGATGTAACAAGTATCAATGTACAGTAGCAGTGAGTAAAAAATGCTGCTTGTTTTATACACTGAGTTGATAAAAATCAGGGAATACTACTTAGTAACGGGTAGGCCCAGCTTTCACCCGGACAAGGTCTTTCACACGACGAGGCACTGAATCCGCTAAGTCACGAAAGCGTTCCACAGGTATCTATCTCCACCTATGCTTGCTACATTGCTGCCCAGAATTCCTTCGTATTCCCTCCTGGAGAATCCAAGGCTCGAGCGGAGCTTTTCACAGCATGCCAAAGATATTCCACAGGGTTCTGTTTTCTTTATTGGAGGTTTAGCGACCACCGTGAGCAACTCATTGGGCCACAAGCAAGTCACCCGTCCCTAATTTAACGCCACTAGCTCTAGGGAAGGGAGAGAGCCAGCGTCGTAAGATGAACACAACATCCATGCCTCACCGGGATTCGAATCCGGACCCAACTCGGACGAATGATCAGAAGCGATAGCTTAGACCACTGCGCCACCGGAACGGCTCCACGGTTTCATGTCCTGTGATTAGGGACGCCATTCCAGAATGAGAGCTTCTGAAGAATTCTCTTTTTACCAAGTTCTAGTTGCCACGGCCTGTGGAAAAGCGCATAGTTCTTCTGGAAGAGTCCGTTGCCCTGTGAGAGCATGATGATCATGAACGGATTCAGGTGGTCGCCAAGATGGGCACATATCGTGGAAGACTCCAAGATGATTCTAGACGTACCAAGGGTCCCAACGTGTTCCAGTTTAACACGGCCAGAACCATAACTGGGCCTCCGCCAGACTGCACAGTTTCTTGTTGACATGATGGGTCCATCTCATCGTGTGGTTTCCTCCAGATCCGCACCTTTATCATTTTTACCAAGTTCTTACCAAATTCTGGATTTAGAATTTGTTTTTTTATTATTCCTTTTACCAAGTTCTGGTGACTAGGGCTCTGTGGAGAGGCGCATAGTTCTTCTGGAAGAGTTCGTTGCCCTGTGAGAGCATGATGGTCATGAACTGATTCAGGTGGTCTTCAAGATGGGCACATAGCGTGGAACATTCCAAAATGATTCTAGACGTACCAAGGATCCCAACGTGTGCCAGTTTAACACGGCCAAAACCATAACTGGGCCTCTGCCAGCCTGAACGGTTTCTTGTTGACAAGACGGGTCTATCGCATCGTGTGGTTTCCGTCAGATTCGCAACCTCCCGTCTGAGCGAAATAGCTGGAAACTGGAATCATTGGTGATCGAGACCCGTCTCCAATAATCCAGTGTCCAGTGCAGGTGTTATTTCTCTCAGCTTAGGTGTATAGTCTGGTGATGTGGCTTTAGCAATAGAGTTCTAGTGGGTCGGGAGCCTCCATAACCTATTGCGGTTAATGATCTCCTGATGGTTTTGATAGAGACGTTTCTGCCGCCTCCGTCGTTGAAGTCAATGGTGATTTGTGCTACTGTCGCTCTCTGGTTGGTTGCAGCTACGCGAGACAGTCGTCTCGCGTAGGAATCCACAATGGGATTTCCCCATAGGAATCCACAATGGGTTGTTATTCCAGAAATAATGAATTCCCGATACACTCTATCGAAAGGGGATATTGTAATTCTTGATCCACCTTCGCGATAGAGTGACCTATGCATCGTACACCAACTATCATCGCTCTTCCAAATTGTGTTTACTCATGGTGTTTATCCAGAGTGACATCGAATCACTGTCTATGTGAATGCAGTGATGTCCTTCAATTTATATAGCTAAGAATAGGTGAACTCGTCCACTAGCGAGAGGGGTGACAGCGTCGCTTTGACTAAAAACCAAGTATCCCATAATTTCTGTCCCTTCAGAGTGCAATAGATCCTTGATTACAAATTCTGTGACTTGGAAATTGTAATACCTTGAAGTAACTGGAGTAGTAAGATACTAATAATAAACACAGCAAAGCACGTAAAGAAAAAATGGCAAAATATGCAGATGCAAGTTAACACATTTAGATGACAAAAAAAAAACCATTATTTTCTATGGTCAGATCAATATAATGTAATACCGTCTCTGTTGTAGACATGTTGAGCTAAGTAACTCGATATGGAGTCGTGCAGCTATCGAAAAACTTGCTGCTGTATTTTACACCAAATCTCTTGCACTTGTCCTGCAGAACAACTGTGGTCTCTGCTGTCTGACGGTCGGCCTGTATATATATGGCGTCCAAACATGATAAGTACGTGCTCAGTTGGGCAGAAATCCAGGAACCTGGATGGCGTTCACACAATGATAATATTCGGAAGATTATTTTTTTGTTTGTGTGGGGATTTACCGACCACCGTGAGCAACCCAATTGGCTATAAGCAGCCTCCCGTCCCTAATTTAGTGCAAATGGTTTCAGGGAAGGGAGAGAGCCAGTGCTGTAGGACAAACACAGCACCCATGCCTCACCGGGATACAAACCCACTCCTGACGAATAATCAGAAGCCGGCCCTAAGGCCACTGTACCACAGGCGCGGCTCAGAGGAAGTCTCTGTAGTATTTATGCGCGAGTTATCATACTGAAGGATGAAGTCAAACATTCCAGTAAAAAATGGAAGCGAGTTAGGTTTCCAGTTAGCGACATAACGGTGGGCATGTTGGATTGCCTTTATCAAACACAAAAGATCAACGACTATCCTATCTGATCGCTTTCAAAGCCATAACCCCAGAACAGAATGAAGTATAACCTTCCACAATGGCTCAAATTTCCCTGCGTTCACAGCCACAAGTGTCCACCTATCATCAGGCCCCAATCAGAAGCAGGATACAACGTATAAAACGAATCGAGGCCATCTTATACCACAAGTAACTCCTACGCTGCACAGTACCAGATGCTGCTCAAGATGGGTGCCCACCAGTAGCATTCAGTGTTATGTTCGGTTTGCACGGAGATCCCGCTTCCGCCTATCGACATGAAGTTGTTGAACAGGAGATGGGGTGAAGTATAGTGGAAACAACAATTTGTTGCATGGTAGCTTTCTTGGCTGCTAGTATGTTATTAACCTGTCGATGAATATAGCGATCCTCCAGTTCCATATTCGTGTTCCACTAACACTTCTACGAGCCCTCTGGACTTCCTCTTCCCAACACCGGTGCACTGTGTTACTGTCACAGCACATACGTTCCGCTACACGATAAAACGACAATCCTGCCTGTCGAAGGACAATCACCAGCCCTCCCTCCGAGTAGCTGAGTTTCTGATATCGGTGTTAAACGTGTCGTCTTTGCATACTCAATAATAACCTTGACCTCTGAAGTCGGATGACGGGCAGAAGCCTCTATAATGTACTACGTTACATGACGTAGATGATTTACTGTTGACACATGAGTCAAATCAACAACGAAGCATCGATAATCTTGCCAGCGTACTTCAGTTGGGAGAACAGTCACCTCCGGAATTTGAAGACGTGGATTCGAATTGCACCACCGGCAAAGATAGGTGATATTGGTTACCAGTAGATTTCCTGGCCGTGAGATTCGGAAATCGGGAAAGTGATTCTTTCACGCAACGTATGCAATTGATAATAAAATTTGCCAGGTCGGGGTTCGAATCCCGGTGAGGCAATGGATGTTGTGTTTGTCCTACGGCACTGGCTCTCTCCCTTCCTTGGAATCAGTGGCCGGTGGTACGGTGGTCTAAGCGATAGCCTCTGATCATTCGTCCGAAAGGGGTCAGGGTTCTAATCCCGGTGAGGCAATGGATGTTGTGTTTGTCCTACTGCACTGGCTCTCTCCCTTCCCTGGAACCAGTGGCCAGTGGCGCAGTGGTCTCAGCGATAGCCTCTGATCATCCGTCCAAAACGGATCCGGGTTTGAATCCCGTGAGGCAATGGATGATGTGTTTGTCCTACGACACTGGCTCTCTCCTTTCCCTGGAACCAGTTACCCTAAATTAGGGACTGGCGACTACTTATAGCCCATTGAGTTGCTCACGGTGGTCGTTAAACCTCCAATAAAAAAATGATAATAATAATAAAATTGCCTTCTTTTACTATGATCTGTTTCTTCGAGCGTGGTTCTCGGCTGACTCGAAACCTGCAAGTTGTTGCCCAGTCTTTATGACGTCATGTGACATCCCTTGAATGGCGTACAAGGGATGTCATTGAGTTGCTCACGGTGGTCGTTAAACCTGCAATTCAATCCAATCCAATGGCGTACTACTGAGCTGTCTTAAGAATCAAATCGACAATGAAGCGGCGATAAACCTGCTGGCGTAGCTCAATTGTGAGGACAGCCGCTCCAGAATAGGAATATGTGGGTTTTAATCAGAGTTGGAAGCGGGTCAAAGATTTCAGACCCAGGACGTCCCCTCCCGTAACGGGATCCGACCCGGACCCAACCTGACCCGACCCGATCCGGACCCATAACTGACCCGGAAAAATCTGCTTTGAACTATAAATTCGAAACTCAATTTATACATATATACATATATTCACCCAATAACTTCTTGATATTTAATAACTGAAATCCTTTTTTAATAATAAAATTTGGTTACTTGCTAAATTTTAGTACCATTTTTAGTGCAACTATTTTGCGTAATCCAGAAGTAATAGCTGACTATGACCGTGACCACGGAGTATATTACAAAGGGGAATCATTATCTACGATTACACAAATGTATTTTTTTAAATGTATTTAAATTGTTCACTCTTTCCACGCTTTGATGGAGGTGCGCATACTTTCATATCGTCCATTAGATTTTTGGTTCCATAATCTTTTCTCACACCGTCGATATCTTTCTTTGTAATTATACACTTTCCACATTTTGAACAACAAGCAAGACGAAACAACACAGAATTATTTCACCAGTTACTTAATGAGACGAAACAATTTCCAGCATTTACTCTTCCTCTTGTGGTTTTCAACAAGCACGTATTTGTTGGCCTCGACGCCTTTCTCAACCTCCTTTAATATTAAATCTATCCATATTAACAAATAAGGAGTTAATTTCGACATGACGTGTCATCGAAACGGGATGTTAGTACATCAATCGAAAATCTCTAAATGCTCAATGTAAAAGATGCGATGTGAAAAGTAACTCTTGTTCATACAGTAAACTTCGCAGGGAGAGAGTGAATCAGCTGAGAAGCAGGCGAATGGTGTTTGCCTGTACCTTTTCCTGGACAATCACACTAACGCAAAGGAAGTGTCTTTTTACGATAGGTTGTCGGTGTGTCTGACGTAGGTCGGTGGAAATTTTCGTTGCTTTAAGGAAGAGACGGCAATATTTTTGCGTGGAAAATCATTATTCACTGCGTGTATCGACTACAGAATTCCACAAGGCGCATTTCTCTGCGGAATGTATTTTTTCCTCTTTTCAAAAATTAAACGGGAATAAAACCGGTTCAAAAACGTGTCAGGTACACTTTGACACAACACGTTGGACCCGCAAGAAATTGTCGACCCTTTGACCCGTGACCCTGTTTTCATCTCTGGTTGTAATTCCACTACTGGAAAGAAAGGTTACAATTTTAATTCCTTATGTACGCCTTGCTCTTAACTCCATGCTCTCTGCGCCTGCATATATATCAGCCAAAGACTCCGCTCCATCAGACTCGTATTTTAATCGTTTCCATATTTGGTCATCCACCTGCCCACATGCATCTCTCAGTTATTGTTTTTTTTTGTTACAGAGTTTAATAGCGGCTATAAGCAGCTCTAAGGTCTATGGAAGTCGACTGTCCTTAATTTGGGGTCACTAGCTACAGGGAAGGGAGAGAGAGATCGTACCGTAGGAAAAACACACCACCTATGCCTCATTCGGGCATCAAACCCATGACCACTCGGACGCAATTTCAGAATCCAGCGCTTAGCACACTGCAGAACTAGCTAGCGCTCCTTCTGGATGGGTAATTCCATTATCACAGAGCGTTATCATTCTCCAGTGTGGCGCTATAGCAGTGTTAAACAAGTTATCACGAATAACATTTCGATCTCGTGATGAATATTGTTCCGCACTGTTTCTTGCTTTCAAAATTTACGAATGTGATGCAATATGGGTAGATGGTCAAGCTTTCAATGGTGGGTTAATTATCAGTGTCCTCTTAGAAGGAATAAACATCTCTTTAAAGGTCTGCATGTTAATGTGGCATCGTTCGGAACATTAAGGGGCGATTTTCTTTTTTTTACGCTAAAATTACCGCTATTTTTTAAAGTGTTTATTGACAAAACTATGCAATCAATTGATACCAAAGTAGGCACATCTATTTATTATCGTTTGAGGTGCCTACAAAACAATTTTTAATAAGTTTCATAAAGAATCACGCCCGCAAATCCCCCTCGACCATGACACTGCGCGAAAATCCAGGGTCGCTGGTTGGCAAGATTTCTCCACTCCAGGTGGTCTGAAACAAAAACCTCGAATGTCGTTTTACTGTATACACAAGTAGTTTTACGTTTGACGAACCAGAAGAAAAATTATATATATATATATATTTGAGGAAATGATGACCTGTCAAACTCAAATTATCAATTTAGCTCAAAAAATTTACAATGTTTTTTGCTATTAAAAAATATACATAACGTATCGCGTTTCTGGTTCATCAAACGATAAAAGGATGTTTGCTGAGCATGCAGTTTTACATTTGAAGTCAATCGGTCCAATAGTTTTTGAAATATCATGCCAATCATTCGCGGAAAAGCTGTTTCGAGAAAAACGAAGTTTCAAGTACAGTTTAGGAGGTATATCGAATACTTACAATATTTTTCTGCTAATATGCTATACCAGAGCCATACAGTGTTCCTTCCTCTGCTTCGTAGAACTCGTTTAGAGACATTTGCTAGCTTCTACGCCTTGTACGAGCCTCTTTTGTAGCCTCGAGGTTTGCGACTCGACGATCTCTGCAGACGCTATTGGTCCCGCGCTTTGGCAAATATCTTCGTTTGCTCGCCAATAACAATTCTTATCATTGTCATTGTTTTCAGGACGGCAGAAAAACCTTCATTAGAAATGCCTTCTACATAAGCTGCCATTTCGATGGTTTTTGAGACACAGTGAAGATGTTCGGGCGCGAGCCCCCAAACAGTAGAATTGAAACTTTCGTCGTTGTTTTCAGTGTCACCACCCAAACACCTTTCCAGGAACTCTCTTGATGACAAATCGTTGTAAATCGGCTGTATAGCATTTTCGACATCTTTATGAAGTGGAGGTTCGTGATTGAATTCGTTCAGAGTTTTCTCAGCTTCGGCTTTGCAACTCTGTGACCCACCTCATTGGACAAATTATAACTTGGCCAATTTTGCGAATTTCGACTTGAAATTTTGTACTCATATTCTTAAGACCTGAAATATTAAAAGAACGTAAAAAAAATGAGAATCCCCCGTTAAGCACATGAATACAAGGGATGTGTTTCTCTGAATAATTTTTCCCTTGTAATATGAGTTAGAGTTTTAGAAGGGTGTTATATTTTTGTTTCCATTTTGATGGAGCCAGGTAATGATATGAATCTGACTATCTGCCAAAGATTTTTATTTTGGTCATTACTGGACTTGGAGGAGTATTTGTCACTATGAAGTAGCATAGCGGAAAAGGCAATAGTAAAACTGATGTCTGCAAAATGCAAAGCTTCTCCACCTAAATACACTACTGCTTCTGAAAATTGCAGCACCAAAAACAAACAAACGCGCTATTCAAATGAAATTTATATCACAGTTTCCTCAGGTTACATGAGATAACTTATTGCAGTTGTAGAGCTATACAAGATTGTTTCGCCTCAAAACTCAGTCATGTGTTAAGCCACTTCGAGCACCGATAACAGCCTCTACACAGAGTGGTGTTGAATGGAAGAGGTTTTTGATATTGCCCTGGGAAATAGCCTCCCAGGCTGCTTCTATGAGAGACCAGAATTCATTTGTGGTGATTGGCTGAGGCGCTTGACGGGCCAGTCGCTTAGTTACTACAGTATGTCTGCCTCTAAAACATTCCTGTTCCCTCAATTCTTATCAAGTGAGATCGCGAATTGAACACAATGGTGCTACAAACCATGACGCTCATCGTTGGGCCGGTATGACACTACAAGATGCCATTCATCACGATGTCTTCAAACACGTATGCGACCATCATGGTGCATCAAGATGAATCGTATTATTAATATATCACTCAGTCACAGGACGTACATCACCTCAATATTCATCATAATCGCACATGATTATGATGAATATTCATAAAATATTCAGTTAGAGTTTTATGACGAATATTCATAAAATATGCAGTTAAGAGTTTTATGATGAATATTCATAAATGTATTCATCTTAATCGTGCACCACCTCAATATTCATCATGGTGCATCAAGATGAATATTGAGGTTTCTACAATCTATGACGCTTATCGTTGGGCTGGTATGACTCCGTAAGGTGCCACTCACTACGATGTCTTCGAACACGTATGCGACCATCATGGTGCATCAAGATGAATCGTAATATTCATATATCGCTCCGTCACAGGACGTACATCACCTCAATATTCATCATAATTGTACATGATTATGATGAATATTCATAAATTATTCAGTTAGAGTTTTGTGATGAATATTCATAAAAATATGCAGTTAAGAGATTTATGATGAATATTCATAAAGTAATCATCATAATCGTGCATCACCTCAATATTCATCATGGTGCATTAAGATAAATATTGAGGTTTTTACAATCTATGATGCTTATCGTTGTGCCGGTATGACTCCGTAAGGTGCCATTCACTTCGATATCTTCGAACACGTATGCGACCATCATGGTGCATCAAGATGAATCGTAATATTCATATATCGCTCCGTCACAGGACGTACATCACCTCAATATTCATCATAATCGTGCATGATTATGATAAATATTTATAAAATATTCAGTTAGAGTTTTATGATGAATATTCATAAAAATATGCAGTCAGAGTTTTATGATGAATATTCATAAAACATTAATCATAATCGTACATGATTATGATGAAAATTCATCAGAATCGTACATCACCTCAGTATTCATCGTGGTGCATCAAGATGAATATTGAGGTTTCTACAAATTATTACCCTTATCGTTGGGCTGGTATGACAACGCAAGGTGCCATTCACTACGATGTCTTCGATTACGTATGCGACCATCATGGTGCATCAACATGAATCGTGACTCGTCAGAAAACACGATCTGCTGCCAGTCAACGCGACAATGTTTATGTTCGAGACCCCATTGCGGCCTGAGTCATCTGTGGTTGAGGCTCCAAGGAATACTCAGCAATGGGCTGCTAGAAACCAGTCCTCTGTTAAGCAGACGACATGGTAATCTACTGGAAGACAAAACCTGTCCTATGCTGCGCTAACGCCGTGGATGTTACGACTGCTCGAGATGACAGTGAATAGAAGCATCATGCGCTAACACCGTGGATGACTTCCCAGCAAAAACACAAGTGTTGGTAAACTGCTGGGCACCAGCTGGAAGTGGTGGGTCACTGCTGGCTGAAATCTGCCGCTCGCGGCATGGTAGCGATCCGTTGATGGCAGCGCCATCAGTTGACAGCCGTTGATGGCACTGCAGCATCGCCGTGAATTGCGGGCCACCAAGAAAGTGCCACTAGTGGCTCGTAACTGGCAACCGATAAAACCCCAACACGAGGGGGAAGCAACGGGACTGAGCATGCGCAGAATCAACACGTGCTGTGTCTCTCGTGGTACCGGTTAGTTGAAGACGACGCTATCGCCATCGTGTTGTTTTAGTGGATGTTAAGAAAAAAAAAGCCGCATGTCGAGAGGAGAATTTATTTCCTAATGAGATGCACGTCGACGAAAATTACATTTGGAAGAAAAATATATAAATAATTATTAATGAACTGTATGAAATAGTCAATTGCTCTCGTGTATTTATAGAAACACATTTCAGAGAAAAATCCCTGCACTAACACCCGAAGAATCGAGAATACAGACATCCATGAAATACACCTACTCATTCCCATTAAAAATAAGAAATAACTTAATTTCTGTGCAATCTTTCATTTTAACATACCCTAAACCGCTTCAAGCAAAAGTCGTGTAGAAACAGTAAAAAAAACGTTATGTTAGAAAAAATTAAGAATTGTACGCGTACAAAATTTATGAATTATTTGAAAAAAAAAACAAAAAAAAAACGCTATTTGGACACAATGTAATCATCCATGAGTTGAATACACAAGACTGGAGGAATTAATTAGGTGCTAAAAATAACGAGAAAGTAAAATAAAATATCTTTCCCCTTTAAAACAAATGTAGCTTCGGACTGCGTAAAAAAATGTTACAACGTTAAAAATGTAACAGAATATGACATGAACTGGTAAATATATTAATTAAACAATTGCTTTTCAAGACCACAAGGACAGCAGAAAACTTTCGAAAGCGCCTTTAGGTTAGTACACTCATTGAAAATGAGTGAAGTTCCCTTAAGGTAAATAAAAACAATCGTTACGTTGAAAAAATAAAGTTATGACTTATATGAAACTGACATTTATGAAAAATACCTCGCGATATTGTAAAATCGAAAAGAGAACCCTAGTTTCACCTTGCACTGGAAAGAGGCTCAGATTCAAGCTAAACCACATGCGTGGCAAATCAGTGTAGTCGGCAGAGCGCTCACGGCGACGGACGTTGGTTCGTTTCCAGCCAGAACCGAATGGGCGTTTTTCCCGACCTGTTGAGGAAATTTCCCCAGAGCGGTGAAGTCATGTAGAAGTTTCGTATGGGAGGAGAAAAAAGTATTTGCGGCTTTGGGAAACGGTGGTTAAGTCTTTTTTTTTTTTAAGGCTGCTACTGGGAAATTTACGGACAAGATTCGGCAAGCCATCAGTTATGTCACGTAATTACCGACTACCACTACAGGGAAACCAACGGACCACATTAGGCCAGCCGTCATTTATTGCACGTGCTTGCAGGGCCGCTGAAGGGCCACTGCCTCTGATGGATAACTGATGGCCCTGTTCTGGCATATGACAACTGATGGGGTGCCAACTGTTGGCCAGCTTCTGTCCTGAACTGTTGTCCCATGTGGTGGCCGCCGGGACATTTTATTGACGGTTGGGCCGCTGCAACATAGTGCTGGGTACACTGCTGGCACAGGAACACTGTTTTTACTGGGTCTATTCACTGCCATACGGCATAGGTGTCTGTCATCCCGTGCAGTCGTGCGATTTTGAGGTCCATTTACCGTATTTCTGTGCGTCCGAGCCTCGTCTGTCCACTGACGACACGTTTGCTTCACTATAATGGCGTTTCTTCTCGTACGAGAGGCAGTTTCGCGGTAGATAATTCCAGCTTCTCTCACCCCAACAGTCTTTCTTCGCTGAAAGCCCGTCAGGTGTTCATAATAGGACCTTTCGATTCAATGTTGGCTCTTCACTGATTGCAATACCTCGTTTGAGCCAGCTTCTTATACCCAAGACCGGAGAGTTCAGAGAGCGCTGTTCCAAAAGCGCATGCGTATTTTCACTGATAATTTAATTATTTGCATGTCCCAACCTGTTGTACATATCCTGGGAGCTTGAAGCGAATATCAGCAGGCCATCATGGTACTGCATTTTACACAAAGAGTAGCGTACTTGTCTGCCTTATAAAAATACTTGTACACTTCACAGAGACTGAAGTAATTATCTTCAGTGCAGAGAAGTACTACTTGTTCGCCCCATAGTGCAGCTTTAAAAACATGTCTGTTCTGAATGATCTTGAGAACTTCTAATATTTATTTACTCCACTCAACTTTTAGTACTTGTAATCCTTACAGAGTTTTCCGTGCTTTTTTGCTCTGCTGAATGTTGAGTACATGTCTGTACACAGAGTTTTGAGCACTTGTCTCCTTCCACAGAGTCGAAAGTCTCCACAAGGCTATTAATACTTATCTGCTGTTCAAAACATCGAGTACTTACACTATATTGACAAAAGTCCCCGGACACCTGCAAGAGAAACACAACATAACATTTATTGACATACATTAGTACGGTGTCGGTCCACCTTTAGCCTTAATACATGCACAGACCCTTCGAGACATGCTTTCGACAAGGTGTTTGAACACAGCGATAGGTATGCGCTTCTATTCAGTACATAATTACACTAACTGTTGCTTAGTAGTAGGCCTTGGTTCCAAACTTTTTATGCGGCGCTCTCATTCATCCCGTAGATGCTCTTTGGGATTAAGATCAGGGATCTGTGCTGGCCAGTCCACACACGATACGGAATTATCGTCAAACCACGCCGTAACTGCCCTTGATTTATGGCTCGGTACATTATCCTGCTGGTACCAACTAGGCTCGGTTGCGTAGTATTGCCACAAAGTTGGTAGGGCATATTTTTCCAGAATATCGAAATAGACGAGCTGGTTAACAGGTTTGTCCACGATAACCAATGGGCCGGGACCATTCAACGAAAAACACCTTCACACGAGTACACTGCCAGATCCAAACTTGACCGTAGGAACAGTACACTGTTGTAAATAGCGTTCGCCCAGCTGCCGCCATACCCACATACGGCCATCAGACTGACGGATCGTGCATATCGATTCATCAGTCCATAGGACCCGTTTCATTGATCTATGGTTCACGATAAATGTTCTTTACACCATGCTAAACGACGAGTAGCATTCCGATTGGAGATGATATTCTTATGAGCAGCCACATGACCACGGTAACCCATGGAATGAAGTTATCTGCAAATGGTACATGTACATACCGAGGTTCCAGCATTTTTACTCACCTGTACAGTGAGGTCTTGTGCAGTACTCCAACGATTAGCTGTAACGACTCTCCTGAGGCGTTGACGTCCTCTATCACTAATTTTCTTTGGTCTGCCGGTACGTGTTGCTGCTTCAGGCACGCCATTTGTCTTCCACTTATTAGTGCATCCAAAATAGTTGACTTTGGTATGTTTAAACGCCTCTCGGTTTCTCTAATGGACAACCCACTAATATAACACCAAAAACTCTTTCCTTTCTCAAATTCGGTTCTCTCCCTCCGCGACCTATTTACTCAACCTCACAGTGCGATATGATCTTGGTCAGCTGCAGGCTTGTTTTTTAACCGTTTGCAGCTATACCGCGCATCTTAACAACGCAGCAGATCCGTTCATTTGCTTTTGAAGGGATGTCCGATGACTTTTGTCCAAATACTGTAATTGATGTCCTACTTTTTTTCATTATATTGAACAACTTTATCGTGTCCATATTATAAAATATCTTTTAAATGGCTTTGCAATTCCATTTATTTTCATCACGCCAAATTGTGGAATTCCTCAAGTTTTCTATTATCATAACAGAGTTTGCCGTTTAAAATCCGGGGAACGGGAGTATGTTTTGAACGTTTCAATTTAAACAAAAATGTTGTGGAGGAAAGGATATCATGTATTTGTGTGTGTTTGAAAAAGAGAACAGGGACACAGTAAATGATGGCAAAATCTTTATTGATTATGGCAATTATATTACAAATCGGAAAATAGCTCATTAGGACTAGCAACATTCGTTGTATCTACATGTATATGTATATAATTTGTAAAAGATGGCCATTGTTGGAACTCAATGCATGGATCAATTGAATTCCTGGAATTTTGTAGAAAACCCTAAGCAATCTATAAATTAAGAACCTTTTATTGAAACATTAGTTTGACTATGTACAAGGATAAATAGAAGTATAAAGCACTCTGTTTCTCTCTTCCTTTAGCTTCCACAACACCGTCTGTAGCATGCACTTTCAATACCGCTTGCATTTCTCAGAACAAGAAATAGTTAATACAAACTGGAAAAAGCTGATACTATCACTACATGAACATTGGTTTTTTTTCAGAGAAAAAGGAATCTAAGAAAAATATATTCGGATTACAAAAAATACCGCTGAAAAACCATTATGACGATTCATAATTCTACAGTTTAAAACACGACTGCTCTTGAGGTTAGCAAAAAGAAATTAATGAATGGATTTTACTACTTAATCTACAAAATAAAAAAGTTTTCGAATGATATAAACTGTCGAGTTACGTTTCGCTAAAATGATTTTGACACGCTTCGAAGAGTTCTCTAAAATGACCAGTACGGTTTATCGATTTTGAAATTTGATTTCCCTGTAAGAAACTGGACAGAAGTTGCTGTAAAGGAAACAATGATGTCTTTGCTTTATATCTACATAATACCGTATATGCTTATTGTCACAAAAGTTTATTTTCACTATTATTATTTTAATTTATTGGGGAAGGAATAATAAAAATGATTCCTATTTTGAGAAGTGTAACATAAAAATTTGCTGAGAACACTATCCTTTAGATATGAAAATTTGACTTAAGCCCTTATGTCAATTTTGCAATAGATGTTATTTCAGTGAAATAGAATGTTTATTGCATACATACTAAACATTTTAAGTATTTTCTTTTTCATTTTAACGGAATGGAAATAAATTTTTAGAACATAATGAGAAAAAAATTGGAAAATTCTTGAGTATTTTTAAGAAGTGACTACTATTTTAATGACTTCTTGATCTATACAATCCATTTATTGTCCTGCAAACTATATCACATTTTGTAGGACAATAAAAATACTGCCCTACGAACTTTATTTATTTACTGATTCAAAGTAAATATATTCAGGTTGCATAGGAAAGTCCGTTTAGCCTGAAATAACTTGCTAACGGAGAGAGGTACAGTTATGCAAGTGAAATAACGGTATAGTAAAGCGACTACGTCCGATCGAATGCAACCAATAGCAGCACCCCTAGTGGCGAAATGCGGAAGTTAGCTTTGCAAATCGAAAACGAAATGAGATAGAGCAAAATTTCCAATTAAAAAATTGTAGAGCATCAATTAATTAGTACAAAACGACATTTGTTTCACACGGATAAGATAAATTGTCGCCTGAATACCCTAAAATGTTCGAAATCGATTCGCGACGATTCAAATCTGCATATTCACATTTCACAAATGTAGCCGTACGCAAATGCAGATTGCGACGTTTTGCCGTACCTACGATATAAAAACCAGTAGCAGGATGTACCCTGATCAGAAGTTTAGGTCTATGTACGCTGTGTGAGAATGGCGAGCTTGGATTTCGGGGGTTACGTAAAAAATCAGGTGTATACAACAGCGTCTACAAGTCTGGTGGATCTACGTCGTCGTGTTACAGATGCTTGCAATAGTGTCACACCTTCCATGCTGAGGAATGTGCATGCAGAGTTACTTTCACGAATACAGATGTGTATCGTGGGCAATGGCGAACTCTTGGAGCATACTCGACATTAACTTTTTATCACTGTGCGCCAGTTTGCCTTTTTTTTGTTTTTGTTTGTCTGACTTTATCAAACTGTATTGACATAAGTACGCATTTATGCAATAAATTATGTGTATTTGCTCATACCTGTTCCCTTCAAACGTTCACACAAAAGGTCGCGCATCGGTTTCGGACATTTTAGGGTATTCAGGCGGCAATTTATCTTATCCGTGTGAAACAAATGTCGTTTTGTGCTAATTAATTAATGCTCTACAACTTTGTAGTTGGAAATTTTGCTCTATCTCTTTTTGTTTTCGATTTGCAATGGCTAACTTCCGCATTTCGTCACTAGGGGCGCTGCTATTGGTTGCATTCGATCGAGCGTAGTCACTTTACTATACCGTTATCTCACTTGCATAACTGTACCTCTCTCCGTTCGCAAGTTATTCCAGGCTAAAAGGACTTTCCTATGCACCCTGTATATAGCTTTAGGTTCAGTTCTGTTGTGGTTAAAAGTCGAGGTGTTTTCATTTTTGTTTCGCTGTGAATCGCGATCATCTCATCTATTATTACTTAATCACTACCTTTAAAATGAATTTTTGCAAAAATAAATTTGCGAATGGTAAAGAAGAATTATTTCGTTTCTTCTTCAGAAGCGTACATAATCAGGTGTTAGAGAACGAACAATAAAGTCCATACGTTTTTAAACTACCCATTTTTCTAAACCATCGTGAGTAAACACAATTGCATATACAGTATTTTGGGGTACACTGTGAACATTTTTATGGAATTCATGAGCCACTTTCCGTCATTTCTTTCGTGAATTAACAAAGCATATTTCTGATACAACCTTTTCCGTCAAATGACGGAAAGAAACCTGGATTTCACGGATTTTTTGTACGTCGGGAAAGTTCAGAATTTTCAGAAACCTTTCCGCCATTTCTTTCTTATATTAACGGTAAATTACCGTTTCATAGATGTGTTAACACAAAATTCTGAATTTTCAGAAACTTTTCCGCAATTCCATTTGTTTATAAACGGGAAAAATACGGCCTCACTTTTTTGCTATCTGTATGACAAGAAATTACTGGTAATAGAAGCGATTGGTGTGAATACTTGCGGTTTGGTTAACTTTTAAATTTCAATCTTCTGTAGAATTTCGAAGTTCCGTAGCCTGATCAGATATTATGGATAACATACGGCATGGATTTTGTTTATTATGGCACAAGATATTTCTTCTGCTATCCCCTATTTTGTGCACCAACTATTTATTTTATTTCCTTTAACAAAAATTCCTAACTTTTGAATTCTGTCATCAATTCCTAAATTGATTAAATATTTGTAATTAATCACTTGCTTTGGTAGAAATTTCTGTCCCTTCCCCCTTTTCTTTCTTTCTTTCTTTTTTTTTTTTAATTTTTTTTTTTTTTGATTTTAATAATTTGTAATCTTTTGATAAACGTCAGCGCAAAACCTTTTAGGCAGGATGTATGCTTCGCCATTCTTTTCGCTCGTCAGCTAAATACACCGGTTGGCCAAAAACTAACTGACGCTTTATCTGTTGAAAACTTGTTTGCAATTTTAATGCATGCAATCCGTTGTGTCATGTTTCTTTTGATGCACTGAAGTAATAAATAAATTTTGAATTTGAAATAAAAGCGAATTTTAGAATTCATGCACAAGTGCTACATTATTTAAAATTTTAACAGTATCGAAATTTTGAAAATTGCCAAGTTTTAAGAAAATTCTAAAAATATATATATGTGTTTTTTTATTGTTTCTAAAGTCGAAGAGGAAAGGGATCACGGGAATTCGGAAACAAAATCTTGTACATAGCAGTTTTCGGAAAAAAAAATGATAGTTTCCACTTTATTTTACTCTTACATTTTTTTTCATTGTTTTTATGGGCTTTTAAAAATTATTGATTTTTACTACAACTAAAATTTGGCGCCCTAGGCATGGACCTAGTTGGCATATTGGACAATCCGTCTTTGATTATAAACAATTTATCTTGTCATTTGGAAGCAGAATTATGTGTATACTGCGCTTTATTAAATATATTGTATTTGAATAATTTGAATAAGGGATATTTCCATTTTGATTTGAATGAAAGGTTTACCCTGATTAATCGTTCATAAATAATTTGATATCCTATAATAATATATAATCACATTTGTATTTTTACCATATGTGAAATTTATCAGCTTAAGTTTGCCTCAAATTTTCCGGGGCCTTTTTTAAGCGGCAAGATCTGAATAATTTTTTGTTGTTTTGAAACTTACCCTTGAAATTTGAGAGTCTTTTAAGAGGTAAGGTATGAAGTATTTTGATTTATGTTTCCAAGTTTTCCAAACCATTTTCAAAACTTTTCGATATATATATATCGCCGAAGTGGTTTTGTGGAAATAATGAAATAAGAAATCGCTTTTTTTCTTTCGTTTAAAACATCTTGCAAAGTCACAAACACATGCATATTATTTCTAGAACAACTCGTAAAAGTTTTATTAACAACAGCATTAAAAACTGCATGTACATATACAATGCATAAAAATTGCTATCTATGCAACAATTCTAGCGGAAGGAATATTTCTATGGCTATTATTGCAGTCAAACGGTTGAATGAACTGGTGTTTGACTTTATTATTGCTTTTCATACACGTTTCAGGAGTTGCACTTTCGCTTTACTCCTCCATCATGAGCAAATACGACTTCAGTGAAAATATGTGTATTAACGGAGGTGAGCGTCGAAGTTTATATACATAAATATACAACAGTAGTCCGTCATGACGCCAACCTTTCGAAAAACAATTTTTATGAAGAGTTTCTAGTAATGGGATGGCAAATACGGAAATGCAGAAATATTTTTACACCGCATGATTTATCTTTACAAGGCATGTTGACGACAGTTTCCTTAAAAATTGAGGAGCAAACATTTGTAATGGTAGATTTTTTTTTCATTTCAATACAATTAGAGAACCCAAAATTAAGATTTCACTTAGAATAAATGATGCATTTTCTTCATGGAAGAAATTTCTTATAACATCACAGCGTTAAAAACGTTAACTTCGTTTAGGAAGCTGCAAGTTCTAATCGCTCTGCACGTTTGACGAATCACAATTTTATTGCCAAATTTTACTTCAGTTAATAATATCACAAGCAAAATGAAAATAAAACAATATTTCAGAATATAGATGCCAGACTTTTGATACATAAAAACACACATTCAGTTAGGAAACATAATTACTTATCAATAAAATAAAAATTCTACTCTAAAGTTCTACGAGCAGTCATTCATTTAGAAATAGTTTCACTTACTGTCGATACAAGATTTATAGACTTACTCAAAAGTTTCACAGACCAGATATTTACTTATAAAACATTATTGCTGATTACATCGGAACATACAAGATCAAAAGAAGGGTTTATATATATATATATATACAAAACTCTTGGTGAAAAATGGTGGATCACATTTGTTTCATAATGAAATGTTTCCATATTAAAAAGAGAAATCATTTAATGAAGGGAATTTTGCTGCACAATTATTAAATAGCACGTATTAAATAGCTCTATACAAATCCACGCTTTGTCAGATTTGTAGAATAAAATTTACTCCCTTCTTTTATACATAAGGAAATGGAAATAGCAGTATATTTAATAAAGTTGGCCTACAAAAGTGTTCACTAAAAAATATTTTGAAGTGTTATTCCCATTACGCTGCAAAAGAAAAAAGGCTAAATTCTTAAAATTACATATTTATGCAAGCAAAATTTTGCAAAAGTATTTAGTTCCTGCGCAACTGATTTACATCATGTATACGAGGATCGAGCGTTCGATAAATTCTCAGCCAGATCTCGAAAGTAGTGTTTGGCTGCAGAAGCAAGTATTGGAAAGCATTGCGTCATCTTTCAGTAATACGAGGGTCATAACAGAAGTTTTGCACACGTTAATCTAAAACGTAAGCAGATGATGCACTCGGGAAAAAGAATTATAAGATATACGAGGGTCATAACAGAAGTTCTACAAACGTTAATCTAAAACGGAAGCAGATGCTGCATTCGGGGAAAAGAATTATAAGGTACACGAGGATCATAACATAAGTTCTGCACACGTTAATCTAAAACGGAAGCGATTGATGCAATCGGGGGAAAGAATTATAAGATATACGAGAGTCATAACACAAGTTCTGCACATGTTAATCTAAAACGGAAGCGATTGATGCAATCGGGTGAAAGAAATATAAGATATACGAGCGTCATAACAGAAGTTCAGCACACGTTAATCTGAAACGGAAGCAGATGATGGAATCTGGTAAAAGAAATATAAGATATACGAGGATCATAACAAGTTCTGCACACGTTAATCTAAAACGGAAGCGGATGATGCTCTCGGGAAAAATAATTGTAAGTTATACGAGAGTCATAACAGAAGTTCTGCACACGTTAATCTGAAACGGAAGCAGATGATGCATTCGGGAAAAAGAATTATGAGATATACGAGGATCATAACAGAATTTCTGCACACGTTAATCTAAGACGGAAGCTAGTGACGCAATCGGAAAGAAATCATGAGATATACGAGGTTCATAACAGAAGTTCTGCGCACGTTAATCTAAAACGGAAGCGAATGATGCGATCGGGTGAATGATTGCGTCATGTCAATGTCAGACTCTCAGCAACACTGTGGCATCAGAACGACGCAGTATGATTTGCTGTGTGGACGTGGAATTGTTTGGAAATGGAAGCGTGCAGCTCCTCAGATTGAGTCACGGCGTTAGACCAGCGCTCGTACGTGAAAATAGAAACTCTGCGGGGAAAAACTCCGACACAGATTCACACTGTATTACAAGAAGTTTGTTGGAAAGGAACTCTTGATCGAAGTACAATTTATTTTTGAGGACAAAGTTGAGATCAAAATTCGTCAAAATCGCCCCAACTTGTTGGTAGCGGGAAGGATCTTGCTGCATGGCAACGCATTTTGTCAAGGTGCAGCGTCGGCACCGGGACTTTTGTCGAAATATGTCTGGGGAAACTTTATCCCACCAACCATTACAGCCCTGTTCGCAATCCAACCGACTTTGATCTTTTCCCAAAATTATAAAATTGGCTCTGTGACATCCGCTACGAATCTCTGGACGAACTTCATTGGACGTGACCCGAGTAATACGACAGCGGAACAAAGAAGACTTACTACGGGGCATCCAGGACCTACCTCACCGCTGGCAAGCTGTCATTAACAGCACAGTGGAGCACATTGAACGTTAACATGGTACGTTTTCTCCGTTAATTCACACTTTTTTCAAAAATGGACAGTGTGCAGAACTTTTATTATAACTCCCGTATAACAGCCATAGTCAATGTCAGCACTTGAGACCGCGCCACACGGCATTGAAGTCCATAAAGTGACAAAAGATGAGCCGTAGATGAAATTGCGAAACCGACTGGTGTTTGAATTTTTGACGAAAGAAGGTGAAACGTAGAGCACATTTAACAGGGAGGCTTGGGAGCTGCAGTCGCGGGACCTGCATTTTGTAGGGGCCCCAGAATTATGCAACATGCTTGAAGAACTAACAGAGTTCTACAGATCCTTTTTTTTTTTTTTTTTTGCGAATAGCACATCAAAAACTATAATAAACTGCCTTGTTAAAAAAAATTATATTTCTTTCCTCTTTTTTTTAGGAGGAGTCCGCAAAAAATTTAATCGCCCACAATCCATCCTTAAATCTTTCGAAAGCATTACAGAAGTTTTTTTGTTCATATCTGTAATTGCAGGAAATTTTCATACATTAAGAATTCGTTTGAATCATGATATTTGGATTATACTATTTTGTCCATTGCTTCTGTATAATTTCAACAAGCTGAACCCAACGCTGGGGCTAAATAGAACTGAACTTGATATCCGTTTTTCAACCATGCATTTTTACATTTTCTTGCTACCACTCATTCGTCCAAGAATCATTTAATACACACTTCCGTACGATGGTGATAATTTTATGGATTCCTCATCATATTTTGAAAATGTTTTCTACTGGATATTTTTATTCATTCACCTGTGAAAACACAAATTTGTCCGTGTCGCCTCACTCCGAAGTAAGTCGCTCTCCCAACTGAGCTACGTCGACAGAATGTCTCGCTGGAGATTTGTCGTCTTGACACACGTTTTTACCTCTGTAGTATGTTACATCATCTCCCTGTTAATGTTTTTCTCTTTGAAGTTATAAAGTAGTTTAATTCCAAACAATGTGTAGAACAAACGTCACACATTTTTCGCAGAACCCAATGGCCAGAGCATCCATTTTCCACAATCGGGTGCCAATGTGAAAACACAAATATTTACGCGACGGGCACCAAAACCGTGTTTCCTCACTCCGGAGTATGTCGCTCTCCCAAATGAGCTACGCCGGCAGAATGTCTCGCTACAGATCTGTCATCTTGACACATGTTTTCATCTCGGTATAGTACGTCACACACCCATGGTGAAATCTTAGACGTGCCACTGATACTGGGCCCCAAAAATTACTGTAGAACCCCCGGGCCCCCTGTCTCCTTAAATGTGTTCTGGTGAAACAATACGCAGTATTCATGAACAGATGGTCCATGTGTACGTCAATTCTGCACCTTTAAACGCCACAGTCAGAAGATGGGCTGCTCTATTTAAACGGGAAACAGACTCGTTGGAAGATTACCCTCTCAATAGATGCTCAGTGGAGATGATCACAGATGGAATGTGCCGGAAGGTGGAGGACCTGGTAATGTCAAACTGACGAATTTGTGACGTACAGATTGCAGAGTAATTGAAGTAAAGTCACAATGGCAGCTTGAATCAAGAGGTTAAGGATGTCAAAGGTCTGTCCTAGATGGGTTCTTCGAATGTTGACACCTGAGATGAAGAACGATCTTGTTGAAGCAAGTCGGGTTAAACTTGACTGCATTAACCGCGATTTACATGACTTCTATTCCTGCAACGTGGCTGGTGAGGAGACGTGGCTTCACCATTAGGACCCTGTTACTAAACAGGAGAGCAAGTCGCGGAAAGGTAATGGATCACCACCATCAAAAAAATTCAAAACACAAACATCTGCAGGGAAGACTATGGCCATTATTTTGGGGACTCAGAAGGATTTTCTGTTAAATGATTACTTGCCTCATAAAAGGGCTATGAATGCTGCTTGTTATTCCGCGCTATTGCGGCAATTGCGTGAAGCCATCAAGAGTAAATAGCGAGAAAAACTGCGAAGGGGTGTTCTGCTTCTTAATATTTCTGCTCCAATCCACACCGCCAGTGTTTCCATGTGTGTTGTGACAGAAGGTGGCTTCCAACTACTTCCCCACCCACCGTACTCACCGGATCTCGGCGTGAAGCCATCAAGAATAAACAACGAGGGGAAGTTGCCTGAAGCCATCAGGTGTAAATAGCGAGGAAAATTGCGAAGGGGTAGGGGTGTTCTGCTTTTCCATAATTATACTCCAATCCACACCGCCGGTCTTTCCATGTAAGTTGTGTCAGAACGTGGCTTTCAACTGCTTCCCCACCCACCGTACTCACCGGATCTCGGCATGAAGCCTTCAAGAGTAAAAAACGAGGGGAAGTTACCTAAAGCCATCAAGAGTAAACAGCGAGGGGCAGTTGCCTGAAGTCATCAAGGATAAATAGCGAGGGACAATTGCGTGAAGCCATCAAGAGTAAATAGCGAAGAAAATTGCGAAGGGGTGTTCTGCTTTTCCATAATTATGCTCCAATCCACACCTCCGGTCTTTCCATGTAAGTTGTGACAGAACGTGGCTTTCAACTGCTTCCCCACCCGCCGTACTCACCGGATCACGGCGTGAAGCCATCAAGAGTATAGAGCGAGTGGCAATTGCGTGAAGCCATCAAGAGTAAACAGCGAGAGAAATTGCGAAGGGGTGTTCTGCTTGTCCATAGTTATGCTCCAATCCCCACTGCCGGTGTTTCCATGTAAGCTGTGACAGAACGTGGCTTCCAACTGCTCCCTCCCCACCGTACTCACCGGATCTCGCCCTGTGATTACTTTTTCCTCTTCAACAATCTGAAAATATATCTGCGGGTTAGGCGTTTCGCGGATGATTCTAAACTGAAGGAGACATCGAACTGTTCGTTTGAGGAGAAAGAAAAAACGTTTTTCGCACAAGAAAAACAAGACAGAGGAGACTATGTGGAAAACTAAAAACGCGTTTTTAAAAAAAATGCTGTTTTTGCACGTACGTTAAGCTTAAAAGTTATTGAACTCTCTACGTATTATCTGGTACAGATCAGTTTCTAGAAACAGAATACTTTTCAAAACTATGACGCGTGCGATTAATAAAAATCATTTGTTTTTAGTGCTTTAAACCTATACGTGCATATATGAAAATCATACGGAATGTTTGCAAAGGAAACCCATGAACATATTGCATCTGATGCTTGAGGTTTTAATTAGCGCCTTTTCTTTTTTATTTTATGAGGCGATTCTGTAGCTGATCATTTACAGTAGCTCTAAAGGTAACTCTCCTACTTTTCAAATTAACCAACCAAATACGGTGATGATCATTTCATCAGAGGGCACGTGATTGGTTGCGTGTTACGCCATGCTAATTTTCAGTACAAGAAACCTTTAAACCATATTCCGTTTGTACAACACTTATTTCTCATCATCCATTTACAACCTTCCTAATAATTATTTTCAAGAGGACATCGTCATAGGCCACAAATTTAACAATTGTTATCTCTCACATTAAAAAAAATATTCAGCGAATTGTTATATTATACTGTGTATTTACTTAACCCATGAACCATTCGATGTACCTAAACAAAATGGTGACCAAAATCTTCTGCACTTCCCAGATAGAGATGTTCACATAGAGGTCACGTATTACGGAAGATAAGGCAAACCACAATTACCATGATGATTCACCCAGCAATCAGACATCTCTGAATTGACTGTATTTACTGTTATTCACTTAACATCAATCACATCAGAAAATTTGAAAATTTCATTGCCCTTGATTGATATTAGGTGAAGAACAGTAAATACAATCAATTCAGAGATGTATTATTGCTGTGTTAATTAGCATGACGTATCTTCCACCTATTACGAGAGGAATATTTCTTCCACATTATAACTCACAACTACTTTTCCCTTTCATCTCAGCAGTACCGGCCATAAACCTCTCACTGGTGATGAGCTCTAGGTTCCAGTCCATTATTCTTTGTTCCTTGACCCAACGCATGATGAAGAAACGCCTTTCCCTTGGCACGGACATCGTGCAACTAGTTAGAAACAAGAGAATCTCTCTCTCTCTCTCTCCTTTCTCGGGGTACGCGGTTGGCCTAGTGGTCAACGTTCGTGACTGCTACAGAGAGGTCTCAGGTTCGATCCCAGGCAGACTGATCATATGTAGAGGATTTTAGGAAGGTAGTGCCTGACCCCAGGTCTTAAGCAACACTTAGAAATAGGAAGCTAGAAGATTTGGGCTAGAGTGCCCGATAGGAAAGTGACACGGAAGCAAGGTAGAGGGGGAGGAAGACGCCCTTATTTATTACCGGGGGTCAGTGCCCGGGATCCGACGGCGTAACGTACCCATCCGACGCACGGCGGGTATTTAGTGGTTCGAACGTTCGTTCCTGCCCAGGATGGAACCTGAGGTTATCTCCATGGTAGTCAGGAACGCTGACAACTAGGCAACCCGCTGTCCAAAGACCACTGGACCACCCGCGGCCCAGTATGAAACCTGAGGTTATCTCCATTGCAGGCACGAACGCTGACAACTAGACAACCCGCGGCCGAAAGACCACTAGGCCACCCGCGGCCCAGTATCAAAATTGAGGTTATCTCCATGACAGGCACGAACGCTGATGACTAGGCCACCCGCGGCTCAGGATCAAACCTGAGGTTATTTCCATGGCAGGCATTTACGATGTTTGAAGGTTTAACGATTGCCATGTGCAACTCAAGTGGGCTATAAGAAATCGCTCGTCCCTAAGTTCAGGCCACTGACTCCAAGACAGAGAGAGAGAGCCAGTGCCGTAATACAAACACAGCATCCATGCCTCACCGGGATTCGAACCCGGAACCTTTTCGGATGAATGATCATAAGCCATCGCTTAGACCACTGCGCCACCGAGGCGGCGTCGGGCACTCTAACCCAAATCTCATAGCTTCCTATTTCTAAGGGTTGTTTAAGACCTGGGGCTAGACACTCCCTTCCTAAAATCCTGTGCATATTATCTGATCTCTCCTTTCTTGGGTTAGTAGGCAATTAGTCAGAAAGGATTAGCTTTGAATAACATAGTTAAGGGGAAGCAACTTTTTGATGTTCAGGTTCAATGACTCCAACCGCGCTCGGTCCACTTGTTGGACAGGAAATATATTCGTTCAAGCTGATTACAACCTATTTTGCTAACCCCGAGTTAATTTATTTCAGCCGACTAATGGGTTAAGAATGAAACGAGTTTACTGAAGAAATTATCATTTATGTACATTATTTTTTAGTATCGCGCGAATCCATCTAAGCAATGAACGTGTTTTCTTCTTTTTTCGGGGAATTAACGACTCCGGTGAGCATTTAAGGTTATAAGGAGTATTCTGTCCCCAACTTAGAACAACTAATTTCAAGAGACGGAGAGAACCAGCACCATAGCACCAATACCCATGGTTATTGAGGGCTTGAAATTCAAAATTTAGGTATTTCGCTCAATGACTTGCTACTTTATAGCTTAATATTTATGCGCAATTAATTTTTTGCTTTTTCTTTATCACACGTTTTAAGAAAGGTCAAATGTAAATTTTGTTTAGTACGGATCTACCATTTTTCAGTGCAGCCTACTGAAGGAAAAACTTAAAGAACGCTTTTTTTTATGTGGCGTGATTTTAAAAAGTAATAAAGTTTTAAAATATAATATTTAAAAATATAATACATTTATAACATTAAAAAAACATAAAAACTCTTCTAAAAATTATTCGTACTAATATTTTAAAACATATAAACTATTCGAAAAATCATCTGCTTGCAAAGAATGAGCTAATGAAAATTACAATGCATTTTCTCGGTACCATTCTGTGTGTCTTCCCTCACAAATACGTGAAGATAAAACGAAACGTAATTGTTCACAGGTTTTCCTTTTCTCATTATGAGAAAAAATTATTTTCTTTTCCTTTTTTTCAACTAGATCTGAAAATAATTGGATTACATGATTAAATCAAGACGCGTTAAACGAATGATTGCACTGCATAATGAAAATACTCTTTACGGTTATTTCAAAAACCTTTCCAGGGCACATCGTTCCTTCATATTGTTTTTCAGAACTATACAAATGAACGCTGCAGAGATTCTAGGTACGATAGCCAACACTATTTACAAAAATTATTAAAACATTTTTAAACCCTGTACACTGTCAACGTACTAAAATATATACGTAGTTACCACGACACAATATTATATCAGATGGACATGTTGTAACTTATTATTGAACAGGTTTTCTTTATTATTGCTGCCTAACGTCGTATTGCTTTGGTTTAGATACAAGCACTCGTTTTTTACACGAGCATGTGTTATTAAATTATAATGCGGCAATGACTGATTCTTCAGCTTTGAGGTCTTTGGCATGTTCAGCTAAAAATAAGTTATCTCAAACTTTGGTCTGCTTCGACAGCATTGTGTTGTTGAATATATATATATATATATATATATATATAATGATCACACGCGTGACTCGTGTCCGACAGCAAGACACCGAAAATGATATAAACAATACTCAGTTATCTGAATATCCTGCGAAATAATTGCCAAAAATATTATGTTAAACTCTGTTTGACTAGCATTTGCAATCCATGTAGAATTTCACAGAAATTGAGAACGAAGCGCCTACTTCAACACTTTTTTTTTTTGTACAATGCAAATACATCTCACTCAGTCTCAAAAATCCACAAGCGGAAAGTCTAAAATATAATCAAAAGGACTCGTTTAGGTAACATATATTTACAGTCATTTGCAAAAGTTTTAAACCACCTGTTGGGATTAGGAGATATCTACCGATTTCATCAGCTACTGTCTGTATTACTCAACTTCCTGTAGGTTTTCCATCAGCCTACAGCGGCAGTTGTTGATAGAATTGGAGGAAGCGTGCAAGCGTCAGTTTGCTTCTGGTTTTCATGCTGAGAGGTTTCGTACGTATTTACTATATAGCCAAAAATGGGCAAAAGGCGGCATTAAGTGTTATTTAGAGGGCACATATAGTGGCTTTATATCATGAAGGATACTCCGAACGTGACATAAGCAAAAAGGTTAATGTGAACAAGACTGGTATTTCATAATACAATCATGAAATATTTAGATACAGGTGAATTTAGTGACCGAAAGAGAAGTAGTCGTCCAATAAAAACAACCCCACGGGATGACAATACAATTAGGTGAGTAGTTATGCGTTTTTCGAGAAGTTCGTGCAAGGAAATCAAAGCTTTTCTATATTTAATACGGTCTGATATTTTTATTAGCACTGTTTGCCAACATCTTAGCAAATATTTCGGATTAAAGTCTTATAAACCTGCACATAAACCTAGACTAACCTCTGTCATGAACATGGAAAGGCACCAGTTTGCGAAGCGTCGTCAATCCTGGACTGCTGAAAATTTGACCCAAGTTCTTTTTTTCGATGAATCAACTGTGGGTCAATTTGAATAACGTGAAGCACATGTTCGATGACCAAAAGGCAAAAGGTTTGATGAAAAGTCAGATGATATGGGATGCTATGCCAGTATCCGGTACTGCTTCATTATTCCTTTTTGCCGACAGGCACTACCATGACTGGTCATTTTTATGTAGAAATGTTACTTGAGAAGCTGTTAATTCATATGCAAGTGCGCAGTTGTACAATCTTTATGCATGATGGTGCTCCATGCCACAGATCAAAGAAAATAAAGGACTACTTGCAGAGGAAAAGCATAACTGTACTTGACTGGCCCGGCAATAGTCCCAACCTTAACCCCATCGAACATTTGTGGACCATTTTAAAAGAAGAGACAGCAGAAAAACAGCCATCAAATACCCAAGCTTTGATTGACGCGATAAAGTACGTGTGGTGCAAACACATTTAAAGTGACTACTGCCAATCCCTCATTGAGAGTATGCCACATCGTGTTTTGTCCGCCATAAAAAACAAAGGGGGTTACACAAAGTACTGATTTCGGTCTTTCTGTGTTCTAAAGAATGTAAATATTCACTCGTGGTGTCATTTTTTTAAATATCTCTGGCTAATAATTAGTTATTTATTTGAAAATCTTAATTTCCAGTAAATTGACAGGTGGTTTTAAACTTTTGCAAGTAACTGTAATTCACACTAGATGCACTGCTTGAACGGCAAAACAAACAGGTGTAACGTACCAGGAGATGTGACGTACCTGCCAGAAGGACGCACACGACATAAAGGCAGATAGGAATCAGAATAAAATGTCCGCGTAGCTTAATTGGTAGAGCAACTTATTCCGGAATGAGTGGACTCGGGTTCGAACCCCGGCGCGGATAAAAATGACGGAGAAATTCACTACGATATAATGGCGCCCGAACTATCCGGATGACCCGACCGTTCAAAATCTCGCAATGGTGTGATGTTATTTCCACACCGCGACATAGGAAAAATAGGAGAATCCCTTCTCCAGCACTTCGAAAAAAAAAAAAAATAAATAAATAAGGGGGAGATGATGTAAGGTACCAGGAGATGTGACGTACCTGCCAGAAGGACGCACACGACATAAAGGCAGATAGGAATCAGAATAAAATGTCCGCGTAGCTTAATTGGTAGAGCAACTTATTCCGGAATGAGTGGACTCGGGTTCGAACCCCGGCGGGGATAAAAATGACGGAGAAATTCACTTCGTTGTACAGGGTTCGTTGCGCTGCAGGACTTATTCTTGTAAACTATGATCGTGAAGAATACTTCGTTGTTTGGTCAACTTTTGGACGTGCAAGGTCTGACAGGAAAGTAATCAGACTACTTTAGAAGCAGCGTTTGGATACCTAGACACGGATGACTGTGTGATTTAAACCAGAAAATTTAGGATTGTACACTGTCAACGTACTAAAACATATACGTAGCTAACAGGACACAATAATTATATCAGACGGACAAGTTGTAACTTGTTATTGAACAGGTTTTCTTTCTTATTGCTGTCTAACGTCTTATTGCTTGGGTTCAGATATCAGAATGTGTTGTTAAAATACAGAGAGGGAATCACTGATTCTTCAGCTTCGAGGTCTTTGGCATGTTCAGCTAAAAATAAGTTGATTGAAAGATGTGATCTGCTTCTATAACATCATATTATATGCAACCTACGTCCAATAAGTTCCAGGAATGACCGCGTAGCTGACATAACATTAGTGGGATAAAAATATCACGTGTATGTTAGAAGACAGCAGTCCTTGGTCAATCAGCGAGCAGCTGGAACCGGTTTTTACCGTTACCAACAGGCGGAAGACGGGCATTAAGGAAGTCATAGCAAGCGTTCTCGTCACATTTCGTTTTAGCCATGGAAGAGCAGAAAGTGAGCATCCGTTTTTTGTTGGAAAGTTGGTCAATCAGCTACTGAAACTTAGATTCAAAGTTGAAAAGTTGGTAAATCAGCTACTGACACTTAGATTCAAATTTGGAAAGTTGGTAAATCAGATACTAAAACTTAGATTCAAAGTTGGAAAGTTGGTAAATCAGCTACTGAAACTTATATTCAAAGTTGGAAAGTTGGTAAATCAGCTACTGAAACTTAGATTCAAAGTTGAAAAGTTGGTAAATCAGCTACTGACACTTAGATTCAAATTTGGAAAGTTGGTAAATCAGATACTAAAACTTAGATTCAAAGTTGGAAAGTTGGTAAATCAGCTACTGAAACTTATATTCAAAGTTGGAAAGTTGGTAAATCAGCTACTGAAACTTAGATTCAAATTTGGAAAGTTGGTAAATCAGATACTAAAACTTAGATTCAAAGTTGGAAAGTTGGTAAATCAGCTACTGACACTTAGATTCAAATTTGGAAAGTTGGTAAATCAGATACTAAAACTTAGATTCAAAGTTGGAAAGTTGGTAAATCAGCTACTGAAACTTATATTCAAAGTTGGAAAGTTGGTAAATCAGCTACTGAAACTTAGATTCAAAGTTGAAAAGTTGGTAAATCAGCTACTGACACTTAGATTCAAATTTGGAAAGTTGGTAAATCAGATACTAAAACTTAGATTCAAAGTTGGAAAGTTGGTAAATCAGATACTAAAACTTAGATTCAAAGTTGGAAAGTTGGTAAATCAGCTACTGAAACTTAGATTCAAATTTGAAAAGTTGGTAAATCAGCTACTGACACTTAGATTCAAATTTGGAAAGTTGGTAAATCAGATACTAAAACTTAGATTCAAAGTTGGAAAGTTGGTAAATCAGCTACTAAAACTTAGATTCAAAGTTGGAAAGTTGGTAAATCAGATACTAAAACTTAGATTTAAAGTTGGAAAGTTGGTAAATCAGATACTAAAACTTAGATTTAAAGTTGGAAAGTTGGTAAATCAGCTACTGACACTTAGATTCAAATTTGAAAAGTTGGTAAATCAGCTACTGACACTTAGATTCAAATTTGGAAAGTTGGTAAATCAGATACTAAAACTTAGATTCAAAGTTGGAAAGTTGGTAAATCAGCTACTAAAACTTATATTCAAAGTTGGAAAGTTGGTAAATCAGCAACTGAAACTTAAATTCAAAGTTGGGAAGTTGGTAATCAACTTGAACCTAAGTTTCAGTTTTTTTTTCAGTAAAACTTCAATCTGAAGTAAATATTTCCCAATTGCTCTCCGCGTTTTCCAAACAGAAATATTCACATAGCGCTCGGGTTTTACGAAATCTGCAGCGCAACAATTTCTTTTCCCCTCTCACGTGATCAGTACTGACCATGAACTACTAATCTATATTGGGATGCATTCCACTACTACTTGGTGATTGGCATCCCAATAGTCCTTGCTTGGCGATAGACATTCAAAGTTCTTTATTACCAAGAAATGATGGGGACTTCCTACCACTGAGTAGTAACAAGTGACTCAAACATCTTTTCTCTTCTTTCTTAGGTCCTTTGCCATTGTTACAGCCTTTTTAAAGGGTAATCAGTCAGAAAGGTTTAGTGTCAATCATCTCCTTAAGTGACCACTATGAATGACATAGCTAAAGGAGGAAGCAAAGCTTTCTCATGCTCAAGTTGACTCGTTCCAACCACTGTCAGTCCAGTTCTTAGACAGTGAATGTATCCGTGCGAGCTGATTTCAACCCATTTTTCTAACCCCGAGTTAATTCATTCCAGCTGGTTAAAGGGTAAAAAGAAACATATGAAGACAGAGAATTATTCCGCAGCAGAGTTTTAGAATCGTATGCACGGTTTTGTGACGGGTGGGAATCCTTTAATGATGATCTGAGATCAGGGTCCCTCCGTTGTACGGGCATAGGGAAAAATCTAAAAGGTGCGGAATCAGTTAAAGAAAGATTGTCGTATTACAGTGAGACTTTTAGCTGAGTCGGTTGGCATCGGTCAGTCTATCTGTCATAAGATTCTAAGTGAAGATCTGGGAAAACAAAAACTTAATGCCAGATTGGTACCGTCTTCTGAATGATGACCAAAAATAGGCTCGTCCATCGATCTTTTCCTATCTGCTGGGCACTGCAGCTGAGTAATCTGATTGTTGCTTCAGGATTATTGCAGGAGATTAAACATGGTGCCCACATTATGATCCACAAATATAGGGATTGTACCCCAGGATAAAACGGGCACTATAAGGACAGTATCATGCAGACATTACATCTCTTCAAACCGCCGTGACAAAACAACCTTCGGACACCTCGGAAAGGGCCTTCCTGAACTGTTTTCAACATCTTCGGAAACTCTGGAAACTATGTGTTGATTCAGAAGGGCGGTATTTTGATGGCGACCAGCATTAGTTGTGAGTATGGTTCTTTTTTGTATTATTTATTGCGTCAGACCTGGAACGTTTCGGACGTAAGTTGTATGTATACAGGGTGATCCATAAAGAAGTATACAGTTTCCTGATGCTGTAAAACAGTAACAGTTGAAGACACGGACCACAACTGCAAACCGTTAGGTAGATGTACTCATGCAGTTTGTGTTCCGCTACTGAGGGAAGTGACGTAGGCGATTGTGCGCGTGTCACGAGACTAGGCAGTCAAAATGGCAGTGTCTGCAGTGGAGAAGGCGTTTTGTGTTCTTGAATTTAGCAAAACGGAATCTGTAACTTTTATTCAGCGGCATTTTCCATCACGATTCGGAAACGAACCTCCAACCAGAAAATCTATCTACGATTGGCATAAAAAATTTTTAACTACAGGCTGTTTGTGCAAACTTAAAAGTCCTGGACGAACGCGTGTATCGGAAAAAGTCGTCGATAGTGTTTGCACCGCCATTCAACAAAGCCCGGGAAAATCAACGCGGAGGGTGAGTCGTGAAGTGCAGATTTCACAGCCCACTGCCTGGAGAATTTTGAGAAAGAAGCTGAAAATGATTCCATACAAAGTGTAGATGTTGCAAAATCTCACTGCACTTGATTCAGATACCTTACCTCGGGTTTGGGTGGAAACTGATTACCGGCTCGATGTGTGTAGTGTAACTAAGGGTGCACACATAGAACATCTGTGACTGTCCCTAAAAAAACTTGAAACATTCCCCTACAATGCTGTTACAGGTAACATAAAATATCTTACATTGTTCTTGTTTTATAGCGCGTTGAAACTGCATACTTCTTTATGAATCACCCTGTATATTGATTGCGCACATGACTAGTATCAGACAATAAGATACTTAAAATGATATAAACAACACTCATTCTCTGAAGATTCTGCAAAATAACTGACATAAATGTGACATTTAACTCCGTATGACTAGCATGTGCAACGTGCGTAGAATTTCACACAAATTGAGATGATTGTTAATGAGAACGCAGTGCATTCTTCAAAAAAAAAAAAAAAAAGTGCAGTTGAAATCAGTCTCACTCAGTCGTAAAATTACCCAAGCGAAAAGTCTTAAATGCATTCGACGAGAATTATGACACCTCGTTTAGAAATTATATTAATTCACTCAAGGAACACTGCTTGAACGATGAACCAAACAGGGTTCGTTGCGATATGGAATTTTTGCTTGTAAAATACGATCATGAAGAGTAATATTTCGTTGTTTGGTCAACTTTTGGATGTGCAAGGTCTGACAGTAAAGTAATCAGACTGCTTTAAAAGCAGTGTTCAGATACCTCGGTAGTGATTTAAACCGGAAAATTTATGGTTAAGATTATTGTATTCTGTGCTCATTTACAATCACTTTGTGACGTATATTCTAATAAGACCGTCCATATTTTAGTTCCTGTCTTCTTATGCAAATTTGGGTCTGTTCTCGTTAAAACACTTTTATCTGGA
The DNA here is from genome assembly GCA_039090855.1 of Macrothele yani. Lineage (NCBI taxonomy): Eukaryota > Metazoa > Arthropoda > Arachnida > Araneae > Macrothelidae > Macrothele > Macrothele yani. The sequence continues at coordinate 28,925,774 of CM077001.1, forward strand.
TGAGACATTTTCTCCACTCGACGAATTTGCGTTAGGCAATCCTGACAACAGGTCAAAGTGTAATGCCGTATGCTAAAGCCGATGGTAAGAGTTGCAGTTCTGAACTGTTTCAGACGATTTGATTGAGACGACTTGGTTTGAATTGAGGATATTTACGAATTAATACTGACTTAAGTAGTCATTCACGCTCTTAGTAAATATTTACTCTTCCTTGTTTTAGAGTCTGACTCATTTGTCGGATATTGTTCATATTTTAAGATTATGCTGTTTTGAGAACGATACTGTGAGGTGCGCATATTGTTAATTAAGAATGCATTAAAGCGAGTTCAATATTGTATAATACTGAGAAACAGAGGGAAAGAAAAAGGGAGAGGGAGTGAGAGTCATAAAAAGAGGGAGCGAAAGAGAGAGAAAGAGGAAGAGGTATGGAGAGAGAGACAGAGAGACAGAGAGAAAGAAAGAGAGGAAAAGAGAGGGAGAGAGAAATAGACAGAGGGAGAGACAGAAAGAGGCAGAGAGAGAGAGACAGAAAAAAGGAAAGAGAAACAGACAGAGGGAGGGAGGGAGATAGATGGAGAGACAGAGAGAAACAGAGTGAGAGAGAGACATAAAAAATGAGAGAGAAACAGACAGAGGGAGGGAGATAGAGGAAGAGACAGGAAGAGGCAGAGAGAGAATTGGGTTTAAAGAGATATGTTCTGTTACAAATCTATTTGAATAACCGGAGCGTTTGCCATGCTACATATTCTTGACGAGCGTCAATAAAACAGTGGATTCACTAAGTGCAATTTACCTTATTTTCATCTAGCCATTATTTTTTCTAGTGCTTAATTAGTTAATTCATGTTTAATTAAGTATACAGATGCAAAGAAGTGAAGTTATCCGCGATTAATTTAAATTGTTTCTATAGGCTTTACGGTAAAACCAATTTACTTCGCAAGTTGAGTCTATGATCTTTGTGTGGCTTTACAGTGCAGTTTCATGCTAGGGTAATAGTAGGAAACATGTTCGGTAAAAAGAAATGCACTGCACAAAATAAGTAGGAAAGCATGTGACTTTGGCGACATTATGCAAGGCAATCTTGTGATATCTTATGGAAACGTGGAAAATACAACGTCGACTGTAACATAGACAGCAGAATAAAGCATACAGGTTAGCGTCTGTGACGTCAGAATGAAGAAATCACAGCGTGGGATTAAAACGAAGGTTTTCCACGTTTATCGTAACACGTCGTTTCTGAAAGCCTTCGGTACGAACGATGTCTCAGCAGCATGGTTTACCGGAATCAACGGCGTGGAGTGCTATTTGCAGGCTAGAAGCAATTCAGACAAAGCGAGTGGTAGCAGAAACCATTGAAGTGTCACGAAATGTCATTTCTCGACAGTGGACGCGATTCCTGGATATGCAAAGTGTTCGAAGAAGTCATGGGCAAGGCTGTCCACGAGCAGCTACGGAGAGAGACAACGGTTATCGAAAGCTGACAGCCAGTTGGAGTAGGTAGCAAAATGCTACTCAGCTCCAGCGAGAGTTTCGCGTGTCAACAGGACGAACGTTGTCCACTCAAACTGTTTACAATCGCCTTCACCAAGGTGGCCTTTATGCACGCAGACCAATGGGGCCTTTAGCTGCACGACATCATGTGGCCCTTAGAAACTGGGCTGAGAAACATCATTGCTGGTGTCATGATGAGTGGACTAACGTTGTCTTCTCTGGCGAGTCAAGATTCAGTCAGGAGTGTGACAAGTCAGGAGTGTGACAAACGACGAGTTCTTATCTAGAGGGAACCTGGCACACAAAATAACTCAGCTTTTGCTGCAGGAATAATCACATTACGGCGGACATGAATTATCAATTCTAAACGGTAGTCTGACGGCCCACAGATATAGAAACGAACTTCTCAGATCTATTGGCATGCCGTACGCTGCATCTGTCGGTGATTCTTTCCTTTTCATAGACGATAACGCTCGACCTCATAAAGCTCGGCTAGTGAAAAACTTGCTTCAAGCGGAGGGAATTGAGCGTTAAGAGCGGCTAGCATGCTCTCCTGACTTACATCCAATTGAGCCTGCCTGGGACGCAGTTGTCTGATGCATTGTAGTTCTGTCGGCACCTCCATTGACTCTTCGCAAGCTCGAGGCTGCGCTAATTGAAAAGTGGCGAAGATACTCCGAAAATCTCCTCCGTAGTCTCATGCCACACAGATGTACAACTGTCTTAGTCGTTCAAAGGGACGGTCAGTTACCACCTTCAAAGGATATTTTTTCTTGTTATGCAGATATGCATGTTGTTGTATAGCATATCGCATCATGTTTATTAAATGAAAATATCCCATAAAAATTCGCTAATGTGCTCTTTGTCACCTATGTTACTGAATCATCGCCATTATCATTGTCAACCATTAATTATCAATCCAGTGCTAGATGAAGGTAACCCCAAGTTTCTTCCATAACGGTCTGCCTTGTGCCAGTTTCCTCCATGCTACTCTGGCACGTTTTCGAATTTCATCCACCTCATCTCTCATGTGGTCTTCTTCTTCTGGGTCTTTTCCTGACCCTTGGAATACAGTCTGAAATTTCAGTTGTCCATCGGTGGTCCATCCTTCTGGCATTATGTCCAGCCCATTGCCATTTCAGGGATTTTACTCTAATCACAATGTCTTCCATTCTTATCATTTTCCTGATCCACGAGTCAATAGATTATTACTGGATGTTCTACTGTATCTTATATATAAATAATATTTCACGTTCAACAGCGTCAGTAGCCATGATTTTCCTTAAGATATCTCTTGCTCCTCTGATCCTTTTGAGCGGTGTATTATCCCCAAATTCTTTGGGAGAGTACTTTTTTTTTTTTTAGGAAACAAGGTTTTGATCCCTTTGTTATGTTTTTAGTAACTGAACGTTGTTGATTGTTTGATGAATTAGCCCTTATCTAATTTCTTGGTCATGGCACAATCTAGATAACTAATTAGAGTTACTATATATTTTTAATTTAGCCGTTGCTGGAATAGCGTATTTTAAAAGAAAATAATTAGTTTTTATCACCTGATGAACGGAGGACAAGGATATTTGAGGACAGGGGATTTGGACCGGACGGACATTCCCCTTGTGTGCGTCATTGATTTAACTTCTTGGATTGAAATTTACGCTTAGCCAAAAAAAAAAAAAATATATATATTACTTACTTCATTGTCAGACCATGTACATTGAAGCTATTGATTTCCTCCTCTTTCAGCTTTTGCTATTACAGTGGAATCTCGGTTATACGTTATTCCAGGAGGTGGCCTTAAAAAACGTAAAAATGTAAAAAAACGTGTAAACGAAATTTCAAAATATTAAATGCCATTGTAAAATTTGATTTGTAAAGGTGTAAAAGGCCGTCCAGGTTGCGCAGTAGTCTAAGCGCTGGCTCCTGACCATTCGCCCAAGAAGGGTCCGGGTTTGAATCCCGGTGAGGCATGAATGTTCTGTTTGTCTTACGGCACTGGCTCTCTCCCTTCCCTGGAGCCAGTGGCCGGTGGTGCAGTGGTCTAAGAGATGGCTTATGATCATTCGTCCGAGATGGGTCCGCGTTCACATCCCGGTGAGGCATGGATGATGTGTTTGTCTTACTGCGCTTACTCTATCCCTTCCCTGGAACCAGTTGCCCTAAATTAGGGACGGGCGACTGCTTACAGCCCATTGAGTTGCTCACGGTGGTCGTTAAACTTTAAATAAAAAAAAAGCAACAAAAATATTCTTTAATAATGATTTATGTAAAGTACAGAGGATGTTCATATATTTTTAGAACGTTTTCAATAAACAATTACAGAAAATAAAAGAGATTCAAAGAACTGAAACTGGCAACAGCATGTTAGATGAACACGAAAGAAACATCTGCTGCAGTTAAATATAATTTGTTAAGCAAATGGCGCAAAGTAAACAAGCTGCGAACAGAAGGTTATGTTTTTGCTCTTCACAAAGAGAAATATTCGTATTCTGTAATTCAAAAACGCAGTAAAAAATCATGGAATTAGCATTTCTAAATGTGAAATAAGCACTATTATTAATAATAGAGGGAAAATTCGTCAAACATAGTTTTCAACTGGAAAAAGAATGCCAAACGAATATCCAAAGAAGGTGCGTACTTTTGAGAAAATTTCAAAATTAAGGACTCTGGTCTTAAAAGAAATTTGACCTACCCAAAGAGCATCGCTAAGTCGTTAAAAATTTTCTTTATCAACTGTAAACAAGTTAACTGAATTTTGTTCTTTTGGTTGGGGATCTAATGACCACCGTCAGCAACTCGATTGGCTATAAGCAGTCACCCGTCCCTAATTTAGGAAAACTGGTTCCAGGGAAGGGAGAGAGCCAGTGCCGTAAGGCAAACGCAATACCCATGTCTCACGGGATTCGAACCTGGACCAACGGTAAGAATATAACGCTTAGACCACTCCCCGCTGGCTCGGAGTAAACAAGATAATAAGCGAAGATTAGAATCTAAAAAAAAATCATAATGTTTACTGCCTGTTGCCTAGACACGAGTCTGATCACAGAACAGGGTGTAGACTTCTTTATGAAAATAACTTAGCCGGAGACAGATGGAAATTCATTGTGACTATTGATGATGCATGGATCTACCTAAACGACTGTAACACAAAAAAAATGTCGATTTACTATCGCAAAAGAGCAGAAAAAGATTTGCAAACTTGGTTCCAAGAATCCAGAGAAAGTTTCAGTAAAGGATTCATGATTGTTGCTGCTTTCTCGAACAATGGGGAATTAAAGTTAAGAAAAGTTGAAAATAATGTTAAAATCAATTCTACATATTACCTAAATAATGTTTTAACTCCTATATTTAAAGAGGAAATACCATTCCTTTATCCACAGAACCTTCAAAGAGTAGAACTCCATCAGATAAGGCAACCAGGCATGCATCCAAATCTAACACTCAATTTCTTGAAAAAAGGAGAAAAGACACATGTATCAAGTATATACCTTTTCCTCACGTGCCTTCAGATTTCCTTGATGTGTCACCAATGGACTGCTAAAAAGAGCATTTTCTAAACCCAGACCTAAAACAATGATTGGGCTATGGAAAGCAGTGGAAGAAGAGTGGAATAAAATACCACTACCAAGTTTAAGAAATGCGCTGTTATCCAATGTAAGTTCATAGTCCAGAGAAAGATAGTACATTTAAGAAAGAAATAATTTTATTTTAAACATTAATTATATTGCTGGAATATCGTTTTAAAAATTTGCGAACATCCGTGAAGAGAAAAAGTCATCGCCCTTTCCACATTTTTATTTATTTAACACGTAGCAACCAAAAAATTGTTATCCGGACGCCGCTGGGATCGTACCCCAGATCTCTCGATAACTAGCCTAGTGCGTTCGCTTTTGCGCTACGGTGGCCAACAATCCACGGCGATATGTGTGTTTTTCTATCAGCATCTGACTTTACAAATCCGTAGAGATGGGCTCAGAGACTGAGACGTCTCCATCTGGTGGGGCTTAACGGTACCAACAGATGGAGACGGCACCACCAGATGGGCTTAGCTATCGAGAGATCTGAGGTCCGATCTCAGAGGTGTCCGGATAACCGTTTTTCGGCTGCTGTGGGTTAATTAATTAAAACTGGGAAACAGCGATGAATTTGTCTACTCACATTGCATCCAGATATTTGGAACATTTTCACTATCACTCTTGCCCTTTGGATTTATTAGCTATAATTTAATAGCTTGTGCCGATAAGCCCCACCAGGTGTAGATGTCTCAGTTGCTGAGCCCACCTCTACGGATTTGTAAAGTCAGATGCTGACAGATAAACACACATAGCGCCATGGATTGTTGGCACTGTAGCGTAAGGCGAACGCACTCAAATAGAGTGTTACAAATTGTAATATATTTTACCGAACTGCAAAAATCATAAAGCCTCTGAAAATGAAACTTCTCTTTCGACAACTCTATCTCTTTATAAAAGTCGTGACTCTACGTTATGGGAAATCCTCACAATTAACAATATGAGAGCAGTGCTTCAATATGCAACACATGAATTAATAGTTTTCTTTCTTTTTTTTTTTTTTTTTTTTTTCGCCTGAGGAACCTGCGTGCATCCATTCGAAACTAGAATGTTGGATATTGATGATACATCTAGGATTCTAATCATCTACGCAACGAAATCGGTGGGGGGATGGGGGTCGCAAAGTCACGTTCCAAATATTTATCAATTTTTAAAGAGTGCATATGTGTGGTCGTGAAATGCGAAACCAATTTTTCATTCAAAACTGAAACGAAACCAATTTTTCATTCAAAACTGAAACGAAACCAATTTTTCATTCAAAACTGAAACGAAACCAATTTTTCATTCAAAACTGAAAGTAAACAGCATAGCCTTCTATAATGGGATCGAGACTTGCAACAAGAAAGAACAGATCAAGTTTTGTTTCGATTCTTATATATATATATATATATATATATATATATCATCATCATCATCTTCAATCCACTGCTAGATGAAGGTCTCCCTAAGTTTTTCTCACAAGGTCTGTCTTGTGCCAATCTCCTCCACGTTAATGTTAGTAGCAGGAGATGCCGAAAATTACCCCCAATTAGCTCACTGCCTCGCTCCCAGCCCAACCCAACAAAGCGGGGATTGACTTCGAAGTGGAAACAATGGAAAGCGCCCGTGAGGCGTGAGGGAGCAGGAAAAATATGTAAAAAGGAAGAAGTCCTAAAAAGACCGTCTGGGAGGAAGCGGTGGGGACATTTTTCCGAATTTTCTTTATGACCCAATTAAGGTACGTACGTTGATCAGATTGCTATTCACAGTTTCTCCCACTTAGTCTGATTTCAGTACCAAGCTCTGCCTTACCCTGTTTCGAGACGTTACAGATACTAGACAATATGACAATAGCAAAGAACTGTTTATTCACTGACGCCACGTATTTGGAGGACTTTTACTTTGGATCTCGCTCTTTGGATTTAACTGCTATAATTAATACATAGCCAGTGCCGTTAATGCCCAACAGATGGAGACGTCGCAGTAGCTGAGCACGTCTTACGGCTTTATCATGTCAGAAGCTGACAGAAAAACACACATAGCTCCGTGGATTCTTGACCACCGTGGTGTAAGGTTATTGCGCTCTGCTAGATATCGAGAGATCTGGGATTTGGATCCCCAGCGGTAACCGAATAACAATTTTTCGGTTGCTGTGTGTTGATAAAACGTGGAAAAAGCGATGCCTTTGTTTATTCACTGACGCCACGTATTTGGAGGATTTTCACTAAGAACTGACAAAGAGTATCTCCATGTTTTTTACCCCGCTGTTTCTGTTTTCCCTTTATCTTTTGGGCGCTCTCTCTCTCTCTCTCTCTCTTTATTCTATTCCCTTCTCTTAATTTTTTTACTCAACCTAATTCAGTGTAATAAGTATTTTAAATCCTTTGTACTAAGTTTATTTCTTAATTTTTTTTAGAAAAACTGAAAACAAAATATGCAAAGTTAATCCTTTATGATCTTTGCTACTTCAAACGTAAAAACTTCGTTAGGGTTTAGGAGGGGGGGGGCGATCGCCCCAGTCGCCCGGGGCTGGATCCGACACAGGGAGACAGCCAGCGCCGTTAGACAAACATAACATACATGCTTCACCGGGATTGGAACCCGGACCCTTCTCGGACGAATAGTCGCAAGTCAGCGATTAGATCACTGCGCCACCGCGGCTCACCTGTAATTCAAATTTTAACATATTATCGCTAAAAGCGTGCAAATGAATTACTTATAACCGTATTAAAAAGGCTGAAGAGGCTACAGTGAAATATCAGGGCTAACGCAGAATTACGTATAAAAGTGAAAAATATATAACCAAGGTCCCTCTGTATTCTGGAGGAAAATATAGATTAAAGAAAAACAGTTGAAAAAAAAAAAAAAGATTAAAAATTCGTCTCTAAAGCTATCATTTTAGAGAGGCAGTCTGGAAGTATGTAATTTCTATGCGTTCATCTCCGACGCTATTAGGAATAATTCTCATTCTGACCCTCGCTTTGTATTAAAATCAGGTTCAGTATTGGGGTATTTACGTTAACTGAAATCCAGAGGAGTGTGCGAGGACATTTGCTTCCGGCGAGTGTGACGTCATCATCAAAGGGTCTTTGAAGCAAGAGGACTCGTAGTGCTTGTTTAAGTAGGACTTGAGAGCGAAGGACTTGTTGCAGCGCTGGCACCGGAAATGCTTGAAGGCGGAATGCGTCTGCATGTGAGCTCGCAGATTGGATCTGTCGGCGAAGGCTTTTCCGCAGTGAGCACACCCGAAGGGTTTTTCCCCGGTGTGAGATCGCATGTGCCCCTGAAGAAGCCAAGGACGAGAGAAGGCCTTTCCGCACACATTGCACTTATGACTCAGGTTGTGGGTGAGCACGTGCATTGCGAGAGCGGGCATGCTGACGTAGATCTTCCCGCACGTGGGACACTTTTTGGCCTGCGTTGATTCCGGGCTTCTGTGAGTCTGTTTGTGCCGGGAAAGGTTGGATGATGTTGCGTAATGTTTGCCGCATTCGGAGCATTTGTAACGCGGTCGATCCCTCTCGGGGAAGCCGAGAGGGTTCCGTCTACGAGACCGTCCGTCGCTGATGAAGAAGGCGTCGTAAGTATAACTGACGGTGACACCGTTGGAAAACACGTGGAACTGCGGGGTCGATTCTCCATTTCCCGCGGCGCTTCCACCACCGGGAAGTCCGGGACTGAGGCTGTTTTCGGAGGCATGGCTGCAAAATGAAGAATCGCTGCTTCGACTGTCGTGACTGCCAAGAAGGTCGGAGGTTCGGCTTCTGCTGTTGCTGCTGAGATCAATCTCTTTTTCCAACAAGTCTCTGTCTCTTTCGAAACTGTATCGATTGCAGCTCAGAATGCTTGAAGCCGGTAGCACATCTGGAATATAACCTAAGAAAACAGGGAGGGAATTATTTTTAAAAACCACGTAATACGAACACTTCTTCAAACACTCGCAAAATGAAACTCATTTATCAGTAAACAGCACATGTTGGAGTTTTAAGAAAAAAATACGGTTCTTTCTTTTTTTATTCCACCAAACGAATTTTCTAAAATAATAGCATAAATTCTTAAGCAACAGATAAAAAATGTTAGAACTGTGAAGTTGGAATAGAGAACACTGAAAAACTAAAAGGGTTGATCACTGTCAGGCTGGGTTAGGCTTCAGCTTACACGTCTTTCCTTTAGCCGACCGCCAACACAAATATTTAAGCCGTTGGAAAATAATGCGGGTGCAACCACCTTGAATTCTAGGGAACTTAGATAAATGTATGTGAACTTTTCGAATTCACTGAAATTTTGGTATATACCAGTAAAATTAATTCTTTATTAAATGTAGTGTCTGTACTTATGGGAAACGGAGGAAGTCCTCCGAACGAATTTCTAAGAGAGAAGTAGAAGCAGACCATTTTTTGTACTTGTACAGTCCGTCCCATATATACACTGGCGGAAAGTGAAAAAGAACACCAAGAAGAAGACGTCTGATACCAACGAAATTTATACAGCATAATAACGGAATACAGAGGATAACGTGATCAAAACATTATGGCAAAATACAGCTGTATTTGCTGGTAAACTGAAAAATAACATTTCCATGTAACATGGTTAGTACGAGGTTGAACCGCCATGAACTGCGTCACACTGTGCAATTCTGGCATGGAGTCTTTCGTACAAATGTTGGATGTAAGTTTGGGGTATTGAGTTCCAAGCATCCTCAACCTGGACGCGTAAATCGGGGATGGTCGTGGCTGACCGTGGAGACCGGATAAGTCGTTGTCCCATAAAATCCCACACATGCCCAATAAGGGACAAATCCGGTGAACGTGCAGGCCATGGAAGTTGTCTCCCACCCTGAAGTGCATGTTGCGTTGCACGTGCCGTGTGTGGGTGTGCATTATCTTGATGGAAAACACCACGATGGACCGACCTTACAAATGGCACAACAACGGGCTGAATGATGTTGTTGATGTAGGAGGTGCTGTTTAACGTACCCGGTACAAACACTAGTTGTGTACGGGAGTCATTGATGATCGCTGCCCACACCAGGAGACCAGGTGTAGGCCTTTTATGTCGTTGGCGGATGCAAGAAGTGTGGAGTCGCTCCCCTGTGCGTCTGCAAACACGCATACAGCCATCGGAGGCTCCCAAGAAGAATCTGTTTTCATCGCTGAACAGGACAGATCGCCATTGCGTTCTCCAGTGCAGACGTTGGCGACACAACTGCAGCCGTTCCTGACTGTGGGCTGGAGTCAGAGGTACACATGCCAGAGGCACACGTGCACGTAGTCCTGCATCCAGTAGACGGTTGCGGATTGTTCGCACAGTCACCTTGGCGTCGGCACGGATTAGCGTCGCAGTGGATGTTCTGCTTGACAACGCCGCTCTTCTTATGCGTCGATCGGTCCGCTCATCAGTCCGTCTGTGACTCTCGGTTCCACGTCTTCTCGTGTGGGAATGTTCCTCGGACCATCTACGCCATCATCGTACCACCAACGATACTTCCCGTCTAATTCTCTCGGCAATACGACGATACGACCACCCGGCCTCGCGGTGTCCGACTAGACGACCTCGCTCAAAGTCCGATAACTGCTAAAATAGTACACGTATTCCATGTCCAGGCATTTCAGCTTCTTCAGGGTCTTCGCACGTGTCCGTACGCCGACGACTGATTACGTTCACTTCGCCGTACTCCTTAAATACCACCGACGATAATTTGCATATTATGCAGTGCTGTGGCGTAAGCTCTCACCGGTTGGTGTCGAAATTAACATCACACCTACGTCAACTCGACCCCATTAACATATGTAAATTTCATGATCGTCCGCCAATTCCTTCTTGTTCTTTTTTCACTTTCCGCCAGTGTATATGGAAACATTATTTTGTAAACGAAAACAGTTGCATGCAGAAAATAACAAATACTTCTAGTAGAACATTATGTAATATGTCCAGCAACATAATATATTAATACATAGTCAAACGCTGTTGACAATACCCACTGAGTGGCCACTTTATCATGACCATCCCCTCAGTATTTCGTGCCGCCTTATGCCTTTAATACTGCGTCGATTCTTTGTGGCATGGACTCCACGAGATGTTAATAAGTGATTTGTGGAATCTGAGACCATACTTGATGAATAGAACTTTCCAGGACTGTGAGATTGCAGGGTTGTGAATCCACCTGTCTGATGGCTCGTTCAACTTCATCCCACAAATTCTCAATGGGGTTGAAATCTGGAGATTGGGGGGGGGGGAGCGGGGCACCAAAGCAAAGTAAACTCATCGCCATGTTCCTGAAACCAATCCTGTACAAATACGAGCACTTGTTGAAAGTAACCATCTCCATTGAGATAAACTATCCACATGACAGGATGCACTTGGTCCGCAACGATGTTTAGATATGATGTGCCAGTCAGACGTTGTTCAACATGAATTAAATGGCTCAAAGCATGCCAGGAAAATATTCCCCAAACCATAAAGTTGCCTCCACCAGCTTGAAGAGTTGTAGCATATGCATTTGGGGTACATGCTTTCGTGCTGTTTCCGCCAAATTTTCACTCGGCTATCGGCATGGTGCAACTGAAAACATGATTCATCGGACCACATAATTTGTTCCCAATTATCGACTGTCCAATCCTTGTGCTCCTGTGCGAACTGGAGACTTTTACTCTTGTTAACTGCAGGCAGCAAAGGTGTTCGAACAGGCCTTCGGCTGCCATATCCCATCCGATGCAGTGTGCGACGAACAGTGCGTGCAGAGATCATTTGAGGGGATCTTTGATTAAGATGGTCTGTAATTGGCTGCACTGTTGCCCTTCTGTTGTCTGTTACCAGTCTGGACCCTCTCCTTTCCGCCCGAGCAGTCACTAGTTGATGACGACCACACGTTGCACGTATAGACACCGTTTTTTGGCTGACAGTCCAGTCTTTAAACACTTTAACAACAGCTGCTCTGGAACATTTCACGAATGTGGCGGTTTCGGTGATACTCGCTTCATGGCTCCGAGCTCCTACAATCATCCCACGTTGAAAGTCCGTCAAATCCCATTTTTTACCCTTCTCGTCACCCAGAAATCACTTCTGCTACTGTCGTAAGCACTGAGCTTTTCCTTTTTATACTAGCTTCGCCCTCTGGCGGCAACAGCCTGCAGCCATAGCTCATTTGCTTAAAACTGTCAGGTGGTCATAATAAAGTGGCCACTCAGTGTATATTTAACATAATATTATGAAATCAAACTATGTATTAATAACATTATCCCAGAATTATATGAAAAAAAGAATATTTAAATGGCAAATACAATTAATTATTAATTGACTTTTCGCCACGCGCAATAAACTGAAATATGCCTTCTGATATACTGTATATTAAATTATGCATAATTGTACCGTCAATATTATACCAACAGTTCAGAATTTCAGTTTCCAGGTTTTAACACTTGAAAATTGCCGCTGATTGGCATGAAAATGTCGAACCGAAATTCCCAAAAGATTTTCAATTGGGTTGAAATCCGGGCTTCGTGCTGGCCACGGCAGTAATTTGACATTGTTCGATCTCAGCCAGGCCATCTTAGAGGTTACTCTGTGAATGCTCGCGTTGTCCTGCTGGAAAACCCAATCAAGACCACCTATTTCAGCAGCCGCAGGGAGCAAACTGTCCTTTAAAAGTTCCTTTTATGTAACGGCATTTTGACGTCCTGAAGAAACACAGATATTACCTTGCCCAATAAATCCAAAAAAGGCCCATACCATCACGGAACCTCCTCTGGACTGTCGGCTGAATATTTGGCGTTTTTCCGTTCTCATATCATGCCAATAATATTTCGCACCGTCTAGGCCATCTAAATTAAATTTCTTTTCATCACTAAATAATATTTGGAGCCTTCGTCCTTCCATGACATATGGTCTTAGCCTAGTTTCATCGAGCAGGTGTGAGCTGTGCAGTTAATGGCGGTTTCTTTAACAGTCTAGCATACAGTATTTCTCGAGGGGTGTCTGCTGTGAACCGTACTTTTCGACATTTTCACGTTTCTATGCTGTCTTATATTTTGTACCGATATCATGCACAGCGAACTTCCGAATATGTTGTTTCATTCGAGGCGAAACATTACTATGCCGTCCAGTTCGTTTCTGAGCTGGGTATTTTTAGCTACCACTTAAAACATTATAAATAGAAGATTTCGATCGTTTTAATTTGTTTGAAATCGCACTCACATTCATTTCTTGATCGTGCCACTCCCGAACGTGAATTATTTCCTCCGCTGACAGCTGTTTCACATGTCGCATTGTTAAAACTGTATCAGATTTATCACGTTTACCGATTATGTATTTTGCTCTAACGCCAGGCTAATTTGCATGGCAATAGTTGTCAGTGTCTGCGCGTTTGTGTGAAATTCCATATAATTGTGGAACAGTTTCAGTACACTACATGTTTAAAACGTTTAATACATATTCGAAATTATTATTTTCTCATCCGCAAAATATATTTGCAAAGACTATGTCGTTCATTTTCACCACTGTGTTATTGGGTTGCGTACATTCTCACTAATCGTACATTTACTCTGTTTTTTCTCCATATAATTGTGGGACGGACTGTTGTTTAAAACGATCACAGAGAGAGAGAGAGAGAGCGAAAGAGAGAGAGAGAGAGAGAGAGAGAGAGAGAGAGAGAGAGAGAGAGAGAGAGAGAGAGAGAAAGAAAGAGAGAGAGAGAGAGAAAGAAAGAGAGAGAGAGAGAGAAAGAGAGAGAGAGAGAGAGAAAGAGAGAGAGAGAGAGAGAGATTCTTTGTCAGGTTACAAACTAAGATTCATAAACAGCCTTATGAAGGCACAAAAAAAATCGACCTAAGTAAACTAAAATTGCGAAGGAATAGTAACTTGCCATTAAGATTCGTATCCATGGTTTCCATGCTGAATACGTTGAATAATCTTAAAATCCAAAAAACTATTTGGCGAACTTAATGTGCTGAAATATAAGATATTTTCCTGCTAAAAATGGTCTAAGTTTAAAACAGCTAAGCTATTTCCGTGCTAAAAATGGTCTAAGTTAAAAACAATGCCGTCTTACGCACGATTTAAATATTTAATGTTAAAATATGCGTATATACAAGTTAAAAAACATATATACACATTGGACCTTTTCAGTTTACAATAAACTCATCTTCAGATATAATACAATTCACGAACAAAGGTAGATCAGATCATATGTAAAGGATTTTAGGAAGAAAGTGTCTGTTCCCGGTTCACTGTAAACCGCCACACAGGAAAACTGCCACACAGGAACATTGCCCCACAGGACAACTGCCACACGCTTTTCATTAATGGACAGGGTACGAATTGCTATTCCTCCGAGGAATACTTTGAATGTGTGGCTGTTTTCTAAGGTGCCTAACGATGGGAAGGAGCTCTTTTGTTTGTCTGAATTTTCATGTCGGTTCATACTTAGTTCGAGGGGAGGGGGTTATGAAGATTGCCGTTTCCTGGCCTATATTTAAAATTGAATTAGGAACTTCAAACAAATTTCGAGAAAACGTTCTATGTAAGCCAAGCAAAAATTGCTGTGTTCAAGAAAGGACAATAAGGTAGGATTTTTTATTAACGCTGCACTTTTACTTAGGCACTAAATATTTACATAACATGTCAAATTTGTAATATTTTTCTTGTACTTAATTAATTCATAGGCCCTACACCTCGGTTTTTTAACAGTTTTTAATCCGCCGACTTCATATTCATAACGCTTACGTATCAAATCAAGTCAACAGCATTGCGCTTTTATTTAGGCACTAAATATTAAAGTCATAGGCCACAGGCATAGGCCTTTTTAGCAGTTTTTATTACACCAATGCCATATTCACAACATTTACACAGAAAATCAAGTTAATATTGTAATATTGGGTGTTTTCTTAGGCACGAAATATTAATTCATAGCCCCTAGGCTTAGGCCTTTTTAATAGTTTTTACTCTATCAATGCCATATTCACAACGTTTACACACAAAAAATAAATTTAATAATATTGTCCTTTTACTTAAGCAAGAAATATTCGTTCATAGGTCCTAGGCTAGGCCTATGAATTAATATTTCGTGCCCAAGTAAAAGCGTAATGTTATTAACTTTATTTGTTGTGCAAACGTTGTGAATATGGCATTGGTAGAATAAAAACTGTCAAAAATTCCTAGGCCTAGGACCTATGAATTAATATTTCCTGCCTAAGTAAAAGCGCCATATTATTACATTTATTTGTTGTGTTTAATGCCACATTGGAAAATGTCTTTCAATCACTGAACTGGGAAAACAAAGGGATAAAGATTAATGGAGATTATCTAACCCACCTTCGTTTTGCTGATGACATAGTCATTTTTGCAACTACCCCATCAGAGCTGCAGAGTATGATCCAGGAACTTGCTGACAAGAGTAAAGAAGTGGGATTAAAAATGAACTTTCAGAAGACAAAAGTGATGTTCAATGCTTTTAGAAGAAATGAAGATTTATCGATTGATGGAGAAAAACTGGAGATAACAGATACGTATGTTTATCTTGGACAGCAGATATCAAGTGAGGGTCACATTGATGAAGAAATTAATCGGCGTACAAAACTTGCCTGGAGAACTTTTGGAAGAAACAGCATAATTTTCAAGAGCAATATGCCATTATGTCTTAAAAGAAAAGTGTTTGATCAATGCATCCTTCCAGTGCTTACGTATGGTGCAGAGACGTGGACCTTAACTAAAAGAGACATACAAAGGCTGCAGACAACTCAAAGAAGCATGGAGAGGTGCATGCTTGGTGTAACCAGGAGAGATAAGAAGAGGAACTCGTGGATCCGAAAAATGACAAGAGTGGAAGACATCATGATCAGAGTTAAATCCCTGAAATGGCAATGGGCTGGACATACTGCCAGAAGGACAGACCATAGATGGACAGCCGAAATTTTAGATTGGATTCCAAGGGACAGGAAAAGACCCAGAAAAAGACCACATGGGAGATGGGTGGATGAAATTCGTAAATATGCGGGAGTGACATGGAGGAGACTGGCACAAGACAGACCGTTGTGGAGGAAACTTGGGAGACCTTCGTCCAGCAGTGGATTGATAATGGTTGACAATGATTATGATGATGATTTGTTGTGTAAACGTTGTGAATATGGCAGTGATAAAGTAAAAACTGTTAAAAAGGCCTAGGCCTAAGGCCTATGAATTATTATTTCGTGCCTAAGTAAACGCCCGACTTATTAACTTGATTTTCTGTGTAAACGTTGTGAATATGGCATTGGTAGAATAAAAACTGGTAGAAGGGCCAAAGCCAAAGCCTAGGGCCTGTGAATAAATATGTCGTGCCTAAATAAAAGCGCAATATTATTAACCTGATTTGTTGTGCAAATGTTGTGAATATGAATCTGGTAGAATAAAAACTGTTAAAAAGGCCTATGCCTGTGGCTTATGACTTCAATATTTAGTGCCTAAGTAAAAGCGCAATGCTGTTGACTTGATTTGATACGTAAGCGTTATGAATATGAAATCGGCGGATAAAAGGCTGTTAAAAAACCGAGGTGTAGGGCCTATGAATTAATTAAGTAAAAGAAACATATTCCAAATTTGACATGTTATGTAAATATTTAGTGCCTAAGTAAAAGTGCAGCGTTATTAAAAAATCCCACCTTATTGTCCTTACCTGAACACAGCAATTTTTACTTGGCTTACATAGAACGTTTTCTCGAAAATTGTTTGGAGTTCCCAATTCAATTCTGAATATAGGCGGGGAAACGGCAATCTTTATATTCTCCCCCCCCCCTCTCGAACTTATGTGGCCAGTTGCCCTAAGTATGAACCGACATGAAAATTCAGACAAACAAAAGAGCTCCATCCCATTGTTAGGCACCTTGTGAAACTGCCACACATAATTCGGAAACTTGGAAAACTGCTCCACATTCAAAGTGTTCCTCGGAGGAATAGCAATTTGTGGCCAGCCACTTAATGAAAAGCGTGTGGCAGTTTTCCTGTGTGGCAGTTTTCCGATGTGTGGCAGTTTTCTAAGTTGCTGAAAGATGTGTGGCAGTCGCAATTTGTGGCCAGCCACTTAATGAAAAGCGTGTGGCAGTTTTCCTGTGTGGCAGTTTTCCGATGTGCGGCAGTTTTCTTATGTGGCAGTCTTCCTGTGTGGCGGTCTTCTGCCAACCTCTGATCACAGGTCTTAAACAACCTTTAGAAATAGGAAGCTTAGGAGATTAGGGAACGAGTGCCCCACAGGAAAGTGACACGGAAGCGAGGTAGAAAGGGGTAGGAAGGCGCTCTTATTTATTACCGGGGGGGGCAGTACTAGGAGTCCGACGGCTTAACGTGCCCATCCGAAGCACGGCAGATATTTAGTGATTCGAGCGTTCGCACCTGCCTTGGATCGAACCTTGGGTTTCTCCGTCGCAGTCACGAACGTTGACCACTAGGCCATCCGCCGCCCTGAACAAAACAAGCGACGAGATGTTAGTTATATGTACCATGACAGTCGTGTCACAAGTGACGTATATTCAAAAAAGAAGTTTAACGCATGTGACAAATAGAATACCCCTATTTGGGCGGCAGCAATTGCACTGAATACTGCTAGACTTCGTTCCACTATTCTTTTCACAGAAAGTTTACTGATTAATAAATATAGTCCCCTTTGCTGTAATGAAGATTCCCCTTGTATACTATCCCCCTTCCTTGGAAACAGTTATAGGACTGGGAAAAACACCCCGAGACTCCAGAAATTGAGATTGACCAATTATTTCAGCACATGCGTTATTACTTCTTTTTTGGACATACGTCAATTGTGACACTACTATCGTGGTATACATAACTAACACCTCGTCGCCTGTATTTGTGCATTGTGTTCCATCTCAGGATGGGTTTACTGTAAACTTTTTTTTACGGAGGATGACATCGTCAGCATCGGCTGAAATACAAATGAACGAATTTTTTTACCAAAATTTCTGCCGATCGCTTCAAAATTTGCGCCCCTTTCCCCTTCCATCATGCTTAGCCCCCCTTAAAACCAACCCTGTTCTGAGGTGCTGGCGTCGCTAGTGTTATAGGGTGGAGCAAGAGGGGCCTCTAGAGATTTGCCTTTATAATTTCTGATTTTGGAAGGTACTCCAAAGATTTCTGGGATGACATTATTTCTCATTGCTTATTTTTCTGCTGAACTTATGATTGCGTGTATATGTAGTAAAAGTAGAGAAAACAAGAAAGATGACACCGAATTTTCGGGTGTAATAAGCACGTCTTTTGAATCCGTTCTGACGCAAATTAAATTTATCAAAGCTATTCAAAGTTAATGGAACCGGTATGGAAAACAATAGTATCTGACGGAAGAAAGAAGTTTTTCAATCGGGTTTTTAATCCCTCAGATATTGCTGTAAACGGAATCGTGAGCTTACGCCCTCAAGTTGCATACTTGTGCGTTAAGAAAAACATGAATTTATATGAGAAACATTTCGCACCGGAAACGCTCTCCAACACAGAAAGAATTTTTAAAATCGGACTCTTAGAAACAGAGATATCGACAAAAATAAGATGCAACTTTATGTCCCCTGGTGGGAAAACCATGCATTATTTTAGAAAGAAAGTATTCTCAAAAGGTTTTTCCATATGACCACTATCGGTCCAAGAAAAAAAAAATTAGTCGTGTTTTCAGGAGCCCAGATTTCGCTACCAGTACATCAGAAGCAGAAATTAACACTTATACATCTACGCCCCCTGGCGGAGAAACTGGAATATTTTAAGAAGAAAATATTCCGAAAATGTTTATCGATGTGAATGGCATTAGTGTACGAAAGAAAATTTTCAGTCGATATTTTAAAAGCTCAGATTTTATGGCAAATACATCAGAAGCAAAAATTAACACTTACGCCACCTGGTGTCCATAGTATTCTTTACCAAACATTTGAAATTATATGCAAAATATTTTCCATCAGAATGTGTATCCGCTGAAGAAAAAAATTTTCAAATCGGAGTTTTAGAAGAAGAATTATCAGGAAAAATGTAATTTATTTTACGCCCCCTAGCGGAAAATCTATGTGTAATTTGAAAACGTAACTATATCTAAAATACTCTTCGACATAAATGGAATCGAAAAATAAAAGAATTTTTTCAAACGGATGTTTCGAAGCAAATATGTGGAATAAAACGTATTTTTGAATTCGACATCATCTGCGTTTACGCCCTCTAGCGGCGAAATTGTACATCGTTAAAGAAAAACGAAATAAAGGATCATCATTCGCATATTTCAAGCTTCCCAACGCAAAAAGAATTTTTCAAATCGTAGTTTTAGAAGCAGAGATATCAGTGAAACGCAATTTACCTTTACTCCCGCTAGTGGAAAGTCTATTAATTACTTGCTAATTCTAGAATTGTGTGAAAAACATGTCGCACCGGAAACTATCCAATAAAGAAGGAATTTTTCAAATCGGACTCTTAGACGCAGAGATATTGACAAAAATAAGATATACATCTTCGCCACCTGACGGAGAAACAATGCAATATTTAGGAAGAAAATATTCCGAAAAGGTGTATCCACGTGAGTGGCATCGGGCCATGAAACGAATTTTTTCAATCTAGATTTTAGAAGCACAAATTTTGTGGGAAATACGTCAGAAGCATAATTTACGCTCACGCCCCCTGGTGGCCAAACCATTCTTTACAAAAAAAATTAGAAATATACGCAAAAGATTTTTCATCAGGAGCTGTATGAGCTGAAGATTTTTTTTTCAAATCGGAGTTTTAGAATTAGAGATATCGGGGGAAACGCAATTTATTTTTACGCACCCTAGCGGAAAATCTGTGTGTAACTTGAAGAAGCAACTGTAGCTAAAATACTCTTCGACATAAATAAAATCGAAAAGTAGAATTTTTCAATGTGATGTTTAGGAGCAAATATGTGGAGTAAAATGTATTTTGAATTCGATATCATCGATCTGCATTTACGTAGCGGCGAAATTGTGCAACGTAAAAAAAAAAAAAAAAAAAAAAAGAAAACTAAATAAGGGGTCCTTATTTGCATATTTCAAGCTTTCTAATGCCCTTTTCTTTTTTTCAAATCGGACCAATATTTGCAGATATGGTTGTTTACGGACGGACAAACCGATAACATAAGCAAGATCTTTTTTTCAAGACTTGCTAAAAATAGGAAAACCGTTAGAAATTTGCAGTAGAAAGTAGTAATGAAATTTCCCATTGCAAGCTGCAAATCAGCGTTATGGAAAAGATGGAAAGGCGAGAAATGAATAATATTCCATCTTTTGCTGTTGTTATTCACTACTGGACAAAGATATCCCGAAATTTTTCCTATAGAAATTGGTCTTGAAATTTATATTTTTTTCATTCTTGGCAAGAAAGTGAGTGGTCTCTGGAGTTTCGTGGTGTGTGTAACACAAGTGACGAAAATGAACGACAAAGAAATTCCCTTATTGTCCTAACACGCTGTCTAATTTCATTTATTCATTTTTTTTAATGTAGTTTTTGGGTCTTTTGGTTTCCAATTAATTTTATGCGTTGAGAGTCTGATAAAAACGGTTAGATTACAAGAACGCATAGAGAAATTCAAATATGGCGTTTATGTATGTTATTCGTAGGTAAAATTTCCATTTGGCCCCTCCTGAAAATTGAACTACGGATGCCCATGGTTGGGGCATGAAACTTGAACAAACTCGTCTCATTCCCAAACACTCGGTTAAAATTCTGTGAATTGATAATTTTGAAATGTGAACCGTATCTTCGATATCTCTAACCGATAGGTGTCTGTCTTCCCATTTAATAGCATCCTATTGTATTGGTGTTTACCTCTGTAGCAATCGTCGAAGGTCTTCCTTCATGAGCAAATAAAGCCGCCGACTCACAACCATTCATAAATTCTTTATGCCATCTATAAATTGTTGATCTTCCTAGACATTCATCTTTATGAGCCTCTTGCATGAGACGGAAAGTCTCTCCGACAGACTTCTTAAGTTGACAGCAAAATTTAATGGGGCATCTTTGTTTCTCTCTCACATCAATTTTTTTCGAAAAATCACAGCGGGGAAACACTTGTTAGGGGTTCACGAAACAACGCTTATTTAACTCCGCACTTCTGACGACGCATGCGTGATAAAGAGGCGTGGCCGGTTGTTATGGTTAATACAACGACTACCGTTTTTTTGAGACTCTTGCCAAAGTCGAACGCAGTATTGCACATTTTTTATAAAAACTTTCTCAGTTGTTTTGGGACAAGCTATGTAGAAATCCGGTTGAATTTTTTTCCTAATCGGTTCAATTGGCTATGAATAATTTTGGAAAATATTTGACGTCGGAAAGGATTCAAAGGACGTGCTCGTATCAACTGAAAATTCGGTGTCATCTTTCTTGTTTCTCGCTCTGTATGTAACCTTGTTTCAAAACGAATTGATATTTTAAATAATTAAATAAATTAAAAGTGTACAAATAAAATATAATATAAAATTCAACTATATTGTACTAAAATGGTGTAACTATGCTAGTAATCCTAATTTCTTGGTGTAGATTATAAATCAAAGTTTCCAAGCTTTCGCACATCAATCAGATGGTTTTTTCAAGAAAGGTAGACAGCCAACTGCAAACTGGAAATTACACTTCCACAATTTGAACGTGATGACTTGACTAGACAATAAATTGAGTGTTGCGCAATCTATGTCCTCTTTGGATTTCACCGGCCACCCATTTCTTTTTACCGTACGAAGACTACTTCGCTCTTTGGTCGAGGCTGGTGTCCAGATACGATTCTGCTGAATTCCTGGGCATGTATAGATCCCAGGGAACGAGTCTGCTGATGCTCGTGTTGCTAGATCTGCTTTCTCTTTGGCCGTCACACCCTTGCCACTGTTTTACCGGGATCTACGTTTTCTTGTTCATGATCATATCAGGTAAACGTGGAAGGGTCTGTGTGACTAACAGGTGGAGAATAAACTGCACCGTATTAAACTTATCCTTGGAGACTGGAAATCATCGTGTCGCAGGAACCGCATGGAAGAAGTTGTTCTTGAGCGTCTCCGCATTGGGCATTGTCGTTTCACTCATCGCTATTTGCTGTTTGGCGACACCGCCCCGATGTGTGAGACGTGCGATTGCCTTCTCACTGTCGCTCATGTTTTATGCAGTTGTTTTCGTAATAATCGGTTTCATTAATTTCAATCTCACTTACTGGACGACGGCGCAGCTACGCTTCAGAAGCTTTTAGGCGACCACTGCGATACTTTCGCAGTTTTTTTCCTTTTTGAAACTTATCCAGCTAAAAAAAGAAATCTACTAACTAGCGATTACACCTTTTTATCATTCTCTTTTCTAACCTTTACCAAATCAGCCTGATCTTTTAAAAATCTTACTCTGATAGATCTGTGTCTGGCAGTCTTTGGCCAAACCTGGCCCTTGCGCCATTAAAATCAACTAATTAACTAGACAATAAATGAATAGGCACAAATGTGATCAGTCATTCGAAGAAACGCTGTCACGTCGGTTTGGCGCGCGGTACCGTGTTAGAAAACGCAGCATTATTTGAATATCAAACAAAGATATTCGCTCTTTTCACGTTTATAAGTGAGTCACGGAAAAATTCTCATTGGCCGCCACCGGGAGTCGAACCCAGGGTCTTCCAGTTACGCGCCGGATATGCTTCCGCTACACCACAGCGGCCTCGAATTCCTCCAGACTCACACATGCTAACTGCCAAGCCAAGTTGGCAGGTTGCTTCTTGGAGCCCCGCACAATGCTGGGGATTCACCAAAGATGGTAAGCAGCAACTGAAGAAATAATTAGAAGGCGAAGAATAATTAATACAGAAATTTAACGTGGACCAGGATCATCAAACAAAGATATTCGCTCTTTCCACGTTTATGAGTGAGTCACGGAAAAATTCTCATTAGCCGCCACCGGGAGTCGAACCCAGGGTCTTCCAGTTACGCGCAGGATATGCTTCCGCTACACCACAGCGGCCTCGAATTCCTCCAGACTCACACATGCTAACTGCCAAGCCAAGTTGGCAGGTTGCTTCTTGGAGCCCCGCACAATGCTGGAGATTCACCAAAGATGGTAAGCAGCAACTGAAGAAATAATTAAAAGGCTAAGCATAATTAATACAGAAATTTAACGTGGACCAAGTTAAATTTCTGTATTAATTATTTGAATAATTGATTCCAAATGCGTGGCAACTCGAGAGAGACGCTATCATTGCAAGCTTCGCTGCTGTTCAAGATATCCAAGGCTTCGCGAATGACAGTAGATTTGGGTGTGGAGTATGAAGCTAATTCTTTACATCATTCCACATAGAATTAGGGGACTTAAACGTCACTTCTCTTGATAGGGCAGTTATTAATTAATATAATGTACTACTCAGTTTTATTTGAATAAATGCAAAAAGTTATTTCATTGGCACTTTTCTTTTTTTCCATATAAGGTAAAACGGCTTTTGTAAGAAGTATCCCTAACATTTTAGGGCTTACGTGTAGTGACGTATTCCGTGGCCCAAGTCAATCCAATGGTGAACTCACTCCTGCTGAGGCTTGTTTCTAAACTTGCAATAGAAAAAACCCTCAAAGCGCACATTTTTTGCCATGGCGCTAGCTCGGTTTTGAAAAATAAAACTCTTGATTCCTTCCCATTGGGATAATATAAAGCGTTACTGTATTTCTGTTCGCTAAAGTTTCACACCAGCGGGTTTGATTTTGACATTTTTACAATGCAACTAATTTCCTCTAAAGCAACCACGTAAAAATGCACTTTGTGTTATTCAGAGATTTTGTGCCGCCAAAAGTCGTAAACGTTATTATTAAAAGAGCTTCTAAACCACACACACCAGGCTACCATCAATCTTTACTGGTATACAAGACAAACCATCAACAACGTTTTTTCATTCCAACATTTACAAAAGTTAGTTTGGGAATGGATTAGAGGCACAGTAGCAATATTTTATGGTGTTCCATTTCCCTTTCTAAAAATGGCATTTAATGAAATATCGCCCCTCCTTTTTAGCTGCTTGTATTCTCTTGAATTGTACAAGCGACGGTTTGCTGCAATATTTCACCAGCTATTATCTTCCCTTCCGCCGGTTATTACTCTGATAGGAACACGATATTTCTCTTATTTTCGATTACAGTTGGAGCGCTTGAATCCCCAAAATAAACGCCTTGGTGCAGTCACGTATGAAATCCTCCGGCTATTATTTCAGGTGGAAATCCAACTGTGTCTTCGTCAGGGCTGCAACAGCATTGGCTTGGATCCCGATAGGAAGAAAAATTACGTGGAAGAAAAACAGTTCACAATGGGTTTTGTCGAACATACTGTTGCGCCGAGGAAAAGACCCGTTGAGATTGATTCCTATGATATATTGCGAAACGGTGTAATTTATGGATGGAGCCATGCTCCAATGCTGCACATGCCTCGTTATGAGCACATCCTCCCCCTCCTTTATCATCTTCAAATCCTCCGCCCCCCCCCTCCCACATCTTTCTCTCTAACACTTCATAAATCATCTGCAAAAGGACGGTTAGTACGGACCCATTACCGTCCCTTAAGACCAAAGAGCATTTCAAATCTGCGTGCACAGTTTTTCAACAGTACTAATGTAATTCCTGCCATTTCCACATCGCATTTGTTATGTCCAGTATAACTGGAGAAGTAGAGCTGCAGCAACAGCACCCCCTCTGTCTCCTTCTAAGCCCAAGCCTCGCATGCTCCGTTCCTCATATCCATCATATCCATTAGCCGTGTTCATTTATTTTCCGTAATTGTTCTTTTTATCATTCTCAGATGCTGTGGCTGCGGCCAAGCAGGCTTCGTTTCGTAAAACACGATTTGGAACACTGTCCTCATATGGCAGATTACGCTGCTCTCTCTTTTTTTTTTTTTTTTTTTTAATGGTACACTTATCGTTGCTTTACTTTGTCAGAGAATTTTCGCACCCATTGGGCTAGCACACACAATATAGGAAAATACGTTCCCAGGAGATTTCAAGCACAAATAAGAGGGAAAAACAGACAGTACCTCTAGTTTGATAAATCTGACGAGCTTCTTTTAGCACCTGTGTCACTTGAAAAATATCTACGTTTTGGGGTCCTTAAACAGGAAGCGTTAAGTTCCATCGCAGACAGGTAGTGTAAAGTGAGAGTTGTCCAGAATATTTTTGAACTGTTTAATATACGCTCAGGAGACAAAACATTAGAGACAGGAGTGATGGGTAGTTGACATGGGCACTCCTCTCACAGAGTGAAACAGACCCAAACAGAACGCAGGCGATAAATAGGCGGACAGCAGGGCTTCCCAAAAGTGTATCGCAATGGAAGAATATGGGTAAACGTTGTGATCAGAGCGACTTTGATCGTGGACGTATTCTCGGGGCAAGACAGATGGGTCATGGTAAAAACCCTGAGCTATGACATAGAAAACCCTCAAGTGGTAAGAACGGTAGAGTTTTTTTTTTTTTTTTTGATTCGAGGTTTTACGACCACCGTGAGCAACTCAATGGGCTATAAGCAGTCGCCCGTCCCTAATTTAGGGTCACTGGTTCCAGGGAAGGGAGAGAGCCAGTGCCGTAAGACAAACACAACATCCATGCCTGACCGGGATTCGAACCCGGACCCCTTACGGACGAATGATCAGTGGCCAACGCCTTAGACCACTGCGCCACTGGGGCGGCGAACGGTAGAGTTCCCGGGCGCAACAGTATCAAGGGTGTTTTTTTGTTTTTTATTGGATGTTTAACGACCACCGTGAGCAACTCAATGGGCGATAAGCAGTCGCCCGTCCCTAATTTAGGGTCACTGGCTCCAGGGAAGAGAAAGATCCAGCGCCGTAAACCAAACACAACATCCATGCCTCACCGGGATTCGAACCCGGACCACCTTTCGGACGAATGATCAGAGGTCATCGCTTAGACCACTACGCCACCGGCCACTGGTTCCAAGGAAGGGAGAGAGCCAGTACCGTGAGACAAACACAACATCCATGCCTCACCGGGAGATTCGAACCCGGACACCTTTCGGGCGAATGATCAGAAGCCATCGCTTAGACCACTACGCCACCGGCCACTGTTTCCAAGGAAGGGAGAGAGCCAATGCCGTAAGACATCCATACCTCACCGGGAGATTCGAACCCGGACCACTTTCGGACGAATGATCAGAGGTCATCGCTTAGACCACTGTGCCACCAGCCATGGTTCCAGGGAAGGGAGAGAGCCAGTTCCGTAAGACAAACACAAAATTCATGCCTCCCTGGGTCTCGAACCCGGACCTTTTTTCGGTCATAGGCCATCGCTTAGACCACTGCGCCACCGGCCACTGATTCCAGGGAAGGAGAGAGCCAGTGCCGTAAGACAAACACATTATCCATGCCTCACCGGGATTCGAACCCGAACCCCTTTCGGACGAATGATCAGAGGTCATCGCTTAGACCACTACGCCACCGGACACTGGTTCCAGGGAAGGGAGAGAACCAGTGACGTAAGACAAGCACAACATCCATGCTTCACTGGGATTCGAACCCGGACCCTTTTCGGACGAATGATCAGAGGCCATCGCTTAGACCACTGCTCCACCGGGGTGGCGTATCAAGGGTGTTTTGTGAGTTAAAGGTCTGCATGGGCCTACTTTAGTGAGCCCGGCCCGGCCCTGTCCGTTTCAAATATTAGATACTCGGCCTGGCCCGGCCCGAGCCTGTTAGTTGCAGTTCTTATTTAGGTCCGACCCGACCCGTGATGTGCCATTTGGTATTATTTTGCCTTTGTATTGTATTTTATTAAAATGTGAAAATTCAATAATGAAATGAGATATTATTGAAAATATTTTAATTGAATGTAAACCTAAAAGTATTAATTTAACTTTGGCGATTTCCGAAGAATATAACGCTTAAAGACAGAGATAAAGAAGACTAAGCGTGTTCAGAATCTTCCTTTCTCTGAACTACCAAGCGGCAACACTACAAAAGTCAATCCATATACAGATTAGGGATAGGAGAAAAAAATCGATGTTGTCCCACTCTCTCTCTCTCTCTCTCTATCTCTTTCTCTCTTTATCTCTCTCACACACACCACTGCAGACACCCTCCGTCCCCCACTCTACACAACACACACACTAGCTCGGGGTCGCTCGCGGTAGAGTCTTTTTGTTGTCAACCAGCCTTAAAGTGGTTTTATTATATTAATAGCTACAGATTGGTAAAAACACTGTGTGTTCAATTCCTTGCTTTTCTGATTACTCCCTGGGCTATGTCATGGAAGTAAGTAAAGCCAACAAAACAGTTAAACATACCAGGAAAGTGGGAACACGACTTCATCCTTTCCTTACCATTGCGATAAAAAGAATGGCTCGACTTGGCCCGACCCTGCTTGGTCGTAAATGCATAGGGAAAAACCCGGTCCGGCCCGTTGCTTTGTTCTCTAAACTAAAAAGAAAGGCCCGAAGCGGCCCGTGCAGACCTCTGCTGTTTGTATACCATCGGAAGACGCACCAGTAACAGCATTTAATCTGTTCTAAAATGTTTGGTAGGTTTTTAACATTTCCATATCTGAAAATGTTAAAATCCTTTCTAGCATGGAAATGAGAAGGGCATGGGCTGACTCAAAATACCAAAACTCATTTCTACGGTCATGGCAGGCTTTTTGTTTTCTTTATCCGTACTATGACTTTCTGTTTCTTTTTAACTAATTCGAAAACATTAACAATGCTACAGTGATCCAGCTATATAAAAATGGGGTCCTCGTGGATCTCAGCAGCTAGACTCATTAGGTTCATATTAGTTGTTTATAAAGTCTTCACTGAGGCCCTGTCACATTGCTAAAAGGAACACTGGGCATGTGTCAACCACGATAACCAACTGGATTTCATAGTCATAACAGAACTGTAGATCATATCCATGTACTGAGATACCTAACTGGAAGAAGGAAGTAATATGAACCCTCCCTTGCACCAGGCTTTTAATGGCCACGAAAGTGCTTTTGTTTCGAAGAAACTATCATCAGTTATATTGTCTTTAATGGTACTGAAGATACATACGATGACATTATTAAAATGCAAAGGTTCGATATCGTAATTTATGTTTTAAAAATTAGAAATGGAGCAAGAAATGATTACACCATAACTCCCAAGTTCCTTAATGCTACACTGCGAACTGTCCCTCAACCGTTGAATTGTGAAGACAAGGATATAAAGTTTCACAGAAATATTTTAACCCTCCTTTATTTTGCTGACGACATATTCATTTTTGTAAGAACGCACTTGGTGGTGCTGAGTATGATGCAAAAACTTGCTGATAAAAGTGAATAAGTGAGATGAAATACGAGTTTACAAAAAACAAAATTCATGGACAGGACTTTTACAAGAACTGAAGATTATTGCACACATTTATAAATTAAAAGATGTATGCACCTACTTTGTACGACGGATATCGAGGTGTCTACATCTATACCTTGGACGACAGATATAGAGGTGTCTACATCTACCTTGAACAGTTGATGTCTACATCTGCCTTGGGCGACAGATACAATTGATATCTATACATACCTTGGACAACAGATATCGAGGTGTCTACATCTGCCTTGGGCGACAGATACAATTGATATCTATACATACCTTGGACAACAGATATCGAGGTGTCTACATCTGCCTTGGGCGACAGATACAATTGATATCTACTGTGACGTATATTCTAGATTAACTTTCTTTTTTAGTTACTTTCCCTATGTAAATCTTGAGTGTATTCTCAGTATTCTTCACGCTTAACGAAATATCTTTTCCTTCAAACGAATACGTTTGGCAACACAATTGAGGTTGAATGCACGTGACGTATGCATGTAATAAGATAAGAACAAGAGATAAAAAGCGACTACTGATCTGTTGCGAGAGGTGTGGTGATAAGAGCGATTATTGAGAGCTATTATTGTGAGCGATTATGATGAGCGTTTTTAAGAAAGTGCTATACGAGAGAATTGAATCGTGTTGAGATAAATGTGTGGAGAGTGTTGTGCATTCCATTCCAAATAAAGGACTTGTTCCGTAAGTTGACTTCTGTTTTATATGTTTCGTCTGGCCGTTAAGGTTTGATTCATTTAGGAACAATTTATTAGTATGTTGATATTTTAAGTTAGCGTAAAGGGCAAGACTTCCTTTATGCCACACTACACATACCTTGGACGACAAATATCGAGGTGTCTACATCTACCTTAGACGACAGATATCGAGTTGTCTACATCTACCTTGGACAATTGATGTCTACATCTACTTTGGGCAATTGATGTCATCATCTGCCTTGTACGACAGATATCATTGATGTCTACATCTACTTTGGACGACAGATATCGAGGTGTCTACATCTACCTTGGACAATTGATGTCTACATCTACTTTGGGCAATTGATATCATCATCTGCCTTGCACGACAGTTATCATTGATGTCTACATCTACTTTGCACGACAGATATCGAGGTGCCTAAATCTACCTTGGACAATTGATAACAATTGATGTCTATATCTACCTTGGACGACAGATATCACTGATGCCTACACCTGCCTTGGACGACAGATATCACTGATGCCTACACCTGCCTTGGACGAGAGACATCGAAGGAGAAATCAATAGACGTATTAAACATGGCTGGAGTACATTTCGAAGAAGCAGTGCAATTTTTAAATAGTAATTCAACCTTATGTCTTAAAAGAAAAGTGTTTAGTAAATGCATCCTTCCAGTTTTCACCTATGGATGAGAGACACCGACCTTAACTGAGAAAACACACGAACGTAGAGCTGCACGCAACTAAAAGTTGGTCCAGGTTCAAATCCAGGGGTAAGAAGCATGGGTGTTGCGTTTGTGTTTCAGCATTGGCTCTCTCTCTCTCTCTCTTCCGCGGAACCAGTGGCCCTAAATTAGGGACGGGCGACTGCTTATAACCCACTTAGTTGCTCACGGTGGCCCTTAAACCTTCAAACAACAACAGCAACAGAAACGAGCATTGAGAGATGCATGCTCAGTACAGCCAAGATAAGATAGGAAAAGTAACTCATGGATCAGAAAAAATGACAAGAATGAATGACATCATGATCAAAGTAAGGACATTCAAGTGGCAATGGTCCGACATTTTGTTAGACTTACTTACCACCGTTGGACAACTGAAAGACAGTAAAATATCAATTATCCCGTATCCGCTGGTGGACGCCAGAGCTCGAATGATTAAAAACACGGTTAATCCAACTTACATTTCATTGTGTTAAATACATAACAAGTTAGTAAAATCATGCAATGCATTGATCATGATACGCTTTCCAACATACCAGAAATCATTACTCACGTTATGATAATAATGGCTATGGAATAAATCTCGCTCCTGGGCCCGGACCTTTAACCCCATTTCGATGATATTCAACAGAACCGGTTCAGCATACCTCCGGAACAACAAACTGAAGATTTGTCGCAATAGAAGCATTTGTACTCAAGTTATGAGGATAATGGCTGTGGAACAAATATCGCTCCTGTGCCCTGACCTTTGACCCCATTTCGATGATATTCAACAGAACCGGTTGAGAATACCTCCGGAACAACATGATAAAGTTTTGTCGCAATAGAAGCATTTTACGTAAGTTATGACGCATAAGGGCGATGGAATGGATCCCGCTCCTATGTCTTGACTTTGATCCCATTTCGCGCATTTTCAATAGAGTTCGTCCCCAGGTTGTCCCCTACCGCATACTAAAATTTCATCGAAATCGAACCATTTTTACGCGAATTATCTTGCGGACGGAAGGACGGACGAACGGACAGACAGACAGATGGGCAAAGCTGGAGCATTTTTTTTACGCTTTCCAACCAAAGGTTGAAGAAGCTGATCTTCTTCAACCTACGGTTGGAAAGCGTGAAAAAACACCTATAGATTTTTCGCAAACACAACGAAATTGATTTACAAGGGTGTATCAAAAAATAAGTTTCACATAGCTTTGACTACCGGAAATGGAAAGAATGGAAAGACCATAGTTGCGGAGTGACGTCATACCTTTCGTTATCTGCTTGTGGAAGGTGTGTGACACAATTGTGCTGCGTAGTTTTATGCATTAACGGTCGTTTGTTATTGCGTAGCAGCTAAAGTGTTACTTGAAATTGGAAGTTCACGGAATAGCGCGTTATAAACGTTTGAATCTAACTGAAATCAATCGTGAAGAGTTGGCTGTTTATGAAGAAGAGGCGATGTCTCGCCAGGCAATTGAAAGATGGTATAAGCAGTTCGAAGAAGGACGTACGTGTTTGACAGACACACCCTAGACAGCATTTTTTGACAGTATTTGACAGACAATTTTCACAAAGCTTTCCGCAATTATTTTCGTGTAGTAACGATAAAGCTCCATTCTTCCTTTTTCTGTATTCATATGATGAAACATTTCCGGTAATATGAGTGATTTTAGCGGAATATTTCAGGTTTGATCAACTGTTAAATTTCAGTCGTCTATTGAAGAATCTGATTTTGAAGTTATATAGCGAGATCGGTTATTGTGGATAGTATATCGCACGCATTTTGGTTATTGTGGTACAAGATATTTCTTCTCCTCTATTTTGTGCACCAGCTATCATATATTGTGTTACTATAGGAAACCATGTACTTAAATTATCGTATAGGTGATTGTATAATGTCTATATATCAGTCTTTGGACCCCATACGACAAAAGCTATCATAGCTATCAAGAGCAAATTTTATATTTAGGAGTTTTGTAAAATAATGACATAAAACAGTACATTTCACCTTTTCTTAACGATGATTGAAAGTCATTGTCAGTTTATAAAGTTCTCAAGTTCTAAAGCGCTCTGTTGCTTGAAAAATCACGATAAAAAGAAATACTGGGTTGGTACGAATGAAATGTCCGGCTCCCACCACAGCAGAATGAAACCACCAACAGGTAGACACAAATACAGTATATGAGATTGACACAAATATAGTTGATGCAAAAACATACACAAGCATACTTTATGCATTATAAAATTACTTGTGATAAGTGACATTGTTGTATTAATTATTTTTGTGTGTCACTTTACACATTTATTGAACAATTTTCTTTTAACCTATAATATCTAAAATGAAGTAATACGAGATTATATTTATATTTATTGACGCAGTTATTTGTAAGTACGTATGGTTACTTATATTTGAGCATTCGTTTACTATACGATTGTACTTAGAAAAAACGAGTAAGTTCAGGTTCTCATTTTTAAGTGGATTTTTTTTTAACTGTGCAACTGTATCATGGAGGAGAGAGCAAATATCCGATTCTATAATACTTGACAATCGGTAGAATTGCATCTGAGAGAGTTGAATAGTTGCGTAATGTGTATGGGGCTAATTGCCTGTCTCGTGCACAAATATTCCGATGTACGTTTAAAGGATGGGCGGGAAGAGTTGGAAAATGACGAAAAGCCCCAACCCCCCCCCCCACCCCAGATTTCCGTACGCACGTCTGAACTCATTGAGAAAGTTCGCGAAAGTGTAAAAAGCGATCCTTGTGTGACCTTGAGAATGCTGGAATGTGAGCTCTGTGTTAAAAAGGAGTGTTTTTTTATCAAATTTTAGTGCAAGAATTGGAGGGAGGGGAAATTTTGTGCTCGTTTTTGTTCCTCATGCTTTGCAGAGAGGACCAGAAACATACTCGAGTGGAATACATAAACAAAGACATCGCTTTTTCCACGTTTTTAGCAACACACAGCAACCGAAAAATTGTTATTCGGTCACCTCCGGGGAATTGAATCCCGGATCTCTCGATATCTAGCCGAGCACGTTAGACTTACACCACGGTGGCCAACAATCCGCGGCGCTATGTGTGTTTTTCAGTCAGTTTCTGCCATCATAAATCCGTAAGATGGGCTCAGCTACTGAGACGTCTCCATCTGGTGGGCATTAACGGCAGTGCGAAATCCAAAGTGAAAATCCTCAAAATACGTGCGTCAGTGAATAAACGAAGACATCGCTCTTTCCACGTTTTTAGCAACACACAGCAACCGAAAATATGCTATTCGGTCATCGCCGGGGAATTGAATCCCGGATCTCTCGATATCTAGGTGAGCGCGTTTGCCTTACACCACGGTTGCTGTGTGTTGCTAGAAACGTGGAAAGAGCGAAGCCTTTGTTTATTTACTGACGCCACGTATTTGGAGAATATTCATGAGTGGAGTACGCAAAAAATATCCTGGAAACTGCAGGAAGAATGCAAAATTTTCTCCAAAGCATTGTGTCAGGGAGGAAACATGATTTTTTTCCTTTAGAATCCTGAAACAAAACGCCAGAGTGCTCAGTGGAAGTCGTCACAGTCACTTTACTAAAGATCAGTTCACAGAAGTCCAAAATCAAGACAATGCTTGTATGCTTTTACGTCAGCAAGGGAACTCTGCATCACGAGTCCATTCCTGAAGTTACAACTGTCACTGGCAATGCTCACACATCCCTTTCGGAAGGGTTGTAGAAGGGGAGTGTTTGTGTCAGGCCTGAGTGCAAAATCGGGTAATGGTTCTTTCTTCACCAGCACACAGATCAGTCTCAGTGTACATCAATTTGTGGCACAAAAGCAAGTGTGCGTATACTGAACCATATCCCTTATTCTCCAGATTTGTCACCGTGTGATTACTTTCAATTCCCTAAATTAAAGATGCCTTTAAATGGGAAATGTTTTCCAGGCATTGACGACATACAAAGAGCTGTGACATCTGCTCTTCACTCCACACCCAAAGATGACCTCTGCAAGTCCTTCCTTTCGTTGGCTGATGATTATGCCACTTCTTGTGCAGAGGGTGATTCGAAAGTTTTGCAATTTTTGCATAAACGCATGTGTTGCGGCGAGTATGTCACGTGGTTAAACAAGTTCAAGACCCGCAATGCAGTCAATATAAAGTGGCAGTCGTTGCTGTAAACAGCATTGGTTCTATCTGTGGTTAGGGCGCTGAAAGATGAACAGCCACAACCGGCTAATTAGCGAACTTTTGCTTTAGGAGTTTGAAATCGTCCATAACGCTGCTCAAGCAACACGAAACATTTGTCATGCCGAAGGGGAAGGTTCCGTGGACCACAGCACCGAAACCAAGAAATTTTGCATTGGTGACAGAAACCTCGACGATCAGCCAAGGTCAGATAGGCCGCGAACCGTGGATTCGGAGGCCGTGCGCCAGGCCGTATAGGCAAATCCGACAACGTTTACAATTCAAGTGAGCTGGGCATATCACAGAACACCGTGGTTCGTCACCTTCAGGACCTCGGTGAGATCTACAGGAGCTGGGCATATCTCAGACCACCGTGGTTCGTCACCTTCAGGACCTCGGTGAGATCTACAGAAGCTGGGCATATCACAGACCACCGTGGTTCGTCACCTTCAGGACCTCGGTGAGATCTACAGGAGCTGGGCATATCTCAGACCACCGTGGTTCGTCACCTTCAGGACCTCGGTGAGATCTACAGGAGCTGGGCATATCTCAGACCACCGTGGTTCGTCACCTTCAGGACCTCGGTGAGATCTACAGGAGCTGGGCATATCACAGACCACCGTGGTTCGTCACCTTCAGGACCTCGGTGAGATCTACAGGAGCTGGGCATATCACAGACCACCGTGGTTCGTCACCTTCAGGACCTCGGTGAGATCTACAGGAGCTGGGCATATCTCAGACCACCGTGGTTCGTCACCTTCAGGACCTCGGTGAGATCTACAGGAGCTGGGCATATCTCAGACCACCGTGGTTCGTCACCTTCAGGACCTCGGTGAGATCTACAGGAGCTGGGCATATCACAGACCACCGTGGTTCGTCACCTTCAGGACCTCGGTGAGATCTACAGGAGCTGGGCATATCACAGACCACCGTGGTTCGTCACCTTCAGGACCTCGGTGAGATCTACAGGAGCTGGGCATATCACAGACCACCGTGGTTCGTCACCTTCAGGACCTCGGTGAGATCTACAGGAGCTGGGCATATCACAGACCACCGTGGTTCGTCACCTTCAGGACCTCGGTGAGATCTACAGGAGCTGGGCATATCACAGACCACCGTGGTTCGTCACCTTCAGGACCTCGGTGAGATCTACAGGAGCTGGGCATATCTCAGACCACCGTGGTTCGTCACCTTCAGGACCTCGGTGAGATCTACAGGAGCTGGGCATATCTCAGACCACCGTGGTTCGTCACCTTCAGGACCTCGGTGAGATCTACAGGAGCTGGGCATATCTCAGACCACCGTGGTTCGTCACCTTCAGGACCTCGGTGAGATCTACAGGAGCTGGGCATATCTCAGACCACCGTGGTTCGTCACCTTCAGGACCTCGGTGAGATCTACAGGAGCTGTGCATATCACAGACCACCGTGGTTCGTCACCTTCAGGACCTCGGTGAGATCTACAGGAGCTGGGCATATCACAGACCACCGTGGTTCGTCACCTTCAGGACCTCGGTGAGATCTACAGGAGCTGGGCATATCACAGACCACCGTGGTTCGTCACCTTCAGGACCTCGGTGAGATCTACAGGAGCTGGGCATATCACAGACCACCGTGGTTCGTCACCTTTCAGGACCTCGGCGAGATCTACAGGAGCTGGGCATTGTCCCTCATGAGCTGATGTCAGCTGAAGTAAACCGCCGAGTGGAAGTGTGCACGAAACTCCTAGAAAACCAGCGCGATGTACGTTTCATTAAGAGAATTGTTACGTGCGACGAAAAGTGGGTCTATTTCCGTATTCTTAACATACAACGGCAGTGGCTGAGCCAGAGCCAGCTCCTTGAACTTGTTGCCGAACGTTTTGCTTCGGCCGAAAAGTGATGTTCTGCATCTGGTAGAATTTCGAGGAGATAATCCATTACGAATTTGTTCGAGACTGTCGGACCATCAACGCCAACCTTTATTCTGAACAGCTGGAGCTGATGTACGCCGTTTTGGAGGAGACGTACCCGTCACTGGTGAACAGAAAGCGCCCTCTCCTACAGCAGGACAACGCTCGGCCTCATACCGCGAGAACGACCCTGGCGGAACTGCAGGAACTTGAGGGCATCGAACTGATGCCACACCCTGCATACAGTTCGGACCTTGCCCCGTCGGATTATTATTTGTGCCCACTTCTCTCGCGGTCGGCAGTTCAACAACCAGGAGGAGGTGGCAGCTGGGGTAAAGGAGTTCTTCGCCTCGAAGGACAAGAACTGGTACCACCGAGGAATCGAAGGCCTGGCAAACAGATGGCTAAAGACGGTGCAACACAATGGCTTATACTTTGAATGCTCGTCAGCTTTCATCGGTAAGGTTCGTATGAATACGTAAAGTGATTCAAATATTGCCAAACTTTCGACTCACCCTCTGTATATTAACGCAGTTTGAATATAATATATTCATGTAAACCTCCCTGCTTTTCCATTTTTTTCTTCTTTAAATTAGGTCTCATCGCTGTGTTCCTTATTCCCATGAACAACTCTAAAGGCTACGAGTATAGTAATCAGTCCCTAATTTAGCGCCATTGCTTCCAGGGATGGCCAAAAGGGTCATTTCGACTCCCCTTTGTGAATTTTTGCTGGACAAAATTTATATAATATTTTCGAATTCAATATACTCACATTTATTTAGCTGTTCTACAGAAATCCGCTTCCAAAAGTTTAGAGAAAAGGTATTTTAATATCTTTCAAGTACTTAGTGGCACAAATTGTCATGGGGTAAATGGAGATTTTATACACGCTGAAAACTGTTGGTTAGGAACGCTCCTGTGCCTAGTAGAATTATTTTGCGTACTGGATTCACATTGCGTTCTGGCATAGGTTTATCATAGAATTTCAAAATGTAGGGGTGCTGAAAAAAGTTTGGAAGGCATTTTTTACGGGAGGGGGTAGAGGGGAGGACATGAAATCAAATTTTTCGATAGTTGAAAAGCTTTTTAGTAAAATATTTTTGCTGTGTATCTAAAGTTAAAACTGGAGTAAGCTTAAAAAAAAGACATGTTGAATTTTTAGAATTAGAAATGATTAAAACCGTAAATTTCCCCCCAGAAGTACACATGGTGTATTTGATGTTCGTGCTGCTTGCATCTTCAATCTCTCGTTTCTGAATTCTTTTATGAACAAGGCAAATGGAACTAAGTATTAATGTGCGACGCACTACCGAGGTTGTGACGTACTACGGAGGTAAAGCACGTGTCAAGTCGACAAATCTCCAGCGATACATTCCGTCCGTGTAGCTTAGTTGGGAGAGCAACTTACTCCGGAGTGAGGGATCGTCGTCACGGTCAAATTTATGTTTTCGCACATGGGTTATTGAAACAGTAGATATTGATATTTTCTCAAATCGTGTGGATACTAATATTAGTCAGAAGTACATCTGCAAAATTTGTGAAAGACTAAACTGAAGAGAACTGTACATACGTTTGGTGGTTGCAATGTTAGACTTCAAACACACTTGAAACAAGAAAACCTAAAAAGCAATATTAGATTGCTATATGCATAGACTCGAAGTGTAAGATAAAAGAAAAGAAGAAATTATTGCATTGGAAGGATATCAGCTGAGGAATTCATATAAATGATAACTGCTATTAACAGCTATGCTATATCTTCAAATGGATCGGTGTTGATATTTTCTTATGGGGGAGTGTCTAAAGAAATTTGAGATGTTAGGGATGTTGGAGGGGAGCATAAATCTATGCCGGTCGGCTTCGCTGATGCTTCTCTGTACTCAGGATACAGCGATAAAAAATACGCAACTAATAATCTGTTCATTTTATTCATGGGGGAAAGAGAGTTTCTGCTTCGTGAAATTTTAGAGAGCGAAATTGCACCCCACCGTTAAATATCACTCCAAGCAGCTGCTTTCTTTGTTTAATGGACCGCTGTTTTTAACATGTTTAGAGCAAAATAATTGGTCAGTACCAGAGTTTGAAACCGGTCACAGGTCAACGGGTCGCCGGGTCGACAATTTATAGCAGTTCAAAGTGTTCCAGACCCGATCTCGACCCGGCTTTATTTCTGTTTTATTTTTGAACAGAAAACATATTTCAAACAACCCTTCAAAGGTCTTTGAAATAATTCTTCAGAGCTGCAGAATTTTATCCAGTAACTTATTGAGAAGGGTAAAATAATGGGATTAAAAATGAACTTTCAGAAGACAAAACTGATGTATAATACATTAACAAGGAATAAAGATTTATCAATTGGTGGGGGAAAGCTGGAGATAAACAATTCCTACATTTACCTTGGGCAGCAGATATCAAGCGATGGTCATATTGATAAAGAAATTAAGTGGCGTATAAAACTTGGTTGGAGAGCTTTTGGAAGGAAGAGTAAAATTTTTTAGAGCAATATGCCATTATGTTTTAAAAGAAAAGTGTTTAATCAATGCAAAATTCCAGTGCTTGCGTACAGAACAGAGCCGTGGACCTTAATTAAAAAAAAGATACATTGGGTGTGAGCATAAGTTCTACCTGTTTTTTGTAGGCTACAAAGAAAGGAGGAGAACACAAGAAATAACGTACCTAGGACTTCGCATAATTGCCATCATTCCTTGTGGCCTCTTGCCATCTGTCTATGAGTAAGTTAAACTCAAGCCGGACAATTTCCTGTGTTTCAGAGTCAAAAAAGTCATGTAATGCCGTTTTCCCATCGTCCACATCATCGAAGGTTTGGAGAGTGACGGCGTTCTCTAATGGTCAAAAAAAGTGGTAATCCGTAGGTGCCAGGTCAGGGAAATACGCTGGGTGAGGTAGCACTTCCCAAACAAAGTCCAATAATTTTTGCCTAGTGATTAAAGCAGCATAAAGTCTGGCGTTATCATGATGAAGGATCGCGCCTTTGCGATTGACGAGTGCTGGCTGCTTTGATGTCAGTTGTTCTCGCAATCTGTCCAACTGCTGACAGTAGAGGTCAGCATTTATCATTCGGTTAGGTGCCAACACCTCCCAGTGGATTATTCCCTGGACATCCCACCAAACACCCAACAAAACCTTTTTGGGATGCAGTGCTCATTTTGAGGTCGATGGAGCAGGTTCCGCACCTTGGCACACAGTCCGTCGACGTTTAACTTTACGGTACAGTACCCATGTTTCATCACCCTTTACAATTCGTTCCAGAAACGGTTCATTTCTGTGACGAGAAAGCAAAGAAACACATATACGGATTCTCTCCTCTCGTTGCTTTGCAGAAAGCTGGTGCGGAATCCAGTTTTCTAACTTGGTGATGAACCCAAGCGCACGCATCCGTCTTTTGACTGTTGTTCTGTGTACTCGCAATGTTTCCTCTAATTCTTGAACGGTTGGATGTGGGTCATTTGTTATGGCTTGGGCCACATCCTCGTCGGAAACCACGGATGGACGTCCAGGACGTGGTTGATCTCTACAGCTTATGTCTCCGTCCCAGAATTTCCGAAACCAAAGGCGACATGTGTTATCATCAACTGCATCCTCCCCATACATTGACAGATGTTGCTGCAAGCCGCAACTGCAGTACCGCCTTTATCGAACTCGTACGGAAACAATGTCTAATGTGCTCCTTATCGCATGCCATGTTACACCGTCCGTGATTTCATTTACGAATGACTTACTCGAACAAACCTAGTGCCTCTATATGCTCTACTGCTCCACGATTTATTGGCCGAAAATTCGGCATCACATCGTCATTGCATCTATTACGAAAACGGGTAGAACATTTGCATCCACGCAATGCAAAGACTGCAGACAACTAATAGAAGCATGGAGAGATGCATGCTTGGGGTAACCAAGAAAGGTAATAAAGGGAACTCGTGGATAAGGAAAATAACAAGAGTAGAAGACACCACGATCAGCTTTAAATCCTTGAAATGACAATGGGCTGGGCATATTGCCAGGAGAACGGACCACCGATGAGCAACCGGGAATTTTGGACTGGATTCCAAGGGATAAAAAAGACCCAGAAGACCACGTGGGTGATTGGTGGATGGAGAAGACTGGCCCAAGACAGTCCACTGTAGAAGGAACTTTGGGAGACCTTCATCCAACAGTGGATTGTTAGTGAATGACAACGCTGCTGCTGATGATGATAATATATTCGAATTTATAGCTCACAGCAGATTTGTCCGGGATAGGTCTAATTATGTGACGGCCGGGTTCGGGTCCAAAATCTTTCGACCCATTTCCAACTCTGATCAGTACTGCTTTTCTGGAGAACCACTACTCTCGGCTTTACAACAGAACAAGGCGATGGAAGACAGAGAAATATTTCGATTTTCCTTCACAGACTCTTAAGTATTTAAATTTTTTACAAAAACTGTATTGTCAAAGGCCCCCTCCTAGAGAGAACATCCTGATGCCTCGCTTATCTTACCGCCATGAGCAGGCCCTGATTGCTTCCAGGGAAGAAATTTTTTTTTTTTTTTTTTTTTTTGGTTGGAGGTTTAACGACCACCGTGAGCAACTCAATGGGCTATAAGCAGTCGCCCGTCCCTAATTTAGGGTCACTGGTTCCAGGGAAGGGAGAGAGCCAGTGCCGTAAGACAAACACAACATCCATGCCTCACCGGGATTCGAACCCGGACCCCGTTCAGACGAATGATCAGAGGCCATCGCTTAGACCACTGCGCCACCGGGGCGGCCCAGGAAGAAATAGGGCCTGCGTTGTAAGAAATATGAAGTCACTCTAAAATAGTACATTTGGATCGTTTGTTTGTATTTTACGGCGAAAAAAAGGCTTTTTAATTTTGAACTTCTCTTTGCTTAAACTATAATTTTGAAAAACAGCGTGTATAAGCTGTTGACATGTAAAGGAAACAACACCGACAGAAGTGAATATCTCATGAAGATTACCACAGTTATGACGATCTCAGAGTGCCTAACCATCTCTTAATTCTGCAGCTAATTCGGCGAGCTGAATTTATAATTAATTAGCCCTGAAGTTGTATCACCAGAAAGTTAAATTAAGCTAAGACCAGACGCGTCATCGCAAGCGACGGCGATAATGAGAGGGAAAACTCTGTATAGGCCCGCAACCTTTATGTGCAGCTGCCAATCAACAATCTAGTTACGAGTGAAGTCAGGGGGAGTGGAAGGGGTACGGAATGAAGGTTCTAAGACGAAAAGAGAAAAAGGGTGGGTGTGGAGGAGGGATTGCAAGGAATGACTTTAACGCCGTGGCATGCCATGCTGTATAACGAGGTTTTCTGAAGCACTGCTGACGTCCTGAGCTTAAGAGGCATTATTCCGCTAGGACTCAGTGCGGTTGTGCAGATCGTGGACCGATAAAAATTATCCGCTTTGACTCTTCAATGTAGTTATCGACCTGTCATGCGATATTCTTCCACACATAAGTTGGGGCTTCCCCCAAACAGCGACTTTTTTTACTCTGTTTAAAACTCAAAACTAGAAAAAACAGTTATTTGTTAATCAATGTATTTTCAGAATGACAAATAAAGGTAACGCACTTTTAATGTCCGCAAGTATCAGCTTCATTTGCTGGCTGAAGTACTTAAATAAATATCTTCATGCAGTTTCATTTCATTTATTCATTTTTCAGTTGCCACATATTACAGTTCAAAATACAAGCAATATAATCAATTACAAAAAATGTAGCAACCAGGAGGAGGAGGGAAAAGGCCGTAAAGCCTGACATAGCATTCCCACCCCTAGTACTAAAAAGAAAAAAAAGACACAAACAACAAAGAAAAATACAAAAGACAAGTCAAAGGCATATTGAATATAACTGAAAGATTAAATAAATACATAAGTGTATATAGATGCAAGGTCTATCCATAAGCCGTGAA
Source organism: Macrothele yani (assembly GCA_039090855.1). Taxonomy (NCBI): domain Eukaryota; kingdom Metazoa; phylum Arthropoda; class Arachnida; order Araneae; family Macrothelidae; genus Macrothele; species Macrothele yani. The sequence goes on from CM077001.1 coordinate 28,967,517, forward strand.
ATCAATCCAGCGACCAGCTCAGGTCAACTCAGCACTAATTGAGAGACTTGTTAATAAGGTGGTGCTTGAATTTTTTTTTAAATAGGTCAAAATTGTTAATATATTTTATGTCACAAGGCAAGGAGTTCCAAAGTTTTGGACCCGAATAATTAATATTCATTTTAATTGTTTCTGTCCGAGGGAAATTAGGTATGAGTGTTGATCGATTCCTAGCTTCATAAGTATGAGTACGAATATTTAATGATATTAGGTCATGGTATAAAACACTTTTAATTCTTCTGAACATTATTTTACCAAGATTATAGTCAAATAATTGTTTTATTGTAAGTATATTATATTTATTGGGAATTACTTCTGACCTAAAGGTAAGATTAGGTATAGAATTATTAAGAGTTTTTAGGTCTATTAATCTTATGTATCTATTCTGTAATAATGCCCCCCCCCCCCCGGTGGCGCAGTGGTCTAAGCGATGGCCTCTGATCATTCGTCCGAATGGGGTCCGGGTTCGAATCCCGGTGAGGCATGGATGTTGTGTTTGTCTTACGGCACTGGCTCTCTCCCTTCCCTGGAACCAGTGACCCTAAATTAGGGACGGGCGACTGCTTATAGCCCATTGAGTTGCTCACGGTGGTCGTTAAACCTCCAACCAAAAAAAAAAAAAAAAAATTCTGTAATACCTGTATTTTTTTTTTTAAGTTATATAGTCCGTTATGTGGATGGAGATTTTATGAGAAATTTTAAATTCATCCGTTGCGAGGTAAAAATAGTGCAGAACTCAACTGAAGCAGGAACTCTATGTAGAATTGTGAATCACTATATCATTTTTCACAAATACACTTAGCCATTTTTATTGTTAGTTTATTTTAGTAGTGTGTGATTTCCGAAGTACCAAGGTCACCGCGGTAGCGCGGTGGCCTAAGTGCTGGCTTTTGTCCATTCGTTGGAGATGTGTCTCGGTTCAAATCTCTGTGAAGCATGGATGCAATGCTCCTATTACGGCATTGGCTCTCTCCCTTCCCTGGAACCAGTAGTCCTAAATTAGAGACAAGTGACAGCTTATAACCCATTGTGCATGGCTTTTATCGATTATAAAACAACCTTTGATTCGGTGAAACCATCAGCAGTTACAATGGCTCTAAAATCCTGCGGTATTGAAGATGCATACATTAATATTATTAATAACATCTATGAAAATGCAAGTGTAAAGATTCGGCTGTTTGAAAATACAACACACATAAAAATTGGAAAGGGAGTGAGACAAGGGGACACCATATCTCCCAAGCTCTTTAATGCCACATTGGAAAATATCTTTCAAACACTGAACTCGGAAAACAAAGAGATAAAGATTAATGGAGATTATCTAACCCGCCTTCGTTTTGCTGATGATGCAGTCATTTTTGCAACTACCCCATCAGAGCTGCAGAGTATGATCCAGGAACTTGCTGACAAGAATAAAGAAGTTGGATTAAAAATGAACTTTCAGAAGACAAAAGTGATGATCAATGCTTTTTTTTTATTTTTTTATTGAAGGTTTAACGACCACCGTGAGCAACTCAATGGGCTATAAGCAGTCGCCCGTCCCTAATTTAGGGTCACTGGTTCCAGGGAAGGGAGAGAGCCAGTGCCGTAAGACAAACACAACATCCATGCCTCACCGGGATTCGAACCCGGACTCCTTACGGACGAATGATCACAGGCCAGCGCCTTAGACCACTGCGCCACCGGGGCGGCAAATCAATGCTTTTACAAGAAACGAAGATTTATCGATTGATGGAGAAAAGCTGGAGATAATAGACACGTACGTTTATCTTGGACAGCAGATATCAAGTGAGGGTCACATTGATGAAGAAATTAATCGGCGTACAAAACTTGCCTGGAGAGCTTTTGGAAGAAACAGCATAATTTTCAAGAGCAATATGCCATTATGTCTTAAAAGAAAAGTGTTTGATCAATGCATCCTTCCAGTGCTTACGTATGGTACAGAGACGTGATACTTAACTAAAAGAGACATACAAAGGCTGCAGACAACTCAAAGCAGCATGGAGAGGTGCATGCTTGGTGTAACCAGGAGAGATAAGAAGAGGAACTCGTGGATCCGAAAAATGACAAGAGTGGAAGACATCATGATCAGAGTTAAATCCCTGAAATGGTAATGGGCTGGACATACTACCAGAAGGACAGACCATCGATGGACAGCCGAAATTTTAGATTGGATTCCAAGGGACAGGAAAAGACCCAGAAGAAGACCACATGGAAGATGGGTGGATGAAATTCGAAAGTATGCGGGAGTGACATGGAGGAGACTGGCACAAGACAGACCGTTGTGGAGGAAACTTGGGGAGACCTTCGTCCTGCAGTGGATTGATAATGGTTGACAATGATGATGATGACAGTGCTGATTGGAAAGTCTACCACTGATCTTACCTTGCGACATATTTTGGTAAGAACGACAAAATTTGATATTGGTTCCCTAACCAAACCCCTTCACCCAATCTCGCACAAATCTTTTCTTAGCCTTACAATTCATATTCTTTCCCTTATTTTAACCTCAGTAAAACCAGATATCCTCTGCGTTTTTTAATTAGTTTAATAAAAACATAAACTTGTGGAGTTTAAAACTTCCTATTATTAATCTAGCCAAAACTATCTCCTTCTTAGCCGCAACCCTTGTATTCCTATCCTTCAGCTTCTTTTATTTTAATACAGCTATTTCTTCATGCTTTCCTATTTTACCATTTTCTTCCATAGAATAAAATATAAGCCTTATTGTAGACTGAATTTCACTATTATTTTCATCTGTGGTTCATTGAACCAAACAGGGAACAGCTGTTTGGTTCAACACAGGAGTAGAAAATTCCAAGAAAGCTCATTAGAATGGTGAAAGTGACTGTGTCGAATGTCACAAGTTACATTCCAGTGGCGTATCTTGGGTCGGAGACCTGGCCTATCTCACCCGTCCTCCATGACTTCAGTACTGTATTTTTAAAAATTGCGAAGTTTATTTTTCAGTTGTTAAGCAAAAGAAGTATTTTTCCCTCTAAATTTTAGGTACATGCTATTGCTAATATAATACCAAATAATTATGAGGATTAGGATTTGAACACTTATTTGTACATGAACTCCATTCTCATTCTAAATACTTTATTTTTACATAAACTCCATTCTTCTTTCCTTTTGTATGAACTTGAGTGTTACGTTTTTTAGTTTATCATATTTAAAACGAGTGTTTTTCTCAATTGACAAAACAGCAAAGTTCCTCAAATGTGCATGTCCTTGTGTTGCTCTAAGATATATCTTGATTAGAAAAACTTCTTTCGGCAGTTGCTGATGGAATCTTTAATACTAGGTCTGCTATAAACACCATGCCAAACTTTATGTAACAAGTAAAGTCTCTTATTTTTTTTTTTTTTTTGTATTCATCAAGGGAATAAAACTACATTCAGTTCATATTTTAGTCTGTAACGTACCAGGAGATGTGACGTACCTGCCAGAAGGACGCACACGACATAAAGGCAAATAGGAATCAGAATAAAACGTCCGCGTAGCTTAATTGGTAGAGCAACTTATTCCGGAATGAGTGGACCCGGGTTCGAATCCTGGCGCGGATAAAAATGACGGAGAAATTCAATTCATTATAATGGCGCCCGAACTATCCGGATGACCCGACCGTTCAAAATCTCGCATTGGTGTGATGTTATTTCCACACCGCGAGATAGGAAAAATTAGAGAATCCTTTCTCCAGCACTTCGAAAAAAAATAAAAAAAATAAGGGGGAGATGATGTAACGTACCAGGAGATGTGACGTACCTGCCAGAAGGACGCACACGACATAAAGGCAGATAGGAATCAGAATAAAACGTCCGCGTAGCTTAATTGGTAGAGCAACTTATTCCGGAATGAATGGACCCGGGTTCGAACCCCGGCGCGGATAAAAATGACGGAGAAATTTACTTCGTTACAAGTCGAGCTGTACCAATATTTGGAGCATAGTGTTCTTTAACACTAGGTCTGCTATAAACACTATGCCCAACTTTATGTAACAAGTAAAGTCTCTTATTTATTTCTTTTTGTATTCATCAAGGGAATAAAATACATTCAGTTCATATTTTAGTCGAGCTGTAACAATATTTAGAGCATAGTGTTCTTTACTACTAGGTCTGCTATAAACACCATGCCCAACTTTATGTAGCAAGTAAAGTCTCTTATTTATTTCTTTTTGTATTCATCAAGGGAATAAAATACATTCAGTTCATATTTTAGTCGAGCTGTACCAATATTTGGAGCATAGTGTTCTTTAAGTTCTGACAGTAGATATTCGAGAAAGCTTTCACAAAATTCAACAAAACAGTTCGAATCCAACAAAGCCACGAATTTAAGATATATCATTGATTTTAATTCATTGACACTTCACACAATTGAAACACCTCTCACAAAACACGTGCTGTTACGGGTTGGAGCATTTGAGTGATTAATGTAATTCTAAGTGTTCTCTTTTCTGAGCGAACCGTTGCCCAAAGCAAAGGCCCATTCACCAGTCACCCGCTTCTTCATGTTGTCATGGAAACGCTAGCCGGCAATCGTATCGAAAGTCGGGGAATCACATAACGAAGACGGGTAGAGCTGGTTGCGTTACGATGACGTCATCCCTCCACTAAGAGCCCTGTTGGTCTTTGCTCGCCAGGCTGATTCTCTTAGTCAAAAGAAGCGAATCCGGAATTGTGTTTTTTTCACAGCGAAAGCATCGGCATATCTTAATTCCAACAAAAACACAAGTGTTGGGTAACTGCTGGCCACCAGCTGGCAGTGATGGGTCACTGCTGGCTGAAATCTGCCGCTCACGGACCGGTAGCGGTTCGTTGGTGGCAGCGCCATTAGTTGGTAGCCATTGATTCCCCTGCAGCATCGCCGTGAACTGCGGGTCTACAAGCAAGTGCCACTAGTGGCCCGTAGCTCGCAACCGATGCAACCCCAACACGTGTTGCTTCTTCTTGCGCAGAAGCAACACGTGTTGTGTCTCTCGTGGTACCAGTTAGTTGAAGACGACGCTTTCGCCATCTTGTTATTTTACTGGATGTTAAGAAAAAAAAAAGCCATTTGTAGAGAAGCGAATTAATTTCCTAATGAAATGCCACGTCGACGAAGATATCAGATTAAGCCATGAAATACTAGATTGCAGCCATAAAATACACCCAGTCCATTCCCATGAATAACAAGAAATAATTTCTGTGTAATCTATCATTTTAACGTACACTAAACCGCTTGAAACAACAGTTCTGGAAAAACATTAAAACGTTTGCTGGAAAAAAAAATTATACACGTAAAAAATGTATCAATTATTTGAAAAAAAGAAAGCAACGCTATGTGGATATATTGTACTTATCCATGGGTTGAATATACAAGGCGGCCCCGGTGGCGCAGTGGTCTAAAAGGTGGCCTCTGATCATTCGTCCAAACGGGGTCCGGGTTCGAATCCCGGTGAGGCATGGATGTTGTGTTTCTCTTACGGCACTGGCTCTCTCCCTTCCCTGGAACCAGTGACCCTAAATTAGAGACGGGCGACTGCTTATAGCCCATTGAGTTGCTCACGGTGGTCGTTAAACCTCCAATCAAAAAAAAAAAATACACAAGACTGGAGTAATTCGCTTCTAAAAATAACGAGAAGTAACATAAAATATCTTTCCTCTTTAAAACAAATGTAGCTTCGGACAGCGGTAAGGAAAGATACAACGTTAACAATGTAACAAAATGTGACATGAACGGGTAAATATATTAATTCAACAATCGCCTTTCAAGACGACAAGGACAGCTCGAAACTTTGGGAAGGTCCTTTAAGTTGGTACACTCCTTGAAAATGAGTGAAGTTCCCTTAAAGTAAAAAAAAAATAAAATAAAAATAAAACAATCGTTTCGTTGAAAAAATATTTGTTTTAATTATGTGAAACTGACATTTATGAAAAATATCTCGCAATGAGGTAAAATTAAAGAGAATCATTAGTTATACATTCCTTAGGAAAGAGGTAAACTTCAAGCTAATGCTCGCGCGTGACAAATCAATTCAGCTGGCCGAGAGCGCGCGCGGCAAATCAGTCCAGTTGGCAGAGCGCGCGGGCTTCCCACGCAGACAGTCCTTGGTTCGTTTCCAGTCAGATCCAAACGGGCGTTTCTCCGGTCTGTTGAGAAAATTTTCCCAGTGCAGTGCTATAATTCATAAGTTTTGTAAGGGGAAAACAAAAGTTGTAGCTTTGGGAAACTGCGGTTATCCTTGACTTTTTTTCATTTTTTTTTATGGCTACAACTAGGAAATTGGCGGACAAGATTCGGCAAGCCATCAGTTATGCCACGTGATCGCCAGCTGCCACTCCCGAGGAACTAGCGGACCACATTAGGCTAGCCATCATTTATGGCACGTTCTCCGCTGAAGGGCCACTTGTGGTAGCTACTGCCTGTGATGGATAACTGACGACCCTGTTGTGGCATATGACAACTGATGGGGTGCCAACTATTGGCCAGCTGCTGACCTTAACTGCTGGCTCTTCTTTTGGCCGCTTGAACATTTTTTGACGGTTCGGCAGCGGCAACATAGTGCTGGGCCATTGCTGGCGCAAGAAGACTGTTTTTGCTGGGATTACTGTTGATATTGGATTTTATTTGTGCATTCTCCTGGTTTCGCAGCTAGCCTAGCTGTTATATTCGTATACAAAGAAACCACTCACAAAATATTAACACTCACATTTGCCAACGACAATGTGATCCATTGGCATGACGGTACTGTGCAGCTGGCGGCTCGCCGAACGAGATTTTACGGACCGCAAAACAAGAATAAACCTAATTTCATTTCTCACTGAAAGAAAAGGGCGTGAAATCTGAAATGATACAATACATAAGGTAGGGAAAATAACAAATTTAATTAGCGGTTGAAACCGTGCTCTGTAGAAAATTCAAAAGAAGTTAAGATAAACTTGTTGCTAACTACGGTGACTTGCTTCTGCACAATCGAATCTGTTGGCTGATTGCTGAAAAACGTTAAGTGAGACTTTTCCTGCTTCGAGAAGAACTTCATTTCTTTTTATTGGAAGAAATGCAATTTGATACTTATCTAGCTAGAAGTATCACTGAGATCGCTCTTCTTAGCTCACCAGCTTTGTTAATTAATATCACGCAGCATTTGAAATGGTAAAATATTGATCTGAAAGGGAAACATGGAAACATCTGTAATATTTATAGTCGTAAATTATAGGCGGTTTTCGCAATAAGCTGCCATTGTTGAAATCAAATCTAGTCAAATCTACACGGTCGAGTCACATTATTGTGATCACCAGCACATTATTTTGAATGAAAGGAATCCAGAGTAACCGCCGTGTGCAGCGCGGACCGGAGCTAGACGAGCTAGTAGTGACTCAGTAACGTGCTGGAAGGTGTTCACAGGTATGTGGAGACATGCTGACTGCAGTGCATCTCACATCTGCTGGAGGGTGCGTGGTAGAGGATCCATAGAGCGAACAACACGATCGAGAGGGTCCCACACGCACTCAATTGGTTTTAAGTCTGGAGAATTAGGGGGCCAGGGCAGTACTTTGAAGTCTTCATCGTGTGTTTTTAACCACTCTCGGACATTTTTAGCTACAAGTCGCATTGTCTTGCTGGAAGATCCTGTCCGCTTCAGGGAACACAATCGGCATGTATAGGTGTACGTGGTCTGCAAGGATGGATTCATAACGAATTCGGTTCATAGTGACTTCCAGAGGTATGAGTCGACCCAGAGAATGTCCCGAAAACATTCCCCAGATCATAACTCTGCCTCCATCAACTTGTGTTATTCCAGCAATGGTTGAAGAGTGTTTGTTCTCCGATGTTTCTGGCCTTATACGCCAACATCCATCAATTCGATGACGCTGAGAACGTGACTCGTCGGAGAAGGCAATCATTTGACAATCAGCGGAGGTCCAATTCCGATACTGCCGTGCAAATGTAAGCCTTTTCTGCTGATAGACCTTCCTTATTATCGGCACAGTGACCATAATCTGCATCGGAGCCCTATACGCAGCAGGGTTTGCTGAACTGTCGTTTTAGACACACTTCCGGTAGCCCCCCTGGTTCATTCGGCCAGGGAGTTGCTCCACTGTAGCGTGTCGCGCACCTTCGAAGCCGACGTTCTTTTTTTTTTTTTTTTTTTTTTGATTGGAGGTTTAACGACCACCGTGAGCAACTCAATGGGCTACAAGCAGTCGCCCGTCCCTAATTTAGGGTCACTGGTTCCAGGGAAGGGAGAGAGCCAGTGCCGTAAGACAAACACAACATCCATGCCTCACCGGGATTCGAACCCGGACCCCGTTCGGACGAATGATCAGAGGCCATCGCTCAGACCACTGCGCCACCTGGGCGGCAGCCGACGTTCACCTCTCACATCAATGGCACGGGGCGCTCCGCAGTTTCCACATCGCCTATTCGCAACAGTGCCATTTCTCCAATCATGATACACTTTAACCACACCAGCACGCGAACAGTTCGCAAACTTCCCTGTTTTACAAATACTTCCACCCTTGTTCCGAAAACCGATAATCATCCCTTTTTGCAAATCTGATAAGTGGTTTATCTATGACAGCAACGAGTGATATGATTTCAGAATGTCTACAGCACTCCTTATACATTGTATACCCTCCAAGCCAGCTCAGGACACGTGCTTTCCTTCATTCTCTACCCGCTGTTGACGTCAAAGATAGGAGGTGGTCAAAATAATGTGACTCGACTGTGTACAAGGTGTGAGTGCAACAGTATGTAGTAAATTTCCGAGCATGATGGGAAGGATTTAGTAAACTTTGAGAAACGTCAGACTGTGGTAGCTCAGAGAGCGGGTGCTTCGATTTCTTAAACGGCTCAACTGTTGGGTTGTTCGTGAGCCGCCTTTGTTAACGTTTATCAGAACTGGCGTGAAAATGGTCAAACAATGATCCAGGGGCCAAACTGCACAGGACAAGGTTGATGCGAGCGGTGAGAGCCGGATTCGATTACTAGACGCAGTTATAACGAAATAAATTTCTCCGTCATTTTTGTCCACGTCGGGGATCGAACCCGAGGCCATTTATTCTGGAACAAGTCGCTCTACCAACTGAGCTACGCAGACGTTCGTTCTCGCTGCTATCTGCCTTTATGTCGTGTGCGTCCTGCGGGGTATAGTTGATTACCCAATACAACAGAGGTCAACACCGAACAGTATCTGTCATGACCATACATCGGACGCAAGTATGGTCTATAACAGCAGACCTCTCCAACGACATCCTGTCGTCATCACGATTCATCTGCGTAAAAGACTTTCCTGGTGCAAAGATTATGCAAGTTGGACGTCGGTCGACTAGAACGGACGAGTCGCGCTTTTTACTACACCCCGTGGATGGTAGTGCACGTATTTGTCTCAAACAATATGAAACACTCGATCGATCCTGTATGGTCTTTACAGTGCAAGCTCGTGGAAGCGGTTCGCAACATTGCTCGTCAGGAACTCTGACCCCTGGTGTATGTGGAACAACGTATGACTAGTGCCTACTATCGTGAATTGTTCTTTGACTCTACACACCCAGCAATGTTACACTTTTTCCCGAATGGGGATGGTGTCATCCAAGATGAAAATTTGCTGAGCCGCACGTCCAATGTTGTGCAGGAATGGTTTGAGGAACACAGTTCAAACTTCCAGCATATTGATTGGCTTCCGGACTTCCCCGATATCAACCCTATAGAGCACTTGTGGGACACTATGGAACGGCATATCAGGCGTGTGGATACACCAATCACCTCCATACCTGTATTGAAAGCGCATTACACACAGCTTGGGTAGCCATACCTTCCAACGGCTTCCCGCATCTTATTAAATCGATGTCAGGTTGGATAGCTGCTGTACTGAGGGCGAAAGGCTGCAAAGCATTAGGTAGGTGGTCATAATTCAGTGATCACTCAGTGTATGTTGAATCGATACCACGTCGGATAGCTGCTGTACTGAAGGCGAAAGGAGGATCTACGAAGTATTAGGTAGGTGGTCATAACTCAGTGATCACTCAGTGTATGTTTAATCGATTGCACGTTGGATAGCTGCTGTACTGAGAGCGAAAGGGGTACCTACAAAGTATTAGGTACTACACTGTGCAAATTAATTGGGACAAAGTAGAACATCACTCTTTTTTCCAAAACTATGCCTTTATATCATTCTATGTCTTGATATACACTAATAAATACCTGTATTAGTATGAAGCACGTCCTCCTTTAGCAGAAATGATCTCTTGAATTCGTTTTGGCATTGACTCCACTAATTGAGGGCACTGCACATATTTTTGACTTCATAATCGTGGAACCACACTTTTATAGCATTCGTTATCATTCGTTCTTTGGTTGTACAGTCGATTTTACCTAAACGTCTCTTCAAAATATCTCACGTGGGATTTAAGTCTGGTGAATTTCCAGCCCAATCAAGCAAATGAATTTGATTTTCCAGCATGAAATTCTTGACCATTTTCGAATTGTGACATGGGGCGAAGTCATGTTGAAATGTCCCGTCAAAAGTTTGCAAGAATGGAACAATCCTACGTTGTAATATTTCTACGTACTTGGCTGAATTCATCATATCTTGAATAGGAACTAAGCTTCCAGTGCCATTTGATGTGGAAAAACCCCAAAACATCTGTTTCAGAGAGTGTAAAAATCTTTAAAAGGGAGGCTAATCCTTTTAAAGATTTTGGAACAATAATAAATTCTGAATGCAGGATATTTTAAGCAAGAAGTCAAACTTACTTTTTTTCTGAAACGTTTGTTTTCAATTTAAACTCTCTCAAGTAGATAAGAGAGTAATTTTTTAAACCGTTATTGGAGGTACTGTTAGGTATATGGTAAACTAATCAGTGCGGTCCGCGTGGCGATGACCATTCGTCCGCGAAGTGTACGGGTTCGAATCCCGTTGAGGCATGGATATTGTATTTGTCCTACGGCACTGGTTCTCTCCCCTCCTTGGAACCAGTGATCCTAAATTAGGGACAGGCAACTGCTTATAGATCTATGAGATGATCACGATGGTCGTTAAACCCCCGATCAAAAAAAAAAAAAGACTCAACAAGAACAATGCGAAAATTATGTATATAAGTACTGTAAAAAATAAATAATGAAGTAAATGAATAAATAATGAATTAAGAAGTATATTCTATAGAGTATGATCCAGGAACTTGCTGACAAGAGTAAAGAAGTGGGATTAAAAATGAACTTTCAGAAGACAAAAGTGATGTTCAATGCTTTTACAAGAAATGAAGATTTATCGATTGATGGAGAAAAACTGGAGATAACAGATACGTATGTTTATCTTGGACAGCAGATATCAAGTGAGGGTCACATTGATGAAGAAATTAATCGGCGTACAAAACTTGCCTGGAGAGCTTTTGGAAGAAACAGCATAATTTTCAAGAGCAATATGCCATTATGTCTTAAAAGAAAAGTGTTTGATCAATGCATCCTTCCAGTGCTTACGTATGGTGCAGAGACGTGGACCTTAACTAAAAGAGACATACAAAAGCTGCAGACAACTCAAAGAAGCATGGAGAGGTGCATGCTTGGTATAACCAGGAGAGATAAGAAGAGGAACTCGTGGATCCGAAAAATGACGAGAGTGGAAGACATCATGATCAGAGTTAAATCCCTGAAATGGCAATGGGCTGGACATACTGCCAGAAGGACAGACCATAGATGGACAGCCGAAATTTTAGATTGGATTCCAAGGGACAGGAAAAGACCCAGAAAAAGACCACATGGGAGATGGGTGGATGAAATTCGTAAATATGCGGGAGTGACATGGAGGAGACTGGCACAAGACAGACCGTTGTGGAGGAAACTTGGGGAGACCTTCGTCCAGCAGTGAATTGATAATGGTTGACAATGATGATGATGATGATGATGATGAAGTCAGTATATCTCAACGTCATTACAATCTTCTGGATATTGTGCGTTGTTTGGCACAGGAGTTTGAATTATAATGCAAAGTACTGGAGAACAGTTTCAAGTAAAAAGGAGAAGGGGATTTTCAGAAAAATATTGTATCTATCTGAGATAAGAAAGAAAGGACGATGCAAACCAAAATATTAGAATGAAATGTGTCATTTTTATACATCACAATTAATAATCGATGAAAATTATATCATGCAGACTCAGATGGCTAGTACATATGAAGAAAACGCACTCGATGGAAAAAATATACGCACCCATTCGTAAGGATGTTATCCTCATCGAATGATTCTAGGAACATGCCAATGAGTTTTCCTTTGTTCAGTCCCCAGATGTGAACCCCATTCAGCATCTCTGGAATGAGGTGGAATGGCTGTTTTCTAAGAGACCGTGCCGCCCTCTAAACTCCAGCGACTATGCGGCTCCAACATTTCCGCGTGTAAAATATTACTGCACGTCGTCACACAGTCTTTCGACGTACAGTTGTTATGTCACACGCTGAAATAATTCGCAGCTTTAATTCACAGAACATCCGCCTAAAAACACGAAACGCTAAGCGGGGTGTCGTAAGAGTTTCTTTCTAAGTTGGTGCTATGGTTATGACGTCACATAATTATATCCGGGAACCAGTTTCCATTTACTGAACACCTGAACGGAAACACGATAACAAAGCGTGTCGTCACATGTATTTCTTTCTCAGTTGTTGCTAAGGTAGTGACGTCTCATAATTTAATCCGGAAAGCAATTGCCGTTCACTGAACACCTACACGAAAAGACAAAAAGCTAGGTATGACGTCACACATTTTTCTTTCTCGGTTGTTGCAATGGTGAAGACTCTTTCCACTGCGCCACCAAAGTGGAACAAATATTCAGGCAAAGCAAATGATATTATTTTTGATGTTTATGATGATGATTAAAGCTAAGAAATTTCTCCGGACGAGCTTGTAAAAGTTGGCAACCTGACAGTGAGTCAAAGTACGATCAAACGTAAATAAAATGTGTTCTAAGATAAGATCTGGGGTACATAGAGTAGAGCAATTTTTGTATAAGCAGAGCTATATTCGTTGAGCACATTGTTAGAGAAGATTGTATTCAGAGTTGAGAGCGATATTGTAAATGCTATGTACTGAGTAATGATAATTATGCAAAGCTATGGTCTGAGTACCTGATGTTTTATGAAGTTTGAAATTTATTATTCAAATAGCCTACTAGCTCATGGCCCGTGCCGTACACGGGTGAAAAAGCTGTGGCTGAAATTTTTATAACACGAATCGTAAAATACATCTGCATTACTATAATAAACGGTTGAATTATTAATGGGCAGTCTATAAGATGCGATTAGCTCTAAATTCGTTCAAGTTATCCAAAGTATTAGAAGATTTGTTTACACGCCATCGACGTTGTAGTCCTCTATTTAAGCGACGTTTTCTTTCAGCTTCTTCCATATCGTACTATAAAGAAAAAAATCCACGAGAACAATATTTTTTTTTAATTTCCATCACGCGAATCAAAACTACGCCTGCAGTTACTTTCTTACAATTTCACTTGTTCCTTTTTATGAAATAAAATAACGCTGATTACTTTTTATGAAATTACTCTGCAATTTTATTCCTTTTTATGAAATTACTCTGCAATGCAAAAAAAAAAAAAAAAAAAAACACGACTTAACACCTACGTAACAGAACAAACCTCTCAGACAATTGTCTGAGAACGTGCGTGTTGCCACAGATGAAGTCGTTTGTCTAACTAACTTTACTTATTTTCCGGTGTCGCTCCTTGATTTCACGTGTCGTGCGATAGCGGTGAGCCCAGTTCCGATTCCGGCCACCGGATAAAAACAGATGGCGCCGCAAGTACTGAATGACGTCAGAGCGTTAGGGACAGACGTAGCATATTATGTAGGATTTATGTTGAGAACGAAGTGATATTGGCAAATATCTTATAGCTGGATTATTGAATAAAGAGTGTAATTGGTTTTCGTAGGTATGTGTAGGAACTTATTCTGGCAGTTTACGTGAAGTGTTTAGTTAGAGATAGGATTTTAACTAGACTACTATTTGCGAAAATTGCAACACTACGAGTGATTGCTGGTAATAGCTTGAAACTTCCCGGATATGTACAGCAGGTTGAGACATGCAAGTGATTAGAATTTCAGTGAAAATGCGCATGCGCTTTCGAAGCAGCCCCCTCTGAACTGCCCGGTCTTGGGTATAAAGAGCTGGTTCAAACGAGACGTTGCAATCAGTGAAGAGCCGACATTGAGTCTAATGGGTGGTTCTTGGGTCTCACTATGTCCCGTCGCCGAAGAAGGTCGCATTATGAACACCTGAAGGACTTTCAGCGAGGAAGGTTTATTGAGATGAGAGAAGCTGTAACTTTTCTACCGCGAAATTGCCGCTCGTACGAGACGACAGATTGAGGCTCGAAATCCGGAAAATGGACCCCAAAATCTCACGACTGCACGGACAACAGACATCGCTACCACATGGCAGTGACCGATCGCACAGAGACATCCGTGGTGTGAGCGCAACGATGGAGCCCTGTCAGAGGTCAGGTTTTGTCCTCCAGCATATGTCGACGTCATCTGCTTAACAGAGGACTGGTTGCTAGCAGCCCATTGCTGTGCATTCCTTGGACCTTCAAATACAGACGCTTCAGGCTGCAATGGGGTCGCGAACACAAACAATACGCGCTGATTGGCAACAGGTCGTGTCTTCTGACGAGTCACGATTCAACTTCAAGAACTATGTTGTTCGCATACGTTTTCGAAGACATCGTGGTGAACGTCACCGTGCAGAATGCAATTTTCAGTGTCTTACCAACCCAACGCCAAGCGTCATGGTTCGGGGCGTCACTGGGTACAGTTCACGATCTCGTCTGCTACTAATGGAGGGAACTCTCAACAGCCATCGACACATTAAGGATGTTTTAGAGTTAAAGACGATACCTTTCCTTGAGAGTTGTCCTCGCGCTATATTCTAGCAATACAATGCTGGGTCACTTGTGTCCCGGAATGCCCAAGCCCTCTTCCATGCACGGCATGATACTGCTACTTCCCTGGACTGCACATTCGCCAGATATGTCCTCAATCGAACATGTATGAGACATAGTAGCTAAGTGACTGGCCTGTCAAGCGCCTCCACCAGTCACCACAAATGAATTCTGGTCTCGTATAGAAGCAACCTGGCAGGCCGTTTCCCAGGATGATATCAAAAACTTCTTCCACTCAGTGCCACGCCCTGAAGAAGCTGCTCGAGATGGCTTCACACGATACTGAGTTTTGAAGCGAAAAAAATCTTGTATAGCTCTACAAGTGTGATCAGTTATCTCGAGTAACATGAGAAACCTGTTATATAAGTTTAATTTGAATAACGCGATTTTTTATTAGTGTAGCAATTTTCATAAGTAGCAGTGTATTACGAACGGATTGAGATAATCCCGGTTACAAAGCAAAAATAGTCTACAAGCGCCGCCCTGGTGGCGCAGTGGTCTAAGTGATGGCTTCTGACCATTCGTCCGAGATGGGTCCAGGTTCGAGTCCCGTTGAGCAATGGAGGTTGTGCAGCAAAATATTCGTGCTGTAAATCAAACGAAGTACAAGAATTATGTCTTAGATGCACGATTATAACTTGCAGGAGAAAATAAAGTGTTTATTAAAAAGTTAAAAACACCATGAGATAGTTCGTGGCTGCTACAGCCACATTTTCAGATGGAAAGACCCGAGTGCTAGAAATCCGACAGTTCAATACAGGAGCACAAAAAACAGGTCGTTGCCACTTAATCCAAAGAAATACCCGATAAAAACGGAAAAACACAATCATATTAAGGCTACATGTATATATGACTTTAAGTTCATAACTTCTATTGCTAAACAATAATTTCAACGGTTGATGTAATACGGCAGAAAGTTCATCATTACAACAATTACTAAAGTTTTGAAATATATACATACTTTCAGTAAGTAGCAATGCTGTTCTAGAGGGTGGAACCGCAAGAATGATAGTCTCACTCCAAATGGAAGAGTGTGAGCCTTTATTGACCAAGCGAGAGAGGGCTGTAGATTGTGAACATATTTTCACACTGTACTTATGTTCAGATAGTCTAGTTTTTAATCTTCTTGAGGTCGTACCAATATAAATACAGTCGTTGTCATCGTTATCTCTCGCCTTAAGGGAAATGTAGTAGACTCCATACTTATCTAACATATCAACACCATCTCGATCTTTTTTAACCCTAGCGAGGATGTCCCGAGTTCAAGTGCCAAACGACAAATAATAGCGGTGGCACACATTTTTTAGGATAGCAGCACATTGTGGTATGTAATCCATGGCTCCAACGAATTTGGTGGGGTGACTCGCTCTTGTTAGAGTTGTGAATGCCCATCTTTGATCTAATGGTGTTTTTAACTAAAAATCTCATGGTGTTTTTAACTTTTTAACTTTTAATAAACACTTTATTTTCTCCTGCAAGTTTTAATCGTACATCTAAGGCAGAATTCTTGTACTTCGTTTGATGGATGTGGTGTTTGTCCTACGGCACTGGATCTCTCCTTACCCTCGAACCAGTGGCCCTAAATTAGGGACGGGCGACTGCTTATAGCCCATTGAGTTGCTCACGGTGGTCGTTAAACTTCCAATAAAAAAAAAGTCTACAAGCTTTAAGCTGCAGTGAAGTTGAAGTAAATCTTTAGAATAATAGTTCAATACAACCAGTTAAAAGCTCTTATTCCATAGTATATAAGCTTCTATTCCATATGTGCTAATCAAAAGATGTAGTTCAATGCAAACATTTAGTTTATGAATCACCTTATATACGTATGTCCTTTTTTTTTCAAGAACAATAATGCGGGAATCTTCCTTCCAGAAATTAAGCTTTCTGTACGATTGTGGAGTAAATCTAAATGGAAACGTAGCTGTTTTTTTTTTTAAATGAAGTCCCTAAGGAATAATGATGACGCTGAAATCTAGATAATTCCGTTCCAAACCGCCTCAAAAAATATTTAAAGGTAATGAATGCATACCTAAATACCTAGAATCCCTTCAAAATAGTACTTATGTTTTTTATTACTCATTTCGCCATAATTTTAATTACAAGTATTAATGCAAAAATTATGCTTATTTATAATGTGCAGGATATGAAGTTAATTATCTCATTTTTCCGTACACACATAAGCAGTCTGAGCTTTGTTAATTTTTCCAAGTGAAACTAAATATTCATATGCAGCAGTAACTGGGAAAACCAGATGTATTCATAAAACAACAAATACTCAACCTCAATTGCTTGGATAGAAGAAAGAAAAGAAAGAAATTAAGAAATAGCTCTTGAAAGAGTGAAAAACCTGTGAATATGGACAATACCTCCCTTTCTCTGGTTCACGTAACCACAAACTATAAATTTCAGTGCTCGATCTGGAATGAAAATTGAATATTTTAGACGATTCACAGGGATCTTACTAACGTTTTAGTGACGCCGTCCTTTTTAGCACGTCTTTTGTAAAAAAAGATCGTGCTTATGTTACCGGTTTGTCCGTCCGTCCGTCTGTCCGTCCGTCAGTCCGTCCTTCCGTCTGTACCCACGATATCTGTGCAACTGTTAGTCCGATTTAAAAAAATTCTTTCTGCATTGGGAAGCTTGAAATATGCGAATGATGATTCTTTATTTCGTGTTTTTTTACGATGTACAATTTCGCCGCTAGGGGGCATAAATGCAGATGATGTCGAATTCAAAAATAAGTTTTATTCCACATATTTGCTTCTAAACATCCGATTTAAAAAATTATTTTATCTTTCAATTCCATTTATGTTGCAGCGTATTTTAGATATAATTACCTTTTCAAATAACGCACAGATTTTCCGCTAGGGGGCGTAAAAGTACATTACATTTTCCCCGATAACTCTTCTTCTAGTACTCCGATTTGAAAAAAAATGTTCTGCAGAGGATACACCTCCTCATGGGAAATCTTTTGCATATATTTTAAAATTTTTGGTAAAGAATACTTTAGCCACCAGGGGGCGTAAGTGTTAATTTTTGCTTCTGATGTATTTGCCATAAAATCTGAGCTTTTAAAATATCGATTGAAAAATTTCTTCCGTGGACTGATGCCACTCACATCGATAAACATTTTCGGAATATTTTCTTCTGAAAATATTCCACAGTTTCTCCGCCAAAGGGCGTAGATGTAAATCTTATTTTTTTCAATATCTCTACTTCTAGGAGTCCGATTTGAAATATTCTTTCTGTGTTGGATAGTGGTTCCAGTGTGGCATGTTTCTCATATAATTTCAGAATTTTCAAGTAATCCATAGACTTTCCGCGAGGGGGCGTAGTGGTAAATTACGTTCTCCCCTATATCTCTGCTTCTAAATCTCCGATTTGAAAAATTCTTTCTGCACCGGATACATATCTTGATGGGAAATCATTTGCACATGATTTCTGATTTTTGTAAAAAAAAAAAAAAAAAGGGTTTGGCCACCAGGGGGCGTAAATCTTAATTTTCGCTTCTGATGTATTTGCAGCAAAATATGAGCTTCTAAATTCTCGACTGAAAAAATTCGTCGTTTGTAGACCGATAGTATTCATGTCGACAAACCTTTTAGAAACCTTTTCTTCTTAAAATAATGCATGATTTGTACGTCAGGGGGCGTAGTTGTATATCTTATTTTCGTCAATATCTCTACTTCTAGGAGTCCGATTTAAAAAATTCCTTCTTTGTTGGATAGTGTTTCTAGTGTGACAAGTTTTTCATATAATTTCAAAATTTTCAATTAATTCATAGACTTTCCGCTAGTAGGCGTAAATGTAAATTGCTTTCCCCCTATATCTTTGGTTCTAAATCCCCGATTTGAAAAATTCTTTCTGCACCGAATACAGCTCCTGATGGGAAATCCTTTCCTCATAATTTCTAATTTTTGTAAAAAATGGTTTGGCCACCAGGTGACGTAAGTCTTAATTTACGCTTCTGATGTATGGCAGCAAAATATGAGCTTCTAAAATCTCGATTGAAAAAAAAGTCTTTTGTTGACCGATACTACTCATGTTGACAAACCTTTTAGGCACATTTTCTTCCTGAAATAATGCATGGTTTCAACTGGACAAATGGAAGATCTTATTCAATTTGCCATTCACCCATTCAAGGAGGACACTGACCCACAACCGATCTCAAGTAAATTTGCAGAGCTGTTTCAACTGGGCAAATGGAAGATCTTATTCAATTTGCCATTTGCCCATTTAGGGAGGACACTGACCCACAACCGATCGGAAGTAAATTTGCAGAGCTGTTTCAACTGGACAAATGGAAGATCTTATTCAATTTGCCATTTACCCATTCAAGGAGGACACTGACCCACAACCGATTGCAAGTAAATTTGCAGAGCTGTTTCAACTGAACAAATGGAAAATCTTATTCAATTTGCCATTTACCCATTCAAGGAGGACACTGACCCACAACCGATCGCAAGTAAATTTGTAGAGCTATTTCAACTGAACAAATGGAAGATCTTATTCAATTTGCCATTTACCCGTTCAAGGAGGACACTGACCCACAACCGATCGGAAGTAAATTTGCAGAGCTGTTTCAACTGGACAAATGGAAGATCTTATTCAATTTGCCATTTACCCATTCAAAGAGGACACTGACCCACAACCGATCGCAAGTAAATTTGTAGAGCTATTTCAACTGAACAAATGGAAGATCTTATTCAATTTGCCATTTACCCATTCAAGGAGGACACTGACCCACGACTGATCGCAAGAAAATTTTCAGAGCTGTTTCAACTGAACAAATGGAAGATCTTATTCAATTTGCCATTTACCCATTCAAGGAGGACACTGACCCACAACCGATCGCATGTAAATTTGCAGAGCTGTTTCAACTGGACAAAATTTCACTGGAAAATGAAATAATAACACTGTGGTGTGCCATATTTCTGAAAACCAAATCTTCAGAAGATAGTTTCTGGAATTTTGTTTCCAAAGAAAAGTACTCCAATGTGAGAAAATGTAGTGAACATTTCTGCTTCGGGTCAACACATTTGATAATCAGCATTTTCTGACTTACAACAAACAAAAAATAAACATCGCTCAAATTTGACGAATCAGCACACGGAAGATTGCTGGAGATTAGCGTTGTTCGATTGTACTCCAGATTTTTTAGCCTTAGCGGAAGAAATGAAGGCACAAACTTCACATTAATTTTTTATTCACCATAAGCATTTGTTCATAACATTTAAATTTGTACTAAGGCCTATGTGTGTAAATATCAAATAGAAATCATAAAATAATTCAAATTGCTTTATTTACCTCAAATACATGCATAAAATCGATAGGGTATACCTACAGGGCAACAAAGATATAGGTATAGCAGGAAGCGACAAATTTTGGAGGAAGAAATTTGAAATTGTGAAGTAGAGTTGATCACTTGGAGTCAAGGGGGAAAAAGTATATTTTAGTCCCAGTCAAGTTGGACATCCCTGCCATAAAACGCCTCTGGAATGAACTGGAGCGATGATTCGAAAACGACCACAACGACCGTCTTCGCTCTCAACTCTCGCAGCAGCTTTGCATGACGAATGGTGAGTCATTGCTGTTGAAACCAACCGGAAATTGCTTGATAGTATGCCTCGACGCACAGAGGGGTATTTAATACAAGTTAGTAAAATCATGCAATGCATTGATTATTATACGCTTTCCAACATACCAGAAATTATTACTCAAGTTATTACTCAAGTTATGAGGATAATGGCTGTAGAATAAATCTCGCTCCTATGCCCTTAACTTTGACCTCATTTCGCCCATGTTCAATAGGGTTCGTCCTCAGGTGATTCCCTACTACATCCTAAAAGTTCATCGAAATCGAACCATGTTTACGCAAGTTATAACGCATAAGGGCAATGGAATGGATCCCACTCCTATGTCCTGACCGTTGACCCCATTTCGTCCATTTTCAATAGAGTTCGTCCTCAGGTAGTCCCCTACCACATACTAAACTTTCATTGAAATCGAACCATTTTTACGCGAGTTATCGTGCGGACAGGCGGACAAAGCTAGAGCATATACGCTTCTTCAATCTATGGTTGGAAAGCGTAAAAAAACTGCCCAAAATTCAAAGCTCCGAAACACGGTTTAAGCGGATAAACAACTACAACCTATGGTAGTTGAATAGATTTGACATCACCTCCTCACCGGGTTGGTGAGTGGGCGCAAACAATAGCGCTCAACGCGACAGTCGGAATTTAGCCGTTATCCCTTGTGCACTTCTCTCTTCGCGGTGCTTGTTTGACAACGTTATTTAAGTGTTGATTGTAGTGAGTAAACGCAGTTATATATAAATTTGGCATCATGGATTCTGATCCCGAAGGTATGTACGATCGAATATTACGTGTTTTAGCCATCTCTTTGCAATATTCAGTTAGTAAGACTGCTGCAAAAGTAGTATCGAAATGATTAAAACCTTCACATTATTTGTCGAAACGCGAAGGGTTTAGTTATGCTTCCAAGCCTTTCCAAGTTATTTTTATTGCACCAAATCATTGAACGTATCCTAAAGAACACATATCAAGCAGTTTCAGCCGTGGAATCCCGCAGACTAATTTTTTTTGTGTGAATTTTTAAGTATGGCTGTTTTTCCTGGACCCAGCAGTGGCGTCTAGCATCACAGACATTGACGAATGATTAATACAGAGATTTAAAATTATTTTGGAAACCCTTTCAAGCGGACATCAGATAGATGTAGCGAATTCAACAATTATTGCGTTGAGACTGCATAATTATACGTGAGGCTATATTCCTGGCATCCGATGACGCCAACCATATACAAAATATTGGTTCATGGAGGAACAGTGATTTTTAAAGCACTTTTGCCTTTCGGATAATTATCAGAGGAAGCAGCAGAAGCCACGAATAAACATTTTCGCCTGTACCGAATGAATTACGCCCGGAAATTTTCAAGAGAACATTGCAATATGAACATACTTAATCGATTATTGCTAACTTCCGACCCACTTATGTCTTCTTCGAGACCACTGTATGGAAATAAGTCGAAGACGTTTTCAAAGGAAACAATGGATTTGTTTCGACCAGGTCAAACAGCGACGGAAAGTGGGGAATGACGATAATGAAGAAAGTGGTGGAAAAGACGAACTGTACAATCCGACGAAGACTCACAGGACAGTTCGTAATGTTTTCTCGACTGTCGTATTTGTACTGATTCATTCATTTGCTTACAAGTGTTTTGTTTGTTATTTACATATGTGTTTTTTCATTCTTGTAGTTGAAATATACCTAAATGGTTATCATATACCTATTCTAAAGCCAAAAACGCAATAAAATAATTTTGACCCTATTTTTGGGTCAAATACCCCTCTTTGTGACGTGTGGCTGATGTCATACAAGCAAAATGTGGACCGACTAACTACTAAATGCGGTAATAAGCCATTTGTCCTGAAATATCATGGTGTCCGAACACTTTTCATAATGCTGTGTATATCCTAATTTTACTTTCATTTTTAGTGTCTTTCCTTATATCAAATTCTAATTTCGTTCTCTTTAAGAGCTTAAACCTTAACGTTATGCTTTCTCACTCAATGAATGTTGTGGCAATAGTCTTGAGGTCAGGTCAGAATGACGTGTGTATGTTTTGACAAGATAAGAACGATGTACGTATATGATATGTGGATCGAGCAGTGTTAAAAGAAGGTAGATTAGTGTAATTTTGCTTTGTGTGCTGTACTTTCGTCAAGACTACATTGGTAGTCAGATACTTTGAGAAAACACGTTACAGAGGCTCATGCTGTTGAAGTCATTTGAAGTGTAGTGCTTGTGAGTGTGCCAAAGTTAACCCGTTGGTTACTGATTATTAACATTGATGAGTCTTAGAGTCTAATAAAGAATCTCTCTCTCTAAGTAGACTACTCTCTTCTGACCATTAGGAAGTTTAATATTGCTCTTAAAATAGGATAAGTATACTTGTAATACGAATTTCTTGGCGTAGATAATACTGTAAATCAAAGTTTCCAAGCTTTCGCACATCAACCAGATGGCGTTTTCAAGGAAGGTAGACAGCTAGATGCAAATTAAATAACAGAACGCATCAACAATTTGAACGCGGTGACTTGATTTGACAATAAACGAACAGATGCGTAGTAATTATTCATTGAAAGACACGAGGCATCATGCTCGTTTAGCACGCGGAATCATGGAAGGAAAACAAAAGGCATTCACTGTTTGAAGAACTAGTTCCAAACTCATGAATGCTGTCATTGCATGATTCGATGTTGGGGATGATCTCGAAAGTTTCGCGGAAGGCAGTAGAATTTGGGGTGGAGTAGGAAGCTAATTACTTTACATTATCCCACATAGGAGTAGCGGACTTGAAATCAGTGGCGCACCCAGGAATTCCTGTTGCGGAGGGCTAGATGTATGTGTAGGTATGTGTGTGTGTGTACACGCACGTAGTATATATACACAGTGCGTCAAAGAATTTTTAAGACTGGGTCTGTAAAATAAAATAGAAACAAGAAATTATAATTTTTTTTGGTTTGTTATTCAAAATAAGTCCCACCGGCTTCAATACACTTGTTACAGCGATTTAATAATGATTCGAATGCCTGTTCCAGTTCACTTTGCGGAATTGCCTCCAAAGCACGCGTCGAAGCTGTTTGTAGGGTCGAAATATCATCAAAATAACCCCTTTTTAACGCCATTTTGAGTTTTGGGAACAAAGAAAAGTAGCAAGGTGCTAAATCAGGCGAATACGGTGGATGATTCAGCACACAGACGTTATTTTTCGCGAAAAATCTACGAACAAGAAGTGAGGTGTGACTGGGTGCATTATTCTGCAACAAACAACAACTGTTTTCATCTCGATATTCTGGACGAATGCGACGAATTCTGCCCATTAAATGCCTCAAAACATTTAAATAAAACTCACCAGGAATTGTTTGCCCACTTGGAACAAATTCTCTGTGGATAATACCCTCACTATCGAAGAATATAATGAGCATTATTTTGAGTTTCGATGAAACTTTTCTTGTTTTTTTGGCTTGTGGCGAGTTTTTTGACTTCCATTCCGCACTTAGTTGCTTTGTTTTAGGATCATATTGAAAACACCATGTTTCATCACCAGCAACAATCGATTTTAAGAAGTTTGGATCATTTTCAGTGGCTGAAATTATGTCACTGCAATGTGCACTTCTCTTTGATTTTTGTTCATTGGTTAACGTGCGTGGAACAAATTTAGCACAGACTTTTGTTTTGCCCAAATCTTCATGCAGGATGGTCGAATCGTTTCTTTGTTGATGTTTAAAGACTCTTTCATCATTCTTAATGACGCACATCGATTGTTTGCACGAAACCACGCACTTTTTCAATTATCTCAGGTGTCCTTGGTCTTCCGGTATGCTTATCATCTTCTAGCGTCTCTCTTCTGTCCAAAAAACGTTTGTGCCACAGGAAAACATTTGATCTACTTAAACAAAACTCACCATAAACTTGTTTCATCATTTGGTACGTTTCCGAGGTTCTGTTACCAAGTTTTGCGTTAAATTTAATAACAGCCCTTTGTTCCATCTTAATAATTCAACATGAAAAAAATTTACTTCTCCAATGAACGCCCGTTTCGTTTGAGTTACTTTAACAATTGCGCAGTGCTTTTGGCAGAAAGCAAGCAGATGGTCACGTTTTATAATGCATTCGCGATTACACTGGTGGCGCCACCGTAGGCTGAAATCTAGCGCCAGTCTTAAAAATTCTTTGATGTACTGTGTATATAAGTGTGTGTACGATATGAATATATATATAATACATATATGTAATGTGTATACAATATACGACATGGAGGAGAGAGGCTCAAGACAGACAATTGTGAAAGAAACTGGGGAATACCTTCATGCAGCAGTGGATTCATAATGGTTGACAATGATCATGCTGTACGTGTATATATATATATAGTGCATACGATAGACAGATATACATTAGATATAGATAAATAAAAGAGTTGACATCCTGGGGTGCTGGGTAGGGGGCTTAAGCTCCAAAGCCCCCTTCTTTGTGGGTGCGCCAGTGCTTGAAATGGACTTCTCTGGATAGGGCCTTTGTTACTTACAGTTCTTTATGTCCCTTTTATGCTCCTTGATTCTAATTCTAAACGAACCTTTGGTCATTCCGATTTAATATCGCTTGGAACCGTCCGGGTATTTTAGAGGGATGGTATAACACTGAATGTATAACACTGAATGCATCATTGGAAAGTGGATGCATCAGTGTTTCGCTTAAGCAGGGTGTTTCGCTTAAGCATGGCATATAAAAATGTCGGAGACCCGAGACAGGCGTTTATTCCATCCCTCTACAATATCCGGTCGGCTACAACCGATACTACATTGGGATGACCAAACGTTCATCTAGAATTAGAATCAATGAACATAAAAGGTACATACGAACGGTAAAGCAACAATGGTACTTTTAAGCCCGCTACTCCTATGTGGGATGACGTAAAGAAATCATCTTCCTATTCCACTCCAAAATCTACTGCCTTTCGCGAAACTTTGGAGATCATCAGCAACATCGAATCATGCGATTACAACGTCTCGCTGGAGTTGCCACGAGTTTGGAACCAGTTCTTCAAATAGTGAATGCTTTCTGTTTTCCTTCCATGATTCCGCGAGCTAAACGAACATGACGCCTCGGGTCATTGAATGAATAATTACTTCGCATCCGGTCTTTGAATGAATAATTACTTCGCATCTGGTCGTTTATTATCAAATTAAGTCACAGCGTTCAAATTGTTGAAGCGTTCTATTATTCAGTTTGCTGTCTACCTTCCTTGAAAAAGCCATCTGGTTGATGTGCAAAAGATTGGAAAGTTTGATTTACATTCAACGCCAAGAAATTTGTATTAATAGTATAGTTATACTATTTTACATGTAATTGGTGTACAGATTCTTGTTATTAACTAATATTGCTCATTGTGTAATTAAAGATACTGTGCTAGTTATCCAGCGACGAAGCTCCAGTGTTACAAGTATCACGGATGCACGATAAATAATGCTTTTATGTCAAATGCTTTCAAATCTATAGTATAAATACACACGCAAGTACGTCCACTAAAAACTTTGCAAATTTACTGCAATTTCTTAACAGTGTAAGAAACCGTATTTTAAGGATATTTGACTAATTTTAAGTACCGACATAGTTTCAGTCACGTATAAAATTCTGCATAACACATCCTTTGTGTTAGAAACAGAAGAATGACGCGTACTGAATTTATTTATCACGTCCGCAAAAAGCAACTGCGCCTTAAAGTATGTGGGAAAAGTAAGTTGCACTTGGGGTCAGCCAGCGTCTTCATAGACCAAAGGGGCTTACAGAAGACTCTCCATCCTCAGCAAGCAACAGATGACTATGATGATGCCGATGATGAGAAAGCGACGGTACGTCGTGCGCGATGAGCTCTGATTAAAGGGATTAAGGGCTGGCACGGACCTGTTCCCTGTTTTCGCAGACCGTAATGCTCCGCTAACAAGGACGAAACCCTGATGGCTAATAAGGGGGTGTCTGGAACTCAGCGGAATTACCACACGCAGAACAAGTAAGCTGCCTTAGGGCGGGAGACCCAAACACCTTTTCCCATCCCAATTTGCGGCCGCGCTCGACGAAACCAAGAACACACATGCTTCTATCAGATGCTACGGAAATACAGCTCAGCACAGTGACGAAAAGAAAAAGGAGAAAGAAAAGCGTACGAAGTCACAGAGAAATAACTAGTATCTATTCATGATGAATCTAATAAATTATACCGCGCATAGATTACGAAGTATCTTCGAGCAGAGAGGGGGAGGGGAGGAGGGGGGATGCCTGCCTCCGGTTATACGTTCATTACTGACCTTCTTCCGAAGAAAAGTTTAACAATTAACTTTATAGATCTCCTGCAACGGAAATGCTTCTCTTTCAATATTAACTAGATGAAAGCTCCCCAACAACGACGGGGGCGGGGAATAAGATATGTAGAGTAATTTTTCAATAACCAGACCTTTTCTCTTTTTTTGTGAACTTGGAATTGTACATTTGCAAATGTTATGGCAGTTCATGAGCAGAAGCACAAACAGTATTTTTTGTCTTTCTTTCTTTTTCACTACCGTATAGCTCGTCCTAGGACTGCTGTTTTTAAACTTTAAATAAATATTAATAGACACTATATTGAAAAAAGTAACCGGACACCTAGAAGAGAAACACAACATGGCATTTATTGACATACATTAGTACGGTGTAGGTCCACCTTTGGCTTCAATGCATGCACTGACCCTTCGAGACATGCTTTCGACAAGGTTTTGGAACACAGCGATAGGTATGCGCTTCCATTCAGTGCAAATAACTGTTGCTTAGTAGTAGGCTTTGGTTCTAAACTTCTTATGCGGCGCTCTAATTCATCCCATAGGTGCTCTATGGGATTAAGATCAGGGCTCAGCGCTGGCCAGTCCACACACGATACGGAATTATCGTCAAACCACTCCGTAACAGTCCTTGCTTTATGGCTCGGTGCATTATCCTGTGGTACCAACAAGGCTCGGTTCCATAGTATTGCCACAGAGTTTGTAGGGCATACTTGTAAGGTCAGGTAATGCGTAACATCACAGCCTCTCCTTGACAAATGTCAACCCCGCCTTCTCGTGGTGCATCCTGTTCCCACTAAAGGGGCTCTGACGACAGCCAATAGCGGTATAACTATACCATCGGGATTAGAGGAAATGCTATCCGCACTCACCAACCCGCTTGGCCAGCGTGGTGAGTTATGGCCAAACCCCTCCAAAATGACTCCACAACTTAAATCTTGGCCCTCAGTCTCCGGCAGCTGGAATGTACCTGGCCAAGGCAGCGGCCAGTGCGACATGAAGGCAGAGGGTGCTAAGAATCCCCGGAGGACCGGACTAGGCTGCCATTTGATGCTGACCTTGGCTACGTATAATGGACGCTCCCTATCTTCTGATTCAAGGCTTCTTGAATTGGAAGAGGAACTACAATGGATCAAGTGGGACATCGTCGGGCTTAGTGAGGTAAGGAGATAAGGAGAAGATCTCATTGAACTGAAAAGTGGACATCTCTTCTACTATCGTGGGACAGATACTGGCAGAACTAGTGGTGTTGGATTTATAATAAACAAGAAACTGAAGGATAAAGTTGTAGAAGTTGAAAGTTCCTCTGACAGAGCTGCACGACTCGTTATCCAACTCTCGAGAAGATACCAGGCTCAGATTATTCAAACTTATGCACCCACCACAAGTCATGCTGAAGAAGAAATTGAAGAACTTTATGAGGAAATTTGTCATCTAAATAATAAAGGTAAGCAGCACTTGAAAATAATTATGGGAGATTTCAATGCAAAAATAGGGCAACGGCAACAGAATGAAACTTCAGTAGGTAAATTCGGTCACGGCAATAGAAACCAGCGTGGAAATACTCTCGTGTTTGCAGAGGCAGAAAGGCTTTTCATCTTGAACTCCTTTTTCAAGAAAAAGGCACACAGGAAATGAACATGGAGACATCCAAATGGGACGACAAATGAAATTGATTTTATTATGTGTAACAAAAAAATTCGTCATAGAAGACTGGAGTGTGCAAAACAAGTTCAACACAGGTAGTGACCATAGATTGGTGAGATGCAAGATGCACCTCAACACTAAACTCAAACGTGGCAAGCTCATAAGACAAACAAAATGTATTGACATAACCAACCTAAAAAAACACTATAATACCTTCAAGTTGGAACTGAAGAACAGATTCTCTGCTTTAGAAGGCCGAACATCGGAAGAAGTGGATATTTCTGAAGTTAACAGAAAAGTAACTAAAAGCTCTTATGGAAACAGCTACAAAATTAGCTGGGTTTAAGAAAAAGTTGCATGTGAACAAATTTTCAGGAAAAACCAAAATGTTGATGCAAAAAAGAAGAGAGATGAGGACAACTGAAGAAGATGTGACTTCCAAAGTGGAATATATAGAGCTATGCAAGACAGTAAGAAAAAGTATCACTGAAGACGTAAGAAAATTCAACTGTGAACTAGTGAGGAAAGCAATTGAAAACAACCAAAGCCTAAAGATAGCAAAGGGACATCTCAGTAAGGGAAGAAAACAGATTATGGCACTGAGAAAAGAAGATGGTTCTGTAACAAGAAATAGAGGCGAAATTTTGACAAGAGTGAAAGATTTCTACTCCAAATTATATGAAAGGAATGATACATGTACTCCAGACATCATGAAAGGTACCAGTACCAGAGTTCTTCCAGTCCTCCCAGCAGAAGTTGCACATGCCATCAAAAAAATGAAACAGGGAAAAGCTCCAGGAGAAGATGGAATTACTGTAGACATCATACAAGAAGCAAGTGGAGAAATCGAAACAGTACTCGCCCAAATTTTCACTCGATGCCTTAATGAAGGGAAGAATCCCGAGGATTGGAACAACGCTACAATGATCCTGCTACATAAAAAAGTGACATTGAGGATCTCAGGAACTACAGACCTATCAGCCTCCTATCAGTGGTTTATAAAATCTTCACTAAAGATCTTTCACATCGCTTAAAGGTAACACTGGACATGGCTCAACCGAGAGAACAAGCTGGATTCAGGAGTAGCTACAGCACAATAGATTATATCCACGTACTGAGAGAACTAATTGAAAGAGCGAGGGAATATGAACTTTCATTGTGCAGGGCTTTTAACCATCAGCAGTTACAATGGCTCTGAAATCCTGCGGTATTGAAGATGCATACATTAATATTACTAATATCATCTATGAAAATGAAAGTGCAAAGATTCGGCTGTTTAAAAATACAACACACATAAAAATTGGAAAGGGAGTGAGACAAGGTGACACCATATCTCCGAAGCTCTTTAATGCCACATTGGAAAATGTCTTTCAATCACTGAACTGGGAAAACAAAGGGATAAAGATTAATGGGGATTATCTAACCCACCTTCGTTTTGCTGATGACATAGTCATTTTTGCAACTACCCCACCAGAGCTGCAGGGTATGATCCAGGAACTAGATGACAAGAGTAAAGAAGTGGGATTAAAAATGAACTTTCAGAAGACAAAAGTGATGTTCAATGCTTTTACAAGAAATGAAGATTTATCGATTGATGGAGAAAAGCTGGAGATAACAGACACGTACGTTTATCTTGGACAGCAGATATCAAGTGAGGGTCGCATTGATGAATAAATAAATCGGCGTACAAAACTTGCCTGGAGAGCTTTTGGAAGAAACAGCATAATTTTCAAGAGCAATATGCCATTATGTCTTAAAAGAAAAGGGTTTGATCAATGCATCCTTCCAGTGCTTACGTATGGTGCAGAGACGTGGACCTTAACTAAAAGAGACATACAAAGGCTGCAGACAACTCAAAGCAGCATGGAGAGGTGCGTGCTTGGTGTAACCAGGAGAGATAAGAAGAGGAACTCGTGGATCAGAAAAATGACAAGAGGGGAAGACATCATGATCAGAGTTAAATCCCTGAAATGGCAATGGGCTGGACAATACTGCCAGAAGGACAGATCATCGATGGACAGCTGAAATTTTAGATTGGATTCCAAGGGACAGGAAAAGACCCAGAAGAAGACCACATGGAAGATAGGTGGATGAAATTCGAAAATATGCGGGAGTGACATGGAGGAGACTGGCACAAGACAGACCGTTGTGAAAGAAACTTGGGGAGACCTTCGTCCAGCAGTGGATTGATAATGGTTGACAATGATGATGATGATTATGATGAATTGTCCAGAATATCAAGGTAGACGTGCTGGTTAACACGTTTGTCCACGATAACCAATGGGCCGGGACCAAACCATGAAAAACACCCCCACACGACCACACTGCCAGCTCCAAACTTGACCGCAGGAATCGTACACTGTGGAAGAAAGCGTTCTCCGACTGGCGCCATACCCACACACGGCCAGACTGATGGATCGTGAATCTGCATTCATCAGTCCATAGGACCCGTTTCCATTGATCTATGGTTCACGATAAATGTTCTTTACACCATGCTAAACGACGAGTAGCATTCCGAGTGGAGATGAGAGGCGTATGAGCAGCCGCACGACCATGGTAACCCGTGGAAGGAAGCTCTGAGAAAGGTACGTATACATACCGAGGTTCCAGCATTTTTACTCAACCGTACACTGAGGTCTGGTGCAGTATTCCGTCGATTAGCTGTAATGACCCTCCTGAGGCTTCGACGTCCTCTATCATCGGTTTTCTTTGGTCTGCCGGTACATTTTGCTGCTTCAGGCACGCCATGTGTCTTCCACTTATTCAGTACATCCAAAACAGTTGACTTCGGTATGTTTAAACGCCTCTCGGTTCTACGGCAAACTTGCTATTTATTCCCTTCATGGCTTGATTTAGACTGTCCTATTCGACGGTTAATTTGAAACTTCATACCGAAGCTTTTTCTACAAAATAATGTGACATCTGGTATTACAAATCGGAATTATCTAAATTCTCGTCAATGTGTTATTTGGGGCGACATCTGCTTTTAGATGCAATTTTTCTCACCTTGACATCTCAAGATTTCAGTTTTTATTGCAGGTTAGAGCGCTTAGATAGATCGATATTTTGCAAAATATGTATAATTAGCACTAAACTCGGAAAGTCACTTAAATTAAAAAAAAGTAAAAAATAATTGAAACGTACAAATTAATATTCGAATTGTGATAAATTAAATTAATATACAAACGCAACTGCCAGTGATATTAAGATTTTAATTCGAATTTTGTAGATCAGAAAAGCAGTACTCGAGTCATTAATAATCCAATGTTTTTAAATTAGCACGCGATCATCTTGACATTTAAAAGTGATCGCGTGCTATTATATAGAACGCAATCATTTTGACATCGCGAGAGCACGCAGAAATTGATCGATAAGTGATGGCGCACAATGCAGACGTTGCTGTGACGTCAAGCGTTCCAGAGAGACAGACATATAGATCTGGGTGTTTATATTATGAATTTCTTCCATACATATAAATAAAAGAACACTTGATTATATTTTGCGAAAAACTGTAGTTATATTCTAAGAATTGCGTGGTTTAACGAAAAAGAAAATTCCCAAATCATAATTTTTCCGCAAACGCATAAAATTATAATAACACACTGTTACCTATTGTATTGAAACTCACAATTTTTAGACTTAAATCAGAAAAGAAACTGGTTTGACAATCTAAAGTAATCACTTTAGGATTACAAAAGGAATCTTAAATTTAAATTTCGTACGATGGGATTCTAAATGAAGAGCTCTGTACGTCGTTTATAAACGGCAAAGTAGAACCAGAATTCCTGACGGAATGTTTTCCTGTTTCCGAGATACTGAAACGATTTCAATCGTGTGACGTAACGCATCTTTGACGTCATTTCAAAATGATTTGAATGAGATGAAATCACACCAGCAGCTGTGAAAAATCTGTTTTTGTTGTTATGACAACAAAGCAAAGTAGTACACGCATGCGCTGTGTTGATTGGCTATATTTTATTGTTGTAAGAATCTTACCTTGACATGGAGTGTCACACAAACACACGAAACAATGTTTCGTCAAAGTGAAACTGATGTGTTCATAATGTTAAACTCTGAGCTTTACAGTAATGAATATGAACACCACAACAATCAAAAAAAAAAGGTACATTATTTGAGGCAGAGATTCAACAATTAAATCAGGCAAGCGGAAGGATGTGCCAACAAAATGGGACTAACGTTCAAAGGTTCAGATTTTCAGAGAAAGGGAATTACACATGTTCAGATTGTTCAAATTATTAAATGTAAAATTTTTTGCGATTTTTCTTGCGAATGGAATTTTAGAAACATCAGTCTTTGTAATCACTGTGACAGCATATGTAATAAAGAGTGGTACGTATTATTAAACACTAGCACGAGAATCATATCGAAAGAAAAACAAGTTTGTATGGTTTTGTGTTATACCGGGTGTCCAATGAAGATGTAACCATTTTCAAATATTCATAACAGTTTTAATATAAATGATCTCAATACACAACTTGTGTTAATTGACAGAACAGGTTATGAAGTTTATAGACATTCGACATGGGCACCATTTGTCACCCGAACAATGTCTAAACGGTATTCCAGCCCCAACCAAGTTTGTTCGAGATTGTTCGTATTAACTTTCCGCAGTACGTGTGTAATCCTCTTCTTTAGGTCAGCAATGTCTGCAACAGGGGTCCTGTAAACCTCACCCTGGATGAATCCGTCGGACGTGGGTACCATGGAATGGGACCTTCATGCCCAATCCATCGATAGGAAAATTAGGTAACCAGAGACCTCGTCACAATCAAAGCCCAATGAGGTGGAGCCCCATCTTGTTGGGAAATGACCGGAGTTGCAAGTTCGTTCAACTGGGGATACACAAACTGTGCAATCATGTCCAGGTAATTATCAGCTGTCACAGTCGCTTCCTGAAAGAAAACGGGTTCCAATAACACGGTCGACAATTGTGCCACACCAAACATTCACTTTTGGGCGAACCTATTAAACACTGCTTTATATTTATTTTTAACTTTCTAAGGGACGACATTTACTAAGAATTGTTTATTTTAAATACACTGTTAGATATTTTTTGAGTTTTACTGAGAACTGTTTTTTTGAAAACCGTTAAACTAGATTTGGATTTCTTTTCGTATTTCAAAGAAACAGTACTTGCTTAAAGTTGTCGTTTTTGAAAACTGTAAAATATCGTTTTGAGTTTTGCTAATTAGTTTTTTGAAAACTGAAACGTAATATTTTAAGTTTTGCTGAGAACTGCCTTTTTCAAAAACTGCGAAGTATTATTTCTCTGAATTGCTTTTCATCTTTCAAAGGAACATCCTAGCTGAGAATTGTCTTTTTTGAAAACTATTAAATGTTGTTTTGAATTTCGTTTCGTTTTTGAGGGGAACAATCCTTACCTTCTTCTTAACTTCAAATTTATACCTTTATCTGTTCGATAATGGAAAGAAAAGTAAACTGTTTGAACTACGGTCTTCAGAAAAATGAAGAAAATTTATTTATTTATTCTTTTTTATTTTTTTTTTTTGGAATGCACTGAATCTGTTGCTATTAAAATCTTTGTCGGAATTAAACGGTCAGTTTATAGCTGAGGGCAAAGCTGTGACAGATCAAGAACAACACTCACTGATAATTCTCTCTTTTGAAAAATGCTAAACACTGCTTTGAGTTTTGCCCAGAATTGTTTTTCTTTTTTCTGAAAATCGTTCCATATTTTGTTGAGTTTGTCCGAAAACTTTTTGTTTTAAAACTGTTAAATATTGTTTTAAATTTCTCTTCGTATTTCAAAATTGCAACTTTGTTTGGAATTGCCTTCTTTGAAAACTGTTAAATACTGCTTTGAATTTCTTTTCTTCTTTCAAAGAAACAATCTTGCTGAGAATCATCTCTTTTGAAAACTGTTTATTGCTACTTAGAGTTCTCCTTCTGATAATAAACAGTGTTTCAAAGCAAAGATAATTTCCTTCAAATAAAAACTGCCGTGTTGAAAGTTCAGAAAGAAAAAAGAAAAGAAAAGACGACTTCCTGAAAAGGCCGACTCGTTGAAAATTCGGTACAAAGACAAGACAGGGTGTAAAAAATTTTTAAAAGTGAAAAGCCGCTTGAAAGTTGAAAAATGCTCCAGCCGACTCGTTAAATGTTTTGTTAAAAAAACATTCTTTATCGTAACAACAAAATTAAAATAATACGATTCTGACTTGCATTGGAACTGATTGAAGAGCTTTTCTAAATGTTTAAGCGCGTTTAATATAGTTTTTTAACATAGTTAAGATGAACAATAAACTTGTGTTTATTTTAATGAACATGTGTAGCATTAATATGATATTCTGAGGTGCGCTCTTGGGATCTAAAGATATGAGCATTGCATGCAGTCTATCTTATAATGTTACAGCGTTTCTTGACCCCGTGCATAAACTTCAAGCTATCAACATCCTCCTGAGACTCATAAACCTAATACGTACTATTATTTGAATTCCAAAGATCATTTTATTTAGTAACCGGATGATATTTTGATTGCCAACTTTCACAAAATGTTAAAAGAAGTCATCTTGAAAAGCTTAAAACCCCTGCTGTTGACCTGTTTGACATAATCCCGTGAATGCTGAATTCATTGAAAAAACATTCCATTACTATTTCTTTAACTTAGCTTAAACTTAAAATATAACTGTTGAACAATGCCGTGTCTATGACACTGACTTAACTGTTTAAACGCAACTTCACCTAACGCTTCCCTATAGATTTGATTTTTTACGTTCACTAACAGATTGTT
Organism: Macrothele yani; assembly: GCA_039090855.1. Taxonomy (NCBI): domain Eukaryota; kingdom Metazoa; phylum Arthropoda; class Arachnida; order Araneae; family Macrothelidae; genus Macrothele; species Macrothele yani. Next base: position 29,002,788 of record CM077001.1, read on the forward strand.
TTTCTGGATAGGTCTCAGTCGTAGCAACTGAAAATTCAATTAAACATGATACAACACTTCTGGCATAATTTGTTAAGATTCGTAAATGAATCAAAGTAACTTACAGTTTAATCTTGTTTATTCAGTCTTTCATTATGTCAGAAAATCACCATCAATGATTGACTGGTAGTAACTCAAGCATTGAATATCACACTGATGATATAATAATCTTCATTTTTTTATGACAGGAGGCTTAACCGACCACCCTGAGCGACTCACTGGGCTATAAGCAGTTGGCTTACATTTAGGGTCACTGGTTCCAGGAAAAGGAGGGAGTCAGTGTCGAAAACAAACACAACATCCATGCCCCCCCTCCTCCATGGATGCCAAAATAGGTAATACTGGTTTATGTCTTGGTGATATACGTGTTTGCAGATTGCTTCATACTGATGATACTGTCCACTGTTGGCAGAGGGCAAAAGTGAGTTTCAGAGTATGTTATCCCAGATGTACGACGTTTGCATGAAATTCAAACTCAGTATAAATAAGGGAAACCCCAAAGTTTTTTGAGAGAGGAACTGGTAGTACTGAATGTAATATAAGTCTAAATGGCACCATGATTGACCACGTGAATGAGTTTGTGTATTAAGTAAGCATGTTTGACAGAGAGAACAAATTGCATGGTGAAATCAGTAGGCGAGTGAATTCTTCATTGAAAATCATGGCTGCGTTGGGAGGTTTTCACAACCGGACTCTCTTGTTTTCTCAAGAGAGTCCCGCATGGCTGTGTATGAAAGTGTAATTGTTCCTACTCTGATGTACGGCAGTGAAACCTGGGTAATACAGAAAAAAAACATAGGAGTCGTTTGTATACTGGAGAAATGCGTTACTTGTGTCTGGCAAGGCACGTTCTGATTGTGTGAGGAATGAAGGTGTGTTGCAGTTGTGTAATGTGAAGCAAAATGCTGTTAGCAAGGTGGAGACTAATTTGGTTGTTTGGCCATGTTGAAAGAATGAGTGATGAGATGCTTACTAAGAAAATATTTTTAGCTCAAGTGGCAGAAAGGAAAAGCAGAGGAAGGCCAAGGAGATCATGGGAGGATCAGATTCAGGAGTGTCTGCATGAGAAAAAGATTATGAGTATGAAGTATAGAAGATCTTGTGTACGACATGTGATGGATGTCAGTGAAGCTTGAGTTGTATGTCAAGATCGCTGTAAATGGAGAAGTTTGATACGACAACAGTAAGTAAAAGTTATCTGATAGTTTGTATTTCTTTCTGAAGCTAATCTCTGAATCTCAGAGAACAGCTTAGTGATATGATATGATATTCTACAAGTATATGTAAAGAAGACACTTACGACGCCGAACAATTTCAGTGCATCGTTAAATTTGGGTGCTTACCTGGAAATCATCCTAACTCTCGTCACTAGAGACTTCCTCTCGTTGCACCTTTTGTTCACAATTATGTCATCTATAGTTATAAGTAATGGCGTTGCCAAATCCCTATTACAACTTACATAACCGTGGAAGTTGAACTCATCTTCTTCTGCATTTCAGTCAAATTCGTAAAATTATGTCTTCTTGGGGATCTAGATTCGTTTGGAAATCCGATGTAAATAAAGGTATCAGGGAAAGAGTTCAAAATGATGACGTCAAGGAAGAGCAGGTGTCTACTGTAGGTGCCAAATGTGCTCGCCAAAGGTAACTCAGAAGGAGCGTGCTCATTCCCCTGTGAGTCATAAAGCAGGTGAATGATGGAAGGAAGGGAGGAAGATGGAAAAACGGAAAACGCAATTCACGGTGAAGGAGATGTGTGGAAACAATTTGGTAAAAATAATTCTCCGGATTTTAGTTCTAATTCACGACAACACATCACCTCAATGTAACGTAAAAACGAGAAGAAAGTATTAGAATAGCGTTTAATTGAAAAAAATTGTCATTAAAAGTAATTCAGAATTTCTGATTCGGCAACATTTTACGTATAAATAAGCAAAACGTGTAAGTGATTAACGTATAAGTAGGGTCCCACTGCATTTCTCTCCTGCTGCAAATTTATATGTGAAAATCAGTAGAAACAAAGTTTTATTACCGTTGCTCATTTCGATCAAGTGGGTGAAATTCACAATTTGATTTGAAGGAAATATACTTTCATTAAATGCAAAACTGCAATAAATAATGCCGCACTACTGCAAACATATTGCATTACGATTAAGAAACCATCTGCTGAAAGTAAAAGAAACTAGAGATCAAAAAATGCTTATAAGGAACTTAAAACTATATCTAGTAATCCCCGCAAACGACTATTTTCGAGGTTTTCTGCAGTGATGTAATACAATGATTTTATTGCAAATGTAAGCATTTCTATTGAAGAAATATACAGGGTGATTCATAAAGAAGTATACAGTTTCAACGCATTATAAAACAAGAACAATGTAAGATATTTTATGTTACCTGTAACAGAATTGGAGGGGAATGTTTCAAGTTTTTTTAGAGAAAGTCACAGATGTTCTATGTGTGCACTCTTAGTCACACGACACACATCGAGCCGGTAAAACATTTCCGCCCAAACACGAGGTAAGATATTTGAATCAAGTGCAGTGATAGTGATTTCAATTATTCCATGCATACAGGTGGCTGTGGTACGCTGTATGCATGGAATCATTTTCAGCTTCTTTCTCAAAATTCTCCAGACAGTGGGCTGTGAAATCTGCACTGCACGACTCACCCTCCGCGTTGATTTTTACGGGCTTCGTTGAATGGCGGTGCAAACACTTTCGACGACTTCTTCCGATACACGCGGTCGTCCAGGACGTTTAAGTTTGCACAAACATCCCGTAGTTTCAAATTGTTTATGCCAATCGTAGATAGATTTTCTGGTTGGTAGTTCTTTTCCGAATCCTGATCGAAAATGCCGTTCCACAAGAGTTACAGATTCCGTTTTGCTAAATTCAAGAACACAAAACGCCTTCTCCACTGCAGACGCTGCCATTTTGACTGACTAGTCATGTGACACGCACGCTATCGCCTACGTCACGTCTCTCAGTAGCGGGACACAGACTTTATGAGTACATCTGCTTAACGCTTCGCAGTTGTGGTCCGTGTCTTCAACTTTTACTGTTTTACAGCATCTGGAAACTATACTTCTTTATGAATCACCCTGTATAATTGACACGGTGTCACATAAAGATAATGTATAAAGAACGTAAAACTGTAGATAGCATTTCTAGAAGTCACGAAATCATTTGTAAATATGATACAAATTCCTGACGTACAGTTCATCTATGAAGAGATTCATTTATAATACCTATCACACAGGAAAAGGGAGAAAAAATGGCTGCCTTTGAGGAATGTAGTATTCAAATATGTAAGGAATTTTTAAAGAGTTTCCGCAAAACATACAGACACGGCCATTGTGGTATTCAAATGTTATATTTCATTTGCAAAACTTTGTAAATGAGTGCATTGTATAAATGCAAATAAAATCACTGGGTCTTTGATGCCCATGCAAATGCATTTATTGAAAGTTATCAACTTGAGACGCGCAAACGGATAAATTTTTAGTTTCTTTCTACGATAGGCTGCTCATATTTGCTTTATTCTTCCCATCCAGAAACTTTTGTATTTTATCAAGATTTAATAGTATTCTGAAAAGAAGAAAGCTCTCCTCGAGTTAATTTCATCAAGAAAACATTACGCAACTTTTAAACTAAGTTTGTTGAAATGCTCGCTGGTTACAACATTCAAAAAAGCGATGATAGCGGCGACATAAATTAAACATTTGCGAAAGTTCTCCAAGGAGCGTTTTCACGCTCTTAATGCGAGTTGATCACGGCTTTAATATCATGTGCATTAGCAATGACAGAAAGTCTGAAAGTCTCATCCCTGCTACGCTTTCTGCATCCAATACATGGACTTGGGATGAGAGAGGAAGGAGAAAAGGGAGAAAAAAAGAGAAGATATGGGGGGGGGGAAAAGTAGCGTCTCTTTCTCCCTTTCTTTCTCCGGATCTCTTCGGCGTTACATTTGAACGTGGGATGACCTCGAACTTCATCTGACTCCCAAATCCACCGACTGCTTTCAAAAGAAAAGGATGGTGATTTTTCTCTCAGCGGGTCCTTGGGATTCTGGACAGTTGGAAGCCTTAGAAACCTCCCTACTATTTCCTCCCGCATAAATAATTGAGGAGGGACATCAGAGGGAAGAGATTTGGGAACACGGGGAAACTCGCAGAATGAGATGCATTCGTGGATTACCAGAGCTTCAGAATGGGATCATCAGATGATCAGTCCCCTAGGATGGATTCTCTTCAGGTGGTTTCAGCATTCGCTACAAGTGGTACACGACGTCTGCAAGGGGTTTGAACTTAAGTATTAGAAACACGTGCAAGATCTTTTTTATCAACCCTGGTGACTCCACACAATGCTTAAAAAATTCAGGTATTTTCAAGACGTTACGTGTTATGAGACTACGTTATTTACGTATCCTCTCTCTTTCTCTCTCTCTCTCTCTCTCTTGCTCGCTCGCTCTCTCGTTGCATAAATGAAGAACTAGCTACATCTGATGATCATTCTTGTGTCTTTGGCAATGTGATAGCCGAAATACATGGATTGCCCTTGTTTTCGAGCAGTAGGAAAGAGTACTACATACTCAATCTTATTAAATAACCTGTACTCTGGAATTTAGGGGTTAGCTCCTCAAATTAAAATCATTTGGCAATTCAAAATTACTTATCTTTTGCTATTTATCAATATTTGTTGTTTGTGACTCGAACGTTTTGTTTACATAGAATTTCAGTTATTTTCGCGACGTTACGTGTTATGAGACAGTGTTGTTTACGTGTCCTCTGTCTCTCTCTCGCTACATGAATGAAGAACTTACTACGTCTCCTCTGATGATCACTCTTGTGTCTTCCTCAACCTGAGAAACAAACTGCTGTATATATCATCATCATCATCATCATCATCATCATTGTCAACCATTATCAATCCACTGCTGGACGAAGGTCTCCCCAAGTTTCTTCCACAACGGTCTGTCTTGTGCCAGTATCCTCCATGTCACTCCCGCATACTTTCGAATTTCATCCACCCATCTTCCACGTGGTCTTCTTCTGGGTCTTTTCCTGTCCCTTGGAATCCAATCTAAAATTTCGGCTGTCCATCGATGGTCTGTCCTTCTGGCAGTATGTCCAGCCCATTGCCATTTCAGGGATTTAACTCTGATCATGATGTCTTCCACTCTTGTCATTTTTCGGATCCACGAGTTCCTCTTCTTATCTCTCCTGGTTAGACCAAGCATGCACCTCTCCATGCTGCTTTGAGTTGTCTGCAGCCTTTGTATGTCTCTTTTAGTTAAGGTCCACGTCTCTGCACCATACGTAAGCACTGGAAGGATGCATTGATCAAACACTTTTCTTTTAAGACCTAATGGCATATTGCTCTTGAAAATTATGCTGTTTCTTCCAAAAGCTCTCCAGGCAAGTTTTGTACGCCGATTAATTTCTTCATCAATGTGACCCTAACTTGATATCTGCTGTCCAAGATAAACGTACGTTTCTGTTATCTCCAGCTTTTCACCATCAATCGATAAATCTTCATTTCTTGTAAAAGCATTGAACATCACTTTTGTCTTCTGAAAGTTCATTTTTAATCCCACTTCTTTACTCTTGTCAGCAAGTTCCTGAATCATACTCTGCAGCTCTGATGGAGTAGTTGCAAAAATGACTACGTCATCAGCAAAACGAAGGTGGGTTAGATAATCTCCATTAATCTTTATCCCTTTGTTTTCCCAGTTCAGTGATTGAAAGACATTTTCCAATGTGGCATTAAAGAGCTTCGGAGATATGGTGTCACCTTGTCTCACTCCTTTTCCAATTTTTATGTGTGTTGTATTTTCAAACAGCCGAATCTTTGCACTTGCATTTTCATAGATGTTATTAATAATATTAATGTATGCATCTTCAATATCGCAGGATTTCAGAGCCATTGTAACTGCTGATGGTTTCACCGAATCAAAGGCTTTTTCATAATCGATAAAAGCCATGCACAATGGAAGTTTATATTCCCTCACTCTTTCAATTAGTTCTTTCAGTACGTGGATATGATCTATTGTGCTGCAGCCACTCCTGAATCCTGCTTGTTCTCTAGGTTGAGCCATGTCCAGTGTTACCTTCAAGCGGTGTGAAAGAACTTTAGTGAAGATTTTATAAACCACTGATAGGAGGCTGATAGGTCTGTAGTTCCCGAGATCCTCAATGTGGCCTTTCTTATGTAGCAGGATCATTGTAGCGTTGTTCCAATCCTCAGGAATCTTCCCTTCATTAAGGCATCGAGTGAAAATTTGGGCGAGTACTGTTTCGATTTCTCCACTTGTTTCTTGTACGATGTCTTCACTCCTGTTTCTTCCGCAAATTGATAAACGAAATATACACAGTAGGCTTGTTTTCTAGGAGGAGGAAAGTGTACTACATGCTGATTCATATCATTAAGCTGTACTCTGGATTTAGAGGTTTGCTCCTCAAAGCATAATCATTTGCGAAATCAAAATTACTGATCGATTACGATTTATTTGATGTTTGTGCATCGAACGCCTCCAGTTACATTGATTTTGTCACACAACTACAGCTTTACTGTTATCCAGAGTATCAGAATAGACTTCTTGTGCACTTCATGTTTAATGCCTCTTTCTCGTGCAGAGATTCCTGAATCTCGCCCTCTCATGATTTCCTTGGCCTTTCTCCATATTTCACTTACTACTAAATAAGTTCACTTAGCACCTCATCACTCATTCTTTCAACTCGATATTTATCTCTACACACTCTTCCAACGAAATTACGCTTTAAACTACGTGCACTATATTGACAAAAGTCACTGGACGCCTAGAAGAGAAAGACAACATAGCATTTATTGCCACACATTAGTACGGTGTCAGTCCAACGTTGGCCTTAATGCATGCACCGACCCTTTGAGACATGCTTTCGACAAGGTTTTGAAACACAACGATAGGTATGCGCTTCCATTCAGTACATAATGCTGCTGCTAACTGTTGCTTAGTAGTAGGCCTTGGTTCCAAACTACATATGCGGCGTTCTAATTCATCCGACAGGTGCTCTATGGGATTAGGACCAGGGCTATGTGCTGGCCAGTCCACACACAATACGGAGTTATCTTCAAACCACGCCGTAACAGTCCTTGCTTTATGGGACGTAAGTCGTGTCTGTTTTGAGCTCCGTGTTTCGCCGTCTACTGAGTGTGTTTTGTGTGCTCTGTCGTTTAACTTTTGTGCGTGCCTTCAAGACGAAGGTTGTATCTTTCATTTAAGACATCTCCCGAGTCGGTGAGTACTATTTTCAATTAGCTATCAGCACTTTATTTTCTCGACCAGTTGGTCGTTTTTACTAAATTAGGCCTCGCCATCGGCGATAGCGACTGCTGATAAGAGCAGAATTCCCGCTCTCGTCACAGCTTCTCCTACTACGTCGATCCTTATCTCTGACGGAGCAAACCAATCAGCGTCCGTCCTTGATGATAGGGAATATCGTCCTCCTCCTGATGCCTATTGCTCTTCTTCTTCTACGCTTCAACTCTCTGACTCCACCACCCCTCCTGGTGGTGAGGCTATGACGTTCGTTCCTGATGCTACCGATGACGTAATGGATATCTCTGAGGGCGTTGCTTCTCTGCCCTCGGTAGCCTTGCCCAGCGTTGTGTCAGCTCCTTCATCCAGCGCTGCACCTCTGCCTTCCAATGGAGGATTGCCTTCCCGCTCTTATTCTAGCGTTACCTCAGGTGCGTCCCTACCGACGCAATCGACTCGCCTTCCCCTTGCAGATGCCCATGTCCAGATACATGGTGACTCACTTCAATTGGACGTTCCGCACTTCTCACCCGCTGCGCAGGAACTTCACTCCACCCGCGAGTTGGGAGTGTGCTCTAGATGCTCTTCCGAATACACCGCTGAAAGTCTATTGTGATACGCTCCTTGCTTTTCTTCCAGCCGGAGCCATTACTCACCTCACCCGCCGGCCGCGGACGGTGATTGTTTATTTCACATCCAAAGAGCATGCAGACACGCTTCTAAACTTTGGTCTTGACCTGGGAGACCACCACCTGGAAGCTGAACCGATTTCCAGGCGCCCTGTTCAGGTCTCCTTGCATCCGGTGCCCCCGAAATCTCGGATGCGATGATATGTACTGCACTTAGTAAGTGTGGTAAGATTGTTGGTCCTGTTATCACACATTCAGCTGCGCCCAAGGATCCTGCAAATAAGAATGTTCGTAGTTTTCGCAGGAGTGTTCGACTCATCTTTCCATCAGAGAAGCATCTCCGTAAGTTCCCACGGATCCTAAACGTCCGATGTGGGCAGCTCTCCTACAGAATTGACATGCTAACATCAGAACACTGTGCTAATTGCAAAGAACTTGGGCATCAGCGTGCTCGATGCCCCAACAACCAGTATCCAGCTCCCACGGCTTCTACAGTGCCTACCGCCTCTAAGCAAGCTTCCTGCTATATCTCGCTCTCGACCTGCACCGTCTTCAAATGTGCCAACTGCCCCAGGGCCGAGTTACACAAAAAGTACATCTACAACCTCTCGTCCACGAGCGTCTTTTGATGCTGATCTCACCTCCCACCTTCATTTTCCAGTGCTCACCTCACCTATTACTCCTCATCCCGTGGCAGAACATCGGGAGACTTTGCCGCTGGTTTCCCACCAGTCTTCACTGTTGGTGTCTCCGAGTGTGACGGCGGTGCCGATAACTCCTCTGACTCTGCGTCAGCTTCCCGAGCATCGTCGCTCCCTGGAAAACGAATTTCTGGCACTCGTACAGGTACCCGACGTAAGAGGAAGAAGAAGAAATCTTCCTCTGCGGATGGAGCAACCGTTCCGTACTACCAAATCTTCAGGAGATATCTCTCCCTCTCCTGCGCCAACAGAAATTGAAAGGGACACTGATGATGATGGGTCTCCGCCTTCGTTTGAGGTCTTTTCAAGTGTTCTCTCCAAATGTGGTGCTCCTTCAGAACCTCTCAATCTTGGAGATTACTATCAGTTTTGCACCCACACCACGAACCTGGTGTCGACGTATGACTACCTCCGAGAGCGCGAAGACATTCTTCCCGCGCTGCTCCTGCAAGCCGGATGCATTGCTAAGTACCTTCGTGGGTTTGTTCATGACCCCTGCACCACTCATGGACAATTGGCTGCGTAAACCGATTACAACAACTCCTGAAAGTTGCTCCGCGACTCCTCCAACCAACGACTGACCAGTCCATTCAAGGTCACGACCCTTAATTGCAGAGGGTTCGCTAGCCCCCTAGCGAATGCTCTTGTAATGGAAGACCTCTCGCCCCTCGGGGCCGATCTGTTACTACTACAAGAAACAAACTGCCATTCCTCCACTCTGTTTACTCGCTGGCGTGCTAGCGATTATGTGTTCCATCATGCTTTCCGCTACTCATCTCATGGTGGACTTGCTATCGGAATACATCAACATTTCCGATCCACCCTCACTGCACTCTCAGTGCAGAACTTATGCCGAGATTTACTCCAGCAAGTCTCCTTCACAGTTGGCGGAGCTCGATTTCACATCTTTAATGTGTATATTCCATGCACCTCTATTCATTTATCCATCTTGTTCACCAAACTCCGTAAAGCTCTCTCGAAAGTCTCACCTTCGGATCGTGTGCTCTTGGGTGGAGACTTCAATTGCACCCTTGACCCGGCTCTGGATCGCTCTCCTTCGTCACGAGAGCGTCGGACGGATCTCGTCGCACTACTCCATGACCTTGTTGCTGATTTCTCCTTCACCGATGCTTATAGGCGCCTTCATCCACAAGAGACCTCACACACGTGGCGCTCGCCTGGGAGTCAGCTTCCATCAACTGCACGCTTGGATCGGGTTTACGTTTCCACACCGCTTCTTGCGTCTATTACCGAGTTGCAACATCAACCTACTGCTTCCTCAGACCACTGCACGGTCACCCTCACAGTGTTTGTTGCGGCGTCACTCCCTCGGACTGTACGTCCGTGGACATTTGACTCCAATCTCCTCACTGATCCTGAATTTTGTGCCTCTGTCCGTTCTTTTCTCGCTGCTCGTCGCGCAGGGTTGCATTCCGCGCCCTGTACCTTGACGTATTGGCTTCGTGTCAAGCATCAGCTCCTCTTACATATCAAGCAACTTTCCTTCACCATGAAGACTTCTAGTCAGATGCGCCTCGATCACGCCAGGCAGATGCTCACAATGATTGGGTTATCAGATCCGCTTTTTCCAGCATATCAGGCGGAGCTCAGGCTTTGCTGAAACCTCTTGCGCAGCAAGCACTTTTACGTCTGCGCATTAAACATCTCAATCCGGAGGAATGCACCTATGATTTTCTAACATCAATGGAATCTGCACGTAAGTCTTCTACCTCGCTTCGTCATCTTCGCCTCCCCTCTGGCGAAATCACATCCGATTCGGCAGCGATTTGCTCTCACGTTCGTCAGTTCTATACCACCAAGTTCAGTGAAACTCCTCCCCTTCTCCCTCTGCTCTCCCCCATCTTCTCAATAACCTACCTCAAGTTCCGTCTCATCTTGCTCACACCCTGTCTCTTGCACCCACATCCACGGAGGTGTCCGACACCTTCTCTTCCCTTAACCCCCATGCCGCTCCGGGTCCGGACGGCCTCTCTTTCCTTTTTACCGTGCGTTCTTGCCTCTTTTGTTGCCTTTTCTCCTCTCCGCTTTTTCTGCTGCATTTAACTGCTCCCCCTCCCGAGGAGTTTCACGGACACACATGTGGTCCTATTTCCCAAGAAGGGTGACCCTCTTGACTTGGAAAATTGGCGCCCCATTTCTCTTCTCAATCAAGATTATAAACTCTATACTAAGCTTCTTTCCCGTCGACTAAACTCTATCCTCCCTCATCCTTGCTGACTCTCAAACCTATACTGTTCCTGGCCGTTCTCTTTCCTCCAATGTTCAACTTCTTCGCGATCTCATTCATCTTGCCAAGACTCATTCTGAACCTCTTGCTCTCCTTTCCTTAGACCTCCGTTCCGCTTTCGATAATATCTCACACGCCTATTTAACACAAACCCTGCTACACTTTGGCTTTCCTCCACAATTTGTCTCCGTTCTTCTCTCCCTCTACCGGGACGCCGTTTTCCATGTTAAAACGGCATCTTTTCTCACAGCACATGTTCCCTTCAAGCGGGGAGTTCGTCAGGGCTGCCCGCTTTCTGGTCAACTGTTTGCGATTGCCGTCGAGCCTTTTCTACGCTCTCTGCAAACATCTCTTCTAGCACAACTTCCACCACCAGTTGCCAGCTCACGGCATCACTCGGTCATTTACTCTGCTTATGCAGATGACATCACCGTCTGCATTCGTAGTGACTCACAGTTCCAACTGCTTCGTCGTTTGTTCTCCGCATATGCTTCATGTTCTGCAGCTGAACTGAATACGTCTAAGAGCACTGGATTGTGGTGCGGGTCGTGGTCCAATCGCTTGGATGCTCCATGGGGGGCCACATGGTCATCCACTACCCAACGCTTCCTGGGTGTGCACTTAGGTGCACCACAAGCTACATCCAGTGCAACTCGCTCGGAACTCCATCCTCGCCTCCTCCGCACAGCTGCATTCTGGTGTCCTGCGCAGTTCTGTACGTCCTACTACCAGCGTGCAAATCTCACCAGGACATACCTTCTGTCCATCTGCAAGCATTCTTGGATTGCATCTACGACCCCGCTTTTCTGTCTCCAGGAGGTTACACGCTGCCTTACTCGAGTAATGTGGGCGGGTCATCACTGGATTAACGTCCACAAGCTCTGTGCTCCTCCCTCCTATGGTGGTGCTGGCCTACCTGATGTCCCGCTGTGCTACAAAGCAAGCCGAGTGATCAACTTCATTCACCTTTCACGGCTCCAGTGGCTTCCGCAGTTCAGGTACGTGACGTTCTTGCCTCCTTGCGTAACCCACATTTTTCCTTTCTTTCTTTAGTTCTCATGGATTGCTGTCCTTTCCCCCCCTCCAAACTCCCACCTGCATATTCTGAAGCCCTCATTCACCTTCGCTCTCTCCCCTCATTCGCTCCCCTCCCTCTTCAACTCTAGAGCTTCTTTCTGAACCCCTCTTCTTCAACTCCCTTGTTCATCCCCCCATCTCCCCTGTTTTTCATTCCCCTCTTGGCTCCGAGCAGGTGTAGTAACTGTACAAGACCTCACTAACTCGGATCTATCCTGGCGCCCTTTCTCTGGCCTCCCCCTGCTATTCTCTCATCCCCATCCGCCCATTTGGTCTATGACTCTCTGCTAACTGCACTTCTTTCGCTTTTCCCTGATCTTGTCTCCCCCACCGGTCTCGTCTCTGTCTTTTCTGCCCCTCTTCCGCTGCCGTTTTCCTCCGACTCACAAACTCGGTTCTTCCTCTCTCCCTCTCTCTCCTCTAAATCTCTTTATCGTTTTCTAGTGCACCTTGCCACCCCTTCACCGCTTTCTATTCTGGAGGTTCCCCCTGCTTCTCTTCCTCTTGTCTGGGCCGCTGCCGCTCACCCTTATCTGCCCCTCTTGAAATTAATACCCACTGGCTCTTTTTGCATAATCGCCTCCCTGTTCCGTATTTTCTCTTTCGCATGTCTCTTCTCTCCTCCCCTCTCTGCTCCTTCTGCGCACAGGAGGCAGACGTTTCTCACGTCTACCTTTACTGTCCCATCCTGATGCCTCTCCTCCACCAGGCTTTCCGGATTGCCAGTCGCTCTTGTTCTCAAGATCTTCCGTTCACTGCCTACAGACATCTTCTTCTGCGGGCTCATCCACCTACAACTCTTCCTTCAGTATGTGCCTATCTTTTCGTGCTGGTTAAACACGTTATTTACGTATACCTTCAACAACTCCGCAGCATTTCCTGGCCGGTCTCTTTACACCAGGCCAGCGCAGCACTTTTGTGCCATTTTCAAGATCGATTGCTTTCTCGACTCCGCCTGGAGTACCAGTCGGCTTCTTCCAGTCGTCGAGAAGCCACCTTCTATGCTACCTGGGCGCCGGCCGCTCCATGGTTTGCGATTGATTCTGGACTACTACACCTATCAGTACCCTAGGACATTCTACACCTCCTTTGCTGAGTTCCGTGGCACCCTGGTGGCCCTCCTCCACTCTACGACTCGTGCAATCCACGCTACCGTTGAATTGTGAATGCTAATGCCATCTCAGTGTATTTTCATGCTTACTCGTGTACATTACTTACTTTCACCCCGCCTGTATTATGTTGCTTTGGTGCCCTCGTTAAATAACTTGCACAATTGTGCACGCTGTGTTTTTATCTCATGTATGTAATGTTTTACCTTCACGGCGGTGTTTGTGCTGTTCTTTTTCTAATTGTGTACTATTGTTTCGCCTGTGTTATCCTGTAAATCATGCCCAGCCAATGTCATGTGACACGATGTGTTTCTCTTTGTCACTTCTGCAATTTTTATTCAATAAGCTTTGCTTGCAGCATTTGTTATTCATCCCCATTGTCATTGCAGTGTATATACCATCATGTTTTTAACAGTTTTGTATTATTTCCCAGTGAGACGCCCAATACTGTACGTCTCCCTCTTATGTTTTCTTATGATAAATTAGAATAAAGCGATTTTGAAACCTTGCTTTATGGCTCTGTGTATTATCCTGCTGGCACCAATAAGGCTCGGTTCCATAGTATTGCCACAGAGTTGGTAAAGCATAATTGTCCAGAATACCGAGGTAGACGTGCCGGTTAACAGGTTTGCCCACGATAACTAATGGGCCGGGACCATACTACAAAAGACACCTCTACACGAGTACACTGCCAGCTCCAAACTTGACCATAAGAACAGTACACTGTGCCAAATAGCATTCCCCCGGCTCCCGCCATACCCACATATGGTCCTCAGACTGATGGACCCCGTTTATATGGATGGATTCATAAGTCAATAGAACGCGTTTCCATTGATCTACGGTCTATTATAAATGTTCTTTACACCATGCTAAACGACGAGTACCATGAGGCTTCGATGTCCTCTATCACTCATGTTCTTTGGTCTGCCGGTGCTTCTTGCTACTTCAGGCACGCCATGTGTCTTCCACTTATTCAGTACAACCAAAATAGTTGACTTGGGTATATTTAAACGCCTCTCGGTTTCTCGTATGGACAACCCACTGATATAGCACTGTGACGTACCTGCTAGCAGGACACACAGGACATAAAGGCAGATAGCAGTCAGAACGAACGTCTGCGTAGCTCAGTTGGTAAAGCGACTTGTTCCGGAATAAGGGGACTCGGGTTTGTTTCCCGGCGTAGACCAAAAATGACGGAGAAATTTGCTGCGTTGTAACGCCCAACAATCTTTCCTTTCTCTCCCGAAGAGACATTTTCACTCGACCTTACAATGCGATATGACCGCCGTCAGCTGCCGGCTTGTTTTTATACCGTTTGCAGCTGTATTGCGCATTTTAACAACACAGCGGATCCATTCATTTGCTTTTGAAAAGGTGTCCGGTGACGTTTGTCAATACAGTGTAGATGCTGAACATCTGGGCTCAACACATAACTGGAAGTATTCTTGTAGCATATTCTCGATAAGTAACACGTTTATTCAACACACAAGCGATTCCTGTTTCTATCCTTTTTTCTTATTTTTGGGTATAATGACCACTATGAGCAAATCAATGGGCTTTAATCATGCGTGCCTCACGCGGGATTCAAACCCGGACCCACATCAAACGAGTGATTAGAAGCTATTACCTCATACCACTTGGTTGCCGAAGCGGCTTTTTTTTTTTCAAGACCCAGAAGAAGGCCCATGGCAGATGGGTGGATGAAATTCGAAAGTATGCGGGAGTGACATGGAGGAGACTGGCACAAGACAGACCGTTGTGGAGGAAATTTGGGGAGACCTTCGTCCAGCAGTGGATTGATAATGGTTGAAAATGATGATGATGATGATGATGATACATATAATTGTTTCTTTAGCAAATAGGATCCGAAAGCATATACATATTTTTTCAATCAAAAAAGAATTCGTAAACCTTCCCATCCTTAATGTTTTATGAAAGTCAAGCGAAAGTTGAAAAGTTCTTGTTACCTGAACAGTGACTATGTAGTTTGACAAATTCTTTAACAATTACAGAGCCTCTAACACAATATCTGAAAATCCGCAAGGAGATAGGATACAGCGTAATGTCCTTGGGGGCCCTAAAACTAATTATTTCAATTGGCCTTCTAATTCGAAATGTTCATTCACCCTAACTTTTGGGAAACTTAAAAATAACCGGAAAACTTTGTAACTTTTAATCTGAGATGTCAACCAAGTCACGCTTCAGTTTCTTCGAGCTTGGTTGCTCCAGGGAGTTATGCTTAACAACTCCAAGTTAGAAATCCCAGTCTAAGGAAGAACAATTTTCTCAGTCATCCAATCACGCCGTTCCCCCCCCCTTCTGTTTTCCTCCGCATTGAATATTCCAGATATACCTGTTGCCAGGAATTAATAAGTTTGCTCATGCGTGTCCATTGATGATTAACTTGTTAATTATGATCATCCAGAGAGTATCTGCATGTTTGATCTGTCCACGAAAAAGGGATTTTGGCGGGAACCGCGGGCAGATGTTTCTCTGCTTCGGGTGCTTCGTATCTGTTCATGATTGCGTTGTTTCCAGGCTACATCAGGCGGACCTATGAGTAAAAGGGAAACATTGCCGAAGGAAAACTCTTACCTTTTCACAAGAGGAAACAGTGAACCCACTTCTCAGACTTCCTCAAAAATTGTAATTCTTCAGGCTAAGAATAAGACCAAGTGTCATCGCAGTTTGATTAAAGGTATTTTATCCAGATATCGAGCTGTCTTTGTTTACAGAGGACTTTGAATGACGTCACCATCGAAAGTACTCGCCCACTCATGCGACATGGAATGTGGACTGCCAATATGCCAGTGTAATATTTGATAATCAATTCCTGTTAATGTCCGGTTGTACGTATAACATAATGTCGCTGCAGTGACGCCTGCAGCTCAGAACTGGGGAAGGGGCTATTTGTGGGGGTGGGGCTAAGTAACATGCGGGGTAAGGGCATAAAGTTTAACAAAAAATTTGCGGAAAAGTCCGTTCATGTAAATTGTACCTGACGCTGATGACCTTATTTATACCTAGTGTCAAAACATTTTTTAGATACGTAGTATTTAGTCAGCATGTATAGTACTGGAAACCATAGATATATGAAGCTCCTTAGTCTTCAACAAGTTACTATTTCTTCACACTTTTAGGGTACTTACGTAATACACTGCTGGCCACCCAAAATGCAACACCAAGAAGGAAGCATCCGATTGGCCTGAAATTCGCAGCAAGCGTCGCCCGCTAGAGGACATGCAAATGATTAGCATTGCAGGGCATATGCAAATCATGTGCGCCCGGCATGCCACCGAGAAGCACTATAAGAAGGGTGCACAGAAGGCTGGGTGGAAGTGGTGGAAGTGTGTTGTGCTGCCGGACCTGTGCGTGGGAAGCTTTCTGATGCCTTGTCGCAGAATACTGCAGTCATTCCAGCATGTTTTGGAGTTCGACAGAGGACGAATAGTGGCTTATCACAACAGCGGTTTATTGTACCTAGACATCGGCACCCGTGTGGGACGACATCCAGTCACAGTGAGGCGAGTATGGATTCGGTGGGTGCAGGAGGGACGGACTTCCCGCCGTGAGCGATTGCCGCAAACTGCGGCACACCACCGAACGAGAGGACTGGCATGTGGTGGGGCGCGCATTGACGGCTCGCACCGCCACATCACGAACGTTAGCGCAGGAATTAGGGTGTGTTGCGCAACAGCCTGTGTCAGCACTAACCGTTCGACGTCGTCTGCAGGAGCGGGGACTTGTCGCACGGCACCCATTGCTCCGATTACCATTGACGTTACACAACCGGCGAGTGCGGCGGAAGTGGGCCGTTGAACGCCGCACCTGGACTACGGAATGGCACGACATTGTCTTCTCCGACGCATCGCGCTTCTGCCTGCAACACCACAATGGTCGGATCTGCGTGTGGAGGCACCGCGGCTAGAGACTGTATGACGCCTGCATTATGCATCGCCATACCGATCCGTCACCTGGCGTTACGGTTTGGGGTGCAAATTAGATATGACACCCGCACCCCTCTGGTACGCATCGCCGGTACACTCAACAGCCACCGCTACGTCTCTGACGTTTTGGAGCCTGTAGTCCTCCTTTACCTGCAGGACCTGCCAGCGGCCACGTTTCAACAGGACAATGCGCGCCTTCACGTGGCCCGCATCGTGCAACATTTATTCACGTCCCACCAGGTGTCATTGCTGCCGTGGCCAGCCTGTTCTCCAAATATGTCGCCCATCGAACACGTCTGGTCGCTGATCGGCAACCGAGTGGCCCGGAAAACACCACCCGCGGATGCGCCTGATGAACTGTGGCAACGTGTGAAAGCAGCCTGGACCGACATACCCCAAGCCCACATCCAAAGCCTCTTTCGTTCGACGCCGCGGTGTGTAGCGCCCGTTATTGCCAGCCATGGGGGCCACACGAACTATTGATGTCTGTGTGTTCCGCAAATCGCACGATGTAACATCACAGACACTTGATAAAAACACAGAACATTTAATACAGTTCTATTTCACACAGAAACACAAAATGAAATATACTCCGCGGTACGAACTGAACTTGTTGTCTTAGCCAAAGCTCAGCATGTCCTACTCTTTCAATATCTCTTGCGCTACTACGCCGCGTCACTCACCACACGCGCAAGTCATTAAGTGTCAATGTATCATTCCGCACTGTTGTGCGTGGAAGTTAGTATTTTACAACGGGCCTGTAAGAGATCGATCGTTTCCTCTTTGCATCTGTTGTTATGTGTCCAGTAAATCTGGCTTTGCTATCTCGTGTCCTTCTTGGTGTTCCATTTTGGGTGGCCAGCAGTGTATTTTAACACGTCTTTTGTAAAAAAGATCGTGCTTATTTTAATCGGTTTGTACGTCCGTGGACACCATATCTCTGCAACTAATAGTCCGATTTGAATTTTGTTTTTGCATTCGGAAGCTCGAAATGTGCGAATGATGATCCTTTATTTCGTTTCTTTTTTACGATGCACAATTTTTGCCGTTAGCGGGCGTAAATGCAGATGATATCGAATTCAAAATACACTTTGTTCCATATATTTGCTTCTAAACGTACGACCGGAAAAATCTTTTGCCTTTCGATGTCATTTATGTCGAAAACTATTTTAGGTAAAGTCACTTTTTCAAGTTACGCACAGATTTTCCGCTAGGGGGCATAAAAGTAAACTGCGTTTCCCCTGATATCTCTGCTGCTAAATATCAGATTTGAAAAATTCTTTCTGCCGCTGATACAGCTCCTGATGGGAGACATTTTACATATAACTTTAATTAGGAGGCATCAGTGTTAATTTTTGCTTCCGTTGCATTTGCAGCAGAATCTGAGTTTCTAAGATCGTTATTGAAAACCCCATTCGCGCACCGATATCACTCATGTCGATAAACCTTTTCGGAATATGTTCTTTTTCTCATTAGGGACATAGATGTAGGTGTGCAAATTAGTTTTAAAACGTTTTTTTTGTGTGTGTGTGACTTATACCACTCATTTACATACCCGACATTCCCCCGCGTTGTTTTCATGTGACCGTAACTGGTTCAGAGTATAAAATGCGACACATAAGTTTGCCCAACAGTCAAACGCTCTTGCACATCGGTAGGTGAAAGATGGCAAGCGATACTGCATTTATTCGACACTGCATTCTTTACGAATTTCATCAAGAAAAAAAGTGCTGCAAAAGCATGCGCATCGATCTGTTCTATTCTGCGGCAGAATACTGTATCGAAAAGCACGTGTGGTGTTTGGTTTAGACTGTGTAAATCAGGTGATTTTGTGGTTAGCGATCGAGAACTTAGTGGCTCCCCGCAGAAGGTCGCACATGAGGAACTACAAGCATTGCTGGATGAAGATTCGTCTCAAACGTAAAACGAACTGGCTGAACAACTAGGGGTAACTCAACAAACCATTTTCAATACTTTACGCGCAACGGGAAAGATTTAGAAGGAAGGAAAATGGGCGCCACATGATCTGAGCCAGATGGACAAGGATGAGCGTGTCATGAAGTGTTTGAATCTGTTGAATAAACAACACAGAAAGTCTTTCCTGTGGAAAATCTTTACTAGTGATGAAAAGTGGATATGGTACGACAATCCCAAACGCAGAAAACACTAAGTAGATCCCGATGAAGCAACGACTTCGACACCAAAATGCAATATTCACTCCAAGAAAGTTCTGCTGTGCATCTGGTCGGATATGAAATGTGTGCTCTATTATGAACTGTTGGAACAGGATCAGACAGTTACTGCTGATTGCTGGAAGCAACAATTAATGCAATTGAACCAGGAAATCTGTCGGAAACACGTCCATTCAGAGGCAAAGGATTGCATCCTGTGAAATTACGGGATGAGAACGCTCCGCCCCATGTTGCGAAATCGGTCATGGAAAAGTTATTGACGCTTGGCTGGGAAGTTTCGGAGCACCCGGAGTATAGTCCCGACATAGCCCGTTTAGACTATCATTTATTCCGATCGATGCAACATGCTTTGTCTGCAGTACGGTCCTGGGCATGTGACGAAGTGTAAAATTGGGTTCACGACTTCATCGCATCACACCACGAAGTATTCTTCCTGGCTGAAATCCGTCAGCTATAATGCTGACGAATTTCAGCCAGGAAGAATACTTAATGCTAGATAATGACGAGCCGTATTTTGATTCGTAAAGATACTGTTGTTTTCTCTCAAACTACATGAACATTGTATGCTGTCATGACCTTTGACACGGTACCTCTCGATACCCCCAATACCTGGGCCACTGTGGTTAGTGAATAAAACGTAATTAATTCAGCAGATACTTGCACTAGCGCAGTACAGAAAAAACACAAGTATTTTTTAGTGTACCTTAATGTATTTTTTCGGGGGGGGGTGTTGTGACCATCACGGGACACTCTAATGGGAAGCAAGCGGTCGTCCATCCCTGATTTCGGTCCACCGATTCCAGGACGAGAACAGACAAGCAGAGTAAGACAAACACGACGCCCAAGCCTCACACCCGAGTTCTACTCAAACATTTAGCCAGAATACTGTTCATCTGACCACTAGACCACCGGGGAAGTGCAGAAAGCACATTTCAGCTGAAAAATTTAGTATAAAAAAATGAGCAAGTGTATTTTAGTATACCTTCACATATCTTTCATTTTTTTGGTGTCGGGGATTAATGGTGACGATGAGGAACACTAAGACGTCGTCCGCCGCTAATTCGGGGTTACATGTTCCAGGGAAGAGACAGAGCTGCCGCTTCCGAGTTCGAACCGGGGTTCTTCTTGGATGACTAACCAGAAATCTACTTTTCTAACCACTCGGTTATAGGGGCAGCTACTGTGTCTTTAAAGGTGAAACATCAGCGTTTTCACTTTGTTTATCTTATTTTAATGACCAGTGCGAGTGCCTAAGAGTAGCAGGTGTCTTTCGCTCTATTTTAAGGTTCCATGACTTACCCGAACTTGGACCTCTCACTCAAAAGTATTTTCATCCAAGACTAATATTCACACCGATAAGCCATTGCATTATAACCACCAACCTAATAAGCTGTAGGAACCCCTTTAGCTCACAAAACAGCAGCCACTCGGAGAGGCATCGATTCTATGAGGTGGTGATAGGTATCCTGAGGTATCTGGTACCATAATGTCAACAGCTGGTACTGCAGTTCCCGTACATTTTGGTGTGGTGGTGATTTATAGCGTGAACCGTCTTTTCCAAGTCGAACCACAAATGTTCGATTGGGTTTATGTCAGTTGAATTTGGAGGCTAGAGCATTAAACAAAAGTCACCAGCATGTTCCTCGAACCACTCCTTGACGATTCTAGCAGTGTGACATGTCGCATTATTCTGTTGGTAATGGCCATCGCCAGCAGGGAACACAGTTGCCATGAATGAGTGAATTTGGTCCTCAACGATATTCAGATACCTGAGAGCTGTCAGGGATTGTGCTACACTGACGGAAAAAAATCCCAACATCACGAAAAAATAGTTGTAGAGGAATGAAATGGCGGCAATACATTTGTATAGGTAACATATTTAATCGATTAAGGTTTCAAGATCACAGCTTAATGTAAGCGCGAGAAGAGCCATTTCAAATGTGAAATGCTGGTACTTTAATAACCGGTGTAACCGCCAGAATGTTGAATGCAAGCACGCAAACTTTCATGCATTGTGTCGTACAGGTGCTGGATGTCAGTTTGTGGGATGGAGTTCCATGCCTGTTGCACTTGGTCGGTCAATACAGGGACGGTTAATGCTGGTTGGGGATGACGCTGGAGTTGTCGTCCAATGATGTCCCATACGTGCTCGATTGGTGAAAGATCTGGTCATCTAGCCAGCCACGGCAACATGTCGACACTCTGCAGAGCATGTTGGGTTACAACAGCGGTATGCGGGCGAGCGTTATCCTGTTGGAAAACACCCCCTGGAATGATGTTCATGAATGGCAGCACAACAGGTTGAATCACCAGACCGACGTACGACTGTGCCGTCAGGGTGCGTGGGATAACCACGAGATTGCTCCTGCTGTCATAGGAAATTGCTCCCCAGACCATAACTCTAGATGTAGGTCTAGTGTGTCTCGGCCGCAGACAGGTTGGTTGCAGGCGCTCACCTGGCCTCCTTCTAACCAACACACGGCCATCACTGGCACCCATGCAGAACCGGCTTTCATCAGAAACCACAACAGATCTCCACTCCGTCCTCCAATGAGCTCTAGCTTGACACCACTGACGTCGCAAACGGCAGTGGTTTGGAGTAAGTGGAATGCACGCTACAGGCCTTCTGGCTCGGAGCTGTCCTTCAAGTAACCGATTTGTAACAGTTCGTTGTGTCACTGTGGTGGCAACTGCAGCTCGAATTGCTGCCGCAGACGCGGTACGATGCGCCACGGCCATACGCCGTACGCGGCGGTCTTCCCTCTCAGTAGTGCCACGTGGCCAGCCGGGACCCGGTCTTCTTGAGGCAGTACCTTCCCTTGACCACCGCTGCCAACAATCATGCACAGTGGCTACATTCCTACCAAGCCGTTCTGCAATACTGCGGAAAGAAAATCCACCTTCTCGTAGCCCCATTACACGACCTCGTTCAAACTCCGTGAGCTGTTGATAATGTCTTCTTCGTCTTCTTAAAGGCATTCTTGACTAACATCAACACCCTACGTCAAATCTCAACGATAACTAACGCTCACGAACGTTACAGCGCGTATTTACAGCAAACCTGCTTTGCATGTTCCGAGGGGCGCTACTAGCGCTACACGTATGCGCCGAGCGCGAAATTTGCATAGTCGCCATCTTACAGATGTACTCTCACCGCCTACCAACTGTCGTTTATCTAACACAAACCCTTCTTAGTGTTGGAATTTTTTTCCGTCAGTGTATTTGGTTGGTTGGTTGGTTCATTGATTTTATTGGCGCAAGGGCCATGGTTGGCCAAAGAGCGCCAAACAAAAGACATCAAAAGAGAACAAAATCAATAAAATAAGTACACAAGGCTAAAAACAGGATGAAGCGGTAAAAGTGAAAGATGGAAATGAATACGGTAAAAACTACAAGACAGACAGACAAACAAACAGTATTAAAAACGTGCGATGAAGCTTAAAATATGGCTGATCAAATAAAACTGAAGAATGAGAACGATGAAAGGGCTAAAAAAGATAATGAAACAAACAGTACTAAAAACATGATACAAATATTAAAATCTAGCTGATTCAGTAAAACTGAAAAATGAGTATAATGATAGGGCTAAAATCTAGATACGTTTAAAATAGTCAATTTGCTTAAAAAATGAAAAAACAACAACAGGATTGCAGTGGTCATTGAGGAGCCGCTGCAGTGTAGCAACGTCCTCGTTCAACAAATGAGAATGAAAGAAATGAAAACGTACATCACGAAAACGAACACAGGTACACAAAAGATGAGTGACGGTGAGTCGGCAGTTGCACGTCTCACACATCGGCGCAGTGTCGCCACACAGCAAAAAGCGGTGAGTGAAACGACAATGCCCAATGCGGAGACGCGCAAGCACCACTTCCTCCCTACGGTTCCGACGAGATGAGGAGTTCCAGATTTCGAGAATAGGTTTTATACGATGCAGTTTATTTTCAACCTGTTGGTCCCACAGACCCTGCCACGTTCGTTTGATATGATCACGAACAAGAAATCGAAAATCGCGATGAAAGAGTGGCAAGGGTGTGACGACCAAAGAGGAAGCAGATCTAGCGGCCGCATCAGCACACTCGTTACCCGAGATTCCAACATGCCCAGGAATCCAGACGAATTGAATCTGGACACCGGCCTCGAGCAAGGAACGAAGAAGCCCTCGTACGTTCAAAAGAAAAGGATGATTACAATAGTCCAGCGATGACAAAGACTGCAGGACACTTAATGAATCCGTATAGACCATAGCACTATGATGAGAACTCGACTGAACATGAAGAAGTGCAAGATACACAGCATGCATCTCCGCCGAAAACACCGTGGCCCCAGCTGGGATCCGCGCTACTGACACGTCATCAACACAGACAGCTGCGGATCCAACGACTCCATGCATCTTGGAGCCATCAGTGAAAATGGGAGTGTATTCAGATTTGAGGGCACGATGCTCAGCAAAGAGCTGCTGGTACACTGACGCAGGGTTGAGGATTTGTCGAAAGACGTAAAGGTGGTATCAACCATGACACCAAGTGGGTGCCATGGAGGATCCCCAAAGCCCCTGATCGCTGCAACAAGCGACAAGTCGAGCCCTGCATCACGAGCTACGGCCGCCATACGAAGACCGAAGGTTGGAACGCACGAGGGCCGGTTCGCAAATAAACGAGCATGCTGAGGATGGAAAACTGCACCGTACAAAGGATGGTCTGGAAGAGACCGAAGTTTTAAGTAAAAGTGGACAGACAGCTGCAGACGGCGTAATTCAAGCGATGGTTCGTTCGCATCAGCGTAAAGGCTGGGAATCGGAGATGTTCGAAATGCTCCCGTACAAAGACGCAGTGCCTGATGATGAACAGCGTCCAAAGGCCGGAGAACGGAAGGACGAGCCGAGCCATACACGATACAGCCGTAATCAGTTTCGACCGAATTAAGGAGTGGTAAATGCGAAACAAAAGAGATCCTGTCTGCGCCCCACGAAACTCTCGAAAGGATTTTTAGAATAGAAAGAGCACGCAGACAGGAAATCTTGAGCCGCCGAACGTGCACACGGAACGTAAGCGCACGGTCGACGGTCAGTCCAAGGAACTTGGTCTCCGGCAAAACTGGAATGGCTGCACGGTCCAAATACAGCTCGGGGTCAGGATGGAGGCCACGCCTCCGGCAGAAATGAACACACGCTGTCTTGTCGGCAGAAAGAACGAAACCATTGCTATTTGCCGCTTTAAAAATCTGATTAATACTAGACTGCAACTGCCTTTCAATGAAACGCATGCTCGATGACGAGCAGAAGATGTGCAAGTCATCGACATACACAGTAGCCGAAACCGCAGGAGGAAGATTTGTGAGGAGACAATTAATGCGAAGGATGAACAATGTGACAGATAAAATGCAACCTTGAGGAACACCTTGTTCTTGATGGAATGTTGCAGATAGCGTCGTACCCAGGCGCACCTGGAACACCCGATTGCGAAGAAAATTTACAATAAAGGTCGGAAGATTCCCTCGCAATCCGCATGCGTGGAGGTCACGGATAATCCCGTGCCGCCACGCACGATCATAGGCTTTCTCGATGTCAAAGAATACAGAAACCAGGTGCTGCCTACGCACGAACGCCTCGCGCACAGATGTCTCAAGGTGCAGGAGATGATCGTGAGGTGAACGATGACGCAGAAAACCGCTTTGTGATGGTGAAAGTAATTGATGATGTTCTAAAAAATGAATTAATCGTGAGTTAACCATGCGTTCGAGAACTTTACACAGACAGCTAGTGAGAGCAATTGGGCGATAACTAGAGGGAGACTTAGGATCCTTGCCAGGCTTCGGAAAAGGTAGAACAAAAGCCTTTCGCCAAGACTCCGGGAAACTGTGTTCTAACCAGATGCGGTTGTATAAGAGTAAAAGGTTCTCGAGAGACGACTGGGAGAGATGACGGAGCATGTCGTAGTGGATGTCATCGGGACCGACAGAAGTAGCCCCGGACCGATGCAGAGCCACCCGAAGTTCACACATGCTGAAGGGGGAGTTATAACCAGTGTCGGTATACGGCGCAAAAGAGATTCTCTGGCGTTCCGCGGAGGACTGAATCCTATGAAAGGAGGCCGGATACGCCAGATCACTCGAAACGGAGGCAAACGCCTCCCCAGACAGTCTGCAATCTCCCCGACGTCAGCATATGTGCAGCCGTTACTCTCGAGAATGGCAATCTGGTGTGAACTGTAGGTTCCCCGGATCTTACGAATCCTTTCCCACACAGTTTTCGAATTGGCACGTGAGGTAAGAGATGATACATACTGGATCCAAGACTCCCTCTTGCTACGTCGACGCACCAACCGAGCATAGGATTTAGCACGTTTAAAAGCAACGAGATTAGCCTCGGTTGGATAACGCCGAAAAGTAGACCAGGCCTTGTGTTGAGCTCTCCGAGCCGCTGCGCATTTAGGGTTCCACCAAGGTTTCGGAATTCTGGGGAGCTTCGTAGATGTCTTACGAATTGAAAGATCAGCTGCCTGAAGAATACAAGTTGTGACTTTAAGTACAGCTGCGTCGATTGACTCTTGGGTCACCATTTCAGAAGATATCACCGCGGACGATGTGAAGACCTCCCATCTGGCACAATCCATCCTCCATCGAGGTGGGCGGGAGGCAGAATATGGCACGTTTGCATGGTGCCAGAGGACGATTGGGAAGTGGTCGCTCCCGTGGAGATCCTTACACACCGTCCACGACCAGTCAGCAATGATCGATGGTGAACCCAAGGTCAAATCGATCGCACTGAAAGATCTTGTCGGCTCATGGAAGTAAGTGTCAGCACCGGTGTTTAAAAGGCACACAGAGGCCGAGCACAGAAGAGACTCTATGCGACGACCTCTAGCGCTGGCGCTGACACTACCCCACAAAGGATGATGAGCATTAAAGTCACCCAAAAGAAGGAAGGGAGACGGCTGATCAATCAAGCTCTCCAGAACAGAGACGCTAACATCCTCATCCGGTGGTAGATAAACACTGCAAACAGTAAGAGGCACAGGCATAGAAATACGAACCGCCACGGCCTGCACAGTTGTGGAAACCGCGACGGAAGATACCGGAACCCTGTGAGGAACGAGAATAGCGACACCCCCACAGGCTATATTTCCAGACGAGTGGTCTGTCCGAAATGCACTGTAGCCTCGAACTGAAAGCAGGTCCGATGGTTTAAGCTTTGTCTCCTGAAGACAAAGGCACACCGGAGAGTACAAATAAAGCAGATGTGTCACGTCATCAAAACTGGTGCGAAAACCTCGGCAGTTCCACTGAATTATTGAACCCATGGGTAAAAATGAAATGAAAAAGGAAATGATTAAACTTGGTCAGCCTCCATTTCCTCTGGTGAGCGTTCCCCCAGATTTGGTGGTGTGTGACCAGGGGCCAAGATTGGTGAATGCTTTGTCCCAAGTGTCTTGGCGGGATTTGCTCGCCGTTGATTGTTTGGCTGAGACTTTGAAGGAGAAGAAATGCTCTTCTTATCCTTGACCTTGGTGTTGGTGTTAGTGTTGGCGTTTTTGCCAGAAGAAGTGGACTGAGTGCCCTTGCTGGTGTTGGAGTGAGTCTGCTTCGGTGAAGTGGCAGGTGCCGCTTTCAGACTCCTAGCTCGCGACCGGAGTGCCTCCAGTCCGGCTGCGATGATTTCCTCCATATTGAATGGACAGTTAGGGGAGATCTGAGCGTCGGTCTGAATGCCAACCGTAGATTTGGCAACCACCACTGAAGCGTATGATCGCCGATCAGATATAACGGGAACCACTCTTCTTCTGGCCTCAGGATAGGAAATATTTTCCACCGTTTTGAGCCTTTGGATTTCCTTCTCCTCCTTCCACTTGGGACAATCTTTGGCTGATGCTGGGTGTGAACCCTTGCAGTTCACACAAAACTCGGCCTCGGCCACACATTCTGAGAGTAGATGCTCTGTGGCACCACAGCGTCCACACCTAGGAGTACTCCTACATGACTGCTGAGAGTGGCCGTACGACTGGCACCTAAAACATCTCAACGGGTTAGGAATGTACGGTCGTACCTCGAGGTGGAGATACCCTGCCTTGATGGATGTAGGCAGGGAAGGGCAGTTGAATGTCAAGATAATGTTCCAGGATGGGACAAACTGCCCATTCCTCCTGAAAGAAATACGCCGCACACCCGTAACATGTTGGCTCCTCAGTTCTTCGAGAAGTTCCTCCTCAGTGCAATCAATAAGATCCCGAGAGGAGACAACACCTCGAGATGAATTTAGGTAACCGTGTGGTGTTATTTTGACCGGAGTCTCAAGCAGCATGCTGGTGTTGATAAGTGTGGAACTGTAGGCCACAGTAGACATCTCAACAAGAAGATCTCCAGACTGGAGCTTCTTGACGCTTTTAGGAGAGCTTGCAATTGATTGCAGTGCTTTATGGATCCAAATGGACTTTTGGCACTCAAAGGCTTTGAAGGGTCTAATGAGTGCACAAAAAGAATCTAGCATTGGAAACATCAGCGACAAATTTTTTGGCGGAAGGACCTGAACCTTCCTCCATACTTCTTTTAGTTTTGGGTTCATGGGAAATTTCATTGAGAGCCATGAAAAAATTTAAAGGATTCATCCGCCGACTTCCCCACCCACAATCCGAGCCCAACAAGGGAGAACCGGAGGTCCGCAAGCCCAAGTGGACGCAGGACACGGCTCTAGGGATAGCAAGCGGATATAGCAAGTTGATAGGGCAGACATGCGCTCGGCGAGCACCCAGACTTTCCCATGCCTGGGGAACACCCCTTTGGCATGCCCACCCTATCCCCAGACTCACCCTGTCGTACGAGACGACAAGCCGTTAGAGGTCTGGGCTCCACTCAACCACAGACCTCATTGACTAGGAGTGGGTTAGTTCCCAGCCGCCCGTTTAGGGTGAAGCAGGGGGCAAAGAGGAGTGTTGGCAACTGGCGACAACAACACCCAGGCCTCCAGAAACCTCAGCCTCCAGCATCCCCTTTTCCACCTTACGGGTCACCGCACACGGCAAACGTGCAGGCAGGTCTAGCTAACCAGCTCGGAAAAACAAAGAAAGGAACATGAAATGGAGAAGACAGGAAAGAAAACGAGAAACTAAAATCCGGAGCTGGCGCATAATCACAACCTCAGCAACCTACAACTGAGGCGGGTTCATGTCAAGTGAAAAAACATAAAAAATGTGAAAATCATCACATATAGTACATGTTGGCTCGGGCCGTGGGGACGCCATCCCCCATCAGCTGGATGAACAGCTGTCCCTTCGGTGATGTAATCGTTCAAGACGAAATGACAAAATGATCCGTCACAAGGTCGGCTCGGGCCGTGGGGCGCCGCTCCCCAAATAACTGGAAAACCAGTTATCCCCGTGCGGGGCAGTGTATTTGGACAATGGGGCCTAATGTGTCACAAGAAAACATCACCTACAGCATAACACCGCCGCCGCGGGCCTGTTTCCGTCAAATAGTGCATCAAGGTGCCAAGCCTCCGTTGGTAATCGGCATATCCGCACTCTGCCGTCTACTTAATGCAATAGGAATCTTGATTCGTTCGACCAAGTCACTTTCTTTAATCATCCACGGTCCAATCTCGTTGATCTTGGGCCCATTTCATGCGTTATTGGCGATGACGTGCACTGAGCATGGGAACCTGGCTGGGTCTTCGGCTACGCAGGTCCATCCGCAGAAGACTGTGATGAATTGTGTACTTTGACCCATTGCCTTGATCACCACTGTTATAGTAGCGGGTGATTTGTCGCACTGTGGCCCTGCGGTCGCTGTGTACAATACGCGACAGTCTCTGCTCCCTCTGGCATCAATGAGCTGCGGACGACACGCGGCTGGACGACGGTTTGTCGTTTGGCCATGTGTGCACCACTTTTGATACGTACTCACTACAGCGGCACAGGAACAACCCCGCAAGTCGCGTCCTTTCCGAGATCGTAGTTCCCAGGCACCTTGCCATCACAATTTTGCCTTTATGAAACTCCGATAAATTGATAGCTTTTCCCATTCTGACTCCGAACACTCCACTAAACGAAAGCTGGTTCTCGGGTTTTATATATACTGCTCTGTGAACTTCACCTGCGCCACCGCTCGGTCTCCAGGTGCGGTCATTTCTGTAGGCTGGGGATGGTCATAATGAATCGGTACATAATATGATCTCAACGATGTACTACACTTTATCACTTTATTTCAGATTTTAGGCACTTTCTGATTTTTTCGTTTTTGAAAGTCAGCGTCAAACTTCTTGCTTAGAAAAGCAATATTTACCTTATCAGAGGTTAAATCAATTTTTTTTTCGCTAAACTTGTCATAGAAATTATAAAATGATAACAAGCCCCCTTTCTACAGATATTTCTGTTAAATCACTGAAGCAAGTAATTTAAGACACATGCAGTTTCATCGAGCACTCTATGCCCTGTGCTGGACATGGCATTTCATGCTTCATCATAATTTCCCCCCTTTTATCGCCATTTTACTGCTAGGCAGGCGGTCATTTACACCTCGGAACTCCATGATCACATGTAATGAAAGGAATACGGCAAATGTTCCCCATCTACTTGGCTCGGGATCTTGTAGAACGTGTGATACGCACCCTCATCTTGGATATGTCTTGTTTGAAGCAGTTTATCCGCATCGTTAGGCCAGGAAAATGCGAAATAAATACTGCGGAGAGGTATTTTCTCGACGAAAACTAATGAATATATTTACATCGGATTAAGGATTACGAGATATTAGGACGTGCTCCGAAATGCTAGGTGATTTACAGTGCAAATAAGCCAGCACTAAAATCACAACCCACCGTTCACCGAACACAAGGCATTTTTATTACTCCAGGTAGCTGTTTTTATTCGATTACTGGCGATAAATTGGATATTTTGCTTTATCGCATGCAAATTTACTGCTTTAAACGAAGTCGTTGTAGCCGATTTTTTCAGTTAGTTCTTTTAAAATATTTTGCGCAATATAGAAAATGAAGTATCAAAATTTTGTAATCAGGTGTAAATATGAAAAATTAAGTGTTATTCATGTCCTGTTTAGTTTTGCGGGGATGAAGCAATTTTTATTACAATGTACGCTTCTGACACAGGAAGCAGCAGGAAGGACAACTGTTGTATTTATATCTTTGGCGGTAAATACATTTTTAAGAAAATAGACTCTGTGTTATTGAGATTGCAGCGTCCTGGAGAGATGAGGAAATACAACTGATGTACACAGATGGAGAAATAAAGATATTATTAAGTTCAAATGATGCTTCAACTATGATGTTCACAAATAGAGCAATAAAGACGTGATTAAATTCAACTGATTCTGGGATTGAGCGATAAAGCATGATTAGGTTCAACGGATGTTCAGGAATGGAGCAACAAAGACATGATTGAGTTCAACTAGTGTTCACGAATGGGGCTATAAAGACATGACTAAGTTCAACTGATGCTGACGGATATAACAATAAAAAATAATTGGGTTCAACTGGTTTTCACAAATGGAGCAATAAAGACATGACTAAGTTTAACTGATGTTTACCGATGGAGCAATAAAGACATAACTAAATTCAACTGATGTTCACGAATGGAGTAATAAGGACATCATTAAATTCAACTGATATTACCAAATGGAGCAATAAAAACATGATTATGTTCAACTGATGTTCAGAAATGGAGCATAAGGGCATCATTAAATTCACCTGATGTTCACGAATGGAGCAATAAAGACATGATGAAGTTCAACTGGTGTTCACGAATGGAACAATAAAGACATCATCGTTCAACTGATGTTCACAAATAAAGCAATGAAGGCCTGATTAAGTTCAACTGATGTTCACAAATGGAGCAATAAAGACATGATTAAGTTCAACTGATGTCCACGAATGGAGCAATAAAGACATGATTAGGTTCAATGGATGCTCCCGAATGAAGCAATGAAAACATGATTAAGTTCAACTGCTGTTCACGGTTATAACAATAAATAATAACTGAGTTCAATTGGTGTTTACAAATGGGGCAATAAAGAAATGACTAAGTTCAACTGATGTTCACAGATGGGGCAATAAAGACACGATTAAGTGCACGCGATGTTCTCGTATGGAGCAATAAAACATAATTAAATTCAACTGATATTCACGAATGGAGCAATAAAGACATGATTATGTTCAACTGATGTTCACGAGTGGAGCAATAATGGCATGATAAAGTTCAACTGATGTTCACGAATGGAGCAATAAAAACATGATTAAGTTCAACTGATGTTGACAAACAAAGCAATAAGGACATGATGAAGCTCAAATGATGTTCACAAATTGTGCAATAAGGACATCATTAAGTTTAACTCATGTTCTTAGACGGAGTAGCAAAAACATTATTAAGTTCAACTGACGCTCTGCGGTGGAGCAATAAACACGTGATTAAGTTCAACTGTTGTTCAGGGATGGAGCAATAAAGACATTACATTTTCAAAACTAATGAAAATTTGTGCTTCCTGAAAAGCAAAGCTCATCAGTAATAGGTACAACCACCTCTCGTAGCAATGTATTTATCACAGCGTCGTTGAGACGTCTAACGAGCTCTTTCGGCAGTGTCAACTATGCTTACTGAACTCGATCTTATTTGTAGAACTCCTGCTGGTTGCATGCGAATGTTGAGATATCGTCCAACTATGTCTGTTATGTGTTCTATTGGACACAGAACTGGGAATTTTGCTGTACTGTCTTTGGCGTTGACAGCGCGTAGAACTTCCGTGCGGATGTTTGCATTATGAGGATGGGTATTGTCTTGATGAAATACGTTTCCAGATGTTACGCTTTCTAAAGAAATAAGGACAGCATACAGGATATTCTCCACGAATCGCCGAGTTGTCAAACTGCCGAGAGATGTTCGGCTATCATAAATGATTGCTCACTACATCATGATCCCTGCTGTTTGCAATATATGCAGCAGTAATTTTCCAGTCATCCTCATATGTGAACACGGCGATCATCTACACTGTGCGAAAGCGAGATTCATCTCCGAATTCATAAATTTGAATTCAGAGATAGATAATTTGTTTATATACAAGGAGTTCAGATAATTCCGATGCGCGATTCGTAACACGCAGTTAGGCTGCCCATTATTGCCCAGTATATCCCATTATTATCCTGTGCATACATTATCCAATAACGTAGATATGATGATTTTAAATAAATAGCGAGACTGAAATGACTAAAATATAGTAAAGGTGTGGCAGTAATAAATAAGAACCATAAAGTTCTTAGAGATTTTTAAGTTGGCAAGAAATTTCTCTTTTTTTTTAAATGGTTTTAGATTCTTAAATCCAAATATTTTCCAAAATACTGAACAATAAAACTTACGAGAATTTTTGTTGTGTAACGTATACCTCTAATTTAGCCTTCCTTTTGAATTTCTTATTTTTATGAAAATTTTGTTTGTTTAGATACTTATTTTCCTACCGAACAAATTCTACGTCTCGGCAACGCTGACAGTGAGTCAGAATGAAAGAAGAGTTGACAAAAGCGTTAAAGAGCCGAGACTGTATATATATTGTGAAGATTGCTATATTTGTTAAAAGTACCGGGTTTTTATAAAATATGCGTCCCCATTCTCGGGTGTCTTGGTAAGTAAAACATGGACATTTCGCGACGGAACGTGGGCCGCTAGAAGAACAATGGAGCTGCAGACGCAAGAAAATAACAGTCTCGGGCGTTAATTTCCTGCTTATTGACAACACAAAGGTTTGAGAATAAAATCTGCTCAATATGCTGTCCATCACATGAGGTCCCATACTGCAGACCAGGAACGTCATGTGACCGGGCTCTTCACGCATGTCTTTGCCAATGTTCGCCACTTCGCGTTTGATATTTGCTTTTCCGTCCCGATAAAATTTGTCTTTCCGGTATACCCAAAGTCATTTTTTTAATTGGAGGTTTAACGACCACCGCGAGCAACTCAGTGGATTATAAGCAGTCGTCCGTCCCTAATTAAAGGTCATTGATCCTAGGGAAGAGAATGGAGCCCGTGCCGTAATACAAACACAATACACATGCTTCACCGGGATTCTTATTGGACGAATGGTCAGAATCCAGCGCTTAGACCGCGAATGGTCAGAATCCAGCGCTTATTGGACGAATGGTCAGAATCCAGCGCTATGACCCTTATTGGACGAATGGTCAGAATCCAGCGCTTAGACCACAAAGTCATAAATCACAAAGAGAAAGTTCCGGTGAGCGGACTGGCCGGGACTCCGGAAACCCTGGAGAAATAAGTGGTTCATTGCCGACTGTTCGACTGAACATTTGTAACTTCCCATGTGAAACGACCTGCAATCTCTTGGATTTCAGCAGTGGTGCTTCTGCTATGCATCACAAGTAATTTTTTTTGTGTGTGTGAAGGACAGCATACTGTCCTCCGAACTCTCTTCTAAAACGTATGGGCTGTCAGTAACCAGTAAATTCGGGCACGTGTTTATTCTTTTCTTACGTCTGCAGCGCCATCGCCTTCCAAAAGCGCAATTTTGAACTAATATTTTTTCAAAAAGTCGCCCTCAAAAATTGCCTACCAAGTTTCGTCGCGATATTTCCATTTCTTTCTATTCTGAGCTTGGTGTTATGATTACTAAATCATGTGTGATTTCTCATTATCAGTTTAAAGCTACGCAAAGATAAATCGTATTTGTGGCTTGTACTTCCTGTTCGTTACACGTTGGCCTATTGACAACTGAAACTGGTCAATAGGCCAAACATGGCCTGTTGACAAGTTCCAGTTGTCAATAGCTGCCATCGACTAGTTTTAAGGAGTTGTCAGTAGGTGTGATTTTAGGAGTTGTCAGTAGGTGTGATTTTAGGAGTTGTCAATAACTGTTATTTTTAGAAGTTGTCAATAGGTGATATTTTTTAAGATTTGTCAATAGGAGCTAATGATCAGTTTCCATGTGTCAATAGGTGCTACTGTTCCGTTTCCAGTTGTCAATAGGTGCTGCTCCAGTTGTCAATAGGTGCGGTTCCAGTTGTCTTTAAGTGCTGTTCCAGTTGCCAATAAGTTCTGCTTTCTTTTCCCCTAGCCATTACTTTTAAGTTGTCAGATTTAGTTGACTATGTTATATGTTGAACGAAATATTAGCTAATGATATTAGTTAGTTAAGTAACACCAACTGCACAAAATAAGTAAAACATTACAGTTGGAGAAGCAGCGACTTTAAAGCCAAAAAGTGTCGCGGCCACTCCACCCGACTGGTCTTTGGAGCTAGTTTCAGCTTTTCGTAGCAGCTGGGCTCCTGGCTCGAGCTAAACCTGAGATACAAGCAGAATATTTCAGCCCTTACGTGAGGGAACCCTTTTCTTCCGGCAGTGAATATCGAACACGGGCCGTTCAGGTTGAAGCCGATCGTCTTAGCCACTGAGCCATAATGTGACCATAACGCGAATCGCGTTCAAAGTAAAAGTTAATTGCGCGATGGGCATTTTTTTTCATTAATTCAAATAATGTCATTTTGTTTTCTATTAGAGCTTGTTGTTTTGTTGAATAGGTTTGTAATAATTTTATTTTTTCTGTACAAGGTCTTGTTAGAAATTCCGCATTTTTTTCATCGTGATTTTTCGAAACAACAGAATAATTTGGAGCATGAGATCTTCTTTTCCACTGACAATAACTTTCAATTACTTAAAGAGAAGGTGCAATGTAATGTTTTATAATACTATTTCACAAAACTTTTAAATATAAAATTTACCATTGATAGCTATGAAGCTTTTGTCTTAAGGACTCTACAGACTGATACACAGACATCGTACAATCACCTGCGCAATAAATTAATTACAAGATTTCTTGCGGTAACACACTAAACACTATATTGACAAAAGTCACCGCAGACCTAGAAGAGAAACACAACATAGCATTTATTGACATACATTAGTACGGTGTCGGTCCACCTTTGCCTAGAATTTCTATAGTATAATAAAAACGTGCAGGCTCTATTCATCAATCGTAAGCGTATTGTTTCTTGGTATTAGTGCTCCACATTGTCAATTACATAGTATCGCAATTTTGTAAATTAGTTTTAATTCGGTTTATAACGTGTTTGTACAGTGCTGAATATGAGTACATTATTTTAGATAATTGCTGAACAAGTATTATATTTTATATGTTTCAGGATGTTCATGTTGATTCTTTTACTGAGATTCAACTTTCCTTTGATTTGTCTTAATACCAGTGTCTGAATTGCATTGTGCTGTACATAATTGAAAATACATTGTGTGAAATTTAATGATATTTTGTACCATCCTCCAAGAGACAAATTATCTCATGATTACTACTTTATTTTATCTTTTTGTACAAGTTTGTCAATCGCATGTGTTACACTTATGAGTATTATACTTTGTGAAAATGATTTTCCTATGTTGTACGTATGTGTTAAAGTTGCTTTGTGTTGTCAATCCCCCATCATTGAATAATAGAGTGTAAATATTGTAGTTTCAAGCTTTATTCATCGAGTGTTTTCTAATTTTACGTATATATATATATAACCTTGATAATAGAATTGTGTCGCATATTTGAAAATTGCTGTTTTCGATCACTAAATAGATTGCACTGTGCTGTAGATATGTACATTGATTTAAAATATTGCTGAACAAGAATTATGTTTCATTTGCATCAGGATGCCCAAGCTTGTTCATCTCTTGAGTTCAATTTTTCATTGAATTGATTGATTACCAGTTTGTTAATCGCTTTGTATTATAAATCCTTGTAAATAAGTCGTTTTAAACTCTCAGAGAGATTGTACCGTATTGCAAAAGACGAGTTATCTCATGATTCCTACTTTATGCTCTTAATGAAGTGTGTATTAGCACGGTTATGCATTTTTGAGTAACAGGTGGTTCAATTTTTTTAAATATGTTCTTTTCAGTATGTAAAAGCCCAGACATGCTTGTCTATATTCATTGTTCATGAGCAGTGTGCATTGCTCCCTATTCTCCATTTTTCAATTTGTGCACTATTCTGTACATTTTGTACATAGGTTTTAGCGTTTAACGATCACAGATTGTATTTTAATGTGTTCTACCTTGAATAAAGATATTTTAAAACCATCTTTGTCTTTAATGCATGCACAGACCCTTAGCGACATGCTTTCGACATGGTTTTGGAACACAGCGTTAGGTATGCGCTTCCATTCAGTACATAATGCTGCCGCTAACTATTGCTTAGTAGCCGGCCTTGGTTCCAAACTTCTTATGCGGGGCTCTAACTCATCCCACAGGTGTTCTACGGGATAAAGACCAGAGCTCTGTGCTGGCCAGTCCACACACGATATGAAATTATCGTTAAACCACGCCGTAACTGTCCTTGCTTCATGGCTCGGTGCATTATCTTGCTGGTACCAATAAGGCTCAGTTCCATAGAATTGCCACACAGTTGATAGGGAATAATTGTCCAGAATATCAAGGTAGACGTGCTGGTTAACAGGTTTGTCCACGATAACCAATGGGATGGGACCATACCACCAAAAATATCCACACACGAGTACACTGCCAGCTCCAAACTTCACCGTAGGAACTGTGGTAAATAGCGTTCTCTCGGCTGCCGCCATACCCACACACGCCCATCAGACTGTTGGATCGTGCATCTGCATTGTAGGTCCATAGGACCCGTTTCCATTGATCTGCGGTCCACGATAAATGTTCTTTTTACCATGCCAAACGATGAGTAGCTTTTCGAGTGGAGATGAAATGCTTATGAGCAGCCGCACGACCACGGTAACCATTGGAATGAAGTTATCTGCGAATGGTACGTGTACATGCCGACGTTCCAGCATTTTTACTCACCTATACACTGAGATCTTGTGCAGTACTCCGTCGATTAGCTGTAATGACTCTCCTGAGGCTTCGACGTCCTCTATCACTGATTTTTTTTTTTTTTTTTTTTTTTGGTCAGCCGGTACGTTTTGCTGCTTCAGTCACGCGATGTGTCTTACACTTATTCAGTACATCCAAAACAGTTGATTTGGGTATGTTGAAACTCCTCTCGGTTTCTCTTAGGGACAGCTCACTAATATAACACCCAACAATCTTTCCTTTCTCAAAGTGAGTTCTCTCCCGCCACATTTTCACTCAACCTCACAGTGCGATATGATCGCAGTCAGGTGCTGGCTTGTTTTCTTACCGCGCATCTTAAAAACGCATAGGATCCTTTCTTTTTCGTGACTTTTGTTATTATAGTGTATAATAGCTGGGATATGCTATCTGCAATACCCGATCTCTCTACAGAACTTCAAAATCAAATACTTTGACGGACTATCAAAATGTAACAGTTGATCAAACCCCCAAGTATTCTCGTGAATCTCTCCTATCACAGGAAAGTTTTCGTCATATGGATACGGAAATATTGAGAACGGAGTTTTTTCCGTTACTGTAAGAAATGAATTGCGGAAAGGTTTCTGAAAATTCAGAATTTTCCTCTAACACCTTTTATAAACGGTAATTTACCTTCAACATAAGAAAGAAATTACGGAAAGATTTCTCAAATTTCAGTATTCTTCTGGCATACGTAAAAAGAGTTTTCCCGTTATTTCACGGAAAAAGTTGTATCATAAACATACTTCGTTAATCCACGAAAGAATTCGCGGAAAGTAACTCGTGAATTTCAGAAAATTGTTTACAGTGTGCGAACAGAATGTGCACAACATCATGATATCACCTCTAAAATCTGGAGTTCATTGCTTCATGGGCTCCATCCGAACTCTCTGTCTATCCTTGGTACAGAACAAGATGAATCGCGACTCGTCGGACCGCATGACTTTTCCCAGTGTCGAGTCACGGTTTTCCAAACACCACTGTACACGAACTTTTTGTTTTTTTTAATAAACCAGTGGCTTCCGTTCAGGCATTCGACTGAAAAACAGATCCTCTTCAATTCTCTGCGCATAGTTCGCTCAAATGTGGGTCAGGAACAGCTTCATTGAATGCTTCGGTCAACTGCTGCACACAAGAAGTCCTGTTTCTACGTACAAGCCTTCTCAGACGACGGCGACTTCATTCCTGACAGATTGTCGTCGCGCCATTGTTACGCCTCTCAGCAATGTGGATTATTTGTCCACTGAATAAAGACATATAATATCGAACCTTTCGGGAAACCCGTCATTTTTGCCGTTTCCAAAATGGTCGCTCCAGCTAGATGGGCTCCCATGACAAGACTTCTATCGAACTCCGAAAGCCCTTTATTTTTCCCATTGTTATCAACACCACGGGCGATTACTGACAAGCGGAAGTCTTCAACTGTTGTCTAGATCATACGGTAACCTGCGCGACTAGGTATTTTTCGCATACGCAGCCGCGTAAGTAACCTTTACGTACATCTGCATAAAGCTTTCTAATTCAGTAGCCGGGGTGTATAATCATAAATTATTTCTCAGAATTAGATGTGCTGCAAAATGCCATTCTTCTCTGGCAAATCATGGTACTGTCGGAGACTGTTTCTGTTAATTTGAGAATTGTCAGACGATTACTTCTCACCTTCAGAGAAACTTTTGTCATAGTTGACGGTACGGCTGTTATTCATTTTGCATGTTTTCCTTGATAAGAACAAAAGCCGAATTACCTGCAGAGTGAGGATATTCAGGGTATGGACTAGCCAGCTCGGTATCTGAGCCTATGGAGAATGCCTGGGATGTTCTGGGACAACACACAGCAGCTCGTCAGCCTCCCGACTCCGTTCCCCAGAAACATTCTCAAGCTTACGCACCGCTCTCATTGAACAGTGGCATTCTTTGGGTTCAAGGTTCATCAACAACCTGCTTATAAGTATGCATCATCGTTGTGAGAATTGTGTGTCCATACCAAGTGATCACATTCAGTATTAAGGCATTTTTAGGTTATATTCTTACATCTCAACTCGTTGACATTTTTGGATGTGACCTTGTACACGCAAAATATAAACATATTTGTATGTTGTTATAAAATGTACTACATTACCCTTCTGATTGTGTCTTTTTTACATACCAAGCATCTCTACCTGCTGTTACGTGTTTTCCATTTCATCCCTACGAATGCCTTCTGTACTTTAATTTTGAACACGAGTGTAGTTTGATATCCAGTGCATGATTTCTTTTATATTACGGCACCTTAGAATTTCTAGGTGAATTCCTATTTTACAACTTCCAGTACCGAATGATTTAAGGTGCTGTCCCTTTTGTTCAAATCTAAAATCAAATAAGTTGAGAATGTTGTGTTCGTTCAGCTTAAGATATATCTTCCTACAGCTCGTGACTCAAAATTTGGGACGAATAATTACTTTTCGTCTTGTATGCTCATCTGGATATTGTGTCTCTTAAGTGTAATTTAGCCTTTATTTTGAGTTTCGGTGTTCTCACGTAAATTTGGTTTCTCATCGCTGAATATTTTCTGACTTAACGACACAGAATTTCTCCCCAGGAGCTTAATTGCTATCCTGGCAGAAGCTGATGTTATGAACGATAATTGTCAAATGTGTATTATTACAAAATAGTAGCTTAAATTGTGTTGCACCTTCATGTTACAAGGGAACGTACTGATGTGGCGAATACTTTCGTACTGCAAGATATAGTACAGTGGACTTTGGACATTGTATACACACTCAGTAGAACAAAATAGATGGGTGTCGTTCACTTGATCGAAAATCATTTGATTGAAAGCTACATTTCACCGAAGGGTCACTTGACCAAAATGTTCATTTCATCGAAAGGGCATGTGATCGAAAAGTTCATTTCACCGAAGGATTACTTTACCTAAAAGTTTATAGATGGTCAGTTTATCGAAAACGTAGAATTCTGTTGTTAGAGATCTATTGAAGTGTGGAGCGAGTTTTTGAAAAACTGGCCACCTAAACATTATGGGATTGTATAAAAAATGCACTTTTAATGCCTATGAAACACCTCTCCATGAGTAGGTAGGGCCAATTTTGAGGCCTAGGGCCCTAAAATTGATTCTTTTTGCCTGAATAAATGTGCAGCACTACTAACTTGAGTTTTGTTTGTAAACCTTAGGAACATGAGCACGCACGATTAAAATTTGATAAAAAGGCCTAAGCCGAGGCATAGGGGCATAAAATTCATTCTTTTTGCCTGAAAAAATGTGCAACATTATTGATTTGACTTATATGCAAACCTTATGAACAGGAACACACACGATTGAAATTTTCTAAAAGGCTTAAGCCGAGTCCTAGGGCCTTAAAATTGATTATTTTTGCCTGAATAAGTGTGCAACGTTACTAACTTGAGTTTGTATGTAAACCTTATGAACATGAGCCCGCACGATTGAAATTCACTAAAAAAAACCGAGGCATAGGGACTTAAAGTTAATTATTTTTGTCTTGAAACTAAATCTTTGTGTTCTTTGTGTCGCGGAGAAATCAAAAGTGCAATTTCTGTATGATCCCCTAACGTGTCGGTGTAGTCTGTCTTCCAAACTGACATCATGCTTCAACAGACCCTGTAATGAAATCCAAAGTTTTCTATAAACTAACCCTTTAGTGAAATGACCTTTCGATAAAATGAACTTTCACGTAAAAATATCTTTCGGTGAAATGAACTTTTAGGTAAAGAAATCTTTCGATGAAATGAACTTTTAGGTAAAGAGATCTTTCAGTGAAATGACCTTTCGATGAAATAACCTTTTAGGTAAACAGATCTTTCGGTGAAATGACCTTTCGATGAAATGGACTTTTAGATAAAGAAATCTTTCGGTGAAATGAACTTTTAGGTAAAGAGATCTTTCGGCGAAATGACCTTTCGATAAAATGAACTTAAAGTAAAGAGATTTTTCGGTGAAATGAACTTTTAGGTAAAGAGATCTTTCGGTGAAATGAACTTTTAGGTAAAGCGATCTTTCGGGGAAATGACCTTTCGATGAAATGAACTTTTAGGTAAAGAGATCTTTCGGTGAAA
Source organism: Macrothele yani (assembly GCA_039090855.1). NCBI lineage: Eukaryota > Metazoa > Arthropoda > Arachnida > Araneae > Macrothelidae > Macrothele > Macrothele yani. The sequence continues at coordinate 29,043,931 of CM077001.1, forward strand.
TGACCTTTCGATGAAATGAACTTTAGGTAAAGAGATCTTCGGTGAAATGAACTTTTAAGTAGAGAGATCTTTCGGTGAAATGACTTTTCGATGAAATGAACTTTTAGGTAAAGAGATCTTCGGTGAAATGAACTTTTAAGTAAAGAGATTTTTCGGTGAAATGACTTTTCGATGAAATGAACTATTAGGTAAAGAGATCTTTTGGTGAAATGACCTTTCGATGAAATGAACTTTTAGGTAAAGAAATCTTCGGTGAAATGAATTTTTAAGTAAAGAGATCTTTCGGTGAAATGACTTTTCGACGAAATGAACTTTTAGGTAAAGATATATTTTGGTGAAATGACCTTTCGATGAAATGAACATTTAGGTAAAGAAATTTTTTGGTGAAATGACCTTTCGATGAAATGAACTTTTAGGTAAAGAGATCTTCGGTGAAATGAACTTTTAGGTAAAGAGATCTTCGGTGAAATGAACTTTTAAGTAAAGAGATCTTTCGGTGAAATGACGTTTCGATGTAATGAACTTTTCTGTAAAGATATCTTTAGGTGAAATGACCTTTTGTTGAAATGAACATTTAGGTAAAGAGACATTTCGGTGAAATGAACTTTTAGGTAAAGAGATCTTTCGATGAAATGAACTTTTATGTAAAGAGATATTTCGGTGAAATGACCTTTCGATGAAATGAACTTTTAGGTAAAGAGATCTTTCGGTGAAATGAACTTTTTGGTAAAGAGATCTTTCAGTGAAATGAACTTTTCGATCAAGCGACCCTTCTGTGAAATGTACCTTTGGATAAAGTGACCCTTCGGTGAAATGAACGTTTCGAGCAAGTGATCTTTCGGTGAACCAATCTTTTCGGTGAAATGATTTTCGGTCAAATGACCCTTCGGTGAAGTAAACGTCGGGCAAATGAACCATATCAAAAATTGACATAGGGGTGATGGGCAGTTGACATGGCCGTCTCCTGCGCGAACTGAAATAGATCCTAACCGAAGGCAGGTAATAAATAGGCATAGCCTACAGCAGGGCTTCCCATCAATGCATCACAATCGACGAACATGAGTAAACGTGGTGAACAGTGCGGCTTTGATCCTGGACGCATTGTAGGAGCAATACGGATGAGTCATTCTATCACTAAAGTGGTAAGAAACTCGGGGTTTACTGAGGGCATCCATCCGTATCAAGGGTGCATCGCGAGTAAACCATCGAAGAACGTACCAGCGCCCAGACAGCAAGCGGTGGCCAACCACTCGCCATTGATAACCGGGGTCGACGTAACCTATCCAGCCTCATCCAGACCTACCGCTTGGCAATGGTGGTGCAAACCACATCAAGGTTAAAAATCAAAGGCCCATGTAGCGTCAGCGAATGAATGGTACGGTGCATGCTACATACCCTAGGCAACGAGAGCCTACACCCTACTCGAGTGCAACAGTTGACAGCTTGTCATCGGACATTACGTCTCGCCAGGTGACTGGAACGTCAAAACTGGCCCTCTGCAGAGTGGCGCGGCTTTGCGGGGTCTGATTAATCCCGTTTTCAGATGTACCTAGCTGACGAGAGGGTGCGGGTGTGACGTCGACAGATTGAAAACTGGCCCTCTGCAGAGTGGCGCAGCGTTGCGGGGTCTGATGAATCCCGTTTTCAACTGTACCTAGCTGACGAGAGGGTGCGGGTGTGACGTCAGCAGATTGAGGGTGCGGGTGCGACGTCGACAGATTGAAAACTGGCCCTCTGCAGAGTGGCGCAGAGTTGCGGAGTCTGATGAATCCCGTTTTTAGTTGTACCTAGCAGACGAGAGGGTGCGGGTGGGACGTCGACAGCATGAAGCCACAGCTCCGTCGTGCCAGGTCGGCTCTGTTCAAGGCGGAGGTGGCACTGTTATGGTTTGGGGAGCCTTGTCATGGGATGCATTAGGTCCCTTAGTGTGTCCAGACAGGTTCTTAACCGCTGCGCGCTACCAGCATGTGTTGGCAGGTCATCTACACGCTTTCACGGGCTTTGAGCTTCCTTAGGTCAATGGTCTGTTCCAGCAGGATAATGCGCAGTCCCACCGGGCCGCAACGACCCAGGTATAGCACGAGGAGCACTCATTTGACTTTGGAAACATCCAGTGGATCTCGAGGTCTCCAGAATTTAAACCCCGTGGAAGCTCTCTGTGTTGCCGTGGAACGTAACATACAATCCATGGATCCTAAACCGACGTCTTAGGCAGAGTTGTGAACAATGCTGCAACAAACATGGGTGCGATGTTTGTTGCAGCATTGTCGCAACAAACATTACCCCTGGAAACCCTCCGGCGTCTGGTGAAGTCGAGGCCTCGGCGTGTACAAGCTGTTATCTATTGTGTACATTGCCTCGTCACTTACATAGGACCGTTTATTTGAAAGTGCCTAAATAGGAGATTATTATCATGAAAGAAATATGGGATTACACCATATAATACAAATTTTGAAGATTGCAATCCGATTTTTGGTGTAAATGTGACAAGAATGGTAAGTCAGATAATATCCGAAAACTTGAAATTAGCATTGTCCTGCAGCGGGACTCGAACCCTCGTCTCCCAGATAGCGCCAGGGTATGCTAACCACTACACCACCCAGAACGACCAAGTCTCAAATTTCCGATTAATTTGAATATAACCATTACAGGATTCGCTAGTCGAAGCAACCGGCATTCATGTTTAGCGAATATGGAGGTTAAGAATCCTGTCCCGTGATTGCCCGGTGAAGCAGAAAATCATGAACGAAATACGGGATCACACCATATGATACAAATTTTGAAGATGACAATCCGTTTTTTGGTGTAAATGTGACAAGGATATCACATTTACACCAAAAAATCGGATTGTCATCTTCAAAAAGAGATTATTAATTTTTAATTAAGGTTGCAGCTACTACAAACTAGAAATGAAAGAGTGAGTAATAAGGGTTCAAATTTAATTTAAGACAAGTAACATTTACGTTGAAATTAAATCAATAGCTCTTCTTCTTTTTAATAGCCTGTTGACAACCACTGCAGGGTATTGGCCTCACCCAGTCCTTTCCAACTTCCCCGGTCCTTAGATTCAGTCCACCATTTAGCTCCTCTAAATTTCTGAAGATCATCCCTCCATCTTATTCTGTGGCGCCCTCTTCCTCCCCTTTCATCTCTCGGTTTCATTTGGGGGGTAAATCGGTCTAATACCCCCAGACTCTCACTGCCTAAGAAGAAACCAAGTTAGTAAATCATGCAATTCATTGATTATGATACGCTTTCCAATATACCAGAAAGCATTACTCAAGTTATGAGGATACTGGCTGTGGAATAAATTACGCTCCTGTGCCCTGACCTTTGACCCCATTTTGATTATATTCAACAGAACAGGTTCAGTATATTCCTGGAACAACATACTGCAGTTTTATCGCAATAGAAACATTTTTAGCCAAGTCATGAGGATAATGGCTGTGGAATAAATCTCGCTCCTGTACCGTGACCTTTGACCTCATTTCGATGATATTAAACAGAACCAGTTCAGTACATACATCTCCGGAATAACAGGATGTAGCTTTGTCGCAATCGAAGCACTTTTTACGTAAGTTATGACGTAAGTTATGACCTTTGACCCCATTTCGCTTCCATTTTCAGCAGGGTTCCTTCCCTGGTTGTCCCCTATCACATACTAAAATTTAATCGAAATCGAACCATTTTTACGCGAGTTATCGTGCGGACAGACGGACAAAGCTGGAGCATATACGCTTCTTCAACCTACGATTGGAAAGCGTGAAAAAGAAAAATGAAATGGGAAACATTCCCCCTCAGGCCTCAGCCCTCTTAACTCTACAAGCATTTAAATCCGATTACTATATAATAGTTACAATACAGAATAAAGTTAGTGAAGAGATAAGTTCATTTAGGAATTTCTGTTTCTTGTCTTTTACAGACTTAAGTGTCTGTCAGTTTATTATGCTGCTAAAGAAAGCACATGCTTGTGGAATTGATTAATGATATGATTGGCTGATTTGCGTTCCTTTAAGCATTGAAATTGCTGATGCATTTCACTAGTATAATGATACTTTTCTTGTGTAATTGCATGAAAATGCAAATGCTTGAAATGTCCAGTTCCTCTTGTTTATATAAAGAGAGCAATGGCATTTTTGTTCTGGTGTCTTTGTTTTTAACTATGTACCTGAAATCTTCGTTTTTCACTTTTAACCATTTTGACATAAGGAATTAAATTGAATGATAAAATCGATTATTAAAACTATTATTATATCGGTTTGTTGAAGAATTTGATTTGCACGGTCTTGTACTGCACCTTAAAAGCTGTAGCCCAATCCCACCGCCAGATCGGCCTTCTACTGGAAGACTTAGCATTTTGCTCAGGATTATGAAAAAGGCATTTCTGCTCACAAAACGAAGATTGACTCGTTAAATAATCCGATGATGATAGTCACTCAGTGAAACGAAAGACATGGAAGTATATCCACCACCGGATGGTCGATTAATTACAGCTGAAATCGAAATGCCAGGCTGTAACAGGAGAGTCTGAAATGGTCCGGTTTTTCTTTTTAAAGGTTGAAATAAAATTTCGTTTTTACTTCTTTGGTTTTAGTTTTCTTTAACACTATAATTGCGGTTGCTGTTGGGATTGGAGTAACTACCATACGCACGATGTTTTCATGTGATGCGTAAGTTTCCAATTGATACGAAAACTCAGTTATAACCACTTATATATGGAACTGCCGCAGAGGGCAGCGTGGTTGCTGTGCATATTTCATGTAAAATGCGTGAATTGCTGAAGATTTGACTTTCTTTCGTCAGGGTCTTTGGATACGTTAAAACGCTTTATTGCGATTTCCGAGAGATATTTGTATATTCAGAGTAAGCGACCGAGGGTTGTGGCTTTTTTCCTTTTCTGAGAAATGCGTATGTGGTCATGAAACCATTTGTACCAGCTTCAGGAGCAATTCATTGCTATTAAAAAAGGAACAGATATGTGTTTACATATACGAGGCATTGGCTGTCCGAGATGGGACTTAGCTTCACCATTTAACCCAGCTTCAGGAGCGATTCGTTGTTACTAAGGACATGAGGAGGTATTTGTTTACATATACGAGGCATTAGCCGTCTGAGATGGGACTCAGCTTCACCATATGACCCAGCTTCAGGAGCGATTCGTTGTTACTAAGGACATGAGGAGGTATTTGTTTACATATACGAGGCATTAGCCGTCTGAGATGGGACTCAGCTTCACCATTTGACCCAGCTTCAGGAGCGATTCGTTGTTACTAAGGACATGAGGAGGTATTTGTTTACATATACGAGGCATTAGCCGTCCGAGATGAGACTCAGCTTCGCCATTTGACCCAGCTTCAGGAGCGATTCGTTGTTACTAAGGACATGAGGAAGTATTTGTTTACATATACGAGGCATTAGCCGTCCGAGATGGGACTCAGCTTCACCATTGGACCCAACTTCAGGAGCGATTCGTTGTTACTAAGGACATGAGGAGGTATTTGTTTACATATACGAGGCATTAGCCGTCCGAGGTGGGACTCAGCTTCACCATTGGATCCAACTTCAGGAGCGATTCGTTGTTACTAAGAACATGAGGAGGTATTTGTTTACATATACGAGGCATTAGCCGTCCGAGATGGGACTCAGCTTCACCTTTGGACCCAACTTCAGGAGCGATTCGTTGTTACTAAGGACATGAAGAGGTATTTGTTTACATATACGAGGCATTAGCCGTCCGAGATGGGACTCAGCTTCACCATTTAACCCAGCTTCAGGAGCGATTCGTTGTTACTAAGGACATGAGGAGGTATTTGTTTACATATACGAGGCATTAGCCGTCCGAGATGGGACTCAGCTTCACCATTGGACCCAACTTCAGGAGCGATTCGTTGTTACTAAGGACATGAGGAGGTATTTGTTTACATATACGAGGCATTAGCCGTCCGAGGTGGGACTCAGCTTCACCATTGGACCCAACTTCAGGAGCGATTCGTTGTTACTAAGGACATGAGGAGGTATTTGTTTACATATACGAGGCATTAGCCGTCCGAGGTGGGACTCAGCTTCACCATTGGATCCAACTTCAGGAGCGATTCGTTGTTACTAAGGACATGAGGAGGTATTTGTTTACATATACGAGGCATTAGCCGTCCGAGATGGGACTCAGCTTCACCTTTGGACCCAACTTCAGGAGCGATTCGTTGTTACTAAGGACATGAAGAGGTATTTGTTTACATATACGAGGCATTAGCCGTCCGAGATGGGACTCAGCTTCACCATTTAACCCAGCTTCAGGAGCGATTCGTTGTTACTAAGGACATGAGGAAGTATTTGTTTACATATACGAGGCATTAGCCGTCCGAGATGGGACTCAGCTTCACCATTTAACCCAGCTTCAGGAGCGATTCGTTGTTACTAAGGACATGAGAAGGTATTTGTTTACATATACGAGGCATTAGCCGTCCGAGATGGGACTCAGGTTCACCATTGGACCCAGCTTCAGGAGCGATTCGTTGTTACTAAGGACATCAGGAGGTATTTGTTTACATGTACGAGGCATTAGCCGTCCGAGATGGGACTCAGGTTCACCATTGGACCCAGCTTCAGGAGCGATTCGTTGTTACTAAGGACATGAGGAGGTATTTGTTTACATATACGAGACATTAGCCGTCCGAGATGGGACTCAGCTTCACCATTGGACCCAGCTTCAGGAGCGATTCGTTGTTACTAAGGACATGAGGAGGTATTTGTTTACATATACGAGGCATTAGCCGTCCGAGATAGGACTCAGCTTCACCGTTGGACCCAGCTTCAGGAGCGATTCGTTGTTACTAAGGACATGAAGAGGTATTTGTTTACATATACGAGGCATTGGCTGTTCGAAATGGGTCCGTGTTCGATTCCCAAGATAAACATGGATGCCGTATTTGGCTTACGGCTGTGGTTCTTTCGCTTCCCTGGAACCAGTGTTTCCGAATTGGGGACGGGCGACTGCTTATAGCCCCTAGATGTGCTCACGGTAGTTGTTAATCCCCCGATACATACACGTGCACGAAAAAAAATAACTTTTAGATTTTCGTGAAATCCAGTAAATTTGAGGTATTCGTGGGAATAAGAAAACGATCTGCGCCATAGAGAAAACTTGATTGATTCGTGGAAGCAAAAACGGCTTCGGTTTTGGTGCGATAGGAAAAACTTGATGAATTCGTCAGAGTAAAAATGCTTAGATTTTAATGTAGTGAGGATAAAGAGAGATATTCTTAGCAGAAAGAAAGGCTTAAATTTCCTTGCGATCGGAATTATCTGAGGTATTTAATAAGGCTTCTATTTCGGTGCGATCAGGAAAACTTGAAGTATTCATTCGTCTGTACAAAGTCATAGATTTTCGTGCGATCAGGAAAAATTTGGGTTATCTGGTGATCAGGGAAGATTTAGGTTTCCGCATGCAACGTACCTACCTCATAGGAAATGCACATGTCAAGACGGCAAATTGCAGCTATTAGCCTTTGCCGGCGTACTTCAATTGGTAAAATGCTCGATTCTGGAGAAGGAAGATGTAGTTTCGAATTCCATCACCGCCAGAAACGGACAGATTCACTATAAGTGTGCGTAAGAAATCTTTAAATATTATTTCGTAGAGTATAAAGGTATGAGATATCAGTGAGAGTAGGTGAACCACAGATATTTTTGTGAGCCGGAAAACCCTAGGCATTTACGTGATTAGGGAGCGCTAACACATATGTTTGAAATGGGAAACATTAAATATTAATGCCCATTGACGGTACTTTAATAATCATAAAGTGAAGTAAATTATATATATACAGGGTGCACAGGAAAGTCCCTTTAACCTGGAAAAACTTGCGAAAGGAGAGAGGTACAGTTATGCAAGTGAGATAACGGTGTAGTAGACTACGCCCAATCGAATACAATCGATAGCAGCGCCCCTAGTGGCGAAATGCGGTAGTTAGCATTGCAAATCGAAAACGAAAGGAAACAGAGCAAAATTTCCAATTACAAAAGTGTAAAGCATCAATTAATTAGGACAACACGACATTTGTTTCACACGGATAAGATAAATTGTCGCCTGAATACCCTAAAATGTCCGAAATCGATGTGCGACGATTCAAATCTGCATATTCACATTTCGCAAATGTAGCCGTACGCAAATGCAGATTGTGACGTTGTACCGTACCTACGATATAACAAGAAAGATGACATCGTATTTTCGGGTGTAATAAGCACGTCTTTTGAATCCGTTCTGACGCAAATTAAATTTATCAAAGCTATTCAAATTCAATGGAACCGGTATGGAAAACAATAGATCTGATGAAAGAAAGAAGATTTTCAATCGGGTTTTTAATCTCTCAGATATTGCTGTAAACGGAATCGTGAGCTTACGAACTCTTAGAAACAGAGATATCGACAAAAATAAGATGTGACTTTACGTCCCCTGGTGGGAAAACCATGCATTATTTTAAGAAGAAAGTATTCTCAAAAGGTTTATCCATATAAGCGGTATCGGTCTAAGTAAAAAAAAAAAAAGTCGAATTTTCAGGAGCCCAGATTTTGCTACAAATACATCAGAAGCAGAAAGTAACACTTATGACCTCTGGTGGCCAAACTATTCTTTACCAAACCTTAGAAATTATGTGAAAAATATTTTCCATCAGGTCTTGTATGCGATACAGGAAGAATTTTTCCAATCGGAGTTTTAGGAGCCGAAATAACGCAGAAAACGCAATTTACCATTGTGCCCCCTAGCAGAAAGTCTATGATTTTCTTGTAAATTTTGAATTTATAGGAAAAACACTTCGCATCGAAATAAGTATCCAACAAAGAGGAATTTTATAAATCGAACTCTTAGAAGTGGAGATATTGACAAAAATAAGATATATCCTACGCCCCCTGGCGTAGAAACCATGCACTATTTTAAGAAGAAAATGTTCCAAAAAGGTTTGTCGACATGAGTAGTATCGGTCTACGAACGACGTTTTTTTCAATCGAGAATTTAGAAGCTCATATTTTGCTGCAAATTCATCAGAAGCGGAAATTAAGATTTACTCCCCTCCTGGCCAAAACCATTTTTTTACAAAAATTAGAAATTATGTGCAAAGGATTTCCCATCAGGAGCTGTATCCGGTGCAGAAAGAATTTTTCAAATCGGAGATTTAGAAGCAGTGATATAGGGGTAAACGCAATTTACCTTTACGCCACCTAGCAGAAATCTATGAATTACATGAAAATTTTTACAATATATGAAAAACATATCACACTGAAAACACTATCCAACAAAGAAGGAATTTTTCAAATCGGACTCCTAGAAGTAGAGATATTGAGAAAAATTGGATAGCTACTGCTTATAGCCCATTGAGTTGTTCACGGTGGTCGTTAAAAATCCAATAAAAAGAAACGATATACAACTACGCTTCCTGGTGGAGAAACTGTGGAATATTTTAGGAAGAAAATATTCCAAAAAGGTTTATCAATGTGAGTGGCATCAGTCTACGAAAGAATTTTTTCAATCGATATTTTAGAAGCTTAGATTTTATGGCAAATACATCAGAAGCAAAAATTAACACTTACGCCCCCTGGTGGCCAAAGTATTCTTTACCAAAAATAAAAAATATGTGCAAAAGATTTTCCATCAAGCGATGTATCCGCTGAAGAAGTATTTTTTCAAATCGGAGTTTTAGAAGAAGAGTTATTGGGGAAAATGTAATTTACTTTTACGCCCCTTAGCGGAAAATCTATGCACAATTTGAAAAGGTAACTATATCTAAAATACTCTTCGACGTAAATGAAATCGATAGATAAAAGAATTTTTTTCAATCGGATGTTCAGAAGCAAATACGTGGAATAGAACGTATTTTTGAATTTGACATCATCTGCATTTACGCCCTCTAGCGGCGAAATTGTACATCGTAAAAAAAAAACGAAATGGAGGATCATCATTTGCATATTTCAAGCTTCGCAATGCAAAAATAATTTTTCAAATCGGACTAATAGTTGCAGAGATATCGTGGGTACAGTCAGACGGACGGACGAACGGACAAATCGATAACATAAGCACGATCGTTTTTTGCAAAAGACGTGCTAAAAACCAGTAGCAGGATGCACACTGATCAGAAGTTTAGGTCTAGAACCCTGTGTGAGAATACCGAGCTTGGATTTCTGGGGTTACGTAAAACATCAGGTGTATGCAACAGCGCCTACAAGTCTGCTGGATCTTCGTCGTGTTACAGATGATTGCAATAGTGTGACACCTTCCATGCTAAGGAATGTGCTTGTAGAGTTACTTTCATGAATACAAATGTGTATCGTGAGCAATGGCGACCTTTTCGAACATACTCGACATTAACGTTTTATCACTGTGCGCCAGTTTGCCTTTTTTGTTTTTGTTTTGTCCGACGTCATCAAACTGTATTGCCATAAGTATGCATTTATGCAATAAATTGTGTCTTTGCTCATATGCCTGCTCCCTTCAAACGTCCACACAAAAGGTTGTGCATCGATTTCAGACATTTTGGGGTATTCAGGCGACAGTTTATCTTATCCGTGTAAAACAAATGTCGTTTTGTACTAATTAATTGATGCTCTGCAACTTTGTATTTGGAAATGTTGCTCTATTTCTTTTCGTTTTCGATTTGCAATGGCTAACTTCCTCATTTCGCCACTAGGGGCGTTGCTATTGGTTGCATTCGATCGGGCGTAGTCGCTTTACTATACCGTTACCTCACTTACATAACTGTACCTCTCTCCGTTCGCAAGTTATTCCAGGCTAAAGGTACTTTCCTATGCCCCCTGTATATATACTATATATGCGCGTGGGAGAGAGAGCGAAACCGAGAGAGAGAGAGAGAGACAGAGACAGAGAGAGAGAGAGAGAGACAGAGACAGAGAGAGAGAGACAGAGAGAGAGAGAGAGACAGAGACAGAGAGAGAGAGACAGAGACAGAGAGAGAGAGAGACAGAGACAGAGAGAGAGAGAGAGACAGAGACAGAGAGAGAGAGAGAAACAAACACACAGAGAGACAGAGAGACAAAGAGAAAGAGAGAGTATGAAAGCCTTATTATCAATGCGCATATGAAAGGTTTAGATATTTATTAGTTGCAGGTAGTAATGTCTCATAATTCAACGCAAAATGTAACTAGAAATGTATGGTAGGATTCATTTTATAACTAGTAGGGGGATCTCTCGCTAATCGTAGGAGTTTAGGAATTAGAGTTCCATATGATACTTCTTTCAGCGTTTGTCCAAAGGCGACACCTGTCCCTTCCCTAGAACCAGTGACTATAAATTCGAAGTGGTAGGCTGATTATACCCTTAGGGGTAAAATATTAGAATTTTAAGCTGATTATAACCTTAGTGGTATAATCAATTTCTCCTCTGTACTTTATGGTCACTGGTAGGGAAGGGACAATTGTCGCCGTTGCAGTAGCAGATAGCCTTGTGGTCAGCATGTCTGCCTGCCAACAGAAAGGTCTGGGGATCAATCCAAGGGAGTCAGACGTGTTGAACCGCAAAATATCCGCCGTAAGTCAAATGGGTACGTTAATCCGTCGGACCCGGGGTACTGGCTCTCTCCATTAAAAATAATGGCATCTGTTCCTTCCCCCTCCATATTTTCTCTCCCCTACTGCTAGTGTGTGTGCTTTGGCGTTAATCGCGTTAACGAAACGTACTAGCAGCTAGGCATTCTTATTTCTCTCTGTCTACCTACTTTCTTATAGTGAACTACTAGGTTCCATCTAATGTCCCTTCGTTTCTGATATTCGACTAAAAAACCTGTGACAGACACAGCTAGTCTCGAGTCTAAACCTTTTCTCTGAGTGTAGACCCTACAATAACAGTTTTTGAGACAGAGTGGTACTGATCCTAGTGAGATTTGTTGCCAGTTTCTCGTCCTCCTCATGACAAGGAGATTAATGAGAAGTTGAAGGGGAGCAAACAAGAACCAAAGTCCAAAATGCCAAATTTTCAGGAGAGCATAAAATATGAAGAAAACATTATTGAATCATACTTAATTGCAATTACCAATGTAATTAGAAATAAATGCAAATAACCTATTGCTTGCAGGCGAAATTCTTTTTTATTTTAATTTTATTTCCAGGAAGAGCAGAAAACTGGGGTAGACTTACCTGCTTATTGCACTTCAATAAAGGTACAAATATGTAGCTTTATTGAAGTGTAAAGTAGAAAATGGTTTTAATGAAAACAGTCTCACAGCCATTAAATTAGTCCCCTGATTCCTAACTGATTAGATCGCAGTATAAATATGACTTTATTAAAGAACAAAGTCCAGTGGTCTGAGAGTAATTGTTTTACGTTTCCGGCCCAAGCTTATTGTAGAACTAAATGTTACTTGGGGATACATAGGATGTGGTAGGTTTAATTACATCTTTGCGTTTTTCTCTTTAACCGTGAGTTGTTTGCCGTACTTACTCTTTGACGGCATTGTTATTGTTGTTACACCAGGTTTGAGAAGCATAAACTTTGTAAAATGTATATCATTTTCATGTTCACAACCAGCTAACTCAAAGAGATATTCTGAGCTGTACTTAAAAAGGCAATACTTTGAAACCATGCACTTTGTTCCGTTTACTCTGGCCCTGTTCTTGAAGAATGGGCAAAAATGTTAAAAAAAGTTGAGAAACATGAGCTGACTGACTTGAACAAGTTCGAACTGCCTGGATGTCTTTTTCAGTAACGTTCCATATTATACGTATGGTTTCCTTTTTATTGTGTGTATGTTTGTGGGTTTCGATCTGAAACACACCAAAACTTCTGTCGCATTGCAGAAAACTTGTGGCAGAGAGCGGAACTTTTTCGGAGCAAGAAACAGCTATGTCTCAACCACTGTGGACTCGCCAAGTTCTTGCACCGTATTTGAAGGCGAGGTAACCGTTTTCCGTGTATAACTCAATGTAGTCCAAATGGGCATACATTGTTCTTGCAACAAATTAAAGGTCGATTTATTCTTTATGAGTTAGTATTAAAAAGTAATAATCATTAAAAATGAACTTAGATACTTCTTGCGCCCAGTGCTCTAATTATGGCATCAGGTTCTCGTGCGGAATGAGTCAGTCACAAAAGTTTGTGATGGCTGTCTTAAAAGCACTATAATTGAAACAGTACACCAGCTTCCGATGAAGTGAAGAACTTATTTATTGTGTAAGTTAAAAGAACTTTCGGTCTTCCTAAAGACCATCATTAGATGGAAGTAACTAAAGGAGTGTTTTGGGTGGGGAGATATATAAGTAACCTATGAGCAGAACGTGACGTATTAAACAGGTGATCAAGTCGCCAAATCCAAATTGATAATTTTAAATCGATATATGAATACAAATAATCAAGTGGTCAAATTATCGAGTAAATAACATACATGACAAGTAAGATGTAGAAAAGAATGAATGAAGTAAGGCAAATACGAACAATAAACTGGCAACTTACGTAACTTACCTAAAATAAGCGGGTGATATACCTACCTAGTTCCAATTAGAATATGACAATTTTTTGTATTATAAATATTAAATATTTTCATTCTCCACCACTGGAGGGGAAAGTTTGAATAGTTGTGTCCAAGGTGTCGGTTTGTGTTGTAATGACAGTACTCCTCTCTACCGACACCTTGAATACAACTATTCAAACTTTCCTCCAGTGGTGGAGAATGAAAATATTTAATATTTATAATACAAAAAATTGTCATATTCTAGTTGGAATTAGGTAGGTATATCACCCGCTTATTTTAGGTAAGTTACGTAAGTTGCCAGTTTATTGTTCGTATTTGCCTTACTTCATTCATTCTTTTCTACGTCTTACTTGTCCTGTATGTTATTTACTCGATAATTTGTCCACTTGATTATTTGTGTTCATATATCGATTTAAAACTATCAATTTGGATTTGACGACTTGACCACCGGTTCAATATGCCACGTTCTGCCTATAGCTTACTTATGTGTCTCCCCACCCAAAAATCTCCTTTAGTACTTCCACCTGATAATGGTCTTTAGGAAGACCGAAAATTCTTATGGCTTTATTTTTAACCTTTTAACTTACACAATAAATAAGTTCGTCATTTCATCGGAAGCTGGTGTACTGTTTCAATTATCGTGCTTTTAAGACAGCTATCTGAATATTTTATGACTGACTTTAATTATACATTTAGGGACTTACGGAGTTCATTAAAACCTTGGGAATCGTATTGCCGTTATATAATGTGCGCGGAAGCTTTCTTCATTTATTAAAACTTACATTGTAAGGCAGTTACAGAATGTGTGTAAACTGAATTTCCTTTGAAAAAAAAAAGCATCGCTATTTGACATGAATTGATTCCTTTTGCTTCGGCTAGATTTTGTTGCTTATTCCCTAGGAACAGTAAACGAACTGGGTTTTTGACTGCGCTTTAATCGATCAGTTATGTTACTGTTTTGTTTGTTTTTTGTTCTTTTTTTCTGCTGAATAATTTTGCATTAAATTGGCGACCGGAGCAAAGCTAGATAGTTTTCGATACCGCTCGATTCTTAATTAAAATTCGATGAACTACTGATTTAATTAAGATCTTCAGATGTGCTGTGAACGGATACGTTCCAAAGAATGAATGGCATAACGAAATGTCGCGTATTAAAGCTATCTACATGCCGAACTGCGAAAAACTAAATAAATAAAAGAATTCGTCTAAACTGTGATACTTCTTCGCTTTATGTACTACGTAATTAACTACCGACGTTCATTATATAATTTTGAAACAACATATTTATTTAGAGTTAAGTCATCACATAGTGTTCCACTTATTTGAGCTGGTAAGGCATGGCATGCTTCAGTCTATCATTCTGCGTTCGTTATTTTATGACTCATTTATAAAATATCTCATAATGGCCAGTAAGACAAAACCACTCTGTCTGAGAAGGGGTAAGTCTTACTGTATAGGAAAGACAGCATTCCCCAGTTTTTAGAATTTGTCAGCAAAATGCAACACAACTAAAAGCCAACAGTTGAAACCGCACACGATCGGATTTATGCAGATATCTTTTCCTCAGATTTAACAGCACCATTTACGTATTGGTAGTTAATTACGTATATACACTATATTAACAAAAGTCCCCGGACACCCCTTCAAAAGAAAATGAACGGATCCGTGAGTTATTAAGATGCGCGTTAGAGCTACAAACGATATAAAAACATGCCTGCAGCTGACAGCGATCATATCGCACTGTGAGATTGAGTGAAAGTGTCGCGGCGGGAGAGAACTGACTTTAAGAAACTTTCAGAAAGAAAAGATTGTTGGGTGTTATATTAGTGGGTTGTCCATAAGAGAAACCGAGAGGCGTTTAAACATACCCAAGTCAACTGTTTTGGATGTGCTGAATAAGTGGGAGACACATGGCTTGCCTGAAGCAGCAAAACGTACCGACAGACCAAAGAAACTATGTGATAGAGGATGTCGAAGCCATAGGAGAGTCGTTACAGCTAATCGACGGAGTACTACATTGTTACTAGTGTTATTCCACTGTACCTCAGTGTATATGTGAATAAAAATGCTGGAACCTTGGTATGCACACGTACCATTCGCAGAGAACATCATTCCATGGGTTACCGTGATCGTGTGGCTGCTTATAAGCCTTTCACCTCTACTCGGAATGCTACTCGTCGTTTATCACGGTGTGAAGAACATTTATCGTGGACCGTAGATCAATGGAAACGGTTCTATGGACTGATGAATCCAGATACACGATTCATCAGACTGATGGCCGTGTATGGGTATGACAGCAGCCGGGGGAACGCTATTTACCATAGTGTACTGTTCTATGGTCAAGTTTGGAGCTGGCAGTGTACTCGTGTGATGGTGTTTTTCGTGGTATGGTCCTGGCCCATTGGTTATCGTGGACAAAACTGTTAACCAGCATGTCTACCTCGACATGCTGGTTAACAGCACGTTAACATATTCTGGACAATTATGCCCTACCAACTCTGTGGTAATACTGTGGAACGGAGCCTTTTGGTACCACCAGGATAATGCATCGAGCCATAAAGCAAGGACTGTTACGTCGTGGTTTGACGATAATTCCGTATCGTGTGTGGACTGGCCAGCACATAGCCCTGATCTTAATCCCATAGGAGGCCTATGGGATGAATTAGAGCGCCTCATAAGAAGTTTGGAACTAAGGCCTACTAACCACTAAGCAACAGCTAGCGGCAGCATTATGTACTGAATGGAAGCGCATACCTATCGCTTTGTTCCAAAACCTTGTCTAAAGTATGTCTCGAAGTTTCAGTGTATGCAGTAAGGCCAAAGGTGGAGCGACACCGTACTAATCTATGTCAATTATAACGAAGTAAATTTCTCCGCCATTTTTCTGTCCACGCCAGGGCTCGAACCCGAGTCCCCTCATTCCGGAATAAGTCACTCTACCAATTGAGCTACGCGGACGTTCGTTCTGACTGCTATCTGCCTTTATGTCGTGTGCGTCTTGCTGGCAGGTACGTCACATCTCCTCCCCTCCAAGAGAGCCGGGAGCATGGCCCACGGGTCAGCCGTGACCATGAATCGTTCCAGGCAGCCATCCGCTGTAGAACGTGCGTCTGAGAACTCCCAGTCAATCTGGTGTGAGGAGTGCAACGTCACACACATTTATTTTTCGAAGCTCTGGAGAAGGGATTCTCTTATTTTTCCTATCTCGCCGTGTGGAAAGAACATCACACCAATGCGCGATTTTGAACGGCCGGGTTATCCGGAAAGTTCGGGTGCCATTATATCGAAGTAAATTTTTCCGTCATTTTGATCCACGCCGGGCTCGAACCGGGGTCCCCTCATTCCGGAATAAGTCACTCTACCAATTGAGCCACGCGGACGTTCGTTCTGACTGCTATCTGCCTTTATGTCGTGTGCGTCTTGCTGGAAGGTACGTCACATCCCCCCTCTCCAAGAGGGCCGGGAGCATGGCCCACGGGTCAGCCGTGACCATGAATCGTTGCAGGCAGCCATCCGCTGCAGAACGTGAACTTCAGAACTCCCAGTCAATCTAGTGCGTGGAATGCAGCATCACACACTTTTATTTTTCGAAGCGCTGGAGAAGGGATTCTCTTATTTTTCCTATCTCGCGGTGTGGAAAGAACGTCACACCATTGCCAGATCTTTAAAGGCCGGGTCATCCGGAAAGTTCGGGCGTCATTGTAACGAAGTAAATTTCTCCGTCATTTTTGTGTCCACGCCGTGGCTCGAACCAGGTCCCCTCATTCCGGAATAAGTCGCTCTACCAATTGAGCTACGTGGACGTTCGTTCTGACTGCTATCTGTCTTTATGTCGTGTGCGTCCTGCTGGCAGGTACGTCACACAATATATGCTATGTTTTGTTTCTCATCTAGGTGTTCGGTGACTTTTGTCAATATAGTGTATATACATTGCATACAGTTAGATTACCGCCCGTCAGTTTTCGTCAGTAGTATTAATCACAATGGGAAAAACAAAGAATTTTTCAGAGTTCGATATACAGATTATTGTGGGTCTCCGTCTGGCTGGAGTGACTACTTTTAAGCTGCTGATTGGTTTCTCACAAGGTGAGATATTCCAGGTCTTTAATCAACGGAAAAGTAACCCTAATTGCTTCCTTGTCTATGACGTATAACTGTGGCGCAACGAAAATCTGTCAGGAACGAGATCGCCGTCGTCTGATAAGGCTTCTATGGAGAAACAGTACTTCCTGTGTCCAGCAATTGGCCGAAACATTCAATGAAGGCTGTTCCCGACCTATATCTCAGCGAACTATGCGCAGATAATTCAAGAGGATGGGTATTGGCAGTCCCATTCCTATAAGGAAACCGCTGATTTCTGAAAAAGTTCCAGAAAGTTGATCTACAGTGGTGTCAGGAACATCGTTACTTGACACCGAAATACTGGGAAGAAAGTCATGTGGTCCGACTATTCACGGTGCACCTTGTTCTGTACTAAGGGTACACAGAGAGTTTGGCGGAAGCCTCAGGAATCAGTGGATCCAGTCTGCCTTGTAAACGCCATTCGAGATTCTGGTAGTGGTTTCATGGGGTGAGGTACGTACTGTTGGTACGAAACTGGTACTCTGATATTGCTGGAATACGTAGTGTGATCCAAAAGTTCCGAGACTAAGTACGTAGCAAGCCAAGAGATGCCGGAACGCGGATACGCAAGCAGCGGTCGAGGGCTGTGACTTTCATGAGTCAATGTGCCGAGTTCCGTCGTTCTGTGAACATCGGGAGCTGTGCTACAGGATATTTCGTAACCACGTGCAGAGCACAGCTGCGATTTCGGTGTGGGCTGTAAACTACAGCAGCGAGTGAACACCAAATTCTGGGTCAAAATCGGCAAATCGGGAACGACGACGCATGAAATGTTGTGGCAGGCTTATGGCAATGAAGCAATGAGTCGTGCTATGCGTTTTGAGTGGCACTCGCGCTTCAAGAGCGGCATAACGGCACTGAAAGACGACGAGAGGTCAGGGCGACCGTCCACGAGCAAAACCTCCGAAAATCTGGACAAAATTAGGGAACTGGTACATCATCAGAGAAGCATTCAAGAAATTGCTACAGTCGTCAATGTGTCACACTGAACAGTGCAAGAAATTCTGTCGTCGGTTTTGAACATGCACCGCATTGACGCAAAGTTTGTGCCAAAGATTCTTAACCCCGAACAGAAAGCGCTCCGTGTCTAACTCTGTCAAGATCTTCGTCAAAAGGTGGTGAATAAACCAACGTTCATGTCGCGGGTCATCACTGAGGACGATACTTGGATCTACGGTTACGACCCGGAAACCAAACAACAGTCGTCACAGTAGAAGAGCTCGGCATCTCCACGACCGAAAAAGGCCCGACAGGTCCGGAACGCAACCAAAAGCATGCTCATCGTGTTCTCCAACATTCGTGGAATTGTGCACCTTGAATTTGTCTCCCAGGGTCATACCGTCACAGCCCTTTTTTACTGCGATGTTCTGAGGCGTCTTAGGGAAGACATTTGCCGCAAACGACCTGAAATGTGGCGCAGGGGCGATTTCCTGCTCCATCACGACAATGCAGTAGCTCACAGAGCGTTAGAAACACGCCGGTTTTGCAGCCGCAAGAGCATGACTACCCTTCCTCATCCGCCTTACTGGCCGGATTTGGCCCCCTGAGACTTCTTTCTGTTCCCGAAGCTGAAGCTCGGGGGTCGCCGTTGTAAAACCGTGGAAGAAATCCAGTGCGAATCGCAGACGGTGCTTGACACGATTCGCGAACAGGACATTCAAGGAGCGTTCCAACAGTGGCAAAAAAGCTGGCAGCGGTTTATCGCTCTCCAAGGAGACTACTTTGAGGGAAATCGTAGCCAGATTTAAGTAACGTAAGTATTTCGTTATATATCAGCCTAGTCTCGGAATTTTTTGATCTGACCTCGTACCAGGTGACTTCTGAGGATTACCAGACCGTTGTCGCAATCAAGTCCATCCTGCGATGCTAACTTTTAATCCAGCAGGTGACGGCTGTTTTATGGACAACGATGCCACTGTCCATCGTACAAAATGTGTTGAGCAATTGTTCAGAGAATTTGACAGCGATTTTTATTCTTTTCCCTAGCCTCCACAAAGCCTGTATCTCAACCCTTTTGAGAATGTATGAGGCATGTTAGAAAAACAGATCAGGGAGCAAAGTCCTCTTCCGTCAGATCTGAGAGAGATAGGGGACTTTCTAGTGAACTCCAGTATGCTGTCGATGTAGATGCACTCCAAAACTTTGTAAATACTACGCCAAACGGCAGACATGTTATAATTTGGGCAAAAGTGGACTAACCCGATATTGAATAAATGTTGGTAATTCAGTGACCGGTGTATGTATATTTCATGAATCGTGATCAATCCACTGCTGGATAAAAGTCAACTTCAGTCTTTTTCACAACTTTCTCTCCTCAGCCAGTCTTTTACGTTTCACATAGATACGCCTTAGAAATTCATTCAGCCAAATCCCAAGAGATCTTCTTCTGCGTCCTTTCCTGTAATTTGGAATATAGTCTAGTATTCAGTTCTCCAACGATGGTCAATTTTTTAGCAAAATGCATTTCGCGGTTTTAATTTTTATCATGATGTTTTCAACATTTGAGATTTTTCAGATCCATGAGTTCCTTTTTCTATCTTTGTTATTTACACCAAACTTTAACTTCTCCGTGTTTCTTTTAGTTGTCTGCTGCCTCTAAATGTTTATCTTAGTTAAGGTCCATGTCTGTGATTTCAAAAGTAAGAACTAGACTAAACATGTGTTTGTTAAAACATAATAGCATATTGCTCTTGTAAAAATTATATTTTTCAATGAATCGTACAATTTGTAAGCATTAGGAAATTCACATGTATTAAATTCGATGCCACATATTAATTCATTCTTTTTTTCGCAGAGAAAAAACTTCAGTATCTAGACTGCCGCAGAAACTGCAAAGTTACCTGCTGTTTATGAGAGGTGAAAAAAGTTATATTTCTTACAATTTGCCAGCTTTTTTTTGATAAACTGTTCATAATAATTAGTGTTTCTCAGAAGTCAAACCAAATATCAAATTTTGAAAAATATAATATACCTTGAGAGATTCGACAAAACTTAAATGAAAAGTGTTGGGTGTCATGCTTTCTGACGAAGTACTTTGACGAAATTATTGTAGACAAGCACTGCGAAGTAACATTATCAGGTTCATCATCATCATCATCATCATCATCATTGTCAACCATTAGCAATCCACTGCTGGACGAAGGTCTCCTCAAGTTTCCTTAACAACGGTCTGTCTTGTGCCAGTCTCCTCCATGTCACTCCCGCATACTTTCGAATTTCATCCACCCATCTTCCATGTGGTCTTCTTCTGGGTCTTTTCCTGTCCCTTGGAATCCAATCTAAAATTTTGGCTGTCCATCGATGGTCTGTTCTTCTGGCAGTATGTTCAGCCCATTGCCATTTCAGGGATTTAACTCTGCTCATGATGTCTTCCACTCTTGTCATTTTTCGGATCCACGTGTTCCTCTTCTTATCTCTCCTGGTTACACCAAGCATGCACCTCTCCATGCTTCTTTGAGTTGTTTGCAGCCTTTGTATGTCTCTTTTAGCTAAGGTCCACGTCTCTGCACCATACGTAAGCACTGGAAGGATGCATTGATCAAACACTTTTCTTTTGAGACATAATGGCATATTGCTCTTGAAAATTATGCTGTTTCTTCCAAAAGCTCTCCAGGCAAGTTTTGTATGCCGATTAATTTCTTCACCAATGTGACCCTCACTTGATATCTGCTGTCCAAGATAAACGTACGTGTCTATTATCTCCAGCTTTTCTCCATCAATCGATAAATCTTCATTTCTTGTAAAAGCATTGTACATCACTTTTGTCTTCTGAAAGTTCATTTCTAATCCCACTTCTTTACTCTTGTCAGCAAGTTCCTGGATCATACTCTGTAGCTCTGATGGGGTAGTTGCAAAAATGACTATGTCATCAGCAAAACGAAGGTGGGTTAGATAATCTCCATTAATCTTTATCCCTTTGTTTTCCTAGTTCAGTGATTGAAAGACATTTTCCAATGTGGCATTAAAGAGCTTCGGAGATATAGTGTCACCTTGTCTCACTCCTTTTCCAATTTTTATGTGTGTTGTATTTTCAAACAGCCGAATCTTTGCACTTGCATTTTCATAGATGTTATTAATAATATTAATGTATGCATCTTCAATACCGCAGGATTTCAGAGCCATTGTAACTGCTGATGGTTTCATCAGGTTCATAAGTAAGAAAAAACATATAATGTACAACAATACAATCTATTGGCTGTATGTGCATAAGTTCAACCAGTTTTTGTTGGCTACAAAGAAAGGAGGAGAACACAATAAATAACGTACCTAGGATTTCACATAATTGCCATCATTCTGTATGACCTCTTGCCATCTGTCTACGAGTAGGTGAATCCCACGCCGGAAAAACTCCTGTTTTAGAGTCAAAAAAGTTATGTAATGCCTTTTTCACATCGTCCATATCATCGAAGGTTTGGAGAGTGAAGGCGCTCTGTAACGATCGAAAAAGGTTGTCTGTAGGTTCCAGGTCAGGGAAATACGGAGGGTGAAGCAACACTTCCCAACCAAAGTCCAGTAGTTTTTGCCGAGTGATTAAAGCAGCATGAGGTCTGGTGTAATCATGATGAAGGATCACGCCTTTGCGATTGACGAGTACTGGCCGCTTCGATGTCAGTTGTTCTCGCAATCTCTCCAACTGTTGGCAGTAGAGTTCATCATTTATCTTTCGGCTAGGTGCCAACACCTTCCAGTGGATAATTCCCTGAGCATCCCACCAAACACTCAACGAAACCTTTTTGAGGTGCAGTTCTCCTTTTGAGGTCGACGGAGCAGGCTCCGCACCTTGGCACACAGTCCGTGGACGCTTCACATTACGGTACAGTACCCATTTCTCATCACCCGTTGCAATTCGTCCCAGAAACGATTCATTTCTGTAACGAGAAAGCGAAAAAACACAGGTACGGATTCTCTCCTCTCGTTGCTTTGCAGAAAGCTGGTACAGAACCCAGTTATCGAACTTGGTGATGACCCCAAGCACATGCATCCGTCTTTCGATTGTTGTTCTGTGTGCCGACAACGTTTCCGCCAATTCCCGAACGGTTGGATGTGGGTTATCTGATATGGTTTGGTCCACATCCTCGTCAGAAAGCACGGATGGACGTGCTGGACGTGGTTGATCTTTACAGATTCTGTCTCCGTCCCGGAATTTCCGAAACCAACTGCGATATGTGCTATCATTTACTGCATCCTCCCCAGACACTTGACAGATGTTGCGGCAAGCCGCGGCTGCAGTCCTGCCTTTATCGGACTCGTACAGTAAACAATGTCTAATGTGATTCTTATCGCATGCCATGGTACACCGTCCGTGGTTTCCGTTACGAATGACTTACTCGGACAAACCTAGAACCCCTATATGCACTACAGCTCCACGATTTATTGGCCGAAAATTCGGCATCGTCATCTGTGACGTAACTACTCCGATCGCAATTTGCATCTGTTACAAAAACGGGTAGAACTTTTGCACACACCCAATATTACTCAATGTGATCTCTACTTGTTTAAATTCAGATTGCCATCGACATGAAAACCTGGGAACAGGTCTTTTAATTAGCACGTTAAGGCGCCCCATCCCGTTATCGTATCATGGCATCTAGAAATGTGTCAAAGATTATGGTGCCTCTGATGCTATTTTTGGTATGCTATAAGAGATGTAGGCCAAAAGACATATCTGATCAATCAGGTAAAATCATTCAGGGAATATTTGCTTTTCAATTGCAGTGAGAACATGCATTACACTGCGTTAATATCAAAATAATTTACGTATAATTTCGTTATTTTCAACAGTAAATATGGCCAATCAATATCCAGATGACTCCTTTTTTCCATGATAAAATTCCGCCAGTCACAAAAAGCTATTAATTACTAAGTGCACGTTATTCGTTTCTTGAAGGATTCAGTTAAGGTATGACCACCAATATCCAAATACTAAAGTTTGACCCTAAAACCGAAACACCAACAAACACAATCCCGACAACTTTAACGCCGACAAGACAAGGCACGGACAAGAAAAAATGCCCACAGAATGAAACGCCGATAGAATGAAATGCTAATAGGACAAAGAATGGACAGGATAAAGTGCGCACATGAAGAAACACCGATAGAATAAAATGCCCGTAGGACAAAACAACGACAGGATAACGCCCCTATGGGAGAAAACGCCGATAGGATAGAATCCTACACAATAAAACAACAACAGGCTAAATTGACTATGGGATAAAACACCGACAGGAAAAAATGCCTACAAAGGAAAGTATCAACAGGATAAAACGCCTACAAAGGAAGGAACCGATAGAATAAGATGCCGACAG
Source organism: Macrothele yani (assembly GCA_039090855.1). Classification (NCBI taxonomy): domain Eukaryota; kingdom Metazoa; phylum Arthropoda; class Arachnida; order Araneae; family Macrothelidae; genus Macrothele; species Macrothele yani. Next base: position 29,067,827 of record CM077001.1, read on the forward strand.
TCAAAACACGGACAGGATAAAATTCCGCCAGTCAAAACACCGACAGGATAAAATGATGACACTTGAAACACCAACAAAGAAGAACCCTGACAGAATAAAACGTCTAGAGTACAAATCACGGGCAGAATGGAATTTCCACAAGTCAAAATATGGATCAGACAAAATACCAAAAATAAAAACGATTATACGTACCGAAAAAGATGAATCATCATGAGGACATGAAAGTAACCGGACAAAACAACGACATGTTCCTTGTATTGTATCTCTCTGAATGACAAGTTTTAAACTTTAAATCATAAGTTTTCTTGCTGTCACTATAGTAGGCACTATTGTCAGGATCAGATATTTTCCATGGATTCCTCAAACATAACTGTCATTAAAGAAGTAGACATTTGTATCCTACATGTAAAATCAGTATAGAATAGTGTAAAGTAGTAAAGAGTCATAAAATAGTATAAAATCTAGGATAGAATAAAGTAGTAAAAGGTTTTAAATACCTTCTGCGAGATGTGGATAAGTTTGAGTAAATACGGGAGTGAGATGCATTACAGACCAGATAATGATAATAGTTGTTGTCATTATCCACTTCATGAATAATGTTAATATTCATTTATCATTATTCTAAAGAGAATATTATTATCATATTAATATCATAAAATATTAAATATCAGATTATATCATTATCTGCTCTGCAATAACAACACATAGCTGATTATCATGTACTCTCATTTCGTTTAAGAAATCTTTGGTGATTAGAAAATTAATTAATGGTACCTCTCGTTGAAATACTTTAAAATGCCTTTACAGAAAAAAATATGGAAACTTTTCGAAACAGAATTTCACTAGCCCCCAACAAAAATTCTATAACATTCTCTTTGTTTTCTTACTCGAATGCTGCAAAGTATTTAACTTTTATTTTTCGACATTTATTTCATTTTTACGTAGGGATGGGAACTAACTCACCAAAGTGATTTGTAGATGTAGTTACATTTAAATTTGCCAGTATCTATCAACTACAGATTTTTGCCTTTTCATTTGTGGTGTATTACTTTGTTTACTTACTCTATTTAAGGCAAAAATGTCTGTGAGAATCCTTTCATTGACGAAAGAAGAAATACATGCCCTGGAATACATGCCGTTCAAAATTGTATATAAAATTTTAAAAACGTAATTTCGTTTTTTAAATTGGGAATCATGTGAAAGCATTTTTTTCGCTCAGTATTTATGTTATACATTCCTGAAACTGGTTTTAGTTGCAATGATTTATATATCGCTAAAATTTGTTGCCTGTGTGTTATAACATCAGTGCATATTCAGACAGAAGATTTATACATTTCGTTATACTATTTTTTCCAGAATTTCGATTTTATCTTCTGATTGGCTACAAAAAGTTTGTTTTTTTAATGTTATTCTCAATTTTTTTCATTTCATCCAATTTTGTTAATTACGTTGCATTTGGAAACACATCAGGAAATATAACACAGACAGAAAATAAAATTTCTGCGTTGATACATTCGTTCACCTATTTATTTGTTTATTTTTGTTTCCTAATAGATATGAAAGCATTTAATATATTCTAGGCCCTAGTTGCATTAGATTGTGAATATTGTGAGTAATGTATTCTCCTTTTGTTGTATGAATACGATGAGCGATCCACTGGTAAATCGGGAACTGCCCCGGCGAACAATTACGAGTTTAGAGATTTTAAACCAAACTATACAACTATGTGGTTTTTTCACGTATTATACGAAACCGTAGTACCCCATTTGGAGATTACGAAAAGTTGAACCCAGAAATCCACAGCAGCTTAGTGTGAAAGAAATGATAACCTTTTATCGGTCAAAAATGGTAAACATTTGAGGGAAATGTACGTTGAAATTATCGAGAATATATCGAAAAGTAATGGAATGTTATTTACAGAATACAACTCACAATCCGAAATGTTTCGTACGTACATGATACGGAAGGTAAAGCTGTGAATGAACGAATGAGAGCACTGTGAAACAAATGGAAAAAATATCAAGAGGTAATCTGTTGCAAGAAGGTCTCACAAAAGGGGAACCAAAAATATGCACGACGTCTATAAGACCTGCTGTGTAATTTTATATCAGAAACTTTGGCAGTCGAAAAAGATGAAAAAGACACGATTTTAAAGATCAGGAATAAATATACTTAGAACAAATGAAAAAAGAGATTAAATGAAAATAACATACGAGAAATGAGAACATACAGAAAGAGCTTGGAGTAAAAAAACATATGAAAAATTAAGAGTCATCTGAGGAGGGTTGTCGAGACCTTATTAGAAAAGCAACAGAAATTGATGTGAAAGGAAATAGTAAATAAGGAATGCCAAAAAGATGGTGCAAAATATGCCCAAAAGATGGTGGTAATGGTCATCAAGGAAGTGAAATTAAAAATTGAGGATGCACGGGATGAGAAAAACAAAGAGCACTTTTTCGAACAAGACAGTCTGGAACTAAAACTTTTAAAAACAGAAAGGAAAGTATGCAATTATTCAAATTTATTGAGCTGCCTTCGTATGTTTAAAAGAGAGAGAGAGAGGCAACGAGAGAGAAAGCTAAAGGATGAGTAAGAGATAGAGAGACAGTGAGACAGTGAGAGTGAAATTGAGTAAGCGGTAGAAAGAGGGACTTTGAAAGAGAGAAATAGTGAGTGAAAAATGGAAGGTAAAAGAATGAGTGAGTGAGTGAGTGAGTGACTGACTGACTGACTGAGAAAAAGAGAGAGAGAGAGAGTGAGAGAGAGAGAGAGAGAGAGAGAGAGAGAGAGAGAGAGAGAGAGAGTAAAATAGAAACAGCAAGAGATAGAAGATTTCGAAAGAAAGAGAGAGAGAGGGGGAAATAGCGAGAAAAGAGCCAGTAGGTACCATAAAAGGGTGAGAAGGAAAATTAAAAGAATACGGACAGCGACAGAGATATAACAAAGGCCGAGTGCGAAACTGGTACAGAAAGAGATAAAGGAACAGAGCAAGAGAGAGAGAGAGAGCGAGAGAGAGAGCACTGTAGGGGAGTCTGAGAGTGATATATGCATAGATAGAGGAACAGAAAATTAACATAAGATATCAGAAATATCACAGAAGAATGTGCAATAAAACAGAGAGTGATGAAGAAGAAATTTTCAAAGATAGAGAGACAGATCTAGGATAAGGATATCGAATGACGGACAGGTATAGGTATAACTTCCGTTAAATAGTCTAGGATTGACGAACAGAGAGATGCAGGAAAGAAATTCAGAAATTGATAAAGAAAGATGCATCGAAAGGCAGAATTGATGAGAGTGAAAGAGACAGCGAAAGCGCGACCGAGAGATTGATGGGGAGAGAGAATGAAAGAAAGCAAAAAAGGAAAGAAAGAAAGAAAGAAAGAAAGAAAGAAAAGACATCGGGAAGATAGTAAAGGACGTTAAACGGGATGAAATGTCTGCATGAAACCCATTTTAAAATATGTGGTAAAGCATGAAAATGGCAAAGGGAATAAGATAATTATCGTAACAAAAGGTACAATTACGAAATTACCATCTATAAGGTTACATCATTTAAGTTGGGGCAGTTTTCTAGTGAAATCTCTCCTCCTAGATGGTTCGCACAATAATTTTCGATATTTGCATCTATAACTCCCATTTCGTGTGTTTGGTAAATTTTTTCTCTTTACCTTGACTACATTTTTTTAAATATTTTACAGATATCTTTCACTAAATAATATTTTATTGAAATATCAATTTTGCAGAGCAAAAATTTACTTTCTTGTAGATCTTCTGCAAAGCAGTTTTTCTTTTAGAATATGTGGCTTACAAATAGATATTTTGTGTCGTGATACTGATAAACCTTTTATTTCTGCAACATCCGAATATGACTTTCTGGGGGTAAATGTCAGCTCAATAAAATACATTATTCTTCAATTTATTATAAAGAAAATTGCTCGGTAAAAGAAGTTCGTGTACTTTGTAGTAGCGAGGCTTCGAAATTTTCATTCAAAACAATTTTCCAGGTAATTACTTTACTAAAGTTCCTAAAATACTCCATGGATGTGGGCATTCACAGCAAAATGCATAACTTGACATTCCTGTTTACATTGAAGCTAAAAATAAGTGAATTCAGTCATCATACTAACAGTAGCTGACTTTTAAGAGCGTCATATGAAATATTTCGAAGAATGGTGAGATGTCAGGGTGGTCCGTGGCTTGAGGGTCTGGATAAACCTTTGAGATGGGTCACGGATCTAACCCCTGATAAGATATTTGTCTTACATTGCTGGTTCTGTCCCTTCCTTGGAAATGATATCCCTAAATTAGGGACAGTGGACTCGTTATACAGTTAAAGTTTCATGTGCAAACCAAGAAACTAAAAAAAATAGTACTAAAACCATGAGCACATTTAGTGCCGAAACAACATTGTTACTGTGTCAAGTTCTAAGACGAATGCTAAAAATTGCTACTTGTATGAAAGGTAATATGAGGGCATCAGCAATGTGCATAAGTGCTTATGAAGTTCTGATTTAAAATTGTTTCCTGAAGAAGACTTTCAGAACTAAAAAATTATCTAAAAGAATTCATATTTAACTTCGGTTGTTTATTAATTTGTATGAATAAAAAGCTTAAGGGTGTATATATTTATTTTTCATTGAATCAATACTTTTGAATTCAGTTGACCCTCAAAAACGTTAGTTGTTTAGGATGGCATAAATAACTGATCCATATTTTTTTTCTTTTGGGGAGAAAGATTATCCCATGCTCTTAACGCTGAATATTTAAAATTTAGAAGTTCCTGAACGTTAAATTTTATAAATTTCAGAAGCTGACTTCTTAAACAAGCCTGACCTTTGTACCATCGTGACTTTAGGCAAAATTTGGCTTTAATACCCCTAATAGTATATTGACTGAAGATCTTTCGTGGTTCTTAGACGTTAGAATATCGATTTTCAATCATTTTTGAGTAAAATATTCTTTCCTCAATGACAGAAAATTTGAATTTGAAAAATGCGTATTAGTTATTGAATACATAAAACGAAAAGCCTTCGGTTGCAGTTAAAATTACAATCACGTTGAATGAGCAAATATGAGACGTTCTGCATTTGGCTCAGCTGGAACGTTTTTGTCTGTCATTTTGTTTGTTGACTGCCCCTTCCTCCTTTATTACTGTAGTTTTATTTGTAAAGCAGAAAGGAAATATCGTAACTTTCACAGTGAAGCAGAAAAAAAAAAAGAATATATGTTTTCATACAGGTTGTCTTCATGCCATCCGACAAAAATTGTGAGCGAAGAAAAAGCGACAAGGAATACATCCGCTGTGTGAAAACAAGTTTGTCCACGATGAGCACCGAACTCGTATCCCCTCACTCCGAAGTAAGTCATCCTCTCAACTGAGCTACACGGACATGATGTCTGTCTGCAGATTTGTCGTCCTGACACATGTTTTCACCGGTATTTACGTATTAAACTGAGGACCTCAGCAAAGACCGATTTTGGCGCAAATCTAACAACGGCAAATACACTGTGACGTACCTGCCAGCAGGACGCACACGACATAAAGGCAGATAGCAGTCAGAACGAACGTCCGCGTGGCTCAATTGGTAGAGTGACTTATTCCGGAATGAGGGGACCCCGGTTCGAGCCCGGCGTGGATCAAAATGACGGAGAAATTTACTTCGATATAATGGCACCCGAACTTTCCGGATGACCCGGCCGTTCAAAATCGCGCATTGGTGTGATGTTCTTTCCACACGGCGAGATAGGAAAAATAAGAGAATCCCTTCTCCAGCGCTTCGAAAAATAAATGTGTGTGACGTTGCACTCCTCACACCAGATTGACTGGGAGTTCTCAGGCGCACGTTCTACAGCGGATGGCTGCCTGGAACGATTCATGGTCACGGCTAACCCGTGAGCCATGCCCCCAGCCCTCTTTCGGGGGGGGGAGATGTGACGTACCTGCCAGCAGGGCGCACACGACATAAAGGCAGATAGCAGTCAGAACGAACGTCAGCGTAGCTCAATTGGTAGAACGACTTATTCCGGAATAAGGGGACCTGGGTAAATTTCTCCGTCATTTTTAGGCCCCGGTGTGGACTAAAAATGACGGAGAAATTTACTTCGTTATAACACGTACAAGAGTGAAACAGTTTAATATAAAAAAGCAAACACATACTGCCTAAATTACGCATAAAAAAATTAACATGTGCTGCCTATATACTGTCTAAATTACACATACAAAAGTCAACACATACTGCCTAAATTGCACATACAAAAATCAAACAGTTCAATAAAAAGAAATGAAAATTTACAGTGTAACAACGCCAATGACACATGCAAAAGTCAAACAGTTCAAAATAAAGAAAAGAAACATATACTGAGGCATCGCTCCAGCTTTTCTGATGGTGGTCAAACATTAGCAATAGCGGTAAGTATGGCTTCAAACACGTTTCCATTTCTTTGTTTCATTCCTCGGCACATGAGCTCCGCCAAATAAGATTCGATATCATGACGTACAGAACCGCGACGTTTGTTGTTGCGCCAACAACAAACGTCGCGGTTCTGTCGCGGTTCTGTTTTGTACAACCCCATAACCTTTCTACAGATTGTGTGTATACCCCGCTGTCGAGAGAAACGAAGAATCGGTTCCTCAGTGTTAGGTAGATCCCAAATTTTCATCATATTTCCACAAAATGCGAAAGCTTACTTCATTAAACAGCATTAGCAATTAACGATAGAAACACACAGAATGCGAAACAAACTAAGAGCGAGAAACAAAGAACCGAATGATATATCAAATGAAGTTCTCACGTGATGTCAAGAATCCATAACGAAATTCGGAACAATGATCAATACGCCAAAATCGATCTCTGCTGAGGTCCTCGATTTAATACGTAAGTACCTTTTCACCTCTGCAGTACGTCACATAATCTCTCACTTAATGTTTTTTTTTTTTTTTTTTTTTTTTTTTTTTTGAAAAGAGGTAGGAATTTTTCATTAATTCCAAACAATTTGTGGAACAAAAATCACATGTTTTTCGAACAATCCATAGGCCAGTGGATTCATCTTCCACAATCGGGCGCCAATTTGAAAACACGAGTTTGTCCGTGTCCCCTCACTCCGGAGTAAGTTACTCTCCCAACTGCGCTACGCGGACAGAATGTTTCTCTGCAGATTTGTCGTCTTGACACATGCTTTCACCTCTGTAGTAAGTAACAGCTGTTTACCTTATTAGAGATTTTATATATATCTTTAGTAATAGATGCTTCAAATTTTGTGATGATAAAAAATCGCGGCCCTAGGCAGCGAGTTTGCTCGCCTATGCTAATAGCCTCTCCGGTCCCAAAACACAAGAATGTAACATCATTTAAGGTCGGTCTCCATTTTAACTTTCCTTTAGTTAAATGTGCTTAAGATGTAAAATTTCGTCAGCAGTTAGCTTCATGCAGAATGCGAATTTTTCAGACATTTACTCGAATTCCAGAGCAAAATAAATGATATTAAAAAGCTTGCAATTTTGCATTTGAGTGTGCATGTCCTTGCAGTTTGAAACATGGCAGAGTACTCAGGGTGCCCAGTAAAGTCCTTTCTCAACCCCGTAACTTTCGAACGCCGACAGCTATAGCCATGAACACGGTGTTTAGGTATAGTAAAGTGGCTATGCGCTATTCGATGTGACCGCTTACAGCACCCCCTAGCGGCAAAGTCAGGAGTTAGCTTGCCGATTTCGAAACCTATACGAGATACGGGAAAATAATCAATTCCAAAATTGTAGAGCAGCATCGATTTAGTACGAAAAGACACCTTGCGCACATGAATGCTAAGAATGGAATGTGTACAATGTTTTTTTATTTGTTTGCGATGTCGAAAACTGTTACGTCACGAAACGCGTCAGAAAGAAGCAATTAGTTGTCACTAGGCAGATTTACCGTCGGTGCTCAATGTGCTCTCCGTCAGCCACAATACACATTTGGACTCTAGATTGAATCTCACGCTGCACATTTTGCAGCATGTCAGGTGACACGGTGGAAAAAGCATCAGTTATACGGCGTCGAAGGTCCTGCAACGTTGTCGGAGGGGTCTGATACACCTGCTCTTTGTGGTAGCCCCACAGGAAGAATTCCAATGGGGTGAGGTCCGGTGAGCACGCAGGCCGCTCTACGCAACCACCATAGCCGATGATTTGTTGCTCGAATGTCTCGAATAGGTACCTTCTTACGTTTCCTGGCTGGTGCGGAGGGGCGCTGTCCAGTTAGAACCAAACATTGCGCAGTTGAGTCGGGCTAGTGCCTTGCGGAAGGCGATATTATCTCCTTTCTGACGCGTTTTGTGACGAACAGACATCGCGAACAAAGAAACGAGCGTTGTACGCATTCTATTCTTAGCATTCATGTGCGCAAAGTGTCTTTTCGTACGAAATCGATGCTGCTCTACAGCTTTCTAAATGACTATTTTCCCGTATCTTGTATAGTTTTCGAGATCGGCACGCTAACTCCTGACTTTACCGCTAGGAGGCGCTGTAAGCGGTCTCATCGAATAGCGCATAGCCACTTTGACACCATTTTTATGGCTATAGCTCTCGGCGTTCGAAAGTTATGGGGCTGTGAAAGGACTTTTCTGGGCACCCTGTATAGGTAGCTGAAATAGAAGTTCCTGAAAAGTAAAGTTCCTTTACCGTGTTATTTGTTCGCTAAAACATCATCTCAAAGTTAAGAACTGCAAATTCCATTATGCAGGTAAAAGGTTTTCCGAATTTAGTCTTTGCGTATAAATAAAAGATACATAAACGGATGATCATATGAGAACGATAGTGTTCACTGACTCAGAAAACTTTAGGGTTACAGTTTGCATTTAATTATAGCATGACAATGATCCTATTTCGCTATTCGCCATAATAATACTGAACCTTTTAGAAACGCAACGTTTACGTTGAGCCGTCTCGATTCTATATTTATTCACACAATTTCTTTAAGCAACGGTTTATTTTATTTATTAATTTATTTGTTTATTTACTTTATTTAGTTGTCGCATCCCAATACATAGCATAGTTGTATTGTTGTGACAATTAGTGATTGTTGAAACAACTTGGAAGAAAGATGGAAAAGGCCAGTAGGCCTGACATAGCCCTCTTCTTCCTGAAGAGAAAGTTACAAAAAACATTTAACGAAACACAAACCAGCATACGACGACATTTAAACATAAAGAAAGAATTAATGTTAGTTACTCCTCCCCCATCTCTCACCCCTCCGTTGTCGGCCTCCCCACCATTCACCCGCCCCTTATTCTTCTCCGTGCCAGAACAGTCCAATTGAGGAAAGTTTACAGTGTTGTAATACGAAAAGTGAAGCAACATTCACGAGATCACCATCTATTACCAATATTATACTAATTTGATCTCCATCTATTTCCAATATTATACTAATTCGATCTCCATCTATTTCCAATATTACACTAATTTGATCTCCATCTATTTCCAATATTATACGTACTAATTTGATCTGTGAGTTAGAATTATACCCTCCCAGATCCGGACAACTGAACCAGAGATCATAGATTATTTTTTTTTTTTTTTTTTTTGATTGGAGGTTTAACGACCACCGTGAGCAACTAAATGGGCTATAAGCAGTTGCCCGTCCCTAATTTAGGGTCACTGGTTCCAGGGAAGGGAGAGAGCCAGTGCCGTAAGACAAACACAACACCCATGCCTCACCGGGATTCGAACCCGGACCCCGTTCGGACGAATGATCAGAGGCCATCGCTTAGACCACTGCGCCACCGGGGCGGCTCATAGATTATATTAGTATAAAGTATCCTAACATGTTGTTTGACATTTTCTGTGTTTTCCTCAAAATTATTATTAGTTTAGATTTTTCCCATGAAACATAGTTTTAGTTTTTTCTTGAATAAGTAAATATTACAAAATCGAGTCCCATTATTGTGACCACCTCCTACTTTTGACGACAACAGCGCGTGGCCAATGAAAGAAGGCACGTGTCGTGAGTTATATAACGTAATTTCTTTACGTGCTGAAATATTGTCGTTCTTACGTTATGCCAAAATCATTAGATAAGAATACGATGGGAGAATGTGACGTGCCTGCACCGCAGGACGCACATAAGATAAAGGCAGATAGCAACGAGAGCATACGTCCGGGTGGCTCACTTGGGAGAGCTACTTATTCCGGAATGAGGGGACCCGGGTTCGATGCCCTGCGTGGACAAAAATGACGGAGAAATTTGCTTCGTTATAGGTGGCTTGAAGGGTACATAAGGTGTGCTGTAGGCATTCTGAAAACATACCACTCGTTGCTATCATGAAAAAAAGAGCGATTTATCAGATTTGCAAGAAGGGATGATTATCGGCTTTCGGGCCAAGGGTCGCAGTATTTCTGAAACAGAGTAGTTTGTGTACTGTTCGCGTGCTGCTGTTGTCAAAGAGTATCGCGATTGCAGAAATGACACCATTACGAATAAGCGACGTGCAAACTGCGGAGCAACACGTGCCATTGATGTGAGTGGTGAACGTCGGAGTCAAAGGTGCGTGATAGACGATCGACACGTTACAGTGGAGCAACTCACTGGCCGAATGAGCCAGGGGGCTACCGGAAGTGTGTCTAAAACTACAGTTCAGCAAACCCTGCTGCATATGGCACTCCGATGCAGACGGATAGTCATTGCACCTATGCTAACGAGGTGCATCGGCCGAAAAGGCTTACATTTGCACGACCACTGCTGATTGGCAAAGCATTGCCTTTCTCCGATGAGTCACGTTTTCTGCTTCATCGAACGGATGGACGTTGGCGTTTAAGGCGAGAAACATCGGAGAACAAACACTCTTCAACCATTGCTGGAAAAACACAAGCTGGTGGGGGCTGCGTTATGGTATGGAGAATGTTTTCGTGGCATTCTCTGGGTCCACTCATGCCTGTCGAAGGCACTATGGACCGAATTCGTTATGAATCCATCCTTGCAGACCACGTACACCCATACATGCAGATTGTCTTCCCTGGTGCGGATGGGATTTTCTAGCACTGCAATGCGACGTGTCACACAGCTAGAAATGTCCGAGAGTGGTTTGAAGAGCGTGATGAAGATTTCAAATTACTTCCCTGGCCCCCTAGTTTCCCAGACATAAACCCAATTGAGCATTTGTGGGACCACCTCGATCGTGGTTTTCACTCTATGGATCCTCCACCACGCACCCTCTAGCAGCTATTAGATGCACTGCAGTTAGCATGACTCCACATACCTGTAAACACCTTCCAGCACCTTATTGAGTCACTCCCAGCCCGTCTAGCTGCTGTCCACGCTGCACGCGGAGATCACTCTGGATATTAGCTGGTGGTTACAATAATGTGACTTGACAGTGTATTTATAGATCTTAGTTCAACACCCAATGAGTTCAACAGTTTGGGACCAGAATAATTTATATTCGTCTTTGCCGGTTCCTCCTGGGGAAACATTGGAACAAGTTTTGTCCTGTTTCATGTTGGTGTGTACGGATATTTAATTATATTAAATCATGATAGAGATCATTTTTGATTCTTTTAAACATCATTTTACCCAGACATCAAACAGAAGTCATCGCCCTTTGCATGTTTATAAGGGAATCACGGAAAAATTCTCATTTGCTGCAACCGGGAATCGAACCCAAAGTCTTCCAGTTACGAGCCGGACATGCTACCACTGCACCACAGCGACGTCGAATTCTCCAGACTCATATACGATTAACTGTTAAACAACATGGCAGGTTGCTTCGTGGATCCCCGCACAATGCTGGGGATTCACCAACGATAGTAAGCAGCAACTGAACAAATAACTAGGAGGCGAATGAGTAATTAATACGCACAATTGACGCGGATTGGGAACATCAAACAGAAGTCTTAGCTCTTTCCACGTTTATAAGTGAATCAAGGAAAAATCTCATTGGCCGTCACTGCGAATCGAACCCAGGGTCTTCCAGTTACGCGCCGGGCATGGGTGTGTATTAACTATTCATTCGCCTCCTACTTATTTGTTCAGTTGCTGCTTACCATATTTGGTGAATCCCCAGCATTATGCGGGGCTCCAAGAAGCAACCTGCCATGTTGTTTAACAGTTAATCGTATATGAGTTTGGAGAATTCGAGGTCACTGTGGTGCAGTGGTAGCATGTCCGGCGCGTAACTGGAAGACCCTGGCTTCGATTCCCGGTGGCGGCCAATGAGAATTTTTCGTGATTCACTTATAAACGTGGAAAGGGCGATGACTTCTGTTTGATGTTCCTAATCCACGTCAATTGTGTGTATTAATTAATTTTACCCAGATTATAATCATGCAGTTGTTTTACGGTAAGAATATCGTAATCATTTGGGTTTACTTTAGTCCGTTAAAACATGTAGGGGTGATGGTTATTATGAAATTTTAAATCTGTTGTTCTAATATATTTGTTTTGCAGCACTTGAAGTTTGTTGATATTGTATTGCGTCGTTTTGCCCCATTTTGAGATGCAATAGTTGATATGCGTTTGAATAAGTGTAAAGTATAAAAGTATCACTATATTTGGAGATAAGTTTACCAGAATATTACTGACCACCTCAATATTTCTAGATATCTTATTAGATAAATTTTGATATTTTAAATCGCTATAACGTACGTAATGGGACAGACTGCAAAGTGTCAACACTTGTTATAGGCTGACAAACCTAAAAGCTCCCTATACGCTAATCATTCGCGGCATGACGACCACGGTGAGCACCTCAACGGGAGGCAGTTCCTCATCCCAAATTTGGAACTACTGCTTCTGGGAGGAGAGAGAGGGCCAGTTTCTTGAGAAAAGAACACCATCCGTTCTTCACTGAGAATTCGAATCCGGAACCCCATAGGGCGAGTTGTTAGTGTCCAAAGCCATATACCTCTCAGCTGCCGGGACGGATGTATTTTATTTTGTACACAGAGAGAACACTTGGAATAAAAGAACGGTTGCGTGTATTTAAATATCAATAAAATACCTCTCTCGAATCTATGAAGAAATGCATACAGGAAATTGCGTAAAACCATTTCCGGCTTAGAAGTAAAGAGATCGCAGACACTTTGTCATTCGTTCGAGTGAAGATCCGGGGTTCAAGCTTTGCACTGTGTCATTGGGTGTAAAATCGATGGATCCAAATTAAGGACGAGTGAGTCCTTGATGCCTGGGTGTTTTTAAAACTCGGAACGAAAACAGTCACGTAAAACCTGAAACAAAGTACAGAACTCACCGTAATTTGCCTGGTGAAAAAACCACCTTAAGAAAAGTTCCTTCAAATTATATTATTGAAAGGAAGCTTTAAATCTGGTTAAATTTCAAATGTCTGTGATTATTGTATTGACTTTATACTTCAACTACACGTAAATCTTCGCTATAAACTTCAACTGTAGCGATTTAACTAAAAGGTTCGTAGTAGTTGGCAACTTAATTATACATGATATAAAACACTCCTGGAATGAAGTTAGGGTTCTTAAATGAATCAATGTGTCATACAGTTCAATCTTACTTATTCAGAGCAGTCTTTCAGCACCTCAGAACATGCATTGACATCTATCAAATTATACGCTGATAATATAACAATCTTTATCTTGTTCTTTCCCTAACAGAGTTAGCTCACGTAAGATTTAACAAACATAGCTCAATCGAAAACAAGACAGTTGTCTAAGCTCCTCGACAGCATAACGCGATCAGAACAAGGTAACGCTCGTATATAAGAATGCACACATTACACTGAATTCCGAGTTCTTATGTCTTGAGACTCATTACGTGTTTGCACTTTGACCTGTTGTTGCCAAAGTTAAATTCAGCGAGGTGGAATTCAGACAGAAAAACGTATAACGAGAATTCACCAAATTTATATTGAAAGGCAGAAACTAAATTCGAAGGTTACATAGGATATGAATCACAAAGTATACTACGTGTGCCGGTTTACAAAGGCCCCAATGTACCGAGAGAACTTTATTTCGGGAAAGAATCGTACCGGAAAGTGATAGGATGTTGCCCAAGACTTCAGAAGTTTTAAAGCCACGAGCTCACAAAATGCGGAAAGTTCAAATGAATTCAAAATACTGAAATCATGTTATCCTTAACCTCTATGTACTTCAAAATCTTTCCTGATATTCGGCATTGTGAATGCCTTCCTTTCCTGTACTCTTGATTGGCAGATACGGTTTCTACCTCTTACAAAATCTTGCAAGACATTACTCCCGGATCATGTCCTTTGCTCTATCTTTAGGATAGGAGTAAAAGGATGAAAAAGCTGTTTCGTGTAGCAACTGATTTTCTTTGTCTACATCTCTTAACGTAAAAGATAAAACATCTGATTCTTGAAGCTAATTATTTTACTAATTTGCATCTCAGTTAACGTAAAGAAGGAAAAAATTTGATTATTGCCGATAACTATCTTTCCTATTTACACCTTTTAATATAAAAGAATTGAAATTTTGATTCTTGCAGATAACTAGTTTCTTTTCTAGATTTGTTAACGTAAACGGACGAGAAATCGCATTTTTGAAGATAACTAGCATTCCTATTTTCATTTCTGCAAAAGAAAGGGACGAAGAGATTATGATCTATAAGGGACGAAGAGTCTGGTTCCTATCTATATCTATAAAAGAAAAGGGATGAAAAATCTAATTCCTGCAGATAACTAAAATGGATGAAAAGTCTGATTCCAGACGACAACTAAAAGGGATGAAAAATCTGACTCCTGCAGATAACTAATTTCCCTACCTACATCTCTATTAACATACAAAGAAGTGTAGATCTGTCCTGATGCGTCTTAAAATTCGTGACTACTCAGATATAATTTATATTTTAACGATTTACGTGGTCAGCTGCAAATAGAAGGAATTGCTCGTCTCTCTAACTTAGGGACAATGATTGCGGAAAAGAAAGAACATCTGCCTCACGATCAAACGCAGCAGTAATTTTCTTAAAATTCAAACGAAGACCTGTATTTGAATTGATTTAATGTTCGCATTTGCTCCCTTCCGTACTCTCGACCCAGAAATACTTTATGTTTTGGTGCGTGCATGAGGATAAAGCAGTTATTAAAAATCAAAAAATTACATCTATGTTCTTGGAACTGCAGAACATTTATCGTGTACGACAAGAAAACCTTCAAACCTTTTGTAAATTGAAAGGCACATGTTTCAATAACTTTAGGCGTTTATAACTAACGAATAACAATCAGACAGCGTGAAGTAGTTTTGACCAACCCGAGGAGACTTTACTTTCTTGTCTACGTTCTTCATTGGCCGATAGGTCAACGTTCGTGACTGCCATGGAGGAATCTCAGATTCGATCCCGGGCAGGTACAAACGCTAAAACCACAAAATATTCGTCGTGCGTCAGATGGGCATGTTAAGCCGTCGGACCCCGAGTACTGGCCCCATGGTTATAAATAAGGGCGTCTTCCTCCCGCTTTCTACTTCGCTTCTGTGTGACTTTCCTATCGGTCACTCTAGCCGAAATCTCCTAGCTTCCTATTTCTAAGGGTTGTTTAAGACCTGGGGTCAGACACTCCCTTCCTAAAATCCTCTACATATGATGTGATCTGATGTAATTTACAAATATAACAGTCATGCATTTCCTTCAGGTGTAAAAATTAATAAATTAATCCCGGGGATGACAGTATTTGGGAATATAACGTTATTTGTTAAATTACTGTCGATCTCTGTGCAATAATATTCAGAGCTTGAATTTTCTTTGAAAGAAATTCCAGCTCACTTCTCTGTAATCCTTTTATGTTTTTTTTACACACTTACTGCTGATAGACATGCAAAGCGCATTAGGGATCTTTTGGGCAGATTTTTCTCCAGTTGAAATGCAAGTTAGATTTAACTAGATGGTATGAATGTCTTGTGGGATGACATGCGGAAAACAATTAATTTTTGAAAGAATGAATTCAAATTATTTTTACTCCTTTTTCTGAAATAAAACTTCATTGATAAATTATTTTCATTTTCGTAGATGAAAACTGTAATTAACAACGAATACTTATTTCCGCCAAGTCCTTCAAAAATTCACGCAAACATATGCTGACTTATGACTTTGTGTGCCTTATATACTTTTCATCTCGCTATGCACTGCCGCGTGTACGTCGTATTTCACTTTTTGCTTCGACACAAGGTATACCTTGGAACTTAATGAAACTTAGTATGTTATACTGTAGTGGATAAAAAGAATAAACAATTCAAACATTATGCAATGTCAAGGAATCATGATATTATTAATCGCTGTTTCACTCATAAGTAAAAGTTCCGTAGAAGAATAACGTATATTTTCACTTTAAAAAAATTCGGTGAAATATACTAGCCGCAATGTCTAAATAAGCTTCCGATAAAGTTTGCAATTCGCCAGTGTGAATTTAAATCCTCCAAAGTTACATATTGAGTAAATAACATTGGACGGGCACTGTTAATTAAAGTTTAGACAATAGGTGACGAACAAATATTAAATGATCTATATGCTCAATCGAAATTTCGTGAATATAAAAATTAAGAAATTTCAGAGCTTTTAATATCATCAAAAATAAAATCACATTTAAAATTTAAACATGAAATATGGTGTTTTACAGGAATTTGTTACCAAACTCCAGAATATCTGTACAGGATATGGTAAAAAATTAGCACGAGTCTTCCAAGATCAGAGAAATGCACACGTGTGTTTCAGCACTTGTGTGAATTCCTAAAAACAAAATGCACGAGTGTTTTGGTAAAGCCAAAAATTTTTGTTCACGATTATATTGTATTTTAGGGTGTACTGTAGTTTAGCTCTGCGTTTGGCTTCGATTCATCCGCAGAAAAAGAACGCAAATATTAACGCGTGACATCATCAGCGTTCTGACGGTCATGGATTTTGGTGAGTAGTTTATACGCGCTTGAAAGAAATGGAGTCGATGCCATGTCGTAAAGAGTTGCGATGTATGTGAAAGGCTTCTAACGTATCAAGCTTGCTGGTTGAATCAGGTTTATCAGTAAGCTTGGGGTTTCCAATCCGAAATGTATGGTTATTTTTGTGACAATGCTGAGCTATAAACGTCCTCTTTGCAATAATCGAATATTTACAAATTTTGAAGGTGGCAATCCATTTTTTAGTGTAAATATGACAAAGATGGTAAGTCAGATAATATCCGCAGACTTGAAAGTGTTGTTGTCCTGGAGCGGGAATCGAACCCGCTTCTCCCAGATAGCGCCCGGGTATGCTAACCACTACACCACCCAGAACGACCAAGTCTCAAGTTTTTGGTTAATTTTAATATAACCATCACAGAATTTGCTAATTAGTCGGAAACTTGAGACTTAGTCGTTCTGGGTGGTGTAGTAGTTAGCATACCCGGGTGCTACCTGAGAGAAGCGGTTTCGATTCCCGCGCCAGGACGACGAAATTTTCAAGTTTTCGGATATTATTTGACTTACCATCCTTGTCATATTTACACTAAAACCCGACTGTCATCTTCGAAATTTGTATTGCATGGTGTAATCCCGTATTCCGTTCATAATCGTATGTTTGTTTAACAGGAAAATTTTCTAAAAACCGCTTTTAAGTTTTCAACTTAATAAACTAAAGAAGATTTAACGTAGCTTTATAGTCTGCGATGTAATATGGCTGTCCTTATTTTATAACAGGAACTAATTTTTCTAAACCTTGTCTTGAATGGCCAAGCATGCTCTGCAACCGTCCAGCACGAGAGTAATTCTGTATAGTTTTATTACTGAGAGGGAATAAATGTTAACGAAAAAAATACATCAGATCTTCGAAAAGTGAAGAAACTGAAGTAGAGTAATATTAGCTAGTTTTTGTATTCTGTATTCCCAATAAAAATATTCGCAAATTTCAGAATCATTAGTTTAGCAAAAAAGTACACCTGAATTACCTGTATTTACTGTTCGTCACGTACATCAATCACATCAGAAAACTTGAAAATTACAGGAGCGGAAAACGAACCCGAATCTTCCCATTTCAGTTCAAGCATGCTGTCCCTTATGCAAAATTACATCGTCTGTTCCAGAGCGATGCAATTTTCAGGTTTTCTGATGTTATTGATGGCACGTGTCAAACAGTAGTTACTATCGATTCAGGCATATCTGATTGCTACGTTAATAATTCTGAAGTAGTTCCACGTCTTCCTAAGAGAGAAACATTTCTTCCACAGAATTTATATTCGCAGGTTTCATTGTGCAAGCATAGTTTTGAGTAAATGATTGTGACAACCTGTTTTTATGATGAACCATATTCAGGGTAGTATGAAAATACGACACCATTCAAAATGAATTATTCGAAAACGAATATTACGATATCATAGCTTTGTACAACGATGTAAGAGACATTGTTCCACACGGGGCAATAATTATGTTTAGAATCATCTGACAGTGTTACTAATGATAAAATATTCAATTTAAGATGGTTACTTACTGCTAGTGTATGCAACTGTTAAGCAGGGAGACGGAGCAGATGGGGCGGGTGCAGCCTCTGTGGGACTGGAGGGCTCCTTGTACGACCACCGGTTGAAGTGTTCGACGGGATACTTGGCTTTTTTTACGAGGAACGACCTGGGCATGACTGTAATTTACGGGACGTCCATCCAGAAATTAGTCTCCAGGTCTTTGGAAAAGTCCTATATTCAGTCTCTGGCCTGTTCAGGTGCGAATATATAATAATAATAAGACGGCATGTTCGATAGATTTTAAAGTCATTGCGATTATATAGGGTAAAGCACAAATAGGCAAAAGTTTCTAGAACTTTGCAAAGCAGCACCTGTGTACTTTTACCGGTTGATTCTTACAGGTTTGCGCCCATCAGAGGAAAAAAGATATTACGGGACGATGGTTGAGTCACGAGAGGGCGAGGGGGAACGGCAGGAGCAGCAACAGCGTGGTAACCGGCCTCTGTCATCACTGAGCACGGGGAGAACAGAGGAGCTAAGATGATGCTGAATTTTGTGGGTGGCTGTGGCGTGCGTGCATCATCACGTTGGCCGGTATGCATCTGCCCTCTGGTGGTTACTTAAGAGTAACAAGCACATGAAGAGCGTTGACGCAAACGTGTCTTTTGTTGCTGCAGCAGAAATCTCTCGTCAGTTAACTTGCGAAATGAATTTGGAGATCATCAGTTTCATTACACCAGATAACTTATTTCCCATTTCACGCTTATGACGTTTCCTAAGCGCCTTACATTGAAATGCATAAAATTAAGTTATCATGCATTATAAAAAAAATTTGAAATTCACGATCCAGTTTACGTGATTCCTTTCGTGAATTAACGAAGCATATTTCTTTGCACATTTCTTTTTTCATTATGCACAAGAAAATTCTGAATTTTCAGAAACCATTCGGCAATTCCTTTCTTATATTGACGGAAAATTGCCGTTTTCAATGTGTTGATGGAAAATTCTGAATTTTCAGAAACCTTTCGGCATTTACTTTCTTATATTGACGGAAAATTACCGTTTTCAAAGTGTTGACGAAAAATTCTGAATTTACAGAAACCTTTCCTCAATTCTTTCCTTTTGTTAACGGAAAATTTCCGTTTTTAAGATGTGTTAACGGAAAATTCTGAATTTTAAGAAACTGTTCCTCAATTATTTCCTTTTGTTGGCGGAAAATTTCCTTTTTCAAGATGTGTTGACGGAAAATTCTGAATTTTAAGAAACTTTTCCTCAATTCTTTGCTTTTGTTGACGGAAAATTTCCGTTTTCAATGTGTTGATGGAAAATTCTGAATTTTCAGAAACCTTTCGGCAATTCCTTTCTTATATTGACGGAAAATGTCCGTTTTCAAGATGTGTTAACGGAAAATTCTAAATTTTAAGAAACTTTTCCTCAATTCTTTGCTTTTGTTGACGGAAAATTTTCGTTTTCAAGATGTGTAAACGGAAAATTCTGAATTTTAAGAAACTTTTCCATTCTTATATTAACGTGAAAACTCCGTTCTCACTTTCTCACTTTATCAGTATACATATGACGAAAAAAAGGTGAGATTCACAGGAATATTTGGGGGTTGAATAACAGTTAAATTTCAATAGTCTGTTGAAGTATTTGATTTTGAAGTTCTGTAGTGAGACCGGACATTGTGGTTATTATATCACATGAATTTCGGTCACTGTGGCCCAGGATATTTCTTCTCTTCTTCCCCATTTTCTGCACAACCTATTATACATTGTGTTAGCGTAAGAAACCGGGTACGTAATTTATCGTATAGGTGATTTGGGATGTATATGTATCAGTCTATGGAGTCCTTAGGACAAAATCTATATAGCAATTAAGAAAAAATATTTTTTTTTAGACGTTTTGTGAAATAATATTATAAAACAGTACTTTGCATCTTTGGCGCATTACATTGAAATGGCATAAAATTAAGTCAGGATTAACGAGCACTTTCCGTGAATTAACGAAGCACATTTCTCATACAACCTTTCCACTGAAATGACGGAAAGAAAACTGAATTTCACGGGGTTTTTTCGTACGACAGGGAAATTCTGTATTTTCAGAAATTTTTTCCCGCAATTCCTTTTTTATATTGACGGCAGATTTTCGTTTCTAAGATGTGTTAACGGAAAATTCTGAATTTTCAGAAACCTTTCATATATTGGGTTGTTGAAAAAGTAATGACGTATTTTGGCACCCGATGGCGGTTGGGCGGTTTTGGAAGTACTAGAGTCATGCGCATCTCTGTTATCGCTATGGCATTCGACAGGTGCCAATTCTAGCTGCAGTCTAAAAGGAATAGTGAGCGATTTGGTTGATTTCCAGAGATTTGACATCAAGTTGAAGATGGAAGACCGAACTGTGCATTTTCGCCATATTTTACTGTTTTACTTCCGTAAAGGGAAGAACGGGCATCAAGCTTGTGAAAAGTTGCGTAAAGTGTACGGTGATAATTACTCTACAAAAACGTCAGTGCCAGCGGTGGTTCGCAAAATTCCGTGCTGGTGATTTTGACCTCAGAGATGCTCTTATGTCGGGAAGGTCCACAGCGGTCGATGACGACCAAATCAAGGAATTGATAGAGTCAAACCCACGTTACACGATACGGGAGATTACAGACACATTGCACATCTATCATTCAAGAGTTCACGACCACCTAAAGAAGCTGGAATACGTAAGCAAGCTTGATGTGTGCGTTCCTCATGAACTCAAAGAAGCTCAATTGCCGGCGCGTATAAACATCTGCGATATGCTCATTAAACGTGAGGAAAACGATCCTTTTTTGAAGCGACTGATAACTGGTGACGAAAAGTGGATTATGTACAACAATGTGCTGCGCAAACGGTCTTGGTCCCTACGTGCTGCTTCGCCTCAAACGACATCCAAAGCAGACATTCATGAGCGGAAGGTTCTGGTCTCAGTGCGGTGGGATTTTAAAGGTGTCGTGTTTTTCGAGCTCCTACCACGGAACCAAACAATCAATTCGAATGTGTGCTGTCGGCAATTGGACAGTTTGAACGAATCCATCATCCATAAACGTCCAGAGCTCGTTCATCGTAAAGGTGTTGTGTTCCATCACGACAACGCAAGACCACACAAAAGTTTAATCACCCGCCAAAAATTATTGGAGATTGGGTGGGATGTGTTGCCACACCCAACATACTCACCTGATCTTGCGCCGTCAGACTTTCACTTGTTTTGCTCTCCTCAACAGTCCTTGCGAGGTATAACGTTCAATTCAGACGAGGCTGTAAATCAGCACCTTGTACAGGTTTTCGCCACGAAAGACAGGCCCTTCTATGAACGAGGCGTTCTGCAGCTCACTGAAAGATGGCAAAAGGTTATCAAACGAAATGGGCATTATATCATTGATTGATCTTTGTTCTTTCTATCAATGAATTACTTTTGCAAAACACGGCTAAAATACGTCAAGACTTTTCCGAGAACCCAATATTAATCGGGAAACTCTATTCTCACTTTTTCTCAATACATGTGACGAAACCATTCTTGCAATAGGAGAGATTCGCAGGAAAAATTGAAACTTGGTTAACGGTTAAATTTTAATCGTTTCCAAGGAAACTGATTTTGAAGTTCTGTAGCGAGATCGGATATTGTGGATAATATATCCCCTGAATTTTTGTTACTGTTTCACAGGATATTCCTTCTCCTCTTGCCCATTCTGTGCACCAGCTATATATCGTATATTGTGTTACGGTAAGAAATCGGGTATTTAAATTATTGTATAGGTGACTGTACGATGTCTATGTATCAGTCTGTGGCATCCTTAAAACAGAAGCTATTATAACTATCAAGAGTAAATTTTATATTTAGAAATTTTGAGAAATAATACTATAAAACAGTACATTTAACCTTTTCTTAAAGATAATTGGAAGTTACTGTCAGTTAAAAAAACTATCTCAAGTTCCAAAGCATTCTATTGCTTTGAAAAATGACGATGAAAAAAATACTTAATTTAGGAAAAGTCCTCTTACAGAAAATATAAAACTACTGCAAATGTATTTTAAAAAAATATAAGCTGCAACAGAAAATAAAATGGCTAAATCACTCGCATTAATGAAGAAAAAAACATTCTTCATCGCGCAATTAGTTTCACCTTGAACGTGCATGCGACTTCTAAGAGTTTCTGACTCAGTAGTTAAGAAGCGCGGCTTATGTATAACTTAAGCCAATAGACCTCGGTTCAATCTTAGCTATCTACCCGCATGAAAATGGGTTATCCAGTTCAAGGGCTGAAAATTTCAGCCTCTTAGATTTTGAGAATTTTTTCTATAAATACGAAAAAACTTGCAGAGGACTTTTCTGAAATAAATGGAATTACTGACTACGGAAAATCTGGGAAAATGCGGTAGTTAACAAAAATGATCACTTTTAAAAACGGAAATTTCGTTAAAAGAGGGAAACTCACCGGCAATTTTGCTGCACGTTTTTTTCCGAAAAATGTTTCGTGGATTCACGCCACTTATTTTTTTCAGAGTGTAAGATTCAGTAGAAATTTAAGATCGTGATGTGATTTGTACGGGACGTTACTTTCTGTGGACTTACACCAAGAAGATTTTTCATGCGGTGGAATAGAAATCTTTATCACTAAATCAAAGTATTTGGGCTTGCATGATAAAAATATAACATGGCGTGTTGACATTCCGAAATTACGTACTGGTGTACAGGTCTACTCAGACCAGGAAAAACTTGCTATTCAGACTTGAATAATTTTCTTTTAATATTCGATATTCGAGAAATAATGAGCTGGGATGTTGAGATAAGGGATAATTTTCCCGTATCATAGAGATATTTCTTATATCCTACATCCCAGCTATTTCTCATATCTTAGATATTTCTCCTAGGATATCTTTTATCTTAAGTTATATTTCCTATATCGTATCATATCCTAGGATATCTTCCCTATATCTTATCATATCCTAGTCCTCTATTTTATCATATTCTAGGATATCTTTCATATATCTCATCATATCCTCGGACATCTTCCCTATATCCTAGATATTTCTCATATCCTCGGATACATTCCCTACATCCAAGATATTTCTCATATCCTCGGATATCTTCCTTATATCCACGATATTTCTCATATCCTAGATATTCCTATGTCCTAGATTCTAGATATTTCCTCTAGATATTTCTCCTAGGATATTTTTATATCTTAAGATATGTTTCCTATATCTTATCATATCCTTAGATATCTTCCCTATATCGTATCATATCCTAAGATATCTTCCCTATATTTTATCATATCCTAGGATATATTGCATATATCTTATCATATACGAGGATATATTTCCCATATCCTAGATATTTCTTCTAGGATACCCTAGGATATCTTTATATTTTAAAATATACTTCCTATATCTTATCATATCCTAGGATATCTTTATGTTTTAAGATATACTTCCTATATCTTATCATATCCTAGGATATCTTTCTTATATCCTAGATATTTCTCATGTCCTAAATGCTAGATATTTCTCATATCCTAGGGATATTTCTCATATCCTAGGGATATTTCTCGTATCCTTGACTCCAGAAATATTTTGCTGACACATGAGACTCGAATGATTTTCTTAGCATGATGATATTTCAGAAAAAAATGTGCTAACTTGATGGAATGATTTACTCACATGCCGGAATATATTACGGACATATTAAGGTTCAAATTAATTTCCTCGGAGTGTTGATATTCACGAAATAATATATAAGAGTGGATTGAGACGATTAAAGTAGACCAGAAATTTTAGTCTTGAGGTCCACCATGAAAACACGCACATATACTTATCTTTAGCTCATAAGTTCCTTCATTAAAAAAATCTGTCAGATCGCAGATGAAAGAAAACTAACTGGTGAAATATGCATTGTAAAACGAATTCAGCCGTGAAGAAATTTTAACAATAGTTTAAAGGTGAAATAATTTTAAAAACTCGCTCGTGATTGAATGTCGCATCACACCACGCTAAAAATTTGGTGTTGTATTAGATATAACTATTTTCCTTTAAAAAATTTGGTTCTGACTAAAAAATTTAACTAATGAGTTTTTAAAACTCCACTTTCAACTAAAGCTTCATAAATATCATTCTGAAAATTGAAATGTGCGGGTGCCATATAGTAATTTTCCTACGTAATTAATTTTTATATTTATTTGGTCACTGATCACCTACTACGTAATATTATTGATATATCTGCCTTGAGCAGACGTCTTTTTTAAGCCTACCCATTATTTTGACATATGAACCATCATTTTGATCCATGAAACAATACCAGCAAATCATTGTTTCTTTTAAGGCAAATGTGGGTGTGACACGGACTTCGGAATATCTCTGCAGGAAAATCGCTTTGTGCAGTGTGTTAATCTGTGGATAAGACGGTGGAGATGACGGGACATTACAATGAATACTAATATCTCTTAGTATACTAGTAGCAGAGGGTCAGGCACACCAATGACCCAACGGTCTACGTCTAACGATGGTTAGCTTTATCTTAATAAATTTATGATAACGTGCTGGCCCATGATTTATGATAGCATGCTTAGTCTAGCATAAACACCCAACATGCAGATTGAAGGAAACTATTTTTTAAGCTTTTCGTACAAAAATAAAGCTTAAATGAACTTAACGATTATTATGTATAAGTATCAAATTAATTATTCGTTCGTTCTAAAGAATACAGAAAACGAAAACGAGAAAGAGGCCTATTTCTCGAGTGGTCCCGGGAAATATCCCGGTTTCCCAGTGGGTCAATCTGCCTCTTGCTGGATGCAAAGGCTCCAGGAATATTTTACTAACATATGACAATCGTGGAATATTTTGCATTCATTTCCGACATCAAATTCAGTGAATCATCAAATGAACATAAGCGTACTTGGAAATATTGATAAATTTGGATTACTTCCGTAAAAATTGCTGCAAACGATATTTCCAATTTAATTCTGATTTTGACCAGGATATGACATTTCATAAATTTTTTATGTAATTAACGAAATAGGCAAAAAATTTCATAAGTAACGTGCAGTGGAAATATTGCATAATAGGAAATTGTCACATTTCCTATTAGGTTTCTAAGTTTGGTAGAGGTAGAAGCCAAGGAAAGCCCCTCATCTCAAAATTAACGATACTGACAGGAAAGAAGAATTAGAATCAGAACCGAAGAACAAATGTAATACCCATGACCAAAACTGAGGCCCTTATTCGAAGCACGAACGTTTGAAACAAATCCTCGAGTTAAGATCTGCAGGTTTGAATTCAATATAATTTGGCTAATTGTAGCCTTTCTTGGAAATATAAATGCATGTGAACCTCGTCAATTAGTTTTGGCTGACTAAACAGGCTATAAAATATTAGCATGAGGAAATGCTATCCTTCCCTCACAACTTTGTATTAAGGAATGAGCGGTAACGTTCTTTCATATTCTTATTCCGATAGTAACTTCTCAACTCCTATTTGGTTCAAAAACCGGTAAAAAGAAAAACGGTTGACGACAGGAACGGTATTCAGTCTCAATCACTTGATATCATATATTCTTTATGATTCCTCAAGGTCGTAATAATAAAATAAACAAATTATAGGCGTAACACCCCGCTGGACGGGTGTACTTCTGACCATTAGTCACAAATTAGGAATGGGTAGGGTGTTTGTCTTTTTTCGCCATCTATCTCTCTTCCCTGGAGCCTGTGACCCTAACTAGGGATGAGCTGATAATCTCATAGTGGTCGTGTAACCCTGAAAAGAAAAATTACGTTGTGGGCAAAAGTTTTGTTTTTAGAATACCTGGGACTTTGATTAGAACGGAAAGAACTTCAAATTCATGGTATACGTTTCGCATTTTACCAAAGCAAAAATAGGAGAAAAATCTATGTGAACAAACAGATGAAAAATGTTACCAGTCGTTTTGTTACAAATGATTTCTTCTTCTTTCGTATTCTTGGTGTATATTTCGTCTGTAGCTTACACAACTCTTCTTTGCTTTCCGATACAATTTTTACACAAACTTGCTAATGTCATCAAACTCTTTCGTCCTTTGATCAACATTTTGCTATCTTTCATGTAAATGATTTGTTTGTTTTTACGGAACCTTCGAATAATCAAACTTGTGGTTTCGTCTTGATGTCTTTTTGCTGTTTGACTTTTTTCGAAGAATCTAAATGTTTTGGGATAATGAACTTCAAACGAAAGCACGGCATCTGAAAGGAAAAATAAAAATAATTATTCTCACGGCGTGAAAAATATGATCAAAATAGTCAGAGAACTAAATATTTGAAACGAATTAGAACTCTTTCGTAGAAGTTGTGTAAAAATCTCCCTGATGATGTCAGAAGAGCATTAACACATTTCATGATATTATACGTCACCGAAATCAATAAGGGAGTAATCGCAGAGTGTTTGCGTGAATGAATTATTAAACTTAAAGAAACAAATCGTAATTAGAGTGCGTCCCGACCTTGCGGAAATATGTGTTTCACAATACTTCGAATTCCGATCTACAGAAAGTACCAAAATGGTAATCGTGCAGAAATTCCCATATTTAATCTAATAGTCACATTTGATAGCATCTGGATTGTTAATGTGAATTTGAGAAAATCAACGCAATTTCATGGTTAGACTTTAAGTAAATGTCATTGTTCTCAGTCGCTCAAAAGCGCATTAAGTGACAAATATTTTCTCTGCCTTTGCAATTTTAAAGTGGCGTTTAAGAAATTCAGAAAAGAAGTCTGTTGTGGTGAATTATAAAAAAAGGTCTGAAACGGAGGCACTTAAAAAGGTGTAAAGTGGCAGGTGAGAGTTTCTTAAATTATAATTTATATTGAAAGAAGAAGCAGCATTCTGGAAGAATACGTATCTTTCAAGAGCATTTCAATCGTTAAAAGACAGAGATTCCTTAACCTACGCTCACGCAATACGTATAACGAAGTAAATTTCTCCGTCATTTTTATCCGCGCCAGGATTCGAACCCGGTCCACTCATTCCGGAATAAGTTGCTCTACCAATTAAGCTACGCAGACTTGTATTCTGATTCCTATCTGCCTTTATGTCGTGTGCGTCCTTCTGGCAGGTACGTCACATCTCCTGGTACGTTACATCATCTCCCCTTATTTTTCCTTTTTTTTTTTTTTTTCTTTCGAAGTGCTGCTCATATTTTTCCTATCTCGCGGTGTGGAAATAACATCACACCAATGCGAGATTTTGAACGGTCGGGTCATCCGGATAGTTCGGGCGCCATTATAACGAAGTAAATTTCTCCGTCATTTTTATCCGCGCCAGGATTCGAACCCGGTCCACTCATTCCGGAATAAGTTGCTCTACCAATTAAGCTACGCGGACATGTATTCTGATTCCTATCTGCCTTTATGTCGTGTGCGTCCTTCTGGCAGGTACGTCACATCTCCTGGTACGTTACATACGATATAAGATTAACATTACAGAATGAACGGCAAAGTAAAAGAAAAGAGTAGTTTATTAAAAGAATGTTCTTCAAACAAGGTTTAAAGAACATTATATGTGCTGTTGTTATTTTGACTATGTTTATTATACTCTCATTATGGAAGGAGATAGAGCATACTCTAAAAAATATTTCCCGATATATTTAATTAGAATGCAAATAATTTCTTAAGAAATAGTATCATTTTTTGCGTTTATCATTTTTCTATGAGTTACTGAAAAAGTGAGAGTGTCATCCGTTAATCTTTTTAATTTCTTCTAGTGTGTAACTAAAGCTTAAAACGTAATCAGCAATGAGGTAATAATAATCGATATGTGAACGTAAGTACAACTGACACACTAGTTAGAAAATTGATAACACGCCAGTCAATTTAAAGAGGATGTAAACACATTTTAGAACGTCTTTCATGAGAAATTACAGAAAATAATAGAAGTTCAAAGAATTGAAACTGGCAGCAGCGTGTTAGATGAACACGAAAGAAACATCTGCTGCAGTTCAATAGCGTTTGCTAAGAAAATGGCGCAGATAAACAAACTGTGAATAGGAGGTTATGGTTTTGCTCTTTACGAAGAGAAATATTAGTATTCTATAATAAAAAAGCACTGTGAAAATTATGGAATTAGCATTTCTAAATGTTAAATAAGCTATATTATTAATAACAGAGGGAAATATCATAAAACGTTGCTTTTAACAGGAAAGCAATGTCGTAAACATTTCTTTTAGCAAGAACACCAAACGAATATCCAAAGAAAGTACGTACTTTTACGACTACTTTAAAAGTAGACTCTGGTCTTAAAAGAAAATCCACCTACCAAAAGAGCAAACTCTAAGTCGTTAAAAATCTTAGTATCAACTTTAAACAAGGTAATAAACAAAGATTTGAATTTGGAAATAAAAGCACATAATGTTCATTGCCTTTTGCTTAGGCACGTGGCTGAGCGCAGAACACGGTGTAGACTTTTTTATGAAAATCCCTTAGCCAGAGGCAGAAGAAAATTTATTGTGACTATTGATTAAACACGGATATTTTTGAAAGACTGTAGCGAAAAATGGTCAGTATGCTATCGCAGAAAAGCAGAAAAAGACTCTCTGACGTACAAGTCTCTTCGTACTTCTACGTTCTTTTAAAAACATAACCATAAGATGAAATAGTTCTTAATTTAAACCTTAAAGGCCAGACGAAACATGTAAACAACAGAAGTCAAACTTACGGAAAAGATGCTTTATTCAGGATGTAGCACTTCCATAACAAAACGGTATCAACATTAAACACACCACAAACCAACAACGCCACGTTCCCCACAGCTCCACAACACAACGCTCTCCCACAGCTCCACAACACAACGCTCTCCGACAGCTCCACAACACAACGCTCTCCCACAACGCTCTCTTTAAGCAACAGTTTACTCGTAGTTTTTATCTCTCGTTCTTAACAAATCAGGCATAGGTCACGTTCATTCAACCTCAATTATGTTGCCAACAGTATTCGTTTGAGAGAAAAGATATCACGTTAAGTGCGAAGTATAACTGTGAATAAACTCAAGATTTACATAGGAAAAGAAACTAAAAAGGAAAGTTAATTTAAAATATAAGTCACAACTCACAAACCTGGTTCCAAGAATCCAAAAAAGTTTCAGCAAAGGATTCATGATTATTTCTGGTTTCTCGTAGAACTCGAAATTAAAGTTAAGAAGAGTTGAAAAGAATGTTAAAATGAATTATAAATATTACCAAAACAATGTTTTAACTCCTATATTTAAAGGGGAAATACCATTCCTTTATCCACAGAGCCTTCAAAGAGTAGAACTCCATCAGGATAAGGCTACCAGTCATACACCCAAATCTACCACTCCATTTCTTTAAACAAAAGACATTTGTCAAGTCTATATACCTTTTCTCACATTCATTCAAAGTCCCCTGATGTGTCACCAATGGACTAATGTGCCTTCGAACTGCTAAAAAGGGCGCTTTCTAAACACAGACCTAAAACAATGATTGGACTATCGAAAGTAGTGGAACAGGAGTGGAATAAAATACCACTACCAATTTTAAGAAATGCCCTGTTATCTTGGAAATCTAGATGTAGGTTCATAGTACAGAGAATGGGGTATCAGATAGAACATTTAAGGAAGAGGTTTTTATTTTAAACTTTAACTATAGGGCAGGAAAACAATTCTAAACATAAAGAATGTCATCTGTAATACTTCACAAATTCGCATGACAGCAACTCAGTCAACAATTTCCGTTCGAAAACGACAAAAAATGATGGAGATATTTAAAAAAACCCGTGATAGACAAATCGTTGTATTTTTGTATTGAGACAATTCTTAAAATATACCCTGAATGCTCCGGCAGAGAATGAGTGCTTGCAGTGAAACCGAAATGGCATGGGCGAAATGAATGTTTAACGGATTGGTAACATATTTATTAGAAAACTGGTGGGGCAGCAAAGTGTTAAACGCTTCAGATTTGAAATTTGATAGCCTAATACAGCTCAGATGTTAAGTGTTTTCCGATTATTCTAGAAAGTAATGGAGATATTCGCAAAGGAAGTTATCTGACGAATAAGAAAGCTCTCGTGCAATATACTCCGTGTGTTAGCTTCCCGCATAGACGGTCACCTTGCAGAAAAACTAAATTTCAGTAGGCAAGTGTCAGGTTTTGTCGACAAATACGCAAAGAAAGCGGTGAATAACGATGTTCCACAACACCTGTGGTCAACTTAATTTCTTAAGCGTATTTTATTTTAACCACAAGTTCATACCACCACACCACAACAAAACAGAATTTAGTCCATACGCACACGGGACTACATCTACAATCATAAAAAAAAAAAAGTCGAAGAGTACAGTAATACCAATGGTAATATCACAGAAATCAACAGTTGCACGCAGCATGCAATGTAACCAACGCAACTAAAAAGTTGCAGCACTTCAAAAGTATAACCATTACAAAACTTCAAAAGCATAACTAATTCCTTACAATTCGGTTTTTGCAAGTAACATCATATTTTCATTATGACATACACATGATGAAATATATACTAACAAAAGTGTTATTTTCAAAAAGTTACATACTGAAATAAATTATTAAGTCGCACAAACTGACAAGAAGAAGGTTCGAACACTTCATAGCCAATACATCAAAAGTCTCACCACAAGGAGCATAACCAAAGTAAATAATAATTACAAAACACCAAAGTAAAACTATAATCTTTTAGTTTTAAATAATTTGAAGCACTGGAACATATTCTTTAAAACATATCGTTGCGATGTAATGTGGCAAAGGAACCAGGGAAAAAAGGCTAACAAATAGCCTGACGATCCCCAAGTCTCCCCCAAAGAAAAGAATCTAAGTCGTCAAATCAAGGAACAATTTAACGGTAATACAGTAAATTTAAGTAATAATACATAATATATGACCAACCGTTAATCAACCATTAATTAAGGAAGTCTTAAGCTTTCTTTTAAATACCGAATAATGTGTCATCGTCTTGATCCGAAGCGGCAACACATTCCAGGATCTAGGGCAGGTCACATTAATATTATTGAATAATAAATTAGTACGTGCTCTAGGTATTAAAAACAAACCTAGTATAACCACGAGTGTCATGATAATGGGAACGCAAATGTAAGGTAATTAGATCTGAATATTTATTAGCATATATACGTTCATGCATAAACAGTAATAATCGAAAACTGTATAATTTATCAAATGGCATTATTTGATATAATTAAGGAAAAGAGAATGTACCTGTAAAGACGGATTCAACAAACGCAATTTTTTTTTTTTTTTTTTTTTTGCAAAACGTAAATTCTATTAGCATTCCCAATAGTTGTATGACCCCAAGCCAAAAGACAATAAGATAGAAATGAATAAATAAATAAAAAATACAATAACAACTTAACCTTGGCAGACAACAAACCTGAAATCCCATAAATTACACCAATGCGGGATCTGAGCCAACCGCAATTTCACTAACATGTGCATCCTATCTCAAATTATCTTGGGTTTCAAGGTTAGCAGACAATAAGGTTTGCTTATCCCGCCGCCCTAGCAGCCGAAGTATCGGTTCTTTGTGCAGTGACCTCACCGTAGCGATTGGTAAACCGTGGAGGCAACTCAAGTTCTAGCAGGAGAAACGTTGTCAATACATTTTATTTCAAACACGCTCTAAATATTAAGACTTGCAAAAAAGAGATTATGTAAGAACATATCTACAAAGCATTTCTACAAAACTGACAGCCATGTGAATATTTTATTTTGGGAAAAATCAATGTTTTAAAGAAACTTTGTACGGATGTAGTTTTTAAATCTGTTTAATCTAAAAAGAATATTGACATAGCGTTAAGGAAAAGAACAGGAAAACTTATTGTTTCTTTTAAGTTTTATTACATGCAATTGTAATATTCTCTTCTTTAAACGCATTCAAAAGAAAGAAAAATTCATATAATATCATACAAATTTGGAAATCCGTTTATTGGTGTAATGTTAAGTCAGATAACATCCAAAAACCTGAAAATTTCTTCGTCCTGGAGAGGGAATCGAAACCGCGTTTCCCGGATAGCGCCCGAGTATGCTAACCACTACACCACCCAGAACGACAAAGTGTTAAGTTCCCGATTAATTTGAATAGAAACATCATAGGATTAGCAAGTCGAAACAACGGGCATTCATTTATAGCGAATCTGGATATTTAGAATTCATTCCCGTGATTGCCCGGAAACCCAGAATGTCAATGAATGAAATACGGCATTACACCATTGTACAATACAAATTTGGATTGCACAATGGTGTAATGCCGTATTTCATTCATTGATATAATATATGTTACTAACATCTCAAGGAAATTTCTTGATATATCTCGGCAATATTCGGCGAATTTCCCTTAATTAAAAAAGTGAAAAATAATCGCATTAATGCTCTGTTACAATTTTCAACTAACATCTTTAAAGAAAAATTAAAATTCTAGATTTTGATTCTTGAAATTATCTTCGTTATAGTTTATTAAGTATATTTTAAGAACTGTAAAAATCGGGAAATTATTGAATGTAAAGAACTGCTTTCTTCACTCTCCTTATAGCGCTCCTCAAGTAACTGTTTTAAACAGTTTTACCGCTTTTGGTTGTCAAGTTATTTTTTGCTTTGGGTTAATATGGTGCATGCGGAATACAGTTCTAGTTTTCATGAATAGCTAGATCACTCGGTACCTATTTGGAGGGAACTGTTGTCCTGCATTTTCCACTGAGATACCGACAATGTGCCTAACTCTTTTTATGTTATTTTTGACAAGTAAGTTTTTTTAAACTGCTTCATATTAATATAACATCTGAGCTCAAAGATAATGTTTATTTCTTTTTCATTTTCTTTCATCAAGATTTCTTTTTCTCTCAATAACAACATTTCTGTTTTTTATTTTAAAATATTTTATAAATACAATTCCAATATTTTCAACATCGGCGTTCCCCATATTTTCAAAAATTTCTCCTTCACTATCGGGTAATCTCTCTTTATCAAATCCTGAACAATTCCAGTTATTTTCTTTTTCTCCTGGCTGTTCTTTCTGTCAGAATTAAACTTTGAATTAAGGCTTTCATGAAAGTTTAAACAAGGTGCTGAAGTGTCTTCAGCATTTTGTGCGGGTAGGTAATCCCAGAAGTTCTTTCTTGTATCACGTTCGTAGTCTTTCTCAAGCAATTTCTTTTTGTTTTGGGAAAATAACCAAATCCATTCCGTTGAAACTGTCAGCTGGTTTACACCTCAATTTTCATGTTTTAGACAAAACTGTATATTTCGGAATCCTATGGCAAGTAATGACATTATTTCTAGGTTTCGAAAAGTAATTCAGACAAGTTGCTATGCACACGCACCGGCCATATTAAATGTTTAATATACACCGAAGAACAAAAACATTATGACTCCTACCTGATATGATGGTAATCCTCCACGTGTCGTGAAAACCGCTCTCACCCGGAGAAGCATTGACGCTGCAAGATTTCTAAAGGTATTTTGGGATATCTTGTACCAACACATTACCAGAAGATCCTTTAACCCTTGAAAATTACGTGGTTCAGCCGCTGCTAATCGGAATTGCTGTTCCTCACAAACAAGAGGTACTACAGGGGACCTCATAAATGCATAACCAATTTCAAATAATCATAACAGTTTTAATATAAATGCTCTCAATACACAACTTGTGTTAACTGATAAAAGTTTTATAGACATTCGACATTTGTCACCCGAACAATGTTTAAACGGTATTCTAGTTCCAACTATACTCTTTCGAGAATGTCCCGTTTCAACTTTCTGCAGTGCGTGTATAATCCTCCTTTTCAGGGTCAGCAATGTCTGCAACAGGGGGATGTAACCCCCCCCCTTGACATAAAAAAGTCACAGGATGTTAAGTCCGGTGAACGTGGGTGCCAGCCAATGGGGCCACCAATCCCAATCCATCGATTGGAAAATTTGGTATCCAGAGATCTTCTCACAAGAAAGGCCCAGTAAGCTGGCGCCCCATTTTGTCGGAAAATGACCGAAGTTGCAAGTTCATCCAACTGGGGATACACAAACTCCTCAATGATGTCCAGGTAATTATCAGCTCTAATGGTCGCTTCCTGAAAGTAAAAGGGTACAATAATACAGTCGACCATTATGCCACTTTTTGGGATAGCATGTTCATGTTCCATTGTGCAATGTGGGTACTTATTTCTCCAAATTCTCACATTCTGTTTATCAACCTTTCCAGAAATATGGAGAGTGCACTCATCGGCGAAATAGATTTGTCTCAGGAAAGATTCAGCTCGTGCAATGTTCTTCAACATCTCTTCAGCAAACTGTTTACGTTTCACATGATCATCTGGGGTTATGTGATTGGTTATCTGCAGTTTATACGGGTGCATTTCCAATCTCTGACGTAACACTCTGTTCACTGACGACTTCGGAATGGCCAGCTGTCGTGCTGCTTGTCTGAATGAGTTTCGAGTGCTGCGAGTGAATGTTTGTCACACAACCACCTCCCTTTCTGGAAGCAGTGATGGTCATCCAGAGGTTTTTTTTTTTTGTAAAGACGCTACCAGTTTCTTGAATGACTTGTACCACCTTCTACGTGTGGGCGGTTTGCTCTAATATTTTGTTCTGAAATTCCGCTGAATCTGCGTTTTGGACCGGGTTTCAATAAACCACTCCACAATCTGTGCTTTCGTCGCAGGATCCATTGGATACACTATAACGAAGTAAATTTCTCCGTCATTTTTGTCTACGTCGAGCATCGAACCCGAGTCCTCTTATTCCGGAATAAGTCGCTCTACCAACTGAGCTACGCAGACGTATCTTCTCGCTGCTATCTGCCTTTATCTCGTGTGCACCCTGCGGGGCAGGCACGTCACATCTCCCCCTCCCGAAAGAGGGCCGTGATCATGTATCGCTGTAGGCAGTCATCCGCTGAAGAACGTACACTTGAGAACTCCCAGTCAATCCGGTGTGTGCAACGTAACATCACACACATTTATTTTTCGAAGCGCTGAAGAAGGCATTCTTGCATTTTTCCTTTTTTCCTGTCTCGCGGTGTGTAAAAAACATCACACCATTGCGAGAACTTTAACAGCCGGGTCATACGGGAAGTCCGGGCGCCATTATAACGAAGCAAATTTCTCCGTCATTTTTGTCCACCCCGGGCATCGAACCCGAGCCCTCTTATTCCGGAATAAGTCGCTCTACCGACTGAGCTACGCAGACGTATCTTCTCGCTGCTATCTGCTTTTATCTCGTGTACGTCCTGCGGGGCAGGCACGTCACAACACATCTAAAAAACTTGGGGGTATTCCTTACCTCCTGCCATAAACAGAATGCTGATATTAGTTTTGTATCCGAAGGTACCATCGTTTGAAATTGGTTACACCTTTTTTGGACACTCTGTAGATTAGTTTTATGCCTGGGGAATTTGGAAGTCAGTGCTATTTGTGGAAGTCTACCTCATGTTCCACGAACCATTTTCGAACAGTCTGGGCAGTGTGGCATAGTGCATTATCTTTCTGAAAAACTCACCACTAGAGAGGAATACCAATGCCATAAATGAATATACCTGGTGTGCATGGATGGTTAGGTAGGCAGTAGGGGTCATAGTTTTCTGCACGTGAATGACTGGACCCAAGGTTCTTCAGCAGAACATTGCCCAAAGCTTCTTCCAGAGACTTGTTTTCCTCCCACGATGCACCCTGGTTCCAACATTTCCCCAGGTAAACGTTGCACACGTACCAGGCCATCCACATGGTGCAACAGGAAACTAGATTCATTGGACCAGACGACCTCCTTCTAATCATTCAAAGTCCAGTTTTGATGCTCACGAACGCATTGTAAGTGCTTTCCACTGTAAACCGAGCACCCCGAGCGGCGTGCAGCTACGCAGCTCCATTTTCAACAGTGTTCGATGTACTGCGTGTTGCGATTCAATACTACCGCGACCAGCATTAAAATTACCAGCGAGTTGAGGCACAGTACCCATTCTGTTGGCTCGTACCATACAGGATAGCCTTCTCTCAACTCTAGCGTTGATGAGCCATGGTCGCCCCACGCCTTGCTGGCGGTTCGCGATTTTGACTTCCTAGGACCATTTTTTGAAGGTACTAACCTAGGCTTGATCGTGACCACACCACAAGTCTTGTTGTCCCGGAATCGATCTGACCCAGTTCTCTGGTTATTAGGATATGGCGTTTCTCAAACTCACTTGAGTATACGGCCTTTGCCGTCTGGATAACAACAATAACATTGATTAGCAGAGCTCTGTATAGGGTGTTATTTCTGCCGTTTCATGACCTTCACACTCGTCGTCGTTTAACGGCAGTTGCTTCGATTTGCACAAATGCGAGCTGGTCATAACGATTTGGGCTCTTCTGTATATATCCAGAACTAGGGTGGGAAGAATTCTAAATTTTCTCGCTTCTGAATCCTAATCCTAAATTTTCTCGATTCCGAATCCTAAATTTTCTATATTCCGAATCCTAAATTTTCTCGATTCCGAATCCTAAATTTGTCGAATCCGAATCCTAAATTTTCTCAATTCCAAATAGTAAATTTTCTCAATTCCGAATAGTAAATTTTCTCGATTCCGAATCCTAAATTTTCTGGAATCCGAATCTTAAATTTTCTCGAATCCGAATCCTAAATTTTCTCGATTCCGAATCCTAAATTTGTCGAATCCGAATCCTAAATTTTCTCGATTCCGAATCCTAAATTTTCTCGAATTCGAATCTTAAAAGGTTCTCCAATCCGTCAAATCTCCTGAATCTCGAGTCTCTCGAATCCTACATATAAGAATAATTATAAGAAAAAAAAAGGGAAAATAAAGACTTCTTAAAAGACTTCAAAAAATACAGACCGGATAACACCGAGCGTATACTGATAGCGTGTGCAAGTGAGACGCTGCGGAGAGTTGAGTAGAACTAGAAACGCTGAGCTGTAGGCAGAGTAACTTGAGTTATGTGCGCTAAGTGATTCAAGGTCACACTCCCTCCTCCGTTTTTACGCTCGTTACCACGGTAACGGCTGCTGAGAAAGAAAGAAAATATGGCTAAGCCAGTTTTCTCATTATACTTGAGGTATGGTGGCTAAAGCACAGTCCGATGGGAAACGCTAGTCGCTTCCGCGGTTGCTCTCTGTGTTTGGCTGAACAATTCCTTCACTGTTGCATCCGGTTTGGAATCAACGAGCTATTTCAAATACATGTAGCTGTGTACACACGGTAGACAATCTTATTTGCTTGTTTTCTAATGTCAGAATTCGTCATGCTGACAAAACTTCGAACAAACAACGCTCTAGAACAAGCCCCAAACGCCAAATTTTCTAGGTTAATATTCCAATGACAAAAAAAAAGCGAGAAAACTCGAGTTTTCGAATCTCGAATCTTTTTCAAGATTCGCGGGATTCGGGATTCGAATGTCCCATCCCTATCTAGAACAAAGAAAATTAGGTTTCTATAAAAACAGAGCTGTTAATTCTCTGATGTGAGACACAATGCTTAATATAAAGTGTCCGAATAATGGCTGTGCATTAAATGTTCGAATTGCAGTAATGTACTAGTAAAGAAATTTTGAGTGGAATTACAAAAGAAGTGACATTCCACGTGGACTGTTCCGTGGCTGGTATCCTTCATGTCACCCCACCCCGAGGCGCGCGCCACTGTCATTCCGAGAGAAGATCATTTCCGAGAGCTCGGTCGAAGGAGGCAGATGTGTCGGTTGATCACTCGTCTCGGCCCAATGACAGTAGCATTGTCGGTTGAACAGAAAGTGTTTTTTATGGAACATGTGTTTCGCCATGATGACAAGTACACGGACGAAGTGCAAAAACGGTTCGCTAGGAAAATTCGCGATGTAGACAGCCCCTACCGTAATGCGGTACATCAGCTCATAGCAAAGTTTCGGGAAACTGGCAGTCTTCTGGACGAACCCCACCCCAGTAGGCCATCCACGGCAGAGAAGATCGTACAAGATATCCAGTACAGATTCCACACACGTATGTGAAGCGGCTGTTACAACAAGCTAATGTTCTAAAGAGTACAGCCCACGATATTCTGAAAAGGAAGTTGTGTTTCCACCCATACAAAGTGTCTGTCGTGCAACAGTTCAAAGAAACAGACCACAAGGCCCGTGTTCTGTAATGCAGATGGTTCCGAGAGTTCCCCTCTGAAGAAGGTGGGGATATTCTGGACGTGACTTTCTTTACACGTAAGACATGGTTCCACCTGTCCGGGTATTTTTTTTTTTTTGATTGGAGGTTTAACGACCACCGGGAGCAACTCCGTGTCCGGGTACATCAACAGCCAAAACACTCGTCTGTGGGGTACTGAAAATCCCCACGAATTTAAGGAAGTGCTCCTCCACAACCAAAGTGTCGGTGTTCGGTGCACCATGATTCGTTCGCGCATTATTGGGACCATTTTCTTCGCTGAAACCATGGAAGAAGTTTAATTTAAGATCCGTAACTGTTTTGAGATTTCGAACAGGGTTGTGACGTCAATGCATACGGTTTGACGTAACACAGTAGCAGGCCTTAATTTTGAGTCAAAATTCCGTGAAATTTCACTGAATTCTTACAGCATTTCAACGTTTCTGGCAAAAGTACCTTTAAGCCTATCAGAATTTTGAACAGTAAAGCTAAGCAACCCTTTTGAATTTTTTGGTTTTCAGACTTTCTATATGTAGAAATGATAGGAAAATTCAAGAAGACAATGTTTCAAAGCCGTCATTTTGATTTTTTGTTTTTTGTTTTCCGACTTTTTCAGGTGTGCAGTCGTTAATACCTATCTGCATTTTAATTTTCAGATATCTAGGTCATTTAGAAATGGTCAAAACATTTGTGAAAAATTCAAGCCGACAATGTTCCAAAGTCACCATTTTAATTTTATTTCATTTTCTTTTTTTCTTAGTTTTTCAACTTTTCTAGGTATAAGGATTTCAAGACCTATCAGCATACCGGTTTTCAGATCTCTAAGTCATTCCTAAAGTCTTAGGTCACCTCAATAACTTGGGAACAAAGACAGCTAGAGCTATGGAAGTAAGGTACGGTATAGTAAAA
The DNA here is from genome assembly GCA_039090855.1 of Macrothele yani. NCBI lineage: Eukaryota > Metazoa > Arthropoda > Arachnida > Araneae > Macrothelidae > Macrothele > Macrothele yani. The sequence continues at coordinate 29,107,277 of CM077001.1, forward strand.
CAACCATGCGCTATCGGATGAGAGTGACTGCAGCGCCCCTAATGGCAAAATGTGGAAGTTAGCACTTCTATCTCGAAAGCCATGATAGATACGGGAAAGAGATAACATTAGAAACTTGTAGAGCATCAACGAAGTAGTAGGAAATGACATATAGTAAAAACGGCTGGGGTAGGTAGAAGGCAGGTAGCGTGAGGGAAACACAAGGTTTATTATACTCAGATATGAATACAAATGGAGTACATTGGTCATATTTAATGCAACAGCGGTACTTACATAACGTTGCGTTTAACGTAAATAGGGCTCAATATGGCCACAATCTGACACAATACACATTTGAATGCGAGACAGAACTTCCCGTTGTACGTTCGCCAGCATAACAGGCGTCACGCTCTCACACGCAGCGACGATAAGCAGTCGGAGATCGTGGAGACTCGTCGGTTCCACCCTGTACACGTGATCCTTTAGGTAACCCCAGAGGAAGAAATCAATGGGAATTAGATCCTGGGATCGTGGACGCCACCCTACGGGACCACCATAACCGATGAACTGTTGCCCGAAAGTTTCGGACAGGAAATGCTACAACGCTGATGGTTGATGTGCCGGAGCGCCGTCATGCTGAATCCATAATGAGCGTACATCTTTCAGAGACAGATCATCTAACCACTCAGGTGCCGCCCCGGTGGCGCAGTGGTCTAAGGCGTTGGCCTCTGATCATTCGTCCGTAAGGGGCCCGGGTTCGAATCCCGGTCAGGCATGGATGTTGTGTTTGTCTTACGGCACTGGCTCTTTCCCTTCCCTGGAACCAGTGACCCTAAATTAGGGACGGGCGACTGCTTATAGCCCATTGAGTTGCTCACGGTAGTCGTTAAACCTCCAATCAAAAAAAAAAAAAAAAAAAAAAAGAAAAAACACTCAGGTAATGTGCTGTGTAACAGCTGCAGGTATCTTCGTCCATTTGATGCGCCCTCATAGAACACAAGCCCAACAAGTCGGTCCTTCCAGATGCCACACCAGACATTGATCGACCAGCGCACCTGATGTCTCACTTCCCGTGTAAAAAATGGATTCTGAACTGCCCAGTAATGGGTGTTTTGTTTGTTCAGCACCCCGGCGCGTGTGAACTGCGCCTCGTCAGTCCAAAGGATGTTTGATAGAAAAGCCGCATTTTCCTCTACGGTGTTCATTACAAAATTGCACCAATCTAGACGTCGTTGGTTATCTCCTGGCATCAGTACGTGCAGCAGTACTGTACGGTACGCGTGGGCACCCTGCTGATGCAAAATGTTCCACACACGGAATTGTGATAAGCCACATGCCATACTGATTTCCCTCGTACTGGTGTGTGGGTTGGACAAAATGTATGTCAGAACATCGACTGGTTGCACATCTCTACCCATTCCGGTGGGTCGGCCCGAACGGGGATGCGCTGAAAAACTGCCTGTCTATCGCAGCCGTCAAACCACGTGACTGAGGATCCACGCTGTCGGCGATGGATGAGTTGGAAATCGTAAGCCATACTGGCGTGACGCTTCCCTCGCGTTGCGTCCGAATTCTCCATATAGCAGTACCATCTCGCAATACTGTTCATTCGAATAGCCTGCCACGCTCGTTCTTTACCCGATATTCACGTTACGAATGACATAGCTCCTGACCGACGATCCTTTATACATTGCCACACCGCGCCTGATACGGCAGGTGAGGCGTTATGTCGCACCAGAATTTGCATACGACACTCACAGGCGTGCGGTCGCATACGCCATGCATTTCTCTCTGCTAGACTGTTACCGCAACAACGACACGAACTGGCTTCGCAGATGTTCACGTTTTCAGCCTTCTACTTACCCCAGCCGTTTCTATCATATGTCGTTTCCTACTAATTCGTTGATGCTCTACAAGTTTCTAATTAATTTACTTCCTGTATCTCTCACGGTTTCCGAGATAGGAGTGCTAACGTCCACACTTTGCCGCTAGGGGCGCTGCAGTCACTCTCATCCGATAGAGCATGGTTGCTTTACTATACCATACCTTACTTCCATAGCTCTAGCTGTCTTTGTTCCCAAGTTATTGAGGTGACTTAGGACTTTAGGAATCACCTTGTATATATGTACAGTATATATACAGACATTGACTAATAAGCCGGAAAATACTGTGCCCTAATAATTCTCCACTTCAGAAACAGGTATTTGCATCAATACTTTGAAAAAAAACTCTGCATTATTTTCAACAAAATTTTAATTAATTACATTTTCAGGAGATTTTAATTATATATATATATATATGTTTTTTTTTTTTTTGGCATGCAGTTATTTTTACGACGTGTGCTGATTTTTACTTTATCTCATTTTCCTTTAAGCTCGATTTTTCAAATCTCTTTGCTAATAATTCTAGCCTACGAGGCCTAAATATTGGAGAACATCCCCCCAGTGGAACTGAAAACCAAATTTTGATACTTTAAACTGGTTACTTAAAACTTTAGTTTCAGCTTAAGATGCTGAATTAACAGAACGTGTTCGTCTGATAAATTCCAGAAATTTCATTAAAAAAAGCATTAAATATGTCGTTTCAGAAACAGAATGCCTGTTTCGTTGTTTTAGGAAATTTCTCCGATTATGCCTTAATTCTTCTTCTTGTGACAGCAATCCTATTGTTATATGAGGGTCATTTCAAAAGTTATGCACACTGTTGGTTATCTCTTAAAAATCGAATTTATTTCACAACATACTTTTTCAGGCCTTCGAAGTAATCTCCATGTTTCTTTATGACAACGGCCCAACGTTTGGGCAAGGTTGGTATTCCAGTCAGGATACCTCCATTGTTGAGGAGTCGGATTACTCGGGTCATCTCAACATACCTTTACAGGCCTTCGTAGTAATCTCCATGTTTCTTTATGACAGCGGCCCAACGTTTGGGCAAGTCTTGTATTCCAGTCAGGATACCTCCATTGTTGAGGAGTCGGATTACTCAGGACACCTTTATTGTTTAGGAGTCGTATTACTCGGGTCACCACATTAGAAACATCCTGAATCGTTTCCTCCGGAGTGGCTTCTTCAATTTCGGGAACAAATCACAGTCTGGTGGGCTCATATCAGAACGGTATGGCGCGTGGGGAAACAATTCTCATCCATACTTTTCCAGAATGTATCTCGTGTTTCCGTGCAAAATGATGACACCAGCTTCGAGCATGTCGGGCCTTCTTTGGTGAATCTTTGGGCGCAAAACATTTTCCAGAAACCTTCTGTATTATTCCGCTGTTGCAGTGGTCCCCTCGGTCATTCTGTCTGTTGCTATCACTCCAACCTTGCCATAGGGCGTAATCATCATCAGCTTAAAATTCGATTGTTGGGGGCGGAATTTCTTCTGGCGAGGTGATTCTGGATGTTTCTACTAAGTGGACTGAGATTTCAGTACTGGTTCAAAATCTCATATCCAGGTTTCGTCTATAGCAACAATTCTGTCCAAAAACGTCTCGCCTTCTGTCTCGTACCCCTGAAGCAATTCTTCTGCGATCCCTTTGCGAACTGCTTTCTGCTCTTCACTCAGATTACGCGGAACCCATTTGGTAGCCACTTTTCTCTTCTGTAATTTTACAGTTAGGATTCTGAAAACCGAAGTGGTAGACATGTTTGCTGCATATGAAATCCCTTCACATGTTTTTTGTCAATCTTCTTCCAAAATGCTGTTAACGATAACAACAGAAGTTTAGTCCGTTGCATCTGATGACCGGCAGACTCTTGGGTCGTCTACGATGCTTTTCCGACCTAGGAGGAAACGAGAAGCCCGCCATGACACTGTGCTACGATCAATTACACTAACGTCACACAAAACTTTATGAATTTCAGTAGGGGACATTTCTCGCAAATTTTTAATTTTAATGTAGGATCGCTGGTCGCTATGCGGGATCTGACCTCATTCCCTTTCTTCCTCCATTTATAGGCAGAAATTTTCTGAACACGAAAAAATTAGCCAGCAAAAGTAAACACAACTTTGTATACTGAAGTCTGACTCACAACTGGCGCAACGATTAGAGCGATTGCATCATCCGACGAGGACCTCCTGCGTAGTGTGCAAAACTTTTGAAATTACCTACATATGAGCAATAATATTGAGTCTAATGGCCGAGCAACTTCTTTTTTACTTGAGGATGGAATGCTGGACACTCTGAAAGATCTTGTATTTTATCTATTTTAAGTAACTAAATCCATCGCTCTTTCCACTTTAAGCAACGCACATCAACCGAAAAATTGTTATTCGGCCGCCGTCGGGGAATTGAATCCCGAATCTCTCGATATCTAGCCTAGCGCGTTAGCCTTACTCCACAGCGGCCAACAATTCACGGCGCTATGTGTGATTTTTCTTCTTCAGTCAGCATCTGACATCATAAATCCGTAAGATGGGCTCAGCTACTGAGACGTCTCCATCTGGTGGGTATTAACGGCACTGGCTATAAAAAGAAAAACACACATAGCACTGAAAAAGAAAAGCACACATAGCACTGAGAAAGAAAAACACACATAGCGCCGTTAAATGTGTGTAAGGCATTAAGGCTAACGCGCTCGGCTAGATATCGAGAGATTCTGGATTCAATTCCCCGACGGCGGTCGAATAACAATTTTTCGGTTGCTGTGCGTTGCTTAACGTGGAAAGAGCGGTGGACTGACGCCACGTATTTAGAGGATTTTCACTTTGGATCTCACCTTGGATTTAATTGCTATAATTAATATATAGCCAGTGCCGTAATATCTACCAGATGGAGACGTCTCAGTAGCTGAGCCCATCTTACGGATTTATGATGTCAGATGCTGACTGAAAAAGAAAAACACACATAGCGCCGTGAATTGTTGGCCGCTGTGGTGTAAGGCTAACGCGCTCGGCTAGTTATCGAGAGATTCGGGATTCAAATCCCCGACGGCGGCCGAACAACAATTGTTCGGTTGCTTTGCGTTGCTTAACGTGGAAAGAGCGGTGGATTTATTTATTCAACTGACGCCACGTATTTAGAGGATTTTTGCTTTCACTATTTTAAGTAATTAAACGTTTTAATCTGTGTGTCGATACGTTTAAGATTATCATTAATAGTGTATTGACGGCATCGTTTTCAGCTCAAAGAGGTGCACGATTTTTTAAAGACGTAAAGGGTACTGAAGGGTTACAAACGTTTTTGTGTAAACAACGATTATCTGAAAAAATGCTGACGTCTATACGAACATTGCTGACCGGTATATACTTGAAATGATGCGAAGAGTTATTGAAGCGAGTTTGTACTTCAAGGGGACTCTTCATATCCCTTGAAGTACCAACTCGCCTCGATCCAGTTCCTTGTGAGGCGTATAGCCGTACATTCACACACTCATCGAGTGCGCGCTCAAGAAGTCAAGAACTTGATTTCATCTTCGACATAGCCAGGACGCACGGATACAATACAGATGTTGTTCGTAAGATCGTTAACAAGCCACTTCAATCCGATTTTGCTACTCTCAGTAGAGAAGTCACACCAACGAGGTTTGTGGTTTGTACCGACCATTTGCCGAGTGTTTCTTCATCGCTCAGAAATGTGTGTAAAAAGTACAATTTGGATTTTGGAACTGCCTCCAGGAATATTATGCCATTAGTAAAGAAAGGTCGTGATTGTTTTCTTGTGTTGAATCGCCATACTGTCTATTGCATCCCACTAAGAACTTTGGACGTTCGGCTGTTGAACTCACTTACATAGGATCTACCATGCGTCCCCTTCGCACGAGAATTGCCGAACACAAGTATTCTATAAAGAATCACTAACAGACCACTTCACTTGGTCGCATTGTCAATTTTGGTACCCACTACCCGGACTGGAACCAGGTTGGTGTTTTGGAATCACCATTTGCGCGTAGATCTCTGTTATTGACTGAAAGTTTGTACGTACACGCCTATGGTCCTCGTTGTTGAAACGACGATTCCCCACGTTATATGGACAGGATTATTTCGCCGGATGTGGACTCATTGATCATGTATATATATATTCCATTTTTTATTGTGACATGTGTTTTTTCCTTTTGTACTCATTCGATTCAGATTATATTACCTGTTTGTACTAATTCAATACTGCTATCGATTATGAGGCTATGATTCACGCCAGCGTATACTCACCTCGTTACGTCATTCACATCTAGTGATTTTGTGTATATAATTCGTGCGTCTTGTCCTACCTCTGGTCTCTTTAATTGACGATGGTGTGCAGGACACTCTGAAAGATCTTGTATTTTACCTATTTTAAGCAATTAAACCTTTTAATCTGTAGGTAGATACGTTTAATAGCATTGTGTATTGACGGTATTTTTTTCAACTAGAAAATAGCACGATATTTTTTACTTTCAGCACACCTCTTTTAGAACTGCATTGCTGCTTCAGCTGCTTTATCAATCAACTTATATTCTTCCGGTGCTTTCAAAGTAACGAACTCACCCACACTGTTCGTTGCCTCTTCGATACAAAGACCGTCATGAAATCTTTTGCATTTCCTATAGAAGCCAAATAAAATCATTGCGCCGGAAGTTCCCTGATTTTGTTTTCTTGAATATTCATGTTTTTAACTGTCTTATGACCAAGTTCACTTTCCGTTACTTAGAGAGTCATTTGGAGGTAAATATACAGAATCGTATATACTTCGGGACTGGGGATCAATAAACTGTCTTTTAAATGTAGGTGCACGTTATTCGAAAATGTCCGTCAAGGAGGTTTTCGGCCTAAGATATTGAATAATCAGGGCATTTTCACCAGAATAAATTCCAGAAATTTTATTTAAACGAAATCAGTAATATTGAGTTTGAAAATTTCTTCGATTACATTTTAATGTTTCCCATGTCATTGCAATACTCTCGTTATCTGAGCTGCAGCCTCTGATAACGGCAGGTAGTTTCAGTTTCTTATACGGTTTGTTCAGGTTATTCTGTCTTTTCAGACGCTTATATAGGATAACATTCGATATGATGCTCTATTAATAAAACCAAAGTGTCTATTGTTCAAACTGGTTAATTAAAAATTCAGTTTAAGCTTGTGAGACACTGAATTAGCAGGACATATTCGTCTAATACACTATCTACCAATAAGTAATTGGACACCCCTGCAATCGACGATATCTGCTGACCTGATACACGTCACGGCCGCCGCCGTTAAATATCGTGCGGGAAACATCAACGCAACCAGTCGCATGCAAGATGCCACGCAGTTCGGAGCTCTCTGATTTCGAGAAAGGAGTAATCGTCGGGTATCACAGAAATGGCCGATCCATATGTGACATATCCAGCGAGTTGAAGTACCCAAAATCGACAGTGGCCTACGTGATTGGCAAGTAGAAGATGAGAGGTGACTGTCGGAATGTGCCCCGACCCGGCAGACCCACAAAACTGAGAGTTAGAGACCGACGGGTGCTGGCCAGAGAAATTCGGAAGGACCGCACCAAATCGATAGGCCACATCCACGAGAAGTTTCGAAAGGCATCCAGGAGTGTTCTTTCGATGAATACCATCCGTAAGGAAGCCCATCTGCTCGGTTATCATGGACGTGCCACCGCCCACAAGCCTTTGATTACCAAGTCCAATAACGCTCTCGGCTAACGTGGCGCAAAGAACGTCGACAGTGGGCCGTTGAACAGTGGAAACAGGTTCTCTGGAGCGACGAATCAAGGTTCACCCTCTACCGTACGGATGACAGGGTCTGGGTTTGGCGTCTGCCTGGAGAACGCCTCCTGCCGGAATGCATTGTACCAACTGTGAAGTTCGGCGGTGGTGGAATTATGCTATGGGGGTGTTTCTCCTGGTATGGCACGGGACCCCTGGTCGCCATTCCTGGTAGACTCAACGCCGAGACCTACTGCACCATTTTCGATGACCATGCGCTTCCTACGTTGTGGCAGATTTACGGGATGGACCCATGTTACTTTCAGGATGACAATGCCACCTGTCATGTTGCGAGGTCCACCATGGCTTGGTATGGTGACAATGGGGTTAATCGAATGGACTGGCTTGCGCAGAGCCCTGATCTTAACCCTATCGAGAACCTCTGGGACGAGTTGGAGCGTCGACTTAAGGGTGCCCCCACCGTCCAAAATCGGTGAAGGAACTGACCTGTCTTCTCCAAGCCGAGTGGAAGAAAATACCGCTAGGCGTCGTACAACGCCTGGTTGAGAGTATGCCCCGGAGGGTCGCAGCTGTAATCGCCGCTCGTGGAGGCTCCACCAACTATTGAAGGTGAATAAACTTCGTTTTCCTTTGATATCACAGGTGTCCAACTACTTGTTCGTAGATAGTGTATATTGAAGAAATTAAATTTTAAGAAAAGCATTTAAAATGAAGCATCTGTTGTGTTGAGATAGAAATTGTCTTCGAAAATATCTTAATTCGTCTCCGTGTTATCCAAATGCCGTCGTTATCTGAGCTGCAGTCTCTTATAACGACAGAATTTGTTCAGATAATTTTAGTTTTTTAAATCTTTTGTCCAGACATTTCTAGTTTCTTAGATCTTATGTTCAGGTAATTCTAGTTTCTTAGATCTTATGTTCAGGTAATTCTAGTTTCTTTTATCTTTTGTTCAGGTAATTCTAGTTTTTCAGATCTTATGTTCAGGTAATTGCAGTTTCTTAGATCTTTTGTTTAAGTAATTCTAGTTTCTTAGATCCTTTGTTCAAGTAAATGTAATTTCTTATATCTCTTGTTCAGGTAATTCTAGTTTCTTATATCTTTTGTTAAGGTAATTTAATTTATTTGATCTTGTGTTCAGGTAATTCTAGTTTTTTATATCTTTTGTTCGGGTAATTCTAACTTCAGGTATTTCTAGTTTCTTAGATCTTTTGTTCAGGTAATTCTAGGTTTCATATGTTTTGTTCGGGTAATTCTAGTTTCTTAAATCTTTTGTTTAAGTAATTCTAGTTTCTTAGATCTTTTGTTCAAGTAAACATAGTTTCGTATATCTTTTGTTTAAGTAATTCTAGTTTCTTAGATCTTTTGTTCAAGTAAACATAGTTTCGTATATCTTTTGTTCAGGTAATTCTAGTTTCTTAGATCTTTTGTTTAAGTAATTCTAGTTTCATAGATCTTTTATTCAAGTAAATATAGTTTCGTATATTTTTTGTTCAGGTAATTCTAGTTTCTTATATCTTTTGTTAAGGTAATTCTAGTTTATTTGACCTTGTGTTCAGGTAATTCTAGTTTATTTGACCTTGTATTCAGGTAATTCTAGTTTCTTATATCTTTTGTTAAGATAATTCTAGTTTATTTGACCTTGTGTTCAGGTAATTCTAGTTTTTTATATCTTTTGTTCGGGTAATTCTAATTTCAGGTATTTCTAGTTTCTTAGATCTTTTGTTCAGGTAATTCTAGTTTTTTATATATTTTGTTCGGGTAATTCTAGTTTCTTAGATCTTTTGTTCAGATACTTCCAGTTTTTTAGATTTTTTGTTCAGGTTATTTTAGTTTTTTAGGCGCAAATATCGGATAACATTCGATCTGATGCTCTAAAACCAAAGTGTTTATTGTTTAAATTGGTTATTTAGAGATTTAGTTTCAGCTAGAGACTATAAAGCAAAAGAGCATGTTCGTCTAATAAACTAAATAAATTAAATTTCAAGACAAGCGTTAAAACATATCACTTCAAAAATGAAGCGTCTGTTGCGCTGAGTTAGAAAATTTCTTCGATCATATCTTAATTCCACTCCGTGCCATCGCAATGCCGTCGTTATCTGAGCTGCAGCCTGTTCCCCACAGCTCTTTCTCCTCCTCCTCCTCCTCTGCTGATCGTGCATGTTGACCCACACATCGCTCCGCCATTGTCGTCTCTAATGACCCCCAATTAGGCAACATGACCACAACCTCGTTCGGCAAATACGGGGTTGACTGATCATGCTTCTTCAATTAAGCCGGTTGTTTCAGCGGAGAGAGAGAGTCCTCGTAGTTCTGATACATAGCCGCATAAAGGCATATGAAATCCGCTTGTTTAGATTAGTTCTCGATTTCATTCATTTTCACTTTCTCTTCCTTAAGGACAAGAAAACAAAAGATCATAACGATATTTCATGCAGTATTGATCGCTGTGAGTTATTGACATAAAGGCATAGGAAGTCTAAAAAGAACAGTAAATGGGTTGGTCTTTTATAAGAATTCGAACAGCGCTTCTGCATTCGTTGTTTGGGAAATTAGCTTTATGATGTACAGTGCTCGTCCGCTTTATTAGAAGCACAATCATAAAATGTATATGGAAATCATGACCGTGATATTTTTGGAATAATAGCTGCAAGTAAGAGATGCACTTATGAAATTTTAAGATACACAAAAACCATACAAACTACTAAAATATGGCATCGGTTACTTATCATATTTCCAGAACATGGAGAATTAGATAAATTAAATCAGACTTTTTCACGGAGCTTTTTCCTAAATTTGGGTAAAAATTGAAGAATGTAGAGGAAGTTGGCCTCAAACATTTATATGCCTTCTCGACATAAGTAACTGATGTCATTTTTTTTCATTTTAGATGTGTTGAACAGACTTCATCTTGTTTAGTGCATTTCATTGTCAACCATTACTAATCCACTGCTGGATGAAGGTCTGCCCAAGCTTCTTCCACAACGGTCTGTTTTGTGTCAGTCTCCTTCATTTTACTTCCACATGTTTCGGAATTTCATCCACTCATTTCCCATGTGGTCTTCTTCTGGATGTTTTCCTGTCCCTTGGAATCCAGTCTGAAATTTCGGTTGTCCATCGGTGCTCCGTGCTTCTGGCAATATGTCCATCCCATTGCCATTTCAGAGATTTTACTTGGATCACGATATCCTCTACTCTTGTAATTTTCCTGATCCACCAGTTGCTCTTCCTGTCTCTCCTGATTACACCAAGCAAGCATCTATCTATAGCTCTTTCGGCTGTCTGCAGTTTTTGTATGTCCTTTTTACGCTTTCCAACCGTAGGTTGAAGAAGCGTATATGCTCCAGCTTTTTCCGTCCGTCTGTCGGCACGATAACTTGCATAAAAATGGTTAAAGTTCGATGAAATTTTAGTATGTGGTAGGGGACCACCTGGGGACGAACCCTATTGAAAATGGGTGAAGTGGAATAAAAGGTTAGGACATAGAAGCGGGATGCATTCCATTGTCCTTATGCGTCGTAAGGTTCGTAAAAATGGTTCGATTTCAATGAAATTTTAGTATGTGGTATGGGACTACCTGGGGACGAACCCTGTTGAAAATGGGTGAAGTGCAGTTAAAAGTCAGGACATAGGAGCGGGATGCATTCCATTGCCCTTATGCGTCATAAAGTGCGTAAAAATGGTTCGATTTCGATAAAATTTCAGTATGTGGTAGAGGACAACCTGGAGAGTAACCCTACCGAAAATGGAACAAATAGAGTCAAAGGTCAGGGCATAGGATCGAGATCCATTCCATCGCCCTTATCCCGCACTATTAAGGTGGACGTCAAGTAATTTTGTTTCCTATATTTCCAATGGAAAACCTTTTGTACACATTTCCTTCACAATTAGTGTGTTCCCAAGGATGGAAATTTGAACATCGATTAAAATAATTTCATACTTTAACTTGGAATACTTAACATTTCTAAAACATAAGCATAATTATATTAAAAAACAATAACGTTTCCTTTGGTGGTGTTGAAACCAGAAAAAAGATGGCGTGACCTGTACTTTGATGACGTCAGTGGACAAATAAATGTTGGATTGCATAATTACGGTTATGGTTTAGAAAATATTATTACGGTTATGGTTTAGAAAATACTATTACGGTTATGGTTTAGAAAACATTAAGTATTCCAAGTTATGAAATGATGCTATTTCAATCGATGTTCAAATTTTCATTCTTGGGAACGCACTAATTGTGAAGAAAATGTGTACAGAAGTTTTTCCATTGGAAGTATAGGAAGAAAAATTACTTGACGTCCACCTTAAAGTAGCAATTCTTGTTGTATGTATGTATGTACATTTAATTTTGAAAACGGCTCTAAGAATTTTGATGAAAGTCGTTAACCTACCGTTTCCTGGTACTAGAAATCGATTTAGCTTGATCTCGACTTTAGGAGAATTCGTTTAGTGGGTTAAATAACCACCCCGAATTATAACGTTTTTAGTGTCATGGCGTCGTACCATTAATGTTTTCAATGCTTTGAAATCTTATGACCTCACAATCTCGCGTTTGAGAATGTTGGCGCGCGGTCACGCCATCTGTCTCATTACGTCATGCGTTGTGTGTGGATCCTATTAAAGTTTTATGACGTCATACTCTTGCGAGCAGATGGTCCCTATTCCCATCTGCTTCATTACGTCACGCGTTGTGTGCGTATGTCCGTCCGCACGATAACTCGGGAAACAATCGTATTATCGATATGGGATCAAGGGTAAGGGCACAGGACCGAGATTTTTTCCACAGCCATTATTCTCATAACTTGAGTAATGATTTCTGGTATGTTGGAAAGCGTATTATAATCAATGCATTGCATGATTTTACAAACTTGTTTAGTTAAGGTACACGTCTGTGCACCATACGTAAGCACTTGAAGGATGTCTGGATCAAACACTTTTCTTTTAAGACATAATGGCATATTGCTCTTAAAAACTGTACTGTTCCTTGAAAAAGCTCTCCTTCCAAGTTACATACGCCGATTAATTTCTTAATCCGTGCGATCCTCGCTTGATATCTGCTTTTATGGGTCTGTTACTTAAAATGTTACTCCGGCTGTGAATATTCATGAGTGAAATGCGAGTGTGGTCTATAGTGAAGTTATAACACATATAAACATAGTAATTTCATACTTATAACATATATAAACAAAGTATACAGGCAAAGTGTATCAAATAATGTTCATCTGTTGCACCTTCCGAGTATAAAGCAATACGCGGAAAAGAAACACTGCGCATTAACGGGAGGGGAAACAGGTTATGCTTCAAGGGGTCGACATTTTCTAGTGGGTCAAATGTGTCCGTTCAAGGTGTTCTTGACACGATTTTTGACCCGGTTTTTTTACTTTTTATTTTTAAAAAGCAAAAAGAAAGATGTTTTTCAAAGACAAATGCACATTGTGGAATTTTGTGCTTGATACTGTTGCCCGCGGACTGAAAAATGATTCGTCTTGCAATATGACGGAAGAGTGTCCTCAGAAGGAGAAGTGTCCCTTCCTTTTGAGGGGCAATGATGAAAACATCATCCACATTTTAGAAACTTTCAAGTCATCATAAACTTGCAAAAATTGGTGTTGCTGTGAAACATATTCCGAAGTTTGATACGTTATTAAGAAAACAGCAAAAACTGAAATCAAACATACAACAAGTTGCATAATTCAAGAATTTTGACTGTAATTCCGCCGAAATCACGAGGAACAGCATTAACATTACTGCGGATGGACTTTTTGACTCCCGCAGATGTGTTTGTAAACATGTGTAAGAAAGTTAGATTATATCTTACAAATGAGGAGTGGCAGTTTCAATACTTGAGTAAATTATACGTTCCAGTAAGACATTTGTTTGATTTCCTTATAACCTAAGACACCCAATGCGGAGCGACTTTTTAAACACCCTATGTGTGTGTGTATATATATACACTATATTGGCAAACGTTACCGGAAACACCTTCAAAAGCATATGAACGGATCCGCTGCGTTGTTAAGATATGTGGTACAGCTGCAAACGGTATAAAATCTAGCCTGCAGCTGACTGCGGTCATATCACACTATGAGGTTGAGAGAAAAAGTCGCGACGGGAGCGAACTGACTTTGAGAAAGGAAAGATTGTTGGGTGTCATATGAGTGGGTTGTCCATAAGAGAAACCGAGAAGCGTTTAAACATACCCAAGTCAACTGGTTTGGATGCACTGAAAAAGTGGAAGACACATGGCGTGCCTGAAGCACCAAAATGTACCGGCAGACCAAAGAAAATCAGTGTTAGAGGACGTCAAAGCCTCAGGAGAGTCGTTACAGCTAATCGACGGAATACTGCACCAGACCTCAGTGTACGGTTGAGTAAGAATGCTGGAACCGGCATGTACACGTACCTTTCGCAGAGAACTTCATTCCATGGGTCACCGTGGTCGTGCGGCTGCTCATAAGCCTTTCATCTCCACTCGGAATGCTACTCGTCGTTTAGCATGGTGTAAAGAACACTTATCGTGGAACATAGATCAATGGAAACGGGTCCTATGGACTGATGAATTCAGATACACGATCCATCATTCCGATGGCCGTGTGTGGGTATGGCGGCAGCCGGAGGAACGCTATTTACCACAGTTTACTGTTCCTACGGTCAAGTTTGGAGCTGGCAGTGTACTCGTGTGTAGATCGTTTTCGTATTATGGTCCCGGCCTATTGGTTATCGTGGACAAACCTGTTAACCAGCACGTGTACCTCGATATTCTGGACAATTATGCCTTACCAACTCTGTAGCAAGGCTATGGAACCGAGCCTTGTTGGTACAAGCAGGATAATGCACATAACCATAAAGCAAGGACTGTTCAGGCGTGGTGTGACAATAATTCCGTATCGTGTGTGAACTGGAAAGCACAGAGCCCTGGTCTTGATGCGATAGAGCACCTATGGGATGAAATAAAGCGCCGCATAATAAGTTTGGAACCAAAGCCTACTACTAAGCAACAGTTAGCTGCACCATTATGTACTGAATGGAACCGCATACCTATCGCTCTGTTCCAAAACCTTGTCGAAAGCCTGTCTCGAAGGATCAGTGCATGCATTGAGGCCAAAGGTCGACCGACACCGTACTAACGTATGTCAATAAATGCTATGTTGTGTTTCTCTTGTAGGTGTCCAGTGACCTTTGTCAATATAGTGTGTGTGTGTGTGTGTGTGTGTGTGTGTGTGTGTGTAGGGTGTTCAAAGAGTATCTATGGGTCAATAACAGATCCGTTTCCACCTCTGGCATTAACCCGCCAGAAAACTCTAATGGATTTGTTTAAGACAAAGGACAAACAGGTCTACTTTAGGTTGAATGATCAAAGACAATGTATAAATAATGTAATTCATGTTTAATACAAGTAAAGTGTATAAATGGTAAGTTTTTGTTCATTATTTCTATATTTGATGAATGAAATTTACCTATAATAGTGCATTATGTTGTAGTCTTTTTCCCCGTTCTCCCGACCCGCCACTTTTCACTCTACAGGTCGCCTTTCGATATACCACGATTAATTTAAAACGCGGGAGTGAAGTATGTCCTCTAGAAATCGTGCTACATCGGACTTTTACCGTATTTTAATTTACAAGACCGCACATCATTTTTCGCTTCTTCCCAAGTTTTGAAAAACAAGATTATTACATAACGTCAGGACTTATTATACTTGGGATGATTCTCTTTCTTTATCGTTTCCTGAGTGCCGGTGTATCGGTTAACAACATGGATAACTGTGAATAGACTCCTTTAACTTAGTATGTTTTCATATGCCACTGTACATGCGTGATGTGACTTTGTTTTCTATCATCATGAAAGTATACCGATGCTAAATTGCCAACAGTACATTCATTATTACAAACATCATTTTATGAATGCAAACTACATTCGTGGTGACAAACACAATTTCGTGAAAGGAAACATTCTTATACATTTCAGATGAGAGACATTTTGTGAATTTAAACCGTGCATTCGTGGTGACAAACATCTCATCGTGAATGACAATGTTGGCAATCTTTTCGTAATTCACAAAACAATATTCGTGATGGCAAATATTTCTTGAGTGACGACAGTACATTTGTGATGACAAACTGCGTCTCGAGAAAGAAAACTATATTCTTGATGACAAACGTCATTTCGTGAATGAGACAGTATATATTCATGATGACAAACATCATTTCGTGAATTATCACTGGACATTAGTGAGAATAAACATCATTTCGTGAATGGAAACAGTTACATTCCTATTGACAAACATTGTTTGTGAATGACAAACGTTTCGTGAGTAACAACATACATTCGTGGTGACAAAAACCTCGTGAATGAAAACATTACATTCGTAATAACAAATACACTATATTGACAAACGTCACAGGACACCTAGAAGAGAAACACATCATAGCATTTATTGACATACATTAGTACGGTGTCGGTCCACCTCAGGTCTTAATGCATGCACTGACCCTTCGGGACATGCTTTCGCCAAAGTTTTGGAACACAGCGATAGGTATGCGCTTCCATTCACTACATAATGCTGCAGCTAACTGTTGCTTAGTAGTAGGCCTTGGTTTCAAACTTCTTATACGGCGCTCTAATGCCTCCCATAGGTGCTCTATCGGATTAAGATCAAGGCTCTGTGCTTTCCAGTCCACAAACGATATGGAATTGTCGTCAAACCACATCGAAACAGTCCTTGCTTTATGGCTCGGTGCATTACCCTGCTGGTACCATTGAGGCTTGGTTTCACAGTATTGCCACAGAGTTGGTAGGGCATAATTGTCTAGAATATCTAGGTAGACGTGCTGGTTAACAGATTTGTCCACTATAACCAAGGGGCCGGGACAATACCACGAAAAACACCCCCACATGATACACTGCCAGCTCCAAACTTTACTGTAGGAACAGTACACTGTGGTAAACAGTGTTTCCCCGTTGCCGCCATACCCACACACGGCCATCAGACTGATGGATCGTGTATCTGGATTTATCATCCCATAGGACCCCTTTCTATTGATCTGTGGTCCACAACAAATGTTCTATACACCATGCTAAACGATGAGTAGCATTTTGAGTGGAGATAAAAGGCTTATGAGCAGCCGCACGACCACGATAACCCATGGAATAATGTTCGCTGCGAATGATACGTGTACATACCAAGGTTCCAGTATTTTTACTCACCCGTACACTGAGGTCTTGTGCAGTCCTCCGTCGATTAGCTGTAAGGACTCTCCTTAGGCTTCGACGTTCCCTGTCACTGATTGTGTTTGGTATGGCGGTACGTTTTGCTGCTTCAAGCACGCCATGTGTCTAAGAAAGACTTGTGTCCAAATTAGTTGACTTGGGTATGTTTAAACGCCTCTGGGTTTCTCATATGGACAACCAACTCACATAACACCCAACAATCTTTCCTTTCGCAAAATCAGTTCTTCCTCGCCGCGACAGTTTCACTCAAATTCACAGTGCGATACGATGGTGGTCAGCGCAGTCTTGTTTTTATACTGTTTGCAGCTGTACCGCGAATCTTAACAGCGCAGCGGATCCTTTTAGTGGCTTTTAAAGGGGTGTGCTGTGACTTTAGTTAATATAGTGTATTTCGTAAGTGAAAATACTACATTTCTACTGATAAAAATTTCCTGACGGTCAACACTGCATTCGTGATTATAAACTTTCTTGAATGAAAACAGTACATTCGTGATGAAGAAAATGTCTGAAATGACAATAGTAAATTTTTGATTACAAACATTTCAGGAATGGCAAAAGCGCATTTGTGATGACAAACATCGTTTGGTGATTGAGAACGGTACATTCTTTTTTTGTTGTTTGTTTATTTGAGGTTTGTCGACTACCCGAGTAACTCTATGGGCTATAAGCAGTCTTATATCCCTAATTTAGGGCCACTGATTCAAGGGAGGTGAGGGAACCAGAGCAGTAAGACAAACACAACATCCATGCTTCACCGGGATTCGAACCCGGAACAATCTCGGACGAATGAAGTGGTACATTCGTGATGTTAAACATTTCGTCAATTGTAATGACACATTCGTGATGACAAACATCATTGAGTGAATGACATAATATTCGCGATGGCATGTGTCATTTCGTGAATAACTTCATTGATTTTGACCATTCAAGTATGCTAAAGCTAAATCGGCCGCCCCGGTGGCGCAGTGGTCTAAGCAATAGCTTCTGATCATTCGTCCAAGATGGGTCCGGGTTCGAATCCTGGAGAGGCATGGATGTTTTGTTTGCCTTACGGCACTGACTCTCTACCTTCCCTGGAGTCAGTGGCCCAAAATCAGGGACGGGCGACTGCTTATAGCCTCCTGAGTTACTCACGGTGGTCGTTAAACCTCCAATCAAGAAACAAAAAAGAAAGCTAAATTGCATACCGCGGTGACCTGGTTTTCAGAGGTGAGCTCTTCAGCAAATCGCCAGATTTGAGTATGTTTTCCTGTCCAGTGGGAGTAATAGTTGGTGTGCTTGTCCAGCAGCTTTGTTTTTTCCATGTCTGGTGCCAATGGACATACACATTGGGACAGTCGTCTCCTTATATGATTAGATTCCCATGGGATCTTTAGTCCTGCCTCCATCCCACCTAAAGCGATTTTTCAATACTGGTGTGAGGTTCCCAGGGAATTCGACTTTTGATCATAAGAGTGACCGAGATATTTTATAGTTTAATGACATCCTTGGTAATCGGATGATCAGGGAGCCATCATTATTTCTTATTGAATAGATTTGAATAACCACCGGCATAGAGCTGTTGGTCAAGTCACTATGCACTCTGTGGGAAACACGTTTCTGATGGGCGTTCTAATCTCGCTCCTGCCGACCATCTAGTCTGCAGTTCTTCTGGGATTTTTCTCAGGCTTGCTGTGGTTAGGGACGGGAATGCATAGATGGTTCTCTGTGAAGTCGGACCCAGACGCCCTTTGTCCCTTATCCATATACAGCAAAGGTATGGCAAGCCGGCTGCATTAACTTGCCAGTAACCCTCAAGGGTGCATACTCGTCTTTATGGGACTCAACCCGCCATGAGCGGGCGAGATAGAGAGATAATAGTCCTAAAATATCTTTTATCCGTATACAGAAGAATGTCCCTTATCCGTATGCAGGAGAATATACCTTATCCGTATACAGCAGAATGTCCCTTATCCGTATGCAGGAGAATATCCCTTATCCTTATGCAGCAGAGGAATAGCAAACCGGCTGAATTAATTTACCAGTGACTTTCAAGGTTGCATACTAGTCTTTATGGGACTCAACCCGCCATGGGTGTGGTTGATAGAGCAAAAATAGTCCTAAAATGTCCCTTATCCGTATGCAGCAGAGGAATGGCAAGCCAGATGAATTAATTGCCAGAAACCCTCAACGACACGAATGTCCCTTTTCCTTATGCAGCAGAGGAATGGCAAGCAGGCTGCATTAATTTGCCAGTGACCTTCATGGGTGCATACTTGTCTTTATGGGACTCAACCCGCCATGGGTGTGGGAGATAGAGCGAATATAGTCCTAAAATGTCCCTTATCCGTATGCAGCAGAGGAATGGCAAGCCAGATGAATTAATTGCCAGAAACCCTCAACGACAAGAATGTCCCTTTTCCTTATGCAGCAGAGGAATGGCAAGCAGGCGGCATGAATTAGCCAGTGACCTTCAAGGGTGCATACTTGTCTTTATGGGATTCAACCCGCCATGGGTGTGGGAGATAGAGCAAAAATAGTCCTAAAATGTCCCTTATCCGTATGCAGGAGAATGTCCCTTATCCGTATGCAGCAGAGGAATGGCAAGCAGGCAGCATTAATTTGCCAGTGACCTTCAAGGGCGCATACTCGTCTTTATGGGACTCAACCCGCCATGGGTGTGGGAGATAGAGCGAAAATAGTCCTAAAATGTCCCTTATCCGTATGCAGGAGAATGTCCCTTATCCGTATGCAGGAGAATGTTCCTTATCTGTATGCAGGAGAATGTCCCTTATCCGTATGCAGCAGAGGAATGGCAAGCCAGATGAATTAATTGCCAGAAACCCTCAACGACGAGAATGTCCCTTTTCCTTATGCAGCAGAGGAATGGCAAGCCGGCGGCATTAATTTGCCAGTAACCCTCAAGGGCCATTGTCTCGTCTTTGTGGGTCTCTACCCGCCATGAGCGGGCGAGATAGATGAATGAAGATTTGAATAAAATTAATTTTTGTAAAACCAATTACTCAATTTCATTTTTCTTTAAACATGTCTCACATTTGCATGTGTACACCATTTTCATTGCCACTTCGTAAATCTGCGTCTCAAAATCTTTAAGAAATTAAACGTCGCTATCTAAATCTTAGCAAGGTCTCCAGATTTCTACATTCCAAATTCGCGTTTTCTCATTTTGGACATAGAAAAGTCCCAGAAGCCTCCTCATTGACAAAACGATGCTACATCGCAAACAGATGAATATTCAATTAGCAAAAATATATGGCACGCACGCAGACTGACACTCTCAATAAATATTTATCGACGTAGATGCAATTAAAATTTACTTGGTCACTTTTAGAACCATTCAGTGTAGTATATTTTGAACTGGAGAAATACGAGTAGGGGGAGGGGAGGTTGCAAAGTTTTTCTCAAAATAAATCGCAAATGTTTTCATGAAAGACAATATTGCCAATCTAAGCTGCAACTCTTACGTTTTGATGTTTTGAAGGTTGTATTTCGCAGATTTTGTACTAACACACTACTGATCGCATAAATCATTCCTTCTTGAGAGTTCATTCTTCATTCACGAATGATCATTCAAATGAATGGTCATTGACGGATGATCATTCAAATGAACGGTCGTTCAAGAATGAATGGTCATTGATGGATGATCATTCAAATGAAATGTTGTTGACGGATGCTCATTCAAATGAATGGTACATCAAACAAAGATCTTCGCTCTTTCCACGTTTATAAGTGAGTCACGGAAAAATTATCATTGGCCGCCACCGGGAGTCGAACCGAGGGTCTTCCAGTTACGCGCCGGATATGTTTCCGCTACCCCACAGCGGCCTCGAATTCCTCCAGACTCACACACGCTAACTGCCGCTGGAGATTCACCAAAGATGGTAAGCAGCAACTGAAGAAATAATTAGAAGGCGAATGAATAATTAATACAGACATTTAACGTGGACCAGGAACATCAAACAAAGATCTTCGCTCTTTCCACGTTTATAAGTGAGTCACGGAAAAATTCTCATTGGCCGCCACCGGGAGTCGAACCCAGGGTCTTCCAGTTACGCGCTGGATATGAATGGTCATCGACGAATGATCATTCATATGAATGGTCATTGACGGATGATCATTCAAATGAATGGTCATTGACGAATGATCATTCATCTGAATGGTCATCGAGTGATCATTCAAATGAATGGTCATTGACGAATGATCATTCATCTGAATGGTCATTGACGAATGATCATTCATCTGAATGGTCATTGACAAATGATCATTCATCTGAATGGTCATTGACAAATGATCATTCATCTGAATGGTCATTGACGAATGATCATTCATCTGAATGGTCATTGACGGATGATCATTCAAATGAATGGTCATTGACGAATGATCATTCATCTGAATGGTCATTGACGAATGATCATTCATCTGAATGGTCATTGACAAATGATCATTCATGTGAATGGTCATTGACGAATGACCATTCATCTGAATGATCATTGACAAATGATCATTCATGTGAATGGTCATTGACGAATGATCATTCATCTGAATGGTCATTGACGGATGATCATTCAAATGAATGGTCATTCACATTCCATTTTTCCTTGTCTCACTAAACTCAGTGAGCAATTTATTCTTGACTACAAAGCACCTGAGAGTGCGAGACCAAGGGGAAATCTCCAAGCTGCTGAAAAGGGCACGACATTAGTTACTCGCTCACCGATCACGATATGTCCACATGTCACGAGCACGCCATCCAAACGAATGGCATTCACGTTGCATTCCCATTCTTAAGTTTTACCATATTTCCTAGCTTACTGCGGACTGCTCTCTTTCACATAATGGTTGACACTTATTAATTCACGACATAGCTTTTCTTATTGGAAATTCGTTTCCTACCTCATGGTGGCAGAATAAAGTAACATGTCCTGCGACTTCAGTGTGTGTCGCTGTAACGGTGGATTGAATAAACATTCACAACGGTGCGAGCGAACCATTCACTATTCATGGTGAAGAGTCATTTGTTATGAACGAATCGTACACGAATGGTCCATTACTGTAACGCAGTCACTTTGACATTAACACGTGAACAAATAAAATATGGCCAGATATCGTTTGAATGAAACAAACTTAATCAATTCATTTAATCTTAATCGTAATCATTCAAATTAATCTTTATTTTCTCGTCGTCGGTCGTAATACCACTTCAGGATAACATCAAAAACACGCATGAACACTCACAGATAATCTTTGATTCTCGTGATGTCAAGATAGCAAGTGGTCCTATTTTTATTTTTTTTATTGGAGGTTTAACGACCACCGTGAGCAACTCAATGGGCTATAAGCAGTCGCCCGTCCCTAATTTAGGGTCACTGGTTCCAGGGAAGGGAGAGAGCCAGTGCCGTAAGACAAACACAACATCCACGCCCGACCGGGATTCGAACCCGGACCCCTTACAGACGAATGATCAGAAGCCAGCGCCTTAGACCACTGCGCCACCGGGGCGGCATGGTTCTATTTCAAGTAGTAAATAATCTTACGTTCACACCTCTACACTGCACAAAGTATGTAGCAAAACAACCCATTTGTTGGTGTTGAGAGTCGAATCCATTCTTCCCCTCTACGCAGTCAGTTGTTCTCCTAACTAAACTACATCGACGAAACTTGTAGCCTTCAAATGCGGATGTCATTCATCTCCTGATCATGTAAGACAACAAAATAGCATTAAAACACATTGGGACAGCATTCTTGTCTCCTACGAGCGAGGCCACAATATTTTAGTGAATTTTCAAGAAGGAAGAAAGTTTCTGGTGGGTTTGTAGTGTACTAAATACAAATCAGAAGTGAGAAAGAGCGAAGCTTTGCCTTAAGATATTGCAGCATTTGAAGTTAATGATGCTCCTTTTAGGAGAGGTGTGTTATTGCAGACGAAACATTGGTACTCTCCACTTTCTTTTCTATCAGTTCGCTTCGACAGTGGATCAAAAAAAGAATCGAAACACTAGAAGCAGCTCTTTTTCCCCCTCCTGAGAAGTTTGGAATTGAAAGAAAAAGGAAATGAGGAAAGAAAAAAGTCAGCTTGGAATATCATGGTATTTGTCCTCTGAGAAGAAGGAGTGGTTATGCTTAATTTCCTGGAGCGAGGTGCCACTCTCAGTACAGCATATTTTTCTTATTATTACTAGTTTGGAATTCAGGCAAAACTGCGAGATTGTGGGTTTAATCTAATACATCCCCCACCATAATCCCCAGATTTGGCACCAAACGGATTATTTGCTACTTTCAAGTCTTAAAAAGTTGTTTAAAGATCAGGCTGTTGTCAACTGTGCTTCCAGTAACATTCATAACAATTTATTGCGATAACAAAAATACGTACATGGGAAGAACAACATAAACAAATAAAAAGTTAGTAAAATCATGCAATGTATTGATTGTGATACGCTTTCCAACATACCAAAAATCATTACCCAAGTTATGAGGATAAAGGCTGTGGAATAAATCTCGCTCCTGTGTCCTGACCTTTGACCCCTTTTCGATGATATTCAAGAGAACGGTTCAGTATACTTACGGAACAACGTGATTACGTTTTGTCGCAATACAAGCATTTTTACGTAAGTTATGATGCATAAAGGCAATGGAATGGATCCCGCTCCTACGTCCTGACATTTTACCCCATTTCGCTCATTTGCAATACGGTTCGTTTCCAGGAGGTGCCATACTACATACTAAATTTTCATCGACATCGACCCGTGTTTACGCAATTTGTTACTCATAAGGGCAATGGAATGGATCCTGCTCCTATGTCCTGACCTTTGACCCCATTTCTCCTACATTTTACAGGGTTCATTCCCATGTGATCCTCTGCAACACACTAAAATTTCATCGTAATCGAACCATTTTTACGTGAGTTATCGTGCGGACGGACAGACAGACGGACAAAGCTGGAGCATATGCGCTTCTTCAACGTACGGTTGGAAAGCGTAAAAAAGTGCAATTTACATACTGGTACTAAATCATGCTGACCAGGAGAAAAAAAGCACAAGAAGCGAGTTAAGTAACCCCAGGGTGAAGTTGATGTACAGTTAACGAGCAAAACGCTCCAAGAGTTTTGGACAAGAATCTCTCTATTCTAAAAAACAGTAACTGCCGTCACTGCTGCCGCCGCTGTTTTAGAAATTTCGCGACACTCTTGCTTTCCTAGATAGCAGCGCAAAACGTATTGAATACAAAAATATGAAATTTCCATCGTCCGTAGAGAATTGTTTAGAAAATACGCTGAAATAAACGGCTTCTCGATTCTGGCGATACTTCGAGAGTTATTGTATTTCAAACTTAAGGTAAGCAAAAAAGTGCTATCAGGTCGCGTTCCGGACACACTAACGGCAACAGAACCACGAAACTTTGTAGGCATGTAGTGCCATGACCGAATTTTTGCACCTAGTTGCCCTGTTTTGGAATTTCGATTTATTTTACGAGAAATTAAATGTCTGAATTTCACAAAATTCTCTATTTCGCGATGGGATCCATTTAAAACAACGCATATATGGCAAGCTATAAATCATAACGCATTGCAATTTTTACAGCATAAACTTACAACTATTATCCCTTTTTTACAAAAAAAAATTAAGAAAAAGTCATTTTCTGATTTTTAAGCATTTTTTACAGACGCAAAGGAAAGAAACAAACGGCTTGTTTCTCTTCACGATAACCACAGAGGAACGTTCTGGTCTAGTGACCTGCTACCAGGGTGACGCAGAAAATTTGTTATGCATATGTTTTGTTGGTAAAGCTATCTCAGTTGTTTATGGTGAATGTCAAGTAATTTTGTTTCCTATACTTCCAATGGAAAAGCTTCTGTACACAATTTCTTCACAATTAATGCGTTCCCAAGGATGAAAATTTGATCATCGATTAAAATAGCTTCATTTTATAATTTGGAATACTTAATATTTTCTGAAACATAACCATAATTATGCAATCCAACATTTGTTTGTCTACTGACGTCATCAAAGTACAGGTCGCGCCATCTTTTTTCTGGTTCCAACACTATCAAAGGAGAAGTTATTGATTTTTAATACAATTATGGTCATGTTTTAGAAAATATTAAGTATTCCAAGTTATAACATCGTTGTTCAAATTTTCATTATTGTGAACACACTAATCGATGTTCAAATTTTCATTCTTGGGAACACACTAATTGTGAAGGAAGTGTGTACAAAAGTTTTTCCGTTGGAAGTATAAGAAGCAAAATTACTTGACGTCCACCTAAACGGTTTAGCATAACGGTTTACGGAAATGCTTTTTTTTTTTTTTTGATTGGAGGTTTAACGACCACCGTGAGCAACTCAAATGGGCTATAAGCAGTCGCCCGTCCCTAATTTAGGGTCACTGGTTCCAGGGAAGGGAGAGAGCCAGTGCCGTAAGACAAACACAACATCCATGCCTGACCGGGATTCGAACCCGGACCCCTTACGGACGAATGATCAGAGGCCAACGCCTTAGACCACTGCGCCACCGGGGCGGCAAAAAATGCTTTTTGGACCGCTTTTGTTTTCCTTAGTGGTAAATTTAGATTCAGGAGTGTCTGCATGAGAAAAAGATTATGAGTACGAAGTGTAGATATTGTGTATAGCATGTGATGGATATCACTGTAGCCGGAGTTGTATGTCAAGATCGTTGTAAATGGAAAAATTTGATACGGCAACAGTAAGTAAAAATTGTCTGGTAGTTTGTATTTCTTTGTGGAGCTAACCTCTGAATCTCAGAGAACAGCTTAGTGATGTGTGTGTGTTTGTGTGTGTGTGCTTTGCATTAATACCTTATTTTGTCTCCATCAACTTCGACTGGTATTCCATCGCTTGGTTCATCTGCGAATGAGTAATTTCCACTACAAAAATTTGCATACGAATACAGACACAATCGAATCGTAAGCTAGGATGATGACTGTACCAGCTCAGTCGGAATGGCGACTCTGCAGAGATATGTGGAACTCTCCCGAAATTTGATAGTGAAGGCGTTCTGGGAGCAATCTTGCCAGGATCCTGCAGATCTTTCACCAGGACAGGACAGCTCTAGGTACCGCCACAGCACCACCACTTCCAACCCCTTTGCCATAGCCCGTGTGTGCGACGTGCTATTGGGCCGGGGTCGGCTCGCTGGCGCAGTGTTCTAAGAGCTGGCTTACTATCAATCGTCCGAGATGGATCCAGGTTCGAATCCCGGTGTGGCATGGATGTTGTGGTTGTCTTACGGCATTGGCTCTATCTCTTTTTCTTTTTTTTTTTTTGATTGGAGGTTTACCGACCACCGTGAGCAACTCAATGGGCTATAAGCAGTCACCCGTCCCTAATTTAGGGTAGCTGGTTCCAGGGAAGGGAGAGAGCCAGTGCCGTAAGACAAACACAACATCCATGCCTCACCGGGATTCGAACCCGGACCCCGTTCGGACGAGTGATCAGATTCCATCGCTTAGACCCCTGCGCCACCGAGGCGGCGGCTCTATCTCTATTCCCTGGAACCATTGGCCCTAAATTAGGGACAGGCAACTGCTTATAGCAGATTGAGTTGCTCACGGTGGTCATTAAACCACCAACCAAAAAACAATTGTGCAGAGGATCAAAATTTTGGGTCTGACTGGCTGATTTATTCGTCAACACGACGGAAATTTGGATTAAAGTCCTTTATTAGTGTCTAGATTAAAAATTTGTTACATGCACATTATTTACGCTGATGGTCTCATGCATTGGGAAATTAATCCTTTATTTTTTTTAGCTTTCTTGCAGAGATAAAACAATGAAGTTATTATATTTACATTACTTAACAAAGTCCGTAGCACTTGAGCGTGTGTTGCGGTGATGACTCTGGGCCGGAGTCAACGTTCTCCTCTTCACGTCTTTCCTTATTCTTAACAGCAGCAATCGAATCGTAACTGCAACCTCACCATATAGAGTATTAGGTGTACAAATACGTTTTAAAGCGTTTTAGGACAACGCAACATGTAATTTGAGAGATAACAACAATACCTTTACGAATCAAAATATGCGCCGTCATTATCTATCACCTTCCGCCATCGGTAGGGCAGCTCACGGATTCCAGCTATGAAGAATACTTCGTCGTGTGACGAGATGAAGTCGTCAACTCATTTTTGAACTTCGTCACATGTCCGGAACCGGACAGCAGACAAACCACGTTGCATCGATCGGAACAAATGATAGTCCAAAAAGGCTATGTCGGGACTATACGCCGGGTGCTCCTGAACTTCCCAGCTGAACGTCAATAACGTTTCCTTGACAGATTTGGCGACATGCGGTCTAACGTTGTCATGCAGTAATTTCACGAGACGCAACCCTTTGCTTGTGAATGGACATTTTCGACAAATTTTCTGGTTCAATCGCAACAATTGTTGCTTGTAGAAATTATCAGTAACAGTTTGACCCTGTTCCAATAGTTGATAATAGAGCACGCCCTTCATATTCCACCAAATGCACAGCAGAACTTTCTTCGAGTGAATATTTCGTTTTGGTTTCGAAGTCGTTGATTTTCAGGGGCCTACCCAGTGTTTTTTTGCATTTCGAATTGTCGTACCATATCCACTTTTTGTCAACCGTAACGATTTTCCACAGGAAAGACTTTCTGTGTTGTTTATTCAACAGATTCAAACATTTCATAACACGCTCATCCTTGTTGCTCTGGCTCAGGTCATGTGGCAACCATTTTCCTTCCTTCTGAATGATTCCCATTGCGCGTAAACGATTGGAAATGCTTTGTTAAGTTACCTCCTGTTGTTCAGCCAGTTCATTTTGCGTTTGAGACGAATCTTCATCCAGCAATGCTTGCAGTTCCTCATGCGCAACCTTCTGCGGGGCGCCGCTACGTTCTCGATCGCTGACATCAAAATAACCTGCTTTAAACCCTCTAAACCAAAACTCACACGTGCTTTTCGATACAATTTTATCCCTCATAACAGGACAGATCGATGGACATGCTTTTGCAGCACTGTTCCCCGGATGAAATTCGTTACGAATACAGTATCGAATAAATGCAGTATCGCTTGCCATCTTTCACCTATCGATGTGCAAGTGCGTTTGACTGTTGAGCAAACTTGTGGGTCACATTTTATATTCTGGACCAGTTACTGTCACATGAAAACAACGCAGGGAATGTCAGATATGTAAATTAGTGGTATACGTCACACAAAAAACGCTTTAAAACTTATTTGTACACCTAATATATCATTTTTTTCATATGCGTCGCCTTTTTACTCTTGTAACATAAAACAACCCAGGTGGCGCAGTGGTCTAAGCGCTGGAGTGTGACCATTTTTCTGAGATGGGTCAGGGTTCGAATCCCGGTTAGGCATGGATGTTGTATTTCTCTTAAGGCACTGCCTCTTTCCCTTCCCTGGAGCCAGTGACCTTAAATTAGGGAGGGGACGCCTGCTTATATCACTTGAGTTGCTCATGATGCTGTTAAATCTTCAATAAAGCAAAGCATAATGGCTTAAAATGCTTAAATAATTTTGACTCCTATTTTGAAACCTACGCCAAATGAGCTGAACTCAATCAATCACGCCGAATTTCTTTTATAGAGACGTATTTGAACCTCAGCTTTCCGAATATGTAAAAGTAACGTATGTGTAATTCAAATTACCCTTCGAAATTGATACAGATGATATGCAGTTTTACAGAACCCAGTATCATGAAACCTTCAGGCAAATGTTCTTTATTTCAAATTTGGAAATGCAATAAAATGGAATGCCCGTTTGTGTTCCCATTTATTTCCTAAGATAAATGTTGTTTGTTTAAAAAGAAAGAAATTGTTTATCACAGCTTACTTTCATCCCCTGTTACTCTTACTGATTAAGGCACATATATTTTTTTCGATACAAGTAGCAAAACCAATTCTGAATTACTTTTTGGGGATAAAGAATAAATCACTTAAGACAGCTGAAATCCACTTTGAAGCTAAAGTCCTTTACTTAGCTTGATGATGCAAATTGTTGACCGTTTTAAATACGGCTATCAGTGGCTTCTGCAACAGCCTCTCATCGATGGGATTTCCTGCGAAGCGCGGAAGAGGGAAGATGAGGATGAACACAGGGACGCGGGAATAGGTGGCGAAGGGATTAGCCGGATCCAAAGGAGAACACTGGATCAATTTGCGAGGCTTGTACTTTACAATGGAACTGGACCCTTCGCACTTGATCGCCGTAATTAATTTCAATGCATTAATTAGCGTAATCCTGCTACACAATTAAATGTGCCGAGAAAGCACTCGGCTCTCTCTCTCTCTCTCTCTCACAAGCTCTCCCTCTCTCACACATACACACATGCATGCATTCAACTTCGATAACTTTGCTCTTTCCATCTGTCTTCTTACGCTCTGAGAATTACATAAATGTTTGAGATTTTCTCCCACGAAGTATCTAAGAGATAACAAGCAGCAAAAGGTACGAAGCTAGAATCAGTAAAGTTACAAACTGGCCGAAATTCAGATCAAAAGGATAATGCATTTGATGTGAAGCATCCTAGGAAATTCTATGCAAATCATTTTCACAAAGAAAATCGTAGCGATGTTGTTCTGGGGTTGTTAAAGCACTTTCCTGGTTAAATGTTTACGGAGTTGGGAAACCAATATTTAACAAATTAGATTTTTACGGAGTGGAGAAACCCGTAGTTAACGAATTAAATTTTAACGGAGTGGGGAAACCGGTAGATAGCGAATTAGATTTTTACGAAGTGGGGAAACCAATAGAAAGTAAATTAGATTTTTACGGAGTGGGGAAACCCATAGTTAACGAATTAAATTTTAACGGAGTGGGGAAACCAATAGTTAACGCATTAAATTTTAACGGAGGGGAGACCAATAGATAGCGAATTATATTTTTACGGAGTGGGGATAATAATAGTTAAGTACTAGATTTTTACAGAGTGGGGAAACCCATATTTAACAAATTGAATTTTAACGGAGTGGGGAAACCAATATTTATCTAATTAAATTTTTACACAGTGGGGAAACCAATAACTAATGAATTACATTTTCATGAAGAGCAGAAACCAATAGTTAACGAATTGAGTTTTTACAAAGTGGGGAAACCAATGGGTAACGAATTAGATTTTTACAGAGTGCGGAAACCAATAGATAGCGAATTAGATTTTTACGGAGTGTGGATAATAATAGTTAAAGAATTAGATTTTTACGGAGTGGGGAAACCAATAGTTAACGAATTAAATTTTAACGGAGAATGAGACCAATAGATAGCGAATTACATTTTTGCGAAGTAGGGAAACCAACAGATAGCGAATTAGATTTTTACGGAGTGGGGATTATAATAGTTATAGAATTATATTTTTACGAAGTGGGGATAATAATAGTTAAAGAATTAGATTTTTACGGTGGGGAAACCCATATTTAACAAATAAAATTTTTTACCAAGTGAGGAAACCAATAGTTAACGAATGAAATTTTAACGAAGTGGGGAAACCAATATTTATCTAATTAAATTTTTACAGAGTGAGGAAACCAATAGCTAACGAATTAACTTTTTATGGAGAGGAGAAACCAATGGTTAACGAATTAATTTTTTACGATATGAGGAAACCAATAGTTAGCGAATTAGATTTTTACCGAGTTGGCAAACCCATATTTAACGAATTAAATTTTTACCGAGTGGGGAAACCAATGGTTTCACACCCTCGTAAAAAATACCAACAACCAAACCATGAAAGAAATAAACTGGATAAAAAAATGAAGCTAGGAATAATGGAACCCTTCCGTATAACACAAGGATTACTAGCACTACCAAACAACTCTGTAAATCAACGGATCAATTTTTTGCCGCTATCGTGATATGTACCCAACGCGAAAACTCGTGTAGACAGGACCAAGAATCAATATTTCAAAGAGCAGGTGTATATCAAATACCTCTGAAATCAAAGAACAATGACAATCATCATCATCATCATCATTGTCAACCATTATCAATCCACTGCTGGACGAAGGTCTCCCCAAGTTTCCTCCACAACGGTCTGTCTTGTGCCAGTCTCCTCCATGTCACACCCGCATATTTACGAATTTCATCCACCCATCTCCCATGTGGTCTTTTTCTGGGTCTTTTCCTGTCCCTTGGAATCCAATCTAAAATTTCGGCTGTCCATCTATGGTCTGTCCTTCTGGCAGTATGTCCAGCCCATTGCCATTTCAGGGATTTAACTCTGATCATGATGTCTTCCACTCTCGTCATTTTTTCGGATCCACGAGTTCCTCTTTCTTATCTCTCCTGGTCACACCAAGCATGCACCTCTCCATGCTTCTTTGAGTTGTCTGCAGCCTTTGTATGTCTCTTTTAGTTAAGGTCCACGTCTCTGCACCATACGTAAGCACTGGAAGGATGCATTGATCAAACACTTTTCTTTTAAGACATAATGGCATATTGCTCTTGAAAATTATGCTGTTTCTTCCAAAAGCTCTCCAGGCAAGTTTTGTACGCCGATTAATTTCTTCATCAATGTGACCCTCACTTGATATCTGCTGTCCAAGATAAACATACGTATCTGTTATCTCCAGTTTTTCTCCATCAATCGATAAATCTTCATTTCTTGTAAAAGCATTGAACATCACTTTTGTCTTCTGAAAGTTCATTTTTAATCCCACTTCTTTACTCTTGTCAGCAAGTTCCTGGATCATACTCTGCAGCTCTGATGGGGTAGTTGCAAAAATGACTACGTCATCAGCAAAACGAAGGTGGGTTAGATAATCTCCATTAATCTTTATCCCTTTGTTTTCCCAGTTCAGTGATTGAAAGACATTTTCCAATGTGGCATTAAAGAGCTTCGGAGATATGGTGTCACCTTGTCTCACTCCCTTTCCAATTTTTATGTGTGTTGTATTTTCAAACAGCCGAATCTTTGCACTTGCATTTTCATAGATGTTATTAATAATATTAATGTATGCATCTTCAATACCGCAGGATTTCAGAGCCGTGGTAACTGCTGATGGTTTCACCGAATCAAAGGCTTTTTTCATAATCGATAAAAGCCATGCACAATGGAAGTTCATATTCCCTCGCTCTTTCAATTAGTTCTCTCAGTACGTGGATATGATCTATTGTGCTGTAGCCACTCCTGAATCCAGCTTGTTCTCTCGGTTGAGCCATGTCCAGTGTTACCTTCAAGCGGTGTGAAAGAACTTTAGTGAATATTTTATAAACCACTGATAGGAGGCTGATAGGTCTGTAGTTCCTGAGATCCTCAATGTCACCTTTTTTATGTAGCAGGATCATTGTAGCGTTGTTCCAATCCTCAGGAATCTTCCCTTCATTAAGGCATCGAGTGAAAATTTGGGCGAGTACTGTTTCAATTTCTCCACTTGCTTCTTGTATGATGTCTATAGTAATTCCATCTTCTCCTGGAGCTTTCCCCCGCTTCATGTTCTTGATTGCATGAGCAACTTCTGCTGGGAGGACTGGAAGAACTCTGGAACTGGTACCTTTCACGATGTCTGGAGTACATGTATCATCCCTTTCATATAATTTGGAGTAGAAATCTTTCACTCTTGTCAAAATTTCGCCTCTATTTCTTGTTACAGAACCATCTTCTTTTCTCAGAGCCATAATCTGTTTTCTTCCCTTACTGAGATGTCCCTTTGCTATCTTAAGGCTTTGGTTGTTTTCAATTGCTTTCCTCACTAGCTCACAGTTGAATTTCCTTACGTCTTCAGTGATACTTTTTCGTGTTGTCTTGCATAGCTCTATATATTCCACTTTGGAAGTCACATCTTCTTCAGTTGTCCTCATCTCTCTTCTTTTTTGCATCAACATTTTGGTTTTTCCTGATAATTTGTTCACATGGAACTTGTTCTTAGACCCAGCTAATTTTGTTGCTGTTTCCATTAGAGCTTTGGTTACTTTTCTGTTAACTTCCGAAATATCCACTTCTTCCGATGTTAGGCCTTCTAAAGCAGAGAATCTGTTCTTCAGTTCCAACTTGAAAGTATTATGGTGTTTTTAAGGTTGGTTATGTCAATACATTTTGTTTGTCTTATGAGCTTGCCACGTTCCAGTTTAGTGTTGAGGTGCATCTTACATCTCACCAATCTATGGTCACTACCTGTGTTGAACTTGTTCAGCACACTGCAGTCTTCGATGACGAATTTTTTGTTACACATAATAAAATCAATTTCACTTGTCGTCCCAATTGGATGTCTCCATGTCCATTTCCTGTGTGGCTTTTTCTTGAAAAAGGAGTTCAAGATGAAAAATCCTTCTGCCTCTGCAAACTCAACGAGAGTATTTCCACGCTGGTTTCTGTTGCCGTGACCGAATTTACCTACTGAAGTTTCATTCTGTTGCCGTTGCCCTATTTTTGCATTGAAATCTCCCATAATTATCTTCAAGTGCTGCTTACCTTTATTATTTAGATGACGAATTTCCTCATAAAATTCTTCAATTTCTTCTTCAGGATGACTTGTGGTGGGTGCATAAGTTTGAATAATCTGAGCCTGGTATCTTCTCGATAGTTGGATAACGAGTCGTGCAGCTCTGTCAGAGGAACTTTCAACTTCTACCACTTTATCCTTCAGTTTCTTGTTTATTATAAATCCAACACCACTAGTTCTGCCAGTATCTGTCCCACGATAATAGAAGAGATGTCCACTTTTCAGTTCAATGAGATCTTCTCCTTTTCTCCTTACCTCATTTATTATATAGGAAGTGCTAAGAGGAATTGAAAAACGAGACTTCAGGAACACCGGAAGGATTGGAATGACAACAAAAACAAGAACCTCAGTGATTCAATACTGTTTTGAAAGGGATTGTGAATCAATTTACGAGGAAACAAATCTCATTTCTCAACACAAGAAAAAGTACGAAATCCTTATTGGAGAATGAACCTGCATCGCAGAAACACTGACGATAACTGTAACACCCATACTCCCATTAATCTCTCATAAACCTGGTGCAGCCAAAAAAAAGGAGAAAAAGAAAAACATAATGATCACAAAAATAGAAGGATAAAGAAAAGTACTCAGCAGTCAGTCTGAGTTTGACAAGAAACTGGCCATCAAAAATCACGAAAAATCTTTTTGGAATTTAACGACAAATCACGATACTATGTGAAAACCCAAATTTTTTGGTGACGGAGATCGAGACCATGTCTCCTCGCTCCAGAGTGAGTTGCTCTAACCGACTACACCGACAGAATGTATCGCTGAAGATTTTTTGTTTTGATACGTGCTTCACTTCTGTAGTACGTCACATCATCTCCCTCTTAATATTTTTTGTCTTTGAAGCGAAGTAGGAATTTTTTATGAATTCCAAACAATGTGTGGAACAAACATCACACATATTTCGAAGAACCCAACAGCCAGGTAATCCATTTTCCACAATCGGGCGCCAATGTGAAAACCCAAATTTGTCGGTGACGGAGATCAAACTTGCGCCTCCTCGCTCCGGAGCCACTTGTTCTACCCTCCTAATCTGCACCGATGGAATGTATCGCAGCAGATTTGCTGTGTTGACACTTTTTTCACCTCTGTAGTGCGTCACAACTAATAAAGTGACTTAATACCCAGACGCAAAATAAAATATAACTGAAAACAACAAAAAGAAATATATCAAGAGATGATCTGCGGTACGTGAACCTGTGTGATCGATGCTCACCATAACAAAGGCGATTTCAAATCACTTTAAAAAGAAATCCTGCTAATGATAGCTGGTCAAACCCTGTAGAAATGCATAGAGGTGATATTTCAATCTTAACGTTTTGGAAACGGAGGGTACGGTGGTAAAGGGCGAAGTATTTCGTTGTTGATGGAAGCGCCCCAGCGGGATTTTGGCTATAATTATGTTTCTGACCTTGCATCTGTAAAAAGGCAGCGATTAAAGTGGGATCATAGGAGATTCGACCCCTGAGGCCAAGGCGGGGATCACAGGAATGTGTACTAAATTACTGTAATTAAATATAGTTTCTATTACATTTTATTGCAGACGCTCTAATACGGACCCGTTAGGCTTTTTAATGCCTAAAGAATACGTGAATAACAGACTGACCCCATGAAAGTACATTCCTATTTTCAAGATATTTATGCTGTTAATTTAGACTTTTATAACGAATTTAATTTCTCCGTCATTTTTGTTCACGCCGGTCATCGAACCTGGGTCCCCTCATTTCAGAATAAGTTGCTCTCCCAACTAAGCAACGCGGACGTATGCTCTCGCGGCTATCTGCCTTTATCTCATGTGCGTCCTGAGGTGCAGGCACGTCACACTTTACAAAAGCAGAAAGGGGAAAAAATCGTTGAAGAAGACGTGTAGGATTGCTGAGTGAACAAGTTGTCTTGCTCGATGTTGTCCTAGTTATAGAAAAATGAATGGTGTATTTCCCTATACAGCCCGTATCTCGAACCATCTTTTCTCTTTTTGGGTCGCCCCGTTGGCCGAGTGGTAAGAGGTACTGGATTCCAATGATTCGTCAGGGATGGGTCCAGCTTCGAATAAGAATGAGGCATAGATGGTGTGTTCGCCTTACGAATCGCGGTTTCTCGATTCCCTGAAACCAGCCTATATAACGACTGCCTATAGCCTCGTGAGTTGCTCATGGTTTTCGTTAAAACTCCAATCAAAGAGAAAAGTTAAACGATCACCTAAACAGCTCATACCTCACTGACGAGGAAAAAAGATACCACAGTTTTTCCCCAATAGATGTGCGTGGATTACTTTTATCGAAGTGGTGTATTTTAGCTCATACAGTGATGGAATAAATGAGTGCACTTTTACGGTGACTATGCGCAGAAAGAATTCTTAGGTGTATGTAACTGTTGTATAAGTGTCATGTCAAAACGTAAATGCCGACCTGGTGGGGCAGTGTTCTAAACACTGACGTATGACCTTTCGTCTGTGAAGGGTCCAGTTTTGAACCCCGGTGGGTCATGAATATTGTGTTTGTCTTACGGCACTGGTTCTATCCCTTCTCTGGATTTTGTGACCTAAAATTAGGGACGGGCGACTCCTTATAGCCAACTGAGTTGCTCGCAGTTGTGGTTAAACACCCAATAAAAATAACAGATTCTGTGCTTGTTTTACAGCACTGGCTCCCTCCCTTCCGTGGTATAAGTGGCCCTAAATCAGGGACGGGCGACCGCTTACAGCCTACCGAGTTCTTCACGCTGTTCGTTAGACCAATAAAATATATATATATATAAATTATACAGGGTGTCCCACTCGATACCGAACCCCGCATTTCTTTAATAATATTAACACAGATGAAGATATTGCAACGAAATTTGAAGTGGACTTGCCTCATTTCGTGCAAAATATGATGACATCACAACATGTGCTGGAAGTGGCTATGCCCAGACAGCATTGAACCCCGCGCTGTCCGCCAGTCAACCGGACGCGCCTCTCTGCTTCTTTGTTATGCCATTTCGCCGAGCATGTCTACACAATGCGGTTGTTGATAGTGAGTGCTCGTGCTCGTGGCTGTTCGCGTACGTGTGAAAATGTATTGGTATACTCTGGAGGAGCGAATGTTTATTGTTCGTACTCTTTGGAAAACAGAATCGATAAAGTCTTGTCAACAGCAATTCCTGGAGAGGTTTGCGGGAAGACACCGCCGAGCAAGTCCACCATTTGGACATTGTGAAAGAAACTGGAAACCAAGGGGACTTTATTAGACGACCATGCAGGAAGTCGTCCACAAACGCCCGAGGAAACGATCCGGAATGTAAAGGGCCGACGACTTGCGTCTCCCAGGACTGTCTCAGTAAACAGGGTTGTCCAAAAGCACTTGCCAACTGTAACGTACCAGGAGATGTGACGAACCTGCCAGAAGGACGCACGCGACATAAAGGCAGATAGGAATCAGAATAAAAATGTCCGCGTAGCTCAACTGGTAGAGCAACTTATTCCGGAATGAGGGGACCCGGGTTCGAATCCTGGCGCGGATAAAAATGACGGAGAAATTCACTTCGTTATACAACGTGCTGTGAAAAAAGCGAAGCTTCGTGTGTATCGTATCTCCGTAGTATACGAACTGAAAGAGCCTGACAACGTGAAACGAGTGACGTCGGTGGTTTCAGACATTTCTTCAGGGAAATCCGGGCATTCTGGACTACATGTGGTTATCGGACGAGGCGTGGTTTCACTTCTCCGGATACGTCAATTCTCAGAATTCCTGTATTTGGGTCATTGAAAATCCCAACGCGATACATGAAGAACCCCTTCATTCAGAGGAAATTGATGTTTGATGTGGGATGACCCGGGGCCACATAATGGGTCCCCATCTTCTTCGATACAACCATCACAACAGCTGCATATATGGAAATCTTCAACACCTTTGCAAATCAACTGGACAGCGAAGAACTCTCCATTGAATATTACCAGCTTGATGAAGCGACATCACACACATCATACACCAGTATGGCCGAAATTCAGACCTTTTCCGGCGACCGCGTCACTTCGAATGGTCCATGGCCACCGCACTCCCCGATCTGACACCTCCTGATTACTTTTCATGGGGATATCTGAAAGGGAGAGTTTACTAAAGGAAACCGCGAACCATAGATGCCTGGAAAGCAAACATCACGGAAGATATTCAGGCAGTGACGGCGGACGTACTGGCAAGTACTTTCCACAATCTGGACGCAAATGGTGGCCACTTCCAGCACATGTTGTGACGTCATCACATTTTGCACGAAATGAGGTAAGCCCACTTCAAATTTCGTTGCAATATCTTCATTGGTGTTAATATTATTAAAGAAATGCCGGTTTCGGTAGCGAGTGGGACAACCTGTATGTCTTTTTGTTTGAACAAACGCATGTTACATTTGAGACAACCATGGAAAGTTTATTAAATTTTTTTTTGATAACGGCAAATAATTGTCACATCGCAATTAACCACTAATGACTTCACAACTGCCCCCAGGTGGCGCAGTGGTCTAAGCGCTGGCTTCTGACCATTAATCCGTGAAAGATCCAGGTTCGTATCCCGGTGAGGCATGGATGTTATGTTTGTCTTCTTACGGCACTGGCTCAATCTCCTCCCTGGAAAAAGTAGCCCTAACCTAGGGATGGCTGCGACTTATAGCCCATGGAGCTGCTCATGGTTGTCGGTAAACCTCAGTATAAGAAAAATGATCAAGTCGTTAACGTCCAAAAATCAAATCTTCATTTCTTATATCTGATAAGAAATTAAGACTTAATTTTTGGACTTTAACGATTTTTTGATGGCATCACCAGTGATTGAGAAGACCGAGTGAATTGTGGGTCGTGTTGGCAATATATGTCTGCTCCTGTGTTTCGTAGCGCTTGGGTGCTTGATGATGGGTGCTATGCTCGGCCCCGAAAGATCTCGCGTGTAAATATTAATTTTTAATTGTAAGTAAAGTGTTTTAATCTTGACTTGCAACTTGGAAATTATGTATGAGAATGACCGTACGTGCGACAGCATCGGTGAAAATTTTATAGTAATAACAAAAATGACTTTACGATATGGTACTGATTTTCATAACATTTCCACATATGTGTTTTTCGAGTTATCGCGATTTTTCTGGGGTTTTTTTCTTAATTTGTGGAAACCAGATTAGTATGTAGATGTAATAAGTAACGTGGAAATTATTGTGCTCGAATCGGTAATGTTAAAAGAGCAGTACTATAACAGAAAACTCTACAAGTTACGGTTGTAACGAATGACGCAATAAAAGTAATACTGCAACAGGTGACGGGACTGATGTTGAGCTATAACAGGTGACATCAGAGTGTAATAATGCTACAACCGGTGACGGGACTAATACAGAGATGTGACTGCTGTTGACATAAATGTGAAGCTGCAATGGGTGATGGGACTGGTACAGAGCTGTCACCGGTGTCGTTATAAATGTAACGCTACAACGGATGACAGGGCTATTATGAAGCCCTATTAGGTGTTGTCATACATGTAATGCTGCAACGTGAGGCGGGATTGGTATAGAGCTGTAACGGGTGACGTCATAAGTGTAATGCTGTAACGTGAGGCGGGATTGGTATAGAACTGTAACGGGTGACGTCATAAGTGTAATGCTGTAAGGTGAGGCGGGATTGGTATAGAGCTGTGACGGGTGACGTCATAAGTGTAATGCTGTAAGGTGAGGCGGGATTGGTATAGAGCTGTGACGGGTGACGTCATAAGTGTAATGCTGTAACGTGAGGCGGTATTGGTATAGAGCTGTAACGGGTGACGTCATAAGTGTAATGCTGTAAGGTGAGGCGGGATTGGTATAGAGCTGTAACGGGTGAAGTCATAAGTGTAATGCTGTAACGTGAGGCGGGATTGGTACAGAGCTGTAACGGGTGACGTCATAAGTGTAATGCTGCAACGTGAGGCGGGATTGGTATAGAGCTGTGACGGGTGACGTCATAAGTGTAATGCTGTAACGTGAGGCGGTATTGATATAGAGCTGTAACGGGTGACGTCATAAGTGTAATGCTGTAAAGTTAGGCGGGATTGGTATAGAGCTGTAACGGGTGACGTCATAAGTGTAATGCTGTAACGTGAGGCGGGATTGGTATAGAGCTGTAACGGGTGACGTCTTAAGTGTAATGCTGCAACGGATGACAAGATGAGAGAGTAGATCTCTAAGAGACAAAGATGTAAACGTCGTGTTGTAACGGCTGACACGCAAGCGCAATGCTGCAGCGGGTGACACGATAAGTGAACTGCTGGAATGGAATGCGTGTTTAGTATAATGATGCAATAAGTGACGTGTTTGGCATTGTTGTTGAACGTAACGCGGTAAGAATTGTGTTATACTGTCACCACTAGACGACATCCACGAAGGTCATATACCTGAAGTCCTCTCGCCTGTATCCCCTATCTGGCCTCTAAGAATCAGCCGCTACACGTATTGCAAATTTACAAAATTTGTGCTGTTACAAATACTAAAAAAAACAAAAAACAATTCGTTCCGAGCAGTGATCAATAATAATCAATATAAAAGCCACAGTACAGTTTAGTAACAGGTGATGCAGAGATTCTCAGCGAAGGCAGTAGCAGATATCTACATGAAGAGTTAGCGTGGTAACCACTTGGCCAGCAGATGATGTGAAAAGTGTAGTGCTGTAACGAGTGACGCAATATGCTGAATTTGTACTCTGTGGCTGTATAGTCAGTGCGCAGGCTTCTGAAAAATCATCCGATTTGGGCTTACATTCCATTCCCGGATAA
This sequence comes from Macrothele yani, assembly GCA_039090855.1. Classification (NCBI taxonomy): domain Eukaryota; kingdom Metazoa; phylum Arthropoda; class Arachnida; order Araneae; family Macrothelidae; genus Macrothele; species Macrothele yani. The sequence continues at coordinate 29,147,310 of CM077001.1, forward strand.
AGCATCGGTGCTCTGGTTCCGACCTTTTTCCTGAATTTAAGCGATCTAAGTTAGAAGCCGCCAAATCCTTATATTCATATATGCTCACCGGTGTAGTGAAACACCCAAAGAAAAGAGAAATGCGTAATGCCGCAGCTAGGGATACAAAAAGGATAGTACTATAAATGCCGTTTCTGCAGACGTTTATCAGGTGAATGAGTCATCAGAGGAATAAAAGTAGGTTGCTGGGTTCGATTCGTGGATAAAGCATGGGTGGTATGCTTGTTTCGGGTAGCTAGCCATCTTTCCTCCCTGGAACCCATGGCCCAAAATTGAGGATGAGGGACTGCTTATAGCTTTAAGGGTTAAACATGGTGCGATCGTTAAATCCTAAACTTAAAAAAAGCCAAGTTTTTGCAGATATGAACGTGACAAGATAATGTCTTAACTTCTAAATAAAACCAAAATGTCCCGGTGGCGCAGAGGTCTACGAGCTGACTTCTGACTATTCGTCTGAGATGGGCCAGGGCCAGCATCCCATGTAAAGCATGGATGGCATACCTGTTCTATGGAATTGACTCCCACTCTTCCCCAGAACCAGCGGCCCCAAATTAGGAAAGGGAGACTACCTACTGCCTTGTACACTCGAATTTAACCTTCCTTTCTAGTTCCTGTCTTCATCCATTGCATTGCACACTCTAATGTGACCTCCCATTTTATTTCCTGTCTTTACCTATTGCGTTGTACACACTTTCAGTTTCAGTCTTTCTATGTAATTCTTATTTATTCTCGTTAAACGTTTTCCAGTTTGAGTCCCACCTTTTCTCTGTCGACGAATTTGTATTTGGCAATCCTAACAGCAGGTCAAAGTGCAATTACACAATCGAAAGCGTGAGATAAGAACGTAAGTGATTAGCCTTCGAGAGGCAATGTGATTATCAGTTTTCTAGAGGCAATGTTATCTTAGATATAAGAAAGTAGTCTTGCCTCAGACGATTTGTTAGCAACAAACGTTATTAGGCCATGTTCCTTTACGTATTGTTGATGAAGTCATGTTGATGAATTGGTGCTCAAAAGTGTTTCTGTGAGTAACCTATGTTAGTCACGCTGCGCCAATATTGTTATACGATTAATCAGCGAGCGACGTTCCTATTTTAAATTACTCATAGAATAAATATTCTGAAACATTTAACTAGGTGGAACGAATAAATTTGGAGTTCGCAAAATGAAATGAAATCAGCTCAAACGAATATCAAACAAAAGTCATCGTTCATTCCACGTTTATAAGTGAGTCACGGAAAAATTATCATCGGCCGCCACCGGGGATCGAACCCAGGGTCTTCTACTTACGCTCCGGACATGCTACCACTGCACCACAGCGGCCTCGAATTATGCAGACTCACATACGACTAACTGCCAAACCACGTGGCAGGTTGCTTCTTGGAGCCCCGCACAATGCTGGGGATTCACCAAAGATAGAAAGCAGAAACTCAACAAATAACTAGAAGGCGAATGAATAATTAATATACATTTTTGACGTGGATTAAGAACATCAAACAGAAGTCACCGCTCATTCCACGTTTATAAGTGAGTTACGAAAATCTTTTTCATAAGCAGCCGCGGGAATCGAACCCAGGGTCTTCCAGTTACGCGCCGAACATGCTACCACTGCACCACAGCGGCCTCGAATTCTCCAGACTCACATACGACTAACTGCCAAACCACGTGGCAGGTTGCTTTTTTTGGAGCCCAGCACAATGCAGGGGATTCACCAGAGATGGAAAGCAGCAACTGAACAAATAACTAGGAGGCGAATGAATAATAATTAATACTCACTTATAAACGTGAAATGAGGGATGACTTCTGTTTGATGTTCCTAATCCACGTCAATAGTGTGTATTAAATATTCAAGCGAATATATTCGCTGTTTAAGAAATGGGCTGAAAGCGACTGTAACGAGTGAACCTACACATCACAAAACGTTGCTTTCCTCTTAGCATTTTAATTCGAAGTAGTCATTTTGGATAAGATTGACACTAACCTTATCTGACTTATTACCTGGTGAAAGGGCCACATAAATGCCAACGAACCTGAGAAAGGAGAGATAAAATTTTGGGGTCACTTGAGTGGCATAATGTCCGTGTCAGCGGGGCTAGTCCTTCTCCATCCTCTCGATATTTTTCTCTGCTCCATGGCTCAGGCCATGGAGCAGAGAAAAAATATCGAGAGGGTACCTTAGTATTATTTATAGAAAAGTGTTATTTAGGTTTTAGACGAACTTAGGAGACCAACCGTAACACCGATGAAATGCGATGTAGCTACGAAAGTCCATCTGCGCATGTGCAAGCTAAAATCTAACTTCAAGATAGAGAGAAAAGCTAAATCGTAAGTGCGTTAGTGAGAGGGTTTGGTAACTTTTGATCTAGGACATCTACAGGTCACATCCCATTGGGTTATACATCATTTCAATGCTCTTGTCAATATCAGTTAACCCCCCGCCTAGATGGGTAAGGGGTCCAGCGGAAGTCAAATTTCGCTACAACACATACTTTACTACTGTTTTTTTTTTTTTTTTTTTTTTTCTACTGGAGGTTTAACGACCACCGTGAGCAACTCAATGGGCTATAAGCAGTCACCCGTCCCTAATTTAAGATCACTGGTTCCAGGAAAGAAGAGAGCCAGCGCCGTAAGACAAACACGACATCCATGCCACACCGGGATTCGAACCCGGACACCTTTCCGGATGAATGATCAGAAGCATTGCTGAGACCACTGCGCCACCGGGGCGGCTATTTTACTACTGTCGGAAAAGTTGCATAGCATGAAAAAGGCATTTTTCTAATGGCTTTTATCACATTTAGCAACAGGTTCTCATAATTTACGGAATTTGCAATGAGATATTTTTAAAATGGTGCCGACTATGGGAGGGGGGGGGTAAAGTCAATCTTGCTCCTCCAATACGTTTTCTAGGAGGGGCAGTGCCCACTCAATATTTTTGTCCCTGTTTAAATAAGTTTCTGTGTGCGCATGTCATTTTCGAAATGCGTGAGTTCAAATAATTTTACAGAGAAAAAATGTTTTCTCATGCTCTTGATGCTATCGTATGCGCTATGCTAATTGGAAAAAATACATATCTTTCCTTTATAGAATTGTTTTATTCTTTATAAGACGGACCAGGCTCCAACTTATGAGGCCAAAGCGATTTATTTCCAAAAAAATAACATAAAGAACAAAATAAATAAGCACCTTTTTCCTATTTATAGCATTGCTCATTTGGAAACTTGGTTGCCAGCCCCGTATTGTGTTTGACATGTTCTCATGATATGTTGTTAATGTTTGAGACAATTATCAAAAATAAAATTAATAAATAAAATTATAGAAACCTATAATCTCTAATGTCTTTATTTATTTATTTCTTGCGCTTCTTGTTCTTCGGGTAATCACGCTAATTTCTCATTTTTTATAAACGTTTGGAAATAAAATTTCCCTGGATATTTTTAATAAAATTACAAACTGAATTATATTTTTTAAGTATTAATATTCAGCAAAAGAATATTTCTGTTTCCTCGTCCATTTGCCGATGAGCAATTACAATTGTATTTTAAAATGTACGTCGAATCTCGTAGTTTATCTTTTCACCCTTTTTTTTTCGTCCTGACAGTGGAAGAGGATTCGAACCCGGACCCCTTTCCATCTGATCTCTTCCCGCCTGCCCTCCCCCCCTAATATCTGGTAAAGTCGGCTCCCCTTCTTATGCAAAACGTGATGAAATAATTTTTGGTGACAGTTTAGTAAAATACATTGTATTGTTGAGTAACAATGAAATTAACTATTGCTGTGGGACTTCATGGGAAAGCATTCAAAAATTAGATTTCAGCAAGGGTTTTGATTACTTCCGTTACCCATTTCCGTTACATCGAAATTTTATACATAAGATTTACTTTACTACTGTCGCTAAAGATGCATAGCATCAAAAAGAAGGAACTTCTTTTTCGCTCTCTCTCAGAGCCCAAGACAATACCACAGTAAATATGATGCATATATGTCAGGGTTCGGGCTCGGTCATTCACATAACAGGTCTCCATCATACTGAAACCGTAAGCGGGCGTACTACAGCTGACTTCCGCACCCTTGACACACTCTTATCAGTAGTGCACTCAGTGGGCCACTGATAAGAGTGTGGCAAGGATAAATATATTTTAACATCTCTTTTGATATATACAGAGAATGGGTGAAACGTTTTACAATATTTGGATCACTTTATGTCTTCATACGTATTTTTACGACAAAAGCTGACTAGCATTCAAAGTATAGGCCGTCGTGATGCACCGTTTTTAGTCATCTGTCTGCCAGTTCTTTGATTCTGCGGAGGTGCCTGTTTTTGTCCTTCGAGGCAAAGAACTCCTCCCCCCCCCAGCTACCACCTCCTCCTGGTTGTTGAAGGGCCGCTCGCGAAGGAAGTGGGTCATGGACAGGAACAAGTAATTATCCGACGAGGAAAGGTTCGGACCACATGCTGAGTGTGGGAAGAGTTCGATGCCCTCAAGTTCCTGGAGTTTCGCACGGGTCGTTCGCATAGTATGAGGCCGAACGTTATCCTGCTGTAGGAGAGTGCGCTCTCTATTCACCAATGCCGGGTACTTCTCCTCCAAAACGGCATACATACTCTCCAGTTGTTCAGAGTAGAGGTTGGCGTTGATGGTCCGATTGTCTGGAATAAATTCGTAATGGATTATCCCCTCATAATTCCCCCAGATGCAGAGCATCACCTTGTGCTCGAAGTGGCCACCTACGGCAACAGGTTCTAGAAGCTGGCCAGGGCTCAATCACTGCCGTTGTGTGTTAGGATTATGGAAATAGACCCACTTTTCATCGCACGTAACAATTCTCTTGATGAAACGTACACAGCTTGGGCTTTCTAGGACTTTCTTGCACATTTCCATTCGGCGGTTTGCTTCAGCTGGCGTGAGATCGTAAGGGACAATGCGGCAGCTTCCGTAGAGCTTGCCGAGGTACTGAATGTGAGGAACCACAGTGGTCTGCTATATGCCCAGCTCGGCTGATAATCTCCGAGTGCTGGCTGTCGGATTTTCCTCTACGGCCAGGCGCACGGATTCGGAATCCACTGTTCACGGTCTACATAACTTTAGTTGATCGCCGAGGCTTTTGTCACCTGAACGAAATTTCTTGAACCATCTGGTTGCTGTGCTGTGTTCCACGGAACCTTCCGCTTTCGAATGACAAAAGTTTCATGTTGCTTCAGCAGGGTATAAAGAGGTAAATTTATCCGTCATTTTTGTCCACGCCGCGAATCGAACCCGGGTCCCCTCATTCCGGATTAAGTCGCTCTCCCCACTGAGGTACACGGACGTATGCTCTCGCTGCTATCTGCCTTTATCTCCCCCCCCCCTGAAAGAGGGCCTACGCGCCAGCAGGGACTTTGTATCGCTGTAGGCAGTCATCCGCTGAAGAACGTACATTGGAGAAATCCCAGTCAAAGTGGATTCCAGGCGCACGGCCTCGGAATCCACTGTTCACGGTCTACATAACTTTGGTTGATCGCCGAGGCTTTTGTCACCTGAACGAAATTTCTTGAACCATCTGGTTGCGGTGCTGTGTTCCACGGAACCTTCCGCTTTCGCATGACAAAAGTTTCATGTTGCTTCAGCAGGGTATAACGAGGTAAATTTATCCGTCATTTTTGTCCACGCCGGGAATCGAACCCGGGTCCCCTCATTCCGGATTAAGTCGCTCTCCCCACTGAGGTACACGGACGTATGCTCTCGCTGCTATCTGCCTTTATCTCATGCGCGTCCCGCGATGCACGTCACTCCTCCCCCTGAAAGAGGGCCGGGGAGCATAGAATACGCGTCAGCCGGGACTTTGTATCGCTGTAGGCAGTCATCCGCTGAAGAACGTACATTGGAGAAATCCCAGTCAAATTGGTGTGTGGAACGTAACATCACGCACATTTATTTTTTCAAAGAGCTAAAGAAGGGATTCCCTTATTTTTCCTGTCTCGTGATATGGAAAGAACAGCACACTATTGCGAGAAACCTAATGAGCAGGTCATCCTTGAAGTTCGGGCGCCAATATAACGAAGTAAATTTCTCCGTCATTTTTGTCCACGGCGGGCATCGAAATTGAGTCCCCTCATTTCGGAATAAGTCGCTCCTCCAACTGAGCTACGCGGACGTATGCTATCGCTGCTATCTGCCTTTATCTCATTTGCGTCCTGCAGTGTAGGCACGTCACAAGCGTTATGACCAAGTTCAAACTCGTAAAGCAAAAGTTCGCTAATTAGCAGGTTGTGGCTGCTCATGATTTAATCGTCCCAATCACAGACAGAACGACGGCCTGCAATGCTGTTCAGAGCAACGACTACCACTTTATATCCCTCTCGACTGACTGCAGAGTGCAACTTGAACAAGTTTAAACATGTGACATACCCACCGCAGCACATGCGTTTATGCAAATATTGTAAAACTTTCGACTGACCATCTCTATTTTACGAAATATTGGAACGCACTTATGACGAAGTAAATTTATCCATCATTTTTAGGCAAGGGGCGGTATTCGAACCCACAACTCTCGGCTCCGGACCTACGAGTACTATCCACTATACTACAGTGGCATGTGCTCTCACTGCTATCTGCCTTTATCTTCTCCCCCCCCTCCCCGAAAAGAGGGCCGTGTGCATGGCAGACGGGTCAGCCGGGACCATATGTCGCTGTAGGCAGTCGTCCAATCAAGAACGTATATTTGAGAAATCCGAGACAATTTGGTGTGTGGAATGTAACCGATTTAGTTTTTGGAAGCACTGAAGAAGGGGTTCTCATTTTTCCTGTCTCGAGGTGTGGAGAAAACATCACACCAGTGCGAGATAACCTATCAGCCCGACCATCCTGAAAGTTTGGGCTCCAATATGACGAATCATTTTTATGCCAGGTGCAGGGATTCGAATCCACTACTCTCGGCTCCGGAACTCGGAGTGCTATCCACTCTACTACACTGGCATGTGCACGCACTGCTATCTGCCTTTAATCTCATGTGCATCCTGCGGGGCAGACACGTCACACACTTTAATATAACTATCCCATCAAAATTCGTTGCATTAAATTCATCTCTTCCCATTATTCTGGGAGAAGTTCTCTCCGGGGAATTTTTGTCTGCGTCTTCAATATTTTGGGCAAATGCCATAAAGAAATCATCGGTACGCCAATGAATCTTATACTGTATTACCTTGAAGTAAAGGCGTTTTTTTTTTATGAAATTCTTATAAGTCATTTGCGTCAACTTATACAACGAAAATTCCATAATTGTTTCAACATTCTGTTGTTTTTATTTAACACTCTGGAAGACTGGCTGGTTTCGGTGTCTCCGCTGAAAAGAAATCTTCTTAAAAAATGTTGGAGACAAGTCTTTATGATTTCCATTTCTGAAGCAGTACAAGTATGTCCATTTTGAATTTGGATCCATTTTTTTTTTCTAAATACATAAAAACCTGACTGATCCCTCAGAAAGCGAATGAGTGTCTACCCCGTATGATGGATAGGAACAGAGGTTTGAAATAGAACACGAGGTCAGTGTATGAGTGAAATAATTAATCACTAATGCTGTCATTTCAGCCAGAGTTGTCACAAAAAATAATCATGATCATAAATCCACATAGCCCGCGCCAACCGGAGAGAGTCCAAGCTTAGACCATGGAAGGAAACCGCATCCTATCCCATCAAAAACGCATTAGACTCTTATTGTTATTTCGGAATTCATTCTCCTTACCCATCCGTAATACAGCAGACAATAGACGAGATCGCAACAACAGCGATTTGCTCTCTCGTGTCTAATCATTGAGACGTTCAAGAACAGGACAGCAAGTCGACTCATACGCACACGGGCAGATCGAAGAGACCGAGGCTCCGCGCGCACATACACACACACGTGCATTTCTAATCGCCTTATTGTCTCACCGTCATTTTCACGCATCATTTCGGAAGCATATTACTTTGCGGTGGGGATGGAGGTGAAAGGGGAGGTTAGCCTAGCACGACACTTCCGCTGCTGTACTTCCGGCAACTTCGACTGCCTACCACACAAAGTTCCTGCGCGTTCCGGTGCGGATGGTGATAATGGTGATGACTGTTACGAAGAATGATCCTGCAGTGATGACAAAATCCAACCATCGTCACGCTTCTGCCTTCCAATTCAAGACTTTTATGCAGTTTGTTGATCTAGGAGATATTTATACAACATTTCCACATTCTTTTTTTTGCAAATTTCTAAACTGTTGTATCCTACCAGTTGATTTTAAAATTTACATTTAAAAATAAATCAACTGGTTGAGTAGAATGAAAAGGCTTGTTGCGTCCTACACGTTGATCTTAAATCTCTTTCAAAAGATGTCTCCAGAATAAAAGAAAAAAAAAACATGTAATATTTTGCTACAGGTATGCTTAGAGTAGGGGGAAATGATTTGAACACGGAAACAATAAAAGATTACTTCATTCCATAAATTGTTCTTGTTTTCAAACTACAGTGTACTATAAGAGGAGATGTATTTTTATATCATGCCATATCACATCATATCATTAATATCGAAGGATAGAGTAATTAGATAACTATTGTCACATCATATCACATCAAATCATCTAGCAGTCATATAAAACTTCCTGATACTTTTTAAATTGTTGTGTTATGTCCTACAAGATGTTTTAAAATGCATTTAAAAATAAATCAACCGGTTAGATACATTAAAAAGACATATTGCGCCCCAAACGTTGATCTTATATCTCTTTCAAAAGTTATCTCCAGAATAAAAGAAAATAACATATACTGTAGTATTTTGTTACATATATCCTTAGAGTGGAAGGGTGGGGGGAAGAAATGATTTGAACAAGAAAACAATAAAAGATAACTTCATTCCAAAAATGATGTTCTTGTTTTCAAACTGCAGTGTACTGTAAGAGGAGGTGTATTTTTATATCATGCTGTATCACATCATATCATTAATATTGAAGGTTAGAGTAATTAGGAAACTTTATCACATCATCTCCGAAGCTCTTTAATGCCACATTGGAAAATGTCTTTCAATCACTGAACTGGGAAAACAAAGGGATAAAGATTAATGGAGATTATCTAACCCACCTTCGTTTTGCTGATGACGTAGTCATTTTTGCAACTACCCCATCAGAGCTGCAGAGTATGATCCAGGAACTTGCTGACAAGAGTAAAGAAGTGGGATTAAAAATGAACTTTCAGAAGACAAAAGTGATGTTCAATGCTTTTACAAGAAATGTAGATTTATCGATTGATGGAGAAAAACTGGAGATAACAGATACGTATGTTTATCTTGGACAGCAGATATCAAGTGAGGGTCACATTGATGAAGAAATTAATAGGCGTACAAAACTTGCCTGGAGAGCTTTTGGAAGAAACAGCATAATTTTCAAGAGCAATATGCCATTATGTCTTAAAAGAAAAGTGTTTGATCAATGCATCCTTCCAGTGCTTACGTATGGTGCAGAGACGTGGACCTTAACTAAAAGAGACATACAAAGGCTGCAAACAACTCAAAGAAGCATGGAGAGGTGCATGCTTGGTATAACCAGGAGAGATAAGAAGAGAAACTCGTGGATCCGAAAAATGACGAGAGTGGAAGACATCATGATCAGAGTTAAATCCCTGAAATGGCAATGGGCTGGACATACTGCCAGAAGGACAGACCATAGATGGACAGCCGAAATTTTAGATTGGATTCCAAGGGACAGGAAAAGACCCAGAAGAAGACCACATGGGAGATGGGTGGATGAAATTCGTAAATATGCGGGAGTGACATGGAGGAGACTGGCACAAGACAGACCGTTGTGGAGGAAACTTGGGGAGTCCTTCGTCCAGCAGTGGATTGATAATGGTTGAAATGATGATGATGATGATCACATCAAATCATCTAGCCGAAATGTAAAATTTCCTGATGCTTTTTGCAGATTTCTACATTGTTGTGTTATATTATATAAGATGTTTTTAAAAATGAATATATAAATAAATCAACAAATGGATCAAGACTGGCAATGGGATGGACATATTGCCAGAAGAACGGACCACGGATGGACAACTAACATTTTAGACTGGATCCCATGGGACAGGAAAAGACCCAGAATAAGACCGTATTGGGGATGGGCGGATAAAAATCGAAAGCATGCGAAAGGGACATGGAGGAGACTGGCTCAAGAGAGACTTTTTCGGAAGAAACTTGGGGAGGCTTTCATCTAGAAGTGGATTGATAATATTTGACAATGATGATGATGCTGATGCACTGAATGTGAAAATATGTTTTTATTCCTGGAAGTAAAGTATATGCATAAAATGATCACCTCGCCTAAGGTTCGTTTCATCAAATAACTTATTTTATTTCACCGAAAAAGAATCAAATCACTGTGCAGCTAAGCACCATTTATTGAACATATTACTTCAATGTAAAAAAATATATTACTTGTTTTACCAGGAACTTGCTGTGTCACTTTAAAAATTTACATTAAAGTAATATGTAGTAAAAAAGTTACGTTTTTTACTACGTATTACTTTAATGTAAATTTTTATGCACATTTGGTTTCTTCTAGTTAAGTATTTTCCAAACTTAATGCCATAAAGTTTCTTCCATTGAATTTGACGTTGGAAATCCTGACAGCGGGTCAAAGGGCAAGCAACGTATGTCTTCTGAGATGATAGCTCCGTGTGCAAAGTGCAGTCTTATTTGGGACATTCACAAGCAATGTGCAATGTCGCGACGAGAGATGTCGCGACAAGGCCAATCTTGCAGGGATATTTTGAACTGGGAGTTTAGGTTGATTTCGATGTGGAACGTTGATATGAATATTTCTTATACTGAGTGCATAGATCTTCTTCAATAGTGATAAATGCCACGCACATTGTGAAGCATCTTTGACTGGTCTATTTAGTTTATCTTGAAAGACCTGTGTGTTACAAACTTGTTGATTCACTTTACCGGTCTATGAATATGTGTGTGTGTGTGTGTGTGTGTGTGTGGTGGAGGGGGGCAATTGATCAGATCTTCAGTAACGACACAAACGACTGAGAATTTTATGGGTATCTAAGTAAAGTAAAGCTAACTCAATAAGTTCATGAGCTTTAACCTAAGTACTAAGCGTCAAGTTAAATGAAGATTCTACAATCCCAATAAATAACTTTTATTTTATAAATGCATACTACAATTTCAGCTCCAACTGTTTTTTACACTGGATCGTCTTATGTAACTCGTGGTCAACCGACAAATTTAATACTAAAAGTTTAAAGGTCTTTTGTGCTTTCAGCATTTTCAAGAAATATTGTATCTGGAATAAAATATCCTTTGCTGGGTATCATTTTTGGTGTATTTCATACAAGCAAAAGCACTTTCATATGCTGCGTCACGTAAATGTCAGTCTGTCAGCATATGAAAAATGCAGCCAAAAACAATATGACAGAATAATCGAAAACTGTCAAGCACAGTTTTATACGCATTTCCAAGAAACCACTGAACTCTGACAGATACTTTAGTAAAATACAAACTTCTCAATTAAATGACCTTTCGGTGAAATTACTTTTTTTGATAAATTGAACTTTTAGCTGAATATCACTTTGAGGAAATTAACTGTTTTTATAACATGGCTTGTAGGTGAAATAAATAAATCGGTAAATGTTCTGGATAACGTAAAACGTTTCTATAAAGCAACCCTTCGGTCAAGTGATCATTTCGATAAAATATTTCGATGAAATAAATAATTCTGCAAAACAATCTTTCGGTAAAGTGAGCTTTTCCGTGAAACAACTCTTTGGTAAAGTGATCATTTCGATAAAACAGTCTCTTGGTGAAATGCGCAGTCCGTTAAAATATTATTTGGATAAAGGAAAGATTACTGTAAACAACCCTTCTGTAAAGTATTAATTTTATCATTTCCGTGAAACAATCTGTTGGTGTAAGTTGCTGTCCCGGGAAAGGAATTATATCCTACTATTACAATAGGTTTCACAGGTTTTCGTTCCGGGAAAAATGTCCATGAGTTTGGTTATTGTTCTAGGTTACTGTTCTTCGAAAAATGTCCATGAAGTTTGGTTATTTTTCCTGAAAAAGTGTCTATGAATTTTTCCAGGTTACTGTTCCTCGAAAGATGTCCATGAATTTTGGTAATTGTTGTTCCTGGAAAAAGTCCAAGAATTTTTGTAATTGTTCCTGGAAAAATATCTAAGAATTTTGATTATTGTTTTCCCTGGAAAATGTCTAAGCGTTTTGGTAATTGTTCCTGGGAAAATGTATACGAATTTTGATTATATTTCCTGAAAAAAATGTCCATGAGTTTTTTTATTATTCCTGGAAAAATGTCCATGAATTTTGATTATGGTTGCAGTTTATTATTCCTGGAAATATTTCCATGAATTTTGGTTATTGCTCCTGGTAAAATATCCATGAATTTTGGTTATTGTTCCCGAAACAATTAATTACCAAGAATTTATTTTATTGTTCCTGGAAAAATTTCCATGAATTTTGGTTATCGTTTCTGGAAAAATGTTCATAAACTTTGGGGCCTAAAAATGCACAGAACTGAGTTATAGCAAGGACGTTCTTGTTAATAACAGCTGACACACAAGCTCGTAATAGGCAATAAGGTCTGTAACACGGTAAATCACAAAATATGAAGGCTATAATAATGATTTTCATTGTAATTCATAAAGTACATTTCGCATTCTAGAAAACATTCGCGGTGTATACAGGATTTGATCTTACGGATGATTGTGATAAGAAATCATGACTTTTATCATCGGAAACAATCATCCTGACGAAATTTCTATGACTATCGGAAAAACGGCCACCATAATGATAAAAAAAATTATCATCCTGTGGAAATCCGGATGACCTTTAGAGGAAGCATAGCTACCATCACAACAGGATATTATCATCGTTTGTCCGTATGACCGTCGAGAGGAAAAACCGGAGTCATCACCGGGAATTAACATTGAGTCAAAACCTAAATGATCTAGAGGAGGAACCATCTTTGCCAGCATCGGTCGTTGGAAACAATAGAAATTGTAATGGTACAAATTCTTAATGACTGTGAAGAGAAAATCGTCGCTATCCTAATCGATGATAGAAAATAATGGGAATTATCATCTGCTATAAACATGAATGATGGTGAGAAAAAATCATCTCTATCATCATTGGGAACAATTACTGTGCAGAAATAAGTAATCGATCTTCATACACTCATAGCACTTCGTAATTTTTTTACAAGGTAGTTCACAAACATTATGAAACGTATCATATACACTGAGTGGCCAAATTATTATGACCACTTGGTTAGTACGTTGTTGGGAAATCATGACTTTTATCATCGCCATTAAAACTTTTTTATCTTTTGCCATTAAAACTGCTTGAATGCGTATTGGTATGGACTCTGTTAAATATCGGTAAAAGTCTTGGGGAATATTAGCCCAAATGCGATAAATTACACCATCCAGATCTTCAAGAGTTGATGGTAGTAGATCCAGCTGTCTGATGTTCCTTTCGAATTCATCCTACAAACGCTGCATTGGATTGAGATCTGGTGAGATTGCGGAGGCCAATTTAGCAGGAATATGTTTCCGTGATGCTTTCCAACCCATTCGCGTACAATATGAGCATTATGACATGGAACATTTTCGTGCTAGAAGTATCCATCTGCATTGGGTAGCCATCTAGAAGTATCCATCTGCATTGGGATAAACTAGAAGCACTACTGGGTGGATTGGGTCGGCAACGAATCTATATACATTTGGGCGGTCAGACGTTGCTCCACAGGAATCAATGGGCCCAAACACTCTCACGAAAATATGCCCAAGACCATAACGTTGCCTGCGCCAGCTTAGAGAGTAGTGACGATGCAAGATGGGTCCATGCTTGCGTGCTGCTCTCTCCATATTCTCACCCTTACAACTGCATGGTGTAGTTCAAAAATGATTCGTCAGACCACATTACCCTTTCCCACTAATATATTGTCGAATTCTTGTGTTCCTGAGCAAACTGGAGGCGTTTCTTCTTGTTCGCTATAAATAACAATGGCTTACGTACAGGCCATCTACTTCAGTAGCCCATACGATGTAATGTGCGGCGAACTGTATACTTTGAGATGCCATCGGAATTGGTCTCTGATTCAGATTACATGTAATCTGACGACGTGTTTCTCGTCTGTTTGACTAAGCAAGCCTGCCTACCCTCTGCTCAGCTCGAGCATCCAGTAACCGTTAATGACAAAACGCCTTGCGCTCAGACCCCATTTTTTGACTGATGGTCTACTCTCTGTAAACTTTAGCAACTTCTGCCTTCGAATATTTCACCAGTGCAGCCGTTTTGCTAATGCTCAAAACAATACTTCGAGCAGCCACGATCATTCCACGTTCAGAATCCGCCAGAGCGCCTTTTTTACCGTTTATTTCTTGCGCAATGCGCTTCGTTAGTCTCTGCGTACCTTAAGCATTCCCTTTTTTACACTGATTCAGTCATCTTGTGTCAGCAACATCTGCGGTATTGTTACTTAGCATAAAATTGTTTAGTGGTCATAATAATAATTTCTGTGACATACTACAGAGGGGAAAACGTGTCGAAACGACAAATTTGCAGCGGGACATTCTGTCAGTGTAGCTCAGTTGGAAGAGCGGCTTACACAGGAGTGAGGAGACACGGACAAACTTGTGTTCCCATATTGGCGCCCAATTGTGGAAAATGGATCCACTGGTCTTTGGGTTCTGTGACGTATATTCTAAATTAACTTTCCTTTTTAGTTTCTTTCCCTATGTAAATCTTGAGTTTATTCTCTGTCATTCTTCACTCTTAACGTAATATCTTTTCTCTCAAACGAATACTGTTGGCAGCATAATTAAGGTTGAATGAACGTGACGTATGCCTGAATTGATAAGAACGAGAGATAAAAACGACGACTTATCTGTTGCTTGGCGATCGTTGTAAGAGAGAGCGTTGTGTTAAGAGCTGTGTGTTGTGTGGAGAGTTTAGTGCAATATGCTATGCTATGTTACGATGTGTTTGCTACATCCTGAATAAAGCATCTTTTCCGTAAGTTTGACTTCTGTTGTTTACATGTTTTGTGTGGCCGTTAAAGTTTAATTTAGGAACTATTTCATCTTATGGTTATGTTTTTAAAATAACGTAGAAGTACGAAAAGATTTCTACGTTATAGTTCTTCGAAATAATGTGCAATGTTTGTTCCACACATTGTTTAGAATTAATGAAAAATTCCTACTTCGCTTCAAAAAAAACAATACCTGAGATATGATGTGACGTACTACAAAAGTGAAAATATGTGTCAAGACAGCAAATCTGCAGCTGAACATTCTGTCCGTGTAGCTCATTTGGGAGAGCTACTTACTCCGGATAGAAGAGACACAGGTTCGATGCCCGTCGCGGGCAAGCTTGTGTTTTAACAGGACACTCACTGTATATTCATTTTCGATTATCTGTATGGGCTGTATTGTCCTCTACCTTAGAAGTAAAGAGAGACAGCATCTAGAGCGAGCCATTTCTTATAGCGCTAAATCTTTTCCTTTTCTTGAAAAAGAGCCGAAAGCTATCTGAAAAGACATCTAGAAGTAGATGCTCACCGTAGAAGTAAAAATACAGAAGATAACAAAAGATAAATTCATGGACAGTATGTGAAAGAAAATTCAAGTGGTTACGGGTGTAATTTGAGACTGAAAGCGAATACACTGAAGTGACAGAAAAACTGGTACAGACGAGCTTGTGCAAAATACATAGCAACGTCACCAATGCGCCTACTCGGTTGCGTCCGCCAGTGCGTATATAAAGCGATAGACATCCTTGCCAGCTGTCAGAGCTGTTTTCCGCATGAGAATGGCAATAACGATTTAAGCGATATTCAACGCGGTGTCATAGTTGGTGCTCGTGAGATGGGCCATAGTATTTCGAAGGTAGAAACGAAGTTCGGATTTTCACGGACGACCATTGCAAGGGTGTACCGTGACTACAAGAATTCCTACAAAATCTCCAACATACGATACCAGAGTGGCCGTAAAAAGACATTGGTTGAACGTGACCATCGTCGGTTGTCAAGAATCGTTTTATGCGATAGGCGTGCAACACTCTCGCAGGTATAATCGGAATTCAATGCTGGAGCCTCAACAAGCATCAGCGTCCGGACAGTGCAACGTACCCTGCACGATATGGGCTTTGGGAGCCAACCCCCAACTCGAGTGCCCTTGATGGGTGCACGACACAGAACTATGGGCCTCGCTTGGGCACGGCAACACTGCCACTGGACAATTGATGACTGAAAACAAGTAGCCTGATCTGACGAGTCGCGTTTCCAACTGTATCAGGCAGATGGAAGGATTCGTGTGGAGCGCAAACCCCATGAAGCCATGGATCCCGCCTGTCAACAGGGAACTGTACCGGCTGGTGAGGGGTCCGTAATGGTATGGGGTGTGTTTAGCTGGACTTCACTGGGACGCCTGATACGTCTACAAACGTCTGTGACCGGCCAACACTACGTGCGCACCCTTTCTGACGAGGTACACCCGTTCATGTCCCGCATTCATGCTGATGGGTTGGGCCTGTTCCAACAGGACAATGCACGTCCACACAAGTGTCGGGACGCCACATTATGGTTAGAGGAGCATTCATCTGAGTTTGGGGTGTTGCCATCTCACCCAAGTCCCCAGATCTGAACATGATAGAACACATTTGAGATGCCATGCAACGCGCTGTCGAACACACGAATCCGAGACCTCGGAATACACCCGAATTGTGGAACGCTCTGCAGGAAGTATGGTGTGCATTGCCTATAGTATATTTCCAGAACCTAGTGGAGTCCATTCCCCGTCGTATTTCTGCAGTCCTGCGCTCCTTTGGGGGACCTACCAAACATTAGACTGGTGTACCAGTTTATCTGGCACTTCAGATTACATTGCCCTTAATTAGAAATTATAAAATTTCTTTTATTCCAATTCCAATGCCCTCGATGCAACCTATGTGAGACCATAAAAAGAGTTCGATCTCTAAACAGAAATTTAGCTTCAACGACAAAAAAGAAAATTTGTTTAGTGCAGATTATAAAAATATTTTTTTAGTGTGAGTAAACGTATGCTAATGCAAAAGGAAAGACTCCACCAAAGTTTACTTATACATTTTCTTTTCTTTTTTCTTTTCTAAAACGGAATATTAAATGGAATCAGATTGCGATGAAAAGTTTTCGCTTGCCGAGATATCGAACTGTTTTAACAAGCTGTTATAAATTCTCCTTCGAAGGCATTCGGTGAGATGTAACGGTCCAAAGACAAACACATTCTGACGACAGTCAACAGACCATCCGGTAGAAGCTTTAGAACGGCAGTTATGGCCGCGCGCGAACTTCTTTCTCCTCATTTCGCATAAATTAATTTGCCTCTCACGGAAATGTCCTTCCCCATCGAGATCTTCGTCCATTGCGTTCTACTCTTAATGCTCTGTACTTAATGACACCCGATAAAACAAAACCTTTTGGAAAGATCACGTAGAAGTGGTTGTAGTAACAGCAGTGTTGCTCGACCAGGGTTTTACACAGCGCGGCCGAGTAGGGAAATTAAGTCTCTCTGCCTGGCTGAGTCGTTGAAGCTGTCTGTGCTTTCATCTTCTCCCTCTTGACGTACGACATTTCTCCCACCCTTGACTTGCCTTCCTTTCGGTACGTAAACCAACGAAGAACAATAAAATGGTGGGGATTATTGTCGAAATATTTATAGCCGCTGTTATTCGTAATCCTTATTGTTATTTTCTTCACACCATGCAAGTTACAGCGCCCTTCGGTTAATCAAAGAATTATTTTCCTTGTTGACTCTTCATGTCTCGATCTTAATTGTCTTTTCATTTTAATGTCCTTTTTTTTGCAGTGACACGAATATTCGCTTTTACATAGTTGATATATGTTTTCCCTTGAGAAAAATTTCGAATAATATAATTAAGTACTAAAATCCGTAGATCTTCAATAATGATTCCAAGAAACATTCATTAACTGAGTCTCAAAGACAGCACAGGGAATCAATGGAGAACGGTTGGGTATCGTGAAAACAGGAATTTATCGGTGACACAGATCTAACCGGGTCTCCTCGCTCCAGAGTGAGTTTTTCTAACCAACTAAGCTGCACCGATGGAATGTATTGCGGAAGATTTGTCGCCTTGACACGTGCTTCAGCTCTGTAGTACGTCACATCATCTCTCTCTCTCTCTCTCTTTCTTTTTTCTCTTTTATTTATTTATTTATTTTTATTTATTTAATTTTATTTATTTATTTATTTATTTTTTGAAGCAAAGAAGGAACCGTTCATGAATTCTAGACGATGTGTCAAACGAACATCACACATTTTTCGGAGAACCCAACTGCCAGAAGACCCATTTTTACGTTCGGGCGTCAATGTGAAAACATGAATTTGTCGGTGACGGGAATCGAATACCGTTATCCTCACTCTGTAGTGAGTTGTGTGACGTACTACAGATGTAAAAGCACGTGTCAAAACGAAAAATCTGCAGCGATATATTCCGTCCATGTAGAATAGTTGGGAGAGCAACTTACTCCGGAGTGAGGGGTGCGGCCAAATTTGTGTTTTCACATTGGCGCCTGAAGGGTAAAATGGATCTACCGGCCTGTTGGGTTCTTCGAAAAATGTGTGATGTTCCACACGTCGTCTAAAATGAATGAAAATTCGTTCTTCGCTTCAAAAAAAGAAAGAAAAAAAAATAAGTAGCAGATGATGTGACATACTACAAGGGTAAAAACACGTGTCAAGACGACAAATTTGCAGCGATATTTTCAGTCCGTTTAGCTTAGTTGGGAGAGCAACTTACTTTGGAGTGAGGGACGCAGTTCGATCTTCATCACGGACAAATTTCTGTTTTCACAGTTGCTTTAGTTCAAAATATACTTTATTGGCAAAAACATAGGGAATACAGGCGTACCACATATGGCAAAATAAACAACAAAACAATGAGCGATACTGATGAAATATTACAGGTGAATGTGATACGGCAGTCAACTAAGGATGACAAAATGTTAAAATCCTTAATAAGGAACAGTATATGCTTGAGGAAGATGATGCACAAGCAAAAGTAATGATTAATTAATAAAGCATGTGATGACGTGCAGAGTGAAAGCAGAGCACAAAACAACAGGTAAATATATTTACAAGAACATGGCTGTACAACGCAGTGCACAAAAAGTAGAGAACATGTAAAACACAACAAAAGCATATACTACGATAAAGGTACAGAAGTTCCCACAATCCAAGAAGCCACACGATATGTGACAAAAACATGATAAGTATTACAGAACATAGTGGAAACTTGGGCAAACTCCCCAAGTGAAACACAAGGATACACAAAATACAAACAGCAAGCCGTGCAGTATTGCATCGGTCCAAAAAACAACGACATGGGACGAGCAAAAAATACATGACGTCAAAGAATGTGAAAATGCAAGACAGAAATAAATTATAAATTAAAAGATACAACACAATGCAGCAAGAAAAAACAGAAAGAACAAAATATCGCAGGGCAATACCTCTCGTATTGCTCCTAGAGAACAAATACACGGAGCGCAACTCAATGAAGGTACAGGCAGCAAATGCAGACACATGAGTGAAGAATAAGTATTAAGGACAGGTGCAACGAAGAAACAAATACAACCCACTAAGCTACACCGAAGAAGTATATCACTGCATATTTGTCGAGTGCTTCACCTCTGGAGTAGGTCGCATCATGTCTCTCTCTCTCTCTCTCTCTCATTTATTTATTTATTTATTTATTGAAGCGAAGAAGGAACCTTTCATTCATTCATTCCAGACCCTGTGCCGAACGAACATCACACGTTTTTCGAAGACCCCAACCGCTAGTAGATCAATTTTCACGTGTGGACACCAATGTGAAAACAGGAATTTGTCGGTGATGAAGATCAAAACCACGTTTGCTCGCTCCGGAATGAGTTGCTCTAACCAACTAAGCTATACCGACCGAATTTATCCTTGCAGGTTTGTCCTCTTGACACCTACTTCACCGCTGTAGTGTGTTACATCACCTCTCTCCCTCTGTATCTCTCTCTTTCTTATTTATTTATTGATTTATTTTTTGAAGCAAAGAAGGAGCGTTTAATTAGTTCTGGAAAATGTGTAGAACGAACATCACACATTTTTCGAATAACCCAATGGCCAGTTGATCCATATTTTTACGTTCGGGTGCCAATGTGAAAACAGGAATTCGTCGGTGACGAAAATCGAATGCGCGTCTCCTCTCTCCGGAGTGAGTTGCTCTAACAGAGTAAGCTATACCGACGGAATGTATTGCTGAAGATTTGTCGTCTTGACACGTGCTTCAGCTCTGTAGTACGTTACATCATCTCTCTCTCTCCCTGTCTCTCTCTTTTATTTACTTTTTTTTTGAAAGGAATGAGGAATCTTTCATTAATTCCAAACAATGTATCGAACAAACCTCATACATTTTTCGAACACAACTGGTCCATTTTTACGTTCGGACGCCAATGTAAAAACCGGAATTTATCGGTGAAGGAGATTGAAACCGAGTCTCCTTGCTCGGGAGTGAGCTGCTCTAACCGACTAAGCTACACGGATAGAATTCATCGCTGCAGCTTTGTCGTCTTGATACGCGCTTCACCTATATGTAGTACGCCATAGTTTAACTATGGCATTAGCAACTCCATGGTACCACTATGGTGGCGCAGGCTTATGACAGACAGTTCGTCCAAGTGGTCTGGGATCGAACCTCAGATATGTATTAATGTTGTGTTTGTTTTAATGCGCTGGCTCTGTCCCTTCCCTGGAACCAGTATTCCTAAATTAGGGACAGCCGACTGCTTATAGTCCGTTGAGTTGCTCACGGTGGTCGTAAAACCCCTGAACAAAAAATCCCTATGGTTTAAAATAGCCATTCATCCCTCTAATTCGGGGACACTGATTCTAGAGAAGAAAGAGGGCCAATGTTGTAAGACGATCATACTACCCGTGCAGCATCCAAGATAAGTTTGGACGACTAGCCAAAATCCCACGCGACTGACCACTCAACAACCGGGTCGACTAACAGAGCACTACTGCAGGTGTTAGTTGCAAAGTGGTACCTATTGTATCTTGTTATATTACTTCTACAAAATCAAAGAAAATGCTTTAACATAGCATGAGTTCTTACATCTTCAAAGCCACCCAGGTGGCGCAGTGGTCTAAGCGACGGCCTCTGATCATTCGTCCGAAAGGGGTCCGGGTTCGAATCCCGGTGAGGCATGGATGTTGTGTTTGTCTTACGGGACTGGCTCTCTCCCTTCCCTGGAACCAGTGACCCAAAATTAGGGATGGGCGACTGCTTATAGTTCATTGAGTTGCTCACGGTTGTCGATAAACTCCAATCAAGAAAAAAAAAACTTCAAAATCAAAGAAAATGCTTTAACATAGTATGAGTTCTGAAATCATCTGCTACAAAGGTATTTCGAAGAGAGAGTCTTGACCTGAAGAGAATATTGCCCCCTTTCAAATGTTTCAACGCTCTTCGTGAACAACAGGTCGTAACAAAACGCTGAAATCCGTTTTTATTGGTGTAATATTACCAAAACTAGAACAAAATGCTAGCTTCCGCCAGCACGGGTAGCTTCTTCAGGAAGAAGTATTATTCGAAAGCAAAAACAAAAACAGGGTTATAGTTATGTATTCAAAAATAGATGTTTGCTATAGATGTTATAGAACGTGCGCGACATATTCAAGATGTGTGTTCAAGACCGCGCGTATTCACGAGCGTGCGTTATTCATGTGAAACGTCCATTGATGTTTCCTCGTTGCATATCCCGTGGCCGGATAGGATTTCTATAGTCTCTCTGAGGAGGGTGGCTCTGGCGGTCGTGCATCGTGCGGATTTCTTTATACACTGCTGGACAATTGCTAAGGACGGATGATAAACGGCTATATAGCGCATAAAAAAAGTAAGTGTGGTTGGATGCCAAGTGAAATAAAATAATGTCTGAATGCCAGGACATTACAAGAAAGACAATTTCTTGTGCTCTGAAATCCAGAAGGCTTTGGAACGTGTTCAAGGGACAAACAGGCCATTTTGTGCAGAATACGTAAACGTGAAAAAAAAAGCAATTACCGTCCGCAGGCGTTCCGGCGTAAGATGTCAATACGGGATATGGCCACCATGGAGGGAGATGCAAGATTCCACACGTCGTGTCATGCTTTTCACAACATTATCAAGCAGCTGTTGGGGTAATTTATCCCCATTCCTCTGTCAGTGCACGGATGAGGGTGTCCTTGTTTATTGAAGGGCATTGGCGACCAGCAAGAGTCCTCCCCAAAGCATCCCACACATTTTAAATGGAATTCAGATCTGGAGAACGTGCTGGCCATACGAGGCGTTGAATATCCTCGCTCTCAAGACACTCCTTGACAGCGACTGTTCGATGACATGTTGCGTTGTCGTCCATGAAAATGAATCTATCACCGACAGCACCACGGAACATGCAAACATGAGGTAGCAGAACATCATTAATGTATCGTTGGCCAGTCATAGTCCCAGTTGGAAGCACATAGAGGGACGTACGGCCATTGATCATGATGCCAGCCCATACCATGGCACTACATGTCGGATATCGGTCCCTTTCCTGTATGTTTGCTGGACAATATGCAGTACCACTATCACGCCAGATCAGTTGTCGTCGACAATCAGACGAAATACTGTATCTACTCTCATCTGAGAAGAGGACAGCAGACCAGTCGTTATCAGTCCACTTGCGATGTTGATGGCACCATTGCAAACGAGCGGTACGGTGACGTCTGGACAATGCAATGCACACAACAGGACGGCGGGCGTATTGTCCTTCTTCATGCAAACGTCTCGCGACAGTTTTTCGTGAGATCCGCTTGCCAGTAGCAGCCATAAACTGATTTGCTACCTCACTAGCTGTCCTGCGCCGGTGTCTTTTTGTTGATAGCGCTATGTACCTATCTTCTGCAGGTGTCGTACTGCGAACACGACCTCCTCCGTGACGTTTGCTATACTCTCCATTGGTTTGAAATGATTTCCAAATCCTTGAAACAACACTGTGGCTGACGTCGAACTCCCTGGCAACATCTGTTATTTTTCGCCCTTCTTCAATCTTGCCAATAATACGGCCACGCGTAAAGTCATCTAGGTGATGTCGGGAAGACATACTGAAAATTGCAAGTTCGCCAATTGATTCTTTCCCTTTCAACTTTGCGTTTGAACAACAACGGTCAATACGCGTCAAATCCTTTATACTTCTTATCAGCACTATGACGTTACGAACAAGTTCGGCAATCCAAAATTTGCATACGCACAACACGTCTTACTGTATCCCGCACTTATGCTAATTTCCACATTTTCCTGCCTTCCATTTTATGGTTGCTATCGTTGCTATTGTCATCCGTCCTTCGCAATTGTCCGGCAGTGTATGTCCCCACAAAGGTGTTGCAGAGTTGTTGGCGACTTCACGCGCTAACGCTTGAAGTCTCCAACAACTCATGCACAACAAAACGCCGCCTTGGACCTGAAAGATGCGGGAGTATACACTATACCCCTTTTGTATCCAGATAAAACCACCAAATCTACGTGGGCATGACCAAGAGGTCCTTAAAACTAAGACTCCAGGAGCACCAAAGAGATTTCAAAAGAGGACTTCTTTCTACAGCGTTAGCGCGTGAAGTCGCCAACAACTCTTTGACACCTTTGTGGGGGCATATAAAGAAAATCACACGAAACACGACCGCCAGAGCCACCCTCTTCAGAGAGACTATAGAAATCCTCTCAACCCACGGGATATGCAACGAGGAAACATCAATGGACCTCCCACATGTATGTCGCACGCTCTTCAATACGCGCGCCGTTAATCACAAATCTCGAATATGACGCGCATGTTCTATAACATCTATAGCAAACACCTATTTTTGAATACATAACTGGAACTCTGTTTTTGCTTTTGCTTTTGAATGATACTTCTTCCTGAAGAAGCCACCCGTGCTGGGAAAAACTAGCGTTTTGTTCTAGTTTGTGTAATATTACACCAATAAAAACGGATTTCAACGTTTTGTTAGTATATCCTGGTGTATATCTACCCAATTTTTCCGTTAACAGATCGTAAAGAAATTCTTGAAAAAAAAATTTTTTTTTGAGTGAAACTTTAACGACCCCTTGTGCAACTCAATGGGCTATAGGCAGTCGCCCGTTCCAAATTCAGGGCTACTGATTCCAGGGAAGGGAGATAGCCAGTGCCGTAAGACGAACACAACATCCATGTCTCACCGCGATTCGAGCCCAGGCCCTTGGATGGATGATCATAAGCCAGTGCTCATACCACTGCGACACTGGGACGGCATTGAAAATTCTTCAAAAAATCAATGGAAATAAAAACTTGTGCAGCAAATTACAATACTTGGTATCAGTAATTTCTAGGGATGACAACACTACTGATATGATGAAAGTGGGTGAAAGATCCTGTAACGTATACTCTCGATTCACTTTCCTTTTGATTTTTACTATCTCTGGTTATTTTATTTTACTATGTAAATTATCTTCTTACTGAACGAGATGTTATTTCACCCGCTGAATGAGATCTGGCAATGAGTGTAAGTCATGACGTGGTGGTAGCCAGTATAAATAGGCGCGTTCAACGATACGTAGGGAGAGCGTTTGTTGTTGTATAGAGAGAGCTTTTTGTGTTACGTGAGAGAGCTTTTTGTGTTACGTGAGAGAGCTTTTTGTTGATGTGCGTAGGGAGAGCTTCGTTCTATGTGATTAGGTTTTTTCTTCATTATTGTGATACGATTAGTGTGTGTGTGTGTTGAATGATTCAAGAGTTTATCTAATAAAAGAGTTTTAAGTAAGTACGTCTTTCTCAGTTCATAGTACTGTCAGACCTCTGTCTGGCTGTTAGGTTTATTTCATTGAGTGTTATTAGTAACAACCAGCATAAGACTTTATTCATCTTAATTACTACTACAACATTACTAGCAGTTATAAGCTTGTTCATGCCGCCCCGGTGGCGCAGTGGTCTAAGGCGCTGGCCTCTGATCATTCGTCCGTAAGGGGTCCGGGTTCGAATCCCGGTCAGGCATGGATGTTGTGTTTGTCTTACGGCACTGGCTCTCTCCCTTCCCTGGAACCAGTGACTCTAAATTAGGGACGGGTGACTGCTTATAGCCCATTGAGTTGCTCACGGTGGTCGTTAAACCTCAAATAAAAAAAAAAAAAAAAAAAAAAGCTTGTTCATTATTATTACTACACTACTAGCAGGAAAGTTTATTCATGATATAATTAACAAACAACAACCATTAGAAGAATCATTATTAGTAGTAGAAGAAGCATTATTAGAAGAAGCGGTATTCATTATAATATTAGTAAAATTATATTCATTATAATCCAGAAAAGACTATCGAAGTAGCAAGAGTGTCAGCAAGTTGCCTGAAATACTCTACGAGAAATGGATAAAAAGTGAAAAAGAACTTGCACTACTGATATACCGAAGTTAGACAAAGTAATGTAAACACCATGATCATAAGGGTTAATATCATACGTGTAGGTTACACTGAAACAAACAAACGTTGTGAATATCTTTCGTATATCTTTTCTTTGTGTATGTTACCTGCAATATCTGAAATTAGGCATTTTACAGAATGCCGAAAATGAGACGTCAAAGTATGAAACGCTTAACATTTTACACATTTTTTAAGCATTCAATGCAATGCCAAAAGGCAAATCGGCAAAGTTTTAAATACTCCCGCCAGTGATTTTTTTTCACGTGGCGAAGCACGTGACTTCTTTTTTTTTTTTTTTTTTTTTTTTGGAGAAGCACGTGACGTTCAACGCTGGGTTCAAGAGGACAGCATTTAGTAGTATCGCCACGGTCCGAGTTCCCATTCTTGACGTCCATAAGGGATAGGGTGGCTCGCGCAATTTTGTTGGCAATTAATTACGAGTGTGACAGAAGACGGTTTTTACTGACTTGGAATTACTCGACGAATTTCGAATCAACTCTATTCCAGGTCACAATTCATTTTATGCCCAAAGGACTTACTCAGAGTTGAACACGTTCCCGACCACGAAATTCCTTTTAGATCAGCTGCTATAGCTCAGTCCACAGGAAGTGGTCAAGAATTCGTGAGGTGTATGTGCAAGACCAAGTGCCAAAATATGAAGTGCTCTTGTGTGAAAACGACAATTAAAAGTAATTCAAAATGCCATTCTAGCCTTCCTTGTTGCAACAAGTAGGTCAGTGCTAGTCGTTTTCTCTTGTTCTTTCAGTAAGAAAGTCGTATACTTTACTTTATACATTATATTGACAAAAGTCACCGGATACCTGGAAGAAAAGCACAACATAGAATTTATTGACATACATTAGTACGGTGTCGGTCCACCTTTGGCCTTAATGTATGCACTGACCCTTCGGGATATGCTCTGGACAACGTTTTGGAGCACAGCGATAGGTATGCGCTTCCATTCGGTACATAATGCTGCCGCTAACTGTTGCTTTGTAGTAGGCCTTGGTTCCAAACTTCTTATGCGGCACTCTAATTCATCTCATAGGTGCTCTATGGAATTAAGATCAGGGCTCTATGCTGGCCAGTCCACACACGATACGGAATTATCGTCAAACCACGCCGTAACAGTCCTTGCTTTATGGCTCGGTGCATTATCATGCTGGTACCAATAAGGCTTGGTTCCATAGTATTGCCACAGAGTTGGTAGGGCATAATTGTCCAGAATATCGAGGTAGACGTACTGGTTAGAGGTTTGTTCACGATACCCAATGGGCTGGGACCATTCCACGAAAAACACCCCCACACGAATACACTTCCAGCTCCAAACTTGACCGTATAAACAGTACACTGTGGTAAATAGCGTTCCCCTGGCTGCTGCCATATCCACAAACGGCCATCAGACTGATGGATTGTGTATCTGCATTCATCAGTCCATAGGGCCCATTTCCATTTATCTATTGTCCATGATAAATGTTCTTTTTACCATGCTAAACTACGAATAGTGTTCCGAGTAGAGATGAAAGGCCTATGGAACTTTTGCAGCTTCAGGCACGCCATGTGTCTTCCACATATTCAGTACATCCAAAACCGTTGACTTGGGTACGTTTAAACGACTCTCGGTTCCTCTTATTTTCAACTCACTAATATAACGCCCAACAATCTTTCCTTTCTCAAAGTCAGTTCTCTCCCGCCGCGACAAAACTACACTCAACCTCACAGTGCGATATGATCGCGGTTAGCTGAAGGCTTGTTTTCATACCTTTTTCAGCTGTACCGCGTATCCTAAAACCGTAGCGGAT
The DNA here is from genome assembly GCA_039090855.1 of Macrothele yani. Taxonomy (NCBI): domain Eukaryota; kingdom Metazoa; phylum Arthropoda; class Arachnida; order Araneae; family Macrothelidae; genus Macrothele; species Macrothele yani. Next base: position 29,174,663 of record CM077001.1, read on the forward strand.
CCGTTCATTTGTTTTTGAAGGGATGTCCGGTGACTTTCCTCAATATGATGTATTTCTTCCTTGAATTTCATATACGCCTTTTCAATAAAGGTCTTTTCATGATTCTATTTTCATAATTTGCCTAAATCGCTTTTTTCGATTTTTATAATGCATAGGATTTATATAAAAATGTCTAGGAAAAGTACATGCAATATTAAAATAACATAAATATTTCATGGTTTGCTTAAAAAAGTAACGCATTCTATAGATTTCCTGGGCATTCTGCACAAATCCTGTTTTTCACACATTGCCGGTAACATACATTTTCTAGGTTGTCTGCCAGTGTAGCACAAGTTGTTTTAAACAGCAGCTCGAAAGACCGGTAGGTGAAATGGGTGACTTGTTAGACTTCCAAATCGTGATAGCCCATTTAACAGGAGCGTCTGGAACCACAACAGCCAAATTGTTTTGCGTTTCAAGAGCAATAGTCTCCATGGTTATCACTGTGTACACAAAGCGTGGTAAGACTTCATTAGCGAAGAAGACAAGTATGCGAAACCCGAGATTGAAGGTGTGTCAAACGCTAACAAGAATTGTTTCCAAACAACATAGAACTGCAGCAGCAATAGTGAGAGCATAACTCAATATTAACCTGGAAGACCCCGTTTCCACAAAAATAATCAGCAAAGAACTTCACAAAGCCAACATTCATGGAAGAGATGCAACGGCTAAACTTTTCACCACAGAAACCAACGCTACAATGCTCACAAGTTAGTAAAATCATGCAATGCATTGATTATGATACGCTTTCCAACAAACCAGAAATCATTACTCAAGTTATGAAGATAATGGCTGTGGAATAAATCTCACTCCTGTGCCCTGACCTTTGATCCCATTTCGATGTTATTAAACAAAGCCGGTTCAGTAAACCTCCGGAACAACATACAAAAGGTTTGTCGAAATAGAAGCATTTTTACGTAAGTTATGACGCATAAGGGCGATAGAATGGATCCCGCTCCTATGTCCTGACCTTTGACCCCATTTCGTCCATTTTCAATAGATTTCGTCCCCAGGTTGTCCCCTCGACCACATACTAAATTTCACCGAAATCGAACCTATTTTACGGAGTTATCGTGCCGATAGACTGACAGACAGACGGACAAAGATAGAGCATATACGCTTGTTCAACCGTAAGTTGTAAAGCGTAAAAAAGATGGTGTCATGAGCGTAGAGCCGCCCCGGTGGCGCAGTGGTCTAAGGCGTTGGCCTCTGATCATTCGTCCGTAAGGGGTCCGGGTTCGAATCCCGGTCTGGTATGGATGTTGTGTTTGTCTTACGGCACTGGCTCTCTCCCTTCCCTGGAACCAGTGACCCTAAATTAGGGACGGGCGACTGCTTATAGCCCATTTGAGTTGCTCACGGTGGTCGTTAAACCTCCAATCAAAAAAAAAATGAGCGTAAAACCTGTACGTATGATGACTGGAAGCGTGTGATATGATCCGTTGAATCATCGTTTACATTAATCCCAACCAAAGGTTGGGTTTAAGTATGCAGAGCCCCTAAGGAAGTGTGCATTTCGGAATGTCTGGCTCCACATGTCAAACATTTGGTTTATATGTGTGATGATTCGGGCGGCCATATCTTGTTATTCGGTTGGCACCATCATTACCCTACGTGGTTGATGTCCACGTATTTGTCCATTAAAACCATCAAAAATATACATTGACCCATTATAAACTTCTGCAGAATGTCCAAATCAACAGAAGTAAAATTCATCGTATGCCAACTATCCAACTATCACATGCAGTATCATACGCTTGAAAATCTGTTGAAATACAGTGGCCACCATTGCTCTACAAAGGTGTTCCATTATAAGTATTTCGCCCGAACACTAACAATATTCCATTCAGTATAACACTACTATGAAAATAGCGATCAGACTGACTGGGAGTAAACATCACCCATGCGATAATTAAATAGCTTGTGCCATTAAGCTCCGTATTTGGAAAATTTTCACTATTACTCTCGCCCTTTGGATTTATTAGCTATAATTAAATAGCTTGTGCCATTAAGCTCCGTATTTGGAAATGTTTCACTATTACTCTCGCCCTTTGGATTCATTAGCTATAATTAAATAGCTTGTGCCATTAAGCCCCGTATTTGGAAGATTTTCACTATCACTCTTGCCCTTTGGATTTATTAGCTATAATTTAATAGCTTGTACCATTAAGCACCGTATTTGGAAGATTTTAACTATCACTCTCGCCCTTTGGATTTATTAGCTATAATTAAATAGCTTGTGCCATTAAACCCCGTATTTGGAAGATTTTCACTATCACTCTCGCCCTTTGGATTTATTAGCTATAATTTAACAGCTTGTGCCATTAAGCCCCGTATTTGGAAGATTTTCACTATCACTCTCGCCCTTTGGATTTATTAGCTATAATTAAATAGCTTGTGACATTAAGCCCCGTATTTGGAAGATTTTCACTATCACTCTCGCCCTTTGGATTTATTAGCTATAATTTAACAGCTTGTGCCATTAAGCCCCGTATTTGGAAGATTTTCACTATCACTCTCGCCCTTTGGATTTATTAGCTATATTTAAATAGCTTGTGCTATGAATCCTCGTATTTTGAAGATTTTTCCTATCACTCTCGCCCTTTGGATTTATTAGCTATAATTAAATAGCTTGTGACATTAAGCCCCGTATTTGGAAGATTTTCACTATCACTCTCGCCCTTTGGATTTATTAGCTATAATTTAACAGCTTGTGCCATTAAGCCCCGTATTTGGAAGATTTTCACTATCACTCCCTGCCTTTTGGATTTATTAGCTATAATTAAATAGCTTGTGCCATTAAGCCCCACCAGATGGTGATGTCTCAGTTGTTGAGCCCATCCTTACGGATTTGTGATGTCAGATGCTGACAGATAAACACACACAGCGCCGTGGATTATTGGCCACCGTAGAGTAGGGCGAACGCACTCGGCTAGTTATTTAGAGATCTGGGATACGATCCCAGCGGTGCCTGGATAACAATTTTTTGGTTGTTGTGTGTTAATTTAAATAAAAAGGTGTGGAAAGAGCGATGACTTTGTCTATTCACATTGTCTCCACGTATTTGGAAGAAATTCACTATTTTCACATACCGCCTGTTTCCCAGGTGTTCATATTATTTTGTCCAACACCTGTATATGGCCTACATGGGCCCGCGGCTTTTGGCATACTAACGCAGGTTAAGTGAAATCTCTAATTACACACGACAAAAGAAAATGAACTAACTAATTTTAACCAGGGACAGTACGATCGTACTTGACACCCTAAGAAGCCATCAATGAATAACTTTATGTTATTCATTATTGTGGCTAAATAAATTGCATTTGTTCAATAATTAAAAAACGAAAGAAAAATCATAGGGGAGTAGAATTACGTCAATTGTCACTATTTCATGGCACAATCTCACTAGTTTTACGTCCTTAAACTGTTCAGCGAAGGTCTGTGGACGTAGCCCTACGTTGTAGGTTGTGGCACAGTTAGTACTGTGTCCCTTTGATTTTTTATCTAAAAGTCGTGAAGGTATGATACGCTCAATAATGGGTTCCGACGACTGCAATTTCGGCCGATGATATGGATAATTTTAGCTACTTGATTTACTCAGGGATGAAATTTTACCTCGTGACACTGATTACCTACACGTGGAACACTTTTGAAAGTCTTTTGCACGATCACGCTAATAGGGGAACTATCGTTCGCGAACGTCTGTACGTCTCTGTACTGTTTTAGATAAACTTTGTTGATACCGTAACCGGTCACACACATGACACACATATCCGAAATCTTTTTTTCAGAAACATTTTTTCAAACTCCTTAGTTGACTTGTTATAAATTTGGCGATACGTCTCGGGCCTAATGTGCTCTTCTTGTTGTTGCTCTTGTTCTTGTCTATAGATTCAGAATGCATCGGCGGTGTAAAGCTATGAGTTGAAGACAAATTTGGCCATACGTCTCAGGCCTAATGTACTGCTCTTGTTGTTGCTCTTGTTCTTGTCTAGATTCAGAATGCATCGGCGGTGTAAAGCTTTGAGTTGAAGACAGATTTGGCGATACGTCTCAGGCCTAATGTACTCTTCTTGTTGCTCTTGGTCTTGTCTAGATTCAGAATGCATCGGCGGTGTAAAGCTTTGAGTTGAAGACAGATTTGGCGATACGTCTCAGGCCTAATGTACTCTTCTTGTAGTTGCTCTTGTTCTTGTCTATAGATTCAGAATGCATCTGCGGTGTAAAGCTATGAGTTGAAGAAAAATTTGGCCATACGTCTCAGGCCTAATGTACTGCTCTTGTTGTTGCTCTTGTTCTTGTCTAGATTCAGAATGCGTCGGCGGTGTAAAGCTTCTAGTTGAAGACAGATTTGGCGATACGTCTCAGGCCTAATGTACTCTTCTTGTTGCTGTTGTTCTTGTCTAGATTCAGAATGCATCGGCGGTGTAAAGGTTTGAGGTAAAGACAAATTTGGCGATACGTATCAGGCCTAATGTACTCTTCTTGTTGCTCTTGTTCTTGTCTAGATTCAGAATGCATCGGCGGTGCAAAGCTTTGAGTTGAAGACAGATTTGGCGGTACGTCTCAGGCCTAATGTACTCTTCTTGTTGTTGCTCTTGTTCTTGTCTATAGATTCAGAATGCATCGGCGGTGTAAAGCAATGAGTTGAAGACAAATTTGGCCATACGTCTCAGGCCTAATGTACTGCTCTTGTTGTTGCTCTTGTTCTTGTCTAGATTCAGAATGCATCGGCGGTGTAAAGCTTTGAGTTGAAGACAGATTTGGCGATACGTCTCAGGCCTAATGTACTCTTCTTGTTGTTGCTCTTGTTCTTGTCTAGATTCAGAATGCATCGGCGGTGTAAAGCTTTGAGTTGAAGACAGATTTGGCCATACGTCTCAGGCCTAATGTACTCTTCTTGTTGTTGCTCTTGTTCTTGTGGATCAAAGATATGACATTAAGTAAAGAAAGTTAAAGGGAAGTAAAATAATTTTAAAAGGAATGGGGAACCAAAATAGAAAGAGTTAAGTTGAAGCATAGACGTCACAGCTGTTGCAACAGAAGATGCTTGAAAGAATCTGAAGACGGCACCAACTTGATATCCACCGAGCAACCAATCGGACTAATGTTAAAGTGGAAGTTGGATAACTACACACTTAAATATAAATTCCAGATATGTTTTATTCAACATTTATCGTGATTCGAAGTTATAAAGGTTCCATGTGAACACCCGTTATATTTCGTCAAGCATAATATGCTGTAAGAACAGATACCCGAATAAATATGATGAGTTTGTAGTACTACAAAATAAGTTCCTAAGAAAGAGAAGATACGCCCCTAGCATCGACTATCTTTTAGGATGTTGAACAAGGCGCACGAGATTCTCCCCGATGTCCCCCGTAACTGGGTGTGGAAACGAAGTACTCCCTGATGACTGACTCATAAACCATGTTGCTTCTGCGCCCTCTTAAACAGCAAGAAGGGTGTAATCACTGCCAAAGGGTGAGATGTGAATCAGAGATAGTAATGGTCATAATCTACCGTCATCAGCTTCGGCCTGCCAATCAGGGAAGAGATTCTTGTCTGTCTGTTGCGTGTTGGGAACAGGTTCCCCAAAACTAGATGATTCCGATAGAAAGATCTGCCTTTTCTAATCAAATCCGTTAAAACAGAATAAGAAAAGTAAAGGATGCATACATTCCAAAGCGGTTTTTGAAGCCCTGTTTCATTCCTTTAAATCCTCTGTAGTCTCTATAATTAAGGTAAGTAAAGAGGAAGACAGCGAAGTTCCGCAAAAAATTGATAGAAAATAGGTATGATACCCAATTCCTGGGGTTAATGAAAGCGTCTTTAGTTTATTAATGCGGTAAACGGAATAGCGATTGCCTAGGTTACAGATGAACATGTAGCATTGCATTAGAAAACTTGAAAATTGCGTCACCATGGAGCGGGAATCGAACCTGCATATTTCGATATCCATTCGAGCTTGCTCTCCTTTTCGAGTTTGTAACAGTCGCAAAATGGTGTCATTTCAGGCTGGATTTGAGCCGGGGAAACAAAAAGAAGTCAGCCGGGGACAAGTCCGGGCTATAGAGAGGTTGGGGCAGCGTTGCCACGTTGTGTTTCGCCAGAAACTCTCTCACTCTCAGCGACGCATGGCTTGGCGCATCATCGTGGTGAAGACCCTAAGTGGTGGTGATCTCCGCGACGACACCTTTATAGTAAAAAAAGACAATGAGCATCGATTTCATCTTTGATTTGCACATTCGAGCATTCTTTGGTCGAGAAGACTCGGGAGTGTGAAACTCTGCGCTCTGAATTTTCGTCTCCGGATCGTACTCAAAGACCCACGTTTCATCACCTGTTATCACTTTCTCCAAAAAACCAGGTTCATTCTTCACACGGTCCACAAGCTCACGAGAAAACGACGCACTGTTGTTTCTCTGTTCATCTGTCAAAACCTTATAGGAACCAATTTGGCGCAAACTTTCCGCATCTGCAATTATTGTGTGATGATTTCATGCACAATGGATTTCGCGGGTCCCACGTGCTCTGCTACCAATCTAACACTCAGTCCAAAACCGCTTTGACCTTTTCCACATTGTCCGAAATTAGAGACGTTGAAGGTCGCTCTGGGAGCGGCTCATCCTCGAAGCTCTCTGTTCCATCTGTGAACGTTTTGTGCCACTGAAACACTTGTGCTTTCGATAAAGCATCCTTCCCGTAGGCTTTCTGTATCATAGCAAGCGTCTCGGTTTAGGAATTTTCAAGTTTAACACAAAACTTTACCGCGCATCGCTGTTCGACACTCTTCTGCATTTTAACCGGTACGCGACGCTCACACAGCTGTCTACTTCGCAAGCGATCCTTGTTTTGTAAAAGCTCCGAGCCAACTGACGAGACCTCGATCGTTTGCCTAACATACCCCGCCACCCGTCACGCCCGGAGACTCTGTCCTCCAGCCCTTCTGATTGGCCCAGGAAAAGTGTTCTCATTACTTTCAGGACAAACTTTTATAACGAAGTAAATTTCTTCGTCATTTTTGGTCTACGCGGGATTCGAACCCGAGTCCGCTTATTCCGGAACAAGTCGCTCCACCAACTGAGCTACGCAGACGTTCATTCTGATTGCTATCTGCTTTTATGTCGTGTGCGTCCTGCTGGCAGGTACGTCACATCTCCCCCCCCCAGAAAGAGGGCCGGGGGCATGGCCCACGGGTCAGCCTTGACCATGAATCGTTGCAGGCAGCCATCCACTGTAGAACGTGCACTTGAGAACTCCCAGTCAATCCGGTGTGTGAAATGCAACGTCACACACATTTATTTTTCGAAGCGCTGGAGAAGGGATTCTCTGATTTTCCTATCTCGCGGTGTGGAAATAACATCACACCATTGCGAGATTTTGAACGGTCGGGTCATCCGGATAGTTCGGGCGCCATTATAACGAAGTAAATTTCTCCGTCATTTTTGGTCTACGCCGGGATCCGAACCCGAGTCCGCTTATTCCGGAACAAGTCTCTCTCTTAAATGAGCTACGCAGACGTTCATTCTGATTGCTATCTGCCTTTATGTCGTGTGCGTCCTGCTGGCAGGTACGTCACACCTTGTGTTACATGTTGAATAGTAATCTAGGCAGATAGTGAGAAAGAAATATTCTTCACATATTACGTGGAAATTCATCTGAATTATTAACACAGCAATCAGATATCTTTGAATTGCGTGCGTTTTTACTGTTCCTCACGTAGCATTAGTAACGTCATAAAACTTGAAAATTACGTCGTAAGGAAATCGGGAGATACGGATTCGGTTCCCGTTCCAGGACGGTGAAATTTTACCAATGAGTCTGCGTTCTCGTCATGACGAATCGCCGTACATCCTAAAGATGCATTCTCCACCTGAGTGCATTTGGAGATAGGCGGACGCTGAAATCTTCCCTCCAACGTTGGGGTATTGACAACTGGTGCGCTGTGGGACTCCTGGTGTGGACTGGCATCATTTTTGATGGACGAACGCCGCTGCACGTGTTTCTAGGAGGCATTCTAACTACTGCATGCTACAGGGGCGACATTCTAGAACCCTGTGTATGGCTTTTCACGGGAGCTGTTGGCTCCCAGTTCCTTTTTATGGAGGATGACTCGTCCCCATATGGCTCGGTTAGCCAACGAATGCCTGAAGACTAAAGACATTCACAGGATGGAATGGCTCGCGAGATCTCTGGACCCGAACCCGATAGAGAATGTCTCTTATGCCCTGGGTAGGGCAATTGCAAGTCTGCAGCCTCATCTCATAACCGTCCCGGGACTCCAGGGCTCCATGGTGGAGGAATGGAATTTATTGCTACGCTCATTCACAGCCTTGAAAACCGCACGAGGGCTTGTTGTGCGAGTCGTACCACTGTTCAGGGCAATGACACTCCCTATTAGCCCCTCAAAACCTGCGCCATTTGCTGCATCAATTTTGGGCATCCATGCTGTCATGCGCATGCTTCCCCTTCATAAGGTGATGACGTTCCTTTTCTGTTGTGTATTGCTTGTGACGTATATTCTAATTTAACTTTCATTTTTAGTTCCTTTTCCTATGTAAATTTGAGTTTGTTTTTCTTTATATTTCCAAACTTAACGTGATATCTTCTCTCTCACATGAATGAGGTTGACAACACCTGTGAGGTCAGAGAGAGTGACGTATGAATGTGATAAGAACGTTAGATAAAAAGGACGATACAGCAGTTGCTTCGTGTGTGTGTATGGAGATGTTCGATCGTTGTTAAGCTAGATTATACGACAGATAATTAAGGTATTATGTATAAAGAGTAAAACTCTCAGTACTATATTCTTGATTTCATCTACTGTGCTGGACCAATAAAACGTTATCGTAAGTTTGACTTCTGTATATGTTTCGTCTGGCCATAAAAGCTTAATTGGAACTATCCCGTGCAACTATTGCATCGTATTATCATTTAGTTCAACATTGCATTAATCATGGTTTTAGACATAGCGTAACACCAATCTCGCACAGGAAAAAGGGTTACGTTATATGCTGAGTTATCGATATATGAATGTCTATACCAATTGTCATTATACTCTATCGTATGGATTTTGCGTTGTTCATGATTTTAGGTTTTTCACTTTAATTTTGGACACCAGTGCGCATACGTACGCAGTTGACTCTGATAATCTGGAAAAAGCACGAAAATATCTATCGTTTGTCGAAGCAATCGGGTTGAAGATTTTTTCAATCTAGTGGTGCTTAACAACCACCGTGAAAAACTCAATAGGCTATACCCGTCCCTAATTTGAGGCCAGTGGTTCCGGTAAAGGGGCAGAGTCAGTGCGTTATGGCAAGCACGCCATCCATACCTCACGCGGAATTCGAACGCGGACTTATATAAGACGAATAGTTAAAAGTCAGCGCCTCTTTCCACTTCGCCACAGGGACGGCAGAAGAGAATTTTGGAAATAGGAATTTATAAAGCGCAAACATAAATCACAATGTAAATCTACGTCTATACCTTTTTGCAAAACAGCTATCGCATCAAGGAGATCAAGGGATATTTGGATTGATAACGAAATCTAACCGATTTTGAAAGAAATTTTCTTGGCTGACATTTCGAAATCGAGATGCGGTAGAACTTAATCTCAAAATTTTCAGTACCGGTTGGGAACACTAGCATTATCACACCGTTGTGCATTTCACATCGGCCACCAACAAGGTCAGTGTACCTATTCCTTCACCTTTCTGGTAATTTCCTGATGACTGTTGCATACTTTGACTTTAAGGAGACTCAAGTGGTGATAGCAGCATTGTCACACCGTAACACATTCCACATACTCATCATGAAAGTCAATGCAGTGTTGCCATCATTCTGGTAATTTCCTGATGACTGTAGCACACTTTGACTTTAAGGAGACTCAGGTGGTGATAGCAGCACTGTCACACCGTAACACATTCCACATACTCAATAGTCTTTGCAGTGTTGCCATCATTCTGGTAATTTCCTGATGACTGTAGCATACTTTGACTTTAAGGAGACTCAGGTGATGATAGCAGCATTGTCACACAGGAACACATTCCACGTACTCATCATGAAAGTAAGTCAATGCACTGTTGCCATTTCTCTGACATTAAGTGTGTGCAAAAGTTCGTTTCTCATTATGCAAATTCCAATGTGGTGACCAAGATGCTACTGGGCTATAAAATGAACCAAGCATGCAGGTGCATCTCATTCATAAACAAGTCACACAAAGGTTAACTTGTCAAGCAATAACGAAAACTTTAGGCATGGTTTGCTTTATGAGTTCGACAACGGAAGCAATGCAGATGAAGCCCGCCGCAACATTTGTGAGGTGTACGGGGAAGATGCTGTTGACGAAAGCACATTTCACTGTTGGTACCGGACATTCCGTAAAGCAGATAGGAGGTGCTGGGTTCAAACAAGTTTTGGACATCCGCCAGATGCTTCTGAAGAGGATCTTAACCTAGCCATCTCAAATGACCAACATATAACAGCTGAAGAATTCTACCAGAAAGGTTTCTCTTCCCAGAACAACAGTAGAAACAGCGATGCATGCGCTTGGGTGTATCACAATGCGCGACCAGTGGGTACCTCATGACCTATCCTCAAGAAATCGATCAGAGAGCATGATAACAATTCTTTACTTGCGCGTCACATAAACGAACATTTCTTGGAACCATTAGTTATGCGTGATGAAAAGTGTGTCCTTTACAGAAGTGTAAAGGATCAAAGGACTGCATTCCCAGTTGGAGAGCCTTTTCCATCGACTTCAAGACGAGGACTGCATCCGAGAAAGGTCTTGATAAGTATATGGTGGGGCGTCAAGGTGGTAATCCACTGGGAACTGCTTACATCTAACCAAACGATAAATGCTGATCCGTACGCCAACAGTTGGAAAGTCTGAAGCATAAAACGAAATCTTAGTGTCATCTGGTAACATGATAATGAAAGACCCCATACAATTTTAGCCAATCAAAAAAATTTACTGGGCATTTAAAGGAAAGTGTTGATTCACCCTTATATTCCTCAGACCTGACACATACGGAATACGACCTTTTTAATCTCTTCAGAACAACTTTGCTGGGAAAATATTCAATGAAGTTGAAGATGTCGCAACTGCATTACAAGAGTTTGACTCCAAATCGGAGGAGTTCTATAGAAGGGTAATTCAATTACTACCAGAAAGACGGCAACAGGTCATAGATGATAATGAGAATTACGTAAAAGTATAAAGATTTTATTTATTCAAAATTGTTTTTCTTCTCTGCTAAAAAACTGGGTAGAACTTTTACATACAACTAACAACTTTCTGATTGTTGTAACATACAGTCCTTGGGGTCATTCAAGATTATGATAGCAGCACTCTTACTTCGTAAAACAATCAACATCCTTCTCACCAAGGTCACTACACTGTTGCTATCCTTCTAGTTACTTCCTGATGTTGTAGCGTACCAGTCTTTGGAGAAACTCAAGATGACGATAGCAGCACTGTCACACCACAACACATTATACGCTCTTCCCATTAAGGCCAATGAACCGTTGTCGTATTTCTGGTAACTTCCCGATGGTTGAAGCATATCAGTTTTGTGAGAGCCTCAAGATGATAACAGCAGTACTGTCAGACAGTAACACATTCTACATTCTCTCCAGTAAGGTCAGTGCACCATTCTTATATTTCTGGAAGCTTCCTGATGATTGTAGCGTCACATTCCTTGAGATAACTCAAGTACTATCACACCGTAACACACTGGTGTGCAAAAAATAAGGACAAAGAGGAGAAATTAGCATATCAGCGTAACGATCAGGCAGAACGGACCGAAAAACCACTCAGGAGATAGACTAGGGTCCGGTACGGTAGGGCATGCGCGTATATGTAGCATGACGTAGGGGGGGGTTGGAAAGGTATAAAGCACACGGGCGGTGTACGCTCAGCAATTCGGAGAAAGCTATTGCACGGTGTACATCGGTTTGAACGATGTCGATTTGTTGCCTCCGTGAGATATGTCCAACTGGTAATCCAGTAGACGACATCTGGATGACTTTACCCGAGGTCGCGTCATTGGGAAGTTGGAAGAAGGTCGAAGTGTGACTAGTGAGGCCGAAGAGTTCGGAATCGCTCACAGCATCGTTTCACGAGCTTGGATAGCATTTCAAACGGCAGGAACAGCTGTCCGAGAGTTTAGCAGTGGTCGTCCACGAGCAACCACGGCGGCGGACGACCGGTATATTGTCCTACAGGCGAGAAGAAACAGACGGCAGACAGCGGGAGAAAGCGCAAGGCACATGCAACAGACAACTGGACGTCCGTTATCGCGTTTTACCGTGGCCAGGAGGCTGCACAAAGGTGATTTATTTGCACGACGACCAGTACAGTGTGTGCCATTAATGCCTGATCATCGAAGACAGCGCTTTCTGTGGAACCAGGAACAGGAGAACTGGACACATCAACAATGGGATCAAGTTCTCTTTACGGATGAGAGCCGATTTAGCCGATTTAGGAACACGCAATCACACCTCCAATATCATCGAAAGGGACCGGTTTGGAGGTGGTGGGGTTCTAGTTTTGGGCGGTATCATGCTTGGTAGCCGTACTGACCTCCACATCTTCCAAGGAGGTTCAGTCACTAGTGTCCGCTATTGTACCGAGGTTCTCCTGCCTCACGTGCGTCTGTTTACAGGTGCTGTGGGTCCTGAGTTCCTCCTGATGGACGACGACGCTACACCTCATTGTATAGTGGCTGTCGTAGAGCTGTTGGAGAGTGAAGATATTCAACGCATGGATTGGCCCGCAAGGTCCCCGGACCCAAATCCAATCGAGCACGTGTGCGACCTTCTCGGGAGAGGCTTGGCAGCACGTCACCAGCCGCCAGCAACGATTCCGCAGCTCGGTTGGCGCTACAAGAGGAATGGGCCGCGATGCCGCAACAGCTCCTTGACAAACTCGTCCTCAGCATGGACAGACGTTGTAAATCCTGCAACGCAGTCAGGGGTGATCATATCCACTACTAAAGACTGGATTTTTCTTGGCATCCGCCTGTCACATGGACGTTTCTGTCTTCTGTCCAGTTGTGCTCGAAGCTACCTTTTCAATAAAGTGCCTTTGTATCCTTTGGATTCATTGTTTGGTCGGTTTTGCTCACTTGTCCTATATTCTTACATCTTGTGGATCTTTTGGTATGATTTGAGTCGATGTGGAGCACTTCTGTACGACGTTACATTCAAAAAACCGTTTCGTCCTTAATTTTTCCACGCCAGTGTACATTCCACACTCCCCCATCAAGGTCAGTCTACCATTGTCATCTTTCTAGTAATTTCCTGTTGGTTGTAACATACCAGTCTGTGGGAATGTTCATGATGATGACGCAATTCACATCCTTCTCACCAAGGTCTCTACACTGTTGCTATCCTTCTGGTTACTTCCTGATGTTGTAGCGTACCAGTCTTTGGAAAGACTCAAGATGATGGTAGCAGCACTGTCACACCGTAACACATTGCACGTTCTTCCCATCAAGGTCAGAGAACTGTTGTCGTATTTCTGGTAACTTCCCGATGGTTGAGGCATATCAGTTTTGTGAGAGCCTCAAGATAATAACAGCAGTACTGTCAGACAGTACCACATTCTACATTCTCTCCAGCAAGGTCAGTGCACCATTCTTATATTTCTGGAAGCTTCCTGATGATTGTAGCGTCCCATTCTTTGAGATAACTCAAATACTATCACACCGTAATGCATTCCACATCCCCCCCCCCCATCAAGGTCAGTCTACCATTGTCATCCTTCTAGAAATTTCCAGTTGGTTGTAACATACCAGTCTATGGGAATGTTCATGATGATGACACATTCCACATCCTACTTACTAATGTCACTACACCGTTGCCATCTCTCTGGTTACTTCCTAATGGTTGTAGTGTACCAGTCTTTGTGAAGACTAAAGATGATGATACCAATGCGGTCTCACTGTAACACATAGTACATTCTTCCCATCAAGGTCAGTGAACCGTTCTCGCCTTTCTGGTAACTTCTTGATGGTTGAGGTGTATGAGTCTCGCGACAGCCTAAAGATGATGATAGCAGTACTGTTACACAGTAGCACATTCTACATTCTCCCCACCAAGCGCAGTGCACCGTTGCCAACTTTATGGAAACTTTATGCTGGTTGTAGCGTACCAACCTTTGAGATGACCCAAGATGATGGTATTAATACTGTCACACCGTGACATATTCCACATTCCCCTACATGAAGGTCAGTTTACCATTGTCATCTTTCTAGTAACTTCGTGATGGTTGCAACATCCCAGTCTATGGGGAAAATCATGATGATGACACATTACACATCCTGTTCACAAAGGTAAATACACAGTTTTCACCTTTTTTCTAATAACGTGCTGATGATTGTAGCGCACCAGTCTTTAGGAAATCTCAAGATCATAGCAGCAGTGCTGCTAGACCGTAATGCATTCCGCATCCCCCATACCAAAGTCAATGGGTCGATCAGCTGCAGTGTGGGAGGCCCGTAACTGCAACTTGTGATTTGAACACAGAAAATATCGATTAGCTCATCAGGGAAAATCGAAGAATAATTCAGAGAACTGTAGCTGATACGCTGAACATTAGTTTAGGTATGTAGTATCAATGTCATTGTTAACGTTTTACGATGCAACAATGTGTGTGTTCGTTAGGTACCGCGTCACCTAACGACTGAAATGAAGAAGTGAAGACTTAAAACATGCCAAAAGTTGCTTGCTTGCTATGAAAAGTATGGAAGTGATTTTCTCCAAAGGATTGTGACTGGTGATGAGAGTTGGGTTCACTATTATGACCAAGAAATGAAAAATCAATCGTTGGAATACCGTCACCCATCTTCTCCTCCACCGAAAGAATTCGAAATTCAAATTTCTGCCGGTACGTGCATGCTCACTGTGCTCTTGGTATACAGAGGGCAATATTCTTCAATAGTACATGGTCAAAGGTACAACTATCAACTCTGAGAGCTCATACCTTAAAATGTTAAAGCAAAGAATAAACCACTTGCATGGGGTAAAAAGCCAAAGATTCTGCAACACGACAACGCCAAATCCCATTCCAGTGCTTTAACATCAGGAAGTGGGATTTGAAGTTCTTGAACACTACCTAGAACCACGATTTGGCGCAGTTAGGCTTCTAGCTGTTTTCTGCTCTTAAGAGACATCTAAAAGGAATTCAGTGACGAAGATGTTCAAAATGCTAACATGAAATGGTTCCTGGAACAACCTGAAGCTTTTTACAGAGACGGGTTTCAAAAACTTGTTAACCGATGACGTATCTGCATCGAGAGTGATGGGGACTATGTAGAAGCAGGAACGTTACCAAGGGAAAGCTCTATCACTCTTGCCCACCTTGTCGCCCACCTAGTTCACCATAAGCGATTTTCAATTAGTTTAACTTTAGAAAGTAATCTGGACGTTGCCGAGAAATAATGAATCTATGGTTTTTAGTTGTGTAGCCCTACGTATTTTCACCTAGGAAGTGCGTTTTTACTTCTCCGAAGAGGAAGTTATTAAAATAGCATCCTCAGGCCATGAAAATTCAATTGTTCTTCACCCTTCCAAATCCTTAGTTTCCTTTTTCATGTTAGTATGGCCAAGATTGAATGAGGAGGTTGGGAAGGAATTTATTGAGGAAAGCCATCACCAATTTCTCTGCTGATTGTTTGAATTACTAAGTAGGGGATTCCAACACGGAAAGTGGAGTCTAAAGCTATACCACCACTCTTATGCCTTCCCTGGGGCAGTGAGGGAGCAAGACGTGATTGACGACTGATTTCGACGAGAGGAGTGTAAGGCAAGATCTCTGGCTTGAAGGAAGGGAGTTAAAAACAGGAAAGCTATTGTGTCTGCGTGTCACGACGTTAAAATTTGATTCAGGTGGACAAAAAGAACATTTTTTTAAAGAATAATTTGAAGTACAGTGCTATTAGGTGTACATATAAGTTTTAAAGTGTTTTTTGTGTGACGTATACTGCTAATTTACATATCCGACATTCTCCCGCGTTGTTTTCATGAGACCGTAACTGGTTCCGAGTATAAAATGGGATACAGAAATTTGCCCAACTGTCAAACGAACTTGCACATTGGTAGGTGAAAGATGGCAAGCGAGACTGCATTTATTCCACACTGCATTCGTTACGAATTTAATCAAGGAAAAAGTACTGCAAAAGCATGTGCATCGATCTTTGCTGTTATGGGGGAGAATATTGTATCGAAAGCACATGTGAGTTTTGGTTTAGACGGTTTAAAGCAAGTGATTTTGATGTTTGCGATCGAGAACGTAACGGCGCCCAGCAGAAGGTTGCACACGAGGATCTGCAAGCATTGCTGGATGAGGATTCGTCTCAAACTCAAAACGAACTAACTGAACAACTGAGGGTAACTCAATAAGACACTTCAAATCGTTTACGCGCAATGGGAAAGATTCAGAAGGAAGGAAAATAAATGGGTGCCACATGACCTGAGCGAGAGGAGCAAGGATGAGCGTGTCATGAAGTGGTTAAATCTGCTGAATGAACAACACAAAAAGTGTTTCCTGTGTAAAATCGTTACAGGTGATGAAAAGCGTATATGGTACGACAATCCCAAAGGTAAAAAAGCAACGACTTCGACACCGGAACGCTATATTCACTCCAAGAAAGTTCTGCTGTGTATCTGGTGGGATATAAAGGGTGTGCTCTATTATGAACTATTGGAACAGGATCAAACTGTTACTGCTGATCGCTACAAGCAACAATTGCAGCAATTTAACCAGGACATCTGTGGGAAACGTCCATTCACAAGCAAAAGGATTGAGTCTGATAAAATTACTGCATGACAACGCTTGACCGCATGTCGCGAAATCGGTCAAGGAAACGTTATTGACGCTTGACTGGGAAGTTTTGGAGCACCCGGCGTATAGTCCCGACATAGCCCCTTCAGACTATCATTTGTTCCGATCGATGCAACATGGTTTGTCTGCTGTACAGTTCCGGATATGTGACGAAGTGAAAATATGGGTTGAATACTTGATCGCGTCACACGACGAAGTATTCTTCATAGCTGGAATACTTCAGCATGCCTGAACGATGGCGGAAGGTGATAGATAATAACGGCGCATATTTTGATTGGTAAAGATGTTGTTTTCTCTCAAATTACATGTTGCGTTGTCTTAAACCGCTTTAAAACGTATTTGTAAAACTAATATTTTCATATGCGAAAATGCAAAATTTTAAAAAGCAATTAAGACAATGCGTTCACAGCAAGAATAAAGTGGAAGCTGATTCCACCAACACTTATATCTTGTACCAGTAACTCATTAGTCATTGCCATGTTACCTTGTTGGTGTGTGTGTGTCCGGGAAGGCGCGGAGATGTGCAGGAATTCCTTTGTAGCCGGTAGTAAAAATAAAAATCATTTCCCTCAATGTTTTGCAAATAACGTTGGTATCAAACTTACCCCCAGCAAAAATAGTACTCGCCCAACAGTCAGCCATCCTGATTTCTAACTCTAGCGACTACCCTGTGTAGAAAGTAAAATATGTAAATTATCGTTGAAATTCTGAGCTTTGTTCTTGTTTTGTTTCAATTCGGTATTTTCACACTGGGATTGTGTATAAACATGGAGTCATTACGGAAGAGCCTCTATCTGTTTGTTTCAAGATGGTGAGCGTACATTTGAGAAGTGAAAATTATTCGAGCTGAAAAGGAATACGTATAGATTCCGTGTGGATGGAACATTTGCCCATTTTTGTTCTCTTCATTTAAATACTGGGGGGACCGGGAAGTAATTTTTTGAGGAGGGTGTGGCTAGGTTTGGCGAGCAGTTGCGAGGTGTTTATGTATGTTTCCCGTAAAGTAAGTGCATGTACAAGTGAATGAACTATTCGCCTTTATCTTACGTAGGTGTTTTTGTCTTCCAGATTTTCTGAACAAAATGAGTGACATAAAGCTCGAGGAGAGCCATGTCCGTCATTGTATGCTCTATGAATTTCACAAGGGGAACAATGCAACCATGGACACCAATAACATTTGCGCTGTTTATCAGAATGCGTTATATGTCCGCAAGTGCCAGTGTTGTGTCGCCCAAATCCTGTCGGGCAATTTGACCTCTCTGATGCCCCTCGTGGAGGAAGGCCCATGGAGCTGGACAATGAACTGCTGCTTGCAGCCGTTGAGGCAGATCCTCGTCAAACCATTGATGCATTATCCCAACATCTTAATGCATCATGGTCTACTGTTCAAGAGCACCTGCAACAGAGAGGGAGCTGGTAAATGACCTGCTGCGTGCAGCCGTTGAAGCAGTTCCTCGTCAAACCATTGATGAATTATCCCAACATCTTAATGCATCATGGTCTACTGTTCAAGAGCACCTGCAACAGAGAGGGAGCTGGTAAATGACCTGCTGCGTGCAGCCGTTGAAGCAGTTCCTCGTCAAACCATTGATGAATTATCCCAACATCTTAATGCATAATGGTCTACTGTTCAAGAGCACCTGCAACAGAGAGGGAGCTAGACAATGACCTGCTGCGTGCAGCCGTTGAGGCAGATCCTCGTCAAACCATTGATGCATTATCCCAACATCTTAATGCATCATGGTCTATTGTTCAAGAGCACCTGCAACAGAGAGGGAGCTGGACAATGACCTTCTGCGCGCAGCCGTTGAGGCAGATCCTCGTCAAACCATTGATGAATTATCCCAACATCTTAATGCATCATGGTCTACTGTTCAAGAGCACCTGCAACAGAGAGAGAGCTGGACAATGACCTGCTGCGTGCAGCCGTTGAGACAGATCCTCGTCAAACCATTGATGAATTATCCCAACATCTTAATGCATCATGGTCTACTGTTCAAGAGCACCTGCAACAGAGAGGGAGCTGGACAATGACCTGCTGCGTGCAGACGTTGAGGCAGATCCTCGTCAAACCATTGATGAATTATCCCAACATCTTAATGCATCATGGTCTACTGTTCAACACGCAGCAGGTCATTGTCTGGACAATGACCTGCTGCGTGCAGCCGTTGAGCCAGATCCTGGTCAAACCATTGATGAATTATCCCAACATCTTAATGCATCATGGTCTACTGTTTAAGAGCACCTGCAACAGAGAGGGAGCTGGACAATGACCTTCTGCGTACAGCCGTTGCGGCATATCCTGGTCAAACCATTGATGCATTATCCCAACATCTTAATGCATCATGGTCTACTGTTCAAGAGCACCTGCAACAGAGAGGGAGCTGGACAATGACCTGCTGCGTGCAGCCGTTTAGACAGATCCTCGTCAAACCATTGATGAATTATCCCAACATCTTAATACATCATGCTCTACTGTTCAACAGCCCCTGCAACAGATAGGGAAGGTCTGTAGACTAGGAGTTCGGGTCCCACGCCAACTTTCATCTGAAAACAAAGCCCAGCGTTTCACCATCCGCAACTCTTTACTCAGCCGACAGGAAAAAGATCCATTTTTTCATGGAATTGTCACTGGAGATGAAACGTTTGTTATTTACGCGAACAACAAACGCAAAAACCAGTGGCTTTCTGCAGGTCAGAACCAGTTTCTACGCTAAAACAAGGCCTACACCCCAAAAAGGTTTTGTTTTGTTTTTGGTTGATTACAACTTGCATAGCTCACTATGAGCTATTGGAACCCGTACAGACCGTGACGTCAGACTTCTATTGTCAACAACTGGACAGTTTGAAGCAAGCTCTTACTGCAAAAATCCAGCACCGGTCAACAGTAAAGGTGTCATCCTATAGCATGGCAAAGCGAGACCTCGCACAGCCTGACGGACCCTGCAGACGATCAGGGATTTTGGCTGGGAAGTTCTTCCCCACTCCTCCTCATTCCTCTGACATTGCAGCATCTGATTACCATTTGTTCAGATTTCTGAAGAACTTTCTAAATGGGAAAAGATTCCACAATATTGATGATGTCAAAACGGGGCTCTCGGACTTCTATGCATCACAGCCAACGTCTTTTTATAAAGACGACATTGAAAGTATCATTTCACGATGGGCAAAAATGATCGACAATGATGGCGATTATATAATTGATTAAGAAATAAAGTTCTTCTATTACAAATAGTGTTTCTCTTCTTTTTCAAAAATTACATTCCGGTTCACCCAATATTTATCGTATATCATTAGAATCCCAAAAAAAAAAAAAAAATTCAGAATATTTTATTTAAGCGAACATCAGTCTATATTAAAAACGCAAAAACGCATTTCAGAATTTATATGCGTTCCCTCAAAAAAAAAAGTGCTGTATTTTGACTTCAAATGAAAACATTTGCAAGATATGGAGCAAATTTTTCCATTTTTTTTTTTGTTTTTTTTTAATTCACTTGGTAAATCTAAAGGAACCGACTCTTTTGAAATTCGTAATTCAGTCCAAAACTGCTCATACACTCCTCTGGCGCATTATTTCCAGCCAACAAGTGAGATACGTTGTGCGACGTTATCTGGAACTAGATATTCAAGCGATTGTTATTTGAATTATGGCAGCCATTATTGCAATGTATGACTCAAAGCTGTCACTGCAAACTGCACGGAAATGGTAGCATTTTGCAAAGATTACGCTTGAGCTAATGCAGAAAAATATGTATCATGAGACTGCTTTGACTTT
The DNA here is from genome assembly GCA_039090855.1 of Macrothele yani. Classification (NCBI taxonomy): domain Eukaryota; kingdom Metazoa; phylum Arthropoda; class Arachnida; order Araneae; family Macrothelidae; genus Macrothele; species Macrothele yani. The sequence continues at coordinate 29,195,329 of CM077001.1, forward strand.
TTTATTGTCCTTTATCTAGACTTTTATAGCAAAACCTCTAACAGATGAGACATTATTCGAACATTTCGAGAAAGTTCTCCCGCGTCTTATAACGTAGCATTCTTTTTTTCTTTCGCTTAATTTGTATACCAAACATAAAAACCGTGTACCCGGCGAACAATGCCCAATGCTTACACATATTTTGCGTGGTTGGATAAGAAATTCGACATTTCGAAATATTGCATTTCCTGAGACATCTTTTTATATCATTTTTAAAAAGATGAAACAAGTCCATTGGCGGGTTTCCCTTAGCGAAAATGGCCTTAATCGAACGTTAATGCCCATTTACGTTGATTTTATCAACAGATAACACTTTACGTTTGCCAAAAGCAGCGCCTCTGATAACAGCAATTGACTGGAAAATAAAAAGGGAAGAAATAACCCTGTTATCGCAATCTTCGGCTACCATTTTCTCGCTTAATTTCAAGGACATTTTCTGCAAGCAGAATAGCACAGGTGATGAAATACTTTGCGCTGCTGTTAAATGTAGCACGCTTTAACGGACGACTTCTATTTAATCGTAAAAAGAAAAATGTGGAAAAGATTCTGTTAGAGAGTTTCATTTCTTATCGTGCCCTTTCCTTTTTTTTAGGAAAAATTGGCAACTACAGCAAAGTGTGTGATTTCAACATTGTGAAATTTCGATGCTCTTCAACTACAAAAAATAGAAGAAAACAGGACATCTCAGTTCGTTGGAGAGTGACTCCTTAGAAAATAATTCTGAAACGGATTTTATTCAGAGAAAGCCAATAATATTTGTTTTACTAAATACCTGGAACTTGACCTATGCTTTTTACCAAGCAAGAGCTTTTAACATTACATTCTTTTGTTAAGACAAACTCCATCGGGGAAAATCTTAAGTTATGAACGCTTTCCAACAAAACGAAACCACATATAACATACAGGAGATGGTCAAAATAGTGGAAACAACTTTGAGAAAAACTAAAGATATGCCTTAACACTATAACCGGATGGAGCGAATTAACTCGGTGTTTTAAAAATAGGCTGAAATCAACTCAAACGAATATACACTATATTGACAAAAGTCACCGGATACCTAGAACAGAAACATAACATAGCATTTATTGATATGTACATTAGCACGGTGTTGGCCCAGCTTTGGCCTTAATGCATGCACTGACCCATCGAGACATGATTTCGACAAGGTTTTCGAACACACCGATAGGTATGCACTTTCATTCAGTACATAATGCTGCCACTAACTGTTGCTTAGTAGTAGGCATTGGTTCCAAACTTCTTATGCGGCGATCTAATTCATCCCATAGGTGCTCAATGGGATTAAGACCAGGGCTCTGTGCTGGCCAGTCCTCACACGATACGGAATTATCGTCAAACCACGTCGTAACAGTCCTTGCTTTATGGCTCGGTGCATTATCCTGCTGGTACCAACAAGACTCTGTTCCATAGTATTGCTACAGTGTTGGTATGGCATAATTGCCCAGAATATTGAGGTAGGCGTGCTGGTTAACAGGTTTACCTCCGATAACCAATGGGTCGGGACCATACCACGAAAAACACCCCCAAACAAGTACACTGCCAGCTCCAAACTTGACCGCAAGAACAGCACACTGTGTAAATAGCGTTCCCCCGGCTCCCGTCATACTCACACACGGCCATCAGACTGGTGGATCGCGTATCTGGATTCATCAGTCCATAGGACCCGTTTCCATTGATCTGCGGCCCACGATAAATGTTCTTTACACCATGCTAAACGACGAGTAGCATTCCGAGTGGAGGTGAAAGGCTTATGAGCAGCCGCACGACCACGGTTGCCCATGGAATGAAGTTCTCTGCGAATGGTACATGTACATACCGAGGTTCCACCATTTTAACTCGCCTGTACACTGAGGTCTTGTGCAGTACTCCGTCGATTAGCTGTAACGACTCTCTCTTGAGGCCTCCACGTACTCTATCACTGATTTTCTTTGGTCTGCCGGTACGTTTTGCTGCTTCAGGTACGCCATGTGTCTTCTACTTATTCAGTACATCCAAAACAGTTGACTTGTGTATGTTTAAACGCCTCTTGGTTTCTCTTATGGACAACCCAGTAATATAACACCCAACAATCTTTCCTTTCTCAAAGTCAGTTCTCTCCCTCCGCGACATTTTCACTCAACCTCACAGTGCGATATGATCGCTATCAGCTGCAGGCTTGTTTTTATACCGTTTGCAGCTGTACCGCACATCTTAACAACGCAACGAATCCGTTCATTTGCTTTTGAAGGGGTGTCCGATGACTTTTGTCAATATAGTGTATTCATTGTCCAAAAAAGCGGGCTGAACGCGGCTCTGACGAATTCATTCAGGGTATGTTTAGTGGTCCCAAAGCTCTGCTCATAGGAATTATTTAAAAAAACTAGAGCATAAAAAGAGTTGCTTTCGCTCTTAGATTTGTTATTCGGACTCGCCATTCAGGCTCATGATTGACGCGAATCCTCTCTGATAAATTAACTGATAAAGGACTATGGCAATGGAAGGAAATTTAAGACAGGAGATAGAACATGTTTGAATAACTTTTTTTCACCTAGTTGCGTGATGTTCGTGTCAGGGGAACTAGCCCTTTCATATTATCATTTGTGTGAAGGAACAGGGAATATAAGATTGGAACGGAGAGCTTGTCAACTGTCAGAGGTTGGTTCTCGGTGCATATGAGATCAGAGGTGGTAAAGATAAATGGTTTTTTCCATAGCTTTCGTAAAACTACTCATCCCTATGTGAACATTTCTGTTTTGAGACAGCAAACGTTTTGGACACCATTTAATTGAAAAACGTCTGTCATATTATGTGAGAAAAGTTCGTGAGACGTTACGATGGGGAAGGAATAGCTTCAACTAGTGCAAATCTGAAAGTCCTCAGATATCTACGTTCAGTTGCTTGGAATTTCCTTGTCCTGTGCAGTGTAAGGACTAGTATGCTCGACCGGAAATCAGGTGGTGCGGGTTCGATTCCCGCTCCAGGACGATGAAAATTTTTCAAGTTTTCTGAAGGAAGTGGTTACATGGGATACAGTAAAGATATGCCAATAATAGCATTTCAATTACGTCCGTCGCTCAAAGGTTTAAGAAGATGTTGGGACTCGTTTTCTTTTACAAGAGCTTACATTCGACGTAGAATAGATTAGTTATTAGATGAACGCGTAGGTTTCGAACGTGTGACGTACTACAGAGGTGAAAGCATGTGACAAGATGACAATTCTGCAGCGAGACATTCTGTCTGCTTAGCTCAGTTCGGAGAGCGCGACTTAGTAAGGGAACTAGGGTTCGATGCCCGTCGCGGACAAACTTATTTTTTCACAAGCGTTTCATGATCGCATGTACACACTACACAGAGTAATCGAAACATTATAGATAGGGGTGGTGGGCAGTTAACATAAGCATCGCCCCTTCAGGGTGGAACACACCCAAACTGAACGCAGACGATAAATAGGTGGACTTTAGGGCTCCGTGTATCGCAATCGACGAAAATGGGTAAACGTGGTGGTCTGAGACACTTTGCTCGTGGACGGATTGTCGGCGCAAGCCAGATGGGTCATTTTATCGGCCAAGTGGTAAGAACTCTAGGGTTCCCGAGGGCAACCGTATTAAGGGTTCACCGTCGGGGTAGCATTGACGGACGTATCAACGCCCAGAGGGCAAGCGGCGGCCGACCACACGCCATTGATGACCTGGGTCGACGTAGAATATCCAGGCTCGTACAGACCGTCCGCTTGGCAAAGGCGGCGCAAATCGAATTAATGTTCAATGTCGGAGGCCCAAGCAGCGTCAGCGAGGGAACGGTATGGCTCACTCTGCATACCGTGGGATACGAGAGCGGGCGTCTTACTCGTGAGCTACTTTTGACTGCTCGTCATCGGAAATTACGTCTCGCATGGTGACGGGAACATCAAATCTAGACTTCTCCGCGGCGTGATCAGACGAATCCCGTGTTTAGCAGTACCGAGCTGACGGTAGGGTGCTGGTATGGCTTCGACAGCATGAAACCATGGCCCCTTCGCGCCAGATGGACTCTGTTGAAGGCGGTAGTGCCTCAGTGATGATTTCGGGAGCCATTTCATGGGACACATAAGGTCTCTTAGTTTGTCTGGAGAAGTCCTCAACCGCTGCGCGCTACCAGCATGTTCTGGCTGACCACCTACACGTTTTCATGACTTTCGCGCGCCCTACGGGCGATGGCATGTTCCAGCAGTACAGTCCCCCGCCCCACCTGGTCGCAACCACCCACGCATAGCTCGAGGAACAGTTTGGAGTCATTCAGTGGCTCCCAAGATCCCCGGGGTTAAACTCTGTTGAAGCTCTCTGTGATGCCGTGGAGAAGAGCATCAGATCCATGGATCCTGGACCGACGTCTAGGGGCGAGTTGTGAATAATAGTGAGAAAAGCATGGCTGTCATTACTTCCCCAAACCCTCCGGCATATGATAGAATCAATGCCTCGTCTTGTACAGGCGTGCTAGAGAGAATGGCGAAAACGCTATTAGTTAGGTATCTGTAATGTTTTGTGCATTGAGTGTATATCGTACTTACACAAGCAAGTGGTATTTAACCCTTTAACGACCATGACCCAAAACATCTTGCATCACTCTAAATAACATAACGCCCGAAACTGTCTGCTGCTTCACTTCTTTTTTTAATAACAACAATAGTGACTGAGGGTGACTCCTGCTGATTCCCCATAGGTTGAGAAAATTTGAAGAATCAGTAAGGATAAGAAATCTGACTCACTCTAGACAGGCGTTTCGGGCGTCTATGGCCGTTTGGACATCCGTTCGTTTAGGGCGTTATGGTCGTTAAAGGGTTAATCACGAACGAAGTATGTCTATTCTCTCTACGGACAAAGGAGATGCAAATATACGCTCTGTATCTCCTTCGTCTTCCCGCTCCGCTGCTTCTCCTCCGCGCTTCAGAGGGGGTAACCTCTGAACTTCACAAGCCACTCACGACAGGAGATTTAACCGGTAGTTTTCTTGCCGTATGCCGAGCAAATCTACTCTCGTGTTTAAGCGGCTATTTTTGTTGAGATTAAACATGAGCAACAGACAGTGATGAATATTCACCTTGTCGATAATCATGTCTTAATTCAATTAACCGCACGCGTGCTGTCGTTCGCCGCACTTTTGACGTTGTCACTTTTTACAGATCGCTACGTGGTGCCAGAAACTTATGCATAGATTTAATAAATCATGAACGGCTTTAATGTTAATGTTGGACCAGTCCTCATGGAAGAAAGCCTTAAGCTCCTTCAGTGACGGAGGTAGAGGAAACCTGCTTCTCACTCTCCCCTCCAATTCTGCAGCAGGGTTCAATAACCTTTCAATCTGATAACTGGCCAGGGCATGGGAGATGTTAAACTTCAGTTTCATGCTTTGCAAACCAAAATTAGACGCTTTCCTCTACATGTATTGGTGCACTATCATCTTGAAAGATGGAATTATTTGGTAAAAATCAACCTATGCGTTTAAAAAAATGTTCGGATAACTGAAATATTTTCAGCATTTTCGTTTTATGAAGTACCTGAGTAATATCTTTTAATTTCGCTAGAAAGTTTTGCTTGATTTGCTTTGCTAGGGGTTTCGGATATCACGTGGCGATTCCAATCAACACAAATCAATCGCATGGCGTCTCGTCGATCATAGAGCACATGTGAGGCGAATTATTGGGTTGTCGGAAAAGTCATGACGTATTTTTGCCATGTTTTACAAAGGTGTTTTATTGATAGAAAGAACAAAAATCAATCAATGATGTAATGCCCGTTTTGTTCGATAACCTTTTGCCATCTCTCAGTGAGCTGCAAAATGCCTCGTTGATACAAGGACCTGTCTTTCGTGGCGAAAACTCTACAAGGTGCTGATTTACAGTCTCATCTGAATTGAACGTTATGCCACGCAAGGACTGTTGAAGAGAGCAAAACAAGTGGAAGTCTGACGGCGCAAGGTCATGCGAGTATGCTGGGTCTGGCAACACATCCCACCCAAGCTCCAATAATATTTGGCAGGTGATCAAACTTGCGTGTGGTCTCACGTTGTCGTTATGGAACACAACACTTTTACGATGAACGAGCTCTGGACGTTTCTGGATGATAGATTCGTTCAAACTGTCCAATTGCCGACAGTACATATTCAAATTGATTGTTTGGTTCCGTGGTAGGAGTTTAAAAAACATGACATCTTTAAAATCCCACCACACTGAGACCAGAACCTTCCGCTGATGAATGTCTGCTTTGGATGTCGTTTGAGGCGAAGCAGCACGTCGGTCGGGACCAAGACTATTTGCGCAGCACATTGTTGTACATAATCCACTTTTTGTCACCAGTTATCAGTCGCTTCAAAAAAAGAATCGTTTTCCTCACGTTTAATGAGTATATTGCAGATGTTTACACACGCCGTCAATTGAGCTTCTTTGAGTTCACGAGGAATCCACACATCGAGCTTGCTTACGTATTCCGGCTTCTTCAGGTGGTCGTGAATGCTTGAATGATGGATGTACAATGTGTCTGCAATCTCTCGTGTCGTGTAACGTGGCTTTGACTCGATCAATGCCTTGATTTGGTCGTCATCAACCTCGATTGGCTTACCGGACCGAGGAGCATCGTTGAGGTCAAAATCACCAGCACGGAATTTTGCGAAAATCCGCTGGCGCTGACGTTCTTGTAGAGCATTATCACCGTACACTTTACGCAACTTTTCACAAGCTTGACGCGCGTTCTTCCCTTTACGTTAGTAAAACAGTAAAATATGCCGAAAATGCACAGTTTCGTCTTCCATCTTCAACTTGATATCAAATCTCCGGAAATCAACCAAATCGCTCACTATTTCTTTTAGACTGCAGCTAGAACTAGCACCTGTTGAATGCAATAGCGATAACAGAGCTGTGCATGCCTCTAGTACTTCCAAAACTGCCCAACCGCCATCGGGTGCCAAAATACGTCATGACTTTTTCGACAACCCAATAGTTTCCAAAATTTCATTTCTAAACATTTTCATTATAACTAAAGATTCCAAAAATTCCTTTACAATCATTTTAGTGTTAATGAATGAAATACGGGATTACATTCATTGTACAATTCGAATTTGGAAAATTTGAATCCGTGTATTGTTGTTTTATTCAAATTAATCGGAAACTTGAAACTTGGTCGTTTCGGGTGGTGTTGTGGTTAGCATACTCGGGTGCTATCCGGGAGACGCGGGTTCGATTTTCGCTCAAGGACGAAGTGATTTTCAAGTTTTCGGGTATTATCTGACTTAACATCCATATCATATTTATACCAATAAACGGATTCACATCTTCCAAATTTGTATCATCTAAGTGTTGTTTAAGTAAATATTGTTTTCCAAGATTGTTTTATAGACAAATGCGGCTTAAATTATCCAAATTTAAGGAGGTAACTTCGGGTGAAAGCACATGCCATCACAAACAAAAGACCAATTTGTTTGTCACTGGTTTTAAGGACCACATTTGTGAACATCTAGAGATATAGATAATCGTCCGCCCTTAATAAGGAGCCACTGGATTTTGGAAAAGGGACAATCCTAGTTCCGAAATCAGGCGTTCCACCTGTGCCTTATCCGTAGCTTGAGCTCAGCTCGATCGCTTGTACAGAAACCCGCGACTCTGACCGCTCCACCAAGGAGACAGCCAAACTTAAGCCCGCCGAAAATAAATTAACAAAATGCCATCGATCACCAGGTTATAAGAATTAGGGAGTTTCAATTACTACCTCGTGCAACTCAAAAACTTGGAATCTTCTCCCGTGAAGATTGAACTTGCTGCGAGCAGTTGGTGTTCACTAATCGACGTTCCACAGTACTATCAATAAGGCACGGATATTGGAAACGGTTGTCACTACTGAAGCTATATATACCGTTGGCTGAATAAAAGAACCCAGGCATCCAATAGTTGTAGTGTAGCACGTTAATTTGTTACTCGACAAATATTGATGAAAAATTGGATTTGTTTAACATTATTACGTGATTGAAATTTTAATGAAAGGAAGAATTGAGTCTCGCTATGTGTAACGAAGGAAGAAAGGAATAGATGAGTTTATGAGAATTCCGCACCATACTGTGCAGTGATAAAAACTCTATTTCCAAGGAATAACATAGCAGGAACAAAGCCACTTTAAGTGCATTTAATCTATGTAAAAAGTTAATAGCTAATTATTGCCGGGATACAAAGAACGCGAATATATGTGTTAGAATTCTATAGCGTAAAAGCCATTTTGCCGGTGGCAATGCTCGAACCCGCATCCTTCAGCTCCAGAGCCGAATGCTTTCCCAATGAATCTACACCGACGAAGTTTATCGCTGCAACCCATTTGCCGTCTTGAGATGTAAGTCACCACTGAGGTAGGCGCGTCACTAGGACGGAATCGTAGGTTTCCTGGTCAGCTGGCAAATCACGCCCAAAGGAGCTCACTGTAAAGAAGGAATTCTGGCTAATTCAGGACGATAAGTTGAAGAAACATCACACATTTTTTGAAGAACCCAACGACTAGAAGATACATATTTTTACATTACATGATTAAAAACCATTTGCCTTGGTGGCGGACCTCGAAACGTACCCTACTTCTCCGGAGCCGAATTGTTTTCCGATGAAGCTATATCGACGAAGTTTATTGCTTCCTATTTCCCGTCTGGACATGCGTGTCACCTCTGAGGTAAATACGTCACAATTCATCTGACTGCAGTAAAACCTCATTTAAGAGTCACCCCCTCAAAAACTGTCCCAAATTACTTAACGAACAGCAGGAACTGTAAAATCTCTCCCTTTTCAGATACGGATGCAAACATCGATCAGAGGATCCCAATTACATATCTGGAACCTCCTAATTATAGCCAAATAACAGTTTTAAGTGTGTCCTCAGCTGAATGAAATAGCATGATTTCGTAAAAGCCAGCGCCGGCGGCGGCTGCGTCTTCGCCTAACTGGGATGTAATCTCCGGCCATGGGAGGGATGAATTGTTCCTAACCTTTTAGTTTGGTTTATTCTAACAGCCATGTGTGTGCGTGCGTGTGTGTGTGTGTGTGTGTGTGTGTGCGTGTGTGCGTGTGAGGGCGCGCATGCGTGCTTGTGCGTGCGTGTGTTTGTGCGTGTTTGTGCGTGCGGTTGTGTGTTTTAATTGTACTTCGGGGTTTAGCTACCTCCATGAGCAATTCTTAGGAATATAAGCATCCTTCCGATCCCCACTTCGGGCCACTGGTTTCAAGAAAGGCAAAGAGGAAGGGCCGTATGACAAGTTCATCATTCATGCCCCATCCAGCTCTCGACCCTGGATCCAGCTCGAACGATTAGCCATACCAGCGCCTCTGCCCAGTCTGTTACTGGGGCACATGGCAGTGCTAACTGCTAACATCACGGACTGACAATTTTTTTTATTAGATTTCTGACGCATTTGCTATTGTGTACGTGATTACTTTCCCTGCAAGCAATGAAGACAAAGCGATTACACTCCAAGAAACGTAAAAAATAATTTTTCATTACTTCTATGTACTGTAATCTGCAGGTAACCAAACCCTTCCTTAAGGGCACTTTTCTATTTTACGGACAAAACTAAATGTTTTGAAAGTGTCCCTAATTGAAAGGTTTTACTGTAACCAACCTGGAAGTAATGAGAAACTCTTTTTTAAGGACACCTCTCTTTTACGGACAAAACTAAATGTCTGGAGAGCGCCTCTAAATGAAAGGTTTTACGTTAACCTAGAAATAATGGAAAACTCTTTTGATGAAACCTGTCTTTTACGGACAGAAAGAAATGTCACGGGAATGTCCCTAAGTGAGATGTTTCATCATAATCTAGAAAAAAAAAACCAATGCAAAACCCTCTTTTAAGAAGAGGGGTCCTTAAAAGAGGGATTTGTATTTTTTTTTCTAGATTACAATAAAAGTTCTCACTTAAGGACATTCTATTTTACGGTTAGAAACCAATACCCCTCTCTTTTACGGTCAGAAACCAATACCCCTCTCTTTTACGGTCAGAAACCAATACCCCTCTCTTTTACGGTCAGAAACCAATACCCCTCTCTTTTGCGGTCAGAAACCAATACCCCTCTTTTTTACGACCAGAAACCAGTACCCCTCTTTTTATGGTCAGAAACAAATACCCCTCTCTTTTACTGTCAGAAACAAATACCCCTCTCTTTTGCGGTCAGAAACCAATACCCCACTCTTTTACGGTCAGAAACAAATACCCCTCTCTTTTACGGTCAGAAACAAATACCCCTCTTTTTATGGTCAGAAACAAATACCCCTTTCTTTTACGGTCAGAAACGAATACCTCTCTCTTTCACTGTCAGAAACCAATACCCCTCTCTTTTACGGTCAGAACCAATGTCCGGAGAGTATCCCTAAATGTAAGGTTTCACTGTATCCTAAATGAGAGCTTTCACTGAAAACTAGAAATAATGTAAAACTTTTTTAAGGATATCTATCATTTACTGACAAAAATGTCTCGAGAGTATCCCTAAATGACAGGTTTCACTGTAACCTGGAAATAACGCAGCACCCTCTTTTAAGGACACCTCTCTATTACGGATAAAAATAAATTTCCGGAGAGTGACCCTTAATTGAGAGGTTTCACTGTAACTTCGAAATAATGTGAAATTCTCTTTCAAGCTTTCACGGATACCTCTCTTTTACGGACAAAAATAAATGTTGGGAGAGTGACCCTAAATGACAGGTTTTACCTCAACCTAGAAGTAAAGCAAGACTCTCTATTCAGAACGCCATTCATTTACTGACGAAAATAAATATCGGAAGATTGTCCCTAAATGAGAGGTATTACTGTAACCTAGAAATAATAAAAAACTCTCTTTTAAACACACCTCTTTCTTTTACGAACGAACAAAACCAAATGTCCGGAGAGTGTCCCTAAATGAGCAGTTTCACTGTATTATTAGGGGAAATGAATTTTAAGCAACACAAATCATTTGAATGGAGGAACAAACATTGGAAACATTAACAGGTGGTAAGATGCAATGATGCACATGATTTTATTTTCGTTTAACAAAAAACTTTCTGATAAGCCGTGTATTTTATCAGCAAATAGTATTTGCCGCTGATTCCAGCAATTCTGTGCCAATAATTTTCCAAAAACTGAAACTTAAAAAATAGTCTCAGAGGTCATTAGCTAAACTGATTTGTTCAATCCTTCTCGTAGTGGCAAAGAAAGGGAAGCGGAGAGAGTGAATGACGATCCACCATCAGGAAAAAGAACAGGCTAACAAAAGCGGAAATTTGCCCTTTCTGTTAACAATTAGCGAGAGAAGAACAGACATTATCGGAAGAACTGTCTCTTACGTGAAGCTAACTTCAACAACATTAGGAAAAGAAATCGGCAGCTCTGTGTTCGGTTTCATTTTTGCACTGGGTTCCTTTCGAAAAAGACAAAGACAAATAACCCGAATGATCACGTGATTAACTATAGAACCGTTAATGAGATTTGTTTCTTTCTTGCTGAAAATGGGGATCCTGAAGAACCAAAGGAATGGCGATGTAAAGTGCCCAGTCTTTCAGTAATTGAAGTTCCCTTAATTCGAAGGAGAGAAAAAATAAGGAATATACTACGTTCTAGCGTGTATTTTATATCGCAAGCTTAAAAAGTAAATGGTGTAATAAAGCGAATAATTTTAAATGTTACTCTAAGAGTGTATTACAATTTCCATGAAACTGAAATTGTAGCACTTACTCTGCATAGTGATAACTGAACATGTAAAGTGAGAGGGCATTCCATTAAATTCATTTAGCTTTCTGTCTCCATTGTTGCTACAACTAATATTTGCTGTTGTCAGAGAAAAAAAAAACAGCATGTTCTTCTTCTTTCATTGTGAAATGTAAGCTAAATTGCGAAACATGCAAGTTATAAATGCACTACAGTTTGTGAAACTTGAAACATCAAGAAAGAATCGCCGCTATTCAAATGAAATTTATATCACAGATTCCTCATGTTACAGGAAATAACTGATTACATTTGTAGAGCTATACAAAGCTTTTCCGTTTCAAAACTCAGTATCGTGTGCAGCTATTAGGGGTATGCAAAAGTTTAAGCTGTCTCCGCTAGCGGGCGCTGTAGGGGTCTAACCGGCCGGCTACCCGTGCTGTCAGTTCGTACATGAAGCCAAGCATGGCGGTCGATAAAGTTCATTTGCGGCACTGTTTGTTATTAATGTTTAATTTAGGGAAAAGTGCGAGTGAAACCTACGGTTCAATATGCCAAGCATATCACCAAACGCTTGTGGGTGAGCGGACGTGTCAAGAATGGTTTGCCACGTTTAAGAAAGGTGATCTAAGCTTGGAAGACAAGCCACGTGCAGGTAGACCGCAGGAACTCGCAGACGAGGAGCTGGAATCACTGCTGTAAGACGATGCCACACAATCGACCACGTAACTGCCGAAACGTTTGAAAGTGGCTCAATCGACGGTGGTACGGACCACTACAGGCCTATGGGAAAGATCCAGAATATTGGTAAGTGGGTTTTCGCATACTTTAACGGAGCGTAATATTAATCAACGATTGGGCATCTACATGTCGTTGCTGAAGAAAGGTTTCAAGGGAAGAATTTCTTGTGTAAGGTCGTCACCGGGGATGAAAAATGGGTCTATTGCAACAACCCCGTAAGCAAGCGATCCTGGGTCGACCCAGGCCAGCCATCAACATCCACTGCAATACAGGATATCCACAGGGAAAAGGTGCTGTTGTGTGTGTGATGGGATATGCATGGAGTGCTGTACTTCGAACTGTTGAAACCGGGCGAAACAATCACTGCACAACGATATAGCGATCAGTTGATAAAACTGAACGCCGCAATCGAGGAAAAACACCAATGGACAGGTAAATCCTGTTACACGATAATGCCAGCCCACATGTCGGTGCCACCACGAAATCAACCCTTGGACAGTTACACTGGGAGGTTTTACCGCACCCGGATTACTCCCCGGACACTGCACCCTCAGACTTTCATCTGTTTCGCTCTATGCAACATGCCCCAGCCCAACAGCGGTTCACCACAGCTCCAGAGGTGGAACATTTCGTCACTGCGTTTTTCAGCTCAAAACCCGAGTCCTTCTATCACAGGGGCAATCATTTGTTGCCTGAAAAATGGCCAAAAGGTCATTGATGCTAACAGCTAATATTTCGTTGAATAAATGTGCACTGGTTTCCCAATTGTTCATGTTTCCTTTCTCTTTAAAACGGCGGAAACTTTTGCATACACCTAATACCTCAAGCAATAACAGCCTGTACACAGGAGGTTGGCATTGAATGGGAGAGGTTTTTGATATCGTCCTGGGGAATAGCCTACCAGGCTGCTTCTATGCGAGACTGGAGTTCATTTGTGGTGAATGGAGGAGGCGCTTAACAGGCCAGTCGCTTAACTACCATGTCCAAGACATCGTCCATCGTTGACGTCCCGCTGAACGTGCAGGTTAGGGAAGTAGCGGTATCAGCTGCGCATGGAAAAGGTCTTGAACATTCCGGGCCGTATGTGGTCGAGCATTGTCTTGATGGAATATAGCGCCTGTTGAACTATGAAGGAATGGTATCACCTCTGCCTCTAAAGCATCCCTGATGCATTGCTGGCTGTTGAGGGTTCCTCCACTTTATTTTTTATTGGAGATTTAACGACCACAGTGAGCAACTCAATGGGCTATAAGCAGTCGCCCGTTCCTAATTTACGGGCACTGGTTCCAGGAAAGGGGCAGAGCCTGTGCCGTAAGACAAGCACACCATCCATACCTCACCGGGATTCGAACCCGGACGCATCTCGGACGAATGATCAGAAGCCATCGCTTAGACCACTGCACCCCCGGCCACGGGTTCCGAGGAAAGGAGAGAGCCTGTGCCGTAAGACAAGCACACCATCCATACCTCACCGGGATTCGAACCCGGACGCATCTCGGACGAATGATCAGAAGCCATCGCTTAGACCAATGCACCCCCGGCCACGGGTTCCGAGGAAAGGAGAGAGCCTGTGCCGTAAGACAAGCACACCATCCATACCTCACCGGGATTCAAACCCGGACGCATCTCGGACGAATGATCAGAAGCCATCGCTTAGAACACTGCACCCCCGGCCACGGGTTCCGGGGAAAGGAGAGAGCCAGTGCCGTAAGACAAACACAACATCCATGCCTCAACAGGATTCGAACCCGGACCCCATCTCGGACGAATGAGCAGAAGCCATTGCTTAGATCACTGCGCCACCGGGGTGGCCCATCAATTCGTATCAGGCGAAATAGCGAATTGAAATCAACGGAGCCCCAAACCATAACGCTTGGCGTTGGGGCGGTATGACGCTGCAGAATGCACATTGCTAGGTACTCTTTACTACGATGTCTTTGAACCAATATGCGACCATCATGGTGCTTCAAGTCGAATCGTGACTCGTCAGAAAACACGATCTGTTGCTAATCACAGCGTCAATGTCTGCGATCGGGATGCCGTTGCAGCCTGAGGCGTGTGTGGTTGAGGGTCAAAGCAATGTGCAACATAAGGCTGCTAGATAGGAGTCCTGTGTTAAGCAAACAACATCGAACTGTGCTGGAGGGCATAAACCTAACCAGTGACAGGGCTCCACCGCTGCTCTAACACGATGGATGTCACTATGCAATCGGTCATTGTCTTGCGACAGAGGTATCTGTCACCCCGTGTAGTTGTACGATTTTGTTAGTGATCTCACAATCACACATATAAAACACGTGACGGTCGTGTGGCAGCGTAACGGTTCGTATGAACCCTAGTGTAATATGCAAGAGACTGGGTAGTTCTCTAAAAGAATAAAATTTGCATGATATGATTAACTTCGGCGTAAGTATTTTGTAATACTTTGCATTGCTATAAAACTAGAGTAAGCATTTTAGTTACAACGTACACATTTGTGTTTCGCGCAAACAAGTGTAACAATTTTGTTTTTTTACGAAAAGTATCTATAGTTTCAAAGAATTTGAAATACAGAACGCCCGTAAAACCCTAGTGTAATATGGAATTTAAAAAGTTCAGTTATTGAAAGGAAATACATTTTTGCAAAAGGGCCTCGAAGATATTTTTTTTTTTTTTTGCGGAGGGGGGTCAGGTACGCCACTGGCATCCATTTATCCACCTAGTTAACTACAGCTCAATGTCAGGAATTAGCAAACGTTATTGTTTGTTGTTAAATCTAATTTCACTTAGTTAACTACAGCTCAATGTCAGGAATTAGCAAACGTTATTGTTTGTTGTTAAATCTAATTTCACTTAGTTAACTACAGCTCAATGTCAGGAATTAGCAAACGTATTGTTTGTTGTTAAATCTAATTTCACTTAGTTAACTACAGCTCAATGTCAGGAATTAGCAAACGTTATTGTTTGTTGTTAAATCTAATTTCACTTAGTTAACTACAGATCAATGTCAGGAATTAGCAAACGTTATTGTTTGTTGTTAAATCTAATTTCACTTAGTTAACTACAGCTCAATGTCAGGAATTAGCAAACGTTATTGTTTGTTGTTAAATCTAATTTCACTTAGTTAACTACAGCTCAATGTCAGGAATTAGCAAATGTTATTGTTTGTTGTTAAATCTAATTTCACTTAGTTAACTACAGCTCAATGTCAGGAATTAGCAAACGTTATTGTTTGTTGTTAAATCTAATTTCACTTAGTTAACTACAGCTCAATGTCAGGAATTAGCAAACGTTATTGTTTGTTGTTAAATCTAATTTCACTTAGTTAACTACAGCTCAATGTCAGGAATTAGCAAATGTTATTGTTTGTTGTTAAATCTAATTTCACTTAGTTAACTACAGCTCAATGTCAGGAATTAGCAAACGTTATTGTTTGTTGTTAAATCTAATTTCACTTAGTTAACTACAGCTCAATGTCAGGAATTAGCAAACGTTATTGTTTGTTGTTAAATCTAATTTCACTTAGTTAACTACAGCTCAATGTCAGGAATTAGCAAACGTTATTGTTTGTTGTTAAATCTAATTTCACTTAGTTAACTACAGCTCAATGTCAGGAATTAGCAAACGTTATTGTTTGTTGTTAAATCTAATTTCACTTAGTTAACTACAGCTCAATGTCAGGAATTAGCAAATGTTATTGTTTGTTGTTAAATCTAATTTCACTTAGTTAACTACAGCTCAATGTCAGGAATTAGCAAATGTTATTGTTTGTTGTTAAATCTAATTTCACTTAGTTAACTACAGCTCAATGTCAGGAATTAGCAAACGTTATTGTTTGTTGTTAAATCTAATTTCACTTAGTTAACTACAGCTCAATGTCAGGAATTAGCAAATGTTATTGTTTGTTGTTAAATCTAATTTCACTTAGTTAACTACAGCTCAATGTCAGGAATTAGCAAACGTTATTGTTTATTGTTAAATCTAATTTCACTTAGAATGTATCGGACTATGTCTCGGTGTGGTCTTTAGTAACGCGAACAAACATGGACGTTCTGATACCCCCTCAACCCTCACACTGCAAGGGGGCATCGCGGCTAAGAGGGCCTCAGCAGAAGGATTTTTCAAAATTTTTGCGAAACTTCATATGAAACTCGTTAAAGAAATAGCCTGGAATTTTTGACGGCAGTTTTGAATGAAGTATCAAAAGGAAAAGCAATTTTTGGTTGTTCTTTTTTTCCCAGTAAATCAGTAAAATCAAATCATTTTCCCTTTAGTTTAAAAAAACTGGATGAGGGAGAAGCAGCTATTCTAGGGGATTTGAGGCCCCCTTTTCAGAGTCACGGCAATAGTTCCTAACGTGTATATTAACAAGAGAACGTGATTGAAATATCAGTTGAATACATGAAATGTTTATATAAATGAGAGAGGATAAGATATTATGTATTACACTTATTTACATATAACTAGCCATCCTTCAGAAAATAATGAGCTGAAAGGTGTTCTTCGGGGGAACTAGAAAACAGAGACCGGTGTCATTTTTTTATGACAGAGTAAAAAGAAAAGACTTACGATGTGCAAAACATTGAGCCATTATGTTAAGTGTGGTTTTTTTTATATTCAAGAGTAAACAATTTTAAGTAATTTTACTCTTTTTGTGCCACAATTCTTAATTGTTACTTTTTTATTTGCTTATATATGTTCTGTATTTTCGTACTGGTAGAAAAAGGTCATTAGACACTGGAACATGGCCGTTTCGTGTTGTGTGTGTGATCGTGAAGAATTTCAAAAAGGTTGGCCTTAGTTCTCTAAAAGAATAAAATTTGCATGATATGATTAACTTTGGTGTAAGCGTTTTATAATACTTTTCACTAGTATAAAACTAGGAAAATAATTTTAATTACAACACGTACATGGTTGAGTCACATTATTGTGACCACCAGGCTAATATCCTGAGTAACCGCCGTGCAGCGCGGACAGCAGTTAGACGGTTTGGGAGTGACGCAATAAGGTGCTGGAAGGTGTTCAAAGGTATGTGGAGCCTTGCTTACTGCAGTGCTTCTGGCAGCTGCTACAGGGTGCGTATTGGAAGTTCCATAGTACGAACAACACGATCGAGGTGGTCCCACAGATGCTCAGTTGGGTTTAAGTTTGGGGTATTAGGGGCCACGGAAGTACTTTGAAATCTCTAACGTCATCTTCCAACCATTCGCGGACATTTCCAGCTGTTTGACACGTCGCATTGTCGTTCTGGAAAATCCCATCCTCCCCAGGGAAGACAATCACCATGTATGGGTGTACGTGGTATGCAAGGATGGATTCCTAACGAATTTGGTCGATAGTGCCTTCCACGGGTATGAGAGGACCCAGGGAATGCCACAAAAACGTTCCTCAGATCATAACGCTGCCCCCACCAGCTGGTGCTCTTCCAGCAATGATTGAAGAGTGTTTGTTCTCCTATGTTTCTCGCCTTATACGCCAACGTCCATCCGTTCTATAAAGCAGAAAATGTGACTCATCGGAGAAGGCAATCCTTTGCCAATCAGCGGAGGTCAATTCCGGTACTGCGGTGCAAATGCAAACCTTTTCTGCCGATGCACCTTCGTTAGCGTAGGTGCGGTGACCATCCATCTACATCGGAACCCCATATGCAGCAGGGTTTGCTCAAGGGTCGTTTTAGACACACTTCCGGTAGCCTTCTGGTTCACTAAGCCAGTGAGTTGCTCCACTGTAGCGTATCGATCGGCCCTCACGCACCTTCGAAGCCGACGTTCACCTCTCACATCAATGGCACGTGGTTCTCCGGAGATTACACATCGCTTATTCGCAATGGTGCCATTTCTCCAATCACGTTACGCTTTAACCACAGCAGCACGCGAACAGTTCACAAACTGCGCTGTTTCAGAAATACTGCCACTCTTGGCCTGAAAACCGATAATCATCCCTTTTTGCGAATCTGATAAATCGCTCCTTTTATCAATGACAGGAACGAGTGATTTGTTTTCAAAATATCTACAGCACACCCTATAAGCCATCTGACGACACGCGTCTTCTTTCATTGGCTACGCCCTGTTTACGTCAAAAGTAGGAGATGGTCACAATAATGTGACTCAACTGCGAACATTTGTGTTACACGCAATAAAATGTAACAGTTTTGGTTTTACGAAAAATAGCTATAGGTTCCAAAGAATTTGAATTATTAAAGCGCCCGTAAAACCTAGTTAATAATACGAAATTAAAAAAAATGCAGTAATTAAAAGCAAATTGATTTTCGCAAAACGGCCTCGAAGATATTTTTTTCGGGGGATCGAGTTTTTCAGGTACGCCACTGTGAAAAAATGCAATGTGTAGTACGTAAATAAATACATACTGTCTAATCACTCGTTTTGCCTCACACCCACAAAGGAGAGAAAAATGCATAGCATAAATTATCTACAAAGAATGCCAGGACGCTCTCTCGATTTTTTTGGACACTTTAGAAAGAAAATCAATTAATAATAAACATCTCAAAAAAAGAAATAATGAAAATTCAAGGTCACCTTTTCTACATCGCCGTGAAACATAAGTTTCAGTCAAAGTCGGATTTTTCAGCGTACGGGAAATAAATAAAATGCGACCCCCCCTCCCCTCCTTTTTTTGTCCCTCGTTTTCTGTTCAAATTCATCACATACTACCTCCAGCTACAGAACCACCTGCTCGATTTCTCGATCCTGGCCACCACCACACGTTTAGCATGTCCGATTGAGGTTGACTCAGCAAAAATTTTAATAACTAGGAGCACTTGTGTGCTCCATGGCTTCGGGGGTAATACTCCCCACGCTCACCCCGTCACACACACACACGCATTGCCCTTCTTTCCCCTATCCACTCCGCATCACCACACAGAGCATGAAGTTTTGTGGGAGAAGGGGAGGAAAAAGAAACGGAGGGGCAGAAACGAAGGGAAAGAGACCGACTAGACAGTAGAATTCTGAGGAAAAGCTCTTGGCGACATTAAGAGTGCGCGTACCCGTTCCCTATCCTCATTGCGTACAATGACGGATACACCACGAGTTCCCATTCGTTCTCTCCGTGAGAGACAGAGCGAATATTGGAATGTTGTGTCAAATGAATTGCCTGAGGGGGTGAGGATTCAGGAAACGACGGCGACGCGTGTGGAGCGCCAGAGAGCAAGGTGTATGTATGACTGTGTAAGTAAAATGTATCTCGTGTTTAGTGATGTCGAAAAGCTCTTAAGTAAACACGGATTGTTAGAGGAGAGGAGAGAAACCACTTTTCCCCCAACACGATGCTGGTAGAGATTAAAACAGAATGTTTTGTTTTGCAAAGAATGGCATGAGAATAACAAGTATTCCCGTTTTGTAGTCATCGCACTTTTTCTGTCGTTGTTCACACATTGTCTGGATTTTATTGTCCTCTCCACGTATTTAGTTTTTTTACCCCCGAAGTGGTGTTGTAAGGGATAATCGGAAAGTTGCTTTTATTAATTTATCGCACGGAGTTATGAAATCAGAATAGAAAATGGAACATTCACGATTATAGTACTTTCTGAAAGGAACTTCACGATTCCTTCTGAAGATTCA